>OY728138.1:1692897862-1697897862 GCA_963277665.1 Viscum album | reverse complement strand
CAACACCCCCCTCAGAACAGGTAGGTTCCCCCTTGCTATGCGCTTCCATCACCCAGGTGAGATAACCAGGCTCCACCTCATCGATAGGATCATCTATCCCCTCATCAAGGTCAATCTCATAGGTCCCCCTTCCAATACACGAGGAACTGGACCTACACGTTCAAGGAGGTTTAGGTCCCTGGTTATTTATGAAGTGTCGTGGAACATGGGATTGTACCTTTTCCTAAATATAAGAGGCTAGAAGAGTTGAACCTCATTGATATCCCTAATTATTATCCCTATCACTAGATCCTATCGAACACCATAAAATAGTTCAATGTGTTTACAGATTGTCTTCAAAACTAGGTCGACAACAACATAGTCAGGTTGGGCCCAGCATCGGCAAAAGTGGCATGCACATTTGTGAATTCTGATAGCAGTAGTTACAACGAAGCTTAGTGGCACCATGTTTCCAATCGTGGGTCCCAGAAGTATGATCATTGGATGACTCGTAATACTATCACTCGGGGCCATTGTATTATTCACGCATGCCTGAATTGGCGCGAGCCTGCAGAAGCCGATGCACAAGTCGCCACTCCTTTTGTATCGTCATCTCAGCCATCATCTTCCCAAAATAGAAAGCATCGGTGACATAAGGGAAAAACATTTCCTATCCATGCCATCGTTATCCCACACTCTTGGTGAATTAATTCCCTCAGAGATGGTTATTCCCCTAGAATTCATCCAGTATTGGATGATTCTTCATGTGACAGTCAAGGGTACACCTCGGTTAACACTATAGAGCTGGTAAACTCCTACATGATTTCTGACGGTGAGGAGTTCTAGACGGATCCTCTCAATGTTCCTAGTCGTCTTCAGCATCGACAACATGGTGGAAATATGGGTCTTCATAGTGCCTCGTTTAGTATTTCCATCCAGGCTGTGCATGCCACCAATACCATCCCACATGCCCAGCACAAATCTCAGCACGCGCAACCTTCTCATATGGTGTCATCATATCCGCCTTCTCCCCCATTTGTGTTTCTTGATTTTGAAGACCCACCTCGACCATGCCGTGTTGAGCTACACTCTTCTACGGACCGGTCTCAGTCCTCTCTACCTCATCCGTTTGTAAATCCACATGCCTCGACTTGTGAGAAATGATATTTTCCCAGCACCATTCAGCTATCAGTCCAATAAGTAGGGCCTTCTATATAGCCTATCATGGAGTGACGACCTTTAAGAAGAATTTTCCATTGGGTACGGAATTATGGTGTCCTCAAGCATCTTACCAGTATTATGCCAAGTCTCTCTATCCTTGAGGCTCATTCCCTTTTATAAGATATGCATGAATCCCTTGCTGATGCTTTATAAATCCCCCTCCAGTTTGATATGGAGGTAGCAGCTGCAGAAGCCTTCCATGTTGAGGCAATTGAGAACACTAAATGCTAGACCATTATCTCATTCTCGATAGAAGATGAAGGCTCTTCCATAATGGGGCACATCCGCCCATTGTATATCACTGGTCACTAAAATGGAGTGGATATTATTCACTGTTTTGTTGACACAGGTTTCAGGATCACCCTACTCTTGACCCAGACACTTAGATAGATGGGGCTATCCAACGATGATATGAGTCCCTATGACATGAATATTCTCGGTTATGATAGGAAAAAATAGGAGTCGTTCGACAAGATCTGCCTATAGACCCACTTCAATGGCCTAGTTTCTAGTACTTAGTTCATGGTTGTATTTCAAGACACTACATACAATGCATTGATTGGCAGGCCATGGCTCCACCTGCATTCAGTGGTTCCTTCATCATATCACTAGTGCCTTAAATACTCTCTTAATGGTCGGGTAGGCGCACTTCAGGGTGACGTATACCCCTTTTCCTATGGTGATTCATGCTACATATATGATGACTTTTTCTAAAGAATAGATAAGAAGATTCAGGCCAGTGAATTTGAGCCCGTTATGGCTGTGACCGACCCGTGGATTGATCTAGATAATACCTACGTCTTCCTGATCCATTGGATGGAGTCTACAACCCCCCGATATGGGACAATGAGTAATTGTTTCTAGAACAAAGTGGGAGCACATTCCCAGGTCTAGGAGACATTGGATGATCACCTCATATTTTTATTCGAATTAGGAACCAGTGATCCTTGAGCTCCCTACCGCCATAAGGTATCAAGATGTGTGCTCAGCAGTGATAGAAACATGCCATACATTCTTGTTCCACCGAGATGGGATAAAATAGCTCAAGACAACGTGTCACCATATCTTCGATATCATCATGCATGGTCGCTTGGGCCGAAGAAAAGATAAGATCAGATTGACAACTTTCATTTCCATGGTTTCAACAGCATAGGAGTCCCCCTACATGGCATCTACCGCTGCCCAGGCTGGCACTAGTCTCTTATCGGGATTAGCTGACTCAGACTGAGAAGAAAATCATCCCCCCAAAGATCTCTCATCTATATGTGATGAATAAGATTTAGATAATTCTCCCCCTCTATTGAAGAGGGTGTCTCTACAACAGTTGACGAACTCGTGCTGTTGAATCTTGTTGGCGAGACAAATCTGAAACCCACATCGATCAGTGCTGATAAGCCACTCGAGGAGTTACAATAGTATGTGGATTTCCTAAAGCAACACCATGGTATATTTTACTGGGGTTACGATGAGATGCAAGGACTAGATCCTCATGTAACAATCCACCACCTCGGTCTCCCAGGAAATCATCACAGGTTCAAGAAGTCTCAAAGAAAGATGCCCCCTTCTCATGGTGCCATGGTTGAGGTTGAAGATGATAAACTAATTAGGGCAAAAATTTTAAGGAATACCAATACCCCCGATGGAAAGCCAACATTATACAAGGGAAAATAACATATAGATCAGAGTATGCATTGACTTACGGAATCTCAACTATCACTACTCAAAGGATGACTATCCCCTTCCCATGACAGATTGTTGATCGATGTTACCACAGGTTTGCAGGTCGTCCCTTTTGTGGATGGATTCTTCTGGTATAACCAGATCCGAATGGCCCCTGAAGATGAGGAGTCTACAACCTTTAGGGGACTATATGTTACTTTCTATTACCAAATGATGCCCCTAAATTTAACTATTGCAGGTTCCACCTTTCAGCGGGCTGTGTATTGTATATTTAAGCTGATCCTTGGGACACTAGTGGAATTCTATGTGGAAACCTGGTGGTTAAATATCACAAAAATCAAAACCATCTCAAAGATCTTAAGAAAGTGTTTGACTTCCTTTGTTCTTGCCACTTGAAGATGAACTTGTAGATCTGGGCCTTCGGGGTCACCTCCGGAATGTTTCTTGTATTCACTGTCAGATACATGGGCATCGAGATCGACCCAGATAAGATGAAGTCCATCAGTTATATGTCACCCTCGAGAAAATTTGGTAGCATTGAGGCTTGCATGGTCACTTAGCCTACATAAGTTGATTCAACATGAATATGGCCTGTAAGTGTAATCCCTTTTACCAACTCATCAAAAAACGCACCACCTATAAGTTTGATGAGGAATGTCATACCACATTCGAGGAAGTCATGTAGTATCTACTCTAGCCTCCAGTCTTGATGCCACCTATCTCTGGAAAGCTGCTGGTCCTTTATGTGACTTCCCTATAATGATCTATCAGAACCCTTATCACCCAAATGAACAATGAGGGGATAGAGAATAGTCTCTACTATATAAGATGCATGCTAGTTGATACAGAGACCAAATACTCTCTTATCAAGAAGTGATTACTTTCACGAGTGTTCACAGTAAAAAACTTGTGGCATTACCTCTAGCGTCATGAGGTACAATTGGTGCCCCATGTTGACCCACTAAAGTACATCCTAAATCTCTCCATGCTGACAGGCCGTCTGGCTCATTTGGAAGTAATCTTTCAGCAGTTCGATACCAGGTTTATACCTAAGAAAGACATCAGGGGGAAAGTGTTGGGTGATTTCCTTGCCACCAATCTATCTCCCATGGAATAGTCTCTAGACCTTGAATTTCCTGATGAGGAAATCCTATTGGTAGACTATACCATCTCATGTTGGAAAATTCAATTTGATGGTGGTCCCCGAATCCCTACTAACAAAAGGCTCAACGACCCCAAGCTCAACAGATTAGGTATGTGTATCGTCGTCATTACCCCAACACAGGTTGTCCTACCATATTTATTCATGTGGTGAGAGGGTTGTACCAACAATGAACCAGAGCATCAGGATCACATCACTGGCCTCAAGCTGGCCCATGAGATTGACGTTCCCCACCTGCAAGTGAAATGGGAGTTCGAACATGTTATCAAATAGATCAACGGTGACTATGTCATCAGGAAGCTAGGTTTCATACCATAGTTCCAACATACCTTCTAGTTGATGACCTAGTTCCCACTTCGTCCCTAGGTTACCCATGTCCCTCAATTGCATAATGTCAGAGCATACACCTTGGTTGGCCTTGCTGTATCACTTATAGAGCCTAAACAGGATTATTTGATTATTTACATGGAACACCAGGGAGTCATCTCCCTCATCACTTTGGATTAGGATGATAGCCCACAGGTAATCCCCCTTACCACCGACGCCTCTATGTCATGTCCACCCTCTCCCCATGCCTCAGTGCTGAAAGTATCCCCAAAGTGGTGGACACCCCTGGATGAGTATCTTCAGTACGACAATATTCCGGAAGATTGGGCTGAGTGTGATTGAATCTAACGCCGCACAGTACACTTTAACCTATAATGTGGTCTCAGTCTTGAGAAGATTCTCTACAAGTGATGGTTTGATGGGGTTATCCTATGTTTTTTTCATGGAGTTTAGATTTCTCAGGTCAGGAAAGAGGTTCAAGCTGGTTCCAATAGGGCTCATCATACTAGGCCGAAACTGTCTCACCATATCAAAAGGCTAGGATATTTTAGGGCCGCTATGATCTGTGACTACCTTCAGTTCACCAAAAGGTTCCTTTCATTCCAAATTCATGCCAACATTATGCATCTAACACCAAACCCTCTCCACCCTACCAATAACTCATGTCCCTTTGCAGTATGGGGACTCGATGTCATATGACCATATCCACTGATGATGGCTCTCTAGTTCCAGTTCATCATGAACGCTACGGATTTATTTTCCATGTTGGTAGAAGCAGTTCCGCTCAAGGAGGTCAACTGCCATTCGGGAATTGAATTTATTAGATCCAACATCATTTACTAGTGTGGATTCCCTCACATCGTCCTCACTAATAATGACACCAACTTCCGACCAGCAGAGTTGAACACATTGTAGGCCAACTACAACATCTATTATAACCATACCTCCCACTAACACACAGAAGAACATGGGTAGATTAAGGTATTAAAAAAACACTATCTAACATTATGCTAAAAATGTTTGTTCGGAAGAAGAAGAGTTGGCCGGAAAAGCTGCCCAACTCTCTCTGGGCATATCAGACGATGACTCATAATTCCACCAATGTGACCCCATATTCACTGGTGTACAGAATGGAGGTTGTTCTTCCCATTGGGATTAAAGTTCCATCATTGCACACAGCTGTCTATTATTATAAAGTTCTAGATAAAGTAGTTTAAATCCATATTTCTGATTTGTAAGCACTCGATTAGAAAAGTATTTTGGACCTTCACAATTTACGAAGGTATCAGAACAAGATAGCAATAGAATTCAACAAGAAAGTTCACCTTCTCTCTTTCTTACAAGTAATCTTGGTGTTGGCCTTGATAACACCAATGATACTTGGACGGAAGCCACCAAAGCTAGAGCCCAAATGATTAGGACCTTACATTATTCCAAATGTTTACCCTAATGTTGCATACTACCTAGTTACCATGGATGATGAGAGAATAACTACTCCAACTAATTCCATGTTCTTTGAGAAATACTTTTCCTAAGAAAAGTGGGTCTTACATTACATTAAACTATAGAGGGTCCAACATGACCTTAAGCGTTAGAGGTTCCAACATGACCTTAAACTCTAGATAGTCCTACTTGACCTTAAACTGTAGATTGTACTATATGACTTTAAACAGTGGGTCATCTCACATGGCATCAAACTATATTTGAAGAATTATGTATGGCTTGAATCTCATCTTCATGGGATATGTAGAAACACTCAGACGCCTCGTCCTAGGTCCCGCCCCATGCTCTACTCGTTTGACTACCCCTCCCCAATCTAGTTTCCTTACAGGATCCCATGTGGTGCACCCTATGCTTTTTTCCCCACTCGGGGCAAGATTATGAAGGTTGCTCTATTTCCCCTCCTCATTCTAATATCGTCCCACGTCCTTATCGCATGACGTTAAAATGCATGGCCCATTGATAACTACGAAAGGCTTGATTCCCATCCTCATAGGATATGTAGGACCTCCAACACATTTTGACTGTAGGCCCATCCCCAAACTCCATTGTCTCCCCAGGAGTCTCGTCCTTCATAACGTTAAAATACACATGCATATTCTTGCTTTGATCATCCCCTCTATTTTGGGTATCCATCACCCTTCACATCTGTAAGGTCCTTTTAATGGAATGTATTTTCAGCCCAAGGGCTCTCCTACCATTTAGGAAACTTTTCTTGAGGATTTCAGGTGAAAATTTGATACAAGTCCCATGTTGAGAATATAGTCAACGATTGATGATCATATATCATTCCCATTTTAGGTCAAATGATATGGATTATGTGTTTTGAATATGGTCAAAATCCATCCTCTATCGTTGTCTCCAAACCTATAAGTCCCAAATATTGGGTGTAGTAATTTCATTTTGTCCTACTACCTCTTCAAAAATCCATCCACCTTGGACATGAGTATTGATCTGGTCAGGATAGACCTTTCTTGATCTTCCTCCCTCATTTCCATACTCTAATTTGTTTGGTAGATCTTGATCATATTCCTTGTCTCCCACATCATGCATTGCTCATGTGGTCTTAGGAGATTTAGTATGGCATTACCCGCATAAAGGGCCATGTGTCTATAGTCGATCGATAGACCCTTGCCTAAGGTCCCCCAACCCTTTTTAACCGCCTAGCTGAATATCTAATTTAATATTGTGTGGTTTGGTATGGACTTTAGTCTTCATTCATGTTAGGTTTGTAAGTGTTTCACCACATACGTCACTTGTGAGAGCTAGTCTCTTCCGCCCCATATTCTTTATCCTTTTCTAGCCACTAAGCCTGAGGATTATTCCCTAGAGTCGCATGTGGATTGATGTGGAACTTTTCCTCATTCACATCGGGTATGCTTTATCAAACCGTGAACATCCCCTCTTGAACCAAATTTATCCTATATATGATTGATCTATATGACTTTATACTATGTTTCCTAGTCCCACAATACTTTAAACTGTTATGTCTATACTGCAAGATATTAAAGTGTAAGGGTTGGTCCTATCACATGACCCTAAACGTGGACATTATCATCCTGGCTGCATGATGAAAAAAGACATCGCATTGTGATGTCCTCACTCGAGGGGAAATCATATTTGGTATCGGTCACCAACCATACCATTTTCCAATGCCTTCATATGGCTTGATTCTTGTTGCGACTTCTTATCTATCTATCCCAGGTCCATCACTTCACAAAAAAAACATATTCATGCCGATGGACAAATAAGATCTATCAAATTCCGCTTATTTTGGTGTGGAGGCCAGACACACACGACCTTATTGTCTCTGGAACTGGTACCTTACCATGCCACTTCCAGAGCAGTGTATGGATCGATTAACATTCTCATGGGGTATGTAGGAACTCCTGGGCACTTGTCCTCGGGCCCATCCTAGCTTTTAATTTTGGCCCCTTGAAATAAATGTTTTCTGGGGAGCACATTATGGTGATGCTGACTCCGTCTGTCCTTATACACGACAGGTTTAGTAGTTACTTTACCACATGTCTCCCTCATTTAGTTCCATCTATGGTTAGAGCTCTATGACCATAATCTAAGTCCACTCCATGACCTTGACATATGATGTTAAACTACATGACATCTTCCAGAACTACATATCTATTGATAACCGTCCTCTTGGGATACGTAGGAACACCCAAGAATCTTGTCTTTGGGTCCATCCCCTAGAATATAAAATCATTCCCCCGCTCTTTATCCCCAGGGCACAAAATCATTTTCGAACATTTGGTGTGGTGAGGACTTCTTGGGTTTTCATTCATGTCAGGTTTTGAAATATTCTCACCATGTGCCTCCCTTGTCATTTCCCAATCAAGTCCAAGTTATATAACCCTAAACTAATATCTCCCGATGGGAACTATGCATCATGTTTGGCTACTTCCCCACCCATTCCATAGTCTGTCAAATCATGTATCCCCTTAATGGTCCACTCTATGATCTTAAGATCGAATCGTGTGACCCCAGGACCCTTGTCTTCGGAAAGGGACTTTACTCCCTTTATTTGATATGTAATATTGTCTTACTCAGATGCATTGTGACAAAGAACCTAAAGTCTAGAATTTTCATAGGGGAATTCCCTCTTTCAATATACAAGCTTCATGTGCATGAGTTGTTTTGTGTAGGTAGTGAGTCTGCGCTATGAAAGTGCTGGTGGGTGTGATGTTATATAAACAGCACATCACATGCAGTTTGGCCTTTATCAACACTATAAATAGTGTTGATAAAGGGGATGGGGTTCAATTCAGATAAATGACCACCTTTATTAGTGAATTTTTAGCACTGATAAAGGGGACCCCTATCTTTGTTGATATTAACAACACTTTTCTAGCATTGTTGAAAGATGTTTTTAGCACTTTTAAAGGAACTATATGTAGTAGTGTTACCTCTTGAATTCTTTTCTTGAGATCCTCCTCAAGGAACCCATGCTTGGCCTTTTGATGTGACAAAAATCACTTGTATATGGAGGAGGGTCTAGGGAAGAGTTTTTGGAAGGAAATGGATAAGTCTTGAATGTTGAGATGTGTGAGGGTGGTATTTATAGTGAAGGGGGGAATTGTTTTCTCAATATTATAATAATTAATTTATTATTTATCCACAAGATAAGAAATAGTAGTGATTCCATGACTAAATAAAGTAACTTGAGCATTTGAGTTCGAACCAATGTTTCTTACTTCAATAAAACATCATCTATTACTCAAAACATCATGTATTTAGCATTTATTGTAAATTATATTATTTCTTTATTCACCCAAAAATTCTACTATTTTTGAAAAATCCAAAAAATAACACTAACCATTTTTTGATGTGTAGAATCAAAAAATGAACCCAATTTTATGAAAATAATTTCCTAAATTGAAGTATTTTGATTTTTAATTAAAATCATAATTCACTTTAAAAATTAAAATATTAAAAATAAAATAGATTTTCTATCACATTTAAAAATTAATTAAGGTCTTGTAAAACTATCATATAATCATAAAAAATCAATATAATAGTTTTTGAATAAATTTTATGAAAATAAATTATATTTTCAATTAATAAATTAATCATTAAATATTAATGACATACAAAAATACTAGAGTTTTAATATAATTATAACATATTGTCTCTTATAGGATGGATAAATTATATTTATACTATCATTGGTAAGGTTACAATGCATTTGGCTGATTTACTATTCATAAGAGTCATATTAGTATTCATAAGGATAAAATTACTTTTCACAAGGGAATTTTATTATTCACTAAAAATATATTCGGTCCTATTGGACTCCAAAAATCATACTTATTGCAATGTTGAATATCAAATTTTCGAAATTCAAATCGTAGAAGTGAAAAATTAGGTTTAAACGCCACATGGAATTTAGTAGTTCCTTTAATCATGATATGGAATTGAGTTTCCTAATATGATTTCATGTTATTATTCTATGTAAGATAATTATAAGTAGGGAATTCCATTGATAAAAATTTGGTTCATTTCAATTAATATTCCTATTGAAGAGCTATCATACAAAATGTTATTACATACCCAAATCAAATAACACTAGTGCCAAAACATGATTTAAATTTGTTTTTTAAATTTTGATGTTGTCTTTTAATATATGTCTATAAAGGTGATGTAAAAAACTAGTTTCATGTATCCATTTTATTAGAAACGACACAGAAAATGAGTTTAGGTATTATTTTAGAGTAAATTTTTTACACATAGACACCAAAAACATTGTTAAATTGTTTTAGTGATTCAGGGTCAGTTTTGATTAAAATCGACAGTGACAGTTAAAAAAATATAAAATTTAAAAAATTAGAAAACCAAAATAATTAAAATCCTTGTAATATAAAATAGTATACATCAATAAAATAACATATATAATTGACTAAAATCTATAAAAAGATACATCTTTTGATCTAGTCGATCAAAAAATTATCTACGCATTAGTATTATAAAGTAGAATGAAAAAACACTTCCCTAAAATTTATAACATGACCATTATTAGTTATTTTTGAAAAAATCATTTTATATCATTGTGTTTCAACACATATTATAACGAAATAATTATCTTTTTGAACACATGTTATTTGGAAAATGTAATATTAACAATAAACATTAGAATATACACACCTTAAATTATAATAATACATAAAAAATTGTTTATAAACAACTATTGAGGATGAGTAAGTTCATTTTTCATATAAGACCTATCATCATTGAATTTCTATAATAAAATTGAATGATATAAGATTAAAAAATAGAATGATATGACATAAAATATAAAATAATTAATATAACTAACCTTTTCAAATTCAATAGTTACCCTAGTTGTGATTATCTCATACATGAAATATAGAACATAATAACTACAATCAACATGTACATGTTGACAATGAAATTAAAGTTATAATGAATTAACATAATAAAAAAAACCAATTTGTGTGTGTATATATATATATATATATCAATATTCAGAATAATATCTTATATAAATAAAATTATCGTTCTTTCACATATAGGATTGAATTTGGTTTCTTTATCGACATGTGATATTGGATAACTTTTTTTGATGAGATAAGTTTTCATATATATCAAATAATAATACATGTATATAGAATAAAATTTAAATATAATTAATGTATAAAAAGAATAAAACTATCTTCTCTAAAAAGTTTATAATTTTATTACGAACATTACCAAGTAATGTGTAAAACCAATATAAGGTTCATTCACTTGGGCAGAATATGCATAACATCCAATCCCCCTTATTAAAAAAATTCACAAATAATGAAATTATAATAAAAATTAGTTCATAATTATGTTTATGTTCTTACCCATCCTGAAATGGAAAAAATAACACCCAATATCTGTATGTGATAATCAATCATATATATATGAAATTAAATTAGGATTGTTCACACATTTCACATATGTGGAAATGAGATCTGATCTATAATACCATAAATGTCTGTGGTGTCATTTTTTAAAAAATGTTTCTGTAGATAGATATTTAAAAAATTAATATATTTAGTCAATTGAAAACATATTTGATTTAAGTAATAAAAATTTAAATGTCAATTTACATACTTGGAAAACAACTACAAAAAATTCATGATAAGCTCCTAAAATAAAATAGTCACATCATATCTTTTCAAAATATTATAAATGGATAGTTTCTTCCACATATACCATACATCGTATAACACTCATAGATATTACCTAAGGGAGAATAATCATGATACAATCATTGTATCCCATCATAAATATCATAATTATCTACCATTGTTTGTTACTAAACCATTTGTTTAATTTTTTCCATTTATTAATCATTTAAATACTCCCATACGTGTTAAATGTTAGAAACAAATTGTTATATTTCAATTAGATGTAGAAAATATTTAAAAGAATACATAACTCCTGAGAAATATAATGAATATGGCCAGATAGACATTGTAAAAAATGACCAAGACAATCACCAACTCTGGTCAACTACTCAATAGGAAATTGTAGTAGAGGATTATGATCAACAATATCATGTATTTATACTCTATCCTGACCCATCTTAATACGTTGGTGACGCACAAAATCCCCTAAAAATTCATAACTCATAAAGTTATAATATGTATATAAGTATTTCTAGCATATATTTCACATTCATATCCATTATTTTAGGTAATTTGTTCTCTTCTATTCCTGGCCTTCCCCCCATGTTTTCCCTATACCCCCTTGAATTTGGAGGAGATTGGAGGGCATTTGAGTTCCTAGAATAGGCTGTATGGTTTTTCCACATTGTTTACTAAACTAGGAATACTAACCATGAACATTTGTCGATGTCATAAAAAATGTTTTTTAATTCCAATTTTTTCTTTATTAATAAAAACTATCTCACCAATTTCATTCCCATGTTGAACTAAGTAGCCATAGAATTCATCCAATCTCCCTCAAGATCCCTTGGAAGCTAATTTTAATTGGTTTTTTGGTGTTGGAACATTAGGATTCCTTCAAGTAAGTGAGTCTGTATTTAATTTCTTCCTTTTACATAGGGTTTCATCAACATTTCTTGAAGTTACAAATGTACAGTAGCAAGTTCTTCATACCTAAGGTTTTATTTTGGGAATATTTGTCCAATATTGTCAATTTATGTTTTTTTTACTCTCGTGTGGTGCGACGGATGTGTGATTGAAGTATCATAAAAGGATATGGGGTTTCTAACATATAAGGTCAGTGTTTCAATGGATAAACATTCCTGAAAGAATTTACCATTCTTTTTTATCATGTTTATATTGTTTTCAATCCTTTGAGCGTGCTTTTAAAATCATCTTTGGGATCTTTGATTGAGTATTTATTTTTTTAAGTTTCAATTTGGCATGAAAATGTGTCTGTTTTATGTGTTGACCATGTTGTACCATTTGGGGTGATTTTATGATCCATGAAATGGTCTTATAAAATGTTTTTTGGGCTTACAAATTTATATGGGTATGATATTAATGTGAATTTGGACTTGAAAGAGGGTTTTTAAAAGGATTTGGTTTGCAAAAACATTTTTTACTACTTGACATTGTTTTATGAAAATTCATAATGGTTTACTAGGTTACACTGAGGGTTAAAAGGCATGTTGGGTACTGTTTTTTGGGGTATGTTACAAAAATGGGTTTTTATGTTCAAATTGTATTCTTTAAACTATGGATGTTATTTGAGAACAAAGAGGGAAACCTGGGTACCTTGGTGGGTGGACTTGTACTAGTATAATAGTGACTCGGAGTGGTATCATCCCAATTTCACTTAGTATGTTTGAGTGTGACAACACTAATGAAACATTGATGATAGTGGGGACAAATAGTCAATTTTTGTTTCCCCTCCTACTAGATTGTATTAGAGAAGGATATTGATTATGGGTTCTTTTACACTAAGATATGATGTACCGAGGCCCACAGCTAGCTAGTGCCTAGGGGACTTCCATTGATTAGTAATCATTGAATATATTGTACTTACCATCGGTATACTATATGATTGGATGAAACATTATGTTGTTTGTTTATTTTATTTGAAAGTATTGGTTTAATTTAATATTATTCTTTAATAATTTTTTAATTTGATGATTCATCTTTAAAAATTATTACTAGTATTTTTTGTTTATAAAACAAGAAAGATTTAGTTATCATAAAATTTTCAAAAAATGTAAAATTTTGGGTTGAATACT
This sequence comes from Viscum album, assembly GCA_963277665.1. Classification (NCBI taxonomy): domain Eukaryota; kingdom Viridiplantae; phylum Streptophyta; class Magnoliopsida; order Santalales; family Viscaceae; genus Viscum; species Viscum album. The sequence goes on along the minus strand of OY728138.1, from coordinate 1,697,884,267 downwards.
ATTGGGATAAGGATCACGCCCTACATACATGGTTATGTTGTTTAAAAATACAAGGTTATGTTTGACATAGGTAAGGGTGAGGTCCTTGGAGACTGTGGTTTCAGTTGTTAGCTTCCGTCCTGGACGCGGTGTCTTGGAGAAGGTATGGGGATGGTGGAACATTGACGTGTGGTGGTTATAGAGTTGTAGTTTCTGTGAATTTTGAGTTGTTGCCTTGTTGGGATTTTTCCAAAACAATGTATTTCAGTTCTGAATCTTATTAAAGGCGTGTTTGGACTAAATTTTCAGATTCAGTTTATTTATTGTTTTTTTGTTTAATGCTTCTATACATGGGTAAATAATTCCTAACCCATTATTAATGACACTCATTCACTGGTTCCAGCCCGTGGGGATAGGGAACGCCCATCAGGATTTACAATAGACCTATTCCGGTGTTGTTTTTGATCAATAACAGATCTAATTCATGACAAAATTGTATGCAATCATTGTTAAGCTATTTGAGTCGTATTATTTTGGAGGAGTATAGTAATACAAGATCTCGGACTATCGGGTCTTGGAGATCTAGTTGCGAGTACGGTTCCTAGCCAGTAACTCTCATGATAGAACTTGAGTCTCCATCAGATGTTTTTTATTTGACTTTTCTTCCAGGTGGGACGTGTCGGCTGCAGACTTCAGGTGAACATTGTGTGAAAGTGAAGTAGTTGTTTATTTCATTATTGTAAAGAGTTTGATTTATTTATATTTTATGTTGATGAGTTTTTTAAACTATTGCACTAATGTTTTCTATTGTGAATGTTGACTTTTGTAACAACATGTCTGACCGATGACATCCCTTGCACCCACAAGAAAAATCTAGAGAGATTTTTCCCTCACCACTTGATCAAATGTTGGTTGGAGCTATGGTTCGGGCTATCTTGGCTCTAGTGAAGGGAGTGGGACCTTCTACTTCTATAACCGTAGAAGATGTGACTTATCCCAAGAAGGATAAAGACCCAGAGTTCCTAAAGAATAAAACCTCTTAATTATGAAGTAGCTCGGAATCTCACTAGGAAATAGAATGGATCCAGAAGATAGAGTGTTTGTTTGAGTCTAAGAAACACCTGAGGAGGTTAAGGTTAAATGTTACACATTTCATATAGAGGGTCCCTATTGCAGGTGGTAGAAATAAATGTTTCATACTGGGAAGAATGAAAAGATGAGTTGGAATGATTTTTTGAACATATTCAATGAGTATTTTTTCCCCAATGTCACAGCCAATAAAAAATCTAGGGAGTTCATGGATCTTTCCTAGGGATATTGGTCAGTATTGGAATACGCTAACCATTTTTCTGATCTAGTGCGTTATTCCCCTTACATTGATTCTAATGAGTCCCTGAAAGCTCGAAAGATTGAGAAGGGGCTACGACCAAAAATTTACTCTTATGACATCCTATTAAAGAAGGGAAATTATGATTAGGTGGTCGATCATTCTTGTATGGTTGAGAGTGATTAGAAACAAATGTTTGGGTTTTCCAGAGTGGTGTCTACTATGGGTAGTTGTAGCTCATTTTAGAAGAAATGGAAGGAACAAGAGTAGGGATAAAGGGATGATGTCGGTCAGGCCAACCTGCTAGACAGTTATCATCTATGGCTTATAATGCGAGGACTATTGTGTTACACTAGTTTTGGGAGGCTAGGGCACGCCCGACATTTATGAACATCTAATCCGAATCCTTTTTATCATTGTGGATATATTGGACACTTTCTCCCTTTATCAAGGTAGCACGTCCACCCCAGAGTGATGTGGGATCTATGTTTTGTAGGGGTGTTCTATTTCTTTCAGATCCATTCAGTTTATGGGGATCTTAGTTTGGTGTCCATGGTGGTAGGGCCATATTTTCTTCGAGGAAGAAATATTTCAGGGAAGATCCCCAAGAGAATGGAATTTCTCAAGAAGAGGCTAGGAATATTCATGTGGTGCATCAGGTACTAGCAGGGTCGGATGTAGAGATTTTGAAATTTAAAAGAACCATTTTGCTTGCATCTTCTATATATGGATTACTTTTTGATACTATTACCTATGTTTATTTTATTTCAACCCGTATTTTGAACCTTTGGAATTTTCTAATCGAGTTTTTGTCCTTTGTGATGGGATTGGTGACACTGTTGGGTAAGAAGAAGGAGCGAGGTCTCAGCTCTTTATCATGTTCACTTACATGTCAGGGGTTGAGATGGAGTGGGGTCTCCTGGTCTTTGATATAGAACATTTAAATGTAATCCTTTTCATGTATTGGACAGTTCAATTTCAAGCACATGTTGATTGTTATAGGTGGTGGGTGAGTTTCATGGAACCTGATGGGAGTCTTTGGGTTTTTTATTGGGAATGGGATATCCTCAGTTAGGGCATAAGGGACCTCCAATCCCATATTTGGGAAATCTTATCTCATATTTGTTATCAATAATTCTATAGTAATATAATCCTTCTACTGAGGGTGGATTACCGCATAGAGTGGATGAGTTCCCAGAGGTATTTCCAGATGACTTTTCTGGCTTTCCCTAGGATCTTGATGTGGAGTTCTCAATTGATTTGAAGCCGAGAATAGAGCTGATATCTCTAACCTCAAATCATAGGGCCCCCAAGGAGCTATGTGAATTAAAGATATAAATGGAATATTGGGAAACCAAAGTATTCATTCACCCAAACATCTCTCCTTGGGCCGCCCGGTTCTTTTTACAAAGAAGGTCGATGGATCCCTCCAATATTGCATTCACTACCAGAAGATGAATAAGGCAACCATCAAGAGTATGTATCCTTTGACCTAAATAGATGACTTTTTTATTTAGTTTATGGGGGTTTAGTATTTTTCCAAGATATATTTTCATTCATGTTACCAGCATGTTAGAGTGAGAGAGGAGAATATCTGGAAGATATCCTGAAAGCAGGTACGACCACATTGAGTTTTTGGTTATGCCTTTCAGTTTGACCAATGCTCTAGAGGTTTTTATGGAACTCCTGATTATGGTGTTCCACCAGTATCTTGACTCATTTGTCATGGTATTTTAGGAGTAAGTCATGGTATACATAGTATTGGAGAAAGACAATGAGTGTCATTCGCAGACCGTGGTTGGCACTTTGTGGGATCATCGTCTTTATGAATAGTTGTCTAAGTGTACTTTCTAGATCAAAGAAGTGATTTTTCTAGGCCATGTGATCTTGGAGCATAGTAATTTGGTGTACCCTAAGAATATTACTGTACGTTTTTCATGGGAGAATCTAAGGAATGTGTTCGAGAACTAGAGTTTCTTTTCCCTGACTGGTTACTATATGCTCTTTGTTCGGAATTTCACTAGCATTTCTTCACCCATGATCATGCTCACCCGAATTGGGGTGAAGTTTGAATGGGTCCCAGAATGATAGGAATTATTTGAGGAGTGGAAGAAGCGGTTGAATACTACCACTATGTTGATCTCCTTGGAATCAAGAATGGGTAATGTTGTGTATTGTGACACATCATGTATGGGTCTGTGGTGTATGCTTGTGGAGGGAGATCATGTGGTCGCGTACGGATCTCGCCAACTCTGACCACATGAATATAATTACCTAACCCATTATGTGGAGTTAGTAGTGGTGATGCATACATTTTATACTTGGTGTCACTACCTCTTTGTGGAGATTTTGGTGGTCTACTCTGATCATAAAATTTTAGACTACATTTTCTCGCATATGGATCGTAATATGAGGCAGTTCCATTGGATCAAATATCTGTAGGGATTTTCGACTTCAATATCATTAATACCCAGGGAAAGGGTAATGTGGGGGATGATTATTTTATAATAAGAGAACCATTTCATTCTTTGTGTAAGTACAGTTATGAGGAGACTCTTATGGGGCTCTTTGCTCAGATGCACATGGAGACCAAGGAGCACATTGGAGGTGTGTTCTTTGAAATTGTTCAGTATACTCATACTCTATTATAGTTATATTAGTTTGAGAATCATAATGATGAGCTATGTAAGTTATTGATGCAGGTTCTTCATGGTGGGGAGATGAATTCTTTATTGGTCTTCTTCTACAGATGGCATCTTGTGCATCAAGGGATATTTAGTGGTACAACTATCTATATGGTAGATGGTGATATAGGATAGCTACAAGTATTTGTGATCCATTCTTACCAGAGCTACAAAAATGTACCATGATGTTTGTTATTAGTTCTAGTGGCCATTTATGAGGCAGGATATTGATGATTTCATGATGAGTTGCTATAAATTTCAACATCTGAAAGGACAGAATTAGAGGCCCTCTGGTTTTCTTCAGCCGTTACCAATTCTTACCTGGAAGTGGGATGAGGTTTCCATGGACATTATTTTTTTTATAACTTGTACACATCAGGGTAAGAACACTATTTCTATGGTGATTGATCATCTGACTAAAGCAGCACACTTCATTCCAATCAGATATACAGCTAAAGTGGATGAGTTGGGTAGATTTTATATTCAGGAGGTGGTAAGGCTTCATGGAGTTATACCAGCGTTTGTGTTGGATAGAGAACACCCTTCACCTCTCGGTTTTTAGAAGGACTTTAGAAGGCATTGGGTCATAGATTAAGATGGCAATGACATATTATCCACAGAAGGATGTTCAGACAAAGAAGGAAAATCATATTTTGGAAGACATGCTTCATCCATGTGTCTTGGAATTTGGGGGTTCATGAGATAACCATTTGGGATTGGTAATGTTTTTTTAAAATAATTATTACCAATCCTCTATTCTAATTCCTCCTTTTGATGATATATATGGTTTTCCTTGTGCCCCCCCCCCCCCCGGTGTTGGGTTGAGGTAGGTGAGACCACACTGTTGGAGCAGAGCCTTCTACAAGAGACATATGAGAAGGTCAAGTTCACTGAGCATCATTTATTGGCACCCCAGAGTCTCCATAAATCATATCATGGCCATATGTGTTTATATCTAGAGTTTTCAGTTGGTGATCGGATATTTGTGAAAGTGGCCCCTCGTATGGGTCACCGTAGTTTGGGAATGTAGGGAAATTTAATACCAAGGTATATCGAACCATTTTATATCATCAAGGACATTGGAAAGGTGGTATAGTGGATATATTTTTCCTCTTAGTTGAAATCTACAAATGATGTATTCTATGTCTCCCAATTGAATAAGTACCATATGGATCCATCCAATGTGTTGAATTGTGAAGTGTTATAGATCGTGCATGATTTATCAGTGTTAGAGATGCCTATGAGAATAGCGGACTCTCAAGATAATGTTATTTTAGGAAACTCTATTACATTGGTCTTGGTCAGTAGGGTGCATGTAAATGATGTGCATGAAAATTGGGAGTGGATTTCATTGGTTGAGAAAGAGTATCCATTCCTTTTTTATGATCTTTCTTTAGGCTAACTTCCCAGAGAAAAAATATTTCCTGGTGGGGAGAGTTGTCAAATCAATATCCCACATTTAAGGAACTTTTTTCTCTTCTATTCTTGGTCTAAATTCAATTTTTATGTTTCCCCTATGCCCCTCCTTTAATTTTTATGAAATTTGAGGGGTTTGGAGTGGACATAATAGGCCACAGAGTTTGGAAGCACGATTTACTAAACCGTGCATCCAAACTGGTCATAGGTGTCTAGGTCATAAAAATGTTTTGTAATTACTATTTTCCATTTCATAATTGAACATATATTTCTAATTTATTCCCCCATTTGACAATATCATCCATAGAATCCTCCCAATCTCCATTAATCACCCTAGGAACCCAATATTGAAGGGGTTTTTGGTAGTGGAACTTCATGATTTCTTTCATGTAAGTGAGTCACTCATTGATTTCATCCTTTTTCATAGGGTTTATTCCACATTTCATGATGTTCCAAATTTTCAGCAGCCAGGGCATCATACATAGGGTTTGGATTTGGGTTTCCTAGTACACTCTTTGGATTTATGTTCATTCTCACTCCTTTGTAGTGCGGTGGTGGTGTGGTTGAAGTTGCGCAAAAGGATTTGGGGTCTTCAAGAATAATGTAAGTGTTTCCATAGATAAAAAATTTTGGATGAATTTATCTTTCTTTTTTAACCTGTTTATAATGTTTTACATCCTCCCAGTGGGCTGTGAAAATTATTATTTGTAACCTTGATTAAACGTTAAATTTTTAAGTTTGTTTATGGCATTAAATTGGTTAATTTTCATGTGTTTTCTATGATTTATTATTTTGGGTTACATTATGATCCATGAAAATGTTTTATTAAATGTTTTTAGGGCATAAAAATATGTTTGGGTATGATATTGTTGTGAATTGCTCCTTTAAAGTGGATTTTGAAATGGATGTGGTGTGAAAAACCATGTTTTACTACTTGAAGTTGTTTTATCAAATGTTAAATGGTATATTGAGTTTAAAAAAGGGTGGAAAGGCATGTTGGGTAGTGTTTAGTTTTCTTATGCTATAAAAATGGTGTTTTTATGGGAAATAGTATTCTTTATCACGTGGAACTCATTTGCGCACACAGAGGGAATCCTGGGTATCTTGGTGGGTGGACTTGGACTTGTATGTTAGTGATCTAGAGTGGTATCATCCCAATTTAACTTATAAAGTTGTAAAATGACAAAACTAAATAAAAATTGATACTGATGGGAACCACTAGGATATTGGGGGTTCCCCTCCGAGTGGCTCATACATGAGAAGGATATTGAATATGGTTTCTTTTACACTGATATATGATGTACCTATGACATACAACTAGATAGTGCCTAGGGGTGTTCTTGTTATTAGTGATCATAAAATATGTTGTACATACCATCAGTATACGTTATGATTGGATCAAAAATTCAGTATCATGGGTATTCTATTTAAAAGATTTCTTTTTTTAAAATTTATTCCTTAAGAACTATTTTTATTCTAATTTTCATACTTTAAAAATTATAACTAATATTTCTTGTTTATAAAACATGCAATATTCCCTTGTTGTAAAAAATTTTTCAAATGGAATTTTGTTGGGTGTCATCCTATTGGGTTTAGGCTCATACCCTAATTACACCATTGTGTGTAAATAGATTTTCTTATGTTTGACATAGGTAAGGGAAATTGTCTGGGAGAATAAAGTTTCAGTTGTTAGCTTACATCCTAGATGTCGTGTTGTGGAGATGGATTGGGGATGATGGCCCCTTATTGTGTATTGGTTATAGATTTGTAGTAGCTACTAATTTTGAGTTTGGAAACTCTTGGTATTTTTATAAAACCATTTATTTCAATTGAAAATTATATTAATGGATTGTTTGGGATAAATTTTTTGATTTAGATTATTTATTGTTTTTGGTTGTTTAATGCTTCTAAACTAAAAAAATCATTACCAATTTATTATTCAAGAAACCCGGGAACATGTGCCACCCTAAGGGTATAGTAAACTCCCTTTCAGGCATTGACATTGACCGGGTTGGGTTCCAGTTTTGATAAAAACCAGATCCGGTTCATGAAAATAAAAACTCCCAGTATAAGGTTGGGTATAAGCAAGGATGTGGAGAATCATAATAGGAAGGCTGGGTAGGGTGGTCTGGTTGGGAAGTCTATATAGTTTGTACAGCCGGATGGGCTGGTTGGACAGGCTGGGAAGGCTATGTAGTCTGTGATTGTCTTGTCAATTTTTCTAACATAGCTGGCACAACTGGTTGAATTTAATCTCCCATGTACTATTTCATATCCTCCAGCTTATCATTTAATGGTTCAATTTTTGGGTCTCTTGATTTCTTAATATGATACCAAAAAACATTCCAAATACTAACACCCTCTTGATATCCTCTTATGTTGCCATGGTGTTCTGGATTTCTAAAAGCAAGGGCTAGGATGTCCTTCCAACCCTTTGGAATAAAATTTCCCAATCTCCATTGCTCCTAAAATTCTTCCTAAAATGAAAAATAAAGTTTTTATATTATTTTTTAATTAATAAAATCAATAAAATTCATGAATAATAATTAATATTTACTTACAAATTTTTCATCCACTTCCTTAGCTTTCACAGTATGACACTTCTCATTTTTTTCTTCCGATATCTCTTTTCCATTTTTCATGGACAGTGTGGGGATATGGAAGACCAAACTGGACCTCATCTGAACCACTAGTTGGGTGTGCTCTTAGTTCATCAAACTTTTATTTAGTTTTTGTTTTCTCCAATAAATGATACCCTTCATGTGATAATGTATGATGGTATACATTCTAAAACATGGTGTATTGGTGGGATTTCATTGAGGCATGTTATAAGAAATGTAAAATAATAAGTAAATATGAACATTCACATGAAATTTTACAATTTAATAAAATTATCATATTATAAAGGATTCATCATCTAAAATGGGGGAAAAATATTCAATGTATCTACATCTATAAACCCATACATGATGGATGGGTTATTATTTTGTCTCATTGAAGAAAACATAATTTTTTGTTATCTTCATTTTGATATCCCTTCATCTAACCACCGCCAATGTAAGACATATTTTCCAAACTTCTTTTGTTTTTTTAAAAATTGAGTGTCATTTATAACTAAATAAAATAAAAAAATATCCATTTGAAATATATTATATTTGAAATTTTTGATAAAATAAATCAATTGAGATATTAAACTATTACAGACACCAAAAGTTGATCTTTCGCTATTTTATCAAGGACATTCCAATTAGGATATAATATGTTAATCCTGTAATGGCTTTTCAAGGAGATATAACAGAAAAATTTTGTTGCATTTGGTCTAGTTGCATTACTATTATTATCAAAAGTAATATGCAATCACTTATCTCAATGAGAAAGTGACAGTTTTGGTAGACATTTAATTCCACATTTATTAACTCAAGAACTAGATTTCAAAACAGTAAAATCAGAGGACTCCTCCACTGAAATATCATCAGTACTCCTACAGTTATTTGTTATATATTAAATTTTTTTCATTAAATAATTATATTAAGTGATATTTAATAGTACGAAAATATACAAATACCTTGGTACATGTTCCTCTGACTTTGTATCCATATCTATTATTGAAACAGACTATTGTAATGAAATTATTTTGGACCTCCTTATTATTTTCCAATTGAATAATTAGAAAATAGTAAAACAGAAATATGTATGTAAATAATGGGCACACATGTTTATGTAAAATAAAAAAATGAAATGTTATTGATTCTTAACCAAATAAAATATAGAAAGAAACCCATTATATATATATATATTACTTTCAATGTGATATAAACATTTATAAATTCAATTATCTAATAGTTATTAAATAATACAATTTTTACACAAGTAAATTTATTTAAAGAAAAAAATGTAACAGACAACCATGTTAATTAGGAGTGTAGTTTAATGTTTTCCCATATCCCTTCAGTATGATCATTTCTTAATGCATAAACTATGCATATGTTATAGTCATTGGTATCTAGAATTTATGTAATAGAATAAGATACCTCAAATAAACCAATAACATTTGAATCATTATCATCCTCATTTTCCAAATAGATACTATTTCCTTGTAAAACGACGTAGCATTGATCATTTGATGGATCAATGACATAAAATATATGTTTTAATGTGTGTCCATGATAAATGCATCCTCATTACAAATAAATCTTTTCAAATCAACCATTTTAAACTCATATTCATCATGTTTCACTCCACTATTACATGAAACCAAATTATACATAAACACAGGTACTCGAAATTTAATATATTCAATTTCCCATATGTCTTTATGAACTCTAATATATTGTATTAGTGAATAAATTGGAATTTTTTCTTTGAAACATGAAAGATGTAGTTCTTTAGTGACGACCATTACACCACTATTTTGAATGGTACTCTGGTCATCAAGACTTGTGAGTAAAATGTGTACCCATTAATATCCAAACAAGATAATGTGATCACATTAAGTGATGGTCCCTCTTCCAACCACTTCAATGTTTTTGATAAATATATATCTGTGAATAATTTCTCTTTAAACCATGAAAAATTTTCCTTTTTATGCTCCATTATCAACCAATATTCCTTTATTTTTGGATATTGTAACATTAATTAAGAAGTATGTTATGATATATATGATTAAACCTCATCTATGATGTTTACAATATTTAAATGTGACAGCATCACTTCATCAGATGGAATAAACATTACCTTCATCCTAAAATCCCTCAACCATCACTATCAACTATCTTATATCGAGATATATGGAGACAAATATACTATTCTTCATGAAAATAATTAGTTTAGAACTCAATCACCACTTCTGATACATATTTTTGAAAAATAAAGGCCTCTATTTGAGAATGATCATTAACCTATAACTTCAATATTTTTATATGTATTTAAAAAGGATACATCCATTATAAATATACAATCCCACATATTCTTATCTCTTTCAAAAAACGAATCACTAGATAAACCATCGTATAAAAAAACGTATGTGGGATATACATTTCTAGTTGACAAAGAATAAGATTAGATTAATTATCCAACACATCTAACAAATTTGGATCAATGAATTTGATATAAATTGATGTGAAAAATTAAATAACCTAATGAATTTTTTTTTGAAAACTATCTTTAATATACCATGATGTGAATTTAGTAGATTTTATTTCATAAATACATGACAACTATGAGATTTCATACCTATTAATTTTGAATCCTTTAGTTGAACTAAATTCTTTACATTTTAAGATTAAACACATGTTACTTTAATACCACGAAGAAACATAAAAAATCATCTTCCTAATCATTCATAATATGTGATAAGATGGAGGTAAATATGATATCTTTCCATTCAACGTGGGAGCTAACTCTATTCATATTCCCATTGATATAATTTCCAATATATTATGTAGTGAAACATTTTTCCTTCCTTTTATATCTAACAAAGTTACAATAAAACTATAACATATTTTTTTCTCAACATGCATAACATAAATTTTATCTTTTATCTATAAATATCTATAATAAGGAAGTTTGAAAAATATTGACTTTCTCTTTTAGATATTTGTTTGAAGACAATGACTTTTTTTCTTTCCAAATATTGAATCTAATTTTATCACGTTATCATAATATTCTTCTAATGAAAATGGTTTTGGGGTAATATTTTATTTTTATGGACCATTAAAATATTTTTTCAATCTTCAATAAGGATGATCAATTGGAGAAAATCATTGATGTCCCATGTACATTGTCTTTATTTCATTCTGTAATTGATAATATGAAGTTTCTTCCTCACAATTTGGACATGCTTTATGTCCCTTAATAGTGTTTCTAGATAAGTTTACATATTCTAGAAAGTTATTTATAGAGATTGTTATCGTATAACGAAGACTAAAATATTATTTCTTATACTCATGGAAAAATTTAACACTTGTATCCCATAATATTTTTAATTCATCGATCAATGGTGCAAGATAAACATCAATATCATTTCTAGACTATTTTGGTCCAGAAATCATCATGCTCATCATAACATATTTTTTCATCATACATATGTGTGGGGAAAATTTGTATACTACCAAAAAAATCCCATGAACTATGTTGGCTAATTAGGCTCTGATATGGATTCAATCCATCAGTACTCAATACCATAATGAGGTTTCTAAATTTACTTGTAAAATCATTAAATGTCTTATAAAATATTTTACACTGTGGTGAGTCAATAGGTTGGTGTAAGTTGCCATCAAATATGCTCTCATCTAAATGGAATCTTAGCCTTTTTTAATCAATTTAATTTTAAAATAGTCACCTAAAATGAAGAATTATTGGACAACTCCAAATTTATTTAACAGGATAATTGATTCTGGTATCTGAGAATGATTCATGGATTAATTACTATAATTATATGAAGGGTTTATTTGAATAAATTATTATAATTTATAAAAAAAATTCACGAGGTTTTATTCCATTACCTGAGAATACATCTAACTTTATCTTTTCTTCCATATTATAGCATGATTTCATACATGTATGATAGTTTAGTAAATATTTATATTCTTTCCAATAGAACACACATTAATTGGAAGAATAATGTACTTTTATACCCCAATTCCATTGGTAATAATATTTCATTTTCCTCATAGTTGGAATATGTAAGAATGTTACCTTACTGAAGTAGCTTTTATAAAAGATCATGTATGTCACAGAAACATTTATCACTACACCCATTTCTTAATTTCATGTTAAGTAATCCCAAAAATACTATTAACACATTATATTTATAGTATCTTGAGAATAATAGCTTTTCATAATATCCATACAATTATTCAACAGTTTCCATTTTATGATGGTTTCAACACCTATGCCCTGAAATAACTTCTCAATACAATCCATTTCCACATTATAAATATTCTCCTAAACATTAGATTCAGAATTTTTAGTTCTTTCACCATTTCATATCCAACGTGTATAATTGAGGCTCAATCAATAGAAAATGAGATAAAAAAATATTTATCTAGAGTTTAAATTTCTCACATTCAAACACATCATACATGGATAGAAATAAAAATCCATTTTTTAAGATTTTAATAAAAAAATTACATGAAATCATCAACTCATTTTTCATATTCACTAGTTGTTAATTTTATATTTGTTAAAATATGATCCATTCCAAACATAATATCATAATATAAATAGCGAATATATTAAAAAATATAAACATTCAAATATATACATATATGGATAAATTTTGATCATAAAAATATTCCATAAAAATTATTGTTAATCATATAGGAAACATCCACAATTATTATGAATAAAATAAAAACAAATCTACTAACGGTATTTATTTTTTGTGATGTGTGTCAGGCTGATCCAGCATAAATCACATGTAATGACCTCATTAGAAATTAAAAGTAGTAAATTATGATTTTGTAAACTATTCGATTGTTTTGTTTTAATTTATTTCATTTTATTTGTTGAACTATATGTGATATTCCTAGTATAAAATCATTATTTCCTAACTGTATGTATTTTTTCACATCTCATATTATAATATTATGATGATTAATTAATTTCATACACTAATGTTTGTGGTTGTGTTGATAAATGATGTAACATCCCAAGTAAATGAATAATAAGACATATTTAATATTTATTAATATTTTTGAATTAAATATAAATTTTACTTTAAAAGGCGTTTTATGTACGAGAGCATACCCGATATGCAACAACAAGATTCAATGTAATATTACGTTGCACAACAATAATATAATATTATTATTTTACATGGTAGTTAACTTTTAGCCATTTTAGTGGAGGGAATGAATGAAACTAACTATAAAATTATTATACATGTTTTTAATATGTATTTACTTTTATCCAATAAATTTTTGAGGCTTAAAATGTGAATGAATCTAATTTTAAGCATAATTTACATTAAAAGGTCGATTTACCGCCTTTTAATGGAGAACCCTCATTAAATCAAGTTTTGTTCATCTTTATATGTTATAATTGACCAAATATAAACCTTCTTTAGAATGAGGACATCAAATTTTACTTTGGGTAATTTTTTTGGTATTTTTCTGATAAAGTTCATTTATTAATGAATAGTGGAAAAATTTGTATTTAAATTCAAAATTTCCTTTTAGTATAATTTATTTATATGTTTATATTATCTTTTTAATTGGTATTAAAGTGAAATTAAAATATATTTTTACCATTTTATACAATTTTGGTCATTGGAAGTAATTTCACTTTGAAATTAGACATAAACAAGTATCAATATTTTGATAGTTATTATTTCTTAAAAACCCACTATTTTTTAACAACGGGAATTAATTTTTAAATTAATTAATGCCACTTATATGTTTTGAATTTGGAAAAATAGAAATCAATTTTTAATTTGTAATATCAAATAATTCTTAGGGTGAAGTTTTGGTATTTTTATGAAAAACTTCAATTTTTGGTGAATAGTGACACCACTTAGTGGTAGTTAAAAAACTATCTTTTTCATTTACGTGAAATTTTACCACTTATGTGAATTGAATTTCAAAATTCCAACATAAATTGTTTCTATAAAAAGTAAAATTTTGTTCATTAAGATGAAAATAATTTTTTTGAATAGTAACTTTTGACTTTTATTTACCACGGTTAAAGGTAAATAAGGTAATTCAATGTTAAAAGAGTATTATAATAATTCAAAATTAACTTAAAACCAATCCTAACCTTATTATTTGACTCATAAACGACCATGGGAATCTTTGGGTCTATTTGTGAACCCCTTTGATTCACTTGGGAGTGATAATGACAATTTAGATTAATTAATTGAAAGTAAAGGCCAAAATGATATAAACAAAAATCTTTTAGTAATTAATTTTTATATGATGTTATATAAGTCCTATTTTAGACTATAAATATTATTTGGAATTAAAATTAGATTTCCTATATCATGTTATTTGTTTTATAATTTTTAGACAACAAATAAAGTAATGTATTTATGACTTAATAATGATGTAGTATTCACCTCATTAATAAATCATTTAAATAAATAAGATTATAATCATTAAAATATTATAAAAAAATGTCCAATTATGATTGTATAATTTTATTTCGTCCGTGAATCATATTATATTCTACTATAATTATTTGTGGACCAATAGAAACAGAATATCGTTATATTATAAAATAATAGTTTCACACTTTCCTAAAGAGCCCCTCCTCCCCCTTATAAAATGAGACCACTTCTAACCAATCCCTCAGACCTCTAAAGCCATTAGGCTCGTCCAAACTCTGTCCAATTAACCTTTAAACATCCCTATACTCCTCTTAAAAGCCTTACCTTAGGCAGAGGGCACTTAAAGAAGTCCTTTGGTTCAAACCAAAAGGATTTACGCAAATTAAAGGTAACAGTATCTCTTAAATTTTTTTCTTTTATTTAATTTCTCCATACCCTAAAATATTTTTATTTCTTTTATTTTTTTAAAAAATAGGTATCCTAAATATACTATAATGTTGTTATGAGAATTATTTGAACTACACTTACACACACCTCCATCGAATGGATTAAGAACACAATGTTTCTGTAGATAGAAAACTAAGGCCTCACGAAACGATGATTGTTCAATTACATCTTACCACCTCTCATGGTGGAAATTATTATGGAACTGTATTTATATATGATATATATTATGTTTATTATTTTCTTATGATTCTTTAATTCCCATTTATATCATGCCTTTATGGTTTCTACTGTGGGTAAATATGATAATCTCATTTGAGGAAGTGCGGACTACCGCCCCCTCAATGTGATTTGATTTGTTAAATGGCTTATGTGGGATGTATAAAGGATAGAGTAAATGATATTATATATGATATTATACTAGAATTAAATATACCTATTTATTGTTATGTTTTATTTACATTAATATAATAAATAGAAATGAAAGTAACGTTCTTGCGTACATACGGCTTACTGTCTCCATGAACGGTGCATTTCATTTCTTACCACAAAATGTTATGTACTTATATAAATACATGTATATACTGGATATATATTATATATATGATATCTAAATCATGAATATCATTCTGGATATAATATAATATTTACCACATTGACAACTTGTAAATATAAGGTTTTCATTTTTACTCAAGTACCAAATATCGACAAAATGAACGTTATAAACATAAATGATTGCATAATGTTTATAACATGGTAATAAGTGATATAAAAGAAATAATAAATTTGAAAAAGGTTCTTAAGCAAGTTTAAATTAACTTTAGTTTATTATTTAGGAGTTTAATGAACGGTCGAGTCATGTCGGATGAGAGGTAAGGGACTTCGTCTCAATCTCCATTCGTTGAGTCATTTTTAGTTTTATACACGACATGATTTTATAAAGTGTATAAACCCTTTTGAATTTTCATTTTATTTAAAGGGAATCCTTTTATATGAAGCATTTTACTAAAAAAAATTATGGAATTTGTTTTTAACGTAAGTAGTGACAACAACCTTTCCGTCACCGCAAGTATTATTTGATCTTTGGCTTCCTTAACAAGCCAGAATGTTTTTTTGAAAGGAAAAATAAATACCATATACTCTTTCTACATATTTTGGTATTGAAAATGATTTTTAGAATGGATTTATTATTTCAATATCTTGAAATGATATTTTCTTATTGCAATGTAGAAATGTTATCTTTCTTTTATGCATATGTTATGTGTTATGACTATGTTATGGTTCTTGGGAATTATTTACTAATACAGGTGGTTTCATGATAAACATAGGGCGGGTGAGCCCAAGATTGCTCTCAAATGCATTGGGTAACGTGACATAGGTAAACGTGAATGTTTCACCTAGGAGATTTAAGGAATATACTGTGATGGGTATACCAAAGTAACTGCCTATGTAGTTTTGATAGTTACAATGTAAGTATGATATGGATGCCACAAGTTACCTTTATGGTTAATTATTTTTTTTGTATCTTCCCTAAATCATATGATTTCATGAGGTAAGTGAAAGAGTTCAAGTTTTGTATGTATTTATGAACAAATGTTTTCATTCTTTGTTTTATAACCCTTACTGAGCTTTTTATGCTCATCCCAAGTTTTGAAATGTTTTCACATGACTTAAAGATGAATAAGGTCAAGGATGGGATTAAGGAAAAATCATGCTATCTAAAACATGGAAATAGACATGACTCTTTTTTTAAGAGTTTTTATTTTATGAAAAAAATATAAACTATGTACATATGTCTACCTTATAATATTTTGAGATGTAAGAGTTATGTCCCAATTCTATAAAAATCTAAACCTAAAAAGATCCTCAATGTGAATTATTCATTTATTTCAATATTATGTAATGTTTAAGGCCGAGTCCTTATATTTGGTATCAGAGTTTGGTTTAGAAAACTTTAAGAGTTAGGGTATTGTTATATTAATATCCATAAAGTAATATATGTTAATATTTATATCATATAGAATTTACAGATTACCATGTTTCTTTTCCTAAGATATTTCATGTTCAGAATGGTTTTCTACAGAGGAAATTGGGAAACTATGTTAGGACGACATCATGAGGAATACAACCTTCGAAATTAGAAACCTAAGATGGTCAAAATTGGAACCGAATAGTTTTTTGCAGTGATGGCACAGTTGACTCGGGCTACAAATGGTGGTGGTATCCATGTACGAGATCAGCCAGATCAACCACAGAGGAACATGTCAGCAGTGGAGAATTTTATGAGGTAGTATCCCCCATAATTCTGAGGATCATCTGACTCTGTGCTAGCTGAAGGGTGGATTAAAGCACTGGAAAAGATTTTCGATGTCATGGGTTGTTCAGAACATCAAAAGGTTAGTCTTGTTGTTTACCATTTTTAAGGTGAAGCTGATCAGTGGTGGTCGATGGTGAAAAACATCAGGGATAGTACGGAGATTGATGCTCTTGATTGTGATGAGTTCAAAGGTATGTTTCTTGAGAAATATTTTTCTAAGGTAGTTCTTCTTAGGATGGAAAAACAATTCCTGGAATTGATGCAAGAGGATGACCCATTGGCTGCTTATGATGAAAAATTCACTCGACTGGCAAGGTATGCTCAAAATTTCATATGAGATCTTGATAGTAAAATCAACCATTTTTACTCAGCATTAAAGTCAATGTATCGAAGGTCTTTAGCTTCTCATGAGGTAAAAAGTTATGAAAAATATGTTCGTTGTGTGGAAGAAGTGAAAATGGTGTTTACCGATGATCAGGTATTCTTTTACAAACAACAGAATATGAGGTCAAGGTGGCGGGAAAAATGGAAGAACTATTCAAAAAATTATGATGGTAAGAAACTAAAGTTTACAGTTTGTGAAATTTTTTGTAAAAATCATGCTGGGGAATGTCTTTTGGATTTTGGTAAGTGCTACTGATGTGGTAAAATGGGACATAAGGCTCGTAATTGCACTGAAAAAGATCAGGGTAATGGTAAGACAAAATCTGATTAATAGTCAGTAAGATGTTTTAAGTTCAATGAAATGGGTCATTATTCAAATGAGTGTCCAACCAAGAACTCAACCGATGGAAAGCAGCTGGACTACAAGCAGAAAGGGGTGGAGAAATCCTTTGTAACTACTTCATTAGATGTTGATCCATCAAATGAAGTTGTATCAGGTACACTGTTTGTTTGTTAAGATTATGTCAATGTGTTGTTTGATTCAGGGTCTACACACTTTTTCATTTCTAAGAACTTTTCTCGTAAATTGGGAATTCCATCTCAACATATGAATACAGAACATTCAGTAAAAACACATGGAGGAAATGTTTCGAAAAAAAGAAAACATAAGAACATTCTTGTCCCTGTGTGTGAAAATAATCTACATAAAAACCATATTGTTTTTCCTCTAGTAGAGTTTGCTTTTATATTGGGCATGGACTGTCTTTCTATTTATCATGCTAATATTGATTGCAGATCTAAAGAGGTTTCTTTCCAGAATAATTTTCAGTTTGTGTAAAAAAATGAATCCTTTCTGTTGATAACATATCAAGAAGCTGAGAAACTAGTAAAAGATGGAAATGAATGTTTCCTTGCACATATTGTTGAAAAAAAGGAACTATTTAGATTAATGATGTTCCAGTGGTAAACAAGTACCTTGATGTATTTCATGATGAGTTTCCGGGTATTATACTTAACTGGGAAGTTGAATTTATTGTTGACTTAGTTCCTAATGGTAAGCCAATTTCAAAACCCCCATATCGAATGGCTCAAATTGAACTTTTAGAGTTAAAGAAGCAATTGTAGTAGTCATTAGATAAGGGATTCATTCAACCTAGCACGTCACCATGGGGTGTTTCACGACTCGTCCTCGGGGCCCGTGTCATGACTACCCCAAGTCCGCCGTCCATAGGCCAGGGGCTGGCGACTAGCACCAAAGGCATAAATCCCGATAACTGGGAAGGCATTGACTTTATGAAAGTAAACAAAACACTAAAGAGTACAAGCGGAAGTAAAACACTAATTACAAAGAGAAGTGTTGAAAGGTAAATGGGCCATAATACAAACCCAAATGAAAGTACAACTACAATTGAACAAAGTACAATAGAAAAAGAAAACAGCTGGAAGAAAGGAAGCAGCTCATGGGTCGTCCTCCTCAGATCCTACCTGAAGGGTTGGTACAGATGGTGCAGCTCCTAGATCGTCCACCACAGATCCTACCTGAAGGGTAGGTACAAATTGCTTCCTCAACGCTCTCGCCCATCAACCTCCTCCGTGTGTCTCCTCGCCGTGAAGTCCACCTCTAGATACTGACTCTTCGTGGAGTCCACCTCCGGGTACTGACTCATCATGTAGTCCACCTCAGGGTACCGCCAGTCCTCGAACACTCGGCCTCCGTCAGCACTGCCCATCGTCTGCAACCAACACAACGAGGTGCGGGCATAGCCCGTGCAGGGGTGAGTATAACGATACTCATAAGGGACCCCGAGACCCTCAAAGTCTCACTAAAACCAACATGGATAACCACAAAGAAGATCTCAACAAATAACCTCTACTTAGGTATATGCCCATGCATACACCTAAGTTATCAAGTAACCCATCTCAATCATGAGGAAAACACAAAGATCATGAAATCAATGGATAAACACTACCCAGGTATATGCCCATGCATATACCCAAGTTATCAAGTAACCCATCACAATCATGAGATAAACACAAAGGTCAAAAGTCTTAGCTCAAACCAGGATTTTCATTATCAAAACCGTAACTACTGAAAGGCTCCGTCTCTGGAGTGTACAGTGGTCCTGTCACGACTCTGAGGTACTGATCACTAACCTAAGACTGCTGCGGTACTCCTCCTATCGAGTACCGCAGGTCAGCCACCCAAACACAGTAGTGCTTCCCGCCGGGGTATGTCACCCAAACACAGTAGTTCACACCCCTTAGTAGCATGCTGAGGTACTCTCCAGACGAGTACCGCGGGTCTGCACTATCACACAGGTAGTGCTCCGTCCGCCATGGGTCTGCACCTCACAAAGTAGTGCACTGTCCACTGGGCTAGTCGACTCACTCCAAGTCGAGTCGGTCAAGCAGTCATCAGGTCTCAGTCTGCTACACGGTCTCCGTACTCCACACGCTCGTCTCTGGTAGGGTCCGCTCCAAGAGCTAAAGGTCGATACTCCAAGTATCTCAAAGTCCCACGAAAAAGTATCTCAAAGTACTGCCTCGTCATAGGGGTCTCAACGCAACAGACGGCCCGTCAATCGGACGTCCGGTCTGTGAGTTATTAGAATTTTTGTCCCAGGGGCCCAGTTGGTTTCGTGTGCGAACCAATCCGGACGTATCTCAACTGTATCCAGAACTCTCATAGGGTATACTCATATGAACCGTTTCTCAACGTGATCACCAATGCCACTGACGGTTCGTCAAACGGACATCTGGTCTGAAAGATAACAGCTTTTCTGTTCTAAGGGCCCGGTTGGATTTTGGGTATAATCCAACCCGGCCACTATCCAACAGCAACCAAAACTCGGGCAAAGAATTCCAAAAGTTCTGTCTCATCAAGAGGAATTTCAACGAGACAGACGGTACGTCAATCGGACGCCCGATCTGGGATTTATTGGCTTTTCCGTTCCAGGGGCCCGATTGGATTTCGTGAGCGAACCAACCCGACCGCACTCTGACGGCATCCAAACCTCGAGCGGAGTAAGCGAATAGATCTGTCTCACTTAGATGAATCCATCAAAGTCGACGGCACGTCAATCAGACGTCCAAAGCTCAAGATATAAGCGTTTCCGCTCCGAGGGCCCGGTTGGTTTCGTATCCGAAACAACCCGGATGAACCCAAAGTATTCCAAAACATTGAGTGCGATATAAAGAAATGACCGTCTCGTTCCAAGGATCACTACGCAACTGACGGTGCATTGATCGGAGGTTCGTAGCCCAAGATATTGGCAAAAGACCAAAGAGGGTCCGAAAACGGGGGGTCTGGGCCCGGACCGACCTGGCCCGACCCCCCCTGGGTCAGCCCGAACCGGGTCGACCTGCCCCGGGTCCGGGTCGGCCCGGCCGGGCGCGACACGGCCCAGTTGGGCGCGGCCCGGCCCGGCGCGGCGCGGCCTGGCGGACCGGCCAGGCGGCCGGTCCGTCCTCGGCACAACTCGCCCAGCGCGCTGGCCAGCTCGGTCGAGCCGCTTTGGCAAGGGGGGGCGCCTTCCCCCTGGTGTAAGCGCGGCCCCACATTGATGGGGGCCGTTTGTTCTGGCTGGTCAGTGGAATTAATTCCCCCGGCTCTCCTTTTTCCGGCCTTCCCGCACCGGCCGGCCGGTTCTGCCGACAAGGACCGGCGACAGCCGGTCCTTCCTCCATCGCCGACAGCGGCGGCCCGGAACCGGCCGCCAGTCACCCTGCTCCGCCGCAGCCCGGAACCGGCCACGACTTGATTCGTCCAGCGCGGTGCAACGGCCCCGTGCCCCTCTGTCGCGGCCCCGCTCCGGCCACGGCATCTTCAGTTTTCTTCAACACGGCGCGACAGCGTCGCGTCCTTGTTCAACTTCACGGCACGGCGCGACTGCGCCACGAATTACTTGTCGTGCGATTCCTGCATGGTGCAACGGCACCACGTCATTCCGTCCAAACCACAAAGTATCAAACAAGGATAAAGAGGAGGGTCATCCGTGTTTGTGCGGTCCGACCTCGTCTCGTTAAACGATAACATTTAGTCATATATCCACGAAGAACGACATACTAGAATCATTAACGGAAAATAATTAAATAAAATAAATACCCTACCTTGATTAAAGATATGACGAATGTCTGCGTCGTGAAGCGAGGATTTGAAGACATTGACAGAGAATTCGTCGCGAGAAATCCTCGAGAAAAGAGATGTCACGGGAGAAAGACGTCGTGGACGAAGACGTCGCGTCGTGAGTCGGTGTCGCGGAAGACGGTCTCCGAGGGCTCGGCTCTCCACGTCAGAGTTCGTTCGTTCTTTTCATTCTTCATCAAAGAAGAATATTTTCTTCCCAAAATCTCTCAACGACAAAACTCTGACAACAAAATAAAATAAGCTCCTTTCTTATTTTTTTTATCACAACAAGCCTTTTGAAATTCAAGGGTTTGAATTTCAAAAACTCTCATTAAACTTACTACATTAATGCCATAAGTTTAATAAACATAAGTTAACAACATTAATAAGAGTTGAGGGGGTTATAGGATATGAAGGGGTGGGGTTTTTGTGGGCCCCACCACCCTGATAACCTCCCAAGGGAGGTTGGGTAGTTACCCAACTTCCATCCAAAGGATTAATCACTTAGAGTAAAATAAAAATTGTAGAATAATTATAAATTAAACTTCCACAATTTTTATCATCAAATCTCATGAAAAAGTTACTCTGGAACAGGTGTTCCTAAGCAATTACTGGCGCTAAGGTTCCATTGGTTCCCTCGGAATTCGATTCTGAGCACCGGTTCAAAAGTTAGAAAAACCCGCTCATTCGTTCACTGAACGTACCCGAGCTAAACTTCAGATTGAAGTTTCGGGCACACCGGGCCTCGGAATCAAGTGCCGTCTGAAACTGCGTTCTTGTAAAATCTCAAAGAAAATTAAGGAAAAATTTTCCTTGAAATTTCCGGGTCTTTACATTACTCCCACCTCAGGGATTTACGTCCCCGTAAAGCTTTAACACAAACTAGGGTCACAAAAGCGGTACAGAGCACGCATATGAGCCTTCCGCTCCCATGTGCTCACCTGGAGGTTCACGTACTGCCTGAGAAAGTGCACCCGAGGAATCGATCGTCCTCTTAGGATCCGCTCCTGTTGATCCTCGATCCCCACTGGAACCTCCGTGAAAGAAACCCCATCACCATCGTCTAGCTCCTCATGGTGGATGATATGTGAAGGTTCGAGCACGTATCTCCTCAGTTGAGATACGTGGAAGTCGTCGTGCACCTGGTGCAACTGAGGTCGATGGGTCAAGTGGTAAACCACCCCGCCTACCCAACTGAGGACCTAGAAAGGTCCGTTGAACCTCGGAGATAACTTTCCACCTTGGCCACATCTCCGTAAACCTCGTCTAGGTGAGACCCGTATAAGGATGTGATTGACATTCTCGAACTAAGAGGTCCAAACTCCAGTTAGAACTGAAACTCAAATGACTGCTGCCATGAAGTTATGGTTGACTGACTCAAGAGTGATCGGTTGCACCCTCCTGTGAAAGTGTTTATATTTTGCTGCCTGGGGTTTCCTTTTCGCCGACCAAGGAAAATCCATCCCGACATCGTAGTTAAACCACAACCTTTTAGCCTAATACAGTCAATCCGTGTATGAACTATGGATCCAATCCATACTCAGACCAACGTCGTAAGGCCTCGACGCTGCCACCAAGATATTCCAACCAAAACTCTCGCCTCGAGGGTCTGACCACACTATCGGCGTAAGTGTGATTATCGAGTCACCTCCCAAGGTATCTCCAAACATGAGGGTCAAGTCCACGGCTTACCGAAAACTCTAGGTCTGGAACAAGATTTCTGAAAGCAAGGAATGATTCATATCGACGTTTGTTACTACAGCAGCTAGTAGTGGACATAGACTGTCCCTTGAATCATCTTTAGAGCCATTGGGTCACACTCCTTGACCGCAAGCAGCTGCACTCTTCCTCCGCCCTCTAGCTCCCTAAGCCTGGCGGGGATAACTAAGGCGGGTGGTTGTAGCATGTTAAGATGTACACCACCTCATGCTGCTCTCCTAGATCTACCTCCACGTCTGCTGCTTTGCAGACTCGTCTCTCCTTTATGATTCCTCTTATGGAAACATTTAACATGCCCGATTCTCCACGACTGGTGCCAGTTTCCTGTTTCTTTTGCATTGTGCAGTCTTTATCCACTCCTGGTTGATATGCACCTTCTTTGCCTACGATCTGAAATAGCTGCTAAAATTTCTCCTTTTCTGAAAAGAGAAACTCGGTCTCATCCCCTGGATGAACTATTCCCATTGCCTAATACAGTCAATCCTGACATGAATGACGCATTCATGCCATGGATGACTTCGTAAGGCCTTGACATAACTACCAAGAGATCTAACTGTCACTCTCGCCTCCAAGAGTCGAGTCACACTGTCGGCATCAGTGAAAGGTCACTAGGTCTCCTCTGGTAGAAATCTCGAAAGTGAGGGTCAAGTCAACAGTCTTAACCAGGACCTCTCAGTATCAAACAAACAAAAAGGATAGGAAAGATAACATCACAACGATAAGTGTCTTTTTATTATTGCAGCACATAGTACAAAGACACGAATACAACAACAACATGGAACTAGAAGTACAAGGGACGTATCCACTAGTTCCGCTCCTTTCCACCTGCTCCCGGAGCTCTACTTCCTTGTCCAATGCTCGGCTGTTGCTCATGCACCAGCCACTGCTTCTATCTTGGTGGCTCCTCCAACACCCGTGGATCAACTGTGCGGGGAGTCGTACAGTCACGTGCCAGGTGACCCTTCCCGCCGCATGTGTAACATTTTCTGTTTCTGGCACACCAGGCTCTGACCCCACCCCGGGTGCCCCGCACCACCGGTCCTAAAACTCGAGATCGTCCAACTACTGGTCTGGTCTTCCTATACCTCTGCATCATCTGTCTACTGCCCACAGATGACTCCGCTACTGATCGAAAAACACGCGGAAAAGGCAGCAACTCCTAGACACGCTCAGGGTGTAGAGATACTGGCACAAACTCCATCCTGAAGAAGGTATCGAAGTCCTCCCATGCGAAGGTCATCCCGTCGCAAAACTGAAACAAGTGGCTCCACCACCTGCCTGATGCTGCCTGATGAAGGCTGGCAGCAGAGATCACCATGATGTCTGCAGGCGTCCCCACCAGCCTGAAGACTCTCACCACAGCCTCCAGCCAATCCTCATCCGCTTGCAGGTTCATCTCTCCCCGGATCCTAGGTGGCCTCTGGCGCTGGAACTCGTGCAGCGCACTCAAGTGGCGTGCATCGCCTACTGCTGGGGCTGGTGGAATCGGTGGCCCAACGTATGGTAGTACCGCTGGTGCCTCCGCTGGTGCCTCAACTGCAAGAGGGCCCTGTACCGAAGCCTCGTCGCTCGGCAGGCTGTCAGTACGCACATCCCTCTAGGCTCTAGCTGGTCATCCGAGAAAAGGCATCCTAAAAGAAACAACGTGACACAGTCAAACGATTATACCTGGTGAGCTGACCTGGTTTGAGCTGTTATTCAAATAAAACTTCTGGAAACACACACGGAATCAGTGTTTTCGTGCACAAAGTCAGAAATCAGTTGTCAGGGTCCTGGTGTATGGATACATTGGCCGCCCACACCAACACTAGACTTCCTGAAATGAAAACCACACTCGGTACTCTTAACACTATTTCTTCACAGAAATAAAATATCAGAGTTATAAGTTCTTCGGTAGAACCGACTCCTTTGATACCAATTGTCACGGCCCGTCCTCGGGGCCCATGTCGTGACTAACCCAAGCCCGCCTTCCATAGGCCAAGGGCTGGCGACTAGCACCAAAGACGTAAATCATGTTAACTGGGAAGGCATTGCCTTTATAAAAGTAAAAAATCACTAAAGAGTACAAGCGGAAGTAAAACACTAAGTACAAAGAGAAGTGCTGAAAGGGAAATGGGCCAGAATACAAACCCAAATGAAAGTAAAACTATAACTGAACAATGTACAACAGAAAAAGACAAAAACTGGAATAAAGGAAGCAGCTCCTGGGTCGTCCTCCTCGGAGCCTACCTAAAAGGTAGGTACAAATGGCGCAGCTCTTGGATCGTCCACCACGGATCCTACCTGAAGGGTAGGTACAGATAGCTTCCTCAACGCTCTCACCCATCAACCTCTTCCGTGTGTCGCCTCGCTGTGAAGCCCACCTCCAGATACTGACTCGTCATGTAGTCCACCTCCGGGTACTGACTCGTCGTGTAGTCCACCTCCGGGTACCGCCAGTCCTCGAACACTCGGCCTCCGTCAGCACTGCCCGTCGTCTGCAACCAACACAACGAGGTGCGGGCATAGCCCGTGCAGGGGTGAGTATAACGATACTCATAAGGGACCCCGAGACCCTCAAAGTATCACTAAAACCAACATGGATAACCACAAAGAAGATCTCAACAAATAACCTCTACTTAGGTATATGCCCATGCATACACTTAAGTTATCAAGTAACCCATCTCAATCATGAGGAAAACACAAAGATCATGAAATCAATGGATAACCACTCCCCAGGTATATGCCCATGCATATACCCAAGTTATCAAGTAACCCATCACAATCATGAGATAAACACAAAGGTCAAAAGTCTCAGCTCAAAACAGGATTTTCATTATCGAAACCGTAACTGCTGAAGAGTTCCGTCTCTGGAGTGTACAGTGGTTCTGTCACAACTATGAGGTATTTCTCAATAACCTAAGACTGCTAAGGTACCCCTTCTGTCGAGTACCGCGCGTCAGCCACCAAAACACAGTAGTGCTTCCCGTCGGGGTATGTCACCCAAACACAGTAGTGCACACCCCCTAGTAGCCTGCTGAGGTACTCTCCGGACGAGTACCACAGGTCTTCACTGTAACATAGGCAGTGCTCCGTCTTCCATGGGTCTGCACCTCACAAAGTAGTGCTCCGTCCACTGGGCTAGTCGACTCACTCCTTGTCGAGTCGGTCAAGCAGTCGTCAGGTCTCAGTCGGCTACACGGTCTCCGTACTCCGCACGCTCGTCTCTGGGAGGGTCTGCTCCACGAGCTACAGGTCGATACTCCAAGTATCTCAAAGTCCCACGAAGAAGTATCTCAAAGGACCGCCTCGTCATAGGGGTCTCAACGAAACAGATGGCCCGTCAATCGGACGTCCGGTCTGTGAGTTATTAGCCTTTTCGTCCCAGGGGCCCGATTGGTTTTCTGTTTGAACCAATCCAGATGTATCTCAATTGTACCCCCGAACTCTCATATGGTATACTCATAGGGACCGTTTTTCAACGTGATCACCAACGCCGCTGACGATTCGTCAAACGAGCGTCTGGTATGAAAGATAACAACTTTTCTGTTCCAAGGGCCCGGTTGGATTTCGGGTATAATCCAACCTGGCCACTATCCAACAGAAACTGAAACTCGGGTGAAGAATTCCAAAAGTTCCGTCTCATCAAGAGGAATTTCAACGAGACAGACGGTGCATCAATCAGACGCCCGGTCTACGAGTTATTGGCTTTTCCGTTCCAGGGGCCCGGTTGGATTTCTTGAGCGAACCAACCCGACCACACTCCGACGGCATCCAAACCTCGAGCGGAGTAATCCAATAGATCCGTCTCACTTAGAGTAATCCATCAAAGTCGACGGCACGTCAATCGTACGCCCGGAGCTCAAGATATAAGCGTTTCGGCTCCGAGGGCCCGGTTGGTTTCGAATCCGAACCAACCCGGATAAACCCAATGTATTCCTAAACCTTGAGTGAAATATACCAAAATGACCGTCTCATTCCAAGGATTTCTACGCAACTGACGGTGCGTCGATCGGAGGTCCGTAGCCAAAGATATGGGCAAAAGACCAAAGAGGGTCCGAAAACGGGGGGTCTGGGCCTGTACCGACTCGGCCCGACCCCCCCTGGGTCGGCCCAGCCCGGCACGGCCCGGCCCGGCCTGGGCACAGCGCGCCCAGCATGCTGGCCAGCTCGGGCAACGGGCGAGTCGCTTTGGCAAGGGGGCGCCTGCCCCCTGGTGTAACCACGGCCCCCCTTTGATGGGGGCTGTTTGATCTGGCCAGCCGGGGGAATTAATTCCCACGGCTCTCCTTTGTCCGGTCGGCCCGCACCGGCCGACCGGTTCTGCCGACAAGGACCGACGATAGCCGGTCCTTCCTCTATCGCTGACAGCGGCGGCCCGGAACCGGCCGCTGGTCACCCTGCTCCACCGCGGCCCGGAACCGGCCACGGCTTGATTCATCTGGTGCGGTGCGACGACACCGCGCCCCTCCGCCGCGGCCCTGCTCCGGCCGCCGCATCTTCGGTTTTCATCAACGCAGAGCGACGGCGTCACGTCCTTGTTCAGCTTCATGGCACGACACGACGACGCCGCGAATTACTTGCGAAGCGAGGATTCAAAGACGTTGACGGAGATTTCTTCCCGAGAAATCGTTGCGAAAAGAGATGTCGGAGGAGAAGGACGTCGTAGAAGAAGACGTCGCGTCACGGGTCGGTGTCGCGGAGGACGGTCTCCAAGGGCTCGTCTCTCCATGTCGGAGTTCGTTCATTCTTCGTGTTATTTGTCAAATAAGAAGATGTTCTTCCCAAAATCTCTCAATGACAAAACTCAAACAACAAAATAAAATAAGCTCCTTTCTTATTTAATTACCACAACAAGCCTTTTCAAATTCAAGGGTTTGAATTTCAAAAATTCTCATTAAACTTACTACATTAATGCCATAAGTTTAATAAACATAAGTTAACAATATTAATGAGAGTTGAGGGGGTTAGTGGATATTAAGGGGTGGGGTTCGTGTGGGCCCCACCACCCTCATAACCTCCCAAGGGAGGTTGGGTAGTTACCCAACTTACATCCAAAGGATTAGTCACTTAGAGTAAAATAAAAATTGTAGAATAATTATAAATTAAACTTACACAATTTTTATCATCAACTCTCATGAAAACGCAACTCCGGAACAAGTGTTCCAAAGCAATTACCGGTGCTACGGTTCCATTGGTGCCCTCAGAATTTGATTCCGAGCACCGGTTCAAAAGTTAGAAAAACCCACTCATTCGTTCACTGAACGTACCCAAGATAAACTTCGGATTGAATTTCCGGGCACACCAGGCCTCGGAATCAAGTTCCGTATGAAACAGTGTTCTTGTAAAATCCCAAAGAAAATTAAGGAAAAATTTCGTTGAAATTTCCAGGTCTTTACAGGGTGCTCCTCTCTTGTTTGTTAAAAAGAAAGATGGTTCAATGAGACCTTGAATTGATTATAGGGCATTGAATAAAATCGATGTTAAGAATAATTATCCTTTACCTCATATCGATGATTTGTTTGATCAGCTCTAGGGAGCTCAGTATTTTTTGAAGATTGACATGAGTTCGGGGTACAATCAGTTGAGAGTAATAGAAGAAGAACTTCTAAAGACCACGTTTTGTACTAGATATGGATATTATGAATTTTTAGTTATGCATTTTGGGTTAACCAATGCACCTGCTATATTCATGGATCATATGAATAGAATTTTCCGTGAGTTCTTGGATACGTTTTTGGTTGTGTTCATTGATGATATTTTGGTTTATTCCAATAGTAAAGAGGAACATGAAAGTCATTTAAGGGTTTTCTTGAAAACCAGAAAATAAAAGAAACATTATGGGAAATTCAGAATGTTTGAGTTTTGGTTACAACAAATTTTCTTCCTTGGTGACATTGTTTCAAAAAATGGAATAAGTGTTGATCATCCTAAAATGAAAGTTGTTGAAGAATGCACAAGACCCACAAATATTACCAAGATACATAGTTTTCTTGGTTTGGTAGGTTATTACCATAGGTTTGTTGAAAATTTTTCATGGCTATCTAGTCCAATGACTAAGTTAACTCGAAAAGGTGTTACGTTCATTTGGACAAAAGAACGTGATGATTGTTTTCAGAAATTGAAAAGAAGATTGGTGAATGCTCCAGTTTTGGCACTGACTTCCAGAAATGGTGAGTTTGTTATTTGCAGTGATGTTTTGTTGAAAGGACTTGGTTGTGTCCTAATGAAAAATGATCAGGTAATTGCTTATTCTTCACGTCAGTTGAAACCACATAAGTTAAAATACCGTACACATGATTTGGAATTAGCTGCAGTTATTTTTGCATTAAAAATTTGGAGGCATCATTTGTATGGAGTGAAGTGTGAAATATATACTGATCACAAAAGTTTGAAGTATATATTCACTCAGAAATAATTGAACACGAGACAGAGGAGAAGGTTGGAATTAATCAAGGATTATGATTGCGCGATCCATTACCATCCGGGAAAAGCAAATAATGTGGCTGATGCTTTGAGTCAAAAAAGTAATGTCTCATTAGCCATACTACATTTGGAATTAGATCCTTTGGTTTTTGATATGATGAACATTGGCGTAGAAGTTTTTGTTGTAGGAAATTATTCTGTTTTGTTTCAGGTGTTAGTGAAATCATATCTATCAGAGAGAATTAAGCATGTGCAGAAAGAAGACAGTGAGTTGCAGAAAAATGTAGAGTTGGTTCAGAAGGGTATGTTTATTGAATTTAACATTGATAATGATTGTGTTTTGAGATTTGGGAAGAGATTATTTTTATCTTTTGATTCACAGTTGAAGAATGAGTTGTTATGTGAAGCTCATAGTTCTCCGTTTTCAGTTCATCTTGGTAGTACTAATATGTACAGAGATCTTCAGGAGTATTACTGGTGGGATGGAATGAAAAGAGATATTGCTGAATTTACTTTGAAGTGTTTGACTTGTGAGCAGGTTAAAGGAGAGCTACAGTTACAGAAAGGGATGCTTCAGCCTCTACCGGTGCCAGAGTGGAAATTGGAAAATATGTCTATGGACTTCGTTGTGGGATTACCGAAGACATCTCGGGGTAATAATGCAATCTGGGTTATAGTTGACTGATTGACTAAATCTGATCATTTCCTTCCTATTATAGATACTTGGTCTCTAGATCAACTTTCTCGGTCGTATGTTAAAGAGATATTCAGGTTACATGGAGTTCCCCTTTCCATTGTATCTGATCGTGAAGCTAGGTTCACTTCTAAATTTTGGAAAGGCCTTCAGAAGTCATTGGGTACTGAATTAAATTTTAGTACAACTTTTCATCCTCAATCAGATGGGCAGTCATAATGAACAATTCATACATTGTAGGATATGTTAAGTTCTTTCTCGATGGATTATCAGGGAATTTGGGACCAACATCATTGTTTTGTTTAATTTTATTATAAAAATAGTTTTCATTCCATTATACAGATGGCTCTATTTGAGGCATTATATGGAAAGCATTGTAAAACTCCATCTTTTTGGGATGAAGTTGGTGAAAGGAAGCTGATGGGACCAGAATTGGTAGAAGAGATGGCAGAGAAAGTTCAGTTGATTTAGAAGCATGTGAGAATAGCTGAGAGCAGACAGAAAATTTATGCCGATAACCGGAGGAAGTATCATTCCTTTGAGGTAGGTGATCATGTCTTTCTCAAAGTTTCTCCATGGAGAAGTGTGAAGCATTTTGGTAAGAAGGGAAAGTTGAGTCCGAGTATCATTGGACCTTATGAAATTCTGGAAAAAGTGGGATCAATTTCATATAGAGTGGATTTACCTCCAATTTTATCCCATGTACACAATGTTTTTCAAGTTTCGATGTAGAGAAAGTATATACCAGATCCATCTCGTGTTTTGAGCCCAGAGGTAGTTCATTTGGAAGAGAATCTCTTTTATGAAGAACAACCAGTCCAGATTTTTGAACGTACAGAGAAAGTGATGCGCAATATGGTAATTCACCACGTAATGGTTTTATGGAAAAATCATATGGTTGAAGAGGCAACGTGGTAATCTGAAAATGCTGTGAGAGATAAATACCCCCACTTATTTTGATAAGTGAATAAAAATTGCGAGGACGCAATTTCAAAAAGGGGGGAAGGATATAACATCCAAATTAAATGAATAATAAGATATATTTCATATTTATTAATATTTTTCAATTAAATATAAATTTTACATTAAAAGGGTTGCTTTGTTCGATAGCGTACCTGATACGCAACAACGAGTTTCTTTGGAATCTTACGTTGCACAATAATAATATTATATTATTATTTTAAATGGTAGTTAACTCCTATCCGTTGTAGTGGTGGGAATGAAATAAACTAACTACAATATTATTATACATGTTTGTTAGATGTATCTACCTTCATTCAATAAATGTTAGAGGCTTAAAATATGAATGAATCTAATTTTAAGCATAATTTATATTAAATGGCCCATTTACCACCTTTTAATGGAGAACCCTAATTAAATCATGTTTTCTTCATCATTATATGTTCTAATTGACCAAATATAATATTTATTTATAATTGGGATATAAAATTTTACTTTGGGTATTTTTTAGGAATTTTTCTGATAAAGTTCAATTTTTAATGAATAGTGAAAAATATTGTCTTTTTATTCAAAAGTGCCTTTTAATCTATTTTATTTATATGGTTATATTAACTTTTTAATTTTTTTTAAAGTGAAAATAAAATATATTTGTACCATTTGATCTAATTTTGGTCATTGAATGAAATTTCACTTTGAAATTGGACATCAACAAGTTTTAATCTTTTGATATTTATTGTTTCTTAAAAACACACTATTTGTTTTAACAACGGGAATTAATTTTTAAATTAATTAATTCCACTTTTATGTTTTGAATTTGGAAAAATATAAAACAATTTTTAATTCATAATATCAAATAATTCTTAGGCTGAATTTTTGGTATTTTTCTGAAAAACATCAATTTTTAATGAATAGTGACACCACTTAGTGGTAGTTAAAAAACTGAATTTTTCATTTATGTGAAATTTTACCACTTCTGTGAATTGAATTTAAAAAATCCTACATACATGGTTTTTATCAAGAATTAAAATGTGGTAAATTAAGATGATAATAATTTTTGGTGAATAGTAACTTCTGACTTTTATTTACCACGGTTAAAGATAAATAATGTAATTCAATGTTAAAAAAGTATTATAATAATTCAAAATTACCTTAACACCTTTCCTAACCTTATTGGTTGAGTCATTAACGACCATGGTCATCTTTGGGTCTATTTGGAGACCCCTTTTATCCACATTGGAGTGATAATGACAATTTAGATTAATTAATTTAAATTAAAGGCCAAAATGACATAACCAAAAATAGTTTAGTAATTAATTTTTATATGGTGTTATATAAGTCCTATTTTCGAATATAAATATTATTTGGAAAGATAAAATGATTTTCTATATCCTGGTATTTTTTTATTTTTAGACAAACAATAAATTATATTATTTTTGATATATTAATGATGCAGTACTTACCTCATTAATAAATCATTTAAATAAATAAGATTATAATAATTACAATATTATCCAAAAATGTCCAATTCTGATTAGATGATTTTATTTCTACCAATACTCATCTTATATACTACTATAAATATTTTTGGACCCTTAGAAACCGAATATCATTATATTATAAAATAATAGTTTCACACATTCCAAAAGAGCCCCTCCTCCCCCTTTTAAAATGAACCCAAATTATAACCAATTCCTCACACCTCTCAAGCCATTTGGCTCGTCCAAACTCTGACCAATTAAGCTCTAAACATCCATATACTCCTCTTATAAGCCTTACCTTAGGAATAAGGCACTTCAATAAGTTCTTTGGTTCAAACCAAAGGGAGTTACCCAAATTAAAGGCAACAGTTTCACTTAAATTGTTTTATTTTATTTTACTTCTCCAACCCCTATAATCTTTTTATTTATTTTATTTTGTAACAACACCAGTATCCTCAATGTACTAGGATGTTGTTATGATAAGTATTCGAACTACACTTACACACACCTCCATCTAATAGATGAAGAACATAATGTTTTCATGGATGGAAAACTAAGGCCTCACGAAACGATGATTGTTCAATTACATCTTACCACATCTCATGGAGGCCATTATGATGGGACTGTATTTATATATGATATATATAATGTTTATTATTTCCTTATTATTCTTTAATTTCAATTTATATCATGACTTTATGGTTTCCATAGTGGGTAAATACGATAATCTCATTTGGGGAAATGCGGACTACCACCCCCTCAAAGTGATTTGAATCATTAAATGCCTTATATGGGATGTATAAAGGATAGAGTTACCGATATTATATATGATATAATAATGGAATTATAATATACCTATGTATAATTATGTTTTATTTCCATTAAAATAAGAAATAGAAATGAAAGTAGCATTCATGCGTATGTACGACTTACGGTCTCCATGAATGGTGCATTTCATTTCTTACCTCTAAATGTTATGTACTTATATAAATACATGTATATACTGCATATATATGATATATATGATATCTAAATAATTAATATCATTATATATATAATGGACTATTTACCACATGGACAACTTAAAAATATAAGGTGTTCATTTTTACTCAAGTACCGAATATCGACAAAATGAACGTTATTAACTTAAATGATTGCATAATGTTTATAACATGGTAATAAGTGATATAAAAAGGAATAATAAACTTGAAAAAGGTTATTAAGCAAGTAGAAATTAATATTAGTTTATTATTCATGAGATTAAAGAACAATCGAGTCAATTTGAACGCGAGGTAAGGGACTTCGTCTCAATCTCCTTTTGTTGAGGTATTTTTAATTTTATACAAGACTTTATTTTATACGGTGTATAAACCCCTTTGAATTTTCATTTTATGAAAAGGGAATCTTTATATAAGAATAGTTTTACTAATATACAAGAAGGAATGTTTTTTTATCGTAAGTGGGGACAATTACCTTTCCACCGCCACGAGTATTATTTGATCTTTGGCTTCCTTAACAAGCTGGAATATTTTTTTAAAAAGGAAAAATTAATACCATATACTCTTTTTTCATATTTTGGTATTGAAAATGATTTTGAGAATGGATTTATTATTTCAATATCTTGAAATGATATTTTATTACTGCAATGTGGAAATGTTATCATTCCTTTATGCTTATGTTATGTGTTATGATCATGTAATGGTTCTGGGGCATTATTTACGTGTACGGGTGGTTCCGTGATAAACCTTGGGCGGGTGAGCCCGAGATAGCTCTCCAATTCATTTGGTAAC
Organism: Viscum album; assembly: GCA_963277665.1. Taxonomy (NCBI): domain Eukaryota; kingdom Viridiplantae; phylum Streptophyta; class Magnoliopsida; order Santalales; family Viscaceae; genus Viscum; species Viscum album. The sequence continues at coordinate 1,697,849,498 of OY728138.1, read as the reverse complement.
GTGACGGAGGTAAACGTGAATGTTTTTTCTAAGACATTTAGGGAATATACTGTGATGGGTATTCCAATGTAACTCCCTATATAGTTCTGAAAATTACAATGTAAGTATGATATGGATGCCACAAGTTACCTTTATGATTAATTATTTCTATGCGTCTTCCATAAATCTTAGGATTTCATAAGGTAAGTAAAATATTTCATGTTTTGTATGTAGTTTTGAACAAATTTTTTCATTATTTGTTTTATAACCCTTACTGAGCTTTTAATGATCATCCCATGTTTTGAAATGTTTTCACAGGACTTAAAGATGAATAAGGTCAATGATGGGATCAAGGAAAATTCATGCTATCTAAAACATGGAACTAGAAATGACTCTTTTTTAAGAGTAATCATTTTATGAAAAAATTGGAAACAATGTAGATATGTCTATTTTGTAATCTTTTCAGATGTAATAGTTATGTCCTAATTCTCTAAAACTCTAAACCTGAAAAGATCCTCAATGTGAATTATTCATTTAATTCAATATTATGTAATGTTTAAGGACGGGTCCTTATAAATGATTAGATAATTTAATAAATAAATTGAAAAAATAGTGGGTACAGTCCTCACATGGTGACTCCTTTGACCTTTGATGCAATCGAAAAACACATTTTTGTAAAAAAAAGCATTAATCAAAATTTACTAAAAAATACATTTTTTTTGAAAAAATCCCAAAAAAGATAGAATATAATAATATCAAAATTATAAATAAATAATTGATCTTAATTTTACCAAATAAAAGTTATACAATTATATTTTTAAATGAGGTATTATACATAATGTAAAAAAAATATTGAAATATGACCATTTGAATATTTATTATTTGGTAATATTATTTTAGAAGAATATGAAAATTATTTAATTGTAATATATTAGTTCATATAAGAAAATATAATATATTTTTTCAATCATTTAAAAGTGGCCAGTTTGATTTATTAAGGTTAATTACACTATGTTTTAACACTTTTTATTGAAAAAAATCGATCAATGTATAAAATATATATCTTATGAATATAAGAATTTGAAATTTTTTATTTTCATATTTTATATATGAAGTTTTTTGATATTATAATTTAATTACTTTAAATCCTCTTGGATTTTTTAGTTCATTTTACATATTTGATATATTAGTTTTTTGTCTGATGTGTCAAAAGGTATTGAATATTGGATTAATTTAACATGTGGAAAATATTGAACCATTACATGTGATGTACACTATTTTGATGAACAATTATACCACATATCATTTTTCAATGAATAACATTATAAAAATTGTTCAATAATATTATAAAATAAAAAAATCATCTAAAATAAACAATAGTTAATAATAAAATTTATAAAAAAACAATCTACTACATACAAATAATTGAAACAATATCAAAAAATATAACTAAATGATCAATAATTTAGCTTCAAACAATAAAAAAACATACAAATTTTGGATTTCACCAATAAAATAGTCCCATAATCTAAAATTTCACTCACAGTTTTTTTCTATGTATAAACCCTCTACGATCTAAGAATTGTTTTTTGTAGAAATAAATAATAAATAAGAATATATAAATAAAATCAATCCCCGGTTGATGTTCAACCAAAAAATGGATTTTGAAGAAGTATAATTTAGAGAATGAATAAAAAATGATAGATAATGAATAATTAAGAAATAAAATCATGAAATGATTATAAAAACTGAAATAGAAACAACAACAATGGACGTTGGGGGTTTCAGGTTTCAGTCACAGTGGAGGTTGTTATGAGTCGGCAAAAACACTATATAGATAAAAAATAGTGTTTCCTGATCCTATTTTTTAAATGTTTTTGGCATTGGTTTATAGATAAAATATCGTGGAAATAGTTTTTTTTAATTGTCATTGTTAATTTTTTACAAAAACAAATGCTATAAATCCAAATGGTAGAGTTTTTTGGAATCAGTTCTTTTAAAATCTAACACCAAAAACTATATATAAATATATATTGGTGATTATTTAAAAATAAACCGATGAAAAAAAATTCTACTGATACATATTTCATCAGTTTAGAATAAACTGATTCTATATCATCGACAATGAAACCATTATTTCTACTTGTGTAAACATAATCATATACCTTCTAGAGTAATACAATGAATTGTAAAATAATTTATATCCTTAGTGGAATTGATCATAAACCATCAAAATAAATAATAAGGGTGAAATAAGTACAAAATATCCAAAATGGATTATAATTATAACAATGGACTGATTTTCTTGGTGTATCAAAATACTATAATAATGTCAATATTTTTTTTTCAAAAATTAATAATATTTTCCCATTTAAATTATCTTTTTTTATGTTCACCAAAATAATTTTAAAATAATTTTAAATTAAAATAAAAATTGATAACTATAATGTATGCATTAAAAGATTGATTGGTCAAGACATTATGAAATTCCGTTCAAGATGTACATGTAAAATAAAATATACATTTCACATTTTTATTAAAATCCAAATAATGCTTGTTCTGTTAATGAAATGAATATTCCATTTAAATTTTATTATAAAAAGTTTAAAATTGGTAAAAATTCAATAATAAATCACATAATAGTTTAAAAACAAAATTCAAAACATTTATATATTTCATGGTTTTGATGAAAATGAATTTTCAACTAAACGAATAATTAAAGATAGATTTTATTAATAACATTTTCTCAATAATTATAATTACCAAATAATGGTAAAATGTTAATATTACATGAAAAATTAATTTATAAATATAGGATACCTAAATATATTTGTTTTATTTTATAAATAAAAAACAATTCTTCGTAGGGTGGTTGAATAAAACACATTCTAGATTAATGATCAGATTGTAAAATAAACCCTAACCACATTTGTATCCTTTAAATCATAATCACCATAAATGAAATCAATTCAAATGAAACATTAAATAACATTAATAAAAATATATTCATGACATAACATATAAAAAGGGTTATTAAATTCCCCACACAATAGAATTAGTGGTGAATATTAAAAAATTTATATAGAAGTAAAACATAGATGAGAATTCTTAACCATAGGTTCGACTTCCATTGTACGTGTTTGATCCTCAAATAAAATAAATATAAGTTTATTCTAAATATATTTTATATAATTTATCATATATATAATCCCATATATGATATACTTATAATATTTTATCAGCTATTTACTAATAATTATATGTTAAAATATTAGTTTTGAATGATAATTGATTAATTTTTCACATACATTTTAGTGTGGTCATTTTGGTACTTTAAATTTTGTCATGGTTATGTTATATCTTGAAAATTTACGATCATATAAATAAAATATATTTCCATTATATATTTATTTATTTTAATATAAAAATTTTAGAGAATGAAAATGGATTACACCATTCATTAAGATGGTAGGCTGTATGTATGAGAGAAATATATTTAGAATTTTCTCGATAGATGAGAGGAATGGAAAATAAATATTAATTCACCATTATATAATATTTGTTTATTTTCTATATTTAATTTGTATTAATAAAATCCAACCTTATTACTATCCTTGAAAAAATAAAATGAAAATAATTTCACATTATATGAGCCTCAGCCAGATTGGTGTGGACTCATCAAGTGTATCCAAGAGGCCTAATATCAAAGCTGTGTGGAGACCTATTTCCACAATGTTTTATCAGTAGTATAGTAGGAACTGTAGTATGTACTATTAGGTACTATAATATCTGGAACTATTCATCCATTTGGGCCCTAAGGCCACTGGTTTGGTCCTTGGGTCCTACAAGGCCTTCAAGACACCCAATGCCTTCGAGCTAGTTGTATCTCAAGGTCGCTAGTCCACCCCAAGGACATGTGTCCATATGAAAAGATATATATTCTATTAGTCAGATTACAAAGGAAAAATCTCTAGATGATAATTCAGAGAAGGCACATTCAATAGAGGAGAGTTAACTTGAATTGGAAGACTAAGAGGGTATGCCTTTTCCATCATTATGAGGAATATACAACTCTATACAGGACATATATCGTACCAAACATGCAAAGGTGTAGTCCTAATATCATGACATTTTCTAGCAAGGGCAGTTCCAAGTTGTCATGACTAGTTGATTTCATCTAAGACCAACATGTCCTATAATTGTCACTTAATACATCATGGCTTGTAAGGGTTCCCACTCACCCTTTAGAGGGGTATTATAAAAATAAATAAAATATATAAGGCCTTCATTCAATTTAAGGAAAATCATTTCACATTTCTATGTTGATGTGGTAGTCCACATGTACAGTCAAGTGAAGTTATTTTATTAAACTAATATTAATATTAGAAGTTATATGTGATATTATATTTGCAGAATTATGGATAGATAATAAATAAATCTTATATTAATTACCATTATCCTTAGAGGCTTCCATGTAAAGAATAAGTGAAAAAATGAATCACATTGCTTCACGAGGTGGTAGTCCACCGTACAGACGAGCAATGTTATCGTATACCCCACTGAATTGAATGTATGAAGGTATATATGAAATGATAGTTATTATAGTATAATAATTTCATATATATCATATAAATATGTTAAATCCATCATTGTATATATCCATTATAGATGGTGATGGAAAAATAACTATATTGGTTTGCGAGGTGGTAGCCCACCGTACACACAATTGGTTGTTACTTTTTCCATTTAATGGAAGTGGGGATAGATCTAGGATATGACATTAACATAACAAAATATATTTATATAGTGGATAATGGTTTTATTATATTAACTTATTTTAATAAAAATTTATGGAGTTTTAAGAATGAATAATCTAAGTACTCACTTTTATTAATTTTACTTATTCTTTAGAGAGAATCTTTAGGTGTAGAATGAAATCCTCCATTGTGTAGTTTCAGAATCAAAATAATACATCGTGGATGTGGGTAGAAAATTATTTATGATATTTGGGTAGTTAGTTTCTGATCAAAAGGTATTTGGATGTTTGAAGGGGGGGTGTGTCCTTCTTTAAGTTGGGGATAAGAATCACTTCGAATATTTAATAAGAATCAATTATTACATTGTTTTTAACATTACATAAGACTAAAATTTGGACATTATTGATCCTTAGATGGTATAATGTATAAATATGGCCATAAAATGGTCATTGGACATTTTTAGGCAATTTTAACCATTATATGTCTATATTAACCCCTAGTAAATCATTTTTTACCTTAAATATATTATTAAATTTTTATTGTTTTTAAAAATAACAATGATAAAAAATATGTATGTATTAGTTAATATTAATTTTTATGATTACAAATATGGATTAAATTTTTATAAATTCATCTTAGTGAAGTTCCATAATCCAGTATAAAATTAAACCGATAGATGTGATGAAAAAGTGGATTTCCAAGGAGAAAAGTAGCACAAGTATAAAAGGTTTTAATATCAATATTCAATACGACATTCATTGAACTAACCTAAATAGTTTTAAATATGATATAATATAACTATTTTTACAAAAAAATATGTTTAAAATATAATTTATTTATATATATAATTTAAATTAAAAGGTAGAATTCAATAAAATCTGCATTTCTCACATTTCTTTTAAAAACGAAAAAATTAATAAAAATCCCAAAAATTCACAATAAGATATATTTTATATGATGATTTTATAATTGAATGTAATTTCATGATTTTTTTTTTAATTTTTTAAAATTATATTTAATTTTTTTTAATGAATAAAAAAATTGACTTATAAAAAATAGAGTTTCTTTAAAAACATTTCTTTTTCTTTCAAATGATTCTTATTTTATTTCTATTCAATAGGGTAAAATAGAATTTATTTTAATCATGTTTTAACCACTAAATATTCAAAATTAAGTTATTACAATTTAAAAAAGCCACTATAATAGTAAGGTTATTATGGTCATGTTTAAATACTAATTTAATATAATATTGAGTTTCAATTAATCCCAATATTTCATGCAACACAAGCTATCGAATATATTGAATTTATTTAAAAATAAATATTTTTTAAAATAGATGGGTTTTAAATTTTCTTTAATAATTGGTGTTTCAATTCATATAAACTATTGAAAATTATATAACACTTTTAGAATATTGGGGTGTCACATTATACACTTTATAATAAATTACTTCCTAACAATTTATTCTTGGTCCTCATCATCAATGGTTTGATATTTTAAAATAACGTTGTTTAAAAACAACATCATAAAAGGTTTTTATTAAAATAATATTTAATATATATAAATAAATGTTCTGTATTCATCTTTAATAAGAAATTATTATTATTAAAAATAGAAAAACATTGGTTGAATGTGAAGATATGTACATGGAATAAAATAAAAAATAATTATGGAAAGTTATATAGATTATTGAACAAAATAAAAAGAATGATCTATTTAATTTATTCACCACAAATATATATCTGTGATTAGTTAAAGGGAAATTTGATTCATGGAAATTAAGATTCTATGCAAACATATTCCTTTCAAGATCATCCTTCGAGAGTTGATTAGTTCTGAAACCGTCTGGACCGATAACATAGGAAAATATACATACATGATATCATTCTATTTTATAGGAATATTTTAATCCTATGGTTATGGTTTGATCAAGTAATATTGTATGTATTACTCTATGAAATGAATATATAATATGAATTTTTAAATCTAATGTAAAAAAATTATCATTTAACAGATCATTAGTTTAATAAAATAATTGCAAGTCATATTCAATGGCTCTATATATTTTTGAAAATTTAAATGGTTAGTATTATTATCCAATATAATTAATAAATCTCTAGTACCTCAACAATGAACCTATTGATAATCATAATATTTTCTATAAATATTTAACATAATGACACATCCAAAATAAGTCTGACCAAATTTAGATGGAAGCTCCGTATGTTTCCAAATCAACATAGCATTAGATTCCCCAAAAAACAAAAAGTAGATATTAATCACACATAAAAAATATTTGAACACCATTATGTCCACAAAAAAATACTGAAAAAACACTTTTCTTCAATAATAAAATCTCATATTAGTGAATATATTCTTTATATCCCAAATGAGGTAAAGTTCAGCAATGAAAATATTAATTATCAAATCACCCCCCGATTTCAATGTAACCAATAATATACCATAAACATATTATTATTATTATATAAACATTGAGAAAATAATAATATTTATCCTATAAAAATAAATTCTTTAAAAAATATCAACATTCCATAGAATCACATTTCATGGTCATCAGCTGCATTCAAGATATACTCTCAATTCTATAATCAAAATGAACAAAAATACAATAAATATACATTTTAGAGTACATATACCTATAGTAATATTAATAAAATACTCTTATGACATGATTAATGTATCCAAATACATAAGAACATTAATCATTCCACTTCATTCATAGTAATAGTATAAGATTGAACTAGATCTTTTAGCTTCTTCTGAGGTATATTATCTTGATGATTGGGGACTTGTTTTGTGTAGTTCAACACCCCCTTATTGTTGAAACACTAAACATTAAAGGTTTATTTCTTATCATTTTATTCATGAGAATTGTATAACATATCTTCATAGTTATAAAAAACTATCACCCCCTGAAGAATGTAGCTAGGTGTTTCTTTTTTCAATTATCACATGGGGGAAATCCTTCTTTCCATTTAACTGTTTATCCATATTTTTTACTATCATCCTATTATTCTATTTCATCCCCTAAAATTAATATATATTCAAAACTTATTTTTATATTAAGGTAGTGCATGAAATTATGTCCCTATTGGATGATAATTGTTGGGATTATAGTTCCCATCAAAGGATTTTATTAATCCCATCTACGAAACAATCACTATTACATAGTGGATTATATGCATTGATATAGATCACATTTATAATTAAATGTTCGGTTTATAAATAATTAAATGAATTAGGATATATTATATCATAAGGAAAAATAATGTATAATCCCAAACGTGTGAAACACTTAACATAAGTTGAATAATTTATTTATTTCTTATACTATAATTATAAATGTGGTTTCGTTGGGAAAACATTCGAATAAAAAAACATGTTAAAATTTATCATAACTTTTTATAAATAAAACATGAATTATCCTAATAATAACCCCTATAAAATGTAAAGACATATACATAATAAGGATCATTTTCATGATTCAGGTGATAATAAAGTCAAGTATGGAATGCCACTTATAGATTTATTTACTCTAGAAACATCTATTATAGAATCATGTATACCTATAATATCTTGAAATTGATGTATTTATAAGAAAAACCATATAATATATACCTTAACAAAATGTTAGGATGTATTTATATACTTATCATAAATTTATACCATGGGTTTATGATCTCTAATCCTAATTTATAAAAATATATTTCTCATGCTTTAAACTAAACCTCCCTCTAATACCACTTGCAATGACCCAAACCCTAGTAACATGAAGCCGGTGGTTACCATATTACAATGGAACTAAATTCATGTAATCACATCCCAAAATAATTAATAGACTATATTATTTTTAAAATATATACACAATTGAAATTTACAATAAAATTGAAGACATAAAATACAGAATGTGTTTTATTTGAGAACACTAAATTTATCCTCATCAAATCATTACATATCAATTATAAACACTTCATAGTACCCTAGGGAAAATAAAACATAAGAAAGTAGTAAGATCATATTCACAATAAGGGAAAGAATACAATGGAAAACAACATGAATAAATAATAATAATAAATATAGAGTGGTGAATAAGTGATAAAAATTCCCATTAAATAATTACTTCAGAATGTTATGGGAAGAATAAATTATAGTAAACTAAAACAATATAAATAATCACATTAGAATGAAACTGATCATTGGATATTCAAACTAATCTAATAATAATATAGACATAAATAAATAATCTCATAATGATGTAATGTATAGTGTTTAACATCATAATCCTAATTTTAAGACCTTTTGAAATAATATTTAAATATTTTGGTACAAATACATCAATTTTGACCAACTAATTTATCTCATGAGATCCATTGTTACATCAATAGGTTATCTATAACTAGGCCCCAAAAATAACCTACTAATTATAACACATTAATAATATAAAATGAGTTAAACAAAATCTGAATAAACATTCATATATAAAAATGAACATACAAAATGTTAAAAAATACCCCCATTCAAATTAACAAAATCCTAAACATTCTTGAGTAATATGATGAATGGTAATACAATTGTACAACATCAGTAAAAATGATCATAAAACTATAAAATAAGGAATATGTATGATATTAATGCAATGTATCTACATTGTATCATAATTACATTAATATTCCGATTCCATTGATGAATATAAATAAGATAATAATGTAATTGAAAATATTATTTAGGAAAATATTCGTTTTTTAAAACATCGTTTTAAAAAACAAAATGTTACCAGTTTTTTAAAAATTAGAAAATTTTAAACTAAACATTGAAATTATAAATTAATCTTTAAAACATATATTTTTCTTGAATATAAGATATTCCATTCTTTCTATACATAATAAAACACCGATTCATTTCACATTTTTAGTAAAATCCAAACATTCCTAATTTTGAAAACAACATGAATATTCATCCTAAGTTTTTTTCCTAAAATATATTAATGGGTGTAATTTAATTTATAAATAATTTTGTAAAATTTTAAAAATAGTCTGCGAAATATTTAGAAAATATGGAAATTGATGAAAAAATATTTTCGACAAAAGGGATAAATCAACTCAAATATTCTCAAAAGAGTTTCTAAAAAAATTTAAGTAATTAAGGGTGAAAATGGTAATATTACATGAAAATATAAATAATATCAAGAGTATAATTAAATGTATTATTCTATGATTTATATATAGGATAATTACACAATGTGATACATAAAAAAGTAATCTAGAATAATTATGAGATTGTGTAATACACACTTATTACTTTGGAAACATTTAAATCAGAATCTCCATGAATGAAATAACAAAAAAAAATTCTATGAATAGAATAATATTCATAATATGACATATAAAAAGGGGAATTATATACACCACATTGGGGAATATATTTTGAATATGGATTATGTCTCGCAGTAGTAAAATTCATATGAGAAACCCTAATCACTGGTTCGACATCCTTCATCAACACTTGAACCTACTAAATAAATATTATAGGTTTATTATATGTATTACATAAATTTAACCATATATATTATACAATATAATATTTGTCTATAGTCTTTTATCAGCCATTAATTTATAATTCTTTTTTAAAATCAATGTTTTGGGTGATAATTGCTTTATTTTTTAGGGTTGATTTAATTTGATAATTTTGGTCATTTTAATTTATTTATTGGTAAATCACACCCATGATTTTTTACATTATAAAATATCATATATATTCATTGTATATATATTTATAGTAAACTATAAATGATATAGATAGAAAATATATGACACCATTCATTGATATGGTATGGTATATGGGTGCATAAATTTTGTTTCCATTTTCTATGAATGATATGAAAAAATATAAAATAAACATTAAATAAATTATATAGAATCATATTTATGTTATAAAAATAAATAATATTAATACAATACAACAATATTGAAATCCATATAAAAATAAAATGAAAAACATTTCAAATCTCAATTTGGAGGCGGTAGTCCACATGTACACAGGAGCAACGTTATTTTTCTCCACAGGATTTGAAGGTAAGAATTTATATTTTATATTATATTTCCTAATTATTTTGATATCTTAAATGAAACATGAATTCATCTGAATTATACTTACTACCTTCTATATAAAGAGTAAGTGAAAAAAAATTCACATCGCTTCGTGAGGCAGTAGCCTGTTGTACACACAAGGGGCGTTATTGTATCCCCCAAAAGATATAATGTAATAAGATAAATGTTATATGATAATTAATGTTTTTTAATGATATAATAATTTTCATATACATATGTTACAATGAAAATTATATCCATCCATGAACTCTATTGGTGGAAACCAAATTACATCAGTTTGTGAGGCTGTAGTCTATAGTACACACAATCGATGTTGTCATTTCTCTTTTGATGGTAGTGGAGATGTATCTAGGTTATTACATTAATGTAATAACATGTCAATATATATGAGATTATTTTTTAATTATACTATCATAGTTTATGTTTATTTAATGGGAGTGTAAGAATAAATAAAACAAATATTCCTTTTATGAAATTTTACTCTTCTTCAGAGAGATTATTTTGGTTTATACCTAAATCATTATTACGATTGATTAAATAGGTAAATAATGCCTCCATGATATTGGAAGGGAAGTAGGGAAGATATTTGGTAATGTATGGTCTTAAATAAGGGTTTTTAGAAGAGAAAATTGGGGAGGATATTGGTGAACAATTTTGAATGGGTGAGGGGATAAACATATAATTTTCAAAAATAATTAAATATAACGATGTTTTTATCAATGGGAACATACACAAAAAAATGGTCATAATAAAATATTTTTGGTGATAATGTTCAAATAGTTTCATATAAGTTTTTTTGGATAAGTTGGTAATTCATTTTAATCATTATATTTTTAGTTAAACACACTAGTAAATCAGTTTTATCCATAACTGTGGGAAATAAATTCATCGACACTTACTATTCAAAAATTTTAAAACATAATCTAGAATTATTAAATAATAGAATTTATTCATAATCATAATACGGAATATATTTTTTCAAAATTCACTTTAAATAAGTGGCAGAATCCAATTTAATTTTATACTCAAATCATGATGAGAAAACGGTTTACCGAAGAGAAGATTATCAAAAGAAAAGAAATTCATAACATACAAATTCACAATGAAATTTATTCCAATAACTGGAATTGTATTTATTGTTATATAATTTAACTAGTTTTAATTTTTAAAAAAATTTAAAATCTTATTTATTTTTTTATATAATTTAAATGGAAATGAAATTTTCAATAAAATTATTATTTTTCTCTATTCTTTGAAAAATGAAATATTCATGAAAAATACCAAAAATTAGCCCTAAGATAATTTTGATATAAAAAATTATGAAATGTACCCGTCTTTATCAAATAAATTTTATAACATTTTTAAATATTTATTTTATATTATGTGTGAAATTATTGACTAAACAACCTTTTATAAAGATACATTTTCTAAAAAGACATTTATTTTTCATTAAATTGTGTCTTATTATATTTATAATTAATAGATATCCATTTAATTTATTTTATACATCTATAAAAAAAATTATTTTTATAATTTAGTTATTCTAATTCATTCACACCAACATTATATCTACATTATAATTATCATGGTTAAATTATATTTTAATAGTGTACAAATTTTCTATTAACCCTAGAGTTGCGTGTAACACAAGATATCAAAGAGATTTAATTTATTTAATAGGAAATTTATAATAGAGTCTCAAGATGATACATTATCTTATATTCTTCATTTTCAATGTCAAATATGTTATATAACATGATTTTTATCTTCTAAAATCTCACGATGTTGCAACTATTATGTTAAATTTTGAAACCCTGGATTTACTTTTTTATCATATGTTATCTATTATTATAATAAAATCTATTTTGATTATTTAATTTTAATGAGTTGGTTCAATTATACCTTCTCTTTTTAAATGGTTTTATGTTTTGATAATCTTAATTTACCTAATAATATGTCTGTAAATTAGTATTAATCCCCATAAATAATATATCATTTTCAAAAATAACTATATATTTTTTTCCACACATACAAATACTTTTATATCTAAATTTTTTATGTTAATATATTAGAATTAATTTTTTGGGACTTATAATTATTTATTTATATAAAATGGATTCTTTATTTTGAATCATCATTATTAATATTTTGTAAAATGGAAACAAAATCTTTATCCTTAATGAATAGTTTTGGTGGTAAATATATTGTTACCATGGTATGGTTTAATACATTTAATAGAAAGGGTAACCATATAGAATAGATTAAAATTTACAAAAAAAATTCTAAAATCTCATTAGTATATTTTATTTCTACTTTATCATTCAAATATTCGAAACAAAAAAAAAATTAACATACATTATGAGATTAATTTATTTTTTTATTAATAAAGATTAAATTATTTAATAGTTTTACTTCCACATCAATTATGAAAGGGTGCCTCCTCTACTCATATCTACAGGACCCTGTTCTTCCCATGTTCATAAAAAGTAATACCCAAATATAATACCAACATTCCTTCAAAATAATATTTAATCTAGTACCACAAAAAATATCATCTCAATAAAACATATGGTGTAATCTAAATGAAGATACATGAAGAAGATGTAATTGCATTACTATTCGATTTTTTGTTTCTTTATTCCTTAAACTCCTCCATATAGTCTACATCCATATTAAAATGACGAGATTGGAATATTTAAAATACTGATTTTTTAATTATTTTTGTAATGAAAATTCTATTACCCTATTATATTGAGTTTAAAATTAACACATCAACCATGCATTCATAAGGACAACCGTCTCCATAATGTGGTATATTTTATTTTTTTCATTGTAACTCATGAAGGGTTACAAATATGGATTTAGTTGAGAAATATTATGGTTTTGAGCTAATATTTTTTATTTAATGATAAATATTACATATCTTATGACCCCACCATCCATTAGAAAATGATTGCATAGTTCATGCATACATGTAGATTGTCACCTCTAAGTACCGATGAGTATAATTTTTCATCTCTTCCAAATATGGATGAATGTATTTATTGATTTATTGAATATTCATAATATTTATGATATTATTTTTATTTTTGAAACATATATTATTACATACTTTTCATTCCTTACACTTTCTATAAATTGAAATCATAAATTTTGAGTACATATTGATTATCGTCTCCATAAAGTAATGTAATTAATTTTTCCTCCACAATTTATAATGAATGGTTATAAAAGTTTATAAAATGAATAAATACAGTAATTAATAAATTTTTTATTTCATTTATATTATTAAGCTACATGAAACTATTAATAAATTGAACTATCAAACATAAACATTCTCAAGAGATAGAACAGTTAACACCCAAATGTTGTTTGTCATTAATAATTTATAATAACTAGAAAATAGGATATTATAAGGGAATGATATATTAAAAAATTACAATGAATATTTTTATATTATAAATTAATAATAAATAAAAAACCACTATAATAGAGTTAAGTGTTCATATATAAAAGTTGAGGAAATTATGTAAGGGTTATATCACAATATAATTTATTTTCGGGAATGTCTATGTTAAATAATCATTCGGGAAAATTATATGATCCTTATATTTTAAAAATTTTATTTTTGGTATATTATTATTATTTATGGGGTTTTAATGATTTCAATTCATTCTCATATATTTGGTAATTAAAATGGAAAATTTTTGTTTGAAAAAAACAATATCGATCTTATTTACTCTATTTAGTTGTTAATGCTTTTCTTCCATTTAAATGGTCTTCATATTTTTTATAGAATTTTTTTCCCAAAAAAAAGTTTAATTTTAGAAGAAAACATAATTACATAGTGGGAAACTATCTAAATTTATGATATATGAAATATGAGACTTCCTAAGAAATAATCAGTCCAATCCATAACAATTGTATACAATTGGATTTTTTTACATTTAATAATCAATGTTTTATATAGGTAACATAAATTTTCAGATATTAATTACTGAGATACTAATATTGATATAAAATATTATTATAGGTCTTCACATTTTTCTATGGTGTTTTACCCCTGTTAAAACCACGTAGAAAAATATGGTTCTGTTTTTCAGTCTAAGAGGTTTTTTCTTTATTCAGTTCAACTTATATTAGTCTTTTAAACATTCAGTAGGAATCTTCCATAGAGGCCTGGATCAAGGACTCCTATATTATTTCATCATTAAAATTCAAGAGAATCTAAAAGGTTTCCTATAAAAAGTGAAAATGTTATCAATAATAACCAGATCAATGGTAGTTGATTCTATCTCTTGGTATATCACATTTTCCTAGCTGTCTGTGTTAAAATAGATTCATCACATAGAGTTTATTCATGCTCCACATGAAAAATATTACCCTTATTCAAGCATTATTATTTTCAATATGATATTTTAATGGTACATCTAGGTTAATTTTTGTTTTCATTACATCTCTGTAGCATCTTCATATCTAGAGTAAACCCATCTGAATTGACATGAATATTTTTTGAAGTTCTTGAAGAGGTCTAAATTTACTATTCAGAATGTTCTTCTTATTTGGACTCGGAGGAACAAGTTATATATGATGGATTCTTATCCAATAATTTCTCATTTTTACTACCTCTTAAGGGGTGATTATCTTTATGTCTTGCCTCATTACAATTCTGTCCTTCAAAAGGGGTTGGGCCACCATTACCTAAGATGGAAAAAATAGTTCTGAATACCAACACCAATTAAAGTATCATTGAACTTTCTTTAAAAGTAAGAATTCAATAAGATGATACTCTTTTTACTAGAGATTAATGCCT
This sequence comes from Viscum album, assembly GCA_963277665.1. Taxonomy (NCBI): domain Eukaryota; kingdom Viridiplantae; phylum Streptophyta; class Magnoliopsida; order Santalales; family Viscaceae; genus Viscum; species Viscum album. Next base: position 1,697,833,821 of record OY728138.1, on the reverse strand, counting down.
TATATCCTTTTTAGAACCAAGACTATGAAGAGACTATTCTACAAAAACTCCCTAATATCAACATTAATGTCAATTTTATTTTGATGAAGCTCTTATGCATTGCTTTTAATTCCATCCTAAACCATGTAAAAAATTAATAAGTATCCCAAAATCTCCTAGAAGATATTCTTTCAACTTGGAAACATAAAAATAACACCTCAAATTAAAAAAATCATCTACCTTGTGATCATATTTACTGGGTCTCATCATTACCTGAAGAGAAACAGAGTTATTGTTATCATTGAGTGACAACAAACAACAAGATAAGATTACATGATTTCTTGTCTTGATTGGTATTCATGGAATAGCCTCCTCATAGTGGTCCTTGTAACCATGATTTCATAAATATACCGAATTCCAAATATGCTTACCTGAAGAGAAAAAATATGTCCTTGTCCCAAATACCACACATTTCTTTCATTGAAACTATTTTCCAACAGATATCTATAACCAATCAACCGATAGGTTTTTAAAAATAGCATCAAAACATTTTCCAATTGAAATTAGTTTAAAAAACATGTTAGTTATATGGTCCAAACATAGAAATCATCCTATATATTCCGAAGATTGTAGACTGGAGAAAATTTTAGTAACTTGAGAGGATGTTAAAGAAAAGTAACCCAAAATCCATAAATGAATCATCATGTTTCATATGAAAATCATATGTCCAATTAAAGAGGATGAAATTTTTTTTTTGCAATATGACGGAGATTTTGGCCAAGAATAAATCAAATAAGACTCATTATGAAATTTATTCATGATCATCCACTTATTAAGAAGGCTAATAGTCATACTCTCTAACAAACCCCATGATTTGGACACAAACATTTTGAATGAATAGATTAAAGGATATTGTAGAATGAATAGTTCCACCAAATCCTTATCTAGGAGACCCAATGCCTCAAGGAAAACTAATGTTGAAAGTGAAAGTTGATAGAATACATCATATAAATGTAGAAATTTTATGAAAATACATAGGTTATGGATAAGAGGGATGGAATCAGTAATAGAGAGAGGGGTAATGGAAATAGTCTAGTCTCTTGTGCAAGATAAAGGGAGTCCACCCTCAAATGGAATTGGGACCGAAGAATCTCTCATTTTCACCTAGGGAATCACCAAGAGAGAATGAGATCAAAGAAGATGAATTCTATTGTTGGAATTATAATGTTATGGAATTTGGAAGATTTTACATATTCTTAAATGTATTGAAAATATCATATTCTATACATTCTATGTTCTTTAAATATTTATAAAATGAATCTTTTCAATGTTTGTTTCATAAAACTCACTATTAAATTTATTTAAAATTTTTCAATAGATGAAAATTTTTTATGTATACATCAAGACTGGGGTTTCCATAACTATGTCCTCCATTAATAAAATTTCTCCCTTTTCAATTTTATGTCATATTATAAAGAATTAAAATTTTATAATTTTACAGTAATTCTATTTTTAATTTGTTACAAGAGGAAAATGATGTCCTAACATGATTTTCAAAGAGTATATCGAATGATTTTATAAATGATATATTTCATCTATGTTAGAATCTTTTAAGAATATTTATAATTCATCGGTGATATGATTTTATGATACCATACTAATTCTTTATTACTAATTATTATAATGATTATTTTTTAATTCCTATGTAATGAAACATGATTCATTCCCTTGAGTTAATCATGCTACGATGAAATAATGAGTTTTTTAGGATCTTGTGGAACACTTATGTATGATCAAAATTATGTGATGGTTGGGATCATAATTATATATCCATACAATTCATTGAGTAATGTTTTATATCTTATGAAATAAATGGTTATATGGGTGTATATCCCCTTCCAATGATGGTATTTATGTAATTATCCTAAAACCCTGAAGGTAGATTATTTGTTATTCCAATCTTACTATGTGCTAAAGGTCATTGTGGGGCCCCATTGAATACGATGTGATGTATTTATTTTTTTGGTATCCTTGACATGTGATTTATATATTTATGTTTATTCCACACTCATCTTCAATATAATGATACTTAAGTTACACTTAGATGGATAGTGGTTGTTTAACTCTACACACTCATAGGACTTATATCTTATGTTACTAGAAATATCCATTCCATGAATAATGAGTTAAGATTTATTTCATTGGGTATAAACTTAATGTACCATGATTACATTCTCACACCATAATGACCATAATAAGTTAACCTATGATATTTTATTTGATGTCTCTAATGTTTACCCTTACTAGAAAATTTAGCTCACCCAATGTTATGTTTCCATTTCCAATGGTTATAATGAACTGTATTATGTAAAAGGGGCCTATAAGGGCACCAAATTATAATTATTTCTATAGGATAATTTGAATATATGTCTTGAAATAAGTTTTTATGTATATATTCCTCAAATAGAATAAAAAACCTTGGTTCTAGTGTTTGTATTATTATAATACGAATTGAATATTACTAGAAAATTTTACAACATTTATTTATATAATTATTGGGTTTACATAGTTGGTATCAAATAAGTGCTAATTTGTATTTAAATTATTAATTAGTTAAAAAATGAAAGTAAAAATATGGTGAATTTAATATGATATTAGATTAACATAGTGTATCATAGTTTGATAAAAATGTTTCATACCTTAGGAAATCATAGGATTGAATTTAATTAACATATAGTTAATTAAAATTAAGGTTGATGCTTTATAACCACACTCTGATTTTTGGTTTTAGTTCATGGATGGAACTCAGTGGAATCACATGAATAGTGAATATAATATAAAAATTAATGATCATTCACATCAAAAAACAAATGAATTAGTAGTTGTGATATGAAATCATATGGATTTTCGTACACAAATATCTCAATTTATGAATTGTATCATGAATTATATATATTATTCAGATATTAATATGAATGAAAAACTTGCGAATGATCAATGTATGGGGAAATATTCACCTTCCTTCAGTGGTTCATCTAATCCACTTATTGTTGAGAAATTGATAAATTATATATAAATTATAATCTTCATTCTCCATCACATAGACCATGAGATGGTTTCTTGGATTATGTATCATTTTAAAGATAAAGTTGACCAATAGTGGACTCATATCGTGAATAAGAAGAAATATTATGCCAAAACAATCCTTTATTGGTAGTTCAAACTACCACTAAACTATTTCATGTCTGTTTTTAATGATCCACACTATATCATTTATTACAAATATTTTAGCTATGTTTATCAAAACCAATGTGAAATGGTTTAGTTATAGTCTTTCAATGCAGTAGAATCATATTACGATGGTTTAAACCAACATTAAAAGATTTTAAGGGGGATTAATATTTTTGAAATTAAAAATTATAATTATTTCATTATCATTTATTTATTATTTATTACATGGTATGGATTATTTGTAAATAAATTTAGTATTACTATTTAATAATTATTCAAAATTAAAAATTCAAAATTCAAAATTTAATATTTATTTAATATTTATTCTTTAATATTTGTTACATATTAATTTATTTATTTATCCTTCCATTCATGTATATGCCACCCATAAATCCAACATATATATGGATTGAGTGAGATTTGATCCCCTTAACTTTTGATTATTTTACAAAAACATTACCATTCCATAAAAATCATCATGTGGTTAATAAATAGAATTAATACACTTGTATAAATTCATAGAAAGAAGTAATAATATTAAATATTAAATAAATAATTAGTACTAAATAATTAATTGTAAATAAATAAAAATTAAAAATAAAAATAAATAATAAATAAATATGCTTTGATTGATATATAATAAATAAATAATAAATAAACAATACATTAACAAAAGTATATATAATAAATAATAATTAATAATTAATGAATTCATAATGAATACACAATAAATAAGTAAATAATAGACAGTAAATTATTAATTAATATATTTATTTAATAGATATTAAATTAATATATAACAAATATTAAATAATTAGATGGATTAAGGGGTTTTTCTTCGAAGAATTTGGTGATAGTGGTGATTTTCCAAAGGAAATAAACCAATAAACTACAGAGTATCTTCAATTTACCATGTCATCCCTCCGAATGGAATATCTGGTATATGTCTAGAATATAAGGTTTAAAAAAGTGTTCATTTTCTTTCCTCTTTCATAAAATCAGCAATACATCATAACATTTAAAATAGTTCTTTGGAGCTTATCAAGGCTATAGAATATACTATCTAAGAATGGTTATATGAGGGAAATAACATACATATTGTGTGTCTTACTGTCCTTAATGTATAGAAATCATGTAGACAATATAATTTACCTCATATGATTTCTCATGTTTGGGTAGTTTTGGAATATAGGTCTGTTTCAATCATCCATGGGTTCTACAAATTTATATATACCTAAAGCCAACTAAGGATGAGTGCCTGGATTTGTGGTTATTTTTATCTTAAGCATGGTACTATCTGTTTTTGGTATTATATTATCCATTTTAATGTAAAACATTTATTACCTCTTTTGAAAATTTTTGCTTTAGGATGGATAGGCTGAACTAGATCAAATGGTACCTAAAACTTTTTCATGAAATTTACATGGTATTAGGTTTTACCATTCTACTAAATAGATAAAAGTAGATAATTATTTTTTTATATGAATGACGGTTATGGTGGATATTAGTGACACCATCATTAAAAAGTTAATTCATTTCACTCAATGGAATGATATTCTCCTTAGTGTGGTGTATGTGAATCATCCCATTTATTTTGTGGATTTTAATGCGGTTGGACAATGTATAGAAGTCTGTCATGGGGACATAAATTTTTTAATTAGTAATATGGAAGGATGATTATCAAAATACGGCAAGAAGAATACCTAGTTTTTAATTTGATGGACTCTGAATCAGAAAAGACTAATGAGAAGGAAAATATTATTCAGTAGTGCCTATATTCTTCCATTGTGTGTGATTTACCTATAGTATGACCATCTTAGTTTTCAATCAATCTTGTCCTAGAAATTTATTCATTTTTTGGAATTGTAGAAAATTTTCAAGGTAAATCGATCCTTATTTCTCCATGATGATACATCATTGATTGGGATGATCCATGGATATTTAATTCATCTTTGAATATGTCTACTAGGACATTGGTTATTCTCGTGTAAGATATGGTCTCATATAATACTGATGTTATTAGGGATGGACACAGGGAAGATGAATATAGGCAGACTGCTCATGAAATGAATGAACCAAATGGTGTTAAACTCTAATTATATAAACATCACAAGCTGGTTTCATTATTGATTCAAAATCATAAATTTGAGATGCAATCAGATATGTTTGTAAACATGTCATAGGATATATATTTATAGTCCCTTCTCGCAGCATATTGAGCCTGAATACTGTTTCTCCTAAAATAATACGGTAGAATATAGTTGTTTGGTGTCATATACACTAGTGGAATGGGATGCTAGAGATTGGAGGGATTCATGTGGAGAGATGGTGGTTGTTTCTAATGAAATCCTTATCATTCCTAATTACACTAATAAGACTACTTCTTCCAAATATACATCATATAGTGATGAAACCTCTAAATATTTTCTATTGACTCTATGAAATAAAAAAAATCAAGGATATGGGTTGGAATTGGATTCTATTGGACATTTTGTTGTGTCTCCCAATAAGGAATTGGTTGGGTATGAACAAGTTGTAATGGGGTCCCAAACTATGGGTAAACCCGTAACAACTATATATAAAATTGTTGTGGGAAATTGTGTGGAAATCTATCATGTGGTAGTAAAAAAGTTGATGTAATGTCTCTCATCCCCTAGATCATCAAAACATTAGTATCATTTTGTCTAGCCTTACTAAATTTTGGTTAACCAAATCCACAATTAGGATATCAAACATGATCTCTCAATACCATGAAAAGGACCATGTTGTTCGTACACATTTTGATGTTACATGTCTAGCATAGGTAGTGTAAAACATGGTCAAACGTAGTGTTCACACACCTAATCCATTTGAACTAGTTACATCTGATGGTAGTGAGGATGATTAAAAAACCTATGCCAATGCTTGAAAATAATAAGAAATAATTTCTACTTATGTTGATGATTTAATTTATCATTATGGGGTCCATGGCAGCATGATATCTCATTGAAAAGGGGTTTACAACCTCGAAGTCTTAGGGGATGAGTTTTACATAATAATACGAGCACTCTTTCTCTTGTGTTCTGAACATTTATGCAAGATTTGGGCACATGTTCTTTCTGATGTCTTGTTGTTTTTGTGATATTCGGCCTCCTCTATTTTGTTATCCTATTCCTACTCCGATGTATCATTTCTTTCATAATAACATATGATTTTTGTCAGACCCCATCACCTCTTTTATTGGTTTCTTCTTTTGTTTTCTCAGTAAAGGTGGTTGAGACTAGCATGTTTAAAAAAATGAAAAATGAAAAATAAATATTATATATTATATATTATATATATAATGAATGTATAATAAATAAATATTGAATAATCAATATTAACAGATAAATAATAACCAAATAATAAAAATATAATTATTATATAGAAGTTATGTAATTAATAAACAATTTATTAATAACTATTCAAATCTATAAATAATAATTAATAATTAATATTTCTAACATATAAATAAATAGTATTAAATATATATAATAATTAAAATTACTAGTAATTAATACCTATTAATTATTAAATTAATAATAATAAAATAATAATTAATAAACAAAAAATAGTTAATAATTAATTAATTAATTTATATTTAATAATAAAATATTGATAAATAAATATAAAATAATAGAAAGATAAAAAATAAAAACAAACAAATAATAATAAATTATGAATTCTATGTAATCATATATAATGAATATTAACTATATATTAAAAAATATAACAATAATTTAATAATAAATATTAAATTAATATTGAAATAAATAGGAACAAAATTTATAAATAATAAAAAATAAATACCACAAGAAAATTAATATCTAGAAATAAATATACATATAGCCATATTTACATAAATATTATTAAACACACATTTCCGTTACATAAGTATATAAACACACACACACAAGTATATATATATATATATACACATATTAATATATATATATATATGTATATGTATATTCAAATGAATATATATAGACATATAAAGTATAAATATATATAAACATAAATATATATAAATACATTAAAATTTATATAAATATTTAAAAATAATAAAAAATATATGTAAATATCCAACCATAGATACGATTTAAAATTATATTAAATTAGCATTGAGAAAAATATATTATGTATAAATAAATATTCATTAACATATATATATATATATATATATATATATTAGATAAAAAATCACTAAAAGATGGAAACCCACAATAATTACAAAACTGTAAAATAAGTATGAATTTAATCCAATTTAATAAACTAATTGGATCCAAAAATCCATTTTATTATAATCCTAAATACAGTTGAATCCTCATCGAATGTTCAAAATTTAGGGTATCAGGAAACAAACATCAATTTGGATTCATTTAGGACATTTTTTTACCATTGAAAAATATTGAATGGGGTCCCCCTAAATTTATAGGTCATATAGAATGTCCAAGTATTATATTTGATACATGGTAGAGCTTAAACAAACACCTAGATTAAATGTTATGGTAATTTAATGATGATGTTATATTTTTAACTTCTTTAAAACCTATAATATATATAATTCGATTAATTATTCTCAAATTAGTACCTAATTTCATTATTACTCATTTCATAGACATGTATTTAACTATTTGATGAGGTAAAACAAATATCCATATCAATATTTATGGTCATATGATTAAGAATTATGATTTTCTACATTTTCATTAATTAATTTACGTACCAAACAACTATTAACTAATAATTATAAATAATTAACAATTAAATCATTATAATTAATTAAAAAATAAAAAATAAATATATTATTATAATTAATAAATAATAATTATCAATAATAAATCAAAATTATATATTTAACATTGAATAATTATTTTCATTAATTTATTGTTGTTTTTCAAATAACTCCTCCTAAAAATTAATAATTTTTTTAACATTTGAATATAATAATTTTGTTGTGATATTTAAAACTACTGCTAAATACATTGTAGTTTTTTCATTAAATTTTAATTAAGGGTTTTCAAAACAAACTCTAAGTACTTATTTTCCCATAATTTATGGGAAATAAATTTACAATATATTATGGGATATCCTTAAGAAGAAATGTTTCAATATGTTATTTCATAGATCCTTTTCATGAGAGATGAATGGGAATTCATAAATATGAAATATAATGTTCATGAATCCATTAGTTACAATGAGTTAAATTTTTTCAAGTATGAAATGTATACATATTGTTTTATCATCATCCATGAATGAATAATTGAGAAATAATTAATGGTTTAACAATTAATTTTCAAATGAACTTTCTTATAAATTACATTGATAGATATTAAGAAATATTTTGATGTGCTGTCAAGGATGAAATGGAGGGAATAGACTGTCGTAGTTCTCATGGATATGATTATTATAATTTAATGATGAAGTTTCATATAAAATCAATTAATAAATAAAATTGGGGGAAAAATTAATCTTCCATCATGCTAAAAATGTTGACGATATTATGGGGGAAACTGTACAATAAGGGATTGGTAAATTCATCATCTATAGAAGAGAAGGCCATCGAGCCCATGAATGTTGAATTGATGTAAAATGGACATCCGATGAAATAAATATATATAAAGTGAAATGTAATTCACTACCCATACTATAATGTTAAAAGTTCTAGGAGTATCGAAATTATAAAGAAACATTCATGAAACCAAGGGTTAGTGACAAAAATCCAGGTCTATAACCTCTATATACTATAGTTAAATGGATGAAATATGAAATCAAAACTACTCATGTAGGTATCAAGAATTAATTGATGAATGGTACATATATATTCTACTATAAATATCAAAATTTATTATTTGATTCAGGTCAAACATACTCTCTTATATCTGCAATAATTTCTAACAGTATCTCATCACCACCTCAATGGTTAGGTATTTCATTAACAGTGTAAAATTCTTATGGTGTAATTATTGAATCTGATGTTTATAGGTTTTATTCGAATGAATTTTGTATAATTTACTTCTTTAAAATTGTGTTATTCTCCCTATAGTTTTATTTGATATATTTTTTGGAGTGGATTTAATCCCTCTATATAGTTCCCATGTCAATTTATAAAAAAGGTAGTCATGTTTTATATTTTTAATCAACTAATGATTATCAATATATGGGATGATAAAAAAGTATATTTCATGGAAAGTACATCCATTATATGATCTTTAGTACCTATTTGTTAGGGATGTTTATATGAAATTGGTTTATAGAAACAAGATATTGATGATAAACCTACAATGTGTGAATACACTATGGTATTTTAGGATATTTTTCTTAGTCACCCCCCAAATCATGATGTTGGATTTTCAATAAAACACAAACATATTGTTATTACTATATAAATTTCTAATTATATAATTGATATAATTATTTTATAAGAATTATATAATTTACTCTATAAGAATCTAGAAAAGGGATTCATATTCCCAAGTGTATCACCATATTTTTCACCAATTCTTTCATTAAGAATAATATTAGATAAATACATATTTCAGTTGATTATCAGTAAATTAAAAAGATAACTACTAATAAAATTTATCATATAACCAATATTAATAACATATTTGATCAACTAAATTAATTTAAATACCTTTTAATGTTTTTAGTTATTCTAGATATCATTAATTGAGGGAGAAAAATGTGGACATACCCAAGATAGTTGTCTATATAAGTCCTGGTTATTATGAATTTATACAAACTCCATTTATACTTACCAATGTCGATGTTATACTTATAGATGTCATGAATATATTCCTTATATATTTACTTGAAAAAAAACTACATTCCTTTACAGATGATATTATATAATATTCAATGTGAGTGGAAGAACAAGAAGATCAATTGAAGATTATACTAATGACTCAGTAGAATGATATACTATATTCTAATTTATCAATTTCTAACTTTGGAGGAATAAAATATATTTCTTGGGTCATGTGATGACACATGATGTTATGTTGTTGGATCCTTCAAATAAATATATTATTGAAACATTTCATAAACTATCAATTATGAACAATATTAGTAGTTGTATAGGATTGGTGGGATATTTTCAACCATTTTTGCGATATTTATGATATATATCAACCCAAATAAATAATTTGATATAGATTTCATCCATGTTCACATAGACATATGAATGTAAAAAAATTATATAAAGAAAAGTGATGTTTTGTGACTGCACTTATGTTTACAATACCCTACAGTGGGGAAGTATTGTTTATATACATTGATTAATAAATGAATGGATTATTTTGTGTTCTTTTTAGAATTAAATTTTTTTACAATATGCCTCATTATAAATAATTTTTCATGAGAAAATTTTCCTGAATCCAGATTTTGAGCAAGAAGTTGTTATTTTTTCATAAAATTTATGATGTTACTATCTATTAATGAGAATAGTGTGATATATACAATGATTAATAAAATTATAAATGAAATTCAATTTTTGAATAAATAAATTCCATATTACGTAATTTATGTATAGATAAAAAAAGCATTGAGTTGGTAATTTATGACTTTAAAAAATAAATATGGTCATATTTGAAAGACCATTATGTATCTTAAATGATGATAATATAGTAATCATATAGAGATTGTTAAGATTTGTATATATTAGGGGTTTATATAAACTCTAATTGGCCTTGATTTAATAATAAATATACCGAACTAGGACGTCCATACCCTATGAAGTATATTTATTATATATTATAATTGATATGAAATCATTATGCTTTCCCTTGACTAAGAAAAAGATGAAATTCAACAATAAAAAAACAAATGCAACTATTTATGAGATAAGATCATTATTATCAAAATTATGACCCAAACCATGTCTGGCGATATAATGACCCTATCCATTTACATATAACATTACATGATTTTAAACATAATTAAACATGAGAGTACAATCTAAGTATCGTAAAGTCTAGGGTCTTGGAATACTATGTACATAATCAAACATTATAAAAACATTTTAATTAAATTCCATAATGAGATCCTATATTTCATTGTGCTCATACATCTACATAGGATAACATAGGGATAGAATTAACAAAGGGATGACCTAAAATCCAAGTAAGGGAATAACCAAAAGAACAAATAATTAGAACATGTAATAGAAGGCATGACATGATGATATAAAAAAATGAATGTAACATATATAATAATAACATAAAACCATGGGTTAATTTAAACATGGATTAATAAAAATGTGTCCGAAATATAAAACATGAATTTTTTATGAGTTAAGGCTATTCTCCATGAAAATTTCCCATAGTATCACAAGTCAAGGCTAACTGCCAAGACTGTTTCACATAGTAGCAGAATCAATGGCTAACCACTAAGACCGTCGCACATAATCGTCTCATGAGACACAATTTTACCCAATGAAATGGAGCACTATCTGGGCAAACCAATATTACATTTCATTAATTGGTTTTCTACATAAATAATCATATATAATCAATATTACATTAAAATAAGGTTTACCAATGGATAGAATTGGGTACCCCAATCGTCATATAAAGCATATCCAATGGGCGTATCATGAATGTTTCCATGAAAAAAAAAACTATAACATACATGGACCTCCATAAGGTAATATAGGAATATACTTTAGTAATTTATGTCAAATATAATTGACAACATATAAGAAATTTATTTGAGAAATATTGGCTTTAAATCATTTTTGTGTGTTTTTAAGGAAGACAATATATAGCTTTCAAAACATAAAAGGTAAAGATATTTTAAATAAAACCTAAGGTGAAAAATAAGGTTTTCATAATAAAAATACTAATTTTATATTTATATTTTATTCATAAAATAGATTATAGAGTTCACATGATGTTGGGTCAAAATTTAGGAAGTTCCCTTAAAATGAGTTTGCTTATTGGGTAGTATCGAGGAGGGAATCACTTAAAAGAATGTATATATCTGAAAGAGAATGAGGTATGGATATTTACACATGAGTTTGGAGAATATAAAAACCATTTAGAAGTTATACATAAAAATAAAAGGAAACTTAATTTGGGTAAAAATTAATATGGAGAAACCCTAAGGAATAAAGGCAGTTTGGGTAGAACTCCTTACGGATTATCGACATGGTATCAGGTGTACATAAGATAGATTAATGATAAAAAATGGTGTTTCTAATAACTTATACAGTATTAGGGAAGCATTATGGAGGTTCTTAATAATACCTCATCGTTAGGAATTACACATAAAAGTGAATTGAATAGAGGACATTCTTGAATAAAAGTGTAATGGAGAGGATCCCTTACCTTAAGTCTGTTGGTGTTCTCCACTTGATATCAATAACCTGAATAGTTAAATAATTTTCATTATTTAATAATTAAAAAACCTATTATATATTTAGATTATTTATTATAATCATTATATGTTAATTTATAACCATTTTTATTTTTTATGACATCCAATTTCATTGTTGAGGTATGTTTGTTTCCTTGGTTTCTTTGATGGGTTTAATTATTTACATGAATGGATAAAATTGTATGATGACCTGGTTACATAGAATTAAGGTTATATGAAATTAGTTAACATACAAGAGATCACTTGGTTTTATATTTAATTTGGTTACATGTAGTTAATAATAATCCTTATACATAACATTTATGATAAATTCTTGAATAAATTTTAGCAGGTTTTCTCACAACTAACATGTTATGTATTATTATTTTAAAACGTGAAGGGATAATGATTACATAATGTTAAATAATATAAAATACACATATAATAGTCTCGTTTAACTATAAAAATGGTTTCGTGGCCCAAATTGACGATAGTAATAGAAATTGATAACCTGTCATCCTTAATTGTGCTAAATTAACACATCTCAAACGATGTTTTTCATTTAATTAAAATAAAAGTTATGCAAAGGAGAGATGATGATGATGAAAGTATCCCATTATTATAATATAATTCTAGTACATGTATGTTACTAGATATATCATTCCATTTGGGTGAAATTAGGTTCGAAAAGAAGTAAGAAAAGAAAAGATCTTGAAAGGAAATAAAAGAATTGAAAATCAGAATTTAACTATTGAGTTTATCTCCTCTGTGAACCTATTAAGGGGAGAGGTTTTGGTATTTTGAAGAGACTAGGGGGTTTAGGAAATGGGGGAGGATCTTGGAGAGGTATTTGGGATAAATATTGGCAAGGAACAAGGCTTTAGAGGAGTAATGAGAAGATGTTGGAAGAGGTGGTATTTATAATATAGGGGAGGAGAGTTTTCATAATATTATAATCATTAATTTGTTATTTCTTCACAAGAAAAGAAATAGTGAGTATTCCATGACTAATAATATTAATAAATTCATGTGATTTAGATATTTGGGTTTGTACATCACTTATTATTTATGGAATTTTTGATTTAAATTATAATGTATTTATAGGGTAAATTAATGTATTATACTATTCACCAAAAAATTCTAGTATTTCAGAAAAACCAAAAAAATCACCCTAATAATTTTTTGATGTGTGAAATAAAAAAATGTAATCCATTTTCCAAAAAATAATTTTCTAAATATGATTAATTTAATATTTAATTAAAATCACAATTAATTCTAGAAAACCAGTTTCAAAACATTTATTTACTTATTCCGAAATATAGGTATAACATACTCCTACGTAAACCTTATTCATATACTATCAAAGGTACAATTACTATTATTTAGGGTATGTAACTATTCATATTGGTAAAATTACTATTAATAATGGTATGATACTATTCAACAAAAATTATGTTGGCCATATTAGATCCAAATAACTTACTAATCACAACTGTGTATGTCATATTTTTGAAATTCAAAACACAAAAGTGCCAAAATTATGTTTAAAGGTCACATAGTAATTAATATTTCATTGTGTTGTGATTTTATGGGATTATATGACATATTTATAAGAAAATAATTTCTATTTAAGAAACATTGGGTCATTTCATTCTTCCCCACATATGAAATTTCACCCATAAAATTTTCTTTAACATTCTAAGATATAAAGAGGTGTGGCCACTTTTCCAAAATTGAAATCATCCAGTTCCCTTGTTGTCTCTTCATACTTGTGGTTTCTCCATATTACATTGACCGAGTGAGTATTCTTGTTATGTATAACTTTATCTCTATGATCCAAGATCCTTAATGGCTACTCCTCAAAAGAAATATTGTCATCCAACTATACCACCTCTGAAGAGAGTACATGTAAAGGATCAGTTATTTAATTCCTTAAGAGGGAAATATGAAGACATCATATACATTGGACATGGAAGGAAAATGTCCTATTTTATAGTCCACAACCCCATCATGATCAAGAATCTTAAATGGGGAGATGTACTTGGGACATAACTTTCTTTTCTTCCTAAACCTCATTACCTTCTTCCATGGAGATAAGCATAGAAATACCATGTCTCAAACTTTGAACGTAAGGTCTCATTGACGATTTCCTGAATAAAATTTCTCTCGCCTTTTGGATTCCTTGATGTGATACTAAATTATTTTCACATTCTCTACCATTTCTTCAACCATTTCAGGTACTAGTTGCTTACACTCACTAACATCATCCTAACACGCTAGTTTCCTGCCCCTTTTCCCATAAAGGTCTTCATATGGTTCCATTTGGATGTTCAAGTGGAAGATTTTTGTTGTTGGAGAATTCACCAATGGGATTTGTTGGTATCAAACTCCTTTTATTTCCATAGAACATGATCTCAAAAAATCTTTCAGTTTCTGGATAATTCTCTTAGATTGGCCATTAGTTTGAGGATGATAGGCCATACTAATGTCTAGTTTAGTGCTTATATCATAATGGAGGATTTTCCAGAACATCTAGGTGAATGTTAGATCATGATCGGATACAATGGTTAGGGGTAATCCATGTATCCATACCACTTCTTTAATGTATATTTGTGAATATCTACCCATTGTCAAATCCTCTTGAATTGTGATAACGTGAGTTGTCTTCATATGACGATCCACAATGACCCATATAGCATTGTCTCCTATGGATATCCTTGGAAGTCCAATGAAAAAGTCCCTGCTAATGTTATCCTGCTTCCATGGTGTTGTGGATATTGGTTTCATCACCCCCTTTGACTTTGGCCTATCAGCCTTCACTTGCGGACATACTAGGCACCTTGATTTATATTCACCAATCTCTTTTTTCTTATTGTCGCACCAAAAGTTTTTTCGAAAATCTCGTTACATCTTTGTGATCACTGGATGGATAGAGAAGGTCGAGCTATGTGTATCATTAAAGAGTTAATTCTTTATATCTGGATTAGATGGTACACAAAATCATGATCCAAATCTCACAAATCCTTTGTCACCAATTTTGAAATCCGAGGATTTTCCATTTCTGATAGCAGTCACATTTTTTTGGAGTTACACGTATTTTCTTTGAGAATATTTTATTTTATCCATGAGAGATGGTTGAGAAATAATTTGATAAAGGATTGATGATTCTCTTCCCTTAATAATAACCATTTCCATCCTCTACAAATCTAAAAGGATAAAATCAATCTCAATTATCATCATTGATAAATACATAGGATCGTTTCTAATTAGAGCATCCGCCACCTTGTTCGCCTTTCCTGGATGGAAGTTGATTGAGTAATCATAATCGTTGATTAGATATATCCATCTTTACTAGTTCATATTATGCTCTTTTTGTGTTAATATGTACTTGAGACTTGTGTGATCATTATATATCTCACACTTCTCCCCATAGAGATAATACCACCATATTTTCAATGAAAATATCAAAACCCCCATATCCAAATTATGTGTGGGATATTTATGCTCATGTATTTTCAGCTACCTTGAGTCGTAGGCTCTCACTTTATCATTTTTTATTAGCACATACCCTAATACCTTCTTTAAATCATCATTTTACACCACAAACAGTTCTCCACTTATTGGGAGTGTGAGTACTGGAACAATGATAAGTGACTTTTTCAACTCCTAGAAACAGTCTTCTCATTCCTAAGTCCATAAAAACATTACTCCCTTCCATGTCATCTTGTACATTGGGTTTGAAAATCATTAAATGTTATTCAAAAATCATCCATAATACCCTAATAGACCAAAAAAGATATGGTTCACCATTACAGATGATGTCATGGGCTACTCTACAATTTCCTTTTTCTTGGAAGGGTCCATAGATATCCCATTTTTAGGGATAACATGCCCCAATAATGAAACTTCTTCTATTCAGAACACACATATAATATACAATGCATACGTCCTCTCCCTTCACAATGTGTTTAACACATTATTCAAATTATCCTCATGTTCCTCCTTGCTCTTAGAGTATATCAGAATATCGTAAATAAGGAATACCAAAAAAATTTAAAGGAAATATTTAAAGACTCTATCCATTAAATCCATGAAAATTTATAGATTATTAGTGAGTTCTATCACTATGAACTCATAGTGTGAATACCTTGTTCAAAAGGTAGTCATGAGAATATCTTCCTTCCTCACCTTTAATTTGTGATATCCCGACTGAATGTCCACCTTAGAGAAATAACATTCCCCATGATTCTGATCAAACATGTCATCTATATGAGGATGGGGATACCTATTATTTATCATGATTTTATTGAGCTCACGATAATCAATAAAGAGGCTCATTGTTCCATCCGTCTTCCTAACAAAGAGGACTACTACACCCCACGATAAAGCACTAGGGCATATAAAACCCTTATCTAGATTCTCCTGAAACTATTTCTTCCACTCTTACTGCACTATGATGTCCATTCTATAATGTTTCTATGATATAGGAAGTGATCGATGAATTTTTTCAATTGAGAAATCAACCTCTCAATTAGGAGGAAGTCCGTGAAACACTTTAGGTAATACATCAGTGTAATCCTTCATGATGGGCATGTCCTGAAACAAGATTCTCTCATTTTTCTCAATCATTTTTTCGAGATATTATTTATCATAAGGTATTAATATCCACACATGATATGATGATTCTAAAATAGATTCATCTTCCTCCTTAACCTCTTAAAGAATTGGAGGATGCTTAGAGACGTGATGAGTGGTCTCCCTTTCCAGACAGTAGGTGTTAGCTTTGTATAAAGATAGCCAAACCCGGCCAAGGATAATGTCAAACTCTACCAAATATAGTATGATGAGATTTTTTGGAGGTTTAGTACGAAAACATTAACCATGGAGGAGTTATAAACCATTCACCCAATAATTTTCCCATTCTCTGTTATCACAGATAACTTTTCCTCCAAATATTGAGGTGGTGTTTGAATAGTTCTACTAAACCTGCATGATGTGAATGAATGCATATAAGTTAAATCAAATAGTATGTTTTCTATTCTTGAGTAAATAACGATCATACCTATCACCACATAGTTTTTTGGCTTCACATCACGAGTAGTGATAGCATAATTCATTCCTTGTTTCCTTAGATGATTTCATTGATTTTCTATGACAACCCATGTCATCGAGAAATGTTTTTCAAAATTCCCATGCCCCTTGTAGTTGTAACACTGATCCACTAGTTGAGCATTGATCTGAACCTTCCTTCATTCATCAACATTAGCATGATTTTTCATATCCATTTGAGGTTCTTTTCCAAATTTCATAGATTTACACATTTGAAGCAATTCTTGGTTCCCTTTAGATATTTCCTAGGATGATTCTTTCCACAACTTTTACAAGTTGGATATTAAGTCTTCTATTTTTAATGGAATTTTTTGTTGAACCACCCATGTTGTTCAACATTTTTCACTTCTTTTCACTAGACCCACTAGAACATTGAGGGTCTCCATTCTCAATTTCAACCTTGATGGCACAATGATCAATCTCCTCATAACTATCAAAGTCTTGAATCACCAATTATTTTCGTAGACTTGACTTCTTTATGATAAAGAGTGTTCCACATTTCTTTCAGTGTTCATGAAAAATATAGAGGGATACCTTTCAACCCTTTTAATGTTTTCTTTATATGTCGTGATGGACTCATATTCCTCCTACTTGAGTCTGAGGAACTCTCTTTCTATCATGAGATGTAGTATTCAAGGAAAATATTTATTAAAAAACATATTGTTGAATTTCTCACAATATATGGAAGAAATTTATTCTTTGGACATTGTATGCTTAATATGTGTCCACCACTGGTCAGCTTCCCCATCAAAATGATAGACTGCCAGTATAAATTTAACTTCTTTCGTGCACTGTAGGACATTAAATATATTTTCAATGGAGTTAATCCACTTTTATGCGAAGTGGGGATCAAAATAACCGCTATACATGTGAGGCCTTTTCTACATGAATGATTCTATGGAAAAATATGCTTTACATGGTGAGGGAGGGAGTTCCACATGATTCAAGTTATTATTCAGAACTTGAGCCAGCTGAGAAGGTACTATCATGGAGTTTTGAGCACCCTTACCCATCATATTAGGAAAATCATTAGTGAAATTTTCAAATTTCCCATCACATTGGTTTTTGGATTGTGTTCTTATATTTCCATCCATTAACTATGAAAAATAATGTATAAATATAGGACTTGAATACATTAATATTGACCATAAAATTGAACATAAAATGGTAAACTGGTTAAAGAGAATTATATCCTAACATGTGATTCCTTATGTTTAAATATAGGATATCCTTGGTCTATTTATTAACGTATATTCTTATAGGCCCTTTTTACTCCCTTAATAATGGTATTTACTATACTCATGAATTTACCGATGCATATCCCCAAGGAGTTTCAAACCAAGAGAGCTGCAAGGCCCATTGTTGTGTTCCCAGATACCCAGGGTCAAGCCCGCAACTCCATGTTGGAGTTTTCACTCATATGTAAATCCATACCAGAGCCACCTTTACCTATTTATGACTAGACAGAGACATATGTTCTTGATAAACCACATAATATATACTTACCAAAATTTAGGGAAGTTTTCTTTTAATTTTTCTCATGCTTTTGGTTATCACTAATGCTCTCTATTTCTAATCCCCAAAAATAAAAAGAACATCCTTTAATACCATCTATAGCTATATAATCCTTTAATATATAACATTATTTGATTTTGAACATTATTATATATCATATTACAATCCAAGGAACCTAAATTATAGTGTCTTGGAAGATGAGGTATATAATCAAACAATGCAAAAAATAAATTTTATTTAACGTCCATAATGAGATCCCATAATCAAATCTGCTCATACATATGCATAAGATAACCTGGGGATAACATGAACAGAGGGGTGATTTAAAAACCCAGTAAGGAAATAACCATAAGAATAAATAATTACCAAATGGGATATAGGGCATGATATGATGATATAAAAAAGGCATGTAACATCTGGAGTCATAACATTTAAACATGGGATCATTTAAACAAGGTACCACAAAATGTGGTAGAAACATAAAACATGAATTTTGTACGATTCAAGGGTAGCCGTGAATACTGTTTCCCATAGCAGAACAAGACAAGGCTAACCGCCATGACCGTTTCACATAGTAGCACAAGATAAGGCTAGCCGGTATGACCGTCACACATAATCATCTCATGAGACTCAACTTTACCCAATGCATTTGAGCAATATCTGGGTGCACCCATATTAAATCTCATGAATATGTTTTCCATATAAATGATCATACATAATCAATCTTACACAAACAAACGGGTTACCCATTGATTGAACTGGGTGCCACAATCATGACATAAAGCATAACCAATGGGCATATGACGAGAGTGTCCACGAAAGGAAGAAATTAGAACATACAAGGATGTTCTTAATGTAAAATAGGTGTATATCCTACTAAGTGATGTCAAAAAGAAGTGACAACATATAAGAAATGTAATTGATAAATTTTTGCTTTAAAATGTTTTTGTGGGGTATCAAGGAAAACACTATAAAGCCATTAAAATACAAAAGGGAAAAATAAGTTATATAAAAACAGAAGTGAAACAAGAATGTTTTCATAATAAAATGGCAGATTTATTAAATAAAATAGTTACTT
This sequence comes from Viscum album, assembly GCA_963277665.1. Lineage (NCBI taxonomy): Eukaryota > Viridiplantae > Streptophyta > Magnoliopsida > Santalales > Viscaceae > Viscum > Viscum album. Next base: position 1,697,813,531 of record OY728138.1, on the reverse strand, counting down.
AAAATGGAGGATAGAGTGTACTTTAAATTGGGTAATTTTTTTTAAAGTTCCCTTAAAACGATTTTTCTTATTTGGAAGTAGCGAGGGCAGAATCACATAAAATCTTTTATATACCCAAAATAGAATGATGGATGGATCATCAAACATGTGTTTCGAGAATATAAATTAAATGTAGAAGTCATATGTAAAATGAAAATACAACTTCATTTGGGTAAAAATAAAGATATAGCAACCTGGAGAAATATAAACAGTTGAGGTATAATTCTTTACGGATTATCAGCATGGTATCAGGTGTACATAAGAGGGATTCATGAGAGAGAAATAGGTTTCTAATAACATTTACATCATGAGGGACGTATGTGTAAGTGCGATATATTATCTTATAATTAGGTATTTCCAATAAAATAGAATAGCATATAAATATTTCTTGAAGAGAAGTGAAATGAAGACTATCCCTTACCTTAATTCCATTTGTGTCCTCCACTTGATATCAATGACCAAAATTGCACAATTAGGATAATTAATTAATAAATAAATAACATATTATATATGAATAATATTTATTATAATCTTTTTAATCTCATTTTATTATCATTTTGATTATTTAATATTTTCAATTTCATTTTTTGGATCTGTTTGTTTTCTTGGTTTTTATAATGGATTTACTCATTTTTAGGAATGGATAAACATATAAGATGAAAGTTTTTCCCCATAATTTAGGTTATATGAAATTATTGAATAACATGGATATTAAACTTTTGTAAAGTTATTTAGGTTACTTGGATTGATGTCTAATATTTATAAAAAATAGCAAGGATAAATGCTTGAATTAATTTAATCGATTTTTATCACAACTAACTTGTTTTGGATAATTATATTACATCATGAGTAAATAATGATTACAGAACACTAAATAAGAGAAAATAAACATATAACAGTTCGGGTCAACCAACAAAATGGTGTCAAGTCAATAATTAATGATATTAATAGAAATTGATAACTCGTCATCCCTGATTGTTCTAAATTGACACATCTCAAACTTTGTTATTCATTTCCTTCAAATAAAAGGTGGAGAAAGGAGAAATGATGATGAACTTATCCCATTAGTATAATATAATTCAAGTAAATTTATGTTATTGGAGTTTTCAAACGATTTTAGTGAAAGGAGTTTAGGAATGAAAGAAGAAAAAATGATCTTCAAATGAATTAAAATAATTGAAAAGAGGAATTTACCTCTTCTGTTTGTTTCCATTAAGAACCTCTTAAGGGAGAGGTTTTGTTATTTTGAATAAAATAGGGGATGATGGACTTGGGGGAGGATGTTGCCAAGAGATTTGGGAAGAATTTTGACAAAGGTAGAAAGCTTTAGAGTAGTGATGAAAAGAGAGTGGAAAAGGTGGTATTTATAGTGGTGGGGGGGAGAGCTTTCATAATATTGTAAACATCAATTTATTTTTTCTTCACAAGACAAGAAATAATAATTATTCAATGACTATGAAAATTAATAAATGCTTGTGAGTTCTATATTATGGTACTTACATCACTTATGATGTCAGGAATAGTAGATTTAAATTATAATTTATTTATACGGTCAATTAATATATTTTACTATTCACCAAAAAATCATGTATTTCAGAAAAAATGAAAAATTAACCCTAACCATTTATCAATCTGTCGAATCCAAAAATGAAATCCATTTTCCGAAAATAATTTTATAAATATGATTAATTTGATATTTATTTAAAATCAAAATTTATTCTAAAAAACCATGTTTTAAAACATTTAATTACTTAATCTAATATATAGTTATATCATAATCCCATGTAATTTTTTTTATAATATCATAGGTGAGGTTACTATTAATTATGGTATTTCACTATTAATAAGGGTGATATCACTATTCATAAGGGTATGTTACTATTTTCCAAAAATTATATTTTTTCATATTAGACTCCAAATAACTTACTGATCGCAACAGTTCACGTTAGATTTTCAAAATTCAATACATAGAAGATCCAAAAATAAGTTTAAAGGTCACATATATATATTAGTACATTGTGTTTTATTTCATGTGATTCTATGAAATATTTATAAAAAAGGAATTTTCATTGATAAAACATTGGGTCGTTACAGGAGAACCACCCAAAGAATGCACCAGCATCGAACACATTACTTGTATAGTATAAACTTGTTTAATAAGGGGTTATGTGACTATAACATACTAATATAAATCTGAATTTTTTTAAATAAAATAATTATTATATTTAAACTTTCTATTATTCTCTCATGACTATATAACGTGTTTGATAAAAATTATATTTACATATATGGAAATTAAAATTTTATTTTAGAAAATATTTTTTTTAATAACGACACTATCCAGATAATGTGAAGAATATTTTAAATAAAATTTATTTTAAAAAATTTTAATTATTAAATTATATGAATTTTAATTATAAATGGTAATATAATTTAATAAAGTCTGATGTAATTTTTATTTGCGTTAGAAATATTTTCATGTAGTAAAATTAGTATTTTTTAGAAAATAAGGAATAACATTTAAAATTAAATAGTCTCATATATGGAAAATGATATTTCTAAAATAATTATCATTTTCAAAATAAAAACATAAAAATTAACCTATGGTGAATTGTATTTAATTTTCTACGACATAAAGTTTTTTAGTAAAAATAACATAATGTGTAAATATAAAGGATTTAGTATGAAATAATAATAGACCTAACATTATGTGATTGATTCTATTAATTGAGTCCACTAAAAATAAAATATTTACACTTTTAAAAAATATTTTTCTATTTAATTTTATAACTATTGATTAATCCTCCAAAACCTATATCATATTTCAAGGTTCTAAACTCATTTCATTATGAACATGGCTCACTTACACGTTAGATATGATGTTATATGTAAAGATTTGGAAATTTCAAGGAAATATTTTTTCTTAATTACTTTGGAATTTTACTAGTCTACGGTTTCTGACGGCAGTTGATTCTGAGGCCCGGTGTGCCCGAAATCAATATCTGATGTTTTGTTCGGGTACATTCAGTTAACATATATTCAGGTTTTTATATCTCTTGAAATAGTGCTCGGAATCAAAATCTGAGGGCACCGATGAAGTCGCAACACCGGTACTCACTTAAGAGGACATTTACCTCAATTGCGTTTTGTGAGGGTTGAATGTTAATTTTTGGGGTTTAGTTAAAAAGTTAAATGAAATTGTTTTGAATAATTTTATTTATCTTGGGTAGTTGAATCCTACATAGGGAAGTTATTTCTGGGGTCCACACCCACATAACCTCTCATGAGAGGATATTTTTAATGTGGGTCCCACACGATCCCAAACTTCTCACCTCCCCTCAACCCCCCATTAACACCCAATTTAATTAATTCGACATCTCCCCCTTATTGAATGAGATCTCTTCACCTCCCACTCTCTCTCTTTAATATTTTGAAAACATTTTAATTAATGAATTAAAACTCTTCAATTAATTAATTAAGGTGTTTAAATTTTTAATTAAATTTGTGAATAAAAATAATAGCCTTAGCTATTATTTTGTTTTGGGGCATTCTTTGTGTTGAGAGGATTTTGGGAGAGCTCTTGAGATTTTGAAGAAGGAGTTCCTCTCTTTAATCAAGAACACCATCCTTCCAACGAAGAACCACCGAAAAATGACGGTCGTCTCTTTCGATATTCGGCCAAGCCAAAGGATAAGGAGCCACCCACATGGAACACCAACGATGTGCCATCCTCGGCTCCTTTCCCAATGTAAATGAGTTGACGCTGTCTTCCCACGATGTCGTCTTCCGCGATGCCTGACTACCTCGAACCCTATTTCGAGGTAGGGGATTGTGTACAATTTGAAGTGAATATTTTGTACCCCATTCTTTGTTGAGAATCATAATTTGTATTTGGATGATTGTTACCGCCTAACACGGAGGCCGTGGTCTGAACAGACACGTCCCAAAGACTCTTCACCATTCCTTATTTTATTTATTCACAAAGGGAGGCTGTGGAGAATGGAGGTGGTGACGAGCGAATGCGGTAGCCATGCGCCGACCGCGTGTGAATGAACTGTGGCATGCTACCGAGGGCCGCTCAGCCGATGAAGAACCTTCCAGCTAAAGTTGGTCGGACTTAAGAGACTGCGGCTCCACAAGGGGCGCCACACTGTGGAGAACTGCGGCCCTCACTCCACAGGCCGCTCGGTGGCGAACCGGCTGGCTCTTAAGCTGACCGGGATGAAGGAGTCATGGTTCCAGGAAGGCACCACGCTTAAGGGACCGTGGCCCACCCGTGCGGGCCGATCGCGCAAGGATTTTCGGTCGGCTTCTTCTGGCTGGTTGGGATGGTGGCGCCGCTCAGCGCTGCCGGTTCAGGAAAGCGGGGGGTCGCGCCCTCCCCTCGGACCGCTCGGCCTGCCGGCCGAGCCGCAGCCAGCATGGCCGGGCCGAACCGTGCCCCCTCGGTCTGGGCCGCACGACTCATCAGGCCAGTCTAACACTCTTCCGATTCGGACCATCCAAAATAAGGTTGACCCGACCCGCCAGCCAATAGAGCTTAACGGGTTGGGCCCGTTTTCACTTAAACATGAATAACTATAAGATCGTGCATCCGATCGACGCACCATCTGCGGCACTGGGACACTCGCGATGAATCGGTCCTTTTTTGATACATTATGTGAGTTTTGGACAACTTTGAAAAATTTCCGGGTTTGGAATGAACTTATTTCCAACCAGGCCCTTGGAATGGAAAATCCAATTTCTCTCAGACCAGACGTCTGATTGACGCGTTGTCTGTCACGTTGGGTTCCTATTGACGAGACGGAACTTCAGGATACATCAACTCTGGACTTCATGGTAGTTGATGTATCGAACCCCTTGTCTCATGAAGCGGACCCTCTTGGAATCGTGCATGCTGTGTGCGAGAACCCCAGAGCTGGATGCCACTGCAACGACTACCGTACTGGAATATTCTGTGGGTTCGGAGATGACGACTACCATACTGGAATCCTTCATGGGTTCGACGATGATGACTACCATACTAGAATCCTCTGTGGGTTCAACAGCGATGACTACTATTCTTGTATCCTACGTGGGTCTGACAGTTTGACTTCTATTCTAGTATCCTGCATGGGTTCGACAGAGTAGCTGGTCTAGTATCCTACGTGGGTCCGATAGCTTAGCTGGTCTAGTATCCTACGTGGTTCTGACAACTTAGATGAATCAGTGACTACATCTGATCATCTCTATCACTTTAAGAAAGATGTATACCTGTGTGAGCTAATTCTGGACATTTGATCATTATCATCAATGTGATTGACTTCTTTCCTTTGTGGACAGAGTTATTCTAGGGATCAAGAGTTGGAGCTGAACTGGGATTGATGACATTGGTATATGTAAGGGAATATACCTAAGTAGTGTTGGTTGATACTTCGTGATTGTAAATTTCCTTTGTGGTTTATCCTTCATGGATTTTGGGAGACCTTCGGGGGTCTCAAGGTCCTTATTGGGTATTGTTATACTCACCTCTACATGGGCTATGCCCGCAGTACGTTGTGTTGGATACAGAATACAGACATCACTGATTATGGTAGAGACTTGTGGAGTTGGACGGTATATGGAGGTGGACCACCTGGCAGGATGTACACGGTGCGGACAGATGGACCCGAGGTGCTAAGGAGACTATCTGTACCCACCCTTCAGGTGGGATTCTCATAGGACGACTCAGTGGTTACTACTTTACTTTACTATTGTTTTACTAGTCTTTTAGTTGTACTATACTCACTGTTGGGCTTATATTTCCGGCCACTTTCTTTTAAACACTTACTTTTGTATACTATTTTACTTCTGCTTACCACAGTTTTGTACTTTTTTGTGTGTGTTTACTTCTATAAAGAAATGCCTTCCCAGTATATGGATTTACACCTTTGGTGCTAGTCGCCAGCCCCTGGCCTATTGAAGGCGGGGATGGGGTAGTCATGGCATGGGCCCCGAGGAAGGGTCGTGACAAATTGGTATCAGAGGAGTCAGTTCTACCATAGAACATAGGACTCTGATTATCCCTTTATGTGAAGCAATAATGTTAAGAGTATTGAGTGTGGTTTTCAGTCTATGGATTCTAGTGTCGGTGCAGTGGCTGACGTATCCATACATCGGGACCCTGACCCCTGATTTCCAACTTAGTGCATGAAAAAACTGATTACATGTGTTTTTCAAATGATTTCTCTGTGATTACTTTGTGTCAGCTCACCAGGTATACTTTTTGACCATGGAACACCTATTTCTTTTCAAGATGGCCCCACGAAGGCATCCATCTAGGGTTCCGAGTTATATACGGGATGGTAGCCCACCGAGCGATGAGGCTTTGGTGTAGGGCCCCATCACAGTGGAGGCACCAGCGGAACCACTATCCATTGGGCCATCGATACCACCGACCCCAGTAGCAGAGATTGCATGTTTCCTGAGTGCGTTTCATGAGTTTCAGTGACAGAGACCACCCAGGTTCCGTGGAGAGATGGACCAACAGGTAGCTGAGGACTGGCTGGAGGCTGTCGTCAAAGTTTTCTGATTGGTAGGGACACTAGCTGACCTTATGGTGATCCTTGTCATGAGTATTCTACAGACAACAACATCTAGATGGTGGAGCATAATTCTCTAGGTGCATGATGAGGAATTTTTTCTCTGGATGAACTTCGAGAGTCTCTTCTTCTTGGAGTTTCTTCCAGCCACCCTTCGTGCGGTTCGGATTCAAGAGTTACTTCATCTACGACAGAGCAGTATGATAGTAGCTCAGTACTCAGTGAGGTTCACTAATGTAACACCCCAGGTAAATAAAGAATATGACATTTTCATATTTATCCATATTTGTGAATAAAATATTAATATGACTTTAAAGGGGACGTTATGCTCGATGGCATACCCAACACGCAACAACGAGTTTCTTGGGAATCTTACGTTGCACTCTAATAATAAACTAATATTATTTCAAATGGTAGTGAACATGTAGCCATTCTATTGGAGGTAATGGATAGAAATAACTAAAATATGATTATATATGTTTTTTAAATGTTTTTACATTTATCCAATAAAAGCTAAAAGGCTTAAAATACGGAAAGAATTCAATTTTAGGCGTATATACCCTAGTTTTCACTAAAGGTTCACTTATCACCTTTTAATGGAGAACTGTCATTAAATATAGTTTTTTTCACTCTTAAACATTCTTTTGGACCAAATAAAACTCTTATTAAGAATCGGGACATCAAATTTTACTTTGTGTAATTTTTTGGTATCTTTCCGTTAAAGTTCATTTTTTTAATGAATAGTGTAAATGTTGTATTTTAATTCAAAACCACTTTTTAATCTAATTTATTTATATGATTAGATTATATTTTGAATTGGTTTTAAAGTGAAATTAGAAAATATTTTTACCATTAAATCCAATAGTGGTCGTCGGAATCAATTTCACTTTGAAATCAGACTTAAACTAGTGTCAATCTTTTGATACTTATTGTTTTATAAAAACACGCTATTTGCTCTGACAGCGGGAATTAATTATTAAATTAATTAATGTGACTAATATGTTTTGAATTTTTTAAAATGGACTTCATTTTTGAATTCGGAATATCAAATATAGCTTAGGGTGAATTTTTGGGATTTTTCTGAAAAACTTCAATTTTTGATGAATAGTGAAACCACTAAGTGGTACTTATAAAAGCTGATTTTTCATTTAAATGAAATTTTACCACTTATGTGTTTTGAATTTCAAAAATCAGACATACATGGTTGTCCTTAAGAAGTAAAATGTGGTTCAATGGGATAGAAATAATTTTTTGGTGAATAGTAACTTATTAAGTTTTTAATCGCGATTAGTGGTAATTAGTGTAGTTTAAGGTATAAATAATGCTTTAATAATATGAAATGACCTAGACACATGTCCCAACCTTATTTGTTGTGTCATGGCCGACCGAGACAAGCCATGGGTCAACTTGGGGACCCCATGGAGACATTTTGGTTGGGAAATGACATAAATAAATTTTTATTTAATGTAAAAGTAAAAATGACACAAACATGATATGTTTTACTAAAACAATTTTTATGTGGGGTTATACAAGTCATATTTTTGATTATAAATATTAATTGGAAAGATAAAAAGATTTCCTACATCATAGTATTTTTTGTATAATTTTTATACATTAAATAAATTAAATTATTTATGACATAATAATGATGCAGTGATGACATCATTATTTGACGATTTAAATAAAATGGAAAGATAATGTAAAATATATGAACTAAACATGTCCAAAACTTATTGGATGAGTGGATTTCGAAGACTTATCTCCTTATACACGAATTATATCAATGTGGGACCTTTTGAAGCCGAAACACATTTTCAAATAATGTAATATGTCTTTACTTTCCAAAAGTGCCCCTCCTCTCCTCTTATAAAAGGCCCCCACCTCTACCTCATTTCACACACTCCTCAAGCCTTAGGATCGGCCAAAACCTACCCATTTACTCTCTCCACATCCCTATCCTCATCCTAGAGGATTCCCTTTGGGCATAATCCTTTCAAAGGAATCCTTTAGGCTCAAATCAAAATGAGTTACACTTTTAAAGGTAATTCATTCTCTCATGTTCATTTGTTTTATTTTGCTTCTCCAACCCCCTAAACTCTTTTTATTTAATTCTTTTGTAACAAAACCAGTATCTTCAATATACTAGGATGTTGTTATAAGATTTATTCGAGCTACACTATCACACAACTACATCAAATGGTTAAAGAACATACGGTTTCCGTGGATGGCGAAATTGTGCCTCCCGAAACGATGATTGTTCAATACTCATTTAACACCTTCAAAGGTGGACATTATGATGTCACTATTTTTATATATGATATATAACATGTTTATGTTTTACTTATGCTTCTTTATTTTTCATTTGTGTCTTACCATTATGGCTTCCATTATGGGTATACGCGATATCTTCATTTTAGGAAGTGCGGACTACCGCCCCCTCAAAGTGATGTGATTCGTTAATGCCATACGTGGGACGTATAAAGGATGGATTTAATGTTATTATATATGATTTTATACTGGAATTATTATTTACCTATATATCATTATTATTTCTTTCCATTAAAGTATGAGATAGAAATGAAAGTAGCATTCATACGTACGTTCGGCTTACCGTCTCCATGAACGGTGCATTTCATTTCTTATCCCCAAATGTAATGTACTATTATAAGTACATATATATAATGGATATATATGATGTATGATACATATAAATGATTAATATAATTCTGGAATTAAAATATACATACCTCTCATATAGTTTTAATTCCATTAATACGACATAGAAATGAAAGTAGCGTTCATGCGTACGTACGGCTTACCGTCACCATGAATGGTGCATTTCATTTCTTTCCTCTAAATGATTATGTGATTTTATAAATTCATGTATATTATGGATATATATGATATATATGATATCCAAATCAGGAATTTCATTTTTGGATATGAATAACCTTTGACCACACGAACAACATTTAATTGTAAGAAGTCCACTTTCGACTTAAGAACCAAATATCGACAAAACAAACATGATTAACTTAAATGATTAAATAATGTTCATAACATGGTAATAAGTGATATAAAAGGAATAATGAACTTTAAAAAGGTTCTTAAGGAAGTATAAATTAACTCAGGTTTATTATTCAGGAGATTAAAGAATGATCGAGTCAAGTCAGACCCGAGGTAAGGGATCTTACTCCTCTCTTTATTTTTAAGTACACTCTTTTATGTCATTCCTTTTAAAGCTCATATTTCTTGTTATTGGGATGATATTTTATATTAATCCTACCGTAATTTTTATGTTCATGTTATGAGATACCCTATTCTCCCTCATCAATCCATTTCGGATGTTTTATGTGGCGCCGTTAGGCTGCCGAGTTTTCGTGAGGGATTTTTCATCTCACTTTTATTCCCGTGAGATTTATGCTACATTTGCCACAAATTCCATTAAGTGGTGTATTTAATGCCCATTATTCTACTCTTTGTGTAATATACTTTCGTTTATGAGTATTTACATCAATGACCTATTGTCTTTCTTTCATGGGGTGTATGTTTTGAAAGATACCCAAGTCGGTAAGGGAACCTTTCACCCTCCTCTTTTTTAAAAGATTTCTTTTATTGGGTCTTTTAATTTACATATTTTTATGTTGGGACATGTTCTCATACATCCTTATTGATGTAAATTTTATGTCCAAATGATGAGATACACTTTTTATCTCTCATCAACTCATTTTGATGTGATGTCGTTAGGCTGTCAAGGGAACTTTTTAACCCAATTTCGATTTTTTCGGGTTCAACTTGTAGTCATTGAATATGTCATCCATTGAATATGTGTGAATGACCTTTTATTTTTTTACACTTAATATCCACTTATATTGGGTGTATATATATTTGTCACACATATTTTTGAGATTTATTTGTCCTTAATTTAAGGATACCTTCTTTATAAGGGATTTCATCACATATGACATTTCTATTGAGGGATCATTGTTGTTATGCACCAATTCACTCTTATATGGTGTATATACTGTCCTTTCTAGTATTATATCATGAATCCTTTTAATCTCATGATATTATAAAATTCTGACTAAATTTTATTCCTCGATTATTGTATTGAAGTGTCTCTAATTTTGGTAAAAACCCTTTAACCAAAATATCATTTTAAATGTTTTAATTATTTGTTCTTATTAATATCCATGTTTTCAAAATGGTTTTAAGGATTTATTTATATGGATATTAATGGTTTAGAATGTTAAAAGCTTCAAGGTGGTATGGGACACTTTGATTCAAAAATCTCTTTATTAAATGTTTTAAATGGTTTTGGAAATGGTTTCTTTTTGAATGAATTCATTATTTCAATATCCTAAAATGTTATATTGTGATTGAAATGTGGAAATGTTATGTTTCCTTTATTCATGTTTATGTGATACGATTATGTTATGGTTCTTGGGCATTGTTATGAAGAACCGGTGGTTCCGTGATAAACTAAGGGCGGGTGAGCCCGATATAGCTCTCCAATGCATTGGGTAACGCGAATTAGTGAAACGTTAAGGTTTATCCGAAGAGATTTAGGGAATATACTGTGATGGGTATTCCAAATGTAACCAAGAGGGTTACTCCCTACGTAAGAATGTTATGAATGCCTCAAGTTACCTTTATGTCTTATGTTTTCTATGATTTATTCATGATTTGATATGCCTATGTTTTATGGGTAAAGTATGATTTCATTCTTATGTATATATGAACTCATGTTTCCTTTCCATATTTTTATAACCCTTACTGAGCTTTTTATGCTCATCCCAAGTTTTTGAAATGTTTTTCACAGGTCAAGGGAAAGGTATATGATGTGACGATAGTGTCAAGGATGTGTCAAGAAAGAATCAGTGTTTTATTTTAAATAGGTTTCCATTGATGGGAAGAATGAATATTGTCTTTTATGTAACCACTTTGTTTAAATGTGGAATGTAAGGCAAGTTTCATGATCTAATTCTCTAAAACTCTAAACCTGAAAAGATCCTCAATGTGTAATCTTGTAATAACTCAAGTTTAAGTAAGGTTTAAGGCTGGGGCCTTATAGTTGGTATCAAAGGTCGGTTTAGACAACTTTAGAGGTTAGGGTATTCTTTAAGCATAAGTGACATTACCATAATGGTTAGGATTTCAGAAAGAGTCCTAGTTTTAGATAAAGTGAATGAGTAAGTGTATCTTAGTGTTTACCTTCCACATTAGTACATGATGGTTTTGTTGATATACTCACACTGACATTTCTATTTTTAGTGAATGGATGGATCTAGCGGGCACCAAAGAGACAACAGGTTTGAAGGAAACTGTGGTGGTTCTCTGATTAAGATACTAGTTAAAATGGAGGATTCAATGAGGAAACTCATGGTTGTTCTAAACCAAATATCAAGGAGTCGTGATCAACCACTTCAACCTTGGTGAGTTCTCTAATGCATCATGTACGAGATGGCCAACTCGATGTGGAAATTCAGGTAATAATTATTAAGGTAACCATTAGGGTTTATATGATACTTAATTTTTTGGTAATTATGGGTTACTCTATGATATGATGGAAAATGAAAGGAAAGAGATAAACAAGAGGTGAAAATATGTTATGATTATTCTTGAAGATTTTATCTCATTTTGGGGAATGTTTTAAGAATTATATAGTTTTGGAAAAAGGACAACACATAGACCGTGTGACATCCCATCGCGTCGGACAAATCTACGAGAATCGAACCCACAACCAATGTGCAACTGGTATTTATCGCCTACCACTGGACTACGTGAAGTCCCTGGTTAGTTTGACTGATTCATTGTAGTTATATGATTTTATTAATTAAGAGTAAGTTGATTTTGGGTTATTTATGAAAATGATTAACCTATCATGGAGGATATGTGATTAGGTTAATTACTTTTCAAAACGAGACTTTAGGAGCAACTGATATTGTTTGGAGATAAATGTTATGATTTATCTTGGAAGACTATGCGACTAAATCCTTCAAATATTTGGGTTTCAATCTTATATTGGAATACTTTGAAGAATTTTATGGACAAATTGATTATAGAATGGTCCTCGCTGAACTTTGGGTTTTGTTGGACAAATTTTGGAGAGTAAGAATAGATTTTCTTTTTATAAAGGGTTATCCTTTTCTGGATTATCTGATCTTGTACTAGCCTTTTTGGTTTTGGTTTTGGTTAAAGTCTAAAGACATGGGAAGTATATAGTTCTATTTTGTGGATTAGGTGATTCTCTAGAAGTTGATTATAGTACTCTTAATGTGAACAAGTCTTCCTAAATACTCGTCTTTTGAAGAAAATATGAGTTTGTGTAAGAAATCTAATAAAAGTTGAAAGTCAATATGATAAGTGATTATGTTTCCATATGAATAAATTCCTCAATTAAAAGTAACTTAAAACAAAAATGTTGTCTATTAACTTTTCCTACTGGATAATTGAAGACCGTTTAACCCATCACAAGTTTGTGATTTTCTTGTGGTTAACTTTCTCCTAAACATGTTTTCTATTACTCTCCATCAGAACATGACCCTTTGTTTTATCCTCCATGTCCATATTTTCATACTTGGAATCCTAGTATGGGTTAAATCGGGTGACCTTTGTACTTATCTCTCTTTATTTTAAAGTGTTTGTTAACCGACTTTTGTTCCGATGTGGGACTTTCAAGGATGTTTCCAAGCTCAATTTTTTAAAATTGCGAGGACGCAATTCCCAAAAGGTGGGAAGGATGTAACACCCCAGGTAAATAAAGAATATGACATTTTCATATTTATCCATATTTGTGAATAATATATTAATATGACTTTAAAGGGGACGCTATGCTCGATGGCATACCCAACACGCAACAACGAGTTTCTTGGGAATCTTACGTTGCACTCTAATAATAAAATAATATTATTTCAAATGGTAGTTAACATGTAGCCGTTGTATTGGAGGGAATGGATAGAAATAACTAATATATGATTATATATGTTTTTTAAATGTTTTTACATTTATCCAATAAAAGCTAAAAGGCTTAAAATACGGAAAGAATTCAATTTTAAGCGTATATACAGTAGTTTTCACTAAAGGTTCACTTATCGCCTTTTAATGGAGAACTGTCATTAAATATAGTTTTGTTCACTCATAAACATTTTTTTGGACCAAATAAAACTCTTATTAACAATTGGGACATCAAATTTTACTTTGTGTAATTTTTTGGTATCTTTCCGATAAAGTTCATTTTTTTAATGAATAGTGTAAAATGTTGTATTTTAATTCAAAACCACTTTTTAATCTAATTTATTTATATGATTAGATTATATTTTTAATTGGTTTTAAAGTGAAATTAGAAAATATTTTTACCATTAAATCCAATAGTGGTCGTTGGAATCAATTTCACTTTGAAATCAGACTTAAACTAGTGGCAATCTTTTGATACTTATTGTTTTATAAAAACACGCTATTTGCTCTGACAGCGGGAATTAATTATTAAATTAATTAATGTGACTAATATGTTTTGAATTTTTTAAAACAGACTTCATTTTTGAATTCGGAATATCAAATATATCTTAGGGTGAATTTTTGGGATTTTTCTGAAAAACTTCAATTTTTGATGAATAGTGAAACCACTAAGTGGTGCTTATAAAAGCTGATTTTTCGTTTAAATGAAATTTTACCACTTATGTTTTTTGAATTTCAAAAATCCGACATACATGGTTGTCCTTAAGAAGTAAAATGTGGTTCAATGGGATAAAAATAATTTTCTGGTGAATAGTAACTTATTAAGTTTTTAATCGCGATTAGTGATAATTAGTGTAGTTTAGGGTATAAATAATGCTTTAATAATATGAAATGACCTAGAAACATGTCCCAACCTTATTGGTTGTGTCATGGCCGACCATTACAAGCCATGGGTCAACTTGGGGGCCCCATGGAGACATTGTGGTTGGGAAATGACATAAATAACTTTTTATTTAATGTAAAAGTAAAAATGACACAAACATGATATGTTTTACTAAAACAATTTTTATGTGGGGTTATACAAGTCATATTTTTGATTATAAATATTCATTGGAAAGATAAAAGGATTTCATAATTCATAGTATTTTTTGCATAATTTTTAGACATTAAATAAATTAAATTATTTATAACATAATAATGATGCAGCGATGACATCATTATTTGACGATTTAAATAAAATGGAAAGATAATGAAAAATCTATGAACAACACATGTCCAAAACTTATTGGATGAGTGGATTTCGAAGCCTTATCTCCTTATCCACGAATTATATCAATGTGGGAACTTGTGAAACCGAAACACATTTTCAAATAATGTAATATTTCTTTACTTTCCAAAAGTGCCCCTCCTTTCCTCTTATAAAAGGCCCCCACCTCTACCTCATTTCACACACTCCTCAAGCCATTGGCTAGGCCAAACCCTGCCCATTTACTCTCTCCACATCCCTCTCCTCATCCTAGAGGATTCCCTTTGGGATGAATCCTTTCAAAGGACGCCTTTAGGATCAAATCAAAAGGAGTTACACTTTTAAAGGTAATTCATTCTCTCATGTTCATTTGTTTTATTGTGCTTCTCCAACCCCCTAAACTCTTTTTATTTATTTCTTTTGTAACAACACCAGGATATTAAATATACTAGGATGTTGTTATAAGATTTATTCGAGCTACACTCTCACACAACTACATCAAATGGTTAATGAACATACGGTTTCCGTGGATGGCGAAATTTTGCCTCCCGAAACGATGATTGTTCAATACTCATTTAACACCTTCAAAGGTGGCCATTATGATGTCACTATTTTTATATATGATATATAATATGTTTATGTTTTACTTATGCTTATTTATTTTTTATTTGTGTCTTACCTTTATGGCTTCCATTATGGGTATACGCGATATCTTCATTTTAGGAAGTGCGGACTACCATCCCCTCAAAGTGATGTGATTCATTAATGCCATACGTGGGACGTATAAAGGATGGATTTAATGTTATTATATATGATGTTATACTGGAATTATTATTTACCTATATATCATTATTATTTCTTTCCATTAAAGTTTGAGATAGAAATGAAAGTAGCGTTCATGCGTACGTACAGCTTACCGTCTCCATGAACGGTGCATTTCATTTCTTATCCCCAAATGTAATGTACTATTATAAGTACATATATATAATGGATATATATGATGTATGATACATATACATGATTAATATAATTCTGGAATTAAAATATACATACCTCTCATATAGTTTTAATTCCATTAATACGACATAGAAATGTAAGTAGCGTTCATGCGTACGTACGGCTTACCGTCTCCATGAATGGTGCATTTCATTTCTTTCCTCTAAATGATTATGTGATTTTATAAATACATGTATATGCTGGATATATATGATATATATGATATCCAAATCAGGAATGTCATTTTTGGATATGAAGAACCTTTGACCACACGAACAACATGTAATTGTAAGAAGTCCACTTTCGACTTAAGAACCAAATATCGACAAAACAAACATGATTAACATAAATGATTAAATATTGTTTATAACATGGTAATAAGTGATATAAAAGGAATAATGAACTTTAAAAAGGTTCTTAAGGAAGTATAAATTAACTCAAGTTTATTATTCAGGAGATTGAAGAATGATCGAGTCAAGTCAGACCCGAGGTAAGGGATCTTACTCCTCACTTTCTTTTTAAGTACACTCTTTTATGTCATTCCTTTTAAAGCTCATCGTTCTTGTTATTGGGATGATATTTTATATTAATCCTACCGTAATTTTTATGTTCATGTGATGAGAGACCATATTCTCTCTCATCAATCCATTTCGGAAGTTTTATGTGGCTCCGTTAGGCTGCCAAGTTTTCGTGAGGGATTTTTCATCTCACTTTTATTCCCATGAGATTTATGATACATTTTCCACAAATTCCATTGAGTGGTGTATGTACTGCCCATTATTATACTCTTTGTTTAATATACATTCGTTTATGAGTATTTACATCAATGACCTATTGTCTTTCTTTCATGGGGTGTATGTTTTGAAAGATACCCAAGTCGGTAAGGGAACCTTTCACCCTCCTCTTTTTTAAAAGTCTTCTTTTATTGGGTCTTTTAATTTACATGTTTTTATGTTGGGATATGTTTTCATACATCCTTATTGATGTAAATTTTATGTCCAAATGATGAGATACACTTTTTATCTCTCATCAACTCATTTTGATGTGATGCCGTTAGGCTGTCAAGGGAACTTTTTAACCCAATTTCGATTTCTTTGGGTTCAACTTGTAGTCATTGAATATGTCATCCATTGAATATGTGTGAATGAACTTTTATTGTTTTACACTTAATATCCACTTATATTGGGTGTATATATATTTGTCACACATATTTTTGAGATTTATTTGTCCTTAATTGAAGGATACCTTCTTTATAAGGGATTTCATCACGTTTGACATTTCTATTGAGGGCTCATTGTTGTTATGCACCAATTCACTCTTATATGGTGTATATACTGTCCTTTGGAGTATTATATCATGAATCCTTTTACTCTCATGATATTATAAAATTCTGACTAAATGTTATTCCTCGATTATTGTATTCAAGTGTCTCTAATTTTGGTAAAACCCCTTTAACCAAAATATCATTTTAAATGTTTTAATTATTTGTTCTTATTAATATACATGTTTTCAAAATGGTTTTAAGGATTTATTTATATGGATATTAATTTTTTAAAATGTTAAAAGCTTCAAGGTGGTATGGGACACTTTGATTCAAAAATCTCTTTATTAAATGTTTTAAATGGTTTTGGAAATGGTTTCTTTTTGAATGGATTCATTATTTCAATATCCTAAAATGTTATATTGTGATTGAAATGTGGAAATGTTATGTTTCCTTTATTCATGTTTATGTGATACTATTATGCTATGGTTCTTGTGCATTGTTTTGAAGAACGGGTGGTTCCGTGATAAACTAAGGGCGGGTGAGCCCGATATACCTCTCCAATGCATTGGGTAACGCGAAGGAGTGAAACGTTAAGGTTTCTCCGAAGAGATTTAGGGAATATACTTTGATGGGTATTCCAAACGTAACCAAGAGGGTTACTCCCTACGTAAGAATGTTATGAATGCCTCAAGTTACCTTTATGTCTTATGTTTTCTAAGATTTATTCATGATTTGATATGCCTATGTTTTATGGGTAAAGTATGATTTCATTCTTATGTATATATGAACTCATGTTTCCTTTCCATATTTTTATAACCCTTACTGAGATTTTTATGCTCATCCCAAGTTTTTGAAATGTTTTTCACAGGTCAAGGGAAAGGTAAATGATGTGACGATAATGTCAAGGATGTGTCAAGAAAGAATCCGTGTTTTATTTTAAATAGGTTTCCATTGATGGGAAGAATGAATATTGTCTTTTATGTAACCACTTTGTTTAAATGTGGAATGTAAGGCAAGTTTCATGATCTAATTCTCTAAAACTCTAAACCTGAAAAGATCCTCAATGTGTAATCCTGTAATAACTCAAGTTTAAGTAATGTTTAAGGCTGGGGCCTTATAACTAACCTCTCATGCTACTCCACGGTCATGGTACATGAACCATTATTCCAGGCCCAGACCTTTGAGCAAGGGCACACACATGAGATCCGGGCTTCGATGATCTCCCTCAGATTTCTGACGAAGGTGGGAGTGCTGGGGTGAGCCCTTCTAGTGGAGAGATTTCTCGCTGAGCTGACACTAGTAGCGAGACCCACCGCAGGGCGACATGTAGCAGAGTCTTCTATAGCTAGAAGTAGACATTCGACACAGAAGTCTAAGTAGACCAGGCCATCAGGCGAGCAACCACATGATACAGGTTCGGTTGTTCATGGCACACGGAACAGAGTCATCTATACGAGGAGAAGGTTGTTATATGCATGCATAGGGTAGGGTCACATGGCTCGAGACATCCCGAACATCCATGCAGATGAGTAGAAGAGAGTGGAGGGACCTCCCAGGTAGAGGAAGAGGTTCTACCATGGCGTTCCCCAGGGAGCAGGCAGACGAGGAAGATGAGTTGGCCGAGCAGCGGGTGGTGGACGATGTTTTGAGGCTCTGCCACCACCACCACCAGGAGGTCCTCCCTGACCACAATGAGTTTCAGAACAGAGGTAGACTCAGCTCTAGGCAGTGGAGGCTTATGACCACGGTGCACCTGAGATGATTCAAGTTACTATCTATGTCTACTACACCCTTGCTGTAGTACTTCTAGACACAGGTGCGAGTCATTATTTTATTACCGCTGCCTTTTTTCGGAGCTTGGAGATTATGATAGAACCGTTGGACTGATCCTTACGGATAGAGACTTCTACGGGAGAAGACTAGATGATTACACACTGGTGCTGGCAGTGTGAGATTACTCTAGAAGGTGAGATATTTTGTTAGGATCTTCTTGTAGTGGCGTCGTGGCCTTACGACTTCATTTTTTGTATGTACTGGTTATCTACAGTCTATGCTTAGATTTACTGTATTAGGTGCCAAGTGCGGTGTGTCCGCACGGATGGGAGCAGTTTCACCTTCACCGGCGAGAAGGGTGCATTTTCATCACAGGACTGAATTACACAGAGGAGAGGTCACCCGATCAAATATCAGTTGACTAGTCTCATCCTCGGAGCAGTTGATGTGCAGAGTCCTATTTTTCATGTTGTGGTGGATCAGTATGCGGATTTTTTTACTGATGACGTTCCAAGACTACCTCCTCACAGAGAGGTAGACTTTTATAAAGACATATACCCCGGGACAACACTGATATATACTCCAGCATATTGTATGGCTCCTACCGAGGTTTATGGGTTGTGGGTACAGCTGGAGGACTTGAAAGGGAAAGGATTTATCTGACCCAGTGTTTCACCCTAGGCTTCTCTGATTTTGTTCACCAAGAAGGTAGATGGGATTTTGCGACTGTGTGTTGACTACCGTCACCTAAATCAGGTGACCGTGAAGAAAAAGTACACACTCCCAAGGATTGATGCCTCTTTTATCAGCTCAAGGGAGCACGATGGCTCTCGAAGATAGACCTCAGGTTAGGCTGTCATCAACTCAGTGTTCGAGACGAGGATGTGCATAAGACGACCTTCAAGTGTCATTATGGCCACTACAAGTTCTATGTTATGCCTTTCGGCATAACCAGCACACAATAAATTTTCATGAGTCTCATGAATAGGATCTTCCATCCTTACCTCGGTCTCATTGTTGTAGTCTTTATCGAAGACATACTTATTTACTCGACTACCGAGGAGGAGCTCGCCTACCACTTGTTGGTTGTACTAGATACACTCTGAGAGCACTAGCTTTATGGTAAGCTCTCGAAGTTCCAGTTCTGGATTTGAGTGGTTAACTTCATGGGACGTGTCATCATGGATTCTGGAGTTGCATTGGATCCAGTGAAGATCGAGGCAGTACTTGCTTGGGAGACACCCAGGAGCGTGAAAGAGGTGAGGAGTTTCCTAGGTCTGGCTGGGTACTATAAGTGATTTGTGCCAGAATTCTCCAGAGTTGCGGCACTGCTTTCATGCTTGACGATGAAGGGGAAACCCTTCATGTGGTCAAAAAGATGCCAGTAGAGCTTTCAGGAGCTGAGGCATATATTGACCAGTCCTCCCATCTTGAGGCTACAAGAGGAGGGCGTTGGGTATGTAGTTTACTACGACACATCAGGGACCAGACTCAGGTGTGTCTTGAGGAAATAGAGAGTATTGATCGAGTATGGTTCATGTAAGTTGATAAAACACATGTATAACTATGGTACCCATGATCTGGAGTTAGAAGTAGTGGTCTTCTCCTTGATGATGTGGTGGAACTATCTGATGGGAGGGCGCTTTACAGTCTATTCTGACCACTAGTGTCTCTGGTATATCTTCTCGCAGAAGGACCTGAACCTGAGATAGTGGTGATGGCTCGAGTTCCTCCAGGACTATTACTTTGAGTTAGTCTATACTGATGGGAAGGGGAACATTGTAGCTGATGCTCTTAGCAATAGATCGGGCATTCAGCTGCTAGGAGAGGTGACAGAGCAGCTAGACGCATTGCAGATATCCTTTTTTGGATATTGATGGAGCAGATTTTCTATAGTCTCTCACAGTGACACCTCCACTCCTTCAGCAAGTAAGGGAGGCTCAGCATGGGGATATTGACTGTGAGACGTGATGTGCTCAGATATCCTCAGGA
This sequence comes from Viscum album, assembly GCA_963277665.1. Classification (NCBI taxonomy): domain Eukaryota; kingdom Viridiplantae; phylum Streptophyta; class Magnoliopsida; order Santalales; family Viscaceae; genus Viscum; species Viscum album. Next base: position 1,697,792,704 of record OY728138.1, on the reverse strand, counting down.
CAGGCACTTGATAGATTTTCTAAAGGAGGGGTGCACATCATCCTCTTAAAGGGATGTACTTTGGTACCACATTCACTACAGGAAGAAGTGTTGAGGGAGTTTCACACTTCCCCTCTAGCAGTACATCATGGAGTGGCGAAAATATATCAGGACCACATACGACAGCACTGGTGGCCGGGTATGAAGAAGGTTGTAGCAGAGTTCATTTCACAATGCCTTAGTTTTCAGCAAGTGAAGGCGAAGCACCAGGTACCATCAGGCTTGGAACAACCGTTAGTGGTTCCAGAGTGGAAGTGGGATGGGATATTCATGGATTTCATTAGAGGGCTTCCACGTGCATCCAGGGGGCACGACTCTATCTGGGTGATCGTATACCGACTCGCAAAGTTGCCCGGCTTCCTTCCGATCAGAGAGAAGGGCTTAGTAGAGAGCTTGGGATGCCTCTACGTTCAATAGATCGTGCAGCTTCAGGGTGTGCCATTGACTATCGTCTCCAATCAATATTCTCATTTTACATCCCGACTATGGAAGGGGTTACATGAGGCTTTTTGGACGCAGCTATGTTTGAGCACCACCTTCCATCCTCTGATGAACGACCAGAGATAGAGGACCATTCAGACTCTTGAGGACATTCTTCGTTCATGTGTCCTTGACTTTTGTTGCAGCTGGGAGGATCACCTACCCTTGGTGGAGTTTTTTTACAACAACAGCTACCACTCCACCATCTGGATGGAACCATACGAGGCCTTGTACAACTGACCATGCAGATCACCTCTGTGCTGGACTGACCCTGGGGAGTCATCACTTGTAGAACCAGAGATGGTTTAGGCTATGATGGAGAAGGTGCAGATCATCTAGGAGTGGATGAAGACATCACATAGCAGAAAAAATTCCTCTAATGATAGGAGATAGAGACCACTAGAGTTTGAGTATAGAAACCATGTTTTCCTACGGGTCTCACCTCGATGAGGTCTAAGGAGATTTGGCCGAGGTGGAAAGTTATCTTCATGCTTCATCAGGAATTTCTAGGTCCTCAATAGAGTAGGTGAGGTGGCTTACCGCCTGGCCCTTCCATCTCAATTGCACCGAGTGCATGATGTCTTCCACATATCTTAGCTAAGGATATACGTGCACGACCCATCCCATATCATCGACCACAGGGAGATGGACATCGATGATGGGGGGACATTCACAGAGGTCCCGGTGGAGATCAAGGATCGACATGAGTAGCTCCTACGTGGATGGTCGATTCATATGGTGCGCGTACACTGGCAGTACGGGGACCTCCAAGAGAGCACATGGGAGCGGGAGGCTCAGATGCGTGTATAGTACCCCCATTTGTTTCTCTAGTGTGTGTTGTAGCTTTACAGGGACGTAAGGCCATGGGGTGGGAATAATGTAAAGACCAAGAAATTTCAAGGAAATGTTTTTCTTAATTAGTTTGGAATTTTACGAGTCTACAGTTTCTGACAGAACTTGATTCTGAGGCCTAGTGTGTCTGAAATAAATTTCTGAATTTTTGTTCGGGAACGTTCAGTAAACGTACATACGGGTTTTTCTATCTTTTGAACCAGGGATCAGAATCGAAATTTGAGGGCACTGATGAACTCGCAGTGCTGGTATTCACTTATGGGGACCTTTACCGCAGTTGTGTTTTATGCGGTTTGAATGTTAATTTTAGCGGTTTAACAAAAAAGATAAATAGAATTGTTGTGAACAATTTTATTTGTCTTGTGTAGTTAAATCCTATATGGGGAAGTTATTGGTGGGGCCCACACACACATAACCTCTCATGAGAGGGTATTTGTGAGGTGGGGCCCACATGAGCCCTAACTTATCACCTCCCATCAACTCCCCATTAACACCACCTTTAATTAATTCGACAACTCACCCTTATTGAATGAGATATCTTCACATCCCACTCTCTCCCTTTAATATTTTCCAACACATTTTAATTAATGAATTCAAACTCTTCAATTAATTAATTTAGGAGTTTGAATTTTGAATTACATGTGTGAATAAAAATAATAGCATTAGCTATTTTTTTATTTTGGGGCATTCGTTGTGTTGAATGTATTTTGGGAGAGCTCTTGAGATAATGAAAAAGGAGTTCCTATCTTTAAATAAGAACAACATCCATACAATGAAGAACCACCGAAGAATGAAGATCGCCTCTTTCGATCTTCGTCCAAGCCAAAGGAGAAGGAACCACCCATAAGGAACGCCGACGACTTTCCATCCTCAACTCCTTCTTTCCCATCGTCAACGAGTTGACGCCGTCTTCCCGTGACCCTGTCTTCTGCGATACCCGACTACTGCGAACCCTATTTCGAGGTCGGGGTTTGTGTACAATTTGAATTGAATATTTTGTACCCCATTCTTCTTTTAGAATCATATTTTGAATTTGGTCGATTGTTACCGCCAATCACTGAGGGCGCGGGCTAAACAAACACGGCCGGACGACCCTTCGTCATTTCTTGTTTTATTAATTCTCCAAGGGAGGTGGTGGAGAATGGAGGCGGTGGTGAGAGAAGGTGGCGGCCACGCACCGGCCGCGTGCGGAAGAACCGTGACCCCCAACTTCGGGTCGCTCGACCGATGAAGAACCGGCCCGCTAAAGCCGGCCGGACTGAAGATATCGCGATGGAACAAGGGGTGTCGCGTTGCGGAGAACCGCGACCCACGCTCTGTTTGCCGCTCGGCAGTGAACTGGCTGGCTCGTTATCCGGCCAAGATGAAGGAGTCACGACGCCAAGAGGGCGCCGTGCTGAAGGGATCGTGGCCCGCCCATGCAGGCCTCTCGTGCTAGGAAGGCAGGCCAGCTTCAGCCGGCCGGTTTGGTGGGTGGCACCTTCGGTTTGGGAAAGCGCCCCCCCCCCCCCTCGGACAGCTCAGCCACCCATGTCGAGCTGCTCGGCCAGCCGGCCAAGCCGCGACTCGCCATACCGGGACGCACGACTCATCGGCCTGGTCCGACCATCTTCTGGGTCGGACCCACCAAAACAAGGTTCACCCGACCTGCCAGCCCATAGAGATTAACGGGTCATGCCCATTTTCACAAAAACGTGAATAACTATAAGACCGCACGTCCGATCGATGCGCCGTCTATGGCATTGGGACCCTTGCGACGAAGAAGTCCTTTTGCGATACTCTAAGTGAGTTTTTGACGACTTTGGAAAATGGTCGGGTTTGGAATGAGCGTATTTCCAACCAGTCCCCTGGAACGGAAAATCCAATATCTCTCAGACAGAGCGTCTGATTGACTTGTCATCTGTCACTTTGGGTTCCTTTTGACGAGACGCAACATCGGGATACATAAAATATGGACTTCTTGATAGTTTATGTATTGACCCCCTTGGATTGATGAGCGGACCCTCTCGGAATCGAGCGTGTTGTGTGTAAGAACCCTAGAGCTGGCTGCAACGGAAATGCCTACCATACTGGAATCCTCCGTGGGTTCGGCAATGACGACTACCGTACTGGAATCATTCGTGGGTTCAGCGATGGTAACTACTATACTATAATTCCTTGTGGGTTCAATGGTGATGACTACTGTTCTTGTATCCTATGTGGGTCCGACAATTTGGCTTCTGTTCTAGTATCCTACGTGGGTTCGGTAGAGTAGATGGTCTAGTATCCTACGTGGGTATGATAGCCTAGCTGGTCTAGTATCCTATGTGGGTCTGACAGCTTAGATGAATCAGTGACTACATCTGATAATCTCTATCGCTTTATGAAAGATGTATACCAATGTCAGCATAGTCTTGACTTTTAATCATTATCATCGATGTGACTAACTTCTTTCCTCTGTGGACTGGGTTGTGCTTTGGCTCGAGAGTTGGAGCCAAACCGGGATTGAGGACTTAGGTATATGTATGGGCATATACCTAAGTAGTGTTGGTTGATACGTAGTGATTGTATCTTTCCTTTTTGGTTTATCCTTCATGTATTTTGGGAGACCTTTCGGGGTCTCGGGGTCCCTACTGTGTACTATTTTACTCACCCCTGAACTGGCTATACCCGCACTACGTTGTGTTGGATGTAGACAATGGGCAACACTGTTCGTGGTAGAGACTTGTGGAGATAGATGGTACACGGAGGTGGACCACTCGACGAGACATACACGGAGCGGACGGACGGACCCGAGGTGCTGAGGACACCATATGTACCCACCCTTCAGGTGGGATTCCTGGCGGATGACTCAGTGGTTGCTGCTTTACATTACTATTGTTGTACTAGTCTTTCAGTTATATTGTACTCACAATTGGGCTTGTACATCCAGCCCCTTTCTTTTCACCACTTACTTTTGTATACTATTTTTCTTGTGCTTATTTCAGTTTCGTACTCTGTTGTGTTTGTTTACATCTATAAAGGATATGATTTCCCAGTATAGAGATTTATGCCTTTGGTGCTAGTCGCCAGCCCCTGGCCTATGGAAGGCGGGCTTGGGGTAGTCACGACACGTTCCCCGAGGATGGTTCGTGACATTATATTAATATTTTTAGTTATTATTCATATATGATTTGTAAAACCTGTAATATTTAGAAGGGACCACTAGAAAACCACATTGGAAAATTTTTATTTTTTTTATTTTATTATATAGAGTCTAAAACCTAACTCAAAACCCATTAATCCTAAAGACACACTCCCCCACCCCTCTCTAAAACAATCTCATTTTTCTTCTAAAATCATAAGAACCTCCCATTGAGCTTTTAAATGTGCCCAATCAAGTTAAGAGATTCTATCACATATCCTCTTTATACAAGTACATTCTCTGTAATTTTCATTTTTATTTCTAATTTCTCATGTAAGAATATTTTTTACACCTCCCACTACATTACATATTATTCACAATAATGTTAAACAAATTTGACCTCTCATTAAACCCTTTTAAGTTCCATTATTTACATGAGTTATGCTTATGAAATTATCCCATGATTTTTTATGCTAACGTTTTTTGTGTATACCCCTCACCATTACCACTGAAGGGTATTCACCAAGTTATATATATCCATCGTTAATTGGGGAATTCCACATATATAACCCAAACTCCTTAATCATGATATTAATGGCCATTTAATACATCGATTTTTTTATTATCTATGTGGCACAAAAAATCATGTACATTATAAAAAGTTTTTGGGTGGGCACATAATTTTATCCATATATTTAATTGAGTAATGAATTGATCTCATGAGATACCATGAATGGTGATAAATAGGATATCCTAACAACACATTGTTTTGATATCCCGACAGTAAGTGTTCATTATTTCCCATGGTTTCATGATTTATATTGTTTCTACATTCCATTATTGAATTGATATTATCATATTACATCATTATTTCATGTCTATGTTTATTATTCTATCCCATTTCATGTCACCATGATATAACTCATAGATAATTTGTATTACATTCATCATTTTATAAACTGATTATTCTTTTATAGGATATACATCTCACCCCTTTCTTATGTATGTCCCTAAGTTATCATGTGATTTTTTAGAAGATCAAAGTAATTTAAGGGCATGTTACGGGAGTTTTAAATAAACTATGGGTATCCTTATTTAATGTTATGATTATAGGTTTTCAATTTTTAGTAGACACTATTTAATTGATATTGGGGTATTTTATTAAGGGTATCATTTTAAAATAAATCATGAATGCATGTGTATTGAATATTTGGGATTTCATAGTAATTAATAGAGAAATTTAGTGTTTTTTGGGGGATTAGTATTATAAAACCATATTAAAATCATTATGTATAATAAAAAATAAATAAAAATATTCAAAAATATTCTTTATGTATAGATTATGTGGTTTTTGAGAAACAAAATCCTAGTCAGTATACTATAGGTTCAACTGGATCTTACACAGTTTTACTTAGGGATAATAACACTAAAAAGGGTTTATTCCATATCAATTTTACCATAACCTGGTGAGTCAAATAAAATAAATTCTACACTATTAGTTTCAATATTCTATGGGATATTATTTTTTAAACTCATAAGATCCTTACGAACCATTATGATGGGAAAAATATTAATGAAATTTTATGTTAGGAAAAAACCATGGATAACATTTACTAAAAAATTGAAATTCCTCGGTAAATTAATATATGAAATTTATGTGTTATTCCATAAATTTTCATCATTTCTCATCTATTTTTTTTAATAATATGAATATTCTTATAATGGAATGAAACTTCCAGATTTTAACTTTACCAAAAATCTGATAACTGAGGTGTCTATGGGGAGTCCAGGGTGTTTTGGGACATGCGAGTCATTCCAATGGGGATTTCTTTCAAATGTTTTCCAAATTTTCACTTTTCTAATGGTGACCCAGCATTATGGTGAATCATTCTAGTGTTGACTCATCATAGCAGTGAATCATCCTAGTGGTGACTCATTCTGGTAGTGAATCATCCTGGTGGAGACTCATCCTCGTTGTGATGCATTCTAGAGGTGACTCATTCTAGCGGTCACTCATCCTAGCGATGGCTCTTGAGGATGGAGACTCATTCTACCAGTGGTTAATCTTGGTGGGGAATTAACCCTAGTAGAGAATCATCCTAGAGGTTACTTATTCTAGTGGTGACTCATCAGGGTAGGGAATCATTCTACTGGGGACTCATATAGGTGGTGGTTCATCCGGATGGTTTTTTATTTTTCCATAATTTTCAAATTCTTCCATTTTTACATCTATTTTGATGATAAATTGACCAAATAACAGAATTAATTAATTGAAATCCATTTTCAAAATGCCTCAATCATATATGGAATTTATAAATTTTTTGGATCCCCTTAAAAGAACTAAAAAGTGTGGTTTTAGTGACTTTCACTGTTAATTTTCAACTAAACCATTTCAAATATCATTAGTTAATGATATAATATTTATAAGGTAGATATAATCCCATCATTCATTACTTCTTCTGTATATTGATATGAGAGGTTACAAATCCCTCATTCCTGGAGTAATAGAATGTGCTCCTGTAGTTGGTTGGAGTTCTCACTATGAAAGAGGTAGTTTTCTTTAGTATGCATGCTCCGTGTTTTGGTGTATTAACTTTTTTAAAAAGGATCTTCTTTATAGGTAGGATTTAATTCTTTTTATTTTTATGGGTATCTTGTAGGATGTGATTTTAGTTATTATCCATATTAATATTATTGAATTCAGAATAAAAAATATAATGAATTGGTTTATATTGAATTAAAAGGGATATGATAATGTGAAGTTTAATTTTACATCTTTTTATGTGTTTTGTTTCATTTTTTATGTACTACAATTGTATGGTTGTACTTCCTTGATTAAAATCATGTCTCTAGGTGGACTGATTATGTTTCAGTGACTTCATTTTAAATAGACTATTTTTGTTATTGTTCAATATAATCACAAAGGACTGGTTAACCACATATATTTGGTTGATGGAATGGATGCCCCAGGATCGAATGGATTGTGTGATAACATCCTAAATTAATGAATAGAAATTTAATAATATATCCTTTTATAAATATGAATATTATTGTGTTTTGGTGTGATAAATGATTTGTGTGGGAGCACTGGGAATGATATGGTTGAGAAGTGGGTTCTCGATGAATGGTGGTGGTGGATGTAGTTGTGGGGCTATTTCAATGTGTATTTGTTGTGTGTTGTTTTGTTCGAGGTGCACATTTGGTTTGTGTTGTGATAATAATGAGAATGAAATATAAATAGATGAACAATGTTTTTTGAAATGGGTTGGTAATATAAAATCCCAAAATTATCTAATGATAATTAAATATTAAAAAAAAGATATGTATTTCCTATTACATGTGGGGGGATTTGTATCTAGTCATGGTAGCTTCTGTGGTGGACCTTGTGAGTTGGTATGTGATCTTCTTGTAAACGTGGGGGTGGGGTTTGTGTACATTTATATATGTATTAATATATTTTTTTCCACTTGATATTATTATACACACCACACCCACATCGAGCAATGTGTACAGACACTTGCAAAGTCACGCAGGGGAGTCTTTCAAAACATTATGGTGGGAGGATGGATGGCTAGCCACCTACTCTTCCAGGATCCATATTCTATGAGATAATAGATCACGTCTCTTTGGCCATGTTGTGATGTGTGGTCCCTAGTTTCTTCAGGATGAGATGTGATTTGTGGAACAGGTGTGTGTGAGGGTGGGATGTGATGTGATGTGATGTGATGTGTGTCACATGTGTGTGTGTGCAATATGTGCTATGAGCTGTGGCCCAGGTGTATGTAGGTTGGATGTGATTTTATATATGTTTGGAAGAAGTGGGATTTCATGTAACTTTTTTGTTGGGGTGTGTGTGAAGACCCAGAATTTCCGTGTAATTTTTTTAATTAAATTGGAATTTTACAAGTCCGTGAAAAATTTACGTCATCTGATTCTGAGGCCCGGGGTGCCCGGAATGAATTTGTGACCTTTATTTCAAGTACGTTCAGTAAACGTGCGAGCGAGTTTTTCTATCTTTTGAACCGTTCCTCGTAAATCAAATCTGAGTGCATCGTTGAACTCACAACGTCGATATTCTCTTAAGAATACCTTCACCTCGATGATAGTTGGTCGAGGGTAAAATGATAATTTTTGGGTTTTTTCGTGAAAGAATAAAAAAAATAAAATTTTGTATCATTTTATTTTATTTTTCTTTGGAACTCCCATTTGAATGCTGAGAGGTGGGGACCACCTGAACTAAAACCTCTCAACATAGGTTATGGTGGTGGGGACCACCGGAGACATAAACCCCCTTGAACTCCATGCTTAAGGGGGAGAAACCTCTTGAGCTTCCTCACTTTAATGGTGCCTCCCGCTTTAATTAAATTTATCAACTAAATTAATTAATTAAACTAATTTTAAAATTATTCCAACAAAATAATAGATAACATAATTTACTATTTGGGTTACCTCTTCATTTTGGTGTAATTGAGAGGAATGAGCCTTGGGAGAAATCTATCCAACAAAGAACGCCAACAAAGAACCCAGAATTCGACTCCGACTTCTTCCACTGGACATTCGTTGATGATGAATGTATTCAACATCAATAAACCGATGATCGAGGAAACACTGACATTCCTGACGTATGTTTATTCCCAACGAAATCATCTCCTACCCCACGAAAAACCTTTAACAAATCAAACAAATGAGGTAGGGGTTGTTATTGAATTCACAAAATTCCTCAATCCTCAAAATCATGGTGAACATAGATCAACCTAAACGAGTTGATACATGATTCGTATGAAATTGTAATGTTTGAGCATTCTTGATTCATGATCTAGTTGAGCTGATTGCAACCACCCTAACATAGAGTGAGCGGGCCAAATAAACATGTCTCGACCCCTATGTCGTTATTCTTTATTATTGTGTTCTTTTTTATGGTGACGATGATCGGTACTAGCGATTTGAGTCGATGGAACTCAAGTTTTGTGAAAAAGGCGACGAACGAAGGGTGGCTGGTCATGCTGGCCGCCGGTGAAGGCATGACACCGTGCCCTGCAGTACTTCGCCACCCCGTGGCTCTCTTCCACCCGTGGCATGCTGTGCTTCCTTGCATCCCTCTGTGAACCCGTGACCGTGCCACCCAGTGGCCCTCTACGGCCCCCTCGTGGTCTCTGCGCCACTCGCAGACCCCTGCGGTCCCTCGCATACTTGCCGCCCAGCGCGGGCCGGACCGACCGGGTCAGACCGAACGCAGAACCACATCGACCCAATTACGCTCTTCTGATCATAACTTTGGCACCAGACGTCCATTCGATGAACCATCAGTTCCATTGGAAACATTTGTGCGAGAAGGTACCATTGTTATACCCCACCAGAGTTTTGGGTAATGTTGGGAAATATTTAGGTTGGATTGAAAACGAATCCAACCGGGGCAATGAGACTAAAAGGCTAATAACTCACATGTCAGGTGTCTGATTGACACACCGTATGTTGCATTGAGACCCCTATGACATGGCGGTACATTGAGATACTTTTTTTGTAGGACATCATGGTATTTGGATTATTGACTCGTGGCATGGGGAGTGGATTCTACCGAGGATGAGAAAGCCTAGTGCGGGAACCCATCAGCTGGCTATAATGAGAAGAATGAAGAGCGATCCTATGTGGGTCAGCACCAAGTGATCCTATGTGGGTCAGCACCGAGCTATCCTATGTGGTTCAGCACCCAACGATCCTTTGTGGGTTAGCACAGAGCGATCCTGTGTGGGTCCGCACCCAGCGATCCTCTGTGGGTCACCAGCGATTGATCCTGTGTGGGTATTCCTCTTAATAGAGTAAGATGATTCAGTAGTTACATCTAATACTCTCTAATACTGTACTAAAGTTATAACTAGTGTGAGATGAGTCTGTACCTATGTGTTACATTCCTTTATGGTAATACCTTGGTGGTATTATTCTATGTGGCATGCCTATGTGATACTTGCCTTTGTGGGTTTCCTTCCTTTGTGGAATAGTTGAGCTTTGGGCTTTGAGTTGGACTTTGTTCTTTCCCCATTATTGAAATGAGTTTACATGATAACTTAGGTATATGTATTGGCATATACCTAACTAGGGTTATCAGTTGTTTCCTTTCTTTGAGGTTTATCCTTTGTGTATTTGGTGAGAATTTTAGGGTCTCAGAGTAACTAATGAGTATCGTTATACTCACCCCTCTACGGGTTATGCCTGCACTTCATTGTGTTTGGTGCAAAAGATAGACATCTCCGGCTGAGGATGAGGGTACCATGACTGGAGGTAGCATGGAGGTGGACATTAGATGAGCGAACCGCAGAGACGACTGTTCGTGAGATGTACCTACCCTTTAGGTAGGATCCACGGGGGATGATCTAGGTGCTGCCTTTCACCTATCCAATGTTTTATTACATTCCAATTTTCCTTGTACTTTCCAGTTGGCCTTCTATTCTAGCCCCTTTTTACTTACTATACCCACCCACTCAGTTTACTCTTCAGTTTACTTGAGTTTGTATCTTTCTGTGTGTTTTTTTGTGTGTGTTACATGTTATAAAGAGAATGCCTTCCTAGTTTTAGGGAATACTTCTTCGGTGCTAGTCTCCAGCCCCTAGCCTATGGAAGGCGGGCTGGGGTAGTCACCACATGGGCCCTGGGGGATGGGTCCTGAAAAATTGGAATCAAAGGAGTGAGTTCTACCATAGAACATAGGACTCTTATGTTTTGAACATAAATAGTGTTATGTGTAGTGAGTGTGGTTATCATTTTAGGGAATCCAGTGTTGGTGTGGTGGCTGACGTATCCATACACCAGGACCCTGACTTATGATTTCTGAATCAGTGCACAAAATCAGTGATTTCACATGTGTTTTCAATAGTTTTCTTTGTTATCCCATTGAATCAGCTCAGAAGTAATAAGTTTTTTACCATGGAAAACCCATTTATTTTCAGGATGCCTCCACAAAGATAGCCAGCTAGGGTTCTGAGAGTTGTATGCACTGATAGCCCATGGAGCGACGAAGCCTCTGTGCAAGGCCAACTTCCAGTACAGGCACCAGTGGAGGTACCAGTGGCACCATTAGCCATTGGAACACCGATTCCACCAACCCCATCAGCAGAGAGTGCACGCCTCTTGAGCGCATTGCATGAGCTCTAGTTCCAGAGGCCACCCAGGTTCAGGGGAGAGACAGACCCACACATGGGTGAGGATTGGATGAAGTTTGTTGTGAGAGTTTTCCAATTGGTAGGGACACTGGATGATCTCATGGTGATCCTTGCCACCAGCCTTCTACAGGAATCAGGTGGGATATGGTGGAGCTTGATGCTCCTAGTTCATGATTAGGTGTCTCTTCTCTAGGTAGACTTCAAGAGCCTGTTTTAGGTAGAGTTTGTCCCAGCTACTCTTCACATAGTTCACATTTAGGGGCTACTTCGTCTGTAGGAGGGCCACATGACTATGGCTCATTACTCAGTGAGGTTCATTGACCTCTCATGCTACTCCAATGATATGGTGTGGGTTCCATTCATCAGGGCTCGGACCTTCGAGTAGGGACTTAGGTGGAAGATCAGGGCTTTGATGATCTCAGTATTCATCCCTACATCAGTGGGGGTGTTAGAGAGATCCATTTTAGTGGAGAGTTTCCTTGCTGAGTAGTCACCAACAGCGATACCCACTACAAGTCATCACGTAGAGAAGTCTTATATAGATGGTAGCAGATAGATGAGATAGAGATCAAAGGGGTCCAGGCCTATAGGTGGATAAATACATGATTTAGAGTCCGTTGTGTGGGGCACTCGAGGCAGACACAGACATGCCAGGAGAGGGTAGTGTTACACATGCGACGGGCAGGGTCACATGGATCATGACTATCTGATCCGCCGTATGAATGATCAGAAGACAGTTAAAGGATCGCCCAGGTAGAGACAGAGATTCAAATGAGGAGGTCCACAGGGGCAAGAGGACGAGGAAGAGGAGATGGCCATGCAGTTGGTGGTGGCTGATGATTCGAGATGTTACCACCACCACCACTGGGTAGTCCACCCCGACTATGGGAAGTAGAAGGACATGGGCGAGCTCAGCCTCAGGCAGCTGAGGCCTATGATCACAGAACTCCAAATATGATATGAGGTATGAGATGTGTCTACTCCACCTTAGTTGCAGTACTTATAGACACATGTTCCAGTCATTATTTTATTGCCAGTGCCCTCATTCGGAGCTCGAATATTCTGATTGATCCATTGGCTTGATCCTTATGGCTAGATAGTCATATGGGAGAGGCATTAATGATTACACACTGGTGCTGGTAGTGCGAGATTACTATAAGAGGTGAGAGCCTCAGCTGGAATCTCTTAGTAGCTGCGTCGAGGCCTTACGACGTCATCTTGGGTATGGACTTGTTATCTACAGCCCATGATTAGATTGATTATATTAGGCACAAAGTGTGGTGTGTCCGCATGGATGGGGCCATGTTTACCTTCACCAGTTAGAATGGAGGATTTTCAGCACATGATGGACTTACTCGGAGGAGAGTGCAACCGATCACTCATAAGTTGGCTAGCCTTACTTTTGAATATGTTGATGTGGAGAGTCTAAGTGATCCTATAGTGGTTGACTAGTACGTGGATGTGTGTCCTCATGAAGTTCCAGGTCTATCTCCCCATAGAGAGGTGGACATTTACATTGAACTGTACCTCGAGACAACATCTATATCTACTACAGCGTATTAGGAGGCTCCCGCGGAGCCTCGTGAGTTTTTGGTATATGTGGAGGACTTACAGGGGAAAGGGTTCATTCATCCTAGTTTATACCCTTGGGAAGCCCCGATTTTGTTCCCCAGGAAGGCGGATGGGATCTTGAGGCATTGTGTTGACTATCGGTGCATGAACTAGGTGACCATGATGAACAAGTACCCACTTCCAAGGATTGACGACCTCTTTGATTAGCTGAATGAATCATGGTGGTTCTCAAAGATAGACCTTAGATCCGGATATCACCAGCTCAGAGTATGAGATGATGATGTGCAGAAGACAAATTTTAGATGTCGGTACAACCATTATGAGTTCATGGTTATGACATTCGGCGTGACCAACACTCTAGTAGTGCTCATGGGTCTCCTGAACAAGATCTTCTAGCCATACCTAGACCACTTTGTATTAGTCTTTGTCGACGACATTCTTATCTACTATAATACTAAAGAGGAGCATGCCTATCATTTTAAGGTAGTTCTGAACATACTCTGAGAGCACCAACTTTATGGTAAGCTCTCGATGTGACAGTTTCAGATCCGAAAGGTTCACTTTTTGGGACATGTCATATCAGAGGATGGGGTTACAGTGGATCCAGTGACGATTTAGGCGGTACTTGGTTGGGATCCACCCATGATTGTGATGGAGGTATAGAGTTTCTTGGGTTTGTAAGGTTACTTCTGAAGATTTATGGATGATTTCTCCAGAGTCTCAACACCACATTCAATGTTGAAAAAGAAGGGACAACCCTTCGTGTGGTCAGAGATATTCCAGTAGTGTTTTCAGGAGCTGGGGCAGAGGCTGAATTGTTCCCCCATCTTGAGGCTTCTAGAGGAGGGTGTAGGTTATGTATCATACTGCGACGCATCACGGTCCAGACTCATATGTGCCATGATGCAGGAGTGAGCAGGGATTTCATATGGTTCTCGGTAGCTGAGACAACATGAGCAACACTACTCTACCCATTACCTATAGTAAGCAGCAGTGGCCTTCACCATGAATATGTGGCAACACTTTCTGAGGGGTGAACGTTTTACAATATACTCGGATCATAAGAGTCTCAGGTATATCTTCTCTCATAAGGACATAAACCTAAGACAACGACAATGGCTTGAGTTCCACCCAAACTATGACTTCAAGATATTCTATACTCCTGGGAAGGGAAGCACTATAGCAGATGCACTCAGTAGGAGATCTAGTATACAACTACTAGGCAAGACAACGGAGCAACTGTCAACTTTACATATATCCTTTGTGGAATGAGATGGAGTAGCTTTTATTTATCCACTTATAGACACTCCCCCACATCTTCAGTGTGTCAGGGAGGCGCATCATGGGGACACTGACTGTGAGTGTTTACGTACTCAGATATCCACAAGACATACACCTGATGGATTTTATGAAGGTGGGGAGTACGTCATCCACTTCAGAGGACATACAATGGTGCCAGTGTCACTTCGGGAAGAAGTATTTATGGAGTTCCACACATCACCTCAAGAAGTACATCCATGAGTGGAATTGATGTACCGAGATCTCTGAAAACAGCGCTGGTAGCCGTGAATGAAGAATGTAGTTGCATATTTTGTCTCTCGGTGCCTCACTTGTCAGCAAGGGAAGGCAGAGCATCAGGTACCAGCAGGCGTGGTTCATCCTTTGGAGGTCTGATATTGGATGTGGGATGGGATATCCATGGACTTTGTGACAGGAGTTCCACGTACATCCAGAGGCCATGATTCTATTTGGGTGATCGTCGACTGACTCACCAAGTCATCCCACTTCATACCGATCAGAGAGTAGGGTTCAGTAGAGAGCTTGGGACATATCTATGTGCAGGATATTGTGCAGAAACATGGAGTACCCTCGACGATTGACTCCGATCACGATGCACATTTTACTTCCCGACAATGGAAGGGGTTGGAGGAAGCTTTCGGTACACAGATTCATTTGAGCACCACCTTCCATCCTCAGATGGATGGCCAGACTGAGCAGACCATTCAGAACCTCGTGGACATGCTACATGCTTGCATCCACGACTTCAGTCATAGTTGGGAGGATCAATTTCCTTTGGTGGAATTTTCATACAACAACAACTATCACTCCACCATTGGGAGGACACCTTTTGAGGCATTGTACAGAAGAACTTATAGATCACCTTTGTGCTGGACTGACCTAGGGGAGTCAGCACTCGTGGGACCAAAGATGGTATGGGCTACCACAGAGAAGGTGCAGATCATCCAGGAGTAGATGAAGACTGTACAGAGTAGGAAGAAGTTTAATGCCGACATGATACAGATACCTCTAGAGTTCGAGGATGGTGACCACCTCTTTCTACGGGTCTCACCCCGACGAGGTTTATAGAGATTTGGATGAGGCGAAAAGTAATCTCTGAAATTCATTGGACCAATTCAGGTCCTCATTATATTTGCTGAGGTGGCATACCACTTAGGTCTACCATCTCAGTTGCACTGGGTGCACGACGTCTTTCACATATACCAGTTGTGGAGATACGTGCACGAACCGTCTCACATCATCAACCTTGGTAATCTAGATGTCAATGATATTAAAACTATTACATAGGTTCCAGTAGAGATTGAGGATGTAACTTCCCGACCCTAGATACCCAGAGTCGGTGCATTAATACATAACATTGGCATGATCACATGAAAGATCAAGTCTCGAAAGACCGATTAGTTTAGTGGCCCTGGAATAACTAGATACATTAATAAAGTTTACATTACATCATAAAATAAAAACTACAACAATATAGTCTCTGTAGTCCACACTCTTATCCCCTCATACTATCCCTGTGGGTCATTCATAAATTACTTCTTCACATCCTGGGAAAAATAAAACATAGAAAAGGGGTGAGCTCAAATGCCCAATAAGGATAACAGTATAGCAGAAACTTTCATAAATAAGATTAAACATTTAATGCAATGTATAACTAAAACAAAAGCCTTTTAAACATGAACTCCAACATAGTATGGAAAAAATAAAGTGAAATAATTCCATTTACTTATTCACATGGATATTCTACTAATCGAATAATCACATGCAATATCAATAACCACTTTCATAATGATGGAATGCATAATGCCAGACTATCATAACCACATAGCCAAGGCATCGCGCCAAGACTACATATAAGATTTTTTCAAGGCCTTGTGGTGAGACACTAGTTTGTCTCGTGAGACCTATCGATGCATCGATGAGATATAGCGGTCTCTACCAGTCACATATTAAGTCCAATGCATTACTCATATGAACATGATTAAACATAACATAAACATTTGTATTGAAAATAGCATACAAAATATCAATACTTTCTTCATAAACCATGAATGGAATAATAATAACACATACAAATTCAAACATATCACAAAACTATCAATACATAATGGATGTTTTGTATCATAATAAATCAACTCCAAATAAACATAAAATCCATCAAAGGATGTTGACATAGATGAAATCAAAACTCTTTTTAGAGAAATATCTCTTTCTATTTTGAAAACATTTAACAGTCGTATATTTATAAAATAAAACATTTTCATTGAAAATATTATTATAATATTTCAAAGGAATCTTGAATGATTTTATAACGGCGGAAAATAGCCGCACCCACCGTATAAGTTAAAAAACATTCTTACATTAATTCTGTCGAAAAGGATAAAAAGCACCTTGTTTGGAAAACGACAGAATGATTCCTTTCTAAACCTCTTATAAAAAGTCAAAAAATCGTATAAATGACTTTAACCAATATTCTTGTAAATAGTAAAAATGTTTGGAACACATTTTTAAGAAACAAGGATGTGGATGATAAAGAAATTCCCAGTAGATTATTACGTATAAACAACCTTGGATAATGAAGAGATTGAGAAATAAACCCTTACCTTGTACTTTTCCTTGGTTGAGGGTAGGTTAACCTCCTGTATTATGGTGAAATAATTGTTTTTCAATTATACAAGAATAATATAAATTATTATGATATCATATATGATATTTTAAAATTTCTTTGTAAATAATGTCTTAGAATTATCGTCATTTCGGGTGTTAACTTACTCGTTTTATTTTATATGTTTTGTTATATAAGTCGTGTTTGTTATTAATAGGTTGTATATTATTCATATCAAGAATTATATCAAGTCCTTATACATTTTTTTTATTCATCAAATGAGAATTATACTTGAATGGATACGATGGAGAATGAATCTCATCGCCTTCGTGGAGACGGTAGTCCGTACGTACGCCCGAGCGACAATATCATTCTTTTGGTATTAAAATAATATATATTTGGATGGTATATCATATATAAATAATCATTATAATGTTATATTTATTATTTACCTTAATTACACATCATTATTATACCCACCCAAATAATAATTTATTGAATAACAATTACACCACGACGTGGAGACGGTAAGTCGTACATACGCACGTATGGTGACATTTCATTCAAAGGATGGATAGGATACTGAATATGGTTATACCATATTTATAATAACATCACAGTATATATAAGAAACTGGAGTTATTATTTTAGAATGGGAATAACAAAGAAAGAAGAAGCTGAAGAAGAAAGGAACTTGAAAGAGGGTGGTGAAAACATTACCTCTTCTTCGGATTCATCCTTTTGATTTGATCAAAAGGGATCCAAAGGTTGGCTTTATGATCAAACTAAGGCCACTAGGTTGAAGAGAAGGAAGTTTATAGAGTATTTTGGTAGGGTTTCCCCAAGCCAAAAGGATTTGAATGTGTGAATTAGTGAAAAGGGGGAGTGCCCTTTTATAAGATGGGTGAGGGTAACCTTTGGAAAAGCTAGAAATATTATTTTATAATAAATTCATATTCGGTTTCTAATGGCTCAAAAGTGGATTATCTAAAGGTTAAAGTGGGGATGGGTCGAAAAACACTCAGCCAATATAATTTAGACAGGTTTGAGTCATTATATTTACCTTATGTTTTAGTTTTAACTCTTAGTTAATTAGTTTGAGACTTACCATGTCACATTGTATTTTTATATTATATAGTTAATAAACATACTATATACCTCCAAAATACCCCCAAGTGGACCATTAATGATACAAAAATCATGATATAAACTTCTTCACCAATCCATATATTTTTAGGAATAGAATATAAATTAATAATATTATATTTGTTTTAAAAACTCTTCTATGTAAAATTTAACACTATTGGGAATTTTGTTTTTGATAAATTCATAACAGCATTATTACATTGAAAACAATTTATATAATAAATCCTTATATGTCATATTAACGTAGAAATTTTGTTGAATTCATAAAAAGTCTCAAATTACATTTATTTTGTTATCTATAATATCATTTATTTTAATATTCCATTAATTAGATAATTACTGCATCACCATTGTGTCATAAATAAATTAAATTATATAATTTTTCAAAATTATAAATAAAATACCATTGTGTAGGAAATCGTTTTATCTTTCTAATGAATATTTAAAATAGAATTTATCTTATGTATAACCCTATATTAAAAATGTTTAACTAAATAAACTTTGATTTTAAATCTTTTAACTCTTCTTTAAATTAAATAATAACAAATGTCCTAATCTAATCCAAGTGGACCTAAATTATAATATTTTATTCCTAAAGTTGTTTTTGGTTGAGATACACTTGTCCAATAGAATTAGGACATGTGTTAGGGTAATATTAATATCATTTTACCCTTAATTATCCTATTTACTTTTGACCATGGTAAATAAAAGTAAAAAAGTTACTATTCACCAAAAATTATTTTCATCTCATTGAACCACATTTTACTCCTTGATATTAACCGTGTCTCTCAGATTTTCGGAATTCCACTCACAGAAGCGGTAAAATTATGTTTTATGTGAATTTCCAAAATCTCCTAGGAGGTGGGTTAAAGATGGTGAAAAGTTCAATAAAATTTTTATATATCTAAAATTAATCTAAACTAACTCCAATGAATTACATTGAACTTATATAGGTATTCTGTATCTATATTGACCCTAATTAAATTTAATTAAAATAAATAAATATTTAAATAAAAATTCGGTTTTAAACTCTAACTTAGTGTTTTTTCACTATTCATCAAAAATTGAATGTTTTCAGAAAAATACCAAAATTTCTCCCTATGATAATTACGATATTCCGAATCCAAAAATGAAGCCCATTTTGAATGATAAAGGTTATAAAATTTCAAAAAGTGGGTATTACTATTCATAACGATTAGTTTGATTGGTTGTGGTGTGTGTGTTAGAACTCGAAGTTGCGTACAACACACGCTACTGTATTATTCAAAGGAAAGCGTACAATGGAAGCTTGAGATGTTACATTCTCCCCTCATTTAAATAATTTCGTCCTCAAAATTTCTGGAATACTACTATTTGAAAAGTCTCGGGTGGTTCTTCATCATAAGTTTCTTGGGATCCCACATTGCCTCATCCATCTTATGGTTTCTCCACAAAACTTTTACCAGACGAGTCGTCCGGTTTCTCAGTACATGTTCTCTCATATCAAGAATCATGACGAGCTCTTCGCAATAAGACAGATCGAGTTCCAGTTCTAATTCCTCATAGGTGATTACATGTGATGGGTCAGGTGTGTATTTCCTCAACAGAGATACGTGGAGCACATCGTGAACTTTAGAGAGACTTGGTGGCATTGCCAATCAGTAAGCTACAACCCCAATTCGATCAAGAATTTCGAAAGGTCAGATGTACCTGGGACTCAATTTATCCTTCTTACCAAAATGTATAATTCCCTTCCATGGAGATACCTTCATGAAAACATGATCTCCTACTTGAAATTCGGAATCCTTCCTTCGGTTATCGGCATAGCTCTTCTGCTTACATTGAGCTTCTTTGATGTGATTTTGGATTACCTTCACCTTTTCCATCGTATCCTCCACTAGTTCGGGACCTACAAGTTTTCATTCACCAACGTCATCCCAATAGGTCAGTGTGCGGCATCTCTTTCCGTATAACGCTTCATATGGTGCCATCTGAATACTCGAATGGAAGCTATTGTTATAGGAAAATTCTACCAGAGGTAAATATTGATCCCACATACCCTGAAAGTCATGTTAGAAGGATCTCAACATGTCTTCTAAGGTTTGAATAGTCCGTTCTAATTGTTCATCTGTTTGAGGGTGGTAAGCAGTGCTCAAATGAAGTTCAGTATCCAGGGCTTTCTGAAGACTCTTCCAGAATCATGAAGTAAAATGGGGATCACGATCCGAAACAATCAATAGGGGTACTCCATGAAGTCTCACAACTTCATTAATATATAGTCTTGCAAGCCGTTCAAGTGGTTAATCTTCCCTTATATCAAGAAAATGTGCTGACTTGGTAAGATGATCAACAATGACCCATATTGCATCGTTCCTTCTAGGAGTCTTTTGTAGTCCCATTAAAAATTCCGTCATGATATTATCCCATTTCCACTCAGGTATGGGAAGAGGTTTCAATAATCCACCAGGTTGTTTCCTTCCATCTTTCACTTATTGACATACCATACATCTTGACCCAAAATAGGCAATCTCCTTCTTCATGTTGTCCCACCAAAAATGTTCCTTAAAATCTCTATACATTTTGGTGCTCCCATGGTGTATAGAGAAATTGGAACTATGAGCATCATCCAGAAATTCCCATCATAGATCAGGTATATCGGGAACACAATGTCTCTTCCCGAATTTCAAAATTCCTTCTTCATACTGAAAGTCACTCAATCTCCCATCATTCACTACTTTAATCTTCTTTTGAAATTCTTCATCATTGGTTTGAGAACTCTTAATACTTTCTAGTAAAGATGGTTTGGAAACCATTTAAAAAATAATAGATGTTTCACCTTCCCTGGTTATTCCCATGTCTATCTTCACTAGATCCATGAAAATTGGATCCCTTTCAATTCTCATATTTTTCAAAACTCCATGATCTTTTCTCCTCAAAGCATCTGCCACCTTGTTTTCTTTCCCCGGGTGGTAGTGTATCGTACAATAATAATCCTTTAGTAATTAAAGCCATATCCTTTGCCTCATGTTGAGTTGTTTTTGTGAGAAAATATACTTCAAACTCTTGTGATCAGAATAAATTTCACGTTTTTCACCATAGAGGTAGTGCCTCCATATCTTCAAAGAAAATATCACAACTTCTAACTCAAGATCATGAGTAAGATAGTTTTGTTCATGAATTTTCAATTGTCGTGATGTATAGGTAATAACCCTAACATTCTGCATAAGGACACAACCAAGTCCTTTCTTCAATGCATCACTATAAATATTGAACCCATCATTCCCCGATGGTAGAGTCAATATAGGAGCATTGACTAATCTTCTTTTCAGTTATTCTAAAAATTCTTCACACTCTTTTGTCGAAACAAATTTAACCCCTTTACGTGTGATATTTGTTAATGGGTTAGAAAACCGGGAAAAATTCTAGAAGAAACGTCGATAATAACCTACTATACCAATAAAACTATGTACCTCGGTTATACTCGTCGGTGCAGGCCATTATTGGTTTTCCTTGGTCTTAGAAGTATCAAAAGAGATTCCTTCTTTAGAGACAATATGACCAAGAAAATAAATCTTCTGAAGCAAGAATTCACACTTGCTAAACTTCCCATATAATTCATGTCTTTTCAGAGTCATCAGGATAACGCGCAACTGATTTTCATGATCTTCGTTACTTTTGGAGTATACAAAGATATCATCAATTAATACCACCACAAATTCATCGAGATATTCCTCGAAAACTCTATTCAGCAAATCCATGAATACAGAGGGTGAATTAGTCAATCCAAAAGGCATTAATGTAAACTCGCAATGTCCGTACCTGGTTCGAAATGTTGTCTTCGGAATGTCTTCCTTCTTCACACACAACTGATAGTATCTAGATCGAAGGTAAATCTTTGAAAAGTATTGATCTCCATGTAGTTGGTCAAATAAATCATCAATGCGAGGTAGGGGATACTTGTTCTTTATTGTTATAGCATTGATCTCTCTGTAGTCCATACATAACCTCATAGACCCATATTTCTGTTTAACAAAAAGAACAGGGGCTCCCCATGGAGAAACACTAGGGAGAATAAAACCCTTATTACTCAATTCCTCTTGTTGTTTCTTTAGTTAAACTAATTCTACAGTGTCCATTCTATAAGGGGTCTTTGATATAGGCCTCGATCCATGAATTAAATCAATGGAAAACTCATCTTCTCATTCTGGAGGATGTCCAGGTAAATCTTCCGGAAACACATCTATATATTCCTTCTC
This sequence comes from Viscum album, assembly GCA_963277665.1. NCBI lineage: Eukaryota > Viridiplantae > Streptophyta > Magnoliopsida > Santalales > Viscaceae > Viscum > Viscum album. Next base: position 1,697,770,219 of record OY728138.1, on the reverse strand, counting down.
AATAGGTGCATCCTCTATTTGAACATTCCTTTCCTCACCCACTGTAATTTCATTCTCTTCCTCCCCAATAATTGAATTTAGTTGAGCTACTGGGGGTGGATCTAGATAAGAATTAGGTGGTGACGATTCTAGTCTAAAGATAAGGTGTTCCTTATCATCATCATCAAAAATAGTAACCTCCTTCTTCTTACAATAAATTTTTCCATCGTGGTCTGAAAGACAATTCATACCGAGGATTATATCAAACTCAACCATAGGTATGAAGATGAAATCATCGGATAAAGAACATTTATGTGCTTTAATGGGGACTGATTCACAAAACTTTATTGCAATGATACTTCCCTGAGGAGTTTTAACTGACAACTCCTTTGTAAAATTAAATTGGAAATATCTAATATTCTTAGCAAACTGGGAAGATATGAAACAATGCGATGATCTAGAATCAAATAATGTATTTTCTAAACTTGAGGAAACCATTAAATTATCGGCCACCACGTCTTTCGGAGCTTCTACCTCAGCAGTAATGATAGAATTATCTTGGTCTTGATCCCTTGGAATTTTTGAGGTAAGTTCTCTTAACTCTTAGGAAATTAATTTTCATAATGTCCCATCTCCCTGCAATTGTAGCATTGGACATCGGTAGCTTCCTTCTTCCCCTTGCAATCACGAGCTTGGTGGCCTTTTTCACCACACTTGTAACAGACTCCAATTTCTTTTAAGAAAGTAACGGGGTGTTTCTTCCCACATTTACTACAGGATAGATATTCAACCTTTTCCTTCTTCCCCTTATTTCCATTCCCAAATTGATCAGCAGATCTCTTCTTCTCTTTCTTTGCTTTAAAGTCATATGACTTAGAGAATTCCTTTTCTGTCTTGATAGCACATGAGACAATGTCTTCGTATGATGAGAAGGATTGTGAGACTAATTCTCGAAGGAGAAACGGTTTTAACCCATCAAAGAAACGATCAATATTATTTCTTGGTTTACTTATATAATCTCTATCATACCCTGATATCCTTGTAAAGTTAGACTGATACTTTGTGACATTCTCATCCTCCTTTTGTCTCAGACTCAGAAATTGCCTTTCCATATCTGCCCGATGGTCGCGAGAAATGTATTTTTTCTAAAACCAGATCTTTGAACTCCCTCCATTCCATATTTGATACTTCATCATATTCCTTCGTGTTTTGAATCAATGACCACCATTGATCAGCATCTCCAGTGAGGCGATAAACTGCCATGACAACCTTTTCCCTTTCACTACTCCCCGAAGCATGAAATATTTTCTCCAGGGAACTTATCCATTGCTCAGCTACCAATGGATTTGTACTCCCATTGAATGTTGGTGGTTGTTGCCTCATGAAGTGATTTAGCATTGATCCTCCACGTTGTGGATTAGGGTTCTCCATACGGGTAAGGTTATTATTCATAACCTGATTGAGTTGTCCATGTATGGTGATTAGTTGATCAGCAGCAGTTGCATCACTAGCTCCACTATAATTATCTTGAGCAGGAGGGAAATCCCTTCATGGAGTGCATTCATTGATACCGTTTCTATTTCTTCCACTAGGTGCCATTTCTAAATAATGGCCTAAACTATATCAGTTTATGAATCAAAATAAATAATTCCATACTTATAAAAAACTTAACATAAATTGAACTATTTATGGATATAATCCATAATCATAAAAAAAATTTCTTTGAGGAAGTATATACTCATAAACACTTTATAATGATTTGTAAAGAAAATGAGAGTTATCCTAAGCATATCCCCCAGGAGTGTCATAACCAAGAGTGCAGCAAGGCCCATTGTCGTGCAACAGTTCTCGTTCAAGTCTAGCTCAAAGCGGTGTTTTTGGGTTTTACCCCTAGGTACATCTGTGCTAGAGCCGCCACTACCTGCTCATATCTAGACAGGGATGTATTTCTCAAAAAACTCACAAAATCTCTACAATACCAAAATTATAGGAAGTTCTTCAATACTAATCCTCAAAGTCCATCTTAAATCTATGTGCTCTAATCAGAGTTTATCTAAATCTAGTTTCCAAGGTTTGTACTAAACTTCTTTTGATACCAACTGTAACGCCCCGACCCTAGATATCCAGAGTCGGCGCATTATTACATAACATTTTCATGATCACAAGAAAGATCATGTCTCGAAAGACCGATTAGTTTAGTAGCCTTGGAATAACTAGATACATTAATAAAGTTTACATTAAATCATAAAATGAAAACTACAACAATATAGTCTCTGTAGTCCACACTCTTATCACCTCATACTATCCCTGCAGGTCATTCATAAATTACTTCTTCACATCCTGGGAAAAATAAAACATACAAAATGGGTGAGCTCAAATGCCCAGTAAGGATGACAATATGGGGGAAACTTTCATAAATAAGATTAAACATTTATGGAAATGTATAAATACAACAAAAGCCTTTTAAACTTGAACTTCAACATAGTATGGCAAAAATAAAATGAAATAATTCCATTTACTTATTCACATGGATATTCTACTAATCGAATAATCACATGCAATATCAATAACCACTTTCATAATGATTGAATGCATAATGCCAGACTATCATAACCACATAGCCAAGGCCTCATTCCAAGACTACAAATAATATTTTGTTATGTCCCTATCCCAAGACACTAGTTTGTCTCATTAGACCTACCGATGCATCGAGGAGCTATATCAGGCTCCACCCATCAATTATTAAGTCCAATGCATTCCTCATATGAACATGTTTAAAAATAACTAAAACATTCATATTAAAACTAGCATACAAAATGAAAATACTTTCTTCAAAACCCATGAATTGTATAAAAATAACACATCCACAGTCAAACATATCACAAAACCATCAATACAATATGGATGTTTTGTATCATAATATATCAACTCCAAATAAACTTAAAATCCATCAAAGGATGTTGACATAGATTAAATCAAAAATCTTTTTAGAGAAATATCCCTTTCAATTTTGAAATCATTTAAGAGTCATATATTTATAAAATAAAACATTTTCATTGAAAATATTCTTATAAGCTTTTCAGGGAAGCTTCAACAATTTTATAATGGCCGAAAATAGCGGCACCCACCGTATAAGTTAAAAAAACATTCTTACCTTAATTCTATCAAAAAGGTTAAAAAGCACCTTGTTTGGAAAACGACGGAATGATTCCTTTATAAACCTATTATAAAAAGTCAAACAAGGGTATAAATGAATTTAACCCATATTCTTGTAAATATTAAAAAAGTTTTGAAATAAATTTTTAAGAAACATGGATGTAGAGGATAAAGAAATTCCCAGTAGATTGTTACGTATAAACGACCTCGGATAATGAAGAGATTGAGAAATAAACCCTTTACTTGTACCATTCATTGGTTGAGGGTAGGTTAAACTCCTGTATAATGGTTAAATAATTGTTATTAAATTACACAAGAATCATATACATTAATATGATATCATATATGATATTTTAACATTTGTTTGCTAATAATATCATAGAATTATCGTCGTTTCAGGTGTTAACTTACTCATTTTCTTTTATATGTTTTGTTACATAAGCCGTGTTTTTTATGGATAGGTAGTATCTTATTCATATACAGAATTATATCAAGTCCATAAACATTATTTTTAATCATCAAATTAGAATTATACTTGAATTGATACGATGGAGAACGAATCTCATCAGGTTCGTGGAGACGGTAGTCCGTACGTACGCACGAGCGACAATATAATTATTTTGATATCGAAATAATATATAATTGGATAGTATATCACATATACAGAATCATTATCATGTTATATTTATTATTTATATGAATTTAATATCATTATTATACCCATCCAAATAATAATTTATTGAATAACAATTACACCACGACGTGGAGACGGTAAGCCGTACGTATGCACGTATGGTGACATGTCATTTAAAGGATGGATAGAATACTGAATATGGTTGTACCATATTTATAATAACATCAATGTATATATAAGATACAGGAGTTATTATTTTAGAATGGGAATAACAAAAAAAAAGAAATTGAAGAATAAAGGAACTTGAAAGAGGGTGGTGAAAAACATTACCTCTTCTTCGTGTTCTTCCTTTTAAATTGATCAAAAGGAATCCATAGGTTGGCTTTATGATCAAAATAATGCATCTAGGTTGAAGTGAGGGAAGTTGAGAGAATATTTAGGCAGGGGTTGGCCGAGCCAAAAGGCGTTGAATGTGTGAATTAGTGATAAAGGGGAGTACCCTTTTATTAGAGTGGTGAGGGGAACCTTTGGAAATGCTAGAAATATTATTTTATAATCAATTAATATTCGGTTTCTAATAGCTGAAAAGTATATTATTTAAAGTTTAAGGTGGTTATGGTTCTAAAAACACTCATCTAATAGAATTTAGATAGGTTTGGGTCATTATATTAACCTTATCTTTTAGTTTTAACTCTTACATAATTAGTTTGACACTAAACATGTAACATTGTATTTTTATATTATATAGTTAATAAAAATACTATATACCTTCAAGAGACCCCCAAGTGGTCCATTAATGATACACCTATCATGATATAAGTCTCTTGGCCGAACCTTAGACATTTAAGAATATAATATAAATAAATAATATAATATTTGTTTTAAAAACACTTTTATGTTTATTTTGACACTATTGGGTATTTTGTTTTTGATAAATTCATAAAAGTATTATTACTTCGAAAAAAATTTATATAATCAATACTAATATGTCATATTAACCTATAAAATTAGTTGAATTGATAAAAAGTCTTAAATTACATTTATTTTGATATTTATAATTTCAATTATCTTAATATTTCATTAATTAAGTAATTGCTGTATCACCATTGTGTCATAAATAAATTAAATTTTTTATGTCTAAAAATTATAAATAAAATACCATTATGTACGAAATAGTTTTATCTTTCTAATGAATATTTCCAATATAATTTATCTTATGTATAACCGTATATGAAAAATGTTCTAGTAAATGAACTTTGTTTTTAAATCTTTTAACTATTATTTGAATTGAATAATAAAAAATGTCCTATACTAATCCAAGTGGACCTAAATGATAATATTTTATTCCTACGGTTGGTTTTGGTCGAGATAAACTTGTCCAACAGAATTAGGACATGTGTTAGGGTAATATTAATATCATTTTTACCCTTAAGTATACAATTTAATTTTTTCCGTGGTAAATAAAAGTAAAAAGTTACTATTCACCAAAAATTATTTTCATCTCATTGAACAACATTTTACAACTTGATATTAACTATATCTCTTAGATTTTTGAAATTACACTCACAGAAGCGGTAAAATTATGTTTTATGTGAATTTCCAAATTCTCCTAGGAGGTCGGTAAAAGATTGTGAAAAGATCAATAAAATTTTTATATATCTAAAATTATTCTAAACTATCTCCAAAGAATTACATTGAACTTATATAGGTATTATGTATCTATTTTGACCTTAATTAAATTTAATTAAAATAAATACATATTTAAATAAAAAATCGGTTTTAAACTATAACTCAGTGTTTTTCGCTATTCATCATAAATTGAATGTTTTCAGAAAAATACCAAAATTTCACCCTAGGATAATTTTGATATTCTGAATCCAAAAATGAAGTCCATTTTGAAAGAAAATGTTTATAAAATTTCAAAAAGTGGGTATTACTATCCATAACGGTTAGTTTGATTGGTTGTGGTGTGCGTGTTAGAAATCGATGTTTTGTATAACACACACTACTATATTATTCAAAGGAAAGCATAGTATGGAAGCTTGGGATGTTACAGAGGATTGACAGGAGTAGGTCCTTCGTGGCTGGTCGATACCTCTGGTGTGCATTCGCTTGAAGCACAAGAACCTCCTGGAGAGCACATGGGAGCGGGAAACTCAGATATGTGCTCAGCACCCCCACATGTTTTCCTAGTTTTTTTATGTGGCTTATAAGAATGTAAAGCCCTGAGGTGGGGAGAATGTAATGACCTGGAATTTCCATGTAATATTTTTTAATTAAATGGAAATTTAATGATTCCGTGAAAATTTACGGCGCGTGATTCTAATGCCTAGGGTACCCTTAAATAATTTTTGAACTTTATTTTGGGTACGTAGAGTAAATGTGCGAGTGGGTTTTTCTAACATTTGAACCAGTGCACGGAATTTAAATCCAAGGGCACCGTTGAACTCGCAGTGTTGGTATTCACTTAAGAAGGATTTCACCTCGATGACAGTTATTCAAGGGTGAAAGCTAATTTTTGGGTTTTTTGTGAAAGAATAAAATAAAAAAAAATTGTGCAACATTTTATTTTATTTTTCTTTGGAACTCCCATGTGAATGTTGAGAGGTGGGGACCACCTGAATTAAAACCTCTCAACATAGGTTATGGTGGTGGGGAACATCCAAGCCTAACCTTCCATAAGTGTTATGGTGGTGGGGACCACCTGAGATTTAAACCCCCTTAAACTCCACTCTTATGGGGGAGAAACCTCTTGAGCTTCCCACATTAATGGTGTCATCCCCTTTAATTAATTTTATCAATGCAATTACTTAATTAAACCAATTTGAAAATTATGACAAAAACATAATAGATAACATAATCTATTTTTTAGTCTACCTCTTTTTTTGGTGTAATTGGGATGATGGAGACTTGGGAGAAAGCTCTCCAACGAAGAACGCCTATGAAGAATGCTGAATTCGACTCCGACATCTTTCACAGGACATTCGTTGATGAGGAATGTCTTCAACATCAACGAACCGACTATTGATGAAATAACGATGTCACCGATGTCCGTCTATTCCCAACGACATCATCTCCATCCCAGTGGAAAATCTTCAATGAATCAAACGAATGATGTAGGGTTATATTGAATTCATGAAATTCCTCTTTCTTGAAAAGTATGGTGAATGCAGATCATCATAAATTAGTTGGTCCATGATTCATATGAAATTGTGAAGTTTGATGATTCTTGATTCATGATCTTGTTGAGCCTCTAGCTACCACCCTAATGTGGAGGGAGCGGGCCAAACAAACATGGACTGACCCCTCTGTCATTCTTCATTATTGTTTTGTTATTCGCAAAGGTGACAGTGACCGGTGACGGTAGTTGAAACCGGTGGAACTCGAGTTTTCAAACAAAGGTGATGAACGAAGGGCCACCAGTCAAGACATCCACTGGTGAAGGCTCGGTGCTGCACCCCGCGACGCTCTGCAGCCCGCAGCCTCTGTGCCCCACAGCGCACCCTTGCCCTCGGCCTCTGAGCCCCATGGCGCTCTTCCACTAGCGGATTCTGAGCCCCACGGTGCTCCATTGACCGTGGCCTCCACACCCTACTGTGCTCCGCCACCAACAGCCTGCCGCGCTGCCCATCGGCCCTATACGGCCCCATGGCCATGCTGTACAGGGGCCCTCTACGGCCCCTCTCGCGGCCTCCCTGCCCCACGTGAACCCCCGCGGCCCCTGAGGCTGTTGGCGGTCGGGCTGCCTAGTACGGGTCGAGCCTCCCAGCGTGAGCCGGGCCGGATCCAGTGGGTCAGGCTGGGTCGGTACGACCAGGTCAGACCAGACCCGAACCCACTTCGACCAAATTATGGCCTTTTGGCCATAAATATGGCACCAAATGTTTGTTCAACAAACAGTTAGCAGCGTTGGAAACCATTAAGAGAGACGGTCCATTTGGTTTACCCCACTTAAGTTTTGGATAAAGTTGGAAATGGTCAGGATGGATTGAGAATGAATCCAACTAGGCCCACATGTCTAAAAGGCTAATAACTCACAGACCAGGCGTCTGATTGATGCATTGTCTGTTATGTCGGGACCCCTATGATGTGTAAATACTTTGACATACTTCTTCTTGGGAATTCATGGTAGTTGGAGTATCGACCTGTGGCATGGGTAGAGGACCCTCCTAGAGACGAGAAAGCCCAGTGTGGGTACCTAGTAACTGGCTGTGATGAGAAGAATGAAGAACGATCCTATATGGGTCAGCACCGAGGGATCCTATGTGGGTGAGAACCGAGAGATCCAATGTGGGTCAGCACCTAGGGATATAGTGTGGGTCAGCACCGAGTGATCCTGTGTGGGTCAGCACATAGAGATCCTGTGTGGGTCAGTACAGAGCGATCCTATGTGGGTTAGAACCTAGAGATCCTGTGTGGGTCAGCACTGAGCAATCTTGTGTGGGTTCGCACCGAGCGATCCTCTGTGGGTCTGCCACTTATCAGATTACGATGATTCTGTAGTTACATATAATCATTTCTACTACTATACTGAAGTTATACTTGTTGTGAACTAAGTCTGTACCTGTGTGGTACATTCCTTTGTGGTAATACATTGGTGGTATTCTTCTCTATGGCGTACCTGTTTGGTAGTTTCCTTCATGGTTTTACTTCTTTTGTGGAACAGTTGAGTATTGGGCTGTGATTTAGACTCTATGTTTTACTCATTATTGAGATGGGTTTACTTGAAAAGTTAGGTATATTTATGGTCATATATCTAACTAGGGTTATCAGTTGTTTCCTTTCATTGTGGTTTATCCATTGTGGATTTTATGAGACCTTGAGGGTCTCAGGGTATGTACTGAGTATCCTTATACTCACCCCTACACGGTGTTTTCCCGTACTTCGTTGTGTTTTGTGTAGATGATGGATAACACTGACTGAGGATGAGGGTACCAGGACTGGAGCTATCTCAGTGGTGGACGTTAGAAGAGGCGAACCGCCGAGACGACCATTACTGAGCTATACCTACACTTTTTGAAGGATTTTTGTAGGAGGATCCAGGAGCAGCTTTTCACCTATCATTTGTCTTGTACATTCCAGATTTCCTTGTAATTTACAGTAGGGCTTGTATTCCGGCCCCATTTTACTTACTGAACTCACTCTGTTTACTATTCAGTTACTTGAGTTTGTATCTTTCTGTGCGATTGGTTGTGTGTGTTATTGGTTATAAAGGAAATGCCTTTTTATTCTTAGGTAATACACCTTCGATGTTAGTCGACATACCCTATCCTATCGAAGGCGGGCTTGGGGTAGTCACGACACGGTCCCCGAGGGACGGGTCGTGATAGTGTGAGAGTGGCTATTCAGTGGGAAAATGTTGTGGGGTAACCTATCATCGATGTGATTTATATTATATTATATTAGATAGATAAATTATATTTTGAGTAATACTTGGTGAGTTTTTGGTTATGGTTAGTCTACCACTTAAGTGCCATTTGTTTCTACTTTTTTCTCATGGTTATATTAGTTTTCTTCTTCTAATTGTGCATGAGGGACATTGGTTTTCCTATTGGGTATACATGTATGTTCACCATATCTATATAAAAAATATTATCAGGTTTTTAGGAAAACTATGTGGACCATTCTAGGAGTTACTATCTCAGACCATAGGATAGTTTCTATTTCACAGCTTAGTGATTTCTGGGGATTTACTCTTGTGACACTTTATCTATAACATTTTTTATTATTCTTCCATATTGGGAAGGTTTTTTGATTTATTTTAGGGAAAGTAAAAAATGAATAAAATTTATTAAATTTTATTAAGATAAATTATAATGAAAATCCATACTACTAGGATTAGGAATCCTTGTTTCTCATACAACAATGGTTCCTCATCATTGTTCACATGTGGCTCAAATAGTGATGTTTCAATAGACTGGATCAGTTGTTTGATGAAAAGATGATCCAACTGAGGATGATGATTAGTGGAAAATGATATTGCATGCTTTTGAACAATTGGATTTGGAAATGCAAGAGGAGGTCATTTCTAATATTGTAATAGAGAGTTGGCTAGAAGAGATGGAGATTGTGTATTGTTTAATCTGAGCACATATAAAGTTAATGTTAACTTTTGAAGTTAGTTAGATGTTGGGAGTTCTGTGTCATTGGTGGATGTTATACCTTGGTGAGTATATGATGGAATATGTTTCTTGGGCCGACTACCAAAAAGTGTTTTAGGTAGAGTTCCTCTCATCTACAATGATAGCTGAGAAGAGTAAGAAGGAACTCTCCCTTTATTATGGGATTATGATTGTGTTAGAACATGGTATTATGTTCAAATAACATTTTCACTTTTCCCTAGTTCTTTTTTTGGATGAGGAGTCTCTATTGAGCTGTCTTTATGAGGTACTCCATCCTTCGATTGACAATGTAGTTACACCATTTAGGTTGCCAATGTAGATAGTGGTTTATAATAAGGCAGAGTTTGTCAAGTGGATTCATTCATGAAGAGGTTTTTTTTTGTGAGAGGGGAACCAATATTGTTCCATAATGAGTAGTGTTATCGGTGCTAGGACTTAGGTGCCCAGACCATCGTGATTTTGAAAAGCCGGGAGTCGACCTATATAGCTTACCTTTCGACCCTCTAGTTTTTGAAAATTTCATGTGGGCTTTGGGCCAATGTATTTCTTATGAGGGGTTTTTGGCCATCTCTAGGATTGGTTCCAAGTGGTTACATGATCTCATATTGGATGAGGGGGTAGGTTTGATGTCAGAATCCACAATAATCACCAGCTACACCATTAAAACAAAAAGGGAAGTAGGCTTAGGTTTCCAGCTAATGAGGATGAGGTACGTAGTGGATAGCCTCCGAATGTTCCTTGAGCTTAGGGACCTCAAACAGATAAATTTAATGGAAGTGGATGTCACTATAGAGGTTGCGGATCTGGGTGTGGTTAGTTGCATTAAGCAGAGGTAAAATCACTCGATGAGATAGAGATCATTATAGGAATGATTGGTTTATCATATACATGTGTATGTTCTATATTTTATTCAAGGGATTCATAGTCCGTTGATGCACCCAATATATTCAATTGTCTAATAGTAGACATTGAAAGGATATTCATTACCCTGGTGTCAATTATTCCAGTTGGAGGCCAAACTAGCTCATTTGAGGTGTGTTAGGTATGTATATTTTTGATAGGGAATCATGATTCTAGTGTGGGCCTTATCTTACTAGTGATCCATCCATATTATTTCATCATCAGTATTGACTAGTTGTATTATGTGCATGCTATTTTTGAATAATTTTGAAGGATAGTATTTTCTATGATGTAGATGGTCTACATGTGGTCTTCTCTAGATAAAGGCATTTCCATTTTGGAATTCAGATTTATAGCTCTTTCTTTCATTTATGGATGAGTTTCCTTCAAAATCATTAGACACATAGACTGAGGAGGCTTCAAGTTTTGTTAGTGAATTCCTGGATGTTTTCCCAAAGGAGGTTGTTACGCTACATCCTCGACATGGCATTGAGTTTGGGATATAATTATAGCCTTGCGCTTATCTGGTTTTAATGGATCCTTATTGAATGTTACGTTATGAGTTGTAGGAGTTTAGGATTTAGACAAATGATCTGATATATAAGGGTTTTATCTGGCCCGGTATGTACCCATGGGGTGCTCTAGTTTCGTACACAAATAATGGAATGGTAGTATGAGGTTGTGCATGGACTACAAGATAATGAATCAGGTGACGATTAAAAACTAATACCATTTTCCAAGGATGTATAATCATTTCAACCAACTAATATTGTAAATTTAGTTTTATAAGATTGATCTATGATCTATATATCACTGGTTTTTGGTGATGGAAGGCGATATCCAAAAGACTATATTTAGATAATGTTATGGAAACTTTGATTTTGTAGTCATGTCAATGGTGTAAAGAACATATCATATATTTCCATGGTGCTTATAAACATCGTGTTCCATGAGTTTCGGGATTAGTTCTTCATCACATTCATTGAGGATATGTTGATCTACAAGAAGTTCTAGGAGGATCATTCCAATCATATCATAATAATATTTTTGTTCTTCAAATCCACCAGCACTATGGAATGTGTTTATAGAACATGTTTTGGATAATAGGGGTGCATTTCCTTAGACATGTGGTGTCTCAATAAGGTGTCGTAGTTGACCCAACAAAGTTTGATGCAATTGTTTAATTGGAAGTACCCAAGAACGTGGAATATTTTATTAGATTCCTTAGTCTCACAGTTCATTATCAGTGTTTTCCAATCTTCTCTCATGTTTCATCCCTTGAAATCATTAAATAGAGATGACCAATCTTTTTTAGGGACCAATTAGTTCTAATCAACATTCGATTTTCTAAAAGGTGTGTTGGTTTGTTCTATAATGCTTCAATTTCCAAACAAATTTGTGTGGTTTGATGTTTTGAGTGAGGCATCCTAGATGGGATTAGGGTTCCTCTTGATGCAGAAAAAAGTGATATCTTATTATCATGGTAGTTATTCCCTAAAAACAAAATTTTTTCACCCATTACCGAGATCTAGTAAAATTTGTGTTTACGATGATTTTTTTTGGAATTACCTCATTATAGATCACTTTATAGTATTCATGGATCACATGAGTTTGAGGTATGTATTTTATCAGTAGAATCTTAATAAATTGATGTGATGTTGGATAGAGTTTCTTCAAGACTACAATTTTGAGATCTCCTACACCCCAGTAAATATGAATTTCATGGTTGATGATTTTATTAAGAAGGTGTGAAAGGATGTTGTTTAGGAGTATTCATAGTCTTGGATGGAAATTTATAAGTTGGAAGACCTATACATAGATACAAGGGTGGATGGTGGATGGTGGTTGGTGATTGTGGTTTCAAATGATTGTTCATTATTTAATGATGTAGCAGGAGGAGGATTCTTAGTGGGAAAACTCGTGAGTAGAGGTCTTGCGTGATAATGTTTTCCATGGTGATTCTCAAGAGGGGTGGTCTGATGATGGTTATAATTGGATGTTTTTTCATAGGAGGATATCTATTACAATATAAATTTTTTAGGGAGCCCTTCATTATTTTCATATATCACTTATGATGGAACACTATGTAGTTTCCAAAATGTACGATGGATTGATGTTGTATTTTTTGTGTCCTAGGATAAAATGGGTATTTGTTGAGTTTTTGGAAAAGTGATTAGTTTTTCCTCAATTAATGGTCAAGCATCTATTTATTTTTGGGTTTTTGTATCCCTTTAATGTTACCGAGTAGAAATTGAATTTAATCATGATGGATTTCATCATAGGGATACCCTAAAATCATGTAGGTAGTGATGTTGTGTTGGTGTTTGTGGTTCTATTGATGCAATCAGCTCACTTCATGGTGATCAAGGAGTCGGGAACAATTTATTCTTTCGCTAAGAGGAATTTGGAGTAACTGGTGTGGCTACATAGGGTCATGTGGTCCATTCTATTATTGAGATTCTCATTTTACCTGAGGAGTCTCAATCGACTTACATTATGATTTTTGAACTCAGTGGAGCCTCAATAGTACTTTCCACTCTCAGATAGATGGATGGATGAAAAAATCCATCCATACACTGGAGGATATATTGTGGGCATGTGCCTTTGATTACAATGGATATTTTTCACCCCAACTATTCTTGACCAAGATCACTTATAAATATATATATATCACATTTTCATTAGAATGGATCTATTTGAGGCTTTGTACAAATGGTTTTTTCATTAACCATTTTTATGGAAGGAGGTTTGGGATACAGTAGTTCTTGGTCTTGAGATGGTGTCGAGCACAACAGAGAAGTTTTAGTTAATTTGAGGTAGGATTAAAGCATCATAAGACAAGAATAATTCTTCTGCTAATTGCAAGAGGGGTCCCCTGGAGTTCGAGGATGGAGACCATGTGTTATAGAAGGTTTTCCATCAATCTGGGTAGTAGAGATATGGTATGTGGAGTATTATCTAACCTTACAATGTTAAACCATTCAATATATTGGGGCATGTTTTCTAGGTGTCATGTCAGTGGTAATCACCACCATGACTGGGAAGGATCCATAATGTATTCCACATCTCTCAGCTCTGTCGATATTTTCAAGATGACATCCTTGATATTGATTAGGGAGAGTTTGATATTTTGAATTATGTGAAATTGTTTTAGCTACAAATAGAGATCCAAAACAATTAAGAAATGTTTTTTAGAGTATGTACAATTATGTTATTTTATGTTCTATAATGGTATGACATCTTGAAAGAGAGTACATGGGAGTGTGGGACATAGTTGTGATCACAGTACCTAAGGTTATTCTGGGATTTCACTCCTTTATTTTCGTTATGATTTATTTTTTAACCATGGTGTTATATGAGATATTTTGTATTAACCTCTATGTTATTTTTTTCTGTGGTGTATGATGATGTTCAATCATGTGAAAATTGGAAGACCTGATTCCTAATAGTGATGCTTTTTACTATGATGCGATTAAACCAATACGGGTGAGTCAGTGCCTCTCAAAATAGATAATATCATGATATAGAGGATATAATTCCCTTATTCCTACATTCATGTAAGTAAATATTTTTTTAGTTTTTTGGAAGTTTGGGAGAGCTGGTTTGGTTGATTATAGTGTTTTATGTGTATTGAGATCGTAGAGAGGTATCTAAAGTGATGGTAGTTTGGAATTTTCTATCCTTCCATCTGAGTTTGTTTTAAATTCATGAGTATGAGAATAGTTTGAGAGGTATCTAACGTAATGGTACAAAACTTATAGACCATTTATTTACCTTTATTCTAACAAATGAGGTGTCCTGGAGGGGTCTGGGGTGTTTTTGGGTTCTCTGAGTCATTCCAATATTGAGTTATTTCAACAGTTTTCCAAATTTATAGTTTTCCAATAGTGAATCATCATGGTGGTGGCTCATTTTGGATGTGATTAATCCAATTAAGTGACAAATATTTTTATTTACTCATGTTGGTGGTGACTTATCCTGGTGATGACTAATCCTAACGATGACTCATCCCAGCGGTGACTCGTGCTGACAATTACTCATCCTAGTGGTGACTCATTCTGATGGTGAATCTTCCTTGCAGGGACTCATCATAGTGGTGACACATTCTAGTGGTGACTCATCTATGAAGTGACTCATTTTGGTGATGAATCATCTGGGTGATGGCTCATCCTAATTGTTTTCCATTTTTAATGAATTTTTTGGTTTTTCCTTTTTTACTTCTTTTTTGTTAATTTTTTTTTAATAACATAATTAATAAATTTTAAGGACTTTTAAAAATGGATTAATCTTATGCAATTTTTCAAACAATATTTTATTCCTTTAATACATCTAAACCACATGGTTTTAATGAGATCAACCTTTAATTATCAACTAAACATGTTCAAATCCCGTTAATTTTAGATTTAATACTTCCATGATAGAGATACTATATTGGTTCATTCATTTTTATTTCTCTTGATATGAGAGGGTAAAATCATTCCCTCTTGGAGAGATATATTAATATTCTATATTTGGAAATATTTATCACTATTAAAGAGTCACTTTCTCTTGTATGTGCATCCCCTCTATTGGTGAAACAAGTTTTAGAAAAAGGCATCTTTCTTATAAGTAGGATATCCTTAATTTACTTTTATGTGTTTCATGTGGGATGGGTTCTTAATTTTTATAAATATGAACATGGTTTTATTCGTCCTGAGAAATATAATGAATTGGTGAAATTGAATTTACAGGGGTAGGGGAAAGGGAATTATGATTTTACGGTTTTTTATTGATTTAGATTCATTTGTTTTGATGATATGATTTTTTTGGAAGTACTTATATGATGAAATTCATGTATATGGGTGACCTTATTAATCTATAGTGATATTCTTTTGAAATCATCTATTTTTTTATAGTTTTATATCATCATAAAGAACTGACACACCTTATATATTTAGTTAATGGATTGAATTTCCCTACTTTTAATGGCTTTTTGGATAAAACCTAAAATTAAAGAAAATAAAAGTTAATAAAAGATCATATTCTAAATATTAAAATATATTGTGTTGTGGAGTTCTATTTTATGTATGTGGGTGTAGTGCGAATGATATGGTTGTGCTGTGGGGTAGTGATGAAATCTAGTGGTGGATGTGGTTGTTGGGATGATTTATTTTGTTGTTGTTGTGTGTTGTTTTGTTTTACATACCCAATTGGTATGGTTGGTAATAAAAATTATCTTGGAATATAGACTGATGTGCATATTTTAATGAAATGGGTAATTAATGAGGAATTTGAAAAATTGTATAATAATAATTAAAGACTAAAAATGAATTGTGGACTGTGTTCTACTTGGGTGGGGTTGTGTGTTTAGTATTGGAAGCAGATTTGGGGGACCTGGCATGTTGGTTGGTGATATTATTGTAAACCTATTTGTGGTGTTTTTGTGGCTTTATATATATGTTTGTATACATTTTATTCTCCTTTATTATTTCTATAAAAACCCCACCCATGTTGGAAACTATGTGTCGAAACCTACATAGTCACACGAGGGGATTCATTCCCAACTTTAGGTTGGAAGGATGGATGACTGGCCAAAAAAACTTCCCTATTAAATTTTCCATGTAATAATGGCCTGGGATTCTTTAGGTGAGTTGTGATTTGTTTTCCAATGTTTCATAGGGCTGAGATGTGGTGTATGGACCAAGTGTGTGCGGGAGGGATGAGATGTGACATAATTTGATGTGTCACCCAGGTGTGTTTAGGTGAGATGTGTTTTGAGTTGTGTCCTAGGTGTGTGTAGGTGAGATGTAATATGATATATATTCAGAAAAGGTGGGAGTACTATGACCCGTATTGTTGGGTTGTTATAGTTTCTAATCAGTGGGATTATGATGTGGGGTACCAGTCATTGATGTGATTTATTTAATATTATATTACAAGGATGTTTTATTTTGTGATAGAGCCATGGTGAGGTTGGGTTTATTGTTAGTCTACCTGTTAGGTATTGTTTGGTTTTTATTTATTCTCTCGGGTTTATTATTATTCTCCTTCCACTTGGACACTAGAGACTTTGGTTTCCTCATTGAGTATACATGTCTTCTCACCCAATATATACAAAAACGTTTCTCATGTTTCTAGGAGGATTATGTGGACCATTCTAGGTGTTACTAACTCAGACCTTGGGAAAGTCGTTGATTCGATGCTTATATTTATTTTGAGTATATACTCTTTAGAATATTTATCTATAACATTTTTATCAATTCATCTATTGTGTGTTGGTTATCCGATTTCATTTATTTTATGTCATGGATTTATTTTTGGTTGATTCATTCTATCTCTTCTTCTTGTTTCCTTATAAAAGGTAATGCCTCTCATACTGTGAGTTTGGTACACCCTTGGTGCTAGTCGCCAACCCGGGACCTAATAGAGGTGGGACTTGGGGGGTCATTATCTCTCTCCCTTTATATTTGTATCATTGGGGGGAGGGTATTGTAAAAATGATCATTGATAATATTTAATTTATTTAAGTTAAAAGATTTAAATTATAAAAACCAAGTCAAAAAAATTTTTATAGGTAAATCTCTGACTGTCCAAATGAGATTCCAAACCCAATGGGACCAGGATCTAGAAACATCCTTACAAGACCTACTCATTTAACTAACATTTTGAATAGAAACATGAATCAATGGGAAAATCCACATCCCCCTATGAAATATATTGTTTCAAATTTTGATTTTATGTGAAAAGTACATTGAATTTAATTGGATATTATGATCCCATATTCATGGATAAATGGATCAATTTAACTGAAATAATCGTACTTGCCATTTAATGAATTGAGGTGTAGAATTTCATGTTGATTATTTATCATATGGCTGGAGAAGTGGATCAATAATGTACATAAATATAAAATATAAATCCTATGGAGGAGACCGAAGTGATGGATTGGAATGAATTTTAGAAAATAAATTTCTACAAATTATTTCCTCACAATCTCCAACTAAATAGGTAGAGGGTGATCCTTTTCCTCATAGAAGAGGATTATGAATCCATTAGGAACTATGAAGATAATTTCACTAGACATCCATGATACACTAATGAAATTCTCATTGACCTCAAAAGTAATGTTGACTAATTGTTTTGTGGGTTAATAATAAATATATGCTGATCCTCATCAATTTGAGATTTTGAAAGAAATGTGGAAATTGTATGATTTTCTCTCAAAGTTGAAATGTGGGTTAGAGAATCTTAATGATCTGGAGATATGATGTGGATAATGGATTCCAATTACTGTATAGTGAGGGAGAAATCACATGGGGGAAAATTTCCAACAAACCCCTTGTTTAATGTTTGGGTCGAAGCATCCATGAAATTTCATGATGGGGATAGGGAACTAAATTAGTTGTGTGACGGGAGGGAACCTAGATAACTTATATAAATTTGAGAAACCCACTAATATTATGGATGAAATGAATGATCTGGTTAAACCATATCCAAAATTCTAATGTTTGTACTGAAAAGAATAAGGATGGTATGAGAATTGATAGACTAAGGAAAGGGATATTGATCGTATACCTTGACAACAACATCCATGGCCTTGAGATAACTGGTTAGATTATTCCACCACAAAAGTTTAGGTGGATCCGGAAAACATGGTGGTGATAGGTATGCGAATTATCCTTTAATGAATAGGGAATGTAAAATATGATTATGGTTATATATATAGCTTCATATCACACAATATTCATAGAACTATTGAAAAACTATATAAAACTATATATATAGATTTACTGGTGAAAACAAAAAAATATGGGAATTATTGCACCCCATTTATGTAAACCCTCCCAGGTCTATATTTAAAAGTTGAATTTCTAAGAGGGAATTGTGATGCTAACTTTTAAGGAATTAAATGCAAAGTGGGGTATGGAATGATATTCCTTCCAAAGAGGAGACAGAAGTTTAAAATTAGAGAAATCACCAAAAACATATCAAGTCACATTATGATTAAATACATGTGTAATTAGAAGGATGAATCATATGTAGAATCACTATCTCAAGAATGGATATTATTTTTTTATGAGAAATAATATATTTTTTTAAAAACATAGGATATGGAAAATACTATCATTGATGAAATTTCTATTTTAATAGAATATCTTGGTCAGTTTTTTGAATAATTATATTGTATTCCTCATAGTTGATAGGTTTCATTATAAATAAATCCTTATCCAATATCTATTCCAATATCTAGGACTCCATACATAATGTCCACTATTAAACATGATGAGAAGAATATGAATATAAAGTAGAATGATGATAAAGTATTTATAGGACCATGTGCTTCTCCATCGTGTGTTCCCCTTCTATTCAATAAGATAAAACCATTGGATAATCTCATCTACATTTATTTTCATGAGATCAATATGATCATGATAAATAACATGTAACCTTTTGTGGATTGATGATTTTTTCGATCAGATACATGGATCCCACCAATTAACTATGTTGGATCTCTGATCCGGATATTATCATGTTAATTTTTAGAAGGAATATATAATCTAGACTATTTTCATATATGGTACATACACTAGTTGTTCATTGTGAATCAATTTGGACTAACTAGTTCTCTAGCTATCCTCCTAGAATAAAAAGTAGATTCTATAGGGATTACCATGAAAAATATGTTGTAAAATCTTGTAGATGATATTCTTATGCATTACAAAATAATGGTGTCGCATTAGAAGCTTTTTAAAGTTATACCAAATAGCTTTTAAAGGTAATGTTTTATGGAATGTAATTTTTTTTGAGTTTTGGATAGATCAATTTACTATTCTTGGTATTTTTATCACAAAACATTGGATATATATGGAACCATTAATGATAGATAAAATTTTAGGAAGTCGTAAACCAACAACTATGATGGATATTTTTAGATTACATGGATTATCTGGGTACAATATTTTATTTGTGAGATATATCTCATTATTTTCAAGTGCATATTCCATGATGTTATAGAAGGGAGTGATCTTTTTCTACAAATATTATTTTGAGGAAGAATTTAAAGATTAAATAAAGTTACTATCAGGACACATGTGCTCAATTTACCCACCAATGGGGAATGAATTATGAAATAATCTATGTGTCCAAAAGAGTAATGGTTTTTTTAATCCTAAAATATGAATTTTTTGTAACATCCCTGACCTGGGAGCCATTAAACTGCTTCCCCGAGCTAGGTCGCCACATGAAATCATGCATTTATCTCCATATTCCAGAGGTATTCGACCAAATAATAGGTTCTAGGGGTAATGTGGTGAGATTGTACCCTTTTTTAGAGTAATACATAGTAGAAAATATAAAAAATATTAGAAGAAATATAACAAAATGATGAAAATTCATAAATAACCAAACCCTAACTAGATACAGACCATATCCTAGAGTAAATATGTCATGTCATGATACAGTTCCATGTGATCAACCTAAAAAGAATAAAAAATAGTGGAAAATCCAAAACGGTCCTGGATCTATGTCCCATAACACCTCCATGCACATACCGAACCCGAATCACTTCTGTATCACAAGGACCTTGCCTCTTTCCTAACCTGAAACTATGAAATCTACTCAGGTACTCAATGAAAGCCCGAGAAAGGTGTGAGTACAACTCAGTAGGCCATCACCAACAATTTCTTCAAAATATACATTTAAAGAGATAGTTGATGCAATTTTTAAATAATGGAAATTAATGGAAATCCATTCAATAATCCATTCTTGATTATGATCTTTTATGTTATGATACCCATTATACCATGTTCAATACCTATGAATCTCATGGGTTTGTTCACTGTTTTATCATGTGGTCAATAGATTAGGCATGTTCAACATTATCAAGGAATATGGGAAGAATAAATTCATATATCACAAGGAATCACATTGAAATAACCACATTATCCACACCTCAAAGCCTCACATCAAGTGGAATGCAATAGTTAGTCAAATATAAATCTACCCCCTTACATAACCCATGAATTTAGAGGGAAGATAATACAACCTAAAAAAATAGAATCATAGGAAAAGAACCTCACGTCTATACCCCACTTAACCAAGCCATGTGCTCATGAATATTTATCTATTTCCACAAAAACCATATTACAACCAAGTATATACAATATCTTTGGTAACATCATAAAAATTTCAAATAAATGGTAAAATTAACATTAGGCCCTAATCCATTAACTCATTCATCATTTAAACCCCATATAAATTTATCCCCATTTCCCACTACCCATGCCCATATCACTAATCATATTCATGAAAAAACATAGTCTCTTAACATATTATCGTTAATCCCATTTATCCATTTTATCCTATTTACACGCCAACCAAAAAATTCATTAGCCTATAACCACATTATAAAAAAACTATCAAAAACCCTTATAACTCATTACATAACCCAATTAACACATCCTATATGTCTTTATCACATAATGAGTCAAATTCATACCTTACATTTCAATTAGCCCACTACAAAGGGTCGGTGCACCCCATGGGTGGCCCTAAAATAAGTCAGAACATCCTCCATTCATCCCATGGGGATCAAGAGGAATTCATTTTGGAATTTTAACTCTCAATTAATCACATTATTCCAACAGAACAAAGAACACACCAATAAAAGGGAAAGAATAAAACCCTACAGGAAAAAATCTAAATACAAACTGTGGTATATAACATGTAGACCACTGACCTCAAATCTTTTGGTGAAAGAACCCTTAATCAGGGCCTTAATTCCATATTAAAACCCCATTCAATTATTCACCATAAATCTCACTAAAAAATAATGGGTTTAGAGCTTCTGATAGAGAGAAGAAAATGATAAAAATCATAATCATGAAAATGATTCATGGAGGAGATTATACTTACCCAGATCTTCAATATGAAACTGAAAGTACTCTAAATGGCATAGGATCAAAGGGGAATCACCTCTTGAAAGATATTGGAATCTTGGCATATCACTTGGTTCCAAAAGAGTATGAAGTAGAAAAATCCAGAGTGCAAAATAAAAATCACATAATGGAATATTTGTAAATTTATGAATGTTACTAGGTCTCATGGTTTACCCACACTATTTTCCAGATTGTGAACAAACCATGTGGATGTTATTGTATGAAAATAGTCCCTTTTCAAGGTTATGTGTGACGATCCACATAGTTTTCACTAATAGTGTTTGAACCATGAAACATCATAGAAACTCATTTTTATCCTCGTTTTCCTATCCTGAACCCCCAAAACACACCCTAATCATCACATGAACTTTTAAAAACACTTATGTAACTCAAATGAATGAAATTTGACCAGAAAAAAAACAAAACATACCATATAGATAAATTTGGAATCATGCAATCTTCTTACCTTATAATGACTTGTCCTCATGCTGCTACTTCTGAGAACCACTGAGTTCCTAGTGAAAAGTGATCTAGCCACTAAGCCCGCATATATTATTCTTGCTCATAATTTTCCTTGTGGAAATTTTTATGCTTTCATAGAACATGAACCAAAGATACAACCATTCCCCAAAATACCATCTCACTATGATCCACAATATCAATCACACGCTTCTCAAAGGATGCATTATCCTCAAGCCTGACATCATCATCTTTATTCACATGAAATGGATCCAGGTGATACTATCAGAGCTATGAAACATAGAAAAAATCATGTGTCCCACTATACCACTATGGAAGGGATAATCAGTAAGAAACTAGTCTGATCCTCTCCACAATCTAAAATGGACCCACATACCTATGATCCAACATTCCCTGCTTTTGAATTCGATGGTGACCCAACCATGGAGACACCCAAAGAAACATACTATCAATAATCATGAAATCAAGATGCCTATTATTCTTGTCTTCATAAGATATCTACCTACTGTGGGCTATTTAAATATTCTTTTTAATCAATTGAACATTTTATGACATCTCCTACACAAGACTCGGTTCTAAGAGCTCAGGCTCCCCAGCCTCCAACCAACACAAACTGGATCTACACATTCTCTCGTAGAGAGATTTAAAAGGAGAAATCTTGATTATGGTCTGAAACCTATTGTTGTATGAAAAATCAATAAGTGAAAAGTGCCTTTCCCATGATCCATTGAAATCAAAAACACAATACCTCAACATGTACTCAAATACCTTGATCATATTTTCTGACTTCCCATCAGCCTATGAGTGATAATCCATGCTCAAAAACACATGGGTAGCATGCTAATTAAACAAAACCTACCAGAAATAAGAGGTGAAATTTGGATCATGATCCAAAACTATGGTTCCTGGTGTACCATGAAACAAAACTATATCTTAAACATGTAATTCATCCAACTGTTCCACTATATCAGTATCTTGGATTGGAAATAAATGAGATACTTTCACCAACTGGTCCACAACTACTCATGTTATATCATTATTCTAAGGTGTCCTCAAAAGACCAACTATTAATTCAATCATTATATCACTCCACTTCCACTCCGGAATGTGAAATGACTACAACAACCCACCTGGACACTAATGTTCGACCTTCACCTACTGGCAGGTAATGCAGTGTACCACAAAACCCACACCTTCCCTCATCATTCTCAACAACTGATACTTACTATATACATCACAATACATCTTGGTCATACTAGGATGCACCACCCACTTCAATCATTGGGACTCATGCATCAACTCCTCTCCTACACCTATCGGCACTACAACACATCCATGAACATAAGCAATTCCATCAGCACCAAAATCCCAACAAGAAGGTGACTCCACACCTTTAAGACTCTCCTTCATATCTAAACACTCAGGATACACTAGATGACTCTCCGAGACCAGGCTCAAAAGTACACATTCAACCACTATGGATGTGAGAGACATTCTCCCATTCCAATCTTGTACCTCCAAATTCGTCTTAGCAAACAAATCCTTCACCTTCCACTCTAAACTGGATTCCTAAACCACCCGATTCTAAGTCTTCCATCTTATAGAATCAACCACACTATTTCTCTTCCCTGATGTATAGACCAAATAAAAATTTGGGGATTGAAGGTACTTGACTAACCTTCACTAACAAATATTCAAATCCCACTGATAGAATATTTATCGGAGACTTTTTTTGTCTGGTAATTATTTTGAAGTGTTCCCCCAACAAAAAATGCCTCAATCACTTCAAGGAATGAACCATAAATTCTCACTTAAGGTCATGCCTAGTGTAATTTCTTTCACATGGTATCGACTGTATTGAATCGTAAGCTACAACCCGATCATCATACATCAACACTATCTGATTTCCAACACTGGACACATCACAGAACAAGGTACACTTCATACCTTGTTTGGGAAAGATCAAAATTGTTGCGGTAGTAAACTGCTTCTTCAACTACTGAAATTCATTATCACAATCTTCTAACCATTCAAACGCAACAACATTCCTTTTAAGCCTATTAATGGTTCTTCCAAACAAGAGAAATCATTATTGAACCTAGGGTAATAATCATCACAACCTAGAGAACTCCAATTATTAGAAAAATTATTGGTATTCTTATAAGACATTGTAGCCTACACCATCTATCGATTCACCAACACACCTAACTCAGAAAAGATATGTTCTAAAAATTTCACCTTAGAAATCTGAAACTGAAAATTTGATATCATGGAATGAAGCCTATGATTTCTTAGTAA
This sequence comes from Viscum album, assembly GCA_963277665.1. Lineage (NCBI taxonomy): Eukaryota > Viridiplantae > Streptophyta > Magnoliopsida > Santalales > Viscaceae > Viscum > Viscum album. Next base: position 1,697,745,734 of record OY728138.1, on the reverse strand, counting down.
ACACAAGATGATTTCATGGTGTTTGGAATGATCTTCATGAGTTCTAGAGTACACCAAGATTTCCTCAACAAAGAAAACCACAAATTAATCTAGATAAAGGTGAAATATATGGTTAATAAAATCCATGAACACAACTGGTACATTGGTCAACCCAAACGACATCACCAAAAATTCATACAACATGTACCTGCTTCGGAAAGAAGATCATGGTATATCACAAGGTCTCACCGTCAATTGATGGTATCTGGATCCAAATTCGATCTTAGAACACACTGAGAAAACTATAAGCTGGACAAGCAGGTCATCAATATTAGGAAGAGGGTACCAGTTCTTCACCGCCATGTGGTTCATCATCCTATAATCGACACATATCCTTAGTGATCCATCAACCATCTAAGTAAATAGCATAGGAGATCCCAAGGGTGATGTTCAATGATGAATAAACCACTTATGATACAACTCCTCTATAAAAAACATTAGTTATTAGAGTTCTTTTGTAACCATTTGATATGGAAGAATGTAAACATGTTCTATTCCTGGTAATAACTCAGTAATAAACTCGACACCTATCTCATCTAGTATTCCATATAATTCATTATCAAACACATCCTAAAACATATTAAAAATTGTAGGGAATATTGGTTTCTCTTTCTCTCCATCATCTAACAAAAGTCATGGGACTTGGGCTTTGAGTTCTCCAAACTACTGGCATAATGGCCATGTGCAGACCAATAGAGTATCCCACTCCCCACAGAGGGAATAAGTGTCTCCATCAAGAGATGTAAACATTACCCGACATTGGTAATAGTTGATATGAACCTGATACAACCCCAACCAATCCATACCAAAGATGAGGTCAAATCCTAACCTCTCTAGAACAAACAAATCCCACAAGAAAGTAAATCCACCATCCAATAGTACAAAACCCTTACACTGCATGATGTTTTTGACTGGTATCCCCAATGGAGTATCCAGTCACATTACCCCACACAAACTCTCCATGGTGAATCCCAACAGAACAACGAACTAAGAAAAAATAAATGAATATGTAGAATACATATCAAATAAAGAACTAGATAGTGTGGAAGCAACAAGGATCACACCTCGAACCGTATACGGACATGCCTCACCACCTTCATGGGTAAAATAAACTACATGGATATGACATACCGCTCTACCCAGAGTTCTTTGCCTGACTACCCTACATCGAACATCCATGATGGTATGAATGATCTCTCCCTAAAGATACAAATCAACTAAACAAACTAGTGCGACCCATGGAGGTCAAATTTACTACCTGATACACATTAAAATAACCCCTACATGCTCTTGAGATACGCCTCTGACTGCTATCATTTCCTGACTACCACGTGTTCCTGAGGAACCTCTACACATGGAATAGCATACAACATGCTCGACACTCTACTTATGGTAAGTGAAATTGGCCACAAATCTATCCCAGCCTTCCACTCTGATAAAAAAACACATGATCTCCATCCAGAGAGGCTAACCACCTCTTTTTTATACTATGTGTGCTTCCACCCTTCTAAAAATTTCAAAAATGCACTTCTTTCTATTAGAAGCTGAATCACTTTCTCACCCAACTGGTCATACAAGTTAACTACCCGAATCCACATTCATGTTCCCCTCTTAGATAAGGGCTTGATCCACTACCTTATCAAACCATTTCAAGAAGAATATATTCAACCGAGACTAGATCTCATGTCTCAGTCCATCATGGAAATGTGTTTCCACAGTTGTAACATCTCTTTTCAACATGGGAGCCAACGATCAAAAATCAGTGAAGTGACTAGCATAGTTCATTACCGACATTTTCCCTAGGGTCAAGCTCATAAAATTTGCATCTTTCAATGGTATCAAGATTTCTGGGAAATTTATTTGAGAAACTTCTCCTTAAAATCATTCCACATTAGTCCATTGGCCTCCTCTATTTGAACCATGATGTCCTACCGACATTTTTATTTCCCTCTAAGCATATAGGTTTATAAAATGACTGTCTTCTCCAGAGCAGTCCATAAATGGTGAAGAATAATCTAGATGGCATCTATCTATAACTCTTCTTCCTCTGGCCCACCCTCTCTAGTAATGGTTGGAGGGTGATACATCTGAAACTCCCTTGTTATCACAAACATAAGTGGGGTAACCCATCCTTGGTAGCATTCCATCATCTGTATGAAATGAGAGAATTTATCATGAAACTAATCTTACTTATCATCTTGAACCACTAGATCCACTTTATCTACTTCTGGGGGAGAATTCTCGACAACGTCCTCCTGTCGCCCAACCAGCACAAATCTTCAAGGTGACATTTCTCTACAATGTCAACCATGATCTTTAGTACATAATCCATAAATATTTCATGAATATATAATGGAAGGATAATCACTATCCATAAAAAATTAATTTCTCACACACTACCCAAATAAGATCAGTCGCAACCGGAACACTACCCCAGACCACCCCACCAACGTCAAGGCTAATTCGATAATGAAGTCACATGGTTACAAACCTTACATTACACATCCTTCCAACAATTTTATTAGAACCAATTTTCAGATTTTTCTATAAAATAAATTCATCCTATTCTATTTTCCTTGCACACCTGTCCCATGGGTGTGCCCCATATGATAAATTTCACTTATTTACATAGGTACATAGAATGATGCATGAATTCACAACATGATGTCATTCCGTCAATGAGTAAAATATCATAAAACTGTCACATCACACCACATGTGCATCACCCAATAGTCAAATATCATCAAATTTAACAACACAATAACAAGAACAACAATTCCCGACATAGGTGAACTCGTTTTTCCCCCAAACATGGGTCAACTACTCCAAAGCAAAAGCACATTCACAAGGTTATAAACTATCCTAATCTATTTTCTACAATCCCAAAATATTAATAAATAGGAAATAAATACTACAATACAACAATCTAACATCCCAAACCAAGGATCCACTAAACCGGTGCCCTAACTTGGGTCAACACATGACCTCAAGTGCACCTCCTTGTACACTAGATGTTGCTGACCAGTAGCGAGGGTCTAAGAGTCAAGTGGGGAGATTATACCATCTTTTTTAGAGTAATAGACTATGTATAAAATAAAAAATAATAGAATAAACATAGAAAAATGATGAACATGCATAAATAACCAACCCCTAACTAGGTACAGACCATATACAACAGTAAATATGCCATGTCATGCTACAGTGCCAATTGAACAACCCAGAATGAAAGGAAAATAGAGGAATACACAAAATGGACCTGGATCCAAGTCTTGGACCTACTCCATGGACATACCAAACCAGACTCACTTCTCTAGCCCACGGTCATTGACTCTTTCCAGACCAACAAACATAAAATCTACTCGGGTACACAATTGTATCTCAAACAGGGTGTGAGTACAACTCTATAAGCCACCACCAAAGGTGTCTAAAAAACATCCAGTCAAATTGATAGTGTATGAAAGTGGTATGTAATGTAATTTAAAAGAAATCATTTAAATTATCCATTCTAGATTATGATCCATTATGTTATGCCACCCTTTAATCAATGTACACTACAAAAGAATCTCACGGATTAGTTCAATATTTTATAATTTTTTTCAGTGGATTATGCACGTTCAATATTTTCATGGAATATGGGAATAATCATGTCCAATATCACAGGGAATCAAATCTTAATAACCAAATTATCCTCACCTCGAAGCCTTAGTCCAGCTAGAATGCAACTATTATGGAAATTGATCTTCCTCCCCATCCCTAACCCTATAAATTTGATGGATGGTCTTAGAACCTCCATAAAACTTGAATGTAATGACCCATTCTTTTAGTTATTTTTGTTTCTTAATTTTTTGTGTTATTTTATTTTATACACAAAACAACTATTCAATTTAATGAAATGAGATTAATTAAAATGAGACCATTGGGTTTCAACAATTAAATGACCATTGGAAACTATATGTTGTGATTATTGTATGTAAATACAAGTGGTCTTGGTTAATTAATATAGAAAAAATATTTGATTGCCTCATCCAATAGTCTCAGGACGATGAAAGCCCATCTGACAGAACATGGGAAGGAGGTAGCACCACTGGGCTTTTCTCATGGAAAAACCCAAGTCGAGATTCATCGTGTGATGCTGGAATGAAATCGCCTTCAAGAGAAGTTCAAGATAATAAAAATCACCACTCGAGCAATGTTGGTCGAGCCCCCCCAGATTCTATCACCTTATTACACCTAACACTTATGTCCTTTTCTAGTGTTATAAGGGGCTATGTAACGAGACCATAACAGCTTTGTGTAATACTTTGAGATAACTAAAATTGTGATTTCTTCTTATGGTGATGTTTGTGAATTTTCAAATGTCTGGATAAATATAGGATGTATATTATTGATGAATATTGAAAAAAAGAAATTTTAAAATAATTATGTAAACCTTAAAAAAATATTAATGTCTAATGATTTTCAAAAAATGGTCTTCTACAGTTGTGTTTAGTAAGAAATTTACAGTCTAATAAGATCAATATAATTTTCGGTGAATAGTAAATTATGAATAGTTCTTTTACAATTATATATAGTAATGTAAAAAATGGATTAAGTAACCTCACTTAAAAAGGTATTAATATAATTTTGGCACCTTGATTAAGTAATGTGATTCAGCAAAATAGGTAAACAACTGTTTCAGAAATTATTAGTCAAGTATTAGTTTTTACGGGTGAATAGTGTTTTATTTAAAAATGAAATTTAAAAAATTCAGAAAATTATTTTTATAAAATTGTGTTCATTATTGAAATTATAGAAAAAATATTAGGTTAAGGTGATTTTTGTGGATTTTTATGACAAAGTTGAATTTTCGGTGAATTGTGAAAACACGGTTTTGAGTTTTGAGTGTCTAATGACATCTTTAATGATGTAATAATTATGTAATATTTCTGGTCGACTTATGAATAGTAAGATATTCTATGATGTGTCTCAAGTGGCCAATACCATGTGAAAATAACATGGGGAAGCCCATGGATTAGCCAATACCACCAATGAGGTGTCCCTTTGAAATTAATAACTTATTCCCTTATTATTCTTTACAGCTCACCCATTTCGTATCCACATCATCATGTTATTCAGAGATGTTTTATAAGTGAAAAAAAATTAAAGGCATTTTGTGTGTTTTTTTAAAACGTTTTTATGTAACTACATTAATTTATAATTATATGTATCAAATTATCTATAGAAATTCTGAATTTTGATAATTGTAAATTTTATTATGTGTATTAGTATATAATAAGGTTTAATTAATGTTTACTATATATATTGGTTCTCTTAGTGTAAATATTGATCATAGAAGATTGATGTGTATATTCACATAAAAATATTTGAGTATGAACCAAATGTGATAGTTGAATTTTATTAAATTTATGAATAATCAATTCAATACATCCCTGTTAAGGTGAACAAGGAGATATATTCTCTGAGTCAGAAGGGCCATGCTATACTACATGTAATGAGGATTGAAAGGGATCCAATAATTTTTTATTTTTAAGGGATATAAATTTAAATCTTATGAAAATATGAAGGATATTGTAATTCTCATATTAATATTCTACTATCCATTCACGTGAATATGAAGGGGTACATGATGAATATGTGGAGTTATCATAAAAGGTTTGGATTGTTCTTATATTCACACTTGACCGTAATGGAATGATAAATTTCAAGAACTATATTTGAGTCACTTAAGCACAAAAAATTCAATAAATATCTATTGGATGAAGATTATATATTCGCATTCTCCATTCAAGCAATAATGATGATGATTTAATGTGATATCAATGAATACCGTCAGTGGTATAACATGAAAATGGATTTTGTAGGGTTTATTTCGTGATGATTAGTATATAGTCATGTTATGTCTGAAAGCCATAAGTCTAAGTGGATGTAACAACCATTATCCATAACATATTAAAAGGTATAATACAACACTTTATATTTTTTCATAGGACTCCCCAACAAATATAATGTGTATAACAACATTTCTGTTATTTTTTATTTCATTATAAAATCTCCCTATTTTATTGTTATTATAGAGGATTTTTCTCTTTATTATCATTACATGATATACATTAAAGAAGTGTTAAATTTTCAAGGGGATCCACATTATCATGTTTCAGATCGTGATATGAGGATTACCCTAATTTTCATAAAAATTCTTCAGCATGATTTCAATGTGAGTTTAAAAATAAAAACCACATATAATCCTCAGGTATTTTGTTAGTCTAATATGACCATTGAAAATATAGAGGATATAATGAGATATTGATATGCGTATTCCAATGGTTGTTGCGATCAACACCTAAATCAGGATTCATTTTGATAAAACAATAATATTCACTCAAGAATTTGGATGGCTCCTTATGAATACCTCATTTGAAAAATGTTCCTAACTCCAACATGTAATGATGATGTTGTAGAATGTATGTAATTATGAACCGATATGACTAGGAAAATTGTGGAGAAGTTTAGATCTATTCAATTAAACATATAAGTAGGTCGTAGATTTCAGAAATTTTATATTGAAAATCATCAATGATATAAAGTCTTTGATGGTGGGGATAAGGTATTACTTCGAATATCTACATGGAAAAATTTTATGAAATTTTGAAAAAAAATGAATGATATTCCCTAAATATATCCATCCCTTCAAGATCCTAGATCATATCAGAGACGTATCTTATCAGAACAATCTTCAATCGATTCTTTCCCAAATTCAAAATTTGTTCCATTTTCTCATTTAGGGAAATGCATAACATATCCTTCATATATAATGAACTCTTCTATCAATGAATGAAATTTCATATGTGGAGAATCTAGTGGATATTCTTCATCAATGAAAAAATGTTCTATAATAAAATATTTCTCATTTTGTATTTTTTTGATACATATTTTTTAGGACTATGCATTACTTCCCGAGGATATGAAAAGGAAAATATATCCTAATTGATTTTCTTTAGTGTAATATAATTTTGAAGATGAAATTATAATAATGGTGTAGAATTTTACACTACATGTTTTAGAAGGCATATCCTTATAATAAATTCAATGTTTTTGATATCGTTGGATGAATGAAAAAAAGAAATAAATAGAATAATTCATGTTATAATTCAAATTTAAATATATTTGAAAAAATTAAAATAAATATAATTTTTAAAATAAATTTTAGTATGTACTATAATAATTATTCCAGGCTCAATAAAAAAGCCTTGTGTAAATTTTTTTTTCATCATATAATTTATATATTTTCTTTCAAAGATAAATATATAAATGTATAATATGATTTTGAAAAAAGATATATAATTTTTGAATTCTGAAACCTTTGGAACATTCCTCCCCATTTCCTATCAGTTCTATTTTCCCCAATACCATCTCTATAAAGCATTGGGATTAAGCTAAAAGAAGATATCCAAAGAAGAGGTAATTATATTCATTGATATATTTCATGTTTCATTATTATATAACATAACTAAATATTTTAAAAAATATTATTATGATTAAATATGTTTCAAAACAATATTTAAATTTTTTTTCTAATGGTACATGAATTTTATATCACCTTTTTATGTAATTGAAAAAAAACATATGTATACATACGAATTACTATCTCCATGAAGGTATGTAATTAATTTTTCATCCCAATGTCTCATTGATAGTTATATAGAATTATTTAAATGATATATATTATCATTATAACTTATTTAACATTCTATAAAAAAATTTCTTATCAACTATCTTACATCTATTCCAATGGAAAATGATAATGTTGTTTATGTGTATGTGTAGATTATCACCTCGACAAAGAGATATTATTAATTTTCATGTTTGTTCACACATGAATGGTATAATAGATGTACTTAATGAATATATATATGTAGTTTAAGATATTATTGTTCTTATATTATGACATATGTTTTATCTTTCATTCATTCCTTTAATTGGAAAATGAAAACAACATTCGTGTGTACGTACTGAGAACATTGTCCTCCAAGTAATGTAATTCATAATTTACACCGACATTATATATTTAAGGATACAATTTTTTAAATAATTATTAATATGATTTTAGTTAAATTATTAATATTATCTATGATAATACCATGAGAAATGTTTAAGGACTTGAACATTCAAATTGAATCATTTTTGGGTAATGGAATAATTACCACCCAACAAATTCTTATAACGAATAAAAGATAAAAAAAGGGTAATTAAAAATTATAATTAATTGTATATTTTAAAATAACAAATAATATTGTTTTGGTATTGGTTTATAACAAAGGTTTATTTATTTTATACATTCTTACGATTGTGTATGAAAAATGAAAGGACCTGAGGTACATGTTTATATTATAATAATTTTTGTTTTTATGATGGAATATGTTGTGTTTCCATTGAGGAAACATATGTGATCCTCATATTTGAACCCCATATATATTAATAGAATCTAGTTATTTATGTGTATTCAATGATCTCCTTTCATTATCATCTATTTGGTATTTAAAATGACTGGGAAAATGTTATTAGAAAAAAACCAAGCTTATTTCCACTTTTTGGTCGAGAAACATTCTATTATATATAAATATTATTAATAAGAATTATCTATTATTTTACCCATTATTAAAGGTTTTAGAAATATCATTTTCATTAAATATTTATTCTTTTAAATATAATAAATGTAATATTTTTTATAGTATTCCATACCACTCACTTTAGGTATTTTTGAATAATTGAAAAAATTATTCTTTTTTTACATATATAACATGAATGAATTTTACCACCATAATTCCATTCCTAATGATGCATAATTTAATGATTTGGAGTAATTAAGAGGAAAATCATATTCCCAATTTCCATGGAATTTTTTTTAATATGTGCCAAAATAAAATGGATTTTTTTCTAATGATTCCCAACAACATATTTAAATTCATTTATAAAAGTGATTTTTCATCCAAATAAGAATAAATTAAGGATTTTTACAATTCCATTGGGGTTATATTTTATGATACTAACATATTTATTTCTCTACATGGATAATGATGATTTCATTTTTAGGATAATTTTATGAAACCCATTTTATTATCATGGGTAATTTATACCATTATTATTGTTTTTATGATATTTTGGAACCTATATAAATAGTTATAATCACATGATGGGTCATCATATAATTAAATAAAAATAAAATTAATTATGTAAAATTTTAACTTATGAACTAAACGATTACAAAATTTGTTATCATATTCCAATGATGAGGTATATATATTTTTTGTGAAGTCCAAGAAGGTAGATGGGTGTTGATCTTAAGCATAATATGTAATTAGTGACTTTATGGGTATATTTTTCATATGATATGGTGAATTATTATGATTGTTGTATTATCCTATCTCTTATGAATTATGTATTATGTTATGATCAAAAATTATTCATGACACTTGATTTGACATTTAATTACTTGGGTATTAATTTATATACCATGATTTGTTCCTATAACTATATGATCAACTTTTGTCAAATTATAATATTTGAATTAATGTCCCTCATTCCATTTCGTACTGAGAATTTTAGTGATCCCCTTCATATATTTATAGTTCCCAAGGTTATGATGACAAGAATTAAGTATTGTCAGCCTATAAGTATGAGATATTAGAATACTATTTTGGGATATTTTGATTATATTCCATGAAATAAGATTATTATATATCTAATAATTTATGATACAAAACCATTATAGTTTTGGGGAGTTTATTATCAAAAGATATAATAAATACTTTTGAAAAATGATAAAACATATATGTATTATCTTTTTCCACCTTAGTTTGGGTGTGTGATCAATATAGCTTGATTAAAACCAAGGATACAATAATATCTCCCAAAAACAAAGAGTTTCCTCTTTTGTATTAAGCTTCTTGTCAGTCCCACAAATGAAAGATCCCATGATATGGGTGAGGTCTTGATCATGGTATCTAAATTTAAAATATCACCATAAAATGATTTCATATTTTTATCAATATAAATTGTAATCTCTCTATTAAAAGATATAATTAATATCAATTATATAGAACCCCTGATATTTTACTAGGTTCACCCACAGTGTGATATGTCCATTAATTACAAACTTGTAAATACAATAATTAAACAAAATTAAATATAAGTGAGTCAGTTATTTTATAAATTTATAGGAGGCATGTTGTTTTCCTGGGTTCATGACCAATTAAAATAATTGTAAATATCTAATATTTAGCACATAAAGACATAAGTGTTCTCCAAATTGATCAAAAATGATCACTATGAAGACAAATAATACATTACACCTTCAATGGTATAAAAATATACTATTTTTTATTTAATATTATGACCTACATTGATTTATCATAAATAATAATATTTTCTATCTTAAACTGATAGCTATTTAATCATTATTTTGTTCAGAACTCTCTTTATTTTTGCATTTCTCCATAGGAAAATATATTTCTAAAATTAAGATAAAATAACCATGTTCGTGTTCATATAAACCATTATTTATCCTCTTGATTTATGTATATATTTTCCTAAAAATATATAATATAAAATATATAAGTCTTTCCATTTCAATCTCAAAAAATCTACATTTAGATAGAAAATATGGATCTAATGTTTATGATATGATTTACCAATCACAGTATGTTTCTACCTCATCATAACATGGTTGTTTTTGGTGATTCCTTTGATTTTGTAGTATATGACAACAAAAATCTTATATATTCTATAAAATCCAATAATCTTCTTTATTTTTCAAAACAACTCATTACCAAACTTTGACGTGGAATTATAGAAACCATGATTTCTTTTACAAATTTTTATATTAGGATAAAATCCTTGTAAAATGATGATGATGTTAAATTTCTCTCTAGTTTTATTCAATCGATGAAATCCCATATAATTTTCCTACATCCCCATAGAATAGATGGAATTTCTTTACCAAATTCTAATCCAAAACACTAGTAATAAGACACCATGAACCATCGTCAGTCTTCCATCTTTTTCAAAAACACAACATTCACCACAACCTTTTTTTCATCAACATTATGTTTTACATTCTACATTAAACAAATAGTTGATATACCAAATCATCCCCCACAAAATAGTGTAATTATTATCCTTATTTGTTTAAATTATAAGAGAGTCACCAATACAAATGAACTTATTCCATCCAATTTTTACAAATTTTGTATAAACTTTTATCATATAACATTAAAAAAGATTATTTTTGGCCATCCAGGTAAACCACAACAAAATAAACATATAAAATCCTCCAAACCTCACATCACATCACTAGATTAATTGATATTAGTAAACAATGTAATTTTATTAATTAAATATATATTTTCAACAAAATAAACTAACAAACACATGATGTAGTTTTTTATGAAATAATACCATTTGGTTTTTGAGTAAGACACTTCAAACTTCAATATACATCTTCATGTAATATTCTTTGAATGCTACCATTACACATCAGATAACGTCATAAACGATTAAATTATTATTCATTCTAAACCAACTTGAGTCATGATCTCTATGAGAATAAATAATTAAACTAAAATATAATCAAATATTGGGATTTTTTTATATATCCAATATTACATTCTATATATAATTCAATTCTTTAAACTCAATCTGATAATGTATCAAAGTACAAACTCCAAAAACATATTAGATATAATTCTACCCCTTCATACACCATTTCAAAAAAAATTCTTAATTTACCCATTTTATAGAAAATTTCCCATCTGGCTTTTCAACATGTTGATTTAACATTCAAGAAATACATCTCCATTTTTATGATTTAAAGATATTTTCAATATCTATGTATAATCCCATGTATAATGTTATTAATGGTTTAAAATAATAATTGTTTTATTTTCGAAATACTTAATCTAGGGTAACATTACATTCATTAGAAAACATCCAGAGTATATATTTTTTAGTACAAAAAATAATATGGTTATCTCTATATATTTTTGAGATAACTTTATAAAAAAAATAGTCAATTGGAAAGATATGGTTGAACATAAATATCCAACCAATACACATTGAAAACATATTTCAAATAATTAATTATTATAAAATCCATAATATTTAATTATATAGACACATATTCTTTTTCAACGAACCTTACTCTACACCACCTGAACAATGTGATAATTGATATCAAAATCATTTTCCCTTACTAAGGAATTTTTTTTACTATGATTGAAAACACTTGAGTTAGTATTCCTTACTATAATACTAAAATTAATTTTTACTCTAATATCATCAGTCTATTGATTTATCTATAAGGTTTTTGTTTGATATTTAGTTGGTTCATTGTATTCAACCTATGTAGTCCCCAATGTAACGAAATATTTCTTATTTCCCATCAAAGAAAATAAAAACTATCGTGGATAAACTAAATTCCCTTATGTATAATTCTAATCATCTAGGGAATTATCTTCATCTAAATCATTATATCCAGAAAAAATTTAATGATTCATGTTAGTATAATAAGAATAAATCCAATATAACATTGATATAATGTAGTATTATTTCCACCAGTAGATTATTGTTTTCCTAATGATTTCTTGATACCTCTTAACATGAATAAGAAAAAAAAGGAATGTATGGTATAAAATATGTTTTTTAAAATATGAAAATAATGATTTTCTATATTCCATCATGGCATATCATTGCTAATTTCATCAATTATCAACTTCATTGTGGTAGAAGCCGGTGTTGTCACACCATTTCTATCATCCTTTCCATATAATTATAGCAACTATGACTTATTTTTCATTAGAAATAATATTTTCATTCAATAATTTCAACATATTTAAACTAATGAAATACATCAACTCATCGACCATGTTCATTTTGAACTCACTCCCAATGAAATCAACAAACTCATTACATTGTAATTCAGTTGATCCTCAAAAAAATATTCCATACATGTAGATAATTACCATAATTTATTTATTATTCTTTTTTTAGAATTAATATAACAATTAACATCACCATATTAAAATCCATGATTTCGCATGTGTTGATTATTCCAGTAGTAAAATGATCATGATTCTTTATTTAGAATATAATTCTATTTCTTAGTGTTACACACTTTATTATCATCATCAGGAATGTGAAATTTTTTTGGATATTAAATATAATGGTTTTCATTATGGTATGAATTAATGAATGAGTAATTGAAATCAATTTGGATGTCCTTGAATTTCTATTACATCACTAGGTTTATGATAAAAATTATTACTTAAAATCTACCCATTAGATAAGATGTCTAATATAAATCAATTATTTGAACTTGTTAATAAATATTTCCTTATAGTTTTTATTTATTTTAAATAGTAGTATATTCATTATTAATGTTTTTATATAAAACCCTTATAAAATTATTCTCTTTTAGCTTCAATACAATCTACCATGTACTATTAATTTCAACTTTTTAGGAATAATTATTTAAATCCAAGAAATAACCCTTATATTTAGTAGTATGATAACAATATAAAAGATATACATATGACATGATTGATATTTTATATAGAAAATTCATTTTAGATATTTTTTATGGGGATATCTTATCACTTTTTTAATCATTAACATATTACATTCCCCTTTAATTCCTTGGAATTGCGAACGTTATTTGAGAAACCACTTCATTCATGATTTATTTAGAATCCATGTCTTCCACATATGGTACTCATATGTTACCTAATAAACAATACATTATTATGGGATTTATCAATTTCATTATTGAGAAATACATTTTTCCTCCACAATAAATACATATTATCATTAAATGATTTTTATAATACATATTTAATGAAATTTTTTAACTTTCTCTTTGATTATTATCCAAGTAAATTTTTTCTGGATTGAAAAAATTTAATAATTTGGTGTCTCTTATAATTATTTATTAATGAAATAATTTTATATACATAAAGTTACATTATTTTTTTTTTCTTCATGTACCACATATAATAAGTAGTATTCTCCATATATAGCAATTAAAAGGCCTTATTAGTGATATAAACCAATGTCACAATGAAATTATTTCCAAACATATTCATTATGACATTTTAAAAAAGCATCATTCAAGACATGTTAGTTCATCTTTTATACAATAAAATTTTGATTATATGTTTATATTATAAAAAAATTACTCCTTATCCCATTTATTTCATGAAAAACCATTACGTTTGAATTTATAAAACCTGTTAAATTATTTTTCAATAATTTCAATATTTTATTTGAAAGTGTCTTCAATAAAAATCATTATTAACATATAATGAAATCCAATACCATGAAATTATGATTTATAACTATAAAAATAAATATTTTTACACACCCATCAATAGATAAAATATAGTACCATTTTTCTTCAATATCCCCTTGTGATATTATACCAAAAACAACAACATGAATGTGTTATAGTGTATTATTTTAAATTTTTTCATTATAATTATATGCCTCCCAATTAAAAATTATATTTTGGTATAATATATCACATGTGAGTTCAATTAGTTATATGTTTAAGGATATCACCTCAGCCTTAATTTGTAATAAAATCTTCTTTGCATTTTATCCAAAATTTCCAAGAATTGTATTTCATATACTTTGTTCCACTTCATTTTATAGAAATCATACATTGTATTCTCCACTAAATAGTTGGAGAATCCCACTGTTTTTAATCACTTTAATAAAAATTAAATTAACTATTACCTCAAATTTATATTTTATTTTTGTGAATGTCATTTCAAGCCTCAATAAAATTAGCTAAAAATAATTAAATTGTGACCGTAGACTTCAACCACGACTTCATTTATCCACATAAAGTATTATATTCCAAAATTATAATTTTCATATTGACTAATATTTAATCCTTCATATATTAAAAACCATAAAACCCTACCCTCCCCATATTTATAACATCCAAATATTTTGAAAATAAGAATAATAATTTTGAGTGTGAATGTTAGATGAAAAACCACTCTTAAACAACACATTAAATATATTTATTTATATTTAATCACATTGATTTCATACAGAACAATAAAACTTGATTCTAAATGAACCATAATATAGTACTCCAATTATAATCTAATTGTTAAATTAGAGGTTATGAATTGGTTTAATTAAATTATAAAAAATATATAGTTCACAAATTTATATTTTTTATCTATTGGTTATAAATGAAAATAATACTATTTTAAAAAGAAATGGCATGTTTTCTAAAAAATGATATTTTTACTAAAAGGTCATTTAGTCTCTCTTTTCCCATATAATTAAAATTATTTCATAACCCCCTTTAAGATATTTATTTAATAAATAAAATTTATTTTTGAAATGAGCATATCTTTAACGGCTTAAAATTATAGAAGAATAAATTTTTATTAGATATTTTACGAAAAATGAAAATATAACTTTAAATAAACCACAAAACATATTTCTTTAAATTTAATCTGATCAGTTGCTTTCATTACATGCAATTATTTCTTTCCCATTTATTACATGAAACACTGGGTTGAAACAAAATATGAAATATAATGAAAATAGTATTATATTAGTTATCACAGAGCCATTGGAATGGATTATATGAGTATTAATAACTATATTTTGAAAATTATTAGTATCTATTGATTAGTAATAAAATAATAAACCATTATTCAAAAAAAATATTCTCTTAAAAATTGTATTTCCTCTAAAAGAAGGATTTGTCGCACTTTGTGAAAACGATTTATAACTAATTATTACCAATTTTAGAAAATTTATATGATAAAATTAAATTTTGTTTTATGAAATTTTCATTCCAAAATTAAATTTGGTATAATTTTTTGGATTTTTCATAAAATATTCATTTTTGATGAATAGTAAAAAATACCGAATTTGAATTGAAAACCACCATTTTGTTTAAATACCTTATAATTTAAAAATTCATTTTAAGTTTTTTAAAAGTAAAAATAGTTAAATTTTATATTAATTAATATAATTTATATCAATGGAATAATTTTAATATTGAATTTATATATAATAAAATTTTAAAAATTTCAAAATATTCAATTTAAAACCCCACTTTATCGTCATGTGTGTGGGATTGATTTTAAATAAAATTTAGGCACATCTAGAAATAGATTTTTTTTAAAATGGGTTAGATATTTTAAATCATCATATTTTATAATTTATAATTTATAATATTTGATATTATTTCATTCCCAAAATGAATCATGAATTCAGTAAAAGTTAATTGTCACGATTAAGGTATAAATGGGTTTATAGGGGCTGGTTAAACTAAATAGATAAGGGTAATAATTCCCTATTAAATTGAATAAAAACTATTATATGGACATATATAGACCTTTGAAATTATAAAAATATATAATTTTCTATTTCTTACCCTTTTCCCATTTAAAAAATGTGGGAGTACTCAATCCAATCAAAAAAATTCATGTATATCCTCTCCTCTAATTATAAAAGGACCCCACTATCTACTACACGCAACTAATTCAAAACTCATTGTATTAGCCATTAATAACCAAAATCACTTACAAAATTACTTCATTTAGTACTATAATCTTTTTCATGGGATGAAATATAGCTAAGGAATTCTTTAATGCAAACCCAAGGACGATACTCGAATAAGTGTTCATGTTTTTCATTGAGCATCTTTATTTTTCTTATTCATACACCTCCTTAGTTTAATATTATTACATGAAGATATAATTTTATCAGTGTAATTAATATACTGATATGTTTCTATAATTATAAAATTACATAAAACCATATCTACTTCCATCAAATTGGTTATGAAATCATTGTTCGTGTGTATGGTGAACTACTGCCTCACCAACCGATATCATTCATTTTATAATTCCCACGTCTCATGGTTGAGTATGATGATTGATATAATGTGTATATTTTATATTTATAAGATATTTATAACAATTTATTCACTATAATATATATATATATATATATTTACATTACATTCCATAGGATATACAATAGAGTCGCTCATGTGTACTACTGACTACCTCCTCACGATGTGATATGATTCGTTTTTTATTATGATACATATGAAAGGTCATAAATATAAGGTTAATGATTATATGTGAAATACATAAAATAATTATGATATATATAACATATTTAACATCCTATAAAGAATATATAGGTCATTTTCATTTATTCATATTCACTAAAATAAAGCTGATAACATCATTCTTGTACGTGTGGAATACTTCATTGTTGAAGTGAAGTTACTCTCTTTCATCACCAAAACACATGGATTATATATATATAATGTCAATTTTTATATTATAATAATTATTTAAATATTATATATTGATTTCCTCTTTTATATTATTATCATTAAAAATTGAGGTGTTATACATGAGTTTGTAAGAGAAACTGTCACCATGATCATAACAAACTTCATTTTTCATGACCAAATATTGCGATTTGTTTTAAAATTAAAATTAATGTAAAAAATATGAAAACTATTTCATTATTATTATATATAAGATTATACTTTATAATATATGACATGAAACAACCCTGGTACCCAAGAAACCTGATAGCCGAGCTTTCCTGGACATAGCCTGAAAGGAATTCTCGATCCCCATGGGTTGGAAACTAGCACCTAGAATCATTCAACATACAAGTGGAATTGAATTTTTCACTAAAAATGTGGAATCAAAATATTAAATACAGTATAAATAACAAAGGAAAACTCCATTTATAGTAATTTACTAGAATACAAAAAGGCACAAAAATTGTAAAGTACAAGAACCCAAGTACCAAAATAATGAAAAGAGACCAAGGTCCCAAGGGACAAAACTCACTAAGACTAATTCTCAATATCTAAATCCACCTCCAATATATCCTTTTCCCTTGCTCGGACCTAGATAGAGAAAGACTAAAAAATCTAAGATAAAATTAGGATGGTAGATTAAAATCATAGTAGGGTCTCACCACCAAATTCATAATAAATGCCAATAATTAATTAACCAAAGGAATGTTATCAATTTTAAAATAAACCTGTTAAGAATTTTAAATCACAATTAAACAAGTCATGTTATACAGTTGAAATTATGTAAAACTAATTTATGCAATGTCTTTACAAATTATGGAACATTTTTAAAACAATGGATTAAATAAAATAATTATATGAAAAAATTTATGTAAAATCCTAAGACATGAAAAGCAGTGCAAAATAATTGGCACACATTTCTATCTCTAAAATAAATTAGAAGCGAGAAATATGGTCATACTCAAATTATGTTTGATAGTATTTCAGTATATAGTACTCATCACTCTCTAAATGATATCAACAAAATTGGTACAAAAACATCCATAAGACACTAGTCAGAGAGGTCTCATCACTATATCCTAAGGTATCTAACATGCTACATGTATATTTTAGAACATCATTATAGCGTAGAGTGTGTCTAAATAACTCACCGGAAAACTAAGGTTTTAATGTTATCTTACAAAATCAATGATTAAAAATTTATTTTAATACACCATAAAATAAAATTAAGTCCCATTCTTTCATTTCAAATCCAATTTTCCATTTTAAAACCATAATGTGTTATAATTAGAAACACGCCTCTTTAACAAGATAAATCAACTGGGTTTATACCAATACATTTTAAGACATTTTAATAGGTTTTAAATCCATTCAAAAACCAATTCCATCATTTCACAGTTCATTTTAAAAATTAAATTCAATAATTTGATTGAAATGATTTCCATCAAATCTGAAATTTAAATGAAAAAATTTAAATTAACCAATTTCCATTACCATATCCTAATTCAATGTAATTGGGGGTTTTCAAAATCTCATGCCAAAACCATTTCAAATTTTCCAATTCACTGGAATCATATTTTAGTACATAAATTGAAAGAGAGTTTATGAAATGGAATTTAATAAGACAATAGAAATAATTTAATCAATAAATGGTTATTCAATTTGGATAATAAAGATAGAACCACCTACCTCAAGGTCATCGGTGTTAGCAGTAATGATAAACCAACTTGTGTGGTTCAATACACCTCCTATGTGCTATATTTTCATAAGTTTTGACAGACCAAAAATTAATGTTCTTAACGGGGTCCCTGAACCAATGGAAGTTATTTTATTTATAAATAAAAATTTTTATGTGATAATAAATGCTATCTCATAAATAATTTCCAATTTATCATTTAGGTCAATGTACATTCATTAATTATTCTCCTTTAGGTTTAATTATATATTTTAATAAAAGCTTACAAATTATCCTAAGATAAATTTATATTATTACATTATAATTATTCATTAAATTAATTGAGTAGTTATTTTACACTAATTATTCTATACATTAAATAATCATTTGATTAATTGAAATAAAAGATTATTTATAATAAGTAATTATTAAAAAATAATTACACATTTAATTAAATGAATAATTATAAAGTAATAATGTACAATTATCTTAGGATAATTTTTATTATTTTATTACATGATATAATTTTTCTTAATGGAGAATAATGAAAGATCATACTTTGACCTAAATGATAAATTGGAAATTATCCCAAATATAGAATTTATTATCGCATACAATTTTTTATTTTGAAATAAAATAACTGACATTATTTCTAGGACCCCATGAAATACATAGATCTTTGGTGCACTGATTATTACAATAATAGGGTATTGAGGAGGTGTATTGAAGCCCACATGGTTGTTTATCTTCACTACTAACATCAGAGACCTTGAGGTAGGTGGTTCTGTCCCAATTATCCAAATTTATTATCCATGTATTCATTGATTTATTTCAATAGATGATTTAAATTAAGTTGCTTAAACTATGATTCAATTAAAGTAATAAAATCTATTTCCAATGAATTGTGATATTTGAAATGGTTTGGGCATAGGATTTGGAAAACCCCGAATTCCATGGAATCAGGAAATGTTTTTGGAAATTGGTTGATTTAAATTGTTCAATTTCAATTGAATATTTTTTGGAAATTATTTCAAATAAATTATTGAATTTAGTTATTAAAATGAATTTTGAAAATAGGGAATTGGTTTTGAGTGGATTTTAAACTGTTGAAAATGCATTAAAATGTTTTGATACAAACCCAGTGGTTTCATATTGTTAAAGAGGCATGAATTCAATTAAAACCCATTATGGTTTAAAAAAATATTTTATTGAAATGGATGAATGAGACTTCATTATATTTTAAGAATTCTTAAAATAAATTTTCCATAATTAATTGTGTATGATCACATACAAGACTTAGGTAGTTCGTGAGTGATGTGGACGCAATCTATGCAATTACAATGTTCTAAAAAACACATGCAGCAGGTCGTATACCTATTATGATGGTGATGAGTGCTCTATGAATAGAGTATAGAGGAAATATGCGTACATATTTTTTAGTGATCACATAGAGAGTGTAGAGTCCTATTGCCAAAAACACCATCATACCTATTTGGAAGATGACCATATTTCTCAGTTGTTATTTTTATTTGAGATATAAATGTATTCCAATGCTTTTGAACTACTTCACATTCCTGTTGATATCATATAAACTATTTTATCTATCTATTTACATTATTCCATTGTTTTTTAAATTTTCCATCATTTTTAAATTCTTTACATAAATTAGTTTTCCATAATTTAAAATTTATAGCATGATTTGTTTAATTATGATTCAAAATTCTGTAATAGATTATTTAAAAAATTGAAAGAATTAATTTGGTTAATCAATTACTGGATTTTATTATGGAATTCGTGGTGAGACCCTAATGGTATTTTTAGCTCACATCCTACTTTTTCCTTTAGGTATTTTTTGACATTCCCCTTCTAGGTCTGAGAAAATGAAAAGGATCTCTTAGAGGTGGTTCTAGTTGTTAATCCTTGGGCTTAGTGAGTCGGGTCACTTAAGACGTTGGGCTGTTTACCATATTTTGATACATGGGTTCCAGTACATTAGGATTTTTGTTCCTGGTTTTATTCTTTTACATTAACCCTAATGGTGTTTTCTTTTTCTATGAAACTTTTCTTCTTCATTTACTTCTGCATTGTTAGTGGAAAAATTTTACCCACGTGTATGTTGTATGATGTTATGTGATTGTATCCATCTCATGGGGATTGGTAATTCTCTTCGGGCTATGTTAGGGAAAACTCGTTTATCTGGTTACATGGGTACCCAGATTAGATCGTGACAATATACACCAGAACCAGAACATTCAAGATGAAACACAAAAGAGAAAATAAGGCAATTAACAACCAAAAAATTAAAATAATAATTTATATTTAATGAATATGTAATAAAAAGTTATAAAAGGATCAAATATGGTTTTAAAAATATTAATATAGTTCTTTAATAAGTTAATAAAAAATTTAATACCACTATATAAGTGGTTATAAAATGTTTTATAAAAAGGAGGTGTGAGGTAACGGATTTCACCTGAATTTTATTTTATTGGACCATATTGTAATGTTACATGCCTAATTTATTTTATATGGTGTATATACATACCATATGATATGTAATATTTTGAATAATTCATTATTTATGGTATTTTTTTATTAATTTAAATTATTTCTTCTATGATAAGGGATTAATCTTTTACTAGTGGTAAGGTATTTCATTAATTAATTCTCACTTATTGGGTTAAACTTTTACATAAATGGGTTTTTAATGAAAAGTTTATGTTTGTAATGAATTCTTGTTATCTTATTTTTTATTTATAAATTTTTATGAGTTGTTATAAATAATAAACATAATCTATCTACTTATAAACTCTTACTTCAACAATCAGATCATTTTAATGGTTTATTTTACAATCTCATTATTCTCGAGATTATTTATTCATGTATATCAAATGAATGAAATTACTTGAAAATTTATTAATAAACCCATTTCATTTTCATCTCCATTATTTAGTCATGTTATTTTCATGTAATAAAAAAAATTCAAACTTTTGTACTTAAAATATTTTTCTGATTACATGACTTCATTTCTCTCTTTAGTTGATAAATATGTTTTCTCACACACCTTGTTTTATAAAAAAGTGTTCTATTTCATGACATTTTCATAATTATTTATCAATGAAGTTTTAAACCATTTATACTTTTTGACATATTTTTTTAAAATAACCTTATGTCTTTTTCAATAAAATTCATGAATGGATTTTTCTGAAAATTTGAAGGGAATATTATCATCATTTTTTGAATAAGTCACATTACTATCAATTTTATAGTGCAAGAGGAAATATATTTTAAAATTTTATAACATGTACTAAATTGCATGCTATCATGGCCATAATTTCATTAAAGAATCCTTTGAAGGATTAAAATGGTATATTTAATGAATGTTGTTTATAAATAATATTCATTGAAAATTATTTCCATAATGTTTTCTAAACAGAAGAGTATATTTCATCAAGAAGGTATTTAAAAATGTTTTTATGGTATTTATATTTTTCAATGATAAAAAACCATTATTCTGATACTAAATTGTATGTGTTGATGACAACCTTATTCTTCCTCTGGATGGTTTCTGATTTTTTTGACCAGGTATAATATTAACATGAACATCCTTTTTTAATTTTTTTAATCATTTACCTCCTCTTGGAGTATTCAATTTACAATGATCATTAAATTTTAAATTTGACCTAAATATCAATATTATTTTTATTGGTTATGCTTATATCTCAAATTTTAAGTTGTTTAATCCTATAGTGTTTGCATAGAATGTTATTTGTTTGTCTACTAAAATAGTGATAGATCCATATTTGTTACTCAATATGGATATTTGATGATTATTATCATTTTTTAATAATTAAATTTACTATTCTAGATATGAGGAATTACTTTAACCTATAAACATGGCTTGGTATTGGTAATTGTTATCCCCTTGATGCATTTGTAGTCTCGTGGGATGAATCAGTTGGCCAAACATAGTTAAATCGAGTTACCAGTTAATATTAATCTATCTTGAGAATAGATCATAACAGTAAAGTCATCATGTACCTAGAAGACATGATGTATAAAAATTAAGTATTCCAATCAATAAGTGACATGTTATTATTATTCTGGATATTTTCATTATGAAATTTTAAGTAAATGTATTTGATCATTAGTTTATTGATTATATAGAATGTGTTTTCTTCCATTTACCTTAATATATTAATTATTACATATCTCATTATATAAATGTAATTTTCCCTCAATTATATACCATTACGTATTGATTATCATTATTGATTAAATATAGATTAAATATAATTAATACATAGAATTAGAGCTCACAAATATTATTTTTTTCTTTCTGTAGAATACCTGATGTTTACTATGTTTTATATTAACATAAATTATTTATGGAATAATGTTATTGTTAAAAACCTATCTTATTATTTTTTAATTTCAAATGAAATTAAAGGCTCGAGTATGTATCTAGTTTTCCAATGCTACTAAAATATTTGGTTCTTTGGGATATGATTTATTTTATCTCATTCCAATTTAATAATGGTAGAAGTATATATAAGCTATTAGGGTCAATGTCACTATTGTTTATGTTATGTAAAATTTATTAAAATACATAGAAACAATATTTATTAAAACATAGATTAAGAGACACCACCCTATGATATATTTTGCAGATAAATATAAAATAATATCCTAAAGTATTTGTAAAGTATTGATTATATGATTTTTTCTCAAAATACATCCCTATCTAGATAATATATGTGGATGTGGTTATTGAATGGATATACCTATGGGATATAGGTTTTAAAAGGTTGCATTTGGATTAACCAGGTTTCCACATGGTGCATGAAAATGGATTGTATTAATCCCCTGGGTTGACACTATTGGAGGATATGGTTTGGATAATTCACATATTATTTTCTAACTATTATGATATATTCGAATAGATTATGAAAATTAATGACCTAGAAAAAACCTAAGGATCCTTAGATTGAAATGTAGGCATCTCAATTGATTGTTATTTTTTTTAATGGAAATGAAGGATATAATTAATTAATTACTATGAAAAAATGAAGAGTATGATGGAAGGACAGAAATTTCATCCTATAGATCCATTTATAGATCATTTTCATAACTTTGTGGAAACTATGGATTATCTGAGTTTATACCCTATTATAAATTCTAAAAAATATTCCAATTAATAACATCTATAGAAATGAATCATGGTGTATTAATATATTTAGGTTCAATATTTAAAATATAAATATAATTGTTAACCAATAGAATTATGGTGATAAAAATTATGAAATATTCTCAATATTGTGTTTAATTTTAGAAGATTTTTTTATTACTTAACATAAGATTAATAGATACAACGATGAGGTTATTGGTTTAATATTGATAATATTTCCAATATCATAATCACATATTTTATGTGGTTCATGTGATGATATTATACAGATATTAAGGATATTTTAGCAAATTTTGTGGAAAGTATAGGTTTTAGTGGAATATTTTTATGAGGAATAATGGATTTACATTTTATAGAAACAAACATAAAAGTGTTCATAGACTTTTGGGTTAATATGATTATTAATGATATTTTAATAATAGTGAAATAATATTATTAAACATTGTAAAAAATTTAGTTACATTAAAAACCAAATTAAATGTTTATCCAATGATTAATTTTATTTCAAGGATTTTAATCATTTTTTTGTAAATTTATTGGAATTATATTAATATTGTTTGGAAAAAGGACAACCCACATGGTGGGTGATAATGAAACACCCAAAAATTCTATGAGAAATTTTATTTTTAATTTTGTTAATGTCTTCTGTTGTACGCTACACCATGATTATATTGTACTATACGTAACACCGTATTAGCTTACAGTGTACGCAACACTATTCATGGCTCATGTTACACACAATTTCATTTTCGTTTTATAGAAATTATTCTACGCAACATTAAGTATAGAATTTTTTTAATGCATAAATGAAATTAGTTTTGATTATATTATATGTATCACCAAAGGGAGCTTTCACTACACGCAACCCTGACTTGGCTTGCATTACACGCAATCACGACCTCCCATGATAGTGTGTGTAATATACAATACCGGGTTTCACTAAACAATGATATATTGTTATAATATTATTATGAACTAGCCGTTATGAATAGTATTAACTGCATTTTGAATTTTATAAAATTATAGTTCATCTTACACATATCATAGAATGAGGTATGAGAATAAAATAATTTTTGTGAATAAAAGAACTATTTTTAAATAAATGCAGTTTTCCTCCTTTTATTGGGGACCCATTTTCAATCTAATTTTTGAAAAGTTTATAAGTTCAATTTTAAAAAATAAACTTCATATATTGAAACATGATATAAAAATTTACATTGGATAAAGTTTTGATATTTTTCTGACAACATTTTTATTTTGATGAATAGTAAAAACAGGCTAAATTTTACTAAAAAAACTTTGTTCATCAAGATAATTTATATGGTTATATTATAATAGTAAATTTTTATAAAGTATAAATAGAATATATTTTTACAATTGAATATAATTTATGTCATTAGCATTGATTTTAAATTGAATTTGTAGGACAAATCAATTCAATCTTTTACAATATTTTAAACAAAATCCCATTTTGTTGACAATGTGATTTATTTTAAATTAATTACCGCAACATCTATGTTTTGAATTTGGAAAAATGCATTCCATATTTGGAATCAATAGGTCCAAATTTTTTTAATAGGCTAATTTTTATTTTTGGGAATTATGAATAGTAACTACGGTAAATTTTATTTACCACATTTAAAGGTAAATCGGGTCATTAAGGGTAAAAATAAGATTATAAAATTAGACTAACAGATGAAAAAATTCAATTGGATGAATAAAAGTATAACCATATCACCTAAGGGTAGAAATAGATTCATTTCACGGACTTTTGGCCATGAAAATGATGTAATTATTATAAAACCAAAGAAAGTGACAACACGTCACTCTCTTATATCTTATAAGTGTAATAATTTAAATTTAGTGATTAACTTCATAAAACCACGAATATAAATAGTCTCCAAAAATAAAATAAAATTATATACATCCTGATAATTTATTTACAATTTTTAGGGATTAAATAATAGTCATTAATGGTGACCCAATAGTGATGCAGAAATTATTTTTTAGTGAAAAATCAAAAATATAGTTTTTATTAAACTAATAGTGACCATAAAAGGCACATAAAAACCGGAACAAAACATATTGGTCATGTACATGTAAACCATAAACATCCAATGGTCTAATATTTTTCCATTTGGAGCCTTATAAAAGCGATTATGACACATATATTATTTTACTTTAAATGATGTCAAAGTTGTAACCATCATACCTTAATAAAGATAATATTTTTAAAGTGGGTTGTTTTAGAATATAAATTAGACTAAAAGTATTATTATTAAATATATTATATTTATCTTCATCATAGTATTTTTTTTAAATTTTTATCCAACAAATAACTATATTAAATAATTATACAAAAATGATATATTAATTATTTTGTTAAAAAAAATATCAAATTATTGATATTAAAAGTATTAAAATAAATATTTTATGAACTAATTAATGTGATAAAATAATTTTAAATATGAATATGAATTTTTTTTAATCTATTAAAGAGGATTTTTTGAAAATATATTCTCTTTGGATTTTATTTAAATTAAAATAAATGAATTGAGTCAAAATTGACACTGTTGATATTTTATATTATTAAATTGTTTTAAAATCACCAAAATATTTAAAATTTAAAAATTAATAATTATATGATATAACATGTCATATATTATCAAATTATTTATAATTAACCACACATGAGTAAGTATTTATAACCATATAAAATTTATAACATTATTACCACAAATAAAATTAAATAGATTAAAGAAGGATAAATCAAAATGATAATGTTTAAAATAAAATAAAAACATGTCTAAATTTAATTGGTTGATGAAATTACACCAATATATTATATAATATCTGAATTTTAGTCACTTTTAAGGTTTTTATGTGGGATTTGGGTTTATTATAAATTAATATTTTAGAGGATTCCAAAAATGCCCCTCTCCTCCCTTATAAAAGGGAACCTCCACCCTCTCCTCTTAACACAAATTTGAGCCTTCAAGCTTGGCCAACCCCTGGCCATTTAACATTTAAACATCCATGTATTCCTAATAGAGGACCTGGTAATCTTCAAAGTCTATATTTAATGCCCTATGAGAAGGTTAAGAGGAGGCACGTCGAAGAAGAAGTAATCTCTTCTACCGATTCTTTCATGTTTTTTTATTCTTATACTTCCTCTTATTTAGTTGTTTCATTATAAAGTAATAAAATCAGTATAAATAATATACTAATATGTTATTATAAATATAAAAAACCTCATTTCACCTTCTATCCATCCTACGGAAAATGAAATCACCGCACGTGCGTACGTACGGAATACCGTCTCCACGCCGTGGTGTAAACTGTTTTTCCGACACCACCTTACTTGGATGGGTATAATGGTGTAATAAATAACTATATATGGTTATTATAACATCATACAGATTCTAATATATTATATCATCCACCCCAATTCCATTCAATAATTAGGGGAATGATATCATCGCTCGTTCGTACGTACGAATTACCGTCACCACGACAGGATGATATTCATTCTCCATGTTAATCATTAAAGAATGATTATAAAGTATATATAATAAATAATAATGATATATATGACATAATAATGCTACTGGATATATATATATATATATATTTCATCTATTTACTTCCATTCAATTCAATAAGGAAAGGAAAACAACGTTCATGCGTACGTACGACCTATCGTCTCCATGAAGTGTGTGATTCATTTCATTTATCTATCTATTATATATATATAATGAATATATATGATATATAAATCATGTATTAAATTTTTCATGTAATTAAATCATGATATAAGTAATAATAATATCAAGAACAACAAGTCCAAACACGTACGATAAATGAAATGGATATTACCCAAAATAATGCTTTAACATGGAATTGAAAAATGAACAGGTAATATAAAGACCTAAGATAATAATATATGATATCATAAGAATGACTATGATTATTTAATAAGTCAATTACATTATTTAAATCATTATAAAGGAGGTTCAGATATGTAAGAATCATATTGGACCTAAGGTAAGGGATAATTTTTCAAATCTCATTTTTATCCGAGATTGCTTATACATAAGTATTTACTGGGGTTATATTTTTCATCCATGTCCATAAAAATGTTTTTCATAATGTGTTTAAAAATATTCAATGTATGTTTAAATTCAATTTTACCCCTCTTTGACTTTTACATTTTGTTATGGAAGGAATATTTTTTTTTCATACGTGGAACTTTTTGACTTTTCTGGAAAAAGTACAAGAAGAATGTTTTTTTAACTTCTACGGCATGAACTGATTTTTACGGTTAAATAACACCTAATTTTCATGAAGAATACTCTATAATATTTCATGACTATTTTCAAATTAAATCCCTTTCTTTTAAAATTTCATGGAATTTTGTGAAAAGAAAATGTTTTTTAAGAAGAAAGGATATTTTCCTCAATAATTCATTTCAGGTGTATTATCAAAACCATTTTCCATATAAGATGACATTATTTAATATGTTTATATTTCAAGTATAATTTCTTTATTATATACATTTTTTCCTTTTTCTTATGAGAAATTATATCCATTTTTATTATATGGATTATGTTATGAGGGGATGATTTTTATGAATCCCGTTTTATTCGTTGGGTTATTATGAATGATGTATGTTTATTTTGTGGCACATGAAAGAATTATTTCATTATGAAATTGGTGGGAACTATATCTCCCTAAAATAAATTGGGTAAATATTTATATCTCATGAGATATACAGGGATGGAATGGTTAGTTAATCTGGTTTAGAGATACAGGACTGGAACGAGGTGTGAACTCGATTCAGTAAGAAACTGTGTCCATTAGGTTGGTCTTGCAAGCATTGCCTTGGATACTATTGAAATAATATAATGTGATTAATTTTTTTTCCACAATTACATGTTTTATTCCCATGTTATTTTATCATGATTGATGTTCCAGTATGATCTATTCCTTACGTATTACCATGTTTTATGTCATTGCTCAAGATCTTTATGTTTAAACATTATGTTCATGTTTTTCAAAAGTATATGGTTTGTTTTATTTTTTACATTCTTACCCTTACTGAGCATTTGAGAACACCCTTTATAAGTTTTATTTTCCCTAGGATTTAAAGAAATGTATTAGGTAGGAAAAAAATAAAATCATTTTTGGAGATGTTTAAGATCTTTCACCATGATTAGAATATTATGTTCTGAGTTTCCAAAGACAATAAACTAATCCAGTCTTTGGGATTTTTTTTTATGTATTATCTATTCCAAAAAATTAATGTAATATCCTTTTAATTCAAGTTTCATGTATCTATAGATAAACTATCACACATGGAAAGGTCGTGTGTCTAGAACTCATGAACCGAATGATGATAAGAATTTAGTTCCTACCACTAGTCCATGTGATATCCTAGTAAAACTGACTTTTTTGTTAATAAATTTAAAATATAAATATTAATTATGAACTAGTGGTGTTATTTAAAGGTCTAGATATTAATGTTTTATATTTTATTACATTTTCTAAAAATATATTTTTTGGAAAATAGTAAGAGGAATGTATAATTACTTTTAACCTTTTTTGGATCTTATAACCCACTAAAATTTATTTATAAATCCTCATGATAAAATAATTTTTGGATATTCATTAATTGGAATAAGGGATGCTTTTTAAATTTTTCAAGTCACAACCAAAGTATTAGATTATTCTTATTAAATGGAATGAAATAAATTAAGTATATCTTCACATGAGAGTTCATCAAAATTAGGGAAATGATCTTGGAACACAACATTTATCCTGTTACGTTCACACTAAATAAATCTAACATTATTTTAAATAATTATATATTCATGTTTTTATCCCTTTAACATTCCATTTACTATTCTCTTTATTATGATCAATTACCAAAATCACTCTCTATAATTATTTACACTTTTCTTCCAATTCTATATATTCAATTAACACTAATTTTTTCTTACATAAAAACAAGTTATGTGGTTTTCTGTACAAATTTAGTACTTCCTCATCTCTTTTATTAATATAAAATTTTCTTAGTATTTTTACAGTGTGGTTTCTTGATAGAATAATTTTCTAATATCAAACCATTAATTACTATAGCCATGTTTAAATTTCAAGGGCACAAAATATTTAAAGTGGAGAGAATGTAACACCCATAAATTTTAAATGAATAAGGTTTTATTCAATAGAGGATGTCAAATTAAACAAAAATATTACATAACATATAAAATAAATCTATTTAAATTTAATCTATTTAATATCATACATTTCGCACAATGTTGAGTGTGGTTTTCATTACCCACCACTCCACCTTAAACGAAATATGAAATATTATTAAAATATTATTATAATAGTCATCACATATACATTGGAATTGTAGGTATCATTAAATCCAAATAAATTATGACAAATATGTTTATATATTGATTAGTAATAAATTGATAATACATTACAAGAAAAATAAATGTTTTCAAAAAATATATTTTTTTAAAAGAAGGATTATTCACACTTTGCGCATATAATTTAAACATAATTTTATCCAAATGTAGAAAATTTATGTGAAAAGACAAACATAATTTATGAAATATGGATATGAGAATTATTTTAGGGCGAATTATTGGGATTTTTGAGATGTTTCATTTTATGATGAATATAAAAACGTACTGAATTTTAATGAAAACCTCCCTTTAAGATAAAATAATTTATAATCGTAAATAAAATTTAAAATAGTTTTTTAAGTAAAATCAATTAAATTTTATTTTAATTAATACAATATAGATCATTTTAAGACTTTTTTTGTTGAGCTTAGATATGAAATCATTGTAAACATTTAAACATCGTTACCCTAAAAATATGTTTCCTCCTCACACCTGCATGATTAGTTTAAATTAAAATATGGACACTTATTTAAATTTATTTTTCAAAAATGGATTACATATTTTGACTCAAAAATAATTCCTAATTTATAATAAGTTATATGATTTTTTACGAAAATTAATATTATATTTTGTAAAAATTAGTTTCCATTACTAACGTAAAAATGAGTTTGGTGAGGTGGCCAAAAGAAAAAGATAAGTGTAAAAATGACCATTAAATAGTACAATATGTTTTATGGCCATATTTCAACCATTACACATATAAGGCTTGATGATGGCCCATTTGGGACCCTTGATCCATATTAAAAATTTGGGAGAACTCAATACCTTTCAAAAATACCATGTATGTCCTCTCCCTCACTTATAAAAGGACACCCACAATCCTATAAAATTAATACTTTCAAAAAACATTGGATCAACTAATACCTATAAAAATCATATCCAAAGTTACATCCCCTAATCCTATAACACTTATTTTTTGATGAAATACAACCTAGAATGTATTTAGTAAGAACCCAAGGAGTATACCCGAAGAAGAGGTAATGTTTCTCTATGAGTGTCATTATTTTACTTTTTTTTTCACCAACTCATTCAAATTTTTTTAAACCATAATAATAAAATTACCTTAGTATGGGTCATGAAATAAGTCACAACTATCTTCCTCAACAACGCTCTAGAGAATATCCAGCTTCAGGCGGCCCCAAGTTCAGAAAAAATAGTTCTCATATGGTGGTGGAATTTTCATTACCTAGCGGTGGTTTGGCTTCATCTTGGATGACCCCTTCCATCCAGATATATGACGCTCTACCATTGAAAAAAAAGATCTTGTTTGGAATACTAGATCTGGTTTGTTTGAGTGTGATGGAGATGGTGCTTTAGGTGTTGGTTCGACAAAAGCTCATGGTTGTGGGAGACCACGGTGGATTGATGTCGAGGTGTGTCCTAATAGGTGGAAAAATGCGATGGGGCATATAGGATAGTATGATGGTTGGAGGCGTTCAACAGTGTTACGAGATACTGTTGATGCGTTCGATGGCGGGAAGCATTCATACTGGGTGACATGGTCCTGACTGGTGTTGTGGTTCCCGCATTTAGTGATAGAATCTCAGTTGGTGATGAAGGTGCTTTAGATCTATAGCACGGTGGATAGATCAAAGTTATGATGGCTCGACAATAATGGCTCAGCACATGTGGTGGGGATTCTATGTCTTTGATGGGTGATCTGATTGGGGTGAGTCCACTCGGCATGGTGGTGCTCGGGGAGTGAGCGGTTTGGGCTACACTGGATCTGGGAAGCGGTGTTTGGTTTTGGTGTGGTCGGATCTGGGCGTTTGAGGTGGGTGATGGAGAATCCTAATTTGGAGACCAGGAATGGCATGGTGCAAAGATTTGGCTGTGGTGGGGTCCTGTGGGTGTGTGGTTGCAGTTAGAAGTTATGTAAACTGGGCCTTAGTACCATATTTTCCTTGTTTCTGGGCCTATTGGACCTTGTGTCATGTTATTTGTAATGGTTCTATTCCATTTGGCTTTAGGGCCATTTCTTATAAGGCCTTTGCTCCTTTGGGTTATTGGTTTTAAGTTGGGATCTCCCTTTTACCATTAATGTTTTTATGTGTTTTTTATCTTTTCATTAAAGGGGATTACCACACCTTTCTTTAAAATTATCCTCAGTTTTTTCCATATAATGGGATTTTTTTATAATATGTTACATACCTAAATCACCTCCACTTCCATCAGATGGATTTTTATATCATCATTTGTGTATATGATGGACAACCGCCACATGAACCGATATCGTTCATGTCCCCATTTCTACCTCTCAATGATGTGTATAATGATTGATAAAAATTATATATATTATATATATAATTTGGTTATAAATATTTAATCACTATAATATATATATATTTTTTACATTTTATTCTATAGGATATATAATAACTTTTTTCATGAGCATTGCAGACTACCGCCTCGCAAGGCAATGTGACTCGAAATTCACTAACGCATTATATAGAAGTTGATAAAGACAAAGTTAATGATTATATGTGATATAAATTAAATAATTATGATATTAATGACATATCTATCATTATTTAAATACAATATATAAAATTTTATATTATTCCTTTTCACTTACCTAAAGTAGATAACATCATTTTTCTTATGTGGACTCCAACCTTCATGAACCGATATGAATCTCATCAATCACCACACCACATAGACGATATATATAATTATATCCCATATCAATTTTGATATTATTATCATTTTATAAATATTATATATTACAAAACTCAATTCCATAAAGATCATTGAAAACAGTAAATGTTACTCATGCATATCTATACCCTACTATTTCTATGATAATATTGTATTTCATTTTTGATATCCATCATTTATTATTGGTTTTTAAAGTAAAATTGATGTAAAAATATTATTATTATGTAATTATAATTATTATATAAAATATTAATCTATATAATATGCAAATGAACAAAATCATTCCTGATGAAACACAGATGAGAAAACATAGAAATAAACACCAGAAATAATTAAAACAATGAAATATTTTTAATAAATGGAAACAATATGATATTAGTGGACTATATATGATATTATAAATATTTTTATTCTTATTTATTTATTTATTAAAATTTTAAAAACAAATATATTGGAGGATAAATAATAATCAATGAAATGTAATCACGAGGATATTAATTGTTTCCCAATTTCATTACATTGTGGTATATTGTAATGTTATGTACCTAATTTATTTTCTATGGTGCTTTACTTTTACAATTATTTTCTAGAATAATTCTCTCTAGATTTTATTTTATGTTTTAATTTTTATTACTTCATTTAGGGGGTTTTAAATTAAATGTTACCACGCGGTAAGGGATTTCAAAACTCAATTTTCACTCATTGGGTTAAATATCTACTTTGATTAATATGTCCTAATAATATGATGTGTGTAGTGAATTTTTTTTATAATATGTAATATGTAAAAATTGTATGTGTATCTATATTTTATAAACATATTCGATCAACTGATTAATTTTTATTCACTATTATAATGTTTTTAAGGTTTTATTTCACAATCACATTCTAATTGGGATTTTTTATTCTTCAATAAACGTATAAGGAAATTAATGAACAATTTCCAAATAAACCATTTTAATTTTATTTAACATTCATAATTCATGATATGTTAAAATAATAGTACCATTTCCAACTCTTTGGTACGTAAAATACGTAAAAAATTGTTTTTTTATGAAAATATAACTTCATTTCTCTCTTCAATCAGGAATATATTTTAATCAAACACTGTGTTTTCAAATAATGTTTTCAATATTGTTCATAAAATTTCGAAAATTATTTATAAAAGTAATTTTCATAAATATTTTTTACAAAAAAAATCAATAGAATCTTATGCAATTTTTAAAAAAAATTCCAATTTGAATTTTACCAAACGTATGAAGGGATTCTTCTTAAAAAAAATTCTAAAAAAATTATAATGAAATTTTTAGTGTTAAAATGTAATTTTATATTATAATTTAATAGAATGTACTAAACTATCCATTTTCATGACTATAATTTCTTTGAAGCATAATTTTCATGTTTAAGATGATCTATTAGATGAGTTTTTTTTTAAATGTGATTTTTAAATATTAGGATTTTTAAAAAAATAAAAAGAAACAGAATATTTTCCTCATGAATGATTTAAAAGTTCATTATTATGCTATTTATATTCATTAATGATGAAAATCATTTATTATTACTCTTATGGATATATGTTGATTCCATTATTATTCATCCAATGGATGGTTAATATTTTTTTGACCAAAATTATTTTTGAAATTCACTTCTTTTTTTCATTTTGAAGTCATTAAATTCCCCTTGAAATATTCACATTCCTATGATCATTAGATATTAAATTTCCTGTAAATATACATTTTATTTATCATGAATATTCTTACATGTAAAACCATATACCATTATGACATTCAATGTTTACATTGAATGTTATTTTTTTTATTTAAAGAAATATTGATAAATATTTATTCTTTACTCAATGCAGATATTTTTGATAGGTGACATTAGTTATCAATTATATCGATTATTTGATATATGATAAATTTATTAAAATTGATGAAATATGTGGGGTCTTGTTAATTAATTCCCTTAACACATCAATAGTCTCATGGGATGAATAACCTTTTTAATACATGGTTAAATAGGTTTCGATCCATCAGTTTTAAACTATTTTAGCTAGAGGTTATAATGTATGGAAGTTAAGAAAGGAAGAGTTCATACAATCATGGGACAAATTAGCTATTTGGTTCGAGGACCTCATCAATGATGATCCAGAGAGAGAGGTAAATGGACTATACTGGCAACTACATTGGAAAAATGCATCTTATAGGGTTAAACATGGATTCAAGGGTTCGTTTATCTCTTTTGTTGTTTGATGCTATGGTTTTCTGTATGGACATAGGTTCTAACATTTCCTTAAAAGTGGTAGAAATAAAAAAGTAATTTTCAGGTTATTGTTAAAATATTGTGAGAATATATCTTGATAGTAAAGGTATCATGATCCAAGGAGACATGATGTTTAATAATTTATAATTCTCTTTAGTAAGGGGTGATTTATTATTTTCATGGATATTTTCACTATGACGTTATATCTAGATGAATTTATTTTTTATATTGTTGATTAAATGGAACATGTTTTATATTTTATTAACTTTTCAGATTGGTTATCCCTTATATAATTATTTAAATGGAATTGGTTTTCTGTTATTTATTTATTTATTAAAATGGAATGGATTTTTCGTTAATTACCGTTAAATATTTATTAATACATATCTAGATATTTAAATCACTTATTTTATTATTTATATACCTTTCTAAGTTGATTATTATTATTGACTAATAATAGTTTCCATTATACTTAACCTTTACTAAGATTCTAAGATCAATCTAATTTTGTTTTATTTTTTTGGAATCCATTATGTCTAAAATTATTGATATTCAAGGATATTGTATCATGAATAATGTTATTATTTGGAATAATATGTTATAATTTGTGTATTCCAAATATTGAGAATGATGCATGTGTATAACTAGTTTAATAAGAATACTAAACTATTCAGTCCTTCGTGATGTGATTACTTGTATATTTTCTTATTTAATAAATCAATCACTAAATCTAGGCTACCGTGTTCAGGGTTTATATAATACCAAAATTATCTTAGATTTAATATTTGTGTTTTTTCAGGAATATTTTATGTTTCTATGTATAGTGAAAAATACAAAATTTTAGTTAAAAAATTCCATTTCATTTAAATTATTTATAATGAAAAATTATATTTTAACTGGTTTTAATGAAAAATAAGTTCAATTATATTTTTTTAATACAAATTATCTCATTGTTATCATTTAAATTTTGAAATTTTATATGAAAACATCATATTTTTTGACCATTTTCTCTTTGAAACCCCGCTTTGTATTCACTGCTAAGGGATTAGATTGAAATTAATTTTTTTAACATAGGTGGATGAATGTGGGAAAATTGGATTCCATTTTTGGAATAAAAAATATATTATCTAATAATGAAAGGAAAAATTTTAATGAAAAAAGAATATAAAAAATAAGAAAAATAATTTGTTGTAGTTATGGTAAGAAATGGATTTACAGGGGGTTTAATTAAAATGATAGTGCATAAAATAACTAAAAACGTTTCCAAAACTTTTTTCATGACATAGTTATACCCAATCATGACTATTTGTGACTAATATTCAATTTTCCCCATTTTTTAATGTCAAAAATGTGGGTACGGGTTTTTTGACGCCGAATAAAGCCCGCAACTCCCGGAGGAAGTTTCGGAATGATGAAGCGAAGTCATATTCAGAATCAGAGGCCCGATCCGGAGGCCCGAGAAGTGGTGTGCGAAATAAAGGAGGATCTGCGCGCAAAATGTTCTGTGCGCGAAGTGCTCCCGGGATTTGATGAATTGGACCGGTGAGGCGCGCAATAATTGCACGCCCCATTTCTCCAAGGCGAGATTTTGCATGCAAGCGGTTCTCGGTGCGGAAAACTTCGCGCGCCACCTGGATTCTGCGCCGGAGGTCACCTATAAATATAAGGTGACCTCGAACAGTTTGGGGTTTGAGGAATCCGAAGCGACTCTCGTGCGCGTAATTCGGCTCCCCCACGCGCGCAACATGCGGTCCAGAATTTGAATTGACTCCCGTGCGCGTAATAGCGCGCCCAAAACGTTCATGAGTTATGGTTATTTTCCTCGCCAAGTCGCCCCGGGATCCGCCCTTTGCGCGAGATCCCCCTGGATTAGACTACAGTCCATCCCCTTCGGGGTCCTCCCCTTGCGCGCAATTCCTTCGTTTGCGCGCAGGCCGACCAAGTTGCGTGCGACCCCTGCCATGGGTGCGCAATTCCTTCCTTTGCGCGCAATCCCTTCCTTTATGTGTCGACCCGGCCTTTTTCGCGTGCATTCCCAAATTGCGCGATGGCCCTGTGTTTTCTGCGCAGTAGCCTCAATTGCGCGTATGACTGCCCTATTGCGCGCAGGCCTCCCTTATTGCGTGCAGCCTATCCTGTGTGCCGCTCCTATTGCACGCAATAGTATACAGGCTCGCACCCGCTGGTCCATACCACGGGGGCTACGCCCCCGCACCCCCACTCGGGGTCAGTGCCGGGCTTCGGTCCCGGCTACCGTCACAGACCCCCATGAAAATGGAGAGTCGCACCGCGAACTTCTCGGGCCGGGATGTTGGGATTTTCCATTGCGCCCTTATGCGCACCCACCTTCCATCTAGGGAATTCCATGATTTGAGATACTCCTCCGCACGCTGCGAAACACCTTGAGTTGACATATTCCTCTTGGTTTGTTTCCTATGTCGTGTGTTGATATTCTCATCATCAATTCCCCTGAGAAGAATGTTTTCTCATTCAATAATAGGATGCCTCTTGTTCCAAATAAGAGATGCCTTATTCTCCAAGCATAAGATGCCTAATTCCATGATTACAGTGGCATAGTTTCAAGAGCGTTGGAATCCGTTCAAACATTCCATCACTCCACCCCATGCTTTGCATGTCCTTCATTCGGATCTGCATCCACTTCCAAGTCTGGAGGGACCCCCTAACGGTATGGATGATTGACCTATGGTCCACCTGCTGTCCTGGGCCAACGCCCCGAAAGGATTTGGGCGACACTTTGAGTCATGTCCTGTGTTTCGAACACGGTCCGCAGTCGACCCCTCATTTGTTTGTCCCCATTCTAGGCTAACACGATAGGATGCTATGTTGTGAACATGGTCAGCAGCTATCCTCTATCGCCACGCAGCTCTCATTGCATTCCGAATGCCGTTCATGTGATTCACACTTTTCATATCCCTTTGTTCGGTCCGATTCCAACGCCCTTGGAATTATCCCGCTTGTGCACTTGCGCATAGGTGCATACCTCAACCCACCAATGAGTTGGGATGCCATCATGGCCAGACATGAGGAAGATATTATGGGCATCTTCCTTGCGTATGCCCCATCCACCATAGCCATGCTAACGTAGACCCCCCGGTGGTTTGCCCTACAGCCCCCTTCACCACAGCCTTGCCGATGCCTTCCCTTCCACAAGGGGTAGAGGGTGTTGGGCATGTAAGCCCTAGGGGTGTGGAGCAAACCCACATCGTCCAAGCTGCAGGACGTTAAACTGCTAAGCACCTCTTCCTTAACACAAGACGTTAAACTGTGGTCCGACCCCGTGCTTTGTACGCAGGGCCCCCCCATCTCGAACATTTTTTACGCCCACTCGTCTCCACGGGAGTGGACTCTTCCTCACATGGAATGAGATCCTCCTTGTTAGAGCGGTGTTTGTCCGCGGGGGAAGGGATTCCTTAGAGCGTAAGCCCCTAACCTTTCGTATGGATGACTGCACCCGTGCATCTCCGTACTTCCCCCTTGCCAAGGCCAGTGGAGTCCTTCTCCCACTGCGCTTTGTCGCACCATGGGCCTCCACCCTGGAGTAAGCCCCGACACCAAGGGCCGCTAACCACGCGTAAGCCCCTATTTCATCTTTGGGCCGCTCAATGCGTAAGTCCCATTCCGCTTCTCACGGACGCACCCTTCGTGGCGTGATCATCTGGTCCCTGGTGCCTCTTGTTTCCCACACCGAGCATGACTCACGTGGGCTTAGAGTGAGCATCAACCATGATATCCTCCTATGGTTCGCCTCAGAGCGTAAGCCCCATCCCAGCGTACTACGTGGACTTTGATTTGTGCTAACGCATGGTACGTAGGAAGCCTCCATGAGGTTCAAGCCCACAACCTGGTCGTCTCGACCTCTCCATGTCGGTCCCCTGACCACCTTGGGCTGCCTCAGAGCATAAGCCCCAAATCTCACGTCCCGCATGACGTTAAACTGTACCCCGTATCGCATGACGTTAAACTGTATCGCGTCCCGCATGACGTTAAACTGTATTCCATCCCACATGACGTTAAACTGTATCCCCCCTCTTGGGCCGTCTCAGAACATAAGCCCCATGCTTCACCCCACCATCCATCCTAATCCATACCAGGGCCGCCACATCCCGGTGAGATCATGCCACCCTTTCCCACTTCCTGTTATACGGGAGGCCGCCCACGTGCTGGCCCCAACATCGGTGTTCCCCCTCGGGACCCTTTAACCTGATCCGTCTCCGCAAGACGTTAAAATCGCGACATACCCCGTGTTAAAAATGGGAAGCTGAGGAAAACCTCAGATGGTACACATTCCCCGCGTTCGATGTGGGATGCCTCGGGCTTCCGCGCCCTCGAGAAACCCTGTGATGAGGGACCAAAGACAGACATGCTGACGATGCCCCAACGTGACCATTCTCCTCACCGTAGGTTGCTTTCCTGACATGACCCCTTGGAGCATCTTAACGGAAGATGCGTAATTAACTAGCGTCCATGTATATAAGGCACCAGGAATGAGCTTCACGAACCCGTCTTAAATCTATGAGGGAGACCCGGACTAGGTGACGAACTCCGAGGAGGAATCCACGGAAGGAAGAACCGACATCCCATCATCCCGGTTTCGATCAAGGAGCAGACGTCCCTGAACAAGGAATGGATGCCGCCCGCCTTTGGAATGTGGGAATACGAGGCCACAAGCAGCGCGCCCTCCCTGGCGGACGGACGCACGCGCCCCGTCGAAAGCGTCGGAAACATGGTTTTTATTTTAAAAATTTTGGTGTTTTCCACTATCCTCACCTATACATGCCACCCCTTCTCCTCTCTTCTTGAGACGTTAAAACAAATTTTTCTGATACATACCAAAAGAACTTCTAAAATTACCTCCCCACATCCACTAATAATGATTTTAGTAATAATTACTTCATATAAAAGAATTTTATTTAAACTATTGGAGGTTACCTATGGAATAAGTAATGTTCTTGGATGTGCATTTTTTATATAATCTCTTCCTCCACATCCTTAAATTAATATTAACCCATGATGATATAATATAATATGTACGATCCATTTAATTATATGTGTTAATGATAATGTAATGACTTAAAATAATATCCACTTCAATTTCACCATCTATATGAGGTATATAACCCTTTCCATGACTTTTTAATTATATAAGGTGGTTGGGTAGAATTTGGGAGAGTTTGGGAAGGTTTTGGAAAACATTGGAGGCGTATTAAGGTTTCACGGTTTGAGTATAGTTAAGGGGAAACCCTATGAGATAACATTACGGGAAGTGGGGTTACGACGTGTTTTCACATGATTTGTCTTACCATGAAAGCATTTTCTACAATATGACCATTTGAGGTATCATCAAGCACATGGTAAGAGCACGATTTGTCAAACCGTGCGAGCTAACCAAGCGGCCAATTAAAAACAGTTTTTTAAATGATGTTAGATGGGATTTATCCGAACTCACCCCAAGTTTCTCCCACACAAACCCAATGTGACATTTCTTCTTCAAGAGGGCCAGGGGTGCTCTCCCACACATTTTGTAAGGGATTTAATGGGTTTCATGGTGGTTTAAATGAGGTTTGTTTTATGTAATTATTCTCTCTTGTTTTTTTTGTGGTTTTCCATAGATCTACTCTTACCCTTCTCTAGGATTTCTAGATCTGCATTAGTTTCATGTAGATATTGCGTTTTAGTTGCCTAAATTGTGGATTTTAATGTCTGTTGGTGTTATTGAAGGAGACCTAGAGTTGTTTTAGTGGAGCATGTTCCCAGATTTGTGGTGTAGTTTCTTGTGGGTCGATTTTGTCATAACCCTAAAGTTATGTGGCTTCTATCTCAAATCCACAATATTAGAACAAGAAGGCATATTTCAATTAATTTGTTTCTCATGGATTGATTTTTTTGTTGTTGTGAGGAATTGGTTACAATCTCTTTGGTAATGTTATTGGCATTATTGGGAAAAAAGGGGTTCTACAGTTAAATGTTCTTTTTGTTGGATTTTAAAATAATGATTTTAAAAATGGTCGCATTGGTTGTTTTATGGAAATGGATTGAAAAAATGATTATCAATAAAATAGGGATGCTTTATTGAAATGTGATATGACATGGATGATGTTCCAAGGGATTGTTCGATTATGAAATTGTTAATGGAATGTTGTTGTGGCCTTGGTGTGTTATATGCTTAGTTACATGCATGTTTTTGTGGCCTTGATGTGTTATATTCCTGGTTATGGACACGTTGTTGCGACCTTAGTGTGTTATATGCTTGTTAATTAGTTTTTTCATGTTAGTTTTGCGATTTGAATTAAGTGAAGTGGGTGTTGAGTACCTCTATATAAAGAGGATGGAGAGTGGATGGAAGGGCCACTGTCAAGGATAGGTGGGCAGGAAGTACCACTTGATTCGTAAAGTAGTAAACAAGTTTGGATGGGTTATTCCACCATGTTTTTTCCTTATTTTGTGTTTCTATACAAGAAGATATCGGTCCGATGTTCAATGGTATATGGTTGTGTGGATTTCTTATGAGTTTTGGTCATTTGGGTAAAAATGGTTTGGTAAAAGCGTGTTTTGATTATTATAAGTTGTTACACTATGTAATGTTTTATATAAAATATTTAATAAAATTGATCTAATGGTCTTATACAAGGGACATGTGTAGGGAATTCATTTTGTGAAGTCATACTATGTAATAGTACTCACCCCTTGCTTTGGAACTTTGGTGCTTTTGTAGATGTTGTGTTCCTGGACACAGGTAATAGTAATGTATCTCATTTTTCTAGTGGATTGACTTGATGATTTGTTTATGTTGTGGTAATTGGATCATGGATCATGGTGTGGAGCTATGGATGGTGTCCTAGTTATTTGGTTTCTTCTTATTTATTCTTCTACTTTGTAGTCTGATTTTTGTTTGGTGGTATTGGTATTTGGGAATTGTTATGGAATAGTTTAGTTGTCTTTTGGTAATTTATAGTATGGGTTACTTTTTTTACCTGCATCATGGAATTTTTTTATACTGACTTGTTTGATTGGTTAATTTTACCTTAATGAAAAATAATTCCCCTATGATTCATGAAGTCCATGTCATTTATTTCCAACCTTTGTAACCATGGGAA
This sequence comes from Viscum album, assembly GCA_963277665.1. Lineage (NCBI taxonomy): Eukaryota > Viridiplantae > Streptophyta > Magnoliopsida > Santalales > Viscaceae > Viscum > Viscum album. The sequence goes on along the minus strand of OY728138.1, from coordinate 1,697,702,950 downwards.
CATAGCTTAAGGCCGAATAACATTCATCCGCCTCTCATGGAATAGGATTGTTAGAACATGGATTGTATATCATAAAAGGTCGTAGCTAACCCTTTTATGTGTTACTTCATGTTACCCGAGATTTGGGTACATAATTGTTTTAGAGACACTTATAGACATTTGAAATCTCATTATCGTGGAAGTAGCCAATGAGATGAGAATGACATTCATGGTAGAAATTAATTCCCTTTAGGATGCATATTTCATTGGCATATAATGATTTATGGTGCGATATGAATGTGAGGATTCTGAAAATATTTAATTGGGTTTCAAAAAAAGGATTTGAAACATTAAAACTTGTGATATTTTTATAATCTGTCGATTTTCAAAACATGGTGGATATTTTAGAATAGTTCAATATGTGAAATGTGAACTTTTGGAAAGGATGGTTCTAATAGTTGTTATGTAATTTAATTTAAAAGTTGTATACCATTCTTATTAATGGAGTGAGACATATGGTTGATTTTTTATTGATAGGAATGTCCTCAGGTATGTGTCATAGAGACCAACCAAAGGATGTTGCTAAATATGTGGTTTCACCTGAGCCCTAGGTGAAACATCAGCTAGTGAAAAATATAGTGTAATATTACCAAGATGTTCGAATTGAAAATAAAGAGGATGAACTAAAGCATCTGGATCATGCAGTTCAGTTTCAATGGAAGAATCCACCCATATTTAGGGGTGATTCGGAGCCAGAAAGGGTTGAGGAATGGATGAACAGAATGAATAAGATATTTGAATTCTTCGGAACACCAACATAGTTTAATGTGGATTTATCCATTTATATGTTAGAATATCCTTCCCTTCAGTGGTGGGAGCTAGTGGTCCAAGCTAAGATGGACCATGACGTGACATGGGAGGGTTTTGAGGATTTTTCAATAAAACAATTCTACCCTCATATGTTTTTTATTTTGTGTACAATGCATTTCTTCAGTTTGAAGAAAGGGAACATGGAAATAATGGAATATGTGGCTATGTTTATGAACATTGTGCAGTTTTCACCCGAGGGGCTGGTTGTAGATCTTTGAAGGCACATGATTTTAAAGCTGGGATGAACCAGGAAATTCATTCCATGATAGATTTGTTTTGTATAAATGATTACAAGGAAATTTCCAATAGAGTTATGGTGGATGAGAAAGATCTTTTGGGAGCTACGGGATGTGGAAGTATGCTCGTACCCACAAGGAATAGTGGGAACTTGAATTCTAGGTTCAAGAGGAAGAGGGACACTTATCTCTAGGGTGGATGTGCGACCCATAATCTGATGGTAGGATCGGAGAATCTTCCTCCGAAGCCTCAGTGTATGTTGGGTTGTTTTCAGTGTGGCTATATGGGACACATCAAGAGGGATTTTTCAACACAACCTTATGTATGTTATTACAGTAGGAAGACGGGGAATCTTTATTGTTATTGTCATAATTCTCTGAGGTCGGGTGTCTGTGACACTCCCCAGGGGTGGTATGGGTCTTATGCCTTGACAGGATGGTGGAAAATTCATACCCCTCTCTAGTAGAGTAAAGTTAGCCTTGGTGATTCAAGGAATTACCTAACACCTTTGAAGGGTACTAAAGAGAAGGTCATGGAAAGAAAGTAATTATCATGGGATAAATAGGATTTGATGGATGATCAGTCACGGTCATCCATGTTTCGAGGTACACTTCTTTTAAATTCCATTTTGATTCAATATTTCTTTGATATAGGTGTTTCCAAATACTTTCTTGCCTCATGAGTCGTTAGTGTGTTGGGTTTACATGTGGAAATGATGCCTTCTATTTAGAAACATCAAATTCTTCTATGTCAAAGAGAGTTTAAATATTTCCTCTATAGAGAGTGTTACTATGATGTGGATGGAATTAAATTGATGTGGGATTTCTCAGTGCTTGAGATGGATTCTTATTACATAATCATGGGGATGGATTGGTTGGGTATGTTAAAGTCCCACATCAATTTCTATGCATGAACAGTTATTTTTACATTGAATAATGGTATTGAAAATCTATTTAGAAGGGAGATGAATGAAATTTTGTGTTCCAATGAATTTATGTCACCAAAAGTTGGAACAATATCAGATTAGGTAGAGGATTTGTTGTTTTCATTAATAAAAGTTTTTCAGTAGAGTGTTCTTTTGGCAGTTTTGGATCCATTTATGGATGTACTTCCCAATGAATTCTCAGGGTATCCACCAATGAGATAAGTGGAGTTCTCGATTGATCTCTTTTTGAGGACCAGTCATATATCACTCCCGTATTACCAAATGGTACCAATAGAATTGATGGAATTAATGGTGCAGTTGGAGGAGTTATAGAGAAAAGGGTTCATCCATCCTATCACATATCTGTTGGCAGGGCCATTTTTTTTTGTTAAAAAGGTGGATGGAACTCTACAACTCTATGTTGATTATCATAGACATAATCAGGTTATGATAAAGAACTGATATCCACTTCCACACATTGATTATTTATTTGACCAGTTGAGTGGAGGTAAGTTGTTCCACAATATTGACTTGTGGTCAGGATATCATAAATTTCAGGTAAGGAAGGAGGATATAACAAAATAGCTTTTAGATGAAGATATATCCATTATGAGTATTTTTTTATTCCCTTTCGTCTTAAAAATGCACTAGCGGTGTTTATGTAATTGAAGAATCGGATATTTTAGAGATATATGGATTCTTTTATGGAGGTATTTGTTGATATATATACAACTGTATTAGAGGAAATGGATAGAGAATGGGCAGCACTTGAAGATTGTATTGGGGATCTTGATGGATCATTGGTTATATGCCAAATTTTCAAAGTGTGACTTTGGGATAAAGGAGGTTAATTTCCATATATATGTTATTTCATAGGGGGTTGTTTCTATTTATCTAGAAAAGATAGAGGATGTTATTTCAGGGAAACCACCAATGAATGATTTCGAGATACAAACAATCCTTGGCCTAGCTGCGTATTATTGATGTTTTGATCATGATTTCTCATGATTGTCTTCATTGATGACATTTTTGAAAAGGAGGAATATTCCATTTCAATGGGACGAGATGTGTCAAAAATGATTTGAAGAGATAAATGGTCCACTTACATCAGCACCAATCATGGATTTCCTAGAACTGGGAAAATTCTACATGGTGTATTGTGATGCATCGGGATCAGGGTTGGGGTGTATTCTCATGCAGGGGGTCATGTGGTTTCATATGGATCACGTTAGTTGAGGATTCATGATATGAACTTCTCAACACATGATTCAGAGTTGGAAACAGTGGTTCATTCCTGAAAAATGTGGCGTCATTATCTCTTCAGTGAGAAATTTACAATGTTTACCGATCACATGAGCATTAAATATATTTTCTCACAGAGATATTTGAATTTTAGTAAAAGGAGATGGATGGAATGACTCTAGATTTTTGATTTTGACATATTGTAAATAACAAGTAATTTAATTTTGGTGGTAGGTGCATTAAGTAGGAAATCATATGATCAGGTGGAAAAACTAGCATTAGATTAGTGACAGTTGATGTTGGTCATAGACGACATGCAGTTGGAATTTTAAGGAATGGGGAAACAAAGTCATATTCTTTCCAATTTCATTAGATCCTAAAATTTTTTCTTTAATTAAATAGGAATACGAATATGATTCTGAATGTATTTTGATGAGGTCAAAACTCAATGGTGGCTAGACCATTGAGAGCTAGGATCTAAATAGATATTAGGTTTTGGTTTTTAGAATCAAATGGTGGTACTGGTGGCTTGTCAGGAGGAACTTATCAGGGAATATCATCATTCTTGGTGGGATGTCTGTCCTTGAATTCATAAGATGTATAAGGTTTTTAATGTGAAGTTTTGGTGGGCTGGTATGAAAGGGGTTGTGGCCGAGTTTGTCTCGAGATGCTTAACTTGACAGCAGATCAAGGCAGAGCATCAGCAGAAAGCATGAATATTGCAGTCCTTAACTATACCAGTGTGTAAATGGGAGTAGATATTGATGGATTGTGTGTCAGTTCATCCATTAATGGCTAGGAAACATGTTTCCATATGGGTGATTGTGGATCGGCTCACAAAGTCGGACCATATCATCCCAATTCGTGAAACTCATATGATGGAAGATCTATCCAAAATCTATATCAGGGAATTGGAAAAGAGGCATGGTGTTCCAGTTTATATTAAATGAGATATAGATATGATTTTTACATAGTTTTTTGGAAATCTTTACATCTATCCCTTGGGAAATAGTTTATGATGAGCACAACATATCATCCTCACACATATGGTCAATCTGAGAAGATGATACAAAATTTGGAAGATATTCTCTAGTCTTGTGTGGTATATTTTTGTGTTTAATGGTAGGAACACTTACGATTGAGGGATTCATCCTATAATAATAGTTATTGGGCTTCAATGCATATGGCTTTGTTTGAGGCAATGTTTGTGCATCTGTGTCGTTCTCCAATATTTTGGTTGGAAACAGGTGAGACTTTGATGATTGGACCGAGACTTTTCTAAGAGGCTATAGAGAAAACTAGGCTAATCAAGAAGAGGATGGATATGGCTCAAAGTCATCAGAAATAATTTGCAGACCATCATCGAAGACTGTTGTCATTCTAGGTGGGTGATCTTGGGTTTTTGGGAATCTCTCTAAGGTTGATACATCTTCAGTTTGAGAAGAAGGGGAAGTTATCTCCTAGGTATATTGGCCCATTTGAGATAATTGAGCAGATTGGAGAGGTGATCTATCGGTTGTCTTTTCCACCATGGTTTGGTGTAGTGCACACTGTGTTTCATGCAATGTAGTTGAAGAAGTATGCACCAGATCATGACCATTTGATTTGTTGGGATCACGTTGAGCTAGAACCAGATGCTTCTTTGGTTCATGTGCTAGTGTGAATTATGGACAGGGAGGAGAACATATTGTGCGGGAAATTCATTGGATTATTTTGGGTTTTTTTTGTATGATCAGATTCAGGAGGAGACAAGGGAGTGGGAGAAAGAGATGATCGAGCAATGGCCAGTGCTCTTTCAGCAAAGTGGGGGTTCTCTACATTCCAAGGATAGAAATTCCAATTGTGGGGAGAATTTAGCATCCTCGATTGGAGGTATATAATCATTTCTTAGGTCTTTCTAAGTATATTAGTTGATTTGGTGGATTTTGGGATTGTTTTCGATCGTTTTAGAAAACATCAGAGGCCTTTTAAGGATGCACGGCTTAAGAATGGTTGAGGGGAAACCATATGAGATAACCATGCAGGTAGTGGGGTTAAGCACAGTATGCACACAATTTGTCTAACCTTGCGATGCTTCCATGAAACATTCCCCTTTAAGGTAGTAGTAGGAACATGGTTAGCGCACAGTTTATCTAACCATGCGAGCTAATCATGTAACCCTTTAAAAACGATTTTTTACATATTTTTATTTGGGATTTACCTTAACTCACTCAAATCACCTCCCATATGAATCCTACATAGGATTTCACCTTATCATGTGTTAGGGATGCTCTACCACTCTTTTTTGAAGGGATTTTATGGGTTTCTTTTTGGTTTGAAGGCATTTCATCTCGGTTAACTCTTCTCTCATGGTTGTTTTGTGGTTTTCTCTAGATATACCATTCACCCTCTCTTGATTTTCTATATATACATCTTAGGAAAGTATATATTGGCTTTTGGTTTCCTCAAGTGTGGATTGTATGGATTTTTTCATAGGGAAGGAGACCTATAGTGGTTTTAGTGGAGCATGTGTCCATATTTGTGGTGCTGTTGTTTATGGTTCAATTTTTTCATAACCTTAAAGGTATGTGAATTCTCCATAGACTCCAATTGTTTTAGAACAAGAATGAATTTTACAATTAAATTTTTAATGGAATTTTTGGTGATTTTTATTTGAGAAATTAATTGTGAATGCCATTGGTAATGTTTACTGGATTTTTTGGGAAAAAAGGGGTTTTGGTGTGAAATTTTCTTGTTGTCGGATTTTAAAATGTTGATTTTAAATTTGGTAACTTGGGTTGTTTTATGGAATTGTTTAAGGAAAATGATTTTCAATAAAAAAGGATTTTCTTTATTGACATGTTATATGAAATAGATGATGCTCTAATGGATTGTTTGATTATTAAGTTGTTATGGGAATGTTGTTATGGCCTTGGTGTGTTATATGCTTGGTTATGGTCATGTTTTTTGTGGTCTTTCTGTGTTATATTGTAACACACCAAGCTTCTACGGTAATGTTTCCAAGGCTTTCACCGGGGCGCTCACATTCGTCTGTGGGGAGGACGCGCTGCTTGTTGGCCCGCATTCCCGCTTTCCAAAGGCGGGCAGCATCCGTTCCTTGTTCAGGGACGTCTCCTCCTTGATCGAAACCGGGATGATGGGATGTCGGTTCTTCCTTCCGTGGATTCCTCCTCGGAGCTCATTACCTAGTCCGGGTCTCCCTCATAGAGTTAATACGGGTTCCTGGAGCTCATTCCCGGTGCCATATCTACATGGACGCCAGTTAACTATGCTGCTTCCGTCAAGATGCTCCAAGGGGTCTTGTCGGGGCAGCATCCTTCTGTGAGGAGAATGGTCACATTGGGGCGTCGTTGGCATGTCTATCTTTGGTCCCACATCGCATGGCTTCGTGAGGGCGCGGAAGCCCAAGGCATCCCACATCGAACGCGGGGAATATGTACCATCTGATTTTTTCCTCATCTTCCCATGTTTAACACGAGGTATGTCACGAGTATAATGTCTTGCAGAGACGGATCAGGTTGAAGGACCCCTAGGGGGGAACACCGATGTTGGGGCCAGCACGTGGGCGGCTTCCCAGATGTCATGGAGTGGGATGGGGTGGCATGACCTCACCGGGATATGGCGGCCTGGGTAAGGATCAGGATGGATGGTGGAGTGAGACATGGGGCTTACGTTCTGAGACGACCCAAGAGGGGGGATACAGTTTAACGTCATGCGGGGCGAAATACAGTTTAACGTCATGCAGGATGAGATACAGTTTAACGTCATGTGGGACGGAATACAGTTTAACGTCATGCGGGACGAAATATAGTATAACGTCATGCGGGAGGAGGGGTTTGGGGATTATTCTCTAAGGCGGACCAAGGTGGTCAGGGAACAGACATGGAGAGGTCGGGACGACCGGGTGGTGGGCTTGAACCACGTGGAGGCCTCCTACATATCGTGTGTTAGCACGGATCAAAGTCCATATAGTACGCTGGGATGGGGCTTACGCTCTGGGGTGGCCAATAGGAGGATGTCATTGTCGATGCGCACTCTAAGCCCTTGTGAGTCATGCTTGGTGTGAGAAACAGGAGGCAGCGGGGACCAGAAGATCACTTCGCGAAGGGTGCGTCCGTGAGAAGCGGAATGGGGCTTACGCGTTGAGCAGCCCAAAGAGGAAATAGGGGCTTACGCGTGGTTAATGGACCTTGGTTTCGGGGCTTACTCCAGGGTGGAGGCCCGTGGTGTGACAAAGCAAAGTGGGAAAAGGACTCCACTGGCCTTGTTAGGGGGGAAGTATGGAGATTCATGGGTGCAGTCATCCGTAAGAAAGGCTAGGGGCTTACTCTCTGAGGCGGCCCTTCCCCCGCGGACAAACGCCGCTCCGACAAGGAGGATCTAATTCCATGTGAGGAAGAGTACATTCTCATGGAGACGAATGGGCATAAAAAATGTCCGAGCTGGGGGGACCCTGCGTGCGAAGCACGGGGTCGGACCACAGTTTAATTTCTTGTGGTAAGGACGAGGTGCTTAGAAGTTTAACGTCCTGCAGCTTGGACGAGGTGGGTTTGCTCCACACCCCTAGGGCTTACATGCCAAACTCCCTCTACCCCTTGTTGGAGGGAAGCCATCGGCAAGGCCATAACGAAGGGGGGCCGCAGGGAAAACCACCGAGGGGTCCACGTTAGCGTGGCTATGCGAAGAAGAAATATCTATTAGCGTGCCTAAGCAGAGAAGCATAAGGCAAAGTAACGCAACGGGAAACACGACCCAAGGGGCATTGAGGTTACTTCGCACGAGCCTGGAAGGCCGCACGGGAAAACAACGCACGGCGCGCATTCCCTGCAGGGGAGACATCATGTGCTGGTGCAAGGGGTAGCCAAGGGGCGTCAATGTGAGGGGTCCTGGGCATTGCGCGCAAAAGTAAGGTCCGCGTGCAAAACACCGGGACGAAGCACAATTGGAGAAAGTGAATTGCGCGTGGAAAGGGAACTATGTGCAAGGTTTTGCGCGCACGACAGGGTATTGCACACACGAGACATGGATTTCGCGGAAGGCTGGAACCCTGGGGAGGGGGAAAATTCACTGAAGTTGGTGGAGTTTCCCGAAAAGGCGAACTCCAGGGAAAGGATGCGCGAAATGAGGGTTTTACCTGGAATTCATCTTTCGCGCGGGGGATCCGATTTGCGCGCATGGGAGTTGCTTCGGATTCCTCAACCCCGAAACCGTTCGGGGTCACCTTCTATTTATAGGCGACCTCCGGCACGGATTCCAGGCGGCGCGTGAAATTCATCACGCTGAGCGCAGCCGGCGCGCAAAAACTCACCGCGCAGAACCAGGGCATGAAAAGATTGCGCGCCTCATCAGCTCAATTCTACGAAACCCGGTGATTCTACATGCGCAGTAAAATTTTTCTCACGGAGCCTCCTTTATTTCGCGCACCACATCCCGGGCCTCCGGATCAACCCTCTGATTCCTAATATGACTTTTCTTCGTCATTCCGAAATATTCTCCGAGAGTTAAAGTATTTTTTCGGCATCAAAAAATGCCCCCGCCCCTTGGAATTGGAATGGAGAGAGGTCGCAACGATCATATTCCTAGGGAAATGCCGAAACTCCAAAATGCTAAGTCCCCTGGTCCAGTTGCGCACAAAATTCTGATGGGGCGCACAAAACCTATAGAGGCGCGAGATATCCTCTTTCCGCGTGGCACAGAACCCTGGCCTCTCCTATAAAAGGGGCGCTGGGTCCCAAATCCGTACTTCTGCCTTTCCGCATGATAAGCTCATCGCTCTCGTGGGCGAAATTGCTTCCGCGGCTGCGCGTAATAACGCTCTGGCAGCGCGGAATTCAATCCGAAATTTGGTCGTGATTTTGCACCTGTTCGGGATTTTCCGCACTTCACGTGATGATTGCGCGCTCATCTACAGGATTTCGCGCAACTCATTCAGATTTCGCGCAGAACTCTCCGATTCCGCGCCCTGCATCCGGATTTCGCCCAACTCACGATAGATTCGAGATGGCTGCAAACCGAGTTGATGAGGGGGAAGCCGCTGCATGTAGGACAGAAATGGCGGAAAACGAGGAGGTTTATGGTGCCAAGGGGATTTTATCTAACAATATGACATAGTTCAACCCGCTGACTCTGGCCCAGAAGACATATCCCTTGTCGGACAACCTCCCACTCTGGAATTTTGGCATCCTGGAGGAGGTGCCACTGCCGGGATTCGAGGTGGACACGTCGCGGTCTTGGGTGTCTCGGGAGGAAGAACTTCCTCCCTACAACATCACCAACAACAGACATCTTTCCAGGGAAACTAGACATATGGATGTTTTTGTCCTGATCCCAAGGACTAGGACTATTACTGGGGACAAGCCTGTGGCAGAGGATTTTCTGGCCCTCTACGCGAGCACGTTCCGTCAAAGCATCACGGATGACACAAAGGGCTGGCTGAAGGATTGGGACCTGCGGTTCGGGGGCATCTTAACCAGCGAATGGGCCTGGGCGTTCAGGGTTCACCATACCTGTGACCAGTTCGGGGACGAACTACGGTATATCGGCCTGTTCGAGGATGTATGGACATCGCAATTCCATTTCCACCGCCAGCCTGAACTCGGACCAGAGCTATTCACCCGGTGGTCTCCTGACACCAACACATTCCACCTTCATCATGGGGAAGTCGACATTAGTATCTGGGACGTTCACTGCATCAGAGTTATCCCACTAGAGGGTTACCAATACGACGAGTTCGTTCCTCCAAAGAACACCTGGGGAGACAGGTCGCAAACGCCTATGCTGACGTGGCACCTGCTGCAGCTGGCCAAGGAGAGGTTGGGGGTTAAGGACTTCCTTAAGGAAATCGCCTACAAGGGCTGGTTCAGCCTGTTCCTTGAGAAGGATCCCGTTGTCAAGATGCCAGGATGGGGCAAACGGTGCCCAACCGCGACTCAGAGGAGAAAGGATGGGTCATAATTGAGGACCCTGGAGGCATGGCAATACCAATCATGGGGCTACCGCATCTTTGAGGCCCGAGACCCGAATGTCCGGTATGCCGGGTTCCTTGCCGCCTTCTTGAGCGGGTGGCTCCTGCCGGTGCGGGATGTGAGGATGGGCGTCCGTCCAGCAACTTTGGTGATGGCGGGCTCCATGGCCGCCAGCAAACGGTTCAACATGGGTGTCCCTGTACTGGCCAAGCTGTATACCATCATGGGGTGCATCTCATGAGGGGGGGGGGGGGGGTCTCCTCGAAGAGTATGTGGTCCCTTCTAGATCTTCCATGGCTGGGTGGCGGCTCATCTCTGCGGGCAAACTTTCCCAAACACCGTACGTCCTCCGAGAAACGGTCTGCGACCGTCCTTGCTAAACATCGCAGGGGTGGTGCCGATGACGCTCAATGAGGAGGGAGTGAGGATCCACATCGGCAACCATGCCAACTTCAACTTCAGCTCGTTCCCCACCCCAGTCGGCCAGCTGGTGGACAACGGGCGAGGCTCTCTGGAACAACAGAAATACTTCTAGAGCATTTGGGGTGGGGTGCTCGTGGCTCGGATCGACGGGAAGGTGAGCTACGAGCCATACGTACCATCCCGATTCGCCAAGCAGTTCTGGTGCCTCCAACTAATTCCAAATAAGGTATTCAAGGCTATATGGCAAGAGAAGAATCCGTGTATCCTGCGCCATATGTGGTTGATGTTTACCACTTTCGGCTCTAGCAACGTCGTTACTCTTCCTCCCACCGGGTCGATGCTGGCCTAGCAACCAAATACGCCAAACACTAGACCTTTGCGTACCCTGAGGGGATATTACGCAAGAGCGTCTGGCAACTCGAGGTTACTATCACGGAAACTGGGCAACGGGAAAGAAGGCACGGTGCCGTCGGAAGGGGGTAACCAAGGATGTGTTAGGCAGTGAGGCCTGCGCAGGCCGGGACTTCGGCAGCGGGAACATCACATGGTGCTGCCACGTCCTTGTTACCCATAGGGGGGTCACATGAGGCGGCCATGGAACTGCCCGGGAAGCATATAAGATATAGGCTCCAACCTTCCCAAGACGCAATTCTCCCAGCACTGTGGTCGCCCTGGATGACACTGCGGCAGTCGCTGAGCGTCGAAGCCATCTGGAAAAAGATAATGCAAAACGGGATCCAACTGCCAGAGGTAGGGCTCGTTCGAATTACCGACCGAGTAAACTTCCATCGGTGGCATGCTTATCTGACGGCCATGTATGCATACGCACTCCAAAGGGGGCGTCGTGCGGAGCCACCTTTCCTAGTGAAAGCGATGCTCGGCCAGGAGCATGATCCAGAAGTGATGCCGCCGGGAGAAGGCGATTGTGACGAGGAGCCGGAGGGGAGGAGGAAACTGGAGAGGACGAAGGCGAGGGGGAAGACGAAGAAGAGGAGCCCAAAGGTGAGGGGTTGCAAGGGGCGACCTACCAAGGGAGTCTCCGAGAGAGCGGCGAGATTTCCGACTCTGATCTCGACATAACCGAGATTATTGAGGTTTGTCTCTGTTTTCATTCATTTCCCTCATTCATCCATTATCCTTTCCAACTTCTAACTCACTTCCCCATCTTACTTAGGAGCATTTGAGCGTTGGACAGGCTTCCCAACCAGAGGAGGGAGAAGAGGAACCAGTGGAACATGATGGGGATCTGACACCCATCATTGAATTAACAAGCGCGGAGGGGTCTCCCCTTACGGCGGCTCCTGCAGCGGCCGAAACACTGGGGATCGATGCTCTGGATTCCTGTAAGTCTCACACTTTACTCCTGGTGCTTGGTGGAAAAAGATCTCGTGTGACCAGTGTATGCCTTGCACAGTGATCTCAACACTGGAGGCATGTCAGGCTGCAGAGCCCAGGCTATCCGCGAGTGGACTAGCGGCGGACATACCACCTCGCTCAGAATATGCTCTCTGCACTGAGTCGGCCCCGACAATTGATGAACAGGGGGCGGCAGAAGTCAGTGGCGCTGTTCCTAAAACAAGGTCAGAAGCTGGTGGAGGCATCATTGCTGCTGGGGTTAGAGAAGAAGGTTTCCCGGACGTCGAGGATTCTATTCCTCACGAAGACATCCCAGGGGCAGATCCTGCTGCCGACCTGCTGGAGGCCTTCCCCATATACTGACCCGCTGACCCTAAGGAGATAGATGACTCAGACTTAGAGGCAGCCGAGGAGAGCCGGATGACATGGCGCAAAGGGTGGAAGTGTATCCAGCGCTTCCTCAGGCAGCCCCAGTCGGATTGGCTGAGGCGGATGGGATCACATTAGACATGGATGCACTTCCTGTGCACTGGAGGGGCTAATGCTCAGTGCCTTCATCTGGTGGTCCATGATTACATGGACGAGAAGATATGCCAGAGCAGTTGGTGCACCGACATTTCCCAGTGCCGGGAATGATCGGAGAGCACTCAAGCATTGCTGAGGGCGGAGCAAGAAGTCTGGCACCTCGAAGGGAAGGCGGCAGATAAGGAGGCCTTCATTGCAACATGCTTTGAGCTCGTGGAGCAACAGACAGCCCAGCTGGCTGATGTGCAAGAACAACTGGTGGAGGTGAGTCACCAGATGACTGTACTTCAAACCGAGTGGGTGCAGGCACTAGCTAGGGCTGGCGAGCTGCGCTATGTGGTGGATGATGAGGAGAGAGTCTTCAAAGAGAGAGAAGCAGTCCTGGAGGCTACCAGCCAGAGGGTAGCAACACTGGAAATATCACTTCAGTATGCTGATCCTTAAGGGCTTTGTTTTTTCCATCTCATGAAAATTTTTCTTGTACTGCAGATCGTATCAATCCAATATATGGCCAAATCCACTCATTTGTACTCTTGGTTTAATGCGCTCAACCATAGTTTCGAAATGAATAACAATTAATCCCTAGGATCCTGTGGGTCGTGCCCAACGCAAGAAGCAGAAGATGCGCGTACCATCACTTCGTTCAATTGTGGGGCATTGACCAAGCTTCAGGAATCCCAAATTGGGCCTAGACTTCTGAGGAGACCTTGGGCCGATTGATGTGTTGACCTCTCAATGTGCTCTAACACACAAGCGGGGAAATGCCGGGGGAATTGAAATCCATCTTAACACAGGGGGATGAAGAGGAAGGGTGAATCACGCAGCCCAAATTCGGAACCAAATTGTGCGCAACCATGGAGGATAAGTGTCAACCGTGGTGGAAACACAACTTCCATATCATGTTGGCCTGGAATGGGGGGGTAATAAATGAGGGCTGACCGCTGACCATGTTCGCAACACGGGGCCTAACTCAAATATCATCGGTCAGTTTTCCGGAACGTTGGCCCAGGACAATAGTCAGACCATATGTCTTTTATCCATACTGTTAGGGGGTCCCATCAAACATGACCAGTACTCCGGAACGTTGGCCCAGGACAGTAGGTGAACCATAGGTTGAGTATCCATAATGTTAGGGGGTCCCATCAAACATGACCAGTCCTTCGGAATGTTGGCCCAGGACAGTAGGCGGACCATAGGTCGAGCATCCATACTGTTAGGGGGTCCCGTCAAACATGACCGGTCCTAGGGAATGTTGGACCATGACAGTAGGCGAACCATAAGTTGAGCATCCATACTGTTAGGGTGTCCCATCAAACATGAAAGGAAATGAGGATCCAAATAAGGGGGGATGAAATGCGTGGAAGGTGGAGTGGTGGTTTGTTCGAACAGAGTCCAACACTCTCGAAATTGCGCCACCATGGCGAAGGCGCATTAGGCGGATGTACCGACCTGATCACGGGTCGTCCCAATTTCCAGTCAGGACCTCTTTGGTGAGAGAAATTCCACTTCATATTATTACCATGGGGAATCCCGCACCTTCTCGGGGTAGATATCCCGATTACACCTCTTCCCATGAAGTCGGGTCAAGGGGCCGACAATAAGGAAGGACGGGGTTCAGTAATCCCTTGGGCTGGACCCAAGAAGAAATGTCTGGGCGGTCCTACGTATCTCATTTGGATGAGAATCAAGCCACACATAGTTCTTGAAACATAGTTTAACATCATGTTAGAAAAAATACAGTTTAATGTCATGCGGGACGGAATACAGTTTAACGTCATGCAGGACGGAATACAGTTTAACGTCATGCGGGACGAGATATGGATCTTAGTTTTAGGTCTTAGAGCTCGGAACGAGAGGATACTAGTTTTAGGACTTATAGTTTGGACCGTGAGTGGGAAAGGGGAGAAATGGACACATGTCAAGGATGTTACAAAACCCGACGTGAATGAGGACCTAAGCCCTACTTACCATGTGCTCTCCAGGGAAATGCTCGAGTCGAGGGACCGAACACGAAGGTAGGATGGACCCGCGGGGAAGTTCCCCAGGCGTTCCTATGTATCTCCTAAGGTTGAGAATCAATCCATACGTAGTTCTAGAAGGTGACATGGTAAGAAACCAGTGCCAGGGAAAAAATGGGAGTGTGGGCATGGCCCTTGCACTAAAAGAAGCGGAATTTGATAAATCTTGTTTGTCCTTTAATGTGAGTGGTTTTTTGTTTTTTTTTTGTGAAGCGACAGGCCTAGAGTAGTAGGCCATGGTGTCTCCACAAGCATCATGCTGTGATATTTGTTGACAAATGGCATGGCACAAGACCAATACCCAAGGTGATGTCCACTACAACGAGGTCGTCACAATGTGGTGCTGTTTTTCATCTTGCAGCCAAGACGATAATGTCACAGTTTAGGGTCGTGTGATAGGACCAGCAACACAGTTTAAGGTCATATGGTTTGGACCGGCACACAGTTTAAGGTCGTATGGTTTGGAACATCCGAGAGAGGAGCCTCGGGCCAAAGGGGCCTACGAGAGTTCAACAATCAGGGAGGGGCAGGAGATGCTAGCTCCCGGCTATGCGGGTCCTGAAACGCAATGTTCGAGCGACTCCTCGTTCCCCATGGGGATGAGGGGTCATGCTGCACGCAACTCGTAAAGAAGAGACCCAAGCACATACTCTAGTGCTCAAATCGCGGGTGCCCCGAGAAAAACCGTTACGCAGCTCGGTCTGTCTGATGTGCAGGGGTGTACTGAGGGTTAGTACAAGGAGTGTCAAGATTCCACCCTAACACAGTGGGGCGGAACATGACAGGAACCATTCCACCAACATTTAGGGCCCGGGGAAGCCGGCGTGACGACTAAGGATTACTGCTGACCATGTTCGCAACGCAGCATCCTGTCGTGTAAGCCACAGGGACAAACAAATGAGCATCAACTGCTGAGCATGTTCACAATGTGGGATTCATATCAATTTGTTGTCTGAATCCCTTGTGGGCGTTGGCCCATGACGGTAGGAGAGCCCATGGGCGTTGTATCCAAGCCGTTCTTGGGGGTCCCTCCGGGTGTGAAGGATGACGGGGGCCCGAATGAAGGGGAACACGAAGCTTGGAAAGTGGATGGAACTTGCCTAAGTCAAATCTGGCACTCCAAGTTCTAGACTAGAGTACACTGATCACATCACCAGACCACTGGAAAGGGTCATATGGATGAGTCCAAGAGTGGCCAAAAGATGGCGGTTCCCCCGAAAAAAGAGGGGGCGTAATGCCAAACACCCTGGGAACCGGGAGATCATGGGATCTCCTAAGAGATGGGATGGACCTGACATCTAGGTGTTCATGCAGTCCTACGTATCCCATAAGGATGGGAATCAAGCCACACGTATTTCTTGATAGCGTGCGTCTTTAAATGCCATTGGACAGAGGAGGGGTAAATCCTGAGGATAGGGTGCACATGGTGCAACTATTGCAAACCCAGCGTGAATGGGGACATAATCTCACACCACGCCACACGATCTTGTGGTCATGGTCCCAAAGGCGAAACAGACGCGACATTGGACCTCAAGCTGGACCCAAAGATGAATGGTATGGGAATTCCTATATATCCCATTAGGATGGGAATCAAGCTAGACGTAGTTCTGGAAATACAGTTTAACGTCATGTTGGACGAAATATGGATCTTAGTTTTAGGTCGTAGAGCTCGGACCAAGAGGATCTTAGTTTTAGGTCGTAGAACTCGGACCAAAGAGTAGTTAGGGTCGTGCGGGACCATACAGTTTAAGGTCATGCAAGACCATACTGGTTAGGCAATGTACTTCTTGAGGAACCTGGCGTTGGTGGGAGGAGTGATACGATAATCATCCATAGTCAACAGGGAATACGCACCATTTGGATAGACCTTGTGGAAAATAAAAGGCCCCTCCCACTTGGGCTCCAACTTGGGTGGTTTCCTTCCGGGAATCATTGGCGCTCTAAGAGCCAGCACCAAGTCACCTTGCAGGAAGGAGCGGAGGCGAACCTCCTTATTGAAAGCTCCAGCCATCCTGCTCTGATGCCTTTCCAAGTTATGTAAAGCACAAAGCCTACTTCCGTCCAGCACTTCCAATTTGGCTAGACGGATCTTGGAAACACTATCTAGCACTTGCTGGTCGTAGACCGCCGTGCGCAATGAGGGCAGCTGGACCTCGATGGGAAGGACGGCCTCAGCTCCGTATACCAAGGAATACAGAGTCACCTGGGTGGAATTTCGAGTCGTCGTCCTATAATCCCAGAGGGCGTTGGGGAGCTTGTCCGGCCAACTTTTCTTGTTCTGACCAACCATTTTTTGCAGAATGTTAGAGAGGGTTTTGTTAAACGCCTCAATCTGTCCATTCGCATGCGCATGATAGCGGGAGGTGTGGTTAGAGCGAATGTTGTACTTGGCGTACAATCTCTTCAGCTCGACCGCTCGGATGTTGGTTCTGTTATCCATTAGGATAGCGTGAGGTATTCAAAACCGGTGGATGATATTGGAGCTCACGAAATCAGCGATAGAACCAGCCTTGACTTCCCTGACCGGGGCTGCCTCTGCCCACTTTGAGAAGAAATCCCTGGCAGTTAAGATGAACCGGCACTGGCAGGCCATCGCCGGCGGGTAAGGCCCTACGACATCCAACCCCCATACTGCAAATGGCCAAGAATAATTAGTAGTATGGAGAGGCTCTGGTGGCCAATGCACAAAGATAGCATAAACTTGGCATGCATGACACCTCTTGGTGTACTCGATGCAGTCGTGGATCATGGAGGGCCAGAAGTATCCCAGCCTTCGAATCTGGTGGGACAACTTCAACCCGGCCTGGTGGGCACCACAGGAACCAGCATGCACTTCCTGCATGACCTGTGGGATCTCCACTCCTTGAAGACAACGGAGGAGAACACCGTCAAACCAATGCCTGTAAAGGAGCTACTCACGGCTTGGACCGCTCTGAAGGGTAAACTGCGGCGCGTGGTGCCAGATTAATTCCCGCTCTTCTCTTTCCATCGGAAGATTGTCTTGCCGGAGATATTCAACCAAGGGTGTCCTCCAATCAGGAACCGTCCCGATCACCACGCCTGAAGCCCCGTTGGGTCCTGACGCTGGGGCACCAGCTGTGAGATGGTTCACTCGCGGGCCACGATCGCCCTCCGGGATAACAGGAGCAATGACTCTTCAGTGTGCCATGTGGATGATTAAGTCATCCTGTTCGGGCTCTGCGAGTGATGCAGCCAGGCTGGCCAAAGCATCTGCTCGACTGTTCTTCTACCGGGGAACGTGAACGACATCTGGTCGGGAGGGGAACTTAGCCATTAGATGGAGTGTGCACTCCAGCAACAGCATGAGTTCTGGCTTTCTAACAGCGTAGTCACTATTAACCTGCTTGATGACTAGCTCAGAGTCCCCTTTTACAAGCAGGTGGGGTACGTTAACCTCTAGAGCCAACTCGAGGCCAGTGATGAGGGAATGATATTCTACCTCATTTTTGGTGCAACCTTCTGACAACAAGAAAGAATATGGTAGAACAGCTTGCTTCGGGGTGATGAAGACGATACCCAAGCCCACTCTATTAAGCCTAGGATCGTTGAGCCTTCTACCGGTAGGTCTTCGGGAGGCGCTATCAAAGTGCATCTACCAGCATTGGGTGGCGTGATAGACTTAGAGGATTTCCTCATCAGGAAAGCCCAAATCCAGTGGCTGGTCCGCAGAGGTTGGGTGGGCAGCTAAGAAGTCTGCCAACGCCTGTCCTTTGACGGCCTACTCAGGTACGAACCTAATGTCAAACTGCTGGAGGATCACCACCCAGCGTGCCAATCGGATGGTCAACATATTACAGCTCAGGATGTATTTCAACGGGTCTACCCAAGAGACCAGCTGTACCTCGTGGTGCTGCAAGTAGTGCCGCAATTTTGTACAGCGAATACGAGCTCCTGACAGCACTTCTCGATGGGAGAATATCTAATTTACGCGTCGAGGAGCATGCGACTGATGTAGTAGAGGCTATTATCTATTCCCTCGTTGTTCTTCTGGGTGAGAAGGGCGCTGAGGGATTGCTCCAGGGCGGTCACGTAAAGGACCAGCAGCTTTCTAAGAACGGGTGATATCGACACCGGAGGTTGAAGCAGATACTGCTTTATTTCCTCAAAAGCGGTCTGACACTCTTCATCCCACCCATAGGCGGCGCCTTTTCATCATTAGTCGAGAAAAGGGCTTACACTTGCCGGCCAGATTTGCAATGAATCGGTGTATATAGTCTAAGTGGCCTTGGAGGCCTCGAAGCTCCCGAATATTATTCGGGGGAGGCATCTGACTGATGTCCTTGATCTTCTCGGGGTCGATCTCGATACCTCGATACCTAACGATGAAGCCAAGAATCTCTCCAGAGGTGACCCCGAAGGAACACTTCAACAGGTTCATCTTCAAGTGGCGAGAACGAAGCAAACCGAAAACATTCTCAAGGTCTTTGAGATGGTCACGACGCTGACTAGATTTAACCAGCAGGTCATCTACATAGCACTCCACCAGTGTCCCAATGATCGGCTTGAACATCCGGTGCGTAGCCTGTTGATAGGTGGCACCGGTGTTCTTCAGGCCGAAGGGCATAACTCGGTAGTAGAAAGTGCCCTGGATGGCCCTAAAGGCAGTGAACTCTTCATCCTCGGGGGCCATCCAGATATGGTTGTACCCGGAGTACCCATCCATGAAGTAGAGGGCTTGGAACTCGGCCGTTGAATCGATCAACAGCTCTGTCACGGGAAGGGGAAAGTCATCCTTCGTACAGTAGCGATTAAGATCGCGAAAGTCGATGCATACCCTGATCTGCCTGTTCTTCTTCCTGATGGGAACAATGTTGGCTAGCCACCTGGGTTACTGGACTTCCTTGAAGAAGTTGGCCTTAATGAGAATATCAACTTCGGCCTCAACCATGCACCATGAAAGGGGTGCATTTTTCTAGTAAGCTTCTCGAACCTACGATGGTTTGCTGGGAGGCCAAGGCGGTGGACGGCTACCTGGGGATCTAATCCCAGCATCTCTTCATAACTCCAGGCAAACACATCATGGTGCGGTCTGAGGAAGTATATGTACTGTTGTCGTTCCTCGGGAGGCATAGTGGCGCTGACCAAGGTGGGTCTCGGGTCCGCCTCACTACCGAGGTTCACCTGTACTAGCTCGTCGACCGTGGTGGAGACGCCCTCCTCAAAGGCAGGAGGAGCATCTTCCATTTCTTCTTATCCGCTTGTGGAAGGATCGTCCACGTGGGGATCCGTTTCGGGGTTGCTCGACCCTAATGGAAAGATGGCACCGGCTTGGGCGGCAGAGGTTGTCACGACGGAAGAATCATGCACCGCGGAGAGAATGGCGACGAAGGTGGTTGATCCAATCCCATCCGGCCTGCGGCCCAAGGGGCCATGCTTTACGACATCAAAGTAATGGTGACGTGTTTTCTTGAGCCGGTCGATCCCGACATGGAAAAACAGACACGTATGACGTACTTCCGTTGCCATGAGCCCAACGTCCCGATATCGTACAGGGGTCAGAGGCTCGGGGATCACCTGCGCCTGGTTGGTGTAAGAGTACGAGTTGATTTCACCCCGTCTCTTAGACCCAGAAATATAAATTCCTCTGGTACCCGAGAAAACAAATCACTCTCCCATATCGGGAGTCGTGGCCTCCAACCGATGGATTGGGAAGACATATGCATCATCCAAACCTGCCCATGGATCACTCGCGACAGCTGCAAGCTCAACCTCACCTTCCAGGATTTTCTTGTCCTTGCTCTTGTAATAGTCAGCATCCAGGTAAAGAGCTTCCCAAGAGGAAAACGGAGAAGCATCTCCTTGGAGCACACCCACTCGACCCTTAAGTGAGTATTTAAGGCACTGATGGTATGATGAGGGAACCGATGTGTGAAGATGGAGCCACGACCTACCCATCAATGCGTTGTAGGCAGTGTCCTGAGAGACAACCATGAATTTAGTATTGGCAATTAAGCCACTGAACTGGGTCTTCAGACGAATCTTGTCGAGTGGAGTTTGCTCGGTCCTGTCGTACCCCTGAATTCTGAGGTCGGAGGGAGTTAAATCATCCTCGGACAACCCCAGTTTTCGTAGTGTCTAGGTTGGGATCAAGTTAATCCTAGAACCCATGTCGATAGGACAGTGACGGACTTCCACGCCATTAAGCATGCCGGTGATGTACAGTAGGCGGATGTTCCTCTATATGGGAGGGTCTTCATCTTCACCGGAGAATGAGATAACCGCCTGAAATTTGGCATCCTCAATCACCTCGGTGTGGAAGGCTTCTGCGGCCACGACCTCCGTTTCAAACTGGAGGGGGCTCTTTAGAGCCTCGGAGAGTGCCTCACACATTTCGGATGATAGGATAAGAGCCTCAAGGATAGAAAGCCTTTCCGGAATTCCGACCAGATGCTTCAGGACATCATACTTTCGTGCCAATCATGTGCTTCTGCTTACAGGAGGTCGCTCTGTGATTGGGGGCATGACGGACCCTGCTGGCGGGACTGGTGACTGACTGGTACTAGGCATGTCCCGCTGTTCACCAGCTGAAGCCCGGGAGGTGGCTGTCATGCTAGGACCGGAAGTCCATAGTCGGCCAGTGGTAGGGCTGGGCTGGTTGCGACGTGGGCAGGGTGGTCCCGCCCGATCCAGCAACACAAATGGTGGTGGAAGCGAACCTGTTTTCACCGGGTGAGGGAGCTGTGAGTGCTTCTCTTTGTACCGGGCATGCTGCCTGGTCTCGGTAGCATGTACGACCTGACTGGAGGTGACGACTGCCGTGCCCCAGCGATTCACGTAGCCACGACTCCTTTGACGTTGGCGACGGCTGGGGACATTGGGGAGGTCCACCTAGCGCTCCTCACCGTCGGGAGCCACAAAGGGATTTTCCAACTCTATAGTGTTAACCGAAGTGTACCGCGGGCTCTCTGGGAGGTCCACCTGGTGCTCATCACCGTCAGGAACCAAAAATGGATTTACCAACTCTACGGTGTTAACCGAAGCGTACCTGGGGCTCTCGGGGAGGTCCACCTAGTGTTCCTCACCGTCGGGAGCCAAAAACAGATTTACCCACTCTACGGTGTTAACTGAAGCATACCATGGTCTCTCGGGGAGGTCCACCTGGTGCTCCTCATCGTCGGGAGCCACAAAGTGATTTACCAACTCTACGGTGTTAACCGAAGCGTACCCTGGGCTCTCGGGGAGGTCCACCTGGCACTCCTCACTGTCGGGAGCCAAAAAGGGATTTACCAACTCTACGGTG
Organism: Viscum album; assembly: GCA_963277665.1. Classification (NCBI taxonomy): domain Eukaryota; kingdom Viridiplantae; phylum Streptophyta; class Magnoliopsida; order Santalales; family Viscaceae; genus Viscum; species Viscum album. The sequence goes on along the minus strand of OY728138.1, from coordinate 1,697,681,149 downwards.
TTAACCGTAGCATACCCCGGGCTCTCAAGGAGGTCCACCTGGCGCTCCTCATCGTCGGGAGCCAAAAATGTATTTACTAACTCTATAGTGTGAACCGAAGCGTACCCCGGGCTCTCACTTGAGGAGTCATCCACTATCGGACGGGGTCTCGGAGGGATCCCCATTTTTGGGGCATGAAATTGCCAAGTGTGCGAGAAGATGACGGCAATGGAAGGGCACATTCTTTCTTCTTGCACCACCACCTGCTCTTCTGGGAAGAAGTAGGCTGGGAAGACGATGCCAAAGCGGCGCTCGCAGACTCCGAGGGCTCTAGCTGATCCAGGAGGGCACAGATGATGCTATATGCACGATCGACCGTCCTGTGGGACATCCATTCATTATACTTCTGGGACCCACGGTCAGAAACCAATTCCCACCCATCCTCGTCGTCACTATTGTCATCTGATCCCACGAAGACACCTGCCACCTATGCCGAGGCTGGGCCAAACCTGACTATGTTGTTGTCAATCTGGTCGTGGAGACAATCCTTGAACACATAGCATTGTTGGATGGTGTGTCCCAGGATCCGGTGATAAGGGAAGTAGTTAGGGTGATCCGTGAGACATGCGTCTTTTGGCTTGCGGCACTCAGGCAGTCGCACGATCCTCTGCTCCAAGGCACTAAGGAAATAACTGGGGACCTGGGCCTCGCCAAATGAGTAATCTCGATTCCTTATGTCTGGAAAGGGGAATATTGGGGGCTGACCATGGCCAGGTAACGGAGGAGCAGGCCGATGAGGCGGAGCCGAATTACCTCACCTAGGTGGTGGCGGTGCGTTACGCGGAGGCGCTTGCCGATTTTGAGGTGGTCGCTGCTGGGCCGGAGGTTGTGGGGGTGGACCCCTATGAACCTGCTGATCTGGCCTCACTGGCAGCAAATCTAGCTGTCTGGGGGCCTCTATCTGTGCCACAACAGCAGGATCGACTCTAGAGGCTCTCCTTGCAGAGATTACCGGAGGCAGCGGGCGTGCCTGACTGGCCTGTTGCAGGGATTCTTCGAGGCGCTGAGCCTTGTCCGAGAAGTCCCGGAACCCTCCAGGGTAATTCTGCGTGATCAGAGAAGGAACCAACTCTGCCTTTGACATTCCCTACACATAATGTCAGTAATTTCTCCTAAGTCAGCGGCATGTCAAGAGAGTACGTGAGCCCCTTCCACCGGGCAACGAAGTCCGCGACTCGCTCGTCGGGACTTTGCTTGGACCTGAAGAGCTATTCAATGTTCGTCTTCCAGGTTGTGGAACTAAACTAGTAGAGGAATTTCCGGCGAAGGTCCTCCCATCTAGTCACTGATCCAACAGGGATCTGGCTGTACTAGACGAATGTTGGTCCTTCGAGTGTCTGAACGAAGCACCGAAGCTTGGCAGCCTCCTCCTGCACCGGAGTCCCTAACATAGGCCCGCACCTCATGTTGATGTGGTCCAAGTGTTTCGGAGGGTCTCCAGTCCCGTTAAAGGGGGAAAAAGTGGGGTTCCCAAATCCCGGAGGGGCCAGCATGTCATCCACCCATGTGGGGTACGGCTTGCCATCCGGTGGGATTACCACCTACCGAGTTTCCAGGGCCTCCAAGCGGGTGATGAGTACTTCCATCAGATCATCCGAATGCGGATTCCTGTCCTAACGGGGAACTCTAACCACAAGAGTGTTTCCAATCTCTTCAATACGATAGTCGTGCTCAGCGGCTCGCGGGACAGCTGGCGGAGCGACTCTCAGAGCGGCGGGAGGAAACCAAGCAGGGTCCCCCAGGTTGTCTTGCCGCTCGGGAGGGTTCGACGAAACATATCGAGCCCTCTTGCCATGGGTTTCAGTGTCTCCCCTGTCGGCGAACACGACACGGTCACGGTTGCCTGGGGGGATCTCAGCAAGGGGTAGATGCTCCTGCCTCTTCTGTCCTGGTCTAGGGTCGCTGTAGTCAGGCCACCGCTCTGCAATGCGTTCGGCCGGGAGCTCATCAACCAGCCTCTTTTGCTCGGCTAGCTGTTGGTGCAATGTGGCCTTCTTGGGATCTTCCTCTACCTTTCTCACTAAGGTAGATGGGTCGGTGAGTTTGACAGACCCGACTGGCTCTTTACCCTTGCCGATGTTTCGGCCCAGCGCCAGTGCCTCCGTGGGTACAGGAAGACCTAGAAGGCTCCTCTGTTGGAGAGTAATCCTCCCAGATTGGTCCAGTAGCGGCCTTTCCTCGGGGGGGGGGGGGGGGGTGAGTCTCCATAGAGGGGCTCCACAATTTTTCCCTCATTTGAAAGGTCATCCATGTTGACTACAACTGCCCTTGGCGACGTTCCCTCAGGGCCACCCAGTGGATCAGGCTGTCGGCGGATCGCACAGAAGAGGGGAGCAGTGTACTACCCCCACCCACGAACGTGCGGGTGGGGGTGGCCTCCACAATAACTCTGCGGAGTACTTGAAAACTCTGGACACATTTTTGCTGAAGGGCCTCGTAGTGGTCCTGCGACTCTAGGTGCCGGACCGAGGGAAGTGCTGCTAGGTCGACCCGGCGGAACTGCTCACCAATCTCCTTGAGATGCGCTTGGATCCCGGGATAAGGCGCTAGCTGATGGCAGAGGCGGGAGTGAGTCACCCGAAGAATCTGGCAGAAGCATTCAAACTCTCCTGGGGTGAGTGACTCTGGCACATCCAAACCCGATTCTGCAACTGACCAAAACTTCTCATGGAAGTGGCCCGCTGCCAGAACGGTCCAGAAGCTCCACGACTATGGTTCGGGGTCTGGAACTTGCCGCCCCTGCTCATCCACCGAGGAACGTCAGGGAATTTTAAATGGCGCCGAGGAAGGCCATCGGGGGAATGGGCTAGCCGGTGGGGAATACGGCGAACAGGCTGATTCACCGCCGATCCCTAGCTCATCCTCCAAGGGTTGCAGTGCCCTGGCTACCACGTCGCGATAGGATGGGCCGAAGAATTGGCCTCCTGTCACAACATCGGTGCTCATCAAGGGTGTATCGCCTCGTGATTCTTCTTTTGGTCCCCAAAAAAGTTCCTCACCCTCCCTAACAGGGGCGGGAGGTGCTTTCGAGGAGGCCAGTGGAAACTGCGGGATTGATCCCTTACGGTACACCAAGTCCTTGTACTCCTGGATATACCTTAGAAGGGAGGAGGGAATCATACGGATCTCGCATTCGGGGAGTATGAGACTGACGCGTCGTGTCCCCACCCCTGCCCTCAACTCGAAGGGTTGGGGGGAGGTTCCATCGTCCAATCGTACTTTGCCTCAGAATCCGAGAAACGGACTGGTCAGATTTCCGTCCGGACTCCCCTGACATTCCTCCTACGGTGACGAAGCCTGACCTTCCTGCCCCTGGGTAGCTCCTCAGGGTAAGGAAGATTTCTGTCATGGGGTCCCCTGACCACAATATAGCTGGGGAAGAGGGGACTGAAGGCCGAGGTGCGAGAAGCACTGGGACAGTTGTCGAAAGGGACATGGGGAGGAACTCCATGTGAGTGTGAGACTGGATACACAACGACTCCATGCTCGCGGCCGGTAGCAGGGGGAGTGACCTCATACGCCATGCAGTGGGTGCTGGAAGGAGTCATACCCAGATCATAATCGTCATGAAGAAGCTTTCGGCTTCCCAGATCTGTGGCACAGAATGAGCCATCATGGTGAGCGGCACTACCGTGGATTGGTCCGCAGTGGCCATTGCTAGTGTCCCCAACCGGGAGATTCAACCCAACATTCCTGCAGGGCGGTCGGGGTTTCAATCCCAGTCGGGCACATTGCTGCCCCTGCTCAACATGTGCGGGGATCTGGTAATAGGCGTCAGTAGTGGCTCGGGCCACAGTGGTTGCTGATGTTGGTGCCCCAAGACGAGCATTCTCTCCCGCTCACGCCTGACGCTGGCATCGAGTCAGATGGGCCGGAACTGGCCGTGCGGGCATGAAGATTGCCTGCTCCTCGGCTCGGGGAGTCGGGCGGCGGCGTCGACGTAGCCTGGTGGGGGTTCTTGTCATTAATCCCTGGGATGGATCACCGATCGGGTGGATCTGGAAATCCCCCGCCTCATTGGCGTAGGGGAGGGATGTGTCAAAGCGCTCCGGGGATAGGCTCCCGAAGTGGTTGAACGTCGACGTGTGGAGCGGCGGCTTCCTACGCGGCCCTCGAGGACGGCGATGGTGGTGAGGCGCGGCCACCTCTAGATCCAAGCGGGCCATGCCCCTGGTGGGGATGACCCCTTCCCCGTCATACCTACGAACCAGGTCATTGATCACCATTCGCTGGATGATTTTTGACGGGGAGAGGGGGCGCAAGCGCCCGACTACTACGGCGGTCAAAGTCAGAGCCACCGTGGAATAGGTTGGACTGTGTGGGGTAGCCGCATTGGTACTGCCCCTGCCCCTGCGCCGGTGGGTAGGTGGCGATCGAGCTCCGAATGCAGTGATCTGATTCCTGGAAGTAGGGAGATGAACCCATTAGTATCAATAGGAAAGGAGATCAATAACCAAGGCCCACTGTCATTCCATATTCCATGGTCAGCGAGAGGGATCCAAGCTGACGACTTCGCAGAATGGAGTAGTCAACGTCCTGACGGCCTCGACCCCTGGCGGGTTCACGTCCCGGTGAGGGTTACCCGGACCTGGTGACATGCTGTTCTTCCGATGCCCCGACGACTACCATTCTCCGTATTGAGGAGAAGAGCTTCACTTCAGGTTCACCATTTTTGTTTCCGACGCTTTCGCCGGGGCGCGCGCATCCGTCTGTGGGGAGGACGCACAGCTTGTTGCCCCATATTCCCGCTTTCAAAAGGCGGGCGGCATCCATTCCTTGTTCAGGGACGTCTTCTCCTTGATCAAAACCAGGATGATGGGATGTCGGTTCCTCCTTCCGTGGATTCCTCCTCGGAGCTCATTACCTAGTCTGGGTCTCCCTCATATATTTAAGATGGGTTCGTGAATCTCATTCCCGGTGCCATATCTACATGGATGCCAGTTAATTACGCTACTTCCGTCAAGACAATCCAAGGGGTCTTGTCGGGGTAGCAACCGTCGGTGAGGAGAATGGTCACGTTGGGGCGTCGTTGGCATGTCTATCTTTGGCCCCTCATCGCAGGGCTTCTCGAGGGCGTGGAAGCCTAAGGCATCCCACATCGAACACGGGGAATATGTACCATCTGAGGTTTTCCTCATCTTCACATGTTTAACACGGGGTATGTCGCGAGTTTAACGTCTTGCGGAGATGGATCGGGTTGAAGGACCCCTATGGGGGAACACCGATGTTGGGCCCAGCACGTGGGCGGCTTCCCGGATGTCATGGAGTGGGATGGGGTGGCATAACCTCACCGGGATGTGGAGGCCAGGGTAAGGATTAAGATAGATGGTGGAGTGAGACATGGGGCTTACGTTCTGAGATGGCCCAAGAGGGGGGATATAGTTTAACGTCATGTGGGATGGAATACATTTTAACGTCATGCAGGACGAGATATAGTTTAACGTCATGCGGGACGAAATACAGTTTAACATCATACTGGACAAAATACAGTTTAACATCATGCGGGATGAGGGGTTTGGGGCTTACGCTCTGAGGCGGCCCAAGGTGGTCAAGTAACCGACATTGAGAGGTCGGGACGACCTGGTGGTGGGCTTAAACCTTGTGGAGGCTTCTTATGTACCGTGCGTTAGCACGGATCAAAGTCCACTTAGTTCACTGGGATGGGGCTTATGATCTGGGGCGGCCCATAGGAGGATGTCATGGTCGATGCATACTCTAAGCCCACGTGAGTCATGCTCGGTGTGAGAAACAAGAGGCAGCAGGGACCAGGCGATCACGTCGCGAAGGGTGCGTCCATGGGAAGCGGAATGGGGCTTACGCGTTGAGAGTCCCAAAGACGAAATAGGGGATTATGTGGGTTTAGAGGCCCTTGGTGTCGGGGCTTACTCCAGGGTGGAGGCCCGTGGTGCGACAAAGCGCAGTGGGAAAAGGACTCCACTGGCCTTGGAAGGGGGGAAGTACAGAGATGCATGGGTGCAGTCATCCGTAAGAAAGGCTAGAGGCTTACGCTCTGAGGCGGCCCTTCCCCCGTGGACAAATGTCGCTCTGACAAGGAGGATCTCATTCCATGTGAGAATGAGTCCATTCACGAGGAGACGAGTGGGCGTAAAAAATATCCGAGCTGGGGGGCCCCTGCGTGCGAAGCACAGGGTCGGACCACAGTTTAACATCTTCTGTTAAGGATGAGGTGCTTAGCAGTTTAACGTCCTACAGCTTGGACGAGGTGGGTTTGCACCACACCCTTAGGGCTTACATGCCCAACGCCCTCTACCCCTTGTGGGAGGGAAGGCATCGACAAGGCCATAGCGAAGGGGGGCCGTAGGGCAAACCATCGGGGGATCCACGTTAGCGTGGCTATGCGAAGAAGCAATAGTCGTTAGCGTACCTATGCAGTGAAGCATAAGGCAAAGCAACACAACGTGAAACACGGCCCAAGGGACCTTTAGTTTACTTCGCACGAGCCTGGAAGGCTGCACGGGAAAACAACACATGGCGCGCAAGCCCGGCAGGGGAGACATCAGGTGCCGGTGCAGGGGGCAGCCAAGGGGCATCATGGTGAGGGGTCCTAGGCTTTGCGTGCAAAAGGTAAGGTTTGCATGCAAAACACCGGGACAGAGCGCAATTGGAGAAAGGGAATTGCGTGCGGAGAGGGAACCACGAGCAGGGTTTTGCGCGCACGACAAGGTATTGCGCGCACAAGACACAGATTTCGCGAAAGGCTGGAACCCTGGGGAGGGGGGAAATTCACTGAAGCCGGTGGAGTTGCGCGCAAAGGCGAACTCCGGGGAAAGGTTGCGCGAAATGAGTGTTTTACCTGGAGTCATCTTGCGTGCGGGGGGATCCGAATTGCGCGCCCATGAGTCGCTTCGGATTCCTCAACCCCCAAACCGTTCGGAGTCACCTCCTATTTATAGGCAAACTACGGCGCAGAATCCTGGCGGTGCGCGAAATTCTTCACGCCGAGCACAGCCGGCGCGCAAGAACTTGCCGCGCAGAACTGGGGCACGCAAAGATTGCACGCCTCATCAGCTCAATTCTGTGAAACCCGGTGATTCTACGCGTGTAGAACAGTTTTTTTGCGCGGAGCCTCCTTTATTTCGCGCACCACATCCTGGGCCTCCGGATCGGGCCTCTGATTCTGAATATGACTTCTCTTGGTCATTCCGAAACTTCCTCTGATAGTTAGGGTCTTTTTTTCTGCGTCAACAGGTATGCTTCTCTTTGAATAATACAGTAGTGTGTGTTGTACGCAACTTCGAGTTCTAACACACACCGCGACAAATCAAAGTAGCCATTATGAATAGTTATACCAACTTTTTGAAACTTTATAAATTTTATCTCTCAAAATGGAATTCATTTTTAGATTTGAAATATCAAAATTATCCTAGGGTGAAATTTTGGTACTTTTCGGATATCTCTTATATTTTGATGAATAGTGAAAATTACTAAATTTTAATTAAAAACATCTTTTTTAATAGAAATAATTAATAGTGATAAATAATGAATTTTAGTGGATTTAATGTATATTTAGAATATATTTTTAACAATTAATAAAATTTTTGTCATTGGACATAATTTCACAATTAAACCGGACATAAACAAGTATCAATCTTTTGATAGTTATTATATCTTAAAAACACCCTTTTTGTTTTGATGGCGGGAATTAATTTTAAATTAATTTCTGCCACATCTGTGTTTTGAATTTGGAAAAATGGATTCCATATTTGGAATAAGGATGACCAAATTGTGTAAATAGGTAACATTTATATTTAGTCATTTTGAATAATTACTTCGGTAAATATTTTATTTACCATGGTTAAAGAGTAAATCCGGTAAATAAGGGTAAAAAATTAATATTATAATAATACTAAATTACCCTAAACCGTGTAATAAAATTATTGGTGGATACATGTCTGGCCATGGGATTATTTGGGTTGATTTTGGGAACCCATGGAGCCACTTGTAGGTGATAGGGACACTTTATTTTAATTAAGTTAAAATGAATACAGAAATGAAATAAGCATATATATTTTAGAAAAACAATTTTTACATAGGGTTATATATGATGGATTTTCAAATAAAAATATTCATTAGAAAACTAAAAATATTTTCTACATAATGGTATTTTATTGATAATTTTTAGACATTATATAATTTATTTTATTTATGACACAATGGTGATGCAGTAATTACCTTATTAATGAAACATTAGAATAATTGATATTATAAATACCCAAATAAAAGTAATTTCAGACTTTTTATAAATAACAATAATTTTATAGGATAATATGACATGTTATGAATGATTTAATTAACTTTTTTCTAAGTAATCATTCTGTTATGATTTTTACAAAAATCAATTATTGAATAGTATCAAAATTGACATAAAAGAGTTGTTAAAACAAATATTATATTATTAATTGATATTAAATTCTTAAAAATATAATATTCGGCCAAGAGACTTATATCATGATAGTTGTATAATTAATGGACCACTTGGGGGTCTCTTGGATGTATATATTATGTTTATTAACCATATAATATAAAAATACAAAGAGACATTGTAAAAGTGAAACTAATTAACTAAGAGTTAATACTTAAAGATAAGGTTAATATAGTATTAAAAACCTGTCTAAATCTTATTGGTTGAGTGTTTTGGGACCTATACCCACCTTAAACTTTAAATAATCCACTTTGGAGCCATTATAAACAGAATATGAATTTATTATAAAATTATATTTTTGGCTTTTCCAAAGGTTCTCCTCACCCGTCTTATAAAAGGGCACCCCCATATCATTAATTCACACATTCAAAGCCATTTTGATCAGCCAAACCCTACCCAAATACTCTCTCAACTTCTATAACTTCATCCTAGAGGACTTACTTTAGTCTGAAAGCCAACCTATGGAGCCCTTTTGATCAAATCAAAAGGAAGAACCCGAAGAAGAGGTAATGTTTTCACCACCTTTTTTCAAGTTCATTTCTTATTCAAATTCTTCTTTCTTTTTTATTCCCATTATAAAATAATTAATCCACTATCTCCTATATAATGTGATATTATTATAAATATGGTACAACCATATTATGTATTCTATCCATCCTTTGAATGACATGTCACCATACGTGCGTACGTACGGCTTACTGTCTCCACGTCGTGGTGTAATTGTTATTCAATATATTATTATTTGGATGGGATTAATAATGATGTGTAATTTATGTAAATAATAAATATAACATGATAATGATTCTGTATATATGATATATCATCCAATTATATATTATATTAATATCAAAAGAATGACATTTTCACTCGTGCATATGTATGGATTACCGTCTCCACGATGCGATGACATTCATTTCGAAGTTCACCATTCATCGACGATTATAAAAATATATATTACTAATAAGTATGTAATATATAAAATAATAATGATACTGGAAATATATATATTTATATATATAAGTATTTATGTAATTACATATATCTTATTCAATACTATGTAAAAACGGAAACAACGTTTATGCGTACGTACGGACTACCGTCTCCATAAGAGGTGTTTTCCATTTCATATATATGTCTATTATAAATTTTTATATTATAAATTTACATGATAAATAAATCATTTTTTATATTCTAGAATTATTTATATCATGATCTATGTGATACAATCAATAGGGACAAGTTAAAACACTTACAATAAAGAAAGCGATTATTATTCGAAATATTAATATAACATGGAATTTATTCTTAAATGGGTAGTATAAAGTCATAAATGAATAATGTATGATGTCATAAATATTAATATGGTTCTGTTAAAATTTAATAACATACTATAGTCTTCATACAAGAGGCTAAACGTACCCTCGACTAAAGGAAAGTGCAAGGTAAGGTGTTTTCATCTCACTCCTTATTTCTGTGAGATTCATGCCATATTGACACTATTACCTTTTGTGTGGTATATGTACTGCCCATAATTTTTTTCTTTTTGTAATGCATTAATTTATGTGTATTTACATATTCATTGTATGGTACCTCTTTCATGGGTTGTATGTTTCATAAGTTACCAAATTGGTAAGGGTTAATTTTACAACCTCTTTATTATCCGAGGTTGTTTTTATGTAAGTATATAAAATGACATATTTATTATCCATATCCATGTTTTATGAAAGAGTTTTCAAAGGGATTATTTTAAGGTACTTTTTACTAAAACATCATTTCAAGCGTTTTAAATATTTATTCTTCTAAATATTTCTCATTAATGTCCATGTCTTCAAAATGGTTTTTAATGATTTATTTATATGGACAAGAATGTTTTTAAAATGTTAATTCCATCCAAAAGTTTCAATGTGGAATGGGAAACATTGATTGAAAATTGTCTTTAAATGAATTATTTTCCAAATTGTGTGACATTTAAATGTTTTCATGAAATAGAGATATTTCTCTCAAATAGTTTTGATTTCATCTATGTCAACATCCTTTGATAAATTTTACACTTATTGGAAGTTGATTTATTATGATACAAATATTCCATATTGTATTTAAGGTTTTGTGATATGTTTGACTATGGATAAGTTAACTATATTCCATTAATGTTTAATGATTAATGTTTTGGCATTTCTTATGCTAATTTAATACGAATGTTTATGTTATATTTCATCCTCTTTTTAAGATGAATATCTTGGAATAGTATGTTCCAGGTTGGGGACCAATAAAAGTAACCCCTTCGGGTTGGGTTCCAGTTATAGCAGACCCTTCGGGTTGGTGTTCGGTTATTAGAGGCACTCCGGGTTGGTGTCCGGTTATTAGAGGCACTCCGGGTTGGTGTCCGGTTATTAGAGGCACTCCGGGTTGGTGTCTGGGTATTAGTGGCACTCCGGGTTGGTGTCTGGTTATTAGAGGCACTCCGGGTTGGAGTCCGGTTACAGAGGCTCTCCGGGTTGGGTTCTGGTTACAGTTATACCTTAGGTCTAGGAAAGAGGCTTTGAAATAGAAATTATGGTTCGGCATTATGCATTCCATCATTATGAATGTGGTTAGTGATATTTCATGTGATTATTAAACTAGTAGAATATCTATGTGAATAAGTAAATGGAATTAAATAATTTTATTTTTGCTGTATTATGCTGAATTTCATGTTTAAAAGGCTTTTGTTTTAGTTATACATTTCATTAAATGTTTATTATTATTTATGAAAGTTTCTGCTATATTTTTATCCTTACTGAGCATCTGATCTCACCCCTTTCAATGTTTTATTTTTCCCAGGATTTCAAGAAGTGTATAGCGATTGATATACAGGGTTAAGCCAAGGGAATAATGGAGTTCGTGAAGGATTATTTATATTGTTTTGTATGTTATGATGTGTAATGTAACATTCATATATGTAATATATTTTCCTAGACTGCTAAACCGATCGGTCCTTCAGGACTTGATTCCTTATAATCATGCCAATGTATTAAAGTAATGCACCGACTCTGGGTAACTGGGGTCAGGGCATTATGGTTCGTATCAGAGGAATTTTAGAAATAACCTTGGAAACTAGATTTAGATAATCTCTGATTAGAGAACATATCCCTAAGATAGACATTGAGGATTATTATAGAATAACATCCTAGAATTTTGGTATTGTGGAGATTTTGTGAGTTTTCCGAGCAATACATCCCTGTCTGGATACGAGCAGGTAGAGGCGGATCTGGCACAGATGTACCTAGGGGTAAAACCAGAAAACACCACTTTGAGCTAGACTTGAATGGGAACTGGTGCACGAAAATGGGCCTTACTTCACTCTTTGTTATGACACTCCCGGGGGATATTCTTAGGATAATTTACATTTTCATTACAAACTAATTTTAAGTATTTTATATAAGATGAGAGTAAATGACCTTGGTTAATCCTAATGTGTTTCAAATTAAGAATATGGTGACATGATATTCTTTAAATGATTTTATGACTACTATAACTCACACAATGCCTTTTGATTTTAGTCAATGGCTGGATTCCATGGAAGTCCTAGTAACTTTGAGAATGATGTACAAGGTGGGAACGGTGGTGGAAATGAGAAACAAAATGAAGTGTTGATAGGCGTGAAAGATATCGTGTTCATGCCAAATCAGCTTTCTAAAAATATGATCAACAACATATATATTAACCAACCCCTGGACTCAATAAGTAACAGAAAGGTGATTAATGATAAGAGCTCCAGTAATGGAGACAATGGAGAAAAGAATCCTTAATTTCCATCATGAAATAAATATGGAAGGAGACACCCGGGAAAGTGTCTCAATGGGACAAAGAAATGCTTTACGTGCATGAAGGAAGGACATAAAGTGAAGAATTTCCGAAGAAAAATGAAGAGTACTATGGAAGAAGATAAAAATGGTAAAAAGAATCCATTTACAGTGATTTGCCGTAAATGTATGGGACCTGTCAATTACCCTAGTGAATGCCCTATTATATAGGATATTTTCTTGGTCAAAGAAGAAGCTATGTGGAAATAAATTGTTGTAGAAATGTTTAAAAAGTATAAGTGCTTCATGTTGATTGGTTTGCTTTGGAATAATTTTCTCTTGTATTTGTAACCCTACAGTTTTCCATGTGAGAATGATATTTGAGGAAGAATTATCTTTTCTCTTGTGGATATAGTTATAAATAACCATTTGGTTTTATATGATCATTGGGTTTGAGGAAACTACAAGTTATTATAATTTAGGATGAAAATGAAAGGGATGAGATAACATTTTTCGTTAAATTATGTGATGGTTATTTTGAGAAATTTATCTCACTTTGGAAATGTTATAAAACATTGTTTTTGAAAAAGGACAACATTCAGACCGTGTGACAACCCGTCGCGTCAGACAAAGCTGTGGGAATAGAACCCACAACCAAAGTGAGATTGGGATTTATCGCCTACCACTGGACTACATGAAGTACCTGGTTAGTATGACTATTATATTTTGTTTAATGATTTTATTGATCAATAATAAGTTTATTTGGGATCTAATGTCTTATCAAATGGATGCCCTTAGTATAAGAAAATGATTTGGTGATTAAGTGATTAATGTTATTTTGGAATATGTTCGCTTTGTTTGAAACACAATATTCCCAAGGAAAATAGAATTCTATGGGATTTCATTTGAGGAGTAAAAGTGGATTTTAATCTATGTTTTTTTTGTGTATTTATAGTAATTTGGGTTATTTATGGAAATGATCAACCTATAATAGAGAATATGTGATTAGTTTAATCACTTTTAAGTATGTGACTTTAAGAGTAGTTGATGTCATTTGGAGATACTATTTAACATGGAAGACTACATAACCAAATTCTTCTAAGTTTTGGGTTTCAATATTTTTTTTGATTATATTGAAGTATTTTAAGGACAATTGATTATTGAATGGTATTTATTTATCTTTGGGGTATTGTTGATTTAATTTTAGAAATTATGATTGGTGTTTTTTTGTCTAATGGAATATCTATTTGGGGGATCATCAGATCTTATACTAACCATTTTTTTATTAATCTCTAAAGACAAGGTAAATATATAGTTTATCTTACGTGGATCATGTTATTCTATAGAATCTCTTCTAGTGTGACCAAGTCTTCTTGAATACTCTTTGTTAAAAAAAATTGAGTTAGTGGTAGAAATTTATTAAAGAATGAAACTCTAAAAAAGTAAGTATATATCTTTATGTTCATAGACAATATCATAAATGAATTACTCATCCTTAGTTAATGTAACTTAAAACAAAAATGTTGTTTGTTTAATTTTCCTACTGAGAGACTAATGACCATTTTTTCGAACACAAGTTTGTGGTTTTTTATTGTTAACTTTCACCTGATCATGTTTTCTATCCCTCCCCATAAGAACTTGACACTTATTTTATCGTCCATATCAATGTTTTCTTATATGGAATCCTAGTATGGGTTATCTTGGATGAACTTTATACTTCTCTTTCTTTCTTTTAAAGTGATAGTGTTATTGACTCTTTTTCCAATGTGGGATTTTCGATTATATTCTCAAGCCCAGTTTTAAAAACTGTGAGGATGCAATTTATTGAAATAGGGGATAATGTAACACCCCAAGCTTCCACATTAAGTTTCCCTTTGAATATTGAAATGGCTTGCATTGTACGCAACTTTGAGATTCTAACACACCACAACCAATCCAACTAGTTGTTATGAATAGTAACAAGTATTTGTTAATTTTTATACTTTTTATCTTTTAAAATGGACTTCATTTTTGGATTCGTAATATCGAAATTATCCTAAGGTAAAATTTTGGTACTTTTTGGATAACTTTCATATTTTGATGAATAGTGAAAATTACTAAATTTTAGTTAAAAAAAACATTTTTAATCGAAATAATCAATAGAGATCAATTAAGATTTTGAGTGGTTTTAAAGTATTTTTAGAATATATTTATACCATTTAATATAATTTTGGTCATTAGACATAATTTCACATTTAAACCGGACATAAACAATTGTCAATCTTTTGATAGTTATTATATCTTAAAAACTCTCTTTTTATTTTGACAGCGGGAATTAATTTTTAATTAATTTCTGCCAGTTTTGTGTTTTGAATTTGTAGAAATGGATTAAATATTTGGAATCATGATCTCATGATTGTGTAGATAGGTAACTTTTATTTTTAGACATTTTGAATAATTACTTCGGTAAATATTTTATATACCATGGTTAAAAGGTAAATCCAGTAAATAAGGGTAAAAAAATAATATTATTATAATAATAAATTATCCTAAAATATATCCTAACCTTATTTTATGATACATTTCCGACCATGGGCATCATTGGGTCAATTTTGGGACCCCATGGATCCACTTTCAAGTGATAATGACACTTTATATTAATTAAGTTAAAATAAATACAAAAATGACATAATCATCTATCTTTTAGTAAAACAATTTTTACATAGGGTTATATATGTTGGATTAAAGACATTAAATATTCATTAGGAAGATAATAATATTTCCTACATAATGGTATTTTATTTATAATTTTTAGACATCTAATAATTAATATTATTTATGACACAATAATGATGGAGTATTTTCCTTATTAATGAAAGAATCAAATAATTGGTATTATAAATGGTAAAATTAATATAATTTGAATGTTTTGATGACATACAAGAATTTTATTGCTTAATATGACATTATAGGATTTCTTAAATTAATTTGGTTCTAATTAATAAAGTTTTTATGAGTTTAGAAAAAATCAATTATTGAATAGTGTCAAAATTCACATAAAATAGTTTTTAAAAAGAATATTATATTATTAATTGATATTAAATTCCTAAAAATATATGGTTCTGCAAAGATACTTATATAATGATAGGTGTATCATTAATGGACCACTTGGGGTCGCATGGAGGTATATAGTGTAACACCACAAGCTTCTACGGTACGTTTCCAATTGAATAATGCAATGGCGTGCATTGTACGCAACTTCGAAATTCTAACACACCACAACCAATCAAACATGCCGTTATGAATAGTAATACCAACTTTTTGAAATTTTATAAATTTTATCCTTCGAAATGGAATTCATTTTTTGATTCGTAATATCCAAATTATCTTAGGGTGAAATTTTGGTACTTTTCAGATAACTTTCATATTTAGATGGATAGTGAAAATTTAAAAATTTTAATTAAAAACAATTTTTTTAATCGAAATAATTAATAGTGATAAATTATAAATTTGAGTGGTTTTAAAGTATATTTAGAATATATTTTTACAATTTAATACAATGTTTGTCATTGGATGTAATTTCACATTTAAACCAGACATAAACAAGTGTCAATCTTTTGATAGTTCATATCTCTTAAAAACACGCTATTTGTTTTGACGACGGGAATTAATTTTTAAATTAATTAATGCAACTGATTTGTTTTGAATTTGGTAAAATAGAAATAATTTTTGAATTCATAATATCAAATATATCTTAGGATTAATTTTTGGTATTTTTCTGGAAACATTCATTTTTTGATGAATAGTGAAACCACTAAGTGGTAGTTAAAAAACTGAATTTTTCATAAAACATTATTTTTCGCATCTGTGAGTGGAATTTTGAAAATACGAGAGACACGGTTAGTATCAAAGAGTAAAATGTTGTTCAATGAGATAAAAATAATTTTTGGTGAATAGTAACTTTTTATTTTTATTTACCACAGTTAAAAGTAAATAGGGTAATTAATGGTAAAAATGATATTAATATTATCCTAACACATGTCCTAATTCTATTGGACAAGTGTATCTCAACCAAAAACTATCTTATGAGTAAAATATTATCATTTACGTCCACTTGTATTAGATTACGACATTTATTATTATTTAATTCAAAGAAGAGTTAAAAGAGTTAAAATCAATGTTTATTTACTAAAACATTTTTAATATGGGGTTATACATAAGGTAAATACGATTGTAAATATTAATTATAAAGAAAAATATATTTACTACATAATTATATTTTATTTATAATTTTTATACAATAAATAGTTTAATTTATTTATGACACAAAGATGATGTCGTAATTATCATAATAGTGAACAATTAAAATAATTGATATTATAAATAAACAATTAAATATAATTTGAGACTTTTTATGAATTAAAATAATTTTATAGGTTAATATGAAATGTTAGGAATGATTTAACTAATGTTGTTTGAAGTAATCATTCTGTTTTGATTTTCACAAAAATCAAGTTTCCAAATAGTGTCAAAATTGACAAATAAGAGTTTTTAAAACAAATATTATATTATTAATTGATATTCAATTCCTAAAAATCTAAGGTTCAGCAAAAAGACTTATATCATGATAGTAGTATCATTAATGAACCACTTGGGAGTCTCTTGGAGGTATATAGTAGGTTTATTAACTATATAATATAAAAATACAAAGTGACATGGTAAGTGTCAAACTAATTAACTAACAGTTAAAACTAAAATATAAGGTTAATATAATGACCCAAACCTGTCTAAATTATATTGGTTGAGTGGTTTTAGACCCATCCCCACATTAACCTATAAATAATTCACTTTGGAGCCATTATAAACCGAATATTCATTTATTATAGAATAATATTTCTAGCTTTTCCAAAGGTGACCCTCACCACTCTTATAAAAGGGTAGTCCCCCTTCTCATTAATTCACACCTTAAAAGCCTTTTGGTTCGGCAAACCCCTACCCAAATACTATATAAACTTCTCTCAATACAACCTAGAGGCCTTAGTTTGATCAGAAAGCCAACCTAAAGAGCCCTTTTGATCAAATCAATAGGAAGAACCCGAAGAGGAGGTAATGTTTTCACCACCCTTTTATCAAGTTTCTTTATTCTTCCACTTCTTCTTTCTTTGTTATTACCATTCTAAAATAATAACTCCAGTATATTATATATACTTTCTTGTTATTATAAATATGGTACAACCATATTTCAGTATTCTATCCATCCTTTGAATTGCATGTCACCATACGTGCATACGTATGGCTTACCATCTTCACGTCGTGGTGTAATTGTCATTCAATAAATTATTATTTTCATGGGTATAATAATTATGTTTAAATCATGTAAATAATAAATATAACATGATAATTATTCTGTCTATATTCTATACCATACAATTATATATTATTTTAACATCAAAAGAATGATATTGTCGCTCGTGCGTACGTACGGACTACCGTCTCCACGAACGCGATGAGATTCGTTCTCCATCGTATCCATTCAAGTTTAATTCTCATTTTATAATTAAAAACAATGTTTAAGGACATGATATAATTATGGATATTAATAATATAAAACCTATCCATAACAAACACGTCTTACGTAACAAAGAATATAAAGGAAAACGAGTAAGTTAACACCCGAAATGACGATAATACTAAGATATTATTAACAAATCAATGTTAAAAGATCATATATGATATCATATTAGTGTAAATTATTCTTTTATAGTTCAATAAAAATTATTTCACCATTATAAAGGAGGTTAACCTACCTTCTACCAAGGAAAAAGTACAAAGTAAGGGGTTTCTTATCTCACTTTTAATTCCGTGAGAATTCCATTGTTTCCCACTTATTTATTACATGTGGCATGTGTACTGGCCATGTTTGTATTCATTGTGTAATTTACATTAATTCATGTATATTTACATCATCATTGTATGATCCTTATTTCATGTGTTTATGTTTTTTATGTTTCCAAATCAATAATGGAATTTGAAATATCAATTTCCACTCATTCGGCTTTACGCATACTTCATTGATTATTTTAGTCCAAGATTATGTGTAGAATCACTATTCTTTTGATTATGTGATAAATTCCACTCCCCATTCCGTGGATATACTTTTGATACACATATTCACTCCATTGATATATTATCAGGTCATCGGTATGAACTTGATAAGAGTAATTTTTACTCAATCTCGATTTGTTGAGTTAAACATCCAATTCATTGGTGTTGTTTTTTACAAGAATATGTGTGAATGTCCTTTGATTGTTATACACTTAATATCCAATCATATTGAGTGTATTTATATTTGTAACTCATAATTATGTCGTTGATTTATCCTTAGCCTAAGGATACGGCCTTTTGAGAGAGTTCATCTCAATTTACATTCTATTGAGACTCCTTTATTGTTATACACCAAATCACATTTATATGGTGTATATAATGTACTTTGACATAATATATCATGAATCCCTTTATTCTCATGATATTAAAATGTTTTTATTTCCTCATTTATTTTTATTCAAGTGTCTCTCTTTTGGTTAGGAACTCTAATTAAAATTACATTTTAAAATGTTTTAAAGATTGATTATTCTAAATATTTCTCATTAATGTCCATGTTTTCAAAATGGTTTCAAGGATTTATTTAAATGGACATTAAAGTTTTCAAATAAAAATTCCTTTTAAAATTTTTAAAGTGTTATGGGACACCTTGGTTCTAAAATCTATTTTAAATGGATTCTGGACAAAAAGTGTGACTTTTAAATGATTTCAAGAAAAGGGGGATATTTCACTCTAATTGTTTTGGTGATTATTTTCATCTATGTCAATATCCTTCATCATTCTCGATTGAGGATAATATGATACAATACAATCTTCCATATTGTATCGAATGAGTTACGTTTGACTGAGGATGTGCTATTTTTATACCATTCATGGTTTGTGGATAAAGTATTGACATTTCTTATGACAGTTTTAATACGAATGTTTATGTTATGTTTAAAAATTTTCATATGAGGAATGCATTGGACTTAGTAAGTGAAGGGTGGAGCCCTCTATATCTCCTTGATACATCAGTAGGTCTCATGAGACAAACTAGTTTCTTGGAACGAGGCCTTGACAAAATCTTATTTGTAGTCTTGGCACAAGGCCTTGGCTACATGGTTATGATAGTCTGGCATTATGCATTTTGTCATTATGAAAGTGGTTATTAATATTTTCATGTTATTATTTGACTATTAGAATATCCATGTGAATAAGTAAATGGAATTATTTAATTTTATCCTTGCCATATTAGGCTGAAGTTCATGTTTAAAAGGCTTTTGTTTTAGTTATACATTTCCTAAAATTTTTATGTTCATTTATGAAAGTTTCCGCTATATTGTTATCCTTACTGAGCATATGAGATCACCCCTTTCAAGGTATTATTTTTCCCAGGAAGTGAAGAAGTATTTTGTGAATGACCTGCAGGGATAGTATTAGGGGATATGAAGACAATATGTTGTTGTAGTTTTTCACTTATTGATGTAATGTAAACTTTATGAGTATATCTAGTGTTTCTAGGGCTACTAAATTAATTGGTCATTCGAGACTTGATCTTTCTTGTGATCATGCCAATGTTATGTAATAATGCACCGACTCTCGGTATCTAGGGTCGGGGCGTTACAGTTGGTATCAGAGAAATTTTAGTACAAACATTGGAAGCTAGATTTAGATAAACTCTGATTAGAGCACATAGACCTAAGATGGACTTTGAGGATTAGTATAGATGAACTTCCTAGAATTTTGGTATTGTAGAGATTTTGTGAGTTTTCTGAGCAATACATCCCTGCATAGATACGAGTAGGTAGAGGTGGCTCTGGCACAGATTTACCTAGGGGTAAAACCTGAAAACACCGCTTTGAGCTAGACTCGAACGGGAACTGGTACATGACAACAGGCCTTGATGCAGTCTTGGTTACGACACTCCTGGGGTATATGCTTAGGATAATTATCATTTTCTTTACGAAGAATTATGAAGGGTTTATGAGTATATAATTTCTCAAAGAAAACATTTTTCTGATTATGGATTATATCCATAAACTGTTCAATTTTCATTAGGTATTTTACAAGTTTGGAATTATTTATTCCAACTCATAAACTGACCTAGTTTATGCTATTTTATAGAAATTTTTCCCAGTAGAAGGAATGAGAACTCCATCAATACACATGATCCAAAGAGTAAGTAGGATCATATCTTTCATGGTCATAAGCCAGAATATAGAGGGGAAATAGTCTCCCATGTATTATCATCATATGATGAAATAGTATCATGTGTTGATAAGATAAGTAAAGAATTCTCTGAGTCCTTTGGCTTTGAAGGGAAGACAGAGAAGGAAAGGATGGTAGAGAGAGGAATAGATAAAGGGAATCTTGTAAAGAAGGATTTTCCCATATGTGATAAATGTAGAAAGAATAACCTTGGGAAATTCGTGAAGGGAATGGGAGTATATTATAAGGGTGGAGAAAAAGGACACCAAGTACGTGACTACATGAGTAAGAAAAAGTTTTCAAACGTACAATGCTTCATCTGCAAGGAGTTTGGACACTATGTGAACCAATGTCCCAGGCATCAGACTTTTTCGCAAATGATGCTGATGGATAATAATCATGTTATGATACTACCACAAATGAAGAGGAATGACTAGTGTTCTTATGTTATTATTTTGGAAATATTTAATTTAAGTGTTGTATCAATGATGTTTTGGAAATAAATAAGGACTGTACTACATTACTATTTCATTGAGGATTTGAGATTTTATAGTACTAAGAAAAGTGACTCTACAGCGAGTTAAACTTTTTTAAAATTACAGGGAAAAAAGGATCTTCATTGTGTTTAACATCCTTATTAATTTTGGACTGTCAGTTTGGATAGAAGTATTTTGGATAAGTCTATAGGTTGGAATGGATTAATTTTTAAGGGTTATTTTTGGATTTTTATAAAAGGACAACACGCAAACCGTGTGACAACCCATCGCGTCGAACAAAGCTGCGGGAATTGAACCCACAACTATAGTGCGATTGGGATTTATCACCTACCGCTGGACTATGTGAATTCCCTAGATTGTATAATGTAGTTTATTTTTTCAATGGGTCTGATATGTGAATTATAAATTCATTATATTTGGAACCCTATACGATTATGATAAATAGAGTATTTTTGAGTTGTCTTATGTTTTGTAGTGAAAGATCAGTTTGTGGTAGAGATTTATTAATGGATAAAAATCTAATTATAAAGTAAGTATATCTCCTAATGATCTTATCCAATCTCATAAATAAATTACTCAACATTAAGAAAAGGAACTTAGAACAAAAAAATTGTCCTAGATGGTACCTTAGATAATTACAAATTTATGGCTTTGGGATTGTTGGCCTTTTCATAGCCATGTTCTCTACCACATTCCATCAGATATTAATGGTTATATTTCTCTTCTATATCCATATTTTCCTACATGGAACCCTAGTATGTGTTACTTTCAGTGACCTTCATAATTACCACTCTTTATTTTCAATAGAGGCCTCATTAATCCATTTTTTTATGTGGGATTTCAGCTATGATATTTTGAAATGTCAACCCCATGTTTCCAATACCAAGTATAAATTGCAAGGACACAATTTATTTAAGGAGGAGAGAATGTAACACCTCAAGATTCTATAATACACTTCTTTTTGAATAATACAGTAGCGTTTGTTGTACGCAACTTTGAGTTCTAACACACACCACGACCAATCAAAGTAGCCATTATGAATAGTAATACCCACTTTTTGAAATTTTATACATTTTATCTCCCAAAATGGAATTCATTTTTGGATTCGGAATATTGAAATTAGCCTACGGTGAAATTTTGGTACTTTTCAGATAACTCTCTTATTTTGATGAATAGTGAAAATTACTAAATTTAAATTTTAAAAAAACTTTTTCAATCGAAATAATTAATAGAGATAAATTATGAATTTTAGTGGTTTTAAAGTATATTAAGAATATAATTTTACCATTTAATAAAATGTCTATCATTGGACATAATTTCACAATTAAACCGGACATAAACAAGTATCAATCTTTTGATAGTTATTATATATTAAAAACACACTTTTTGTTTTTATAGCGGGAATTAATTTGAAATTAATTTCTGCCACTTCTGTGTTTTGAATTTGGAAAAATGGATTCCATATTGGGAATCTGGATTTCTAAATTGTGTAAATAGGTTACTTTTATTTTTAGACATTTTGAATAATTACTTCGGTAAATATTTTATTTACCATGGTTAAACTGTAAATCCGGTAAATAAGGGTTAATAAATAATATTATAATAATACTAAATTACCCTAAAACGTGTCCTATCATTATTGGTGGATACATGTCTGACAATGGGCATATTTGGGTCGATTTTGGGACCCCATGGAGCCACTTTTAGGTGATAGGGACACTTTATTTTAATTAATTTAAACTATATACAAAAATGACATAAGTAAACATCTTTTGGAAAAACAATTTTTACTAAGGGTTGTATATGTTTTATTATAGACAATAAATATTAATTAGAAAGATAAAACGATTTCCTACATAATGGTATTTTATTTATAATTTTTAAACAATATATAATTTACTTTATTTATGACACAATGGTGATGGAGTAATTACCTAATTAATGAAAAATTATAATAATTGATATTATAAATACCCAAATAAATGTAATTTGAGACTTTTTATAAATACCAATAATTTTCTAGGATAATATGACTTGTTAGGATAGATTTAATTAACTTTTCTCGAAGTAATAATTCTTTTATGATTTTTAAAAAAATCAATTATTGAATAGTGTCAAAATTGACATAAAAGAGTTTTTAAAAAAAATATTATATTATTAATTGATATTAAATTCCTAAAAATATAAGGTTCGGACAAGAGACTTATAAAATGATATGTTTATCATTAAAGTACCACATGGGGGTCTCTTGGATGTATATAGTATGTTTATTAACCATATAATATAAAACTACAAAGAGACATTGTAAAAGTGAAACTAATTAACTAAGAGTTAATACGTAAAGATAAGGTTAATATAGTAACCCAAAACCTTTCTGAATCCTATTGGTTGTGTGGTTTTCGACCTATCGCCACCTTAACCTTTAAATAATCCACTTTTGAGCCATTATAAACCGAATATGACTTTTTATAAAATAATATTTCTAGCTTTTCCAAAGGTGCCCCTCACCCTTCTTATAAAAGGGCACTCCCCCTTCTCATTAATTCACACCTTCAAAGCCTTTTGGTTCGGCCAATACCTGCCCAAATACTCTCTAAACTTCCATCAATTCATCATATAGGCCTTACTTTAGTCAAAAATCAATCTTAAGGAGCCCTTTTGATCCAATCAAAAGGAAGAACCCGAAGAAGAGGTAATGTTTTCACCACCCTTGTTCAAGTTCATTTCTTCTTCAAATTATTCTTTCTTTGTTATTCCCATTCTAAAATAATAAATCCACTATCTCATATATAATTTTATATAATTATAAATATGGTACAACCATATTCAGTATTATATCCATCCTTTGAATGACATGTCACTATACGTGTGTACGTACGGCTTACCGTCTCCACGTCGTGGTGTAATTGTTATTCAATATATTATTATTTGGATTGGTATAATAATGATGTGTAATTCATGTAAATAATAAATATAACATGATAATGACTCTTTATATATGATATATCATCCAATTATATATTATATTTATATCAAAAGAATGACATTTTCGCTCGTGCGTACGTACGGATTACTGTCTCCACGACGTGATGATATTCATTTCGAAGTTCACCATTCATCGATGATTATAAAAATATATATTACTAATAAGTATGTAATATATGAAATAGTAATTCTACAGGAAATATATATTTATATATATAAGTATTTATGTACTTACATATATCTTATTCAATACTTTGTAAATACGGAAACAGTGTTTATGCGTACATGCAGACTACCGTCTCCATAAGTGGTGTTTTCCATTTCAAATATACGTCTATTATAAATTTTTATATTATACATATATATGATAAATAAATCATGTTTTATATTCTGTAATTATTTAAATCATGATCTATGTGATACAATCAAGAGTAACAAGTTAAAACACGTACGATAAAGAAAGCGATTATTACCCTAAATATGAATATAACATGGAAATTATTATTAACTGGGTAGTATAAAGTAATTAATTAATAATGTATGATATCATAAATATTAATATGGTTCTAGTAGAATTTGATAACATACTATAGTCTTCATACAGGAGGCTAAACGTACCCTCTACTAAAGGAAAGTGCAAGGTAAGGGGTTTTCGTCTCACTCCATATTTCCGTGAGATTCATGCCATATTGACACTATTAACTTTTGTGTGTGGTATGTACTACCCATAATTGAATTCTTTGTGTAATAAACATTAATTTATGTGTATTTACATATTCATTGTATGGTCCCTCTTTCATGGGTTGTATGTTTCGTAAGTTACCAAATTGGTAAGGGTTGATTCCACAACCTCTTTATTATCCGAGGTTGTTTTTATGTATGTATCTACTGGAACATATTTATTATCCATATCCATGTTTTATGAAAGAGTTTTCAAAGAAATTATTTTAAGATACCATTTACTAAAACATCATTTCAAACGTTTTAAATATTTATTCTTCTAAATCTTTCACATTAATGTCCATGTCCTCAAAATCGGTTTAAGGATTTATTTATATGGACATGAATGTTTTTAAAATGTTAATTCCTTTCAAAAGTTTCAAAGTGGTATGGGAAAAATTGATTCAAAAATGTCTTTAAATGAATTCTTTTCCAAATTGTGTGACATTTAAAATTTTTCATGAAATAGAGATATTTCTCTCAAATAGTTTTGATTTCATCTATGTCAACATCCATGATAAATTTTACACTTTTTTGAAGTTGATTTATTATGATACAAATCATCCAAATTGTATTCAAGGTTTTGTGATATGTTTGACTGTGGATAAGTTATCTATATTCCATTAATGGTTTATGATTAATGTTTTGGAATTTCTTATGCTAGTATTAATACGATTGTTTATGTTATATTTCATCCTCTTTTTAAGATGAATGTGTTGGACTAGTATGTTCCCAGTTGGTGACCGATAAATGTAAGCCCTCCGGGTTGGGGTCCGGTTACAGCAGACCCTCCGAGTTGGTGTTAGGTTATTAAAGGCACTCTGGGATGGTGTCCGGTTATTAGAGGAACTCCGGGTTGGTGTCCGGTTATTAGAGGAACTCTGGGTTGGAGTCCGGTTAAAGAGGCTCTCTGGGTTGGGTTCCGGTTACAGTTATACCATAGGTCTCGACACGAGGCCTTGACACAGAAATTATGGTTCGACATTATGCATTCCATCATTATGAAAGTGGTTAGTAATATTGCATGTGATTATTCAACTAGTAGAACATCCATGTGAATAAGTAAATGACATTACTTCATTTTATTTTTTCCATATTATGATGAAGTTAATGTATAAAAGGCTTTTGTTTTATTTATACATTTCCTTAAATGTTTATGCTTATTTATGAAAGTTCCCGCTGTATTGTTATCCTTACTGAGCATCTGAGCTCACCCCTTTATATGTTTTATTTTTCCTAGGATTCCAAGAAGTGTATAGTGATTGATATATAGGGTTAAGACAAGGGAATAAAGGCGTTCGTGAAGGATTATTTATGTTGTTTTGTATGTCATGAAGTTTAATGTAACATTCATGTATGTAATATATTTTCCAAGACTGCTAAACCGATCGGTCCTTCAGGACTTGATTCCTTGTAATCATGCAAATGTATTAAAGTAATGCACCGACTCTGGGTAACTGGGGTCGGGCCATTACATATATGATTGGTTATTGGTTTTTTCATATTATGTTTATGATTGTTAAGATGTTAAGTGGGAAATGATTATAGCTATAAAAAGAGGATGGATAGTGGACTGAAGGGCCACCATTATGGATTCGTGGATGGGAAGTACATCTTGATTTGGAAAGTAGTAAACGGGTTTGGTCGAAAAGTTCCACCATGTTTGTGTCCTTATTATGTGTTGCTATGATAGATGAAATGGGTTTTATTTTGTGGACTGTTAAATGGTTTTGTGTATTTCCGTTGTGTTTCATTTATTTGGGTGAAAATTATTTGGTAAAGGAGTGTTTGGATTGTTTTATGTTGTTTCACATTTTAATGTTTTATTTAATTTTTTAATATAAATATGCTAACTGTTTTATCCTACTAGAGTGTGATGGGAATTTATTTGGGGAAATAATATTGAGTATTCGTACTCATGCTCTTCTTTGGAAGTTTTCATCTTTTGATGATGTTATGTTCTGATACATATGTAAAATTAAACCATCTCATTTTTCTTGTGGTTCTACATGATGATTTGGTGATGTTGTGGTGCATTGAGCATAGAGCTTGGTATTGAGCTATGGAGGGTGTCCTGGTTCTTTGGGGTCTTTATGTATAGTCTTCAACTTTGTACTAGAATTTGGTTTTGGTGGTATTGGAATTTAGGATTTGTTATGGAATAACATTCACGTCTTTTGGAAATGAATTCGTTGGGTAGATTTGTTGACATGCTTTATGGAATTTGTTGATGTTGGCTTGTTTGGTTGGTTTATTTTACGATAAGGGAAACTCATTCCCCAATATTCTTGAAGACCATGGAATTTATTTCTATCCTTTGACACCCTGGGAACATCGCTTAAGGATAAGTATCATTCCTCCACCCTCCTCAATCCAGTGGGATGGGGCAGAATGTTACAACTTCCATCAAATAGTATCTGAAATCATTGGTTGTGTGTATGCAGGACTACCACCTCATGAACTGATTTCATTCAATTTTTCATGAAATAATATTATGATTCTGTATAATGATGGATATAAAGTGTATATATGATATTAATAACATAATTATATCTATTTAGTAATTATTTCTTATACATTAAAAAGTACCACCCATTCTATAGGGGATATGATGACATTTCTCTTCTGCATGGTAGACTACCACCTTACGAAGAGATGTGATTAGTTTAACAGTAACACTTTACATTGAAGGTAATGAAGATATAATTAATGATTTTTTGTGATATAAATTAAATTTTAATTACATTCTTGATATTTATATATTTATCATTTTATTTATTTCCTTTCCACTCACATAAAGATGATAACATTGTTCATGTACGTGTAGACAACCGATTTCGCAAAGTTATGTGACTCTCTTTTCTTCAAAAAACCATATGGATGATATGTGTATGTATATTTAAGAAAATCTATTATATATTAATGATTCATGTTATATAAAATATTACTTTCTTCCTTTCCATAATGATAATTGAGAAGTCGAAACATTACTGATGCGTACGTAGGACCTATTATCTCTATGATCATAACTTCCATAATTTCACAACACAGTTTTTTAGGATAACTCAAAAATGTAAAATTATTGTATAAATATTGTTATAATTTCAGGATTAATATTCTGTATATCACAGAACTATATAACATGAGTATGAAACAAATCATTCATGTCAAAACACACATGAAAAAAATAAAATTAACACATGTAACACTGAAAACAACTATAGATTATTAAACAATGTGATATAATATTTTATAAAAGAATAATATATGATATTATATATATTAATACGTTTCTTGGTTATTACCATGTTTAGAACCTCTATAAAATAAAATAATTCATGTTTAACTAAATAGAAGTGAAAGGTAAGGGACTTTGTCTCAATTTCCCACCATTGTGGTATATTGTAATGTTATGCACATAATTTCTTTTATATGGTGAATATAATACCCCTTTCAAATGTAATATCATTATTTATTAATCATTAATTATATTTTATCCTTCAATTTGAATTATTTAGTCATAGGGGATTTGATATAAATGTTACCTAATGGCCAAAAATTTCATATATCAAATTCTTTTCATTGGGTTGCATTACTTTTTCATTATCATTAATAATCTAATATTATGTGTGAATTGAATTTTTTTTATCTTTCTTTATTTACAATTTTTATGGGTATTTGTTATTAATTAAAAAAATAAATTCATATACTAATTATAATCTTAATTTTATTATCATTATATGGGTTTATTTTAATATCTTATTCAATTCAATATTCTTTTTTCTAGAATTTTACTCGAAGGAAATTATATGACCATTCCCAAATAAAACTAGTTAATTTTATTCACATCTTTTAATTCATGATACATAAATATAATATTTCCTATTTTCTACTCTTTTGTACATAATATTTATTTGAAAGAGTTTTTAATAAAACATTAATTTTTTTATCTCTTCGGTCAAAAATTAGTTTCCTTCCAAATCAATGTTTTAAAAAAAATCAAAAATACATTTAACCCTTTTTAGATGTTTTATTAAAGGTATTTTAACCTATTTTGAATGTTTTTTAATAAATTTGATATAATATTAAAGTATTTTTCAAAATATCAGTTTTCCATCTTTTACCGAAAAGTGAATGAATTATTTGTTTTAACATGTACGACATGAACAGAATTTCCTACCATTATAATCACCGAACTGATTTAAACATTATTTTATATGTTTCAAAGGTTATTTTCTGAGATAATTATTAACAAAATGTATAGTGAGGTTTTAATATTTTATTTTCATATTGGAATGGTTATTTTTCTCTTAAAATTTTTAAATTGTCTTTTTATGGTATTTCTATTCATCCATCGCAACAACCGTTACTCCTCTTATGCTTTACTATAGATTTTTTTATTTATTCCAAAATTAGTCATTATATGAATGGTTTATGATCATTTTTATCCAATAATTCATTGAAATTAACTTTCTTGATTATTTTTCATAGTCATTACATTTCATATGAACTATTCACTTTCCTATGGAAATATAATTTCCAACAATTAACTATTTTATTTATCATCGAATTTTTATTGAAGTAATGATATGTGAGTTCTACATATACTATTATACATTGAATCTTATTGTATTATCTAGGGGAATATTAATAAAATATATTATTTACTCAAACAAATATGTGTTGATAAGGCATGTTTTTCTTGAATTTAATTGATTATTCAATATATGTGGAATTATATTGACATGAGTACATGGTTGAGTCTGTGTTATAGACACCCCCTAAAAGCATAAAGAGGTATCATGAGATTAATTAGTTCACTAGCCTTAGTTAAATGGGTTTCTACACATAATTTTTAAATTTCCTTTAGGATAGATCTTAATGGTAGTGTTATCATGTGCATGATACATGACATCCAATAATTAATCATTTCATTTATTAAGAATTTATTTATTGTTATCCTAGATATTTTTACAAAGGGGTTATCTCTTGATTCATTTTATTCCATGATTTTTGATTAAAAGTAATTTTTTTAGTTATTTACATTTCCATAATGATTATGCCTTACCATATTATGATAGTCATGTCATTTCAATGGAATAACAGTTTAGTTATTTACAATGTCATATTTATTATGTGTATTGATCCACGATAACTCCCATTTTAGTTAATCATTACAATGAATTTGAGTTCATCCTTATTTCATTCATTACTGAAGAATCCATGAAGTGTGAAATGAATGATATATAAAGATATACTATATGAAATAATGATAATCTTCAAAGAAAATAATGTTTTAATTTGTGTTTTAAAATTTAATTTGGGGATCATGTATGTATCTAGTTTTCTGAGACTAATAAAATATTCATTCCTTTTTAATGTTTCGCTATATATTATGAAAATCAAGTAATGTAGAGATAGGATCTGTGCTACTCAGGTTGGGGAGGATACAGTTTTCATCAGAGGAACTTTAGTAGAAACTTAGGGAACTAGAATTAGGAGAATAAATCTTAAAGATCATAAACACATGATATAATTTGAGGATAAATATATAAAAATGACTTAAATCTATTAAGGAATTTATTATATGGGTTTTCCAAGAAATATATCCACATCTGGATACTACAAGTGGATGTTGTTATGGAATAGAGGTACCAAGGGGTAATTTCAATAACCAACATTGGTCAAACATGAACCGGTCACCTTAGCCGATCTGTAGAAAGCTCCAAGAGGTGTTCACCGTCCTCCCAAGATGGAATCTAGTTCTAGAAATCAACAGATTAACCAAAGGTAGTTATTTCTACTTATATAAAAAATAAATAACAATACGATAATAGAAATAAAATAAAAAATCCCAATGGAAATATAAAATATCCTTCTGAAAAACATTTTCACTTAAACTTCATATACAGGAACATAATTAGAAATTCCAAAACTAAACTACATTATGGAAATGTCTCCATATGACACTGAGGATCACTCTCTGATACCAATACTAACCATCTCCCATAATGATCGATACCAAGCTGGAAAAATCACCACAAGCTAAAAAATAATGATCTATAGGAATTAGTATTAAAAATAATAAGGCATACCATAAAAATTATACTCCCAATTCACTTCCATTAAAATAAAAGGAACAACAACTTCAATAATGAATTACAATTTATAAAAGTAATCTTTTTTACACAAATTTCCACTTTAAAACTAAACAAATTTCCATTTCTCTTTTTCTATTTAAAATCATACACTTCCCTAAGTGGGAACCACTTGAATTTAAATGATAAGGAAGATCTGTTCATTTTGGAAAGGAAGATAAAATGTGAGAATAATTTTCCAAATCATTTTTCATAAGCCTTTGAAAGAAAACACAAAAATTTTACCCAACAGGTATAACCTGAGAGTAATCCATAAAAATAATCAAATGATAATGGAGATGGAAATTAGAAAACAAGGATAACCAACTAACAATATATCTCAATCATCTTTTTTGGAAAATATTGTTTCAATCAACAAGGTAGAACCTAGGAGCTCATGAAGTAATCCAAAACATTCAAAACATCGTGACTCATTGTGAAAAAAATGCCACACTCGATTAAATGGAATTTCACCCACACACTCGATCACACCCTAATTTTTCTAATTGAGGGGGACGATCCCATAGCATTAATAACCAAACATATCATATCCCCGGATATGGACCACTAGTTTGAAAGTAATCCTAACTTGTGCAACAATCGTTCTTATAAAATTCACTAACGATACTAGGTCTCCATGTCAAGGGTATGATGGGGTGAGATAATAGATTCCAACCAAGAATCCAATTTGAATCACATATATCATATAAATCAATTCAAACTACATGAACCACCCTGATTCACCCCAAATATAAATCTCTTACAATAAACAAATAGATATTAAAGAAGTTCACAATGAGGATCTCCCATTCCAGTAAAAGTAAATGGGTCATGAGGATTCCACAATGAGGACATCCCACCCATTTACATAATGGATATATATATTCAATTGTTAGGACATCCCATCCATTAAATTAAAAAAAGAAAGAATATTATATAATGAGGCTTTCATTATAAACACATCTACCACTTTCACTAAAGTGACAATTTGGCCTCAACGGTCTTTTATCAATGAATCAAAATCAAACATCTAAAAATGTTAAAACACATATTTTTCCATTTCAAAATAATTTATAAAAATTAACATTTATTTACATACAACACATGTCCAAACCAAAACCATATTCATCAAAGTACCAATCGGGCCACACTTCACCATTACATTCTATTCCATTTTTAAAGTACCAAATAAACACCAATTTCAATCCCAAAACCAAATATAACCCCATTTTAGAAACTCAAAAACACATTTTGTAATTCAAAAATACATTTCCAAATCTGAACCATTCGTTAGATATTAAATATCACTAAGAAAATTTAACTAGGAAATTTATCAAACCCTTGGTGTGCATCACATAATAAAACAATGGAATATACTTAAAAACATGAAAACCAACTTATTTTACATAAAAAAATTATTTCAAAGATTATAAATAAATATTTAACATATTAATAAGTTGTTAAAAGCATAAAACCAACTAATTTTTAAAATTAAAATCACATGAATTGGGAAACCTACAAAAAATGCACAGTACATCAACGACTCATACCTAAAACAATATCAACATTGTTCGAAGAGACCAAAAAAACCAAGAGAAACACTATATAAGAAAACCACTCAAAATAAAACATGTGAAACATGAATCATTGATCCAAATGACCATGGGAGAAATGGAACTCAAGAAAAAATGGGAGGAAGAGGATGAGGGAGAATAAAAGAGGAGAATTACCTTGAATATCTATCCCAAAACATTAAAGAAACCATATATACACACAATGGGAGGGAGGAGGAACCATTAGAAGGAGGGAGAATCATCCTTTGGTTTTAAAAAACACGTGGAAGAAGAAAATTGTCATTTTGGAGTTAAAATAAAGAGAGGAAAAAAGATAAATTTCAAAAAAAATTATCATCTGGGCACCACTCATAGTTTGGTGACACAGTTTCCCCAACTCTGTACCAACCGTACACCCATAACTAGACACACAAGGAACACTACAAGGTTTTTCCACACATTTCTCATTCCATGAACCACCTGTATAAAATGGTTCTTTCTCAACATAGTTCCTTTTTGTACACTAGCCACATGGTTTGAAAAACAATGCACAAGCCTTGGACAAAGTCATTTTCACCAAACATAAATTCATATGATTTCCTAGTCTAAGATGCACAATATCCACTAACCATTATCCAATCATGAACCCCCTAATGTGATGCCTAAATACACAAATTTCCACCAAAATCTAAGGGAGTGAATATGAAAAAAACATGGAACTAAAATATAGACAATGGATTATCCCAAAAATTAAAACACATCATACCCATAACCTAAGAGGAAAAATGGGATTAAAAAAGGAGCCAGAATAATGGATGAAAAAAATATCAAGAGTGATAATTCTCCCCAACCCAATTATTTTCTCCACCAAAAAGCCAAAAAATTCTCTAGCTGGCCGATCAATAATGAAGGATTTCAACAATTGCATGATCAAACCACTAAAATAAAGAACACTTTAATAACCACCAAACAAAACTCATACCACTTCTTGATAAAGAATATGACATTAATGCTACGACCTAGCCAAAGATAGATCCAATTAATGTGACCCAAATTATATTTTTTTAAAAAAAAGAGGGGATCAATACTAGATAACATAAAATGAATCCATGAAATTCCATTAAAACATCATAATATAAACTAAATTATCAACATGGGAGGACTGAATGGATTCCCCACTATTCAAAATCAATTAAAACCAAACAAATATAACTTAAACTACAATGAGACCCATGTTGGGTCTCTCTACCATTAAGGATCAACTGGCATAAAAAACCTACACAAACTAATATGGAAAAACCCACTATGGTTTAACCCAAAACTCTACAGATATGCCAACAAATAAAAAAAATTACCAATAGGCCAGGAAATCCCAACATAATGTTGAAAAAATCTCCAACCCATGCCTTTTTAGAACCCAAAATGGTTCACAAATTCCAAGTACACTAGGAAAACCAAATGAAGGTCTGCATCCAAAAAGCACCACCACAAGAATTATAAGGAAATAAGACTTCCACTGCTCCTTTTAAACAAGGATTAACTCTTCAATATAGAAGGACCACAATAAAGAAACAACGTATCTACATATATTTTCACAAAGTGGGAACCTTCAAGATATACAATCTACAACAGGTAAGCTGAAATTATCCCCATTTCCACACTAAAGGCAAAAGCCAGACCAAGGTCCCACAATCCATGATA
Organism: Viscum album; assembly: GCA_963277665.1. Taxonomy (NCBI): domain Eukaryota; kingdom Viridiplantae; phylum Streptophyta; class Magnoliopsida; order Santalales; family Viscaceae; genus Viscum; species Viscum album. The sequence continues at coordinate 1,697,647,024 of OY728138.1, read as the reverse complement.
TTTGACTATGTTCCAACATCATGCTAGGGACTATAGATGAATCCATGATGTTTGAATAATCTGTTTCCTCATAGTTATCACATAAAAATCCCCAATCGAAACATTTCATTTCCTCCAAAATAAGGATTTAGAATATACTAACTCTTCATCCCAATTCACATTGAATGAAAAATAATAGAGAAAAGATTCTTGAAAAGAAACACCTCCTCATAGAATAGAAAGATTCATTATTTTTAAAAATAAAATCACACATCCACTGAAACAGAAGGTCATAGGATATCCAAAAATCTAGTTCTATAATTTAAGGAGGAAACAACTCTAGAAGACACCATCGGACACAGTCGTTAAAATTTAAGAGTCATATATTGATAGGTACACTAATGTAAGCCCAAATATCACAGTAATCCAATGAACTGGGTACACATTTCTATTAGGAAAACCCCTGAAAAAGTTGTTTCATGTGACCTAAGTGTCCACAAGCACAATAGGTCTTCAATGAATTTGGACATGATGACTTCATATAATTTGGTTTGCTGCACTAATGGAACACCATTATCCTATTCATGGATGAAGCTGAGGAGAGATAAAAATTACTTTTTATTCTATGACCAGCATCAACAGCTTTATGGAGCTTCCAAATCTCTTTTATGGAATCCCTTTTACTAGTTCTAGAGACTAGAGGAAGATTAGCTTCCTCAGACACTCCCTCTAATATTGGCTCCACATGAAGATCCTTCTTCACCACATCGAAAAAAGTGGTTATGCTGAAAACATAGACACTTGAATTTGGATAAAAATGAATCCTAATATCAAATCATATATATTTTTGGGAATTTCCCAAACAACATTGGATGAAAGGTAACTGGATCCAAAAAATGATAGAATAACTACAAGATGGACCCATCATTATGTTACAGACAACACATATCCATCCCATCCCTCACCTTGACCATCTTAGAGACAGACCGTTGGATGAATGTAGCCTTGAATAACTCCCAATTTAGATCTTTCTGTTTCCTTGTTCATAAAATAGACTTCCACCATTTCAAGTTTTGTCGTTCAAGAATAATGTTATCAAACATTACCTTGAAAATATCAGGTATCTCAAGGAGACTAAAATCTTTACTATTTTCTGTATCCACTCATCTACTTAAAGAATATCCACTTCAACATAAAACAAAATAGGTTTCAACATTCTAAAATAAAGAAGGAAATACTTATATTGATCAACATTAGGGTTTACTAATGGTAAAACACACATAGCCTCACCTAGAATTTCCATCAAATCATTGTGTGGGTGACACCCAAACAATAGTATAGCCAAGAGCGCAATAAAAACATACTCATAAAAAAGATTTATCAAACTAAAAATACCACATAAGAAATATTCCCAATGAATAGGGAAAAAAATCCACAAAACCTCTTGATATCAAACATAAAAAAATTTCATGAAAATAATTTTGAAATAAATCAATTTTTTTTATATTGAACACTCACAAATGGTACTCCATAGATCCTTACACATGCACATTCTTGTGAAACCATGGGCACCCCAAATGTATTTCTATTATAGGCATTCATCATCCCATTATTTTATTTATCCAAATTTTCTTATATACATATGCATGTGATCAACCATGTGGATACCAGTGGTAAAAAAACATTTCTATTATACAATTCAAAACATTCCGCCAATATGTTTCACACTCTCAAACATTTTCCCCGTTTAAAATTTCCATCAAATAATAATTATATTAAAACTAACTATTTAATTAAAAATCCACATTAAAACTCTACACACAATTTCATTTTATCATGTTGAAAATAAAATATCATGGATCCTATTGAAAAATTCCAATTCACATCGTTTTAAACATTTTCAGCCGCACAAAAAATCCAAATCAATAAAATTAATTTTATTGAAAACCCATTGCTTCTCATTAATAAAAAATTTACAAAACCCTCATTAAAATAATCTTATGTTTATCCTGAATTGTTTTGATAAACTACTAGTTTTGATTATGAAATTCCATTCCCATTAATCCATTCCCATTTTATCCCAAAGGATTATTTTACAATAATAAAATTTTCAATAGCCTTCCTAAATGTTAATTCTGAAAATACAACTTCCATTTTTCCAAAACCAGTCCATTATCAATAAAAAAATTTCACATTTCTAAAACATGATTTTTTAAAAAAAAAATCAGAATTAAGAAACAACAAAAAACTACTCATAAGGGAAGAAAGTGTTTATGTGTGAATTGGCCATATGGTTGGAGGCCATATTCCAACCACACTACTATCATGTATAGTCTTCCATGACTATATACTCATCTCCACGTAGAATTCTAGGTCTTATGAGATCAATGAGAGAATTGGGAAAACTCCCGTTTTGTATCCCAAACACAAGACCACCCATTATTAATAATGAAACAAAACCAAACTAGACATCCTATCGAAAATCAAGTATTGTTTCAGAAATCACTGAATATACACTCTCCTAGACATACATCCCATGTTCTGACAGTCCAATTCAATCTATTATGGCATCCCAAAAAGGCCACTTTTTTTTAGCTAGGTCCTATAAAGAACCAAACTTCTCTAAATCCATTTTTTCTGGAACCAACCTAGGTTGTCCCGAAACTGGTCACCCAATAAAATCTTTGGTAGGGCACAAGAGGTTTTCCCAATCCTCCATGGATAAAGACTAGTTTAAGGTATCAATAGAGTAAACAAAGGGAACAATTTCTACCAATATAAAAAATAAATAAAGTGATCAAGAGAAACATAATATATAATCCCAATAAGAATATAAAATATCCAACTGAACAACATTTTTATATAAAATGAAAATACCACAACTGAATAACAAATCCCAAACTAATCAAGATGACCACAAGGTCTCCATGGGACCCTGAGGGTCACTCTCTAATAACAAGACCAACCATCCACCATGGTGATTGATATCATGATGAAACATGCACCACATTTTAAAAGAAAGTAAAAAATATAGGCATGATTATTAAAACATATTAGGATATCGAACTCAAATCTACTCCCAATGAAGTTCCATTACAATAAAAGAAACATAACATTTGGTTTAAAATACAATATATAAAACTAATATTTTCCCATAGATTTCTACTTTAAAACAAAATAGTGTTCCATTTCCCTTTTTCCATTTAAATTAAAACACTTTCCAATGTGGGAACTATTATCATTTCAAAGAGAAGGAATATGTTCTCATTTTAGAAAGGAAGATGAATTGTGAAAGTACATTTTCAAATACAGTTTCCAGAAGATGTTGAAATCCAAAAAAATATATACCAAAAATTTAAACCATAAAATTAATCCATATCAATAACCACATAATAATGAAAATGGAAGTATGTACATAAGGATACCTAACTGGAAATATATATCAATTATCCACTGTAGTAAACTATGTGCTAATTGACATAGTAGAACCTAGGGTCTTCTGAAAAAATCCATAACATAATATATATATTGAAACGTCCAAGAAATAAGGACTCACTCAATGACACAAAATTTCATCCACATGCTCGACCGCACAATTAAAAACACGAGGTTTGATGAAATAAATTTAATTGAAATACTTTAATAATTTTGATATTTTTCATTTCACATATCAATAAAAATAGTTTATCTTATATTAAATAAGTATGTTTGGATTGTATTATATGAAAAAACAAGTTTAATGTGTACAAAACACATGATAAAATATGGATTTACCTACATTGAACATTGAGGTTATCATGTCTTACATGCACCAATGACTTTCCTCGATGGCTACCAAAACAAGCAAGAATGAGTTTTACCAAAAAATAATATATTATTAAAATATTTTTTTAATATTAAAATAGTTAACATAGATGATAAATTAGTTGTTATAAATTTTATAAAATAAAACATTAAAATATATGGTTTACTAAAATTTAATATGAATTCATAGGTTACCAATTAATTAGAAATGTAAATAGAAGAACCAATTGAATATAAATGATATATTTTTATTTTCATGAACCCAAAAGTGTTTTGTAATAATAAATTACATTAATTACAATTAGTCAGTTAACTTAATTTAATATATACTTTTTATATTCAATAAAATATTTTTTATTTTAAATTTAATGGATTTGTTAGACATTATATAAAAACAAACACATTTTTCTACATAAAAACCTATTTTTTATAAAGGTTGATGTACCAACTTTTGATGAGAATCGATTTAAAATCAAATTTTGGGAAAATTAATAGATTAAATATTTCAAAATAAACTTTACATTTGAAATAGAAAAAAAAAATTATGTTATGATTCATTTTATGTATTTTTCTATGAAGATTCATTTTTTAATGAATAGTTCAAAAAATCTCATTTATAATTGAAAAAGTATTTTTAATATAATTTAATTTTGTGGTTAAATTATAATTTAAATTGGTTTAAAATTTTAATTATATTATATTTTTATCAATAAATCCTATTTTGTCATTATAATCAACTTCACATTAAAATTGGATATAAAACCTTAGAAACTTATTGATCATTATTTTAGAAACCCTCATTGTCATCCCTATTTGCGGGATAAAATTTAATTTAATTTTTAATAAATTTGTTATTTTAATTTTTAAAAATATATTTCATATTCATAATAATCATTATTTATAATTTATGAAATTTTCAACATAATTATTGACCAAAAATATTAGTGAAATTAATTAAAATTAATTAAAATGATTAATGTGAAATTATGCTTAACAAGGGAAAAAAACATAAACATATGGGCCTAAAAGACATATTCACCTTTACAAAACGAATTTTATGTTAATTATTTTCCTATTTACCTTCAATTAATTAGATTGGTCAGTTTTTTATGAATTTGGTTAGGTAAAACCATGGGTACACCAAAATTTTTAAAAAAAAACCATGTGAGTCCTTTTCCTCCCCTATAAAAGGACACCATATCTAACCCTTCATCGGACTGCTCAAACCATTAGGATCATACATGATCTTGCCAGATACCTCCCAATACCCCTACCTTTCACTTTGATACCTCTCTTTGGGAATAATGAAATCCAAAGAATCACCTTGGAGAAAACCAAAGGAGTTGCCCAAAGAAGATGTAACATCTTTCCTCCACATCCTTTATCTTTTTTTGATTCTACACCACATACACTCTCCATGATCCATAATTATGCATAAAAATAGTATCCTAAATATAAATATATATTATCATGATACAGGTTTGATCTAAACATACACACACATCGATCTAAAGGGTAACGAATATATAATTTAACTGCACGGACAGCTACCACCACACGGAATGATGATTGTCCATTTTTCATTTACCACCTTTAATGGTTGGGAATTTACATGAAAATTATATTTATATATGGTAAATGTGATGGTTATTATTTATTAAATATTTTTAAATTATTTTACAACACATATTTTTCTACATTCCATTTTGTGTAAATATGATAATTTCATTTGAGGAAGTAGGGACTACCGCTTTCTCAACAAAATGTGATTCATTAACACTCTAAATAGAATGTATTAAGGATATGTTTAGTGAGATTATATGGTATATAATATATAATAATGATACTATAATAATGGTATATATACATATATTCATATATTTCACTAAATTTCATTATTTCAATATAAAAAAGAAATTGAAACAACATTCATGTGTATGTACGTCCTACTGTCTCCATGAATGGTGTATAACATTTCATACAAATATACTCTATAGAATATTATAATAAAAATATAATGACTATACATGATATTTATATCATGGTTTACATTCTGTAAATCAGGATATAAGTATAAGCACCAATGATATATGAAATTTAGACACATATGATGAACAAAGCGAATATTACCTGAAGTGGAAACCTAACTTAGAGTTTTAACAAGAGGGTAATATAAAGTCATATTAAAAGCATAAATGGTATTAGATATAATATTATGTTTCTTTTATATATGTATAGAAAACATATATTTATTATAAAAGAGTTTTTTATGAGTATGAAAAGATTCTAGACACAGGGTAAGGGAATTTCATTTCACTTTTTATATATGTGAGATACAAGTCTTATTCACCACAATTTTTTTATGGTGTGATTCTAGATCATGGATGTATTATATGATTATTATACATTTATTTATGGGTATTTAAATATCCCATTTATTCTCTTCCATTAATGGGGTTTTTGTTTAAAAGATACCAAATCGGTATTGTAATTTTGTCTCAACATACCCATTCAGAGACACATGCCTTGTTATGCACCTATATTTTTCTATGAGATGTATGTAATAACTTCGACATGATAAATGTATAATATCATTATTTTTATGATATTTTAAGCTTTATGTAATTTCATTTTATTACATGGGGAGTATAACTCCCAGTTACCTTGTGGTACGAATTTATTTAAATAAGTTTATAGTTTTTTTAGATTGTCATTATGAAACCATTGATGAAATATTATGATTCATAAGTCAAAATAATCCAAAACAATTATTCTTCTATGTATATTCACGATATATTCATGTATTGGAACAATTTTTACACTATTTGTTAAATAAGATGATAAAGAAATTGTTTTTATGAAAATTTTACTTTTCCACTCACATCGGTTGAAAATCTATGTTCACTCGAATTCATGTTTTCTAAAAGGGTTTTAATTTTATTATTAGAATACAAATATAAGTTTTCAGGGAAACTATTTTCAAAACATTTTAAATATCAATATATCTATTTTCATGGAAAATAACTTTCAAAACATTTTCACTCTTTATTTATATGTTTTCAAAATATTTTCAACAAAATCAATATCAAAATGTTTCATTGAATCTTTTAAATTTTTTCAATGAAAATGGGTTTCAAAAAAAATTCATGATTTATTTATAAATTGTCCAGTTATTTTTAATAAAAAATTTATCAAAAAATTTTCCAAGATCCTTTTAAATTTTTTCAAGGAATATGGTTTTCAAAACGATTTCATGAATATTTTATAAGTTTTTAAGGAAAATAATTTTCAAAACAAATTCTGGATTATTTTATATATTTTCAAGTAAAATGTTTTTCAAAAGGTTTTATGTTTTAAAAATCATTTTCAAGAGGAAATTATAATTTACTTAATAAATATTTTCAAAACATCTTAAATTTTTTTCATGATCTTATATAATAACTATTGGTGTTACTCATGATTTTTTGGGGAAATGATTTATTATTTCAAATCATATTTTTTCTTTACGTGGATTATGTTTTGATGGAATTATGTTTATGTGACCATTTTCTCTTTCATAGGTCATATAATTTGAAACCCACTTATTTTCATGGGTTTTTATTTTAATGAAATTATTATGAAAACTATATCTTTTTCCATAGGAAATGATATGATTACCTGTTTGAGAAATTAATTTCATTTCATTGGTTATGATATGATTGTTTATGTTTTTTGGGTGAATGAATGATTTCATTTTGAGAAGGGTGGGACCTATGTTTCCATCCAATTCACTTTGTAAATATTTATATCTCATTAGAGTGACAAATATGGTATTGGGAAATATCATTGAATAATAAGAATGACATGAGAGTTTTCTATGACTACCCTGATGGTATGAGGAATGAGTTCAAGATACTAAGAGGACTCTGGGAGTGAACAATGACTTAAAAATGGTATGAGGAGCGATATCATTCTACTAATATGGCAATAAGAGTGAATCATGACTACTAAGTTGGTATGCAGAGTGAACCCATGAAACTAATATGGACTCATTAGAAATTCATTGATCAATATGGAAATAATTTTATATTATTATGTGTAAACCACAATTCCATGACTTATTCCTATGTTATTGTTTCATGCATTATATTTTTTATTCCCTAATGATTCATGTCTAATGAAATTCCAAAATTTATTCCATGATTCCTGATTATGGTCTTGGTAAGAAAATTTTGATCTTATAATGTTATGATCACATCCTCCTACCCCTACACTCATGTGAATGATTACATGTCACCATTGATTAAAAAAAATGGAATTTGTGCTCACCCATTTTTTTCACCCCTAGTTATGATGATATTATTTAAGTGTCTAAGAAGTATTCTAGTGAAGAAGAACCTAGTGAGATGTAATATATTTATCTTATGTACTAGTGTTTATATTTTCATGTTTCTAGGGGAACTAAAATAATACATTCATGGGCCATCTATTTGTATAATTTTTTAAGTATTCTGGAAATGTTATGTATTGTATTTTTTTGTAAATAGAGGGTTTCTAAATTTGGTATCCAATATATGGTATAGCTAAACTTTTGAATATATTATTAGAAACCTTTAGTGAGATACCTCATTTTATTTTTAAGGATATGATTAGAGATGTCTCTAAGGATATGTATAACAAGGAGTTATAATTAGTGAAATATCATGGAATTTTGGTAATGTATAAAGTGAGTGGTTTCCTGGATGTTCATTATTATTTGGGTAATATAAGGGGATGTGTCTTTAGAACTTATATACCAATGACTAAAAATTCTTAATAGGTTTATCAATCCTGCCTTGGTGTAACTTCGTACATGACAATGGGCCTTGCCGAACACTTGATTTGACACTACCAGGATATATGTTTTGGGAATTCAAAAACTCTGGAAAAATGGTCATAAAGGATTTAAATATAATATGGCTATGAATATCATAGGATAAACCTGAGGTGTTACTGTTAAAAGAAGGGCATATAATTTATAAATCCTATATGTGAATATTTTTCATGATTATGTTGTTTTCCACTAAGATATTTTTTATAACATTACACATTATTGTTTTAGTCAATGGTAGGAACAAGATGAAAATGTTTTAATGTTCAATGTAATGGAATTTTTTTGATATGTAGTTAAATGTTATTATCAATGGAGTGAAGGTTCTTGTGGTCATTCCCAATCAGTTTTTAAGGACCATTGTTGATAATGTGTACCGTAACCAACTCTCTTAGTCACCAAGGAAGATAATGAAGGAGTTTGTTGAGAGATTGGTTAAAGAGAACCATGGAGGAATGAAGATTCAGTTCTCCTTGTTTTTAGACTGTAGAAAGTCATCCATGTGATTTTCTGAGATAAATAAGATGATATTTTGACAATGGAAAAGAATGAATAAAATCAAGTAAATATAAAGGAAAATTGAAGTGTTATTTATCCAAATATATGGGAATGTTTTACACCATAATACTTTATAAAATGTAAAATATTTTAAATGTGTAATAAATTATAATGATTAATATATATGTCCTAGGTTGAAATCTCTATACGAGAATCTGCAAGGTGATACAAGTAATGATTATATTTCTCAGGATGATGATACTATAGATGAAATTTGAAAAAATTGATGTATTGTGTAATAGGATGAGGTATCTATCTCATTGATTATTGATAAATTGAAATAATTAATGTTTTTATGTATTTGGAATCAAGAATAATGTTATATGAATTGTGAAATATAAAATTATTTTCATGTTTCTCTTTTTAACAATAGATTTACAAGATTATATTCAATGTTTTTACTGGACTACAAAAGTGATATAACAACAAGGTGATATTTTGACTAAGGTAAGATCACCCATAATTTGATCAAAATATTGATAAAATTTAGTTTTTCATAGACAAAGTGATGATTTTTGGGATAATGTAAATTGTATAGTATCGATGAATATAGAACCAATTAAGGGTTTATTGAAAAAGTGGTCCAGGTTATCATGGATGAAGTTTACTACTTCATGGATTTAAGAATATATCCAATAATATTTTAAATAATGAAGAATCCATGTTTTTAAAATGGAATTATGGAAATTATGGTTATTACCTTGTTTTGATAGAAATTACTATGAGGGTATTCACATGTTAGAAATGAGAAAACCAATAGATAAATTTTGATAGATGGGGGATCAATGTTCAGATCATTTCATGAATTTCAGTCTAATGTTTTTTCTTTCAATATTTCTAAACGGATTTAAGGTTAACCATTCCTAAAATTTTTATGAAAATCATTAGATGAAGTATTTTTGTATTGAGTTTGTATTGAAAATCTTGGTAAAAATGTTAATTAGTGATTAAATTTATTTAAATGATGTCCATAATTTAAATTATATAGATTATATTAGTTTGGATTTATAAAATTCCATTTTTAATGCTGGGTGGTAACCAATAATGTTCGTAATATCCATGGCTCTAGAACACATTCTCAAAGGATGATAATGGTTTCATACCTACCACTAACCTACATTATGTCTTTGTTAATGTGTAATTATTTTTTATGAATAAATTAAAATGGTGAACCATTACTATTAATTTTTATGTTTACAAATTACATTATTAACCATATTGGTTATGAAGAATTGTTATATAAAATTAATCATACTTTTCATTAATTTAAAGGAATTAATATCTAGTGAATGTGTATATTAGTGCTTCATGCATCAACGTTAACTTATAGTCATTCACTTAATAAAGTAATGCATGAATTATAAATTGATCAAAGAACAACCAAGGACTGATGTATTTTATATAAATATATCATGTAAGTATATTGTAATATATTACTGGTAAATAAATTATCTACACAAATTTATGATAATTATAAAAATATTATACTAATAAATTATTTTTGTTGTTGAAACGATGACCTTTTAAATCATCGTAGATTTATGACTTTAATGCTCAAAAAGTTTCAATGATCATTATATTGTTTTTGATGTATGATATCAATCACTCCCTATAAATATTTCCACTTTTCCTCCATGTACAATCATCCCTCCCAAACTATGTTCTCCTATGTGGAATCCTATTTGTAAGTTACATTGGGTAACCATTACGGTACAAACTTTCCTTATTTAACGAATTTTTTAGTATTCAATTTTATTATTTGGACTTCTAGGAAATTATATTTCTATTAATAATACTTTGAAATACATGAAAAATATCATGATTGAAAATCATTTTAAAGTGGGTAGAATGTAACACCCTGAGATTTTGTGATTTGTTTTTCAAATTAATTTATTCTTTTTGATATTTTTCATTTCATTCAACAATAAAAATAGTTTATTTTTCTAAAAAAGAACTATGTTTTGTGTTTATTATAAAAAACCACTATTATCATCCACTGCATGAAACATAAAATTTAACTTGTTATACATAGAACACTAATTATATCTTGCGTTACATGAAACAATGACATTCCTTGATGTCTTGTGAAACACACAAGACCATGTATTACTGAAAATTGTTATATTATTAAAATTTTATTATTTAATATAAAAAGTTTTAACCTAGTGGATAAATTAGATGTTATGAATAATATTAAATAAAAAATGAAAATATATGTTTTAAAAAAATATAAAATGAATTAATAGGTTTCTAAATAATTTGAAATGAAAATATAATAACAAGTTAAATATAAAGGAAGTGTTTTTTATTTTTGTGATCCCAAAGGTGTTCTGTGTTAATAAATTAAATTAATAATAATTTTATAATTATATTAATGTAATATATATGTTCTATATTTAGAACATATTTTTTATATTCATTAAATTGATTTGATAGACATACGATAAGAACATAATCTGTTTTATGGATAAAAACAAATATTTTTATAAACGTAGTTTTAACTCATTTCAATGGAGAACCTTTTTTAAAAACAAATTTTGTACTTTAATAGAGTTAATATGTCAAAAATAAACTTAATATTTTAAATATAAAAAAAACAATTAGGTGCGGGAAAATATTTTTTATTTTTCTATGAAGTTTCTTTTAAAAATGAATTTTGATAAATACTGGATTTTAATTCAACATTTCCGTTTCATCTAATTTATTTATAGGGTAAAATTATATTTTGAATTTACCTAAAAATTCAATTAGATCATGTTTTTTTCAATTAATCCAATTTAGGTCGTGGTAAAAAAATTCACATTGGAATTGGTTACAAAATATTATCAAAAGTTTGATCATTTTTACATTAAAAATTTTTATTGTCTTCTCGTCTATGGGATTATTTTTAAATTAATTTCCTATACTTTTGTGATTGGAATTTGGAAATTTAATTTTAATAATTGGAATCATATTTTCTCTTATTTTCAAATAATTCACACATTTTTTTGTAACATCCCAAGTAAATAAAGAATAAGATATTTTTATACTTATTAATGTTTTTTAATTAAATATTAATTTTACTTTATATGGGTTTCTATGTTCGAAAGAGTACCCGATACGCAACAATAGATTTCTTTGGAATCTTACATTGCACACTAATAATATATTATTATTATTTTAAATGGTTGTTAACACATATCTGTTGTAGTGGCAGGAATGAACGAAACTAAATACAACATGATTATACATGTTTGTTAGATGTATTTATTTTTATCTAATAAAATTTAGAGGCTTAAAATGTGAATGAATCTAACTTTAAGCATAATTTATATTAAAAGGCTGATTTACCGCCTTTTAATGGAGAACCCGCATTAAATCAAGTTTTTCTCATCTTTATATGTTCTAATTAACAAATTATAATCCTTTTTTAGAATGGGGACATCAAATTTTACTTTGGGTATTTTTTTGGTATTTTTCGGATAAAGTTCATTTTTAATGAATAGTGAAAAATATTGTATTTTAATTCAAATGTGCCTTTCAATCTATAGTATTTATATGGTTATAATATCTTTTAAATTGGTTTTAATGTGAAATTAAAATATAATTTTACCATTTGATCCAATGCTGGTCTTTGGAAGTAATTTCACATTGAAATTGGACAAAAACAAGTATCAATCTTTTGATAGTTATTGATTCTTAAAAACACGCTATTTGTTTTAACAATGGGAATTAATTGTTTAATTAATTAATTCCTCTTATATGTTTTGAATTTGAAAAAATATAAAAAAAATTTGAATTTGGAATATCAAATAATGCTTAAGATGAATTTTTTGTATTTTTCTGAAAAACTTCAATTTTTGATGAATAGTGACACCACTTAGTGGTAGTTAAAAAACCTAGTTTTTCATTTAATTGAAATTTCACCACTTATATGAATTTAATTTCAAAATTCCAACATATATTATTGTTATCAAGAAGTGAAATGTGGTTCATTAAGAAAAAAATAATTTTTGTTGAATATTAATTTTTAACTTTTATTTACTGCATTTAAAGGTCAATAAGGTAATTCAATGTTAAAAGAATATAATAATAATGAAAAATTACCTTAAAACATGTCCTAACCTTATTGGTTGACACATTAACGACTATGGGCATCTTTGGGTCTATTTTGGGACCCCTTTGATCCACATGGAAGTGATAATGACAATTTAGATTAATTAATTTAAAGTAAAGGCCAAAATAACATAAAAAAAATCTTTTAGTAATTAATTTTTATATGGTGTCATATAAGCCCTATATTCACCTATAAATAATACTTTAAAAGATAAAAATATTTCCTATGTCATGGTATTTGTTTTATAATTTATAGACATCAAATAAACTACATTATTTATGACACAATAATGATGCAGTATTTACCTCATTAATAAATGATTTAAATAAATTAGATTATAATGATTAAAATATTTACCAAAACATGTAAAATTATGATTGGATGACTTTATTTCGTCCATGAATCATCTTATCATCAAATATAATGATTTTTGGTCCATTAGAAACCGAATATCATTATATAATAATATAATAGTTTCACACTTTCCTAAAACACCCCTCCTCCCCCTTATAAAAAGAGACCACATATATCCAATTCCTCACACCTATCAAGCAATCTGGATCATCCAAAATCTTCGCAATTAGACTCCCTATATCCCTCTCATCCTCTTAAAATCCTTACCTTAGGCAGAAGGCACATCAAGAGGTCCATTGGTTGAAACCAAAGGGAGTTACCCAAATTAAAGATAACAGTTTCTCTTAAATTGTTTTCTTTTATATTTCTTCTCCAACCCCTAAAATCATTTTATTTATTTTATTTTGTAACAAAATCAGTATCCTAAATATACTATGTTGGGTTTATGATAAGGATTATAACTATAATTACACACACCTCCATCTAATGGATGAAGAACATAATGTTTCTATGGATGGAAAACTATGGCCTCACGAAACGATGATTGTTCAATTACATATTACCACCTCTTATGGTGGCCATTGTGATGGAACATTATTTATATATGATATATAATATGTTTATGATTTCATTATTCTTCTATACTTCCCATTTATATCATGCCTTTATGGTTTCCATAGTGGGTATATACAATAATCTCATTTGAGGAAGTGCGGACTACGACCCCCTCAAAGTGATTTGATTCGTTAATGCCTTATGTGGGATGTATAAACGATGGAGTTAACGATATTATATATGATATTATTCTGGAATTAAAATATACCTATGTATCATTATCTTTTATTTTCATTAAAATATGAAATATAAATGAAAGTAGCGTTTATGCGTACTTACGGCTTACCGTCTCCATGAATGGTTCATTTCATTTCGTACCTATAAATGTTATGTACTATTATAAAAACATGTATATAATGGATAAATATGATATATATGATATCCAAATCATGAATATCATTCTGGATATAATGAACCTTTGACCACATGGACAACATGTAAATATAAGTTGTTCATTTTTACTTAAGTATCAAATATCTAAAAAATGAACGTTATTAACATAAATGATTAAATAATGTTTATAACATGGTAATAAGTGATATAAAAATAATAATAAACTAGAAAAAGGTTCTTAAGCAAGTAGAAATTAACTTTAGTTTATTATTTAGGAGACTAAAGAACAATCGAGTCAAGTCAGACGCGAGGTAAGGGACTTCGTCTCAATCTCCTTTCATTGAGGCATTTTTAGTTTTATACACAACTTTATTTTATATGGTGTATAAACCCCTTTGATATTGAATTTTATTTAAAGGGAATATTTTTATAGTATGAATTTTTCTAAACGACAAGAAGGAATGTATTTTTAACGTAAGTGGTGACAACAACCTTTTCGTTGTCGCGAGTATTATTTTCTCGTTGTCTTCCTTACCAAGCAGAAATGTTTTTTTAAAAGGAAAAATAAACACCATATACACCTTTTACGTATTTTGGTATTGAAAATGATTTTGAGAATGGATTTATTATTTCAATATCTTGAAATGATATTTTATTATTGAAATGTGGAAATGTTATCTTTCCTTTATGCTTATATTATGTGTTATGATCGTGTTATGGTTCAGGGGAATTATTTACGTATATGAGTGGTTCCGTGATAATCCTAGGGAGGGTGAGCCCGATATAGCTCTCCAATGCATTGGGTAATGTGAAAGAGGTAAATGTGAATGTTTCTCCTTAGAGATTTAGGGAATATATTGTGATGGGTATTCCAAGGTAACTCCCTATGTAGCTATGATAGTTACAATGTAAGTATGATATGGATGCCACAAGTTACCTTTATGCTTAATGATTTCTATGTGTCTTCCATAAATATTATGATTTCATGAGGTAAGTAAAAGAGTTCATGTTTTGTATGTATTTATGAAAAAATGTTATCATTATTTGTTTTATAACCCTTACGGAGCCTTTTATGTTCATTCTATGTTTTGAAATGTTTTCACATGACTTAAAGATGAATAAGGTCAAGGATGGGATCAAGAAAAATTCAGACTATCTAAAACATGGAACTAGACATGACCCTTTTTTAAGAGTTTCTATTTTATGAAAAAATGGAAACTATGTAGATATGTCAACCTTGTAATCTTTTGAGATGTAATAGTTATGTCCTAATTCTCTAAAACTCTAATCTTGAAAAGATATTCAATGTGATTTATTCATTTAATTCAATATTATGTAATGTTTAAGGTCGGGTCCTTATAATTTGTACCAATGGTCAGTTTTGAAAACATTAGAAGTTAGGATATTGTTAAAGTAATATCCATAATGCAATTTATGTAAATATTGAAATCATATAGCATTTCCAGATTACCATGTACCTTTGCTTAAGATATTTCTATGCACAGAATTGTTTTCTGTAGAGGAAACATGGCAGCTATGTTGGCACAACATCAGGAGGAAGACAACCATCCAAATCAGCAACCTGAGATGGTCAGAATTGTAACTGAACAGTTTGTTGTAGCGATGGAATAGTTGACTTATGCTATAAATGGTGGTGGTATCCATTTATGAGATCATCCAGATCAACCACAGAGGAACATGTCAGTAGAGGAACATTTCATGAGGCAACATCCCCCATCATTCAGAGGATCATCTAACCCTGTGCTCTGTGAAGGGTAGATTAAAGCACTGGAAAATATTTTCGACGTCATGGGTTGTTCAGAACATCAAAAGGTTAGTACCCTTGTTTATCATTTTGAAGGTGAATCTGATCAGCAGTGGTCGATGGTGAAAAATATCAAGGATAGTGAGGAGATTTATGATCTTGATTGGGATGAGTTCAAATATATGTTTCTTGAGAAATATTTTCCTAAGGTGGTTCGTCTTAGGATGGAAAAACAATTCCGGGAATTGAGGCAGGAGGATGACTCAGTGGCTGTTTATGATGAAAAATTCACTCGACATGAAAGGTATGCTCCAAATTTCATACGAGATTGTGATAGTAAAATCAACCGTTTTTACTCAGGATTAAAGATAATGTATTGAAGGGATTTATCTTCTCATGATTTTAAAAGTTATGAAAAATTTGTTTGTTGTGCAGAGAAGGTGGAAATGGAGTTTTCCGATGATCTGGTATTCTTTGAAAAACAATAGAATAAGAGGTCGAGGTGGCAGGAGAAAGGGAAGAACTTTTCAAAAAAGTCTGATTGTAAGAAACTTAAGTTTTTAGTATGTAAAAATTATGGTAAAAAGCATGATGGGGAATGTCTTTTGAATTCTGATAAGTGCTACCGATGTGGTAAAATGGGACATAAGGCTCGTAATTTCACTAAAAAATATCAGGGTAATGGTATGAAAAAATCTGATTTATAGTCATTAAAATGTCGTAAGTGCAATGAAATGGGTCATTATGAAAATGAGTGTGCAACAAAGAACTCAATAGAAGGAAAGAAGCCAAACTACAAGCAGAAAGGGGTGGCGAAATCCTTTCAACTACTTCAGTAGATGTTGGGCCATCAAATGAAGTTGTATCAGGTACACTGTTTGTTTGTTAAGATTATGCCAATGTGTTGTTTGATTCAGGTTTCTCAGAAGTTTTCTAGTAAATTGGGAATTCTATCTCAAGATATGAATATAGAACATAAGGTAAAAACACCTTGAGGAAATGTTGAGACAAAAAGAAAACATAATAACATTCCTATCCTTGTGTGTGGAAAGAATCTACCAGAAAACCTTATTGTTTTTCCTCTAGTAGTGTTTGATGTTATTTTGGGAATTGATTGGATTTTTGTTTATCATTCTAAGATTGATTGCAGAGATAAAGAGGTTTATTTTCAGAATAATTTTCAGTTTGTATACAAAAATGAACCCTTGCTGTTGATAACATATAAGGAAGATGAGAAACTAGTAAAAGATGGAAATGAATGTTACCTTGCACATATTGTTGAAAGAAAAAGGAACTGTTCAGATTAATGATGTGCCAGTTGTAGACGAGTACCTTGATGTTTTTCATGATGAGTTGCCTAGTATTATAACTGATCGAAAAGTTGAATTTACTATTGACTTATTTCCTAATGCTTATTCTATTTCAAAACCCCCTTATTTAATGGCTCAAATTGAACTTTTAGGGTTAAATAAGCAATTGAAGGAGTTATTAGATAAAGGTTTCATTCGACCTAGCACATCACCATAGGGTGCTTCTGTCTTGTTTGTTAAAAATAAAGATGGTTCAATGAGACTTTGCATTGATTATAGAGCATTGAATAACATCACTATTAAGAATAAGTATACTTTACCTCATATCAATAATTTGTTTGATCATCTTCAGGGAGCTCAGTATTTTTCGATGATTGAATTGAGGTCGGGGTACCATCAGTTGAAAGTAAAGAAGCAGACGTTCCAAAGACTGTGTTTCATACTAGATATGGCCATTATGAATTTTTATTTATGCCTTTTGGGTTAACCAATGCACCAGTTGTATTCATGGATCTTATGAATAGAATTTTCCATGAGTTTTTGGATAAGTTTGTGGTTGTGTTCATTGATGATATTTTTGTTTATTCCAAATTTAAAGAGGAACATGAAACTAATTTAAGGTTTGTCGTGAAAACCTTAAAAGAAAAGAAACTTTATGGGAAATTCATCAGGTGTGAGTTTTGGATACAACAAATTTCATTCCTTGGTCACATTGTTTCAAAAAATGGCATAATTGTTGATCCTACTAAAATGAAAGCGGTTGAAGAATGGCCAAGACCCACAAATATAACCGAGAAATGTAGTTTTCTTGGTTTGGTAGGTTATTACTAGAGGTTTGATGATGCTTTTTCACGGTTATCTAGTCCAATGAATATGTTAACTCGAAATGGTGTTAAGTTCATCTGGACAAATGAATTTGATTTTTTTTTCAAGAATTGAAAAGAAGATTGGTGAATGCTCCAGTTCTGGAACTACCTTATAAAAATGGTGATTTTGGTATCTAAAGTTATGCTTCGTTGAAAGGACATGGTTGTGTCCTAATGAAAAATGATTAGGTAATTGCTTATGCATCAGGTCAGTTAAAACAACATGAGTTAAATTACCCTACACATGATTTGGAATTAGCTGTAGTTGTTTTTTCTTTAAAAATTTGGAGGAATCATTTGTATGGAGTAATGTGTGAAACATATACTGATCATAAAAGGTTGATGTATATATTCACTCAGAAAGAATTGAACTTGAGACAGAGGAGATGGTTGGAATTAATCAAGGATTGTGATTGCACGATCCATTACCATATGAGAAAATAAAATAAAGTGGAAGATGCTATGAGTCGAAAAGGTAGTGTCTCATTAGCCATGCTATGTTTGGAATGACATCATTTGGTTTTTGATTTAATGAAATTTGGCATAGAAGTTGTTGTTGGAGGAAATTATTCTATTTTGTTTCAAGTTTCAGTGAAATCATCTCTCTAAGAAAAAATTAAGCAAGTGCGAAAAGAAGATAGTGAGTTGTAGAAAAAGGTAGAGTTGGTTCAGAAGGGTATGTTTCTGGAATTTAACATTGATAATGATTGTGTTTTGATATTTGGAAAGAGATTATGTGTACCTTATGATTCAAAGTTGAAGAATGAGTTATTCTGTGAAGCTCATATTTCTCCGTTTTCGGTTCATCGTGGAAGTACTATGATGTACAGAGATCTTTGGGAGTATTACTGGTGGGATGTAATGAAAAGAGATATTTCTGATTTTACAATGAAGTGTTTGACATTTCAGCAGGTTAAAGCAGAGTGGCAGTTACCGAAAGGGATGCTTCAGCCTCTATCGGTTCTATAGTGGAAATGGGAAGATATATCCATGGACTTCATTGTGGGATTACCAAAGACATCTCGAGGTAATAATGCAATATGGATTATAGTTGATCGATTTACTAAATCTTCTCATTTCCTTCCTATTAGAGATACTTTGTCTCTAGATCTACTTGCTCGGTTGTATGTCAAAGAGATAGTCAGGCTGCATAAAGTTACCCTCTCCATTGTATCTGATCCTGATCCCAGGTTTACTTATAACTTTTGGAAAGGCCTTCATAAGTCATTGAGTACTAAATTAAATTTTAGTACATCTTTTCATCCTCAATAAGATGGGTAGTCAGAATGAACAACTCATACATTGGATGATATTTCATGTGCTTGCTCAATGGATTATCAGGGAATTCGAGACCAACGTCTTTCTTTGGTTGAATTTTCTTATAATAACAGTTTTCATTACAGTATACAGATGGCTCCATTTGATGCATTATATGGAAAGCATTGTCGAACTCCATATTTTTGGGATAAAGAAGGTGAAAGGAAGCTGATGGAACTATAATTGGTAGAATATATGGCAGAGAAAGTTCAGTTGATTCAGAAGCACATGAGAACAACACAGACCAGACAGAAAAGTTATGCCGATAATAGGAGGAAGGACCGTTCCTTTGAGGTAGGCTATCACGTCTTTCTCAAAGATTATCCATGGAATGGTGTGATGCATTTTGGTATGAAGGTAAAGTTGAGTCTGAGAATTATTGGACCTTATGAAATTCTAGAGAGAGTGGGATTAGTTGCATATATAGTGGCTTTACCTCCAAGTTTATCATAGGTACACAATGTTTTTCATGTTTCGATGTTGAGAAAGTATATGCCAGATCCATCTCATGTTTTGAGCCCAGGGGTAATTCAGTTGTGAGAGAATCTCTCTAATGAAGAACAGCCAGTTCAGATTCTTGACCATAGAGAACAAGTATTTCAGAATAAGTTAATTCACCAGGTAATGGTTTTGTGGAAAAACCACATGGTTGAGGAGGCAACATGGGAATCTGAAAATGCTATGAGGGATAAATACCCCCACTTATTTTGATAAGTGGATAAAAATTTTGTGGATGCAATTTCAAAAAGTGGGGAATGATGTAACATCCCAAGTAAATGAAGAATAAGATATTTTATACTTATTAACATTTTGAATTAAATATTAATTTTACTTTATATTGGTTTCTATGTTCGATAGCGTACCCGATACGCAACAACGAGTTTCTTTGGAATATTACGTTGCACACTAATAATATAATATTATTATTTTAAATGGTAGTTAACTCCTAGCCGTTGTAGTGGCGGGAATGAATGAAACTAACTAAAATATGATTATACATGTTTGTTAGATGTATATACTTTTATCCAATAAAAGTTTGAGGCATAAAATTTGAATGAATCTAATTTTAAGCATAATTTACATTAAAAGGCCGATTTACGGCCTTTTAATGGAGAAACCTCACTAAATCAAGTTTTGTTCATACTTATATGTTCTAATTGACCAAATATAATCCTTCAATAGAATGGGGACATCAAATTTTACTTTGGGTAATTTTTTTCTATTTTTCTTATAAAGTTCGATTTTTAATGAATAGTGAAAAATATTGTATTTTAATTCAAAAGTGCCTTTTAATCTAATTTAATTTTATGGTTAGATTATCATTTTAATTGGTATTTAAGTGAAATTAAAATATATTTTTACCATTTGATCCAATTATGGTCATTGGAAGTAATTTCACATTGAAATTGGACAAAAACAAGTAACAATCTTTTGATAGTAATTGTTTCATAAAAAACGCTATTTGTTTTAACAACGTGAATTAATTTTTAAATTAATTAATTCCACTTCTATGTGTTGAATTTTTCAAAAAAGAAATCAATTTTTAATTCGTAATATCAAATAATTCTTATGTTGAATTTTTGGTATTTTTTCTGAAAAACATCAATTTTTTTTATGAATAGTGACACCACTTAGTGGAAGTTAAAAAACTGACTTTTTCATTTAAATAAAATTTTAACACTTCTATGAATTGAATTTCAAAATCTGACATACATGGTTATTATCAAGAAGTAAAATGTGGTTCATTAAGATGAAATTAATTTTTGTTGAATACTATCTTTTGAATTTTATTTATCGCGGTTAAAGGTAAATAGGGTAATTCAAGGTTAAAAGAATATTATAATAATTAAAAAATACATTAACACATTTCTTAACCTTATTGGTTGAGTCATTAACGACCATGGGAATCATTGGGTCTATTTGGGGACCCCATTTATTTAATTGGAAGTGATAATGACAATTTAGATTAATTAATTTAAAGTAAAGGCCAAAATGACATAAAACAAATCTTTTAATAATTAATTTTTATATGGTGTTATATAAGTCATATATTAAGCTATAAATATTATTTGGAAATATAACAGTATTTCCTATATCATGGTATTTTTTTCATAATTTTTAGACATCAAATAAATTAAATTATTTATGACACAATAATGATGCAGTATTTACCTCATTAAAAAATGATTTAAATAAATAAGATTATAATGATTAAAATATTATCCAAAACATGTCAAATTATGATTGGATGATTTTATTTCGACAATTAATAATATTATATTCGAATACAATTATTTTTGGATCATTATAAACCAAAAATCATTATATAATAAAATAATAGTTTCACACATTCCTAAAGAGCCCATCCTCCCCCATAAAGAGACCACTTCTATCAAATTCCTCAGACCTATCAAGCCATTTGGCTGATCCAACCTCTGCCCAATTAGGCTCTATACATCCCTATCCTCATCATAAAATCCTTACTTTAGGCATAAGGCACTTCAATAATTCCTTTGGTTCAAACCAAAAGGTGTCACCCAAATTACAGGTAACAGTTTCTCTTAAATTGTTTTCTTTTCTTTTACTTCTACAACCCCTAAACTCTTTTTATTTCTTTTCTTTTGTAACAACACAAGTATACTAAATATACTAGGATGTTTTTATGAGAATTATTATAACTATAATTACACACACACCTCCATCTAATGTATGAAGAGCATAATGTTTCTGTGGATAGAAAACTAAGGCCTCACAAAATGATGATTGTTCAATTACATCTTACCACCTCTCATGGTGTCCATTATGATTGCACTTTATTTATATAATATATATATTATTTTAATGATTTCCTTATGCTTCTAACCATCCCATTTATATCATGAATTTTTTGTTTCCATAGTGGGTATATACGATAATCTTATTTTAGGATGTGCGGACTACCGCCCCCTCAAAGTGATTTGATTCGTTAATGCCTTATGTGGTATGTATAAAGGATGGAGTTAATGATATTATATATGATATTATTCTGGAATTAAAATATAACTATGTATAATTAAGTTTTACTTCCATTAAAATAATAAAAATAAATGAATGTAGCGTTCATGCGTACGTACAGCTTACCGTCTCCATGAACGGTTCATTTCATTTCTTACATCTAAATTTTATGTTCTATTATAAAAACATGTATATACTAGATATATATGATATATATGATATCCAAATCATTAATATCATTCTGGATATGATGAACCATTAACCACATGTACAACTTGTAAATATAAGTTGTTCATGTTTACTTATGTTCAAAATAACGACAAAATGAACGTTATTAACTTAAATGATTGAATAATGTTTATAAAATGGTAATAAGTGATATAAAATTAATAATAAACTTTAAAAAGGTTCTTATGAAAGTATAAATTAACTTTAGCTTATTAAGCAGGATATTAAAGAATGATCGACTCATGTTAGACACGAGGTAAGGGACTTCGTCTCAATCTCCTTTCGTTGAGGAATTTTTTGTTTTATACACGACATTATTTTATACGGTGTATAAACCACTTTTACTTTTCTTTTTATTCAGAGGGAATATTTTTATATGAATTGTTTTACTAAACTACAAGAAAGAATGTTTTTTTAACGTAAGCTCTGACAACGTTCATTCCTCTACCACAAGTATTATTTGATCTTTGGCTTCTTTAACAAGCCGGAATGTTTTTTAAAGGAAAAATAAATAACATATACTATTTTTATGTATTTTGGTATTGAAAATGATTTTGAGAATGGATTTATTATTTTAATATCATGAAATGATATTTAATTATTGCAATGTGGAAACTTTGTCTTTCTGTTATACTTATGTTGTGTGTTATGATCATGTTATAGTTCATGGGAATTATTTATGTATACGGGTGGTTCCATGATAAACCTAGGGTGGGTAAGCTCGAGACATCTCTCCAATGCATTGGGTAATGTGACAGAGGTAAACGTGAATGTTTCTCCTAAGAGATTTGGGGAATATACTATGATGAGTATTCCAAAGTAACTCCCTATGTAGCTATGATAGTTACAATGTAAGTATGATATGGAAGCCACAGGTTACCTTTATGATGAATGACTTCTACGTGTCTTCCATAAATCTTATGATTTCATGAGGTAAGGAAAAGAGTTCATGTTTTGTATGTATTTATGAACAAATGTTGTCATTCTTTGTTTTATAAACCTTACGGAGCTTTTTGTGCTCATCCCAGGTTTCGAAATGTTTTCACAGGACTTAAATATGAATTAGGTCAAGGATGAGATCAAGTAAAATTCATTCTATCTAAAACATGGAACTATACATGACTATTTTCTATAGAAGTTTTTATTTTATGAAAAAAATGGAAACAATGTTGATATGTCTACCTAGTAATCTTTTGAGATGTAATAGTTATGTCCTAATTCTCTAAAAATCTAAACCTGAAAAGATCCTCAATGAGAATTATTCATTTAATTCAATATTATGTAATGTTTAAGTCTGGGTCCTTATACTTTTGACCAAAAATATTTTTCAAATGTAATTAAAATTAATTAAAATTATTTAATTGAAATTAATATTAATAAGGGAATAAACCATAATTATAAGGACCCAAATGACATGTCTCCTTGTCCAAACCCCATTGAATGGCCATTATTCGGCCATTCACATTATATTATTTGGTTTTTTTGTTATTTGATGAATTTATGTAAAAACTTTGGTATATATAACTTGTTTTCAAAAATACCAAGTGAGTCCTTTTCCTCCACTGTAAAAGGTCACCGCCTCTCCCCCTACCTCACACCTCTCAAGATACATAGGTCCGGACAATATCTAATTAATAAACATATAAAAGCTCCTTACATACTAATTTAATATTACCTTTCAGAATAAATAAATTCAAGGAATCCATTTGGTGAAAACTATAAAGAGTTACCAATGAAGATGTAACATCCATCTACAAGCTCCTTTGTCTTATTTTCATTATTTACCTCCTACACCATCCTTATTCAAGGATTATAAAAATACAACAACATCCTAAAAATACTGATATATTTTTCATGATAAGGTTTATATTAACTCTTACACACCCATCCATCTAATGGTTAATAAACATACTTATAATGTGTACGATGAACAACAACCTCACAAAATGACGATTGTTCAGTTTTTACTTTTCCACCATCCATGGATGATAATTATGATGGAAATGATTTTTATATATGATATAAATAATACTTATTATGTATTTAATATTATGAAACTATTTGAAAAAAAATTCATTATACTTTACATTTTTTGGAAATACGGTAATTTCATTTGAGGAGGTGTGCGCTACAGGCTCCTCAAAGAAATGTGATTCATTCATGCTATACATTAAATGTACAAAGGTTGTGTTTTTTGAAATTATATGATATAAATGATACAAAAATTATACTTGAATATTTCTATATATAAATATATTTCATTTACTTTATTTCTTTCAATGTGATATAAAACAAAAACAATATTCTTTCTTACATATGGGCTACCAACTCAATGAACACTATATTCAATTTCATACTTATATACTATATGGATTATTATAATAAAAATTTAATCAAGATAAATGATATTTATATCATGGTTTACATTATTGAAATCATGATATATGTATAAGGACCAAAGATATAACAAATTGAGATTCATGCAAATAACAAAGAAGATATTATCTGAATTGATACATTGACATAGAATTGTTCACAAGTAAGTAATATAAATTTAAATTCAAACCATATATGGTATTATATATAATATTATATTTCTATTATATATGTATAATAAACTTATATATATTATATAGATCGATTGTTTGAGTACGATGAGAGTCAAGACACAATGTAAATGAAATTCATCTCACTTTTTCTTTCTATGAGATACATGTCTTATTCACCACTCGTTTATTTTCTGTGGTGTGTATAATGACCAAAGATGTATTATATTTTTATTATAATTAAATTTATGGTTATTTATATATCCATTTTATGATCTTCATTTCAAGGGGTTTATGTTTCAAATATACCAAATTGGTAATGAAATGTTGTCTCAATTTTCCCACTTGGAGACACATGTCGTGTTATGCACCTATATTTTACTATGATGGTTATTTACAACCATGGAAATGTTTAATCATGAATATAATTATTTTCATGATATTTTAATCCTTTATATAATTTAATTTTCATACAATGGGAGAACAAATAAATGTTACAAAGTAGTAATAGTTTATTAAAACAATAACATACTTTATTTTTATTTTTTATGATTGAACATCCATTGATGAAATATTATAATAAATATACAATGACATCTAATTAACATTATTATCATATATATATATTCATGATATGATCATGCATTGATACCATTTTTAGAATCATTGGTACCAAATATTATAGAGAAAGTGTTTTAATAAACAATGACTTTACCTATCTCTTTAGTGAGAACTCTATGTTCATTCAAAACCATTTTTTCTGAAACGTTTTTAAAAAAGTTCAAAAGAATGTTTTTTTATATTTTAAGGAAAATTATTTTGAAAATTTATTAAATCATCTTTTATAAGTTTCAAAGGAAAATGGTTTTCATATCATTTTTATGATTTATTTATATGCTTTCAAAAATTTTCAATAAAAGGGTTTTCAAAATGTTTGGAAGATTCTTCTATAATTTTTCAAGGAAAACTGAATTCAAATTTTTTTGAATATTTATTTTTACATTTTTTAAATTATTTTCTATAAAAATGTATTCATAAATTTTAAAGGTTTTTTTATATGTTTTCAAGGAATGTGGTTTTAAAAAAATTTAAAATGCTTTTATATGTTATCAAGGAAAATGGTTTTAAAAGGTTTATGTATTAAATAAAAATTTTCAATAACAAAGTATAATTTCCTAAATTAATGTTTTAAAAAGATATTTCAAATTATTTCCAACTAAGATGACATCCATTGGTGTCAATTATTAGTTTCTAGGGAAATTATTCAATGTTTCGTTTAATATTTTCCTCTAAATGATTTATGTTTTGATGGAATGATGTTTATGAAACCTTTTTTTCATTCATGGGTGACATTATTTTGGAAACCACAACCTTTAATGGATTAGGGTTTTGATGAACTGATTAATAATCCTTTAAATTATTCCATAGGTTACGATACTATTTCGTGTTTATGATAAAAATTCCTTTACATGGATTATGATATGATTGTTTATGATTTTGTAACACATGTATGATTTTAATATGAGATGGGTGGGACCTATATATCCATCCAATTTATTTGGTAAATATTTAAATCTCAAAAGATATACTAAAATGGAATTTTTAATGAAAATTTACTTTTATGATGGCCATGGGAGTGAACAATGACTACTAAGATTATATGAGGAGTGAACTCATGCTACAAATATGGACATCAGAGTGAACCATGAAAAATAAGACGATATGAGGAATGAAATCATGCAACTAATATGGACATGGTAGTGATCCGTGACTACCAATTTGGAATAGTGAGTGAACCCATGCTACTAACATGGCCTGAGTAGCAATTCATTGAATACTACAGAAGTCATTTTATAATCTTATGTGTCTACAAAAATTCCTTGTCTTATTCCTATGTTATTATTTCTGGAACTATGTTTTTTATTCCATTATGATTCATGTCTTATGAACTGAAAAAATTCATTCCATGATTCATGATTATGATATCTTATTTGCAAGGTATTATCTTTAATGTTTTGATCATGTCCCCATACCACTATGTTCATGTTAATTCTTACATGTCTCACTTCTTTACCTTTAGCAGCAATATATTCACACCCACTTTTTTGTTTTTTACCCATGTTATGAAGATATATATTATGTATGAAGTGTGTAACAAGGGTTCTACTCATAAATAACCAAGTGGAAGATAATGTAGCTTCCTTATATACCAATGCTTATGTTTCCATGTTTTAAAATTCACCAAACTAATACAGTGTTTGGGAATCTGTATATATAATGTTTTAAGTATTCGCCAAAAGTTATATATCGTATATGTATGTAAATAATGGATCTTTATAACAACTAAAATGGCAAGACCATGGGGGAACTATTCCATTACAATAATAACCAAACATATCATATCCCATTATATGGGCCACTAGTTGGATAATAATTCTATCTTTTACAACAATATTTATCATAAAATTCACTAGATATGACAAGAATCCATGTGAAGAGTAAAAAGAGCATGTTAAATAGATGAAAACCAGGTATTCAATAAAAATCACATTATATCATATATAATAATTTAAATAATAGGAACCACCCTGAGTCACTCTATGAATCAATATATTACCATAAAATATAGATCTCAAAGGAGTCTAAAATGAGGATCTAAAATTATTTTGAACGTAAATTGTCCATGAGGATTACAAAAAAAGATATTCTGATCCATTCACCTAATTGATCACTTTTATTCCATAGCACAGACTTCTCATCCCTTAAACAGAAACAAGTCATGAATATTATCCCAGGAGGTGTTTATGATAAACATTTCCACCACTCTTACAAAAGTTCCAAACGATCCTCATGAATCCTTTCACAAAGAATAAAAATCACCTTCCCAAAAATGTTCAAAGACAATGTTTTCCATTTTACAAGAATTTATAAAAAATACCATTTAATTACTGGGACCACATGTTGACACCAAAACCATTTTCATCAATGTTCTTATTGGTCCTCACATAATCATTATCATATGTCAGTTCATTTTTAAACAAAAAACCCGGACCACTTTAATGTTTAGAACCATATAAAAACCCATTTTGAGTAAGTCAAAACCACCATTTAGAAATCAAAAATATATTTTAAAATCCAAAACATGATTTAGATATCATAGATCAATCACAAAATAGGACCGATCATTTTACCGAACACTTGTAGCACATCGCATTACATAAATAAGGAAAATAAATGGAAAGAACCATTAAAACCACAATATTTCACAAAAAAAATTATCAAAAAAATATTTAACATATAATTAAGGTCTTAAAATAATGAATTCCAAATTTATTTAATTTAAAGGTAATTAAATACAGAAACATACCTCAAACACATGACACATTAATAAAGAACACTCAAAATAGCCTCGCCAATATTCTAAGAGCCATGAACAACTAAGAAAACCCCTAAACAAAAAAACCACCAACATAATCCAAGGGAAAGAAGAACCCTGGAAGCACATGACCAAGGGAGATGATGAAATAAAGATAAATTTGATATAAAATGATTATTGGAATAGAAGAGGAGTGTTACCGTGAAGATCTTTCCATAATCCTTATGTAACCCTAGATCCACACAATGGGAGGGAGGATGAAGCTTGGAGAATGAGGGTGAAGCATCCTTTGGGTTGAAAAAAACAAGGGATAGAAGTCTATGGGGATTTTGGGGATAAAATACTAAGATGGAAAAAGAAATAGTTAATTATTTATTAGATCTAGGAACCATGCAAGGTTTGGATGAACTCTTTCCCAAATCGTGCATTGATGGTGCCCCCCTCACTAGACACATGGGTAACACTGAATTATTTGAATGAATAGTTTGAAAAATATGCTCCAACTGTGTGAATTGGTTATGTATTGGCACAAATCATCCAACCACACTTGATGAATGGTTTAAAAAAATGTGTAAGACATTATCCAAGCCACTTGTATTAAACCTCATGACACACAGTTTTAGGGGCAAAGACACAAAGTTTCTAGTAAACAAGAACCAACCATACACCACCTGTTGTTAGGAAAAAAATGCAACTTCTCTCGAAAAAATATCCCACAACATAAAGAATAACTACATAACCAAAATATAGATAAGGTTTTTCTAAAAATTAAAAGCTATATATACGCACAACTTAATATGAAAAATGATCTATGAAATGAAATGAAATTAAGGGTGAAAACAAAAAATATTGGTGTGATAGGTAATAACTCCCAAAGAGTGCATTGGGCATCACCAAATCATCAACTATTGCATGGCAATGATCCTCATTACATACCAACAATTAAACTCATAAGATATATTCTTAGGATAATTAACAATTTCTTTGAAAACCACTAAAAATGATTTTAAAAATTATGATATCCCAAAATACACCATGTATATTAATATAAGTTTACCTATGAATAAGTTTTTCAATTTATTTTATATAATTCACTTGTTTTATGATTATACATTATGTATTATAACTATAGTATATAATATAATGTATTCCATCAACTATAAAATAGAACCTAGTAGATGGAGTGGGAACCACATTAATCTACATACTCAAAAGTCCAAGAATGATTGTTTCTTTGATCAGATTAATCCAATATTTCGAATGAAAATAGTCTCATATAAATTCTCATCATATTAATACATACTATCATGTATTGACAATATATAAAAATAATTAACTAGTTATTACGGTTTTCAAGGTAATCCTGAGAAAAAGTGTACTGTAACACCTCAAGAATATACAAATAAATTGAATATAGAATGCATGAAACAATGAGTCTCTAAATCACAACTTTTTTTATAGCCTATCCAAGTAAACATAATTATTCCACCTATGTGTTTTGAATTTCAAAAAACTAACATACACGGTTTTCTTCAGTAAGATATTTTGAGTCTGATAAGACAAACATATTTTTAAGTGAATACTAACATACCTTTATGATTAGTAATGTACCCTTATAAATTGTAATGAATATTAAATCAGAAAAATAAATATAAACATCACCCATGAATGTAAAAACAATTAGAAATCTTAAAAGCTAAAAAATAATCATAATATAAGTATTGGTATTTTTTATGTCATAAATAATTTAATTACCAATTTTTTATTAATTTAATAATTTAAAATGGAAATGTGTTTTCATAAAAATTAATTATAAATATTTACTTTATTTTTTTATATTTATAATATAATTTTATGGGGCCATAATTTATTTCTCAATGTGTTATAAAATGAGTAATAGTTTTAAAGTTGTTTTTTAGGAATAAATTATGATTATATTTAAAAATAAATTAAAACTGTTACAAAAAATAATTTAAAAAAATGGATTTCATTTTTTATTTCTACACATCGGAAAATGGTTAAGGTGAATTTTTGGTATTTTTCTGAAATACTCAAATTTTTTATTAATAGTGAAATATAGTAAAATATTGTATATAAAAATCATTGGTTAAATACACTATTTGTGATATCATGAGTGATGTAATGAAACATGGTTCTAACTAGCATGCACTTATCACTAAAAAGGGTCACATTAAAAAAAAATACTGGTTGTCTTGATGTAAATAAGAAAATAATGAATAAAATATTCAAAATTCACTCTTCTCCTCTACTATAAAAATCCCCTCACTCCCTCTTCTCATCACACCTCTAAGAATTGAAGCTCATCAACATTCTGAAAAAATATCCTCCCTAAGTCACTCCCCACATCCAAGGATCTCTTGGTCTTTCTAAATTAATAAATCCCCTTCTCTTAATGAGATTCTCAGGTAGGTGGATTCAAGAGGTAAATTATCTTTTCTTTCTTTTATTTCATTTTCTCTTTTATGTGGTATGTATTACATGTTTTCATAACATGTTGATAATTTCATTTTATATTGTACCACTACTGTTTTATGAGTCTTTTAAGAATGGGTGACCCCAATAACCTCAATTTTTAATTTTTCCTAAGACCATTTTGTATAGCCATTATGATGTAGAATTTTCATCTCAAAATATCTCTCTTTTTCAAGCACTCTTATTATGTTATTATCTTTTAATTTCAATAGTCTTATATTGGGATATGTAATTCAATATCCAAATTAATTTATATATTATGTAATACTGATGAGATACCCTTTTTTATCTCATCAATATAATTTATGAATTTTTATGTGACGTCGTTAGGCTGCCAGATTTTCATAAGGGATTTCTCAACATTTCAATTATTTTTAGTTCCTTTTTTTATTAATCTCCTGATTTCATCCAAATGTTTTCATTAATACAGTGTATTAAATTTACTATATTTTTTCATGATAAATTAATAATTTCTTTATCATCTCTCATTTCCCATTCTTATATACTAAAAATGAAAACAATACCTGATATGTGTTAATTTACCACATTTAAGGACGATGGGTTTTAAATTTATATTATTGTCTTCAATTATGTTCATGAAACCATTATTATGATTGAACTAGAATATAATATATGTATTATATATCATATATTGTTTTGTAGTCGATTTTTAATCATGGTTTTGATTTACGAAGGAAAATGAGTTTGTTGTATTCAAAAGACCACAAATTACCACAAACAGTTGTCATTAAATGATTTAAATAATGATTCATCATCACAACAAGTATCCAAATTAGATTTATAACCATGTAACCATATGTATGTTCAATAATATCATATAACTTCAATTATGGGCATCAGTCCTCATTTTATATGATTTTCCATTCATGTATATAAGTATACTGTTCATGAAACAAACAGACCCAAACAATGAAATTAAACCACTTAACCAACCAAAAAGGCCACGAATGAACTTAATAAGGTTATAATAAATCAATTACATGTATAATATGTTCTGGAAGTATCAATTAGTGAATTTAATTGTTATCCATGACTATAATACAATGTGAATAACACCATCAGACTTAAGGTAAGGGTTTCTTCACCTCACTTTCATTTTATGAGACTTTTCGTATTTACAACTAGTAGTTATGTGTGGTGTATATATACTGAAAATTTATGTTTCATATCTTAACTCCATTTATTTTCATGATATTTAATTTTAAATTTAATTATTATTAATTTTGGAGCATACGATTCAATTGATTATAAAGTTTCCAGTATTTTCTTCCAGAACATCCATTTTCATTCAGGTTTCTCTTATTCTTTACTCACCCCAATAATAAACTTTTCAGATGTAATAATAATAAATTCTATTTGAATGTTATATATATGTGTACCAATCTTAATCCCACTTTCATTTTTGGGGTGTTATATGTTTTAAAAGATGTTTAAAAGTTTCTTCCTGAAATACAATCCTGATTCAAGGAACATCACAGATTCTTACCTATTTTGAAGTTCACCCTATAATATGTTTTAATCCTTATTTAACTTTATAAAGTCAAATATTTTAATATGAAAAAAAAATTTGGTTCATTTCATATTTTATTAAAGTAAACATTCCTTTTCTCTTTAAAATATCTTAAATGAATTTATTAAACTACACT
The DNA here is from genome assembly GCA_963277665.1 of Viscum album. NCBI lineage: Eukaryota > Viridiplantae > Streptophyta > Magnoliopsida > Santalales > Viscaceae > Viscum > Viscum album. The sequence continues at coordinate 1,697,613,874 of OY728138.1, read as the reverse complement.
ACAATGTTTTAATTCTAAAGCTTCTTTAAAATCATTTTTAACACAATTTCACTTTTTTGGGACATAACTTGTGCCTAAAATGTATATCCATGATCTTCCATTTTCCTTTCTAGTAAATAAATTTTTTAAAACAGTTTTATGAAAAATATTAACGATTTTCCAGAAAAAAAACTCTTCCTTACAAAGTAAAATGGAATTTTATAATCTCACTTTATCATTTATGTGATATATACCTTGTTCACTAATTATTCCTTACATGTGGTTTTTGAAATTACCTTAGGTATGGCATATAATGAGTACCCATATTATCATGACATTATATGGTATTATGATAAGAATATTTCAAGGTGGTATGTGACACTTTTAAATGTTGAAGGGTTATTTCCTCAAGAAATATTCAATGGTATCATTTAAATGTATTTTATCTCTGTAAACATCCTTGTTAAATCTTGTAATTAATTAAGAATTATCTATTATTATATAATATACCATTTTTAATTTAATGGTTTATGATTATTTTTCTGGGGATGTACTATTATAAAACCATTATCCAATTTACTAAAAATGCGTACTATTTATTATTATTATTCATGGAAAGTTATTTACATTTTATATGTTATTTTCAATATGAATTTATATGTTATTTATTATTATCATCTTTCAAATGAGGAATGAATAGGATGTAGTAATTGCTATATGGGGCCCACTATAGGCCCTCGGTACATCTGTATGTCTCATGAGAAAAACTATGGTCTTAGCACGAGGACTTAACAAAATGAATATTTACTGTTTTGGCCAAGGGCTTAATAATTTTTTGAAAACATGGACGATGCCATGATGGTATATTTTATAATTTCATTAATATGCATTTAACTAATTAGAAATATAGTAACTGAATTTTCATGTCGTTATTTGACTAGTAGAATACACTTGGTTATGTTTTATTATGGAATTATTTACTAAGATAATATTCCTTCCTTAATGTGTCCATGTTTACTATTTATAGAGGTATATGTTTTCAATTATTCACAATGTCTATTGTTTAATTTTTTTGATATCATCTGTTGTATTTCTTACCCTTACTGATTGATTGAGCACACCCATTTCTTATGTTTCATTTTCTCAGGACATGAAGAATTTTATCTATGATTGAACTACAAGGATAATCTTAGAGTGGTAGATGTTCAAATAAAAATTATATGTTGTCTTTATTTTCATATTGTAATGTTGAAATTTTGTGTGTATTAAAATTAAAAAACTACTAAACTAATCAAGATATTGGGATTTGATTCCTTATAATCATTCCAATTTATTAAAATAATTCACAATATCCAAGCATCTGGGGTTGAGGCAATACATGTACAGTAGAAAAAATATAGATAATTGAGAGAATGTTAGGAAGTATTTTCCTACATTTTATTATTATGGAAAGATTCTCCTCAGTAAATACATAAAGGTGATTAGTTATTTCTAAATGTTTAGAGAGAAAGGGAAATGTATTCATGATTCAAAGGGAATGTAAAACGATTGTAATATTCAATGCTGTAAATGTAAGGAGATTGGGTACTATGAAAAATAATGTGCTAAGAATAGGAGGAATATACACCAAATGTATATAATGAATCATGGTTTTTATTATTCTATTATCACATAGGTAGTTTAATTGTTAACGTTATTATGTCTGGATTCAAGAATTATGTCATTTTCATATTTTATAAATGATATCCTAGTTATATTAATTATTAAATGTATAATGATTGTACAATTGTACGTTTTAAATAAGGATATGAAATTTTAGGTTGAACGGTACCAATGGCCAAGAAGTAGGATTCTGTAGAAAGTTGACATTTTTTAAATACACATGATTGATGGAAACATGACCCTTAAATTTTTTTTAGATATTGAAATAATGATGTTGGGATAGTGATATGACTAATATGTATAATAAATGTTAGATTGTACTGACTACCTGGGGACTAAATAATGAATTATTGAGATTGTGGTTCATATTATCATTACTAGAGTTTACAACATCATTGAATATAAATAATATATCAAATATTCTAAATTTTAAATAATGATTAATTAAGAATAAATGTTTTCAATAAAAATATGGTAATTATAGATATTACCTTGTTTTATTAGAACATTTGATGATGGTATTCATATGTTTGGTATTTTATGGTTAATATATACTTCACATTGTTTGAGGTATTATTGATATGTTCATTTTGAAAATTTAGTCACCTTATTTCTATAGTTTTATACCTTAATATTTTTTAAGGGTCATAAGGTTAATCATTTATGAAATGGATTATGTTGATCATTGGGTGAGATTTTAGAGATTATTGTATTACTGCAATTTATAAATATTTATGCATATCAGAAAACATGTACAAACAATTTTGATATAATAACAACTTGAGGCCAATGTAATTAATTATAATTCTTTTATGGATATTACTATCCATTAAAGTTTAATTTTAGTTCATTATGTATTGAAAAATTCATTTTTGGACACTCAATTCTTGGATTAAGAACTAAATTTGAAATTGATCAAATCTCAATAAAAGGATGAAATTTTGATTTTGAAATAAAAATCTATCGTGTATGTATACTTACTTATATTCATAATGAGTAAAAAAAATTCCTCAACTTGATGTACATTTTATTGAAAAAAGGTAATCATATTGTCTTTATTATTGAGGATGCCAATGGTGTTTCTCAACAACTCTTTTTTAGGTATTTTTGGACATAAATATTCTTCTGACCATGTTATCTATCACTCACCATCAGTATTTGGGAGTTAATTTTCGATTTTATGTCGTTGTTTTCCCTTAACACATATTTTATCATATTCAAAAACCAGTATGTGTTATTCAATATGAACTCTGTACTTTTCTATATTAATTAATAATAGCATGTTTCATTAAAACATTTTATTAACTGGGGGGTTTCAATAATGGTTTTTTGAGATGTCAAACTCTTTATTACAAAGGTCCTGTTTGAATTATGAGGAAATGTTTTTTTGGTCTAGAGAATGTAACACTATTATATTTTAAAACAATAAAATTATTTTCAATATCATAGGCGGAACAGAAAACCGAGCATAAATGTTCAATGAAAAATATTTCTTTAAATTTAATATCTGCCATATCTTGTGAAACAAGAAACCCCTAGTCGAAATGTACAGTAATATAGTATACCAATAATAAAATAACAAGTAAATTATATGGTTTTTATAGGAATAAATAAATTACTAAAAATATATACTTTACAAATCTTCAATTTTTATCAATTTATTAGAAATAAAAAAATTAATTTGGATGAAAATTAAATACTAAAAAAACAATATTTTTAAAAGGAGGGTTTAATCACCTTTTGTGAGCATAGTTCAAAATTAGTTTTTATAAATATTATAAAATTTATTTGAAAAATTAGAAATAATTTTTTAAATCGTAATATGAAAATTATATTGTGATGAATTCTTGTGATTTTTCTAAAATTTTATATTTCTAGATGTATATTGAAAAATAATGAATTTTACTTGAAAAATCCCTTTCCATTTATATTATTTTTATTGATAAATTATATTTATAATTGGTTGTTAAGAAAAAGTAGACCAATAATATATCAATTAATCAAAATTAAGTAATTATAATCTTTTAAATATTTAAGTTTGATATAAAAACTTTATAAACTATTGATCACTTTCTCATTGAGAAAGATATTTTATCATCACATCATGGGGATTAATTTTAAATCATTATTTTCTACTTATATGAACGTAATTTGGAAAAATGGATTCAACATTAGGAATATGAATATTTTATATTTTATAATATGTTCTAATTATTTTCCATCCAAAATTAATAATGAAAATATTCAATCCGCTTGTTCTTGTTTATGATAAAAATGGATTTACCAGGGGTTAAACTAATAAGATAAGGGATAAAATAAATGAAAAACATAAGCAAAATATTTTTTATATCCAAATTTTTAGCCTATAATGTATAATACTCTAGAATAATCCATTTTGGACCCTTTTGGGACATGAAAATAGGTATAATCCTTATTATTTTAAAAAATGACTTCATTACCACTCACCTCACTTATAAAAGGGAACCCCCACTCCTCTCTTTTTTATCAACTCTACTATCTTCTTAAGAAATAAAGAACCTTTGTGTATTACTATGAGATACCTAAATAACATACCATGTTCCCAAAAATCTTCATATAATTCTTATTTTTTCATAAATTCTACCTAAGAAGGCTTTTGGTACAAACCGATGGAGGTTACATAAAAAATGCTCTTTTCTTCTGTGTGTGTTATTATTTTATTTCATTATCCAACTCAATAAATTTAATTAAAAAATAATGATATAATAATATATGTATATTATATATATTGATATTTTTTACAATAAGGTAATGACATAAAATCATCTCCACTTCTATCAAATGGGGTACGAAATCGTCTGGTATGTGTACGGTAGACTGTCACCTCGAGAACTAATGTCATTCATTTCTTTGTTTCCACTACTCACAGATGGGTATGAAGAATGATAAAATTATATATATGATATTTAAAAAATAATAATACATCTATTTTTCATTATATTCTATGTATAACTCTTTACTCTCTATACTATATGGGTTACAATTATATATCTAATCTGTGTGGTGGAAAATCGCCACTCTAAGCAATGTGGTTTGTTTTTTACTAACGCATTACATGGATGATAATAAGGATAAATTTATAGAATATATGTGATATACATGATATTATTATGGAATTAATTAATTATTTAAAATTCTTAAAAAATAATATATCATATTATTTCTTAACTTTTTACTCACATTAAGATGATGACATCGTTCGTGTTCGTTTGGACTACTACTTTCACAAAGCGATGAGACTCTCTTTTAATCACAAAACCACATGGATGATATGAATAAAAAATTTAAGGATATTATATGATATTGTGGTAATTATATAATGATAAGATATTATTTACCACCTTTACATAATGAGCGTTGAAAAATGAAAATGTTACCCAAGCGTACGTATGGCCTACCATCTCCATGATCATAAAATACTTCATTTCTCAAATCCATCATTCCTGATTGATAAGAAAAGTATAATTTATTTATATAAATGATATATTAGTCATTATTATTGTTCAATATATCATGTAACTATATAATATCTTCAAAAACATAATCATTCATGAATAACATGCAAGATAAAATAAGACCATTGACACTTGAAACAATGAAAATAATAAATCAACAAAAATAATGAATCATTATTAACAAAAGGGAGATAAGATGATATAAATGGATTATATATGATATTTAAAATATTAATATGATTCTATTATAATTTATTAATATTTTTACAACCACTATAAATGATTTTAGTGCACATTAAAAAAAAGAGTATGGTAAGATGCTTCAACTCAATTTTATTTTATTAGGGAATATTTCAATGTAATGTACCTAATTTATTTTATATGGTGTATATACTACCCCTTTTACATGTTAAATATTGATTCCATTATAATTTATGGTATTATATATTTCAATTTTAATTATTTAATCTGTGGTTATTTTATTTAAAACCACCAAGTGTTAATTAATTTCAAAACACAATTTCTTTTCATTTGGTTATATTACTTCTTCTATGTAGTAGATATTCTTTGATTATGTTTCAAAATACATTTTATAATCAAATGTTTTGAGTCCAATTTTTTTATTTTAATTAAAACTCAATACACACTATCTATTTAATGATTAATTCTAAATCAAAATATAGGATTATTTAATGGATTATTTCACAATATCATTTTAATTGGGATTGTTTGTTATTTAATTTTACTTGAAGGAAGTTATTGGACCATTTATTAATAGTTTAATATTTCCACTATATGTTACATCTTATTTTGTAATTTTTTTCTACAAATTTTGAGTTTATAAATTTTATTTGATGGAATATTCTTGCCATTTTCAAAATAATGATCAATTTGATTTTATTGAAATTATCGACATTCCCTTGAATTATTCACTTTCATTTTGACATAAACTTTTTTCATAAATATCAATATTATTTATCATGCATATGCTTATTTCTTAAACCATATATCATTTCTACATATGTTGTTCTACATTGAAATATATATTTTTGGTATAGAGAAATATTTAAAAATATATATTATTTACTCAATCTAAATATTTTTTGTATAAGGAACATTAGTGGTGAATTAAATTGATTATCTGATATATGAAGAATTATTGGGACATTAAAGGAGAGGTAGGGAATGATTGTGGATATCCCTTTTATTAATGACATGTCTTACAAGAAAAATAATGTGGCTATCCCTAGTTAAATATGTTTCTAGCCATCAGTTTTAGAATTTCTATTGAGTAGATCACGACGGTAGACGTGTTATGTTCCCAGGACATCATGTCACATAATTAATAATTTCCTTCATTAATAATTAATTTATTATTATCCATGTAATTTTAATAATTATATTTCTTATAGATTCATTTCATTCTAATTTTATTTATTAAATTTATTATTTAGTTATTTACATTTCTATTTTTATTATGATATATATTTTCAGGATATGAATGTTATTTAAATGGAATATGTGTTTAGTAACATATGTTTCAATGTTTATTATACTTATTGATTCAAAATATATTCCAATTTATGTAAAACTTATAGAGAATTTTAGATCACCCATATTTTTTATCATTTATCAAGAATACATGATGTGTACTACGATTCATATGGATGGATATTAATTAGAGAATAATTTTATTCTTCATATTTTATAGTTTTTGTTTTCAAATGTAATTTAGGAATCATGAATGATTCTAGTTTACTTAGAATACTAAAATATTCTTTCAGTTGGGTTTTGATTCATGTTATCTTATGCCAATTTAGTGAATAAGACACTCACTCTGGGATACTATGGTCATTATCAGTACAATATTAGATTCTCATGACATGATCATTTTCTCAATAATATGGGAAGTATTTCATGTATCTTAAATCCACAATATAGAATGATCTATTTATCAAAAAGAAATACATTCCAAAAAAGATATATGAAAAATTATCTTATTGATATATGAATGATTCAACAGTTTGATTGGTGGTTGTTATTTATGTCACTCTACTTGGTATGATAGATCATTATCATCCCAAAAATTTATAAATGTATTTTTGGTTTTTAGTGTGATCATTGACTCTTTTAGATACATTGAACTGTAAATTTCAGTCTCTCTTCATGAAAAAATTTATATTCATAATGATAAATACATGGCTTCCTATCATAAACTTTCGCACCATTAATATAAACAAGAAAATAAAAAAAATGTTCATTTATACTCAACTGTATCTATGGAATTATTCCTTAAATTTCCAAATTTATTTGGAACAAAAATTTTCTATATGGTTCATGATTACATATTAATTAAACAATATCTGTAATGTATTTATTTTTTCTTTGAATCATATATTTTATCGCTCTAAATCAATATTACACCTTCGGTTGGGTTCATCCTAATATAAAGCTTCCATAATTGAAGGACAGTTGTGATGAAGTCCCCTACATAATTACTTTCATGAAAATATCATTGAATCTATAGGATATAATATAATTTTTTTATAAGATAAAAATAAATATCTATAATATATACCAGACCATGTTACTTCCATCATTTTATTTCATTATAAGAATTACACCTTTTTTTTTAAAACAGATTATTTTTCCTCATTTTGATGACATCTTCTTCAATATCCTAAATTATTTTGAACCAATAATTCCCTGTGTTATTTATTTTATTTATTATGTTGGGATTATTTTCGACACAATTATGGGGTCTATATAGATTCCTTATTACTTTTATAATCATAGATATACAATTTTTATGATCTGATATCATAACATATTTCAATAAATTTATCTGAGTAATAAAGAATTTATGGAAAAATTGAATGTCTTTCCCATATTTGTTTAAACCCCACATATATCTATCTCATCAATAATAGATTCAAATTATAACATCAGGTGAATAGAACCCAAAACATTAATTTTTTATCTATATCATTTCTCCTAAACATTATGGCTTCCAAGGATAACTCTAATAACATCCTCATGAGAGACTTTTCATTCATTAACCACATCATCTTGTGATTCCTTCTCCTTTCTTAATTCTATGTCTGTGCATACCTTTTCTATCCCCACCCGGTCTATTATTATCTTAGTGAAGTTCATCTTCATCATAATCAGCCTCAAGGGGATACTTGGAATATCCATTGACCTCTCCATAATTACTCAAGATTTCACACTGATTGTTTAAATTGAGACCGGACAAAGACCTCCAGGGAGTGGTTCCCTGGTTTGTGGTCATCTGCTTGTGAGCAATGTGATTCATCCATGAATATTAATTATTATGATATATTAAATTAAAAAATATCAATGAACATATCCTATCTTTTATATGAAAATAATATTTATCTATGGTTGAATCATCTTCTTTGGGATATCAAATCATTAGGGGGAACATTTTAGAAAGGTGACCAACCATTAAATATAAAATTAAAGTGAGTGGAAAGATTAATTTTTTCACCTAAAATTGGATTAAAGGAAAAAAAGTACATCATACTCCACATTTCCTTTGGTTAAAAGTCAATAGTTTCATTTTTAACTTCCTTTAATAAATCTATCTTAGAGTTGTGTATTTTTCATATAATTATAAAAATTGGTCATGCAATTTCCTAGAAGGAACATTTACTCATTTTTAGTGGTGCTGAATCTAGGGGACTATTTTTTTTAATTATTTTACCATTTTTAATCCACACTCAATATTATAACATAAAATATTTTACATGATATATAAGGATAATATAATGATTACCTAGAACATAGTTACCACATAGAACACTCTAAATAAGCAAGAGTGCACCACATAGTATTTTGTGGGGATAGACCCCAAGGGTCAACATAATCCTTGTGAAATTAAGTTCAAATCCTTCAAACATATATTCACTATATAATTAAATTCAATAAAAATAGTATATCTTAATGAAATACTCTTCCTTCTTCTAATTGGATCGCAATCCCTTGAATGGTTTATTTATATTTACTCCCACTAGTATTCTATGGGTCATCCTAAACCCCCCAATGAATACAATCTAAAAACTACTATATATTTCACTATATTAAAATAATAAGATATTATTCATCATATACATTCATTTGAATTCCAATATGTATTCTTTTAAAACCACACATACCATGACATTATTTTATTATTTATCCTGATATCCAATCCTTATTTTATATTTGGATCACTATCCTGCATGCTCAAATCCAATGAGATTCTTGACATAATTGATGAAAAAATAATAGTGCTTTTTAGTATATCTCTAAAATATTGTCATTTGTATTCGTTGGTATATAAATATTATAAGATATTTCTTCAAAACTGTTTCTCATTATTATATTGTTTTTCTTCCTTGATATAATTTTTTTAGTTATCATCATCTTCACTCTCTCAATGATACTTAAGATATTTTTTACAATGTAGTATTGATTTTATTTTAATACAACATTATTTAATTATATTTATATTATTCATTTATACTATAAATAACTGAAATTTATCTTTAATATTTTAATATAGAAACACCATTCAATTACTACAATGTGGCCTTCCCATTATAACTAGTTATTAAAATTTCAATGTAATCATATAGATATTTATTATCATTAAATCATAATATGAATATATAATTTTAATAGTCCAAAAAATATAGTATAATACTAATTTAAAACAACAGCCAAATTTTCATATATTTAATCAATTATTCATGATATCATTTGGTGTCCTTGTCAAAATGTGATACTTCTATTACTAAAATTTAAGTTCTCATCAAAATCCAACCATATATTTTCAATTTTATCTTCTATTGTTTTTAGATATAGGTAGTTCTATTCAAATAAACATAATTTTTACTATTTGATGTCCAATATTACATCGTTATAATTGAATCACTAAAAAACATGTATTTTGTTGTGTTCAAATCATTTTGTGTGATATGTAGATATAATACAATAAAAAATTTATTTTCATATCTAGTAACACATACATATTTATTATTTATCCATTACATATCATTCGACTAAAATTACCATAAGATACCATTACTATTACCTTTCATAGAGAGGATTAAGATAAGGTCAAATTTCTTATGAGAATCACTTATGTTTAATTATAAGCACATATATTTTATTCTACACCAATAAATATTAAGAATAATTCACTTTTAGGTCACAAAATTTATTATGAATTTTCCATGTTTGGATATTCTTCCTACTGAGTACCTTGTAGAAATTATTATGAACTCACTCTTATTTGTAAACAAATGGTGATTTCCATTACAAATTTTTCTAATTAAACTCAAAGGTACTATTATGGATTAATTGAATGTTTTCCATAATTAATACTATTTTATGTATTATAGTTTGAATTCTCAGCGTCATTTCCAGTTCTTAAAATCTTTTATCTTATTAATACATTACATTTATCAAACCATCTATATTCTAGAAATATCATGGGTCATGAGTAATTCTAAAAAAATTGGGATGTTGGTTACTTTTAATGATAATAAAATTATAGTTATAGATAACAACTAAACCATTATATTGGTCTAAAAATTATAGCTTCCTTCAATAAATCAACTTTCAGATACACAGTTTATTGATTTGAAACTTCATGATATTAACATGAACAATAAATTCTTGAGGATATTGAATGTATAAAAAACAAGTAAATGGTTATTTTTGACTTCATATCTATATATTCATGCATCCTTATTTCATTGTTTATAAGTTTAACTCCCAAAATATATAAATTATGATAGAAAATTCTTTCAATATATCTCTTTCAACATCATCCAAATATTTTTAAACATTCATTATATACTTTAATTATTTTAATCATAGTAATAAATATTCAAATAATTTATTAATATCATGTAAAATACATTTATCTCACTAATAATAATTATTTTCATTTATTCTCATTAATCCCATCTTAAAAATCTTCTGATAATGAGGCCTCTTCCAAAAATCCATGGAACATATCAACCTAGAACATCATAATTGATATTTTGATTTTCATCATCACCCATGTTCACCATGTATTCTCAATGAAAATTTTCAAAATAAAAACAGAAAATAAAATCAATGAATCTCTCTTAATCATAATTATATTAGGAACTTTAATCACAACCTTTGAATTTATTATAAATAACTATATTAATTATAACATTTTCATTTCTAAGGTTCATATTATTCTATTCGTTATTGACAAATATATTCATATGTGAAAGTGTAGGTGATAGGCCAACTCATATCATACTTACAATATGATTTAATATTTTATATTATCCTTTTAATTTAATTAGTTTAAAATTTACTTAGGACAGAAGTAGAAGAATTTTTTTAAGAATTTAGAAATATATTAATTAACATTAATCCAAATGTAGTTTCTATAGTATTTTTGAAAAATAGTAAATAATATAGTTTTTAAATCTATCCATTAATGAACCAAATGATCTCAACTCAAACATTTCATTCATGGTGTGGGTCAAACAAATACCCAAGTATATTTTCAACTAATGTTAATTACAAATAATAAAAAAAATATTTACCTTAATGGTGGACTACTTCGCTTCCATGATAAATTAATCTCAATAAACATTGACCATTGATTGTCATAATTGATTCAATCCATTTTATTGTTGGAGAACATGATTATAATAACTCAAACATTAACAATTTATGGAATTTTTTGACAGAAAATAAAAATATATTTTTTTTAAAATCATCCTACCATTTTAATACAACCTAAAAATATTAAAAAAGAAAATATTTATCACGTATGGTATTCATTAAAATAAAATCAGAACATATCTTTCAAATGTTGCATGAAATGTGTCATAAATAAATTGATAAACACTTTAATGAATTCCATGTTAGAAAAATTTTCTTATTTTACATTTTTATATCTCTTATTCAAGTCAAATAATTAATGTGTAAAAAATAAATAACTATGAAAAAAAATAAACAAGTTATATTTGGAATAAGAAGGAACTCCTTTACTAATTAAAGAGTGTTATAATGTTGATGGTTGATTCTCAAAAAAGTTACTCATTTAATACTTGTTCAAGATTTGGATGAATTCTTTTGGAATTCACCATTATATTTCATTATGTATTACTCCATGTGTATGCTGGAAAGAAATTATTTCCTATGATTAATATAATGTGAAATTTTATTTTCCACTTCACCAAGAGAATTACATCCATTGTTCTATTTCTCATTATTTTCCTTTCTATTTTATATTAGGTTGGATGAAAATTGATGTAATATTCAGGGATCTAAAAATATTTTTTTTAATTAACTAACCATGAATACCATTAGACCTAGTATATGAACTATTTTTCACTAGCTCGAAGGGCATTCTTGATCCCCACATGCTTCCGATAATTTCATGGAAATCAAAAAATCACTTTCTAGGATGATTTTACTCAATTCAAAAGAAAACATAATAAAACAACATTATGAAATGGGAATAAAAAACATAAAATATTGAAAATGGGGTTACATGGGTCAAATTACTATGATATCCCCACCCATAATCATTTATAATGAAATCATCATCTAGATGGTGGCCCATGTGGCGTAGCTTTTGGACCACACCAGCTAACTAGTGTTTAGAGAAGAAAAAATATACCCTCTAGACATCCCACTATTTTGATGACGGGCACATCATATTTTTATACCCACTTCCTAGATCACAAGATAATGGATTTACCACCTATTTCTTTAAAAATTAATGGTTTATATCCAACCCATTATTTTGGCCCCATGTCATTCTATGAAATCTCAATCCATATAAATGAAAATATATTGAATTATAAAGGTGAAAGAGATACTAGGATGTTACAATTCTACCCATAAATCCATATTAATTACAATAAATAATCCAATCCAAAATATAGGAAAACCGATAGAAAAAAGGAACTCACACACCCAATTTGTGAGGTTAAGGGTCCCTGAAACCCAGATAGAATCAACCAAATAGAAGTGATAGAAAAAAAAGAAAAATAATGGATAATAACTATTTGAAATAAACCATTAAGAAGATTCTCTATGTTTATCACATGTCTCCAAACTACCTAACAATAACATTGAAATGATGGTAAACTAAAGAAGAACGGAAGAATAATCAATTTTATCCTTACCATATGAATATTCTCTATAATCCTGGAATAAGAGGATGAAATAATCCAACAAAAATATCCTTTAACAAAAATATGTGGCCTTTATGATCTCCATTAAGAACTACCTAAGTGAAAAAAGGGAATCTCAAAGGAAAGGAACCCCCAAAACATCACAATGATTCTAAAGAGACAACACCTTCAATAATCCCTCAATGATTAAAATATCCTTAAGAAATGAACATAATGGACGATTATTTCTACCTAACAAATGTACATTGTAGTAACCTAATGTTTCCAAAATAGTGTCTCAACTATAGATGATCCTAAAAATGTAAAAAATATCACCTTTAGTTTAATGGAATATCATGTATCCACATAGTATTTGATACCTAATGGAAAAAGACATCATAACAACCACATCAGTGAACAATGGTGACCATCATGTTCTCCTAATGGGAGATCACCCACCACATTAGGGTTTATCTCAAAAAAAAGAATAAAAAATGATTCCAATGATTAACAACCATCCAAAGTGGTATCTAATTATTATAGCTTCTACACTATGTGGAATTGCTTCACCCTAATTCCAATGAATTGAGTCCTATAGAAATGAATCCTCTTACACCACTATTTTTAGGAGCTTGTAAAACCCAACCAAATCATATATTTATGATAAGGAAAATTATAATACCTTTAATGGTGACCCAAGGGGACAAAAAAATCACAGACACTCAATGTTGTCAAACACGTATAATTAAAATGATCTGTTGATCCACACTTGAAGCACATAAGATGCCACTTCTATAATTTTTAAGGTTTTACCTTCTCAACCAAATTCAATGATACACTAAATGGTATTTCATGATCTAATACAATAATAAATTAGTAATTTTATAATTTTGGTGAATTTATTAGTCCTCCTTCAAATAAAAATTCACTTTTAATCACAATTAGATAACATGAAATCCAAAACACTATTAAGATAGATTAAATTTCTATGTAATGACTACCTTTGAATGAAATAACTTTAATGGTGTTACTACAAACATGTTTAGGTGACAAGAATACCAAAATAATTTTTTTTGGAATTTTCCCCTTTTCATTACTCACCTTGATGGAGACCCGTGTGCTTAAACAAATTCTCTGCATTTTCTTCCATCAGACACTAACACTAAATGAAGACTGACCTAAATAATTACGAATAAAATACTTAATATAGGTAGGGAGGAACCACAATTTTTCTCCACTGTTAGCCAATTTCCAATATTAAGATTTTATATACCTGAAATTTAGAGTCTCTCGAGTCATGAAAAAATGGAATAACTGTGAAATTCTTCATTCCACTAAATTTCCATAGAAGAGAAGAAATCACCATGGTAAAAACATGGACAATGATCCAAAATGACCACTATTTTTTCCTATGTTTTCGAATACTATAACTCCAACAAACAATAAAGTGTTTGTGTAGAGTCATAAACCTAATATTATACTTTTGAAAAACATAGAGGGATATTTTGTATATAGTACTGATGAACTGACATTCTATCCTACTTGAAAATAATTTTTGGATACAGTTATAGGCATCACAAACCATGGTCTCATCAACTAAAATATGGAATAAAATCTTTAAAAATACATAGACACACAAACCAAAATCATAAAAATAAATATCTAAAAAAATTTTATTCAAAGTTCACTAATTTTATTAAAACAAGTAATGTTTACCAATTTATAAAACATTGTACCTATATTTAAAAATGTGAAATCATAGTAAAAATTCATTACTATTTTTTTATAAAATATCTTAAAATATCGTTAAATTCATCCATGGTTTCAAAAATTATTTCCAAATTCTAATTTTGAAAGCATATCCATTTTAAATATTTTAAAACCCAATATTTCTTAAACAAATTCATTTAATGACATTATTAAATAGACATTAAATATATTTCACTTATAAACATAAATATTAAAGTACCCAGATTATGTTAATTTAATATATTTATCATTGAAATCAAATAGAACATGTTATAAATTTATATTTTTTTATTTTACGAATGTTTTAAAATAATCAGTACATGTATCAAATTGAAACAACTAAATAAAAGTATAAAAAATCAAAACCACAGTTTTTCATTAAAAATAAAGAACCCTCTAGAAAATCCACATTTAAATGAGTCATTTTGGAAGAAAATAAAAAACATCTCATGTTTTGGGTGAAAACAAAACTCTGCATTTCTTGGTCTCATGGGCTATTAATGAAATCACAAATATCATAATAGTTCATAACTTTTCTTCTAGATAGATGAAACCAATTTCATATCGTTTACAAAACCATGAAGGAAATGATTTTTATATATGATATAATTAATACTTAATATGAATTTAATATTATATAATTATTTGACAACACATATCATTATACTTTATATTTTTTGTAAATACAGTAATTTCGTGTGAGGAAGTGTGTACTATCACCTCTTCAAAGAAATGTGATTCATTCACACTATAAATTAAATGTATAATGGTTGGGTTTGGTGAAATTATATGATATAAATGATATAAAAATTATACTTGAGTATTTTTATATAAAAATTTATATAAATATAAGTCATTTAATTTATTTCAATCAATGTTATAATAAAATTGAAACAATATTCTTGCATACCTATGGCCTAACAACTTCATGAACAATGTATTCCATTTCATACTAATATACTATATGGAATATTATAATAAAAATATAATCAATATAAATGATAATTATACCATGTTTTACATTCTTGAAATCATGATATATGTTTAAGGACTTAAGATATAACAAATTAAGATGCATGTGAAGAACAAATAAGATATTATCCGATGTGAAGCATTAACATAGAATTGTTAGCTAGTATGTTATATAAATTTATAGTCAAACCCTATATGGTATTATATATAAGATTATTTTTCTATGATATATGAATAATAAACTTGTATATTTTATACAGATAGATTCTATGAGTACGATGAGAGTCAATACACAATGTAATGGAATTTCCTCTCTCCTTTTTCTTTCTATGAGATACGTGTCTTATTCACCACACGTATATTTTTTCTAGTGTGTATGATGACCAATGATGTATTATATTTTTATTATACTTAAATTTATGGTTATTTATATATCAATTTTATGATCTTCCATTAAAGGGTTTATATTTCAATGATGAAAAATTGGTAATGAAATTTTGTCTCAATATTCCCTCTTTAAAACACATGTCATGTTATGCTCCTATATTTTTCAATGAAGATTATTTACTACCATTGAAATTTTTAATCATGAATATAATTATTTTTATGATATTTTAAGCATTATTTAATTAAATTTTCATACAAGTGAAGTGTAATTCAATTCTACAAATTAGTAATAGTTTATTAAAATGATATCATCGTTTATTGAAATTTTTTAAGATTATACTTCCATTGATGAAATATTATAATCTATATACAATGAGATTTAAATAAATTTATTATAAACTATATTTTCATGATATGATCATTTATTGGTACCATATTTACAATCATTTTCACCTAATATTATATATAATATGTTTTAAAAAAAATATGACTTTACCTCTCTTTAGTCAGAAATATTTGTTCATTCAAACACATTTTTTATAAAAAGTGATTCAAAATGTTTTTGAGAATGTTTTATAAATTGTTTGTGAAAATTATTTGGAAAATGTTTTAAATAATATTTAATATGTTTCCACATAAAATATGATTCAAATCATTTTCATAATTTATTTATATGTTTTGAAATTTTTTTTAATAAAATGGTTATCAAAATGTTTTGAAACATCTTTTATAAGTTTTCAAGGAAAAATGTGTTCAAATTTTTTTAAAGAATTATTTTTACATTTTCAAATTATTTTCAATAAAAAATCATTCATAATTTTTTAAAGCTTCTTCATAAGTTTTCATGGAAAATTATTTTCAAAACATATAAAAATTCTTTGATATGTTTTCAAGGAAAATGGTTTCAAAAGGTTTATGTGTTAATTTTAATTTTTTAGTAACTAAGTATAATTTTGTAAGGAAATGTTTTCAAAATATATTTCAAATTTTTTCCAACTAATATGACATCCTTGGGTGTCAATCATTCCTTTTGAGGAAATTATTCAATGTTTTATTTAATATTAATCTCTAAATGATTAATGTTTTGATAGAATAATGTTTATGAATCCTATTATTCATTCACGTGTTATTTATTTTGAAACCAACTTCATTTAAATGATTAGGTTTTTGATGAACTGATTATTGAACCTATAAATATTTCCGTAGGTCATGATATTATTTCGTGTTTATGATACCGTTTTCATTTCATGGGTTATGATATGATTGTTTATGATTTTGTAACACATTTATGATTTTAATATGAGATGGGAGGACCTATATATCCAACCAATACATTGGGTAAGTATTTATATCTCATGAGATAGACTAAAATGGTCTTGGTACTGAAACATTACTTCTATGATGGCGATGGGAGTGAACCCCGACTTCTAAGATTATACGAGTGAACTCATGCTACAAATATGGACATAAAATTGAACCATGAAAAATAAGATGATATCAGGAGTGAACTCATGCAAATAATATGGAAATTGGAGTAATCCATTACTTTCAAGATGTAATAGGGAGTGATCCCTTACTACTACGATTTCCTCGGTAGCAATTCCTTGACTACTACAGAAAATCATTTTATATTATTAAGTGTCTACCAATATTTATTGTCTTATTCCTATGTTATGATTTCATGAATTATGCTTTTTATTACCTTATGATTAATGTCTTTGGAACATAAAAAATTTATTCCATGATTCATGATTATGATATCTGATTTGTAGGGTCTGATCTTTAATGTTTTGATAACGCCCTCATAACACAATGCTCGTGTTTATTCTTACATGTCTCACTTGTTTACCTTTAGCGGAAATCTAATAAGACCCATTTTTTATATTTTTTACAAATTTCATGAATATATGTATTATGTATGATGTGTGTAAGAAGGGTTATACGCGTATATAACCTAGTGGGAGATAATTTAGCTTTGTTATGTACCAGTTTTTATGTTTATATGTTTTCAAATGCACTATACTAATATGGTGTTTTGGGATTTGGTTGTATAATGTTTTAATTATTCCCCAAAAGTTATGTAATGTATATATATATATATATAAAAGGGTCTCTATAACACATTAAATGGTATGACCATGGGGGAACTCTTCCATTGCAATAATAAATAAACAAATCATATCCCCTACTATGGGCCACTAGTTGGAGAATAATTCTTACATGTACAACAATCCTTCTCATAAAATTCACTTGATATGATAGGTCTCCATGTCAAGAGTATAAATAGTGTGATCAACAAATGACCAAAATGTATCAAATTATAATCACATATATCATATATAATAATTTACACAATAGGAACCACCCCGAGTCACTCCAAGAATCAATCTATTTCCATAAATAATATATTTCAAACGAGTATACAATGAGGATCTCACATTATGCTCAATGTAAATAGGTCATGAGTGTTCAACAAATAGAACTTCCCACCCAATAACCTAATTGATCACTTAAATTCCACAACAAAGACTTCTAATCTATTAAATAGTAACAATTCATGAAGATTGTCCTAGGAGGTGTTGATGATGAATATTTCCCCCACTCTTATAAAAGTTCCAAATGAGCCTCATGCATCCTTTCACAAAAAATAAAAATCACATTTCCAAAAATGATCAAATACATAGTTTTCCATTTAATTACATGAACCACATGTGCAAACAGAAATGCTTTTCATCAATGTTCCTATTGTTCCTCACATCATCATCATAAGACATTAATTTTTATACAGAAAAACACCCACCACTTTCATTTTTAGACCCATATATAAACCCATATGAGTAACTCAAAACCACTATTTAGAAGAAGAAAATCTATTTTTAAATCCAAAACATGCTTTAGATATCATATATATCACAAAAGAGAACCGATCATTTAAAAAAACACATGTTGCGCATCACAAAACCAAAATATGGCATATAAATGAAAGGAACCATCCAAAATACAATATTTCACATAACAATTTTAATAAAATGATAAAAAATAAATATTTCACATATAATTAAGGTGGTAGAAGAATGAAACCACCAATTATTAAATTTAAAGGAAATTAAATAGGGAAACCTATCTCAAACATAAAACACTTCAACAGAGAACACTCAAAACAACCTCTCCAATGTTCCAAGATCCAGGAACAACTAAGAAAAACTGTAAAAAAAATAACCACCAACATAAACCAATATAAACATGAACCCTAGATCGACCTAAACAAGCGAGAAGAGGAAATCAATATAAAATTGAATTAAAATGAATAGTGGAAGATAATAGGAGTGTTACCTTGAATATCTTTCCAAAAAACATTATTTAACCCTAGATCCACACCTTAGGAGGGTTTATGAAGCTTGGAGAATGAGTGAGAAGCATCATTTTGGTTGAAAAAACAAGAAATAGAAGTCGATGGAAATTTTGGGGTTAAAATACTATAAGTGAAGAATAAAAATTTCATTATTTATTAGATATAAAAACCATACACGGTTTGGATGCATTGTTTCTCAAATAGTTCATTGATGGTGCTCCCCTCATCTCTAATTTCCCATTATTTTATACTAAAAATGAAAACACCGCCTGATATGTGTTAATCTAGCATATTTAAGGATGATGGGTTTTAAATTTCTGTTACCATCTTTAATTATGTTAATGAAACCATTATTATTGTTAAACCAAAATATAATATATGTGTTATGTCTCATCTATGGTTCTGGAATCTTTTTTACACACAGTTTTGATTTACAAAGAAAAATGAGTTCTTTGTGTTCAAGTCATCGCTAATTAACACAAAAAGATTTCATTAAATGATTTAAATAATGATTCATCATAACTCCATGTAACCCAATGAAATTTACAAACATGTAACCTTATGTATTTTCACTAATAACATATAACTTCAATTCTTTAGAACAATCCTCATTTTACAAGATTCTTCGTTCATGTATATAAGTGTACCAATCATTGAACAAATGGACTAGAACAATGAAATTAAACCTCTTAACCAATAAAAAAGGTCATTAATAAACATAATAAGTTTATAATAAATCAATTAAATTTATAAGAGCTTCTGAAAATATTAATTTTTTAAATTAATTTTTTTCACCAGGACACTAATACCAAGTGAAGAACACTATCAGACTGAAGGTAAGGGTTTCTTCATCTCACATCCATTTTTTTGAGATATTTCGTATTCACTACTATTTCTTATGTATTTTGTATGTATACATACCATTGATGTTTCATATCCTGACTCTATTTATTTTCATGATATTAAAGTTTTAATTTAATTATTATTATTTTTGGGGCATACGATTAAATTGATTACAATGTTACAAGTATTTTCTACCTGAATCACCATTTTCATTCGGGTTTCTCTTATTATCTACTCACCTCAATTGTAATAATTTCATTTGTACTACTCATAAATTCTATATTAATGTTCAATATTGGTGTACTGATCTAAATCTTTTTTTCATTTATGGGGAGTTATATGTTTTAAAATATCATTAAAAAATTTATCATGAAATACAAGTTTAATTCATTGAACTTCTCAGATTCTTACTTATTTTGAAGTTAACCATATAAAATGTTATTTGAGAAAATTTTCTTTATAATGTCACACATTTTAATATGAAAAATAATTTTTTTTCACTTTGGGTTTTATTAAATCTATCATGCCTTCGCGCTTTAAAATATCTTTAATGAATTTCCCAAACCGCACTAGAATGTTTTAATTCTAAAGCTTATTTAAAAAAAATTAACTCGATTTCACTTCAGTGGGACATAAAATAGGCCTCAAATGTAATATCCTTTTCATTCCCTTTTATTTTCTAGGATATCTATGTTTAAAACCAGGTTCATGATAATACAAATGATTTTCCAAAAAACTCTTCCTTCCAAAGTAAAATGGATTTTTCTCATGTCATTTTAACTTTTATGAGATATACGCCTTGTTTACTACTTATTTCTTACATGTGGTGTTTGGACATACCATATGTATTGAATATAAAGAGTCTACTTATTCTCATGATATTCTAAGGGATTATGATTAGATTATTTCATGTTGGTTTGGGACACTTTTTAATGTTTAATAATTATTTCATTGAGAAATTTTCAATGGTATCATTTAAATGTATCTTATTTATGTCAACATCCTTATTAATTATTGTACATCGTTGAGGTTTATCTCTTCGGATATAATATACCATTTTTAATTTAATGTTTTATGATTACTTTTTCTATGGGTGTACTATCTTAAACTATTAACCAATTTACTCAAAAATGGTTACTATTTTTTTATTACTGTTCGAGGAAAGTTATTTACATTTTATATGCTAGTTTCAATAAGAATGTATATTTTATTTATATTTATCCCAATTTATATGAGGAATGAATTGGACTTATTAAGTGTCAGGTGGGGCCTGCTAGAGCCCCATGGTGCATTGGTTGGTCCCATGGGACAAACTATGGTCTTATTACGTGGCCTTGACAAAATGAATATTTATGCATTTAGTCGACGCCTTAATAATTTTTAGACTACATGGTCTAGGCCTTGATGGTAAATTTTATAATGTCGTTCATATTCATTTCCCTCATTATGAAGCTAGTAATTGAAGTTTCATGTTATTAGTCGACTAGTATAATACCATTGGATATGTTTTATTATGGAATTATTGTCATTACCCCCTCCACACAAAGTGTGCCCCTTCTGGGCCGGCAATGTGAGAAGGGAGGTGATGACCCCCGAGTCCCGCCTCTAGTAGGCCTCAGGTTGGTGACTAGCACTGAGGGTATAGTAACACACAAATGGGAGGTATTACCCTATAAGATAACACATGAAAAAGAGAGTGATATGATATCCACTGAACAACTCCAACTCAACCAGTAAAATAAATGAAATCCCAAGTACACATATGAAATTTCATGAAAAGTACTACAACTAAATGTGAAAAAACTGAAAGTACCCAAAAGAAAGTAATATAGAAACCACCAAAAGTTCAAACAACTCCTGCAAACGCAAGCTTGTAGTGACCAGCCTAATATCCAACCTACTCCAAGTGACCTAAAAATCAGTTTATATATACATAGGGTGAGTATAAAAGTATACTCAGTAGGATCCTCCCCGAATCCTCTCGTGAAAAATTAAAGAAATCATGTTAAAGCACAGTGAACAACATGTTAAACTAACTCGTCACCTAAGCAGGTATACTATGTTCCCAGCTTCATAATGTCTACTATCACCATGTAACGCATAACAGAGTATATAATATAATAAAGAATATCAAGGGTTCCCCTCTATTACTTCCCCACTGGTTTTCTGCTTTTCCCCAACATCGCACATCCTAAGTATCTCTTTCCAAAAACGCTTTCTGGAAGACACCTGGGTGAAGCACCATAATATGCACCTCGTTCCAGAAAAGCCACCATGTCTACACAAGAATGTTACCAGGTAGTTTCGAGGATCCACCACAACTCGCATAATGTGTATCATACATCGGGTATTATACCTCAAGCCATTACAGCCCATACACCATGTAAGTATCCTCAAGCCATCACAACCTATATACGTTACAGCTATAGTAGTCTATATAAAACTATATCATGAATATATGTGTGTGAATAACCAGTAGCTGTTAAAGCCCTCTGCACAAATATATGGGGAAAACATACTAATGTGTCTACCTTCACAAGTAACTACCATGAAAAGAGAGCGGGGCCAAAGGCGGTAGTTAGTTATCCATCCTCCCACTGGAATGTTGGGTAAAACACCCACAGGGATCATAATCCCATGGGTGTCAGTTTCCCTTACTGAAAGGGTGGAGAAGCGTATAGAAACAGAAATAGTAAAGAATATACTATACCTCACAACCAAAATATGGGCATAAACTAGTATTAGACTCAACTGAAGCTAACATCTCTTGGACTCTGGGATGCTACCTCTAATACTAGGTATCCTATAAGCACAAAACCATTTAAAGATCTTAAATAAATTATTTCATCCCCTTTTTATCAGTTTCACTTTACGTTAATTAATTCTTTAAACTTTAATTAACCAATACCAGTTCTTCATTAAATTTCATTAACTTCACACCCAAAGTTCATTGTCCCTTTAAAATTGTAACCTGAGAATTTTTTTCCAGCAAGATCCAACCCCATGGGTTAACATCATTTATTCAATTATTCATTACATAATTACATTCCCATATTCCAAAAAATTCTTGAAAAATATTATATGCTACTAAACACAAGGGGGGTCCACACAGTGACTAGATGAACTACCCGTCGAGTATTTGCCGCCAATAACATGGGCATAAACCCATCTTCCTTAAGAATCTAAACATAGAAAGCATGTGGCAAACCCCACACGTCTTCTCCTCTTTTAGAAGAAGGGTAAGCAAGACCAGCTGCCTTGATAAGTGGGAATAGAAAAGTAGATAATCTACCAATAAGAATCAACAAGCATCCAAAAATAACATCCATCCCTTTCCATCATCCCTAGTGTCCTCCCCAACACCCAAATGCATAATATGTTGCATCTAGCCACCCTAGGCATCAACTAATGCCACAACCAATAGGCCTCCATTCCCCCCACATATCACAACAACCATCCAGGATCACATCAAAACACAAACAATAGGAAAAACAAACATCATAACAATTGGGCTCTTGGCCCTCCAACAATCAAGAGGGTAACTCATAATCCTAAAAGGAATTATATTTCTATCAAAAAGCCAACTATCTAATCCATCATGTGTTAACCAATTATTATTCAAAGGATCCAAATTCGGGAAACCTAATCAGTAAGTTATCACAAATAATTTAACATCCTTACTATGCCAATTTGATTAACATAAAATTACAGCAAGAACCATGTTCGTTTTCATGTATCTTTATCTTTAGCAAAACAATTATCAATTAATCTCGGTTTGCGTTCTTTACCGATTTACATCAAGAATGAACAACTAAGAAAGGAATGCATGGATATCACACTATCTAAAAAACAAGATGCTAAAACATACTATCCATATCAATTTATTTATCTAGATCAAATATTTATTATGTCAATTCTAGTTTCATCCATTGGGATATGACATTCTATCTATACAGTTTCCCATATAAGAAAAGTGAATAAATGAATCCCCTACCTCAAATGGTTCTTGATGTTCTTTATACGAGAACAGTCCACACAACAGATCATGATCGCCTCCTCTTGCGACAACTGTATCCACCCGAGGATGCCATGGTACGACTGCACCAACCGATAACCAAGAAAAAACCATTAGAAGAATGGAGATCACCTGATATAATATGTAAAGGAGAAACAGGAGAAAATGAACCCCCAAAAAACAAAGATAAAACATACCTCATATCGAATATTGATTGATACTTCTTGGTTGCACCGAAATAAGGGGTGCACTTGCAGGAAGAAGGACATTGGGGAAAATAATCCATGAGGACAAGTTTGATCTCACGATTCCTATAGGAAGGAAGAAACGTTCGAGCGTCTCTCACTAGAGAAAAAAGTGGAATAACAAGGGAGGAAGATATCTTGTCCCTTTTGAAGATTTAATGGGGAGATGGTTTAAGATACACTCGATTTCCCATTAAAAGCGGATCTCACTTAACCACGCAGTTTGAACAAGTAAAAACATCCCAAGACGTATGAATAATTAATATAGGAGTTATAGACTTTGAATCAGCCTTAGAGTCCTTAAAATGATGCTTTAAATGCATTTTACTTCAAAGGAAATGTCTAAGGGGAAAAACTGTAGGAAGCTTGAAACATTGTACACCAAACTCAAAATTTGGCAAAGGAAAAAAAAGGTCACCGCTGGAACCTCACCATTCTGGAAACACTGTTCACAGAACTCAAAATTTGGAAAACGTATGAAAAGGTAACCATTGGAACCTCGCAGTTCTAGAAACACTATTCACAAAACTCAAATTTTGGCAAAGAAAAAAAAGGTCACCGTTGGAACCTCACCTTTGGATTGTTTACATATGTTTACTGATGACACTATTCATATAAGGTTACCATTATAATGTTCACAGAAGGAAACTAATGACACTGCTCACAAAAGGTCAATGATGACACTGGTCACCAAAGGTTACCAATGCAGTTTTCACAGAAAGTATCTGATTACACTGTTCATAGAAGGTCAACGATGTCACTGTTCACCTATGGTTACAATTGCACTGTTCACAATGGTCTTTCATTGGAACTGTTCACCTAAGGTTACCGATGCACTGTTCACAACGGTCTACCGATGGAACCATTCACCTAAGGTTAACGATGCACTGTTCACAATGGTCTACCATTAGAACTATTCACCTAAGGTTACCGATGACACTGTTCACCTAAGGTTAAGGATGTCATTGTTCACATAAGGTCAACATTTCACTGTTCACAATTGTCTTCCTTTGGAACTGTTTACCGAGGGTCACTGATGTCACTACTCATAGAAGGTTACAGAGGCACTGTTCACAACGGTCTACCATTTTAACTGTTCATCAAAATGGAAATTTGGAAAAGTGTTGGGGATAAGTCATATTCACCTCCCAGAACACCTAGAACACCAAATTTTCACAAAGGAATGGACTAGAGAGGTCTGAGCCAATACATCAGATACCTCTAAAAACGTTCTCCTCCTTCAGAAATCAAAACCCACCTAAAGGGAAAACCAAATGGGGTCTAAACAACCACAAATCTAGATAAATCTAAAATGAGAGCAAGCCACAAGAAGCATCAAAATAAATTCATATTATAAACATGAATGGTCTCACCACAAAGGGGAAATCATCACATGAAAAGAGTTAAACATCAAACAAATCTAGGTTCTGAGCAGGTATCTATAACTCATGTTCCCAGGTTCTCTCCTCCATTTCGTCGTGTTGCCACAAGAGACTAACCTAGGAAATAGAACACCCACACAACCCCTTCTCCTCGCAGTCATGGATCTCCACAGGTTGCTCCTCAAAGGTCGTATCATTATCAACATTGATCTCTCCACAATAGATGATGTCAGAGTCATCATGAAGATCACAGAAAATTTGTGATACATGGAAGACATCATTTATCCGACTCATCTGTGGGGGAAGTGCTACTCGATACGCCACAACTCCAACATGAGCTAACACCTCAAAAGGCCCAACAAACTGGGGAGAAAGATTACTCCCATGACCAATCCTTCGCTGCCCACAACGGGGAGTCACCTTCAGAAACACATGATCCCTAATATTAAACTATAAGTGTCTCCTTCTTTGAACAGCATATGATTTCTGACAATCTTGTGCTGTCTTCATCCATATACGAATCACCTGAACCATCTCTATTGTATTTTTCTCTAGTGATGGTCTGAGAATTGCTGACTCTCCAACCCTAGTACAAAAAAATGGATAATGGAAAGGGTGGCCATACAAGGCTTCAAATGGCACCATAATGATGGTGGAGTGAAAACTGTTACTTTAAGATAACTCCAACAAGGGTAAGTGCCTCTTCCACAAACCTCTAAAATCAAGAACACAATAGTGTAACATGTCTTCAAGAGTCTGGATTGTTCACTCTGTCTGACCATCCATTTGAGGATGAGAATCAGTGCTAAGGCATAGATGAGAAAAAAAAGCATGATGGTGACCTCTCCACACCCTAAAAGTAAAGTGATCATATCAATTAGAAATGATTGTCCTTGGGACTCCATGAAGTCTCACCACCTCCTCCAAATATTTCCTTAAGAAAACTTCCACTGAGCTTCACTCCTTGATCGCTATGAAGTGGGATGATTTTGTTAAACAATCCTCTATCACCCAAATAACATCATGTACTCCCTCAGCTCAAGGTAAACCATAGAGAAATTCTATTGAGATGTCCTCCCACTTCCACTGAGAAACATCTAATGGATGGATAAGACCAACTAGAACACTGTGTTTGGCCTTCACCTTCTGGGAGACCAAACACAGAGATACAGACTTCACAACCGCACACTTCAGCCCAAGCCACCAAAACTAGCTACTCAAGGCTTGGTACATCTTTGTCACACCAGGATGAACTACTATAGGTGAACTATGTAATTCCTTGAGAACTGTATCCCGCATCACCAAAGGAAGAAAAATCCTTCCATGATACAACACTCTTTATTGTTCACCTTCAGACCACCCATTAGGGGCCTTGCCACAAATAACTTGGTGTCTCTAGACCTCCTGTCCTGATCCCCCAATTGGGACTCTACCAACTTTTGCACCAAAGATTACTGTAACGTCATTTGTAAAATACAACCTCTGCCCCCAACATCTCCCATGTGAAAATGTAATTCTGACAGTTCTTCCATTACACTCCAAGAATCACCGAATTCTCACGCAACATTTCAACATGAATTTCGACTCAGCGCATCAGCTAAAAAATTAACCTTTCTTGGTGTATATGATATATCAATGTCATATTCATGTAATAACTCCATCCACTGAAGTTGTCGTAAGGTCAGGTCATGCTGGGAGAAAACAATCCTCAAACTCTAATGAACAGTGAAAACCACAAAGTGCTATCCAATGAGGTAATGTCTCCATAACATTAGAGAAAACACTCCAAGTTCCAACTACAGATCATGGGTGGCATAGTTACATTGATGGTAACACAACTACCGAGACCCATAAGAAACAAATGATCTCTACTGAATTAGAACACAACCTAACCCCAAATGAAAGGCGTTGTAGAAAACCTCAAACTGATATCCCTCTACTGGAAGACAATGAACTGAAGCACTTACTAACTTCTCCTTTAGATACCCAAAATATACCTGACACTGATCAGACCATATGAACACCTGATCCTTCTGGGTCAAGGCCATCAGAGGAGTCACAACTCATGAGAAATTGGTTGTGAACCTCCTGTAGTAGCCTGAGAGACCAAGGAAACATCACACCTCTCACATTGTCTTAAGGGTTTCCCATGACACAACTGCTTCTATCTTCGATGGATCCACACCTAATCACTAGTGGGACACAAAATTCACCAAGAAACAGACTTCTCAAACCCAAAAATGAAACTTCAACAACTTCCAAAATAGCTGAGGTTGACGAAGAAATCCCAAAATAGTGTGTAGATGCTATTCATGCTCCTCCTCAGACGTGGAGTACACAAGGAAATCATCGATGACAACTACCATGAAATTATCCAGGAACTCACAGAACATAGCATTCATCAATCACATGAACACAATAGGAGCATTCATCATGCAGAACGACATTACAACGAACTCATAATGCCCTTGATTACAACAGAATGTAGTCTCCGGGATATCCTCATCCTTCACACGCATCTGATGATATCCTGACCACAAGTTGATATTTTTGAACCAAATTTCTCCCTTCAGTTGATCGAATAAATCATCAATCCATGGAATAGGATAGAGATTATTTACTGCCACTTTGTTCAAGCGATGATAATCAACACACAACTGCAAACTGCCATCAACATTATTCATAAAAAAACTGGTGCACCCCATGATGACACACTCAGCCAAACAAAACTGCATTGTAACAGACTATCAAGCTGTATATGTAGCTCTCGTAACTCAGAAGGGACCATTCATTATGGAGACATAGAGATAGTATATACTCCCGGTTGTAGCTTTATCTGAATCTTGATCTCTCGTTGAGGGGGTAATGGTACAACCTCTTTGGGAAAGACATTAGGTTACTCTTCTAAAACACTAGGAAAGGCCAACTGCTGAACCTCAAAAGAACTCAGCATCATCTCAGCCATCATGGATGATAAGGATGTAACATGCCTATAACCCATCCAACGGTCTCACTCGCCAACAAACACCACTGAAACTCCATTAGCATCGAAGAACATGACTTAACTCTCGAAACAATACACGATAGCTTACACCAAATATAACCAATCCATGATGATGATGACATCATATGGTTGTATTCGTAAACATAGGAAATCTCCCCAAGAGTGGTGCTACCATAACACTGGATAACAGTTTCTACATACTTCAAATAAGTCAGCTCGACCTCCAACTGGCATAGACAACACCAAGGGCACTAAAAGCCTCCCCACCTCCGGTCCTAAAGCATGGAAAAGGTTATGTGATATGAATTATTGTGTCACTCCTCAATCAAAAAATTCATACAAAATGGTAGAAAAAATGTAAACGGTACCTCGAATGATGTTTGGCTCGCCCGAAGCTAGCAATGCTAGAGCATGAAGCTGACCACGACCTCCTTCATGGCCTTCATAACCCTGATACCGACCACCACCATGGCCATGATATGCTCTCTGAGTATGGGGATCTTCACAGGGCTATCTTCTGCCCTCCCCATCTACCCTCTGCTGATCAGAAGCTAGTGTAACCTGCTACTGTTGCCTCGGCTGGAACTACCTCAACAGAGGAACCTGGAGCGGAGCACCTGGTGCATGATGAATGCTATGAATGGTCAGGAAATCTCGTTACTGATGAAATCGGCAACCATAATAAAAACATGTGCATGATCCCTTCGCATAGTCCCAGAGGTTTTTGCCTCCATAGAAACGAGATGTGAAGGGTTGGGTCCTACCGCCAGCTAAATGGAATATCTTCTACCCTGAAAACCAGGAACCCCGGTCCACAGCTCTTCTTTGTGTGGAATCACAATAACTCCCCTCTCATGATGATCTGGTTCCAGAAAAAGTCATATTGACAACCTATAACTTCTCCAACACCTTGAGATATGTCTTCATCATAAATGGGGTGACCTGGAACTATATTTCCGGATGCAAAGCCTCATCGAAATGCCTTTCCCTTGCCTCTTCATCTGGAAACAAATCTGAGGAATATCGTAAAAGGTTCTTGAAATGGATTCCAAACTCTCGCACAGTAGATCTCCCTTGTCGAAGTGAATGATGTTCTTGGTTACTGGATGCCTTTGCAATCAAAGAAAGAAACTCGACCCTAAACTTGTCTCGGAACACCTCCCATGAGATCATTGACTCCTCATTATCCTAGAGGAACATGAACCACCACTGCCTTGCTACTCCACACAAATTTATCACAACCAAGGAAACCTTGTGATCCTTCCAATCACGGATCAAACTGAATCCTATCTCGACCTCCTCCAACTAGTCTTCTATGACTGCATCTGAAATGGATGTCTCTTACTTCTGCAGACTATGGCGCAGAAACTCTTGGAGTTTCTTCCTCCAAGTGTCATTGTCGTCAACCTCTACCATGTGGTGATCTTCTGGAATAGCCTTCTAGACATCTCTTATGTGATCTTGAGGAGGACGTCGACCTTGATCCATACCTATAAAATTTCAAAAAGTTAGGGATCCTAATCCTGGAATATGAATGATTCCACAGAAATTAATCAATAGTTTTCTTTTATTCATTTTAGATTAAACTATCCCATGGTATACCCATTCAAACACAGGCACAAATGATGAATAATGCGTTATCCTTTCTTACATCTCTACCTTTCAACTAGTATCACCTTATTTACTAGCCATTATAAACATAATGTTCTGCGCATCAGACCATAGGGGGCCCTAAATGCCTATGTCTCAGTCGGTCTGCAGTGTTTACATCACTTTCTAAACTTGAATGACATCGTTTCCCTACCAACCCATGCACCCTCACCTATTCTAAACTCCAAACTATATCCTATCCCTCAACTATACCTCTAATAACACTATATCATGACCCCCTCCCCACAAAGTGAACCCCTCCTGGGCCAGAAATGTGAGAAAGGAGATGATGACACTCGTGTCCTGCCTTCAGTAGGCCTTGGGTTGGTGACTAGCACCGAGGGTACAATAATAGACAAATGGGATGCATTACCCACTAAATGAACACATGCGTAAGAGAGAGATATGATAGACACAAACTAACTATGACACAACCAGCAAGTTAAAATAAATCCTAAGTAAAAATATGATTTTTCATGCAAGGATACTACAACTGAATGGAGAAAAACTACAAGTACCCAAAAGAAAGTAAAATAGCAGCAACCAAAAGCCAGAATAGCTCCTGCAACTACAAGATAGTAGTAACCAGCCAAATCTATAACCTGCTCAAAGTGACCTAAAAATCAGATTATATATACATATGTTCAGTATAACAGTATACTCAGTAGGATCCCCTCTGATGCATATCGTGAAATAGTAAAGAAAGCATGCTAAAGCACAGTGAACAAGAAGGGAAACTAACTCATCACCTAAGAAGGTATACTATGTTCCCAGCCTCACCAAGCCTACTCTCGTCATGTAACTCATACAATAATATATAATATAATAAATAATATTCAGGGTACCCCGCTATTACTTCTCCACTAGTTTTCCGCTTTTCCCCAACGTTGCACGTCCTAAGAATCTCTCCCCAAAAAGGCTTTCCTGAATAAACCTAAGAAAAGCACCAAAATATGCACCTCATGAAAAAAAGCCACCATCTCTACTTAATAAAGTTTATAGGTTGTTTCTAGGAGCCACCATAGCTCACATAACGTGTATCATACATCGAGTATTATACCTCAAGCTATTGAAAACCATACACTGATTAAGGAATGAAAATCCATCACAGCCTATACACGTTACACCTATAGTAGTCCATAGAAATTTAAATCCAGAATATATGTGTGAGAATAACCACAAGACATTACAGCACTCTACACTCATATATGTGGAAAACTAACCACTGTGCATGCCAACACATGTAATCACTAAGAGAAGAGAGTGAGGCCAAAGGGGTAGTCTGTCATCCATCCTCCCACTAGAATATTGTGGAAAATACCCCTCTAGGGATCAGAATCCCTGGGGTTTCAGTTACCCATACTGACAGGGTGGAGTAGTGTATAGAAACAAAAATATTACAGAACATACTATACCTCACCACCATACTATGGGAATAACCTAGACTTAGACTCAATTGCAGCTAACATCTCTCGGACTCCGGGATTCTACTTCTAAGTCTAGGTATCCTATAAGCACATAACCATTTAAATAGATTTAATACATTATTTTATTCCCTTTTATCAGTTTCACTTGGCATTAATTAATTTATGAAACATTAATTAACCAATAAAAATTCCTCATTAAATTTATTTAGCATCACACCCAAAGTCTGTTGTCCCTTTATAATTGTAAGTTGATCATTTCATTCAATCATGTTCCAACCCCATGGGATAACATAATTTATTCAATTATTCATTACAGAATTACTTTCCCATATTCCTAGGTATTCTAGAAAAACATTCTATGCTACTAAACACAAGGGGGATCAACACGGTGATTATATGTACTTCTTGTCGAGTCTTTGCAACCTATTGCAAGAGCGTAGACCCATCCTCCTTGAGAATCTAAACATAGAAATCATGTGGCATACCCCGCACGTCCTCGCCTCTTTTAGAAGAAGGGTAAACAAGACCAGCTATCTTGAATAGTGGGGAAAAGTAATGTAGATAATCAAACAATAAGAATCAGCAAGCATCAAACAATCACATCCATCGCATTCCATCATCCCAAGTGTCCTCCACGACACCCACATGCATAAACCGATGCATGTAGCCACCCTAGTAATCAAATACTGCCAAAACTAATAGGCCCCCATTCCCCCACATATCTCAACAGCCATCCAAGATCACATCAAAACACAAGGAGCATGAAAAAAACATGAAAACAATTGGGTTCTTGGCCCTTCAACAATCAAGAGGGTAACCTAGAAACCTACAAGGAATTATATTTTTATCAAATAGCCAGTTCTCTAATCCATCTTGGGTTAATAGATTATTATTCAAAGGCTCTGAATTTAGTTAACCTAATAATTAATTTATCACAAATAATTAAACATGCTTACTGCGCCAATTTGACTAACATCAAATTACAACTAGAAGTAGGTTTGTTTATATGCATCTTTATCTTTATCCAAACAATTATAAATTAATCCATGTTTAACTTCTTTACCTATTTACATCAATAAAAAACAGCTAAGTAAGGTAATCATAGATATCAAACTATCTAGAAAAACAATAGGCGAAAACATACGATCCATATCAATTTATTTATCTTGTTCAATTATTTATTATATCAATTACACTGTCATATAGTGAGTTAAAACATTCTAGCTATACATTTGCACATATTAGAAAAGAGATGAAATGAATCCCTTACCTCAACTGGTTCTTGATTCTCTTTATACGAGAATAGTCGACACAGCGGATCACGTTCGCCTCCTCTTGCGACAACTGTATCCTCCTGAGGATGCCCTGGTATGACCACACCAACTGAAACCCAAGAAAACTCCATTAAAAGCATGGGGATCACTTCCTATAATATGGAAAGGAGAAACCAGGGAATATTAACCCAAAAAGAAGGAAGATAAAACAAACCTTATATCCATGATTTATGGATACTTCTTGGTTGGACCGAAATAGAGGGTGCACTTGCAGTAAGAAGGATGTTGAGGAAACCAATCTATAGGGAAACATTTGATCTCACAATTCCTATGTGAAGGAAGGAAAATTTTGAGAATCTCGCACTAGAGAATAAGGACGAAGAACAAGGGAGGAAGATAAATTGTCCCTTTTGAAGATTTAATGGAGTGACAATTTACGATAAGCATGATTTTCCATTAAAAGTGGATAACATTAAACCATGCGATTTGACCAAGTAAAAACATCCCGATCCAATGGAATAATTATTTTAGGAGTTATGGCCATTGAATCAGCATTAGATTCATTAAAATGAGGCTTTAAATTCATTTTACATCAAAGGAATCATCAAAGGGGAAAACTGTAGGAGGTTGGAAACATTGTACACCAAACTCAAAATTTGGAAAATGAAAGAAAAGGTCAGCGTTGGAACCTCACCATTATGGAAACTTTGTTCATAGAACTCAAAATTTGGCCAGGGAAAGAAAAGGACACCGTTGGAACCTCATCGTTCTAGAAACACTGTTTGCAGAACTCAAAATTTGGCAAAGGAAAGAAAAGGTCACCATTGGAACATCACCGTTCTGGAAACATTGTTCACAGAACAAAAAATTTGGAAAAGGAAAGAAAATGTCACTATTGGAAGGTCACTGTTGGAACCTCACTTTTGGATTGTTTACATAAGTTTATAGATGACACTATTCATATAATGTAACCGTTATACTGTTCACAGAATGTCACTGATGACGTTGTTCTCATAAGGTCAATGATGACACTATTCACCTAAGGTTACTGTTGCACTGTTCAGAGAAGGTCTCTGATGACAATATTCATAGAAGGTAAATAATGCCACTATTCACCTAAGGTTACAGTTGCACTGTTCAAAACGGTCTATCGTTGGAGTTGTTCACCTAGGGTTACCGATGCACTCTTCACAACGATCTCCTGTTGGAACTGTTCACCTAAGGTTACTAATGCACTATTCACAATGGTTTACCATTGGAACTGTTCACCTAAGGTTACCGATGACACTATTTACATAAGTTTAAAGATTTCACTATTCACATAAGGTCACCATTACACTTTTCACAATTGTCTACCATTGTAACTGTTCACCGAGGGTCACCGATGACATTGTTCATAGAAGGTTACCGATGGACTATTCACAAATTTCTACAGCTGGAACTGTTCACCGAAATGTAAATTTGGAAGTATTGGGGATAAGTCTCCTTGACCTCCCGAAACACATAAAACACAATATTTTCCCAAATAAATGGATCAAATAGGTCCGATTCATTAAAATTGTTTATTCAGTTAATATTCAATCCCTAATCTATCCATGGTTAATATTTATAGAGGTATATGTTTTCAATTATTCACTATGCCTATTGTTAATGTTTTTGATATCATACATTGTATTTCTAACCCGTTCTGATCTTTTGATCTCATCCCTTTATTATGTTTCATTTTCTCAAGTCATGAAGATGTTTTTATATGATTGACCTACAAGGATAATCTTACAGTGGTGGATGTTCCAAATAAAACGTAAATGTTGTATTTTTTCATGTTGTAACGTTGAACATATGTATGTATATGGATTTAAAAAAACTAATAAACTAATCCTTCCTTTGGGATTCTATTCCTTGTAATCATGCTAATATATTAAAATAATTCACCTACTCCCATATTCTTGGGTTGGGGGATTACATGTACAATATAAAAAATATAGATAATTGGGAGAATTTAATGAAGAATTTTTCTACATTTGATTATTATGGAAGGATAAACCATCGTAAATACATAAAGGTGCTGAGTTAGTTCTACACGTTTAGAGAAATGGGGAAAATATTTCTGATTTGAAGGGAAAAGAAAATGATTCTAATGTTCAATGCTTTAAATGTAAGGATATTGGGAACTATGAAAACTATTTTTCTATGCATAAGAGTAATATATATCAAAAGTATATATTGAATCATTGTTTTTATTGTTCTATTATTTCATATGATGTTGAATTATTAATGTTATTGTTTTTAGATTCAATAATTACATAATTTTAATATTTTATTAATGATATCATGGTTATAATAATTAGGAAATGTATAATGATTGTACAATAATACTTTTTAATTAAGGATTTAAAATTTCATGTTGGACGGTACCGATGAAAAAGAAATATGATTTATTAGAAAGTTTATATTTTTGGAATACATATTATTGATAGAAACATGACCCTTAATATGTTTCTAGATATTGAAATTATAATGTTAGGATAGTGCTACAACTAATATTTATAATGTATGATAGATTGTACTGACTACCTTGGGACATAATAATGAATTATTGAGAATGCATTTTATACTATCATTAATGGAGTTTACAACATCATTGGATATAAAAATTATATCAAATATTATACATTTTACATAATATTTAAGTAATAATACGGGTTTTCAATATATTTTATGGTAATTTATGTAATTACCTTATTTTATTATAATATATGATGATGGAATCCATTTGTTTGGTATGTGAAGATTAATATATTCATTACATTGTTTGAGGTATTATTGAGAAGTTTGTTGTGGAAATTTAGTCACCTTATTTCTATAGTTTTATACCTAAATATTTTTTAAGGGTCATAAGGTTAACCATTTACGAAATGGATTCTGTTGGTCATTGGATGAGATTTTAGAGATTAATGTATTACTTCACTATATAAATATTTAAGCATATCAGATAACATATAAAAACCAATTTTATATAATAATAACATGAGATAAAAGGAATGAATTATGATTATATTATTGATATCACAATCTATTAAAGTTGAATTTTAGTTCATTTTGTATTCAAAAATTTATTTTTGGACACTCAAATCTTGAATTAAGCACGGAATTTGAAATTTCTCAAATCCCAACCAATTGATCAAATTTTGATTATGAAATAAAAATCTATCATGTATATATACTTCCCTATATTCATAAATAGTAAAAATATTCCCCATGTTGATGGATATTATCTTGAAAAAATGTAATCTTATTGTCCTAATTTTTTAGGATATCTATGATGTTTTTCACAGTTCTTTTGTTTATGTATTTTTGGACATAAACATTCTTCTACCCAGGTACTCTATTACTCACACTTAGTATTTGGGAATTATTTTTCAATTTCATGTCTTTTATTTTTCTTTACACGTATTTTATCATATTTATAAACCAATATATGTTATTCCACATTCCCTTTTTACTTCTTTATCTCAATTAATAATCGGATGTTTCATTAATAATTTATATTAACTACGAATTCAATAATGGTTTTTCCAGATGTAAAACTCTTAATTACGAAGGTCAACTTTGAACTGAGACGAAATGTTTTTTAGATAGGTAGAATGTAACACTATTATATTTTAAAACAATAAAATTATTTTCAATATCATATTAGGTAGAAAAACCCAACCTTAAATGTCCAATGAAATATATGTCTTTATATTTAATCTCTTCGATATCCTTTGAAACAAGGAACCCAATGTCAAAATGAACTGTAATATAGTATACTGATAGTAAAATAAAAGTTAAATTTTATGGTAGTAATAGGAATAAATAAATTAATAAAAATATATAATTTACAAATCTTAAATTTTTATCAATTTATAAGAAATAAAAAAATTAATTTGGAAGGAAAATAAATGCTTTAAGAAAAACTGTATTTTTTAAAACAGGTTTTACTCACCTATTGCTAGCATAGTTCAAAATTAATTTTTACCAATATTATAAAATTTATTTGAAAAAATAAACATAATTTTTCAAATCAAAATATCAAAATTATCTTGTGATGAATTATTGGGATTTTACGTAAATATTTCATTTATAGATTTATATTGAAAAACTAATTAATTTTAATTGAAAAAACCATTTCCATTTAAATTATTTTTATTGATAAATATTATTATTCATTTGTTGTTAAGAAAAATTAGTCCAATAATATATTTTTTAATAAATATTAATTCATTATAATATTTTAAATATTTATGTTTGATATAAAAACATTATAAACTTTTGAACACTTTCTCTATGAAGAAATATCTTATCATCACCTCATGGGGATTAATTTTAAATCAATATTTTCTACTAATATGAATATAAGATTAAAAAATAGATTAAATATTAGGAATATGAATATTTTTTATATTATAATATGTTTCAATTATTTTCCATCAAAAATTAATAGTTAAAATTTTAAAAACTCTTTTTCATGTTTAAGATAAAAATTATTTTACCAGGGGGTAAACTAATAAGATAAGGGATAAAATAACTGATAATCATAACTAAATAATTTTTTATGTCAACATTTTTACCCGAGAATGGATAATATTCTATAATAATCAATTTTGGACACTTTTGGGATATAAAATATATGTACACTCCATTTAATTTTGAAAAATAACAACTTTATGAATCACCTCACTTATAAGAGGAAACCCAAACTCCTCTCTTTTTTACCCCTTCTACTCTCTTCTATAGACATTAAAAACCATTATGTCTGACTATGAAATACCCAAGAGACATACCATTTTTTCTAACATCATCCTATAATGCTTATTTTTGGCATAAATTCATCCAAGGAAGGCTTTTGGTACAAATCCTAGGAGGTTACATGGAGATTGTTGTATTATTCTGTGTGTGATTTTATTTTTTTCATTATCCAATGAATTAAATTTTATTAAAAATGATGATATAAAAAAATAATTATATTATGTTTATTTATATAGTTTACAATAATTTAATGACATAAATTCATCTCCACTTCCATCAAATGGGTTATGAAATAATCAGTTATGTGTAGGGTAGGTTGTCACCTCGAGAACTAGAGTCATTCATTTCTCTGTTTCCACTACTCACAGATCGGTATGAAGAATGATATAAATTATATAAATAGTATTTAAAAAATAATAATACACCTATTTTTCATTATAGCTTATGTATAACTCTTTACTTTCTACACTGTATGGGATACAATTACATCGCTCATCTGTATGGTGGACAACGTCCACTCAAAGTGATGCAGTTTGTTTTTTACTAACACCTTACATGGAAGGTAATAAGCATAAATTTATAGAATATATGTGATATAAATGACATTATTATTATATTGATTAATTATTTATAATTCTTAAAAAATAATATATCATTTTCTTTCTTATATTTTCCCTCAAATAATGATGATAACATCATTCTTGTACGTTTGGACTACCGCTTTCACGATGCAATTAGACAATTTTTGTTGACAACACCACATGGATGATATGTATAAATATATTTAATAATATAATATAATATTAGGGTCA
This sequence comes from Viscum album, assembly GCA_963277665.1. Classification (NCBI taxonomy): domain Eukaryota; kingdom Viridiplantae; phylum Streptophyta; class Magnoliopsida; order Santalales; family Viscaceae; genus Viscum; species Viscum album. Next base: position 1,697,574,656 of record OY728138.1, on the reverse strand, counting down.
TTATATAATGATAAATCATTATATGCATCCTTTTTATATTTATTATTGAAAAATAGAAATGTTACCCATGCGAATGTATGGCCTACCGTATCCATGAATCTAAAATAATTCATTTCTCAAAACCATCATTCATGATTGATATTAATAGTATAATTTATGTATATATATGATAAATTAGTACTTATTATTGTTTAATAGAACATTTAACTATATAATATCTTACAAAACTAAATCATTCATGACAAAACATAAATGATAAAATAAGACAATTAACACTTGAAACAATGAAAATAATGAAACAACGAAAACATAGTAATGAGAATGATATGAAATGATACTTTAAAAATAATGATGAAATATATATTAATTATATAATATATCAAAGTGGTAGTATATACACCACACAAAGAAAACAAGTGGTATATAATATATATATCCCATAGAAGAAAAGTTAGATTGAAGTCCCTTACCTTATGTTATTCTATAGTTTCACGTATGTTAAACACATGTATAATAGCTTAAGGAATGTTATTTGTAATTACCTGATTTTAGTTACCTAGATTCAATGGCTTATTACACAATATAGTCATGATACAAGGAATCATGTCCCGAAAGACTGATTAGTTTAGTAACCTTGGAAATACTAGATACATTCATAAGTTTTACATTACATCATGAAATAAAAATATCAAAAACATTTTTTAGCCTTTTGAACACACTTAAATACTTATCCTATCCCTGTAGGTCAACCATAAAATACCATTCAGATCCTAGGAAAAATAAAACATAGAAAGGGGTGAGCTTAGATGCCTGGAAAGGGTAACAATATATCGGAAATGTTCATAAACAAGAATAAACATTTAGGGAAATGTATAAGATTAAAACAAAATCCATTTAAACATAAAATTAAACATAACATGGAAATGATAAAATCAATAAATTCCATTTACTTATTGAAATGGATATTCTACAAGTTGAATAATCTCATTCAATATCAATATCCAATTTCATAATGATGGAAGGCATAATTACAAACCTCATAACCACATAGTCAAGGCCTTATTCCAAGATTGGAAATAAGTTTTTTTTCAAGGAAATGTCCCAATACACTAGTTTGTCTCATGAGACCTACCGATGCATCGAGGAGCTATAGCGGGATCCTCCTATCAATTACTAAGTCCAATGCATTCCTCATACGAAATGGTTTAAGCATAACATAATCATTTTTATTAGAAATAGACAACTGAATGTCAATATCTTATCCATAAACCATGAATGGTATAAAATTAACACATCCATAGTTAAACATATAACAAATCCTTCAATACAATAGGGAATATTTAATTATAATAAATCAACTTCAAACTAGTGTAAAATCCATCAAAGGATGTTAGAAAATGTGAAATCAAAACTAGTTGAGAGAAATATATATGTCTATTTTGAAGTAATTTATAAGTTACATAATTATAAATGAGAAAATTTATTTTGAAAATATTCATATAATCTAGTCATGGAAGCTTCAAAGGTGTTATAACGGCAGAAAATAACAGCACTCTCCGTATAAGTTAAATAAACATTCTTTCCAGAATTTTGTCGAAATGGTCATAATGTACATTGTTTGGAAAATTACGGAATGATTCATTTATAAACATCTTATAGAAAATAAAACAAGGGTATAAAATACTTTAACCCATAGTCTCAGAAGAAGTATAAATTTCTTGAAATTCATTTTATAAAAATATAGATGTGGATGATAAAGAGGTCACGGTAGATACTTATGTAAAAACAACCTCTGATAATAAAGAGAGTGTGAAATTAACCCTTACCTAGTACTTTTCCTTAATAGATGGTATGTTAACCTATTGTATAATAGTTAAAACATTTTCATTAAATTATACTATAACCATATACATAACAATGATATCATATATGATCTTCTAATATAGCTTTGTTAATAATATTTTTTGTATTATCATCGTTTCCTGTGATAGTTGATTCGTTTTCCTTAATAATATTGGTTAGATAATCCATTTTTGATATTAATAGGATGTAATTTATTCATATACAGAGTGATATTATGTTCATAAACATTATTATGAATCATAAAATTAAAATTATTCTTGAATGTTTACAATGGGGAATGAATCTCATCGTTTTCGTGGAGATGGTAATCCGTACGTACACACGAGTGAAAATATCATTATATTGATGGTTAGTTCCCATGTAATTAGATGGTATATCATATATAAAGATTTAGTAACATGTTATATTTATTATTTACATCGTTTATACTCATTATTATACCTATCCAAATAATTAAGTGTTTGAATAACAAACTACACCACGACGTGGAGACAGTAAGCCGTACGTACGCACCTATGGTGACATTGTCATTTGAGAATGGATAGGATCATGAATATGGTTGTAAAATATTTATAATAAAATAAAACTATGTAAAAGGTAGTGGATTAATTATTTTTTTATGGAAATAATAATGAATGAGGATGTGGATGAAGAAAAAAACTTGAAAGAGGGTGGGGAAATTATTACCTCATCTTCGGGTGCTTCCTATTGAGTTGATCAAAAAGGCTCCATAGGTTGGATTTATGATCAATGTAAGGCCTCAAGGAATAAGGTAGGAAGGTTTGGAGGATATTTGGGAATGGTTTGGTCGAGACAAATGGGCTTTGGAGCTGTGAAATTAAGAGAAGGGGAAGTCCCATATTATAACAGAGGTGAGGGTTACTTTAGAAAAAGCTTGAAATATTTTTTTATAATAAAATCATTTTCGGTTTATAATGGCTTGAAAATTATTTATTTCTAGGATAAGGTGGGTATGGGTCAAACAACTCTCAATAAATAGGTTTTAGACATGTTTGGATCACCATATTAACCATATCCTATAGATTTAACTCTTAGTTAAAGAGTTTGACATTTACCATGTATCCTTGATGTTTAATATTATATGGTTAATAAACAAACCATAAAATTCAATGATAACCACAATTGATTCATTAATGATGAAAATATCATTATATAAGTCCTTTTTTTGAACCCTATATTCATAAGAATTTTATATCAATTAAAACTATAATATTTTCTTTTAAAAACTCACTTATATCAATTTTGACACTATTTAGTAATTCATTTTTGTTAAAGTTATAAAAATTTATTACATCGAAATAAATTTGTTTAATCAACTCTCACAGGTCATAGTAACCTAGAAAATTAGTGGAATTCATCAAATGTCTCAAATTAAATTTATTTGGATATTTATAATATCAAATATTTTAATATTTCATTAATAAGGTAATTATGGAATCTTGATCGTGTCATAAATAAATTAAATTATTTAATGTATAAAAATCATAAAGAAAATACAACTATGTAGGAAGTTTTTTAGATTTATAATAAATATTTATAATAAAATTTATCATTTGTATAACCCAATATTAAAAAAAATTAGTTATTATAACTTGAATATGACACTTTTAACTCTTCTTTGAATTAAATAATAATAAATGTCTAAATCTAATCCAAGTGTCCGTAAAGGGTCATATTTTATTCCGAAAGTTGATTTTGGTAGAAATACACTTATCCAATAGAATTAGGACTTGTTTTAGGGTGATAATATTATCATTTTTACCTTTAGTTACCCTATTTACTTTTAACTGTTGTAAATATAAGTTAAAAGTTACTATTCACCAAAAAATGGGTTTCATCTTATTGAACCTCATTAACATATTTATATCAATTATGTCTCTCATATTTTTTAAATTAAATTCATAGAACCGGTAAAATTATGTTTTATGAAAATTTGCAAATTCTCCTAGGAAATGGGTAAAAGATTGTAAAATGTTCAATAAAAATTTTATATATCTAAAATTATTATAAACTGACTCCAATTAATTACATAGACCATATAGAGGTATTATAGGTCCATTTTAACATAAAATAAATATAAATTAAATAAATTTTTTCTTGAATAAAAATGTCGATTTAAAACAATAACTATGTGTTTTACACAATTCATTAAAAATTGAATGTTTTTTAGAAAAATACCCAAAATTCACCCTTACCTAATTTTGATATTGCAAATCAAAAAATGAAGTCCATTTTGAAAGATAAAAATTATAAAATTTCAAAAAGTGGGTATTATGATTAATAATGGATAGTTTTATTGGTTGTGAAGTGTTTGAACTCGAAGTTGCCTACAACACAAACTATTGTATTATTCAAAGGGGAACGTGATGTGGAAGCTTTAGGTTTTACATTCTCCCCTCCTTAAAATAATTTCATCCTTGAAATTTCTAGAATATTACTGCATAAAAATATTCTGGTGCTTCTTCATCATAAGTTCCTTATGTTCCCACGTCGCCTCTTCCATCTTATGGTTTCTCCATATAACTTTTACCAGACAATTCATCCTGTTTCTCCACACTTTTTATCTTATATCATGAGTCTTGAGAGGCTCTTCACAATAAGACAGATCGAGTTCCAGTTCGATTTCTTCATAGGTGAGTACATGCATTGGGCCAGCCATGTATTTTCTTAACAGTGATACGTGGAAGTAATCGTGAACATTGAATAATGTTGGTGTCATTGCCAAACGGTAAGCTACAACCCCAATTCATTCTAAACTCTCCAAAGGTCTGATGTAATTGGGACTTAATTTACCCTTCTTACTAAATCGTATAACTCCCTTCAATGGATATACCTTCAAGAAAATATGATCTCCTAATTGAAATTCCAAATCCTTCGTTCAGTTTTCGGTATAGTTCTCCTGCCTACATTGAGATTCTTTGGTTTGGGTTGGGATAACCTTCACCTTTTCCTTTATTTACTCAACATGTTCTGGGCCTATGAGTTTTTATTCACCAACATCATCCCAATAAGTTTGTTTGAAACATTTCATTCAATATAACTTTTTATATGGTTTAATCTGAATACTTGAATGGAAGCTATTTTTTTAGGAAACTTCTACCAGAGGTAAATATTGATCCCACATACCTTGAAAGTCAAGTGAGTAGGATCTCAACATGTCTTCTAAGGTTTGAACAGTCTATTCTAATTGTCTATTAGTCTGAGGGTTTTAAGCCATTCTTATACAATTTTCAGTATCCATGGCCTTCTAAAGACATTTCCTGAATCTTGATGTAAAATGGGGATCACAATCAGAAACAATCAATTACGGTACTCCATGATGTCTCACAACTTCATTAATATATAGTCTTACCAGATATTCAAGTGGTAAATATTCTCTTATATCATGAAAATTTGATGACTTGGTAAGATGATCAACAATGTTGCATATTGTATCATTATTTGTAGGAGTCTTTGGTAGCCCCAGGATAATGTACATCATATTATTATCCCATTTCCACTTAGGTATGGGAAGAGGATTCATGAAACCTCTAGGATTTTGTCATATAGCTTTCACTTTTTGACAAACCATACATCTCGAAACAAAATCAGTAATCTCACTCTTCATGTTTTCCCACAAAAAATGTTCTTTCAAATCTCTATACATCTTAGTGATACTCGGTTGAAAAGAGAAATTACGGCTATGGGAATCATCCAAACATTACCTTTTCAGATATGGTATATTGGGAACACAATGTCTCTTCCCAAATTTAAAAATCACATCTTCATATATGAAGTTGATCAATCTCCCATCATTTATAGCATTAATTTTCTTTTGAAATTCCTCATCATCAGTCATAGAAATTTTTATCCTTTCTAGTAAATATGGTTTGGAAACCATTTGAAAAATCATTGATGTTTCACTATCCATTGTTATTCTCATATCTATCTTTAACAGATTCATGAAAATATGATCTCTTTCAACTCTCATCTTATTCATAACTTCATGATTCTTTCTAATAATAGCGTCTACTACATTATTTTCCATCCCCAGGTTGTAGTGTATAGTGAAATCACAATATTTGTGTAATTATATCCATCGCCTTTGCCTCATGTTGAGTTCCTTATATGAGAAAATATACTTCAGACTCATGTGATCGATATATATCCCAAATTTTACACCATATAGATAGTATCTCCATATCATTAGAGCAAATATTATAGATGCTAACTCAAGATCATGAGTAAGATAGTTTTGTTCATGAATTTTTAGCTATCGCGAGGCATAGGTAATAAATCTATAATTCTACATAAGGATAGAACCAATTAATTTTTTTTGAAGCAACACTATAAATAAAAAACCCATTATTACCTGATAGAAGAGTCAATATAGGATCATTGAATAATCTTATATTTTCTTCTTCAAAACATTATTCACACTCTTTTGTCCAAAACAATTTAACCCATTTACATGTGATCTTGGTTAATGGGTTAGCCAACTAGGAAAAATCTTGGACGAAACGTCGATAATAACATTCTAAACCAATAAAACTGTGTACCTAAATTATAGTCGTCAGTGCCGGACATTTTTGGATTGCCTTAGTCATTGAAGGATCAACAGAGATTCCATTTTTAGAGAAAATATAGCCAAGAAAGGAAATCTCTTGAATCCAGAATTCACACTTTCAAAACATCTCGTATAATTCTTTTCTACTAAGGGTCCTTATGATAATTCACAAGTGATTTTCATGATATTCGTAGATTTTTTAGTATACCAAGATATCCTCAACAAATACCACTTCAAATTACTCAAGATATTACATTAATACTCTGTTCATTAGATCCATGAAAATAGAGGGTACATTAGTCATCCCAAAATGCATTACTATAAAATCATAATGCATGTACCTGGTTGAAAATGCTTCATTGGGAATGTATTCCTTATTCAAACCCAACTGATGATATAGAGATCGATGGTCAATCATTAAAAATATTGAGCTCCATGAAATTGGTCAAATAAATCATCCATGTGAGGTAGGGGATACTTCTTCTTTGTTGATATTTCATTGATCTCCCTGTAGTCAATGCACAACCTCAGAGATCCATCTTTCTTCTTAACAAAAAGAATAGGGGCTCCACATGGAGAAAAACTAGTGTGAATAAATCGTTTATTACTCAACTACTATAGTTGTTTATTTAGCTCCACTAATTACAGATTGGTCATTCTATAAGGGGTCTTCGATATGGGCCTTGAACAAGGAATTAAATCAATGGAAAACTCAATTTATCATTCTGAAGGATTTCCAGGTAAATCCTCTGGAAACACATCTACATATTCTTGAAAAATAGGTATTTCCTCTATTTGAACATTATTTTCCTCACTCAAAGTTATTTATTTCTCTTCCTCCCCAATAATTGAATATAGTGAATCTACTGGGGGTGGATGTAGATAAGAAGTGTGTTGTGATGTTTCTGCTCTAAATATAAGTTACTCTTTATTGACATAGAAAATTTTAACCTTTTTATTCTTATAATAATTTTTTGCATCACGGTCTAAAATCCAATATATTTTGAGGATTATATAAAATTCAATCATTGGTATGACGATGAGATCAGTAGATAATGTACATTTATATTCTCTAATGGGAACTAATTGAAAAAACCTTATTATGATGATACTTCCCTTAGTTATTTTGACTGAAAAATCTTTTTTTATGTCAAATTGAAAATATCTAATTTTCCTAGAAAATTAGTAACACCCTGAGATTTTATGAGAAATTTTTTTTTTATTTTCATTGATGTCTTATATGCTACACCATTATTAACTTGTTCTATACACAATAGCATATTTTCTTGTAGTATTCGCAAACACTATTTTAGGCTTCTGTTGCATGCCAGAGAAACCTTCCTCGACAACGTGTGTTGTACGCAATACCAAGTTTCACTAAATGAGATAATATTATAATATTATGATGAACTAGAAATTCTGAATAGTAATACCCACTTTTTAAAATTTTATAAATTTTATCTTTCAAAATGGACTTCATTTCTGGATTCAGAATATCGAAATTAGCCTAGGGTGAATTTTCGGTATTTTTCTGAAAACATTCAATTTTTGATAAATAGTGAAAACACTGGGTTACTATTTAAAAACCGACTTTTTATTTAAATAATTATTTATTTTCTTTAAATTTATTTTAGGCCAAAATTGATACATAATACCTATATTAGTTCAATGTAATTCATTTTATAATAATTTTAGATATATACAAAATTTGTATAACTTTTCACCGTCTTTTACCCACCTCCTAGGAGAATTTTAAAATTTACATAAAACATAATTTTACCACTTCTGTGAGTGGAATTTCAAAAATCTGAGAGACACAGTTAATATCAAGGAGTAAAATGTCATTCAATAAGATAAAAATAATTTTTGGTGAATAGTAACTTTTTACTTTTATTTACCACGGTAAAAAGTAAATATGGTAATTAAGGGTAAGAATGATATTACCATTACCCTAACACATTTCCTAATTCTATTGGATAAGTGTAATTCGACCAACAAAAACCATAGTAATAAAGTATTACCCTTTAGGTCAACTTGGATTGGATTAGGACATTTATTATTGTTTTATTTAAAGAAGAGTTAAAATGGTTAAAATAAAAGTTTAATATCTAAAACATTTTTAATATAGGGTGATACATAAGATAAATTTTAATATAAATATTCTTTAGAAAGACAAACAGATTTACAACATAATGGTATTTTATTTATAATTTATAAGCATCAAATAATTTATTTTATTTGTGACACAATGGTGATATAGTAATTACCTAAATAATGAAATATTAAAATAATTGATATTATAAATACCCAAATAAATGTAATTTGAGACTTTTTATGAATTAAATTAATTTTATAGGATACTATGACATGTTATTATTGATTTAAGTATCTTTTTTTGAACTAAATATGCTTTTTGGATTTTCACAAATATCAATTACCAAATAGTGTCAAAATTGACATAAAATAGATTTTAAAACAAATATTATATTACTAATTGTTATTATATTCTTAAAAATCTATCGTTTGGGCCAAATGACTTATATAAGATTATATATATTAATAATGAACCACTTGGGGTTCGTTTGGCTGGTTATAGTAAGTTTATTAACCATATAGTGTAAGAAAACAAGAAGACACTGTAAAAGTTAAATTATTTAACTTAGAGTTCAATCTAAAAGATAAGGTCAAAATAATAACCTAAACTAGTATAAAAACTATTTTTTGAGAGTAATTCGACCCATATCCACATTATCTTCAAAATAAATCAAATTGGAGCTATTATAAACTGAATATGACTTTATTATAAAATAATATTTTAAGTTTTTCCGAAAGTGCCCTTTTCCTCCCTTATAAAAAGGGCACCCATTCCCTCTTCTCTTCAGACCCTTTTGAGCCTTGAAGCTCGGCCAACCCCTAACAATTACTCTTCTCAACCTCTCTAGTTATATCATAGAGGTTCTTGCCTTCTGAAAAGACAAACTCTAGTGCCCTAAGAAGATGTTTAAAGGAGGTGCATCGAGGAAGAGGTAATCTCTTCTACCGACTTTTTCAAGTTTCATTCTTCTTCTACATCCTCTTATTTAGTTGTTTAATTATAAATTAATAACATAATTATTAATTATATACTTATATTTTATTATAAATATCAAAAAAAAACATATTTCACCTTTTATCCATCCTACGGAAAAAGAAATCACCGCGGGTGCGTACGTACGGAATACCGTCTCTATGCCGTGGTGTAATCAGTTTTTCCACCACCAACTTACTTGGATGGGAATAATGTTGTAAATAATGACTAAATATGATTATTATAACATCATACTTATTCTATGATATTATATCATCCACTCCAATTCCATTCAACAAATATGGGAATGATATCATCGCTCGTGCATACGTACGGATTACCATCTCCAGGAAGCGATGAGATTCATTTTCCATGTTAACAATTCAAGAATGATTATAAAGTATATATAATAAGTAATAATGAAATATATGAAATAATAATTCTACTGGATTTATGTATATATATATATATATTTATGTCATCTACTTAATTCCATTCAATTCAATAAGGAAACGAAAAATAGCGTTCATGCGTACGTACGGCCTATCGTCTCCATGAAAGGTGTATTTCACTTCATTTATCAATCTATTATATATATATACTGAATATATATGATATATAAATTGTTATTTACATTCATAAAGTAATTAAATAATTATATAAGTAATAATAACATCATGAACAATATTTCCAAACACGTATGATAAATAAAACGATTTTACCCAAAATGTTGTTTTAACATTGAACTTACAAAAGAACGGGTAATATAAATTCATAAGTGAACAATTTATGATATCATAACAATGAATATAATTCTGTAATAATTCAATGACATTATTTAAATCATTATACAGGAGGTTCAGATACGTACGAAGCATATCAGACCTAAGGTAAGGGATAATTATTCCAATCTCATTCTTATCCGAGATTGTTTATTCTTAAGTATTTACTAGGGTTATGTTTATTATCAATGTCCATATGTTCTCAAAATGTTTTCATAAAATGTTTAATTTTATTCAATGTATTTTTAAAGTCATTTGTACCTTTTTTTACATTTACCACATTGTAAGGAAGGATTCATTCTTTTTTTACCATACGAGGTACTTTTTGACTTTTCCGACAATAGTACGAGGCGAATGTTTTTTTAACTTATATGGCATGAACGAATTTTTACAATTTTATAACGCCTTATTTTCATGAAGGGTACTCCACAAGATTTCATGACTAATTTTAATAAAATATTCTTCTTTTAACATTTCATGGAATTTTGTGAAATGAAATTGATTTTAATGAAGAAAGGATATTTTCTCATGAATTCTTTTCAACTGTTTTATCAAAACCATTTTCCATCTAAGATGAAATTATTTCATATGTGTATGTTTCGAGTATAATGTCTCTATTATTTACATGGATTCACTTATCTTATGATGAATGATATCCATTTGTATTATATGGATTATGTTGTGATGGGATGATTTTTATGAAACCCATTTTATTCCTTGGGTTATGATGAATGATTTATGTTTATTTTGTGGAACAAGTAAGAATGATTTAATTATGAGATGGGTGGGACCTATATCTCCCCCCAATTCATTGTGTAATGATTTATATCTCCTGATATAGACATGGATGGAATGGTATGTTAATCTGGTTTAGAGTTATAGGACTGAAATGAGGAGTGAACTCGATTCAGAAAGGGACTTTGTCCACTAAGATGGTCTTGGCAGTAATGCCTAGGCTACTATGGAATTAATATAATGTACTTAATGGTTTTCCACAATTAAATGTTTTATTCCCATGGTATTTTATCATGATTAATGTTACTTTATGACTTATTCCTTACTTACTTCCAATATTTATTTCACAACTAAAGATTTTGATGTGTAAACTTTATGTTCATGTTTTGAAGTTCAAATGTATATGGTTTGTTTTATTTTCTCCATGCATACACTTACTGAGCATTTGAGATCACCCGTTGTATGTTTTATTTTCCATAGGATATAATGAAAGTTTTTAGCTAATAAAACCAAAGGGGAAGATCTTTGTGGGAGATGTTGAAGATCTTTCACCACAATTAGAATATTAGGTTCTGAGTTTCCAAATACATGAAACTTTTATAGTCCTTTGGTGTATGTTTTTTATTATGTATTAAGTATTCTGAAAAGGTAATTTAATTTCCATTTATGTCACGATTTGGGTCTCTATAGTTGGTATCAGAGGAAAGGATTAGTTAACCTTTGGAAACTAAGATGCGAAAACTTTAGTGAGATCCCTAAAGATATTTCAAAGGTATGTATAGGGATGTCCCTAAGGTTTAGTATAAGTATATGTTATAGTTCTAGAATTACGGTAACGATCATAGAATTAAACCTAAGATGTTATATATTGAAGGTACTCCCCCTTTATCATGTTGTTTTCCCTAGCATGATTTTTACCTCTCACACTATTCTTTTTGGGTTTTAGACGATGGATGGAACCCGATAGAACCGTGTTGATCACTGTAATGGACAATGCAATGATTTTCCTCATGAACAAACCAATGTTATGGGATATGGAGTGAAAAATCTTATTTCTATACTTACACATGCTATGAATCATTATGGGCTTCCAAATGAGAAGAGAAGGGAACAATATTCTATTGAGTCCTTCATGAGGCAACGTCCACCTTCTTTCAATGGGTCTTCTGATCCACTTGTTGCTGAACAATGGATTAGTACCATTGAAAATATATTTTCCATACTTTGATCATCGGACCATGATAAATTCTTTCTAGTTGTTTACCGTTTAGAAGGTGAACCAGACCAATGGTGGACTCTAATTAAGAATAGAAGGCCCCAAGATGAAATTGAATCCATGGAATGGGACAAATTCAAGAACTTTTTTCAGTATGTACTTCCCTCGTATTCTTCAAAAAAAGACGGAAAAGGAGTTCCTTGAGATTAAGAAAAAGGATTGTGAATATTTTAGTATATACAAAGTGAATTTTACAAGACATTCAAGGTATGCATCTTTTTTTATCATCCATCCTGAAAGTAAAGTTGATCGATTTTTCAGTGGCTTAAAACCAAGTCTTCGATGGGAATTAGCTAAAAGAGACTTCAATACCTATGAAGAAACTGTGTGTTGTGCTATTAAGGTAGAAATGGAAGTTGGTGTTACATATCCATCTCATGGTTTTGATAAGAAATGAAAGATGGAGTTCAAGGAAAAATCTCAGAATAATGGTTAAAAGAAGATGAATGCTCCTTTATGCTCGATATGTGGGAAGAAGCATGGTGGAAATTGTCTTAAAGGGACTAAAAATTGTTTTATGTGTGCAAAAAAAGGTCATTGAGTAGTTGAGTATCAAAGTAATGGAAAAATGGTTGATAAGGATGTGAATAAATAAAAGACTTTAGAGAACGCACCCCCAACACTTCAATGTTTCAAGTGCAAGAAAATGGGGCATTATACTAATCAATGCCCTAATCCAAGGGTTAATGATGATCAACATGAGCATCCACTTAATGAAAAGGATAAAGGTAAGTCACATGCGATAACTATTTCTGATTTTGAGTATGAAAATGATGTTGTGTAATGATTAAGTGTTTATGTAATGGGATTTCATAGTAGTATCATGGAATCTCATTTATGGCATTGTGGAATTTTGGAATATATCTGTATTGGTTTTCAATAATTTTATGGTACCAGTAACCATGAAATGTGATTCCAATATTTTTGGAAAGAAGATGATATGTGCAAAATGAAGGGATAAAGAGAAAATGGAATGTTTGATAGTATTCATGAGCTCGTGAATGATATAAGGACAAAGTGATATCATGGTTTGAGTATATAGAAATTTTGGGATTTTGGTACGTGGAAAGAGTTAACTTTTCATATCACTCATGTTTTCACTAAGGTTTTATGGTAATAAATAATTAAGGTGTTCACATGTTTGGAATGTAACCAATAAGATATATATTTTGATATATGGTGGATAAATGAGGGTATTTATGTTCTTGTTATGTGTCCTTTCAAGTAATATTTTTCATTATACTATGATATTCGACATATTTATTTTGGATAAGCCAAAAAAATGGATGGATTAAGTTGGACATCGGATAGTATCGTTTAAGGCTATAAATTTTTTCTATATTATTTCTGAAATGTTATAATAGTATATTTTTAGAAAAATAACAACCTGTCACGTCGGACAAGGATGCGGGAATCGAACCGACAACCGAAGTGCAACAGGCCTTTATCGCCTACCTCTGGCCTACAAGAAGTCCCTGGTTAGTAGAAACTAGTTTTATTTTATTAAGAGCTATGATAGATGAAGTATAAGTCTATTATAGCAACCATATACGATTAATATCTTCATAGATGGACTTATATATATTTAATATATTGTGATAAAGTTTTTGTGATAGAAACAGATGGAATGACCTATCATTCTATCTCATGATCTGTTAGCACTTCATGAATGAAAAATTCAACTTCATTTAATTAAGAGATGAATTGGGAATTGTTCAAGGCATGAAAACAGTGAGATTGTACCGAAATCAATTAAGTATTTATTTTAATTCAAAAATGTTCAATATTAGGGAAATTATCTTGAGAACTAAAAAAACGTTGTCCCAGTACCCTCATACCCGGTGAATTAGATGGTACCATAAATCATCACAAATTTATGGCTTTGTGATTGATGGCTCTTCCATATCCATGTTCTCTACCACTCTCCATCAGAAATTGATGGTTAGACTTCTCTTCCATATCCATATTTTCACATATGTTGTCCTATGTGGAAACCCAGTGCTGAGTCACTTTGGGTGACTGTTATGATTCTAACTTCCCTTCTTAAAATGAAGTTTTAGTATTCCTTTTTACAATGTCGGTTTCTACGAATGAAACATTCATGTATTAAATGATTTATAACCCTGATGAATTTCGAGGGAGAAATTCATTTTAAGGGGGGTAGAATGTAACACCCGAAGATTTTATGAGAAATATTTTTTTTAATTTCATTGATGTCGTGTACGCTACACCAAGATTAACTTGAACGATACACAACATCTTAGTAGCTTGCATTATACGCAAAAACTATTCTAGGCTTCTGTTGCATTCCAGAGAAACCTTTCTTGATAGCGTGTGTTTTACGCAATACCAAGTTTCACAAAATGAGATAATATTATAATATTATTATGAACTAGCCATTATGAATAGTAATACCCACTTTTTGAGATTTTATAAATTTTATCATTCAAAATGGACTTCGTTTTTGGATTCGGAATATTGAAATTAGCCTAGGGTGAATTTTTGCTATTTTTCTGAAAACTTTCAATTTTTTATGAATAGTGGAAACACTAGGTTACTATTTAAAAACCAACTTTTTATTGAAATAATTATTTGTTTTATTTAAATTTATTTTTGGTAAAAATTGATAAATAATACCTATATAAGTTCAATGTAATTCATTTGAGTCATTTTATAATAATTTTAGATATATAAAAATTTTGTAGAACTTTTCACCGTCTTTTACCCACCTCCTAGAAAAATTTGAAAATTTACATAAAACTTAGTTTTACCACTTCTGTGAGTGGAATTTCGAAAATCTGAGAGACACGGTAAATATCAAGGAGTAAAATGTGGTTTAATAAGATAAAAATAATTTTTGGTGAATAGTAAATTTTTACTTTTATTTACCACGGTTAAAAGTAAATAGGTTAATTAAGGGTAAAAAAGTTATTACTATTATCCTAACACATGTCCTAATTCTATTGGATAACTTTAATTCGTCCAAAATCAACCTTAGGAAAAAAGTATTGCCCTTTAGGTCCACATGGATTGGATTGCGACATTTTTTTTATTTTATTTAAAGAAAAGTTAAAATGGTTAAAATCAAAGATTAATAACTAAAAATTTTTTAAGATAGGGTTTTACATATGATAAATTATACTATAAATATTCATTATAAGTCTAAAAAGATTTCATACCTAATGGTATTTTATTTATAATTTTTAGACATTAATAAAATTTAATTTATTTATGACACAGTAGTGATGCAGCAATTACATAAATAATGAAATATTAAAATAATTGATATTATAAATACCCAAATAAATGTAATCTGAGACTTTTTATGAATTCAACTAATTTTATTGGATAATGTGACATGTTAGTATCTGTTTAAGTAAATTTGTTCAATCTAATCATGCTGTTATAATTTTCACAAAAAAAATTTACCAAAATAGAGTCAAAATGGGCATAAAATATTTTTTAAAACAAATATTATATTATTAATTGTTATTATATTCCTAAAAATATAAGGATCGGCCAAATGACCTAGATAATGTTATATATATTAATAATTAATCACTTGGGGTTCGTTTGTATGGTTATAGTGAGTTTATTAACCATATAGTGTAAGAAAACAAAAAGACACGGTACAAGTTAAATTATTTAACTTAGAGTTAAATCTAAATGATAAGGTTAAAATAGTAAGGTAAACATGACTAAAACCTATTTTTTGAGATTATTTAGACCCATACCCACTTTATATTCTAAATAAATAAATTTGGAGCTATTATAAAATGAATATGACTTTATTATAAAATAATATTTTATGTTTTTTCCTAAAGTTCCCCTCTCCTCCATTATAAAAAGGGCACCCATTCCCGCTTCTATTCACACCCTTTTGAGCCTTGAATCTCATACAACCCCTTCCAATTCCTCTTCTAAACTTATCTAGTTATATTATAGAGGTTCTGGTCTTCTCAAAGGTCCAAATATAGTGCCCGAAGATGATGGTTAAAGGAGGTGCATCGAGGAAGAGGTAATCTCTTCTACCGACTCTTTCAAGTTTCTTTCTTCTTCTACTTCATATTCTTTAGTTGTTTCATTATAAAGTAATAAAATCAGTATTACATATATACTTATATGTTATTATAATTATCAAACAACCCTATTTTACCTTCTATCCATCCTGCAGAAAAAGAAATCACCGCACGTGCGTACGTACGGAATACCATCTACATGCCGTGGTGTAATCAGTTTTTCCACAACCACCTTACTTGGATGGGTATAATGGTGTAAAGAATAACTATATATGATTATTATAACATCATAATGATTATAAGATATTATAACATCCATTAAAATTCCATTCAATAAATATGGGAACGATATCATCGCTCGTGCGTACGTACGGATTACCGTCTCCACAACGCGATGAGATTCATTTTTTTTCATGTTAACAATTCAAGAATGATTATAAAGTATATATAAAAATTAATCATGAAATATATGACATAATAATTCTAATAGATTTTTGAATATATATTTGTATGTCATCTACAGAATTCCATTCAATTCAATAAGGAAACGAAAAACAACGTTCATGCGTACGTACAGCCTACCGTCTCCATGAATGGTGTATTTCACTTCATTTATCTGTCTATTATATATATATATATATACTGAATATATATTATATATAAATCATGGTTTACATTATGGAAGTATGTAAATCCTGATATTAGTAATAATAATATCAAGAACAACATTTCCAAACATGTACGATAAATAAAATGATTTTACCCAAAACCCTTCTTTAACATGGAACTTACAAAAGAACGGGTAATATAATGTCATAAGTAAACCATTTATGATATCATAACAATGAATATGATTCTGTAATAAGTCAATGAAATTATTCAAATTATTATACATGAGGTTCAGATACGTACGAAGCATATCAGACCTAAGGTAAGGGATAATTATTCCAATCTCATTCTTATCCGAGATTGTTTATTCTCAAGTATTTACTGGGGTTATGTTTATTATCCATGTACATATGTTCTCAAAATGTTTTCATAAAATATTTACATTTCTTCCATGTATGTTTAAATTCATTTTTACCTTTTTTACTTTTACCATATCGAATGGAAGGAATCTTTCTTTTGTTTACCATGTGAGGTACTTTTTGACTTTTATGACAAAAGTACGAGGTGAATGTTTTTTAACTTATACGGCATGAATGGATTTTTACGATTTTATAACACATTATTTTTATGAAGCGTACTCTACAAGATTTCATGAATAATTTTCATAAAATCTTTTTTGTTTAAAATTTCTTGGCATTTTGTGAAAAGAAAAAGATCTTGAAGAAGAAAGGATACTTTCCTCAAGAATTCTATTCAAGTGTTTTATCAAAACCATTTTCCATATAAGATGAAATTATTTTATATATGGATGTTTCAAGTATAATGTCTCTATGATTTACATGGTTTAGCTTTTCTTATGATGGATGATATCCATTTGTATTATATGGATTATGTTATGATGGGATGAAGTTTATGAAACTCATTTTATTCCTTGGGTTATGATGAATGATTTATGTTTATTTTGTGGCACAAGTAAGAATGATTTCATTATGAGATTGGTGGGACCTATAACTCCCTCCAATGCATTGGGTAAATATTTATATCTCATGATATAGACATGGCTGGAACGGTAAGTTAATCCGGTTCAGTGTTACAGGACTGAAACGAGGAGTGAACTCGATTCGGAAATGGACTTTGTCTAGTAAGATCGTATTGGAAGCAATTCCTAGGCTAATATGGAAATCATATCATGTGCTTAATGGTTTTCCACAATTAGATGTTTTATTCCCATGGTATTTTATCATGATTAATGTTCCTTTATGACTTATGCCTTACGTACGGCCAAGATTTATTTCACAATAATAGATTTTGATGTGTAAACATTATGTTCATGTTTTGAAGTTCCAATGTATATGGTTTGTTTTATTTTCTCCATGCTTACCCTTACTAAGAATTTGAGCTCACCCTTTATATGTTTTCTTTTCTCGAGGATATAAAGAATGTTTTTAGGTACGAAAACAAAAGTAGAAGATCTTTATGTGAGATGTTGAAGATCTTTCACCAGGATTAGAAGATTATTTTCCGAGTCTCCAAAGACACTAAATGATTACAGTCCTTTGGTGTTTGTTTTTTTATGTATTAAGTATTCCACAAAAGTAATGTAATGTCCATGTATGTCAATCTTTAGGTCTCTACAAAACTGGGAATATATGAAACACTGGAATGATCCAGAATCAAATATTGCATTGTCTAAACATGAGGAAACCATTAAATTACCTACCACCGCATCTTTTGAAACATCAACCTCAGCATTAGTGATCACATAATCTTTTCCTTGATCACTTGTCATTTTTAGAGGTATGTTTCCTTGGAACATAGAAAATTATTTTTCATAATTCCCATTTTCTCTATAGTTTTATAATTCAACATTTACAGCCTCTTTATTCCCCTTGCAATCACGATCTTGGTAGCCTTTTTCACCACACTTTTAACAGATTCTCATACCATTTATCCAAGTACCGGGGTGTTTCTTCCAAAATTTACAGCATGATGTATATTTATCTTTTCCCATATTCCCCTTATTTCCATTTCCATAGTGATCAGCTGATCTCTTTTTCTCTGGATTTGTTTTAATTTCGTAAGACATAGATAATTACTTTTTCTTGATTTATAGTGCATGAGATAATATCTTCGTACAGTAAGAAGGATTGTACGAATAATGCTCAATGGAGAAATGGTTTCAACCCATCAAAGAATTGATCAGTCTTACTCCTAGGTTTATGTATATAATCTTCTACACGCCTTTCTAACCTTGTAATGTTATCCTCATACTTTTCAACATTCTCATCCTCCTTTTCCCCCAGACATAGAGATTGTCATTCCATATCCATTCTATGGTCAAGAGGAAAGTATTATTCTTTGAAAATCTCTTTAAAATACCTCTATTCCATGTTTGATACTTCTTCATAATTCATTGTGTATTGCATTGATGACCACCATTGATTTGAATCTCCAGTGAGGGGATAAACTGCCATGACAACTTTTTCCCTTTCACTACTCCCCAAACCATGAAATATTTCTCTAAGAAGCTTATTCATTGCTTAGATACTAATGGATTTGTACTCCCATTGAATATTGGTGGTTTCTTATTCCTGAAGTCGTCCAACATTGATCCTCCATATTTTGTATTCAGGTTCTCCATATAGGTAAGGTTATTATTCATATCCTGAGTGAGTTATCCCAGTATAGTGATAAGCAGATCATCACTAGTTGCATCACCGGCTCCACTATAATTATCTTGAGTAGGAGGGAAATAAATTCATGGATTACTTGTGTTGATATGGTTTCCATTCCATATACTAGGAGGCATTTCAAAACAATAACGTACACTAGATTAATTTATAAATCACAATAAATAATTCCAAACATACAAAACACTTAACATAAATTGAACTGTCTATGTATATAATCCATAATGATAAAAATGTTTTCATTGAGGATGTATATACATATAAACTCTTCATAATTTTTTTTAATGAAATTGAGATTTCTCCTAAACATATCCCTCGGGAGTGTTGTAACCAAGAGTTCAGCAAGGCCTGTTGTCGTGCACTAGCTCCCTGTTGGAGTCTAGCTCAAAGCAAGTTTTTTTGGGTTTTACCCCTAGGTACGTATATTCCAGAGCCTCCTCTACCTAATCGTATCCATATAGGGATGTATTCCTTATAATTATCAAAAAATCTCTACATTAACAAAATTTTAGGAATTTCTTCTATAATAACCCTCAAAGTCTATCTTAGGGTAATTTTCTCTAACCAGAGTTTATCTAAATATATTTTCCAAGGATTGTACTAAACATCATCTAATACAAACTATAATGCCCCCACCCTAGTGACCCAGAGTCGGTGCATTATTACATAACATTTTCATGATATAAGGAATCATTTCCCAACTGTCCAATCTGTTTAATAGCCTTGGAAATAGTAGATACATTAATATGTTTTAAATTACATCATGAAATAAAAACATCAACAACATTTTTCCCCTTTTGATAACACTTATATCCTTATCCTATCCCTGCAGGTCAACTATGAATTACTTCTTCACATCCTGGAATAAATAAAACATATATAGGGGTGAGATCAGATGCTCAGCAAGGATAACAATATAGCGGAAGCATTCCGAAATAAGAATAAACATTTAAGGGAATGTATAAGACTAAAACAAAATACTTTTAAACTTAAACTTAAACATAATATGGAAGAGAAAAAATCAAATAATTCCATTTACATGTTCAATGGATATTCTACAATTCAAATAATCACATTCAATATCAATAGCAACTTTCATAATCATGGAATTTATAATGTTAGACTTCATAACCACATAGTCAAGGCCTTGTGCCAAGACTAAAAATAAGATTTTTTCATGGCCTTGTACCATGACACTAGTTTGTCTCATGATACCAACTGATTCATCGAGAAGCTATAGCGGCCTCCACCCGTCACTTACTAAGTCCAATTCATTCCTCATACAAAATGGTTTAAAATTAACATAAACATTAATTTTAAAACATGCATAAGAAATGTTAATACCTTATCCATAAACCATGAATGGTATATAAATAACACATCTATATTCAAACATATCACAAAACTTTCAATACAATATGGAATATTTTATCATAATAAATCAACTTCAAACAAGTGTAAAATCCATCAAAGGATGTTGACATAGATGAAATTAAAAACATTTCTGTGAAATATATCTATATATTTTGAAATCAATTAAAAGTCACATAATTATAGAAGAAAACATTTTTTGAAAATATTCTTATAAAATTTTTAGGGAAGCATCAAATTTGTTATAGCGGCGGAAAATAACCGCACCAGCCGTATACATTTAAAAAACATTCTTTCCTAAATTTTGTCGAAAATGTCATAAAGTACATTATTTTGAAAACAGAAAAAATATTTCTTTATAAAAATATTATAAAAATTAAAAAAGGGGTATAAATGCCTTTATCCCAGAGTCTAGGAAATAGTAAAAATGTTTTGAAATACATTTTTAAAAAACACAGAGGTGGATTATAAAGTGGCCTAAGTGTATACTTATATAAAAACAACTTCGGATAATAAATATATTGTCACATTAAGCCTTGACTTGTACTTTTTCATAATTGATTGTATGTTAACCTCACGTATACTAGTTTAAACATTGTTATTAAATTATACATGAACCATATACATAAATATGATATCATATATGAACTTCAAATATTTCTTTTTTAATAATATTTTCATATTATCATCATTTCAGGTGTTAACTGATTCGTTTTCCTTTATATGCTTGGTTACATAAACCATTTTTGTTATGAATATGATGTAATTGATTCATATACAGAATTATATTATGTTCTTAAACACTATTTTGAATCAAAAAATGAAAATTATTCTTGAATGTTTTCAATGGGTATTAAATCTCATCGAGTTCGTGGATATGGTAATCCATACGTATGCACGAGCGACTATATCATTATATTTATGGTGAGATTGTATGTAATTGGATGGTATATCATATATAAAAAATCATTAACATGTTATATTAATTATTTACATAAGTTATACTCATTGTTATACTCATCCAAATAATTCTGTGAATGAATAACAAGCTACACCACGATGTGGAGAGGGTAAGCCGTACGTACGCACGTATTGTGAATTTATCATTTGTTGGATGGATAGAATAATTATAATGTATGTAACATATTTATAATAACATCACTATTTTTAGAAGGTAATGGATTTATTATTTTTATATGGAAACAACAAAGAAATAAGAAGTGGACGAAGAAATGAACTTGAAAGAAGGTGGTGAAATTATTACCTCTACTTTGGGTGTTTCTTTTTGAGTTAATCAAAAGGGATCCTTATGTAAGTTTTATGATAAAATTAAGGTCTCTAGGTTAAATGGAGAAACTTTTGGTGGATATTTGGGTAGGTTTTTTCCAAGCCAAAAGGCTGTGGAGGTGTGAAAGTAAGATAATTGGAAGTGCCCTTTTATAAGAGAGGTGAGGGTCACTTTAGGAAAAGATTGAAATATTATTATATAATAAAATTATTTTAGGTTTATAATGGATCCAAAATGATTAATTTTGAGTGTAATGTGGTTATTGGTTGAAATATTCTCAACCAATAGGTTTTAGATCGGTTTGGGTCACCATATTGTGTTTTTCTTTTAGATTTAATTCTTAGTTAAAAAGTATGACACTTACCATCTCTCTTTGTATTTTCAAATTATATTGTTAATAAACATGCCATAAACTTCAAGAAAACCCCAAATGTTTCATTAATGATACACATATAATTATATATGTCCTTTGGTCAAACCTTGTATTTTTAGGAATATTATATAAATTAATAATATATTATTTCTTTTAAAAACTTATTTATGTCAATTTAGACATGATTTATTAATTGATTTTTGTTAAAGTCCTAAAAACTTTATTACTTCAAAATAAATTCATTTAATCAACTCTAAAATGTGATATTAATCTATAAAATTAGTGTAATTCATCAAAAGTATCAAATTACATTTATTTGGATATTTATAATATCAAATATTTCAATATTTCATTAATAAGGTAATTATTGAATCATCATTGTGTCGTAAATAAATTAAATTATTTAATGTCTAAAAATAATAACTAAAATACCATTATCTAATAAATCATTTTATATTTATAATTAATATTTTTGATATAATTTATCTTCTGTATGACCATATATTAATAATGTTTTAGTTATTATAACGTTAATTTAACAATTTTAACTCTTCATTGGATTAAAAAATAATAACTGTCCTAATCTATTCCAAGTGGACCTAAAGGATCATATTTTCTTCCTAAGTCTGTTTTCTATCGAAATAAACTTTCCTAATAGAATTATGAAATGTTTTATGGTAATAATAATATCATTTTTACCTTTAATTACCCTATTTACTTTTAACCATGGTAAATAAAAGTTAAAACTTACTATTCACCAACAATTATTTTCATCTTATTGAACCACATTTTTACTTACTGATATCAACCGTGTCTCTCGAATTTTTGAAATTCAATTCATATAAGCTATAAAATTATGTTTTATGAAAAATTGAAAATTCTCCTAGGAGATGGGTAAAAGACGGTAAAAAGTTCAATAAAAAATTTTTATATCTAAAATTATTATAAACTGACTACAATTAATTACATTGAACTTATGTTGGTATTATGTATTTATTTTGACCTAAAATAAATTTAAATAAAATAAATAAATATTTAAATAAGAAGTCAGTTTTAAATAATTACTTGGCGGTCTTCACTATTCTTCAAAAATTGAAAGTTTTTATAAAAATACCAAAAATTCACCCTAAGCTAATTTCAATATTCTGAATCAAGAAATTATGTCTATTTTGAAAGAATAAATTAAAAAAATCTAAAAAATTGTGTATTACTATTCATAAAATCTAATTTGATTAGTTGGGATGTGTTTGAACTCGATGTTGCGTACAACACAAGCAATTGTATTTTTCAAAGGGAAACATAATGTTGAACCATGGGGTATTACATTATAAATCCATAAAAGAAACATATAAATATTATTTATATTATATATTATCCTTGTATAACATCATAGCTCCCTCTTGTTAATAATATTTTGTTGTTACCCTTATTTCAAGTGTTAACTGATTTATTCATCAATGCATGTATTAATATGTATGTCTTCGATATTTTGTATTGGATATAGATAAATTATATCTAGAATGATATTAAGTACATAGATGATATTTTTATTATTATATACATATTTATAGTAATTCTTGATTTTTTTGGAAAATTATTTGTATCACATCATAGAGATAGTAGGCCATACACACACACAAACAACTGTATAATTTCTTTTAATGGTGAATGGCTATGAAAATTAATGATTTGTTAATTTTAAATAATCATTATCATCTCATAATAATAATATATATCCTATATTTATGTCATTATACCTTCTATGTATAGTGGTGAAGAGAAACTAATTACAATGATATGTGGAGACAGTATGTCGTACGTACGCACACATAGTGCATTATTTTTTCACTGGATGAATAACATGTGTAATATAGTTTTAACATAAACATAATAATATTTAGTTATTGATATAATAATATATTTATCGTTTTCGGATAGGAATAACTCATTTGGATGATGTAGAACCAGAAATAATTTTAATGATTTAGTAAAGACGATTACATTTTCTTTGGAAGACATCCCTTAGATATCTTCTTAAGGTATATAAGGTTAACCTTTTAAAAGAATGAGAACCTATATAACAATTCTTTGAACATTTAGTTATTTAATAGGTATATTTTAGTTGAGATATATTTCTCATAGTTATGTAAAAATTTGAAAGATGGGGTGACCTTTTAAAACTGAGTTGATGTGTAGATATAGAAATTCCAAAAATAGTAAAATAGTATAGGACTATTATAGAGGAAAATGATTATATATTACCTATAAATTCACAAGGGATAATATTTATGACCATTTAATATCATATTTAATATTATTTAATATTTTATGGTTTTTAAATAATTTCATAAAAACATTTATTAATGAAATATCATTATTTTAAATTTTGGCACCATTCATTACGTTGGATTTAATAAAATAAATTATACAAGAACACTACAAAAAAAAAAAATTTAATACATCCATAATATGTCAAGGGAATATATAAAATTTGTGTATTATATTAAATTTTTTAAATTATATTTATTTTAATATTTTTAATGTCATTTTTTTATTTCTTTATTACCTGAATAATTCTTTGGTCATTGTTGTGTAATTGTTAAATAAAATTATTCTTTTCACAAAAATTTAAAACTAAATTAAAATGATGCAGATAAATGTTTTAGATTTAAAAAAAACATTAGAATATATATTCTTGATAACATCATACGAAATATATTACAATTATTAAAACATGAATGCGACATCATGGAATTTTCATTAAATAAAATATTATAATCATCATAATCTCATTAAAATAACCATAAATGGTTATATGACACTACTATGAATGTTGTTTTGAAAAATATTACCCATTCAATAAAATCTGAGCATGTGATAGAGTCATTTTATTATCTTTATCATATTATTTTGATAATTAATTTCAATTTTACCCATTACTATTGTAATGAAAATAACCAAGGTTACTATTCATTTTAGAAAAAAAGGAAACTATTTAACAAATTTTTACTATATTAATACAAATATGTAATCCCTTTTTCAGAATTAAAAACACAAATTTTTTATATTTTAATTCAAAAGTAATCCTCTGAAAGGAAATAATGTACTTTTTTCATGGTAAATACATTTTTAATCCTAAAAATGTACTTGTAAAATAATAAGGTGTAATAACGATTAAAAAGTAATCAATTATATTATATATAACTAAATATAAATTATGTTACATTGATATAAAATTAAAATCATAAATTTAATTTTAATAAAAATAATTTGATATTTTTAAAAAATTAGGATTTTTCACTATTCACTGGGAAATGAATCTTTTGAAAAAAAATCCAAAAATTTATCCCTTATATAATTTTAATTTACTAATTTTAAAATGATGTTATAATTATAAACTAAAATTCAAATAAGTTATATAAATTTATTATAATATTTATTCAAAAAAAGGTATGAAACCCATTTTTGAGGAAAACATATATCATAGGAATAAAATGACCTTACTAAAAATTAATTTATTATTCACAAAGTGTTAATTAATATAATGAAAATGATTTAGAATAAATAAATTTTATATATTTTTTATTAATATTAATTATTAATATTTTAATGGCCATGTTATAATGATCACATAATGAAATTTCATTTTTCTTTTAGATAGGTGTTGCATGAAACGTAAGCTATCAAAGAGATTACATTTGTTTAAAAAGTGATAAAAAATAATGAATTGGGATGTAACAATATATTATTTTCATTATATATATATATGTGTGTGTGTGTGTGTGTTTGTTATTGATTCCGTGAAATATAGTTATTTTAAATGTGGCCATTTTTATTAAAATGATGAATCTATCATAAACAAAAGCATACTCACTTAGTGCACACCAACATCCATAGATAATATCTTTATCTGGAATCCATATTCTCTATAGGGATTATACTCAGTGTGTGTGTCTGAAATATTTTTACAAAAATCAAGCATATCTTAACTGACTACTAATGTTTACGATGGTAGATCAAATAGGTGATTGAGATACAAGGATTGAGGATCAAAAAACATCTCACCAAAAATATCATCATGAATTATCAAACTTACAAACCATTCAAGGGTCACATTATATGATCACAACCAATATCCCTCAAAGAGTAAAACCAATGTTTCATGACACATCATCATGTACATTAATAACTATTTTCAAAATAATAATATATATAAGTGGTACAATAATAATATTTGTGAATATATCATTTTTTAACAAATATCCAAACAATACATTAATGAAATTGAAATTGATAAACCAAACCATTATCAATTTTAAAAATCAATATAACTAAACCATTAAAAAGGGAAATATATACACTATTATTTTAAAAATAACTTTAACATGTAAATATTTCCATTAAAAATTATACATTGAAATCCAATTAATCCAATTATTAATTTTAAATTTCAATATAATAAGTTTTTCAAATCAAATATTATCAGGTTTTTATTTTAATCATTACAAAATATATTTCAAAGAGAAATAAACATTACCTTAAATTTGCATAAATTTTAATTAATCACCATGTTTTCCTAAAATTGAGGCTTCATATGTCATAAATAAAAATATCCTTGATCAACTATATGCCAATTCCATTTAAAAATGGATTATTTCTCAATTTCAAAATATTCATTCCAATTCCATTATCACCAAAATAATCAGTTTATGATTCGAAACATTTAAATAAGATTAACTAATTTCAAATAGAATAAAATTGTAATAAATTAATACACTAATCACATGTAGATGGAATGGTATATAATGTCTTACGTGGAATATGAATGATAAAATGGAAATGATTCAAAAATGAGTCACCTCCTAAGGAGATAACCAAATAAAGGAAGAGTGATCTTAGAATAATAATTTAGAAATAATATTATCAAAAATCCAAATCATCTATTCCAGTTCAAATAAATATCAAGGCTAATAAATCCCAAAATAATAATGAACTAATGGAAAAATAAATATCGAAGTCCAATACAATAAATACATTCAAGACAAGGATCATCAGTTTGAATGGAGCTTCGATTTACCAAGTAGTGACGTTGGAAGAGAAATATTCCACCAGGATTCTCCTATGGTTTTAGTTGGCCATTTTAGTTTTTATAGAGATGAAATAATATATTAATCGTAAATTTTTTTGTGTAATTAACGTGTTACCTATTCCCATAATCTCATTTAGTGACACTATCGACTAGAATAGTGACTTCACAAGCAAGTCAGTGGTCATAATAGAAATGCTTTAACAACTTATCAGTTAACTGGATTGAGGATGAAGACTCACCGACTAGGAGGAGTCCCTCACCAATTATCTAATGGATCACATTTATCTTGTAAATATATATGTTTGAGTCCACACATGCATAAAAGACTAATTTTATCCTCTAAATCCTCAATTCGACTAAAAATATCTGAAAGGAGTGTTCTAAATATTATATCAATATTGGGATAATAAATATTTTTCAAAATGGTACTTATGACTCATTAGATCACCCATCACTAGATAACTCTCCTAAAATTTCTGTTATTCATATTATATGTATTCCAACAATCCATTCTATTTATTTCATTAGTATATTTATTTAGATATTAATTCCATATTTATTCTTTTTTCAATAAGAATAATGGATTGAATGAAATGATCAATGATAATACCTTTTATTTAAGTTTAGAGTCTCCAATTATTTGGTGGAGAATCCATCTAGGAATTATTCTTTGGTTTTCTTTGTTTCTAACTTTTCTATAAATTATTAAACCCCAAGGTACACTCATTTTCATATCTTATTTTTTCGTTCTTATATTATTAATTCTTCATTAATTGACCAGTTGTGCTGAAATTTTAGATGATCTATACAATTACTATTCACTATATTAATTTTTTTTAAATTATCACATAAATTATCTGGACATTTGTATATACTCTTAGGGAAAATATTTCCCTATTTCAAGGAACAATCCTTTACCCCATAAAATTATTATAGGCTTTATATATACTCACCATTAGTACAAACCTTCTTTTATTTTGATAAGTTATCATATTATTTCATCATTCAGAGGCTGATGTAAAAAATCATCCATAACATATACTAGAAAATGAAAATGTATTAGTATAACAAAATGGAAAATGGGATGCCTCTTTTTTTGAGACTGTAGTGGATAGATCATTAAATGATCACAATAACATCTTTCAAAAACATAACATTTTTAAGAAAAATACTAAAAATATATAAATACATTGATTTATCACTTATTTTAGATTCATATAATTATTTAGGTTTAGTATCCTCTAGATTAAATAAGTTAATATAAATTTTAGAGATTATCATGTTAAGGGAATATTCCTAAACCACAAAAAAAATCAATTCTTCATTTATATTCTTATCCCATAATCTCATTATGGTATTTATCATTTTTAATAATTTCCTATAATGGATTTTTGAGGTCTTTAATTCTGTAGTCTTTGATATATAATTAGGCACCCATGACACCAACAATATCATTGTGAATTTATTATAGATCATATAGCCTATATTTATTGAATTTTATTACACCCCCTACTCATAAAGATTTTTTTTTCATATTTCATTATAATTGTATAGTGTTTTATTTATAATCATTATAGACTAATCCATGTATTTCCCATCATTAATGAGAGTGTTTGTGCTTAGATAATTTTCATCCATTGTCTCTTATATTTCATTATATTTCAATATTTTATGTAGCATTTCTTTCTTTAGATCATTAAAGTATGATAACATAAAATTGATAACTATTAGCATAACATTTTTAAGTAATCCTATTATTCAATGTAAAAAATAGTAAAAGACACAACTTAATTCTACTATTCATTTCCTAAACAGGATTCTTATATAGGTTCATTAATAATAGACATAATAGGTTAACCAATAATATGATTACCTTCAATTAGTTGTGTACCCACTTTATCTATTGAAACATCCTTAATTTCCCCCACTTTTATTTATATTATTTAAGTTTATGAGAAAATACTCATTATTCATATAAATAATTATAATATCTATATTCTACTGAGTAAAATCACTAAATTAATCAAATCATAACATATTTAAAAGAAGTTAATATAATATGGAGTAAAAATAGAGATCTAATTATAGGAAACTGGTATTATCTTCGATTCAACATTCAATCCCATAAAAGATAATCAGAATACTATAAAAGCTTATAGGATAAGTCAATGATAATTTATATTTAATTATTTAACACTAATAAATCACATCTCAATATTTACACCACTATTATCTATTCTGAGATATATGGGTGTGGTTTTCATTTTTAAAAAAATTACTATAAGAAAATATGTCAATTAGAAATTGTGAATCAAATGGAATTTTTTTGTAGAAAAATCATAATGTGATAATCTACTACTTTTTTTGTTTGGGTATAGTATGATATGTAGATATAATATATATAATTCATTTGAATAAAAATAGGATATCTCCATAAAATTCATTTCTAAGTCCAAAGATGTTCACAATATCTCATTTGGTATCATTATATTTTATCACATCAATATACAATGTTCCCGCTCAAACTCCTAAATGAACAGGGTCTTTAAAATACCTCAAATGTCACTGTCTTATAATGAAATGATATTCTTAAGCATACAAAAGGCATTGAATTATAATTTTAATTATAATACAACATCATATTTGTCAAAATATTATGTATCCAATATCCTTACATTCAAATCTAATTGAGGATTGTGATTGCTAGACATTTTCAATGAGTTCCTATGATCGTCTCAACATAATTAATGGATTAAAAAAAATTTCATATCAGGATCTGTCTAAAACCATCTCTTTAATATTCTATGATTTATTAATATTATAGGATAAAAATATAGTTTTGATTCACTAACATCCCTTTTTTTGTTCCATAATGCACTTTTTTTTTCAGAATATCAATTATTTCTATCTCTCATAGATATGAAGTATCTATTTTGGAATATAATACTAGTCTAGTTAATTTACCTCCATATTTCATTCTCATATACTTATTCATTTATATTTAGATTCCAATTAAAATATTTTCGATATTTGAATGTGGAAAACTCTTTAATTCATGGTAATTTGATCTTCTCATTTTACTCATTCAATAATATTCTTGATAAATACTCACACTCATTTTTATAATTCAATAAGTTTTAAAGATATATTCATTTAATATTTATATATAAACATTATAATACTTATTCAAAATATTAAGAAATTCCTAAAATTTTAATCCTCACTTCTTAATAACTTATTGTTGTTTTTTTACAACATGATACTTCCATTCACCATGGGTAAAACCACAGTAATGTTCAACATCCATATTAAATTCACATATCTAGTATCCTTATCTTGAATCATGTAAATTTAAATAATAATTATTTTATATCCTTAAATTTTATCTCTATATTTCCATATTTAATCAATATAATCCTTGAATTTTGATATATCATGACATTTTGAATAATATATAAATATCATACCACATTAATGTTTTTTACTTATTATTAACAATTAGGTATCCTCATGTTTTAATTTAAAAATCATATTATTATCCATTACATAAAATAATATTACTCATATGTATTATATTGAGGACTATGTCTTTGTTAAATTTATAGTGAGAAACCTGAGAGTTATAGTGGATCGTGAAGTTGGGAATGAGAATTGGGTGAATTAGTAATAATAACATTATTTTATCTAATAAAAATTTATTTTTCATACTTTAAATCACATTAGTTAAGAATCACTATCACCTATTAGGATTTAAATAGATATACATTTCTAACCAAACACACACCAATGTGAAATATAGAAACTCAGAGTAATTTTGGTACATATTTTTAACATGGTTTGACCCTAATGTGGGATACCAACTCATTTCCTAGTTCAATTCCTATCGCGACACATATTCTCCACTAATAATATTATATTCAATTAATGTAGATTTTACAAGGATTATCATGAATCTTATACATCCATATTACATAATTATGAGATAAACCTATTATAAAGGTCATGTTATTTCACTATAATCCAAAAATTTAGGGATCATTATACATAACACCATAGTATATATTATGGAATTACACCATATGGTCTTCTTAAAACATTTGCCACCTCTTTAAGGGTTATAATCATGTTGTCATGGGATGTCTATACACCCTCAAAATTGATCCACATCCTCAAACAGATTCTATTTAGTTCTAGATCATCAAAACATAACAAAAATACCCAATCTCTATTTTATTAGGATTAAATCTTATAATATAATGTATAATAAGTAACTAGTGAATTTTACACTGAGATATTGGTATTTTTTTAATCCCTCGATTTTTTCTTTTTTTTCTCAACTTTCCTTGGCTCAGTAGTTCTATTATGGTAGACATATTTTATAGCTTATTCCACATATATTTCTATCCTTTTGTAAAGACCCGTAAATTTCAAGGAAATTTTTTTTCTTAATTTTCTTTGGAATTTTACAAGAACGCAGTTTTTGATGGCACCTGATTCCGAGGCCCGGTGTGCCCGGAATCAATTTCCGAAGTTTGGCTCGGGTACGTTTAGTGAACGGATGAGCGGGTTTTTCTAACATTTGAACCGGTGCCCGGAATCGAATTCTGAAGGCACCGATGAAATCGCAGCACCGGTATTCTCCTAGAAACACCTCTTCCGGAGTTGCGTTTGCTCGAGTGTGGTTTTTAATTTTCGGGCTTAAGATTAAGAAATAAAATAATTTTACGACAAGTTTATTTTATTTCACTTATGCCACTTGGAAGCCACTTGAAGCCACTTAAAGACATCTTAAACTGAGTTGATCCTGATAGGATGCTATCCAGAAATATCATACCCCCTTGGTAGGATATTTGCGAGGTGGGGCCCGCACGAGCCCCACCGTTTCTTTCCGCTAAGTAACGCACCCGCGAAAACCCATCATTATGAAAGTCAACTGACGCGTTTTCTTAAATTCTTAACAGACCATTTAATTGGGTGGTTTATTTTGTAAATTAAATGAGCTGTTTCTTTCGTTGAATTAATTCAACGAATTGATGGGTCCTTTTTACCCGTTTACATTTGTTGGCCTAATAATAAAATAAGACCAACCTCTCTTTTTTGGGGATTACTCGTTGATATAGAATCCTTGTATCTTCTTCCTCCTTCGTGAAGAACGCGAAGAACGTGAAGAATGCGAAGAACGCCCATCCCGAAAATCGACGACGCGACGCCGTGATCCGCGATGCCGATGACGTTCTTCTGCGACGTCTCTTCCTCCGCGACGGATCTTCGATCGACTGCTTGAGGTAAGAGTCTCGGACCTTCCTTTTTTATCTCCTTCATGATTCTTTACCAAAACATGGATTTATTTAATTAAATTAAATCTGCTGTTTCATGGTGCGTTGAGTTCGCCGACTCAAGGCCGTGTTCCGCGACGACGCGACGCCCTTCCGCAACGACGTGACGATCTCCACCTTCCGCGACGAGCAATTCCGCGAAGAAAGCTCACGCACGACGGCCAACGAGGTAGGGATTTTATAAATTTGGAATACCCCTCTTTATAATCCCGTGAACGTTCTTTAAAAATTAAAGAACCGGTTTCAAATGAACAATTATATTTTATTAAAATTGTCAGTTCATGTGTTGAACAATTTCTCCCGTTGTTTTTATCTAACGCGGAGGGTGCGGGTCAAACGAACACGGCCCGACAACCCTCCGACGTTCTTCGTGTTTTGTGGATTTGGCGGGCGATGAAGGAACGTGCCGCAACGGATGTTTGATGATCCCGCAGTGAAGATCGGAACCCGGGAGGAACAACGGCGCAGACGAGAAGGAAAACGGGCCACCGGAGCGACTCCGGCGGCCCGCGGAAGTCGGCGGCGGCACGGGTCACCGGCGCGGCGGCGCCGGCGGCCGGAGGTGGCGGCGCCCGTGGACCCGCGGCCGCGCGGGTCCGGCGCGCCCGGGTGTCCAGGGCGGCACCCCGCGGGTGCCGAGGGGTTGTCACACGACACCCCCCGGGTGTCAAGGGCGGCACCCCGCAGGTGCCGCGGGGTTGTCACGCGACACCCCCATGGTGTCATGGGCGGCACCCCGCGGGTGCTGCGGGGTTGCCGCGCGACACCCCCCGGGTGTCCAGGGCAGCACCCCGCGGGTGCCGCACGGTCGTCACGCGGCGCCCCCGGGTGTCCATGGTGGCACCCCGCGGGTGCCGCGGGGTTGTCACGCGACACCCACCGGGTGTCCACGGCAACACCCCGCGGGTGCCGCGAGGATGTCACGCGGCGCGTCCGGCTGTCTGGCCGACACCCCGCGGGTGCCGCAGGGGTGTCACGCGGGGCGGCGGCTCCCCCCCGCGTCGGCCGCTCGGCCGCTCGGCCTAGCCGAGCCGGACCGGCCCTGGCCGGGCCGGGGTGACCCGGTTCGGGCCGACCAAGGGGGGGGGGGGGGGGGTCGGGCCGGGTCGGCCTGGACCCGGACCCCCCGTTTTTTCGAACTGCTTTCGGTCAAATGCCCGTAACTTGAGCTACGGGCCTCCGTTTGACAAGCCATCTTCGGCAACACGACCCTTGGATCGAGACTGTCGTTTATGTTTATCGCACTCAAGGTTTCGGAATACTTTGAGTTCGTCCGGGTTGGTTCGTACACGAAACCAACTGGGCCCCCGGAGCGGAAACGCTCATATCTTGAGCTACGGATGTCCGATTGACGTGCCGTCAGTTTTTGTGGATTCCTCTAAGTGAGACGGATCTTTTGGAATACTCCGCCCGAGGTTCGGACGCAGGTGGAGTACGGTCGGGTTGGTTTTGCCTTAAAAACCAACCGGGCCCCTGGGACGAAAATGCCAATAACTCTCAGACCGGGCGTCTGAATGACGCGCCGTCTGCGACGTTGAGTTCCTGTTGACTGTACGGAACTTTTGGATACATCAACTTCGGACTTACTGACAGTTGATGTATTGGCCTCTCGGCTCATGGAGCGGACCCTCTCGAACGAGCTTGTTGTGTCCGGGAACCCTAGTGATGGCTGCGACTGCTACTTCGACAGTGATGACCGTGCAGAGATCCTTAGTGGACTACGACGACGACCGTGCAAAGATCCTTAGTGGAGTGCGGAGACGACTGTGCAGAGATCCTTAGTGGACTGCGACGACGACGGTGCAGAGATCCTCAGTGGACTGCGACGATGAAGACGGCTGGTCTTGTATCATATGTGGGTCCTAGCTGTGCTGGTCTTGTATCCTATGTGGGTCCCAGCTTAGAAGATTCAATACTGGTCTTGTATCCTATGTGGGTCCCATTATAGTTGAATCAAAGAAGACGGCTGGTCTTGTATCCTTTTTGGGTCCTAGCTGTGCTGGTCTTCTATCCTATGTGGGTCCCAGTTTAGATGATTCAATACTAGTCTTGTATCCTATGTTGGTCCCAGTATAGTTGAATCAATGAAGACAGCTGGTCTTGTATCCTATGTGGGTCCTAGCTGTGCTGGTCTTGTATCTTATGTGGGTCCCAGTATAGATGAATCAATGAAGAGTGATGGTCTTGTATCCTATGTGGGTCCCATCTTAGATGACTCTGTGCTGGTCTTGTATCTTATGTGAGTCCCAGCATAAATGAAACGATGAGGACGGCTGGTCTTGTATCCTATGTGGGTCCCAGCTTAGATGATTCAGTATCTATGTCTGATCATCTCTTTCACCCTTTTTGATGATGTATACCTGTGTGAGCTGAATCTTCTGTTTACTCTCCTTTGTGGATTGTGTTGAGCTATCCTGTGTGGATTTACAGTTTACTCTCCTTTGTGGATTGTGTTGTGCTATCCTGTGTGGGTATACGTTTTGCTTTCCTGTGTGGACTGGGTTGTGCTTGGGCTCGGACGCTGGAGCCGAACGGGAATTGATGACTTAGGTATATGTATGGGCATATACCTAAGTCGTGTCAGATGTTACTTCGTGATTGTATCTTTCCTTTGTGGATTATCCTTCGTGGATTTCGGGAGACCTTCAGGGGTCTCGGGGTCCCTACTGAGTAGCTTATACTCACCCCTGTACGGGATATGCCCGCACTTCGTGGTGTTGGTTGCAGACGACGGACATCACTGACCGTGGTGGAGGCATGCGAAGCAGGACGGTACCTGGAGGTGGACCACTGGGCGGGACGTGCTCGGAGCGGACGGCTAGACCGAGGATCTGTGGAGGCTATCTGTACCCACCCTTCAGGTGGGACCTTCAGAGAACGGCTCTACGCTGCAACTTTTCTTTACAGTTGTTGTTTTCCCCTTTCATTTGTACTTTACAGCTGGGCTTGTATTTCCGGCCCTTTGACTTCCAGCACAGCTTGTTACCGTTTTACTTAGTGTTTACTTTACCGCTTGCTTACTCTGTGGTGCTTGTTACTTTTCAAAGGAAATGCCTTCCCTTTTTGTTGGGATTTGCGCCTTGGTGCTAGTCGCTAGCCCCTAGACTATGGAAGGCGAGCTTGTGGTAGTCACGGCACGGGCCCCGAGGACGGGTCGTGACAAATTGGTATCAGAGGTGGTCGGTTCTACCAGAGACTCTGATCTTTCTTCTTTGTGAAGCAATAGTGTTTAGCGTATTGGGTGTGGTTATCAGTCCAGGGAGTCCAGTGTTGGTGCGGCGGCCGACGTATCCGTACACCAGGACCCTGACTTGTGATTTCCGACTTAATGCACAAAAACATTGATTGCATGTGTGTTCAAGTTTTCTTTGTGATTACTTGTTTCAGCTCACCAGGTATACTATTCTGACCATGGCGCACCTGCTTCTTTCAGGATGGCCCCACGACGGCAGCCAACTAGGGTTCCGAGAGTGGAGCGTGATGACAGCCCACCGAGCGACGAGGCCTCGGTGCAGGGCTCCTTGTCAGCAGAGGCACCGGCGGTACCTTTACCCGCCGAGCCACCGATGCTACCATCCCCAGCCGCGAACGATGCACGTCGCCTTAGCGCGCTGCACGAGTTCTAGCGTCAGCGACCGCCCAGGATCCGCGGGGAGACAGACCCCCAGGCAGCCGAGGACGGGCTGGAGGCAGTGGTGCGGGTTTTCAGGCTAGTAAGGACACCAGCAGACCTCATGGTGATTCTCGCGGCGATCCTACTGCACGCAGCAGCAGGGCGATGGTGGAGCTTGATGCTCCAGGTACATGATGAGGCCTCCCTCATCTGGACGGACTTCGAGAGCCTCTTTCGCTCAGAGTTCATCCCGGCCACCCTCCGTGCGGTGCGCATTCAAGAGCTTCTTCAGCTGCAGCATGGCAGCTTGACGGTCGCCCAGTACGCAGTGAGGTTCACCGACCTTTCTCTCTACTCGACAGACATGGTACGGGACCCCTTCTTCCGGGCCCGGACTTTCGAGCAGGGATTGAGACACGAGATCAGGGCATCGCTGATCTCCCTCAGCATCCCGACACATGAAGGAGTGCTAGAGAGAGCCCTTCTGATCGAGAGCTTTTTGGCTGAGTCTACAGCGAGACCTACCACAGGGCGGCAGGTGGCGGAGTCTTCGGCAGTAGGTAGCCGACGGATGACTCAGGGTTCCGGCAGACAACCTTGGGACACTGGCTCAGCAGTGTGGGGCACACAGCGCGAAGCCAGCCTTCCGAGAGGCAGGTAGTGCTACTCGTGCGGCGGACAGGGCCACATGGCTCGTGGCTGCCCGACCCGCCGTACAGATGAGCAGCAGGCGGTAGAGGGACCTCCCAGACAGAGATTCGGCCACGGTGGCCCGCAGGGTACAGGCGGACGAGGCAGAGGAGCTGGCCGAGTAGCCGATGGTGGGAGACACTTCGAGGTGTTTCCACCACCACCACGAGGAGGTCCACCCCGACCGAAGGGTGTTGGTGGACAGGGGAGAGCTCAGCTTCAGGCATCTGAGGCCTTCGATCATGGAGCTCTGGGAGCAAGTGGACAAAAGCGAAACTAGTGGATACGTCTTTTGTACTTCTAGTTCCTTGTTGCTATTGTGTAGCGTCTTTGTATTATGAGCTGCAATAATAAAAGACGCATACCTTTGTGATGTTTTCATTCCTGTCCTCTTTTGTGTTTTTACTAAGAGGTTCCAGTTTTGACTGTTGACTTGACCCTCACTTGTGAGACATCTACTGGAGGAGACCCAGTTACCACACACTGATGCCGACAGTGTGACTCAACCCTTGGAGGCGAGAGTAACGGTTGGATCTCTTGGTAGTAGCATCGAGGCCTTACGAATTCATCGTTGGTATGGATTAGTATCCTCCATGTCGGTATTGACTGTATTAGGCAAATAATGTGGTTCATCCAGGGGATGGGACCGGATTTTCTCTTATCGGCAAAGAAGAAATCTTAGCAGCTCTTGTGGGGCCGGAGATGGTCTAGGCCACAACTGAGATGGTCCAGGTCATCCAGGGGCGGATGAGTACAGCTCAGAGCTGGCAGAAGTCATATGCTGACAGGAGGCGGAGGCCACTAGAGTTCGAGGATGTCGACCATTTCTTCTTGCTGGTCTCACCTCGGCGTGGTTTGCGGAGATTTGGTCAAGGCGGCAAGTTGTCTCCACGCTTCATCGGGCCTTTCCAGATCCTCAGCAGGATTGGCGAGGTGGCTTATTGCCTGGCTCTGCCACCTCAGTTGCACCGGGTGCACGACGTCTTCCACGTATCTCAGTTGAGGAGATACGTGCATGACCCGACGTACATCATTGAAAATGGTGAGCTAGACGTGGATGATGGGGCGACTTTTGCGGAGGTCCCGGTGGAGATAGAGGATCAACATGAGCGGGTCCTACGTGGGTGATCGATTCATCTAGTGTTCATCAGATGGCAGCATGGGAACCTCCAAGAGATCACTTGGGAGCGGGGGGCTCAGATGCGTGCTCAGTACCGCCTTTGTTTCCCTTGTTTATGATGTATCTTTACGGGGACGTAAAGCCCTGTGGTGGGAGTAATGTAAAGACCCGTAAATTTTAAGGAATTTTTTTTTCTAAATTTTCTTTGGATTTTTACAAGAACACAGTTTCTGACGGCACCTGATTCCGAGGCCCGGTGTGCCCGGAATCAATTTCCGAAGTTTGGCTCGGGTACGTTCAGTGAACGGACGAGCGGGTTTTTCAAACTTTTGAACCGGTGCCCGGAATCGAATTCTGAAGGCACCGATGAAATCACAGCGCCGGTATTCTCCTAGAAACGCCTCTTCTGGAGTTGCGTTTGCTCGGGTGTGGTTTTTAATTTTCGGGCTTAAAGTTAAAAAATAAAATAATTTTACGACAACTTTATTTTATTTTACTTAAGCCACTAGAAAGCCACTTGAAGCCACTTAAAGACGGCTTAAACTAAGTTGATCCTGATAGGATGCTATCCAGAAATATCATACCCCCTTGGTAGGATATTTGCGAGGTGGGGCCCGCACGAGCCCCGCCGTTTCTTTCCGCTAAGTAACGCACCCGCAAAAACCCGTCGTTATGAAAGTCAACTGACGCGTTTTCTTAAATTCTTAACAGACCATTTAATTGGGCGGTTTATTTCGTAAATTAAATGGGCTGTTTCTTTCGTTGAATTAATTCAACGAATTGATGGGCCGTTTCTTACCCGTTTTCGTTTGTTGGCATAATAATAAAATAAGACCAACCTCTCTTTTTTGGGGATTACTCGTTGAGACAGAATCCTTGTATCTTCTTCCTCCTTCGTGAAGAACGCGAAGAACGCGAAGAACATGAAGAATGCCCTACCCGAAAATCGGCGACGTGACGTCGTGATCCGCGACGCCGACGACATTCTTCTGCGACGTCTCTTCCTCCGCGACGGATCTTCAATCGACTGCTTGAGGTAAGAGTCTCGGACCTTCCTTTTTATCTCCTTCGTGATTCTTTACCAAAACACGGATTTAATTAATTAAATTAAATCTGCTGTTCCATGGTGCATTGAGTTTGCCGACTCAACGCCGTGTTCCGCAACGACGCGACGCCCTTCCGCGACGACATGACGATCTCCACCTTCCGCGACGGGCAATTCCTCGAAGAACGCTCATACGCGACGGCCAATGAGGTAGGGATTTTATAATTTTGGAATACCCCTCTTTATATTCCCGTGAACGTTCTTTAAAAATTAAAGAACCGGTTTCAAATGAACAATTTTATTTTATTAAAATTGTCGGTTCATGTGTTGAACAATTTCTCCCGTTGTTTTTATCTAATGCGGAGGGTGCGGGTCAAATGAACATGGCCCGGAAACCCTCCACCGTTCTTCATGTTTTTCGGATTTGGCGAGCGACGACGGAACGTGCCGAAACGGATGTTTGATGATCCCGCAGTGAAGAACAGAACCCGGGAGGAACAACGGCGTAGACGAGAAGGAAAACGGGCCACCAGAGCGACTCCGGCGGCCCGCGGAAGCCGGCGGAGGCACGGGTCGCCGGTGCGGCGGCGCCGGAGGCCGGAGGTGGCGGTGCCCGTGGACCCACGGCCGCGCAGGTCCGGCGCGCCCGGGTGTCCAGGGCGGCACCCCGCGGGTGCCGCGGGGTTGTCACGCGACACCCCCCAGGTGTCCAGGGGGGCACCCCACGGGTGCCGCGGGGTTGTCACGCGACACCCCCGGGTGTCCAGGGGGGGCACCCCGCGGGTGCCGCGGGGTTGTCACGCGACACCCCCCTGGTGTCCAGGGCGGCACCCCGCGGGTGCCGCGGGGTTGTCAAGCGACACCCCCAGGGTGTCCAGGGCGGCACCCCGCGGGTGCCGCGGGGTTGTCGCGCGACACCCCCCGGGTGTCCAGGGCGGCACCCCGCAGGTGCCGCGGGGTTGTCACGCGGCGCCCCCGGGTGTCCAGGGTGGCACCCCGTGGGTGCCGCGGGGTTGTCACGCGACACCCCCTGGGTGTCCAGGGAGACACCCCACAGGTGCCGCGAGGTTGTCACGCGGCGCGTTCGGCAGTCTGGCCGACACCCTGCGGGAGCCGCATGGGTGTCACGTGGGGCGGCGGCTCCCCCCCCCCCCCCCCCCCCGCGTCGGCCGCTCGGCATAGCCGATCCGGACCGCCCCTGGCCGGGCCGGGTCGACCCGGTTCCGGCCGACCAAGGGGGGGGGGGGGGGTCGGGCCGGTTCGGCCCGGACCCGGACCCCCCGTTTTTTCGGACCGCTTTCGGTCAAATTCCCGTAACATGAGCTACGGGCCTCCATTTGACGAGCCATCTGCGGAAACGTGACCCTTGGATCGAGACGGTCGTTTCGATTTATCGCACTCAAGGTTTCGGAATACTTTGAGTTCAGCCGGGTTGGTTTGTACACGAAACCAACCGGGCCCCCGGAGCAGAAACACTCATATCCTGAGCGACGGACGTCCGATTGACGTGTCATCAGTTTTGGTGGATTCCTCTAAGTGAGACAAATCTTTTGGCATACTCCGCCCGAGGTTCGGACGCAGGTGGAGTACAGTCGGGTTGGTTTTGCCTTAAAAACCAACTGGGCCCCTGGGACGAAAATGCCAATAACTCTCAGACCGGGCGTCCGAATGACGCGCCTTCTGCGACGTTGAGTTCCTATTGACGGTACGGAACTTTTGGATACATCAACTTTGGACTTTGTGACAGTTGATGTATCGTCCTCTCGAATCGTGGAGCGGACCCTCCCGAACGAGCTTGCTGTGTGCGGGAACCCTAGTGCTAGCTGCAACTGCTACTTCGACAGCGCTGACCGTGCAGAGATCCTTAGTGGACTGCGATGACGACCGTGCAGAGATCCTCAGTGGACTGTGGCGACGACTGTGCAGAGATCCTGAGTGGACTACGACGACGACGGTGCAGAGATCCTCAGTGGACTGCGATGATGAAGACAGCTGGTCTTGTATCCTATGTGGGTCCTAGTTGTGTTGGTCTTGTATCCTATGTGGGTCCCAGCTTAGATGATTCAATACTGGTCTTGTATCCTATGTGGGTCCCAGTATAGTTGAATCAATGAAGACAGCTGGTCTTGTATCCTATGTGGGTCCTAGCTGTGCTGGTCTTGTATCCTATGTGGGTCCCAGCTTAGATGATTCAATACTAGTCTTGTATCCTATGAGGGTCCCAGTATAGTTGAATCAATGAAGACAACTGGTCTTGTATCCTATGTGGGTCCTAGCTGTGCTGGTCTTGTATCCTATGTGGGTCCCAGCTTAGATGATTCAATACTGGTCTTGTATCCTATGTGGGTCCTAGCTGTGCTGGTCTTGTATCCTATGTGGGTCCCAGCTTAGATGATTCAATACTGGTCTTGTATCCTAGGTGGGTCCCAGTATAGTTGAATCAATGAAGACAACTGGTCTTGTATCCTATGTGGGTCCTAGCTGTGCTGGTCTTGTATCCTATGTGGATCCCAGCTTAGATGATTCAATACTAGTCTTGTATCCTATGTGGGTCCCAGTATAGATGAATCAATGAAGAGTGCTGGTCTTGTATCCTATGTGGGTTCCAGCATAA
Organism: Viscum album; assembly: GCA_963277665.1. Taxonomy (NCBI): domain Eukaryota; kingdom Viridiplantae; phylum Streptophyta; class Magnoliopsida; order Santalales; family Viscaceae; genus Viscum; species Viscum album. Next base: position 1,697,532,509 of record OY728138.1, on the reverse strand, counting down.
ATGAAACGATGAGGACGGCTGGTCTTGTATCCTATGTGGGTCCCAGCTTAGATGATTCAGTATCTATGTCTGATCATCTCTTTCACCCTTTTTGATGATGTATACCTGTGTGAGCTGAATCTTCTGTTTACTCTCCTTTGTGGATTGTGTTGAGCTATCCTGTGTGGATTTACAGTTTACTCTCCTTTGTGGATTTTGTTGTGCTATCCTGTGTGGGTATACGTTTTTATTTCCTTTGTGGACTGGGTTGTGCTTGGGCTCGGACGCTGGAGCCGAACGGGAATTGATGACTTAGGTATATGTATGGGCATATACCTAAGCCGTGTTAGATGTTACTTTTTGATTGTATATTTCCTTTGTGGATTATCTTTCGTGGATTTCATTAGACCTTCGGGGGTCTCAGGGTCCCTACTGAGTAGCTTATACTCACCCCTGCACGGGCTATGCCCGCACTTCGTGGTGTTGGTTGCAGACGACGGACAGCACTGACCGTGGTGGAGGCGTGCGGAGCAGGATGGTACCTAGAGGTGGACCACTGGGCGGGACGTGCTCGGAGCGGACGGCTGGACCGAGGAGCTGTAGAGGCTATCTGTACCCACCCTTCAGGTGGGAACTTCAGAGGACGGCTCGACGTTGCGGCTTTTCTTTATAGTTGATGTTTTCCCCTTTCAGTTGTACTTTACAGTTGGGTTTGTATTTCCGGCCCTTTTACTTCCAGCACAGCTTGTTACAATTTTACTTAGTGTTTACTTTACCGCTTGCTTACTCTGTGGTTCTTTTTTACTTTTCAAAGGGAATGCCTTCCCTTTTTGTTGGGATTTACGCCTTGGTGCTAGTCGCTAGCCCCTGGCCTATGGAAGGCGGGCTTGGGCTAGTCACGGCACGGGCCCCGAGGACGGGTCGTGACACCTTTCTCTTCAAAATCCAATTTGTATTTTATTTTCTCATAGGTTCTATAGTTCTACTTCTTCCCTCAAGGGTTACTCTTATTCTCTATATAAACTCAATATCCATTTTTCATGCTACATTATTCAATGAATTCTAATGTCCCTATACATACACATTAATTCTATATAGAATTAATTTTTTTTTTCTATACGAATAAAAACATTTCTTTAGAGTCACATGATATTCAAATGTACATGATGGTAAATTTTATTTTTGTCTTATTTATTAATTTATGTAAATATATAAATATTATGGAATTCACACAAGAAAACATGCTCTTGATTAACACCCATTTTATTATTTTCCTATGATACCAATATCATTCTAATTTAGTAAAATCAAAAGAGCGTGTCTCATAATTTCCTCACCTTCTCATTTCTATTATTGTCACCAAAATACCAAGCCTTTTTATTTCTCATTTTTATTCATATTTCACTATATTTGTTAAAAATTTATTTTAGTATTTATCCTAATAAACTCAAATTACCATTCATCATAATATAATTCCATAAAGTCTAAATTTTAATCATCTGTCGTACTATATAGTATTCATCATTTGTAGGGGAGTATTTAATTAATCATTTCTCGTTTTTGGAGTCCATTACCAGCCCTGATCAGAAGAAGATTCATCAAGATATCATTATTTCGGATGATGAAGATAGGGTATGCTTCACTGAGGCGAACTCCAGGGAATTTAAAAGCAATGATTATAGAGGTCTGATTCACCAACAGGGAAGCCAGGATGAATCGGGTGAGTGGCTTTGGTGCAAAGAGCTTCCCTCAAAGATGAAATTTCTAGTTTGGTGAGTTAGATTTCAGGCCTTTCCCACGTATGATAACATCCAGACAAAAGGCATTTTCTTGGCATCCAGATTTGTATGTTGCAGGAGCCCCAAGAGGGAATCAGTTTGGCACCATTTCTTCAGAAGCGAATGGGAAGGCCTTCTCTAGATTAGTTCAAATAAAAGGACATATTTCAGGTCTTGCTGTAATTCTATATAGGAATTTCTGGAAAGGTGGTTCAAGGGAGCCGAGACTAATGGAATAGAGTCCAAGTTCCAGTGCTATATTTTAACCTGAATTTTCTAGAAAATTTGGGAGGCGTGGAACAAAGCCAGATGGGAGGTCAGACCCTTGTCTTCTCTTCATATAATGTGTTCGAAGGGGGTGCTATGTGAGTTAATGTCTCTAATGAAGAGGGTCATGAACTGTTCTGGGGGTTCTAATCCTATGCATGGTTCAGTGTGCATCTCGATGATGCTGGGGGGTTGGGTAAGATGGAAGCCCCTATCATTGGCCTTAAACTAAATGATTTCGGTTCATTAATGAATGGAGTTATGCGAGGGGCGTATGGTTCGGGACAACAGTGGATCAGTCATAATGGAATTTAACAACATCCATGGTCCGAGGAACTCGATGGGGGTGGAGGTACGAGCATTACATTCTGGTGTTATGCTATGAAAAAGGTTCTTGTTGATGATAATGGAAGTGCAGTCGGACTCTGAGGTGCTCATTCGGGATATCCAAGGGAGAGGTGATGTCCCTTGGTGTTGGACATACTTGGTTCATGCTTGTGGAGTAGAGCTTTCTAATGATTGTGTTGTCCGCCATATCCCAAGAGAGGCCAACTTTCCCACAGACACTCTTTCTCGTGGATGTAGTCTTGACAACCCTTTGGTGATCTTCTCTTCACTAGGTTCTCTACCTTAGGAATGTATAAGCTTTGTGTTAGGGGATACTTTGGGACTCCATCATTTCAGCCCTCCGTGATCTTGTAATGTAATGTTCCTCTCTTTGAAATAAAAAAATCAATGTTTAGTTACATTATAGAAAAATTGTCTTCTTATATCACATTTCTGAATCAGAACCATGTTTTTGAGTTACAAAAACATAAATCACATCACATCCAATGATTGGTCTATTTTCTCATTTCTAGAATAAATAATATACAGAAATTATCTATTTTTCGGGAAAAATAAAATATCTAATGTTTATCAGACCATAGTCTTCCCCTCATATACTCGATTGTATTGAATTCCATCAAAATATATTTGAGAGTAATTATTGGACCATTGATGGATATTCCTAGATTTTACTCAACATTTTTTTTAATATTCTCCCAAAATAATGAAGTTTATCAAAATCACATCTAATTATTATTTATGAAAACATAGAATTGAATTAGTTCATGTATAATAATTATTATAATTTGAACATTAAATTATAGTTTCGACAATATTTGTTTTCATTTTCATCAAAATATTTATTTTAAACATATAATTTTAGACATTAATAAGTCACTATGTTTTCTTCTTTATTTGGTCTTCTTCTCCAAAGATTATGACCAACTTCTCATAAATTTATTTCTAGATTCACACGCCCTTTTACGAATTGCTGATGTCTAAAACAATAATGATATAATCTTGTATCATTGATATAAATTTTATTTTCAACATTTTAAATCAAGACTATTATGTTTCCAGTATGAAAAAACCATTATGTCATCTAAGTGCTACATAAACCTTTCGGGCCTTACATGATTCCAAAATCATCCTTACATAGGCCCAATCCTATAGATATTTTTAATTGGTATATTCTAAATAATTTTTACTATTCTATATATGATCATTAATATATTACCATTTGATTTTTACATATTTTTATGATACTCTAATATGCATGGATTATTTCGTACGCAGCCAGATTATGTTTTCATAGTGAGAGATAAGTTTTTGTGAATACCTAGACTATGCTTATGCAGATCATGAAGGATTATTATAATGTTATTCCTATTTCATTTTAATACATTTAGGTTGAGATAATTTTTAATAAAATCAAGGGATAATTATTACACAACACATGCTTCATCCTTATAGTTTTATACATTGTAAAATAATTAAACACATGTAAATTATAGAATGATTCAAACAAAATATGATCTATATCAAATGTATTTTGGCCATATAAAATATTCCCAAAATAGCAACTGATTAATATTCAACTAAATATTATGTTGCCATCGGACATGGAACTAATGGGTTCATTTTCTAATATTTTATCTATATTACATTATCACCACTAGTAATATTATGCAATATAATTAATATACTATTCATGACTATTATAAAAACCATTGGGGGCATTGATTCACTAATTCAATATCTCTGAAAATGAAAAAAAAAAATTAAATCACAATGATTCATTCTTATGTTCCAAAATGTAATAGAATCTCTATCACATTATTTTCCAACATGAAATAGATCCTATTTCAGATGTTATTAGATGTCAAAAAAATAATTCCCTTTAATTAATCCCAAATAAAATTTTCATTAAAATAAAATCCAATTTAAAACAAATTAACAATATACATTACATATTCATACGGAACTTCAATGTCCCCCTTTTAAATAATTATTAACTAAAACAATTATTCCTAAATCAATTTACCATACCTCCATCAAATTAATATAAAATTAATTGGGATAAAACTATTCTACTAATTATTGACATTTTAGGTTAGAATTAGAGTTTTCTCAATGTGTTTATCAATAGCTTCAAATTCTTTCCAAGATTCCATCACTTCCATTATGCTCAATTTATTCCATGAGATGTGGTAAGGACAATATTTTCTTATTAAATATTCAACTATAATTATACAAGGGAAAACCTTTTTAGAAAAAGGGTTACAATTTTAGATAATAAAGAGGTACATGAACCCTCATTAATGAGGTTTCAACTAAAACATAAAATATTTTGGGTTTTCCATATTTATTTTCGAGAAATTTATTGAACCCTCACTAACTTGAACACACAAATATAATATATTCATGTGACCAATATTTATTCCAATTTTTGATAGATGATCATGACCCTTGATAAAAATAATTAAAATGAGTTAACATAGTGATGGTATAATGGATACCATACCTCATCCATTAAATTTTTGTTGGGGATTATCATCTTTCTAGATTCAAGAGTATGTTATTAAATAAGGGATATTTGATAATTTTTTATATCTCCCCATAAATTGATGATTTCTAATATAATTAGCATTTAATATCAATTATATTATCAATAGAAGAAATATCTGGTAATGTTTTTTCTTTCAATAATCCGAATGGTTTTAGAGGTAGGAATATGAATTGTTTCTCAACCTATAAATTGTTTTCCATGATTCCCTATAGTATCAAAAACTATGAATGATTACATCCTTATTATCATACAAAATCTATACATCATATAGAATTATGAATTATATAATTCTACATCATTCATCATTTTTAATCTATATTATCTTAAATATATAACTTACAATAATCTTTATTTTCTTCAAATTATATATTCGGTAACAATTACAACAGATATGTCCATATAATTAAAAACTCTTTTAGAACAATATCAATTTTATAATTTGGTGTGAACTCGTTATTTCTAGTTTATTCTTGATTATATGAGTCAATAGTAATATTCCACTATTATTTAATTAATTATTTTTAAATATAAAAATATTCACTATTTTTTGGTATGTTTTCCATCCACTTTTCATATACTAAACACATATTAAAATGTTTTTAATAACACTATTTTTTATTCATTTTAACATCTTGAAAAAGAGTCACAATAACCAATCTGATATATTTATGCCTCCCGTAGATAGATTAAATTTTGGATTTCAGAGTCATCTCTTTATACATGATGTTCATGAAATTTTTAAATGTTTCATTATATGGACTCTCTTACCAAAGTAAAACCATTTCATTCCTATTATTTTTTCTGCTTGTTCACAAAAATTTATATACTTATTATAAAAGAATTGTTAAAAACCATTCTTCCTTGATTTATCTCCCAATAAATACTTTCATCACTTTTTACTTATAAATTTATGGTGTTCTCCTTTCATTAAAATGTGACTTGTTTGTGATATTATATATGAAAAATACTCATAGAATAGAAAAAAATCATTTTCATAGTCACTAAATTTCTGTAAGAATTCAAATATATACCTTGTGAATTTATTTTTCATGTACTTTTATGGTTGCAGGTTTACTATATATTTAATATATTTTAACATTTTCCTCCCATATTAATAGGGATTCTATCACATGTATAATCCTCACATTACAATGGAATTCAATTTTCTTAAACACAAACATTCAATAATGAAATTATCTTGTAAATATTATTTTTTTATTACATTTTAATGAAGTATATCAAGATTGAAATAATATCTATTATTGGGTTGGAAAACTAAACTTTTTAGATTAATTTATGAAGAAACATTTAATTAACATTACTGTAATAACTATTTACATTTTTTTTGGGTTTTCAGTCACCTTAAATCCACCACATTTTTATTATTTTTAAAATGATTACTATATTATAAAAAATAGATTCAATACAACATGAATAAACTAAAAAGATGGGTTTTGTATTTTATGAACATGGTGTAAAAGAATAAATTTATGATCATAATAGATTTGGTCCACTATTAAGAGTCTTATTATATATAAAATTTGTTTATTACGTTTCTCTGTAATAACTTATCAAATTACTGGATTTGGATTATATTAATTCTTTAGGTTGGTAATCCAAAAGGATTTTAGAATATTTTTTTATAATAAATATTGTTTCCATGAAAGAGTGGAATAATAGGATGATGTTATTTCTTGGGGGATTGTTAACAATGAGTATGAAGTCAGGATATTGGATTTATTGGAAATAAATCATTGGGGTTTTTGTTTTGGATTCATTGTCCACAATAATGAAATGGAGTCTCGAGAAAATATAGAAGAGTGATGGAATTATTCAAGGTTCCAACATGGCCAAGAAAAGGGAAAGAGATATGTTATAGGAATCATGGAGATGGTTGTGTTGAATTTTCCCAAAATAATACATACCACTCTCCAATTAATGTTTTTGGTGATGATGTAGTAGAATAAAGGTACAGTGATTCCACCCCTTATTGTAATGTAGATTAGATGATTACCAAAATGGGAAAATGGGGATGGGTTATTTCATAAGGGAACTCATCGGGGAATTATGGATAACCTATGAAACATACTGATGATCTAGTTTTCTATTTCATGGAACAATATACGGGAAGAGAAACATGGGACGAGTGTTTATGTCACACCATATTGGAGTAATGGAAATTTATTTTTTTTATTATATTGATGACATATAGCTTGTATTTTTCAAATGTACATGGGATATAGAACACTACAATGTGTTGGACTTATTTTAATAAGTGTATAAATTTTAGTAGTGGGAGGAACCTTTGTTTCTATAATGGTGGATATGGTGATGTTATTTCATCACATGATGTTTTTGTTGGTTCAAAATATATTGGAGAATCCAACATATCCAATAGCCTGAAGATATGGGTGTGTTGAAGTAAATTTGTAGAGACCCAGACATGAGTACCTCCTATACGGTGTCTAAATTACTACATTCTTATAAGATAAAATTAATCACATCTTGAAGGGGTGAATATTCTAGTATCCTTTTTAAACTAGTTAAATAATTAAAATTAAATTATAATTGAGAAAATAAAATCCAGAATGAATTTTAATTTATAAATTTATAAACCTCATAGAATATCAATATATATCAATCAGAAAATATTTTATGATATCCTGCATAAGAAACATAAGAAACGGTTGATTTCAAATGCTTAGTAATGGTATGAAGTGTGATGTCCTGAACCTGAGTTCCACTCAATGGTGCCCTGATCAAAATTGGTCACATGGCCTCAGGTGAATCTACCCAAATTCAATAGGCTTCTAGCTAGTAGAAAGGGATTATGGTGTGTTTGAGGGGATATCTTTACCTCGTTACTAGATTTTAGAACAATAAATAACTATAATAATACGTAAATATTGGAATAAGTATGAAACAAATAACAAAAGATTTCATAATAATAATAATTAAGAAAAAATTATAATTATACTAAACAAGAAATGATAATTTATGTTATGTAACTATAAAATAGGGAAATTGGTTATAATGTAGCTAGAAATACATTCTGAAAAAAAGAAAAAAAATATTACTAATACTATCAACGAATCCCAAGATCTATCTTGATAATATACTACCAAGATCTATCATAAATAGGAAATCAGTATCAGGTTTCCAAAGCATGATTCATCACTTTATCAACTCATTTATACTTGTAATCTATATAGGTAACTATATAGTACAAAATAGGGTGTGAGATAAATCTTAGTAGGCCACCACATGTAGATTCTATAATTGAAATTAATTGTATTATAAACTAAAATAGTGTGATAACATATATATATAAATATAATGTACTAAAATAACTTAAATACCAATGCACCTTCTTCGACCTCATCCGGTGTTTGAGCTTCTCAAAATTTCATTAATTATTTATGTTCTAGTTTATATAAGTGGGTTATATGTGGTATAACTATAATTGACATCTTGAAATTGTAATAATAATGATTAAATATCTATGTTATAAACATTAATACACGATGATGATATCAAGGAAAGGGTTCCAAGGTAGTAACGAAGGAACCCTTAACCATATGGGTTGATCCAACTAAATAATTTTCTGTAGCTTAGATAAAATGGTAAGATTATAATATATGGGGAATTACCCAAGACATTACAAAATAATCTTATTCTAATTTATTCCAAGGAAATCATCCATGGTAAAAATATATAAGAAATGAATAGGGACAAGGGTGTATGAATGGTGCCTCATATCCATAGATGTCACACTATATCAACGTATTTTATCAATGAAATTCTAATAATGATAATAGATGAATTATACAGTGACATATTTGGTACCCACAAGTAGAAATATATTGGGATACATGGTGGGTCTCACCACTTGTAACTAACATCATGTAATAAGAATAGAATCCATGAGTACTTGAGGACATACCTCTAGAATCCAATGATAGATAAAGCCTAAAAACTCCTATAAAAATTAAAAGTCCCATATGAAATAGGTCCCCTAAACATGATTCATTTAATAAGTCAGTGGTGTAATAATCATTCCATTTAATAAGTAATTTGGTTCAATTTGTTTCTTTTCATTAGTGTGACAAGGTGATTAGGGCATGAAACCATTTAGTTCATTAATCACATCTAATTTATTTGGTTTACTAATTTTCTTAAATTATCATGACATGTCAGGATATGGGTGGGAGACCATATGGAATCCATTTAAAATAAACTAGGCCAAATGATATCTATATTACAATTTATAATTAACCATTTAATCATTCATTAATTAATTATAACACATAACTTAGAATGGTCAATTGATGTAATCTCATGTAATATTAATTAAAAAATCATAGGGATAATTAAATAGTTACCTTTATAATGGTCAAGTTGATGCACTCCTGAATAGTGGCGCTGATAGGCTTAACAAACTTCCGAAATAATAATTAAGGAAATTACCCTACATGGGGTGGTTGAAGATGATGATGTAACGTTTAATGTTGGTTAAAAAATATAAAAATCATCTTATAATATGATCTTAATGTCAATAATCAAATAACATTAACTATAATAGGCCATGCATAATGAATTTGGTGTTTCCACAACTAATAAAAATTTAACACTATTAAATTTGAGGGATGAGTCCTAGACCACCAACCATAAGCTCAAACGAATCTCCTCTTCTAGTAATAGCGTTAAATTTTTCTGGGAATGGAAGGGATATAAATAATAGGATAATGACATGAAAATACTATATATGAAACTAAACCTCAATAACATTATTTAGGAGAAGAGAAAACAAGAATATGTAAAAAGGAATCTAGTTTTTACCAGTGGCGCTCCAATGAGACTAACAGACGCTGAATAAGACACTACATTAGAGAGTCGTCAAGAATACTATATTAAGGAAGAGGAGTGATCTATGAGAGAAATATTGCGAGGGTTTGTACATTTAAATGAACCATGGAGGAAGAAGTATTAATTAAATATTTCATTATGGTCTCTTTATTTATTTTACCCAAGAAACTAGGTCGTATTTTTTTCCCCATGGTTGTCAAAACCATGTATCAACTATGGTCTTACCACTCAATAAGGAGGGAACCCACACATTTAGGAACCACAGTAATGGAATACATGCATCGACCATGTGAATCTCCTCTTATAAATATTGAATTCATATTTCATTGTCATATGGCCACTCGTGCATGGATATGGAAACCATAGTCCCGTCTTCACCCCACTGTCTAGCCCCACAAAGTTAGTAGAGTCCCTACAGTCTAGGTTATACTATTTCTACTGACCAGGTGTCCACGTTTTGTTTCCCCAATGTTTGAGGATTATAGTTTTGAAAAATCCCCTAAGACCCAAGAAAACTTTATGACCTCATGAGGCATCCATATTTGGCCAAAAATTAAAGTGACCCTTGATTTTCAAACATGGTTATTAAATCATTAAGGATGAATATTCATTACATTACAAAAACACAAGCCCTAGGACCATAGTTGGTTAGTACCACTAAAAATATGAAACACATTCATGTAATTTGGTAAAATATCATCCAAATAACCCATAATTATATTCCCCTTTAGTACTCCCACATAAAACCTTTCATTATGACATGAGGATTGTAAACATAACAAATGGTGAGATCAGATCCTCAGTAAGGGTAAACATGAAAGATACGTAAATATAACAAAAGAATAAGGGTAAAAACATGAGCATTAATTTTTAATATCATACCATACATATCAATGATCATATAGATTATTCAAGGAATAAATTTTTGAGTATAGTTAGATAGTAATCATAATAAAATAAAATCACATCAGCCATGAGTGTATAACAATGGCTTGATACATGTAAATTGTAGAATACACATTATTTTATGAAAATTTATTTTAATGATACCCACCCAGATATTCATAGTATGTTAACATAGGGATAATCAACCATGTACCTACATCAGTCATGGTATTGACTCCCATTTACCAACTTATTTTAGTCCTAGTATGAACACCCATGTACCCTCTTGTTGTGGGCTTTGGATGACTTCCATTTTTTCCCTCTGTTGAGGGCATAACATGAACTACCATATACACTAATGTTGCTGGAATAGAATGACCTCCCATGCACCTATTTTTCTAATATAAAATTTATCATTGCCCAATGAATTACAAGGAGATATAGGTCCCACCCAGAATATAATGAGAAAAATACATATTTCAGACATCAAAAACATAAGTCATTCATCATACTAGAACCCATGGAATGGAATGGTTTTTATAAATAAAATTCAATCAAAACATAATCCTTAGATAATAAATGGGTTTCAAAAATAAAATTCCAATTTAAAAATAAACTAACCATAAAAATAAAAGGAAAATTATGCTAGAAATAAATACCCATTAAATCATAATGAATGTAAAATAATTTTATCACAGTTGAACAATAATTTTTAGGGATAACTTGAAAATATTTCATTAGTTAAATATCCTTTCTACATTGAAAACATATTATTTTTTTAAAATGGCATGATATTATAAAAGAAAACATTTTATTTAAAAAATAACCATGACATATTTTAACTTAATATTCAAGTAATTAATGTTCCATGAAGGTGGACGGTTATATTCATTCTATATAAGTCAAAAACATTCCTTCCATGTATTTTAGTAGTTAAAGTCTCAAATGACATCATTCATAAAAATAAAAAAAATACTATTTACAAACGGTTTCATAAAAAGTCAATAATGGGTTAAAATATTGTAATATATTTATATAATAATAGTTAAAAAATTTAGAAAACATAGATGTTTGAGATAAATATTCCACAACAGTGATTAAAAAAACCATACCCTATTATTAATGAGATTTTTAAATAATCATTTATCACTTTATAATTAGTAGAATCATAAGACACATTAATGAAATAAAATTACATGGATATTAAAATGCCTTAATATTAATATAATACAGTTATGTGAAGTATGCAGTCACAAAAAATGAATTAAGTAGTTTATAATGCATTTGTCCAAAATAAATAAAAGTGAGACAAAATCAAGTACTTAATGTTTTTATTATAGACGTACTCATGAAAACCTATGGTATACTAAATATAATTTATTACACATATATCATATCTCCATATTCATAAATATAATTCAATATATGATTTAATTATGACATTAACTTACCTGTTTATTTACAATTCCAATTTTATGTTATGTTTCAGGTAATAAGCTCTTAGTTATTCATACATGATTTGATTTGATATTCTCGAACCTCTTACAAAGATCATGATTTGATTTTCTCTAGAATGATAACAAAGATATAGATATCATTTATTTTCATTGTATTTATATTTATGGTTATATATAAAATGTTGAAATAGAAAATTCAATACATCATTTAAGGAGATAGTGTTTCATTTGTACGAATGAACGCTACTTCCATTTCATGTCATATTGAACGAAAGTAAGTAAATAAAATATATTTATATAAATATTATCATTATAATTACATAATTATGTCATATGAATCACATAATTTTACTAAACTAATCTTTAATACATTCCATGTAATGTGTGAATGAGTCAAATCGTTTTGAGGAAGTGGTAGTCAACACACCCACAAATGAGGTTTTTATATTTCAAAAAAATTGAAAACATGAAATTATGATCTATATATTAATTACATAAAATTAAAGGCCTCATAAAAACCATATAAATCATATTAAAATTGAATCTTGATCATGATTGCAACCCAAGAGAGGTGTTAATGGAAAAAATAATAATATCATTTCATGAGGTGGTAGTTCATTGTACACAAGAATGGTATATTTGTTACCCATTATATGGAAATGTGTGTAATTGTATTTATAAACCTTATAATAAAAAATATCTTCATTTTTATGATATGGATGTTATTATATAATTGTTTAATAAGAATAATTGATGGGATTTGAGGAAGAAATAAAATGAAAACATTTATTGATGAATGTTACATCGTCATTTGGAATCTCTACTCGATTTTGAAAATAATGACCTCTTTGGTTGAATTTATATCCAAAAGTAAGGATTATAGGATAAAGAGAAATAATTTGGGAGTTTTATCCAATATATGTTTTCTGAAACAAAGAGGTTCGGAAGTGTGATGGAAAGAGAAGAATCGGTTCCCTGTTATAAGAGTGGGGATGGACAATTTTAGAATTTTCCAAAATATTAATTTATAATAACCTAAATATCAATAAAAATACAACCAAATATCTATTAATTATATGATAATATATGATAATGTTGTAATATCAAAAAATAATTAATTTTATATAGGTTTTGGTGTTATTTTATAACATATCATTTTGATTGACCCTTAGTTAATAGATTTTAATTTTAACTACAGTAACAACTGTTTCAATAAAAATAAGATGAATTTTTTACATATAAAGTGTCAAATGGACCATAAATGGAAAATTTATGATATTTTAGAACATTTCTCATCTCATTTTTTCATATTTTTTGATAAGTTTATAAATTATTAATTTCATAAAACATCATAAGTTCGAATTATGTGCAAAACATAATTTTGTACCTCTGTTAATCATATTCATACCATCCATTATAACATAAAGGTTATAGTTTTTTTACATAATATTAATAATAAAATTATTTTTCATAGAAACACATTGTGTCATATAATACAAGCTAAATAGGGGTAACATGTAATCTAATACATCAAGAAATTAAATTATGAAAATTTTAATTGTATCTCATAAAAATAACTGGGTGTAACATTATACACCCCTTAATATCAATTTTCATAGGAAATTAGTCAATGTTATCAATGCTTTAATATTTGAAATTATCTTTCTGAGAAAAACACAATGCAAAAATGAATACTAAAACATAGTTTTTAAAATGAGAAGTTTATAAAATTAACAATAACCAAAAGTAACACATTGATAGGTTCTATATAAGAGAAAATTAGTGGAAAGTGAAAACATGGACATAATAGAGAAAACAAAATTTCATGTTATGATGGAGAGTGATATTAAATATGGTCCGTATAAGGTTAATGACCCTAAAACCTAGGAGAAAATGGGTTTAAAAAATTCCATTTCTATAATCATAAGAGATGATAATAGGATAAAATTTTATTTTAAAAAAATTGATAAGAAATAATTTATTAATTTAATCTCTTAAGTACAATCTCACTCTTTTTTTGTTTCTTGATCAATATCGGCTTCATTTCGATATCAATGAAATGAACCTGAAATTGTAATACTTGTCAAACTATTGGGTTATCTGATCCATAATAGGATGAAAATTCATTCCATATATCTATAGGTGTCATCATAAAAAATGGTTTTCACATGTTATCCAATATGTATAAATATTTATATTAAAAATCATTAATATTTAAAACCTCATCAAAATTTTGATGTAAAAAATTAAATAAACGGATACCATGTTTAACCATAAAAATGATTAAAATTAGAGTATTTTTAAAGATGTTCACTAAAATAATCATATTTCCCTTAAAAAAATTATATATCTCTTAATTTTTACATACCAAACATATGAATACCATTATCATTTATTCTATTGAAATATGGTAATAACCTAAATTACTATAATAGATTAGTGAAATCATGCATGCTTTCAAAAAATTAAATATTAACTTATATAATATATCCCAATATTCTAAAAACACCATCCTTAAACAACCTTGTAATAATATTACAAAATAGTTATAAGGATATTAATATTATCCCATTTATTTTATCTCATAAAAAATCTCTTTATTTGATAATATTTTATTTCAGTTTTGAAATTTTTTATGAATTATTAGTTTTAGGAAAAGGGAAACCCATAGGAAGTGTGTCAACCCATCACATCCAGTAAGGATGCAGCAATTGAACACAAAACCAATGGGGGAGAATGAAGCACCACCTACCACTAGCCTACGTGAAGACCCTGATTATGATGGATTATTATTTTTTGCAGAATGAATCTATGGATCAATAATATTTTTATTTTGGAAACTAATTTTTTATCAAATGTATATCCTTATTATAGTAAAATGATTTGGTGATTAATTTGTAAATTATATTTTGGAATATGTTTGCACTTTTGGGATCACTACATGCCTAATGAAAATAGAATACTATGGGATTTCATTTGAGGAGTAATGGTAGAATTTTATTTTTCATGAATCTTTGTTTTTATTGTGGAAAAATAGATATTTGGGTGTTTTTTGGAAATTATTTACCTATCTTGGAGAATATGTGATTAGGTTAATTAAATTTAAGTATGAGACTTTAAGAGTAGTCGATGTTATATTTAGGTAAATTCTAAAATTTATATTGGAAGACTATGCGATCAAAACCTTTTGAATCTCGGTTTTAAATCATAGTTTGGATTACTTCGAATAATTTTAAGGATGATTTTTTATTTAATGGTCATTGTTGAACTTTGGGGAATTTGTTTTTAAATTATTGAGATTAAAAGTAGTATTTATCATTATAAAATATTGTAGTTTTTGGGGATTATCACATCTTTTACTATCCATTTTGGTTTTGGTTAATGATTCAAAATGGGATGAATATATAGTTCATCTTCTGGGGATTACGTGATTCTCTAGAGAAAAGATGAGTCTCTGGTAAACATTTATTAAAAGAACAAACTATATTTGAAAAGAAACTATGTTTCCTTATGTTCTTAGTCAATCTTAGGAATAAATTTCTCAAAATTATGAAAAGGGTATTAAAAGAAAAAAGATTTATGTTTAAATTTCCTACAAGGAAATAAAAGACCATTTATCACATCACAAGTTTATAGTTATCAGATTGTTAACTTTCTCCTGGTCATATTTTCTATCAATATCTATCAGAACATGATGGTTAGCTTCTCTTCTATATCCATGTTTCCTATATGGAATCCTTTTATGTGTTATATTGGGTGATCTCTGTACTTATCCTTCATTATTTTAAAGTGATTGTTTTATTGACACCTTTTCTGATGTACGATTTTCAATGATGTTTTCAAGCCCTATTTTAAAATTGCGAGGATGTAATTTCCAAAAGGGGTGAATGATGTAACAACCTAGGTATTTATAAAATAAATCCTTTTAATTTATATTAATATTTATGAATAGGATATTAATTTTACATCAATGGGGATACTTTATCTAATAGCATACTCAACATGAATCAATGAGTATCTCTTAAATATTATGTTGTACACAACATTGAGTTATACCGAAAAATAATGCAATAATAATATTATTATTTCAAATGGTAGTTAAGGTGTAGCCATTTTATGGTGCGAATTCATAGTATAAACTAAATTTTAAATAATTTTTACAAATGTTTAAATAATGATTTTTTGGTTACAAAATTGATTATAAATTGAAATAAGAATCAATTCAATATAATGGATTTTTTTTTATGAAAACCTATTTAAAAAGACAATAATTGTGTTTATAAAATCATATCACTCTCTGTGTATTTTTATTTAATGAAAAATATATTTTATATATTCAAAGAAATGTTTTAAATTCTTCTTATATGTTAATTATATATGATATAAGAACAAATTCATTTTTGTTGATAAAATAATTTATTTTTCTAAAAATTACGTTTTACTGCCTTTTGATAGTGAACCATTTTTTAATTTAGTTTTTTTAACATTTAGATGTTCTATTTGACAAAATAAACTTCTTATATAATATAGAAAAATCATAATTTAATTTGGCTTAAATTTTTGTATTTTCTTATAAACTTCATTTTTAATGAATTGTGAAAAAAATTGTATTTAAATTCAAAAGTGCCTTGTCATCTAATTTATTCATACAATTATATATTCATTTAAATTATTTTTAAAATTTTATTAGATTATTTTTTTATTAGTTAATAAAATTATTTTCATTTGATATAATTTCACTTTCAAAAATTATATAAACACATGTCAATATTTTGATAGATTTTACTTCTTAAAAACCTGTTTTTTGGTTTGGACAATGAGATTTAATTTGAAATTAATTTATGATAAATATTTGTTTTGAATTAGGGAAAAATGGATACCATATTTTTAATCATAAGTTCCAAATTTTTTGTATAGGTGCCATTTATTTTTGAATATTATGAATAGTAACTTTAGTAATTATTTTATTTACCATGGTTAATGGGTAAATAGGGTAAATGAGGGTAAAAGTTAATATTATAATAATATTAAACTACTCTAACACACGACCTAGTCCTACTGGATGATATATTTCCAACCATGGACATCCTTGGGTCGATTTTAGAACACCATTGAACAACTTGGTAGTGATAATGACATTTTATAATAATTAATTATAAAGTAAGGTGAAAAGTAACATTAACATGTATCTTTTACTAAAACAATTTTTATATTGGGTTGTATAAGTGTTATATTAGACTAAAAATTTTCATTCTAAAGATGAATCTATTTCATACATTGTGATATTTTATTTATAATTTTTAGACTTTAAATTATTAAATTTATTTATTACATAATGATTATAAAGGTATTGCCTCATTAATAAAGGATTCAAATAAATGAGATTATAAATATAAAAATAAATATTATTTAACATAATTAATTACATACATGAATTATGAAGATTAATACAACATGTTAGGATTGATTAAATTTTTTTCTAAGTAATCAACTTTTTATGAATTTATAGGAAACCAAATACGAATTATGTCCAAAATTTACAAAATTCATAACTTAAAATATAAAATTGTTTATTAAATGATATTAAATTCATAATAATACAATATTCATCCAAAATTTTAATATAAGTCCTAATAAGTGATAAATACATTTTTTATGGGTCGTTTGATAGGATATGATAATTATATTATCTCCCAATTTTAAAATAATAAGATATCACTCTATGATTAAAATGTTTATAATTACTGTCAAACAAAAAAGACAAGGATAAAAATGTATCCACGTATTATCTAAAAATTATTGTTCGATTTTTATTAGAACCAAAATCATCTTATATTATAATTAATTTATTTTTGGAACATTTTTAATTGAAATTTAATTAATAAAAAATAAATATTTCTCGATGATTCTGAAGTGCCATATCTCTCTTATAAATGGCCACCACCATTACCCACATAAATAAAACCTATAAAGCACCTTTTCTACTCCAAATTCTACCCAAATAATCTCCTATCATCCCTACCTTCCTCATATAATCCTTACCTTTAGAATAAGGCAATTCAAGAAATCCTTTTGGCTCAATCAAAAGAAGTTTCATGATTTGGAGATATCATCTTCTCCCGTGTTCTCTTCATTTTTTCCTTCTCCACTATCTATTCCCTTATTATTCTAATATAAAATAAAAAATAGTATCCTAAATATACAAGGATTCATTTATGAGAATTATTTGAACAAAACTTACAAAGACCTCAATCTAATGGATATAGATATATTTTTCTGTGTACGGTGAACTACTGCCTCATGAAACAATGATTAATCAATTTTCCCATACCACCTCTAATGGTGGCCATTATGATGGAACTATAATTATATAGGATTTATATATTATATTTTTATTGTCCATATTCTATTTTACTGTTATTTTACAACATACCTTTATCCTTCCCATGATGTGTAAATACGATAATTTGTTTTGAGGAAGTGTCGACTACCTCCCCCTCAATGTGATATGACTCGTTCATGATATACATGGAACATATGAATGATGGATTTTATTAAAACTAAAATAAATAATTGACATAAATATTGTAATAATATTATAATATACATTTATATTATTTTATTTTTATTCTTTTAATATGAAAAATAAATGGAAGTAGCGTTCATGCGTACATACGGTCTACTATCTCCATGAATGGTGTATTTAATTTATTATCTAAAAATGTTATGGACTATTATAAATACATATATACATGATATATATGATATATAAAGAATTAATATAATTCATGTAGATTATTTACATTTTACTACATGTACAATTTATATCAAAACATGTACATTTTCGACTCAAGTACCCAATATCAAAAAAGAGACCGATATTGTCATAAAAAATTATGTAATTTTTATAACATGGTAATAAGTGATATCAAAGGAATAATAAACTAGAATAAGGTTTTTATGCAAGTAAAAATTAATATAAGTTATTATTCAATAAGAACAAGGAATATACATGTTTAATCAGACTCAAGGAAAGGGAATTCATCTAAATCTACTTTCATTGAAGAATATTTTATAATATACACCTAATTTTATAAGTTGTGTAATAAACCCCTTTAACTTTTAAATTCCTTTAAAGGGAATATTTTTTCTACCAAGAATTATACAAAATGACCAATGGAATGTTTTTAACATATGCGGCAACAACGACCTCTCTACAGCCATATTCATTATTTGATATTTGGCTTCCTCTATAAACCACAATGTTTTCCAAAGGAAAATAAATACCTTATTCTATTTTTTTTTGTTTTGGAATTGAAAATGGTTTTTGAAATGGATATAGTATTTCCATATCTTGAAATTATTTCTTATGATTGAAAATGAAATATTATTATTGAAATGTTGGAATTTTCAAAATAAATTGTGTTATTATTATATAATGGTACTTAGACATTTGATGGGTGGTTACATGATTATCCAATGAGGGATGGGTAAGTAATAAATAAAATTATGGGTGGTTCGGTGATAATCCAAGGATGGATGATTATGGTATAAACTCCAATACATTGCGTATAGAGGTCGATCGCATGGCTATTCCATTTAGTGATATGTGTAGAAGTCGACTGTATGGTTATTCCATTTAAATATGTTTATGTCCCAATTTTCCTTTATATGTTATATGTTTCATTGTATGGGATTTATAGTAATCCTTTGGTTATAAAAATGTCAAGAAATGGGATTATATTTAGTGATGTATATTTACTACTTATTAAAGGTGAAAAATATTACTTTTTGATAAAATATTTATGATTTTCATGTTATCCTAAGGCTAAATGTTTTTCTTCATTGTGTATCCATTACTGAGATTTTTATGCTCAACCCTTATTTTGAAATATTTTTCACGGGAATAAAAGAAGAATATAATCAAAGATGGGATCAAGGAAAAGTCATGTTGTTTGAAACATGAAATGAAACTTGTTTCTTTTTAAAGTGTTTTTGTTTTATGAAAAAATGGATAGTGAGTAGAAGTGTTTACTAATAATGTTCATGTTGTTATGTATAAGTTATGAGATAATTCTCTAAATCTCTAAACCTAAAAAAGATCCTTGAAGTGAATTAAGGTCAAATTATTGACTTATCTCATGAATAATTAATGTTTAAGGTAGAGGACTTATAACAATAATGAGTTATACCCAGTTTTAAAGGATCTATACCTATATGAAAAACTAGGTTATTATAGTCTTAACCCCTTAAAGGAATTAATTGGTGAGTTCATTTTCTAAGGTAGTAAAAACATCACATGAAAAAATATCCATCACCTAAGCATTATTGTTGGCCTCTCGCACACATTATTCATCCTGTACATAGTTGTTCTTCCAGTACACCCACACTAAAGGAAATACCGACATTAGATAGATTTTTTTTCTTCAAAGAACTATGCATACAGGATACTCCTCAAATGGAGCATTGATATCTAACTCATCTTCCTTGGGATTAATGAAATGAGTGGGGTTGAGGTTATAAATTTGAGACTGGGAAATGTGGAAGGCATCATTCAAGGTATTGTATCTCTGAGGTAGTATAAACGAGTAGTATAGAAGCCCAACTCTCTCCATATTTTCAAATGGCCTTGCATCCCTTGCCTCAGTATCTGGCTATGACCAATCCTGGGTGATACTCGTTGGAAAAAATGATCCCCAACCTCAATCTATAGAGCTGATCAGTGGAGATCAATATACAATTCCTATCTAGACTAAGAAAAATAAATATAGTTCCTTATCACCTAAACATGCTCTAAAGTATCCTACCCAAGATAATGACCTAGTAGGTTTACATGGAATCCTCTACCTAGCACAGGGGTGAACAAAATGACTAACCATACACGGCCTGAAAGGAATAAATTTGAATTGTCTCTTGAACGATATTATTGTATCTAAACTCAAAGAGATAAATATTATTCTCCAAAGAAGCACCAAAATCATGAAAACATGCTCGGAGCATCTACTCTATAACTTTTATCATCCATTCCAAATGGCCTTTGGTCTATGGAATAAAATATATTTTTTAAAAAACATGTGTACCCATACTTTCTATAACCCCTACCAGATATTTGACATGACATTAGAATCCATAGCTAAAATAATATTATGAGGTACATCATTTATTCATAAGATTTCACATGCATACCATCATCCTATCTCATTAACTAAGAAAGTATTCAGAAATGAATGAATTTGGATACTTTCGTTAGTCGATCAATGACAAATAAAAGGAAACCTCAATAATATGACCAAAATAACCTTCGAAATATCCTCCTACTTTAATTATAGGACTAAAAGAAGCTATAAAAAACCTATAAATTGTTGGTGCTCCAACTTCACCTTCTCATAGGTGGAGCACCTAGTGATAATATCTACTATCTGACATTTCATCACAGGACACCAATATTATAGTTTCATTTATTGATAAAACATGGACATTCCTGGGTGAAATTTACACTAAGAAGTGTGGGAATCCCTAATTAGTTCCTCTTTCATATCTATAGAAACCTGGACACATCCATTTATATATATGATTTCATCTATATAAATAGACCAATCTAGAGGCGGTTTATCTCCTTAAATACTCTCATGGAGAACCAAGCTTTCAGGATCATTAAATTTCATGATCTTTACCTTCTCAAGGAGGTAATTGGTAACTATAAAAATTGAGTTATATGAATAGTCATTATTATCATCATAAACTAGTTGTAGTTATGAATAGAGTGCCATAAATTTTTATTAATCACTAGATCCATGTACGTCATGTACCTGAGTTTTTTGACTCAATGCATCCACTACCACATCGAATTTTCAAGGAATATAGGAAATATAAAAATAAATGGACTAATTATATCCAACCCATATTCACTATATACGGTTTAAGTCAGGATGTGTAAATCAATATTTTTTTCTCGTGTTGTATGTATACACCTTAATGTGATTACACATCATATTGTGTCTCTATCAATATAAAGCATGTACAATTACTACAAGATCATGGTAGTGAATCAGGTAATTTCTCTAATGAGGCCTTAGCTATCATGATCTTTACACAATGAATCAGTACTCTACTATCAACAATACTCCAAAGCATATTCATGATGCATCATAGAAAACTGTGAATCCTCTACTAGGCTCTAGAATAATCAGCATAGGTGATGAAAGAATAATTCATTTCATCTCTAAAAGAAATTTCCTACATGCTTCTAACCATATAATCTTAACATCATATTTTCTAAGATTAGTAATAAGGTCATCAAGTCATGATAATTAATGTATTAAACACCTTTATTATCAATCCAACCTCGTGAACCACTTTATGTCACACAATTTCATGGGATTTTCTCAGGAAACCACATCACTCTCCTTCTCTTGGTTAGTACAGACTTCTGATTATGAGATAATAATTCCAAGAAGATAAATTTTTCAATCCAAAAGTGGCACATATCAATCTGGGAATAAATATGATGATCTCTTAGTGTACCTAGAATGATCTCATGATATCGATAGTGGTCTTTATGACTATGTTAATACAACTTTATTTCATCCACAAATATTATAATAGAGTAATCTAGATAGGGGTGGAACACCCAATTCCTCAAAACCATGAAAAGGGTATGTTATATCATAAGACAAAACTACCTTACAAGATACTCATATTGACCATACAGTCTTGAAAAGATGTATGGGGTATGTATAAAGGCCAAACTCACACTTGATGATATCCCGATCTTAAGATGATTATTGGAAACACCCAATCCATTAAAAACTGGTATAAGATATAATTTATTTGAGGAATTAGTTTCTGTTTCATGACTGTAACATTATTCAACCATCTATAATCCAAACATAAACAAAGGTTCTCATCCACCTTCATAAAAAATCATGTGGGTGAAACCCAATAGGAAGTGCTAGGTATTATTAAATCCATGGCCTCTAGATCATCCAAGTTCACCTTGAGCTCATGTATCTCTATATGTTCCATCCTATATAAAAGAATAGACAATGCATATACTCCTGGAAAAAGTTCAACCATAAACTATACCTCTCTCTCAAATGGTAATATAGAAAAATTGGCAAGAAATCTATCCCTAAATTGATATACTATTAGAGAAAAATCATTAATGTGTACTCCATTATCCTCCATAAAGTGGATAACAATCTGCTCCATAACTCCAAATATCCCATGATGCTCTTGTTTAGCTCTACTAGCCTTGAAACCCCACTAACTCATTTGTACATAAATACTTCCCTCTAGTCAATAAATGACACACTTTATTGATATTAGTATATTATGGCATGATACTAGACCTACCAATCCGTCACAAGAATGACATCAATGTCAGTCATCTTAAGAAAAATGAGGTCCCACAAGAAACGGTAACTTTCTATGTAAAGGTTATAGTCCCTTAATTGGTGTATTCCCTTTGATCATCCATTGAATGGTGTATCAAGGGTCTTTAAACCACATTAATACATTATCATAATCCCAATACATTCCAAAGTAGATGTGTAGATGATGAAGTTTGAAGTCGATATACCAAATAAGGTAGAGACTACAATCGGGGCTACTATAATAATTCCTCATTCTATAGATAGTCATTGACTCTGATACTTGTGTATCTCCTACAAAGTATTAACCTAGTATGATCCAAAACCTTGTGTTGTAGTTGGAAAATCATTAGTATGACCACTATACTAGAACTGATTATCTAAATTTTTGATACCACTACCATAAAATCCTCCTCAACATGTCCTTTCATTGGTTCTATAACTCCCCACCAGACATGGCATAAACAAAAATTTCAGTAGTGGTGAATCTTGTGTAGATTTACTTTTACTATAAGAAAATTGAAATGTCTAAAAGAATCTATGTACAGTTCTTTTGTGGCCACGAACATGATAATCAATCAGTTCCCTATCACACTAGGACATCATATGCCTCTTCTAGCTACAATTATGGCATGAAAAATAGCCTTTATTGTGGTTAATCTAACCACCACTTCTCTAACATGAAACCTCAAGGGAACATTTCATACTATTCGAAGAACCACTATAATTACATGGCTCACTGATCCTCTATGATAGATAATATCACATACCCACATGTTTTGCTCAGTGAAAATATCTTGATTGAAAATCTAAAATAATATTGGTAGTGAAAAATATGTTAATCTAAGTTTGGATGGAATAAAAGATCACATCCCCAATGTATCTATCAAGGGAAAGATCATTACCATCTAGAAGTACTATAAAGCACTAAAACTTAGTAAAACACATTGAATACTCTATAACTTACATAGCACAATTCTCTTCATGCGTGAACTCTCTATATCAGTTGTCTCTTTGAATTTGAGGAAATAAGTGGTCATAGAATTCTTTGTAAAAGTCATCCCATGTCATTCTCTGATAGAGACCATACTAGGTAATTACATCTTGATATCTCTTGTTCATATCACACTGTGTGTAAGTACAAATATTGACTTTCCTCTCTAGAGGCGTCACCAGATGATCAATGATAGATAGAGTGGCCTCAATAGAAGACTCAAAAATATGTATACCACCACCGCCTAGGTATTGGGAGGATTCATATTCTGGAACTCAAGAGATAGATCATCCAATGTTGGTGTAGGTTATGGAGCACCATGCATGGATTTCATTAGATATAGGAAACTCTTATTAATTTAACATTTAGTTCCTAGATCTGTTATAAGAGAAAAATTTTCATGTGAAACTCCCAGGGGTAAGAGTCGAGGATTATGACCCACCCTATCTTGAGAATGGTTACTACCACCCTCCTGGTGCATGACATGATTAAATTATTATAGAATATCTCTACAAATATCAATCACACGACTCCTATAAAACATGAAGCAGGTAGACACAAAAACAGAATAAGAACATATGAAAATGTACTCACTGGACAAGGATTACAACCCCCAACTACCCACATAGAAGGAAATACATTATTATGTGTTCATGTTTAAATTATAGGGGTAATAATGGGTGAAATGTTAATATCACATCTCACATTCATTTATAATAATGAATTCATTTTTAAGTCGATTTTTATTTCATTAGTTTCATTTTCTTATAAACATATATCATAATATTATTAAATTGTATTTTTCATTCCCATTGCATCATGTCACATATCACTTATCCCTAAATGTGACACCCATTTAATCTCAATTTAGCCATATCAACATTTGGTATCAAAATGTGACATGTTATATACGATGGGTTAACAAGGTAAACTACCCAGTCCATACCATGGGGGCCCGTACACCTCTAGAATTGAATTAGTAAGTCACTCAATAAAAAGCAATGTGAGTCACTGGGACAACATAACTACCATATTACCACTCATAAATCATAATATATATAGGAAAATGAATGTTAGGGAGGACAACTACATGGAATGGCACATGCATGGAATGTGAATTTTAGGTTCCTAAAATAATGCTTGTAACAATTGAACTTCTACTCATGTCATGGGGAAAAGGATGAAATAAATCCATCAATCATAATAATAATAATAATAACCATCACATTACATGTGATTCTACGAGTAACTAAAATATATCAACTACTACATGAAAAGAATAACAACAATTATAATTCAATAAACACGGTGTTTACCCTGAATGTGGTTTATCTACACCCATGAAAAATTATACCCATGTTCCAATGTATTTATAATCTACATTATATTTTATCCAATAGTAAAGTAAGAATGTAATCCATATGATCCCACTTTATGACATCATGAACCCATATTCCACTCAAATTTTCCCCGAGTCCAGTTATTTATAGGGCTTCATGCACATCTCCTTGAATTCTAGAGGCTCTCGGATAGTAGGGTGGTGCCATAATGTTTCCCTAGGGAGACTATAACATCATTAGTAGGATTTAGCACAATAGATAAATATAAAACCTGGTAAATATAAAAAGTAGTATAAACATATGGAATAATAGAAGTATAAATAAAAATCAGAAACATGAAAAACTGAAAATAATACTCAAAAAATTATGTGAAATTATTTCCTGTATATATAAAACTAGAAAACATGGTACAAGTAATCATGAAATACATGATATACAAATGAAAAAGATGAATCCAAAAACTATCCATCAATCCCAAGCTCCATCTCGGTAATCTATTACCAAGCACTATCCTAAGAAATAAAGTAGTATTATATGTCCAATGTAAGATGCTTCCCCTTATTAACACCTATATAAATGTAATCATCATTAGTACTAATGGGATCCCAGATATGGTGTGAGATAAATCGTAGTAGGCCTCCACTAATAGTGTAAATAAAATATTTTTTATGCAATATAACATGACATAATATGCTAGTATGAATATATAAATGTAAAGTATTATAGTAATATAAATACCCATGTATAACCTCTAGCCTCTGCTGAAGTCTCAACAATTAAACATTTCATTATTTATTTATATTCTTGTTTATATTACTAAGTCATGTGAGGTATAACCAACACTGACATCCTATCATGATAATTATAATGATAATGGATCCATGATTTAAAATGGAATCAATGATGACAGTAATAATGAAAGGGATCCAAGGTAATAACCAAGGCATCTATGATCTCTAGGGTCAAACCGAGTGAGTATTAATCTCTATCCTAGATAATTGGTTAAGACTATTTTCAAAGGGAAATCTCCAAAGGATATCCACAATAATGTAATTCTAACTGATTCTAAAGAAATCTTCCAATGTGAAATGGGATATGAAATGAATATATACAAGGGAATATCTAAGGCACCTCATTTCCATAGAATTTATGTTGGATAAAAGGAGTGTATCTATGGTATCATAATCACTATAATGGATATATCCTATGGTGTCATACTAGGCATCCAAATTTAGAAAAAGATTGGGTTCCATGGTGGGTCTAACCCTTCACTACTGGAATTTGGTCTTTTCCCAACAGTAGTATACCAACGGTTTATTTAAACCATTGGTATAGTGATCCTTTTCCAACGGTTTATTTAAACCATTGGAAAAGGGAATTTTGGTGGACCCATTCCCAACAGTTCACTGGAACCTTTGGGAAATGGGTGCTAAACTCACACATTTCCCAACGGTTTTTATAAACCGTTGGCAAAGGTTTTCCCCAAATTTCATATCGCGATCTCCTCTCCCCATTCGGACAGAGCCCTAATCTATTTGCTCCGCTGCTCTCGCATACCCCATCTTAATCTATTTCGCTCCACTGCTCTCGTGAACCCCCCATCCGAACACTATCACCCCCCATCACAACAGGTACACCCCCATCCGAATAGGTAAAATTTGATCTCAACCATATTATTGTAGTTGTTTTAATGAATAGATTCTTTCCAGTTGTTGGTGGTTTACTTGATTATTGAAATTTATATCTAAATAGGATATTGCTTGTGTTTTTGAAGACTTATTTAATGTTTTTATACTCTATGTTTGGAAGGAGAGTGTTCAAAACATGTAAATAAGAGTTGGGGGAGGCTATCGCGAACATTTACATGTTTTGGATAATGGATTGTTGGAATTATGGATTGTGTTCAAACCAATTTGATATGTTTTGGATAATGGATTGTAGGGGTAGGGGGTGTCCACGGGGGTGGGTGGGTTGTCCACGGGGGTGGACGAGGCTGTCCACGAGGGTGGGAAAGGCTGTCCACGGGGGTGGGCGGGGCTGTCTAGGGGGTGTGGGCTGTCCTGGGGGTCTGGGTGGGATGTCCTGGTGGGGGAGGGGTGTGTGGGGTGTCCAGGGGGGTGGTATGTCTAGGTGGTGGTGATGGGGTTGTAGGGGAGGGGGGTGTGGGCTGTTTGGGGGGTGGGCGAGGCTATCTAGGGGGGTACGGGGTGTCCAGGGGGGGTACGGGGGTGGATAGGTTGTCCACAAGGGTGGGTGGGCTGTCCACGGGGGTGGCCGGGCTGTCAAGGAGGGGTGGGCGGGCTGTCCAGGGGGGGTGGGTGGGCTGGAAACGGGGGGTAAGGGTGTCCAGGGGGGTGGGCGGGCTATCCAAGGGGGTGAGGGGCTGTCCATAGGGAGAAGGGGTGTCGAGGGGGTGGGTGGGCTATCCAAGGGGGTGGGTGGGCTGTCTAGGGGGTAGGGGGTGTCCACGGGGGTGGGCGGGGCTGTCCAGGGGGTGTGGGCTGTCCTGGGGGTCTGGGTGGGGTGTCCTGGTGGGGGAGGGGTGTGTGGGGTGTCCAGGTTGGGTGGTATGTCTAGGTGGTGGTGGTGGGGTTGCATGGAAGGGGGGTGTGGGCTGTTTGGGAGGGTGGGCGGGGCTATCCAGGGGGTATGGGGTGTCCAGGGGGTACGGGGGTGGGAGGGTTGTCCACAAGGGCGGAAGGGCTGTCCACGGGGGTGGCCGGGATGTCAAGGAGGGGTGGGCGGGCTGTCCAGGGGGGGTGGGCGGGCTGGCCACAGGGGGTAGGGGTGTCCAGGGGGGTGGGCAGGCTATCCAAGGGGGTGGGGGATGTCTATAGAGAGAAGGGGTGTCGAGGGGGTGGGTGGGCTGTCAACGGGGGTGGTTGGTCTGTCTAGGGGGTAGGGGGTGTCCACGAGGGTGGGTGGGTTGTCCACAGGGGTGGGCGGGGCTGTCCACGAGGGTGGGAAAGGTTGTCCACGGGGGTGGGCGGGGATGTCCAAGGGGTGTGGGATGTCCTGTGGGTCTGGGTGGGGTGTCCTGGTGGGGGAGGGGTGTGTGGGGTGTCCAGGGGGGTTGGTATGTATTGGTGGTGGTGGTGGGGTTGCAGGAGAGGGGGGTGTGGGCTGTTTGGGAGGGTGGGTGGGGCTATCCCGGGGGGGTACGGGGTGTCCTGGGGGGTACGGGGGTGGGCGGGCCGTCCACAAGGGTGGACGGGCTGTCCACGGGGGTGGTCGGGCTGTCAAGGAGGGGTGGGCGGGCTATCCAAGGAGGGTGGGTGGGATGGCCACGGGGGGTAGGGGTGTCCAGGGGGGGTGGGTGGGCTATCCAAGGGGGTGGGGGGTAGTCCATAGGGAGAAGGGGTGTCGAGGGGGGTGGGCGGGCTATCCAAGGGGGTGGTGCTATAGTGGTTTTGGATTGTTTGAGGTACTCTTAGTGTATTATAAACCCTCATTTGTTCCATATTCATTTAAATTGATTTAATATCATTTTTTTCACACACACCATTATATCCTCTCAAACTATATTTAGATTGTATTTTCATTCATATGGTGTTAAAATTTTAGTAAATGTTCATACTAGCTTCTTTTATGTGTTCTAGGGGTTTAGACTAATGACAGGGTTGCATGATTATTGTGGGGTTATTCTTTTCATATAAATATACCTATACACCCCGACCCCCTTGGACAACCTGACCACCCCCATGGACAGCCCGCCCACCTCGACACCCCGACCCCCTAGAAATCCCCCCACCCCCTGGACACCTCCGACCCCCGGACGGCCCCACCACTCCCTAGACACCCCGCACCCCCTGGACATGCCACACCCCCTGTGGACAGTCCTGCGACTCCCATGATCCTCATCCTACTCCACATCCTGGTCTACTTGAAGAAGTTAATGTATAAAACTCATATACTCCCAACAAGACCCTTAAGGATTATGTATTCCTTGATCCACTTCCAATATCTTACTGGTAAATCCGTGAATATAGGCATTAGAAATTTTTTATCTTATTTTCTTATATACACTGTATTTTGTTGTATTTCTTAATATGATTCTCATATAGAGTAATGTGTCAGTTATGCTTTTATATAGAGTAAACAATTGTCATTTACGTAAATATTTTTTTGATTAAACATTAATATTATTGAATTTCTTTGAAATGACTTATTGCGATGTTTTTACAGAATGGATAGAAGTTGGATGTACGAAACTGATCGGATTTCAACCGATTTTCAAAATAATTTGAACAGCTTTCTAGATTTTGCATTTGAAAAGGCTTCAGATAGTGGTCGCATACACTGCCCATGTTTTAATTGTGTTGGAAGACCTTGGTTGATCCGTGAAGCAGTTAGCTATCATATAACCCAATATGGTTTCCGAACAAACTATTATGTGTGGTATCACAATGGAGAGAAAATGGAATCTCAAAATTTTGATGATCCAAATGATAGGACTAAATTGGAGGGTTTGATATATGATTGATTTCCATTTATTTGACATCATGGGTAGGAAAGGATGTCCAGCCAACAAGATTTCAATACAAGCACACATGATGCGTCCAATGAAAATGATGATGTTGATAGGGTGAAAAAAATTGAATGATGCTGCGACGACTCCAGTATATCAGCAATGTGATAAAATGAAAAAGTTGGAATTTTTAATCCTATTGTTTCATAGGAAAACTATGTATGAGATTTCAAGTACTGCAATTGATTATATTCTTACCTTCTTGAAGGACTTACTTCTATATGATGCAAATATTCCCTCAAACCACTATATGGCATGGAAGTTGGTTGATGAACTTGGATTCTCAAAAAAAAATTCATGCTTGCCCGAATGATTGCAACTTATTTTGGGAGGAAACTGCTGAAATAAATGATTGTATAAAATGTAGAACCTCCCGATGGAAGCCAAAAGATGATGGAACACCATCTCGTGTGCCATAAAAAGTAATGTGGCACTTTAAATTGATCCCCAGATTACAGAACCTTTTCATGTCTGATGAAAGATCCGTAAAAATGCGATGGAATGACACCGAGAGAAAGAAGAATAATAAAGATTTGGTTCACCCTACAGATGGATTTTCATGGCAGATATTTGATGCTCGATATCCTGAATTTGCAGCCGACGTGCGTAATGTGAGACTGGGTCTTTCATGTGACGGTTTTAATCCATTTGGGCAGATGCTTACTTCGCACAGCACATGGCCGAATTTCATACACATTTATAACCTTCCCCCTTGGTTGTGTATGAAAAAGCCTTACACTTTATTGAGTATACTGGTATATGGCCCTTCTGATCCCATCAATGATATAGATGTATACATGAAACCTTTAATAAAAGAGTTGAAACTTCTTTGGGATGTGGGTGTTCCCACATACGATGCATGTTCGAAAGACATATTTCAGATGTGTACTGCACTTATGTGGACTATAAATGATTTTACTTCTAATGAAATGATGTCTGGATGGAGAACAAAAGAAAAATTGTAATGTCCTATTTGTATGAAGAATAATCGATCGAGATGACTGAAATATCATCATAGTTTTAGTTTTATGGGACATTGACGATTCGTGCCAATGGACCATCCATATATAAACAATCGTCGAAGATTTGACAATACCATGGAGAATGATGATCCACCTCAGCGTATGTCTGGAACTGATGTGCTTAATGAATTGAAAGATTTCAGTTATTAATTTGGGAAGAGTGTAATGAAATCTAGAAAGAGGAAAAATGTTTCCAATGATACCTGTTACAATTGGAAGAAGAAGAGTATATTCTTTGAGTTTTCATATTGGTCAACCAACTTGTTACATCATTTCTTAGACGTAATGCACATTGAAAAGAATATATGTGAAATGTTGCTTTCGATTATTCTAAATGTCAAGGGGAAGACAAAAGATGATTTACGATCTCAGCGCGACTTGGTAGATTGGGGGATCAGACCAGAATTGCATCCTGTCTGTATCAGTGAAAATAAATGGCAAGTTCCATGTGCTTCTTATGTGATGACTCCTGCTGAAAAAAATAAATTTCTGGAAGTGCTAAAGACTATTAATGTTCCTGATGTCTATTCAAGCAATATATCAAAATGGGTCAATAGAAAAGAGTTGAAGTTTAAATATTTCAAGACTCATGATTATCACGTCCTTGTGCATGAGTTGATTCCAATAGCAATCCGTCATCTCTTGTCCAATAATGTTAGAGTCTCAGTTATTCGCTTCTGCTATTTGTTTAGAGATCATTGTGCTAAGAGGTTGTCCAAATCCCTCGTGCAAAAACTGTTGGCAGAGACACAATTAATTTTGTGTGAGTTAGAGAAAATATTCCCTCCATCATTTTTTACATGCATGTTGCATCTGACTATCCATCTTCTGATAGAAATACTTCTTGGAGGACCCGTTTCTTTCCGTTGGATGTATCCAACTGAAAGAAACATGTGCACATTGAAATCATATGTTCGGAACATGAATTATCCCTAAGGTTCTATTGTGAATGGTTACTTGGCTCAAGAATGTATGGATTTCTGCTCAATGTATTTGTCTGATCATACTACGACAATAAACAGACCAATGAGAAATGAAGAAG
The DNA here is from genome assembly GCA_963277665.1 of Viscum album. Lineage (NCBI taxonomy): Eukaryota > Viridiplantae > Streptophyta > Magnoliopsida > Santalales > Viscaceae > Viscum > Viscum album. Next base: position 1,697,500,083 of record OY728138.1, on the reverse strand, counting down.
AACAGTATGGGAAAATTGAACCCAGTTTTCCATCACTTCCTCAGACAGGAGGAATTCCGGGATCATATACATTGACAACATTAAGCCTTGAAGAGTGAGAGATGGCACATCGCATAGTGTTGTTCAATTGTGATTTGTTCGATGAGTATATAAAGTAAGTTAATTGTACATGTATCTCTTATCTTATCTCTTGTAATTTTAAATATTTGTTAAACTATTATTATTTTTATCTACAGGGAACATAAAGAATTGATATATAGAAAGCATCGTTCTTTATCTTTGAGAAAGAAGGAGACTTTGCATAGCAAAGGGTTTTCTGCTTGGTTGAAATTGAAGGTAAAAATATTTCTGTAATAACTAAATAAAAATAATATTTAATTAAGTTTACTATTTCTTTATATTTCAGGTATCGAGATTTCCTACAGACTCTGTTTCTAAGGAAATAAGAGCTTTGGCTTTTGGTCCTAATACCATGGTTCGTGCTTGTAAATCACATGTGATCAATGGATACAAATTTGTTATCACTGAACGAGCAAGAAACATGAGAACACAACATAATGGTGTTATGCTAACTGCCACAACAGACTGTTATGCCAGTTCATCGGACACTAGAACTCGTTCTAAAAATGTTGCTTATTATGGTGTCATGGAGAAAATAATAATTTTGGATTATTACTCGCATGGTCGAGTCACGATGATGAAATGTCAATGGAATGATTCAATGATGAGGCAATGCACCTTTATTGGTGATTGTGGATTTCGAGTTATTGACATGACTCGCACTCTTTCCACTGATGAACCATATGTATTGGCATCAATGGTGAAACAAGTTTTTTATGTCAAAGATCATCGTCATCCTAAATTCGATGTAATTGATGAAGTAAATCCCAGACATGTTTTTGATGATGGTGATGATGAAGTTAACACTATCCCTACTGCAATTGGAAGCAATCTGTTTATTACTTATTATGACCCCAACAGCTCAATTGTTAGAGTTGATTGTGAACCCGAAGTTGGGGTGGGAAATATATAGTATCATACAGTTGTGCTCTCACCTACATGTTTCACCTACATCAATTAGAGTGTGTATCCTAGTACTTACCTTCATAACACCATAAATCTTCTGTTTCATTATGTTCTTTTTATCATAATGGTTTTTCTATATTTTGTTTTTTGGGTTACACATTAGTTATCTGTTTCTAATTACTTCCATATTTGTTTTCATTGCCGGAAATGACACCCATTGAAGAGAGGCGGCGGAAAAAGATGACAGATAATAATCGTCGCATGGTACAGATGGGTGTTCCTCCACTCATCCCTGTTGTGAGTATTTTATTTCAAATATAAATATTTCAATAACTTATAATATCATGTGTTTACTTTTCTGTCAATTTTTTTTTAGGATCCACCCCCAAGACGACAGATATCTGACGAGGAGCCTGATATTGCTCCCAGTGAAGAGGTTGGTGGTACGAGGGATCGTGGGGTGAGAGTTAGACGATCCACTACCAAAGATGTATCTTCTATGCCCTATTTTGATCCAGGCGTGTCTTCAGGGACATATGAGATATTTAGACCTCCGATGTTTACACTACCAGGTGGCCAGACGTCTATGCCATCATCTTTTGCTTCTGGTTCATTCTCTCCAGGTTATTATATTCCACCTTCTTCGACTACTAATGCGACACAGTATGTGGCTGAGGAGCATACACTGAGGGACACTCCACCTGTACAGGATATTCCTTCAGCTTCTGCACCCATTGATCCGACTACCACAGGTATATTTATATAACTCTATCAAATTTCTATACCAAAATTTATTTTTATTATAACTTGTATTGATATTATTTTTCTTTAATAACAGATTCATCTACAGATAGGAGGAGGGGGAGGGGGCGTACTCGCTTGCGTGTGGTATGGAACCGCCAGACACAGTTGATGGTAGAATACAATGTTGATGTACAAATGATTGAGAAATCTGGGCAGCAATGTCGGGGTTTTTTGGCGATGCTAGCCAAATACTATGATATCATTCCGGTTAGCCCTCTCTCTTGGAGACATCTGCCACCCGAAGTCAAGGATAACGCGTGGGCACAAATATGGGTAAAAAATCTATAGTATTTAATGTAGTATATTTTTGTATTTAAATGAACTAATCAATTTGGTTTCAGCTTCGGTTTAACATCCCTGATGGTGAAGGTGCACGACCAGCGCGTTTAAAAGAGCTAGGAGAGATTTGGAGAGCTTATAAGCATGAGCTATATGTTGGCTGGTGTGATAGAGTGGGAACAGAGTTAGAGAAATTACCTATCATGGATGACTTCCCGATTGAGCAATATCGCCAAATGATTACCCATTGGGCGACTGCCAAATTTAAGGTATTAATCTCATTTGAGTTCTTTAAATGAGAGTTTTCATATTTTGCATTAATATAATATTATTAATTATTAATCATTATTTAGGAATATTCTGAAAAAAAACAAAAAAAACATTGATTCAAATAAATACCTCCACACCTTGGGGCGCACAACAATGTCAGATCATGAGAGGCAGCAGGTACGATATAGTTGTTTATAATTTTTCATTAGGACTTTCCCTTTTTATTGGATCCTACTTAAATTATGTGATTTATTGAATAATGAATATATGATTATACTTTCACTTTATATTGTTTCAATTTCATTACAGAAGAAAAAAATGAATATTGAAGGACGTATCCCTCGAGCAAAATTGTTTTCCTCGAGTAGAAGAAAAAAAGATGGAACTGCGGTAAATGAACCGACCCAAGAGAAGATTGTATGTTTTAATTTGTTTATTTCAAAGTTTAATATCTAATTTGAAATTTAATAATCTATTAATATTTTTTACAGGTTGCTTTAGAGGCTCTTGATGCCTAGGATCCTGACAATTTTGGGCCACATGATCATTTATATCAGGTTTTGGGAGATGAGCACTCTGGTCGAGTACGCTGCCGACCTGGTAAGAATATAGTCCCGACGAGGTATTGGTCATCTCCTGGTATCCATTCTAGTACCACCGAGTTGGAACAGGTCAAGGAGCATGCAAGACAGTATGATAAAAGGGTCATAGAGTTGGAATTACAAGTTCAAACAAGAGACAGAGAATTTATGAAACTAGTGAGAGCTTTATCTTCATCACTTCCACCAGAGGCTAGTGCGGCTTGTCAGACATTTATGTCGTCGATGGGTGCATCATCCAATGCACCAGGTGGCAGCTCTAGTGTCGATCGAGATGATGATGTTCTTGGTGATGATGAGGATGCTGAAGAGGAAGAGGGCTAGGATGAGGATGTGGACGAGGGCGAGGATGGGGCTGAGGGCGAGGATGGGGCCGAGGGCGAGGATGATGCCGAGGACGAGGATGACGACGAGGAAAGAGGTGGCGGCGAGGGTGAGGCTGGTGATGATAGTAGTGATGGTGATGGTGATCAGAGGATGATTGATCCATTAAAAATCTGAATTCTGTATAACTCTTTATTTTTGAACATGGTTTTCCACTTTGGGGTTTTCCTCTGCTTCATAGGGACGTTGCATTCAGATTCTGTTTTTTGCACTTGATTCTTATTGTATGATTAGTTTACTACATAGACCTTTAGTATTCCTTGGTACTGTGATGCTCATTTTTCTATTTTTTTAATTATCTTTCATAGTTATCCATTTATTTCATGTTTATGCATGTGGAAGATGATATGGAAAATGTGCTTTGAAGTAGTGGCTGGCACCACTCAAAGTGTCTAACATTTATTTGAAATGGACAGGATTTTAAGTGAAAACAACAACTGGCATATGGAAAATAGACCAAATGCATTCAGATTCTGTTTAAACTATAGGACAACGATCCATGGTTCATATGTGACGTGTACGAGTCAACCCTGTCTCAATCCGAGGTCCGGTGTGGCCGGTACCACTCAAAGTGTCTTTCTTTTGTTTAAAATGGATGCGCTTTTAAGTAAAAAAAAACCACATACGGAAAACAGACCAAACACATTTAGATACTGCTGATACTTTAGGACATGTATCCATGGGTCATTTGTGGCGTGTAAGAGTCAACCCCACCTCAATCCGAGGAGCGGTGTGGCCGGCACCACTCAAAGTGTCTAACTTTAATTTGAAATGGACATGATTTTAAGTGAAAACAACAACTGGCATACAGAAAACTGACCAAAGACATTCGGATACTCTTGATACTTTAGGAAATGTATCCATGGGTCATATGTGACGTGTACGAGTCAACCCCGCCTCAATCTGAGGGCCGGTGTGGCTGGGACCACTCAAAGTGTCTTTCTTTTGTTTAAAATGGATGCGCTTTTAAGTAAAAAAACCACATACGAAAAACAGACCAAACGCACTCGGATATTGTTTATACTTTAGGAAATGTATCCATAGGTCATTTTTGACGTGTACGAGTCAACCCCGCCTCAATCCGATGTGCGGTGTGGCCGACACCACTCAAAGTGTCTAACTTTTCTTTAACACAGACAACAGTTTAGGTTAAAACATCAACTGACATACGGAAAACCGACCAAACGCATTCGGATTCTGTTGAAACTGTAGGAAAATGATCCATGGGTCATTTGTGACGTGTACGAGTCAACCCCATCTCAATCCGAGGGCCGGTGTGGCCAGGACCACTCAAAGTTTGTCACTTTTCTTTGAAATGGACAACTGTTTAAGTTAAAACAACCACTGACATACGAAAAACCAACCAAACGCAATCTTATTCTGTTGAAACGTTAGGAAAACGATCCATGGTTCATATGTAATGTGTATGAGTCATCCCCGCCTCAATCCGAGGGCCGTTGTGGCCGGGACCACTCAATGTGTGTCACTTTTCTTTGAAATGGACAGAAGTTTAAGTTAAAACAACAACTGACATACGAAAAACCGACCAAATGCCTTCAGATTCTATTGAAACGTTAGGAAAACTATCCATGGGTCATATGTGACGTTTAAAATTCAACCCCGCCTCAATCTGTGGTGCAGTGTGACCGATACCACTCAAAGTGTCTAACTTTTCTTTGAAATGAACACCAGTTTAAGTTAAAACAATAACTGACATACCGAAAACCAACCAAACACATTCAGATTCTGTTGAAACTGTCGAACAACGATCCATGGCTCATATGTGACATGTACGACTCAACCCCGCCTCAATCTGAGGGCCGGTGTGGCCGGTACCACTCAAAGTGTCATTCTTTTGTTTAAAATGGATGCGCTTTTATGTAAAATAAACGACATACGGAAAACCGACCAAACACTTTCAGATTCTGTTGAAACATTAAGAAAATGATTTATGGGTCATTTGTGACGTGTATGAGTCAACCCCACCTCAATCCGAGGTGCGGTGTGGCCGACACCACTCAAAGTGTCTAACTTTTATTTGAAATGGACAGGATTTTAAGTGAAAACAACAACTTTCATATGGAAAACCGACCAAACGCATTCGGATTCTGTTGAATCTTTAGGAAAATTATCCATGGGTTATATGTGACGTGTACGAGTCATCCCTGCCTCAATCCGAGGGCCGGTGTGGCCGAGACCACTCAACGTTTGTCACTTTTCTTTGGAATGGACAACTGCTTAAGTTAAAACAACAACTGACATACGGAAAATGGACCAAAGGCATTCAGATACTATTGATACTTTAGGACATGTATCCATGGGTCATATGTGATGTGTACGAGTAAACCCCACCTCAATCCGAGGTCCGGTGTGGCCGGGCCCACTCAAAGTGTGACACTTTTCTTTGAAATGGACAAATGTTTAAGTTAAAACAACAACTAACATACTGAAAACCGACCAGACGCATTCAGATTCTATTGAAACTTTAGGAAAACGATCCATGGGTCATATGTGACGTGTACGAGTCAACCCCGCCTCAATCCGAGGTGCAGTGTGACCGGTACCACTCAAAGTGTCTAACTTTTCTTTGAAATGAACACCAGTTTAAGTTAAAACAACAACTGACATACCAAAAACCAACCAAACGCATTTAGATTATGTCGAAACTGTATGAAAACGATCCATGGGTCATATGTGACGTGTACAAGTCATCCCCTCCTCAATATGATGGCCGGTGTGGCCGGTACCACTCAAAGTGTCTTTCTTTTGTTTAAAATGGATGCGCTTTTAAGTAAAATAAACGACATATGGAAAACTGACCAAACACTTTCGGATTATATTGAAACTTTAAGAAAATTATTTATGGGTCATTTTTGACGTGTACGAGTCAACCCCACCTCAATCCGAGGCGCGGTGGGGCCGACACCACTCAAAGTGTCTAACTTTTATTTGAAATGGAAAGGATTTTAAGTGAAAACAACAACATCCATACGGAAAACCGAACAAACGCATTCGGATTCTGTTGAAACATTAGGAAAATGATCCATGGATCATATGTGACGTGTACGAGTCAACCCCACCTTAATACGAGAGCCGGTGTGGCAGGGACCACTCAAAGTTTGTCACTTTTCTTTGAAATGGACAACGGTTTAAGTTAAAACAACAACTGACATACGGAAAATGGAACAAAGGAATTTGGATACTATTGATACTTTAGGACATGTATACATGGGTCATATGTGACGTGTACGAGTCAACGCCACCTCAATCCGAGGGTCGGTGTGGCTAGGACCACTCAAAGTGTCTTTCTTTTGTTTAAAATGGATGCGCTTTTAAGTAAAAAAACCACATACGGAAAACTGACCAAACACATTCGGATACTATTGATACTTTAGGACATGTATCCATTGGTCATTTGTGACATGTACAAGTCAACCCCACCTCAATCCGAGGCTCGGTGTGGCCTAAACCACTCAAAGTGTCTTTCTTTTGTTTAAAATGGATGCGCTTTTAAGTAAAACAAACGGCATACGGAAAACCGACCAAACGCTTTCGGATTCCACTGAAACATTATGACAATGATCCATGGGTCATTTGTGACGTGTACGAGTCAAACCCGCCTCAATCCGAGGTGCGGTGTGGCCGGAACCACTCAAAGTGTTTCACTTTTCTTTGGAATGGAAAACAGTTTAAGTTAAAAAAAACAACTGACATACAGAAAATAGAACAAAGGCATTCAGATACTGTTGATACTTTAGGACATGTATCCATGGATCATTTGTGATGTGTACGAGTCAATTCTGCCTCAATCCGATGCGCGGTGTGGATGACACAACTCAATGTCTCTCTTTTATTTCAAAAGGAAATCATTTTAAGTGAATAAAACTGATATTTACACTCATCGACGACTCTTTTTCATGAGTTTGGTAGTTTCACTCATGGGGTCATACGTGACGAGACTCCTAAGAAAATAACTTTTCACCATATATTATAAACAATACAAGTTCAATGCAAAATTCATCACAAATAATTACATACCCAAACCTAGAATCACAAAAAATGGGATTTGAGTTAATTTGAATTTCTTATTCAACTCTAATACTAGAAAGGTTTGGGGACAAGACCCTTTATTAAAGAAAAAGAAAACATACAGTAATCCCTTTTGAGTTGGGTAAGGTAAAACCTATTACAATCCCGTAGGCCCAGTGGGACAAAACCCATTAAGAGACATGCAACCAAAGTGTCAGATGACATGACAGAAGATCCCAGTGGGAAAGCCCATTAAAAGTGAAAAACATCACCAGATATTGTGCCGTTGTCAACCCCGCTGCAGCCCGAAGCCCCGCCAACGATGACTACAGCACGCTGTGATGACCGCCACACCAAAATTCCCATTCCCAGCCCTCGGAGCTATCCACAGCCATCAGCACACAAGATCTGCTTTGAAACCAGATCTGAAATCGCAAGGCCGAACACCGCTCTAATTCCCAGCCCGAAGCCAGCGAAAAACTTTCATCGTTTTCGAGATCATTTCATGTCGCAACTTCAAGCCGGCAGAGAACACGGCGAGACGCAGATGCACAACACAGATCAGCACAGCAAACCAAATCTCCATCTCTTAACTGCAAACAACACCATAAGAAAAAACACCGAAATCGAACCTGTAAGGAAAGCCTCATGAAGACGGAAGCCAGAACCGAAAATCCTGCCCCCCTCTACGCAACACCGGTGCCAGCTCCGAGCCTCGCTTGAAGAGCCGGATGCCTGGAACTCGCCGAACCCCGTCGAAGCTGAAGCCGAAACCACGCCACCGACTTCAACGAAGGCAGATCCACCCCTTTGCCGAGCTGATGCATCATCGAACATCTGCTAGAACCTACGAAGCCAGATCTGCACCTTTAAAGACAAGATGACGGGTCGACATGACTGGTATGACGAATAGAACCTAGGCACGCCGACACCAAGCAGAGCATTCCGACCCTCACCGCCACCGGATGATTGTTGTCATATGTGTTTTTTGGGCTATTTTAGGTGTTTTTTATACTGTTTGAAGTCTTTATGTGGATTTTGTGATATTTTTTATGCAGGTGTATAGTGGAGGGTATACTGAGGGTTGTTGTGCACTGTTTTTTTATGCAGGTGTAGCTTCTAGGGGGCTTCTGGGCGCTGCTGTGCAACAGTTCTGGGAAACTGTTTACCAACGGTTTTGAACCGTTGCTAAATGTTTTTCCAGAAATCTGGGAAAACATATACCAATGGTTTACAACCGTTGGTAAATCTTTTTCCTGAATTCTCAAGCACCTATACAAACAGTTTAAATGAAACTATTGGTAAATTGATTTCCCCATGCCTTACTGGCCAACAGTTTGGAAAACCGTTGGTATAGAATACTTTTCCAGTAGTGCTTGGAAACATGAATCCTTACATTATAACAGAATCTGTGAATTCTCAAGGCATTCCATCATGAATCCATGGATAGATCTAGCTTAAAAAACCTATAATAATGAATTTTTCCATATTCAATATCCACCATATACAAAATTCATTTAATAATTTTTTTCATGTAATAATCATTCAATTTAATATGTCATGTGGTTCCAGAAATTTCCTTTCTTTGGCATGACAAGGCTAATAGGTAGTTGAACCATTTATTTATTAATGAAATTTAATTTATTTAGTTTACTCCATTACCTTTCATTATCTCGACAAGGCATATAATGTAAGTGAAACCAGACGATATCCATTTATAAGAAACGTGGGAATGTAATATTCATAATATACATGAGAGTAACCCATTTTAATTTTCATTAATTAATTAGGAAACATACCTTAAAAGGGGAGGGTGATGTATTCACTTGGTATATCAATTAACACTTCATATATTTAATTATACACTTATCTTTATAATGGTCATGTTAAAGAACACCTAAATATTGGTGCAGATATTCTAAACAAGCTACCAAAATCACAATTAATGAAATCATCCTATATGGGGTGGTTGGTGTTAAAAAAGTAGCCTCCAATGATGGATGAAATATACAAAAATACTCTTATAATATTATTCTAAGTACTATAATAAAATAATACGAATTTAATCATATATTCTTGATGAAATCTACATGTACACAACTACAAAAATTTATAAAATGGTGGTACTTGACGGTTGAGTCACAGATCACCTACATTCTGCTCATTAAACTCTCCTCGTCTAGTATCAGCCATTATTTTTTCTCATATATAGTGTGATCTAAAGAACATATACATCCCATGAAAATATGGTATATGAGACTTATCCTCAATAACTTTATCAAGGAATTGATAAAAGACGAATGGATAAAAAAGAATCAAGATCTTACTCATGGATATCTAATGATTCTGATGAAATATGACTCAAACACTATATTAAATAGTTATCATGAATACCATATTTAGGTGGAGGAGATCCCACTATGAGAAAAATGGATTGGGTTGTTCATTAGAATGGTCCAAGGAGCAATAAAGGAGAATTAAACATTTCATTAGGGGTAATATTATTTATTTCACTAAAAATAATTATATTGCATGGTTTGGCCACACAGTTGGCCTAACTGAGCACCAATTGTGTGCATCACACTTCATAAGGAGTGAAATTAAATGGTACAGACACATTTATAGGTAAAACATGTTCTAACCTTTCAAATCTTCTATGTGATAAAATATATACAATTCGCATGGTTGTATGACCGCTGGTGTATAGTTAGTGTTAATAGTGCTCTCAACTTCACCCCACTATCTAGACCCAAATGGTTAATAGATACCATGTAGGCTATGTCACATGGTTTCTAATTACCATGTGTCCCACTACATTTCCCATGTATCTATTTTTTGGGCTCGAAACAAGCCTCAGACACCCCTGCATCCTTTATAACTTGATTAGGCATCCATATTTGGTCCAGTATTAGGAATTAATTTAAATTTAATAGTATCCACCCTTGGGTGAAAAACTAAGTTATTATAATAATAATATGAAATCTATTAATAAATAAGACATTAAAATATGGAAAGTTAAATAACTTAAACATGTCCTATTTAATCTATAAACTAATAATAATATGGCTGGAAAAAATGATCATATAATAATTCCATATAAATAATCATAAGAGCTTGAAAACATAACCATGGATATTATAACTGATTGAATAATCACAAGGAATATCAATAACTGAAATCATATGAATATAATTCACAATTCTAGATATGTAAATCATATCATTGCGGCATTATGCCAAGACCTCAAAAGAATTGGGAAAGGTCTCAACGAAAACCCAATCTAATTTGTTTTTTGTGACATATCGATGCATCGAGGGGCTATAGTTGGCTCCTTCCTTCACATACTAAGTCTAATTCATTTTATATCTGAAATGGGTGAAAACTACTCAATATAATCATTCATATTGAAAAATTAATATACTAAAAGTTAATACATACACTATTCAATATATATAATCCTAAACCAAGAATAGTAAAATGGTTAATGGAAATAAAATTGTTCATCCCCAGTCAAACTGATCATAAAACATATAGATAAAAAATAAGTATGGTGTTAATACAAAATATCCTATGGGGACCATAATTAAAAAAGTGGGTTGCGGTTTTTTATGAATATACATAGCATGAAAATGTCCTGAAAACATTATTGAGAAAAAACCCACTGCATTTTGAAAATTACATTTAAAAGAAAATTAAAAAAATTATGAATATATATATAATTAAAATTATACTTTTAATACCATTAAAATTTGAATTAAAACATTTATTGGTCATGATTTTGGATAATTCCATTCATTATATACATGATTAAACCATGATTAATTTAAAAATTTCAATAAAAGATAAATTGGGACTGTTTTCAAAATGATTCTAAGAATCCTTTTAAAAAACTATAAACAGTGAAAATTATTATAAAATAAATTAATAAATAATTTTTATATTCTTTTAAATATTATTTAAATAATTTTATGAAAACATGGGTTTTATGGAAAATTATTTCTGAACTAAGAGATAACTAACTACTAGTTTTATTAAAAACATTTTCTCAATCATTTTAAGAACAACAAATCTATAAAATGGTACAATTACATGAAAAAGATCTTGAATAAACATATTTTAATACAATATTTTGATTTTAAGAGTTAAATATCAAATAATTCCCCACAAAGTGAGAAGTAAACATTTACAGTCCCCAATATTTATGAAATTTTGAAATAAACGTTTACAACTTCAGTAACTTCAACTTCATAAGCCCCATAAACATAATTAAATCCAATTACTATTTTAATACCTTTAAGATAAATATATTCATGATATAATATCTCAAATGGGTAGTATTTAAACCCAAAAAATTAAATAAGTTGTGAATATGGTATAATTCTCAATGACATAAAAATGAGACGAGAAACCCTTGCATCTGGTCGAGTATCCTTGGTATTTTTTTGTAACTATATTATAATGTTTTTTTAATATTAATAATTTATAATTTAACAATATTAATATTAATATTATCATATGTTATCCTATCATAACATTTTATCACCAATTTCTTCATAATATTTCATTAATTTCATTGTTTCATGTTTTGTTTCCTCATTTTCTCATGTGTGTTTTGTTCTGAATGTTATAGTTTGTTCATAGGATATATATATATATTCTATAGAATGATAATAATGTTAAACATATCATATTTACTCATTATATTCTTTTTTATAACAATTTATGATTTTTTTACATGCAAAATGAGTCACATCAATTCGTAGAGACGGTAGGTCATACGTATGCATGAGAGATGATATCAGTTCCTTAAAAAGTGAAAGGTCACAGAATTGGGTAATATAATAAATTAATAGTATCGATATAATTTAAAAAAATTACATATAAAAATTAATTTTAACCCCATTACATTCCATGTAATGCGTAAATAAAAAATTAATTGCATCACTTCGCGAGGAAGTAGTCTGTCGTACACATGAGCGACATTATCATATTTGAAATGGAACGGAATTTAATAACTAATGTGTGATATTAAAATTAAATAATTATAAAAATATAATTGATAAAATATGCATTTTGTAAATACTTCATCATATCCACCCTTGAAATGTTTTGGTGGAAAGCTAACGGTATCGATTTGTGAGGTAGTAGTCCAATGTACACATGAATGATGATTTCATAACCCATTGGATGAAAAAGAAGATGGATTTAGATTATTTAATTAATATAATAAAATATAATTATTTTACTTATTATAATTTAATTATCTTTTAGGGTATAATAAAAAATTATGTAGGTGGATTAATATGTAAAATAAAATGCTCGGTTAGGGCATTATATCTTCTTAAAAAACAAATTTGGTTTACACATAAATGATTCTTATGATAGATTTATGATCAAAATAAGGTATATAGAAACATATTAAAGAAAATAATAATTTTTTTATAGGTATTGGATAATATATTTTGTTTTGGTTCTATGAAGAGTAGAGGAGTCAGTGTTTCCTTTTATACGTTTGGTGAGTGGAATGCATGTAATTTTTTAACAGGAAAAAGGTATACCAACATTTTTCACTTTCCATAATGTGAGAAAATATAACATAATAAAACCTATAATATTTAATGTCAAATTATTTTTAGTCTATTTGGGCTTTATATGATTTGTGTCATTTTTAACACTTCTCTTTTTAGTTTAACCCTCAGGTAAACCCCGGTTTACATTAACTATTATAATTAATTTTTACTATTTTTTATTATTCATTGTGCAGACACATTATGTCTAAATTTTTAGATAATTTAAATTATTCTTTTCTAAAATAGTGAATCTATTTTTTAAATTAAATTAAAAAATATTTAAATATTTATTTTTATATTAATCTCATAGACGTGATGAGAAAGCAGAATATCAAAGAGAAAATTCTCAATTGTTCAAAAATATTTTATATCAAAAATCAATAAGAAATTTATTATAATGACATAAATTAGATTAATAAATGTAAAATTATAATGATTTATTTATTAAAAAATCTTAAAACATTTGGATATTTTTAGTTTCTTTAAAATAAATGAAATTAATTAAAAATATATTTTCATTATTCACTAAAAACATTATTTGTTAGGAATGTTCTCAAAAATTCACCCCATGATTATTTTGACTTGTATATTTTAAAAAATATGTTTCTATTTTCAAATAATGTTTCTATAATTGATGAAAATGAATTATTAAATACATTTCAAGAGAAAATAAATCATATTTAAGAAAATAAAATTTTTCAAAAACCAAATCTTTTACTTCGAAATGACACATATTTTTTTTATAATCAATAGAAAACCATTTAATTTATATTAAATTTGTTTAAACCATATAATATTCATTTTTAATTTGGTATTATTCATAACCTATAAATTAATGTCTCTATTATGGTTGTCAATTATAAATAACAATATTTTCAAAGAGTACCGTGTTTCATTAAAACACGATGTTGCGTACATTTCATGTTATCAAATAGATTGAATTTATTTAAAAATAGCAATATCATAATATCTTATGATGTAACATTATATTTTATTAGTGGTATTCTTGGTCATATACATAATAAAAGACGATGTTCCTCTTTTAAAATATCATGTTCACACATTCTACCCCCATTATGAAAAATTCATCTTGGAAATTTATTGTTGATCTCAGTAATAAAGGGTATGAAAATTCAAAATACCCTTATTTATATCCCACTTCATTTGAATGGTTAAGAAGACTACCTCTTGATGTGATTGAATGATAAGTAATAAGTTCATAAGGAATAATCACTTTACTTGGATTCTAAGTTGGATAAAATAGGAGGGAAGTGAAGATTTTAACACTATTTTTTTTTAAAACATTATAAATATTGTTTGAGATAATTGATCACAAGGTGCATGATCTATAGAAGGGTAATGCAAAAAACCCCATAAATCTATAAAGTGTTAAAAGACCATCAATTCATCATTAATGATGGTTTTATGATATTTTGGTATAGATTATTTTCTTATATTTGAGAAATTCCTTCGCCATATAAAATTATAATGAAATATAAAAAATTGATATCATTGTATTTCATATGAAAAATTATATCCATGGATTGTTCCTCTATAAATTTCCACTTCATTACTTACTCTATGGAATAAATATCCAAAAATTAATTTTTATTCCCAAATCATCTTTAGCAGATCATTATATTGGAAAGTCATTCATATTACCTGTAGAAAATTTTCAAAACCAATATGGTTAGAAAATGTAATCCAATAACACAAAAAGATCAACATAAAACATTCCATAAATAGTTATCATGGAGACTCATCAAAAACATTTCTTTCAAAATTCAAAGTCCAAAAATTTTGATGGAAGGTCAGTAAATAAACATTATATTTCAAATACATTAAAATTATTCTATTAATATCACATTAAAAATATATGAATACCAAAATCACTATAAAACAGTGATGAAAACATGCTTACTTCCAAATATAAATTCTCATTTCATTTAATATATTCCAAAAATCAATACTTACCATAAACTCCAGCAATGATGACATAAACTATTAACCCACTAACTAATTTCATATTCATTGACACTATACCAAAAAAATATAATTATTATATTATTATAGGGAATATATTAAGGGTTATCATATCTCATCCATGTTTTTTCAATGAGGTTCATCTTTTCTCCGAATCACTTTTATTTTTCATTTGTACAATTCAACATGTTCTCTCAAATTCATTATTAAATAGTATTATAGTACAATCATTATACATTTAATTATTCTTATAACTACAATATAAATAAAAAATAATATTATATCATAATTCATTAATCTAAAAAATCAAATTAATTATTCCATTCCATCTATAGTAATTGCATAAGATTATCCTTGATCCCATAACTTATTTTGAGGTATAATCATATGATGCTTGGGGAATTTATTTTAACAGTTCCCCATATTATTTTAATTGAATAATTGAACATTGTAAATTTATTTATTTCTATTTAATCTTTCAGAGTTATAGAATTTCTCTCCACACTTGTAGAAAAATCCTTTTTCTTTTAATTATGTACCAAGTTGTTTCCTTCATCAAGTATCACTTTCTAGAAAATACATCATTACCTCATTCTCATTATCATTAATTTTCTATTTCATTCTATCTATATCTATATTCAATTTGATATCATAAAAATTGGACAATTATTTCATTGAATTCATTATACACGATAATCTATATTCATACGATGATAATGTTCTGGAGACTAGATCCCTTTGAATAGCTATCATAATACCACATATGAAATGATAATTATTACTATTTGGATTATTTACATTGACACAGTTCACATTAAATTCACAAGGTTCCATTTCTATAAAATTCTATACACTAGATTAGATTATAACATGTTGAGACCAAATGTATAATCCCAAAAAAAGAAAAACATTTTACATAAATTTTAAAATTTATCCATAGATAATACCATAATAGTAAAATTGATTTGTTAGGGGATATATATATATATATATTAGAATCCTTCATATTTATTGATAATCAAAATGTAAATTATTTTAATAATATCCCCTAGGAGTGTCAAAAAAGTTTTGCAGTAATTCATGTTTTCATGAACCTGATGATCATTGGGTCAAGTCCAATGCCCCATTTTTAGAGTTATTACCAGTAGGTATATCTATTCTATAACTTCGTCCACATGATGTATCCATATCATGGTGTTTATTCTAGGAATAAACACATAAAATCATCTGTACAAAAACATTATGATGATAATATATAATTATCCTCAATTTGAAGCATAAGGTAATGATATGTAATATATGTTTTCAAAAATCTAGTGCCCAAGGTTTCTAATTAACATTCTATGATAAAAACTATAGAGTCTCTAACCCCAGTAGCCTTGACCTGGTGTATACATTATTACATTGGAATATGATACAAGTAATTATATCTAAGAATACTGAATTGTAACACCCCATGCTTCCATGATTCACTTCTCTTTGAATAATATAATAGCGTGTGTTGTACATAATTTCGAGTTCTAACACACCATAACCAATCAAACTAGTCATTATGAATAGTAAGAACCCTTTTTTGACATTTTATAAATTTTATCATTCAAAATGGACATTATTTTTGGATTGGGAATATCAAAATTAACTTAGGGTAAATTTTTGGTATTTTTTTGAAAAAATTAAATTTTTGATGAATATTGAAAAATACTAAATTTTAAATAAAAATAACTTTTTTTAATCAAAATAATTTAGAGTGCTAACTTATAATATTGAGTGATTTTAAGTATAATTAGATTATATTTTTAAAATTTAATCGAATGTTGGAAATTGGATGTAATGTCACATTTAAACTGGACAAAAGAAAATGTCAATCTTTTGAAAGGTATTATTTCTAAAAAACACGCTTTTTGTTTTGATGATGAAATTAAATTTAAATTAATTTATGCACCTTATGTATTTTGAATTTCAATAAATGGATTATATATTTAGAATCAAGAGTCCCAAATTGTGTAAATAGGTAACTTTTATTTTTATATATTATGAATAATTACTTCAGTAAATATTTTATTTACCATGGTTAATGGGTAAATCCGGTAAATAAGGGTAAACAAATAATATTATAATAATATTAAATTACCCTAAAACGTGTCCTAACCATATTTTATGATAGATGTTTGACTATGGGAATCCTTGGATTGATTTCAAACTCCCATGGAGCCTCTTGGAAGTGATAATGATATTATATATTAAATAATTTAAAGTTGAGACAAAAATAACAATAGAAAATATAATTTAGTAAAACAATTATTATATGATTTTATATAATTTATCTATTAGACTATAAATAGTAATTATAAAGACAAATTAATTTCCTACATAAAGGAATTTTATTTTTAATTTTTATACATTAAATAATTAAATTTATTTTCACATAATGATGATGTAGTAATTTCCTTATTAATGAAAGAATCAAATAAATTTTATTATAAATACTAAAATAAACATTATTTCAATGTTTTTATGAAATACAATAATTTTATAGATGAATATGAAATATTAAGGTTGATTTAATTAATTTTATTTTAATTAATAATTTTTTTATGACTTTAACAAAAAAATTATTAAATAATGTCAAAATTAACATAATTGTGTTTTTTAAAAAAATACTATATTATTGGTTGATATAATATTCCTATGAGTATAAAGTTACAGAAAAGGGACTAACTAATATTATATGTGTCATTAAGGAGCCTATTGGTGTTTTATTGGATGTTTATGGTATGTTTATTTACCATATAATATAAAAAAACAAAGATACATGGTAAATGTCAAACTATTTAATTAAGAGTTAAATCTAAAAGATAAAGTTAATATAGGGACCCAAACTAGTCTAAAACCTATTGGATGGGTTGTTCTAAACCCATAACCTCCTTATTTTTTAAATAATTTATTTTATAGCCATTATAGACTGAAAATTAATTTATTATAAAATAATATTTCATGCTTTTTCTAAGGTTCCCCTAACCCCTCTTATAAAAGGGAACTACCCCTTACCTCAAATTCACACCTTCAAAGCTTTTTGTCTTAGCCAAACCCTGCCAAAACACCCTATAAACTATCCTCCCTTCACCCTAGAGGATTTCCTTTAGTCAAAAATCCATCCTAAGGAGCCCTTTTGTTCAAATCAAGAAGAAGAACCCGAATTAGAGGTAAATATTTCATCACCTCTTTCAAGTTACATTCTTCTTCCACTTACTCATTCATTGTTATTTATTTCATAAAATAATAAATAGAGTATATTATATATTCTATGATGTTATTATAAATATGGTACAACCATATTAAATATTCTATCCATCCTTTGATTGACGTGTCACCATATGTGTGTACGCATAGCTTATCATCTCCACACTGTGGTATAATTATTATTCAATTCATTATTATTTTGGTGGGTATAATAATGATGCGTAATTGATGTAAATAATAAATGTAACATTACAAGTATTATTTATATATGATATACCATCCAATTATATATTATTTTAATATCAAAAGAATGATATTGTCGCTCGTGCATATGTACGGATTACCGTCTGCACGAACACGATTAGATTCATTCCCCATCATATCCATTCAAGAATAATTTTTTATTATTTGAATAAAAATAATGTTTAAATAATTAATATCATTCTGAATATGAATAAGATACATCCTATCCATAACAAACATTAATTACTTAACGAAGCATACAAAGGAAAACGAATCAGTTACCACCCGAAAAAACAATAATACAAAGATATTATTAACAAAGAAATTTTAAAAGATCATATATGATATCATATTAATGTATATTATTCTTTTATAATTTATTAACAATTATTTAACCATTATAAACTAGGTTAACCTACCCTCGAACAATGAAAAGTACAAGTTAAGTGTTAATTTATCAATCTCTTTATTATCCGACGTTTTTTATACGTAATTATCTACTGGAACCTCTTTATCATCCATATCCATGTTTCATAAAAATTTATTTCAAAATTTTTTTACTATTTAATAGAAAATGGGTTAATTTAATTTATACCCTTATTTTACCTTATATGTTTTTGAAATGAACCTTTCTCTCATTTTCCAAACAAGGTACTTTTTGACCATTTCAACAAATTTAATGTATGAATGTTTTTAACTTATATGGAGGGTGTGGCCATATTACGCGATTATAACATTATTGAAGCTTCCCTTACAAGATTAGAAGAATATTTTCAAATATAAATGTTATCTTTTATAATTACCTGACTTTTAAATGATTTCAAAATAGAAATAGATACTTCTCTAAAAAAGTTTTGATTTCATCTATGTCAACATCCTTTGATGGATTTTTAGTTTGTTTGAAGTTTATTTTTTATGATAAAAAACATCCATATTGTATGGAAGGTTTTTGAAATGTTTTTCTGTGGATGTGTTATTTCATAACATCAATGGTTTATGGATAAATTATTAACATTTCATATGTCAGGTATAATATGAATGATTATGTTATGTTTAAACCTTTTAATATGAGGAATGAATTGGACATAGTAAGTGAGGGTTGGAGACTGCTATAGCTCCTCGATGCATCATTAGGTCTCATGAGAAAAACTATTGTCTTGGAACAAGGCCTTGAAAAAATATTATTTTTAGACTTGTCACAAGGACTTGGCTATGTGGTTATGAAAGTTTGGAATTATGCATTCCATCATTATGAATGTGGATATTGATATTGCATGTGATTATTCGACTATTAGAATATCCATGTAAATAAGTAAATGACATTATTTGATTTTATATTTTCCATATTATGTTGAACTTAAAGATAAAAAGGCTTTAGTTTTAGTTTTATACATTTCCTTAAATGTTTATGCTTATTTATTAAAGCTTCCGCTATATTGTTAACATTACTGAGCATCTGATCTCACCCATATATCTATTTTTATTTTCCCAGGATACGAAGAAGGATATTATGGCTGACCATCAGGGATAGTCTAGGGGATCTTAGTGTTGTCTATGGAAACAATGTTGTTGTAGTTTTACATTTTTTTATGTAATGTAAACCTTATGAATGTATCTAGTACATTTAATGCTACTATACTAATCCTTCATTTGAGACCTGATATTTTGTGATCATTCCAATGATACATAATAATGCACTAACTCTAGGCTTCTGGGTTTGGGGCATTACATGAATAGTTTTTTAGTCCTGGTAAAATATACATATACTAAAAATTCTATAAAAATTTGAAAAGAGGAAATGGAAAAAATATTATTTTCATTGATAAAACCATTATTCTTGATAGTGTATCCCAACATATCATTCAAAAAATTAATCTTGGTATCCTAGGAAAAAATAACGACTATAAAGTTGTGATTTAATATAATTAGTTAGTGTATTCATATAGTATAATCTATGAATAAACACGATATAATCAATATATAAAGGAAAATAACCAAAACACATCCTACTTATTCAATAAAATGAGCATAATCTGCATGAATAAATGATGATAAAATAAATCCATATTAATTATCATATAATCTTTAAACCATATACTTTTATATTTTATCTAATATAATTGTCACATGGAATATGAATAGGTAAATTCATAATGATGGAATGAAAAATTACATTAATCTATAACATAGAATCAAGGATTTTACCAAGACATCCAAATAAATGGGTAAGGCCTTGGCCAAAACCCAATATAAATTGTCTCATTAAACTTTTTATTGCATCAAGTGTCTGTAGAAGGCTCCACCCATCACATAATAATTACAATTATTTCATCATATGAAATAATTTATATATAATTAACATAAAATTTAATATTGGAAAACTAACATGAAAAATGTTAATACATATCCCAATAAAAACATAACCATAAACTATCCAGTGAAAAATGGTAGACGATAAAAAATTTATACCTACCAAGTCAAACTGATCATAAACCATCCTTGTAAATAATAATAATGTTATTAATTCAACATTTTCTAAGTGTATAATAATTTAAATATAGGTTTGATGTCATTTATTCATAGAAATACCATAAAATTATCCTTAAAACATTTATGAAAAAAATAACCACCTAATTATTTATAAAATTAAAAAAAAAAGAGTTCTAAAAAAATTAAAATTAATTTAACTATAAATTATAATTTTAAAACATGTATAATATGGAATAAGGCATTTATTGTTAATGATGGTAGAAATTATTTTCTTTCGATACACATTAAAACATATATTTCTTTCATTTGTTTGGAAAACTAAAAACAAGTGTTGTTTTGAAAATGAAATATAAATAAATTTTAAAGAAATTATATTGTATAAATTGGTTAAAATTTATTTAATAATTATGTTTCAAAAGGTTAAAAAAATTTAAATATATATTTAGATAAAATGGGTTGTTATGGAATTGATTATGGACCAATGTTTGAAATAGTTGGGTTTTATTTAAAACATTTTATATACCGATGAGTTGGAAAATGATTATATTACATGTAAAATATAACTAATAACCATATGTGATTGAAATATATTGAATATATGATATTAGTATTAAATAATTCCACCAATGGGGATCTAAGAATCAATAATCTTAAATAATGATGATATTATGAAATAAACCCTTATCAATTTGGAAACATTTGAATCGTAAGACCCATAAATGAAATTTCAAAAATCTATCTTTAAATACCATGAAGATACATATTTTCATGACATAAAATATCAAATAGGATACATATACACCACACAAAGGAAATAAGTGGTGAATATTGTATATGTCTTAGGGATGTGAATGTGAGATGAGAAACCCTTACCCCATGTATGATTTTAATTTTATATGTCCACGCCTCATGTATAATGGTTTAATAAAAGTAAATAATTAATAAAATATGAATAATAATATTTATAATATCATATATTATCCTTTTATAAAATTTAACCACTCATTTTTCAATAATATTTTATAAATTTTATTGTTTCATGAGTTAGTTGCCTTATTTTTACAAGCACATTTTATCCCAAATGTTATAGTTCTTGTGAAATAAGATATATATATATATATCATATCAAGAATTTTAATAATTTAAAAATATTAAATTTACTAATTAGAAACATTTTTGCAACCGTATATGAATGTTAGACATCAAAAAAATCACAATGCTTTGTGGAGATGGTCGGTTCAATATACACACTAGGAAAAATATCATTCACTTAACAAGTTAAAGAGTAGTGAAGTGGGTGATATATTAATTTTAATGGATCAATATAATCTCATATATTCCACGTCTATTCATTATTTTTATCCTTATTATATTCCATATAATGTGTAAGTGAGAAATGAATCAGATCGCTTTATATGGTGGTAGTCTGCCATACACATGAGCGACACGATTGTATTTGAAACAAAATTTTACATAAAAAGTTATGTATAACATAAAAACCACATAATTATAACAATATAATTAATATAATATAAATTTAGAAATTCCAATATTATATCTAATCGTGGAGGGTGGTGATGGAAATTGTACGTCATCGATACACGATGTGGTAGTCAATCGCACACATGAATCATGAATGTGTAACCCCTTTTATAGATGAGGAGAAGGATATATGTCATGAAATTAACATAATAAAATATCATTATATATATATTATTATGTTTTTTATATCATCATGGTCTACGAATCATTTTACGAGGGGGTATGAGGAAAAAATATAGAACACCTGGTTAGGGACGTTACCTTTTCTTTGGACAACTATTTCATTTTACAACAAAAGGCTAATTAAGATTAATTTTTTAAAACTATATGGATAATATTAATATACTATGTAATTAATTAATAAATTTTGGATTGTCTTATCCAAGATAATTTATTTTTTATTTTTCTAGGGGAGAGGATATGGGAGACATTTTCTTTGTGTGGTGAGTGGAATACTTTTAATTTTTGATAAGAAAAAGGTGTACACATGTCTTTAACAAACCATAAGGCTCTATAATGGGTAATTATAGAACTGTTAAGATATAAGGTATAAATATAGCTACAAAAGGGGTGTTTTACATTTTTATCTGATTTTTAACCCATCTCTTTTATCTTTAATCACTAGTAAATGCATTTCTACCTATAACAGAGTAAATACATTTTTATTATTTTTACTATTAATTGTGGTCAAATACTATGTTGAAATTATTATACTATATAAATTATTAATATTAAAAATATTTAATACAATTTTCCAAATTCTGTTAACATATTTGGAAAAAATTAATTTAAAATTAATCCCACAACACGATAAGAAATCATGGTTTCATAGGGACATTTTTTAAAATTTTACAATATTTTTTGACCCAAAATCTATATAATGTTGATTGAAATTAGAATAATTGGATTAATAGATATAAAATTTTACTAATTTTAACATTTAATCCATCTTATAAAAAATTAATTTTAAAAGGCATTAAAGGAAATTAAAATTCTTAATAAGAACTAGTATTTTTCATCATCCACCATAAAAAATTATCTTTTCAAAAAAATTCGTAAAAATCATCCAAAGATGAATTTTAAGTTTAGAATTAAAAATTTTATTTTATTTTCAAAATCAATATATTCATGTGATAGATATTAATTATAAATTATGTTTCTAAAGTGAGAAAAATATTCCTTTTAGAAAAATCTATTTTCTAAAAAACAATTATTTTACTATCAAAAGATTCTAATTTTTTTATAATTAATAGATAATAAAATAATTTATTATATACATTTTGATACCATATAATTATGCTAATTTAGTTATTTACATTCATACCGACCACCTTAACAACTATTTTATAAATGTCATATTTAAATAATAATTTTTTAATACATTGTTTTGTTTCGTTGAAACTTGTTGTTGTGTACGTAACATGTTATCAAAGAGATTACATGAATTTGAAAATAAATATATTGTAATGACTTTGGGTGTTACATTATATTTAATTAATTATTTTTCATGTCATATAATATATCAAATAATATGTTCCTCTTTTAAAATTTTAGGTTGTTATAATATGTTATCATAGAAAATATGCAATGTCATATTGTCCAGAAGCAAGCCATGTTGGCGTGTTTATAAGGGTGGAGATGAACCATATGAAAATGTGTTGACTGAAATATAACTTTTACTAATTAGAAATTATTCATAGATCACTTTTATGGGTTTCTTTTACTAATATCCATGAAAATTTCATTATCTATTACAATGATACAATGGTGTAATTAAATTGACATTTAATTCCATCCAATAATATGAATACAGTTGAACGTGAAGAATTTATGATCTTTGATTTTATAGTGGAATTAAATTATAAATTATTGAGGAATTATTGGTCGTTCTCATATCATATAGTTATGGTTATAAGTGTTCAATATGAGTTAGCAATATTCCTCATTTAATATGGGATCATGTGTAAGAATAAAATGAGATACACCTATACACATTTCATATCAAAAATCATTTGGTAAAAGTGGAGTTCTTGGTGATGGAAAAGAATGAATAATATTGTCTTGTACACCATTGTGTATCCTCATAAAGATAAATATGAAGGTGATTTCTATGTAACTTCAATGAGAGGAGGACATCGAGACTGTTTCTACAAAAGATGATTGTTCTATAATAGGAGGAGTTCACAATCATTCTATAAAAGAGAAGCCAATTAAATCAATAGAGAATCTATGTAAACATGAATTATACAAACCATGAATGTTATTGTGGATTAGGGACCTACATTTCAAAAAGATATATATAGATCCTACCTATGAGTAATGTGTAATATTATAGGAATAATGTAGTGATACAATGATGGTAGTGACACAAAGTGAGGGAACTCGGAATTGGGTAACTGTTACACGGTTGAAAACTTTTTAGGGTATTGAGCATATGTAAATATTAACATTAATTAAACCCCATAATGTTTTAGTGTATATTTTAAATTTTATTACATGAAACATCCATGTAATGTGATCTATATAGTTTCCCAATGAGGGTGAACAGAATATATTCCCAATTAATTATTAAATATTTTAATGCACACAAATATTAGGTCCACTAACCATAATGAATATCTAGTAAAATGGTCACATATGTGAAGGAGTATTTGGATCATGTTAATAAAAAGAGAAAATGCGTCCCCCCTAAGGTTAAGGGGACAAGAACCAAATAGGGAGGTTAGATATTTAAGGTAAATAAATATATTCCAAAACCATTTCTTACTCTAATCCCCGCTCTGATGGTGTTTCTCTACAAAGACACAATTGAGGGACTAAAAAATGGTATCAATGGGATATATTATTTTATTGAATACGTTAATATATCATGTTTCAATTGTTTGTTAAATATGAAGAATTATCATACTCATATAGTTTTGAAAGATATAGAAAAGGGTTTATCCTCACAGAAGATGTTGAAATCATATATAACTCTATATTTTATAAATTTATATGCAATGAGGGTGAACATTTTAATTGAAACTTATGGACCTCAAATGGAAGGAAAGAATGTTCCAGAGAATTATTTTATTATATCATATAAATTTTCAACAATAATAACTGATGAATATTTTATACTAATAGATATTAAGACTATATATGAAGTTGAGATTCCTAATAAGGCGATGATTTATGTTTTTCAATTAATAGAAAAATTGGTAAATTGAATAAAGGAATAAAATATGAAACATATAGATGAAAAAAATCATATATCATTATAATTAATTTTGTAGAAGAAAAAGTGGGAAACTTTTGATGTCCAAAAAGAAGGTTTGTTGAATATTCAACTGACCTTAATTATAATAATGATTTTCCAAAACATAAGTTGATAATGATATCTAAAATGAAGTAAAATCTAAAATTTAATGCAAATGATATTAAAAATAATAATTTTAAGATTAATATTCTAGTAAAAATTCTAAAGTAGATGAGAATCAATGTCTAAAAAACTAAAAGGTAATTTATAAATACCCCATTTCTTGAATGATTTTAAAAAAGTGAAATGTGTTATATAGGATAATATATCACATTCAATATAAGAATATATTTCTATGGTAAATAAAATAAATAAAAAACATCACTCTTAGTTGGAGTTATGTTTCAAGAATATTATAAAAAGTGAAAGAGTGGTACTCTCATCTAAGAAGAACATGTATAAGCATATTATCATGGAGGTTCCAGTAAGAATGGAAAATTACGGGAGTGATACAAACATAACTAAAATTTTCAACAAAATAAGTAAACAAAACTAGGAGATGACTCAAGGAAGTAATAATAACACGTGGTAATTTCATAGGTTTCATGGCCACAATTATATATTTTTTGATATGGAATAAAAATTTTTAAAATATTGTGACGTTTGTGGAAAAAAATAATGAGTCACAATGTATAGAAAAGGGGTTTTGTCTATTATCCAAAATAATATTTTCAATATAAGCATGTCATAAATTTAAATTCTTGGGGGGATTCAACTAAAATCATAGTGACCCACAATTTTTCACACAATCAAATATATATATATGTGTGTGTGTGTGTTTATCATCTTAATAGTAGAATATTATTTTACATTAAATTATGATGCATAATGGATTTGTAAATGATTAGTGTCTCTAGGGACTATTTAAAAAATCTTATTATTTCATGAAAACTCAAAAATATCTCCCCATAAAATTCTTCTATATATTACTCTTCTTAGACATAAAACACTAAAAACCATTCTTCATAAACTGGGGAAAGGGGACATAAAAAATGAGCTCAAATGCTTAAAAAGGGTAAATATGGGATATATCAATTATAAATTAGGCATAAAATTGTCATAAGTGTATGTGAACAAGATAGTAACATTTTAGAATAATACCCAACATATCATGAATCATTATCATGATCCATTTAATAAATCTTATATGTTAATAAGAAATATATCACAATGGAATCAAAGAACTTGAGGCATGAGATTATAACATTGGTATAATAAAAATGTTTCTAGAATTCAAATTATTATATAAAATCATTTCCATGCTCAAAGATTACTAACAAGACTATCCTTGTGGACAAGGATCATTCCCTATTCTATCATGTTATTAGAAAATGTTTACTCAAAAAAATATCGTAGTGGACAAACTGCCATTTTGAATTGGGTTCAATCCATATTACATCACTTATTACATCATGACATATCTATATTTAACCAATTAATTAGAGGGATATATAATTATAGGTACACCCTTAAAGTATTCATAAATCATTCTTATATGTGAAAAAATATGAGAAAAAATTTATTATATATAATTCCCCATGGAAAGGAAATAGTTTATATAAAAATTTCAATATTTCACCATGACATAACCTATGGAAAAATAATTGGGTTTTATAAAAATCTCATTATCATAATAATAATAATCCACAAAAATAATAATAATTTCATCATTGGATCATATACGTAGTAAATATTATTTAAAATATAAACCATTTTATCTTAATAAAATCCATTAGTAGTTCACTTTGAATAATTCATGGTGAAAATAATTTTTTTTCATTTTGAAATAAAATATTTTGAAACTTGAAATATGCCTAATAATAAGGGAAAAGATTTCATTTATAATGAACATGGAAACTTTTAAAGGAACCTTCAAATCATTGAGAGATCATGATAGATTGAAATTTAATTATTGTATAGAATATTAAAACATGACTCTTTCTACATTTTTTTGGAAACTTTTTAAATAAATGAATTCAGAAAATTACAAGAAAATTCATTTTTATACATTTTATTAAATAAAGATAATTTTTAAAGAATAATTTTAAAAATAATGGATGAATATTCAGAAAATTTATTGAGTATATTTTATAAAACATTAATAGGAAATAATTTTTTCCCAACATAAAAAGAATAAATAAAGTCATGTTTCATTAAATATATTTTATGAAACATTTATCACGCATTAGTGTATAAATGGTACTATGAATTTATAATATCCTTCCATAATCATAAGATAACAAAATGGAATTATTTTAACAAAAAATGGAGATT
Organism: Viscum album; assembly: GCA_963277665.1. NCBI lineage: Eukaryota > Viridiplantae > Streptophyta > Magnoliopsida > Santalales > Viscaceae > Viscum > Viscum album. Next base: position 1,697,472,052 of record OY728138.1, on the reverse strand, counting down.
TGTCAACAATGAAAATTGAATCACAAATACACTCAAATAAAAAAACATTAAAATATAAATTCCTTAAAAATTTAGAAACATCTGTATTATAACCCCATGAATGAATAAAAAAATATTAAAAATCCTTAAAATATGGAGATTTATTATATAACATATCAGAGGTTTTGTACATACCTGCCTCAAAGGAACACAAGTGCACAACATAAATATGTCATAAAGAAGATAATTTGAGATGATAATCTTCTAAACGTATTATTCTATATAAATAGAGATAAAATAAGATAGAAAAAATGTAAGGATTTTTAAATCCCTACATAATAATTATAAAATAAATTCATGGACAATATATATTCAACAAAAAAGAAACATGTGTTGATTATTGCATGTGTCTCATAAATATGGAAGTGGTATGAGAATACCTTAGCTAAAGCCTTGTATTTCGTGGTAAGTGTGATAAAATCCTTTATAATAAATATATATTTATTATAAATTTATTTCATAGATTTATTAATATATATCGTTCCATATAGGTTTTATTGATCACATATTACCACCTATTTACTATAAATTATTAATTAAAATCATTGTTTTGGTTGATAGTCACATCATTTTTCAGGAATTTTTCAATTTGGATATCCAAGTAATTATGAATTGATAATGGTTACATTATATCCATAATGATAATAATTTCATTATTATGATATATAATAATTATATACACATTTATAAATATTCATATTTAGTATTCATGGAAAATAAATTAAATCACTTTGTGGGGAAGCTAGTATGTACAATCACACGAGTGATGTTTTGATTAATCAGCAGATAAAATAAAATATTGGTAAATAATAATTCAAATATACAAAAAACTAATAATATAATATTTTTCAATTAGACAGTGTAATTTCATTGTTATAATAATCAATGTGAAGTGGTGATGAAAATGAAACACATCGCTTCATGGATATTTTAGTCCGCACATATGTGTGAGTTATGTTTTCATTTCCAATATTATATAAAGGAGGTGAATAATGTTTTTCCATTAAAATTAAAAATAATAATATTTAATTTACTTTTTTAATCACATTGTAATGGATAATTTATATTTATAAGGAGAAAATAAGAAATAAAATTGAATGTACTCAGTTAAATGTTATCCCTCTTCATTGAGAAACTTATTTTGGAGTACACCTTAATCCATGAAAGTATGGTGATTTTGAATGACCATAACCTATAGGACATTATTAATGACGATATTAATCTGTTATGGAATATATATTTTTTATTAATAATGAACAACTGTTTTAAGGTAGATAAGTGAAGATGTTCACTTTAATAACTGAGGGGAAGAGCACTATTGGAATTACTTAAAGTATTAAAATATTATTATTATTGAATACTCACTAAATTGTTAAGTAAATTGATATATTTTTAATATATTATGAGGATTAAATGAAATAATATAATTTAATAGAATTATTACATGGTTAGGAATTAATTTCATCCTCGTCACTTTGTTTTAACCCTCGTCAACCATTTTGTCAAATACTAAAGCATCAATATGTTTTACACATTAAGGTTAAATAATGTTACCATAAATTATTTTACTGACCCATAAATGGCCAATAGATTATATTATTTTTACTAAATCCCAATTACATGAAGATATATGGAATTTTAATGTATTTTATATCATTTAATAAAAAAATTATTACAAAATATAATTAATGACATTTTTTGAAAAATCATTTACGTTGAATGTAAATTTATAAATATTTTTATGGAAATAAAATATAAACCTTATATATATATATAATATTTAATATATATCTAAAAAATTCATGGAACACAATAATTAACCAAAACTGTGTTCCTTTTAATTTTTTTTTAAATAATTTATTTTTTTCCTTTTAATTGAATAAATACAAAGTATGGGTTACGAAAGATGTTAAGGTTATTATTCAGTGTATAAAATAAAAAAATAAATTATTATAATAATAAAAAATAAATTTTTATTAATGTAATCATTTTTTAAAAACGATAATCTCTATTTATCTTTATTAAATTATTATTAGAGATATTAATGTCAAGATACTAGAAATTTCTATTTATCCGTTTCTTCAATTAATATAATTGTTATGATCAAATAAAAAAATAATTAAGTGGAAATTTTTTAGAATAATGGAGGATAATTTTATAAAAAACATTATAAAATATTACAATGTAATATTTTATAGAAATATAGAATCTTTATATAATTTATATAACTTTTTTTAGTCATTATACAGTTTGTGAGGTGAAACATTATTCGCCAAGTTTCTACTCAAAAGAAAAAAAAACTCAATGGGCCCTATTTAAGAAATTATAACCTCATATTTCAAAATAAATTATCCATTTTTTAATATTCAATATCTAGAAATTACATAACACAATTTTAATCTAAATTCACAAAACACAACCGAAAATAGTTTTTAGAAAAGTGTGTTTAATCATAAGAAGTATTTTATATGAAAATATTGAATATTTATATTTGATTGATATTAATTAACTTATTGTAAATACAATTTTTAATATTTCACTTTATAAAAAATAAAAAACATAATTCTACATTTTATTTTCATTATTTTAAAAACAGAATTTTTATATTTGAAAAATATGTATATTTCACAATTCTCTAAAAATAAATCACATGTGAAATATTAGAAAATAAAATCGTAAGATTATTTTAATTTTATAATTTATATAATTTTGATAATATTATAAAATAAAATTTATAATGGATGCATAGTTCATTTTTATTTTCCAGTCACAAAATTCAATAAATATAATTTTATAAGAAAATGAATTTTTGGTGAAAAAATGAAATCTCTAAAAATTGAGTGATTATTTACTATAAATTAATCAATATATTTGAATTTTGTGGTTCCACTATAATTATATTTCATAATATATTTACTCATATTCACACCCTCCAATTCAATGCCCATGTACCATTTAATGTATTTTATTTTTATAATATATCTTAGTTCAATTACAGCTTAGTGTTGCATGTTTTGAAGTCTATTCAACTAATTACTCTATTAAAATATAATTTTTGGGGACTTCCATTATATAAAATGTAAATAAATTCTTTAAATTTTTATTAGTAAATCAATGGTTAATTATTTGAACATTTGTTTTCTGAAATCAGACACCATTTAGAGGTATAATAGAACATCTATTGAAAATGGGAAGTGGGAAACTAAATGGTTAACAGAAATGACTCATCATAGGGTTCCTAAATATAGGGAACTTTTTAAGATGTTAAAATATATAAGTGATTATTATTATACCATCTATTGTATAATATAGAGTGATATAGATCGTGGATTGATGAAATTTAATTACCACAAAACAATAAATTGGGGGGGTTAAAATATTATCAATACCTTAGAAATTAAGGTTACATGACAACATTTTTTTATGATACATTTCTTAATTTAAATAGATTATTTTAATATTAATAAATATAATATGAGAAAATACATTAAATTCACATATTTCCTTTCCAAAAGAAAACTTTTATCACATGATTTTTCTTTGATAAAATTAAACTTCATCTGTTACTCCATGAAATTAATATTAAAGAAGAATTTTTTATTACGGATGCAACAAAATTAATTATAATGGATCAAAAAATCCATAATGTAAATAAAATTCAATTCTAATAACTCTAAATGTTTAAGAAAACTATAATTATTAGAAAACTTTATTCAATGTGGGAAAATAAATTAATGTTTGGAACATTAATGTTTGCACACGAAGTAAAATTTCAAACATTCTATAAATAGTTCAACTTTTAACTCCAGAAAAATATATAAACAAAAGTCAAAAACCAAAAATACAAAATATTTGATCAATTTTTTAAGATTATCGATAACTTTTATTAGTATAAAATACGACATATTTTATAATTTGACATACCAAACATGTGAATATAAAGATCATATATTATCTTAAAACATGATAATGAGTTCCAAAAATAATCAAAACCACCAAAATAATATCATTAGAACAATAAATATTTCAAAAAATTGACTATAAACATATTCCATAAATTAAATAATATATTATAAAATATATTAACTAAATTATAAAATCCAGTAAACCTCACCAAAGGTAACAAAAATCACCTTTTACTTTAATAATAAATCAATTCATGGGCCATCAATTCAATACATTAGAGAACAGGAATAAAAATAATAACTTCATCTCCATTGAACATTATTATATAGACATAATGAAAACATTCAAGGATATTTGTCGCTATATCATGTGTTTTCTATACATTTCACCTTACTACCAAATTGTATTTATTGTTTGTCGGTACCATTCCATATATTTTTTAAATTCATTAACGAAAGATTAATATAGTATAATGTCATGAACCCATTATTCAGAGTTTAGTGATTAAAAAAGTTGTTAAAATGTTTTTTTAAATAACTGAACAATTACACAACACTAAAAACTTTTGAGCGCCTTATATCGGTCTCGGTTCTGGAGGATTAGAAAACACCATACCGATATAAAACTTGAAACAAAATTAAAGATAATTCTAACTATGATTCTGTGTGCTAACTCAAAAGGGGAAGATGTCTAAAATTGAACTTCTATGATACCTGTGAAAAGTCATTCTAAAACAAATTGTGAGCATTCAATTACCTAGTAAGTGATTTTGAAATCATTGAAATACTTTTCAAAAAATATTATTTCAAGTTTACTTTGAGAAATGATTTTGAAAATTATTTAGATGATAAATAAAAAATACTTTTATAATATACCTTCAGCTATAATATTGAATTTATTTACATATTGAGACTACTTAATATTTTGTAAAACCAGAAACTCAAATTGTATTAAAAATAATCCATTGATATTTATGAAAAGATATACACAAGATTATTGAAATAATATATAGGAAAAACATGTAACATTGAAGGCTTTCATGGGAATACCCTCTTAATAATGTATTGGGTTCACTCCCCAATTCCCTACAATATTTACAAAATTCAAGTGATCGGTTCTCTAATAACATTTTACTTTTTATTTACTTATAAATACTTTCAATGACATCTTTGATTTTGAAAACATGTCACTGTGTTAAATTCATATTCACAGTTATATATATATATATATATAAGTTTGTATATACATAAATATATGAACTTCCATTGTATATCATGTGCGGGTTTGGTTCCGAAGAAATCTCTTTCCATATAGTCATCGCATAAACATCCATATAGCCAAATGTTTATGAATTTTTTTACATGTTTTTATAACTTCACTCATTTTATGATCTCAATATTGAATAAAAATATCAATGATATATTAGTTGAATTTATTTTATACATTATATAATGACATAACTTTGTAATTTAATAGTAAAATGAATCATAAGAAATAGATGATTTTGTGTCACACATAAAATCATAAAAGTATAATTTCTTATATATTCATATTTTCATGGAGATACATGAATACATATATATGTATATAATTTTTTAATTACAGAAAATTAATATGTATATATATATATACACATAATTGTAACTAAAATTATAAATCAACGATCTTGAACGTCGAATAAAGCATTTTTTGTTTGATTAATATGTACCTATATTTCTTACACCCATGTAAGATACTTAACTAATTTATTAGAAGTGTGAAAATTAATTTTACAATATATATACATATATATATAAGTAAAAAAATAAAAAAAATAAACAAAGAACAATCATATTCAATTAATTAATTACAAATGTGAATATGGAATTTTATCAAGTATAGACATGCAATCGAAATATTTAATTATTTTGAAATCCTTGAAAAAATCATTCTTAGTGTCTGTTAATGTTACCCACATATATGTAATTGAAACAGATATATTAATAATATATTTTTTATGAAAAAAAAACCCTTAACACCATAAAAATTAAAACGTAATTTAATTAAATAAATTCCCTTACCAATAATCAAATTTGGTACTAACATACATAAATATGTGAATCTATTTTTAAATTGAGAAATTAGAAATCATAATATGGAAAAAAATGAAACATAGAATTTGAGATCATAATTCACATATTTAGTATTTTTAAATTAAACACACCTTGGAGAATCATTCAAACACTAATAAAATTATGACCAAATATAATTGTCAAAATATAATTATCTGAAAAAAATAATTAGAAAACATAAATTCCTTACAAATTTATTATGTAAGATATCCCTTTAAACTACATCAACTTCTTATAGACAAATAATTCACTCTAACTCACTCACTCTAAGGTTTCTAAATTTTATCCCTTGAGAAATCTTAAGGCTGGATTGTATAGAACCATTATTTCACTATCTATATTGAAAATCATTGTTATTTAAATCTGTGATAATTAAACATATTTTCTAGCGCATGATATATATAATACAAATTATGCATCAACTAAACAAAAAATGAATATGTATTTTAATAAATTATTTATTCATTAGAAAATAGATTGATGTGTTTTTCATTATATAATTTGGTTTGATCATGTGCTTCATTGTGTAGCTTCAATTTATGAGCATAGAAAAAGATTGAAAAATCATTGACAATATGATTTGATGTTAAAATTTCCATAGTTAGATGATAATAAGGGCAAACAAAAAATATTTTTAGATAAATATTAAAAATGATGAAGAAGTAAACCACATAAGAAGAATCATCATTAAATGAGGATCAAAAATAGTTTGGCGATAAATTGAAAAAATCCCTACAAGGGTGAATTAGGAACCAATAGGACAACCAATAACTTGATTTAGATGATATTCGGATAAAAAAAGAAAAATAAACAACCCCTAATTGCGATTTAGGACTGTACGCATCATCTTCCACCAAAATATCATTCGGATCCTCTGCGTGTCTCAAATCTAGCAATAGATATTAGTCAGAGGCCTCTATATTGCTCATGAAAGTATCAGAATCGATTCAAGGTTCATCTGGTGGTGGAAGCTTCATGGAATTTTTTTAAATGAATTGTTTAGAAAACATTTATGGAAAACAACTTAGGTTAATTTTATTTTTAAAAATATTCTAAAAAGGCGGCATCACTGATGCCTCATTTGTGTTGGTGTGAAAAGGTATCATCGACAATGCTGCCTTTCGGGATAAGTGGAAAGGCGGCATCCTTGTTGCAACCTTTCCACTAGAACAATAAAAAAGTTAATATTTTTTTGTTTTAAAATTTTTTAGTTTTTTTTGTTTGGTTTTCTTTATATATATATATATATAAACAAAACAAAACAAAAATAAAATAATATTCTCAGAATAATTTATACACTTTATAAAATCTAGTAGTGCTGCCATTATATCAGTCTGGATTCTGACAGAAGGTCTCACCCAGGGTCCCTTTTATAAGTGAGCTGTCCCGGGAAATCATTATATATTTTTGACGTGGGATTCTGGTTCTCCATTTCCTGCACAGAACATTCTATAAATCTGTTTTGAGATAGAGTTTCAAGTATGTGAAAGGGAAAGACTATAAAATATAAACTATAAGACCACTATAAATGAAACTTCAAACATGGATTAAACATATAAAAATAGTTGAAAACAAACAGAATTTCCGATAAAAAATAATTTATAAGCATTCAAAACTGCATACTTGAAGCTTAAAGAGTTTCGAGTACGTGAAATTAAAAGCTTGTAAAATATAAACTACAAGACCAATATAAATGAAACTTAATACATGGACTAAATATAAAAAAGAAATTGAAATTAAAAATATTTTCCTAAAAAATGTTGATGGAAAATTATTTTATATGTTTTAAAGGTCACCTACATGAAACAAAAAAATGTTTCAAGCACGTGACACTGAATTCTTATTAAATATATACTATAATACTAATATAAATGAAACATAAAACATGGATTAAATATATATAACAAATAGTTGAAAATAAACAAAATTTCATAAAAAATATTCATGAAAAATAAATTTTATGTTTCAAAACCACCAACTTGAAACATAAAAATGATTCAAGTATGTGGCTTGGAAATACTATATAATATAAACTATAAGAGCGATATAATTTAAATTTAAAACATGGATTAAACATATAATAAATTATTAAATTATTAAATTAATATTCTTAAAAATTAATTATATAGTAATCAATATGTTAATTAGTTATTATTAATAATTAATTATATAATAATTAACCAATTAATTAGTAATATAATTATTTAGTATATAATAGTTAATTAGTTAATTAGTAATATAATTAAAAATTATAATTATTCATTATAATTAATAATTAGTAATTATTAAAAATTATTATATTGTAATTAATTAGTTAATTGGTAATATAATTATTAATTATATAATAGTTAATTAGTTAATTAGTAATATAATAATAAATTATCATTATTCATTATAATTATTAATTCTAATTATTCATTATAATTATTAATAATAATTATTCATTATAATTACTAATTATAATTATTAATTATTAGTTAATAACATAATTATTAATTATATAAATATTATTTGTATAATAATTAGTTTCTTAATTAGTAATTATTAATAATTAATTATATAATTTTTAATTAGTTACTTAGTAATATTATTATTAATTATATAATAATTATTTAGTTAATTAGTAATAGAATTATAAATTATATAATTTGTAATTAGGTAATTAGTAATTATTATCTATTAATTATATAGTAACTAATTAGTTAATTAGTAGTATAATTATTAATTATATAATAGGTTATTAGTTAATTTTTTGAGAAAGATAGAGGTGAGACTCTTTTTACAATTAGTTAATTAGAAATATAATTATAAATTATAATTATTTGTTATAATTATGACTTATTATTTGATAAAATTTATTATATAAAAATTAATTAGTTAATTGGTAATACAATTATTAATTATATAATAGTTAAATAGTAAATTAGTAATATTATTATTCAGTATAATTATTAATTAGTAATTATTAAAAATTATTATATAATAATTAATTTTTTAATTAGTAATATAATTATTCTTTGTAACTATTCATTATAATTATTAATTATTAATTATTAATTACTAATATAATTTTTAGTTATATAACTATTAATTATATAATAATTAGTTAGTTAGTTAGTATTTATTATTAATTAATTGAATAAAAATTAATTAGTTAATTAGTAATGTAATTAGTTAATTAGTAATTCAATTATAAATTAATAATTATTTAATAATTAATTAGTTGCATAATAATATAATTATTAACTATATAATGATTAATTGGTTAATTAGAAATATAATTATTAATTATATAATTTGTAATTAAGAAATTAGTAATTAGTAATAATTAATTATATTATAACTAATTAGTTAATTAGTAATATAATTATTAAATATATAATAGTTAATTGGTTAAATTTATGAGAATGACAATGTTGGGGCACTTTTTATAATTAGTTAATTAGTAATATATTTTAAATTATAATTATTTATTATAATTGTTAATTAATATTTATTAAAAAAATTAATATAATAATTAATTATTTAATTGGTAATATAATTATTATTTATATAATAGTTAAGTAGGTAATTAGTAATATAATTATTCATTATAATTATTAATTACTAATTATTAAAAATTAATGTATAAAATTAATTTTTTAATTAGTAATATAATTATTCATTATAATTATTCATTATAATTTTTAATGATAATTAATAATTCTAATTATTCATCATAACTATTAATTATTATTTATTTTTTATTAATTAGTTAATTAATAATATAATTATTAATTATATAACTATTAATTGTATAATAATTAGTTAGTTAATTAGTAATTATTAATAAATATTTATATTATAATTATTTAGTAATTAGTAATATAATTAGTTATTCAATAACATAATTATTAATTATTTAATAATTAATTAGTTAATTAGTAATATAATTATAAATTATATAAAATTTAAATAGTTATTTAGTTATATAATTATTAATTATATAATTTGTAGTTAGTTAATCAGTAATTATTAATCATTAATTATATAATAATTAAATAGATAATTTGTAATATAATTATTAAATATATAATAGTTAATTTGATAATTTTTTGAGAAAGATAGAGTCGGGGATCTTTTTATAATTAGTTAATTAGTAATATAATTATAAATTATAATTATTCATTATAATAATAAATTAGTATTTATTAAAAATTATTATATTATAATTAATTAGTTAATTAGTAATATAATTATTAATTATAAAATACTTAGTATTTAATTAGTAATATATTTATAAATTATAATTTTTCATTATAATTATTAAATTGAAATTATTAAAAGTCATTATATTACTAATTAATTAGTTAATAATTATATAATTAATTATTAATAATTAATAATTAGATTATTAATTATTATATAATTAATTTATAATAAGATTAATTTAATAATTTAATAATTTATAATATGTTTAATCTGTGTTTTAACTTTAAATTATATCGGTCTTAGAGTTTATATTTTATAGTATTTCAAAGCCACATACTTGAATTAATTTTATGTTTCAAGTAGCTGGTTTTGAAATCTTATAAATTATTTTTCTTCAACATTTATTAAAAAACACTTTTTATTTTCAACTATTTTTTATATGTTCAATCCATGTTTTATGTTTCATTTATATTGGTCTTATAGTTTAAATATTATAGGCTTTCAACGTCATGTGTTTGAAAAAATTTTATATTTCATGTTGGTGTCTTTGAAAACTTATAAATTATTTTCCATCAACAGTTTTTATGAAATTATTTTTATTTTCAAATATTTGTTATATGTTTAATCCATGTATTAAGTTTCATTTATATTGGTCTTGTATTTTATATTTTATAGGCTTCTAAAGTCACGTACTTGAGACTTTTTAAGTGTCACTTATGTGGTTTTGAATGCTTATCAATTATTTTTTATCATCATTTTTTATTAAATTCATTTTGTTCTCAACTATGTTTTATATTTTTAATCCATGATTTATGTTTCATTTATATTTGTCTTATAGTTTATATTTTATAGTCTTTCAATGTCGCGTACTTTAAACAGAATCCCACATCCGAAAGACAGAGTGTTCTATGCAGGAAATGGAGACCCAGAATCCGACATCGGGAATGCATAATGATTTTCAGGGTAAGCTCTCTTTTAAAAGGGATCTCTGGGTGAGAGCTTCTGTCAGAATCAAAACTGCTATAATAGAACTACTACTGGATTTTAAATAGCAGATAAATTTTAAAAAAAATATTTTTATTTTTATTTTTGTTTTGATTTGTTTAAATATATATATATATAACAAAACAAAAAATATTTAAAAAAAATATTTTGTTTAGTGGAAAGGAGGCATCCGCGATGCCGCATTTGATGCGTAGTTTTAAAAATATTTTAAACCCAATCATTTTTTAATTTTTTTTTAAACGTATTAACATAAAAAATCAAAGCATCACCACTTTCTTGGACTAAGTCGAATCCTTCTTCTAAAATCGACCTTCTCAGATCCAGCTTGCAACTCGACTTGGCCTCGTCAAAACTATCATAGCACTCCTCTGGACTCCACGACGTTGAAGAAGACGTGATCCCCTACCCTTGGAGTGCCTCAATCTCTCCCTGGAACCCGATATTGTTTTCGATGATTCCCTATCCCGATTTCTTCTATTTTGAAATTTCATTTAGTTTTTTATTTTCAGTTTTATTATATTAAATCTTTATATAAATATTTCTTTCAGTGTATTTATTTACTCCTATTTAAATTATCATTTCAACAATTAAATGAATAAAATTATTTTTATATTTCAATTCTATAAAATTTAATTTTCAATAAATTATAAATATATATGAATAATAAATAATAATAATTTCATTTATTATTTATTTATGTGTTTAAAAAATAATTTAATAAATTACATAACTCTAAATTAAAAACTATATATATATATATGATAAAAAAATTATATATAAATAAACCTAACAAAGTGATTTATTAATACATATATCATATTTAATATTTTAAAATATATTATAAAATATCATTTCATGCTAATATAAGGTATAATTAATTTATATTATTTTAATATGTCTTCATGTATTTAAAAAAGTGATTTTCTTTAAAAAAAATAATTCAAACTATCAAGATTTCATTTAGATTAAATGAAATAACATAGACTTATTTCAAAACATTATATATCTAAAATTATAATTCATTAAAGAATCAATTAAAATATCTAGGAATTGAAATTATCCCCCATTAAAATAATTGTAACCCCACAATTTTTTTTTCCAGACATTAGAAAATTATGAATTCCCATTTTCAAAATTAGATAATTTATAATATGACTTAAGTATCTCAAAAAAATACTAAACATAGATTTAGTTTTCCTCAAAAGACAATATATAATCACCAAAAATGTCTACACCGTGCATATGAAACCAATTATAACACCTCGAACCCATACTTCAGAGTTTAGAGCATTAAAATGTCACACAAGTATTTTTTTTATAAAATGAACTGAACAATTACACAACACTAAAAACAATCAAGGGCCGTTAATCGATTTAGGTTCTGGAGGATTAGACAACACCTTAGATATATCAGAGTTGAACAAAAATAAATCAAATTTCTACTATGATTTTGCACGCTAACACCAAAAGGGAAGATGTCTGAAACTGAAATTTTAAGATACCAGTGGAAAATCATTTGAAAAAAGGGTGATCATTCAATTGGCCAGTTAGGGGTTTTGAAATTATTGAAACAATTTTCAAAAAAATCATTATTTGATATTAACCTTCGTAAATGATTTTAAATATTATTTAGATAATAATAGAAAATACATTCTGAAAATACATTTGAAAATAATATTGAAATTATTAACTTATTCAAAATACATAATATTTTGAATATTCTTACATTCTAATTTAAAACAATTTACAAGCTTTTTGGATTAAGAATAATCCCGTAAATTTTCTAAAAAACTATATGTAAGTATTTTTAAAACAAAATATTAGGGAATCTATTATCATTGAAGGATATCTTGGTCTTACCCACTTAGTGAGGTATCGAGTTCACTCCCCAATTCCCTACCATATTTACAACAGTTAAGTGATTGATTTTCTGAAAACAAATTAATCATTATTTACTTACAAATACTTTCAATGAAGTTTTTGAGTTTGAAAACATATCACTGCATTAAAATACATATTCACATTTTTATTTACAAATATATTTACATATATACATAAATATATGAACTTCCATTTTATATCACTTATGTGTTTGGTTCCAAACATAGTTGTTGCATAAACAACCTTGTATCCATACATTTATGAAATACATGTTTACATATTATAATAGCTTTAATCATTTCAAAAAATCAATATTAGATTTAAATATAAAAAAATATTTGTTTAATTGATTTTATGAATGAAATAAATACATGACTATATAATGTAATAACAAAAATAATCATATGAAATAGAGAATTGTGTGCCTAACATGAAATCATCAACGTAAAATTTATATATATTCATAATTTCATGGAGATATATAAATAATTTTTTATTATATTAACATTAATATGTACATATATCTGTTATTATATATGTAATAGAAATAGAAATTATAATTAATTGATCTCAAACTTCGAAGAAATAATTTTTATGTTTGATTAATATGTACCCATGTGTCTTACACCTATATGAGAAACTTACAAAATTTATTCAAACTATGAAAAGTAATTCATTAATATACACACACACACAAAAAATATATACATATATATAAGGCAGAAACATAAAAATTTAAAAAACACACTTATTCAATTCATGAATGAAAAATGTGAACATGGATTTCATACAATTATAAGATATGAAATCAAAATATTTAAATATTTCGAAAGTCTTGAAGAAAATATTATTAGATTTTGGTAATTATACCCACATATATGTAATAGAAAGACATATATCCATTATATATATAAATATTAACAAATAAACCCTTAACACTAGAAAAATTAAAATGTAGTTTAATTAAATGAATTCCTTTACCAATAATTAAATTTGGACTAGACATATATATATAGGTGAATAAATTTTTAATTTGACAAATTAGGAATAATAACATTCAAAACAAATGAAACCAATAATTAAAGATCATCATTCAAATATGTAGTATTTTTAAATTAAACTTACTGGGTAGAAGAATTTTTACACAATTAAAATTAAAAAAAATATAATTTTCAACATAAACATATTTGAAATAAAATTTCCATTATAAAACTAAAATCCATTACAAATTTCTTGGGTAGGTGACCCCTTTCAATTATTCCTTCATATCTCTAATGAACTTTATCTAACTGCCCCAATCTATAGTTTCTAAATGACATCCAAAAGAACTCTGATGGCTTTCCTATATAGAGAAATTATTTCACTATACATATATAAAATTATTTCTATTTAAATATGTGACAATCAAACATCTCAGCTTCCACATGAAATATATATAATAGTAATATTACAACTACTAAACTGAAAAAAACGATATACTTAAATTAATAATTTAATCATTGGAATAGCGATTGATGTATTTTATATTTTATAATTTGGTTAGATCCAAATATTTTTTATGATGATTCAATATAAAACGACACAAAAATATTGTAATTAATTTGAAAAAATGATGTGAATTTTAAATTTCCACAGTTAGATGAGAAGAAAGGCAACCAAATGTGATTTTGGGAGAAACTTTTTGAAATGATGAAGAAGTAAACCAAATAAAATGTATCTACATTAAACATGGATAAAAAATAGGTTGACAATAAACAGAAAGTTACCCTAGGAGGAAAAATCATACACCATCATGACAACTGAAAACATTATTTGGAAGATATTTGGATATAGCAAGTAAAATAAACAACACTAACTTTTGATTTATGACCAAACACATCATTTACCCCAAAATCTATTTTCAATCCTTTGTGTGTCTCAAATCCATAAAAGGATTTAACCAGAGGCCTCCATCTCATTCAAAAAGGATTCAGACTTGATTTGAGGTTTATCTTGTGGTCGAAGATTCACCTTGTGCTGGGCCTGCATCGAAGCCTTCTTGCGAAATAGGCCTTCAGAGATCCAGCACTCCACTCAACTCAGCCTCATTAAAACTCTCTTAGGTCTCTTCTTGACTCAATGGCTTAGAAGAAGACATGGTCTCTTACCCTATAGGCACCTCAAGCTCTCCCATGAACACAATCATTCTTTCGAAGAAACCCTATCCCAATTTTTTCTATTTTAACATTTAATTTTTTTTTGTTCTAATTTATTTAATCTTTATATAAATGTATCTTTAATTTTTTATTTAATTAAATTTATATTATCATTTCTATGATTTAATTAATTATTTGTTTCCATATTCCAGTCCTATAAAAATTACATTTCAATTGTTTATAAAAAATCTTAATAATAATTCATAGTAATTTAATTTATTATTTATTTATATGTTTAAATAATAATTTAATAATTTACATTACTCAAAAATAATAACAGTTTATATATATATATGATAAATAAAAACAAATTTATATAAATAAAAATAATAATGTAATTAATTAATACCTATATCATATTTAATAATTAAGAATATATTACAAATTATCATATCATTCTACTATAATGAATAATTATTAAATATTATTTTAATATATCATTGTGTATTTAGAAAATGACATTTTTGAAAAATAATATAATTTAAACTATAAAAGATTAATTTTGAATAAATGAAATCACATAAAAATATTTCATAAAATCATCTATTTAGAATTTTAATTCATTAATTAATTGTATAAAATATCTGGGATGTTACATACAGAAAAATAATTTAATGTTTAATGATTATTAAAACAAAATATCCTTCATAAAAAACATCTATAACATAATTCTTGTAACCCAATACATAAAAACATTAATGATTCCAGTTCCACTATTGGCATAAGTTTTTATAATTTTTGGTCTAAGTGTTAACACTTATATTAGAGAATTGAATATTGTAATTACCAAGATCCTCCCATATAATATTTAAAATTTCATTGGAATTCATTTTTCTATGACCTTCATATATATATTGAAATCATATTTCCCTTCCTATAATAAATTTTCTAGGGTGATTCTTTCTATATTCGAAGATTGAAATGGATTAATAATTATTTACTCTATGGTCATTACAACATGAACATTCATACAACTCCATCTTCCTCTAATTTTACATTATAAGAAACTGATTGAATCTACATTTATGACCATATATCATGATAGATAATCATTCATAACCACAAGTAATAACCTTTAATTACTCATCACATTCCTTTGAATTCAATGGAAAATAAAAACATTTCCAAATAAAGTAATAATTATCACAATTCATTCTAGTTAAATCCAGTGGTTGAAAATAAATTAAAATAATAGTGTGAGAAACAATGATTGCAATGTGTAATCATGTAATCACGAAAAATCACTATGGATTGGGAAATATTCATTTCCATATATAACACCTTAAGTCTAAATAAGGTAAACTGTGATAATAATATTTTATAATATTTTATAATGTGTTTCTATGAAAAATATTAATTATTAGATTTATATTACTCCAGTGTTACTAAAATGGGGAATAATAAGGGTACACCCACCATGAACTAAAAAAATGGTCGAGATAGAATCAATAAAATCTGTTTTGGGTTATTATTACTAGATGAATCTATTAAAAACCCATATCTACATATACTATATTTAAATGTATTTATTGATTGGAAAACCACATAATCTTTATCTTACCAAAACATTAGGATTTTATCCTTTTCATATATTTATCCCCATTTTTTTAATATAGATATCTGTTTATAAAATACATATATTAACTATAACATAATATAACAAAAAAAATAGTGTCCCATAATTTTCATACTTATATATTACATCTTAATGGATTAATATCAAATACATAACATTACAATCAACTCCAGAAACACAAATGTTTTTTCTTATTAGATACTAGTTACAAAAACATTTTATTTCAGGAATGATAAATGTCAAATCTAATATTGATATTTAGATATAGTTTCCTTCATAGAGATACACTACATAAAAACATTCCTCATAACCCAGGGAAATGAAACATAATAATGGGTGATCTTAGGTGTTGTGTAAGGGTACAAAAGAGATATATCAATGATCACATAATAATAAAATAATAAAAATGGTGTCACAAAATGCGTATACTATTCTAAAACCTTACCTATTATATCATAAATAAAAATCATGAGACATTGGATAAATCTTTGTAATTCATAAGATTGTAATTATAAGGGAATGCATAAACAAGATCCATGAGACCATATCACTGGCATAAAAAATAATTTTTTGAAATCAAAATAATCCTAGAAAATAGTTTCCCTCATTATTTATCACTTATAGTTATATCGTAGTGTATTGAGTACACTCCACATTATATATTATTCATAGACATGGTGTAATCCCAAATTTATCATAATGGAAAGATTCTATTACGAAATTTGTTTTTCAACCCATTCATGTCCTTATTTTCATATTTGATATTCATCTTCACCCAATACATTTGAAGGAAATAAAATTCAAGAACCACTCATAACACAATCATAACCCACTCATATGTTCACCATAAATCCATAATTCATTAATCATGTATCAGATCTGGTGAAATGGAAATGGATTTCTTTAACATTTGATCATTTCCTCAAAACAAAACCGCTGGAAAAATAAATGGTTTTTATAAAAATTGAGTCATAGTAATTATAGATGATCAATCGAAATAATTAGTTTTTTCATCATTGGTTTATATACCCTATAATTTATAAGTAACATCAAATTATGATATCATTAATAAAAAATTTGTTTAATATATCACATAGAATATTTCATGGGGAAATACATATATCATTTGTAAATATTTAATTTACAATAGAAAAATTTTCCAAAAATTATTATTATTTAAAATAATATGATCTTTGAAAACATATAAATAAATCCTAAATTTTATTATCATTCATGATATCTATATGTGTTTCATTATGTTTACCTAAAAACGTGATTCCTTTATCTTTTTTCATAATAAATAAAATATTACTCATTGAAAAAACATCACAAAGAATTGCTTATAACAATTTATTAATATGAATACATGGGTTAAAATGTCATTAAATAATCATATAATAGTAGTTAATAACATTCTTCAAAAAAAATTAGAGACATATATCTGAAAAGAAAACATTTCCCAACTAAAAGATGAGAAATAAGGCTAAAAATTCAAACATTCATTTTTTAAACCATTTTCAGTTCCAAAGAGAGGAATATGGTACTTCTAATTTAATGTTTATATTATTAACCATAGGGGTAGAAATTTAATGGGGTTTATTATGAAAATATCATTTAAAGGGGAACTATGAGGATTCTTGCAGGAAGAAATTGAAAAAACAGAACACAAAAAAACAATGTGGATCCACTTGGAGACAAACAATCTATTCCTGACAAGTCACAAAAGGCAACACATATGACTCATGGGTCAGGGTTAGGAATGACCTTGACATTGGTGCCTGATCACGAAGTGCATTCTCAAGTGGACGAAGGCAGTCTCACACCATGAGTGTCTCCTAAGAATCCTGCTCCTGTAATTGAGGGGAACCAAAATTCAAATGATGATGGGAATCTATCAAAAATTCAAGAGGAAATTAATAAATTAAGGGATACTCAAGGTATTCAAGGAAAGTGGGATGATGTTGAGGAGGACTCCCCAAAAAACCCATCATATATCCAGGCATTGGTTAAAGGAAAAAATGTTATGAATGATGATGGTTTTCAATCTATTCCTTTTAGGAATGCAAGATGTAGGGATGATTATTCCTATCTAAAGCCAACTATGGTAACCAGATCTCATGAACCCTAACCTGATTATGACTAGTTTGGTGATTGTGATGATTCTTATGATTTTGATATTTGATCTTCCTTAGTTTCTTTTGGCACGAGGGCATGAATTCTTGTATGACCACATCCATCTCTTTTATGTTGTTTTCCTTTTATCTTTTTAATAAAAGGGATACGCCCTAACATTTTCAATATTTGGATCAAAATATCATAAAATATAGGCCCATATATTTATTTAAAAATATTTATTATTTCATTAAAATACTTAGAAAATTCCTTTATTGGAATCATATACACAAAATAAATGAAACAAGTGGTGATTATGGGTTGTTTCTTATAGAAATAAAGTTGAAGCGACAATCCCATACCTCAACTATCATAACACATAATACACAATAAAAACTCATCTATTGAAAATAATGATTTATTATAAAATTATTCCCAAATATAAATAATATATATAATAACATATATTATTTAATTTAACATTTCATCACACATATATTATTATTTCTTTATTAAAATCATTGTTCTAGGTGAAAACAGATTAATTTTTAATGCTTGTTTTAGTTTGGTTGTCCCAGAACTTATGCATTGATCATGGATATATAATATCTATTTTTTATTCATTTCATATGTTTAATATATAATAATTATATAAAGTTATATGTATATTCATATCATGTTGTAATGAAAAATGAATTATAATAGTTCATGGATATGGTAGTGCATTGTACGCATAACTGATGTTTCCATTCTCCAAGGGATGAAATAAAGAAAACATAAATAACAAATCACCTTTAATGAACCATAATAATATAGTATTATACTATATATTCATCAAGACCATCAAATAACTACAATGTTGATTTTTTATGAAAAATGAAATGCATCTCTCTTTGGTGTTTGTGGTCCACATATATACAAGAGTAATGGATTCCATTAATATATGATATAAATGATGTGGATAATGGTGTTTAAATAATAATAAAAATTAATTGTAATGAAAATACTAAATAAAACATTTTAAAATGGATTACAATGGATTATATGTTGTAATAGAAGAAATAAAATTAAATGTACTTGGTTATGAGTTAGAGCTCTTTGTTGTGAAACCTCTTTGGGATTACAACTTATTCCATAAAAGGTAATATTTTTTATAAAAAAATATGAATTTTTTAAGGAATATAGGAATTTATTATGGAATTTTTAGGTTGATATAGAAGGCTTAATAGGTGACAGGAATACAGGATAATGGTTTACCTTTATATGTAAGGGTAGTGGAACACTTTGAATTATATAATGTATTAAATTAATATAAACTAAAATTTATTGATAAGTGGATAATAATTGATATATATAAATTATATATATATTATTTAGTGAAATCAATTAATAAAATAAAATTTTTATAGGTGTAGGTGATGATTTCACACTTATCACTTTATTTTAACCTCCCTTTAAACTTTTTTACAAATACCCCAACATCAATGTTTTCCCTCTTTATGGGTAAATAATTTTACCATAGAAATACATGTGACCAAAAAATGTACCATTGTTGATATTTTCAACAACATAAAAATCACTGGGATAAATATATGATGTCTAATAATGTTAAATCTTTTAATGAAATTTTATTTATTTTAAAATATCCATATTTCCATTTTAGGAACTATTCATTTATTTTGTCTTTAAAGTCATCAGTACGGTTATGGAGTTAAAATTTAATAATTTTAAAAAACCATAATATTTTAGTCATATCTATAAAAATCAATCTACCACGATATCTCAGCCATTATTTTTTACTTTTAATATATTTAAAATCATTTATTCTATATATCTATTATTTGAATAAATTTTGGGTGAGTGTTGTATAAACATTCAATGTATTTATTCAATTAAAAAATTAAAAATAATTTAACATGATAAAAATTAATATAATATTTTAAATAAAAATTAATAACTAAAAAGACATCATTTTTATTATTATGAAAAAACATTATAGATATTAAAGTCAAGAGAGTGACATATATATTTATCTTTTTTATAAAATAATCTAAAAGAAATAATCAAAGAAAAATGGCACCCAATTGTCATATTTTCAAATCGTGGATGTGAATGGTCCAAATCCACTCATTTAGTGCGATAATGGTATTTGATCGATACATTTTATACCGTTATCCAAATGTTATGACCCATTTTTACCCTTACCATGGTGTTAAATATTTACCATGATTACAATCCATATGTACCAAAAACAAAAGAGTCCTTTAAAAAAAATATTAACCTCATGATTATAACTATTTAATCAAATTTTCAATATTAAATGTCAAGAATTTGGAAAATCAATATTAATATAAATTCATGAAATGTAATTAAATTGTTTTTATGAAAAATGTCTTTCTACGCATAAAAATTAATTTGTATCAAGACCAATAATATTGATTATTAGAGTATTATTAATTTAATTAATATAAGTAAAATGTAAAATATTTCTCTTCAAGACTAAATCTAAAATACAATAGTCTTTTAACTTATTTTTTTAATGAATTCAAAATTGGGTATTTAATGAATCAGTATTATAGACCATTAATAGAAAAATACTCACTTCAGAAAATACACGAATTTTCATCATTTTATAATATTGATATTAGGATTCAAAAAATTTCATTCTTTATATAAAATATAATTTATAATTTTAAAGAAACTATATATATATTCCATTAAAAATATTTTATGGAAATAATTTTCTACGATAATGAATTTTTAATGCATAAAATTACTTTACTAAAAATTGGTTGTGGATTTACTAATCATTAATAAAAACATATTTATTTATTTTGACCTTTATTTATATGGTTTATAATTAATTTTCTCATATTCAATTCCACCAATTCAATTTTATGGTCACATTAATTAATAATATTCTCATAATACATCTCATGTTACATATTTCTTGGTGTGGCGTGTTTTTCAAGCTATCAAGATCATTATTCTTTGAAACTAAATATTTTAGTTGTTACAAAATTAAAAGGAAGAAAAAATAATTACTTTGTGGATAAATATTCCCCCTGTATAATTAAATTTCAGTGGATTTTTGTTGAAAATTTAAATGTTGAAAGATGTTAAAAAAGATAAATAAAAGGTTTTAAATTCACTACAACAACTAAATCCTCTGGGAAATATTGATGGGAACCTATAAGAAAAAAAACAAAAAAATGGATATGTAGAAATTGGACAAGTATATATTTGTTATAAAGATAAATAATAACCCACCAATAGAAATGTTTGAGAAAGATCTCATGGCCATTGATATGGTTGGAAAATAAGAATACCTATGTTTTCTTACATAATCCACTAAAAAAATGGAAGTAAAGTGTAGTAGATTTATTTTTCAAGGGAGAAATAATTTAAATAGATATAATGGAGAGTTAACAAATGAAATAAAATCATAATTTATATTTCACTTACTGTAGTTAAATATCCAATATAGTAATGAATAAATTTTCATTAGAGGGTGATTAGGTAAAATTTTAAGTGTATGAAGTGTTGAAACTCGATTCCCTAAATCTAAAATATGAAATATAAACATGAAATCCAATGTGTTGGTCGATCATTTCCTTCCACATTTATATAGTTTATAAAATTAGAGTTACCTATATCCACATATGAATTATTTTATATAACTATTAGTTTTTAGGTGTTGTATAATTAAAGAGGATATATGATCAATAATGTAATTTATCTATAAATTTGAATTAATGTGGGAAGTAGTTGTATGAATTTAATATTCAAATATTTTATTTTTTCTAACAATTTGTCTCATATTTTATATCATCTGATGAATTTTAGGATTTGAGAAATCTACTGATATAGTATAGTTACTCCCATCAGTAGTGTCTCAAAACTAAGATACAATAATTGTTGTCTAGGAAAGAATAAATAATCAGGAGTTGTTATAAAATTTAAATCATTTTAAAACACATTATATATTCTTGAATAATTTGAATAACTGAATGTAATGGAGTTCAAGTGGTATAATATTTTCAAACCTTTAAAAAGTGACATTAATTTCTTCATCCAATGGAATGATCATCACACAAACATACATTAATATTATTATACTAAATTTTTGGTGTAAAATGGTGATGAATATTAATGGCAGTGATTATAAGGGAAAAATCCAAACCTACTATGTTTTTAAATTTTATTCATGAATGAAATGGATAACCTTGTTGTCATTAAAAAAACTACTGTTTCTTACAACATGTTTAGTATCAGTAATCCTATTTTATTTATTTAAATTATAATTTCCATGACGTAAATTAACTTAATAAATCTCTTCAGATAGAATTAAAATCACGGAAAGGGAGATTCTAGAGTTAGGAATCCTGAGTAGAAATTATTTCCATTTGGTTTTACATTATTTGACTAATCAATAGTTGGTTGATTGTGAAGGATAATGAAAAAGGTTATATATAATATTATGAGTTACTCCCTATATCCCCATTCGTGTAATTCAAACCCATGTAGAAGCCCTATTAAAATTTTATGATAATGGGGGGGTTGAGGATTAATGGAATATCTTCCAACACATCAAGGGGAGAAACATTTAAAGGAAAAATGAAATGGACCTATTAATATTTGGGGTCTTAGATTTAAATACAAATTTCCACATTTCATATAATTTTACATTCACATTGAATTTTATTTCCAAAAAGTGAGATTAATAAAATTTTAATTAAAAGAGTTGTATATTTTCAAAAAAAAATCAGAAGCGGGATTATTAGGAATCATAAAAGTTAGTATTAAAATTATTGGAAATAATGAGGCTATCCCTGATGAAAATTAAGAAGTTCATCAAGGAGACTCCTAGAAAATTGTTACTACTAAGAATAAATTATTGATTTTGTATTTTTTTACAAGGAATTGAGATGTTTTTCGGAGAAGATTCATTGTCCCCTTAAATATAATGGATTATTGAGGCAGTAAAAAAGTTTGAAGGAATTTTATATAGTACCAATGTTGTTAAGAGAAGGGTTAGTGATATTTTGATGTAAACTTTAAGGAGGTGTTGAAGTTTCTAAACATGGTAAATACAATGCTACTGAAGTTGTAAATTGTTCTTATATAGTATAATACAGGTGAAACCACTATATTCTTTATTGTAGTGGAAGAGATGGAAATTTCAAAAAAAATTAAAATTGGAAGGATTCATGTTGTAGTGGTACCCATAGATTAATTATCGACCCCTTATGAAACATGGAAAATATATGGTTGACAACATAGTGGTATAATCCCAATATATTGAAACATGGGTAGAGTTCTTGTATAATGTCATAGAAGAGTTATTTGACCCACCGGGTCAAATTCCATTTGAGGCCATTGAATTTAGGTTTAAAAAAATAAAAACCTACCCTATTTGTATCTTTCATCATCATTAAACAAAACATTTTTCCTATACCATCCCATAACAATTTTGATGAGAAATTTAAACATGCATGATACCAAAAAAATACATTGTTGAACCATTACTAGGATAGTCAACATAGTATAAAAATACAATGAAATGATATAAAAATTCCATTGAAGCATTATAATATTAAAATTTCTATATAAGAATGTATATCCCTCCTTGTTAACTAAGAATAACACTTTAAAAGCTCACTACTCTCTCAACTTATGTTTGTGTAATGATTTATCAGAGTATTCTTATATTTAGTAATTAAATCATTATTTTGTACACCTCATTTTGTGTGTCATGAAACTATTCTACTAAGTAAATGATGAATTCAATTTTACCACATAATATATGGGAAAATACAAAAAGGTTTGTGAAACATTAAATTTCATGAAACCTTTGAATGGTTTGTACATAAAATCCCCAATATTCACACAATATCTCAATTTTACCACCTAATTCCATCCATCAAAAGTCATTTCAGTTTATCACTAAACACTCAACTTTTAAGTAAAATCGGGATTTTCAAGAAACTCACATAGTCTTATAGATTCATGTCCTTTTTTTAAAACTAATTTTTGATTTACTAGTTCATATAATAAATAGTTACATCCAACAATAAGAAGATATAGATCCATGACATTCTCTATGTGTTGGACTATTAGAGTGATGGGGTAGAGGTTTATTTATAAATGAGTATTACACTTTGAAAAACTACCACACATGCATTGAAATTGTGAAAATAGTCTTTTCTCACTGAACTCTGATGATTTAATGTTTCCATTAGCTTTTCATTCTCTACCATCATGAATATCTCATCAATATATAATTGATTCACACTATTGGTCCTTTATAGTTGTACTCTGACTTGAAATCAACCACAAAACATTAAAAAAACACATTCCTTGGGAATAATTTTATTAAGAATCCATATATAATCAAATTCATGTAGCTTTGTGAATCAATACACCCTATTGATCCATTTTTTTCTTGAAAATAATCCCCTTTTCAAAATTGATTTGTGATTTCTTAAAAATTTCAACTAAATAAATTTGGGGAACATTGGTAAACACCCCCACAATGTATTTGGAAATTTATAAACACCTTATATAGCTTTATCAATATGCATTCTCAATAATCAGATTATAACTTCACAATAAATTGTGTCAACTGGATTTTAAAAAAATCAACCCAAGAACACTATAGTGACACCTTAATATATCTATTACCAACAATCTATCAATTTGTGTCAATTGAAAACACCCCTTCATACAACTATAACACATCAATCACCGTCTCATTGGAAAATCATTTCACACTTCCTTCTTTAATGACAATTTCCATTCTACTACTCTATGACTATGTAAAGGATTCACTCCACACATAATATATTCTTAGAAGAGCCGTGATTATTGTCATAATCAAGAGTATCATTACAATTTCATCATTTAATAACTCCATCCTCAACTCACTGCTTCACTGAACTCAACCTCTCAAAAAATGGTATCACACTTATAGAACCCCACCGAGAAAGATCTTTCATCATGAACCATATTGAAAGTACCATCATCATATATAAAATTTGAAGGAAAATATTCACCATCACTAGATTTTATACTCCCCTAGTTTTTGTACCCCCAAATAATAATATTATTATTTTCATTATAGGAATTCTTCACCCATAAGAAGGAACTGATACGTCACTTCATTATAGATGCCATAAGGAAAATAACACATATTATTATATAGGGGAAAAACATACCATACCATGGGGATATGATGTCTCGTATCCATATTAGTCTAGCGTGGGATGTTTAATTTAATTTTACTTAGGTTCAATTTCATTCAAACACTTCATTTTATTAGTCATCAGTATTAATATTTTCAAACTATAGTTCTATATATACAAACTCTAACTTAACAACCCTAGGATCTAATTCCTCTTGATAAATTGATACTTGATTTCAATGTTATTAATAGTTGAGTAATAATAATAATTTTCTATGATTTATAGAATATGAATTATCATAATGGTTTCTGGTTTGAGACTCCACTTAACATCCCATATCATCAAGCTTCAATAAAATACAAAGAAAACAATATGTAACTTTGAGTAAAAAATAATATATTTATCTTCTTAAATTATCAGATAGATGTAACTTCATTATTTCATATCAATTAAATATACAATCCATAATGATATAATTCACCACCATATTTTTACATTTATTCATCTACTAAATCTTTTGAATCCATATATGTAAAAACCAATATATGTTCCTATGATTATACATTGTATTGTAAACCAAAATCCAATGTAACTTTCATATACCAAATTATTATTTTTAGTGCATGTAAATTTACTTCGTAAGGATGACATTAATAGAATTCCACCTTTAATATGTAAAGAATAAAAATTTGGTGTCTTAAATATTATTTATAACAGGATTCGAATGATCTATGTGTATTCCATGATATTGAAAATATTCCATTTTTATCATGTACTGTTTCATCAATGTTGAAACTAGAATCATAATCTCCATGGCATTTTTTATTAAAAATATTCTTATAATGAGGTTTTATTTGTATGACTGAGTAATAAATACAACATGAAATTATTGTGTAACCTATTAAGTAGGGAAAAGATTTATCTCCCTAATCATTGAAATCTCGAAATCATATTTCATATAATTTTGAAACTGTTTTCACTATTAAATATCTGATCAACCAAACATTGTTTCATTAATATACTGTAATACCATTTCATTTTATTACACTTATCTTTTTATTGATATTATAAACCACTCCTCAATTCTTGAAACCAAATTTATTCAAATAATGAACTCGTTATTAATATCATGCTATGGGTTCTTATTTTAGACTGTTATCACCATTTTTAGTTGGACAACATTTTTCTTTTCATTATATTCATAAAATTTATTGGTTGTTCAATATACAATTTTTATTCCAAATACTCATTGAAAAACATTGAATTGATATCCATATGGATGATTATTAATTTTTTCACTATTATAACTAAGAATACTATAATTTTATATATCCTCATAATAGTTGATTATGTTTCATCAATGACAATGTAATCTATATGGGAGTAACCATTAAAAACTAGTCATTAATAGTTTCAAATCATCATTCCATATTTATTCAACTTATTAAATATGTATAATTTATTCCTAATGACAATTATGTATTCTAATCTTGAGACAATATTCCAAGTCTAATTGTAATTGATTTGGTCACACACTTCAATCAAATATTGAATTCAATTTTCTTCATAAATTTATTATTCAAATAAATTTGTCACTACCTAAGATAATAAGGGTTTTCTGAAAATAATATATTATCATTATATAAACTGATACTAGATGACCACTGATGATGTTATGCCTACAATTTCATCTCATCTCCTTAGCATCTGTGTTGATACAAATCTAAATTCATCATACTTATCCAGTTTATTTTATTCTAAATAAATATTTCCCACTTCTTGTCCCCCTGAGTTTCAAACATCCTAATCACTATAATCATGTAATTGTTCACTATATTATTAAATGTTATATTTGTTTTATACTATATTCACATCATTGATTTCAACCAATTTTCCAAGTATTTTGTGAATAATTTATATTCAAAACTGTTCTGAATATATCTATATAATTTCCCCACATATCTAATGGATTCAATCATGTTATGTATCTCTTTATTCATTTTTAGAACTTACATAAAAATTTTGGAATATTTGTAAATATTAGATTTATTCTATACCACATCATGTATGTAGAATTTTCTTATTTTAGACACAAAAAATATCTATTTGAAATGAAGAAAAATATATAAATATATTCCTTAAAATTTTTTTATTGTGGAATTTTCAATAATAATTATTCAATCTATATTTTTATGGTTTGATTTCTCTACTCAACCACTCAATTTTGTAGAGAATTTTCTATGGCTGAATCGTTTTGAATTATACATTATTTTCTAAGATATACCTTCACATGGATATCTATGAACATTATAAAATTTTTTGGTTTAGAACATAAAAAATTTCTTTCAAAGGATCCCTTTATCTTCCCTCAGATATTGTGTTAAAAAAATAGACACATCCTACATTTGAGAAATGATAAATATATATTCCATCCAATGAAAATCATCATCAGAAAGTACATAATAAATTTTATCATCCATGGATCATGGTTATATTGGATCATACAAATCATTGCGCAATAATTCAATAATTGTTTTTATTTTTTTCATTTTCTAGATGATATTCTCTTTTTGTAAGACATCAAAAAACTGACTAAGATAAAGATAATTTACATAGAGGTCTTGAGGTATGTAACATTTCATTATATCATTCATGGATATATGGAGGAAATTTATATGTAATTTATTAAAAAAATCACATTCTCCATTGATTGAAAACACATATATTCTTCTCCACTCATGAAGTAGAGATTCCACATTTGGAACATTCAATATATGAAATTTCACAGTCCTTTAGCTTAATAGAACAAAACGTCTTTGTAATGAATATAAGGTTCATTAAGACACAATGTTTACTGATGCATATATTTTTGTGAATTGTGCTTCAACAACCAATACATCAATACATCTAAAATAGTATTCTTTGAACATGGATTTTTTAATGAAAATAATACATGGATCCTTATTAATTCAAAATATGATTCCATGTCAAAGTAGATTTCTTCCACTAGATCCCTATTTACCATTATATGGGAGGTAGATACACTATAAATTATCTATATTATAGTGAAATATGATGCTTATAATGAAATATCACCAATGATTTACTTTTAAGATCTTTTCTTTTTGATCCACATTATCCGATTTATGTATATTGTTTGCTGGATTTCTAATTCATTTTTAGAGTTTGATGGACCAAGTTTATCTGTAACATCCCAGGTAAATAAAGAATAAAACAATTTCATATGTATTAATATTTACGAATTAAATATTAATTTTACTTTAAAGGGGTTTCTATGTTCGATAGCGTACCTGATACGCAACAAAGAGTTTCTTTGAAATCTTACGTTGCACACTAGTAATAAAATAATATTATTTTAAATGGTAGTTAACACGTAGCCGTTATATTGGTAGGAATGAATAGAAATATCTAAATTATGATTATATATGTTTTTTTAAATGTTTCTACATTTATCCAATAAAAGATACAGGCTTAAAATACGAAAAGAATTCAATTTTAGGCATATATACTCTAACATTCACAAAAGGTTGACTTATTGCCTTTTGATGGCGAACCGTCTATAAATATAGTTTTGGTAACTCTTATAAATTCTTTTGGACCAAATAAAACTCTTCATTAGAATCAGGACATCAAAATTTACTTTGTGTAAATTGTTGGTATTTTTCCGATAAAGTTCATTTTTTTAATGAATAGTGAAAAATGTTGTATTTTAATTCAAAACCTCTTTTTAATCTAATTTATTTATATGATTAGATTATCGTTTGAATTGGTTTAAAAGTGAAATTAGAATATATTTTTACCATTTAATCCAATAGTGGTCGTTTGAATTAATTTCACTTTGAAATCGGACTTAAACTAGTGTGAAGCTTTTGATTCTTATTGTTTCATAAAAACACGCTATTTTCTCTGACAGCGGGAATTAATTATTAAATTAATTAATACAACTTATATGTTTTTAAATTTGTAAAATAGACTTCATTTTTGAATTTGGAATATCAAATATAGCATAGGGTGAAGTTTTGGTATTTTTATGAAAAACATCAATTTTTGATGTATAGTGAAACCACTAAGTGGTACTTACAAAACTGATTTTTCGTTTAAATGAAATATTACCACCTATGTGTTTTGAATTTGAAAAATCTTACATACATGGTTGTAATTAAGAAGTAAAATGTGGTTCAATAGGATTAAAATAATTTTTTTGAATAGTAACTTTTAAGTTTATTAATCGCGATTAGAGGTAATTTATGTAATTTAAGGTAAGAATAATGTTTTAATAATATGAAATGAACTTGAAACAAGTCTTAACCTTATAGGATGTGTCATGTCCGACCAATAAAATACATGGGTCAACTTGGGGACCACATGGATCCACTTTGGTTGGAAAATGACATTAAATACTTTTTATTTAATGTTAAAATAAAAATGTCACAAACATGATATGTTTTACTAAAACAATATTTAAATTGCGTTATACAAGTCATAATTTTGACTATAAATATTCATTAGAAATGTAAAAAGATTTCATACATCATGATATTTTTCTTTATAATTTTTAGACATTAAATAAATTAAATTATTTATGACACCATGATGATGCAGCGATTACCTCATTATTTAACGATTTAAATAAAATGAAAATATAATGTAAAATCTAAGACCTAAACATGTCAAAAACATATTGGATGGGTGGATTTAGAACTCTTATAACCATATCCTCGAAATATATAATTTTGGGACCTTTTAAATCTGAAAATCATTTTATAATAAAGTAACCTTTTATAGCTTTCCAAGAGTGCCCCTCCTCTCCTCTTATAAAAGGCCCCCACCTCTACCACCATACCGACACTTTCAAAGCCTTTGGATCGGCCAAACCCTGCCCATTTTGTCTCTCCACGTACCTATCTAACTCTTAGAAGCCTCTCTTTGGTCAGAAGACTTCCCAAGGAAGCCTTTGAGCTCAAATCAAAAGGAGTTACCCGTTTTAAAGGTGCTGTTTTCTCTTGTGTTCTTTTGTTTTATTTTTCTTCTCCAACCCTCTAAAATATTTTTATTAATTTTTTTTGTAACAACAATAGTATATTTCATATACTATAATGTTTTTATGAGAATTATTAGAGCTACACCTACACACACCAACATCTAATGGTTAAAGAACATACTGTTTCCGTGGATGGCGAATTTCTGCCTCACGAAACGATGATTGTTCAACACTCATATAACACATTCAAAGGTGGCCATTAATATGTCACTATATTTATATATGATATATAATATGTTTATGTTTTCCTTATGCTTCTGTATTTTTCATTTATGTCATACCTTTATGGTTTCCATTATGGGTAAACGCAATATCTTCATTTTAAGAAGTGCGGACTACCGGCCCCTCAAAGTGATTTGATTCGTTAATGCCATATGTGGGATGTATAATAGATGGGTTTAAAGTTATTATATATTATTTTATACTGGAATTATAATATTGATTTATATCATTATTATTTCTTTCCATTATATTATTAGATAGAAATGAAAGTAGCGTTCATGCGTACGTACGACTTACCGTCTCCATTAACGGTGCATTTCATTTCTTATCACCAAATGTAATGTAATATTATAAGTACATATATATAATGGAAATATATTAAGTATGTTACATATAAATGATTAATATATTTCTGGAGTTACAATATACATATCTCTCTTTTAGTTTTAATTCCATTAATATGACATAGAAATGAAAGTAGCGTTCATGCGTACGTACGACTTATCGTCTCCATGAATGGTGCATTTCATTTCATACCTCTAAATGATTACGTAATATTATAGATGCATGTATATATCAGATATATATGATATATATAATATCTACATCATGAATATAATTCTTGATATAATGGATATTTTACCACATGAACTACTTGTAATTATAAAGAGCTTATTTTTGACTCAAGTACCAATGATCCAAAAAACAACCATTATTAACTTAAATTATTAAATAATGTTCATAACATGGTAATAAGTGATATAAAAGGAATAATTATATTTAAAAAGGTTCTTAAGAAAGTAGAAATTAACTCATGTTTATTATTCAGGACGTTAAAGACCGATCGAGTCAAGTCGGACCCGAGGTAAGGGAACTTCTTAACCCAATTTTCATTCTTTGGGTTAATCTCCTACTTTCAAATTATGTAATGATATTATTATGTCCTATCTTGTATTTGTACTTTATTTATGTGTACTTATAGTTAATACACATAATAGATCTATTTTATTTAAAAAATGAACTTTGTAAGGACTTCATCTCAATCTCATTTCATTGAGACATATTTTGTTTTATACAGAACATTATTTTATACGGTGTATAAACCCCTTTGATTTTTAATTTTATTCAAAAGGAATCTTTTTATAAGAAGTATTTTACTAAACGAAAAAAAGGAATGTTTCTTTTAACGTACGCGGTGATAACGACCTTTTCCGCCGCTGTGAGTATTATTTGGTATTTGGCTTCCTCAACAAGCCGTGATGTTTTTTAAAATGAAATAAATACCATATACTCTTTTATGTATTTTGGTATTGAAAATGGTTTTTATAATGGATTTGTTATGTCAATATATTTAAGTGTTATATTGTGATAAAAGTGTGGAAATGTTTTCATTCCATTATATTTGTTGTATGTATTATGATTTTATAATGGTACTTGGACATTTGACGGGTGGTTACGTTATAACCTCCAATGCATTTGGTATGGAAGTTGGTCACATGGATATTCCATTAAATGATATGTGTGGAAGTCGATCGTATGGTAATTCCATTTAAGTATGTTTATGTCCCAAGTTACCTTTTTATGTTATGTGATCTTTATATGGGTTTTATGGTAAGCTTTTGGTTACAAAAGGGTATGTAATGATCTTTTATTCAGTGAAGATGTTTTGCTACTTCATAAAGGTGAAAACTATTTCTTTGATAAAGTATACATGATTTACTTATTGTTTTGATAAACTAAATGTTTTCATTCTTTGTGTATCCCTTACTGAGCTTTTTATGCTCACCCCAAGTTTTTTTGAAATGTTTTTCACAGGACATAATGTGGAATTGGGTCAAGGATGGGATCAAGGAAAATTCATGCTATCTAAAACATAGAACTAGACATGTTTCTTTTTTAGAGTTTTTAATTTATGGAAACTTAGTAGAAGCGTATACTTTGTAATCTTTTGAGATGTAATAGTTATGTCCTAATTATCTAAAACTATAAACCTGAAAATATCCTCAATATGAATTATTCATTTAATTCAATATTAAGTAAGGTTTAAGGCCAGGGCCTTATAGTTGGTATCAGAGGTCGGTTTAGACAACTTTAGGAGTTATAAAAGTGTTAAATTATACGTTAATTTATGGTATGATTGAAATGATAAAGAATTTAAAGATTTCCATGTTACTTCGCCTAAGATATTTCTCTTTTAAGAATGGTTTTTTGTAGAGGAAATATAATAGCTTTTCTGGGAAGGCATACAGATGGAAATGACCTTTCAAATCAGTATCCAGAGATGGCCAGAATTATAATTGAACAGTTTGTTGTAGTGATGGCTCAGTTGACTCAGGTGATAAATCATGGTTGTGTTTACTGACGATATTTTGGTGTTTTCAAAAAGTATAGAGAAGCATGAAAGTCATTTAAGGGTTATCTTGAAAACATTAATATAAAAGAAACTGTATGGAAAATTCAGCAAGTGTGAGTTTTGGTTACAACAAATTTCTTTCCTCAGACACATTGTTTCAAAAAATGGCATAACTGTTGATCCTGCTAAAACAAATGTTGTTGATGAATGGCCAAGACCCACAAATATAACTGAGATATGTAGTTTTCTTGGTTTGGCAGGTTACTACCGAAGGTTTGTTGAAACGTTTTCACGGTTATCTAGTCCAATGACTAAACTAACTCAGAAGGGTGTTAAGTTTATCTGGAAAAAAGAATGTGATGATTGTTTTCAGGAGTTGAATAGAATATTGGTGAATGCTCCAGTTTTGGCACTTCCTTCCAGGAATGGTGAGTTTGTTATCTATAGTGATGATTCATTGAAAGGACTTGGTTGTGTCCTTATGCAGAATGATAAGGTAATTGCTTATGCTTCACGTTAGTTGAAAACTCATGAGGTAAATTACCCTACACATGATTTGAAATTAGCTGCTGTTGTTTTCGCTTTAGAAATTTGGAGGCACCATTTGTATGGAGTAAAGTGTGAAATATATACTGATCACAAAATGTCAACATATATATTCACTCAGAAGTAATTGAACATGAGACAGAGGAGATGGATAGAATTAATCAAGGATTATGATTGTACAATTCATTACCATCCGGGAAAAGCAAATAAAGTGGCTTCTGCTTTGAGTCGAAAAATTAATGCTTCATTAACCATGATATGTTTGGAACGAGATCCTTTGGTTTTTGATTTGATGAACTTTGGAATAGAAGTTGTTGGTGCAGGAAGTTCTTCTGTTTTGTTTCAGGTATCAGTGAGATCATCCCTATCAGACAGAATTAAGCAAGCACAAAGGGAAGACAGTGAGTTGCAGAAAAATGTAGAGCTGGTTCAGAAGGGTAAGATGCCTGAATTTAACATTGATAATGATTGTGTTTTGAGGTTTGGTAAGAGATTATGTGTGCCTAGCGATTCACAATTGAAGAATGAGTTGTTATGTGAGGCTCATAGATCCCCGTTTTCATTTCATCCTGGAATTACTAAGATGTATTGAGATCTTCAGGAGTATTACTGGTGGGATGGAATGAAAAGAGATATTTTTGATTTTACTGTGAAGTGTTTGACTTGTCAGTAGGTTAAAGCAGAGCAGCAGTTACCGAAAGTGATGCTTCAGCCTCTACCAGTGCCAGAGTGGGAAATGGGAAAATATATCCATGGACTTTTTGTGGGATTACCGAAGACATCTAGAGGTAATAATGCAATCTAGGTTATTGTTGATCGATTGACTAAATATTCTCATTTCCTTCCTATTAGAGATACATTCTCAGTAGATAAACTTTCTAGATTGTATCTTAAAGAGATAGTCAGGTTGCATGGAGTTCCCCTCTCCATTGTATCTGATCGTGATCGCAGGTTTACTTTTAACTTTTGGAAAGGTCTTCAGAAGTCATCGGGTACTGAATTAAATTTTAGTACAACTTTTTAATCCGCAATCAGATGGGCAGTCAGAATGAACAATTCAGACCTTGGAGGATATGCTACGAGCTTTCTCTATAGATTATCAAGGAAGTTGGGACCAATATCTTTCTTCGGTTGAGTTTTCATATAATAACAGTTTTCATTCTAGTATACAGATGGCACCGTTTGAGGCATTATATGGGAAGTGGTATCGAACTCCAGCTTTTTGGGATGATGTGGGTGAAAGGAAGCTGATGGTACCAGAATTAGTAGAAGAGATGGCATAAAAAGTTCAGTTGATTCAGAAACACATGTGAACAGCTCAGAGCAGATAGAAAAGTTATGTGGATAACCGTAGGAAGGATCTTTCTTTCGAGGTAGGTGATCATGTTTTTCTCAAGGTTTCTCCATGGAAAAGTGTGATGCGATTTGGTATGAAAGGAAAGCTGAGTCCAAGGTCCATTGGACCATATGAAATTCTAGAAAAAGATGGATCAATTTCTTAATGAGTGTCTTTACCTCCGAGTTTATCTCAGGTACACAATGTTTTTCATGTTTCTATGTTGAGATATTATATGCCAGATCTATCTCATGTTTTGAGCCCAGAGGTAGTTCAGTAGGAAGAGAATCTCTTTTATTAAGAACAACCAGTCCAGATTCTTGACCAAAGAGAGTAGGTGTTGTTAAATAAGGTAATTCACCATGTAAAGGTTTTGTGGAAAAACCATATGTTTGAAGAGGCAATATGGGAATCTAAAATTCTATGAGGGATAAATACCCCCACTTATTTTGATAAGTGAATAAAATTGCGAAGATGAAATTCACAAAAGGGGGAAGGATGTAACATAGTAGATAAATAAAGAATAAAACACTTTCATATGTATTAATATTTACGAATTAAATATTAATTTTACTTTAAAGGGGTTGCTATGTTCGATAGCGTACCCGATACGCAACAAAGAGTTTCTTTGAAATCTTATGTTGCACACTAGTAATAAAATAATATTATTTGAAATGGTTGTTAACATATATCTGTTATATTGGCGGAAATGAATATAAATAACTAAAATATGATTATATATGTTTTTTTAAATGTTTCTACATTTATCCAATAAAAGATAAATGCTTAAAATATGAAAAGAATTCAATTTTAGGCATATATACTCTAACATTCACAAAAGGTCGACTTATCGCCTTTTGATGGAGAACCATCTATAAATATAGTTTTGGTCACTATTATAATTTCTATTGGACCAAATAAAACTCTTCTATAGAATCGGGTCATCAAAATTTACTTTTTGTAAATTTTTGGTATTTTTCCGATAAAGTTCATTTTTTAATGAATAGTGAAAAACCTTGTATTTTAATTCAAAACCTCTTTTAAATATAATTTATTTATATGATTAGATTATCGTTTGAATTGTTTTTAAAGTGAAATTAGAATATATTTTTACCATTTAATCCAATAGTGGTCGTTGAAATTAATTTCACTTTGAAATCAGACTTAAACTAGTGTCAATCTTTTGATACTTATTGTTTCATAAAAACACGCTATTTCCTCGGACAACGGGAATTAATTATTAAATTAATTAATTCAAATTATATGTTTTGGGTTTTTTAAAATATAATTCATTTTGGAATTCGGAATATCAAATATAGCTTAGGGTAATGTTTTGATATTTTTCTGAAAAACATCAATTTTTGATGAATAGTGAAACCACTAAGTGATACTTAAAACAACTGATTTTTCGTTTAAATGAAAATTTACCACCTCTGTGTTTTGAATTTCAAAAATATGACATACATGGTTTTCATTAATAATAAAATGTGGTTCAATGGGATTAAAATAATTTTTTGGTGAATAGTAAATTTTAAGTTTATTAATCGCGATTAGAGGTAATTAGTGTAATTTAAGGTATGAATAATGATTTAATAATATGAAATGAACTTGACACATGTACAAACCTTATTTTATGTGTCATGTTCGACCATGAAAATCCATGGGTCAACTTTGGGACCCCATGGATCCACTTTGGTAGGAAAATGACATTAAAAACTTTTTATTTAATGCTAAAATAAAAAATGTCACAAACATAAGATGTTTTACTGAAACAATTTTTAAATGGGGTTATACAAGTCATCATTTTGAATATAAATATTAATTAGAAAGATAAAAAGATTTCCTACATCATGATATTTTTTTTATAATTTTTAGACATTAAATAAATTAAATTATTTATGACACCATGATGATTCAGCAATTACCTCATTATTAAACGATTTAAATAAAATGAAAAGATAATGTAAAATCTAAGACCAACACATGTAAAAAAACTATTGTATGGGTGGATTTAGAACTATTATAACCTTATCCTGGAAATATATAATTTTGGGACCTTTTAAATCCAAAAATCATTTTATAATAAAGTAACCTTTTATAACATTCCAAGAGTGCCCCTCCTCTCCTCTTATAAAAGGCTCCCACCTCTACCACCTTACCCAAACTTCCAAAGCCTTTGGCTCGGCCAACCCCTGACCATTTTGTCTCTAAACATCCCTCTATAACTCTTAGAGGCCTCACATTGGGCAGAAGTCTTCCCAAGGAAGCCTTTGAGCTCAAATCAAAAAGAGTTACCCATTTTAATGGTAGTGTTTTCTCTTGTGTTCTTTTGTATTATTTTTCTTCTCCATCCCTCTAATTTTTTTTATTAATTTATTTTGTAACAACACCAGTATCTTCCATATACTATGATGTTGTTATTACAAGGATTATAGCTACACCTACACACACCTACATCTAATGGTTAAAGAACATACTGTTTCCGTGGATGGCGAATTTCTGCCTCACGAAACGATGATTGTTCAACACTCATATAACACCTTCAAAGGTGGCAATTAAGATGTCACTATATTCATATATTATATATTATATGTTTATGTTTTCCTTAATCTTCTGTATTTTTCATTTATGTCATACCTTTATGGTTTCCATTATGGTTAAACACGATATCTTCATTTTAGGAAGTGCGGACTACCGCCCCCTCAAAGTGATTTGATTCGTTAATGCCATATGTGGGACGTATAAAGGATGGATTTAAAGTTATTATATATGATTTTATAATGGAATTATAATATACCTTTATATCATTATTATTTCTTTCCATTAAAGTATGAGATAGAAATGAATGTAGCGTTCATGCGTACGTACAGCTTACCGTCTCCATGAACGGTGCATTTCATTTCTTATCCCCAAATATAATGTAATATTATAAGTACATATATATAATGGATATATATTATGTATGTTACATATAAATTATGAATATAATTCTGGAATTAAAATATACATATCTCTCATTTAGTTTTAATTCCATTAATATGACATAGAAATGAAAGTAGCGTTCATGCGTATGTACAGCTTACCGTCTCCATGAACGGTGCATTTCATTTCTTACCTGTAAATGATTATGTAATATTATAAATGCATGTATATACATGATATATATGATATATATGATATCTACATCATGAATATAATTTATGATATAATGGATATTTTAATATATGAACTACTTGTAATTATAAAGAGCTTATTTTTTACTCAAGTACCAATGATCGACAAAACGACCATTATTAACATAAATAATTACATAGTGTTCATAACATGGTAATAAGTGATATAAAAGGAATAATTAACTTGAAAAAGGTTCTTAAGCAAGTATAAGTTAACTCAATTTTATTATTCATGACGTTAAAGAACGATCGAGTCATGTCGGACCCGAGGTAAGGGAACTTCTTAACCCAATTTTCGTTCTTTGGGTTAATCTCCTACTTTCAAATTTTGTCATGATATTATTATGTCCTACATTGTATTTTTACTTTGTTTATGAGTATATATAGTGAATACAAATAATAGATCTATTTTATTTAAATTATTTTCTTTGTAAGGGACTTCGTCTCAATCTCCTTTCATTGAGGCATATTTTGTTTTACACACAACTTTATTTTATACGGTGTATAAACCCCTTTGAAATTTAATTTTATTCAAAAGGAATATTTTTATATGAAGCATTTTACTAAATGACAAAGAGGAATGTTTCTTTTAACGTAAGTAGTGACAACAACGTTTCCGCCGCTACGAGTATTATTTGGTCATTGACTTCCTCAACAAGCCATGATGTTTTTTTAAATGAAATAAATACCATATACTCTTTTTATGTATTTTGGTATTGAAAATGGTTTTTATAATGGATTTTTTATGTTAATATATTTAAGTGTTATATTGTGATCAATGTGTGGAAATGTTTTCTTTCCATTATATTTCTTGTATGTCTTATGATTTTATAATGGTACATGGACATTTGACGGGTGGTTACGTGATAAACCATATGACGGGTGGTGCCGTGAATACCAGGATGGGTGGTTACATTATAACCTCCAATGCATTGGGTATGGAATTTGTCTGTATAGCTATTCCATTAAGTGATATGTGTGGAAGTCGACAGTATGGTTATTCCATTTAAGTATGTTTATGTCCCAAGTTACCTTTATATGTTATGTGATCTATATATGGGTTTTATGGTTATCTTTTGGTTACAAAAGGGTATGTAATGATCTTTTATTAAGTGAATAGTTTTTAATACATCATAGAGGTGAAAAGTATTACACTGATAAAGTATACATGGTTTACTTGTTGTTTTGATAAACAAACATTTTTCATTCTTTGTGTATCCCTTAATGATATTTTTATGCTAACCCCAAGTTTTTTTGAAATGTTTTTCACAGGACTTAATGTGGGATTGGTTCAAGGATGGGATTAAGGAAAAGTCATTCTATCTAAAACATGGAACTAGACATGTTTATTTTTAAGAGTTTTTATTTTATGGAAACTTAGTAGAAGCGTCTACATTGTAATCTTTTGAGATGTAATAGTTATGTCCTAATTCTCTAAAACTCTAAACATGAAATGATCCTCAATGTGAATTATTCATTTAATTAAATATTAAGTAAGGTTTAAGGTCGGGGCCATATATTATCTTATGGAGAAGGAAATCAAGTTTTTGTTTTAATATAATTTTATGATTCGTTAAACTATTTCTTAAGACCACATTGGTTCTGATTCAGTACATTCCTCATTATTACTGATGATATGTCTTTTTATTTGTTTCCAAATCCTCCACACCAAAAGTAATGAGAATTAAAATCATTTATATAATATTGAGCACTATGTGGATTACATCATAGCTCTTGTTCACATCATCTATTATTGGATATAGAATATAACATTATGGAATATAACAAATTTACATAACAATAACAATTAATATTAGTTTAATGATTTGTATCATTATTCTAGGACAAGTTATTTCATGGGATATTTTAAATTCATTATTTTAATACATACCTAAATAAATCACAAAACATTGAGTGGGTGGTTTTCTTTTGGTATCAATAATCAGAGTTTATATTTGGTATCAATCTCCCTAAAATCCTTTTCATTTGGATATGGAACATTCTTCTATAATTATGTTCCTCTATGATCAAATTTAATATTTTTTATCACTTAAGTATTTTTTTCCTATGTAATTATTGGAGTAATGTATTTTTCTTGATATTCTATTTTTATTAATAGGTTAAAAATTACATTTCCAGTTCTTTTATGTCCCTAACATTAATTGTTTTAGTCAAAAAATTAATAAATGACATTTATTATTAAACTTTGATTTTTTCAGCAACATGATTTTCTATATTTTCAATAATCCTGGACATGAATTTTGAAATTTCATCCTTTATCTCAGAATCATAATCTTTATACTTCCACAAAATGATTTTGGAATCATAAACCACTATGATTTCATTATTCAGTTTTCTACTCTAAATATCTCACTCATCAAAAGTAGATTTAATTTATACATGGAGATCAACTCTTTTTTCCTCTTCTCCATCATCTGTATTTCTATCCTTTGTTTAGGAAACACAAATGAATCCCACTATATAATCCTCCTCTTGGTCATAAAAATTTTTAACTTATTATACCTTACTATCCTTTCAATTATAATATTAATGTGATATAAAATTTTCATTTTTGGGGAAATTTACATTACTGTTTTTCCGAAAAATCATATTAGATAAATAGTTATTTATATGTATTTCATAATTTTCTTTATATTCATCATAATACTTATGGGAAAAATATGCTAGATATTTTGTATCCTTTTTTACATCGAAATAATTTGACTGTAATTGTTCAAGTAAACATTCCTGTTCCCTTTGTATATTTATGGAATGTAATGTAATGACTACATCATCCACTTCTTCTTCTTAAAAATCCTCTTGGGTGATCTTCTTCGTGACCTTGAACTTAACCTCTTTGGATATCACTTTTTCCGCATCATAATTATCATCATTTAATCTTGTATGTTACAATATTACTGAATAAAAATACATTATTAAATAATTTTTATCATTTTACTATAATATAGATACACATAGATTAGTTTGGGGTGATATTATTCTAAGTATTAGATATATGATCCTTACAACATCATTAATTTCTCTAAGACTACACATATCCTGAAACAAACATTTACTTAGTCAAATAAGGTATCAAATAACTAATGATTGTATACAATAAAGACCATATAATTTATTTATAGAACCTATAATTTAGATTCTTATATATTTCAATACAACACATTGAAATTTAATAATATTTAATACATGGAAGATGATGACTTATAAGTCAGCAACTTGAGTAATATTATATTGGATAAGCTTCCCCCTAAAGAAGTGATTCTTCTTTAATCAAAAACAAATTGTGTTTAGTTTTTTTAAAATAAAATAAATTTTCTATACTAAGAGAAATACTAAGAATCACATCTATAAAAATAACCCTTCTAATTAATCAATATTTAGTTCTCCATCCTATAATTTGAAATTTTAAAATTGTTTCCAATTAAGAACACAATCACTTTGTGACTAAAAATATACATTAATATTTCTATGATCTATGTTCTAATTATTCCCCTTCTATATGTTGTGTTCCCCACTAGTTAAAATACAATGATATGGTTGTGTGAATTATGGTATGATAAATTCAAACTCTCTATAGTTTAGATCATGTTTTTTATTAAAAAAAATATCATTATCACTTTTTCACATATAAATGTATGATCAGAATTGTAAACATACATCAGATGCATCAATTTCTCTTGTTTCACCCTTCACTAGTCTTGTATATTGATAATAACGAGGAAATAAGATGATATAAAATATAACCTATTTTAAAAACAATGAAAATTATAATATCAAACTCACTAACCCTTCTGGTTTACCACCATTCACATTTTGAAAGCTTATTATTCTTTCAATAGATGTGTGTGCATAGTTCCTTCAGATTATTGTTCAATTAATTACATGAATAAATATTTTTTATGCATAATTTTTTGTGTCTTGAGATATTATTTAATCGATTTCATTCATACTATCGTAAAAATAAATATTTTGGAAACTTTTTATAGGTTCATACATCATTCACATTCACAAATCCTTTGTAGAACATGTTCTAAGATTCCCTGGATTTAATGGAACATTAATTGTCTTTTCAATGAAAACCAAATTTAAGGAAAATATTCATTTTGATGTTTTAATCTCAAATTCAATCAAACATTTGTATTATCCTAACACCCACATTGTCATAGGGGTATAATTTGGTCTTCTATACACAACTAATGTTTCAATCAGTACTTCATGAAAATCTTACAAGATTATTATCATTGAAATTCACTAATTGTTGGACAATGGAAATGATGTTGGTAGAGGAATCATTATAGATTACATGAACCATTAACCCAAATATCTCTTAGTTATACCCACAACATTTATCATTCCATACTCACAAAACTATTATGATTTTATATTCTGTTTAGCCGACAACTCTCTCTCATCACACAACTTCTATCTGTATTTCAATTATTCATCCAACACTAACGATTTCAACCGACTCTAA
Organism: Viscum album; assembly: GCA_963277665.1. Taxonomy (NCBI): domain Eukaryota; kingdom Viridiplantae; phylum Streptophyta; class Magnoliopsida; order Santalales; family Viscaceae; genus Viscum; species Viscum album. The sequence continues at coordinate 1,697,428,665 of OY728138.1, read as the reverse complement.
CACTAACACACATTATATTTTTTTTAAATTTTGTATTCATACATTAATTAATAATCATTAAATATTACCAATTGTGTACCTTTGTGAAACTAATACACCATTTAATGAAACCTTTTTATTCTCATGGATATATACCCTTCCCCAGAAACAAATGTTCAGTTTTTCTAAATTCTGGACCCCTAAAAATATGAAAACACAAGTAAACCCCAAAAACATTAATGTGAATACTCATATAAACATTCATAATATTCCATAAATTTATCCTAAAGAAAAAAAGTACATTGCGTACTATCATACTGGAATTATACAACTGAACATGTTGACTAGCTTTGTTAACAAAACCCAATCCATCCAAAACACTACAACATCACCATAAAGGAAAATTTCCCAATATGAATCACCATTTACAATACTTCTTACAACATTTAAGACCTAAATATCGAAGTTTTCAATGCTTATATGGGAGAAATAATACATCATATTTTTGATCATGTTATCCAAAATGTATAAATGTGAACCATATGTTAAACAATTATGGTCAAAGTGGTGGTAATTATGATTTTCTTCACTCAAAAATGGACGTGTAATTTCAAATTTTACAGGATAATGAAATACATCCCACATATCATGGATTTGATTATGTTAAATGTAATGATATCCTAAAAATCAAAATAACATTATGTGTTGTATAGAAGAAATCCATATTGTTAAGCATGTTAAGAGGTGATTCAAGAAATGAAGGGGGTTGACATAGAAAATATTTTAATGGATCATCAATGTTTCATACATAATGTATCTCATATTTGGACCATGATCCATGTAAATTTTATGTATATTTCATGAATTCGACAATATGATAAAATATATATTTAACTATATGATGAAAAGTGAATTTAGTTGACCATAATATAGTTTTGTTGACTCTGGTAATTTTCAAAATCAAATAAGAATTCAACAGGGAGTTATGAGTATTTTTCATTTCCCAAAATGGCATCGATGGGTGTTTGATGTTTGTTAGGAATTACTCATTGTTTAATAAGGGAAAGCTAGAATCTAAAAAAGGGAGATACATAAAAAAATTCATATCAAACACCAAATTGGAGAAGTTAATTTCTATGTAAAAGGTTGAAATGATGAAGATATACTTGGAAAAAAATGAAGATATATCTAGTGAATAAGTGGAATATGATTGATGTACATTTTCAATGTGATAACGAGTTCCCAAAATAGGTTTGTAGGGAAGAAAATACCGTAATATATTTACTTTGCAGACCTTCTATGAAAGAGAATTTGAGAAGATTAACATAACATCCATATTCATATGAAGGATAACAAGCATGAATTTGGTGTATATGAGGTGACCTATATATCCATAAAGTTTATAAATATCTTAAAAAAGAATAGTGAAAACTTTTATTGGAGGATTGTAGTGAGACCTCAATTGAAGTGATCCAATGTAAGTGTAGTGATCCTCAGACGACAGTGACTCAACCCAAGAAATTATCTGATAGTGATCCTGGAACAGGATATACCTATCCAAAACCCCACTATTGTTCAATGGGGATAATGTATTTTTATACATTTCACATCATCATAGAATTTTATATATAGTTTCTCATTGTTGGTGAACAATGGAAATTATTTGTGTCATATTTACTCTATTCATGCTCACACAAAGTGGATCCAACAAACCTTAGTGAATATCTGGTAATAAGGGTCAGTTATGTGATGAGGATATTAAATAATGTTAATTAAAATAATGAAATACTGGACTGTTAAGTATAACATGACATGACCCTAATAAATATGTGAAATATTTATGGTAAATTAAAACATTTGAAAATCATTTCATTCATATATTCACCCACCCCTCTAAGTGTATATCTCACCAAATTTCATATTGAGGGAATAAAATTGTATCTTCAAGATTTCTTAATTTCTCATACAGGTCAAGACTCATAATTTTGACAGTGTATTTAATATCCTCAATAGAACATTTTTTCTCAACCCATTAAATTTTAGAACTTCAAAATTCATCCTTGAGAGTCATGATTTTTTTAATTATCATTTTATATAATCTTTAGACATTTAACCCCCTATTCTGCATCTTTTACACCCCATGAAATTTTATATATAACCTCCAAACCATGAAAAATGGCTTGGAAATTTTTTAAACTACAAATTTCTCATATTCAATCCTTTAAATTTACCATAAATCACTAAAAAAACTCATTTCAATGTGAGGCATTGCCTTCTATTTCACTAAACTATTTTTTGAGAGTGATGCACCATAATAAATTCTCAACCATTGAATCTTCTATAAAATTCACATTTATCTCTACCTGTAATATTTAATTTCGTACTCCTTAAAAGAATATAAAATTAAATTCAAACACATTAATTAAGAAATTATTCAAATAATCATTAACCTCATGGTATATGTTCTTAGTTGATTCAAAGAATCCATTGTCGCATCATGAATTTGAATCACTAAAGGGGTCATGATCAATAGATTCTAAAAAAATAGTCACCAATCTAAACACATTTCATATAAGTTGATCCAAATTATTCTTTGATATATTTCATTGTTTTTTCTATTCATTATTATTTTTGGTATCATGTTGTTATAAAATTATAAATCATTCATAATAGGGACCGAAACATGATTTTACATGTAAAGAAATACCAATTCATGTCAAAAATTCTACATTACATTTTTCTATTAAATAAAAATAGATCCTATTTGAGGGAAATTGAACTCTATTCAAAATTAGTAGTCCTGTTTCATGATGAAAACACACCTATGATGAGAAATGAATTAGGTGTTGTCAAATTATTTAATTAAAAACATATTATACATTTGATAATGAAACCACCTTTGGTTTCGAACCTATTTTGTCTATTTTTATATAAATTTATCTCTTTATGTTTAACAAAAAAAATCATATATTCAATGTATAAAACAAATCATAACATGGAAAATCTGTTTTTACAAGGTTCAAACCTGATGTGGGAAACCCACTCTTTTTCATGTTTTAATCCAATATAGACATGATTTATCAACTAGTAATCTTATTTTTCGTTACAATGGATTGTCCCAATATTATATTAAAATAAATATTTTCATGTTATAAAGGTAAATGATCATCATATTACATTGTTAAAATTCCTCCACTATATTATACATGTGAAGGTAGATCTACATTTCACCCTCTACTCATCAAACTAGAACCACACCCTCTAATATTCTCAGTATTTTCTCCACTACTTTTAATTTGATCAACAATGTACCTATTTATGTATCTACACCCTAAAAATTGATCCTCCTCCCCTATCATGGTCTTTTACTTCCTTATAGGAATCAAAACTAAACCGTCAAATTTAGTATCTATTTTATCATGAAAACAAACATGAATGTCTTTTCGGGTGATTAATATATCATGTACACACTGATGACTGTGTATAATATTTCTCACTCAATTCATTTTCCCTTCTTTCTTAGCAAGCACCATCTCACTAGTTTTGTATAGATAGAAATGGTCATAATATTATCCCACCTCTCTTTCCTTTCATTATCCAGGAAATGCTTCATGTATTCTATTTTTTCATAGGGTTGGTATATCCTTATATTCCATTGAAAGTTATTATTCTCCTCAAAACACAACCACCATTCTTAGTCCTATCAAAAAAATTATAATATCCTCACAAATCTATAACTACTCTATGTTTATTTTAAGTATTATATTTTCTTCTTAAATAAAAACAAACTTTTCTCAAGAGTGTCTTATTTTTTCTGCATTGGAAGCCCTATTTATTTTTTGGGTTATCGTTCATTGTCTAAGAATACAAAAATATGAATTGATGAAAGAAAAATTCATATGCTACAAACAAATTTTTATTTTTCTCATATGATCGACATGTCATTATCATTGAAGAGTAACATGTTTGATTGTATTTTAATCATAGAACCCACTCATTTCTAGGAGTTTTTTAAAATCACCCTAATATTTTCATTTTTATTCATATATCTCTTAATAATTAATATTTTTTCTATTATTTCTCTCAAATTAATTGAAATTTTCTTCTTATAAATATGCATCGAATAATGAACATTGGAATCATTATTCAACTCGCATAATGTAATACCAACATTGATGTGGATAATTCCACATTTCAACATGAGTGCATCAGTGAAATAAGATCACATACTCAACCTAATTAAAAAATCATATAGAATATTTTCCATATTTTTTCTTCTCATGATGAATCAAATCATTGTTTGTGATATATAGAACACCTTCAATCAAATTAATTGCATTGAAATATTTTTTAAAAAATAACTGTTTAATGAAATCTTGTATTTATCATTTTTCAACATAAAAAATAAATTCTCGTTAGTTCATCCCACCTTAATCATCTTATTATGAACTTAGTAATAATTTTTTACAAGAAAACTACATTTGATCATAATGATTTAGTATTTTACTGAATGATAAGCTTTGAATCAATAGTAGGTTCATTGTCCTTGACTATCCATGATGTTTCTATAGGATTTAATCCACTTGAAATATTTGAAAACTCAGTCTTGAAGCATATATTAACAATGAACGATGATTATTAGATTATGAAAAAACATTATGTATGTTATGATATCATTTTCATAAAAATAAATAATCATTAAAACAACTAATTTATGACCATAAAAGTCCTCTTGATTTTCTAATATTTATGATCATCTTACATAATATTAATAAATGACTGACAATAATTTTCAGGCTATAATTACACTCCATTTAATATGTTTGTGATGTTTATAACATTTTATAGTATATCATGAATCATAAAAAATGATTGGAATTTTATATTTTTATATTGGAAAAATAAAATTAAAATAAAAAACTCAATGTTATCTAAGTATTACATTGACTAGTTTATTCATACATATATCTCAAATACTCCATTAAATTGTTGATTCCTATACTAATGATTCTTATATAGATTATATTTTTTTATACAGATCTACATTGTAATGACCCAAACTTTTTAATATTTTTTGTTTCATGATTTTGTGTGTTATTTTATTTTATACTCAACAAAACTATTTCACTTACTGAAATTATTATAATTAAAATGAGACTTTTGGGTTTCAACTGTTATATGACCATTGGTCAATATGACCGTTGGAAACTAAATGTGGCGATTATTGTCTATAAATAATAGTGGTCTTGGTTAATTAATACAGAAATAAGATTTGATGGCCGCATCAAATAGTCTCGGGCCGATCGAATTCCATTTGATCGAACTTGGGAAGGTGGTAGCACAACTGGGATTTTCTCTAGAACAAACCCAAGCCGAACATCATCATGTGAAGCTGGAATGGAATCACCTTTGAGAGAAGTTCTAGCTGATATAAATCACCAATCGAGCACTGTTGGGTGTGCCACCCCCCGATTCTATCACCTTATCACACCTTACACTTAGGTCTTTTGCAGGTGTTATAATTGTCTATGTAACGAGACAGTAACAACTTTGTGTAATCCTTTGAGATAAATAAAATTGTGATTTCTTCTTATGGTGAAGTTTGTAAATTTTCAAGTGGCCAGATAAATATAGGATGTATATTATTGATGAATTATTAAAAAATGGATATTTTAAAATTTTTATATAAACCATAATTAATTAATAATGTGAATTATTTTCAAAAAATAGTCTTTAACAGTTGTGTTCAGTATTAAATTTAGACTCTCATAAGATCAACATAATTTTTGGTGAATAGTATAATATTAATAGTGATTTCACGCTTATGAATAGTAATGTGACCAAATAGATTGTGTAACCTCACTTAGGAAGGTATTAATATAATTTAGGCACCTTGATTAAGTAATATGATTCAATAAAATAGGTAAATAACTATTTCATAAATTATTAATAAAGTATTGGTTTTTGGGTGAATAGTGTTTTGTATTTAAAAAACATTAAAAATATATAGAAAATTAATTTTATAAAATGGAGTTCATTTTTGAATTCCGAGCATCTATATTAGGTTAAGGTGATTTTTGGGGATTTTCTGAAAAAATTAAATTTTTCGTGAATAGTGAAAATATTGTTTTGATTTTGGGGTGTTTAATGACATCTTTAATGATGTAATAATAATGTAATCCTTCTGGTAGACTTATGAATAGGGAGATATTATATGAGTTGTCCTATGTGGACAATACCATGGGTAAATAACATGGGAACGCCCATTTTCTAGAAAATACCACCGATGAGGTGTCCCTTGGAAATTGATAATTTATTCCCTCACATCTTCTATAAATACCAAACCATTCCCTCATCCATTTCATTACCAAATCCTACTCAACAATGTTATTGTATTTTTACCTCTTAATTATTCCTCCCAAGGTTCCCTCATGCCTCCTAATGTCTCAATCATTATGATTTTGACGCTAATCTTCACAGTAAGGGATCCTTTCACCTTTTTTAAGTCATGACTTCCTTTAGGTTATGTCTTATAGTTCCATTTTATTATGTGGGGGATTGTTATTCTATATCCTCATTACTGTACATTTCATTACCAATTTACAAGACACCCTTTCCACTCACATCAATTTATCTTTTGAATTTTTAAGCGACGCCATTAGGATTCCAGAACCTTTTTAAAGTAAATCGTATATTCTCTTTTATCTCAAGTTTTCATTTTCATGTGGTATACCATGTTATTATTTCAATGTAATTATGTCTTTATAATGTATTATAAGTATATTATTATTCGGTTACACTTCTACCCTCACTTTTTAATATTTTCTAAAACCATGTTATATAGCCGTGATGCTGTAGAATTTTCGTCACAAAATCTCTCTCTTTTTTTCAAGATTTTCTCTTGTATTATTTATGTGAGTAACCAAATATATTTTAATTTCCAAGGTTATTCATCAATATATATGATTTATCTATTTGATTTTATAATTGATATACATATAACCCTCACTCCATTTCCATGGGTTATAAATGACCCAACGATCAAATTTTTAAGTACTTTTTAAATGTCATGATTTTCACATAAAAGCCATTTATTTGATTCTCTATGGGTTATTTTTGAAATGTTTGAATATGATCTATGTGCCTCACATGAATTTAAAGACATATTAATGGTGCACCCTGATAGCGCTCTAATTTATTCGGTAAATAATTAATCTCTAGAGATGAAATGTTTCACGATACCATGGAAAATAAACTTGGTAATTTTTATGAAACCTTGGGGATAAAACTTGGTGATATGTTCATGAATGTATAAATGAAATGTTGAATGTATATATTCACATTATGTTTCAAGTTGTTTTTTTCATGGTATGCCTATTCTCCCATTTCTCTTGTCTTTATGTTTTTATTTTAATTATTATTGATAACACAACCCAAATGATTCCCTTGTTTAAACTTAGAGGGCCTTCTGCTCACCCTTTCCATTGATGTATGTCTCCAGGATATGAGATGATGTAATTGTACACATGATGAAATTTTGATGAATCCTTAAAAGTGGATTATAAGAATGTTTTATGTTGTTTTCACATTTTATGTCCCTGATTTCCACTACACTAGAATTTAATGATCCTCTCAATGTAAAATGTAATGAAAAGTTATGTAATAAAAAGGAGGGGTGCCATGGTTGGTATCAAAGGATAGTTTAGTAATTTATGATAATTAGGCTATGAAAAAATTAGGAATAACCCTATATAATAGTTTAAATATATGAAAACATCATGGTATTTTTGTGAGTATTGATTAAGTGGGTTATCAAAAAAATACATCCATGTCTAGATACGAGTAGGTAGAGGTGGCTCTAGCACAGAGGTACATAGTGGTAAAACCTGAAAACAATGTTTTGAGCTAGACTCGAATGGGAAATGGTGCATGACAACAGGCCTTTCTACACTCTTGGTTACGACACTCATGGTGGATATTGTTGTTTAATCACAATCTTTTTATAAGTCATTATGAAGGAATTATAGAGAAATGTAATTTTTTAAGCATGATGTTTTAAGACATAAAATACTTTATAGTTAAAATACTTGCAAATGAAATAACTTTCTCATGAAAGATTTAATTTTTTTTAAATGGAGGGAAATAGGAGGAACCGTGCAAATGGTGACTGCAATGGACCATGCGCTGACGACCCTCTAAGGAAAGATGGAATGTAAACATTGATGCGAATGATGTACCAACTGACTCAATTTATCGAAAATAACTTGAATCATGCTGAGAGACTGATCTCATGGTGAAGGGATCAACATTCTGTTGAGTCCTTTTTGCATCAACGACCACCAACCATCAGTGGATCGACAGACCCATTAATTACTGAACTATGGATTAACTCTATATTGAAGATCTTTTTTGTGCTACGTTTTTCAGAGAAAGAGAAGGTCACCGTGGCTATCTGTTGATTAGAAGGATAAGCTGATCAGTGTTGGGAACAGATTAAAAACATGAGGCCAAGTTTAGAGGTTGAAGCTATGGAGTGGGAATAGTTCAGAGGGATCTTTTTTAGTGAGTATTTCCCTCGTTCCATGAGAACAAGAATGGAGAAGGAGTTTCTCAAGCTGAAGAAGAAGGATAATGAATCTGTCAATAGATATTATATGATCGTCCCTAAAATTTCACGATATACATCTTGCTTTGTAATGGATCAAAATGGTAAGGTTGATAGATTCTTTGGTGGAATGAGACCTCATCTTCAGAATAATCTAGCCACCCGAGACTATGATAGCCTTGAGAAGATTGTGTGGAGTGCGATGAATGTTGAGATAGGGTTCGGTGAGACGCAATGCTCTCATAAATCCAATGACAATAAGAGATCGATTTAGCCCAGCTTAAGGATGACTATTGATCATGGAAGAGGATGAAAGAAATTGTAACATTCCACATGAATAAAATGTGGGAAGAAGCATTTAGGGATCTGATTTGTCGGGATTAGGATATGCTACAATTGTTGAAGAGATGGCCATATTGCAAGGAATTGTCGTAGTGAGGTTAAACCTAATCTTCCAAACAAAAATGACAAGGGGAATATGGGGCATGACCTACCTATTGCCCAATGCTTTATTTGTGGACAACGTGGTCAATTTTCCAATCACTATCCAAATCCGAGGGCAGTGGAGGGGAACCACCATCATTCTTAGAAAAGGCCAAGGGATCAAGTCCGTGATTTTCCTATCATGACTACTAATGTTTATGCTCCAATAGATGTGGTAGTATGTACTATTTTTGTCCTCTCAATTCTAGTAAATAATTTTTTTTGATTCTGGTTTTATGCATTCATTTATTTACTCAAAGTTTGCAAAGAATTTAGATTCATCCCCCAATTTTCATAAAGTAGAGTTATCAGTCAAGACTCTTGGTGGGACTATCCAAGCATATACTGTGTTTAGAAACACTAGTATTTAATTTATTGAGCACAATATTTTCACAAATCTAGTAGTCATTACCATACTGGAATTCAAAATTATAATAGGAATGGACTGGATCTCAATTTATACTACTAAGATCAGTTGCAGAAGCAAGGTAATATTAATTGTCTTGAATGGAAAAACTATAGTTATCTTCCATGGAGAGATATCTCAACCTGATATATGTCTAGAAGAACCATCTATATCCTTCATTGTGGAGATGGTCGGTGAAGTAGAAGAAAGAGGTGAGAGTTTAAGGATTGAAAATGTCCCCATCGTCTAGGAATACGTTGAGGTATTTCCTAAGGCATTACCCGGACCTCTCCAAAAATAAGAGGTATAGTTCTCCATTGGACACATACCTAGATCTCATCCGATATCAAAGAACCCATATAGGATGGAAATTGTGGAGCTGGTGGAATTAAAGAATCAACTCCAAGATCTTTTGGAGAAAGGGTTTATCTGACCGAGATTGTCTCCTTAGGGAGCACGAGTTCTCTTTACGAAGAAGAATGATGGATCGATGCGGCTATGCATTTATTATAAAGGACTAAAAGAGATCGTAGTGAAGCAAAAATACCCTCTTCCAAGAGTTGATGACTTATTTGACCAATTTGATGGGGCACAATTCTTCTCTAAGATGGATCTTCATTCTAGTTATCATTAATTGAGTGTGAAGAAAGAAGATATTCCAAAAAATTCCTTCTGATCAAGATACGGGCATTATGATATTGTTGTTATGCCCTTCAGCCTGACTAATTATCCTTCAAAATTTATGGATTAGATAAATATAGTCTTTAAGTACTACCTTGATAACTTTTTGGTAGTTTTTATTATTGATATTCTGATATATTCCAAAAGTCATAAGGAGTATGAAAATCATCTAAGGGTTATTTTTCAAACTCTATAGAAGGAGAGGCTTTTTGGAAAGTTCAGTAAATGTGAATTTTGGTTACAAAAATTTTCTTTATTGGAGCACATTTTATCCAATGAAAGAATCACATTTGACCCTATGAAGACAAATGTTGTAGAAGAGTGGCCTCAACCTACAATTATAACTGAGATTCATAATATTCTTGGACTATCAGGATATTATATGAGGTTTGTGAAAAACTTTTCACAACATTCTAATCCATTATCCAAGTTAAATCGAAAAGGGGTCAAGTTAATCTGGACAAAGGAGTGTGAGGATAGTTTACAATAGCTGATGAAGAGATTGGTTATTGAACCCGTGTTAACTCTACCCTCAAGTGGAGAAGGATTCATAATTTTTAGCGATGCATCTCTGAAAGGGATTGGGTGTATCCTCTTTAAAAATGACAAGTTCATTCCTTATGCATCTCGATAGTTGAAGACACATGAGCATAATTACCCTACGTATGATCTGGAGCTGGATGCGGTCATTTTTTCTCTGAAGATATGGAGGCACTATATTTATGGGGGGAAAAGTGATATATACACAGACCATCAAAGGTTGAAGTATATTTTCTCACAAAATTAATTTAACATGAGACAAAGGAGATGGTTAAAAGTTCTTAACGACTATGATTGTTCAATTCAATATCATCCTGTAAGATCGAACAAACTTGTTGATGAATTAAGCAAGAAATACCCAGTTGTACATTCCATGATGAGAATTCAAAGAGATCCTTTGATTAATGACCTTGTAAATCTGGATATTGGAATTATAAGGAAAGGGACATCTTCAACCGTAACCCAAATGATTTCACAACAATCATTACTAGAGAATATCAAGATAGCTCAGAAAGAAGATCCCTTGTTACAGAAAAAGATTGGGGCTATAAAGGATGGTAAGTTTCTTGAGTTCAATATTGATCAAGAAGGTGTACTGAAATTTCGTACAAGACTATATGTCCCATCTATTCCGGAAATAAAGAAGGATATGATGGATGAATCTCATAGATCTACTTTCTCTATACATCTTGGAAGCACGAAAATGTACAGGGAACTTCATGATCATTTTTGGTGGGATAATGTGAAAAGGGAGATTTCTGATTACACTTAAAGGTTCCCGGTAGGCCTACAAGTGAATGAATAACGACAACTTCCTAACAGGGTATTGTAACCACTACCCGTACCAGTATGGATGTGGGACAATATCACTATGGACTTCATCGTTGGTCTCTCGAGAACTTCCAATGGAAACAATGCAATATGGGTTGTTGTGGACCATCTCACCAAGACTGTCCATTTTACCTCTTTCTGGGAAGATTTATCTCTTGATCAACATTCCAGGATTTACATGAAGGAAGTGTTAAGGCTACATGGAGTTCCACTTTCTATCATATCTGACCATGACCCAAGGTTCACATCAAAATTCTAGAGAAGTATTCAAAATGCTCTGAGAAATTGATTGAATTTTCGTATGGCCTATCACCCCCAAACTAATGGACAATCTAAAAATACTATTCAAACACCCGAGGACATGTTGAGCACATGCTCAATGATATTTAAAGGTGGATTGGATCAACTACTCCCTTTAGTTGAGTTCTCTTAAAACAACAGCTTCCACTCAAGCATTCAAATGGAAACCCATGAAGCTCTATATGAGAAGCGATGTTGAACACACCCTTATTGGGATGAAGCTAGTGAGAGAAACATTCTTGGGCCTAATCTTGTTCAATAGATGACAAAAAAAGGCCATGCCATCCAACAACACATTAAGGCTGATCTGAGTTGTAAAAAGAGCTATGCTGACAACCATCGAAAGGACATGGAGTTTGATGTCGGTGACAAGGTATTTCATCGAATGAAATATTGGAATAGATTAATGACATTTGGGATTGAAGGAAAGATGAACCCTAGGTATATTGGCCCCTATGAAATCTTGGATTTCATGGTAGTAGTGGCCTATTGGATTGAACCTCTTTAAAATATAGCACAAGTTCATGATTTCTTCCATGTATCCTTCTTGAGAAAGTATATACCTAACCCTTCACATGTACTAAACCCAGAGGTGGTATAACTGGAACATGACCTCCCTTATGTGGAGCAGCTGGTCGACATCTTGGATCATAGATACAAGGATTTAGAAAACAAGATTACCCACCTTGTTAAGGTGTTGTGGAGAAACCAAAAATATGAAGAAGCCACGTGGGAACCAGAGGAGTCTATGAGGTAGAAGTACCCACACATTTTCTACTCTGAGGGTATGAGTTAAAATTTTCAGTGATGAAATTTCATAATGGGGGAAGAATGTAATGACCCTAAATTTTTAATAATTTTTGTATAAAAGTTTTTTCTGTTATTTTATTTCATACTCAACAAAAAATATTTCATTTAATGAAATGATTATAATTAAAATGAGACCATAGGGTATCTATTGTTATATGTCCATTGGTCAATATGACCATTAGAAACTAAATGTTGCGATTATAATTTATATATACAAGTGGTACTGGTTAATTAATACAGAAAAAAGATTTTATGGCCTCATCCCATAGTCTCGGGCCGATCAATGCCCATCTTACAGAACATGGGATGGAGGTAGCACCATTGGGCTTTGCATTGGACCAAACTGACGCCAAACATCTTCATGTGAAGCTGGAATGGAATCGACATTGGGAGAATTTAAGATGATAAAAATAACCACTCGAGAAATGTTGGTCGAGATTCCCCCAGATTCTATCACCTTAGCACACCTTACACTTAGGTCATATGCTGGTGTTATAAGGGGCTTTGTACCGAGACTATAACTTCTTTTTGTAATCCTTTGAGACAAATTAAATTGATATTTTTTCTTATGGTGAAGTTTGTGAATTTTCAAATTTCTGGGTAAATATTGGATGTATATTATTGATGAATTTTGAAAAAAAATGATTTTAAAAAATAATTATTTAAACAGTAAATAATTAATATTGTGTAATGATTTTCAAAAAAAATGTCTTCTACAGTTGTGTTCAGTAAAACATTAGAGTCTAATATGATCAACACAATTTTTGGTGAATAGTAAATTATGAACATTGATTTTACGCATATGAATAGTAATGTGACAAAATAGATTCTGTAACATCACTTTAGATAGTATTAATATAATTTAGGCTCCTTGATTAAGTAATGTGATTCAATAAAATTGGTAAATTACTGTTTCAGAAATTATTAGTTAAGTCATAGTTTTTTCAGGTGAATAATTTTTTCTATTTAAAAATAAAAATAAAAATATTAAGAAAATTATTTTTATAAAATGGAGTTGAATTTTTAATTTATATCATTGATATTAGGTTAAGGTTATTTTTGGGAATGTTTCGGAAAACGTTGAATTTTCGGTGAATAGTGGAAATACAGTTTTGAGTTTCAGGTGTTTAATGACATCTATAATGATGAAATAATTATGTAATCTTTCTAGTCGACTTATGAATAGTGATATATAATATTAGGTGTCTCATGTGGCCAATATAATGGGAAAATAATATGGGAAGCCCATGGTTTATCCAATACCACTGATGAGATGTCCATTAGAAATTAATAATTTATTCCCTCACATCTCCTATAAATACCAAGCCATTTCCTCATCCATTTCATTCCAAAATCCTTATAAATGATGTTATAGTCTCTTTACCTATCAAGGAGTCCTCCAAAGGTTATCTCAAGCCTCACAAGGTCCCTAACCTCAAGAAATCGAAGTTACACTTCAAGGTAAGGGATGCTTTCACACTTATTTATGTCATGGCTTCCTTTATGTTATGTCTTATATTTTCATTTTATTATGTGGTGGATTGTTCTTCTATATAATCATTACTATCCATTTCATGTCCAATTTAAGAGATATCCATTCCACTATCATCAATTTATCTTCTAAATTTTTATGTGACGCGGTTAGACTGCAGACAGTTTTGTAAAAGAAATTGCATCTTCTTTTTACTCTCAAGTTTCATTTTCTTGTGGTATGTCGGTAAAATTTCCATAATATGTTCTTATTTCCTTGTTATTATGTATTTATACTGTATTTTAAATTATTTACAGGTTTTTTACCTGTTTACCCTCTCTTTTTAATGTTTTTTAAAACCATGTTATATAGTCGTTAGGCTGCAGAAGTTTCGTCACAAAATCTCTCACTTTTTCTCAATAAATTTTCTTGTATTAATTATGAGAGTACCCAAATCTATTTTCTTTTCCAGGGGTAATCATAAATACATATAAGTTATCTATTTGATTCTGTAATTTACATACATATAACCCTCACTCCGTTAACATGGGTTATAAATGACCTAACGATCAAATTTTTAAGTACATTTTAAAAATCACGATTTTGATATGATACCCATTACTTTGATTCTCTATGGGTTATTTATGAAATGTTTTATTATGATATATGTGGCTCACATAAAATTGAAGACATTTTAAGGGTTCACCCTGATATCACTCCTATGCATTGGATAATGAATTAATCTATAGATATGACAAGTTTCACGATACCTTGGTGAATAACCTAGGTTATTTTTATGACACCTTGGGGATGGACCTTGGTGATATGTTCATGAGTGTCTAAATGAAATGTTTCAGTCACATAATAATGTAATGTTTCATGTTATTTTTATCACTTTTTGGATATTCTATCATTTCTCTTTTCTTTATTTTTTTATTTAAGTTTTTATTGATAACACAAGCCAACTGATTCCCTTGTTTACCCATACTGGGCATTTTTCTCACCCTTTCCTTTGATGTATGTCTCTAGGATAAGAGATGCAGTAATTTAACATAGTATGATCTTTTGAAAAATCCTTACAAGTGTATTATTAGAATTTTTTATGTTGTTTTCACATTTTATTTCCTGGATTTCCAAGACAATAGACTTTAAAGATCCTCTGTATGTAAACTTAAATGAAAAGTTATGTAATAAAAAGGTGGGATTCCATATGGATGATAATTAAATATTTTTCATTTCATATTTATGAATTTTTATGATCATTATGTAGAGAAATATTTATTCATATATAGTTATATGATGTTTATGCAAATTGAGAATGATGTTTATGTAATCCTACATGATTTTGCTGATAATGAATGCATCTTACAAAATTAAGCCTTTTTCATTCATTAGTATTTTTAGGATGATATATTTCTTATCAAAATGAATGTATCATCCTTCCTTGACCAATCTTCATCAATTTGTTATTAGACTTTGTAAAATGTATCAACTACTTCAAATTTTAAAATGTCTTGAATAATATCTGAGCCACATCTAATGGCAATGGGAATTCTCAAATCTTATCAAAACGTCATTTGGGACTTAGTCAACTCTATGTTCGCTATCATTGAAACTTTATAACTCTATTATGTATTGTTCACTACATTATCTAGCATATACACTCATCACTAGAAGGTCACATCAAAAAAATTAAATAAATTTTTCAAATAGTACTCCATTTTCTTGTTTCTTTTCTTGACATGGGTACTACCTCTAAAAGAACTAGATTTAAAATGGGATGATCACCAAGAACCAAGATTTATTATCATTTAATGAAATACATGGGAAACCATATAACATTATTTGAAAAAATGAGATAGATCAATTTATCATGTTAATTTTGTCTAAAATCTCACCTCATTTCTATTTATTACACGTTGAACATCAATAATGTTGATAACCAGTTGAAAATAAACAAAAATAAGATCTTCACATCCTATAAAAACATCAAAACCATTACATTGGAAATTATTAATCATATATATTGTATTATAAATCCTTACATATGAATAGACAATTATTTATCATAGTGTTACTTGGTAATTTTACAAATTATTCAATTCTTATTACTGGTAAAATATATTTATTTTATTAAAGATACTCTTATGTATCAATATATTTTTTCTTCTTTTAAAAATTATTAGTTTTAAACTAAAGGGTTGTCTTACATACTCACATAATATATTAATTTTCTAATTTATTAGTTTTTAATCTGAAGACTTAAATTCAATATTTTATTGGATAAATTTGATAATATTTAAATATAAATTAACATACATGAACATATAACTGTGTGAATTCTCCTGTAGTTTTCTATTTATTATCTTATTCTAACTTATTTGATATTACATCCTCTTAAAACCATATAAATTATGAACTAAGAATTAATCTTTAAATACTAATAAATTATTCTTATTGTTTTTAATTTTTTTGATCAACATATATTCATCTTATTTGAAAACTAAACCATTCAACTAGTTCAGAATTTGAATTTTTCAAAACTCTCTAATTTTCTAGATGCACTTCAACTCATTATTCAATGATCAACAAGTACATTTTTTTTAAATACTACAAAATTACTTCTAATTGATAATAAAATTATACACATTCTAAAAAATACGTCTAGAATTAATCTCTAGTTATTCTAGAATCCTAATTTCATCTTTAATAAGTGTAACTTTCTAATAGTGTAACTTCGGAATTATGTGACCTTCATGTGCAACCTCTCACAACATCACAGTTTCTACAACATATAACTATAGTAAATATTTAATAATCCATTATAATTATTGGAAATATAGGGATGGATTCCCGCATTCTTCATCAATAACATATTGAAATCAATACTCTCAATAGCCATAAAACCTGTCAATTAGTTAAATTACGTTCAACTAAAAAATTCATACGTTGATATTATAAATTCCCAAAAAAATTTAAATCATCAACCAATTCAGTCATATAGGAATATTCATTTTAACAACTCTTCCGTATATATTTAATTTTCCCATAATGGAATGATTAAACATATATTTAACAAATTTAGCTCATATCATCATCGTAAAATCAAGAATTTCATGCCTTCGCCTCCAAGGTAATAAATTATCATTGAAAATTATAATATAAGTTTGTTTTAGATTGATCAATCCATTCTAAAATCAAAATGATTTATGCTACGTAGAATCATTCTCAATATTTAATTCGTAATATTTACACATTCAAGGGTTTCCCTAATTTTGTGTATCTCCTCTATAATCTTTTTTACTAGATTAATGAATACATAAATGAATTCATTAGGGTTCATTATCATGTCTTCATACTTATTCATTAAAACAATAATGTTTTTACTTATAAAAAAATTAGAATCTCCATCTTTAAATTTTCAAAAATGGAATTTAGAGATTTAAATTATTTAATTTGATTATGATTGTATTGGAAAATGATTTTTTGAGAACTAATTTAGTTGGTGTCAATATCAATCTTCTTATGATCTCATCCTAGTAGTACTTCACATTTCATATTCATAATAATAATATTAATGATTTATGTGTAAAAATCCATAACAAATTATTAGATGTTGTGTTTTTAATAAGTCTATAGTTGTATTTTTATAAAATTGAATATAAGAATTCCATTTTGTTTCACTACAATTTTCATATATTATAAAATAATTAAAACGCAATCAAATGAATCCTTATTCTGTAATAACAATTCATGTTCCTACATAGGTTATTATATAAATATATGGCGAATTAGGGTATGTTTATTTTAGTCATCCACTATTAATTTTATTTTTTATTAATGGGTGGAATCTAAACCGCCTCATAGTATAAATAATTAATAAATATTAAAAGATATATATGATATTTTGTTTCGCTAACCCACATTGAGATAATTCTTAGGATGACACACTCTTTGATTCTCCATGTACTAAAATGAAATATATATTCCCTAAAAATTTTATAATATGGAATGGACTCACTATCCCACTAGGTACATAAACAATCATGAGAATATGAACTCACTTATTTTTCACCATTGAAAAAATCACCCCTCTCTCCAGTAAAAATATTTGATATCCATAAACTATAATAATATACAGAACCATCAATTATATTGTAATATTTTCAATATTATTCATTATTATTACCTTCTATGACATCCAAAAAGAAAGATATGTGGAGCTCCATCACTCCTAAAAAATTTACTATATGATATTTAATCTATTTAAAACCCTCTCTATTTTTAATCATCTATATGTGTGATTTTATTTATCTCATTAAATATAGAAGATTCATATTTACATTTATTTTATCCTTCATTATTTATAATTACACCTTAAAAAATTCATCGCACAATTTAATTAATATTAATTATAAAAACACAACGTTTAAAACTGATTCCATCCCAATTAAAATATTAAATTTGAATAAACAATTATCCTTTTCTTGATCATCCATGATGTGTTTCAAACTCCCAAAAACGTGGTTATATTTGAATAACCATCATACTCCACAATATAAATCCTTCAAATCATATATATTTTATAAAATTTAGTCACATATATCCTTCAAAAAACATATCAATAATTCATCTTCACGTGGTGTTGCTCAAACTATGATATGTATTCTAGATACAAATCTAGATAAAACCTATAGGATAACACTAATATCCATAAAATCCTCTCCATTTTTCTTCAAATTAAAATAAAAACTATAACATCGTTTACTTCACAATATAATATAGGGAATTATAAAAAATATATTCCAAACAATATGTTATAAAATTCATTGAATCGTGATCTATTGTTTTTCTAAAAAAACTAACACCACACCTAATTTCATCACAAAAATAAAATATAAAATTATTCTTTTCAAATTTAATCAACATACCACAAGAACATATATAACATTGTTTAATATATCTACCCATTTTAAAAACATATAATAGAAAGGTCTGTAAATGTTTACCTATTCCATCCATTATTTAAAAATATGGTATTGATCACAATGTAATTACCCTTACTGTGACATTGTTTTCGTCTTCCAAG
The DNA here is from genome assembly GCA_963277665.1 of Viscum album. Taxonomy (NCBI): domain Eukaryota; kingdom Viridiplantae; phylum Streptophyta; class Magnoliopsida; order Santalales; family Viscaceae; genus Viscum; species Viscum album. Next base: position 1,697,409,470 of record OY728138.1, on the reverse strand, counting down.
AAAAATTTAAACTCACATTTCTATAATATTTCTCTAAACATAAAATTATATCATATTATAAAATTTTAATGCTAAAATGTGATTATTTTAAGAATTTAATCAATATTTTACAACACACATAATCCAAATCAAAATGTATTTTTACTAACCCATATCATGCCCCTACAACTGCAACTAATAATTATCAATAAGTGCATTAGTGATGAGCATAAACAAAATACACATGTTTCACAATAACTATATATTTATTCCTTCAATAAGACCAATTAGGATGAACATGTATGCCATATAATTATATCCCAATTCATTGGTTATATGGTTAATAACCCCACAAAATTAGACATACCCTCAGTACCGTGCTTCCATACAAGGAATGTTTATTAAAATAATGTTTTTTAAACGATGATGTACCTTCATTAATTTATTGTTTAAATTAAATATATAAAAATTTACAAACACTTGTATTACTCTATTTTGGGAACATTGTCTTAGTAATAAGATGGTGGTGGTATCTATCAACTGGTTATCACAATCAATGTCCTCTATCTTTCCACTAATCATATAAATCTTATGTTATCATCTATCCTCAAGTGGTATAAAGGATATGAATTGAAGGGATCCCAAACAATTATCAATGAGGTTAATTAACAATTTAGGGAATGTCATTCAATGTTGTATCATGGTTTATAGTTAATAGTTTAAAGGATATAATAAAACTCTATGAATCATGATCAATAATAAAATTTTCATCAATTGTGTTGGAGAATAATTAAATCTTGGAACTCAAAAATTCTGTAATTGATTTAATATAAACTAGTTATAAGATGTTTATAAAATGTTTCTATCCAATAACATCAAACAATGATATAAACATAATCAAAAATTTAAATATTATAATTATTTTAATGAAACAAAATCTTGGAGATCTCATCAGATGTCCCCTCATTATAATATAATTCCCATGATCATTAAAATTGTCATCATAGGATTTTTTTTAAAATTTCTTATTTATTAACTTCATCACTGTCTAAAACGAAAATAATTTAAAAGAAACGGGTAGTAAAAATATCATACAAATATAATTAAAAATATAATAATAAATAAAATAAACAAAATAAAAATGAAACATAATTAAGAGAAAAAAAGGAAAATTAATTTAAAATGAATCAATGAAAACTATAAGAAAGAAAAATAATTTGAACTAAATAAACTAAATATTAATGTAATTAATAAAACATACCTATTTGGTTATAGTTTGGATTTTTTTAAAACATATATTTATATAATATGGAGTGGAAATGTAAGAATATTTGTTTTTATGAAAAATGAGGGAGGTTATTTTTTTATAGAAAATATTTTTTAGGGTATAAATAAAATATTTTATTGAACAATAGTTGTTATTTATATGGAATTTTAATAGATTCACAAAGGGCTAAATCCAAAACATGAATTTTCATAAAAATTTCATAAACAGTGGATGACATATCATGGAATCACGTGTTATAATATATTTTTCTAGAAGAAATTATTCTAGTATTATTTTAAATAGGGGTCCACAAACCATAATTATTCTAGCAACCTATTCCTCATGATTATTATATAATTTTTATAAGAAATTTTAACTACCATTCTAATTTGGCATAAATCCCATGTAACTTGAATAAAAAACTGTTATTTTATCCTTTTTCATATAGACCCAAAAAATAATTTTTTCATACAACATAACCTCCTATGAATAACTTATTTTAAACTATTATCTTTATATATTAACATATGTTCACCCTAGGTATGGATTTTGTTTTGGATTCCTTCTACTAAATCTAATTCTTTATCACCATTAAAATTTGCTTCTTCTTATTTTTAGCACTTATTTTTCATATGTAAAGGTTACATCTTTTCATTTCATCTCCATCAGGAAAATATATCTAATAAAAACACATAGAAAATTAATTTCAAAAAATAAAGAATACCATATCTGTATTCTTCAATATCACCCAAATATTTTTCATTCTTTGAATCATAATTATTTGTATTTTTTTTATGGAATTAGATCCTTATATTTAATTAAATTTCAATTTTTTATATATAATTTCAATGGTGTTCCTAATTTCAAACTTAAAATTATCAATTTCATCAACAATTAGAAACAAATTTCAAAATATTTTCATTTAATCACCATAATTTTATACCCCTTTATATCATGTTATTTTTTCTTTTAAAACCACATTATAAAAATGATAATTCTTCACCTTACCCATTCTTTATGATTCAATTAAATAGAATGTATTCTATACCAACTCATAATACATGTTATCCATTAGTCACATAAATATGTTCATTTTACATTTCTAAAATGTTCTCAAATAGAAAAAACTAAACATAAATTGTTTTTCAATGTCTGGAAAAAATTATATTTTTTGTATAATAATACATACCAAATTTCAAGAAGAAATTTTGAAAATTCCATAGAGATGCATTAAATTTCAATATTTAATTTGTAAATCCGTAATTGTAATCTTATACTCCTTAAATCCAAGACATAAAAATAAATTATATGTAATACAATTTATAGTTTCAATTAGATAAAATATTTAATTATCATGTTAAGAGAACCAAATTATACAATGATATTGGATACTCTTTAGATCATGAATTTATGGTCTTAGTTACTATTCAAATATTACGGAGCATCCCTCATTAAAAAAATGTCTTTAGTTCATAAAGAGTCTTTTTTAGGGAGATAACTTTCCTGAAAATTTAATATATTATGGAATAAGTTAAAAGGTAAAGATTATGGAATGGTTATTTTAAACTTATAATACATGATCAATAATTTTACCTAGGAAATGGGAAAAATTCTGCATAATAATTTACATCCTACTTTTATTATTTATTATCCTTTTATTAAAATGATTTTTTTATTTATAATAGGATCATCATCTTTATGAGCCACGTACTAAATCTTTTTCCAAATATAGTTTTTTCATTTTTAACCAAAAAAATTACCATACTGTTGAATACATCATATGATAATTATATTCATTTACACTTTTCAAATGAATTTGGTGTTTCTATAAAATATTACTTTTTTATCATTATTATTTTATTCTATAGTATGAAATAAATTAAAATTATAATATACATAGAGTGTCTTATTAATCAGAAAATTTTGTTACGAAATATATACTTTCTGATATTTGTACATTCATTAATTATTAAATAAAATAATTATACGACATTTACCTTAATAATATTATAATATAATATAATATCCATCTTAATATTAAAAAAAATATTTCGTGATAATTCTAAATATGAACATAGATTTCCTATCCCTTCAGATAAACTCTAAGCTCCCAAAACTGAAATCATATTTCATAATGGATGATTGAAATGGTCTCTAAAAGGAATAATTTAGTTTTATTCTTGCTCAATTATAAAAAAATATATCATACTTCATGAATATCTTAATTATATGGTAAAAAAATTCATAAATAGTTTCATAGAACATAAAATCCTCCACATACTTCAAAATACATGTAGATTTCATACAACTTATACTATGGTAGCTTAATTTCATCATTTATGTTTTTTTATTTTGTTTACAAATTTTTATTATAAAAATTTATTTAGTATACACGAATTACCAAAATCCTTTTCTACCTTTTTTTCATGAGACTTTTAAAAATACAGATTGTTATCCTATAGAAAAAGTAGATAATCCACTTTTATGTCTTTGTTATTAAACATACACCAATATATGATGAAAATTTCATTCATACATTTCGCTTCAAACCTATGTAAAAGGATTATACATAGATAATAAATATAATCCATGTTGTGGAAATATTTAAATATGTTATAGAAATATCTCCCAAGAATCATACAAGTATTTATCCTTTTACTATTGAAAATTTAATATTTCATTTCACATCTTAATATCTTGGTTTGGGGAATGTATATTTCTAGAAATTTTTAAATAATTTAATCCCTTATAATTATTTATTGTTGACATATGAGAATCAACTAAAGCATTTGCTTCTCCCTTAGTGAAAATAGAAAAAAACATAATCTCACAAAATCATCTGTAAAATTATTAATTCTAAATATTAGTCATTTATTATAAAATTTAAAATTTATGCATCAAAATTTTATAATGGGATTAATAAAGATAAACTTTATTGTTAATTAGTTAGATAATGGTTCGATTTATCTTGAATGTATATATAATTATATTTAGTAATAAAATTAATTTTTATGTTCATAACATTATGGAAATACTATAATTCATACATTTCCTTATATATTCTAGATTTATCTCTATATGAAACAATGGGTTAACCAAATTTAATTTTATATCCACCATTCATTCCATGTCAAGTCACATCAATGTTTTTCTAATAGCCTTTTTTAGGAAAACAACGTTTTCATATCCTCTTATAGACCTAATTGATCTATTTTCCATCATTCAATATCATTTATTTGAATTATATAATAAAAAATACCAAATGTGATATAAAACAAACTATTTTAAAAATAAAAAATGATATGGATTTTCCTGATTAAACAAAAAAGTTACAGTAAATATTATTTCATCATTTAATAGAAAAATAAAAATCATTTTATAACTACCCATTACCACTCCATAAAAATTAAAATTTATAATCTACTACACTTTAGAATATGGGACTATTTTTTGAGATTAATTTCAAACAATATTGACTTATTTTTAAAGGAAAAATCATTTATTAAATTAATATATATAAAATAGATCTTTTAAACATTTTTTAAAATTAAAAGAGTTTACAAAAAATATCAGGAGAGGAATGATGTTATGGTTTCAAATTTCATCTAATATTTTAATTATATATTTCATAAAATAATGTTTTTTATTAATAAATTTAAAATAATATTTTTATAAATATAGAAATGGAGTTTATTCACACATTACAACGTATTCTAAGACCCACAAACTTGTTTTTCCAATATTATGTTACCAATATTGTTTTGAATCTTGAAAAAATAATATTAATAATATATATTGGTGATTTCATTATGAAAATTAAAAAACATTAACTCATTAAACATAATTTACTAAAATAAAATTAATAATTCAATAAATTATTTATCAACCCTTAAAGAACTATTACATTGATTTTTATTATATCATAAATATCATATAGCCTAAAGAAAAATTGATACATCTAGAAGAAATTACAAGTATATAAAATTTTAAATCATAGAAAAATATTCGTTATTTCATTTATTTATTTTTAGATGCCCATTTAATTAATTTTTTTTCTATCTTACCATTGGAAAAATATCACATCACTCTATGTATAACTCTCCATTTGAATAATCATAACACTCTATAATGATAGTTTTATTTAATTCCATAATTTTTTGGTTTGGTAGTATGCTAACAAGATATATTATGATTCCACACTTATTAACTACTTTCCAATTTTGTCTTATCATTTATCCTTGATTATATGGGTAATTAATTCTAATTTTGATGACATGTATAAAAGTGGTGTTCACTATATTTATATTTCATTAATTATCAACTAATAATATATTTTTGAAATTTAGAATGGTAATGAGATTCTGTAACCATTTCAAATGACCCCAAATTTATCAGATTATTTATTTGTATTTCTCCCAAATCTGTTTAGGGGAAATCTGGAATAATTAATGAAAAACATGAAAAACAATTTATGATAAATATACATAATCTAATAAACAATAAAAATTATTCATAAATCCATATATATATATATATCAGTTTATCATAATTTTTTTCATTTAGACTTAAGGTTTGATACTGGTTAGATTCAATTAATTTTAGTGAAATAATAAAAAAATTATTTTCATTCTAAGAAAAAAATTATTATTATTATAATGGGCCTTGTTGTTTGTTAGGATTAGTCTATAATCTATTTTATAGGGATTGGGGTTATAATATTATTATGTAATTATTTCACCACCATAATGATTTTGTTTTTTTAATTAAAATATATAATTTAATTGAAATTTGGGTTTTATTAATGAAATAGTTTTAATGGTATTGAGAACTACAGGTGTATGCATGTTTGATTAATTGAATTGTTCTGTTAAAGTAGTTGTCTTTTAATCATAGATTCTATTGATTCTCTTGATTTGTGATGGATTTCATTCTTAAAATTTGTGCAAATAGGGTCAAAATAATTTCCATTATAAAAAGGAAACATGCTAAACAGTGTGTGAAAATACTAGTCTAGGATGTGACATTGTTCGTGGAATAGTTGAAACACTAGATGGGTATCCTTGAGGGATTATTACATTACAGGATTTCATCACCTAGGCCTTTGGGTCTTATACATAATTTAATACCTCTATATATATATAATTTCTTTCTATATATGGGTCCCCTCTTAATTAAATTATATGATTTTATATAATAAATAAAAAATACAAATTCCTTCAAGCCAAAGTTTAATACGAACAAAATTTTTCATCTTCTTTCATTAAAATATCTCAAATATGTGCTAATAATATCTATAGTACATATACATAGAAACATAATCAAAATAGTTTACATGTCAATAAAAACAACATGTTTGAATTATAATATAACACATACTCCAACCGTGTGAATGTATCTAAAACATATGGAACTCACCATTTCACACACCCACACACCCATGTTCTTGTTGATATTATATATTCCTCTTTGAAAATATACATCGGATATATACCCCTTCTTAGAGATAAATTTATGTTCATTTGTATTCATTTCCATAATCTCACCCTTTCAAAACATTAATAATTATTATAATATAATAATTCGAAAACACATTTTGAAAACTTTTATGAAACAAGTTTAAACTCCCAAAATTAATATAAATTTTAAAATATTACATTAGGAAATAATTTTAAACACATTTACCATTTTTACATTTTTATAGATAAAATATAACATTGAGAATCCTCCCAGCCAAAATTATTTTATAATTTTGAGATTTGTATTAAAATATTTTTATTATGATACCCGATCCAAAGTCATTGAAACGTTATTAACACCCAAATTATAAAAAAACTGAAAAGTAATGTTCATGTCTTATACGATTTCAATAAAGAAGGTATTTTATTATACTTTAAGATAACTCATAATTATAAAAAAATTCATCATGTTCTATCAAAAAAATCCCTCCTTATGAGAACACTCCGCCTAATATATAATTTTCATTATTAACAGTTCCATCCCAAATATAATATATAAAACAAAAGAGGTGGATAATTTATTTACCATAAAATGTTAACCCACAATTATTAGAACCATTATGAAATAATTGGATTCTATTCCTTAAAATTATTTATGATTCCTTTATAATAGTCTTTTACTGATCATAAAATGAGATAGTAGAGATAATATTAAAGAATTATAAAGTATACAAAACACCCAAAAAGTTTCCTAAACTATGTTTCATTTATTTATTTTCCATTAATTCATTATAATTCTTATTTCTACATCTACTATATTATATTCATACTTTTAATATTATATTAAAATATCATTAATAATTATTTTTTATATTTACCCTAATATATATATTTGATAACATTTTATTTAGTGATTTAAAATCCCAAGATACATATCATTTCTCCAAGTATTGGTATCTCAAATTTCTTTTCAATCTTGGAAGTGGACAGCTTTTAATCTTCATCAACATTTATAGAAAAAATTCATCAACATATATAATAATAATGACTGACATATATGAATACTTCTTCACAGAATAGTTGTTATCACACTCCTCTTTTCTAAATTATAGTGATGGAAAATATATATATCCTCCTCCAACAATAATTTTTTATTTTTAACACTTTTAAGGGTATAGTGTGAAACCTCACAGAAAAGAAGATCAAACATCAAAGTAAACTACTGACTTATCAAATATAAATATAATGTGACTAGAACCTCATTACCTCAATAATTTCTAGGGAATGGAAATTACCAGGAAGTCTAGATCTTCCTCTATGTTATCATCATAGTGCCTTTCTAGACAATCCCATGATTTCATGTATTTAGTATTACTAATCTTCTCTATATTAAATCCTCATAATTAGTATATAATCCTTCTTGTCAATCCATTCATCTTTCTCCATGGAAACTTTCACTTAGATCAATCATTCTATCATTTGGTCAACATCTTCCCTCGCCGCCTTGATCACCAAAACATAATCTGTCATTTCATCTCCATAGTGCATGACTAGTTTAATCTGAGTATCCAGATCCTAGTCTTTTAGGAGCTGAATTCCATTAGTAGATCCTGCCTCACATTTTTTTCCAAGGGGATGAGCATCCTCCATCACCAACATCGTCTCCTCAGAATGTAGATGCATCTCCTCTTGCTGGTCATCTGCCTTTGAGGATCCTTTCACTTGAAATTGAGACTTTGTGACACCATCCTACTGATCATCCTCTCCTTCCCATAGCTGCATATAGTGAACCTTGAGTTTACCCTCTTTTTTGGAATAAAAAGTCTCTATCCATTTAGGATGATAGGAGTAGTCATTGTGTCCCTTAGTTTTCATCTTATTTGAAACAATATAGCTCCCCAGGTCACTGTTTTTCTTATTCTATTTCTTCAATCTTTGATTCTGCAGACCCTTACTAACCCCTCCCAAAACAATTTTAGTTGTGTGTAGTCCATATCCATCAAACTCGACCTCAATGGGATAGTTGTAGTTGCCTTCAAACTCTACTTGATTATTTAAAAATTCAAATTGGTTGTTTATGTTGAGGCAGGAAAAAGTCCTTCCTGAGTTGGTTCCATGATTTGTGATCAATGACCATCCTAGATCATGTGCAAGCTGTTCCCACTCATATCTATCCTTGGACATACCCTTTCTAGTAGAATGTATCACTCTAGTAGTTTTTTTTCTATCACTAACATATACAATCTTCGCATAGGTACATGGATTACGACTCGTCGCACCCTTGTAAGTAGGACCAGTAGCTCCAGTAAAGTTCCCCAGAGACCGAGACTGAGCATTGTTTATATATGAAGATACCTCGACATCCACTCTAGACTAGGATCCCTATGAAAACTAATTTCTTTAAAGAGGAATTTCCAAATCGCTCGGCAGCCTATTAAAAATCACAGTTACACTAGGTTTATAAGGTAAGCTACTTACTGGTTTTTTATTTATTCCTCTATCTGAACACTTGGTATCCTCAACCTTGTTGTTCCCCTTAACAGATCTGGCACAAAAATCACTAGACACTGCACCAGTCCTTACATGGAGTGTACCATCCTCACTAGGAGGACCACTAGATATGCTGCTTCTCAGTTCTATAGCTATGCCATAGTCAACTGCCAGAATAGACAAACTAAAACCCTGATAGCCATCTCTTCCATCACACTAGCTTCTGGAATAAACTTGTTAACCTCATTCTAAACATTGGAAGGGATTCCATCCCCCTTGGTACACTGATGATCCGTCTTGTTGACATAGACTACATCATCCATCCCACTATCCATGATACCTTGAGGGGAAATGTTTCGAGAAAGTTTAGAAGGGCTTTGATGGCATCTGGAAGTATCATGACCCAAACTACAACAGCCAAAGCATAATGGCGTAATATAACTATTTATTCTATCGAAGCTCTCCTTCAATCTCAATAACAATGGAGACCAATGGATCCTTTGAAACATTAACATTGACGCAAATTGTCGGGGAGACTGCATGACAGACAGTTCGGGTGCGGGCATCCGGAAAGAGCTATCAACCTATAATATTTCTAATTAAAAGAAGAACCGTCAGATTTAATAAAGGTAATGGAAGACCGAGAAGTGAAATATATAGCCCAATAAACAGGGATTCCTGAATCAGATGGAAATCAAAGGACCATTGAAATAGATTAAACTAGAATCCATCCATAGCTTGCAGAGAATTGGCCCAAGCATAGATCAGATAATCCTCCGTTGAAAAACAAATCTAAATGGGATTTGAATCAAAAAGATCAACAAGACCTCAATCTTGAAGATTACAATAAGATAAAAAGATCCTATTGAAGGAGTCTACATAGGGTTACTTCTTCCCAAAATGAGCGACCAGGGTATTATCCGGCTTTCCAAAGCATTCGTGAACTCCAAGGTGGAAATTGTAACTCATGGAAATTTATTCACCCAAGGATGGACATTGGGGATCTCTTCCATAGGAGGAAATTTAGGGAGAGAAGACGGGTCAGTGAAGGTGGAAAGGAAAGGTTGCAAAGGGAAACAAGATCAAGGGAGGTGTGTCATCCCCACTCCACAGCTAGAGTGGGCTGAGGAGGGGAGGAGGGGGTGTGTCTATGACCTACACTATCGTCACCATGGCCTCTTCCAGTAGATCTCTCTCCCCCATAGAAATGGAAAACAAATATATAACTTAGAGTAACTACATATCAATATTTCCCACAGACTATATAAATCATTGTTTAATTTACACACATGTATATGTTACCAACATGATAACATTAGTCAAATTAATCAATAAATTACACTTCTTGAAAAATTAAACAATAAAATATGTTCTGGATATCCATTTGAATTATTTTTTACCTCTTTTGATGTCATATAAAAATAAATATTCTTATGGATTCAAGTATATCATTAAGATAAATGTATCATTAAATTAAAATCAATCTAATGATGGTTTGTGGATATAACAAAAAGATTTGGTCTAGTATCCAATAATGAATTTGAATTACTTTCAATGTTTAATATTTGATGCAGTTGATAATGGAAACCATGGAATCTCTATTAAATTATATATCAAGTAAATGTTTTAAATAATTTAAAACAGGGCTACCTTGGATATAATAATTCCCCTAGTTAAAATTGGTTTCCCTTTTATTGACATTATTATATTGTAGTATAAACATGAAAATACTTTTAGTTCTTTCCACATGTACTCCAGGAATCTATGAACAAGGTTATCTGTAGTCTAGGTTCTAGCATTGAGGAACATTGGTCTTTCTATTGTCTATAATAAAATTAAATGAGAGGATTCCCTAGTTATCACATTTTAATGGGATACATTGAGGGGGAGATTCTCTTTAGGGTTTGAGAGAATATTCTTTGAGGATCCATAGTGAAAAACAACTCATCCACTCTAAAATGAAATAAATTTGAATATATACTTACGATTAATATTTTATAACTATATAACACGCCGTTATTAAATATTACATCATTTTTATTCCCCGTGTCTAATAGTAAAAATAATAATATTTTTACATCATTTGACATGCACATATGTAAATATATTTTGTTAAAAAAATATATAAATACTAGTTAATAAATATAATATAAAATATTGCATTTCTTAGGCCATTAATTTATCCCAAAAATTATCCTAGGTGTTTATCAGACAATAAATAATAAAATATTTTTCCAAATAAATATTATTAATTCAGAAAATAGATATAATTTAATTTTAAATAATAATGTAAATATATATTTAATTATATCAAAACATAACTATGTAAATATTTATATCACACTACTCAATAATCTGGTGAAAAATATTAATTAACTTAATTGTGAAAATTAATCAATAGAAAACATCTTACTCTTGAATTCAATACTCAAATATATTGTGACTAAATTTATGATATCAACTTTACATTTATAATTAATATTCCACATGTGGTAAATAATTATTAATAATAATATTTAATTTATTAGTATTTAATGAAATATTCAATACAATTATTTTTTGGCCCTCTAGTCCTCTTTAGCAAAGGAATTAGATGAACATACCTAATGTTCAAGATTAGTGCCTATAAAAACAACAAGGATCTCATAAAGAAATTATATAACGTTATAATGGAATAAAAGTTCCAATGAATTGTAATTTTTATTATTACCTCACTATCTTAAAATTTAATCACAAATTATGGATAGTTTTTTCATGTAGATATTAGATTTTTTATTTCATTTATTTTTGAAATGAACTCATAAATGAACTATTATAAGATGTGATCTAAAATTTATAATAACATCAAAATAAAACGATATCTTATTATATTAACTAATAATTGGAAAATAAGTTCTATAATTATTCAATAAATTTCATGTAAATTATGATGCACTAAATTCATGTTTCCTCACTGATGCCTTATATCATCACTATTTTTTACACAATGAAATGTATGTGATTTAGGATATATATTAATAATAATATCAACTCTATGAACTGATGCACACATCCACAAATAATAATATTCAATGACACACCTTTCATATAAAATTTCTACTTATGGGTTTTCCCTTATAAACCCACTTCCTTGACATTAACGTGTTTGAATATCATGAGAATAAATCTCAATTTCTATGTGCCTTAGGAACCTAACATTCAAACTTATATTTTTGTCACATTATACTTATTTTTTCTAAATTGTAGAAAATATCACTATGGTCATTTTTATAGAATTTCTAGGATCGCATTATATTAGTTAACTTCTATATCATTTCAATGTATCAAACAAACTGAAGGTATTATCATTTTAATGTTATGTAAATTGATTATCATCATGGGATAATATCATTTTTAATATTATCATAATTAAATGTATATGGTTAGTTTGTTCTATGTAACCAACTCTAACCAAATTCCACCTATAATATAGGCTAATGATTACTAATAATTTTTAAGCTCTCACAAAATAAAAATGCTTCAGTTGAGGTATAGATGATTATATTAAGACTACCATGTCCTCTTAGGGATATTATACCGGTTTCAACATCAGTCCATTAATAAAATTTATCTTGAATATATATCACAATATATTTATCTTTTAAATTTTTTCATAAACAAAAAACCATATATAATTCAAAAATCATAAACATGTCATTGTGATTATACTTACTATTTCAGAAAAATGTTAAATTCTAAACAATCATTATTTAATTTTGGTTAAGCTATATCAAAAACCATAAAATAATCGATCCATATATATATGTATATGTATAACAATATATTTAATAATATTCTCTTAATTTTTTAAATATCCTTACAATGATATTATATCAAATTGTTCCAAAAGAATTCTAGTTCTGGTAAGACAATGATAACTACAATTACTACATTTTTATGTAAAGGTAACTTATCCATTAAATTTATTCTACTAATATTGGACATTTCTAAAAATAATTATGTATATTTCTCCTTGTTATAATATATATTTTTCATTATTCTTGATATATAAACTATATAAAATTTTAGAAAATATCATGGAATATGAGATAGATTCCATGAAATTAATCATATGGAATTATTATTCATCAATATAATATCATATTATCCCTTAACATGTCATCTTTGACAGATTTAATTCCATGTTATAAAGGAAACTAATTAACTATTTGTTTGTTCCCTCTTTTATTTTTCATTACATTTTTTGTTTATTTATTATTACATTATATAAGAAACCCCATTTATATATTTCATATGATTCCATTACCTATAACATGGGTCACTACATTAATTTATTCTTAATGAAATGGTTTTATATTGTTCATCCTAAATATAAGACATAGTAACTATTTATTATATATTATTGATACATTTGAGTTAGAAAATAGTTGTGAAATCTCAAACCTATTGTAGAAACATATCTTGCCTCTATTCATAATCAAACCAAACTCTCTTATATATTCATTACAATTAATATTCTAGGATCATAATGAATAATTCAATACAGAAATGTAGTATTATATCTTACAAAGCTTTTTGGATTTATTTGGTTTCACCAATACTTTTAGTAATGTGATGTAGATTCTTTGGAAATGAAGTCCATCATTGTTAGTTGTATTGACATCAATTTTCGGAAAAAATAAAATAAATTATGGATTGTATGATAAGTTTAATTATAATATACATCTCTATGAAAATATATTAAAAGGATTATTTTTTTACTATGTATAGAATCTAGTTGAAACATTCTGAATCCAATCATTCCTTATAGCTATGAACATTACCATTAATTTATTGTTTATTCTTGAATACCCACAAAAAACATTACATCAATTAATGAATTATCAAAAATGAAGAACTTGATTTTTGTATGTGGAATATATTTCATAATTCAAATAAAAATGATAGTCCTATTTATTTTACAATTACTTAATTCTCATAGGATTCAATAATCATATTGAATAATATATCACTGTACATAGTTAATATGAAAGAACCTCCATTATTTTATATTTCCTATACAGTATGTGTCCCTTGAAAAATCCCCTCACTAAGTCTTCTGGATTTTAGTATGTATATACTGACTTATGTGAATATGAAACCATGACTTGGTTGCAATATTTTATGGTTATAAAACCTCAAATGATAAGTTTTTAAACATTAAAAGTAGATAATTAATCTCTTTACTAGAACCTTTCTATCTTAGGTGTAGTCGTATCTAAATTATATTATGTTATAATAAACTACGATGCAGTAGGTGTTTTATTTATTTATTCTTGTTCAACATAAGTAATTTGTCTCATAAAAATAAATTATTATCATAAATAATGAATTTATTTCATACAATTAATTATATGAAAACAATTACTAAGTATAGTTTCCATATTGATTAGTGTTAAAAAATTTATTTTTTGAGACATGTCTTGAGAGGAATTATGGAAGACTTTCTACAATTATAATAATCATCATTAATCTTACCATTACTAACATCATCATTATTATTATCATCTGGTAATTTGGGATTAGTAATAACTCCAATTTACATTGAAGTAATCATTAAATGCAATATAAAGACATTTTTTCTTAATTTGGATCAAAATACCTTATATCATATATCATATATATTCATTGGTTCCCAATTACGGTATATAAATATCTTCAAATAATCTTTTCAAAAAGTTAAATGTAAATATAATTTCTTCCTTGAATAGTTCACATGTATCTTTTTGAACTGATTCTAGAATCATTGTGTCATTATGTCCATTAATTTATATTTATTTGTTTAATTAAGCAATATATGTATGCATAAAAAAATTACGTATAGTTGTATCCTCATAGATTCTAAACACACATATGGGTATAAAAATGACAATTATTTTTTATTTTTCATAAATAAGAAATTTCATTCCCTAACTATGTATTTTTTAGTCCGTTATTTTATATTCCTTACTAATTGTGGATAGTCGAATTTTTTATCAAGTACAATAAAAATAATAACTATGATATATAATAAAAACATATATTTTAATAAATAAAAAATATATAACTATGTATATAATTAGGTACTATGATAAATGTATTTTTAACACACAATAAAAAGAATTGTTTAATTGTAATTAATCTTCTTTTCCATGTTAATTTAATTCTTTTTACTTGCTGATATAGAAATCACCATCCATTAATTATATAAATAGTTGAACAAACTTATTATTATCCTTTGGAATTTTCTTGGAATTTTTTTCATAAATTTATGTGATTAAATATTCTATTATTATTTAATAATTGAATTTTAAATATTAAATAAAAAGATGAGTATACAATAATTAGAATCCCCTAATTCGTTCTTATTCAATTAATTATTTTTATCTTTCAGTAACCATTATTTACATATTTCAAGGAGATAGTATCTTATTCGTTTATATAGCTCTAATATTTTATTTCGCAAATAGATATTATGAATAAATCAAGTAATTTCATAACTAAATACACTTTTCGACATTTCTACAGACATTATTAACAATAATGGTTGATAAAACATGTTCTAAAAAATTATAATCATCTTGGAGAAGAAGAGTTATGCGAATCCTAAGATATTTATTTATTATATTAATTCTTTTATTTTTAATGAATACTGAGAATTTGGACATTTTTTATGGATATACTTTATTAATAAAAAACATAGCATCCATATAGAATCTGATCATTATAAACTAACCCATAAACATCAACATGTTAATGGAAGGATCATTACCTAGGTACAAAAATTCAATTTTAAACCTGAACGTTGCAGTGAAAATATATTATATATTAATCCTATATAATGCATTTTCTGTTTTGGGAGATGGGTTTTCATAGTATATTAATAAATTTCATTGAATTATATTCTTATCACATTTAAGATATATAATAACATAATGAAATATATATTTGAACCACCCTATAGGTATATCATGTTTGTATCTTTTTCACCACCTCTTTCACATTAAGGTGGCTAATCAAGAATATTAGATTCCATCACATAGAATAAATTTTCATGTTTTCATATTATAGTGAAATTTATAGAACAACTATTATGAATTTTTGTTACTGAGCCTGTTTCTCTTTACCCTGAATGATCAAAGTGTTCATGTGTTTTTCTTACCAATTTATATAATAAATAAAAAATTTTACATTATCATTTTTATTAGCTGCGATGTAATAATATTATTTTATTAATATCACATTATTTTTATCAAATCCCAAAATCCTCCACCATTATATTTAGAATATCTTTTCTCTATGACATTCAATATTAAGACTATGAATACTCATTCTAATAAAGTAGGTAGATAAATTATAAAATTAATCGAATATATTTTGTAAGTATTTTATACCCAACTACATTTTATAATAGTTATTTAATTTGTTCAGTGTGATCCCCAATAAAAAACTAAATTAATATTTCCCCAACTCTTTCCTCAAAGTTAAACTATGTTTTATTTTGAAATATACTCTTGATAAGTTCATCGTTATGTCAACCTAACTCTTTCATCAAAACTCATTGATAAATAATTTTATCTTTATAAATGCAAGATCAATTGTATTATCTATTTTTTCATTCTATCTCAAGTAGTATATGTATTTTAATAACATAATATTTTAATTTTGGGATATTTCAAACATATGTATAATTTTTATTCTTTTATTATTGCCATGATTATTAATATTAGTTGGATTTTATATAATTCATTAACCATGTATGATAAAATAATTTAATTGTATAATATAATTTTCATATTGTATTAGGATGATTTTATATTTATTTAATCTTTGTGATCTCGTTTACTGATATAAAAATTAAATTCAATGCACCAATAATTTAATGACCATGCCCTGAAAAATAAAATAACTATAGGAAATGATCATAATCCTTTTATCAACTTGTCGGTTTATCAATCAAGGATAAATAATACTCGATCGTTAGTGGTGGGGGAATACATCATCTGGTGCTTAGATCATGTCACACAATTCCTCTTTTTCCTTATATAAATTCTTGGATGGTTTCACCTTTCTCAACTCTAGAACAATCTACTCTTGTAGGAATTACCATCCATTAAAAATGTTAACTCTCTTAGATGCAAAAGGTACCGAGGGATTAAGGTTACATAAAAAACCATGGACTTGTGGAGCTACACATAATAAATGATAAAGGTATGATACATATATCAACATATTTAATTTAATAATAAATAATCACATATAAACCAGTGTGATAAATATTTATAATAAACATTGTAAACTTATAGAACAGTTTTTAAAGATGACGATATATCATAACATTCAGGGATTTTAAATCTAGTATTAGGAATATTCAAATCAATTAATTCATAATACGGAAAATTTACTTGAATTAATAAGATCATATTATATATAATTAATTAATTCTAATAAGTTAATTTTTTATGAAACTATTTCTTCAAAAACCAATCCTGTGTTATTTAAAATAAATTTATTACTTATTTATATAAAATAATGATTTACAATAAATATAGTAACAAGTCCAAAAAATACATACCATCTTACTTTATATTTAATTCATTAATATGAAATATAATATAAACTACATTCACTTTATTTGATATGGGGTGTTCCTTTTTACATGTCATTAAACCAATTTATAGGGTTTATTTGTCACATAGTGTGTTCTTCCACTTGAGATATAATGTGAATTTAATTTTATATTTTCATTATAATGTATGGTATACTTACATGAAATATATACCCATATTTTGTGTCATCATACAAATCGTGGGTGGTTTCCATGGGTCTATTCATGTAGTTTTCATTGAATATATGACAATAAAATATTCCATAAATATTCATAACATGTACAAATCATAATGAATTTTAATTACATGGTTTATAAAATGATTAAAACACATAATATATTTATATAATAACATGGGTACAAATTATAAATCATTTATATCCACTATAAATTACAAAATTATTCGTCTTGCAAATGGAATTTTTTGAATCATTTAACATAATGTACATAGCCATGTACAGACCATGTTTTTTGGTCTCACATTTACTGTCTTCATATTGACACACAGGAAACACTTATCACAACATGTACCTTATATGAGTTTTTATTTGAAACATAGTGTTTAAAGCTAGCTACAAGCTATATAATGTACTTTTGCCATGCACACAACATTCTTGAAATCCAAAAATCTAACTTTTATGAGTTTGTACATGTTACAAATAATGTTTTTACAGCTATATTTTTTTTTATTCTATCCATATTTGTATTATGGATATATATTAATGTAATTGTGGAATATAGTTGACCACATGGAATTCCAAGATTTACGCTAGTTAAAATTCATTTTTGTTTACATATTTTCTACAGTAAATACATGTTGTAAAACCCCTATCAAAATTTGTGTTGTGGTAAAATTCATCATTTAGAGTGTATTGACATCACATACTAACCCATATAGCATGTCCAAATTATATAAACCTACTAGTTTTTTTATAGATGGTGAATTATTCGTAAGTGAAATTTTTTGTTAGTGTATATATTTAATTTCACTTCAAACATACAAAACTATGACTGGTATCTTTAAATGTTCTTTATATGTTTGTTTCATATTAATTTTCATATGAATTGAACATAAATATTGTCTCATCAATTGGATTAAGAAAAAAACTTATGAAAATTAAAAAATTAATTAAACTAAAACAAACATTTATAAAAAGTATTATTAATGATTATGATTATTAATTTCACTAATCTAATATCACATAAATGATCTAGGTTAATAATGTTTAAATAGGTTTTTATCCCTCAATGTATTTTCATTTCTTTCAATAGATAATATCCAATGAATATGTAGATGGAAAACCTCTAATACCCAATAAAATTTCATTCAAATGTAATTTATAATTCATTAAAAAAATTTATGAAACACAATAATTCTCCATGATCAATTGAGATTATACTTTTTTAATGTCATTATTTTAGTGATGAATCCATGTGAGGATTTATATAGTTGTATCCAAAAGTACTCTAAAAATTAAAAAACAACACTCTTGGAATTATTAGTGCCTGCACAGACGAACATAGTGATTCTTATTGTGTTTCTTTGAGTATAATGAGATGATAATATTGTTCTCTAATATCAAGATGAGGATGGAAGGATTATATTCCCTCTATGACTTCAAATAATATATTTTGAAGTTCGTTGGTGAAAAACTACTTATCCCCTCTAAAATAATGTAAATTTGAATTTATATATAGTGTTAAAAATTTATTAAAACATGAAGACCCTATATCAAATATTCTAAGTAATTACCCATGTATAAAATTACAAAAATTAATATTATTATATCTCTTACAAATAACTTATTTAAATATAATTTGTTAAACAAATAAATTACTAATTTTTGATTGACAATAAATAAAAAATATCATCTTAATTTGGAAACTAACATGTCCCATCGATGCATGTACTTAATTGGGCCTTTTAAAAAATATATTGAATCAAATAAATATATTTTAATTAATAAATAAATAAATATTATATTCACTAAACTCATGAATAAATATTTATTCTAATATCAATGTAACTAAAAAAATATATTAATTTCTTCACTAAATTTTTTAATAAATATTTATTTATTTGTTACTTTACAAATATAAAAAATTGATACAATTCAACTCTCATATTATATACATGAATATATAGTGATTGAATTTTTGTGATCAACTTCAATCAAAGAGTTATTATTCGACAAGATAAGAATAAATTTTTTCCTTAATATGAATTTCAATATAATTTAATCAGACTCCAGATACACATAGTGTGTGACCCCCTATGACTCATTCAATATAGAATTATATGAACTTATATAATTTCCACATTCTTAGTTTGAAACATATTAAATAAAAAAATTGTTAATGATGTTAATTCCAAAATAAAAACCCTCATAATGAAGGCTAGTTTATAACATAATCAATTTGTGTCGATATCACAAGAAGTGTGATGCTTATTTTTTTCACCACCCCATAAACTTTATATATATATTTAGAACATTATAAAATCATCTTAATGATAAAATTCCATGTAAATTGATTTAATTTTCATGTTCAATTTTAATAAATTTTAAATATATATCTTCTCTCGTTAATAATAGAAAAATTCATTCATGACTGATATAATTGATATAATGTCACTTATAATGAAACTAATATATTCTAACGTATTATGATCATATGTGATCATGATTTTCATCCACGTATACATTTATTCGGTTCGTGATATGAATTGAAAAACTCAACTATAAATGCAATCACCAATGTATTTATATTGAAATATATACTGACATATATAACATAATTAATTCCAATGGCCATGTCTATCCCTATAACCATCCTCCATAGAGATCACCAAGGAAGAAATTAATGAAAATAAATATCAATTTATTATGATCATCCAACACATGATATTCAAACATCAATTTTATCCCTACAAATAGAATGATTCCAGATTATATGTCATCTCTATATGAATATTTTCAAATAATTTTTAGATTCTAATAATAGTAGGGAACCAATATAACTTTTTTATCCACTATACCTCTATGAAAATCATCACATTAATGTTTCGTATATGAAAAATAAATTTGTGATATCATATTTATTAATATTTTGGGAATATAATTTATAATGATAGTTGATTCTTGTCGAAAAACTCAATTATCAAAATTACAATATACAATATAAACAATTCTCATGTTGTTCCCTTATAATTATATTAGTTCAAAAATATTTTTACATGAAATCCAATTTTTTCAAAGAATTATAAACCCTTTCAGAAGAAAATGAGACCCATATGTTATTCTTTTCGTGTTAAATTATCTCTTGATTCATGTCCTCTAACAATTCATAATACCTAAATTTATTTATTTATATCCTTTTTGAAAAATTGTTAATTTTAAGTGGAATGAGATGTTATCCAAAAATATATCATTTTAAACCGTTATATTATTATCAAGGAATATATTTTAAGACTCCAATTATTTTTATAACATATTAATAAATTGAAAAATATGACTAGATTTTGAATGAAAATTTCATATTCACCATCCTTATACTATTCATTATTTGAACATTCATCTTTTTTGAAAATTAAAAATTATATTTTAATAATTGATAACATTATTCTTCTTTCTCTACCAGTCTATTTTTTCCTACACACCCTTTATAAGTGTGATTAAATACTAGTGATATTGTAAATCATTCATGATTCTATGTTATAACATTGTAACCATATACATTAGATGAATATACTAAGAATATTACATAAACACTACACTGTCTCATATTATTTTTCCAAAACTAATACTTTCTCCATTATGGTGTAAGGAATTTTTAATACCCTAATATACTTCATACTTTGGGATTGTGGAAATAAATAACATAAATAGGCATATTTACATTTGAATAAAACATACATAGCTTTAGATAATAACAATTACACCAATCAGTTCCCTTAGAATAGTAAGAAATTTTCTATGATCAACAAACATAGTTCAATACATATATCAAAAAAAAATTACTGATTCTCTAAAAAAAAATTTTGTTTGTGGTGTCCAATGTATTGTATTAAACTCGAATTTGATGCTTCATTTTGTTGTCTTCTTATATATTTATAATATATTGAGATCCATTATCATAATTGAACATACACACCAGATAACCAAATTAATTTACTCCATAAATTTAATATATTTCAATAATTTTTAAATATTAATAGATAGTATATATTTTTTCCAGGTATTTATTTCTTCTTTATGAGTCCACATATATCGATCTGAATCAGTTCTAGGGGTTTTCTCATTTAACTTTTAATTTATTACGTGAGGAATAAATTAATTTCTTAATTTAATATATATCTATATATAACACATCTATTAATTTTCATTTAATGGGATTTGAAAATCTACAAAAAAAAATTAATGAATAAACATATTGATTTTTCATTGGTCATTGTGATCATATATTGGATATAAAAATTAAATTTCCTCCTAACATATAATAGTGCATGAGTTTTTATTATCTCATATTCAAAATATGTAATATCTAACTATTTTTCCTTATAAAAAATCATACTATCAATTAAATATTCACTTGAAATTTATCCACCCTCAATATCACTTTATTTAATTTAACATATATCATAAAATCCCAAATCTTACAATGCATTTAATCATTAAAAAAACCATTCATATAAATTTATTATAATACTTTTTGAGAAAAAACATTTTATTCTTATAGATTTATCACTTATTAAAACAAGTTATTCATTTTTAATTTCTTATAATTCATCACAAGATTCCTAAAAACAATAATGTTAGGTGAATATATTTTTTCTAGTAACAAAGGTTGTTCCTTTTTAGAAAGTCTTTTATAAAATATCAATAAAAAATACTATTTCAATTCATTTCATTATTAACCAAAATAATTTTATGTATTTCATTGTACTAATTTATATTTTAAAATAGTATTACAATTTTATATACAATCACTTGATTGATAACACATCACAGAAAAATAAATCACCATTTGGAAAATGTACTCTACTTTATCTTGTGAAATTTCATCTCATGTATAAACTTTTTATCACGGAGTTAGTATCCCCTCCTCTCAAATAAGTATTTCCATATCATATATAAAACCGGAATATAATATAATTAAATAAAATTTCAACTAACAAATGACTAAAACAATTTAAACACAAATAATATCCATAATAGAATAATATTTATCTTTAACCATATCTTCATCAAGTCTGAAATACTCAATATTATTTTTCAAATTATTATGTTATTTTTGAATTCATTTAGTAAATTAGATTTTTTATGTACATTAAAGCTATTAGAAAACATTGTAGAAACTTTTCTAATATCATTCCATTCATGTGTCAAAACTTTTATTGAATCAAAAATCACATTTATATATATGTATGTGTGAATTGGTATTTTGATAAAAACACATTTTATCAATTCAAATGAATTTATAATTACCTAAAAATTCCTAACCTCAGTGAATTTTAGTCATTTAAATCAGGATATTTATGGTTAAGAATATCCCCATATTTATTAAATGCATTACTTGTCATCTATTTTACCTTTGAATTTACACTAACAAAAAATTGATTTAGAAATTAAGACCTGATTATAAAAAAACTCCATCCTCAAACACATTTTAATATAACAAAAACATTTTTTTATTATGATTATATTTTTTATTATATGGCTCCAGTAACCATCATTTCCTAGTAAAGTGATGCTTTGTACCCCCATATTCTTTCACTAATAACAAATTTATATTATATTGATATTTTTAAACATCATATTATATTATTAGTTCCTTAAATAAATTTTTAATCTATTTCTCCAATTTGAATATGACCCCTAGACATTCTATTAATTTGAAAAATTCCATTACATCTGTATCTAATCATATTTCATTTATATCACTAAGTAACTCCTCTGAATACACATTAGTAATCAATAATTTATCTCCATGATCTCTATGTGATATTGTGTTTTCACATTCACTGTCACCACACTACTGATCATAAATTTTAGATAAAATACTAGTTTTAATTATTCTTAATAACCACATTAATTTTTTTAAAGGTACTTTTGATTGGTAAAATATCATACATTTTTCTCAAATGTAATCATACCTATAGCGATGTTTCCATCATATACATATTTCATTCATTTCAATTAAAACATTCCTTTATATTTTTTTCATTTATTTTAAAATATCTATTATGATAAGTTACCATTTTTGATCAAATATAAGATCAATTTCTTAATCAAAATTTGAAAACTCTTTATCATCCATGAAATCCTTTTACAGTAAAATAATTATTTTTTAATTTGAAATGAATTTATATCTAACACTATTAACTATTATAAAGAGAATAAACATTCGATGTTTCACCTTCAATCAACCTATAGTTAATTTTATGCTATGGAAAAGAAATAAAATTAAGATAATTGAGTGATAAAAATTTTACATCATAACTTTCTAGAATGTTATTAAGTATCTTCTTGAAAACAATATAATTTTATTGAGTTTCTCCCTAAATCATCATATATATATCATTCAATAGAGTAATAAATCATATAATATTTCTCAGTTCCACATATGAATGTCATTGAATAACGAATTCAGTTTAATGTTTTTCTACCTCAAAAGCATCATTTTAGTAAAAATTAGTTTTTATATTTTCAAAAAAAAATTGATTAATTTATATTATAAATAAATTCTATAAAATTAACTCTATGTTAATATTAATTTCATGTCCATTTTTTTAATATTTTTTGTATCCAATGTAATCATCACAACACAATATATAATATGTGTGAAAACATAAAATTTAGTTTATATGACATCAATTCCTAATGAAAATAATTATAACAATATACTTTCATTTGAATCAATATAGTTTAACCTTTAAAATATATGAACTCTATTTAAATTCACTAAATTTATATGTTACATATTTTAAATCCACTTCAAAACTATACATTTATTTATTCTCAAAAAAGGCACCACAATATCAAAAATTCATCTTCTAAAGAAAACCATGATTAATTTATTACCAATTAAAGGGGACATCATTATAGATATTTCACTATATTCTTACATAATCTTGACTAAAATGAATAATCCACATTTAAGGATATTCTATGTTTAGAGTTTTAGAGAGTTAGCCCATAACTATTACATTACTTCTCAAAAAATTACAAAGTAGACACTTCTACTTACTTTCCATTTTTTTCATTAAATAAAAACTCTTGAAAAAAAGATCCATGTATAGTTCCATGTTTTTGACAACATGACTTTTCAATGATCCCATCCTTGACCCTATTCAACTTTATGTCCTGTTAAAAATATTTCAAAAACATGGGATGAACATAAAAGGCTCAGTAAGGGATACACAAATGAGGAAAGATGTTAGTTTTTCCAAACAACATGTGAACCATGAATACATTATCATATGTAAAACTCTTCACCTTAATGAAATATTATATACTCTTCACTGAATGAAAGATCATTTCTTACCCTTTTGTAACCAAAATATTAATATAAAACCCAAAGAAAAAACACATAATATATAAAGGTAACATGGGACATAAACATACAAAAATTGAATAACCATACGGTAGACTACCAAAAATATCACTAAATGGAATAGTCGTATGGTCGGCTTCCGTACCCAATGCATTGGAGGTCAAAATGTTACAACCCGTCCAAGTTTATCATGGCACCAGCCGTCATTTGGTTTATCGCGTAACCACCTATCAAATGACCAGGTACCATTATAAAATCATAACACATAAAATATTGGAAATATACATGTAACACCTCAATATTCTATAGTACGTTTCCCTTTGAATAATGCAATGGCTTGCATTGTACGCAACTTCGAGATTATAACACAGCACAACCAATCAAACTAGCCGTTATGAATAGTAATGCCTACTTTTTTAAATTTTATACATTTTATAATTTAAAATGGACTTTATTTTTGGATTCAGAATATCGAAATTATCCTAGGGTAAAATTTTGGTACTTTTCAGATAACTTTCATATTTTGATGAATAGTGAAAATTACTAAATTTTAGTAAAAACAACTTTTTTAATAAAAATAATAAATAGTGATAAATTATGATTTTGAGTGGTTTTAAAGTAATTTAGAATATATTTTTACCATTTAATATAATTTTGGTCATTGGACGTAATTTCACATTTAAACAGGACATAAACAGTTGTCAATATTTTGATAGTTATTATATCTTAAAAACACGCTTTTTTATTTTGACAGCGGGAATTAATTTTAAATTAATTTATGCCAATTATGTGTTTCGAATTTTGAAAAATGGATTCCATATTTTGAATCAAGATCTCCAAATTTTTTAGATAGTTAACTTTTATTTTTAGACATTTTGAATAATTACTTCGGTAAATATTTTATTTACCTTGGTTAAAGGGTAAATCCGGTAAATAAGGGTAAAAAATAATATTATAATAATAATAAATTACCCTATAACGTGTTATAACCTTATTGGTTGATACAGGTCCGACCATGGGCATCTTTGGGACGATTTTGGGACCCCATAGAGCCACTTGTAAGTGATAATGACACTTTATATTAATTAAGTTAAAATAAATACAAAAATGACAAAAGCATATATATTTTAGAAAAAAATTATTTTACATAGGGTTATATATGTTTGATTTTAGACTATAAATATTCATTATAAATATAAAAATATTTCATAAATAATGGTATTTTATTTTTAATTTTTAGACATTTAATAATTAATATTATTTATGACACAATAATGATGTAGTATTTTCCTTATTAATGAATGAATCAAATAATTGGAATTATAAATGTTACAATTAATATAATTTGAACGTTTTGATGACATACATTAATTTTATTGCTTAATATGACATTATAGGATTTCTTAAATGAATTTTCTTCGAATTAATAAAGTTGTTACGACTTTAACAAAAATCAATTATTGAATAGTGTCAAAATTCACATAAAAGAGTTTTTAAAACAAATATTATATTATTAATTGATATTAAATTTCTAAAAATCTAAGGATCGGCCAAGAGACATATATAATGATAGGTGTGTCATTAATTTACCACTTGGGGTCTCTTGGAGGTATATAGTATGTTTATCAACAATATAATATAAAAATACAAAGTGACATGGTAAGTGTCAAACTAATTAACTAAGAGTTAGAACTAGAACATAAGGTTAATATAATGACCCAAACCTCTCTAAATGCTATTTTTTGAGTGGTTTTCTAACCATACCCACCTTAACCTTTAAATAATACACTTTGGAGCCATTAGAAGATGAATATGAATTTATTACCAAATAATATTTCTAGCTTTTCCAAAGGTGCCCCTTACTCCTCTAATAAAAGGGCACTCCCCCTTCTCACTAATTCACACATTCAGAGCCATTTGTCTCGGCCAAACTCTGCCCAAATATCCTCCCAACTTCCCTCAATTCATCTTAGTGGCATTATTTTGATCATAAAGCCATCTTAATGATCCCTTTTGATCAAATCAAAAGGAATAACCGGAAGAAGATGTAATGTTTTCACCGCCCTTTTTCAAGTTCCATTCTTCTGCAACTTCTTCTTCTTTGATATTACCTTTATAAAACAATATCTCTAGTATATTATATATAAATTGATGTTATTATAAATATTTAACAACAAAATTAATTATTCTATCCATCACTTGAATGACATCTCACCATACATGCGTACGTACGACCTACCGTCTCCACGTCGTGGTGTAACTGTTATTCAATATATTATTATTTAGATGTGTATAATAATGATGTATAATTCATGTAAATAATAAATATGACATGATAATTATTCTGTATATATGATATACCATCCAATTATATATTATTTTAATATCAAAATAATGATATTGTCGCTAGTGCGTACTTCCGGACTATCGTCTCCACGAACGCGATGAGATCCATTCCCCATCGTATCCATTCAAGACTAAATTTCATTTGATGAATAAAAATAATATTTAGAGACATTATATAATTATAGATATTAATAAGATACATCCCATCCTTAACAAATATGGCTCTCATAACAAATAATATAAAGGAAAACGAATCATTTAACACCCGAAACGACGATAATACTAAGATATTATTAACAAATCAATGTTAAAAGATCATATATGATATCAAATTAATGTAATTGATTCTTGTTTAATTCAATAACAATTATTTCATCATTATAAATTAGTTTAACCTAACATTGACCAAGGAAAAATTACAAAGTAAGGGGCTTCTTATCTCACTTTTAATTCCGTGAGATTTCCATTGTTCACCACTTATTTATTGCATGTGGTGTGTGTACTGCCCATGATTGTATTCATTATGTAATATAATTTAATTTATGGATTTTTACATAATCATTTTATGATAATTATTTCATGGGTGTATGTTTCGTATGTTACCAAATTGATAAGGTAATTCAAAATTTCAATTTCCACTCATTCGGCTTTACGCATTATTCATTGATTATTTTACACCAAGATTATGTGTGGAATCACTATTAATTTTATTATGTCATAATTTACACTCCCCTTTTTTTGGATATAATTTTGATACACATAATCACTCCATTGAAAAATTCTCAAGTCAGGGATATGAACATGATAAGAGTAATTTTAACTCAATCTCCATTTATTGAGTTAAACATCCAATTCATTGGTGTTGTTTTTACAAGAATATGTGTTAATGTCCTTTGATTGATTTAAACTTAATATCCAATCATATTGAGTGCATTTATATTTTTTTCACATAATTATGTCATTGATTTATCTTTAACCTAAGGATACGGTCTTTATAAGGCACTTAATCTCAATTTACATCGCATTGAGAGTTTTTTGTTGTTATATACCAAATCACTTTTATGTGGTGTATATAATGTACATTGATATACAATATCATTAATCCCTTTATTCTCATGATATTAGAACGTTTTTATTACGTCAATTATTGTATTCAAGTGTCTCTCTTTTGGTTAGAAACTATAACTAAAATATCATTTTTAAATGTATTAAAGACTTATTCTTCTAAATATTTCTCATTAATTTCTATGTTTTAAAAATGGTTTTAAGGATTTATTTATATGGATTTTAATGTTTTAAAATTAAAAATCCTTTCAAAAATTTCAAAGTGGTATGGGACACTTTGATTCAAAAATCTATATTTAAATGGCTTCTTGACAAATAGTGTGACTTTTAAATGATTTCATGAAAAAGGGGGATATTTCTCTCTAATAGTTTTGATGATTATTTTCATCTATGTAAATATCCTTCATTATTCTCGATTGAGGTTAATCTGATGCAATATAATCTTCCATGTTGTATCAAATGAGTTATGTTTAACAGTGTATGTGATATTTTTATACCATTCATGGTTTGTGGATCAAGTATTGACATTTTGTATGCTAGTTTTAATACTAATGTTTATGTTATATTTCAATCTTTTCATATGAGGAATGCATTGGACTTAGTAAGTGACAGGTGGAGACCTCTATAGCTCCTCGATGCATCGTGAGGTCTCATGAGACAAACTAGTGTCTTGGCATGAGGCCTTGAAAAAATCTAAATTGTAGTCTTGGAACGAGGCCTTGGCTACGAGGTTATGATAGTCTGACATTATGCATTCCATATTTATGAATGTGGTTATTGATATTGCATGTGATTATTCAACTAGTAGACTATCCATGTGTGTAAGTAAATGGAATTATTTATTTTTATCTTTTCCATATTATGTTTAATTTCATGTCTAAAAGGATTTTGTTTTCGTTATACATTGTCTTAAGTGTTTATGCATATCTATGAAAGCTTCTTCTATATTATTATCCTTACTCAGCATCTGAGCTCACCCCTTTCAATGTTTTATTTTTCCCAGGATGTGAAGAAGTAGTTTATGAATGACCTATAGGGATAGTATGAGGGGATATGAAGAAAATATGTTGTTTTAGTTTTTTTACCTTATGATGTAGTGAATATATCTAGTATTTCCAAGGCTACTAAACTAATTGGTCTTTTGAGACCTGATCTTTATTGTGATGATGCCAATGTTATATAATAATGCACCGACTCTGGGTAACTGGGGTCGGGGCATAACAGTTGGTATCAGAGGAAGTATAGTACAAACCTTGGGAGCTGGATTTAGATAAACTCTGATTAGAGAACATATCCCTAAGATAGTCTTTGATGATTGGTATATAATAACTTACTAGAATTTTTGTATTTTAGAGATTTTGAGAGTTTTCTGAGAAATACATACCTATCTGGATACGAGTAGGTAGAGGCGGATCTGGAAAAGATGTACCTCGGGGTAAAACCCGAAAACACTGCTTTGAGAGAGACTCGAACGAGAACTGGTGAACGAAAATGGGCCCTACTGCACTCTTGGTTACGACACTCCCGGGGGATATGCTTAGGATAATTTACGTTTTCTTTATAAACTGGTTTGAATTATTATATATAAGATGGGAGTAAATGACCTTGGTTAATCCTAATGTGTTTCAAATTGAGAATATGGTGATATGATATTCTTTAAATGATTTTATGATTACTGTTACTCACACAATGCTTTCTGGTATTAGTCAATGGTTGGATTCAATGGCAGTCCTAGTAACATTGAGAATGATGTAAAAGGTGGGAACGGTGGTGGAAATGAGAAAAAAATGGAGTGCTGATAGGCGTGAAAGATATCGTGTTCATGCCAAATAAGTTTTCCAAAAATATGATCAACAACATATATATTAACCATCTCCCGGATTCAACAAGGAAGAGAAAGGCGATGAATGATAAGAGCTCCAGCAATGGAGACCATGAAGAAAAGAATCCTCAATTTCCATCATGCAAGAAATGTGGAAGGAGACACCCAGGAAAGTGTCTCAATGGGACAAAGAAATTCTTTACGTGCCGGAAGGAAGGACATAAAGTGAAGAATTGTCGAAGAAAAATGAAGAGTAATATGGAAGAAGATAAAAATGGTCCCAAGAATCCATTTACATTCATTTGTCGTAATTACAGGGGACCTGTCCATTACCCAAGTGAATTCCCTATTCTATAGGATATTCTCTTGGTAAAAGAAGAAGCTATGTGGAAATAAATGGTTATAGAAATGTTTAAAAAGTATTAGTGGTCCTTGTTGATGGGTTTACATTGGAATAATTTTCTCTTGTATTTTTAACCCTGCAGTTTTCCATGTGAGAATGATATTTGAGGAAGAATTATCTTTTCTCTAGTAGATAGAGTTATAAATAACCATATGGTTTTATATGATCATTGGGTTTGAGGAAATTACAAGTTATTATAATTTGGGATGAAAATGCAAGGTATGAGATAACATTTGTGGTTAAATTATGTGATGGTTATTTTGAGGAATTTATCTCATTTTGGTAATGTTATAAAACATAGTTTTTGAAAAAGGACAACACGTAGACCATGTTACAACCCGTCGTGTCGGACAAAGCTGTGGGAATCGAACCCAAAACCAATGCGCGATTGGGATTTATCGCCTACCACTAGACTACGTGAATTCCCTGGTTAGTATGACTATTATTTTTAGTTTAATGGTTTTATTGATCAATAATAAGTTTATTTGGGATCTTATGTCTTATAAAATGGATACCCTTAGTATAAGTAAATGATTTGGTGATTAAGTGATGAATGTTATTTTGGAAGATGTTCGCTTTGTTAGAAACACTATATGCCCAAGGAAAATATAATTCTATGGGATTTCATTTGAGGAGTAATGGTGTATTTTTATGTATGTTTTTATTGTGTATTTATAGTAATTTAGGTTATTTATGGAAATGATCAACCTATATTAGAGAATATGTGATTAGGTTAATCACTTTTATGTATATGACTTTAAGAGTAGTTGATGTCATTTGGTGATACAATTTAATGTGTAAGACTACATAACCAAATTCTTCTATGTTTTCGGGTTCAATATTAGTTTGGATTATATTGAAGTATTTTAAGGAAAATTGACTATTGAATGGTATTTTTTTAACTTTGGGGTATTGTTGGTTTAATTTTAGAAATTAATATTAGTGTTTTTTTCTCTAATGGAATATCCATTTGGGGGATCATCAGATCTTATAATAACCGTTTTGGTTTTGATTAATCTCAAAAGACAAGGTAGATATATGGTTTATCCTACGTGGATCATGTTATTCTATAGAAGCTCTTCCAGTATAAACAAGCCTTCTTGAATACTCATTGTTCAATGAAAATTTAGTTAGTGGTAGATATTTATTAATGAATGAAACTCTACTTAAAAAGTAAGTATATATCTTTATGTTATTAGTCAATATCATAAATTAATTCCTCATCCTTAGGTATTTTAACTTAAAACAAAAAATGTTGTTTGTTTACTTTTCCTACTGAGAGACTAATGACTGTTTGTCCCAACACAAGTTTGTCATTTTCTTATTGTTAACTTTCTCCTGATCATGTTTTCTATCCCTCCCCATCAGAACATGACACTTATTTTATCATCTATATCCATGTTTTCCTACATGGAATCATAGTATGGGTTATCTTGGGTGACCTTTATTCTTCTCTTTCTTTCTTTTAAAGTGATAGTTTTATTGACTCTTTTTCCGATGTGGGATTTTCCATTATATTCTCAAGCCCAATTTTAAAAACATTGAGGGTGAAATTGATTGAAATAGGGGATAATTTAACACCCCAAGATTCCAAAGTACGTTTCCCTTTGAATAATGCAATAGATTGCATTGTACGCAACTTCGAGATTCTAACACACCACAACTAATAAAACTAGTCGTTGTGAATAGTAAATCCTACTTTTTTAAATTTTATAAATTTTATCATTTAAAATGGAATTAATTTTTGGATTCTGGATATCGAAATTATCCTAGGGTGAAATTTTGGTACTTTTCGGATAACATTCATATTTTGATGAATAGTGAAATTAAAAACATTTAGTTAGAAACAACTTTTTTAATCGAAATAACCAATAGTGATAATTTATGATTTTGAGTGGTTTTAAAGTATATTTAGAATATATTTTTACCATTTCATATAATGTTGGTCATTGGACATAATTTCACATTTAAACCGGACATAAACAATTGATAATCTTTTGATAGTTATTATATCTGAAAAACACGCTTTTTATTTTGACAGAGGGAATTAATTTTAAATTAATTTCTGCCACTTCTATGTTTTGAATTTAGAAAAATGGATTCCATATTTGGAATCAGGATGTCCAAATTGTGTAGATAGGTAACTTTTATTTTTAGAAATTTTGAATAATTACTTCGGTAAATATTTTATTTACCATGGTTAAAAGGTAAATTTGGTAAATAAGGGTAAAACAATAATATTATAATAATAATATATTATCCTAAAACGTGTCCTAATCTTATTGGATGATAAATATCCTACCATGGGAATCTTCGGGTCGATTTTGGGTCCCCATGGAGCCACTTATAAGTGATAATGACACTTTATATTAATTAAGTTAAAATAAATACAAATATGGCATAAGCATATATCTTTTAGAAAACATTTTTTTAAATAGGGTTATATATGTTGGATTTTAGACTATAAATATTCATTATAAATATAAAAAGATTTCCTACATAATGGTATTTTATTTATAATTTTTAGACATTTAATAATTAATATTATTTATGATACAATAATGATGCAGTATTTTACTTATTAATGAATGAATCAAATAATTGGTATTATAAATGTTACAATTAATATAATATGAAATTTTTGATGATATCCATGAATTTTATTGATTAATATGACATTATATTATTACTTAAATTATTATTTTTCGAATTAATAATGTTTTTATGACTTTTAAAAAAATAAATTATTGAATAGTGTCAAAATTCACATAAAAGAGTTTTTAAAACACATATTATATTATTAATTGATATTAAATTCATAAAAATATAAGGTTCGGCCAAGAGACTTATATAATGATAGGTGTATCATTAATGGATCACTTGGGGGTCTCTTGAAGGTATATAGTATGTTTATTAACTATATAATATAAAAATACAAAGTGACATGGTAAGTGTCAAACTAATTAACTAAGAGTTAAAACTAAAACATAAGGTTAATATAATGAACCAAACCTATCTAAATTATATTTGTTGAGTGTTTTGCGACCCATCCCCACCTTAACGTTTAAATAATCCACTTTGGATCTATTAGAAACCGAATATTAATTTATTATAAACCAATATTTCTAGCTTTTTCAATGGTGCCCCTTACCCCTCTTATAAAAGGGCACTCCCCCTTCTCACTAATTCACACATTAAAAGCCATTTGGATCAGCCAAACTCTACGAAAATATCCTCCAAAATTCCCTCACTTAATCCTAGAGACCTTATTTTGATCATAAAGCCATTATAAGGAGACCTTTTGATCAAATCAAAAGGAAGAACCCGAAGAAGATGTAATGTTTTCACCACCCTTTTTCAAGTTCCTTTCTTCTTCAACTTCTTCTTCTTTTTTATTCCCTTTATAAAATAATAAATCCATTATATTATATATAATGTGATGTTATTATAAATATATAACAAAAAAATTCATTATTCTATCCATCCCTTGAATGACATGTCACTATATGTGCGTACGTACAACTTTCCATCTCCAAGTCGTGGTGTAATTGTTATTCAATATATTATTATTTAGGTGGGTATAATAATGATGTATAATTCATTTAAATAATAAATATAACATGATAATGATTCTTTCTATATGATATAACATCCAATTATATATTATTTTAATATCAAAAGAATGATATTGTCGCTTGTGCGTACGTACGGACTACTGTCTCCACGAATGCGATGAGATTCATTCCCCATCGTATCCATTCAAGACTAAATTTCATTGGATGAATAAAAATAATCTTTAGAGACATGATATAATTATGTATATGAATAAGATACATCCCATAAATAAAAAATACGGTTCGCATAACAAATAATATAAAGGAAAACAAATCCGTTAACACCCAAAACGACGATAATACTAAGATATTATTAACTACTCAATGTTAAAAGATCATATACGATATCATATTCATGTAAATGATTATTTTTTAATTAAGAAACAATTATTTCACCATTATACAGGAGTTTAACCTACCACAGACCAAGGAAAAAGTAAAATGTAATGGGCTTCATATCTCACTTTTAATTCCGTGAGATTTCCATTGTTCACCACTTATGTATTTCATGTGGTGTGTTTACGGACCATGATTCTATTCATTGTGTAATATACGTTAATTTCTGGATATTTACATTATCATTGTATGATAATTCATTCATGGGTGTATGTTTCATAAGTTACCAAATTGATAAGGGAATTTGAAATTTCAATTTCCACTCATTCGACTTTACGCATACTTCATTGATTATTTTACACCAAGATTATGTGTGGAATCACTATTCATTTGCTTATTTCATAATTTCAAATCCCCATTATCTGGATATAATTTTGATACACATAATCACTCCATTAAAAAATTCTCAATTCATCGATATGAACTTGATAAGAGTAATTTTATCTCAATCTCCATTTATTGAGTTAAACATCCAATTCATTGGTGTTGTTTTTACAAGAATATGTGTGAATTTCCTCTGATTGATTTACATTTAATATCCAATCATATTGAGTGTATTTATATTTTTCACACATAATTATGTCATTGATTTATCTTTAACCTAAGGACACGGTCTTTATAAGAGACTTAATCTCAATTTAAATCCCATTGAGACTTCTTTGTTGTTATACACCAAATCACTTTTATGTGGTGTATATAATTTACTTTGACATAGTATATCATGAATCCCTTTATTCTCATGATATTACAAAGTTTTAATTACCTCAATTATTTTATTCAAGTGTATCTTTTTTGGTTAGAAACTCTAACTAAAATATAATTTTTAAATGTTTTAAAGACTTATTCTTCTAAATCTTTCTCATTAATGTCCATGTTTTAAAAATGGATTTAATGATTTATTTATATGGACATTAATGTTTTAAAATTAAAACTCCTTCTAAAGGATTCAAATTGGTATGGGACACATTGATTCAAAAATCTATATTTAAATGGCTTCTTGACAAATAGTGTGTCTTTTAAATGATTTCAAGAAAAATGGGGATATTTCTCTATAATCGTTTTGATGATTATTTTCATCTATGTCAATATACTTCATTATTATCAATTTAGGTTAATATGATACAATTAAATCTTCCATATTACATCAAATGATTTATGTTTAATAGTGGATGTGATATTTTTATACCATTCATGGTTTGTGTATCAAGTATTGACATTTCGTATGCTAGTTTTAATACGAATGTTTATGTTATATTTCAAACTTTTCATAGGAGGATTGCATTAGAATTAGTAAGTGACAGGTGGATCCTACTATAGCTCCCCAATGCATCGGTAGGTCTCATGAGACAAACTAGTGTCTTGGCACGAGGCCTTGACAAAATCTTAATTGTAGTCTTGGCACGAGGCCTTGGCTACGAGGTTATAATAGTCTGGCATTATGCATTCCATCTTTATGAAAGTGGTTATTGATATTTCATGTGATTATTAGAATAGTAGAATATCCATGTGAGTAAGTAAATGGAATTATTTCATTTTTTCTTTTCCATATTATGCTGAAGATCAAGTTTAAAAGGCTTTTGTTTTAGTTATACATTGCCTTAAGTGTTTATGCTTATCTATGAATGCTTCGGCTATATTGTTATCCTTACTGAGCATCTGAGCTCACCCCTTTCATTGGTTTATTTTTCCTAGGATGTGAAGAAGTAATTTATGAATGACCTACAGGGAAAGTATGAGGGGATATGAAGACAATATTTTGTTGCAGTTTTTTTTACCTTATGATGTAATGAATATATCTAGTGTTTCCAAGGCTACTAAACTAATCGGTATTTTGAGACATGATCTTTCTTTTGATCATGCCAATGTTATGTAATAATGCACTGACTCTGGGTAACTGGGGTTGGGGGGTTACAATACAAATTTCTCTAATAATATTTCATTTGAAATCACATGGAATCCTTTCAAGATATTGAAAAAATAAATGCTTTATCAAATCATTTTGAAAACCATTTAATAGATTTTATAAAGTTAATTTTGAAATCAAAGTGTCCCATACCACATTGAAGCTTTTGAAATAAATTTTAATTACAAAACATTCATGTCAATATAAATAAATCCATAAAACCATTTTGAAAACATCGTAATTAATGAGAATAATTTAGAGGAATAATTCTTTAAAACAATATTTCAGTTAAGGAGTTCCTAACCCAATGAGATATACTTGAATATAAATAATTGAGGAATAAAATTTAATCAAAACATTTTAATATCATGAGAATAAATGTATTCATCATATAATATGCCAATGTATAGTATATACACCATATAAAAGGGAATTGGTGTATAACAACAATGAAGCCTCAATGGAAGGTAATTTGAGACAAAGTCCCTTATAAAGATGGTATCCTTCGATAAAGGATAAATAAATTCCATAATTATGTGTGAAAAATATTAAAACAATCAATATTATTAGATATTCAGTGTAAATGAATTGGAGGTCATTCAAAAATATTTCCAGAACAACATAATCAATAAATAGAAGTTTAACCCAAAGAATTGAAATTGGGTTAAGAAGTTCCCTTACAAAAATTCGATAAACTAACGATGTCTCATTAAAATTCAAAAAATGGCTGGATGAGAGGAAAAAGTGTATCACATCACATGAACATTAAATTTACAACAATACAGTTATATAACAACTTATCCCAACATATTAATATGTAAATTAAAACACATAACAAAAAAATATGCCTTTCACTAAAAGAGGAGAGTGAACGGTTTCCCAACCGATTTGGTAACATACAAAACATAGACCACTTGAATTAAGGATTATACAATCAAAGATGTAAATACTAATAAATTAATGTATATTAGACAGTGAATTCAATCATTTGTTGTACATACACAATACAAAAAGAAATAGTTCTAAATATAACATGAATCTCACGTGAATAAAAAGTGAGATGAAACCCCTTAACATGTAGTAATCAATCGAGCCATTGGACCAAAAGATAATAAACAAAAAATGAATCACCGAATACCATTAATATAAATAGAATCATTATTATATATATATAAAGGAATTACAAAACACACCACATGCAATAAATAAGTGGCAAACAATGGAAATATCACAGAATTAAAAGTGAGATAAGATCCCCTTTCCCTCGTGAATGACTTGACCCGTTCGTTCATTAATCTCTAGAATAATAAACTAAAGTTAATTCATACATTCTTAAGAACCTTTTTCATGTTTATAATTCCTTTTATATCAATTATTACAATGTTATAAACATTATGTGATCATTTAAGTTAATAATGGTTGTTTGGTTGATATTTGGTACTTGAGTCAAAAATGAACTTCTTATAATTACAAGTTGTTCATGTGGTAAAACAATAATTATCTCCATAATGATATTCATGATTAAGATATCATATATATATCATATATATCCTGTTTATATATTAATTTATAATAGTACATAAAATTTGGAGATATGAAATGAAATGCATCATTCATAGTACACATGAACTCTAATTTAATTTCTATTTCATATTTTAATGGAATTAAAACTTAATGATACATATGTATATTATAATTAAAGTATAATATCATATATAATTTCATTAACTTCATCTCCTATACATCCCATGTATGGCATGAATGAGTCATATCACTTTGAAGGGGCAGTAGTTTGCACCTCCTAAAATGAAATTATCATATTTACCCACTATAAAAACCATAAATGTATTCTATAAACTAAAAATACCAAAGTATATAAAAAATATAAAAACAATATATATAACATATATATATTGTTCCATATTAATGTCCACTATGAGAGGTGGTTTGGATAAATTTGAAAAATCATCATTTTGTGAGGTAGTAGGTCGTCGTCCACAGAAACAGTGTATACTTTACCCATTAGAAGGAGGTGTGTGTAAGTTTAGTTTGAATACTTATCTTATAAACAACCTAGTATATTGAAGATACTTTAGTTTTTATAAAATAAAGCAATAAAAAGAGTTCAGGGGGTTTTAGAAGTAAAATAAAAGAAAAAAACTTAAGAGAATACATTACCATTAAATCAAGTATCTCCCTTGGTTTGAACCAAAAAGTTTACTTGAATTTTCTTCTACCTTGGGTAAGGATTATATTATGAAGATAGAGATATAGGTAGATTAATTGGGAAATTTTTGGACAATCCAAGGGGCTTAAGAGGTGTGAGTCATGGGTTATAGGTGAGGTATTTTTATAAGGGGGGCTCTTTATGAACGTTTGAAAATGTTATTTTATTATAAACTTATCTTCATTTTAAAATGGTTAAAAACTAATTAAATTCAATGATACGATGACTCATGTTAGAAATAAAATCAT
Organism: Viscum album; assembly: GCA_963277665.1. NCBI lineage: Eukaryota > Viridiplantae > Streptophyta > Magnoliopsida > Santalales > Viscaceae > Viscum > Viscum album. The sequence goes on along the minus strand of OY728138.1, from coordinate 1,697,370,074 downwards.
CCAATAAAAATTGGTTATGTTTTATATATTTTTTAATCTTTATAATATTATTTTTTTAAATCATTCACTAATAAGGTAAACATTGTATCATTATTGTATCATCAAAATATGTATTAATTTGATGTCTAAAAATTATAAACAAAATACCTAGATTTAATAAATATTTTTATCTTTCAAATGAATATTTATAGTAGAATAGATAACTTATATAATCCCATTTAAAATTAATTTACTAAAAGATATATGTTTTTGTTCTTTTGTCTTTACTTTAAATTAGTTAATATAAAGTGTCGTTATCACTCCCAACTGGCTCCATGGGGTCCCAAAATCGACCCAAGGATGCCCTTGGTTGTAAATATATCAACCAATAGGATTAGGACACATGTTATCGTAATTTAATATTAATATAATGTTATTTTGTACCCTTATTTAGCATATTTACCCTTTAACCCTGGAAAATAAAATAGTTACCGATGTAAATATTCTCAATGTATAAAAATAAAAGTTACCTATTTACACAATTTGAAAATTATTATTCCAAATATGGAATCCATTTTTCCAAATTAAAAACACAGAATTAGAAGTAATAAATTTAAAATTAATTTCTATTGTCAAAACCAAAAATGTGTTTTTAAGAAATATTTACTATCAAAAGATTGACACTTGTTTATGTCATATTTTAAAGTGAAATTACATCCAATGCAAACAATTGGATTAAATATTAATAACGTAATATAATTACACATTAAAACCAATTATAAAGATAATATAACCTTATAAATAAATTAGATTAAAGTTTGGTTTTGAATTAAAATACGGTATTTTTCACTATTCATTAAAAACTGGACATTATCATAAAAATACTAAAATTTCATCAGAAGTAAATTTTGATGTCCCAATTCTGAAGAAGAATATTATTTTAAAAAATACAAATAAAAAAGTGACCAAAACTATATTTAAATAAGGTTCCCCATTAAAAGTCAGTAAATCCACTTTTTAATGAATAATGCAGTATTTAAGCTAAAAATTGGATTCATTCATATTTTAAGCTTCTAAAATTTATTGGAATAATATAAAAAAATGAAAAATCATGTATATTAATATTTTAGTTAGTTATTTATGTTCCTGAAAATTCAACAGTTAGGTGTTAACTACCATTTAAAATAATATTATATTATTATTTTTCATTATGAGCCAACGTTGTGTGCAACGTAAAATTTCATAGAAACCTGTTGTTGTGTATCAGGTACGCCATCGAACATATCATCCCAGTTAAGGTAATATTAATATTTAATTCACAAATATTAATAAATTTGAAAATTTTATATTATTTATTTACATAGTATTTTACATATTTCCCCCTTTTGGAAATTGTGTCCTCACAATTTCAAAATTGGGATTGGAAACTTCATTGAATGTCCCACACCGAAGAAAGAGTAAATAAAACTATAACATTAAATGAAATCAAGTGAATTACAAAGGTCACCCGAGATAACACATACTTGGATTACATGAACAGATTCATATGTATGGGAAACTAAGTGTCAAGTTCTAATGGAGAATGATAGAAGACATGATTAGGATGAAGTTATCAAATAGAAAATCAAAAACATGTGATCGGTTAAACGATCTTTGATTCCCCAGTATGAAAGGTTAATAGACAAAAAAATTTATTTAAGTTATATTTCATTAAGTTGAGGAATTTATTTATGATCTTAACTAAAAACATAAGGAAACATATATACTTTTCTAGTATACATTCATCCTTTACTAAATTCATACCACAAACTAATTTTTCCTCTAAACGATAAGTATTCATGACAACATGGTAACACCATAAGCATTAGAATCAACTTCTAGAGAATCACATAATCCACACAAAGAAATATCTATATATTTCCCCTATCATTATACATTAACCAAACCCAAAACGGTTAGTACAAGATCAGATAATCCCCAAAAAAGGATAATCATTTATAAAAAAAATACTACTCTTAATCTCCAAAATTCAACGAAAACCATTCAATATGAAATTTTCTTCAAAATCATTCAATATAATTCAAACTAGGATTGAAATCCAACACTCAGAAGAATTTAATAACATACTGTTCCACAGTAAATCTTAACATTTATCTCTAAATAACATCAACTACTCTTAAAGTCTCATACTAAAGAGTAATTAACCTAAACACATATTCTCAATGAAAGGTTAATAATTTCTTTAAATAAACCAAAACTCTTATAAGTCAATAATAAAAACATAGATTCTTCCAAAATAAAATTCCACCACTACACCTCAATTGAAATCCCAAATTATTCTATTTTCTATAGGCATATAGTGTTTCCCCAAAATAGTGAACATATTCTAAAATAACCTTTATCACTTAATCACCAAATAATTTTCCTATAATAAATATATCCATTTGATAAAAAATATGTTTCCAAAATCTACTTATTCTTGATCCATAAAATAATTTATCTAAAATAATAGGTCATCCAAACCAGGGACATCACGTAGTCCAGTGGTAGGTGATAAATCCCAATCGCACTTTGGTTGTGTGTTTGATTCCTAAAGCTTTGTCTGATGCGACGGGTTGTCACACGGTCTATGTGTTGTCCCTTTTTTAAAAAAATTTATAATTTTATAGCATTCCAAAAAATGAGATAAATACCTCAAAAATAACCATGACATATTTTAACCACAAATGTTATCTCATACCTAGCATTTTCATCACAAAAGTAATAACCTGTAACTGCATCAAACTCAAGTATAATATAATCCGTAATGGTTATTTAAAACTATATCTAAATAAGAAAAGATAATTATTCTTTGATTAATATTTTCCTAAATAAAACTTCTGGGTTACACATTCTTGAACAAATCTTCCAAATTAATCTGATCATTAAAAGAGGCTTAATACTTTTAAGAATTTCATCATCCAAAAATATAAAATAACTCTTTAATCCCTTATATGTTGACCCCTTACTCATTCAACATTCTTCAAGATCTATAAACCATTATTTTCTAAATTTTTATGAAATACTTCTTTCATACAAACAAAATCACGAATCATCTCCTTAGATTCTATATTGTCAAAAAATCAGTTAAGAAATAATCTATACCTTTCATTTGTCATTGTATGTTTCCTCAACCTCAATTGGAATGGAATTAGGTATTTGTAAAAATATATTTTTGAGATTCTGGTGATCCCATTCTCGAACCTTATTCATAGGACATCTATTTGTATAATGACCATGCACACCACATTTAAAACATTCAATTGATCCCTCAGAAAGAACATCTTTCACTTTCCTAGATTCAATTGGGTGATTCCATTTTCTATGGAAGGTTCTTGTATTATGACCTTCATTTCCATATCTATAGCATTTTGTCGTACCTTTGAATCATTTTCCTACTTGTTTATTTCCACATCCTTGACACATAGGTTTTTAATATACTTACCATTATGATTATTACCTGAAAACCTGTATGGATTTTTTTCAGCTTATACGATGACTTATAAAAATCACCAATGTTCAGGTGGTCAATCATGACTCCAGATATTTGTATGAGAATAACCACAAGATTTTTCATTGCATATCTCATTTCATTCAGTTGATCATTTAGAATACTGTCACAAATTACTTCACATCCACTGTTAGTTTTGTTCCTACTAGATTCATCTATTTACTAAAACCAAAAAGGTTAGCATAAGTATATCAGTAAAATCCTCATATAATATCTTATGAGGAGGGTAAATAATAAGATAGACTTATTCTTGTTATCTTAAACTGATTCAATTTATCTAAAATAACTATGAATATTTGTAATTTTTTTAACTATTATGGTTCTTCCACTTATGCTTAAATAGCACAGTAACCTATAAAGTTATCTAAACCGACCTTTGATACCAACAAAAAGAACCTGAATGTAAAACATTAAATAATCTTGAATTAAATGAATAATTCATATTGTCGATCTTTTTAGGTTTAGTGTATTAGAGATTTAGGTCGTAACTACTACATTACATCTCAAAAAATTACAAAGTAGACACTTCTACTCTATTTCCATTTTTTCTTAAAATAAAAACTCATTAAACAAATAGCAATGTTAAGTTCCATGTCTTAGACAACATAGATTTTCCTTTATCTCATCCTTGACCAAATTCCACTTAATATCTAGTGAAAACATTTCAAAAAAGTGGGATGAGCATAAAAGAATTAGTAAGGGATACAAAAATAAGGAAAGCTCTTATTTATTCAAAGCAACAAGTAAACCACGAATACTTTATCAAAATTAATAATTCTCACCTTTATAATGTATTAAATACTATTCACAGAATAAAAGATCATTTCATACCCATTTGTAACCAAAATATTACCATAAATCCCAAAGAAAGAACACATAACCTATAAAGGTAACTTATGACATAAACATACTTAAATGGAATAACCAGACTATCGAATTCCACACATATCACTAAATGGAATAGCCATATGGCTGACTTCCATACCCAATGCATTGGAGGTAATGACATAACAACACTTCATGGTTTATCATAGCCCCACCCGTTATTTGGTTTATCACATAACCACCCGTCAAATGTCTAAGTACCATTATAAAATCATAACACGTAAAATATTAAAAATAAAAACAATTCACTAATAAAATTTCATTTCAAATAACAAGTTATCATTTCAAGAAAAAGTCAAAATCAAAATTTTATCAATCCATTTTTAAAACCATTTAAAATATTTAATAAATAGATTTCTTAATCAACGTTCCCTATACACCGTTGACGCTTTTGAATGAAATTTTATTTCCAAAACATTAATGTATATATAAATAAATCCTTAGAACCATTTTTAAAAAATGTTCATTAATGAAAATTATTTTCAAGAATAAATCACTAAAACAATATTTTAGTTAAGGAGTTCATAACCCAATGGGAGATGCTTGAATAAAAATAATTGAGGAATAAAAATTAATAATAACATTATAATATCATGAGAATAAAGGTATTCATGATATAACATTCCAAAAGGAAATATATAACCCATATAAATGTGTATTGGTGCATAACTACAATGGAGCCTCGATGGAATGTAATTTTAGATGAAATCCGTTATAAAGATGGTATCATTAGATTAAGGATAAATAAATTAAATAATTACGCATGAAAAATATAAATACACTCAATATGATTGGTTATTTAGTTTAAAAAATCATAGGTCATTCTCAAAAATTCATAACACAACATAATCAACAAGTAGAAGTTTTACCCAAAGAATTGAAATTGGGTTAAGAAGTTCCCTTAAAGAAATTCGGCAGCCTAACGACGTCACATTATAATTCGAAAAATGATTTGATTATAAAAAAAGATAATCTAATCACTTTGAAATAAAATTTATATAATTAAGGATATATAAAAACATATCCCAATATAAGATAATTAAAATTAATTGAGATAACAAAAAAATATTAATTTCACTAAAAGAAGAGGGTGAAAGGTTTGCCAACCGATTTAGTAACTTACAAAACATACCCCACATGAAAGAAGGATTATACAATGAAAGATATAAATACCCATAAAATAACGTATATTATATAATAAATACAAAAATGGGTAGTACATACACCACCAAAAGGAAATAGTGGCAAATATAGCTTGACTCTCACGGGAATGAAAAGTGAGATGAAAACCCCTTACCATGTTCAAATCAATCGAGTCTGAAGAATAAAAGATAATAACCACCAAAAGAATCATATAATACCATGAATATAAAGAGAATAATGATAATATATATCAAATATCTGTACAAAATACACAACATTCAATAAATAAGTGGCGAACAATGGAAATCTCACAGAATTAAAAGTGATATAAGAAACCCCTTACCTCAAGTATGAATTGACCCGTTCGTTCTTTAATCTCTTGAATAATAAACTAAAGATAATTTATACATTTTTAAGAACATTTTTTGAATTTTTTATTCCTTTTATATAACTTATTACTGTGTAATAAATATTATGTAATCATTTAATTTAATAATGGTCATTTGGTCGATATTCGATACATGAGTCAAAACTGAACTTCTTATAATATCAAGTTACTCATGTAGTCAAAGGATAATTATATCTGGAATTATATTCATGATTTATATGTCATATATATTATATATATCCAATATATATATTTATTTATAATATTAAATAACATTTGGAGAAAAGAAATGAAATGCACCATTCATGGAAACGGTAAACCGTACGTATGCATGAATGCTACTTTCATTTCTATTTAATATTTTAATGGAATGAAAACATAATTATACATAAGTATATTATAATTACCATATAATGTAATTTTTAATTTCATTAAATCCATCCATTATACATCCCACGTTTGGCATTAATGAGTCATATCACTTTGAGGGGGCGATAGTCCGCACTTTCTCAAATGAAATTACCGTATTCACCCACTATGGAAACCATAAAGGTATTCTATAAATTAAAAATACAGAAGAATATAAACTATATAAATAAACTATATATAAAATATAAATACAGTTGCATCATAACAGTGACCATGGGAGGCGGTTTAATGATATTTGAACAGTCATCATTTCGTGAGGTAGTAGTTCATCGCCCAGAGAAACAGTATATTCTTTACCAATTGGATGGAGTTGTGTGTATGTTTAGTTCAAATCCTTATCATACCAACAACCTAGTATATTGAGGATACTGTTTTTTTATAAAATAAAGGAATAAAAAGAGTTTAGGGGGTTTTATATGTAAAATAAAAGAAAAGAACTTAAGAGGGGACATTACATTAAAATCGGGTATCTCCCTTTGAATTGAACCAAAAGGTTTACATGAATTGCCTTCTGCCGAGTGAAAATATTTTAATAAAAATATATGGATTTAGGGAGCTTAATTGGGTATTTTTTTTGACAAGTAAAGGGACTTTAGAGGTGTTAGTAATGGGATAGAGTTGATGTATTTTTATAAGGGGGAGGAGGGCCTCTTTAAGGAAGTTTGAAAATGTTATTCAATTATAAATGTATCTTCTATTTCAAGTGGTCCAAAACTCATTAAAGTCTATGATAATATGACAAATTTTTTAAAAAAAACCTTCCAATAATAATTGAACTAGTTTTAGATATTGTTTTAATATTTATAATCTTATAAATTTAAATCATTCATTTATGAGGTAATCATTGCATCATTATTGTGTCATTACAATTTTTATTTATTTGATGTATAAAAATTGTAACAAATTACCTGAACCTGTCTAGACCTTCAGTAGCTAGGATTTTCACTGAGGTCAATATCTCGTGAGATTCTCCATCTTATTTCTGGATTCAAAATGGAGATAAAGGTTTCATCTAAGAGGTTGTATTTGAAAATATTCCTCCTTACTGTAAATGTTGTTTTAAAATTGGACATTCAACGGAGGAATGTGATACCCAGATATTTGAACCTCCCCACAACATCATTGTTAGTCAATTTAGATGGAAAAAACTGACTCAAAAAGGATCTTAGATGATAATAATATTGATAACACATTGATCCCAAACATCATGGATATCCCCAGGCCTCTTATTGAGATAGCAGCACCTAGGGACAATATGCCTCGCCAGAAGGGTCAAATAAATACCACTATGGAAAAGGGTGAGCTCCCTTCCAAGGAGATTTCACCTCTATTTAAGGTTGCAAATAACCATCAACGTCCTCACACTCCTCCTGAGGCAGTACTTAGAGTGTAATTGTATGATGATACTCAGGTGGATGTTAAAAATGAGAGGTTTACTCCATCTTAAAGTAGTGATTCACCAAATGAAGAAGATAAATCTACTCATATTGAGGATGAATATCTAAGAGCCATGGCCAGGAAAGGAAAAATGTCAATTGTTGATGAAAATTGGTTAATCACCCCTAACCCCAAAAAAACAAGGGAACATAGATATTACTCCCAAATTTAAAGAACTATAGTCACAAGACCATTGGGCATTTCAAGAAGGAAATTCTCTCCCCCCGACACATTTCAATTTGTAAAAGACAAGAAACATGTTGAAGGGGTTGAGAAGCAGAATGTGCGCGATTGTGAAGATCCTGAATCTTAGGTAAAACATAGAGGTAAAATTCTGTATAATTACCTTAGAAAAGTGGAAATTTCAAAAGACACATACCTTGCTATTAAACATGACTTTTCAATGATATATTAAAGAGAGAGTTTCAAAAAACTCCCTATTGTTTTTTTGATAGCTTCTGCTAGTTGTTTCATTATTAATTGGTGGCCTCGCTACTCTTTACTTCTATTTGATTCATCTAAGGACATATATGTTTAATGATATTGATCCTCCTTGGAGGATTCTATTATGAATTTATGGTTTAGTCTACCTTTCATCTCCATTATTTTCATTCTTTGTTGAACTGGTCTGAATGGTTTTTAGAAGCTAGATTTTGGGAAGTACTTTGCGGATCGATGCCAGTGGTTTGTTTCATCCTTTTTTATGCTTCCTTCTACTTCACATTGGATGATTGATAATTTTATGTTTTGTTGATATTTTATAAAGTTTGGGACTGTTTTTGAGATGTCTCGCCTATTTTTTAAAGAAATATGAGATCTGATTGTATGTTCTGAATTGGTGATATTCAGATCTACTAACATTGCTGATTTTTCCCTGATCTGAGTTTCTATGTTTGCTGGGATTTGAAGATCAACCTATATTGAATGAAGCTCGGATTTTATGGATCTTTCTGTTACCTTTTAACACCTTTGGATAGCCAGGTGTCCTTCTTTTCTGCTCAGTTTTTTCTACTTGCCATTGGATCTGAACCAGTTTCTGTTTGGTGTTTTTGAAATGAGGCTTGTCCTGTTATAGGCTAGTTTGGAATGGGTCTGATATGCTATTTTATGGTCTGATATTTGAACATCAATTGATGCTCTAATGTTTTGAGTAATTTTCTAGTTCATCGGTCTATGAAGTTTCCACTTGGAGTCCCTCATCTGAATTCAGGATTGGCCGGTAATAGATACTCAACATTAAATGAAGGGTGAACATGTGTTGAGCTGGCTTTATGTCTTGGTGTGGGTTTTCTTTGAGTATTTTGATGTTCTTCCTTATCTCAATGCTGGTGTAAGTATATTACACCTTGTGTTTGTATGGTAACTTTTTGAATTTAATAAATTCCCTTAGAGGCATAAATTGGGAATCCAATTCATGCCACCACCTTCTTAAAAAAAATATAAAAAAATATTATGATATGGGAAATATTTTTATCTTTAAAATTAATACTTATTTTATAAGAGATAACTTATGTAACCCAATTTATTAATTTGTTTACTAGAAGATATATTTTTTTCAATTTTTTCTTTACATTAAATTAATTAATATAAAGTGTCATTATCACTCCCAAGTGGCTCCATGGGGTCCCAAAATCGACCCAAAAATTCCCATGGTCAGAAATGAATCAAATAAAATTGTATTAAGACATATATTAGGGTAATTTAATATTATTATAATGTTATTTTATTACCCTTATTTACCATATTTACCCTCTAACCATGGTAAATAAAATATTTACCAAAGTACATATTCATAATGACTAAAAATAAATTTTACCTATTTACACAATTTGAAACTGTTGATTGAAAATTTGGAATCCATTTTTCTAAATTCAAAACATAAAGTTAGAAGAAATGAATTTAAAATTAATTCCCACTATCAAAACAAAAAGCGTTTTTAAAAAAAATAATAACCATCAAATGATTGACTCTTGTTTGTGTCCAGTTTCAAAGTGAAATTACTTATAATAACCCATATTGGATTAAATGATAAAAAAATAATATAATTAAACTTTTAAACCAATTAAATAAAAAATAAATCCTTATAAATAAATTATATTAGAAGACATTTTTGAATTAAAATACAGTATTTTTCACTATTCATTAAAAAACGATCATTCTGAGAAAAATAACGAAATATCATCCAAAATAAATTTTGATGTCCCGCATCTAAAGAAGAATATTATTTTGTCAAATGGAAAATAAAAAAGGTACCGAAACTATATTTAAAGATGGTTCACAATCCAAAGGCGATAAATCTACCTTTTAATGAATATTAGATTATTTTATGCTTAAAATAGGATTATTTCTTATTTTAATCCTCTAAAATTTATTCTATAAATGTTAAAACATTTAAAAATATATATATTCATATTGTATTTAGTTCATTACATTCCTTCTAATACAATGGAAAGGCATTGACTACTATTTCAATTAATATTTTACAATTATTTTTCAGTATAACCCAACATTGTGTGCAACGTAATATTTCAAAGGAACCCATTTTTGTGTATCAGGTATTCCATTAAACATATCATCCCATTTAAGGAAATATAAATATTTAATTCTCAAATATTAATAAATATGAAAATGTAATACTTTATTTACCTGGGATTTTACAATATTAATTATGAAGCAGTTAAATCAGTTATTGTATTCTCATTTCCATTGTTTTATAAACCACTATTCACTTTTTTAAAATGATTAAATCAATTTTCAATTAAAAAAATAAACTATTTTATAATGGAACTACAAAATTAATAGGAAACAGAATAGAAATGAAGGAATACATACATGACATGATAATGAAATAAGCCCAATATCATGATTGAAGGGGATAGTAAGAAGAATATAAATGAAAATATTGTGATATTTTACTAATTATATATAAAAATTTATATAATTTTCAATATACCTAATGAATATCAAAAATAATAAATATGTGAATTCAGTTTGGATGATCATATCTGATAACGTCTTATTATATCCAAAGGTGGTTTGAGCTAGGTTTGTTTTTAATCACATGATTTATTTTGTGTAACTAAAGATTTAATGAATAAAATATGATTTCATTAATGGCTTGGTGATGTGAATATTTTTAAATAATATTTAAAGATTATATTCACAATTATGAAATAGTTGAGGAATGAATAGAGACACCATTATATTTTTATATATCATGTTAATTTGGTTTTATGTGGTGTGAAATTGTTTTATGAATGTTGAATATTATATGAAAATTATAATTTCAGTTATGGATATTTTATATTGGAACCTCATTATGACTATAAGGGTAACATAATTAATTATGTTATTGTTGGAAGATTATAAGTTTCCCACATTTCTAGAATCATATGTTTATTATATTCGATACATGGATGAATCATGTAATTGTATTTGTATAGCTCAGTTTGGAAAATTAGAAAATGAATGCGTTGTATCATCTAAATGATTTCCACATATAAAAGATGGCTTTGAAGATATTAATGGGTCTATAGATTTGGTATTTCCCATTTAATGGATCAAATATCATTTCATTATGTCATATTATAATATATGATTGAACTCATCCAACAAATATGAGTTTCTGTAATTACGGGTATTGTGATGAAATTTCTTTTCATTGGTTATTTGGATACATCTATAAAATGTTGAATTATCCCACCCCAACACATCATGAGAAAAATATAGATCATGTCGTTGTGTATATTCTATATTTTAGTGGACTCCAATTTTATAAAAATTATTTATTTTTACTGAGGATATATGACATTGTTCATTGAATAATAGACCATATCAAATCTATTTGATGTTTAAGAATAATTGAAAATTAATTCCATGAATTAGGGTAATTAATAAGAAATATGTTTTGAAGAAAAAATGATATAATTGTTGACATGTATAAACCAAAAGGGAGGAGTTAAATTATAAAAAAATTGTGAAATTTGAACAATACTCCCCAATGGAGGAATCCATGCCATGGTTTTGGGTTCTCTATATTATATAGAAAATATAATTTTATATTTAATGATTGGGAAATTAAGGGAATTATAGGGATTAATTTAAAATAAATAGAACTCATTAAAACTCTATTTTGATGACAGAACCATTGAAAATAATAATGATGTAAGATATGTATGACTAATATCATCCATCAGATTAAGAATTGGTTTCATTTAGTTTTAAAAAAACTCATAATAATTTAGGGAGGAGAGAGACTAAAGATAACTATTATATCTAAATTTTTGAAGCAAAACAAGAAGAGAGTCTTGGGAAACTACTTTTCAACATTTGGTGTAATTCATGAGTGAAATATCGATTAATGGTAAGAAGTAGAAAAATATGACATCTCATTCTAATAAATGTGTCATAAAACAACAATTCCAATTCTATAATAATCTTCATCTAATAGAAGGGATCACTATTTTAATAATATTATGGAATAAAAATTTTAAACACTCATATTGTTGTATATATATAATCTAGCATAAAATAATGTAATTCAAGTTATGTAAGGAAAAGAATATAATACATTAATGATAAATAATACAATAAGAGTCTCACATAGAAGATAAATATTACTTAATTATAATAAATTATTGAAGAGACCCTAATATTGATAAAATGGCCAGGAATTCACTGAAGTAGTGAATAGAATAGAGGAAGATAAAGTGGTCCTTAGATTTTCAATGGTTATTTCTAGAACCTGTATAGGCCTTAAATGATATCACTAAGTGACCATAACCTAAAAATATGCATCCACATAATGTAAGTATACTGTATTTTGGCTTCTCGACACAACATTACCATTATACTACATTGGTTGTCCATTAGTATTAAACTATATAAAATCCATGTGGTATCTTTTCATTACATTTCGAGTTATATATATTATTTTATATTATTATCATAAGAGAAAACAAGTGATTTAATGTGTTCCTACTAACATGGGAATAAGGTTCAAATGGATGAAATAATAACATCAAAGGGAAAAGTTTAAAATCTATAAAAGATATTGATTCACTCCACCAGTCCACTGTTAGGGTGTCTTGTGTCCTTAAAGTATGTATTAGTGCCAAAGGGTCTTTATTTTATCTTCGATTCTCACATCTATTTTTTATTTTTGTTTTGCACATGGTATATGTAGTGAACACTCCATTTTTAGATGAAAAAACTATGATGGTGGTAGAAAGAACTTTCCATGTTATTTTAGGATTGATATAAGGTTTTTAGGGAATTCATTATCTTATATTATAAATTTAAAAGGGATAATAATAAATCATGTATTGTTCAGGCAGATAATATTCTGAATTTATCCTTTTCCAAAAATGTTTCCGAGAACACCACTCATTATTATAATAAATTAAATATGTAAATGATACATCATATTATTTATTGGGGAAAAGTGTTTGTGAATGAGAAAAAGTTATAAGCCAAATAACTATTCAATTCTACCTATATTCGAATTTCATATAGAGGACTATCAATTGGAAGAATACTCTAAAGAATATATAAAAACCCACTGAGGTAAGTGGTATTGATACCACTATTAAATATTCTATTAAAAATTTTAGGAGGATATATGATCATCCATAAATACATATTCTTCTTCCAAAAACAAAATAAGTGGTCATTACATAAGAAAATTGAATGATTAATCTATTCACAAATCTTTTTATCATTAATGTAGTACCCTATTATAAATTTATGACTTAAAGGAAGGTTGGATCAATATGAAATTATTCATGAAGTATATATTATTATCATAGAATATCTGAACCTATAGTATTAATGGATGAATATTGATTAGGTGGCCTTGAATTTTTTTATTTGAAATGAGGTGAAGGACTTTGGTATAAGAGGTATTCATTTAGGGTGGTATTATTTAATTAAAATTTATTTAAATGGGATTATTTAGATATCCAACAATGGTGAATAACCTATCTGGGTTTACCTATGTATATACATAGTGGAAAATGGGCCTTTGATTTAAATTTTATTTAGAAAACATGGCCTTTTTTCACCCATCATGTGTATCCTCTTTATGTTCTAATATCACATGTTGTGCACCCCATGTGTGTGAAATATACCCACCACATAGAATGAATTCCTTAAGATTCCAAATATCTTATTTCACCTAATTTTATTTTATCTTCATTTCATAAGTTTTTTGGTAATATATTTCTCATTTGATGTTAAGAAAAATAATGCCTATGGTGTGCCTCGCCAATGGTCATTTCATCATCCAACATCACCTCCTTCTAGCATAGAACCTTGCCTCGTCAAAATCATATGTTTCCATTCTTCATCCTCGCTTCTCCTTATTTCCCTATACCACTCTCTACAATTTCCTCCATTTAAACCCACCCACCTTGACCATACCTCCTTCAATAACTACATCCCCCGTAATTCTATAGCCCCAGATCCTTTGATCCCTACACTCTACATCCTCAATCAATAGCCACCATACATGCATGATTAACTACCACCCTAGTGGTCCCACTAATACCCACACTACTAATCATAACTCACAGAGACACTAGTCTACCCCTCCTATATGGACTTTCCACTTTCCAATATTTTCACATTCCACATCCACTTCTATCCTTCTAGATTCACTAGGTGGTCCTTTCATTCCATATTACTCCCACACCCTTATTAAAACCAAATAAAATCTCAATATTGTCACCATCCTAAAGTATAAAAACCTTTTTCATCACTCATCATACCTAATTTCCTTCCAAACATCATTAACATTCCATATTCCATCACTTTACAACACTATGGTTTCCACCTTATCGATGTCTACAAATTCTCCGTAGGGAATCCCCTAATGCCTGATGGAGTCACTCACCTACACTGACAACCTTACTACCCCAATATAACCCTACAATTGATATTTTTTTATTCTGTTTCATATATTTATTATTATTATCAAACTTATATCAATGTTTTCTATAAGAAAAAAATATATAAAAATAAAATTTCATTATCCTTTTTAATTTTTATAATATACTTATATTTTTTTATGATTTATATTTATGAGATAATATTATTTATTCATTGTATTATAAAAAATTATAAATATTATTGAAAAACATTATTAATGTGGGTTACCTATGGGCCTATATATTTATATTGTGTGGTTGGATCGGCTGGATAAGTAAAAATATTTTTCATGTGATCTATTATGGTTACAAGACCACATAGGCTCAAGCTCATGCAGGCTTGGGTCACCCCTACAAGACCTATTTATTTTTCATTACTACATAAATGTAAATATAATAAATATTTCTTCATGTTTTCAATTGAAATTTGAATTGTTGATGAATATTTAGAAGATATTGGAAGTAAAATTTCCATAAGAAAATTTATGCTAGAAATAATTCTACATCTCAAAAGAAAACATGATGAGAGGATAAAATTTAAACAATAGGTGGATTCAGGTTTGAATGAGATAACATCCAAACTGAACAAGAAATGATATAATATCAAGGATAGTAGATCAAATCTTATATCCTACAATTAAAATTTTAATAAAAATGTACCTTCCATTAATGTATCTATAAATTTTGACTATAAATTTTGAAACCATGAATCAGTGGGTATGCTGAAGAGTCGTGACAAATCTATAACTAAATTCTCCCATGAAATATAACATAAAACTAAAATATTTGTAGAACAATAGGGAACATCATAATCATGGGTCATTAATACCTTGGTATCAAGGGTAAAAAAACATATTATAATGAAATATCAACTGAAAAAACATTATATCTGGTATGATTTCATTCAATGATTTCATTTTTTTTGTAAAAGTGGACATATGGTAATGGATAGAAAAATAATGGAAGAAAAATAATTTCATAGGTATTCCACCATTGGGGTAAAATAATATAAATATATCATTTCCTGAAAAAATTTGTTATTAAGGAAACATTATATACTATATTAGAGAAAAACATACATATCAATAAAATAATCATTGAGAACAGATTATAATGCACACAAATTATCCCAAGAAAACTGAAAAATTATATGAAGAAATACGAATCATTCTCCAGGTATGATGTGTTGTAAAATGGAACTAAATATTCACCCTGATAAATTAATTTTATATTGGTGCGAATATACATTTAAGAGAACAGAAAAAAATCTTGATTTTGGGGCCATAGATCCTACTTCTATGTAATTTATGGCCACCTATATTTATACTTATGAATATTAATAATTTTCTTTCCATTTAATGGTAGTTAGTCTATTTGAATTTGTATGTGATAATTTCCTAATGTTATTCATATCACCGAAAGTTCCTATAACTCCCCTTCTATGATGTGTACATAGAAGTTCAATTACTATATTATTTAATATATTCTATATGGCTAGATGATATAATCAAATAGAATAGTGTTGATATAAGTTATCAGAAGTAGGGGGAATAAAAGAGATCAATACATCATCTCAAAAAGTTCATTTATTAGAATCTATAATAGAATTATTTTTTTGATAATTTGACCCACCAGAATGAAATTCACATTTATATTTTCATTTGATATTAAAATATGTGGAAATGATCTATTCCCCTTGAAAATTAAAATTATTATTAATATATAACAAGAGTCCCATACCTTTATTTTTTTACATTAATCGAGATGAAATATACTTATGTTGAGGTATGATATACTGGTTTATTTTTTAATGATTTTATATTAATGAATCATCATAGGAAGGTTTTTTCCCTATTGTTCATTAAATAAAACTTATACCTTAAACAACATTATTGAAATTAATCATCCAAGTGATGTCTATGGACAAGGAATTTGGTCAAAAGTTCATTTTCATAAATTAATATTGGATGAAATCGAGAACATATTTTCATGAGAACATTGTGAAACATACATTATTATATATATCGAGCTAAAGAGAATATATTTCAGAATGTACATTCTTATGAGGCTGTAAGTCAGTATAGGAAAAAATTTCATTATTTATGCATTCCATGTCATTTTTCTATAATCAAACATTTAATAACATCCTTAAACATAAGGTATGTCTCATTTTGACCTATTATCATAAATTTAAAAATGAAGATAAATTAATTGAGGAATGCTGGAAATGTTTAGGAATCCAAAATTGAGTAATTGAATTCTGGTGGCTTGAGGTTGTTGAAATAATTATAGATAAAACCCATTGGAAGGATAGTATAACCCTAATTTTATTCTAGTGTTGAAGCTAATGTTTCACTAATCTATATATCCCACTAATAAACATGTGGGAGTCTACTAGCCTACCTACAGGGTTCCTGGGACACAAGGTCTCAGAATGGGCTACACAAATTAGCAGGTCATACCCCGATGGCCTGTCCATTTATGGTTGACTCTTCTTTTTATCATAAAATATTTTTTAAATATTTCTATCATCTCACGTGACATATAATTAACCTGTAAAAATGAAAATTAATCTCTATGGAATATCTATCTCTATCATTATCTTTTTTAAACATCAAAATATTAGATCAATCTAGTGAATCCAAATTGTTTTGTTCTATCTATTCTATACAAATTATTTTTTATATATTGGAAATATCTAAATATTAATTATGGGTTGATTTCATGTAAGAGTTACAATTTCATATAAAAATAATGTTTCCATTATTCAAATAAATTGAAAATAATTCTATAGAATTTTTATGACTCATAAATTTGATGTGATTATGGTTTCCTTCTAATATCTTGATATTGTAGTTAACACATGATAGAGTGGGTGTTGTTCTAGTGATCATTGACATGAAACATGAGTCGTTCTATGATTCTTGATTTCATAATATCTTTACACCTGATTAAGTAATTACATATCATTTAGGCCCTATATATATCATTTCATAGCATGATTATGTGGTGTGCATGTGTTTCCCCATGAGACCTATTCTTGATATGAATTGTATATGGATGTGTGTTGGTTTAATGAATTTTTCTTAACCTTACATGATTATAAACTGCCTCATTGTATCTTGTGTGTTACATGTGTAGTTCTCTATCTCTGAAATTGGGTGACAAATTTCCAACATATGGGCTAATAAATCCATCATCGTGGAGCATGGATGACGTGATAGATTTACATAATTCTATGATTTTTGGGTCAAATGTGGTGTGATATATTTCCCTAGAATTTGGGTATACATATATTATTACTTATTGTTTACCTCTGCTTAAATTATTTTCATCTAAATAAAAATTATATATTTTGAACTTATATCGTGGACTATGTGTGGTATCTTACTCATTTTAATACTCAAAACTTATATGGTAATCCTTATGAATGTGTTGACTTCATGAATTGAGACCCAATTATGTGAAAGGCACAAATAGTGGCCTGTTGAGAAGGAGCATCATGACAGTTTGAGTTGATGTTTTTTGGGACTCTGGATCATATAATTTCATATTCATATTACTTAGTATCTTCTCTCTTTTTATTGCAAAGGTTACCCACATCTAGGAATTTTTTTTGTTATATTATTAACAGCTCAAATCATTTTATCATGGTTAGATACACAATTCTAATTTCTTATGAATTATTTTCCTCCCATATTATTAATATTATTGTTCTTTTTAATTATTATATTTTAATTTGTTTTCTATCTATTACAAAGGGAATAGTCTCCCCATGATGCCTCTCAAACTGTCACTACTGATTGGTAGACTCCTATTTATAAGGTGGAATGCCGGTGGCTATGTGACCTACTCATCGAGATCATGTGATTCTAGTCAAGGTGTTACAAAATTTAATCAGTTTCCTATTTTCATTTATTTTGACTTTATTTCATATGTGGTTGAATAGAAATAGTATGGTTGGGTCTTATTCCAGAGAACCATGTTAGCTTCTTTCAATAACATTATAGGTCAAAGTTGAGATTTTAGGAAAGTTGTACTGATGTTATTATTGTTCATTATTACCATTTTATTATTTTACCTTGGATGATATTATTTATTATTGAATCCATGGTTTATGGGATTTGGGAAACATATATGCATCATCATTAATAAATTAGGTTTACATGTAATATTCCTACTGTTTTCATTTTATAGGTGTAAATTTATTAAATGCATTTTGAAGTTTTTGATATATTCCATTATGGTATATTATTTCTTAAATTTAATTATTGAAACTAGTGAAAACTAATATTGTTGAGTATATATATTTCTATGACTGACTTAAAGGTTACATAGTCATGGATATGGCCTTATGTAGTTATAGGGTGGTTGTATCTTGCAGCTATGAGTAGCCTCTTTGGATTAGTCTCTAGATATATTTATTCCCCTTTAGTGTTCCTGTAGAGTATTAAATAGTTTTCGCATACTAGATAATTGATCATTTATAATAGTTTTTTTCAATTTTTGATAATATGTTATAGAAACCAAATGGAAGTTGGACCGAATACCCCTGAAAGGGAGGGTGCACCAATTTCACCATCTTCTTATACAATAGGGTGTAGGTGGGAAAGTTCCTTTAACCCCCACCAACATATTATCCCATAAAACCAATCCAACCTATACTATTCTAACAAGTTCCTTCTTATGGTGAGGTATTGCAATGTTCCATGGCTGACTATACTCATGAATTTTAAATCCAGAATCTCTTAGCCTTCCAGGGAACTAGATTCCCATATAATGGTATGAATTTAAAGGAATTATTGATATGATATTTGACCTGTTGGAGACTCTGGATGATTATAAAGTGAAATTGGATACTTTTATTACTCAAGGCCTTCATTGGAGGATGTGGAACATCATGAATTAGGTATGAAATTGAAATGGACCAATGTGCTTAATCATTAGGGAAGTTTTATTTGAGGAATTATTCCATGGTGGGATGAATCTATATCTTTCTTAAGAGTTAATGGAGAATCAACATGGGATGATGTTTGAATCATATTATTCTTCACAATTCAATTTGATCTATGGTATTTTCTAGTTGACTAGATACATTACATAAATCAACATTTATCGAAGATGAGTTTCCTTTATAATGTCTTAGGGGTACATTTCTATCTGTATTAGTGAGTGTGATGGTGTAGCTGGTACAGTTGGACTAAATCCTAGTCAGTTTGGATCCATTATAGTTCGGTTGGATCGCATGACCCATGGTGTAGAGTATATAATGAATCCATCCCATTCTCCTCTTGTGGTAAACCATTACCCATATTTTATTCAAGAATATTTATCTAGGGTTCCATTGGATAGGAATATTTAGTATTAAATTTGACTATTTATTAGTTTGAAAATAATATATATTCCATCTTACAATATAGAACCTAAAAAGTTGAAAGAGATTAATCTACAACAAGAGGATACATAATTAAAGGTTTTTATTAAATAAATCACATTCTCTTAGAGTGATTTGGGGTTTTTCACCATGAATGTGAACAATATTCTTCAATTGTGTGTATAAAACATGAAATTAAATAAAATTACATTTGAAAACAAGAACCATTTGACAATGATGGACAATGTGATTGACTAGATTATGATATCTAATAGTTTCTCAATGATCTTGTTACCATAAGATTCCTTTTAAAGAGATGGTCATGTTTAATATTGATTTTAACAGTATATATGGTTTTTGTGTATCTTATTAGGCCTTTACTAATAGAAAATACTATTATAATTTTCACAACTATAATAATGAGAATCCATCACCCATACATGGACTCCTTCAATTTTTTTGTTCATTAATGTAATCCGTAAATATTTATATACTTTGTAATAACATGATAGATAATATAATGTTTAATTTAGTACAAATATAGTGAAATAAATTTACACTAAGATAATGATGTTTTTCATTTTGATCCCAAAATCGTGTTTTCTCTAGCCTGTGATTTCCAAAAAAAGAATATTAGTTAATTTGAGGAAGGTATAGTATATTATATGTTAGTACAGAACTCAGAATGTGTTTCATATTTAGACGTTCCATGTATTAATTTGATACTATAATTAGTTCATTTAGGATTTTTCCCATTTGGCAGTTCCCATGATATTGTTTATTAAGGGGAAGTAATATTGAAATGGAATGATCGATGTTAAGAAAGATTAAAAGAGTATAATATAAAATTGTAATCATATATGATTCTTAGTTTTTTGAACTGGAAATTGGGTGGACAAAATATTGTCATGATTCTAGTGTATTTTAGGAGTTTTCATGATACAACATAGTAAGGATGTTTCATAAGTGTGTAATCAGCTACAACATCATCAGTGAAACTAACCTACCCAAGAACTGGAGTTATATGTCATGGTTTAACTATTTAAGTGAAATTAACACCACCTCTTAAGTTGGATATGGTGTAGTATATATAGATTATATGATGTTTTAGTATTTCCTATTCAAATGGGACATGAATCATTATCAGTGTAATTTGGTATGGTACCAATGGATATTTGAATTTGAGATGGTGTACGATCCTAGAAAATGTAATTTTTTACCATGACCTTGGATGGAAGGTGAATGTACATTCAGTGTGAATGGGATAAAAATTGTGGAAGAAGATGGCATTATTGGTAGACAAGTATATGGGAATGAATCAAGATCATAGAGTAGTGACTTGGTAACCCTGGGTTATTATTCCCTCAATGGTGTATAATGTAATGGATAGTCAAGTGTGTGTTCCCCATTTTCTCATAATTAATGAATTCATGGTGGTGGATGACTCTATTTTTTGGATGGACAATAGAGATATTTTGTAATACCCCGAGATTAAATAAATGATTTGTTTATTTCATTTTTATAAAGTCAATATCAATTTTCACAAATTTGTAATTAAATATTAAATTATTATAATAACAATTTCATAAATACATTTTGATTAAATACTACTTTTCTAAACATGAAATTATTTTGGGAATATGAAAGTATTACTAATAGATATATGTATTATAATTAAACAACAAAAATATGTTTTAATAAAATCGTTTATGAAATGATTTTTAAATTATTTTGTCATAAAATTTAATTCAATTAATAATATTTAAAAAATAAAATAAAATAAAGAAGTGGTACATATGAAAATTAAAACATTAATTGTAATTTCATTTTGATGATTATAAAATAAAATATTCATAAGTTTCAACAATGAATTAATTATTTTATAAATGATTTTTTTATAGACAATGTTTTATTTATAATAATATAAATTAATTATACTATTATACAGTATCATAAAGTTATATTATCTAATATATTAAAAAATAAATATAATCGAAGTTAATATTAATTTTTTTTAAATTAGAATTATGATTTATAATATATAAATAAAACTAATTATGTATATATATATAATGATGAGAAACAATATATATATATATAATATATATAAAATAAAAAATGAAAAATAAATTGGGATTATGGATGGGAGTTTGATCATGTATAGTGTAGGGGTAGAGTTTCGGGTTTTTGTTATGGGGGATTCATGGGTGAAGGTCGAGCATAATTCCAACCGAGCTCGATAGGATAGTGGTGTTAGAAGTCTTCGACGATGGAGTTGAGGTTGACGATAAGTGAGGAGTCAAGCCACATGATGGTTAAAGCTGATCGGATGTATGGAATATGGATTCGTGTTTGAAGGAAGAACATATCTATTTTTCATTTAAGGATTCAGTTTTGTTGAGGCAGGTCTATATTTTTTTTATGTCCAGATATGTGAGTATGTCTAATGAAAAAATCTTATGAGAATAGACTCAATAGTTATTTGTTTTGTCATTTTATTCATTTTCCTCTGGAAATTGTCGCCTGCTCAGAGTTCTTATTATATGATTATGAATTCCTCTACAAGATAGATGGAAATTAATTATTTAAATTATTCAAAAATTCTTAATAGTATCTTCAGGTAAAATTTTTATTATTATCTCCTTCAATATGTCTTCAATATTATCAGTATCATATTAATTTTTTTAATACTGATATGAAAAATCTATCAATATTTCATGAATCCGAACTTAATTATACCTTTTCAACATTCAATTATATTTTCTATCATTTTCAATAGTTTTGTATTGAAAAATTAATTAAATTTATCACTTGTTTCTTGACCTTTTTTGGTAGCGGCAATATATATAAATTATATGTATCTCTAGTCCGCGAAGCATTCGATCAAAACCACATGTTCTGATTTATCATGCCATTCGTTCTTAGATGTTCCACCTATAAAGAATCTCGACTGAGAGAAATAATCAGCATAATATTTGACTTTATACCCCCTTTTATTTCCAATTCTGAGAATTTGAGAGTTATTGTGAGTGTGAGGATAGTTGGAAGGTGAAGGCTCCAATGTAGGTATCATGTACAAAAATTGAGTGAGGTATTTCTTAATGTTCATTTGGAAACTCATTTTTCTTTCCTGAAATAATAATTTTGTAAGGGATTTCATAATGTTCTTTTGGAAACTCATTTTTCATTCCAAAATTATAATTTTGTTTGGGACTGTTTCTTTATTATTTTCTATGCATAAGTTATTTTATAATTTTATAATTCCATCCCTTTCCATTCTTTTGTTCTTCTAAAATTGGTAAAATATTTATTTGTTTAAAACCAATGAAGAATATGATGCTAACTTCAAACATAAGTTATATATTCAATTATTGTTATCACTTTTCAAATTATAAAAAAGCTTAATTTATTAATGTTTTTTTCTTCTGTAGGGATTTATTTTTATTTTATAAAACATGTTTTATTTAAGGTTATGTAAGGATATTTTTGTTTATTTGATTTATGGTTTATTTTCATCTAAATTATATTCATGAAATATCATTTAAATTTTATTTTATTTAATAATTCCAAAATTTTTGATTTAATTTTATTGTTTTGGGGTAAGAGATTAAATATTCGTGGATTCTTTATTTGCACTTTCAATTTTATTTTATATTTTTAAGGAATAGTTTGATTCTTTATTTTAAAATTATGATTTTATGTTTCAAACTTATTTTGAATGGATTAAGATTATATTTCATATGAATTATAATAATTATTGTTTTAATTATTTATTTATTAAAAAATATATAGAAATTTATTATTTATGGAGTATTATGAATTTAAATGATGGATCTACATGCATGTCATACTCATATCAAAATTATGGCCATATATTGATATATTTTCATGGAATTTCATACAAGCATACAAATGTATATATATAGGTATATACACATATACTTGACTATTAAATAAACTTTACAAAAATAGATTTTTATGGAAATATGGATGAAATTTTATGTTCGTGGATGTTGATTAATCTTTCGTGTGATTATGCAACGTCATGTATCATGATATTTTATTTTACCAAGTCGAATATATAATTTTCAGTAAATATTTTAATTTATTTCATCCAACTATGATTATAAATATATTTTTGAAACTAAAACACTAGTGAATATTATATGTATATAAGAAAAGATAATATGAAATGTTTTATAAAACTGGTACTCAATCATTGGAAATAAAATAGGGAATTGGATAGTGAATCTATCCCACAAGTGGGTAGGCCCAAGATAGCCTTTAGAGTTACGAGTGGCCTTAATTGTTTTGTGTTAAGATCTTGCTTAAAATTATCAACTGAATCAATCGATTAGTTTAAAAGTATTCTGAAAGTGTAATTATTATTTTTTAAGAATTACAAATGTGGTTTTACAAATGTATTCATAATTTAATTTTCCATAATGTTTTATCAAAATGATATTTTAATGGTATTTATTATATGTTTTCAAAAATCCTTACTGGGTAATTTAATTCTCACACTTTATTTTAAATTGATTTTCACATGTATCTTAGACGTTTATTTAAAGATTTCATCGCTTTTGGAGTTAGCACGTAGGGAAGCGTAGTGGATAATTATTTTATTTTTATTCAACTATGATAAATGTAAGGCTTTGACTAATCCTCTAGAACCTAGATAGTTAAATTGCCATCGTGTGTGTAATATGATGTGTAATTATTCAATTACTTTTATAAAAAAATTACACCACATTTTTATGCACTATTCCCGGAAGTGTGGGCTCGTGTCGTTATATTTGGAATCAGAGGAATAGTCTATATAAGGCCCCATCCTTAAACCATACTTAATCATGAGTTATTACAAGATTAGACATTGAGGATCTTTTCAGGATTAGAGTTTTAGAGAATTGGATCATAAAACTTGCATTACATTCCACATTTAAACAAAGTGGTTACATAAAAGAATGTATTTATTTTTCCCATCAACGGAAACATATTTAAAATAAAACATGGGTTCTTTATTGACACTTCCTTGACACTATCATCATATTATGTACCCTTCCCTTGACCTGTGAAAAACATTTCAAAAACCTGGGATTAGCATAAAAAGCTCAGTAAGGGATATAAAAATATGGAAAGGAAACATGAGTACATGTATACATAAGAATGAAATCATACTTTACCCATATAACATAAGCACTTTAACATACCTCATAAAATCATGAATAAATCATATAAATCATAAGACATAAAGGTAACATGAGGCATTCATAACATTCTTACGTAGGGAGTAACCCTCTTGGTTTTGTTTGGAATACCCATCACAGTATATTCCCTAAATCTCTTCGGAGAAACATTAAAGTTTAACCCCTTCGGGTTACCCGATGCATTGGAGACGTATATCGGGCTCACCCGCCATTAGTTTATCACGGAACCACCCATCTTCATAATAGTTCCCAAGAACCATAACATAATCGTATCACATAAAACATGAATTAAGTAAACATAACATTTCCACTTTTCAATCACAAGATATCAATACCACAGATTGGTATAAAAACATTATGAAATCCATTTTCAATACCAAAATAAAATAAAAGTAAAACATGGTATTTATTTTTCATTTAAAAAATGTATGGCGTTTAGAGGAATATGAAACTCAAATAATGGTCACAGCGGTGTAGAAGTTGTTGTCTCCACATACGTACGACAAAAACATTCCCTTTTGTCATTTAGTAAAACGCTTTGTATAAAAAATATTCCTTTTGGAAAAACGTAAAATTGAAAGGGGTTTATACACCTTATAAAAGAAGGTTGTGTATAAAACAAAATATTCTTCAATGAAAGGAGATTGAGATGAAGTCCAATACAAAGACGGTATCCTTGGATTAAGGATAAATCAACTACATAATAATGTGTTACAAACTAATACACCAAATATAAGTGGATATTAAGTGTAAAAAAATCAGAGTTTATTCAAACATATTCATAGAACGACATATTCATGGAGTACAAGCTTGTCCCAAAGAATCAAAATTGGGTTAAGAAGTTCCCTTGCAAAAATTTGACAGCCTAACGGCGTCACTACAAAATTCAGAAAATGAGTTGATGAGAGATAAAAAGGGTATCTCATAACTTGGACATAAAATTTAAATCACTAAGGATATAGAAGAACATATCCCAAAATAATTTTATGTGAATTAAAAGACATAACAAAATAAGTCTTTTAAAAAGAGGAGGGTGAAAGGTTCCCTTACCGACATGGGTATCTTTCGAAATATACACCCCGTGAAAGAAGGACAATACAACATTGATGTAAATACTCATAAATGAAAGTATATTACACAATGAGTAAAATAATTGGAAGTACATAAAACACTGAAAGGAAATTGTAGCAAATGTAGCATAAATCTCACAGGAATAAAAGTGAGATGAAAAATACCTTACGAAAACTCGGTAGCCTAACTGCGCTACATACAAATTCCAAAAATGGATTGATGAGATCAAATAGGGTATATCATCATATTAAAATAAAATGTACATCAAGAGGAATATAAAATAACTCCCCCATCATAAAAAATAGGAGCTTAAGAGAAGTGACATAAAGGAGAGTACTTTAAAATAAAGAGAGAGGTTAGATCTCTTACAAAAAATCGGCAGCCTAACGGCGCCACTCAAAACTTCCAAAATGGATTCATGAGAGAGAATATGGTCTCTCATCATATGAAAATAAAAATTACAGTAAGAGTAATATAAAAAAACATCCCAATCACAATAAATATGAGCTTAAAAGGAATGACATAAAAGAGTGTACTTAAAAAGAAAGAGAGGAGTAGGATCCCTTACCTCGGGTCCGACTTGACTCGATCGTTCTTTAACGTCATGAATAATAAACTTTAGTAAATTTCTACTTGATTCAGAACCTTTTTCAAGTTCATTATTTCTTTTATATCACTTATTTCCATGTTATAAACATTATGTAATCGTTTAAGTTAATAATGTTTGTTTTGTCGATATTTGGTTCTTAAGTCGAAAGTGGACTTCTTACAGTTACATGTTGTTCGTGTGGTCAAAGGTTCATTATATCTAGAATTATATTCATTATTTGGATATCATATATATCATATATATCTAGAATATAAATTTATTTATAATATTACATAATCATTTATAGGTAATAAATGAAATGAACCGTTCATGGAGACGGTAAGCCGTACGTACGCATGAAAGCAACATTCATTTCTATGTCATATTAATGGAATTAAAACTAAATGAGAGGTATGTATATTTTAATTCCAGAATTTTATTCATAATTTATATGTAACATAAATCATATATAATAACTTTAAATACATCCTTTATACATCCCACATATGGCATTAACGAATCAAATCACTTTGAGGGGGCGGTAGTCCGCACTTTCTAAAATGAAATTGTCGTGTTTACCCACAATGGAAAACATAAAGTTATGACACAAAAGACAAATACAGAAGCTTAAGTAAAACATAAACATATTATATATCATATATAAATATAGTGACATCTTAATGTCCACCTTTTATGGTGTTATATGAGTGTTGAACAATCATCGTTTCGTGAGGCAGGAATTCACCATCCACAGAAACTGTATGTTCTTTATCCATTTGATGTAGGTGTGTGTAATTGTAGCTCGAATTATTCTTATAAAAACATCCTAGTATATTGAAGATAATGGATTTTTTACAATATAAATTATTAAAAAGAGTTTAGGGGGTTGTAGAAGCAAAATAAAACAAAAGAACACAAGTGAAAATATTACCTTAAAATCGGGTAACTCTTTTCGATTTGAGCTCAAAGGCTTCCTTGGGAAGACATCTACCCAAAGTGAGGCTTCTAGGAGTAAGAGAGGGATTTCGAGAGGCCAAATGATCAGGGGTTGGCCGATCCAAAGGCTTTAGAGGTTTGGGTAAGGTGGTAGAGGTGGGGGCCTTTTATAATAGGAGAGGAGGGGCACTCTTGTAAAATTACAAAATGTTACTTTATTTTTAAATGATTTTCGTATTTTAAAGGTCCCACATTGATGTATTTCGAGGATAAGGTGGTAAGGGTTCGAAATATACTCATAAAATAGGCTTTTGAAAAGTTTAAGTTATAGTTTTAACATTATCTTTTCATTTTATTTAAATCCTTTATTAATGAGGTAATCGCTGCATCATCATGATGTCAAAAATAATTTAATTTATCTAATGTCTAAAAATTATAAAAAATTTATCATGATGTATTAAATCATTTTATATTTCTAATGAATATTTATATTCAAACATATGACTTGTATAACCCCATTTTAAAATTATTTTAGTGAAACACTTCATGCTTGTGACATTTTTATTTTCACTTTAAATAAAAAGGTATTTACGTCATTTTCCAACCAATGTGGCTCCATGGGGTCCCCAAGTTGACCCATGGATTTTCATGGTTGTACATGACACATTAAATGAGGATAGGACATGTGTATAGGTCATTTCACATTATTAAAATATTATTTTTACCTTAAATTACACTAATTACCTCTAATCGCGATTAAGAACATAAAAGTTATTATTCACCAAAAAAATTATTTTAATCCCATTGAACCACATTTTACATCATAATGACAACCATGTATGTTGGATTTTTGAAATTTAAAACACAGTGTTGGAAAAGATTCATTTAAATGAAAAATCAGTTTCTTTAACTACCACTTAATGGTTTCACTATTCATCAAAAATTGAAGTTCTTCAGAAAAATACCAAAAATTTAACCTAAGCTATATTTGATATTCCGAACTCAAAAATGATGTCTATTTTAAAAAATTCAAAACATATAAGTTGCATTAATTAATTTAATAATTAATTCCCACTGTTAAAACAAATAGCGTGTTTTTATGAAATAATATCTATTAAAAGATTGACACTAGTTTAAGTCAAATTTAAAAGTGTAATTAATTCCAATGACCACAATTGGATTAAATGGTAAAAATATATTCTAATTTTACTTTAAAAACAATTCAAAAGATAATCTAAACATATAAATAAATTAGATTAAAAATAGGTTTTGAATTAAAATACAACATTTTTCACTATTCATTAAAAAATGAACTGTATTGGAAAGATACCAAAAATTTACACAAAGTAAATTTTGATGTCTCTATTCTAAAGAAGAATTTTATTTTGTCAAATATAACACCTAAAATTTTCAGAAAGTGGATTTAAAAGAGGTTTTCCATCAAAAGGCGGTTAATCGACCTTCTAAAGAACATTATAATTTTTACGGTTAAAAATTGAATTCATTCACATTTTTAATCCTCTAACATTTGTTGTAAAAAGTAAAAATATTTGACAAACATATATAATCATTTTGTAGTCAGTTCTATTCATTCCCTCCATTACAATGGCTAGGCGTTAACTACCATTTAAAATAATATTATTTTATTATTAGAGTGCAACGTAAGATTTCCAAGAAACTCGTTGTTGTGTATTGGGTACGCCATCGAGCATAGCATCCCCATTAAAGTAATATTAATATTTTATTCACAAATATGGATAAATATAAAAATTTCATATTCTTTATTTACCTGGGGTGTTACATCCTTACTACCTTTTGGGAATTTCATCCTCACAATTTTAAAATTGGGCTTAGAAACATCCTTTCAAGTCCCACATCAGAACAAGAGTCGGTAAAAAATCACTTTAAAATAAAGAATGAGAAGTACAGAGGTCACCCGAGTTAACCCATACTAGGATTACATGTAGGAAAACATGGACATTGAGGAGAAAACATAGGGTAATGTTCTGATGGAGAGTGATAGAAAACATGTTTAGGAGAAATTTAACCACAAGAAAAACACAAACTTGTGATGGGTTAAACGGTATTCGATTCCCCAGTAGGAAACGTTAATAGACAAAAAATTTGTTTTTTTATTGAGGAATTTATTCATAAGGAAACATAATTACTTATCATCTTGAATTTCAACTTTTATTAGATTTCTTACACAAACTCATATTTTCTCCAAAAGACGAGTATTTAGGAAGACTTTTTCACTATAATCAACTTCTAGAGAAACACCTAATCCAAAAATGAGAACTATATACTTTCCGTGCCTTTATACATTAACCAAAACCAAAATGGTTAGTACAATATCAGATAGTCCATAAAAGGATAACCCTTTATAAAAGGAAAATCTATTCTTAATCTCCAAAATTTGTCCAACAAAACCCAAAGTTCAACGAGGACCATTTGAAAAACAATATTTCCATAAAATTCTTCAAAGTAAACCAAACTAAGATTGAAACACAAATATTTGAAGGATTTAGTCACATAGTCTTTCAAGGTACAAATTAACTTTTATCTCCAAATAACATCAGTTGCTCTTAAATTCTCATATTGAAAAGTAATTAACCTAATCACATTTCCTCGATGATAGGTTAATCATTTCCATAGATAACCCAGAATAAACTTACTCCTGATTCCTACAGTCATATAACTAAAAAGAATTAGTCAAACTAACTAGCGACTTCACGTAGTCCAGTGGTAGGCAATAAATACCAATCGCACTTTGGTTGTGGGTTCGATTCCCACAGCTTTGTCTGATGCGACGGGTTGCCACACGGTCTGCGTGTTGTCCTTTTTCCAAAAATATATAATTCTTAAAACATTCCCCAAAATGAAATAAAATATTAAAAAATGATCATAACATATTTTAACCTCATGTTTATCTCATGCCTTTCATATTCCATCATAACATATAATAACCCATAATTTCCTCAAAAGTAAGGATCATATAAACTCTAATGGTTACCTTTATAATTATTACCTGAACTTCCACATCGATTGGACATCTCGTTCATGATGCATTACAGATCATACCAAGGTTCAAGTGGTTGATCATGAATCCTTGATAGTTGGTTTAGAACAACCACAAGTTTCCTCATTAAATCCCCCATTATATCTAGTATCTTAATCAGAGAACCACCACAGTTTCCTTCAAACCTGTTGTCTCTTTGGTGGCTCATGATCCATCCATTCACTAAAAATAGAAATGTCAGTGTGAGTATATCAACAAAACCATCATGTACTAATGAGGAAGGTAAACACTAAGATATACTTACTCATTCACTTTATCTAAAACTAGGAATCTTTCTGAAATCCTAACCATTATGGTAACGTCACTTGTGCTTAGAGAATACCCTAACCTCTAATGTTATCTAAACCGACCTCTGATGCCAACTATAGATCCCTAGACTGAAACCTTACTTAATCTTGAGTTATTACAAGATTACACATTGAGGATCTTTTCAGGTTTAGAGTTTTAGATAATTAGATCATAAAACTTGCATTACATTCCACATTTAAACAAAGTGGTTACATAAAATATAGTATTCATTTTTCCCATCAACGGAAACATATTTAAAATAAAACATGTATTCTTTCTTGACACTTCCTTAACACTATCATCATATCATGTACCCTTCCCTTGACCTGTGAAAAACATTTCAAAAAATTGTGATGAGCATAAAAAGCACAGTAAGGGATATAAAAGTATGGAAAGGAAACATGAGTACATGTATACATAAGAATGAAATCATACTTTACCCATAAATCATATGCACTTTAACATAACTCATAAAATCATGAATAAATCATAGAAATCATAAGACATAAAGGTATCTTGAGGCATTCATAACATTCTTACGTAGGGATTAACCCTCTTGGTTATGTTTGGAATACCCATCACAGTATATTCGATAAATCTCTTCATAGAAACCTTAACGTTTAACCCCTTCACATTACCCAATGCAATTGAGAGATATATCGGGCTCACCCACCCTTAGTTTATCGTGGAACCACCCATGTTCATAATAATTCCCAAGAACCATAACATAATCGTATCACATAAAACATACATTAAAGAAACATAGAATTTCCACTTTTCAATCACATGATATCAATACAACACATTAATAAAAAAACATTATGAAATCCATTTTCAATACCAAAATAAAAGAAAAGTAAAACATGGTATTTATTTTTCTTTCAAAAAAAGGTATGGCTTGTAGAGGAAGCCTAAACTCAAATAATGGTCACGGTGGCTGAAAAGTCGTTGTCACCGCATACGTATAACAAAAACATTCCCTTTTTTCGTTTAGTAAAACGCTTTGTATAAAAAAGATTCCATTCGGATAAACGTAAAAGTCAAAGGGGATTATACACCATATAAAATAAGGTTGTGTATAAAACAATATATGCCTCAATGAAAGGAGATTGAGACGAAGTCCCATACAAAGACGGTATCCTTGGATTAAGGATAAATCAATTAATTAATTATGTGTGACAAACTAATACACCAAATATAAGTGGATATTAAGTGTAAAAAATCAGAGGTTATTCACACATATTCATAGAATGACATACTCCAGGAGTACAAGCTTATCCCAAAGAATAAAAATTGGGTTAAGAAGTTCCCTT
This sequence comes from Viscum album, assembly GCA_963277665.1. Lineage (NCBI taxonomy): Eukaryota > Viridiplantae > Streptophyta > Magnoliopsida > Santalales > Viscaceae > Viscum > Viscum album. Next base: position 1,697,337,480 of record OY728138.1, on the reverse strand, counting down.
GCAAAAATTTGACAGCCCAGACAGCGTCACTACAAAATTCAGAAAATGAGATGATGAGAGGTAAAAAGTGCATCTCATCACTTGGACATAAAATTTAAATCACTAAGGATATAGAAGAACATATCCCAAAATAATTTTTTTGTGAATTAAAAGACATAACAAAAGAAGTCTTTTAAAAAGAGGAGGGTGAAAGGTTCCCATACTGACATGGGTGTCTTTCGAAACATACACCCCGTGAAAGAAGAAAAACACAACATTGATGTAAATACTCATAAATGAATTTATATTACACAATGAGTAATATAATGGGAATTACATACACCACTCAAAGGAAATTGAGGAAAATTTAGCATAAATCTCATTGGAATAATAGTGAGATGAAAAATCCCTTACGAAAACTCGGCAGCCTAACGGCGCCACTTAAAACTTCCAAAAAAGGATTGATGAGATCAAATAGGGTCTCTCATCATATTAAAATAAAATTTACAGAAAGAGTAATATAAAATAACATCCCCCATCATAACAAAGAGTATCTTAAAAGAAGTGACATAAGGGAGAGTACTTAAAAAAGAAAGAGAGAGGTTAGATCTCTTACGAAAATTCGGCAGCCTAACGGCGCCACTCAAAACATCCAAAATAGATTGATGAGAGAGAATAGGTTCTCTCATCATATGAACATAAAAATTACAGTAATATTAATATAAAATAATATCCCAATAACAAGAAATATGAGATTAAAAGGAATGACATAAAAGGGTGTACTTAAAAAGAAAGAGAGGAGTAGGATCCCTTACCTCAGGTCCGACTTGACTCGATCGTTCTTTAACGTCCTAAATAATAAACATGAGTTAATTTCTACTTGCTTAAGAACCTTTTTCAAGTTCATTATTCCTTTTATACCACTTATTTCCATGTTATAAACATTACGTAATCATTTAAGTTAATAATGTTTGTTTTGTCGATATTTGGTTCTTCAGTCGAAAGTGGACTTTTTACAATTACATGTTGTTCATGTGGTCAAAGGTTCATTATATACAGAATGATATTCATAATTTGGATATCTTATATATCATATATATCCAGAATATACATGTATTTATAATATTACATAATCATTTAGAGGTAAGAAATGAAATGCACCATTCATGGAGACGGTAAGTCGTACGTACGCATGAACGCTACTTTCATTTCTATGTCATATTAATGGAATTAAAACTAAATGAGAGGTATGTATATTTTAATTCCAGAATTATATTGATCATTTATATGTGACATAAATAATATATAATAACTTTTAATACATCCTTTATACATCCCACATATGGCATTAACGAATCAAATCACTTCGAGGGGGCGGTAGTCCGCACTTGCTAAAATGAAATTATAGTGTTTACCCACAATGGAAACCATAATGGTATGCCAAAAAAGAAAAATACATAAGCTTAATTAAAACATAAACATATTATATATCATATATAAATAATGTGAAATCTTAATGGCCACCTTTTAAGGTGTTATATGAATGTTGAACAATCATTGTTTCGTGAGGCAGAAATTCGCGATCCACAGAAATAGTATGTTCTTTAACCATTTGATGTAGGTGTGTGTAAGTGTATCTCGAATTATTCTTATAAAAACATCCTAGTATATTGAAGATACTGGAGTTGTTACAAAGTAAATGTATAAAAAGAGGTTAGGGGGTTGGAGAAGCAAAATAAAACTAAATAACACAAGTGAAGACATTACCTTAAAATCGGGTAACTATTTTTTATTTGAGCTCAATCGCTTCCTTGGGAAGACTTCTGCCCATATTGAGGCTTCTAGGAGTAATAGAGGGATGTGGAGAGGAAAAATAAGCAGGGTTTGGCCGAGCCAAAGGCTTCAGAAGTGTGGGTAAGGTGGTAGAGGTGGGGGCCTTTTATAAGAGGAGAGGAGGGGCACTCTTGTAAAGTTACAAAATGTTACTTTATTATCAAATAAGTTTCTGATTTTAAAGGTCACAAATTGATGAATTTTTAGGATAAGGTGGTAAGGGTTCGAAATATACTCATCCAATAGGTTTTTGAAAAGTTTATGTTATAGATTTAACATTATCTTTTCATTTTATTTAAATCCTTTATTAATGAGGTAATCTCTGCATCATTATGATGTCGTAAATAATTTAATTTATTTAATGTCTAAAAATTATAAAAAAACTATCATGATGTAGGAAATCTTTTTAGATTTCTAATTAATATTTATAGTCAAATATATGACTTGTATAACCCTATTTAATAATTGTTTTAGTGAAACATGTCATTCTTCTGACATTTTTATTTTAACATTAAATAAAAAGTTATTTATGTCATTTTCCAACCAAAGTGGATCCATGGGGTCCCCAAGTTGACCCATGGATTTTTTTGGTCGGACATGACACATCCAATTATGGTAAGGCATGTTTCTAGGTCATTTCACATTATTAAAACATTATTTTTACCTTAAATTACACTAATTACCTCTAATCGCGATTAAGAAAATAAAAGTTACTATTCACCAAAAAATTATTTTAATCCCATTGAACCAAATTTTAATTCTTAATGACAACCATATATGTCGGATTTTTGAAATTAAAAACACAGAGGTGACAAAGTTTCATTTAAACGAAAAATCGGTTTCTTTAACTACCTATTAGTGGTTTCACTATTCATAAAAAATTGAAGTTTTTCAGAAAAATACCAAAAATTCACCCTAAGATATATTTGATATTCCGAACTCAAAAATGATGTCTATTTTAAAAAATTCAAAACATATAATTTTCATTAATTAATTTAATAATTAATTCCCACTGTCAAAACAAATAGCATATTTTTATGAAACAATATCTATTAAAAGATTGACACTAGTTTAAGTCCAATTTCAAAGTGAAATTAATTCCAATGACCACTATTGGATTAAATGGTAAAAATATATTCTAATTTTACTTTAAAAACAATTCAAAAGATAATGTAATTATATAAATAAATTATATTAAAAAGAGGTTTTGAATTAAAATACAACATTTTTCACTATTCATTAAAAAATGAACTTTATCAGAAAGATACCAAAAATTTACACAAAGTAAATTTTGATGTCTCTATTATAAAGATGAATTTTATTATGTCTAATATAACACATAAAATTTTCAAAAAGTGATTTTAAAATAGGTTCTCCATCAAAAGGCGGTTAATCGACCTTCTAAAGAACATTAGAATGTTTACGCTTAAAAATTAAATTCATTCACATTTGTAATCCTCTAATATTTATTGTAAAAAGTAAAAATATTTGAAAAAAATATATAATCATTTTGTAGTTAGTTCTGTTCATTCCTGCCATTACAACGGTTAGGCGTTAACTACCATTTAAAATAATAATATTTTATTATTAGAGTGCAACATAAGATTCCTAAGAAACTCGTTGTTGCGTATTGGGTACGCCATCGAGCATAGTGTCCCCTTTAAAGTAATATTAATATTTTATTCACAAATATGGATAAATATAAAAATTTCATATTCTTTATTTACCTGGGATGTTACAGTCTAAACAACTTTTGAGATCATATTTCATTGTCTAAGTAGTAATATTTAGAGTTAGCAGTCCTAGAGTTTCTTAATTTCGAAGGTGGAAATTCAGAATTTTTGTAAGTCCGAAAAATAATTGTGAGGGCACAATTCATTTAAGTGGGGGAGAATGAGACACCCCGATTTTAATAAAATATTTATTTATTTCATTTTTATTATGTCAATGTTAATTTTAACAAATTTTTAAATAAATAGTAAATTATTATCATAAAATTTTCATAAATAAATAGTAAATTGTTATAATAACATTTTCATAAATAAATTTTTATTAAATACTAATTTTCTAAACATGATATTATTTTGGGAATATGAAATTATTATTATCAAATATATATTTTTTAATGAAACAATAAAAATATGTTGTTATAAAATAGCTTATGAAATGATTTGAAAAGGTTGTTGACATAACATTTTATTGAATTAATAAAATTCTAAAAACAAAATAAAATATAGAAGCTCTATATGTGAAAATTGAAACATTAATTTTAATTTCTTTTTGATGATTATAAAATACAATATTAATAAGGTTTGACAATAAATTAATATTTTTATAAACGATGTTTTTATAAAACATGTCTTATTTAATATAATATAAATTAATTATAATTTTATATATTATCATGATGTGATATTTTCTAATATATTAACAAATAAATATAATCAATGAAATTATTAAAAAAAATTCATAAAATTAAAATTATGAATTATGATAAAAAATTAAAACTATATATTTTTGTATATATATGAGAGACGTGATAATATATATATATAACAAATAAAAACTGAAAAATGAATCGGGATTAAGGGAGGGGATAGTTTGTGTCTAGAACAAGGGTAGGGTTTCAAGTTTTTGTTTTGGGGGATTCATTGGTGACGGTCGAGCGCAATGCCAATCGAGATCAATAGGATGGGGGTGTTAGAAGGCTTCGACGATGGAGTCTAGATCGACTGTAGGTGATGTATCGAGCCATGCGATGGTCAAAGCTGATTGGATGTCTGGAATCTAGATTCATGTTCGAAGGACAAACATATCTTTTTTACGTCCAAGGTTTCAGTTTTGATGAGGTATGTCTATCTAGTTTTTTATGTCTGGATTTTTGAGTATGTTTAGTGACCAAATTGTAGAATAGTCGACCCAATATTACCTTGTTTTTCAATTTTTTTCATTTTCCTATCGAAATTGATGCATGTTCTGAGTTCTTCTTATGCTATTATGATGTCCTATGCATGTTGGACTGATATTAATTATTTAAATTATCTAAAAAATATTATCAGTTTCACTAGGTACCATTTTTATTATAATTTCCTTCCTTCTGTATTCAATTTTATCAGTATCATATTGATTTTTTTAATAACAGTATCAAAAATCTATTAATATGTCATGTATCAGGAAATAATTATACTTTGTCAACATTCAATTATCCTTACTGTAATTTTCAGTGGTTTTGTGTCAACAAATTAATTAAATTTATCACTAGTTTCTTGGCATTGTTTGGTAATGGAAATATATATAAATTATATATATCACTTGTTTGAGAATAATTTGATCAAAACCACATGTTCTGATTTATCATACCCTTCTTTAAGAGATGTTTCACCAATAAATAACCTTGACAGAGAGTCATTGATTTTATTCCCTTTTTTATTTGAAATTCTAAGAATTTGAGTGGTATTGTGAGAGTGAGGACAGTGGGAAGGTGAAGGCTCAAATGGAGGTCTCCTATAAAAGAATTTTTTAAGGGATTTCATAAAGTTATTTTGTAAACTAATTTTTCTATCCTAAAATTATAATTGTGTAAGGGACTGTTTATTTATTATTGTGTATGCATAAGTTATTTTCAAATTTTATAATTCATGCGCTTTCCATTCTTTTCTACTTCTAAAATCGGTAAGATATTACTTTGTTAAAAACCTTTAAACACTTTGATGTTATATTCATTATTAATTTATATATTCAATTATGGTTATCGCTTTTTAAATTATAAATAATCTGAATATATCAATGTTTTGTTCTTCTGTAAGGATTTATTTTTATTTTTCAAAACATGTTTTATTTTAGGTTGTGTAAGGATATTTTTATTTATATTATTTATGGTTTATATTAATCTTAATTATATTATATAAATATCTTGTAAATGTTATTTTATTTATTCATTAAAAAATTATTGATTTAATTTTATAGTTTTTGTGTAAGTGATTAAATATTCTCTGATTCTTTATTTGCATTTTCAATTCCATTTTAATTTTTTAAGGAATAGTTTGATTTTTTATTTCAAAATTGTGATTTTATGTTTCAAAACAATTTTGTAAGGATAATGATTATGTTCCATATGAATTTCAATAATTATTGTTTTAATTGATATTTTATTAAAAAATATATAGTGATTGATTATTTATGGAATATTATGAATTTAAATGATGGATCTACATGCATGTCATACACGTGTCATGATTATGGCCATATATCGATACGTTTTCATGGAATTTCATACATTAATACACATATATATGTATAAGTATATAAACATATACTTTATCATTAAATAAACGTTACAAAAATGGATTTTTTTGGAAATATGGATGATATTTTAAGTGTGTGGATGTGGAAAAATATTTCGTGTGATTATGCAATGTCATGTATCCTGACATTTGAATGTACCAAGTTGAATAAATAATTTTCAGTAATGATTAGTATTTATTTCATCCAAGAATTAGTATAAATATATTTTCGAAACTAAAACACCAGTTAAAATTATATGTATATAAGGAAAGATAATACAAAAATGTTTTATAAAATCGGTACTCGAACATTGTAGATACGATAGGGAATTCGATAGAAAATCCATCGCTTAGGTGGGTAGGCCCAAGATAGCCTTCAAAGTTATGAGTGGCCTTAATTGTTTTGTTGTATACCTTGCTTAATATTTTCAACTAATCACTGGAATATTTTTAAAGTATTTTCAAATTATATTTATTTTTTAAACGCATTATAAATGTTGTTTTAAAAATGTATTAATAATTTAGTTTTTTTTGAATTTTTTATCAAAGGTATATTTTAATGAGGTTTATGAATGGTTTTCAAAACTCATTACTGGGAAACTAAATGCTGACCCTTTAATTTAAAATGATTTTCATAGGTATCTGAGGAAGATTATTTACAGATGTCATCGCTTTCAGAGGTAGCACGCGTGGAAGCAAAGTGGAAAATTGTTTTATTTTTATTCAACTATGATAAATGAAATTTTTTGACTAATCATCCAGAACATTGACAAGAAAATGGTCCTCATGTGTGTAATATGATGTGTAAATATTCAATTACTTTAATAAAAAAATTTACACTACATTTTTAAGCACTTTGTCTGGAAGAGTAGGATCGGGTTGTTATAATTCGTATCAGAGGAATGGTCTAGACAACTTTGGAGATTATATTTCAACATCTAACAGTTAAAGTTTAGAGTTAGTGGTCTGAGAGTTTCTTAATTCTGATGACTGAAATTCATAATTTATCTAAGTCTGAAAAACATTGTGAGGTCATAAATCATTTAAGTTGGGGGGAATGTAAGATCCCCAGTTTTAATAAATGATTTATTTATTTCAATTTTATAAATTATATATTAATTTTAACAAATTATTAAATAAATGATAAATTCATATAATAAAAATTTCATACATAAATTTTTATTGAATACTAATTTTATAAACATGATATTATTCTAGGAATATGAAATTATTATTAATAAATATATATAAATTATAATGAAATAATAAAAATATGTTTTAATAAAATTTCTTATGAAATTATTTTTAAACAATGTTGACATAAAATTTTATTGAATTAATAATATTTTAAAAAAATATATAATATTGAAGTACCATATATGAAAATTAAAGCATTAATTGTAAATTATTTTTGATGATTAGAAAATATAATATAAATAAGGATTGAAAATAAATTAATATTTCTATAAATGACATCTGAATAAATAAATTTATATTTAAAAATTATAAATTAATTATACTTTGATATACTATCATGAAGTGATATTTTCTAATAAATAAAAAAATAAATATAATCAAATTTATTATTAAAAATAATTTTTTAAAATAAGAATTATTAATTATGATATAAAAATAAAATTGATTATGTTTATATACATAATGATCAGAAATTATTTATAATATATATATATATATAATAAAATAATAAAATTGAATCGGGATTAAGGGAGGGGTTCGTTCCTATCTCGCGCAGGGGTTGGGTTTTGGGTTTTCATTTTGGGGGATTCGTGGGTGATGTTGGAGAACAATGACAACCAAGATCGATAGGCTATGGGTGTTAGAAGTCTTTGATGATGGGATCGAGGTAGACCACATGTGATGAGTCGAGCCACATGATGTTCGTAGCTAATCAGAAGTCCATAATCTAGGTTCGTGTTCAAAGGAAGAATAGATCTATTTCTCATTTAGGGTTTTGGTTTTGATGTTGTATGTCTATATTGTTTTTGATGTTCAGATTTTTGATTATGTTTAATGAACAAATCTTCTAAGAATCGACTCAATAGTTTCTCATTTTGACATTTTATCCATTTTTCCTCTAGAAATCGATGCCTGCTCTGAGTTATTCTTATCCAATTATGACGTCCTTTTCAGGTATGATAGATATTAATTGTTTAAATTATCTAAAAAATCTTATCAGTGTCAATGGGTACTATTTTTATTATTATCATCTTTAATCGTTCTTCAATATTATCAGTATCATATTGATTTTTTTAATACCGGTATCAATAATCAATCAATATATCATGTATCATGTATTAATTATACTTTTTCAACATTCATTTCTCCTTGATAAAATATTCATAGGTTTTATGTCAACAAATTAATTAAATTTATCACTTGTTTCTTTATTTTGTTTAGTTTCGGTAATATATATAAATTATATATATCTCTTGTTTATGAAGCATTCGATCAAAACCACATGTTCTGATTTATCATGCCATTTTTTCTGAAATATTTCACCGATAAATAACCTCAACTGAGGGAAATAATCAGCATATAATATGATTTTATTCCTTCTTTTATTTTCAATTCAGATAATTTGACAGTTTTTGGGAGTGAGAGGATAGTAGGAAGGTGAAGGCTCCAATGAAGGTCTCTTGCACAAGAATTGTGGAAGGGATTGTTAATGTTATTTTGGAAACTCATTTTTCTTTTATAAAATTATAATTGTGTAAGGGATTTCTTAATGTTATTTTGGAAAATCATTTTTCTTACCTAAAATTATAATTGTGTAAGAGACTGTTTATTTATTATTGTGTATGCATAAGTTATTTTCAAATTTTATAATTCCATCTATTTCCAATCTTTTCTTCTTCTAAAATCAGTAAGAGATTTCTTTGTTTAAAACCATTCAACACTGTGATCCTATATTCAAACATAAGTTATATATTAAATTATGGTTATTTCTTTTCAAATTATAAATATGTAGAACTTATCAAAGTTTTGTTCTTCTATAAGGATTTATTTTTATTTTATAAAATATTATTTATTTAAGGTTGTGTAAGGATGTTTTTATTTATATGATTTATGGTTTATGTTCACCTAAATTATATTATATAAATCCCAGTTAAATGTTATTTTATTTATTAATTCCAAAATTATTGATTTAATTTTATAGTTTTGGTGTAAAGGATTAAATATTCTCGGATACTTTATTTACAATTTCAATTCCATTTTATTTTTTTAAGGAATAGTTTGATTAATTATTTCAAAATTAGTATTTTATGTTTCAAACATATTTTGTAAGGATCAAGATTATGCTTTATGTGATTTATAATAATTTGTTTTAATTAATAATTTATTAAAAAAATATATAGAAATTGATTACTTAAGACCTATTATGAATTTAAATGATGGAGCTGCATTCATGTAATACTCATATTGCGATTATGGTCGTATATCGATATGTTTTCATGGAATTTCAAACATGCATACAAATATATATATATATATATACAAATATACTTCATTATTAAATAAAATTTACAAAAATGGATTTCTTATGGCCATATGGATGAAATTTTAAGCGTGTGGATATTGATTAATATTTCGTGTGATTATGTGATGTCATCTATCATGAGATTTTATCTTACCAAGTCGAATATATAATTTTCAGCAGATATTAGTATTTATTTTATCCAAGAATTATTATAAATATATTTTTGAAACAAAAACACCAGTGAAAAATATATATATATTAGGAAAGCTAATAATTTTTTTTATAAAATTGGTACTCGAACATTGTAGATACGATAGATAATTGGATAGAAAATATATCCCTCATGTGGGTAGGTCCAAGATAGACTTCAAAGTTATGAGTGGCCTTAATTGTTTTGTTTTAATATATAGCTTAATATTTTCAACTGAATCACTATATTAGTTTAAAAGTATTTTCAATGTAAAATTATTTTTTAAAAGAATTATATATTTTGTTTTACAAATGTATTCATAATTTAATTTTTTGAATGTTTTTTCAAAGGGATATTATAATGGGATTTTGGAAAGGTTCCCAAAACTATTTACTGGGAAATTGAATGCTCACCCTTTATTTTTAAATTATTTTCACAGGTATCTTAGAAGTTTATTTATAGATGTATTTGCTTTCAAAGTTAGCACGTGTAGAAGCATGGTGGACAATTATTTTATATTTATTCAACTCTGATAAATGTAAATTTTTTACTACTCTTCCAGAACCTATACCAGTAAAAGGTCCTCGTGTGTGTAATATGATGTGTAATTATTCAATTACTTTTATACAAAAATTACACAGCATTTTTAAGCACTGAGTCCGGTAGAGCGGGCTCAGGTCCTTATAATTGGTATCAGAGGAATGGTCTACACAACTTTGGAGATTTGATTTCATCATCTATGTGGTAATGTTTAGATTTAACGGTCCTAGAGTTTCTTAATATTGAAGAAGGAAATTAAAAAATTTCGTAATTTTGATGAAAGAATTGCGAGGGCGAAATTCATTTATGCGGGGGAGAGTGTAACACCCTCAATTTTAATAAAAGAATTATTTATTTCATTTTTATTAAGAAAATGTTAATTTTTACTAATTTTTAAATAAATATTAAATTCTTATAATAAAAATTTCCTAAATAAATTTTGATTAAATACTAATTTTCTAAAAATGATATTACTTTGGGAATATGAAATTAGTATTAACATATATATATATATATTATAATTAATAAATAAAAATAGAGTTTAATAAAATGTATTACGAAATAATTTTTAAACGTTGTTGACATAATTTTTTATTTGAATTAATAATATTTTAAAAACAAAATAATATATAGAAGTGCTATATATGAATATTAAAACATTAATTGTAATTTTGTTTTAATGATTAGAAAATAAAATATTAATAGGGTTTGGCAATAAATTGATATTTTTATAAATGATGTTTTAATAAAAAATGTTTTATTTAAAATAATATAAATTAATTATACGTTTATATAGTATCATGAAGTGATATTTTATAATATATTAACTAATAAAAATAATCAAAGTTAATATTAAAAATTATTTTATAAAATTAAAATTAAGAATTATGATATTAAAATTTAATTAATTACATATATATATATCTAACGATGATAAGTGATATAATATATATATATATATATAAAGAAAATAAAAAAAGAAAAATGAATCGAGATTAAGGGACGGGGTTCGTTCGTGTCTAGCACAGTTGTAGGGTTTTGGGTTTTTGATTTCTAGGATTCTTGGGTGAAGGTCAATTGCAATTCCAACCAATCTCGATGGGGTGAGGGTGCTAGAAGTGTTCGACAATGGAGTTGAGGTCGACCACCGGTGATGAGTCGAGCCACGCGATGGTCGAAGTTGATCGAATGTCTGGAATATGGATTCGTGCTCGAAGGAAGAATAGATCTATTTTTCATTTAGGAATTCAATTTTGATGAGTTATGTCTATCTTGTTTTTTATGTCTAGATTTGAGAGTATTTTTAATTACCAGATCTTATAAAAATAGACTAAATATTTCCTTGTTTTTTCATTTTATTCATTTTCCTCTGGAAATTGATGCCTGCTCTGAGATCTTCTTATCTGATTAGGATGTCCTATGCTAGTTGGATTGATATTAATTATTTAAATTATCAGAAAAATCTTATCAATATTACCAGGTGCCATTTTTATTATTATTTCCTTCTATATATATTCAATCTTATCTGTATCATATTGATTTTTTATACCAGTATCAAAAATATATCAATATATCATGTATCGGAACTTCTTTATACTTTATCAACAATCAATTATTCTTTCTATCATTATAAGTTGTTTTTTTATCAAATTAATTAAATTTATCACTTTATTATAGTCACTGTTTTGCCGCAGAAATTTATATAAATTATATATATCACTTTTCAACGAAGCATTCGACAAAAACCACATGTTCTGATTTATCATTCCCTTCTTTCTGAGATGTTTCACCTATATAGAACCTCAACTAAGATAAATAATATGCGTAGTCATTGATTTTATTCCCAATTTTTATTTCCAATCCTTAGAATTTGAGAGTTATTGTGAGATCGAGGACAATAGGAAGGTGAAGGCTCCAATGGAGGTCGCCTGCACAAGAATTGTGCGAGGGGTTTATTAAAGTTCTTTTGGCAACTCATTTTTCTTTCCTAAAATTATAATTGTGTATGGGATTTATTAAAGTTCTTTTGAAAACTCATTTTTGTTTCCTAAAATTATAATTATATAAGGGACTCTTTATTTATATTTTTTCTTGAATAAGTAATTTTCAAATTTTATAATTCTAACCCTTTCCGTTATTTTCTTCTTCTAAAATCAGTATGACATTTCTTTGTTTAAGACCTCTCAACACTATGAGGAGATATTCAAACTTAAGTTGTATATTCAATTATGGTCATCTCTTTTCAAATTATAAATATTCTGAATTTATCAATGTTTTTTTCCTCCGTAAGGATTTATTTTTATTTTACCAAACATGTATTATTTAAGGTTGTGTAAGGATATTTTTATTTATATAATTTAGGGTTTATGTTCATCTAAATTATATTCTATAAATCATATGTAAATGTTATTTTATTTATTCGTTCCAAAATAATTGATTTAATTTTATAGTTTTGGGGTAAGGGATTAAATATTATCGGATGCTTTATTTACACATTCAATTACATTTTATTTTTGTAAGGAATAGTTTGAATCTTTATTTGAAAATTATGATTTTATGTTTCAAACTTATTTTGTAAGGATCATGATTATGTTTCATTTGAATTATATTAATCATTGTTTTAATTAATTATTTGTTAAAAAATATAAAGAAATTGATTATTTATTGAATATTATGATTTTAAATAATTGATTTACATGCTTGTTATACTCATATCATGATTGTGGCCATATATAGATAAGTTTTAAAGGAATTTCATACATTCATTCACACATATATATAGGTATATACACATATACTTGATCATTAAATATAATTTACAAAAATGGATTCTTATGACAATATGGATGAAATTTTTAGTGTGTGGATGTTGAATAATCTTTCATGTGATAATGCAACATCATGAATCATGAGATTTGATCATACCAAATAGAATATATAATTTTCATTAAAGATTAATATTTATTTCATCCAAGCATAATTATAAATATATCTTCAAAACTATTACACCAGTGAAAATTATATGTATATAAGGAAAAATAATACAAAAATGTTTTATAAAACTAGTACCCAAACGTTGTAAATACGATAGGGAATTGGATAACGAATCCATCCCTCAACTAGCTTGGCCCAAGATACCCATTAAAGTTATGAGTGTCCTTAATTTATTTGTTTTAAAAGGTTACTTAATATTTTCAACTGAATCACATGATTAGTTTAAATGTATTTTCAGAGTATAATTAATTTTTTAACGCATTATAAATGTTTTTTTATAAATGTATTCATAATTAAATTTTTATGAATCTTTTATCAAAGGGATATTTTAATGGGATTTATGAAAGGTTTTCAAAACTCCATACTGGGAAATTAAATGCTCCCAATTTATTTTAAAATGACTTTCATAGGTATCTTAGATGTTTATTTACAGATGTCATCACTTTCATAGTTAGAGCGAGTGGAAGCGTAGTAGGAAGTTGTTCTATTTTTATTCTACGAAAAAAATGTAAGGTTTTGACTAATCATCCAGAACCTAGACTGGTAAAAGGTCCTCATGTGATTAATATAATGTGTAATTATTTAACTTCATTTATAAAAAAATTCCACATCATTTTTAATCACTCAGTCTGGAAGAACGGGCTCTGGTCAATATATATTTAATGTGCTCTATGTTAATGGCATATTCATGGTTCTGTATTCTATGATAGAAGATCTTATAAGGGAATATCATTCTTCAAATTGAGAAGTGCACTTGAGATCATCCAAATTGTATCATGATATTATATAATTATTTTATTGGCTCGGAATGAAGAGTGAAACTAAATTCTTTTTCTCTCTTTGGTTGACCTATTATAGGATCAATATCGTGAATCAGTGACCTCGTGGGTTACTTTAACTACTTACAATGCCTATTATTGGAACTTGTGTGATGTAAAATTGGTCTTAATAATAGTTTTTCATTTTTAATAATGTGGGAAATATTTCATATCTATTACACTTGATCATATTGACAAATTACCTCATTTATTTTGGATGTGAGAGAATCATTCAATGGATGAGATAGGCGATCTCTGTTTTCAAGAGATTGTGGGTTTCATGGATATCTCTCTAGTGTATTTTTTGAATAATAATATTGTTTTACTTTGTGATTTATTAATTTTTTGAGGAAGGAAATGGGTAATATTTTAAATCTATGTATGCCTTAACATATACATATTGATCTCTATTCAAAGAGATTGATTTATTCTATTGATTATATTATCTAAGAATGTGTTCTTGATTACATTTATGTGGGGGATTATAATTTAAACTTTCTAAAATTCACCTCAAATAATAGTTAACATTCAATAATTAAAATGGACCTATTTTGGGATCCATATGGAAGGCCATATCATTCGCCACTATGTTTCCCTGTGGAAGGTGAGTCGCCAATTCATATGCCATGCCTAGTGAAAGATTCTCTAAATGAGTTTAATTGATTAAAAATTTTATATCTAATGTTGTTAAAAAATTGTGATTTTTTACTAACTATAGGAGTTGACCTTTGGAGTATGTTATGAGAGACTAGGTCTGCTCTTGGATTCCCATTTTGTTATGAAATTGATGATTTCAAATGAAATGGAAATGTGAACAAAGGTATATTGGACTATTTTAGTTCATTGAACATATTGAAAAAGTTTCTTATCATATGGTCCTAACACTATAGTATCAAGGTATTAATAATTTCTTCCACATTCCTCACTTTTAAAAGAAAAATCTTGATACTTTTCATGTGACCAACAATGGATACGATTTGTCAAATCCATAAGAATCATAACATGACTGAATTATTCAGATTATTGACCAAAGATAGAATATGATTTCTAAGAACTAATATTATTCATATTTGAGATCACTTATAGTATATGAATAACCAAAATGAGTTGTTGGTATAATTTCCTTAACCTGAAATCCATTAAATAGGTTCCCCAGTCTAGGACTCCACATGATCCCAGGACCCCTTCCCCATACGGCAGAGGATGCCGATGAGAGATGAGGGTTTAATGTATCACGTGCGTAGAACATACCCTCTTTATCAGAGTAATACACATCATATAACATAATAAATAACGTAAATAATAATTTATATATCATAAACATTCATTATAACCATTTCCCAAATAGGGTACAAAACATAACCAACTGCATTTGTATCATGTCCTGCTAATAGTACCCAAAGTGAAGAAACTAAAATAAATAGGTACCGCTGCCCCCCCACACACAAATGGGACATGACTCCATGTCTAGATACTCATCCTTGCACATCCCAATCCCAACTAAACTTCTCTGTCAAATGGCCTTTGAACTTTATTCGGACCTACAACCTAGAAATCTACCCTGGTACCAAATGATGGACTAGTATGGGTGTCAGTACAGCTCAGTAAGCCACCACCAACAGTGTAGAAAAAATATCATGTCAAAAAAGATAATTCATATAGGTATGAAAGAAATGTAAACACAAACCAAAATATAATCAGTTGTAATTAAGTATGAATTTTTACATTTTCCACTCTCATTATTATTTCAATTTTCATCCCTTATACCATATTCATTACTCATTACATTTCCACCACATGTTTTATGGGTTATGCATTTATATTATTTACAGAATGTCCTAAAATGGTCAACTATCATGAATATGTTTTATAATTCATGTTTCATATCTTAATAGAGAAATATTTCATAATCAAATACATCACACTTACCTTGAAACCCTAGTACACGTAGTTACATCAAATGAATCCATTAGAGGTATAAGTCCTTAATCCCCTTCTCTAACTCATGCATTTTGGGGTTGGGTTTAGAGCTTCAACATTACCCTCCTCGTGGCTATTTTTCATCATGTTCAATACAAACACAACTACCAATACACATACACACATATTTTTACACTTACCACATATACCAAATCACAAACCAAGAATAATTTGTAACACATAAAAATAACATTTCATATTTCAATTAATAGATAACTCACCCTTTTTCCTTAACCCATTAACACAATTACCATTTACATAACCTACCACATTTATCATATTTCCCCTTTTTATGAATTATCCCATTTATGAGATTTTAATACAAATCATAATACATTTTAAATAGTTATCAATTCACAACACCATTGAAATTTTAACCATTTCTTCTGTGTTATCCCTCTAATAAATTATAGTACATTTCATAAATCACATAGAACAATTTCCTTAGTTAAAACTATCTTAATTCATGTTAAGTAAAATAGTCCCCTATTCCATTACCAAAATATAAAAACAACCATTCATTTTACCTTTATAATTATATATAATGTATCAATATATTATTCATGGTCTCTAACATATCTCAAGTCATTTATTGGATTAGAATTATTATTTTATGGGTTTAGAATCATTTGTGCACCCCATGGGTGGACCTGAATTGGTCTAGTCATCCCCAACGAACCCCAAGACGTTCGTGAGGGGTTAAAATTCCCATTTAGACAACCATTTATACCAAAATCATACTATGTAAATTAAATGAATAAACAACCAGGAAGAAACTACAAAATAATGAAAGAACAAATCAATATAACGACAATGGGATATGACTTGTAGACCACCTATCATGAATCTAAATATAGGCACACACTCAAACATATAATTATATCTTGATTCAAGGAACCCCTTGATGTACCATCCTATGATCCACTAGAATGTGTGGTTTTATTTATTAGGAAGAATAATAATGTATATTAAATCCCTTATCTATAATAAAGAAGAATGTGGAAGATTAGACTCACCCGGAGGGTCATTTTTAAACCAACAACACTCCAAATGAAATATAATTGAAGGAAAATAATATTTTTGAATATTTGAAGGGTTTTGTTAATCACAATTAATGATAGTAATAGAAATGGATAATAAATTTGGTGATAACATAAATATCATGAGGTGGAAGTTTGGTAATTTTCTACTTTGTAATGTGGCACATGGTTTGTCCGCACTGTTTACCAAACCATGTAACAATTGTGTGTCAGCCTCTACCCAAGAAGGGTTAAAATGAATGGTTCCTTGGAGAGTACCATAAGATTTTACAAACTATGATCCAAAAGTGGGAAAATCCTCTTTCCATGGTTGAATGTTTTTTATTTATCTCTCTTACAGTATCCACTAACCATGCGAAAACAATGAAACATGAACATAATCGATTGGTTTCCCCTTTCTTTTGGGTCCCGAGCCACCAGAACTCCCCCCAAAACATGTCATGATCAATTAAACAATTATTTAGCCAATATTATGTGAATAAAACCAAAATATTTATAATTAAATTCCTTCATTGATTCTAGGATCTTAAAACCTCCCCACCTTATAACGAATCAACCTCTTATCGCACTTCCTTGCATCAACGAGCTTCGGAAGAAAAGAGTTCTGAGCACTGGACCTGTATATCCAAATCCCTACCCCTGTTATCATTATAAATTTTACCATGAATCCATAAATATAAAACCAAAGGTAATGTTTTTCCTCAGAATACATTCTCACTATCATCCATATTACGAACTGAATTCTCATTAATAGATGTATTAGTATCAAGATCAACATCATGAAAATAAATCTCGAGAGAAGGGTCAGGGTGATACTACAAAATATGGGACACATGAAAAACATCATTCATACCACTATACTAATTTGGAAGAAAAAATTGTTTTTCTGCCATTCTTACCCTCTCCATAATATCCAATGGTCCCACATACCCTATGTCCAACATTCCATATTTATGAATCTGACATTTCCTTAACCTTGAAAACACCCTAAGAAATTCCTGATCACCCACCCTGAACTAAATTGTTCCAATTTTCTGATATGTATATGACTTATATCTACTCTACGCTATTTCCCTACACTTCCAAATAAATGGGATCTATTCAGACATATCTTACATTATACTCATTCCCTATAACTCTGATTCCATATCCTCTAACCAACACAAAGGAGATCGACATGATATTCTATGGATAGAATCATATGATTTCATCTTAAATGTATCTTTGTAAATATTTTTTTAATAAAACACACATGGTGAAACAGGTTTTTTCCCAGATCCACCAAAATCTATGACAAAATCCCTAAACATTTCTTTTAATATAAAAATGGTACGATGCGACTATCCATCAGTTTGTGGGTGAATGGGTATACAAAAAAACACCTGGGTACCAAGTGCCTTCTATAATTCCTACTAGAGTCATGATATAAAATATGGATCATGGTCTGGAACTATTGTTTAGAGCACCCCATGAAAGTGTAGTATTTCTAAAACACATAACTCACCCAACTGATCCCCAATGATGGTCTGTCAAATTGGTATGAAATGATCCATCTATGTTAACTGATCTAAAACTACCCAAATTGCATCATTCTTTTGAGGTATCCTCCAAAGTACCATGAAGAATTACATCATCCCATTTCCATTACAGAATGTGAAACAGATGCAATAAACTTCCTGGCAGATGATTCTCATCCTTCACCAACTGGAAGGTAAGTCATTGTGCTACAAAACATGCATCCTCATTCTTAATTCATGGCCAGCAGTCCTTCCCATGATGATCTTGATACATTTTTGTTAATCCAAGATTCCCTTATTTGTTTTATGAATGAAACGCTCAAAAAAACTCCTCTCTCACACATAGTATCCAAAAAACATTGGCATGAACATGAATAATCCCCTCATCCCCAAATTTAAAACTAGAATGTGACTCCCAACCTATAAGATTCCAATTCAAAGACAAAAAATTTGGATCCTAAAGTTGTATCTCCTGGATCTTGCTCAGAATCTTCGAATTAACTGCTAAAAATTCAAGGGTCATATTATAATGGTTATCCTACAATTCAATATTCATCTCAGCAAACAAATCAATAATTATCCACTCAAAACATGATTCCTAAACCTCTTGATTTTGACTCTTCAAACTCCATGAATATACACCAATATTTACTTTTCTTTGTGTATAAAACAACTCAAATTCATAGGATTTCCTGTATTCAACCCATATTCACTAAAAATATTCAAAACTTGGTGAGATAAAATGTACCTTGGACTCTTATAATTTTTACACACCATGAACCATTATCCCATCATGTAGTGTCATGAAGTGTTTAAGGAATACACCACCTCATCCAATTAATGATCCTATGTCGGGTAATTCCTTTCCCAATGTCTCAATATTTATGATCCATACACAACCACATAATTATACTACATCAATAACTCTTCAATACTAACCCTATATGCATTACATAATAACATATAATCTTTACATTACTTGGGTTGCACTAAAATCAGTTCCGTTTTTAAGCACTTCTTTAAATCCTCTAAATCATTCTCCTAGGCCACAGACCATTCGAACTTGATTCCCTTCTCATTCAATCCAGAAAGTGGTAGTTCAAATGAGAAATATATTTGATAAACCTTAAATATTATAAAAAAAAACCCAAAAATCCTTGGATATTTGAAGCAGTATTGGACTACTCCCAATACATTTTTTCATTCAAATTATTTGGATCTAAAGAATCACCATCCTCCAAGATAATGTTACCTATGAAATGAAACATTTAAATAAAAATATTACACCAAGATAGATTTTTTTATAGCATATTATCTATTAGTTAGTAATGAAGATGTCATGATATTGGGAATGATCGTCATGAGTTTGTTAGTTATCCATGATTTCAACAATAAGGAAAACTAAAAACTAATATAGGTAAGGGTGAAATATTTGGTTCATTAAGGCCATGAACACTACGGATGTGTTAGATAACCTGAATGGAATCACGAAAAACTCTTACAACCCAAACCTATTCATGAAGCCCATTCATGGTATGTCATAAGGTCTCATTATTAGATGGTGATATATCAACCGTAGATCGATTTTGGAAAACAATTAATCACCTCTCATCTGGTTGGAAAGATCGTCGATATGAGGAAGAGGGTATCAGTTCTTAAACATTATATGATTCGGATTTCTATATTCAATTCACAACTGCAATGATCATTACCATTTTTGGTAACAACATAGGATACCCCAAAGGTGATGTACTAGGCCAGATAAACCCTTTATTATCCAACTCCTCCAGTTAATCATTACGCTCCAGAACATCTTCTGGTTTCATTCAATATGGTGGAATATAAATTGGTTCTACCCCACGAAACATCTATATTTTGAAAAAAAACTCCCTCTTAGGCTAGAGCCCGGATAAATCATTAGGAAATAAATTTTGAAACTCATCCACCATAGGATAAAAGACGAAATTCTCTACTTCCCCATGATCAAGAATGAGACAAGCCACCTGGGCTGTGAATTCACCCAACTACTATAAAACTAGCTATGCATGGCCTTCCCAAACATTACATTTTAAATGATATACACACATGTCTCCATTAAGATATTTGAACATTACCATGTGATGGTAACATTCAACATGGTGTTGATATAATAATGTCCATTCCCAAAATTAGGTCAAAACATGACATCTTGGCCACACAAAAATCCCATAAAAAACAACACCCACAGACCTCAACCACACCGCCGTTACACTGCCTGATATTCCCTATTAACACCCATAATGGAATATTAATCAAGATAGCCTTAGAAAAATGTTCCACCTCTAAACCCAATGCAACCATAATATGTGAAAAACAAATGAATATGAGGAACCAGTGTCTAATAAACCAATATTAATCATAGTGTTCATAAGAATCATACCTAGTATAGTTGAAGACCCTACCTTTCCATCTCTAGGTGTATGATAGACTATTCAAATATGACTTTCCTTAATACCCAAGGCCCTAGACAGAGTCCCTAGTACTACACTGCTTTATTGGCGTGGACACTCTCTCCCCTAGAGTGACACACCGATCACCTCTACCATAACGACTAGTGAAACTCCCATTGAAATTATGATAAGGTTTAATTAATCCCCTTCCTGCACTTAGAATTGACCTGAATCCTCCATCTATTCCTAGCTATAAATGGT
This sequence comes from Viscum album, assembly GCA_963277665.1. Lineage (NCBI taxonomy): Eukaryota > Viridiplantae > Streptophyta > Magnoliopsida > Santalales > Viscaceae > Viscum > Viscum album. The sequence goes on along the minus strand of OY728138.1, from coordinate 1,697,316,117 downwards.
TTCTATAAAACCTATATACAATTCCCATCTTTCTATATACTCATCACTCAACATGTGGTTGGGGGAACTGACCACACATATACCCTTGTCTTCAACAATTATAAGAAACATCTTGTCACCACTTTGAGAGTATGGCCCTCTCTTTAGACCATTATTCATACATCTTATCTAACACTGATTTTTGAAAATATTTTTCCTACCCATAGAATCTAAACCACAATTTCATACTACTAGAACCGAAAACCCACTCACTATGCTTCGATAATGTTCTCATCTAAAATGAGGGTCTGATCCGCCACTTATAAAAACCTCATTAAAAAGAAGAGGTTAACTTGACACATCATCTCATGTATAATCCCATCTTGGAATAATATCACCATTTCATCCGCATCTCCTTCCAATTACTGAACTAGGAATCAAAAGTCCATGAAACACCCTGTATATTCCATCCCGGCCACCATTCCTTGGGACAACATCATAAACTATGCATCTTGATCTTATCTTAAGGTCTCTAGATAACAATCATCATGAAAAAATTCATGGAGACCCTTCCATAATAAACCCACAACCTCTTTAGTCTCAACCAAAATATCCCGCCAGTACATTTTTAGTACCCATAACTTGTAGGCTACCAACATTATTCTCTTCTCTACAAGAGTCTCTAAAGGATCCAAAATCATCTGGAAGGACTCTTTCTGGAACTCTTCAACCTTGGGTCCACCTTTTCCAGCAAACATTGGAGGATGTTGCAATTGAAATTCTATGGTCAAATCGAACATAATTGGTACTTCCCACCATGGATCCCATTCTACAATCAGAAAAAAATGAGTGATGTTCTCACAGAACATCTCCCTCCCACATTACCCGAAACAATTAGAATTTCTTGACCCACTTATAGAGGATCCTACATAGTGATGTTCTTTTGTCACACAACTGACACACATCTACGTGACACCATCTTCCAACAATGCTAGGAATTAATATTAGAACCTATAACATTATGCTTCTATAAATTATACAAAATAAACCACCTAATTAGCCATAAATAACCCATTTCACATACACTATCCTAAAGAAACTCTTACATCTAGAACACTACCATCGACCATCCCAACAATGGGTCATGGATAACATGTAGTAAACCAAGATACATAGTCACAAGTCCCTAATTATAACCCTTCCTTGGAAAACCATTTATACACTCATAATATAAATCATTCCTCTTAAGTAGCTTTTTTATTTTATAATTTAAAACAACCAAAATGTTAACTCATTTACAACCCTTTATTAAGCACAATTATATAACCATTTGCTATAAATCCTCATATTTACCCATTTTCATCATCTATATTAGACACCATTTTTTAAAACATTTACTAATGTAAAACTCATCCTAACCTCCATGTCCCACACACCCATCCCATCTGATCCTATCATGACTCATGCCACCTATATCACTAGGGTCCAATAACGATGCATGATTTCACAACCTCATGTTATTACAGCCTTAGAAAAATGTCATAAAATAGTCACATCACAAACCAAGTGCTTCTCCCATCAGTGAAATATCATTCAACTATAACAAGACACGTCAATAACAATAATTTTCACCCAAGACACTTGTATTTTCCCTTATACATGAGTTAGATACTATAAGCATGAGCTCATTGTCAAGGCCTGATATGTCATAATTTCTGATTTACTATAAGAAATAATAAGACCACAAAAAAGAACCTGTTTTGATACCACTTAATAACATCCCAAACCTGGAAGCCACTAAATTGGTGCCCCGATCCAGGTCGTCATAGGACCTCAGGTGTGCCTCTCCATCTACCAGAGGTTTCCAACTAGCAGCGATGGTCTAATGTATCATGTTGGGAGACTATACCATCTTTATTAGAGTAAGGTACAAAGGATAACATTTGAAATAAAGGAAATAATAAAAAAATATCAGAACCATATATTACAAACCATTTCCCAAATATGGTACAAAACATAACCAATAGTAAATGTATCATCACCTACTAATAATGAAAAAGGTGAAGAATACAAGAATAAATAAGAACCATTGAACCCCCAAAATGGGTCCCATTACTTTTATGGATCCTCATCCATACACATACCATTACCAACTCAACTCCCTGGCATGGGGTCTTTTCCGTTGTCTTAATATGTAACCATATAATATTCTCAGGCACCAAACGGTGACCTGTGATGTGTGTGAGTACAACTAAGTAGGTCACCACCAACAGTGACTAAAAAATATCCAATATAAATCGATAGTTCAGGCAGATATGAAATAAATGAAAATGAAAACCAAAATACATTTGGGTTCCATTGGGTAAGCATAGTAACATAGTCCTCTCTATTTATTGTTATCATTTTCATCACTTATACCATCTTCATTACTCAATTAATTTCAATCACATGTTCTATGGGTTATGAATCTATATTATTTACACAACATCCTAAGATGGTCAATTATCATGAATACGTGGAATAACTCAAACGTCATATCTCATTAGGGTCAACATATCACATTTGAATAAATCACACTTACCATGGAACCTTGGTCCAAGTAGGTTTATCAAATGTATCCATTAGAGGTATAGGGCCCTGATTCCATTCTCTATCCCATGCATTATAGGGTGGGGTTTAGAGCCTCTATCTAGCCCAAACTGTAGGAATATATCATCAAGTCCAATACCCCAAAACTTCCAAAACATTTTCACGTCATTATTTATCCATTTACCACATATACCATATCAGAATCCAAAAAAATACATAAGACATATCAATCAAATTTCATATTTTATTTTATACATAAATCACCCATATTTCTAAACCCAATAACATAATTACGATTTACATTACATATCTCATTTTACCCATTTCCCCATTTTATGAATTATCTCATTTATGAGACTCTATTTAAACTCAAAATATATTTTAAACGATTATCAATTCTCAATAATTTACCCAATATACATGTCTTCCATTTCCTATGAATTAACCATCTTATACATATAAATTCATTTTATAAATAAATTTTCACAATTTCCTTTATTACTAGTAACTAAATTTATGTAAAGACAAACAAAATCCCTTAATATATTTTGAAAATATATAAAAAACCAATAATTTATCCTTTTTAATACAATATAATGTACCAACATATTCTTCATGGGATCTTCCTTATCACGAGTCATTTTTGGGCTTATAATTACCATTTTCTATGTTTAGAATCATTGGTGTTCCCCATGGGTGGCCCTAAATTGGCCTAATTAACCTCAACACATCCCATGGGGGTCATGAGTGGTTAAAATAACCATTTAGACAACCATTTTTATCAAATCATACTAAGGTAATTAAATACTCAACAATCAAAAATCAACTCCAAACCATGAAATCACAAATTAACAAAAGTACGATGGGCTATAGCTGGTAGACCACCTACCTTGAATCTGAAGATGAATGCACCCCCAAAAAAGCCTTATATATGGATTCAAGAACCCAATGATGTACCAAACTATGATCCACCAGAAGAATAATATTTTAGGGCTTTAAAAATTGAATATTTAATCCGCAAGAACAAATTTTGAAAAGAGAAGCAAGAGGAATATTAGACTCACTTAGAGCTTCGATTTGCAAAAAAACTGCACTCCAAATGGCCTACAAAGTAAGGATAATGGGAATGTGGAAATTTGGTAGGGTTTAGTTCATCACAAGGGTAGAGAAGAGTAAAAATGGGTATGAAATCAAGTAGGACCTTAGATTTAGTGAAGGGAAATTTGGTACTTTTCACTTTTTAATCGAGTGCATGGATTTCCTACACAGTTTTCCAAACTATGCCCCAACTATCTTCCAGCCTCTAACTAATAAGATTCGTGCCACACCATTTCTTGGGGTGGACTATAAAATTTAGAAAATATACATTCCAACCATTTTAGAAGCATATGTCCAAGGATTCTTGGTTTTTCCCCCTCAAACGATTTTCCCTAACTATGCGTAAACTATGCAACAAGAACAGAATAACCCTATTTCCCTTATGTTTTATGTCCTGATCCCTTAGGACTCACCCAAACCTCTAAATTAATTTAGTAAATATTTATTTAGCCAAAAATGAGGGATTAAAAAAAATTAAACATGGGAATACCTTCACGAAGTCTAGGATCTTACAGTTGGAGTGAGTATCAAATATTCAGACCTAATAGACTATGTTTTTTTGGACATGACTCTACATATACTTCACAAGGACAAGAATTTGGTTGAAGGTAAGATTCATACCATCCCAAAACATACGATATTCCTCTTTTATATTAGTTAAAACCTTTCAAAATGTAGTTAAATGAATCGATGCATGTTATAAATATATTGGAAGATGGAGTTAAGAAATTCATGATTGGTATCTTGAGTATATAATACTATAGATATAGAATAACTATCTGCTAAACTATATAACACCACTTTATAACTTGTGGGGAAGTAAGTATTGATGTAAAGTTAGAGATCTCACCATATAGCTAGTGGGGTATCTAAGACACTGAGCCTCAACTTATGGTAGACATGATTTCTTTTAGAAACCATGGAAAATTTACATTATGTTTGGAATCATCTATTCATCAAAAATTATATTTTTAAATTCCATATTTCTCTTCAGATATATAAACAATTTTTATGAACCAAAAGGCCTATAATTTTTTTCTTAATATCTCATCTTCTCCTCCAATCAATTCCTAAATCCTTGATCGATATGGTGATTCCAAATTAGTGAGTATTGTATAGTTTTTACCATTTACATTATTTCAATTTGGGATAAAATAATATAACTAATGTATCATTTATATATATCATTCCAAAAAAGATATATAAATACAATTTCTTATCATTAATAGAAATGGAAACCAAATCTTGGGAATTTGAATCTTCTTCTCAATTAATACTAGACATTATAGGATATTAGAGCATCTTAGGTACATTAAATCTAATATAAACATTTTAATGTGGATTACGTTTTAGATCACAATCCTATAATTATCATGTGATAGTGTGGGAATGGTTATAGCTATAATTGGTGAACAAAGCAACTTGATAGGTGATTATTTACATTGAAAAAAAAAATATAGGTGAGGTTTGAAGTTCTTATCACATATTTCATATGTATACAATAGTTTTTTATGAGTATATGTGATTCATGTGTATACACCCTATAATTATTCTTCATAGGATTTACATTTGGATGTGGGTTAGCTTTGTTAAACCTTAATGAAATTACATTATTATGAACTATCTTATTATAGCTTCTCAGTTACATGGGTAGTTTCATATCTCTAAAATTATGTGGCTAGGTTTAGCAGTGTGGTCTAGTAACTCCCTTAGTGGGGGACTAGAGATGATTATATGGATTGACCTAGAGGTGGAACTATGGGTTTAAATATTGTTTGATAGCTTACCCAATATATTTTATTTAGGTTTGAGGTGTTTTTTGTGAATTTTAAAAAACCTATGAAATGGTTTGACATGATCATTTATATTAATATAATGTGTAATGCCCCAACCCTAGTTACCCAGAGTCAGTGCATTATTACATAACATTTGCATGATCACAAGAAAGATCAAATCTCGAAAGACCGATTGGTTTAGTAGCCTTGGAAACACTAGATATATTCATAAGTCTTACATTACATCATAAAATGAAAAACTACTACAACAACATATTGTCTCCATAATCCACACTCATATCCCCACATAATATCCCTACAGGTCATTTATAATTTACTTCTTCACTTCCTGGGAAAAATAAAACATAGAAAAGGGGTGATCTCAAATGCTGAGTAAGGATAACAATATAGCGGAAACTTTCATAAATAAGGATAAACATTTAAGGCAATGTATAACTAAAACAAAAGCATTTCAAACTTGAACTTTCAACATGGTATGGAATAAATAAAATGAAATAATGCCATTTACTTATTCACATTGATATTCTACTAATCGAATAATCACATGCAAAATCAATAACCACTTTCATAATGATGGAATGCATAATGCTGAACTTTAATTTCCTTGTCAAGGCCTCGTCCCAAGACCTAGGGGCTAACTGTAACCGGAACCCAACCCGAAGTGCCTCTAATAACCGGACACTAACCCGGAGTGCCTCTAATAACCGAACACCAGCCCGGAGTTCCTCTAATAACTGGAGACCAAACCAGAGGGCTTACTTTTACCAGTCGCTAACCTGGAGGGCATACTTTTACCAGTCCCCAACCTGGAGGGCTTACTTTAACCAGTCCCCAACCTGGAACATACTTGTCCAACACATTCTTATGAAGTAAAGGTTGAAATATAACATAAACATTCTTATTGGAACTAGCATACGAAATGTCAATACTTTACTCATAAACCATGAATGCTATATAAATAGCACATCCACAGTCAAACATTTCACAAAACTTCATTACAATATGGATGTTTCATATCATAATAAATCAACTTCAAATAATCGTAAAATCCATCAAAGGGTGTTGACATAGATGAAATCAAAACACTTTTTAGAGAAATATCTCTTTCTATTTTTGAAATCATTTAAGAGCCATATAAAATAAAACATTTTCTTTGAAAATATTCTTATAAGATTGTAAGGAAAGGTTTGAAGATTTTATAACAGCGGAAAATAGCCGCACCCGCTGTATAAGTTAAAAAAACATTCTTACCTTAATTCTGTCAAAAAGGTTAAAAAGGACCTTGTTTTGAAAACGACGGAAAGATTCATTTATAAACCTCTAAAAGTCAAACAAGGGTATAAATTACATTAACCCATATTCTTGTAAATAATAAAAATTTTTTGAAATACATTTTTATGAAAACATGGATGTGGATGATAAAGAGATCCCAGTAGATTATTACGTATAAACAACCTCAGATAATGAAGAGATTGTTAAATAACCCTTACCAATTTGGTAACTTATGAAACATACAACCCATGAAATAGGTATCATATAATGAATATGTAAATACACATAAATTAGAGTGTATTACACAAAGAATATAATTATGGGCAGTACATACACCACACAATAGGTGATGGTGGCAATATGGCATGAATATCACGGGAATAAGGAGTGAGATGAAAACCCCTTACCACGTTAATCAACTGAGTCGTATGGACAAAAGTTAATAACCACCAAATTATTTGCAGAATAAAATGAATATAAAGAGAATCATGATAATATATATCAAATGGCAGTACACAATACACCACTTTCAATAATTTAGTGGCGAACAATGGAAATCTCACGGAATTGAAAGTGAGATAAGAAAATCCCTTACCTTGTACTTTTACTTGGTTGGGGTAGGTTAAACTCCTGTATAATGGTTAAATAATTGATATTAAATTATACAAGAATCATATACATTAATATTATATCATATATGATCTTTTAATATTGATTTGATAATAATATCTTAGTATTATCGTTGTTTCGGGTGTTAACTTACTTGTTTTATTTTATATGTTTTGTTACATAAGCCATGTTTGTAATGGATAGGTTGTATATTATTCATATACAGAATGATATAAAGTCCTTAAACATCATTTTTAAATTATCAAATGATAATTATACTTGAATGGATACGATGGAGAATGAATCTCATCGCGTTTGTGGAGACGGTAGTCCGTACGTACGCACGAGCGACAATATCATTCTTTTGAAATAATATATAAATGGTTGTTATATAATATATACATAATCATTAACATGTTATATTTATTATTTACATGAGTTACATATCATTATTATACTCATCCAAATAATAATATATTGAATAACAATTACACCACGACGTGGAGACGGTAAGCCGTACGTACGCACGTATGGTGACATGTTATTCAAAGGGTGGATTGAATACTGAATATGGTTGTACCATATTTATAATAACATCACAGTATATATATGATACTGGATTTATTATTTTAGAATGGTAACAACAAAGGAAGAAGAAGTGGGAGAAGAAATGAACTTAGAAAAGGGTGGTGAAATCATTACCTCTTCTTCGGGTTCTTCCTTTTGATTTGATCAAAAGGGCTCCTAAGGTTGGCTTTATGATCAAACTAAGGCCCCTAGGTTGTAGTTAGGGATATTGGGAGAGTATTTGGTCAGAGTTTGGCCGAACCAAAAGGCTTTTAAGGTGTGAAGAAATGGGAAGGAGGAGTGCCCTTTTATAAGAGGGGTGAGGGGCACCTTTGGAAAAGCTAGAGATATTAGTTTATAATAAATTAATATTCGGTTTCCAATGGTTCCAAAGTTGACTATTCAAATTTTAAGGTGGGGATAGGTCGAAAACCACTCATCCAATAGAATTTATACAGGTTTGGGTACTTATATTAACCTTATCTTTAAGTATTAACTCTAAATTAATTAGTTTCACTTTTACAATGTCTCTTTGTATTTTTATATAATATGGTTAATAAACTTAGTATATACATCCAAGAGACCCCCAAGTGGTCCATTAATGATGAACCAATAATGATATAAGTCTCTTGGCCAAAACGTAGATTTTTAGGAATTTAATATCAATTAATAATATAATATTTGTTTTAAGAACTCTTTTATGTCAATTTTGACACTATTCAATAGTTGATTTTTGTGAAACTCATAACAGATTTATTACTTCGAAAAAAGACAATTAAATCAATCCTAATATATCTTATTATCCTAGAAAATTAGTTTAATTCATTAAAAGGTTCATATTATATTTATTTGGGTATTTATAATATCAATTATTTTAATTTTTCACTATTATAGTAATTACTGCATCATCATTGTGTCATAAATAAAATAAACTATTTAATGTCTAAAAATTATAAATAAAATATAATTATGTAGGAAATATATTTATCTTTCTAATTAATATTTATAATCTAAAATCCAACATATATAACCCTATGTAACAATTGTTTTTCTAAAAGATATATGCTTGTGTCATTTTTGTATTCATTTTAACTTAATTAAAATAAAGTGTCATTATCACCTAGAAGTGGCACCATGGGGTCCCAAAATCGACCCAAAGATGACTATGGTCGAACATGTATCAACCAATAAGGCTAGGACACGTTTTAGCGTAATTTAGTATTATTATAATATTATTTTTAACCCTTATTTACCGGATTTACCCTTAACCATGGTAAATAAAATATTTACCGCAGTAATTATTCAAAATGTCTAAAAATAAAAGTTACTTATTTACAAAATTTGAACATTCTGATTCCAAATATGGAATCCATTTTTCTAAATTCAAAACATAGAAGTGGCAGAAATTAATTTTAAATTAATTCCCGCTGTCAAAACAAAAAGCGTGTTTTTAAGAGATAATAACTATCAAAAGATTGACACTTGTTTATGTTCGGTTTAATTGTAAAATTATGTCCAATGACCAACATTATATTAAATGGTAAAAATATATTCTAAATATACTTTAAAACTACTAAAATTCATAATTTATCACTAATAATTATTTTGATTGAAAAAGTTGTTTTTAATTAAATTTTAGTAATTTTCACTATTCATCAAAAAATGAAAGTTATCCGAAAAGTACCAAAATTTCACCTTAGGCTAAATTTGAAATTCCGAATCCAAAAATGAAGTCCATTTTGAAATATAAAATATATATAATTTCAAAAATTAGGTATTACTATTCATAACGGCTAGTTTGATTGGTTGTGGTGTGTGTTAAAACTCAAGGTTGCGTACAACACACGCTACTGTATTATTCAAAGAAAGCATACCGTGGAAGCCTGGGATGTTTCATTTTAAATTTTTGATGTCCCCATTTAGTCAAAAAGTTTAAAATATTGTATTTAAAAAGGGTTCACTATTAAAAGTTGATAAAAGTGCAATACTGAAAATGAATTTTTTCTTGCATTATGTCTAAGATACTCATAATATGGAAAAATTATAAGGATTATATAAAGTTTAAAATTTAGTTAATACTATTCATAACCTCTTTTGAATGGATTTTTGGTAAGTCATGGTTCAATTGAACTCGGTGTTGCATGTAGTGCAAGTTATTGAATTATTTTGAGGAAATAACACATTATGAATTCTTGGGGTGTTACATTCTCCCCTCCTTCAATAAATTGCGTCCTCGCAATTTGAAATTGTTTTTCGAAAATAAAAGGTTGAAAATAGAAAATATATTTTTGGGAAAACCCACATCGGAATTTGGGTTACTAAAATTTAGTCTTAATATGAGGAAAAGAGAAATGAAAGGGTCACCACCAAATTATGATCTCGATTAGGAGAACATTGGTGGCAATTGGAGACATATAATTGGAGGAAAAACGTAAATATTTATAGGTAGTGATTGAGGTCATCAATCACCAACAAGTATAAAATTGAGGTCCTTAAACTCATCAATATATGATGATTTGAAATACCATCGGTTCAACAACACATAGGGTATTGGGATAACACATTTTTGACGTTTCAAAATATCTTAGTTGAAATCCCACATCGAAAAATGAATTAATGAGGCCTCTATTTAAAATAAAGAGTCAAAAGTATGAAGATTACCGAAAATAACACATACTAGGGTTCCATGTAGGAAAATATGGATATGGAAGAAAAATCTAACCATCAATTATCTGATGGAGAGTGGCAGAGAACATGGCTATGAAAAGGCCAACAATCCCAAAGCCATAAATTAGTGATGATTTAAGGTACCATCTAGGAAAACATTTTTGTTCTAAGTTGCTTTTCTTAATGTTGATGAATTTATTTATGAGATTGGCTAAGATCATAAGGAGATATAATTAATTTATAATTAGAGTTTTATCCATTAATAAATTTCTACCACAAACTCATCTTTCACTCTAAAAGATAATAGAATGGAAAAAATTCTATTTACACTATTTGTATAGGGTTCCAAAATAAACGAATTTATAATTCATCTACAAGATCTTTTAATAAAAACTACATTATTTAATCCAGGACATCTCATGGGCCAGTGGTAGGTGATACACCCTTGTCGCCCTTCGGTTGCGGGTTCAAGTCTCACGGCCTTGCTGGTCGCGGCGGGTTGCCGCCCGACCTCTGGGTTGTCCTTTTATGGAAATCAAAAATTAATCTCAAACTAGAATTTATCCAAAATACTTCTGTCCAAACTCACATTCCAACATTTATAAGGAAGGTAAACATAATATAGATCCTTTTTACCTCGTAATAGCATATGAATACCTTCATCTTGTATTCTTTTAATACACTGAAACATCCTGAATTACCATATTCCTTATTGATTACATTCATGCTCCCCTATTCCATATAGAATTATGGATATACTTCATCAATCAAAAAATGTTTTAAACCCCAAAAAAATTATGCAATATACAAATCATTAATCAGTTTCAAGGTAGTCATGAATATCCAATATAATTTATCCAAATCAATCATGTATTATTCTAAAATCACTAACTCGGTATCAGAACCATATTATGGTTTATCTTTCTCTCAACCATATATTTTCCAAAAATTTATCCTGCTATTGAGTCACTTTTCTTTGTTCCACACAATCTCAAGTCCTTAATGAAATAGTACTGCAGTACAATCCTTATATACTCCATAATCATTATAAAAAGTACATTGTTGATACAACACTCAATTGACATAATCAACATAAGAACTCTAATCATTCCTCTTCATCTGTGGTAGTATCATAACTTGATTATTATCCAATAACATCATTTGTGGCATAGTCTGATGACTGGGACATAGGTTCGCGTAGTGTCCAAATTCCTTGCAAATGAAGCATTGTACATTTGAAACCATTTTCTTACCCTTGCAGTCACGTACTTTGTGCCCTTTTCCTCCACACTTATAACAAACTCACATTCCTTTCAGGAAAGTTCCAGGGTGTTTCATTCCACAGTTACCACATATGGGAAAATTCTTCTTTTCCCTCTTCCCTTTATCCATCTTTCTCTCTTCCATCCTTTTCTTCTCTTGCTTCCCTTCAAAGCCATAGGACTCAGTAAACTCTTTACTTATCTTATCAACAGATGATATTATTTCTTCATATGATGATAATACATGAGAGACTATTTCTCTTATAAATTCTAGCTTAAGACAATGAAAGATATGATCCTTCCTTCTCTTTGGATCATGTGCATTTCTGGAGTTCTCATTCCTTCTACTGGGCGCCATTTCTAAGCAATGGCATACACTAGATCAGTTTATCAATCAAAATACATAATCCCATACTTATAAAACACTTAACATTAATTGAACTATTTATGGATATAATCCATAATCATAAACATGTCTTCTTTGAGGAAGTATATACTCATAAACCCTTCATAATGATTTGTAAATAAAATGAGAGTTATCCTAAGCATATCCCCAGGGAGTTTCGTAACCAAGAGTGCAGCAAGGCCCGTTGTCGTGCAGCAGTTCCCGTTTGAGTCTAGCTCAAAGCGGTGTTTTTGGGTTTTACCCCTAGGTACATCTGTGCTAGAGCCGCCTCTACCTGCTCGTATCCAGACAGAGATGTATTGCTTAGAATACTCAAAAAATCTCTACAATACCAATATTCTAGGAAGTTCATCTATACCAATCCTCAAAGTTCATCTTAGGTCTATGTGCTCTAATCAGAGTTTATCTAAATCTAGTTTCCAAGGTTTGTACTAAACTTCCTCTGATACCAACTGTAACGCCCCAACCCTATTTACCCAGAGTCAGTGCATTATTACATAACATTGGCATGATCACAAGAAAGATCTAATCTCGAAAGACCGATTGGTTTAGTAGCCTTGGAAACACTAGATATATTCATAAGTCTTACATTACATCATAAAATGAAAAACTACTACAAAAACATATTGTCTCCATAATCCACACTCATATCCCCACATAATATCCCTGCAGGTCATTCATAATTTACTTCTTCACTTCCTGGGAAAAATAAAACATAGAAAAGGGGTGAGCTCAAATGCTCAGTAAGGATAACAATATAGCGGAAACTTTCATAAATAAGGATAAACATTTAAGGCAATGTATAACTAAAACAAAAGCCTTTCAAACTTGAACTTTCAACATGGTATGTAATAAATAAAATGAAATAATGCCATTTACTTATTCACATGGATATTCTACTAATCGAATAATCACATGAAAAATCAATAACCACTTTCATAATGATGGAATGCATAATGCTGAACTTTAATTTCTTTGTCAAGGCCTCGCCCAAAGACCTAGGGGCTAACTGTAACCGGAACCCAACCCGAAGTGCCTCTAATAACCGGACACCAACCCGGAGTGCCTCTAATAACCGAACACCAACCCGGAGTTCCTCTAATAACCGGAGACCAAACCGGAGGGCTTACTTTTACCAGTCCCTAACCTGGAGGGCTTACTTTTACCAGTCCCCAACCTGGACGTCTTACATTAACCAGTCCCCAACCTGGAACATACTTGTCCAACACATTCTTATGAAGTAAAGGTTGAAATATAACATAAACATTCTTATTGGAACTAGCATACGAAATGTCAATACTTTACTCATAAACCATGAATGCTATATAAATAGCACATCCACAGTCAAACATTTCACAAAACTTCATTACAATATGGATGTTTCATATCATAATAAATCAACTTCAAATAATCGTAAAATCCATCAAAGGGTGTTGACATAGATGAAATCAAAACACTTTTTAGAGAAATATCTCTTTCTATTTTTGAAATAATTTAAGAGCCATATAAAATAAAACATTGTATTTGAAAATATTCTTATAAGCTTGTAAGGAAAGGTTTGAAGATTTTATAATAGCGCAAAATAGTCGCACCCGCTGTATAAGTTAAAAAAAACATTCATACCTTAATTCTGTCGAAAAGGTTAAAAAGGACATTGTTTTGAAAACGATGGAAAGATTCCTTTATAAACCTCTAAAAGTCAAACAAGGGTATAAATGACTTTAACCCATATTCTTTTAAATAATAAAATTGTTTTGAAATACATTTTTAAGAAATCATGGATGTGGATGATAAAGAGATCCCAGTAGATTATTACGTATAAACAACCTCAGATAATGAAGAGATTGTGAAATAACCCTTACCAATTTGGTAACTTATGAAACATACAACCCATAAAATAGGTATCATATAATGAATATGTAAATACACATAAATTAGAGTGTATTACACAAAGAATATAATTATGGGCAGTACATACACCACACAATAGGTGATGGTGGCAATATGGCATGAATATCACGGGAATAAGGAGTGAGATGAAAACCCCTTACCACGTTAATCAACTGAGTCGTATGGACAAAATTTATTAACCACCAAATGATTTACAGAATAAAATGAATATAAAGATAATCATGGTAATATATATCAAATGGCAGTACACAATACACCACTTTCAATAATTTAGTGGCGAACAATGGAAATCTCACGGAATTGAAAGTGAGATAAGAAAATACCTTACCTTGTACTTTTCCTTGGTTGGGGTAGGTTAACCTCCTGTATAATGGTGAAATAATTGTTATTAAATTATACAAGAATCATATATATTAATATTATATCATATATGATCTTTTAATATTGATTTGATAATAATATCTTAGTATTATCGTTGTTTCGGGTGTTAACTTACTTGTTTTATTTTATATGTTTTGTTACATAAGCCATGTTTGTAATGGATAGGTTGTATATTATTCATATACAGAATGATATCAAGTCCTTAAACATCATTTTTAAATTATCAAATGATAATTATACTTGAATGGATACGATGGAGAATGAATCTCATCGCGTTTGTGGAGACGGTAGTCCGTACGTACGCACGAGCGACAATATCATTCTTTTGAAATAATATATAAATGGTTGTTATATCATATATACAGAATAATTAACATGTTATATTTATTATTTACATGAGTTGCATATCATTATTATACTCATCCAAATAATAATATATTGAATAACAATTACACCACGACGTGGAGACGGTAAGTCGTACGTACGCATGTATGGTGACATGTTATTCAAAGGGTGGATAGAATACTGAATATGGTTGTACCATATTTATAATAACATAACATTATATATATGATACTGGATTTATTATTTTAGAATGGTAACAACAAAAGAAGAAGAAGTGTAAGAAGAAATGAACTTAGAAAAGGGTGGTGAAATCATTACCTCTTCTTCAGGTTCTTCCTTTTGATTTTATCAAAAAGGCTCTTTAGGTTGGATTTATTATCAAACTAAGGCCCCTAGGTTGTAGTGAGGGAAGTTGGGAGAGTATTTGGGCAGATTTTGGCCGAACCAAAAGGCTTTTAAGGTGTGAAGAAATGGGAAGGAGGAGTTCCCTTTTATAAGAGGGGTGAGGGGAACCTTTGGAAAAGCTAGAGATATTAGTTTATAATAAATTCATATTCGGTTCCCAATGGTTCCAAAGTTGACTATTCAAATGTTAAGGTGGGGATAGGTCTAAAAACACTCAACCAATAGAATTTATACAGGTTTGGGTACTTATATTAACCTTATCTTTAAGTATTAACTCTAAGTTAATTAGTTTCACTTTTACAATGTCTCTTTGTATTTCTATATAATATGGTTAATAAACTTACTATATACATCCAAGAGACCCCAAAGTGGTCCATTAATTATGAACCTATCATGATATAAGTCTCTTTGCCGAACCTTAGATTTTTAGGAATTTAATATCAATTAATAATACAATATTTGTTTTAAGAACTCTTTTATGTCAATTTTGACACTATTCAATAGTTGATTTTTGTGAAACTCATAACAGATTGATTACTTAGAACAAAGTCCATTAAATCAATCCTAATATATCATATTATCCTAGAAAATTAGTTTAATTCATTAAAAGTTTCATATTATATTTATTTGGGTATTTATAATATCAATTATTTTAATTTTTCACTATTATAGTAATTACTACATCATTATTGTGTCATAAATAAAATAAATTATTTAATGTCTAAAATTTATAAATAAAATATCATTATGTAGGAAATCATTTTATCTTTATAATTAATATTTATAATCTAAAATCCAACATATATAACTTTATGTAACAATTGTTTTTCTAAAAGATATATGCTTGTGTCATTTTTGTATTCATTTTAACTTAATTAAAATAAAGTGTCATTATCACCTACAAGTGGCACCATGGGGTCCCCAAATCGACCCAAAGATTCCTATGGTCGAAAATATATCAACCAATAAGGCTAGTACACGTTTTAGGGTAATTTATTATTATTATAATATTATTTTTAACCCTTATTTACCGGATTTACCCTTAACCATGATAAATAAAATATTTACCGCAGTAATTATTCAAAATGTCTAAAAATAAAAGTTACCTATTTACACAATTTGAACATCCTGATTCCAAATATGGAATCCATTTTTCTAAATTCAAAACATAGAAGTGGCAGAAATTAATTTAAAATTAATTCCCACTGTCAAAACAAAAAGCGTGTTTTTAAGAGATAATAACTATCAAAAGATTGACACTTGTTTATGTTCGGTTTAATTGTAAAATTATGCCCAATGACCACCATTATATTAAATGGTAAAAATATATTCTAAATATACTTTAAAACTACTAAAATTCATAATTTATCACTAATAATTATTTTGATTGAAAAAGTTTTTTTTAATTAAATTTTAGTAATTTTCACTATTCATCAAAAACTGAAAGTTATCCGAAAAGTACCAAAATTTCACCTTAGGCTAAATTTGATATTCCGAATCCAAAAATGAAGTCCATTTTTAAATATAAAATATATATAATTTCAAAAATTAGGTATTACTATTAATAACGGCTAGTTTGATTGGTTGTGGTGTGTGTTAAAACTCAAGGTTGCGTACAACACACGCTATTGTATTATTCAAAGAAAGCGTACCGTGGAAGCTTGGGATGTTTCATTTTAAATTTTTGATGTCCCCATTTAGTCAAAAAGTTTAAAATATTGTATTTAAAAAGGGTTCACTATTAAAAGTTGATAAAAGTGCAATACTGAAAATGAATTTGTTCTTGCATTATGTCTAAGATAGTCATAATATGGAAAAATTATAAGGATTATATAAAGTTTAAAATTTAGTTAATAATATTCATAACCTCTTTTGAATGGATTTTTGGTAAGTCATGGTGCAATTGAACTCGGTGTTGCGTGTAGTGCAAGTTATTGAATTATTTTGAAGAAATAACACATTATGAATTCTTGGGGTGTTACATAATGAATGCCTATATTTTCATGTGGGATAAGGGTAAATGATAGGTTTTCAAATTAAATCAATAAAATATATAACAGTCCCTCTATTATGGATCCAATATAGGGAGAGTTGGTCCCTAAGCTTGTATAATTTATATATACATGGGGTATTTCTTATTTTTTACTTGTGTTTTAGTTATTTTAAATGCATGAACTTGTGTTTATTATGAACTTTTGTTAGGGACCATTGGTGGTGTTCCAATGGGATTTATTCTATCTCTCTATTTATTAATATTGATTCATGTGGATATTTTATAATTACGTATCTAGTTATGAGATGATGTCCAATAGTGGGAAGTTGGTATGGATCAGAAAGGTGGTGAAAGGTGATCATATGGTGGGCATCGGGTGTTACAAATTTTTCTGCATGTTACATTATTTTTATCCCTATTTTCATACATTGATCAATTAATAGTCGGAATCATTTATATGGTTTTCAATTTTATGATTGAAATTTCATATCATTTTATCCTAGGATACAAATATTATTGTCTTGATATTTTCGATGGATTATCTATTTACCTTATTATTGTTGTTGTTGTGGGTTTTTGCTCAATTATATTTTAGTTTTTGTTACTTGGTATTGATGGAATTGTCTTCCCATGATGTCTCTTAGGCCATCAATTCTAGTCGATGGCCTCTTTCATACAGGGAGGTGTGAATAAGACTATGTGACTCTCCAAACTATACCTAAGGATTCAAATAAAGTGGTTATACCTTATCTTTTTAGAAATTATTCATAATTCCACCATGATAAGGGCCGAGATATTAATAGACTAAATCTATCATAATCCTCGATTAAATTCAATAAAAATAATAATATTGAATGAATTATATTCATAGTCATGTATTTATAATTAATCATGTCTGGTTTATCAATAAATTCTGTCACTGGTTATTATATATAATATATGTGTCTGGAATATTTTATAAATTTATATTCCCTATTTTAGTAAATATAATATTTATTTTTTTGTCAAAAAATAAAGTAATGATATTTATTATTTAAATAACTATTTATTAATAATGGTTTGATATATTCTCATTTGGAATAACAGACCGAGTTGTAGTCCAGTGAGAAATGATATATTAAATATTTTTTGAATAAATGATATATTAATTATTCAGGAAATAATATTTATTTAAACATAACATTGGGTAATTTAAAGTAAATAATAATACCCTTATTATTTATAAATGGGGTTCTCTATGGAATAAATGTAAAATAATGGAAAATCAATAATTATTTATTCTCTAACCCCTACACTATATAAACATGATTATATCTTCCTTAGCCCTAATTGATGTTGGTCCCATCAAAATTCTATAGGGAAATTCTCATAATCCCAACAGATATATTCTGATAGAACACTACCAATAATATATCGGTAATTTCCACATTCACAATCTATATTTTAGAGATGAGAAGAATAATCCATCCACCTCGAAGATATTCATTTGGTGATTATTTAAAAATGATTATAAAAATAATAATTTGTGCTATCACATACGTATTTCTACATCATCATTTACATATTTTCAGTTCCCTAGTAAATCACCACATGAGGGTTTCACCCTTTATACCTCTAAAAAAATGATAGTACGGCCTATAGTTGTCATCTAATTCATAAATTTATAATTATTGTCAACATAAAGTGATCATTATTTATGTGAATTTATTTTTAAATATATGTTGTCTTACTACCTCAATGATTATATGGTTGTAGTATATTTAGTTCTAAGGATAAATTATTGAGGTTTATGATTTTTTATTGTCAGGCATCGATCCAACCACTTTCACTATACCATAGAACCATAATGTTGTATTAGAGCTTTTACAAAATAATTTATAATTTATAATTATTTATTAATAATTTTAACATTAGTTGTTTATATTTAATATTTTACACATTTATTTATACAAAATGTCAATTAACAGGTCTCATCAACAAAATAATGTCTTTTCTATTTCATATGATCTTAAACAACATTAGAACAAGTGAAGAATTATCTTAGGCACCATCAAGAGGTTCTATAAGTTTTGTTCGACTGACAAGGTCACATTTCATGAAACCAATGTTCACATTTTTTGTCAAGGTTATAAATAATGATATGGTTTAAAAGATTCTTGGATCACATTATAAATTAAAATATTTTTTTGAATTTCTCACCATGGGTTCATTAACCATTCTGGTATACGTTTTTTTAGACTATAGGTCATGTAGTTCGTGTACACATCATATAATTTATGTGTTTTTTCATTTAATTTCATATAATAAACATATTCAAGTACACATTTTGTACTAATATATGACATATGAGAACGGAAAACAATCTATGTGGCAGATACACAATGTACAATCAGTATAAATTGTGTATACCACATTGGTGTAAATGGATGAGATACACAATACGTTCCAATGATTATATCCTAGGGATAGGAAATGTCTCATACATGAATTGTAACTCATTACAACATTTTTTATATTCAAAAAATAAAAATCATAATTGAATTGAATGATAATTAATTTCATAATTTAAAAAATTATATAACTATCATTTGGTGTCATTTCTCTGTAAGAATGTTTGCGAATTAACAAATTCTCAATTAAATCTATGTAATTATCTAAAAAAATTGGTGAAGTAATTTTCTAGACATGTTTCAATAAATAAGTTGACTATCCCAAACAGTTTGGGATGAAGATATAATAATATTAATATTTTATCAATTAATTATTTTGTATTAATTGATGTTTTTTTAACATAATTAAAGTGAATGTTATATAGATCAAATTTTCATATTCGTTTCATATTATAATTATTATTCAATATATACCTACTTATATATATTATGGGGTTTTTTAAATTAATTATTAACAAAGTTAAACGATGGACATCATCTTGCCATTCCTCTATATAGTATTGGACATGAGTGTCTGTGCTTTCCTTCAGGTGACCCCCCTTGACTATTCAATTAGTTCCTATTAATTTTATTTGAGTACAATTATTTGTAATTGATGGATATTGTAGGTTATAAGAGCATTTAAACATATAAATATTAGATTAAACAATCCACAACACTACATATGTGAATATGTGGATTTCTGAAACTTGAACATGGTGTAGTTCCTATACTTATTTCCCTAGGTTTATAGTTTGTTCTATCATCCATTAAAAAAATAAAACATATACAAACTCAAGATCAAGATTCATTATTTAATTTATTTCTACCAATATCGTGGTTAAATATTTATTGATTCTTTATTAAGAAATAAATTTATTTACAAACATGGTTAATGGAATTACAATAAAATTAAACTATGCCTAAATTTTATGTATACATGGTAAATAAAATTTATAAAAATAATTAATATTAATAATAATTTAATAATATAATCTAGGAAATTCATTTATAATTATAAAAATCCTTCAATAAAAATATTATGGTAGGAAAAATACTTCCACAAAATAGTTTCAAATAGAATGATAATTTTTTATTCTTGATCAACCTCTATTGGGTTGTGTTCAATGATTAGAAAAATAATAATGTGGGTTTTAAGTAGAATTAATATTGTTCAATTTATGTATTAATCAATTTAACAATACACAATTCAACTAGTAGGAATATATTAAGGAAATACAAGCACATTATTTTGAGATTGGAGATTCCAATCAAATAATAATGGGGATTTGAGTTAATGATGTTGGAATTTTATGGATACAAATATATTTTTAAATATAATTTTATAACCACATCATGGTTATGAGAAGGTGAATATATGTCCTTTCAATTATAATATCTTCTTGGTTATAATCTTTTAATTCCTTCCCCTTCATTGAATACTTTAAATATGTTAGAGGAAGTGGCCCAATCACATACTTGTTCATGATGTTCTCCTCATGCTTCCTCTATAGTACATAGTTATCTTGATCCATAATTTCCTCATCCCTCCTAATTATCTTGCATGGATATCCCTGAGGCGAGGCATTCTGGTGTCAAATTGTAACCACCACCACAAGATTCAGGCTCTTCTAGTATATCATTTTAGGATTTTATAACTAATTCAATGTTCTCCCATACTCAAAGATTTCCTTCAAGATTATAGTTATATAAATTGAGTCTTAGTAATATGAGATAATGTGGAAAGTAGTTTATTATTAATCTACATCTAGGAACTCTATTAGATGGTGTATTATCAAAACATGAAATAGGTAGCAAAATATGGAACAAATCTTTCATCTATATCTTTCTTAAAGAATATAATTGATTATTGGGGCCTTTATTTGATGGAATATATCACTTTTCATAATAATAAATCATTTAGTATTAACCTATTCTCAAGGAAGAATATCATGAAGGTGTGTGTGGGAGAAGATTGGGTTTATTTAAGATGACATTTTATTCTTTTCTGGTGCTCATTGGTGGTCCATTTAGGCAAAGTTCAATCAATTATTTGAGTATTTTTTTCTTTTTAGGGACTCCTCTACCATTCCACATCCCCCAACATGAAAGGTATTGTTAATCATTGTTTCCCCTTAATTTTTTAAAATATAAAAATGTTCTTAATATAATACACCAAGATAAGTCACTTCTATGTAGTCATATATTTTTTCTAGGAGGCTTCCTATTTTGTCTTCATCAATATGGGATATAATTTCTTGTTAAGGCATAAGTTTAAAATTCATGGAATGGTGGGATTATTTCAAGAATTACATATTCAATGTCATGAATATGCTAATTTCAATATAAGGTGTTTTTACTTTGTTGTCTTATGGCCTATGATGTAATTACAATGATATCTATTTGGTTTCTTTGAGAGCAACTCATCAAAAGTCATAGAGGGGTTGTTTCTGTATTAATCATATATTTATTCTAAATCAGAGATTTTCGACAAAAAATAATCTTATTAATGTTAGGGAGTATATTTTCCATCAATGGATGCTATATTTCTAAAATTGGGTCCATCAATGGATATTTATTCTTGATTAGTGGTCTAGTCAAATATATAGAAGAACCTGGATACTCTATATTTCTTGAGTAAGTATTATCTAAGACTTAGGCGATGACAGTTATGAATATTCTTCTAGAAGATGATGACTTTATTTCAGTTGGTAAGGGGGCATGTTCTTCATGTTTTGGTTAAGGAAAACCTGTGGTTGCTAAATATTTCCAAATTTTTATATTATAGGGGGTTCCCATAGTTCTTATGAATATTATTTACACTATAACATTCGGTATATGATTGTATAAATAGATGAATAGATACTACTGGATCCATATCCCATCAATAATACCATAATGAGAATTAAATATAGAGAAATATACAGTAGTGTAATCATTATATCCAAATCGATAAGAAGTCAATTTTTTTTATATAATTCCCCATGTAACTGAAATAATTTTTTTATAAATTTTAGGAAAATTAATGACTAATTATTTTTTTTATTCTATGGAAATATAGGGGTATCTTTACATAGTAAAACTACAACTTTATATCTAATTATCATTGTACAAATCTCTCTTCAATGATCACTTTCCATGATTCAAAGTAGAAGGTGATTTGTATTTTAACCATCATGATGGGACATAGGGATTGAGAACTGATTCATAATAGTGGTACTAAATATATTATTTAGATCTTATGAAAATCATTGATATTGGTGTAAATGTACGGATCTTCACAATAATATATAACAATCAAGTTCAATTAATATAATATTTTGGTGTTTACAAAGATTGTAACAAAAGAATGTTTAATCAATGGAAATTTCCCTCTAATAATTATGTCATATAATCATATGAAATCACAACATATTTAAATTCCATGTTTTATGAGACCATTAGACATAATATTCCCACTTCTATGTCTCTGATTTTAAAAATATGACTTACACGATTCCGTTTAGGGTGATTTTTGGGGTCTCATGGAATAAACGTAATTTTTCGGTGAATAGTAACTAACACATACGAATAGAAACCGACACTTATGAATAATTATATAAAACTTATGAATATTAAATCTTCAAAAATAATATTATCCTCACCCCTAAATTTATAAATGGAATTTAGGCATCTTAGAAGTGATAATATGACCATAGATAAGGTATTGGTATTTTGGAAAGTCATAAATAATTAATTATAATTAATTAATTAATTTAAATTGAATTTTATTTTCCATAAAGTCCTTAATAAATTTACAATTTTATCTCTTCTGGTTTTAATATTAATTTATTATACCCAGTGTAATTTTTCAGATCAATATGAAATCCGTTATTATTTTAAAATTTTTATTTTTCATATAAATTATGATTCTAATTAAAAATTAAATTAATCAAATTTAGAAAAATGTTTTTGAAAAATGGATTTCATTTCTGTATTCTAAAAGTCAAAAGTATTTTTGGTAAATTTTTGGTATTTCTATAAAATACATGAGTTTATTATAAATAGTGAAATATGATAATTTACAAAATAAGAAAAATACATTAATTATTGAGTCATGGGTGATGGTCTACTGATGTAAGAATCATTGTTGGAATATAAAATGAAATTATAACAATTTTTGGTCCTATAATCATTACAATTTTGTTTCATGATGAAAAATAATAAACTAATGATTAAAATATTAAGAAAACCCTCTTTCACTCCGCTATAAAAACAACCTACTCTCCCCTCTTCTCTTCAATCCTCCCAAACATTGTGACATTCCTAAATAATGTTAAAAACTTTCCCCAATATCCTAACCCACTTCCATAAACCCTTGTTATCTTCAAAAGAGAAAATACTCTACCCTTAAAAGGCTCCTAAGGAAGATTAATTCATCAGTTAAATTCAGCTTTTCATTTCATTTACCTTCTTTTCAAGTTCCTTTTTCTATATCATTACCTATCCTTATCCAAATGTCATGAAAACTCAAGTACCATAAATTTACTAGAATATTTTTAGTATTATGTAATAAGTTATTATATTATCTCCTTTACACTTATTTTATATTAGTGGAAAAATGTCATATGAGATATGTTAATTTACCACATTCAAGGATGATCGGTTTTCAATTTCTATTAACATCCTCAATTATTATAATTAAAAAATTATTACGGTTGAAACATACTATGATATGTTTATTATTTATCATCTATATATATGGAATCATTTATAACCCATGGTTTTTATTTATAACACAAAATGTATTCCTTATGATTAAAAAACTGCCAATTAACCCAAAAAGAAATTACTAATGTTTTATATAATGATTCATCTTCACTATAAGTAAAAAAATGAAATTTACAACCATGTAAAATTATGGATGTTCATTATTGAAATATAACTCCAATTCTGGAAAAAAATCCTCATTTTACATGATTATTTGTTCATGTATATAAGAAAACCAATCATGAAACAAACAGACCTCAATAATGAAAGTGAACATATTAACCCATCAAAAAAGGACATGGATGAACTTATTATGGTTATAATAAATAAACTAAATAATGAACAGGTTATATAAATGATAATTAATGAATTTAATTTTGTTATCATAGACGTTAATGTCAAGTGAAGAACACCATCAGACTTAAGGTAAGGGATTCTACCCAAACCGCTATTATTCCTTTAGGTTATTCTTACTCTCACTTTACCCAAATGAAATTACCATTTATTTGTATGTAAATATTATAAATTCTATTTAAATTCTACAAAATCATGTATAATTTTCCATATATTTTTATCTATTGGGGATATACATGTTTTTAAGTGGTTCTCTCAACAATACTTCCGGATAAGCAAGCCTGTTTTAAGGGAACTTCCCAAATTATTACCCAATTTTAAGTGAACGCTATCATCTGTTTTAATATACATTTGTTTTTATAAAATAATTATTTTTTATTATGAGAACATTCATGATTTAATTATGGTTTTATATAATATATTATTCTCATTTCTATTTTAATGTGTCCTTAGTATTTTCGAAAAACCCGTACTAAAATGTTTTCATGCAAAAATTTCTTAAATACTATTCGTACAGTTGTCACTTCTTTTTGAAATCAATCTATATGATATATTCCTATTTTACCTTTTCAATTTCCTTGTATTTTTTAATTCCTTTCTTTCATGGACACTTGTATGATAAGTCGATATATTATGCTTTTTGACAAAATTATGATAACCATTTTTTCCATGGGTGATATTATGTTTATGTCTAATTGATTATGAATGATTATATATGTGGAATTTATATTCATGAACATGTTATGATGGGTTATCCCATTTTTCTATATAATTAATTGTGTAACGTTGATTCTCATGAGATGGTATGTAAAATGGTCTTGGCAATTAGCCTTGACTCGTGCTACCATGTGAAATGGTCTTGGTGGTAAACCTTGACTTATACTCCTCTATATGAAATGATGCTTAAACCATGTTAAAGTCATGTTTTATGTTTCTACCACATTATTATGTCTCCATTTCTATATTATCCCATGTTTATATGTTATGATTTCCCATGTTCTATGCCTTTTTATATCATTATGCCATACCTTCTAACCCATGTGCCAAAAGCTTTATTTTTATGATTATTTCATTTCTGGAATTTTAGCTCATCCCATTATTCATGTTATCCCCAAGTTATCCTATGAAGATTTAAGGGCTAAATGGGATATAGGAGCATTTTAGAATGATTAAATAAAGAAACATGTTTTTAGTAACATGTTTTTAGTTTTTTGTACCTATTCCTCCAAAACACTAAAATTTATAATCCTTTTCAGGTATTATGATGTTTAATAATGCTCAAAATCATGTAATGATGTGTGTAATATGATAGGACCGATGTAGTTGGTATTAAAGAAAAATTATAGTTATTTTTGGATATTATGAATAGAGCACTTTAGAAAGAACCTTAGGGATGATACTATGTATAAGAAAACACCTCTAAATTTAGTTAAGTATAGAGTAAGTTGTTTATCAAGAATATATGTCTCTTTCTAGATAAAAACAAGTAGAGGTAGATTGGGAACATATGTATCTAGGGGTAAAACCCAAAAACAATGCTTTGAGATCGAATCTAATGGGAACTGGTGCACAACAACCAGCCTTACTGCAATCTTTGTTTCACACTCCCAAGGTATATTCTTTGGTAAATTCATAAAATCATTATGAACCACTGTTACATGAATAAAAAAAGATGCCATTATAATATATGTTATGAAATAAATCAACGTTATCATAGATTTCATCCTAGGGAATCACAAGTTATGATATTCTTCTACTTTACATGTTTATCCTTTTCTGTTAAAAGTTTACTTTATGATTATTAGCTAAATATTAAAACCCCCTAATTGTATGTTCTTTTTCATAATTAGTGGTGGGAAATATAAGAACACATTCCAACAAAAAATGTGATATGGAATTTGAAGATTACCATAATGATATGCCAAATATGAAGAGAATGGGTGCTCAAAACATCATGACAATACTTGCTCATCTGGCTCAAGTTAAGAATAATAACTTGAATCATCTATAATTCCCTCCTCAACCAAGGAAAGATAATGTTTCCATAAAATCATTATTGTGGAAATGGCCTCCCATTTTTAGTGGATCTTATGATCCCCTCCTCATATAATATTGGATTAACTCCATTGAAACCCTATTTTATATCCTCCAGTTCTCAAAAGAAGAGAAATTTGTACTGGCGGTCTATTATTTTGATGAGAAAGCTGGTTAGTGGTGGACACTTATCAATAATACAAATTCCTAAGATGGAATGAATTCCATGGAATATGACGAATTCAAGAAAATGTTTTTCAATAAATATCTTTCATGATCCCTCCGCCTCACGATCGAATGAGTGTTCCATAGACTCAAGTAGAAGGAAGATTAGTCCATCAGGTCATATAAATAAAACCTCATAAGTCATGAAAGTTATGCATCTAGATTTTTCAATATCACCGAAAGCATGGTGGATCTAATCTTTAGAAGACTGAAGCTGAGTCCACAAAAATAGTTAGTGATTTTAGACTTTGACAGTTATGAGGAGATTGTATGTTGTGTCATCTAGGATCAAATAAAGATTAGAGACACCCATAGGTCTCATGGGCCTAGTGAAAAAAAGTGTAATATGAAGTCTAATAAGTCTGGTTCATAAAATAAATCCAATTATGGAAATAAGATAGAACATCCCACATGTCAAAATTGTGGAAAGAAGAATCATGGGAACTATCTAAAGGGAACTAGGAATTGCTTGAAATTTGTAAATATGGGATATCTAGTAATGAACTGCCACATGGATGTAAAGAATCCTACTAATGTGGAAGAATAAAAAAGGTTCATATCAATTCATAGAACGTAGTTCATTGTTACAACTACAATGTGCATGGGAATTATGAAAACAACTTCTATAATCCAAGGGCCATCAGAGGTAATCAACAACAGCCTCCAAGGTAACAAGTAAGGGCTTATTCTATCACTATTTTTGAGGTGTAACCAACAAATTATGTGGTGATAAGTATTCTTTTAATTCATTAAATAATAGAGAACATACTATTTTTTATGGTTCTACTCATTCATTAATATCTTGGAAGATTAGTAGAACTATTCAAACACCACCTCAAAATTTGGAGGATCGTTTATCTCTGAGAACAGTGAATGAGGAAATTATTGTGTCCAATGTTTATAAATCATACCAAGTCAACTGGTTTGGACTGAACCTATAGTACACCTAGTTTCTGGTATGTAACCCTTTATTGATGCTTTTAATGGTTATAAAGTTAAGGGAGATGTATGGGATAGTCAGGAGAACTTAGAATGAATTTTTGAGGGAAAAGGGGATGTCGCATGAGCGGTGCAAGTTTTATATAAACCGTGTTGCCAAACCGTGTGTAGTTGGTCTTGGAGGCAGCAGATTCTGCATGGGTGGCACACGGTTTGTCTAACAATGTGGAAAAAATGTGCGAGAAGGGTGGCCGAGGTAGCAGCTAATACACAGTTAGCGCACGGTCTGTCAAACCATGCAAACTAACTGTGCGGCCACTTAAACGAGATCCTATACAGGTGGATCTCACATGTTGTTTCCTCTAAGTGGCTTCTTTAAGCTTCTAAGCAGCCCTAACTTGGGATTTTGGTTCTCCTAAGGTAAAATAGGGTTCTCCCATCGTTACGGAGGTGATCCTAAGGCTTTTCTTGATGAATCAAAGCTGGATTCTTCAGGAATGTGATGGTTCTTGTTTGGTTTCTTAGATATACATACATCTACTTTTCCTATTCTCTCAGTTTCATAGATCTGTTCTCGTTATAGTTAGATCTATGTGTGTGGATGCCAAATATGATGAGATTTGGTCTTGGTTGTGTTAGGAGAAGAGATCTAAGGAGGATCCTTGGTGAATCGGCCCAGTTTTCTTGTGCGTGCTTTATTTGTTAGGGTTTTTGTCAAAAACATTGAGGTTTGAGGCTTCACTCTGCACTCTTCTTTCTATAAGTGATTAGATTATATTCAAATTGGTTTATATGATTTGATTTGAATGTGAAAATCATCAAATAAATCTTCTTTAGTGATTATTTATGGTTTTGATGATATTGTGAAATCTTGGTGAATTGTTGTGCAAAGTGATTTGGCTTGTTGAATTTAAAATTTTGATTTAAAATTATGAGTTTTCTGAAATTGTAGATGGTTTGATGAAAAATGGGTTTTCAATAAAAAGGGTGTTTTATTGAAATGGTTTGAGATTGAAATAACGTGGATGGATTTGGTTTTCAATAAAAAGGAGTTTTATTGAATTGATATGGAATTGAAATAGTTAATCTTAGGAATGGTGTGAATTGGTTGAACAAACTTTGTTTTTGACATGATGGTCGTTTTTGTTCACGGGCATGTGGGGTGGATAAGGGTTAGAAGTCTCCCCCATCAGTGTTGTGATGGATAAGGGTTAGGGATCTCCCCCATCAAACATTCATATTGCATTCGGGACGGATAAGGGTTAGGGGTCTCCCCCATCAGTGTTAGGATGAATAAGGGTTAGGGCTCTCCCCCGTCAAGCATTCATGTTCATTTGGGTTTGATAAAGGTAAAACGTATCCCCCATCACAGGTGGATGGATAAGGGTTATGGCTTCTCCCCTCTTCCAGGTAGCATGCATGGTTGGTTGCATGGGTTTGTGGAAATGGTTTGGTATTCCAGAAAGGAATGTTTGTGAAATGGTTCTTAATCTTGTTTGGTTATTTTTCTGGGAAAATAGCTTTTTGGAAAATCAGTTTTAACTTCTCTTGGAATGCCTTTGGTTTTTAATGGTTTTGGAAACTTGTTTATATTTAGTAATAAACTGATTTGGAGAAAATGTTTTATATAACTTTTTTTATATAAATGATGATAACTCTGCTATCCAAGTGGCGTGAGTAGAGAAGTCATTGGGGAAAGCCTGCAGTGTTTTATACTCACCCCTACTTTGGCACATTGGTGCTTTTTCAGATGTCATATTCTGGGACACAGGTAATGGTAAAGAATCTTATTACTAGTGGATTGTGGGGATGCTTGGGAGATGTTGTGGAGCTTGTAGCTTGTGGAGCATGGAGTTGTAGTGACTTTTGAGAGTCTTGAGTTCTTCATCTACGGTGTACATTCATGCTTATTTTGGTCTTCCATTGTTTTTACTTTGATGAAATTTGATATAAATGAAGTGTCTATTGGTCTTTCATTTGTTCATGCATCATATATTGAATGTCTGGTTATGGTTGGTTTATGGGTTTACATCATAAATGGTAAATCATCCCCCATAATATATTTGAAACCCTTCGGCATTTATTTCCAACTGTTGGCATCTTGGGGATGTCTCTTAAGTCTTAGTAATGACTTATTGTACTCTCAAGCTAATGAGAATTGGCATGTCATTACAAATGGTATCAGCTTGTTTTGTCCTTTCCTAACAAGTGGTCATCATTGTTCTTGGTCTTGGAGTTGAAATTCATTCTTTTCTATTCCTTCGGTTGAAATAATAGACAGGAGTAGGATTGTCAGAACATGAAATGTATATCATAAAATGACGTAGCAAACCAGTTTATGTTGCACTTCAAGTTACCAAGGTGTTGGTTACATAAGTGTTTTGGATACACTTCTAGAATATTGGCAATCTCATATTCATGGGTTTATCCAATGAGAGGAGCATGACATGCATTGTAGATGAATGAATTCCCACTATGATTTTATATCTCATTATGAGGAATGAGTAAGGATTTTGTGCATGTTGCCAATTTTTTAAAAATAAAAAAAAAATTGTTTTCAAGTGAAATACTTTGAAAACAGGGTATTGGGTGTATTTTGAAAATGGGTTGATTTTCAAAAGGTATGTTGAATGTTTTAAAAAATGGTTGAACATGGAAAAGGTTGTTTTTTGAAAAAAAAGGTTTTGATAGATGATGTGATAGAATTTTAATGCTAATCCATCAGTTTCTAGAGAGTGAGATTGATGGAGTTTGTTGTTGGTTTAGAAAATGGCACCCGGTAGGCGTCGTTGAAACCAACCCGAAGAGGCTACAAAGAATGTGATTCCACCTAAACCACGTGTGAACCGAGAGCTAGTTTAGAGTATTGTCTAGGATTTTCATGTTGTGGATACGGGGAAACGGAGGAATGAACCAAGTCATGTGGATCATACCATCCAGGTCATGAAGCAGAAGCAACTGAACTTTCGTGGTGATGTTAAACCCGAAAAGGCGGAGGTGTGGCTAACTAGGATGAATCGTATCTTTGCTCTCATCGGCATACCATCAGAGCTCATGGTCAATTTGGCTACATATATATATGAGGATTTTGCATGTCAGTGGTGGGATTTAGTGGTGCACGCTAAATTGGATGAAGGCCTTACTTGGTAGTATTATGAAGAATCGTTCAACAAACTATTATATCCTCACACGTTCAAGATCCAGAAAACAAAGGACTTCTTTAGCTTGAAGCAAGAGAGTCTATATGTCATAGAGTATGTGGCTAAATTCATGAGCTTATTCGGTTTTGCAACAGAGGTTGCAAAAAGCGCATCGTTGAAGGCACGCATCTTCGAATCAGAGATAAGGAAAATGATTCGATTGAAGATTTCAGTGCTCTGTATTAAGGATTATACAGAGATGGTGAACAGAGTGACTGTTGCTAAATGCATTATCTCGGGATTTATGGTTGGAGGAATGTTGATTCCTACGACAAACAGTGGGAACTCAACTGTTGGGAACAAGAGGAAAAGGGAAACCTATTTCCACGGTGCAAGTGGAAATCAAAACCAGACGGCGAGATCAGTGAACCTTCCTCAATGACCCCAGAGCAAAGCAATTAGTTCTCAATGTGGTCTACTTGACCACAAAAGGCGAGATTGTACGACGCAACCTATATCATGTCACAATTGCAAATAGATGGGGCATCTACAGTGCCATTGTTGGAATGCACCGAGGTCGGGGGCGCATGTACTCCTCAGGCATCTCAAGCATCATATTCTTCGACAGGACGTGGTAAACACAATCAATCTCGTCAGCATAACTGAGCTAGC
Organism: Viscum album; assembly: GCA_963277665.1. Lineage (NCBI taxonomy): Eukaryota > Viridiplantae > Streptophyta > Magnoliopsida > Santalales > Viscaceae > Viscum > Viscum album. Next base: position 1,697,284,295 of record OY728138.1, on the reverse strand, counting down.
CATAATGATTCTCGAAATACGATGAATCCTCAACCTGAGAAATATCAGCAAGGAAACAAGGATAAAAGTGTACCGATGAGTCAATTGTATAGATCAGAGTAGATGATGTTCAATGATCAGGATAAAGCATCTACGGTGAGAGGTACAATTATTTTTAATTATACCCTTGTGCAAGTTCTCTTTGATACGGGTGAATCGCATTCCTTCATTGCTTCTAGTGTTGTTGACTTTCTATGTTTAAAACTAGAAATGATTCCTTCTGTTTTGAAATTAAAAACATCTATTGGTGAAAGAGAACGTTAAGAATTTATGTGTAGAGCATGTGCTATAACTGTTGATGGAGCTGAGTTAAAACGGGACTTCTTGATGTTGGACATGGATGTCTATGATGTAATCCTGGGTATGGATTGGTTGACAATGGTTGAGGCTAACATTGACTGTTATAGGAGAACAATTAGTTTCATTACTGAGGATGACATCAACCATCTCATCATAGGAGAGAGGATGGTAAAGAAAGATGCAAAGAGCTTGTTGGCACCAATGGTGGGAACGATATCTTACCAGTTGGAAGCATTGACTTTGGCATCAATGGAAGATATTGAGGAAAATAGTTTTCCTACTGTTGTGGATCAATTTCCAAATTTCTTTCCCAATAACTTCTCAGGGTTACCACCTCTAAAGTAAGTGGAGTTTACGATTGATCTCCTTTCGGGGACCATTCCTATTTCCCTTCCATTTATAGGATGGCACCAAATAAGTTACGGGAATTGAAAATATAGTTAGTGGAGCGGAGAAAAAGGGTTTCACTCGACCAAGTACATCTCCATGGGCAGCACCGGTATTGTTCATGAAGAAGTTATATGGAACTCTTCGGATGAGTCTTGATTATCCTAAGATTTACCAAGTTACGATAAATAATAGATATCCACTTCCACATATTGATGCATTGTTCGATCAATTAAGGGGAGCTCAATGGTTCTTCAATATTGGATTTCGATTAGGATATCACCAATTGTGAGTTCGAAAGGAGGATATTCTATAGATAGCTTTTTGAAGTAGATATGTCCACTACGAATATGTAGTCATGCCTTTTGTTCTATCGAATGCGCCAGGGGTCTTCATGGCTTTGATGAATCAGATATTTCAGCGATATCAGGATTCTTTTGTTGTGGTGTTTGTGGATGATATCTTGGTGTATTCAAGCACAAGGGATGATCATGAGGAGAACCTGGAAACAATGTTACAAATCTTGAGAGATCATCATTTGTAGGCCAAATTATCAAAGTTTGATCTTTGGATACAAGAAGTACGTTTCCTTGGCCATGTCATTTCTCATAAAGGCATTTCTATTGATCCTGAAAAGTTATAATCCAATATCTCTTGTAAACCACAAAAGAATGTGTTTGATATACGAATTTTTCTTGGTATAACTGGTTACTACCGATGGTTTTTGTGTGATTTCTCACGACTAGTGTCACCAATGATAGAATTCTCTCTTTCAATGGATGGAATAATGTTAGAAGTCTTTCCAGGAACTGAAAAGTTCGCCTTACATCATCACCTATCATGATGTTCCCAGAATCAAGGCAGGGGTATGTGGTGTATTTTGTTTCTTCAAGAATATGGTTGGGTTGTGTTCTAATGCAAGGAGACCATATGGATTCTTATGGCTCATTGCATTTAAGGGTTCATGAGAAAAATTACCCAACACATGATATGGAGTTAGCTGCAGTCGTGCATGCTTTGAAAACATGTATACATTATCTCTTTGGTGAGAAATTAACTTTGTTTACAGATCACAAAAGATTGAAACACATTTTCTCACAAGGAGATTTGAATCTGAGGCAAAGGATATGGATGGAGTACCCCCAAATGTTTGACTTTGACATGATGTACACACCGGGAAAAGGGAATTCAGTGGTGGATGAATTGAGTAGAAATTAATATGCTCAGTTGAAAAAAGAAGCTTCAAATGAATGGCAGTTGATTTTGGTCTTACCGACATGCATATGGAATGTGAAGACTGAGGTGATGTTGTTGTTTTCTTTTCAGCTACACTTATTCCTGATTTAGTAAAGTTGATCAAAGAAGCACAAACATATGATGCAGAATGTCTTGGTGTAAGTTCAAAAATCAATGGTCGGGAGTCCATTGATGGATGGAAACTTGATGTGGGTTCTATTTTGTGTTTCAGAGATCTAATGGTTGTACCTATGGTTTTTCAGGAACAACTCTTTAATTCTTACGACCATTCAAGATGGGTTATACATCCGGGTAGCCAGAAGAAGTATAGGGCTTTGAAAGTGCAGTTTTGGTGGGGCGGCATGAAAAAGAAAGTAGCCAAGTACATCTCGCGGTGCTTAACTTATTAGCAGGTTAATGCAGAGCATCAGAGACCAGCAGGTATGTTACAATCTTTACATATCCCAGGGTGGAAATGGTATCAGATAGCATTGGATTTTGTTACAAGTCTTCCAAGAACGGTCCAGACACACGATTCCATTTGGGTGATAGTGGATCGTCTAACCATGTAGGCCCATTTCATCCCTATTCGTGAAACCCATATGGTGGAAGAGCTTTCAAAAATATGTATCTGAGAAGGGGTAAAAAGGCATGGTGTACCAGAGTATATAGTCTCAGATTGAGATCTGAGGTTCACATCTCGTTTCTGGAAATCATTACAGCAAGCCCTTGGGACTCAGTTTACTATGAGCACGATGTATCATCCTCAGAAAGATGGGAAATCGGAGCGGATGATACAAACACTAGAAGACATGTTGCGGGATTGTGTAATGGATTTTGGTGGCTCATGGGAGGATCATATACCCTTAGTGGAGTTCTCAAAAAATATTAGCTATCAATCCTTGATACTCATGGCTCTGTTTCAAGCATTGTATGGGAATCCTTGTCATTCTTCACTATGCGGGGTGAAAACAGGTGAAACTTCACTGGTCAGGCCAAGACATGTCCAAGGGACAATAGAGAAGATCCAGTTAATTAGAAAGGGGATGGAGAAGGCTCGGGGTCGTCAGAAATATTATGCAGATCACCATCGACGACGGTTATCGTTCGTCGGGGGTGATCATGTCTTCTTGAGAATCTCTCCAAGTCTTGGACATCATCGTTTTGGGAAGCATGGAAAGTTATCTCCTAGATAAATTTTCCCTTTTGAGATACTGGAACAGGTTAGAGAGGTGGAATATCGGTTGGCATTACCACCACAGTTCAGTTTGGTGCATAATGTGTTCTTGTATCTCAGTTGAAAACGAATCAGCCTGATACTGCCCATGTGATCAGATGGGATCACATTTACCTACAGCTGGATGCTTCATTGATACATATCCCAGTACGGATTGGGGATAGGCAAGTAAAATTATTGCATGGAAAAATCATCGGTCTAGTGCAGGTTTTATGGCAGTGTGGTAAGATTCAGGAAAAGACTTAGGAACGTGAAAAGGAAATGAAGGAGTAGTGGTTGGGACTCTTTTAGTTGGCTGAGGGTTTTCTACTTTTCGAGGACGGAAAGACCTACGGTGTGGAGAATGTAGTGCCCTCATTTGCTGGTATGTAACCCATTCTTGATTCTTTTAATGTTTATAATATTAAAGATGACGTATGATAGAGTCGGGAGAACTTGGAATGTTGTTTTGAGGCAAAAGGGGAAGTCATACTGGTGGTCCACATATTGTCTAACCTTGTGTCCAAACCGTGCGAGAAGGGTGGCTGAGACATTAGCTAATTCACGGTTCTCGCACGGTTTGTCAAACCGTGCGAACTAACAGCGGGGCCACTTAAACAAGATCCAATAAAGGTGGATCTCACACGTTGTTGGATCTAAGTGCCTCGTTTAAGCTCCTAAGTGGCCCTAACTCGTGATTTTGGTTCTCCTATGGTCAAAGAGGGTTCCCCCATCATTCTGGAGGCGATACGAAGGCTCCTCTTGATGAATCGAAGCCGGATTCTGGAGGTATTTGATCGTTCTTGTTTGGTTTCTTAGATCTACTTAGATGTACTTCTCCTATTCTCTCGGTTTTTTAGATCTATGCCCGTTATGGGTAAATCTATGTCTGTGGATGCAAAATATGATGATATTTGGTCTTGGTTGTGTTAGGAAAATAGATTTAAGTAGGATCCTTGTTGAATTATCCCGGTTTTCTTGTGCGTTGTCCATTTGATAGGGTTTTCGTCAAAACCTTTGAGGTAGGATGCTTCACCCTCAACTCCTATTACTAGAATTGATTGGATTACATTCAAATTCGTTTATTTGAATGGATTTTAATGTGAAACAACTTTGAATAAATCTTCTTTAGGGATTATTTATTGTTTTGATGAGATTGTGAAATCTTGGTGAATTGTTTTGCGAAGTGATTTGGCTTGTTGAATTTAAAATGTTGACTTTAAATTATGGATTTTCTGAAATTGTAGATGGTTTGATGAAAATGGGTTTTCAATTAAAATGGTGTTTTATTGAAATGGTTTGATATTGAAATAATGTGGATGGATTTGGTTTTCAATAAAAATGGAGTTTTATTGAATCGATTTGGAATTGAAATAGTTAAGCATAGGAATGCTTTAAATTGGTTGAACACACTTTTTTCATGACATGATGGTTGTGTGTGTTCACGGGCAAGTGGGACGGATAAGGGTTCGGAGTCTCCCCCATCAGTGTTGGGATGGATAAGGTTTAGGGTCATCCATCATCAAACATTCATATTGCATTCAAGACGGATAAGGTTTTTGGGTCTCCCCCATCAGTGTTAGGATGGATAAGGGTTAGGGCTCTCCCCGATCAAAAATTCATGTGAATTTGGGTTGGACAAGGGTAAGAAGTCACCCCCATCATTGTTGGATGGATAAGGTTGGAGCTTCTCCCCTCTTCCAGGTATCATACATGGTTGGTTGCATGGGTTTTTGGAAATGGTTGGGTATGACAGAAAGGAATGTTGGTGAAATGGTTCTTAAGATTTTTTGGTTATTTTTCTGGAAAAACTAACATGTTGGAAAATCGGTTTCAAATGATATTGGAATTCCATTGGTTATGAAGGGTTTGGAAACATGTTTATATTTCGTTATAAACTGCTTTTGAGAAGAGTTTTTATATAACTATTTTTATATAAATGTGGCTAACTCTTCTATCCAATTAGCGTGGGTAGGGAAGTAAATAGGGAAAACCTACTGAGATTTATACTCACCCTTGCTTTTCCGCGTTGGTTCTTTTCCATAAGTTGTATTCCAGTACAGAGGTAAAGGTAAAGCATCTTATTGATAGTGGCTTGGGGTGATTCTTGGGAGATGTTGTGTATCTTGGAGCTTGTGGAGAATGGAGTTGCAGTGTCTTTTGAAAGTCTTCAGTTGTTCATACACTGTGTACTTTGATTCTTTGTTTGTTCTTCAGCTATTGTGTACTTTGATGCAGTTAGATATAAAGGAAGTGTTTATTGGTCTTTCATTTATTCAGGCAGCATATAGTGAATGTTTGGTTATGGTTGGTTTATGGGTTTATTTCATAAAGGGTAAATCATCCCCCAATATATATTTTAAACCCTTCGGAATTTATTTCTATCCTTTGGAATCTTGGGATGTCACCTAAGGCCTAGTAATGACTTGTTGTACTCTCAATCCAATGAGAATTTTTGGGTCATTACAGAACCTCCAAGAAAAAAATTTCACACTTACTTTAGTGGATTTCGATGTTATATTCGGCATGGATTGGATATCTTTATACAATGCCAATATCAACTATCAGGAAAGGGAGATCACTCTTCACATCCTAAATCATCCTCAAATTAATTACAATTGTAATGAGGAAGATTAATCTGTTTTATAATAATATTATCAGGTGTGGATATTACTAATTTATGAGAAAGAATTGTTAGCTCAATTTATTGAAACAAATGAGAAGATACTTCTCGAAAATATGCCCATACTGATTGATTAGACTGATGTATAGCCTGAATAATTTCCTATTATTCCTCCTGATAGAGAGGTAGAGTTATCAATTTAACCTATTCCTAAATCTCTACCGATATCAATGATACCTTATAGAATCAACATTATAGACCTGAATGATCTAAAGAAGTAGTTACATTAGAATTTAGAGAAGGGTTTTATATGCCTGAGTGATTCACCAATCGTGTGTGCCAGTCCTTTTAATTAGGAAGTAGGATGGTTCAATGTTCCTCTACATTGATTATTGTAAGCTTAATAAAAGCATGATAAAGAAAAAGTATCCCCCACCTCAGATAGGTGATTTATCTGATCCACTTCAGGGGGCTAGTTATTTCTCTATGGCGGACCTTCAGTTGGGATGTCACCAATTAAAAGTGAGGAAGGAAGATACTAACATGAACTCATTTCAAAAAAGTTATAGACACTATGAGTTCATTATGATGCCCTTCAGACACACTAAGACTCGTGAAATCTTAATGTATTTAATGAATAAGTAATTTAGAGATTACCTCGACATATTTGTGGTAGTATTTATCAATGGTATTCTGATATAATCCAAGAGCTAGGAGGAACACGATGAGCATTTGTATTCTATTCTGAAGACATTGTGAAGGTATTATAATTATGAAATGTAAAATAAATGTTAGTTATTAGTGGAAGAATTATCATTCTTGTGGAATGTTATCAATAGAAAAGTAATATATGTGGACCCATTCAAGAAATGTCACGACCCGTCCCCTAGGACATGTGCCACGACTACCCCAAGCCCGCCTCCCAATGGATAAGGGATAGAGACTAGCACCTAAGGCAATAACCTACAAGTGGGAGGCAATTTTTGAGTACCTATACACACACACGCACTCTCTCTCTCAACCCCAACCCACAAATTTTAAAGGATAAAAAAGGCATGCCACTAAGACAACCAGTGAGGGTATAATGTATAACATGATTGTAAAGGGGACAGAATACAATACCAACATAGGAAAGATGAAAATAATAATGTAAAAAGGTCTCTAAAAATCTATCTGTGAATAATCCTACCTGATTGGTATTAGTAGAGTAACTGCTAGAAGATATAGGAGTATGTCTCATCTGTTTGATCTCACTGGGTACCACCCAGTCCTGACCACCACATTCTTTGTCAGGGCATCAATCATCTGTACAAGACACAACATGTGTGGTTGATGCCCATAATGGGGTGAGTAACACAATACGTATTAGGGACCCCCAAACCACAAAAAAATACCACAAAGGAGACGTACACACGAAGTAATGGACAACTCACAAGGTATAACATAAAATATAGATAGTAGGATTACTAGTCATAAAGATCAAAAAAAATTACTACTGAGGGACTCACCCCAGATGAGTCGCTGTTGTCTGTTAGGCCACTTAGGTCCGCTCATCTACCCTGCCACCAGGGTCTGCTCGGATACTCGTCTGTCAAAAAACACAGGTCTGTATGAATATTTTTCTACTGGGCCCCATAGGTCCACACATATGTTTTTCATCTAGGCCACTGAGGTCAGCTTAGCTACTCATCTTTCGGGCTACACAGGTCCACATATCTACTCCTCTTTCGAGCAACTGAGGCCCACTCGGAAGATCCTCCTCATCATAGCATGTCATAGGATTCTTTCTCGTGGCATGTTCATTAAAGGATAATATAATCCTCAAGTCATCGGTCATATATTAACTTACATGTAAATTCATATTGTGTATTTGAAAAAGGCCGCCTCATCGCAAGGGTCTGAATGCTACAAATGAATCATCAATCAGACGTACAGTTTTCATGTTATGATTGTTTTACTGAAAAAGGGAGGGTCAGTTCCTGGTCCCGTCTGACCTGGTCGGAACGACCTGACCTGACCCATCCCATGGTCCACCGACCCAACCTGGGTTCGACTCGGCCTGGATCCGACCAGCCCATGTCTATCCTGCCTACTTCTCAGCCCGTTATGAGTGGGCTGGTAAAACGCATCCCCCCCTCTACCCCATGGGTCAACGCAGGGTCACCCCCCCCCCCCTGCGGTCCCACTGGACTGAGAACTTCCATTCGTGTGATGCGATGTGGTCGTCGTGTTCATGTGCACCACCACCATCCATCTTCCGACAGCCTACTCCACCATCTTTGGCTGGTATTGCATGCATCCTCTTCGATGACGTGCACCACCTCCCTCAAGTGGCGCCACTATGTGTCATTGCCTACTAATCGGTAGTGCCTTCCTCGGGCCACCAAGACTACTCTGGTTATCTGATTCCTAAACCACAAGCACCCATGGAATTTCTGGGTGGATATCATCTCTACTACAGCCTCATGGTTTTATTTTCTTCAATACATGGGTCTCGTCACTATGGACAAATGGACACACACAATACAAGAATCTGGGCCTTGTTCATGTTCACCCTAACCCTCGGCATTAGAATTCCAAACAAGTGGGAGGAGAATTTTTATGAATTCAAATTAGATAACCCCAATTCAAGGCCTTGAATCAAAACCCTCTCACAAATGAAATCCCGATTTGTGAATCATTTTGTTCATCAAATGATTGAAGTTCATCATGGATATTTCAAAATAGGGACATAAAATTAATCAAGTCACTCTACTTAACGTTGGATCATTCATTGCTGATGATTGGTGTCACTACATTTGTTGTTCCATGATTCTTTGCGGGTGGTTGTTCACCAATCACCATTCTCCAAGGCCAAATCTCCATTAGTTCATTTTGATTCTATGATATGCCAATGAACCCATATTCAGTTAACCCATTAAATGGGGAAAACATGTTTCAACATTTCAATTACACTGTGTCGTAACATTGTTATGCCTTTTCATTTATGAAAAAACATTTTTGTTATGCTGAAACGCAATTAAAAATTCAAATAAAATAAATAATATTTTATTTCATTTTATTTTCCTGAAAAAAAATTGATTTATTAAATTTTCATAAAATTATGAAAATTTACTTTTTCTCTCAACCTGCATCGATTGACGTTAGTCCATTATTAGGTAAATTCACCGTTCTGTACTATACCATTCCTGTTGATTTATAATCCTGGATCCCATTTAGAAGCTCCCACGACCCCTCACATGTGTTATTTTAAATAAAAATATAAAATTTCAAACAAAAAGTTCGGGATCATCGGGCCTTGGAATCAAGTTCTATATATGTGCTTGGTCTCAATAGAATATCGTATAATAAAAAATTGGTATTTTGGGACATTACATTAGCCCCCACCTTTAGGGCTTTATATCCAAGTAAGCCAAAATATGGGATAATGAAACAAATTGGGGTAATGAGCATGGATCTGAGCCTCATGCTCCCATGTTCTCTCCTAACTATTCTCGTGCTTCCAACAGATGTGCTCGAGAGGAATTGATCATCCAAGAAGGAACCATTCTTAACGATCCTCAATCTCTCCCAGTAATTCCGTATACTTTTCCCCATAATTGACGTCCAACTCTCCCTATTCAAAAACGTACAATGGATCCCACAGAGATATCTTAATCTATAATACATGTAATACATTATGAAGCTGGTGCCTTTATGTTGGGAGATCTAGGTGGTACGCCATGTCACCAACTCATCTCAGAATCTAAAATGTTCTGATTTATCTCAGAGATAGCTTGTCACCGATGAAAAATCTCTGCAATCCCTGTCACTGTGAGACTTGAAGGAACACATGGTATCCCTCCTCAAACTACAAGGTTCTATGTATCATATCATCATAAGATTTGTGTCTACTCTATGTTGTTCACATCCACTCCCGAAATATCAGAACCTTTTTAATTGTAGCATGTACCAGCTATAGACCCATGAATGATGACTCCCCTAGGACTCTCCAACATAATAGTGATCTACATGGTCACCCATAAAGCTCCTAGTAAAGTTCCATACCAATGGTGGAGTGGGAGATTTTGTTGTATGTGAAATCCAAAAGTAGTAGGTGATCCTTTCAACTTCTCTCGAAGTCTAATATACAACAACGAACCATGTCCTCTAAAACCTAGATATTCCTCTCTGTTTGACCATCTATCTGGGGACGAAAAGATATGATCAAACACACATGAGTCATGGATGCCTCCTTCCATCCCTTCCACAACTAAAATTTAAAGTGTGTGTATAAATATGATACTATCATCGATTAAACCACATTGAGTTGAACTATCTCTTACACATAGAGGTGTCTCAATCCCTCTACTAAACCTTACTCTCGAATGGGTAGGAAGTGGTTTGGAGTGGTGATTCGGCCATCAATCACCCAGATGGAATCATCTACACTAGTTTTATGGGGTAAACACATCATGAAGTCTATAAAGATACCATCCCACTATAACTTTGGCTCCTCAAGTAGCTGAGTCAAGTCTACTAGAACTTGATGCTTAGCATTCACTTACTGATAAGTGAGGCACTGAGAAAAAAACTTTGCCACTGCATTCTTCATCTCCAGCCTCCAGTATTGACATAAGAGGTCCTATTATAACTTTTACAGTCTTGGATGTACCACCAATTTAGAGGTGTGGAACACCTTCCAAACCTCCTCATGTGACACCACTAGCACAATATTGCGTCCTTTAAAAGGATGATGTGCTCTCTGCCTATTGAATACCCATCCGAAGATTGTCTGGAGGATAACTGAGCACATAGGTCATTGTAGTAAACATCCACAAGTTCTTCCTCCTTAAATCATCAAAATAGTGGGGGAATGATTTTCATCTACTGAAGATAAGATTTTTGATCACCATCTAAGAAGGATATCTAAATTTCAGTTAACTACTCTGATGCCTCACTTTGGAACTGCATTCAGAATCTAATAATGAGAACGTTTGCTACCAAGTTCCCTTTCCTAGAAGTATAAACTATCTCAAAGTCATATTCTTGTAGAAACTCTAGCCACAACCACTGCCTCAAGCTTAGGCCATTTTGGTGGAATATATACATTAGAGTTTTTTTATCAGAGAAAAAGTTAAGTCATTCACCGATCAATTAGTTCCTCCACATCTTCAATGAAAAAACCACTAATGCTACATCCAGGTCATGGGTCGTATATTTATGTTAATGTGGCCACAAATGTCTTGAACACTAGGTTGTAATTGTTTATCCCTACATCAAGACACAACCTATTAGGTTCCTTGATGAATTTTAGAAATCAATATACCCAACACCCTCCACTAGTAGTTTCAAGATGGGCGGACTCGTCAGTTTATGCCTCAACTTATGAAAACTCTTTTGGCATCTCTCTGACCCTATGAAGGGATTTCCATTCCATTTTGAAGATGATAAGTATTATGTTACCATAGAAAATTAATTCAAGAATATCTGACACTATCCATCCAATTCCAAGAAGTTCCACACCTAAGTTACGCTCATGGGTGGCCCCCAAGGAAGCATCGCTTCTATATTTGTTGGATCCACTGCAACTCCAGCATCCAAAATGATGTGTCCTAGGAAGTGGACCACCTTAATCTAGAACTGACACTTCGAGAGATTCCCATAAATATAGTTCTCTCAAAGTGTATCTAGAACTATCCAGAGGTGTAGCGCGCTCCTGTTAGGACATTGAGTTCACCGGGATGTCATCAATGAAGACCTTGACAAACTAGTAAAGGTATGTTTATAAGATTCTATTCATGAGTCCCATGAACAATGATTGGGTATTGGTCATGCTGAAAGGAATCAAAAAGAACTCATACTAGAAATACTGACATCTAAATGATGTATTGCTAAATCCCCAACCAATACATGAAGATGATGATATCCTAATCATAGATCTATCTTTGAGAGAAATATCACTCTAGTCAGCTGATTTAAGATGTCATCAGTCATCATTAGTGGATATGTGTATTTTATGGTCACCTGGTTTAGCCACTATAAGTCCACGTGCAACCTGAAAATCTTGTCTGCCTTCTTGGAAAAACAAAAATGTGGCTGCCCATGTTGAAATATTGGGTCTCATGAATACCTTCCCCTCAAAATCCTCTAGCTACACCGTCAACTCACAAAGCTCTATGGGATCCATCGGATATGATAGTGTGGATATCAGTGTCATCCCGGGGTAAATATCAATGAATAATTCTACCTCTCTATGTGGAGTTAATCCCAAAACATTTTCTAGAAAGACATAATCGTACTCATCCATCACTATAGGAAAGTGAGGACTCTTATGGTCCTCCACACCCAGGGTGGGACTAGCCAATTGGTGAGTGATTGGTTGTACCCTCCTCCGAGAATGTTCTTCTTGAGCTACAAGTGCTCCCTTCTCAGCAGGGAAGAAAGATTGTGTCCCGTCCTCGTGGACACCACCCACTTTGCACCTAAGACAGTGGGTTTGAGAATGAATTTTTGATAACCATTCCATGCCCAATATGACATCACAAGGCCTCAACAATGCTACTAGGAGATATTTATTGAAGCTTTCACCTCTCAGAGTAATCTCACACTGATGGAACCAATGTGTAATCATCTAATCCCCTACCATTGGAGTCTCCAATTGTAATGATCGAGCCAATGGTTCCACCAGAAAATTTGTGCTCCTAACATGAATTTTTGCAAGTAAATAGTGATTGACACCTATTTCTATACGAACTACAGCTAAGGTGGAGAAAATATAGATTTTACATCTAATAATTTCTGGAGTGCCATGGTCATAGGCCTCTATTTCCTGATGCTGCCCTCGCCCCTGTCCACTTACTCCCAGAGCCCATGGTGTACCACCTAAGGGTGGTGGTTATAGAACCTCTAACCTATTCCCACTCCTTGATGCTCTTTTGGCTCCTCTACCACGTACGCCACCGTACATACCACCTCAAATGATCCTCTTCCTTTTTATTAGAATTTCCTTGACCTTTTATCTATTGTCTGTGTGGTGATTCATGCAGTCATGATCTATGTTCTCCTTCCCACTAAATGAATATTAACTCCTACCCCTCTAATGAATCCCTCCTCCCTTGGGAACTTGTACCACGGGTCCTGAATCCTAGGGTTTCCCCATAAATATTTTTTCATTCTGGGGCCACCATGTCTGCTACCAGCTACCCAAAACTAATGATTCTACCGCCTGAGGTATACTGGTATCTCCTACTACTAGAACCAACTCTTTGAGGAAGCTCTCCTTGATTAGGGCTTTCTGTAGCACCCCAGCCTATGTAAGATGCTAATTGATATTGTGAACACCCAGATCTCTAAGAATAGTCCCGGCTTAAAAGATCAATCCCAAAATAATGGGTCTCATACCATGTCCTTGGAGTAATGAGATAGCTCTGTGAATCTCACTGGTTACTTTTCTACTGTCATGCCACCATGTTGTAGGTGTAGCATCTCTTGTATGCACACTAATCACAACATCGCTAGGGAGATCTCATCTCTGAAGAGGGGCTCAAATTCTTCAAATGTGTGGGTCACCTCATAGTGTGTCTAGATTTTCTATATCCACCATCTACCCACTGATCCTTGAAGAAGGATGGCGGGTAAGATCACCATCTGGTCGAGAGGTGTCCCCATGAGATGGGAGTCTCGTGTAACTACCTCGGGACAATCCTCAACTATCTGGGGGTCGATATCACCACAAAACCTAGAAATTCTCAACCTATGGAACATGTGATAGACAATAATCCTATGTGCATCCTCTACTAGTAGCACTGATAGCAACTGCTGAACAACGTGTTGTGAAAATGCTGGTGCATCACTCTATGGGGAATCTCTATAGTGGTCTATATATTGGTGCCTCATCACTGGGTGTACCATCCTCATGGTTATACACTAGAAGCCTCACTGGTTTTATGTGATGAAACATCCTAAAAATATCATGATGAACCACGATCAATAGGTTAGAACTAGTGAGATGACTCAAGAAGGACATGAGGAAACACTCAACATCCTATATATTTTATGAAACCATAGGATTCATATATTGGGTCGAAAATCATAATTCTGGGACTTGGTGTATGAAAATGTTAGAAACCACAACAATACTGGACTCCCCGAGCCTAAAAGTAGAACTTGAATCATTTAGCATTGTTTTCCCCCAAACAAAGACACATTATTTCATTCTTTTAGGTTAGACCTATAACCTCTCATACCAATTTTTCACGACCCATCCCCTTGGGCCCATGCGGCAACTACCCCAAGCCCGCCTCCAAAAGGCTAGGAGAAGATGACTAGAGCCAAAGGCATTAACCTACACGTGGGATGCATTTTTCCGATTCCATGTACACATGCACACTCCCAACTCCAACCCACTAAGATGAAAGGAAAAACCTATATTCCACTAAGACAACCACTGATGGTATGATGTTCAAGATAAAAGTAAAGGGTCTCGAATAAAATCCTAAGAAATAAAAGATGAAGAAATAATGTATAATGGTTTTTGAAAATCCATCCATGAAAAACCATACACGACGGGTAGGTGTAGAGTAGCTGCTATAAGCCGAAGGAGTATGCCCTGCCTGTCCGATATCACTGGGAACAGCCTAGTCCTAGACCATCAAGGTCACTATCAAGGCATCTTCCTTCTATAAATCACATGACATGTGTGGGGGAATCTTGTTTAGGTCTGAGTAACACAATACTCAGTAGAGACCCAAAGAAACAATGAAATACCACAAGGGAAAAGTACACACAATGTAATGGAGAGCTCACACATGTATTACTAAAAATATACAAAGCAGGACTATTAGTCATAAAGATGGACAAAATTTACTACTGAGGTACTTATCCCCAATGAGTCTCTTAAGTGTGAAAATATACTGAGGCCCTCTTGTCTATTGGGCCACTGAGTTCCACTCATCTATACGCCTTATGGGCCACATAGGTCTGCAAGAAAATTCATATGCTGGGTCACATAGGTCTGCACGGATTCTCGTCTGCCAAGCGACAAAGGTCCATTCGACTGCTCATCTTCCATGTTACATAGGTCTACATGGATACTCATCTTTTAGGACACTGAGGTCTGCTCGGTACTTACTTCTCATCATAGCCAGTCATAAGATTCATGCATATAGAGCACTTCATTCTGGGAGAATATACAACTCAAACGATAGGTCATATCACAAAATCCAGGGAAACACACTTAGAGTATTTCAAAAGTATCTCCTCCAATCAGGGGCTCCAAATCCATAAACGGATCATCAATCAGACATATGATCTTCATGTTATGATTGTTTTACTGAAAAAGGGTCAGTTGGGTCTAGGTCTCATCCAACCAGGTCAGACCGACCTGAACCAAACCAGATTTGACATGGTCTAGATCTGGCCCAGAATGGCTGGGCCATGGGTCTAGCTCGCTAGGATTCCCACCACCTACCTAGCCAACTGTGAGAGGGCTGACCTACAAAGGTGAGATTCGCTTGGCGCACTGGGTCCCCCCCCCCTCTACCCTGCGGTCCACTGTTTGGTCGGCAGGACCACAGTCCAGCTGTACTACGGCCTTCCAGCCGTGTTTGTGTGCCCCATCTCCGGCCCATCATCAGCAGCCTACTCCACCGCCCACAGCCAATTTTGGGGGCTACCTCACCGTTCTAGTGGGCCATCGGCATGTACCCCATCCCTCATGTGGCACTTCCACGGGCCACTGGGTTTGATATAGTGGTATGATTCTTGAACCACAACTACCTTTAAAATTACCAGGTTCCCTCAATCCCTGATATAGAATGAAGGTTGTATTTTTGTCGATCTAGGGGTTTGGTCATAAATAACACATCAAAATCCATAGTGGATGAATCTGGGTCCTCTTCATGTCATCCTGAATTCTCCATGTTAGAATTCAAAACAACTGGGGAGGATATTTTTTTACGAATTATAACATGGATAATCCCAATTCAATGCCCTAAATAAAAACCCTCCCACAAATGAACTCACAGTCCGTGAATCATTCTATTTGTCGAAGGATTCAATTTCATCGTGGATATTTCAAAAATGGGAAATAAAATTAATCAATATAGCCTACATGAAGTTGGATGATTCATTTGAGATGATCGTTGTCACTGCGTTCATCGTTCCTCGATTCGTCATTGGAAGTAGTTCTTTAATCTCCATTCCCCAATGCCAAATCTCCAATGGTTCAGAGTGATTATCCAATGTTCCAATGACCCCGTATTCAATTAACCCATTAAGTAGGGAAAATGTGGTTCAACATTTTTGTTACACTGCATCTCCGTGTTGTCACGCTATTTTATTTATGAAACGACGTTTTTATTATGATACAATAAAAATCGAAATTAAAATAAACTAAACTAAAAGTTTATTTTATTTTATTTTCCATAAACAATTATTTTATTAATTATTTTTAAAAGTTTTAAATTTAACTTTTTCCCTCGACACGCACCGGTTGCGTTTAAGTCCATTCTAAGGTTAATTCATCATTACGGAGGGAACGCTGCCCTCAAATTTTTAATCCAGGCATCCATTTAGAAGATTCCAGAATTGATCATTTGGAATACTTTAAATAAACTTTGAAAAGATCAAACAACTATTTCGGGCTCACCAGGACTCATAATCAAGTGTCACATGTGCTCCTGGTCTTGATATAATTCCATATAATTAAAAAAATTACTTGAAATTCTGGGACATTACATGACATGAGAAATTAAAAGATGACCCAGGCCAACATCTACAATGGAGGTCTATAGTTTTATTGGTCTAGAAGGGTATTATAAAAGATTTTGAAGACCTATTCATGATTGTGAAGCCCAATTAAGAAGCTGAAACATAAAGGAGTGAAGTTCATCTGGACTCAAGAATGTGAGGAAATATTTAATGAGCTCAAAAAGAGGCTTATCACTGTGCCAATACTAAGACTCCTATCAAGTGGATAACTCATTATGGTTTATAGTGGTGATTCAAAGTAGGGAATTGGTTCTATGATGATGAAAATGATAAAGTGATAGCCTACTCCTCAGCGTAGCTCAAAATACATGAGAAAAACATCCTTATGCATGATCTGGAGTTTGCTTTCAAGATCATTGCATTGAAAATATGGTATCATTATCTCATTTGGGAAGAAATTTGATATGTATAATGATAAAAATGGTCACAAATATATATTAACATAGAAAGTGCTTAATAAGCACCAACGAAGATGGTTAGAGCTCTTCAAGGATTATGACTTATCCATCTAGTACCATCCCAGTAAGGCAAATAAGGTGGAAGATTCTCTAAGAAGGAATTATCCTATGTATTTATCAAATATGAGAACTGAGAAAAATAAAATCTTCTTATATATAATGAGGATGGATGCGGGAATCATTAACTTAGGAACATCATCAATATTTTCTCAAATGGTTTCTCAACCATCCCTCTTAGAGAAAATAAAGGATGCTCAATTAAAAGATTAGGAAGTTCAGAAAATGGAGTAAGATATCAGAAATGGGAAATACTCTGTGTTCAAGATTGATGAGGAAGTATTTGTATGTTTTCCGTCCAAACAATGTGTAGCATATGATCCCAAGATAAAGAAGGATATTTTGAATTGTGCACATAGCTCAGCCTTCTCTATTCACCTAGGGAGCATAATCATGTATCGAAATCTCTAATAAAACTTTTTGTGGGATAATATGAAGAAGGATATTTCTGAATATAAATCAAAGTTCCTAGTATGTCAGTAAGTGATGGTTGAAAGACAAAAGTCTATGGAGATGATGAAACCACTACCCATACAGACATGGATGTGGGAGAACATCACCACGGAATTTGTCACTGGACATCCTAGGACATCCAAAGGAAATAATGTTATATGGGCCATTTTGGATTGTCTTACAAAGAAATCTCACTTTATCAAAATTCAAGAGGAAATATATTTAGATCAACTTTCACAGATATATATAAAAGAGGTTGTAAGGCTACATGGAGTACCAATATCTATTGTATCCGATAGAGATCTGAGATTCACCTCAATGTTTTGGAAAATTCATCTACCTTCTCAAATAATTGAACGCATCTTTATTATAGCCTATCATCCTCATACTGATGGCCAATATGGGCAAACAATTCATACATTAGAAGACATATTGAGTGTATGTTCTATGGATATCCAAGGATGGTGGGACCAACATCTTCCAATGGGTGAATTCTCTTACAATAACATTTTCCACTCCAATATTTGAATGGAACCATATGAATCCCTTTGTGAAAAAAGGATTAGAACACATGCATGTTGGGATGAATTTAGTGAGAATAAGCTGATAGGACCTGAAATGGTTGAAGAAATAGAGGATAAGGATAAAAACATTCAGTAGAACATCAAGGAAGTCTAAATTAGATAAAAGAGTTATGCATACAAACGTTGATGAAACCTTCAGTTCAAATTTTGAGGCAAGGTATTTATCCTCATATCTCTATGGAAGAAGGTCATGCGATTTAGGTAGAAAAGAAAGCTAAGTCCTAGGTACATCAGCTCATTTGAGATTCTTGATCATGTTGTGGATGTGACCTATCGACTATCACTTCCACATAACATGTCTATAGTAGAAAATGGCTTCTATGTAACCCTCTTATGAAAGTAAATACTATATCCTTAACATGTACAGTCTTTAATGGTGGTACAATTGAAGAATGATCTTTCTTAGGAGGAAAATCTAGTGAAGATCATGGATTGTAGAGATAATATTCTACATAACAAGAATACTCACATTCTAGAAGTAATATGGAAGAACCATAAGTAAGAATAGGGAACATGGGAACTATATGAGTAAATGAAGGAAAAGTACCATCACTGATTTTTTGTTTATAATTTAAAATGAATTTTTAGGGAAAATTTTCATAAGGTTGATTAATGTAATAACCCAATGATTAATCAATAAAAATTACATTCTTATAATTATATCATATAATCACATGAAATCACAACACAATGATATACTATCATTTATGGGACCTTTAAAAATAATTTTTTAACTTCTATTTCATGAATTTAAAAAGTAGGGCATACACGGTTGCGTTTAGGGTGATTTTTCGGGTTTGATGGAACAAACACAATTTTTTGGTGAATAGTCACATAACTATATGAATACCAACCAACCCTTATGAATATTAATATGACCATTTTGAATAGTAAATCATCCAAATGAATATTATTATAACCCATGAATATATAAATAGAATTTATGCATCTTATAAGTGATAATATGACCAGAGTAAAGGTGTTGGTATTTTTGAAAGTCAAAATTAATTAATTATAATTTATTAATTTATTTAAAAGAAAATTTATTTTCCTAAAATTTGTTCATAATTTAAATTTGTTATTTATTTATGGTCTAAGATGATTTTATAAAAATTATATACTCCGGAAAGCATTATAAAATTAGTTATAGTTTTAAAATATGCATTTTGAGGTAAATTATGATTTTAATTAGAAATTAAATAAAAAATATTTATAATAAATTTTTTGAAAAATGGATTTATTATTTGGATTCTACACATTATAAAATAGATGTGGTGATTTTTTTGGGAATTTTTGAAATACATGAATTTTGATGAATAGTGAAATACGATAATTTACAAAATATGCTAAATACATTAATTAATGAGTCATGGGTGATGTTTTTCTAATGTAAGAACCATTAGTGAGAATGAAACTATAATTATTACTATTTTTGGTCATGGATTCATAAATATTTATTATCTAATGGAAAAATAGTAAACTAATGATTAAAATATTATGAAAACCCACTTCTCCACCACTATAAAAACTACCCACACTCCCCTTCTCTCTTCAATCATATAAAGCATTGTTTCATGGAAAAATTATACTCAAATCTCTCCTTACTCTCCTCACACACATCCTAATTCCCTTGTTCACCTGAAAATAAAATATTCTCTCCCCAAAAGAGTCTCTCATGGAAGATTAATTTGAGAGGTAAATTCCTCATCTCAATTCGTGTACTTTCTTTTCATGTTCATGTGTCTTATTTTCTATAAATTCCTCTCACCATAAAATTTTTATGAAAACTCTATTACATTACATGTACTATAATTTTTTTAATGGTATTGAAATAAGTTATTATCTTCCCTCTTTTAACTTTCTTTTATACTAGTAGTAAAAACGACTTCTAAGATGTGATAATTTACTAAATTCAAGGATCATGGGTTTTCGATCTCAGTTACCATATGAAATTATGGTCATGAAAACACTATTATGGTGTAACCAGAGTATGATATAATTATCATGTCTCATCAATCATTATGGAATCTTTTTTTACACATGGTTTTTATTTCTAAAACAAAATGTGTTCATTGTGATCAAAAAACCGCCTATTAACCCTAAAGGTTATCACTACTATTTTACATAACGATTCAACTTCACTACAAGTTAACAAATGAAATTCAAAACCATATAACCTTATGTATGTTCAATAATAAAATAAAAAACGAATTCTGGATAGCCATCCTAATTTTATATGATTATTCATTCATTTATATAAGTAAATCGACCATGAAACAGACAGACCTGAACAATGAATTCGAACCTCTTAAACCATCAATACTAGTCATGATTAAACCTAATAAGGTTATAATAAATCCATTACATAAATAAGAATTTATTTACATGTTAATTGAGGAATTTAATTTTTTTATCTGGGACATTAAGATCAAGTGAAGAACACTATCAGACTTAAGGTAAGGAATTCTACCTCAGCCTCCATTTTTCATTCAGGTTATTCTTACTATCTCTTTACCAAAATGAAATTACCATTTATTTTTATTTACATATTATAAAATCTAGGTAAATTATCAAAAATCATTTATAACCATTCACTATTCTCCTTCAGGGATATACATGTTTTTTATGGTTCCCTCCACAATAATTCCTGATAAGAAAACTCATTTTAAGGGAACTTCTCAAATTCTTACCCAATTTCAACTGAATATTTCACCCATTTTAAAATTTTTTCTTAAATCATTCATTTTATTATGAATACCTTGTTGGATCACTTTAGTATTTATATAAATTATTATCCCCTTTTCAATTGTAAAGGATCCATAGTATTTTCTTTAAAACAGTAGTATAATTGTTTTAATGCTAAAATTTATTAAATACTCTTCTTACATGTTTCCGATTATATTTGACATCACTTAACATTATATACACATATTTTCCCTTATCAATGTCAATTTATTTTTTAATTAATTACTTTCATGGACATTTGTATGACATATCCATCTATTATGCTTTATAACAGGATTATGATACCCATTTATTTAAATGGGTACCCTCATGTTTATGTATGATTTATTATGTATGATTCTATATATGGAAATAATATTCATTAAAATTTTACGATGGGTGTTCCAACGTAGAGATCCAATATATTGGAAAATTTTGGGTCACATGAGATAATGTTCAACGTTCATGGTAGTTAGGCATGACTCGTTCTACCATGTGAAGAAGTCTTAGTGGTTAATATTGACTTGTGCTCCTCTATGTGAGACATGCCTTGAATGATTATAGAGTCATGTTTTATGTTGTTTCAACATTATTATAAATCCATTGTTATATGATAGCTTATTTATATGTTATCATTTCATATGTTTCATGGCTTTTTATATCATAATGATGTCCCTTCAAAACCATGTATTAAAGCTGTGTTCCAATGATTATTCCATTACGGGGATTTTAGTTCATCCATTTTTTCATGTTAACCCTTAGTTATCCTATATATATTTAATGGATCAATGGGATCTAGGAAATCGTTATGAACATTAAATAAAAAAATCATTTTTAGTCCCATGTTCTCAGTTTTATGCACCAAGTCCTCCAAGACACTAGCCTTTATGATCCTTTTTATGTATTATAATGTTTAATGATTCTAAAATCATGTAATGATATGTGTAAAATGTTAGGGTCTCTATAGTTGGTATCAAAGGAAAGGTATATATATTTTTGTAGATTCAGAATATATAACTTTAGTATAAACCTTATGGATGAGACTAAGTAAAAGAAAACACGTCTAAATTTTGGTTAGAATAGTGTAATTGGTTTATCAAGAAAATAAATCCCTATATGGATAAAAACAAGTATAGGTGGATCTAGAAAAAATGTATCTAGGGTTAAAACCTGAAAATAACACATTGAGCTAACTCAAATTGGAACTGTTTCATGATAATAGTCCTTTTTACACTCTTGGGTTGACACTCCTAGTGGATATGATTTGGTAAATTCATATGCTCCATATGAACCATTGTTAGGGGAGTTCAAAAAAGATCCCACAAGAATGTATGTTATGTAATGTATTAAGGATAACCTATATTTAAATTTATAGAATTCCATGGTAGAATATTCTTGTACGTTATAATTTTATCCTTTTACGTTCAATGTTTTCATTATGCTTATTATCTAAGTATTCAACCCCTATAATTGAATGTTATTTTTCATAGTTAATGCTGGGAAATAGAAGAACACATGCCAACGATCAATGTGATAGGTATTGTCAAGATTTCCCCAATGATATACCAAATATTATGGGAATGAGTGCTCAAAACTGAATGGAAGTACTTGCTTAGCTATCTCAAGTTATAAATAATAACACGAATCATATGGAATTCCCTCTTCCTCTATGGAAATAGAGAGTTTCTATTTAATCCTTCATTCGAAAAATGGAATCCCATGTTTAGTGAAACTTCCAATGCCCTCCTCACGTCACAGTGGATTAACTCCAATGAAAATATATTCTTTGTCCTCTAGTTCTTAAAATAATATAAAGTCATACTTGTGGTCTATCATTTTGATGGGGAAGCTAATTGGTGGTGGAAACTGATCAAAAATCTGAAGTCCCAAAATGAAATTTATTCCATCGAGTGGGAAAAATTCAGATTTTTTTTTTCAATATATATTTTCTCTGAACCCTCAACCTCATGATGGAAAGATAGTTCCTTGAAAACAAGCAGAAAGAAGATGGTTCCATTGGGGTGTATGAAGAAAACATCAAAAGGAATGAGAGATACGCCTATCGATTTGTCATGAACACAAAAATAAAGGTGGATATATTATTTAATGGACTAAGGTTGAGTCTATGAATAGCATGGGTGATTAGATAATTAGACAGTTATGAGTATATTGTACGTTTTTCCCTCATGGATGAAATGGAGACCAGAGACTCCTAGTAGTTTTGTGGGACCAGTGACAAAAACCATACGATGTAATCTAACATGAGTGGTCTAGAAAATAAATCCACTGATAGAAAGAATATCGACTCCCCCATATCAAAATTATGGGATGAAGCTTCCTGGTAACTGTCTAAATGGATCCATGAATTTATTCAAATGTAGAAAGATGGGACATAAAGAAAAGAGCTACCTCATGTATATAAAGAATCCCTCTAATGTGGAAGAAGAAAGGATGGTGCAAATCAATGTTAAGCCTATGGTGCAGGGTTACAACTACAAGGAGCATAGTAATTATGCAAACAATTTCCCTAAGCTAAGGGTTGCCTGAGGCAATCCACAACACCCTCCAAGGAATCTAAGATGAGCTTATGCTATCACTACTACTAAGGTGGAGCTGGACAATGATATGGTGAACAATATGCTAGTTAGTCATTAAAGAATGGATAATGTACTATTTGATTCTGGTTCTAACCATTCTTTTATATCTTGAAGTTTTATTTGAACTATTCAAACACCACCTCAAAATTTAGAGGATAATTTATCTTTTAGAACAACCAATGGGGAAATTATTTCATCCAAGCTTTATAACTCCACTGAAGTAAATGTTTTTCCACTAAACCTACCGTCAAATTTTTTCATACTTCCTTTTGTGGAGGTTGATGTTATCATGGGATTGGATTGGCTATATTTATACAAATCCAACATCAACTATTAAGAATGTGAGATCACACTTAAAATCCATAATCATCCTCCAATTCATTAAAAGTTTATAGAGGAAGATTAATATCTTGTAGAATAATTGTATCAAGTGTGGATATTAATGCCTTATGAGAAATCATGGCCATATAAAATGATTCAGACAAAGAAAATTATAGTTTCCAAAACTATACCCATCATGTGTTATTAATCTAATGTATTCCCGGAATAATTTGCTACTCTTCCTCCAGATATAGAGGATTAGTTCTCAATTTAAATTATTCCTACACCTCTTCTTATATAAAAAAACATATATAATGGCCACTGTATAGATGGAAGAGCTGAAGAACTAGTTAAAGGAGAATGTGGAGAAGGGTTTTATAGGCCCGAGTACTTCATAATGGGTTGTGCCAGTCCTTTTCATCATGAAGAAGTGTGGTTCAATGTGGCGGTGCATTTATTATCATGGGATCAATAAAATCATGATAAAGAACATATATTTTCGGCCTCGGATAGATGACATTTTTTATTCGCTTTATGGGGGAAGTTATTTATCTAAGGGGGACCTTTGGTCGGGTGTCACTAATTAAAGGTGAGAAAGGAAGATACACCCAATAAATCCATTCAAATTAGTTATGGGAACTATGGGATCTCAGTGATTTCTTTCATACTCACTAATTCTCTAAAAATTCTCATTTATTTAATGAATATAGTATTTAGAGATTACCTCAACAACTTTTTGGTATCCTTTATCAATTATATTATGATATACTCTAAGAGAATGGAGTAACAAGAGGAGAATTTGTATACTAATATAAAGGCATTAAGTAAAGGATAAAATTTATGAAATGTATTGTAAATGTGATTTCTGGATATAGGGACTATCATTATAAGGTCATGTTATTACTATAAAAGGAATATCTATAGACCCTTCCATGAAAAAGGCAATTAAAGAATCTTGCTTGCCAACATCTGTAATGGAGATATGTAGCTTTATATGTATAGTCATGTATTATCAACAATTTTTGAATAATATCCAATGATTTTCAAACCCAATAACCAAGTTGACAAGGAATGTAGTGAAGTTCGTCTGGACTCAAGAATGTGAGGAAAAATTTAAGGAGCTCAAATAGAGTCTTATCACTGCTCCAGTACCCACACTACCAATAAGTGGAGAACTAGTTGTGGTGAATAATTATTATTCAAATAATGTATTAGTATGTGTGAAAATGGAAAATGATAAAGTGATATCCTATGCCTCAAGGTAGTTGAAAACCCATAATAAAAACTATCCTACACATGATCTGGTGTTGGCGGCAACGATCTATGCTTTGAAAATCTCGAATCATTATCTCTATGGGGAGAAGTCTGAGAAATATATCAATCAAAAGAGTCTCAAATATATATTCACACATTAAGATATTAATATGTTCCAGCGAATATGGTTAGAGAACATAATGGATTATGACTTCTTAATATGGTACCATCCTGGTATGGAAAATTAGTTGGCGGATGCTCTAAGCATAAATGATTCTGTATCTTTATCAATGATTAGAGTTGAGAATGATGCAATATCCTTAGGTTTGTAGAGGATGGAAATGTGAATCATTTAGGTTGGAACATCATCAATGCTTTATCAAATTGTATCTCAAATATCCCTCTTGGATAAAATAAAGGATGCTCAATGAAAATATGTGGAGGTTAATAAAAGGGTGGAAGATATAAGAAATGGGAAATCATATGAGTTAAGATTGATGAGGAAGGAGTTGTAATATTTTGTTCCTGACTACGTGTACCATATTATCCAAATATAAAGAAGGATATCTTTAATGATTCACATAGCTCAACCTTCTATATTCAACCAAGGAGCACAAAAATGTTTTGAAATCTCTAATAGAACTTTTGGTTGCACAACATTTAAAAGGATATTGCTGGATATACATGAATGTTCCTTGTATTTCAGAAAGTGAAGGAAAAAAGTTATAATTCTATGGGGATTAGGAAAACACTACTCGTAATAACATCGAAGTGGGAGAACATCACCCTTGACTTTTTCACTGGACTTCCAAGGACATCCACTGGAAACAATGTTATATGGGTCATTATGGATCATTTTACAAAGACATATCACATTATCGCAATTCAAGATGACTTATACCTGGATAAAATTTCATGGATATATATCAAATAGGTGTCAATGATACATGGAGTAACACTATCTATTGAATCCGATATAGATTTTAGATTCACCTCGATGTTCTGGAAAAGTATTCGATATGCTCTAAGAACTAAACTTATCTTTAGTATGGCCTATCATCCTCAAACCTATGGTCAATCAGAGTGCACTACTCAGACACTATAAGACTTGTTGAGATCATGTTCTATGGACTTTAAAGGAGGGTGGGACCATTATCATCCACAGGTTGAATTACCATACAACAAAAATTTCCACTCCAGCATCTGAATGGAACTATATGACGTCCAATATGGAAAAAGTAATTTTGGGATGAATTCGATGAGTGTATGCTTCTAGGACATGAAATGGTCAAAGAAATGGATGAGGAGATTAAAACTATTTAGAATCTCATCAAGGCACCCAAAAGTGAACAGAATATTTATGAAGAAAATCATCAATGAGACCTTGAGATCAATGTTGGAGGTACAGTATTTCTCCATATATCTCCATGGAAGAAGATCATTATAGAGACCCGTACATGATGTACATAGACATTGCATTACTTTTTCTGAATAAATAATACATAAAAAAATTGACACCAATGTATTGTAATATTTTAGTATCTTTGAAAACTTGGAACATAATCTTCTAATCATGGTGATAAATCTTCAACATATCCCATAAAGATCTTGCCCTTTTGTTTTCTTACCTAAAAACTTTATTTATATCCTGGGGTAAAGAAAAACTAAAAATGGTTAGCTCAAAATATCAGTAAGGGTAATCCTAGAGAACATAAAACAATCCATAAACATTTTAATGCAAAAACTTGAACATAAAATCTAACCATCAAAATCATGAGCAAAGACATAAATCTTGGAAGTACGTAAGGCCTATATCATAAAGGAATATCAATAATGAAATAATTTCATGGGAATATAACATGTAATTGTGGAAAATCATTAATCACATGATCTTATTTCAATAGTAGCCAAGGCATTGCTGCCAAGACCATCTTAGTGGACAAAGTCCCTTTCTGAATCGAGTTCACTCCTCATTCAAGTCCTGTATCACTGAACCAAATTAACTTACCGTTCCAGACATGTCTATCTCATGAGATATAAATCTTTACCCAATGCATTTGAGGGAGATATAGGTCATTCCAATATCATAATGAAACCATTCTTATGTGTACCACAAAATAAATCATATATCATATCATAACCCATGTAATAAAAATAAGATTCTTAAATATCATGCCATCATAACATAATCCATGTAAGATAAAAGGACTTCATAAAAATAATTCCATAATAACATAATAAAATCAATGTAAAAATAGGGATAGAAACATAACCCTATATTCTCTTATATGGAAAGTAATTTTGATAAAACACTTGAACTCCATTCTTGAAAAAATATCCTTTCTACTTTATAAACATTTTTTCCTTTTTAACATGGAATAATATTTTAAATAAAAAGAAGTTGATTAAGAATATAATTGTAAACTTGTAAATTAAGATTCATGGAAATAATTTTATATGAAATCATAAAAATCCATTCATGTCGTATAAGTTAAAAAAACATTCTTCCTGTACATTGGCCGAAAAAGTCAAAAAGTACATCGTACTAAAAACGACAAAAGATTCCTTTCATATCTTTTATTAAAAACTCACCAGTGGGTAAAATTTTATTTAAAAAATTGTAGGAGGATAGAAGTAATATTTCATATTTAGGAAACATGGATGTGGATGATAAATATTCCCCAGTAAATTCTGAAGTATAAACAATCTCAGATAAAAATGAGATTGCGAGATTTTCCCTTACCTTAGGTCTGATTTGCTTCGTACGTATCCGTAAATCCAGTATAATGATTTAAATAATGTCATTGACTTATTAAATAATAATATTCATTGTTATTATATCATTTATGGTCATATTCTTATCTTCTTATTAGTAATGTTTCATTGCTACTTTTTATTCGGGTGTTCATTGCTTTATGTTATTATGCATGTTTTGTCGAATAAATTATTATTATTATTTTTGAGGTTATAGATAACTCATTTAAATAATGGTATTATTGTATTATATATCATATTTATTAATTAAATTAATTTCTATAATCACTATTCAATTAAGATCATGTAGAACAAGTAACATCACATCGTGGAGACGGTAGACCATACGTACGCACGAGCGATGATATCGTTCCCGTGATAGTGGAATTGTATTGAAGTGTATGTATACTATTTAAGAATCAATATCACATAACAATAATAATATATAGTTATTCGTTAAACCATTATACTCATCCATGTAAGTTGGTTGTGGGAAACAGATTACACCACTACGTGGAGACGGTATTCCGTACGTACGCACGCGCGGTGATATCGTTTTCCGTAGGATGGATAGAAGATGAAATAGGTCTATTTCATATTTATAATAACATATAGGTATATGAGTTATACTGATGTTATTACTTCATAGTGAAACAACTAAATAAGAGGAAGTATAAGATAAAATAAATTTTAATGAATCGGTAACGGATATTACCTCTTCTTCGAAACGCCTGTTTGAAACCTCCTCATAGGGAACACAAATTGGTCTTTGAAGAAGACCATGACCTATAGTATGTTTCTAGGGATGTTTTTATGGGAAATTGGCAGGGGTGTGATGATCTTTAAAGCTCAATATTTTGTGACTAGGAGAGGGATGAGGTGCCCTTTTATAAGGGAGGAGAGGGGCACCTTTGAGAATCTAAAAAATATTAATTTATAATAAATTCAAACCCCACATAAAAACTTCCAAAATTACTCAAATTAGAAGATAAGATAACATATGGTTTTAATCTCGTCATCCAATAATATTTATAAATGTTGGGAATTTATTTTAAACATTAAAAATTTGATTTAACCTTATTTAATCTATTTAATTTTATTTGTTGTAATAAGATTCTAAATTTTAAATTGTAATAAATAATTACTTATGTGTTGAGAATTTTCCATAATTTTATAATATATGACATTTTAGACAATATAAATTTTAATTTTTAATTTTTAAATTTTTTTGTGATTTTTTAAAAATATTATATTATGTTATTTTTATAAAATAACAATAGTGTCAATTTTGAGACTGTTCATTTATTTGAATTTAAATAAAATCCTCACAAAATATATATTATAAATTAATGTATTAATAGATTTATAACATTTCATATATATCTAGAAAATTAGTGGAGCACATTTTATAGTTTATATAATATTTATTTTAATATTTTTAAAACCATTTATTCGATATTTCAATCAATAAAATAATTTCAACATCACTATTGTGTCACCTTTAATGATAATTATTTAATCCCTAAAAATTATAAATAAATTTTCATTATGTAGATAATTTTATTATATTTCTGGAGATTATTCAAGTTCTATGTTTCATGAAGTTTATCACTAAATTAAAATTATTATACTTATAAGATTAATGAGAGTGACATGTTGTCACTTTCCATGGTTTCAATAATAACTAAATTATTTTCAATGTCAAAATCCCATTAAATTAATCTATTCCGACCTTTAGGTGATATGGGTCTACTTTTTTTCATCTAATAGAATTTTGGCAGGTGTTAGGGTAATTTTATAATCTTATTTTTACGCTTAATTACCTGATTTACCTTTAACTGCATTAAAAAAAGTATCGTAGTTACTATTCATACGAACAAAAAAAATAACAGAAACCTATTAAACATAATTTGGACCCACTGAATTCAAATATGGAATCTATTTTTTAAAATTCAAAACACATAAGTTGCAGTAATTAATTTAAATTTAATCCCGTTGTTAAGAAAACGAGTTTCAAATGTTAAAACATTTCCAAAGACTGAAATGTTTTTACCTATGAATTCAATGTAAAATTAATGGTAATGACATAAATTATATTAAATGGTAAAAATATATTCTATTTATACTTTAAAATCATTTAATATTCTAATTTAACCATATAAATTATTGCGATGAAAATTTTTTTTTAATTAAAATATTGCGTGTTTTTACTATTTGTTAAAATATGAAAGTTATCAGAATAATATGAAAAATTTATACAAAGTAAATTTTTATATCCTTATTTCAAAGAAGAATTTTATTTTGTCAAATTGAACTTATAAACATGTCAAAAACTAGATTTAATGTGGGTGCGCCATCAATAGGCGGCAAAACTGTATTTTTTTAAAAATACATATTTTACCCGAAATATTTATTTTGTTCTCATACCATGTTCTATAAAATGTGTAATATGAATAGTAATGTCATAAAATTAAAAATTTAGTTAATAATATTCATAATGGATAGTCCATAATAACATTATTACAATATATCAATGTTTCGTAAAACTTGGTATTGCGTACTACACACACTATCAAGGATAGTCATGATTGCGTGTAATGCAAGCCAAGCTAGTTTTGTTTGTTGTGAAAGATTCCTTTGGTGTTGCATATAACATGAGACATAATAAAAATATTTCTCATAAAATCTCAGGGTGTTACATTCTACCCCCCTTTAAATGAATTTCTCCCTTGAAATTCGTCGGGGATATAAATGGTTTACTACTTGAAAGATTCTTTCATAGAAACCCACATAGTAAAAAGGAATACTAAAACTTAATTTTAAAAAGTGAAGTATGAAACATAACGTTAACCAAAATTAACTCATCACTGGGTTTCCACATTGCATAACATAGGTGAAAATATGGATATGGAAGAGAAACCTACCCATCAATTTCTGATGGAGAGTTGTAGAGAACATGGCTACGAAAAAGCCAACAATCACAATGCCTTAAATTTGTGATGATCTAAGGTACCATCTGATTCATCAGATATAAGGGCACTAGGACAAAAATTTTGGTTTTCAGGATGATTTCCCTAATGTTTTATAATTTGAATTAGAAGAAATACTTTCTTTATTTCAGTACAATCTCACTATTTTTTTCGTGCCTTGAACAATATCTGCATCATCTCTTAATGATATGAAGTTGAATTTTTTATTTGTGAAGTGTTAGCAGATCATGTGATAGAATGATTGGTCACTCCATCTATCTTAAAAAAAAGTTTAACAAAGGTAATCAAATATACATAAGTCCATCTATGGTGAGGTTAATCGTATATGATTCCAAAAATGGAATTATACTTCATCTATCATAATGCTTAATAAATTGAAACTATTTTCTATTAACTAGGGACTTTATGTAGGATAGTGGTAGTAAATAAAGGCTTGTCTCACTTCGGGTGTGGGTTCAATTATGGCAACCTTGTGCGACGCGACGGGTTGTCTCCTTTCCGGAAGGTTTTCTTTTTTTTTCTAAAACTTCACTATTATAACATTACATAAATAATATCAGAAATAGTTCTAGCCTTAAACAATACTATCTGATGTATGACATAATCCATTCCAGTCTTTAAACTTATCCAAAATACATATGTCTAATATCATAGTATAAAGAAAATTATTACTAGAAATTTCTTCAACCAAGCATGTGAATACCATCATTTATACCCCATATATCATAAGATATATCTTGTTGATCGCATTACAAACATTTGAATACCTTGATCTTGTATTCAGTTGAAACATTAATTACCACAGAACCATAGTGAAAACATGAATGCTGTCAAAAGGTAATTCTTTCCACATACCAAAGTCCCAAAATTCCTATATACTCAAACCATGATATCACTTTGTCCTTATATCAGTAATGAGTTCATTAGTATTATCAAACATATTATTTTATCATTATCCCTTCATTATGCTTAAATCATCTGCTTTCTAAAATATTTGAATTACTTTTTATGGTTGTCAATACCATATAATTATTGAAAATTATAATAAACCAATACATATATATTCCAATATTCCACAGTACTATAAATTAGATTTCACAACATTATTTTGGAATCCCGTTACATAAACACATGATCATTCCACTACATTGTTTTCATACTGAACATCGCCAATAGTGATCACATGTGACTTACCTTTGTCCTTTACCTTAAGTGGTTTCTCATGTCGATCATCATTAACCCTTGTATTAGGGCATTGATTATCATAATTACCCATTTCCTTTCACTTGAAGCGTTGAAGTGTTGGTGGAGAGTTCTCTGTAGTCTTTTCGCTATTCACATCATTAGAAAACTTTTTCCTATTACTTCGGCACTCAGATGCTTGATGGAATTCTTTTCCACACATGAAACATTTTCTTAATACCTTTTAGAGAATCTCCACCATTCTTCTTTCCACACTTTGAGCATAAAAAATCATTCACCTTCTTTTCACCATTGTTCTGAGGTTTTCCCTTGAACTCCATATTTCGTTTCTTGTCAAAACCATGAGATGGATATGTTACACCAACATCCAGTTCTACCTTGATAGCACTACACACGATTTCTTCGTAGTTACTGAAGTCTCATATAGCTAATTCCCTTATAATACTTGGTTTTAAGCCACTGAAGAATCAATCAAATTTAATTTCAGGTTGGATGCTAAAGCTACATGCATACCTTGCAAGTCTGGTAAAATTCGCTTTGTATATACCAACAGATTCGTCATCCTTTTTCTTATGCTCAAGGAACTCCTTTTACATCTTTGTTCGAAGAATACGATGGAAGTACTTACTGAGAAACAAGTTCTTGAACTCGTCCCATTCCATGGTTTCAATTTCATCTTGGGGCATTGCATTCTTAATTAGAGTACACCACTGGTCTGCTTCACCATCTAAATACTAAACAGCTAAAATGACTTTTTTATGTTCTGAATAGCAAAGTTTGGAAAATATATTTTCAATGGTACTGATCCATTGTTCAGAAATATGTGGATCCTAAGACCCATTGAAAGAATGTGGATGTTTCCTCATAAAGGACTCAATAGAATATTGTTCCCTTCTATGATCATTTGGAAATCTAGAATGATTCATAGCTTGTGTAAGTATAGCAATAAGATTTTTCACTCCATCTCCCATAACGTTGGTTTTTTCAGGAGGACAGTCATTGCATCATCCATTACATTGATCAACGTGGTTCCTTCAGGTTCTATCCATCATCTAAAACACAAAAAGAACAGTGTCAGAAGAAAAAAATCATACTAGGAAAACAATATAATAAAGGGGGAGTACCTTCAATATCTAACATATTAGGTTTAATTATAATATTGTTACCATATTTCTAGGACTACATCCTATACTTATACTTAACCTTAGGGACATCCCTAGATATACCTTATAAATATCTCTAGGGATCTTACTAAAGTTCTCACATCCTAGTTTCCAAAGGTTGACTAAACATCCCTCTGATTCCAACTGTAGAGACCCGTACTTGACGTACATGGACATTGAATTACTTTTACGGAATACATAATACAAAACAAAAACAGACACCAAGGTACCGTAATAGTTTAGTGTCTTTGGAAACATGGAACATAATCTTCTAATCATGGTGAATGATCTTCAACATCTCCCATAAAGATCTTCCCCTTTTATTTTCTTACCTAAAAATTTTATTTATATCCTGTGGAAAAGAAAACATAAAAAGCGTGAGCTCAACTTCTCAGTAAGGGTAAATATAGAGAACATAAAATAGTCCATAAACATTTTAAAGCATCAACTTGAACATAAAATCTAAACATCAAAATCTGGAGCAAAGACATAAATCATGGAAGTACGTAAGGCATATATCATAAAGGAACATCAATAATGATAAAATATCATGGGAATAGAACATGTAATTGTGGAAAAACATTAAGAACATGATATGATTTCTATAGTATCAAAGGAATTTCTGCCAAGACCAACTTAGTGGACAATGTCCCTTTCTGAATCGAGTTCACTCCTCATTCTAGTCCTGTATCACTGAACTGGATTAACTTACCATTCCATCCAGTTTTATCTCATGTGATATAAATCATTAACCAATGAATTTTAGGGATATATAGTTCCCACCCATCTCATAATGAAATCATTCTTATGTGTGCCACAAAATAAATCTTATATCATATCATAACCCGTGTAATAAAAATGGGATTCTTAAATATCATGTCATCATAACATAATCCATATAAGATAAAAGGACTTCATAAAAATAATTCCATCATAACATAATCAAATTAATGTAAACATAGGGATAGAAACAAAACCCTATATTATCTGAGATGGAAAATAATTTTGATAAAACACTTGAACTCCATTCTTGAGGAAAATATCCTTTCAACTTCAATTTTTTTTTTTGCTTTCATAAAATGACATACAATTTTAAACTAAAAAAAGTTGATTAAAAATAAACATGAAAACTTGTAACAGATGCTTCCTGGAAATAATGTTCTATGAAATCATAATAATCCATTCATTCTGTATAAGTTAAAAACATTCTTCTCGAACTATGGATGGAAAAGTCAAAAAGTACCTCGTACTAAAAACGACAAAAGATTACATTCATATATTTTACTAAAAACACACCAATGGGTAAAATTGGATTTAAAAAATTGTAGGATGATAGAAATAATATTACATATTGAGGAAACATGGATGTGGATGATAAATATTCCACAGTAAATTCTGATGTATAAACAATCTCAGATAAAAATGAGATTGCGAAATTTTCCCTTACCATAGATCTTATTTTCATCGTACATATTCGAAACTCCTGTATAATTATTTAAATAATGTCATTGAATTATTACAAAATCATATTCATTGTTATGATATCATATATGGTCATATTCTTATCTTTTTATTAGTAGTATTTTATTACTACTTGTTATTCGGTTGTTCATTTCTTTATGTTCTTATGCAGGTTTTGTCGAATAAATTCTTATTATTCTTTTAAGGTTATAGATACCTCATTTCCATAATGGTATTAGTGTAATATATATCATATTTATTCATTCAATTCATTTATATAATCATTATTTAATGAAGATCATGTACAACGAGTCGCATCACATCGTGGAGACGGTAGGTCGTACGTACGTATGAGCGATGATATCATTCCAATGATCGTGGAATTGTATTTAATTGTATGTATACTATTTGAGAATAATTGTAACTTTAAAATAATCATACATAGTTATTCTTTACACCTTTATACCCATCCAAGTAAGGTTGTGGTGGAAAACAGATTACACCACGGTGTGGAAACGGTATTCCGTACGTACGCACACGCAGTGATTTCATTTTCCGTAGGATGGATAAGAGGTGAAATAGGGTTGTTTCATATTTATAATAACATATCAGTATATGAGTGATACTTATTTTATTACTTCATAATTAAACAACCAAATAAATGGAAGTAGAAGAAGAAATAAATTTAAAAGAATCGGTAATGGATATTACCTCTTCTTCGACAGGCCTCTGTAAAACCTCCTCTTAGGGCCCTAAAATTGGTCTTTGAAGAAGACCAACCTCTATTATGTTTCTAGGGAAGTTGATAAGAGAAATGGGCAGGGTTTAGATGAGATTTAAGGCTCAAAATTGTGTGAGGAGGGGAGGTAGGAGGTGCCCTTTTATAAGGGAGGAGAGGGGAACCTTTAGAAATCTAAAAAATATTAATTTACAATAAATTAAAAACACACATAAAAACTTCCAAAATTACTCAAATTATAATATTATATGAGATAGGGTTTTAATATCATCATCCAATAAAATTTATACATGTTGGTAATTTATTTGAAACATTATCAACTGGATTTATCCTTATTTAATCTATTTAATTTTATTTGTGGTAATAAGTTTATAAATTTTATATTGTTATAAATAATTACTTATGTGTTTTTAATTATTCCATAATTGTAAAATTTATGACATTTTAGACCATATAATGTTTAATTTATAATTTTGAAATATTTTTATGATTTTTAAACTATATTATATTATGTTATTTTTATAAATAACAATAGTGTCAATTTTAAAACTATTCATTTATTTAAATTTAAATAAAATCCTCATAGAATATATGTTAAAAAAAGAAGCTTTAATAGATTCCTAACATGTCATATATATCTAGAAAATTAGTGGAGCACATTAAATAGTTCATATAATATTTATTTTAATATTTTTAAAACCACTTATTTGATATTTCAATCAATAAAATAATTTCAACATCACTATTTTGTAACCTTTAATGATAATTATTTAATCCCAAAAAATACTAAATGAATTCTCATGATGTATATAATTTTATTATATTTCTGGAGACTATTCATTTTCTATGTTTCATGAAGTTTATCACTAAATTAAAAGTATTATACTGATAAGATTTATGAGAGTGACATGTTGTCACTTTCTTTGGTTTTAATAACAATTAAATTGTTTTCATGGTCAAAAGCCCATAAAATTAATCTATTCCGACCCTTACGTGATATGGGTCGACTTTTAGTCATCCAATTGAATTTTGTAAGGTTTTAGGGTAATTATATAATCTTATTTTTACCCTTAATTACATGATTTACCTTTAACTACAGTAAATATAAATTACCGTATTTACTAGTAATAATATCAAAAAAAGTTACCTATTTACATTTTTTGGACCCACTGAATTAAAATATGGAATCCATTTTTCAAAATTCAAAACACATAAGTTTTAGTAATTAATTTAAAATTAATCTCGTTGTTAAGAAAACGGGTTTCAAAAGTTAAAACATTGCCAAAGACTGAAATGTTTTTACCTATGAATTCAATGTAAAATTAATGGCAATGAAATACATTATATTAAATGGTAAAAATATATTCCATTTATACTTTAAAACCATTAAATATCATAATTTAACCATATAAATTATTGGGATGAAAAAATTTGTTTTTCATTAAAATATAGCGTGTTTTTGTTATTCATTAAAATATGAAAGTTATCAGAATAAAATGAAAATTTTATCCAAAGTAAATTTTTCTATCCTGATTTCAAAGAAAAATTTAATTTTTCAAATTGAACTTATAAACATTTCAAAAACTATATTTAAATTGGGTGCGCCATCAAAAGGCAACAAAACTGTATATTTTGAAAAAAATTATTTTACTTGAAAAATTTATTTTGTTCTCATACCATGTTCTAGAAAATGTTTAAGATGAATAATAATGTTATAAAATATAAAATGTAGTTAATACTATTCATAATGGCTAGTTCATAATATCATTATAACAATATATCGATGTTTTGTGAAACTCGGTATTGAGTACTACACACGCTATCGAGGAAAGTCGCGATTGTGTGTAACACAAGCCAAGCCAGTGTTGTGTGTAGTGAAATCTTCCTTTGGTTTTTCGTATAACATAAGACATAAAAAAATATTTCTCATTAAATCTCACGGTGTTAGTCATGATATTTGGGAAGAAATGAAAGCTAATTCCTAGGTACATCGACCATTTCAATATTCTTGATGTTTTTGGAGTTGTGGCCTATAGACTAGCACTTCTACCAACCATGTATAACATAAACTATATCTTCCATGTATTACTCATAAGAATGTAGAAACCATATCCTTCACATATACAATATTTATAGGTGGTACAATTGGAAACTAGTCTTTCTTATGAGGAGTATCTAGTGAAGATCTGGTATCATAGAGATAAGGTTCTAAATAACAATACTATTCTCCTTTTCAAAGTAATATGGCATAACAATAAGTATGAAGAGGAAACATGAGAACTTGAGGAGGAAATGAATGAAAATTACTCAAACCTATTTTTATTATAGAATGTAAAATGAAATTTCAAGGGAGAAATTTCATAAGGTGAGAAGAATGTAATGGCTGAATGATTAATAAATTTAAATTCACTTCTTATAATTATGTCATATAATCACATGAAATCAGAAAATAATGAACAAATATGTTCTATGTGACCTTTAAACACAATTTCTCCAATTATGTGTCTTTATGTTCAAAAATCTAACATACACAATTGCGTTCGGGGTGATTTTTTGGGTTTGATGGAACAAACTGAATTTCTTTATGAAGAGAAACATACTATAATGATTAGTAACCCACCCTTATGAATAGTAATATAACCCTTACAAAGAGTAAATATTCCAAATGAATAGTAACCTCAACCATGAATGTATAAATAATATTTATACATCTTATAGGTGATAATACTACTATATTAAAAGTATTGGTATTTTTATAAGTCAAAAATAATTAATTATAATTAATTAATTAATATAAAATAAAATTTATTTTCCTAAAATGTGTTCATAAATAAAAAAATTTATGTGTTTTGGTTCTATGATGATTTTATAAGACCTTATGTAATTTTTTAAAGAATTATAAAATCAATTATAGTTTTAAAATCTATATTTTCAAGTAAATTGTGATTTAATTCAAAATTAAAGTAATCGTATTTTGAAAATTATTTTTTAAATATTGATTTCATTTTTGGATTCTACACATCAAACATATATAGGTTTATTATTTTGGATATTTGTGAAATACTTGATCTTTTTATGAATAGTGAAATATGATAATTTAGGAAATATGCTAAATACATTAATTATTGTGTCATGGGTGATGTTCTACTAATATAAGAACTATTGGTGCGAAATCACAATCAATTATTACTATTTTTGTTCATATAATCATCATTTTTTCTCTTCTAATGGAAAATAATAAACCAGTCATTAAAATATTAAAAAAACCATCCTCCCTGGCACTATAAAAACAACACACACTCCACAATTATCATAACTCCTATCAAGACTTGTGCCTTGCTTAAATTGTTCTCAAATATCTCCCCAATCTCCTCCCTCATGTCTAGAAGCTCTTGGTATCCTCAAAATACCAAATCCTTTCCTCTTAAGAGGCTCTCAAGGAAAATTAATTAAAGAGGTAATATCCGATTTTTGGTTCTTTTAATTCTTTCTCAAGTTCCCTTGTTTTTATTTATATCCCTACCTCTCCTAATCCAAATGATTTGAAAAATCATGTAGAATACATGTAATAGAATTTTGTTATGATAATGTAATAATTTATTATCTTTTCTCTTTTAATCTTCCTTTATATTAGTAGTTAAATTCTATCTGAGATGTGTTAATTTACCACATTTAAAGATGATGGGTTTTCAATTTCTATTATCGCCTTCAATTTTGGACATAAAATAATTGTTATGGTTGAAATAGAATATGAAATATGTATTATATATTATTTAGTTTTTTGGAATATTTATTTACACATGTTTTTTATTTGTAAAACAAAATGTGTTCGTTGTGATCAAAAACCCACCAATTAACCCAAAAGGTTATCACAAATGTTTTATATAATGACTCAACATCAATCTATATAAAAAATTAAATTTAAAACCATGAAAACATATGTATGTTAAATAATAATATATAACGTCCTTTTTGGAAAAGCTTCCAAATTTTACATGATTATTCATTCATGTGGGTAAGTAAACCGATCGTGAAACAAACGAACCCAAAAAATGAAATGGAACCTCCTAACCACTAAAAAGGTTTTGAATGAACATAATAAGGTTATAATAAAGAAATTAAATAAATAAGAGGCTATTTAAATGTTAATTAATTAATTCAATTTGGTTATCATGTAAATTTAGTTCAATTGAAGAACAATCTCGAACATAAGGTATGGAATTCTACCCCAACCTCAATTATTGCTTTGAGATATTATTATTCTCCATTTACCCAATTGATATTACCATTTATTTTTATTTAAATATTCTAAATATTGTGTAAAATATCCAAAATCATTTATAAATATCCATTCATTATTATCTTTCGGGGATATACATGTTTTTATGTGGTTCCCTCCTCAATACTTCCCGATAAAAAAAATTTTTTTAAGGGAACTTCCTAAACATTTACCCAATTTCAAGTGCACTCTATCATCTATTTTAAGAAAAAAAATATAAAATATGTCTTTTCATTATGAAAACCTTCTTGGATGACATCTAGTTTTATTTCAAATATTATTCCCTTTCTTATTTTAAAGGCCTCTTAGTATTTTCCCTAAAATCGTACTAAATTGTTTTAATGCTAAAATTTATTAAATACACATCATAAATTTTGTCAATAATGATTTAAATCACTTACCATGATATATTCATATTTTAAATTATCATGGTCCATGTATGTTTTAATTCATTTCTTTCATGGACACTTGTATGATACACCCATATATTATGCTCCATGACATGATTAGGACACCCGTTTCCTTCCATGGGTACACTTGTGTTTATGTATGATTGATTATTTATGATTTTATATGTGGAAAGAATATTCAAGAACAAGTTATGATGGGTGCACCCATATAGCGCTCCAATTCATTTGGTAAAGTTGAGTCTCAAGAGACGTTATGTGCAATGGTCATGGAGTTTATCCTCGACTTATGCTACCATGTTCAATGGTCACTACCAGAAAAAAGGGTTTTTTGCGACGGGTTATTTGCGACGGGGATAAATCTCTTCGCAAATAGTCCCTTTAGAAAGTTATTTGTGACGGGGGAATTTTCCCGTCGCAAATAACTACTTATTTGCGATGGGGAAAGCTCACCCATCACAAAAGGTTTGGCACGCAATGGGTGCCAAACCGTGGGAATGATATTTTCCATGGGGGGTTACCACCCGTCACAAATAATCGGCGGTGGTAAAAAATATTTTCGACGAGAATATACCCCTGTCCCAAATAGTATGTCGGCAGGTTATTATTTACGATGGGACCCATCGGAAATAACTATTTAACCATTGACTGTGATAAATGGGGGCTAAAGTATTTTTGACGGGTACCGTCGCAAATAAGCTAACCTATAAGTACCCCCATCTATTTTTTTCATTCATTCTCAAACTCTATCTTCTACTTCTCTCAAAACATTATTTTTAGAGTTCACAGTTTCTTAAGTTTAATTTTCATTTCCAGAGTTGATATTGATGTCTTCAACAACTTTCAGAGATCAAACTCAGATCAATTTTAAAGGTATTTATGTTCATTTTCATTTAATATTTAATTTAAATTTTTTATTAGTTTTAATTATTCTTAATTAGTTGTAATTTAATTATGTTTAGATTGTTTTGTTATTTAATAAATTGAAATTATTAGTATTCATTGTTCTTAGTTAATGGTAATTAGGAATAATTAGTAATAATTGGAAATAATTAATAATAAATAGGAATAATTAATAATAAATAGTCATAATTAGGAATAATTATTAATAATTAGTCAGAATTAAGAATAAATACTAATAATTAGTAATAAATACTAATAATTAGGAATAAATAGTAAGAATTAGTAATAATTAGTAATAATTAGTAATAATTTAGAATAATTTATAATAATTAGGAAATAATTAGGAACAATTACAAAAAATAAGAAAAAATACGAATAATTACTAATAATTACTAATAATTACTAATAATACATAACTAATTATTAATAAACCTCCCCCATGTGTGCATTAACCTTTAAAACTAATCCATTTCATTTTTTATAAATTTAATGATTTATATATATGTATAGTTATATTTATTCTTATATTAATATAGATTTATATTAATATAAATATATTTGGTTATATGAATATATATATATATTTATTTATTTATTCATATATTAATATATATATTTATTCGTATATTAATATATATTTATATCTATATATATGTAGTAATAAATTTTTATTAATATATTTATTTGTATATTAATATATATTTATAAAGTTGTTTTAAATAAATTTATAAAATATTTTTTTTAGGTGTATTTATAAATAAATAAATAACTAAATACATACATACATATATACAATACGCACACACACACACACACACACATATATATATGTATTGTTATGAATGAATACATAGAAATGAGGGGGTGAAAATCCATCGAGAATCTTAAAACGACTATAACTTATAATCTTTAAGTCCGTTTCAACAACAGAACTAGTCATATCGAAGTACATGAAATGATCTTCGATATGATATTCGGTACATGCCAAACGGCCATCCGGATTGAAAGTTATTGCCATTTGAATGTTAAAACGACCATAACTTCTCATCCAGGAGACTGTTTCAGCTTTACAATCAGTCAAATTGAATAACATGAAACGATCTTCGATATGACATATGGTACAGGTTTATTGGACATTGGGATCAGAAGTTATAGCTGTTTGAATGGTAAAAAACTGGGGTACCCCGACTAAAAACTCAGTTTTGGAGGCCTTATAGGCCCTTTTGGCCTCAAAAAAACCTTGGACTAGTTTCACCGTCCATAGGGCTATAGAGCTCGTCAGAGGCTTCTATTTGATATGTTGTAGAGCTCAAAGGGAATCTCGGATCCAAAGTTATGGATGTTTAAAGATTGGTTTTCATTTTCAACTTATTTTTGATCTTTCATTAATTTTTTTATTTTTTTTATATTCAAATAGTTATTAAATGACTATTAATGGATAAAAATTACATAATTACAAATTAAAAATATTTTTTAATTTATTTTATAATCCTCTTTTATTAAATATCTTATAAATTAATATTATATTTCCATATATCCTTTCCAAATCATATTTATAAAATA
Organism: Viscum album; assembly: GCA_963277665.1. NCBI lineage: Eukaryota > Viridiplantae > Streptophyta > Magnoliopsida > Santalales > Viscaceae > Viscum > Viscum album. The sequence goes on along the minus strand of OY728138.1, from coordinate 1,697,241,832 downwards.
AATATTATATTTATATCAATATAAATAGATTAATATATTTAAATATTAATAAATAATTCTTTAATTTTTTTTAATTTTTTTATTATTATTTGCGACGGGCCCGTCACAAATAGTCTCTTTGAAGAAACTATTTGCGACGGGAAAAGGGCCCGTCGCAAAATTGTTTTTTTTTAAACCAGAAATCTATTTGCGATGAGCCCATTTTCCGTCGCAAGAAAATTTAGTTGCAAAGGGCCCTTGAAAAAAAATAGTTGCGATTCCATCTTCCACAACGGGTCATTTGAGACGGGGCCCCGTCGCAAAAGGCCATTTGCGACGGGATCCCATCGCAAATGACCCGTCACAAATACCTGTATTTCTAGTAGTGGTTCTTGGTGATTAACCTTGACTTGTGATCCTCTATGTGAAACAATCCCTAACTCGTGCTAATGTCATGTTTTATTTTGATGCCAAATTATTATGGCTCCATGTTTATATGATCCCATGTTTATATGTTATGATTTCACATGTTCGATGCCTTTCATATAATTATTCAATGCCTTCTCTCCCATGTGATAAATCATTATTCTTATGATTATTCCCTTACTAGTATTTTAGCTCAATTATTTTTTCATGTTATCCCCTGTTTATCCAATAGAAATTTAAGTTCTATATGGTATATAGGATATTATTGTGAAATATTAAATAATGAAATGTTTTTTAGTCCCATGTTTTTAGTTTTATAAACCTATTCCTCCAAGACAGTAGATTTTGCAGTCCTTTTCATGTATTATAATGTTTAATGATGCTCAAAGTCATGTAATGATATGTTTAAAAGGCTAGGGTCACTTTAAGTATTATATGCCCCCAATTTTATGTGAAGAAAATATAGGCCCTTTGGTTTGAAATATTTCTCTAAAACTAGTTGGATCATCTTGGATCATTTGGGGAGGCATCAACACTATCGTGGAATCATCATAGGAGAATGGGGATATAATCCTGGAATGAAATGTAAGAGATAAAATGCATCATTGTTAATGAGAATGTTTTTTATATGGGTTTAAATGAGATACATAATATAAAAATAATATTAGAAAAACCATCTCTATAACTGTATGGATCAATGTATATCTAATATATATTTTATTTATTCCCATCAATAGGATACTTTCACTCACCTGGATTTGGTGCTATTAGATCCTTCCCCACAATTCATCCAATTGATGATGAAAATTTAATTTAAGGTGTAGAACTTTTTCCTGTGTTCTAGACAGTCAATGATATGTCCTCATAAGTAGTTAATCACTAATAAAATCTACCGATACAAGGGACTACATTGGTTCTTCTTTATTCGAAGATGAGTTTTCAAAAAATGGATCTCATTTAATTGAATAATAAATATACCAATATGTGCATTAATATAGAGGTTCTCAAATATTATATTAATTGACTAGAAGGTTAACTCCTTGATATATTGGATGATGAGACCTTTTCTCGTATAATCAGTATAAAATAATATATATGAAAATATTGTACAAGTTTAATGGAATGAGAGTAAGAGATCAAGATAATTATCGTAGAGGAAGGGGTAAAAACACTATCTATTTGGATTAATGAATTAAAGATAATAAATAAAAGTGGAGGTGGGATGAAAATCATAAATATGGCTCCTACACTAGGGCCATCATGGTTGGTGTAGAGATGCATGTATCATATTTAATGGAAATTTTAAATTATATTAGGAAGAACAATCTCACTGGTTTCTTGAGGGTGGATGGTGGCAATACATTCATCAAATCCATACATATTCCCCTCGATGAAATAAGTAGGTGACCAATTACAATGATACCGGAGGAATATAATATCCTAGAGGTTATTCATAATATCATCCTAGAAAATTTTCCAAGACATAATGGATTCCATGGATCCAAATAATTTGAAAATTGGGAGGGTGTGAAAGGAAACCTTCTCAATGATGAGTTGGACTTCTTTAGAAGGAATTATCATTTGATATTGGCTTTTTGTTCTATAATTATGATCAACACTAGGTAGAAGTATCCAATCTATTTAAGTTAATATGATATAATATAATTATTTAACTTTACATCAAATATCTTGGAATGAATATTTAATATTTGTATCTCACTATGGATCTACAATATGAATTATAAAGAGAATTTTGAATTTATTAAATATGGGATTATACAATGGGTTATAGGAACGAATCATGAAATGATATATGATCTAAACAAGAAACTATAGGATTTTATTTGAATTGATTATTGATATGATAAGGCTAATGGTTGTATGGAGTGTGACTATATCTTAAATATCTTGAGATTCTAAGATTTCTCATAATGTGTCTATGACCTTCTATTCTAATGATGTTGGTCCTATTGTTTCTCTATCACTCTCAAAGGGAAGAATTTTCGTTTTTATATATCGATGCAATGTATTGGATAAGGGGAACCCATGTCCCCTATATTTATCATCATGGATAAAGATTATATCACTAGAAATATTAATATCAGAATTGAAATATGAGTGTTCTTCCCCTAGAGTTGTTATCATGGGTTCCCTAGCGTGTCATGATTATTATTTTTGGAATGGCTTATATTTTTTATTCATTTTAAAGGATTGGTATACTGTGTAATTAAATATGACATTTTTTGAATAGAAAAAGGGAGAGGTCAATGCATCAGAAAACATAAAATTTATTAATATATATTAAAATCTTGTAATTCATGGATTTTAGAGATGTTTAAAAAGAGAATATGAGGGTAAAATTCAATATTTCCAAAATAATACATGGGTTCCTCACTGTAAATTGATTGAATTCATACACATAAAAATTAAATACTTAAAAAATAGATCACTACTTGAATTAGAAACAATAAAACAAGGTTTTTTATTTCAGATATAGCATTATTCTCATCAACATTATTCTTTATTCCATGCACAAGAATGTATAATTATTTCTACAGGTTCCTAAAACTATTATCATGGATATTGAAATAATCCAAAAAAAATTATATGAGATTCAAAATATGACAGGAGTTTCCATTAGGCTATCCACAACTGAGAGTAATAACACATCAATGATGTAGTAATAAACATGAAGAACATGGAATAGAATATGTTTTTCATGTGGGGAAAACTCACATGGGATATTACCGATGGTCAATTGTTGTTTTCTAGAATCGTGGAAATGAAATTTGGGTTCATTGACTCATCATTGATATGTATTAATGACAATCCATCTTGTATAATTTCAATATATAAAGGTTATAGTGAATTATTGTGTAATCAATTGAAACTGTTTTTTGGGAATTGGGGGATCCACATCCAAAATCCAAATTAAAATATAATCATTTTTTATCCCAGGGTGTCATGTTTCTCAAATAATGACTTTGAAAGCCAACTAAAACTTGAGAATCACTCAGAATTTTATCAATAATGATCAAAGGGTATTGTAAAATGAAATTAATTTCTCTAATGACACAATTATTTGTGTGTCATAGAATCTATAATGGGATTCTTCAATATGGATGAATTCAAATGGACACTATATTACCAGTAATAATTGGATAAATGTTTGGAAATTGTATAGTGGAAGGGAATCCTAAAAAACTATAATATATTACTATGCTTAATTCACAATAGTTGAATCAAGATTGGTGGTGAGGTGTAGAGGAATGGAAATCTGCTATATCTAAATGCATGTGTTTCATAGCTTTTGAAATAGAAACTTCTTCTTACTTATACACCAGAGGATAATATGTGGTGATGATCTAACAATGCATGTGAATTTCTTAGTGATTTATTATAATGGAAATTATATGTAATAATTCCTTTTGTGGGGCTATATAATTTGTGTGGATGTAAAATTTTGTCTAATATATTAATATTGATCACAGTAGTAAATACATTATCAAATTATACCATGATAATACTATAGTGATGACTCCCATGAAATAGGAAACTTCAAATAAATGGGAAAAGTACATATTTAGTAAGTCAAACTTATTTAGGGATTTTTCTAAAAGGGGTAAGATTAATGATAGTGGATATTCTAAGGAGAAAAATATATTTGACCACTTGAATAAATCATAATCTGAACTGGAGAGAAAACATTATGTAATAGTTAGTGAACCAAGTGTTGCTAGCAGTTGTCTATAGAGAAAGTGGGAGTCTATTACTCTCGGATCCCTTGAAATGTAATCCTCATACTTTTGGATTAAATGGAATCTTGGTTTTGTTTATTAATAAATTTCTTATCACTTCAAGATTCTTCTTCTACTTATAAATATTTTTAATAATATCCCAAATGTTATCTTTTACATTGAATAGTCATATATGATTTCTACATTGATAAAAATCATGAATTTATATGATGGTATTATTTTATATATATATATACTATGGCAGGATGATATCATCTAATAGGGAAAATCTGATAAATTTTTTAGGGTTATGGGGATTATAAGACATTGAGACATCTTTATATGAAGTGAATCCTTAAGAATATTCTATAGAATTAGAATATGATAATATGATCCATTGGTATGAAATCCAAATATATTTTTAAAATTTGATATTCCAATATATATACCATAGTAATGGTTGATATAAATTAACATTATTATTCATTCACACCATGTTTCATATACTTTGATATATTTATTTAAACCCAAAAAACATATTCTCGTTGAGAGGTAGGATTTTTTCTTGGTTTCACAAATGATATATACATACTGAATAACATATGGAAGAATCTTTACCCAATATTATTTAATAGGATATGATATCTAAATCACTTTTTTTAATTGAACAAACTGATTAAATCGACATCCATGTATATCTATAGAAAACGTCATTTCCTATATTCTATAAAACACATCAATTATATATGTTGATGACACCAGTATGAATCTTATTTTATTATAAATATAAAGTAAAAGGGATTATATTACATTGTGAATGTTTCTATCGGGTTTTATGCCATCATATAAATAACTTCTTTTTCACTGTGTTCCTTTTCTTCTTGCTTGACCCTAACTATAGGCATTAATAGATTTAGACTAATGAAATTGAGAATGGGATTCAAATAGTGACATAGTTAGTGTGTCTAGAAGGTCAATAAAATTATATATAAATTTTTCATATCAAATGAATATTATTAATTTATATTTTTTAAAAATTATTTATGTTTGGTTTATCTAAAATATTCACTCATCAATTATTTGAGATAATTTATAAGAATTAAATGTTAAATTAAAATGTATTACATATTTTGGGGAATATAATATTCTTTTAATTTTCACTAAATAATGCAGGAATATTCATTTATTTAAATAGATATTAACTATTTAAGGTTTGAGAAATTATGAGGGGGGTGAAAGGTTGAGTTAATGGTCTAATGAGAAATGATATATTATATATTATTTGAATAAATTAAAATTTATATATTTAAGAAATGGTATTCACTTATCCATGAGTTTAGAAAATTTAATTTAAATTAATATATTATTTTCTTTATAATGGGGTTCACTAAGGATTATGAGAATAATAAGGGTATATGTTGAATTATATAGTCACCAAATCTAAATATATATAAATAGGATTATATCATTTTCAACCCTAATTGTTGTTCTGTAAAATGGAAATATAGAGAAAATTCTTTCAATAAGAAGAGAGATGTTCTTATACAACTCTATCGTAATAATAAATCAATTATTCTCTCTTATTTTCATTATTTTTTTTGCGAAAATAGGAACAATTTTTTCTTTAATGATGTTATACTATTTAAAATCATAAAATAATGATCAATGCCTTAGAATCAACCTTCCTTGATCCAATGGATTTCTACGGTGTCATTCAGATGTTCTTGGTGAATGTGTGGATCAAAATAAAATGGATTCTAAATATTTCCTGAAATTAAAATAAGATAAATAGTTTTCATCTAATTTTGAAACAAATAAAGAATTTCAACATCATGTAATACATCATTTATAAAAATTAAAAAAAATTATATGATATGATCATGTCTAATGGATTCCAAATTTCAATAGGTATTGTTCTGATGAAAAGTCTATAGAAAATAAAGAATTCCCATTATATGGAATAAAACCAACCTCTTCTAATGTTCCATAAAACCATCAAGTGGTATCATAGAAGTAAAATAATAATTTATAATAATTTATTATTCATTGATTCATTATACTCATTTATGGTTTTTTCATTTATATTATATTAATTATTGAATATAGAAATCCAATTCACATGATTTGATAATAAAACATTCATTTTCTAGTTTCAAAAGATCTCAAAGATGTTAAAAAGCCTAAAGGAAAATCTAAAATTCTATTTGGAGGTGTTAGAGGTTCCGACCAGTCAATAATGATACATAATGAGTAATATAAAATTCAATAGTTTTTACCATGGTTCACCAAATAAAGATTGTCTATGGGATATAAGAATAACTTTACAGATCAGAATGATTTTTGTAATTACTCATCAACTGGTCACCAACTAAACTTTGACATTGTTTTTTGGACTGCATGGTGTGTATTTTTCATAATTTTCTTGTAGTCAGTGAAATTTTGAAAAAAAAATACTAGAATTATCATATTAAAGTACACAACATGTATTACTACATGACACATTGGATTTTTTTGAAACACATATGTTACTTGTTAGGTAGCTAGTGCACAAGGTGTGTACCACAAAAATGTCTATGGTTGAGATACACTTGGAAACCCTTTGTTTATATCTCAGTCATATAAAATGTTACATGTGAATCATGTATCTCATTACTATATTTCTAATAGTCACAAAATAATTAACATTAATAAATTACATGAAAAAAATTAAGCATGACTTTAAAACAAATTACACTTCATAAAATTATTGTGTTTTCAATGTAACAGGGTTTCTAGACTTAATAAATGATCAATTAATTCCTCATGATTCTCCAGAATACTGGTGATTCAATTTACTATCCATTTCTAAAAAGATGATTTTAATATTCATGATTGATCAAATGGACCATAATATAAAATATTTATTTAATTATTTAATTTATAGAATTAATTCGAGTGTTTATGTCTTAATAATAAATAATGAATCGAATTGAATGTTACCAAGTTTATGTTTTCATATAAATTCCATGTGTTGATGATTAACTAGATAGAATATCTTTGCTATATGATAGGTTTCTTTTAGGTTTTTATCTTCAAATTATAATGATTGTTTATGTATCATCCCTTACTATATACTACATGGAGTTATGAATCAATTGTTTATTTTATGTAATGACCATTTATCCTTTCCATTTTTTTCTCACTTTATTGTGAGTAAAATCACATATATGGGATAGAGATATTAGGATATATGTGGTGGTAAAAATATGGTGTTTCATTGAAACAAACCTAGAAGATACATATATTCCCATGTGGAATTTTACAACTAAAATCATTCATGGGACCAAGAGTTATTTTCCCAGGGTTAAGGGTTAGTTTATCATCTATAAGATAAAACAAAAATAAAAAAATACCATGATCACATCACTCTATTTTGTTTCTATCAGTTGTAATTTTTATTTTTAATGGATTATTTATTATTAATCGATCAATTAACATGCCTGAAATATTGAATGAACATAAAACAATAATATGTGTAAATTTTTTCTAAACATGCTTAACGACATAAGTAAAACTATTTAATATTAATAATAATGTAATTAGATGAAATGTTAAATTTACACATAAAAATAAAAAAACCCCAAATGTAATGTTAAGATAGAAAATACTTCTACTATGTGGGTTGAAATTGAACCACATATTGACTTTAGTAACCAACATACATTAGAGTGATTTGAATTATCACAGAATTTATAACTTGAGTTTTTTTCTCAATATGGCCATGTTCACATTATGAGTATATTTCCTTTGTGATTATTACTAAGACTAGTCGAAAATTAGTGAGGAAATACATGTCCATGATTTCCGGATTGGGGAACAACTCAAGGGATCGACAAGATATGAGTTTAACTAGTTTTCAATTATTTAATTTATAAATACCAATAAATAGATTTCCATTCAACCATATAGATTTTAGAATAGGAATATGAATCATTTTCACTAGAATATCCACATTGTATGATATTCCAAAACAAATGATGATGGGGTTTAGGTTTTAAAATTTGTTTGGAGATTATTAAATTTAATATTTGTTCCACGTTATTATAATAAAAATAGTGTACTGAAATATGCTATTCATGTAGAACTGGAATGCAACAAGGAATAAAATTCATTATTTTGACCATCTTTGGATAAGGACAACTTTATTCCAAGAATTTACTTCTAGGAGTGGTAGATGAATTTATGAATTGTACTATTCCATGAGTAGGTATGATATATTTATGAATCCTCTATTCCCAAAGCATCTTGTAAAGAGGCCAGTTAAGAGTAACTATCTCTCAATTTACATAGAACACCAAGAATATTATGTATATGTATTTTGTTTCATGTTATTATCCATGATCAATGTGAACTTGTAGAAACATGGTGAAATGGTTTCATATACCAAGTTGTCTCCCCTTCATGCTATTTATAATGAAAAATAAAGGTGTGTTAATTATTTTTATGGCTTTATTCATTTACAAGTTTGAAGATTTCATTACATGTGGGACAGATGTACTCAAAATAATTGGCTACCTAGAGGACATGGACATCATAGGGTTGAAGCATCTATAAGAATTGCACAAAAAATCCCTATTTATCATCACTACTTTTGAGATTCTCCTTTACCATGGAGAACTATAAAATGAAATGCAGTGAGAATAAAATATCAAAATGCATTAAATTTATTTTCATTATCGATATGTAAATGATACATTAAAAATGTAATCCCTTATGGAGAAAATAAATAAAGAACAATGAATAACGCCCAAAACCTCACCTCATGATTAAGGATATTGGTCCCAAACTTACAATTATATGATGATCTAAAGTAAAACACCAGAAATAGATGCAGTATGTTTTTCTTTTGTAAATTTTATTATTTGAATAATAACTACACCCATTAAATTAACAATGAGGTATCTTCATGTGTGTTCATTATAGAGTGAAATATTTCCAGATCAACTAATTGTGTGTCTTATATATCTTATTTAACATACATATTTATCAAAATATTGGAACCAAGAAGATATCAAAAGATTCATAAAGGATTGGGGATCATTGAGATTATAATTGTGTGTGACTTGTTTCCTTGGCCAAAAAAGACTACCACTTTTCAATTCCAACCAGGACGGTCCCTATTTTGAAAAATTCTTATTTCAACCCTAGTGTCACAAAAAATTAATCTTTATATTCTATAAAGAATAATATTTATTTATTTTATAATTTATAAATAAAATATTCTTCTTTTATAAATGAAAAAAATTGTGGTATTCATCATTTAATGAATGGATATTATATATTATATTATGAAAAATAGTTTTTGGAATTTTTCAAAAAATATGGTTCAAATGAATCATATCACACCCATCTATGGAATAACTAAAATATTTTGAAATTGATAAAAAGTTAAAAATTATTCATCTTTCGGGCTATTTAGATTATTTTAAAATAGAATGACATGATGGATATCTCCCATGTTCTCATGGAAATATTAAAAGACCACTATTATTTTGTAATGTGGAAGGATATAGAAATTATTTTGAATTGGAAAACACTAATGTGTGTAGTAACATTAAATTTTAATTTATATGTGGGTATTATTGATTTATTTGTTATAGTAATGAGATTATTAGAAATTAAAGTTCATTAATAATGTCATAATTCTTTAAATCATTTAATAAATTCAAGAAGATAACAATTAAGTAGACTGTTATCTTTTTCAGAGGACAAATAATCTTTGTTTTTATCATCGTGGTGAGTACCTTAAAAAAATTCTTAAATTATTTATGGGATATTGAGATTATTTATTAAATCAATCTTCCTTATACATCATATTTAAATTTTGTAAGAGGAAGGAGGAAATGTACCATTCCTAACAGGGAGAGGTCAATTATGGGGAATATATATCGTTCATCATCCTTTTGGGGGTTAACATTAAATAGTTCATCACACATACTAAACTAAGAACCATGTAAAGAAGAAAAATTAACACCTTATAGATTAATGTATGTAATGGAATATTTATATTATAAAACTTATTTATAGGGTAGTGAGGGGTTTTTGAAAGGAAAAATATAGAATGAAACAAGTGATTGGAGCGATAAAGTGTATCTTTAAAAGATAACCAACACAACTAAAGGAAAATTTTATAGGACCCCTTAAAACGTTATTTTGGAATGAAAATACTTATTTATTGAGAGAGAAGGAACATATCAAAAATGTTATAGAGGGATGAATATTTAATTTAATGAAGTTGATATTTATGATACACAATAGTTGGTAAAAAAACATTATATAGGTTTCTATGGATGATATTGTTGATAACATACATGTATATTTTAGAGAAATAGAGAGGTTAGAACTGGGATGATACAGATTTCTAATCACAAAATATTTTGATTCATTATTGGTCAAAAATTATAGTTTTCTTGCATATATGAAGGTATTATAGAGCATATAAGGTAATATATTTGTGGAAACCATTAATTATGAGATATAATTCATGTATATAAATAATGTGTGGGTTATTTTTTATATTAAAATTGATCTAAAACCCAATGGGTGAATATTTTATTCTTCAAAAAAGTGTATTAGGAATTTTTATTTTGTACTTGTAAAAAATTAATAGTAGATAAAATTGATAAGTAATACAATGGTTTTGAAAATGAAAATCAATTTTCCCAGTTTCCGTGCTTAAATAAATCATAACTACATTTTCTAAAATAAATTTTCATAAATATGATCTTTGGAATATGGGTTTAAAAAACATACCTTAATGTGATATTTTTAGAATATTAATATATAACAAAACCATAAGGGATTTTTACTCCAAGTTATTACATTAAGTTATAAAATTTATGGAGATCTATTTATCGATTGAGGTGACCATCTAGTTCCTATAAAATTTAGTTTAATTATTCTATAAAATAATTATTTTCATAAATTATTAATGGGATCCATGAGTATTTTAGTATTTTAAAGAGAGTTAAATCATTTTCCATATATCAGATATCGATGTAATATTTATTATTGTAAATGACATACAAACATTACATTTTGTTTAGGACTTCTTGAATAATTACATTTCCTTGATGGAGTAGGGTGATTTAGACTACATTCATTAGTTCAAGATAAATCGTGATAGACATAAGATGATATTTGGTATATGTTATGGTAAAAATATATAATAGGTGGTTAAGAGATTTAGTATGGAACAATCCATGATAAGTTTTCTTCCAGTGTAACATGTTACATATGATTTGAAAAAAATCTGTCCACATAAAAAATAGGAGTTAGGTATTATATATAGGATACAATATTATTTATTGTTATGATTCATCATATATACCATGTTATGTACTGGGATTGATGTTCCCTACAAAATAAGTATTGTTGGTGGATATAAAGTTGATTTGTGTAAACAATATTATATTTATTTTAGGATATCCTTAAGTTTCTGAGACATACAAAATATGTGTTCCTACTATATGGAGGAGACATGGATATATTCATTAAAGGATACATAGATTTTAAAATCAATATACAATGGAATGTACTAAAATATTTATTAGGATATATGTTGAGTTTCAATAATTTAACTATGAGGTAGAAGAGTCGAAATATAGTGGATATTATGTATTCTACAATGGAATCCATAAATATTTTATCCTTAAATATAGCTAAGGATGACATTATAATTCACGATATCATCATAGATCTTTATGTAGTTCCAAGATGTAAACAACCTATCACATTATATTATGATAACACTGTAGTAGTGTCACTCAAGAAGGATACAAGGTTACATAAATAGTTGAATCACATACTTCAAAAGTGTCACCTCCTAAGGGATTATTATCAAATGGGACTGATTATGGCTAGTATAGTTTTGAAATAGGAAAATATAATATTCAAATTTAAAAAACATTATCTCAGTGAAAGCATGAGTATAATTTGATATCTAGTAAAATAATATTTTATGTTTTTTGGATCTATTCCATGTTGGAGTCTATTGTCGTTGGTTCCCTAAAAATGTATTTATTTTATAATTACTTGTATTCATGGTTTTAATATTAATAATATTATTTAAATGACATGTTTTTTATTCTATTTTTCATTATATGTGATTATATTATAAACATATCTATCACAATGAAAGGTCATAGGTATCCTCCAAGAATAACGGAAAAATGAAGTTCTCTGATAGTATTCACCAATATTTTTTATATAGACAGATGTTATTGTATATAGAGAAACTGGTTATATATTATATCATGGTTTGGTTGATTCTATGAAATTAAGATGTTTTTCATAATTTTCATCCATAATAATATCCCATAGAAAGAAGTTAATAGAACTTGACCCACATAAAGAAAATATAAATTTATATGTTTCATGGGATATTTTTATTTTTGGATTTTGGTAATTTTCCTTAGAAAATAATATTGTTATTAATTAATATCATGAGCTATAAGGATTTACATATGGATAAAAACACTAAATACTTATTATCGTGGAGAGTTATGATACTTTTATTTCCTTATAACTGATACTAAATCATTGAACAATGCAAGGAAGTATTTTCCCCCTCTATTCGATACTTAATGTTGATATCAAGGGAATCTGTATTTGAATGAAAAAACATGATTAAGAATATCTCAGTGGATTAATTTTGGAAATTCCATTTTTAAAATGTCAATGATATTGGTATCAAGCATATATGTTGATGATTGTAGAATTAAACATGTTTGATTACAAATATAATGATAAATGAATTATTTTAGATAATGTATGTTTGTATGAAGTGGTATGTCATTTTAAAAAATAAAATATTCCCTATCGGTATTTTAATGTGTTTCTATATGCTATCATTTTACTTTAGGATATTCCACCTAATTACACAAATAAAGGTGGAATGTGGTCCACACAATAAGATAAATTAAAAATCCCTTTAATTTCATATAAATTAAATTTTTTGAATAAATATTACTCTAATATGTGGTTTAAGGTCTATTTATTATTGGTTTATCAAAACTATTCAGTCAACAGTTACTCTATAAATATATGTTAGTACAATTTTTAATAAATATATTTCCCTGTTTTATAGAATGTAGAATTTATTTATTTGTCGGGAAAAAATGCAAGGATATTTATAAACATAAATAAATAGAAATTATTATATTTTAATTAGATACCAATGATTACTCATATAGTGAGTTAATTGTATGGATAATAATGATATATCAAATATTTTTTGAATAAATTTCATTTTGTATATTTAAGATATATAAATTATTTATCTGTGATTTTAGTGAATTCCCTGTAAATGATTTTATAATTATTATTTAGAATTGGTTTTCATTGGGTATTAAGATAATAATAAAAAATTTATTTTCAATTATTTAATCTCTAAGACTATATTTGTATAAACCTGATTATTTTGTGCTTAACCCTAATGAAAATTACATAGAATGAATGATTGTAATGAATTATTTAAATCCCTGGAGTAATATTCCTATATAATACCCTCAAGAATGCATATAAATTTTCCTCTTCCATATTTATTGATTATATAGACAACTAAATGTGTATTTCTCTGCTTAAGTGATTTTTTTTGGGATCAACGACGAATGATGAAATCATTAAAAGATTTCATGCTTACTCATGAAGATTTCTATGACAATGTTTGGAGGTTTTTTGTGTTTGTGTGGATCAATAATAAATGTATTCTACCCTTAAAACTTTGGGAAAATAAACGTATGCCCTATATATATTATCTGATTGGTCAATAAAAAAGAAATATCAATGTAATATAATTATTTATTTATGAAAATTAATAATTTATTATATGTGATTATCAAAACACATTGTTTCAATATATCTGGTTTTAATGATAAATCTAGAGAATATTTTATATTTCCATTATTGGGAATTAGAGATACTACTTCCATTATTCATTGAAAAAATCAAATAAGGCATCTCTTAGTGGTTTCAAAAATCAATCCTCTAGAAATGAAGTGATATTCGGTGGGAGATTCATCCTATGGAAAATGTATAATGAAAACAATTAGTGATATTGAATATAATAATGGAATATGTATCAGTGGAATTTATCTAAGAATAGATAATGAGTCCATGAAGAATACAACAATTCTAACTATAGAGAAAATATGAAATAAAATTTTATAAGTGATCTGAAGAAAATGAACTAAAAGAAGGCTTATAATATATTGGGAAACTATAGTGTCCCAAATTATTATAGATATATATAAAATATTTTTATTTAAATATTCAAAATTTAACATAATGATCCATTCAAAAAATTTATAGGATTAGTGTCTTTGGAAGCACGAATAAATAAACAATTGGTTAATATGTATACTACATGATCACTCACAAAAATAATAATAACTATCAGTAGTATTAAACATATCATATTTAATAACTTACCTCATAACTTATAGAAAAGTAAACATAATAAATGGTAGACATAGATAATCAATAAGCATAATGAAGTGAGATATCAATGATCAATATAAAATAACGTAAATAAATTTATATAATACATGATCATAACCTTTGAAAATGATATGAAAAATATCATAGATCAAAATATTGATTCATAGAATAAGTAATTAATGTTCATAATACAATAATAATATTAGAATCAAATAACATGAGTCATGTGAGAATAACATTAACATAAGACTTGATTTAATGGATTACACATATAAATAGAGAATAATTTACATTGTAGTCTAAGAAAAAAACCAAGAAAAAAATAAAGGAGTTGGTTCAATACCCAAACCATTGTAGAAGTAATGGTTATCTCAAAATACTATCATATTGGATAGTGTCCCTTACCAAACTATATTCACTCCCATTACAGTTTTTTATATCATTACATATTCATCTTTATACAATGAATTAGAGGGAAGTCTATTTTTTGGACCACTAACAACATAATTAAAATCATACATTTGTCTTCAAAAAGGTCATAAAATAGTCACCATACAAAAACAAATGAAAATAAATGTATTTCATAATAATTTCATCATTCCATTGGATAGGTAAGTTAAATGGGTTTCATAAAAATGTAATCATTTCATAACCCATGGAAAAGAAATAGGTTTCATAAATAACTTTTCATAATAATAAAAACCCATCCAAAAAAGGATAAGCCAGGTATCCTTGGAGTATATACCTAGTATATCAAAACTAAAATCAAGCGTCGTTATATTTATTGAATATATGTACAATTAAAATATATAAAATTATTTCTTGAGGAATATACACATTCCATTTTAAAATAAACTATTAAAAAAATTCTAAAATTATTTTGAAAATATTTTTGAGTAAAAAAACCTTATAAGCATATAATTGATTCCTCATATCATTTGTTGGTAATGGTGAAGATATATTCTTATCATCTCATATAGGCTAATAAAAAACATTCCTTTCACATTTTTTACATAGTGAAAAGGAACATTGTTTGGAAGATGATAAGAAGATTAATTTTAAACAATTCACTAATAATATAATAATTGGAAAACATTTCATTAAAATTTATTTGATAGTTTTAAATATATTCTTGAATATATTTATATAAAAAATGACGTGGAAGAAAAATTATGTCCGACTAATGAGATAAATAAATTCTGTCTTCCATAAATTCAATATTTAAGTACTGTGTGTACATAGAGTGATGAAATGAATGGAAGTAATGTTTTATAAAAAGTTAATATTTGATAAGAAAACTGGTTATAATATATATACACAGATCATGAAATTTCAATATCATAAAAATAATCATATATAATTCATTTTAATAATAAAATTGTAACAAAATACCATTAACAATTTAGTAACATTGGAATTGTAATCCCATTTAAATAATAAAATCCAATTAAATAATAAATGTAATGAGAATTATTATAATCATGATATAATATGTGAATTATTAGTATTAAAATCATATAAAAAATAGTTTCGTGATATAACATATGTCCCAAAGAAGATAATTTCATATGATAAACCATTACCCCAAAAAATGATTTCTTTGAAATAACTCTAAATTCATGTATAATATTTTTAAATTTATAATAATTCTATAATAAAATCATTTATATACTTATAATATCACTAAAAGTGAATTTACTATATTTGCACTTCCATTTTTTGGAAAAAACATATTTTCTAGGTGTTAATTGTTTCGTTTGTCAAGAGTATTTTAGTTTAATAGTTCATGTCCTTGTACATTAATAGTGGAAACATAACTTTTAGAATTTTAATAATGATATAAATATCATATAAATTCATTATACATATAGACATATACAAATGGTAGAAATGTAAAAATTAATTTCACCATTCATGTAGATGGTTGGTCGTATATACACTAAAATGTTGTCTTCGCTATTCAACGGATGAAAAAAATATAAATAATAATTTACTATTATAAATTCTATATTATATCATATTTATAATATATATTCATTAAATATGTCTTTATTACTATACAAATATAATGTAAATTAAAATATAATCACATTTATGTGTGAAGGAGGTAGTCCACTCATATGCACACATGACTATATTTTTTCCTGAAAGATTGGAAGGTTAGAAGGTAGATGTGATATTATGAATAAATAAGGAATCTTTTTCGATAAATATAAAATATAATCGTTAAACCCATAGTAATACCCATAAATAAAATATGGTGATGAATAATGTATAGTATCGCTACATGGTGATGGTATGTCATATGTACACACAAGTGATACATACACATCCATTTTGATGGGAAAGAGGGTGGATAATGGTTATTTAATAAAAAATAACAATTAAATATATTTAGGATTTTATAGTTTTTATTTTACGATAAATACAATTTATTAAGAGGAGGTAAAGATGAATTAAATAGAAATAGATCGGTTAAGGAGTTAACCTATTCATCGAACGAACTCATTTAGATCTACTTATAATTGTCCTAGGGTTATAATTTTGGAAACAAAAGAACCTATAAATTTTTATATGGATGTGGGTGAGTAATTTCGAAGGGTATTGTTAAACTAAATGGCTCAATAGGTGTGAATATGCGAGGCAAGGAGGTTCCCTTTTATAATCTAGGTGAGTATAGCTTTTTGAATTTCTTAAATGATCAATGTACAATAAAGTCATACTTAGGAAAACTTATTCCAAATGGAAATATATATGATTATAATATATGATTTGGTTTTAATCTTATTATTCAATTGTATTTTGATAGGTTTAAGTGATTTATTAGACCCTATAATTTAGTTTAACACTTCAATTAACCCATTTAAACTATAACCGTATTAACTATTTTTGTAACACCCCAAGCTTCTACGGTACGTTTCCCTTCGAATAATGCGATAGCGTGTGTTGTACGCAACCTCGAGTTCTAACACACACCACAACTAATTAAACTAGCCGTTGTGAATAGTAATACCTACTTTTTGAAATCATATATATTCTATATTTCAAAATGGACTTCATTTTTGGATTCGGAATATCAAAATTAGCCTAGGGTGAAATTTTGGTACATTTCGGATAACTTTCATATTTTGATGAATAGTGAAAATTTCTAAATTTTAATTAAAAACAACTTTTTTAATCAAAATAATTAATAGTGATAAATTATGAATTTGAGTGGTTTTAAAGTATATTTAGAATATATTTTTACCATTCAATTTAATTTTTATCATTGGACATAATTTTACAATTAAACCGAACATAAACAAGTGTCAATCTTTTGATAGTTATTATCTCTTAAAAACACGCTTTTTGTTTTGACAGCGGGAATTAATTTTAAATTAATTTCTGCCACTTCTGTGTTTTGAATTTAGGAAAATGGATTCCATATTTGGAATCAGGATGTTCAAATTGTGTAAATAGGTAACTTTTATTTTTACACATTTTGAATAATTACTGCGGTAAATATTTTATTTACCATGGTTAAAGGGTAAATCCGGTAAATAAGGGTTAAAATAAAATAATATTATAATAATACTAAATTACCCTAAAACGTGTCTTAACCCTATTGGTTGATACATGGTCGACCATGGGCATCTTTGGGTCTATTTTGGGACCCCATGGATCCACTTGTAAGTGATAATGACACTTTATTTTAATTAAGTCAAAATGAATACAAAAATGACACAAGCATATATCTTTTAGAACAACAATTTTTACATAGGGTTATACATGTTGGATTTTCGATTATAAATATTCATTAGAAAGATAACAAGATTTCCTACATAATGATATTTTATTTATAATTTTTAGACATTAAATAAGTTATTTTATTTATGACACAATGATGATGCAGTAATTAATATAATAGTGAAAAATTAAAATAATTGATATTATAAATACCCAAATAAATATAATATGAAACTTTTAATGAATTAAACTAATTTTCTAGGCTAATATGATATATTAGGATTGATTTAATGGACTTTGTTTGAAGTAATCAATCTGTTATGAGTTTCAAAAAAATCAACTATTGAATAGTGTCAAAATTGACATAAAAGAGTTCTTAAAACAAATATTATATTATTAATTGATATTAAATTCCTAAAAATATAAGGTTCGGCCAAGAGACTTATATTATGATAGGTTAATCATTAATGGACCACTTGGGGGTCGCTTGGATGTATATAGTAAGTTTATTAACCATAATATATAAAATACAAAGAGACATTGTAAAAGTGAAACTAATTAACTTAGAGTTAATACTTAAAGATAAGGTTAATATAAGTACCCAAACCTGTCTAAATTCTATTGGATGAGTTGTTTTCGACCTATCCCCACCTCATCCTTTGAATAGTCAACTTTGGAGCCTTTAGAAACCGAATATGAATTTATTATAAATTAATATTTCTAGCTTTTCCAAAGGTGCCCCTCACCCCTCTTATAAAAGGGCACTCCTCCTTCTCATTTCTTCACACCTTCAAAGCCTTTTGGTTCGGCCAAACTCTGCCCAAATACTCTCCCAACATCCCTCAATACAACCTAGAGGCCTTAGTTTGATCAGAAAGCCAACCTAAGGAGCCCTTTTGATCAAATCAAAAGGAAGAACCCGAAGAAGAGGTAATGATTTCACCACCCTTTTCTAAGTTCATTTCTTCTTCCACTTCTTCTTCCTTTGTTCTTACCATTCTGAAATAATAACTCCAGTATCTCACATATACTGTGATGTTATTATAAATATGGTACAATCATATTCAGTATTCTATCCACCCTTTGAATAACATGTCACCATACGTGCGTACGTACGGCTTACCGTCTCCACGTCGTGGTGTAATTGTTATTCAATATAATATTATTTGGATGGGTATAATAATGATGTGTAACTCATGTAAATAATAAATATAACATGTTAATGATTCTGTATATATGATATACCATCCATTTATATATTATTTTAATATCAAAAGAATGATATTGTCGCTCGTGCGTACGTACGGACTACCGTCTCCACGAACGCGATGAGATTCATTCTCCATCGTATCCATTCAAGTATAATTATCATTTGATGATTTAAAAATGATGTTTAAGGACTGTATATCATTCTGGATATGAATAAGATACAACAACCATGGCTTATGTAACAAAACATATAAAATAAAATGAGTAAGTTAACACCTGAAACGATGATAATTCTAAGATATTATTAATAAATCAATGTTAAAAGATCATATATGATATAATATTAATATATATGATTCTTGTATAATTTAATAACAATTATTTCACCATTATACAGGAGGTTAACCTACCCCAACCAAGGAAAAGTACAAGGTAAGGGTTATTTCACAATCTCTTCATTATCCGAGGTTGTTTATACGTAATAATCTACTGGGATATCTTTATCATCCACATCCATGTTTCTTAAAAATGTATTTCAAAACATTTTTACTATTTACAAGAATATGGGTTAAAGTCATTTATACCCTTGTTTGACTTTTTATAAGAGGTTTATAAAGTAATCTTTCCGTCGTTTTCAAAACAAGGTCCTTTTTAACCTTTTCGACAGAATTAAGGTAAGAATGTTTTTTTTAACTTATACGGCGGGTGCGGTTATTTTACGCCGTTATAAAATCTTCAAAGCTTTCCTTACAAGCTTATAAGAATATTTTCAAAGAAAATGTTTTATTTTATATGGATCTTAAATTATTTCAAAATAAAAGGAGATATTTCTTTAAAAAGAATTTTGATTTCATCTATGTCAACATCCTTTGATGGGTTTTAAGATTATTCGAAGTTGATTTATTATGATACAAAACTTCTATATTGTATTGAAGGTTTTGTGATATGTTTGACTGTGGATGTGCTATTTTTATACCATTCATAGTTTATGGTGAAATTATTGACATTTCGTATGCTAGTTTTAATACGAATGTTTATGTTATGTTTAAACCTTTTCATATGGGAATGCATTGGACTTAATAAGGGACGGGTGGAGCCCGCTATAGCTCCTCGATGCATCGGTAGGTCTCATGAGACAAAATAGTGTCTTGGCACAAGGCCTTGACAAAATCTTATTTGTAGTCTTGGCACGAGGCCTTGGCTATGTGGTTATGATAGTCTGGCATTATGCATTCCAACATTATGAAAGTGGTTATTGATTTTTGCATGTGATTATTCGATTAGTAGAATATCCATGTGAATAAGTAAATGGCATTATTTCATTTTACTTTTGCCATACCATGTTGAAGTACAATTTTAAAAGGCTTTTGTTTTTAGTAATGCATTGCCTTAAATGTTTATTCTTATTTATGAAAGTTTCCGCTATATTGTTATCCTTACTGGGCATTTGAGCTCACCCCTTTTCTATGTTTTATTTTTCCCCAGGATGTGAAGAAGTAAATTATGAATGACCAGCAGGGATATTATGAGGGGATAGTAGTGTGGATTATGGAGACATTATGTTGTTGTAGTAGTTTTTCATTTTATGATGTAATGTAAAACTTATGAATATATCTAGTGTTTCCAAGGCTACTAAACCAATCGGTCTTTCGAGATTTGATCTTTCTTGTGATCATGCCAATGTTATGTAATAATGCACCGACTCTGGGTAACTGGGGTCGGGGCGTTACAGTTGGTATCAGAGGAAGTTTAGTACAAACCTTGGAAGCTAGATTTAGATAAACTCTGATTAGAGCACGTAGACCTAAGATGAACTTTGAGGATTAGTATAGAAGAACTTCCTAGAATTTTGGTATTGTAGAGATTTTGTGAGTTTTCCGAGCAATACATCCCTGTCTGGATACGAGCAGGTAGAGGCGGCTCTGGCACAGATGTACCTAGGGGTAAAACCCGAAAACACCGCTTTGAGCTAGACTCGAACGGGAACTGGTGCACGACAACAGGCCTTGCTGCACTCTTGGTTACGACACTCCCGGGGGATATGCTTAGGATAACTCTCATTATCTTTACAAATCATTATGAAGGGTTTATGAGTATATACTTCCTCAAAGAAAAACATTTTTATGATTATGGATTATATCCATAAATAGTTCAATTTATGTTAAGTGTTTTATAAGTATGGGATTATGTATTTTGATTCATAAACTGATCTAGTTTATGCCATTGTTTAGAAATGGCGCCTAGTGGAAGAAATGGAAACCGTATCAATGCGCGCACTCCATGTAGGGATTTCCCTCCTGCTCAAGATAATTATAGTGGGGCTGGTGATGCAACTGGTGCTGATCAACTAATCACCATACTGGGACAACTTACTCAGGTTATGATTAATAACCTTACCCGTATGGAGCACCCTGATCCGCAGCGTGGAGGATCAATGTTAGATCGATTCATGAGACAACAACCACCAACGTTCAATGAGAGTACAAATCCCTTAGTAGCTGAGCAATGGATATTTTCCCTAGAGAAAATATTTCAGGCTTTGGGGAGTAGTGAAAGGGAAAAAGTTACCATGGCAGTTTACCGCCTCACTGGAGATGCTGATCAATGGTGGTCATTGATTCAAAACATGAAGGAAGATGATGAAGTATCAAACATGGAATGGAGGGAGTTCAAAGATCTGTTTTTAGAAAAATACTTTCCTCGCGACCATCGAGCAGATATGGAAAGGCAATTTCTGAGTCTGAGACAAAAGGAGGATGATAATGTCACAAAGTATGAGGCTAACTTTACAAGGTTAGCGAGGTACGCTGGTGATTATATTCGCAACCCAAGAAGTAAGATTGATCGTTTCTTTGATGGTTTAAAACCATTTCTCCGTCGAGCATTAGTCTCACAATCCTTTTCATCGTACGAAGACATTGTCTCATGTGCTATCAAGACCGAAAAGGAATTCTCTAAGTCTTATGACTTTAAAGCAAAGCAAGAGAAGAAGAGACCTGCTGATCAATCTGGGAATGGAAATAAGGGGAAGAAGGGAAAGGTTGAATATCCATCTTTTGGTAAGTGCGGGAAGAAACACCCCGGTGCTTGCCTGAAGGGAATGGGAGTCTGTTACAAGTGTGGTGAAAAAGGCCA
The DNA here is from genome assembly GCA_963277665.1 of Viscum album. Classification (NCBI taxonomy): domain Eukaryota; kingdom Viridiplantae; phylum Streptophyta; class Magnoliopsida; order Santalales; family Viscaceae; genus Viscum; species Viscum album. The sequence continues at coordinate 1,697,219,141 of OY728138.1, read as the reverse complement.
CCAAGCTCATGATTGCAAGGGGAAGAAGGAAGCTACCAATGTTCAGTGCTACAATTGCAGGGAGATGGGGCATTATGCAAATGCATGTCCTAAGCGTCAGGAGAACTTACCTCAGAAAAGGCCAAGGGATCAAGGCCAGGCTTATGCTATCACTACTGCTGAGGTAGAAACTCCGAAAGACGTGGTGGCAGGTAATTTAATGGTTTCCTCAAGTTTAGCAAATGCATTATTTGATTCTGGATCATCGCATTGTTTCATATCTTCCCAGTTTGCTAAGAAAATTAGATATTTCCAATTTGATTTAATAAGGGAGTTGTCAGTTAAAACTCCTAAGGGAAGTATCGTTGCAACAAAGTTTTGTGAATCAGTCCCCATTAGAGCACATAAATTTTCTTTATCTGCTGATTTCATCGTCATACCTATGATTGAGTTTGATATAATCCTCGGTATGGACTGGCTTTCGGACTATGATGCGAAGATTTATTGTAAGAAGAAAGAGGTTACGATTCATGATGATAATGATAAGGAGCACCTTATTTTTAGAGCAGAATCGTCACCACCTAATTCTTATTTAGACCCACCCCCAGTAGCTCAACTTAATTCAATTATTGGGGAGGAAGAGAATGAAGTAACTATCGTTGAGGAAAGGAATGTTCAAATAGAGGATGTACCTGTTGTGAAAGAATTTGTAGATGTATTTCCAGAAGATTTACCTGGACATCCTCCAGAACGAGAAGTTGAGTTTTCTATTGATTTGATTCCTGGATCAAGGCCTATATCGAAGACCCCTTATAGAATGGCCACTGTAGAGCTAGTCTAACTAAAGAAACAACTAGAGGAATTGAGTAATAAGGGATTTATTCGCCCTAGTGTTTCTCCATGGGGAGCCCCTGTTCTTTTTGTTAAAAAGAAAGATGGATCTATGAGGTTATGTATCGATTACAGGGAGATCAATGCTATAACGATAAAGAACAAGTATCCCCTACCTCGTATTGATGATTTATTTGACCAACTGCATGGAGCTCAATACTTTTCAAAGATTGACCTTCGATCTGGATACCATCAGTTGTGTGTAAAGAAGGAAGACATTCCGAAGACAACATTTCGAACCAGGTACGGGCATTACGAGTTTACTGTAATGCCGTTTGGATTGACTAATGCACCCTCTGTATTCATGGATCTGATGAATAGAGTTTTCAAGGAGTATCTCGATGAATTTGTGGTGGTATTTATTGATGATATCTTGGTATACTCCAAAACCTACGAAGATCATGAAAATCACTTGCGCATTATCTTGAAGACTCTGAGGAGGCATGAATTATATGGAAAGTTTAGCAAGTGTGAATTCTGGCTTCAGGAGATTTCTTTTCTTGGCCATATTGTCTCTAAAGATGGAATCTCTTTTGATCCTTCTAAGACCAAGGCAATCCAAGAATGGCCAGCACCTACGAGTATAACTGAGGTACGTAGTTTTATTGGCTTGGCAGGTTATTATCGACGTTTCGTCCAGAATTTTGCCCGATTGGCTAACCCATTAACGAAGCTCACACGTAAAGGGGTTAAATTTGTTTGGACAAAAGAGTGTGAAGAATGTTTCGAAGAACTGAAGAGAAGATTAGTCAATGCTCCTATATTGACTCTATCATCGGGGAATGATGGGTTCGTTATTTATAGTGATGCATCAAAGAAAGGACTTGGCTGTGTCCTTATGCAGAATGATAGAGTTATTGCCTATGCATCACGACAGTTGAAAATTCATGAACAAAACTATCCTACTCATGATCTTGAGTTAGCAGCTGTGATCTTTGCTTTGAAGATATGGAGGCACTACCTCTATGGTGAAAAATGTGAGATTTATACTGATCACAAGAGTTTGAAGTATATTTTCTCACAAAAAGAACTCAACATGAGGCAAAGGAGATGGCTTGAATTACTCAAGGATTATGATTGTACGATACACTACCACCCGGGGAAGGCAAACAAGGTGGCAGATGCTTTGAGTAGAAAAGACCATGGAGTTTTGAACAATATGAGAATTGAAAGGGATCCAATTTTCATGGAGCTAGTGAAGATGGACATGGGAATAACCAGGGAAGGTGAAACATCAATGCTTTTTCAAATGGTTGCCAAACCATCTTTACTAGAAAGGATTAAGAGTTCTCAGACTGATGATGAAGAATTCCAAAAGAAGATTAAAGCTGTGAATGATGGGAGATTGAGAGACTTTGCGTATGAAGGTGGAATTTTGAAATTCGGGAAGAGACTTTGTGTTCCCAATATACCTGATCTAAAAAGGGAATTGATGGATGATGCTCATAGTTCCAATTTCTCTATACACCCTGGGAGCACCAAAATGTATAGAGATTTGAAGGAACATTTTTGGTGGGACAACATGAAGAGGGAGATTGCTGATTTTGTGTCAAGATGTATGGTTTGTCAACAAGTGAAAGCTGGAAGGCAACAGCCTGGAGGAGTCATGCAACCTCTTCCCATACCGGAGTGGAAATGGGACAATATTACAATGGACTTTGTCATGGGGCTACCAAAGACTCCTAGAAGGAATGATGCAATATGGGTTATTTTTGATCGTCTTACCAAGTCAGCACATTTTCTTGCTATAAGAGAAGATCTACCCCTGGAACGTCTAGCAAGACTATATATTAATGAAGTTGTGAGACTTCATGGAGTACCCCTATCGATTGTTTCTGATCGTGATCCCCGTTTTACTTCAAGATTCTGGAAAAGTCTTCAGAAATCCCTGGATACTGAACTTCATTTGAGCACTGCTTACCACCCTCAGACAGACGGACAATCAGAACGGACTATTCAAACCTTAGAAGACATGTTGAGATCTTGCTCACTTGATTTTCAGGGTATGTGGGATCAATATTTACCTCTGGTAGAATTTTCCTATAACAATAGCTTCCATTCGAGTATTCAGATGGCACCATATGAAGCGTTATACGGAAAGAGATGTCGTACACCAACCTGTTGGGATGACGTTGGTGAAAGAAAACTTGTAGGCCCAGAACTGGTGGAGGAAACGGTGGAAAAGGTGAAGGTAATCCAAAATCACATCAAAGCAGCTCAAAGTAGGCAGAAGAGCTATGCCGATAATCGAAGGAAGGATTTGGAATTTCAAGTCGGTGATCATGTTTTCCTGAAGGTATCTCCGTGGAAGGGAGTCATACGTTTTGGTAAGAAAGGTAAATTGAGTCCCAGGTACATCGGACCTTTCGAAATTCTAGAACGAATTGGGGATGTAGCTTACCGATTGGCAATGCCGCCAAGTCTCTCCAAAGTTCACGATGTGTTCCACGTATCTCTGTTGAGGAAATACATGCCTGACCCACCGCATGTACTCACCTATGAAGATTTAGAACTGGAACCCGATCTGTCTTATTGCGAAGAGCCCATCAAGATTCTTGATACGAGAGAACAAGTGCTGAGAAACCGGACGACGCGTCTGGTAAAAGTTTTGTGGAGGAATCATAAGATGGAAGAGGCAACGTGGGAACCCGAGGAACTTATGATGAAGAACCACCCGAGTCTTTTTATGCAGTAATACCCTAGAAATTGCGAGGACGCAATTATTTGAAGGAGGGGAGAATGTAACACCCCAAGCTTCTACGGTACGTTTCCCTTCTAATAATGCGATAGCGTGTGTTGTACGCAACCTCGAGTTCTAACACACACCACAACTAATTAAACTAGCCTTTGTGAATAGTAATACCTACTTTTTGAAATCATATATATTCTATATTTCAAAATGGACTTCATTTTTGGATTCGGAATATCAAAATTAGCCTAGGGTGAAATTTTGGTACATTTCGGATAACTTTCATATTTTGATGAATAGTGAAAATTTCTAAATTTTAATTAAAAACAACTTTTTTAATCAAAATAATTAATAGTGATAAATTATGGATTTGAGTGGTTTTAAAGTATATTTAGAATATATTTTTACCATTCAATTTAATGTTTATCATTGGACATAATTTTACAATTAAACCGAACATAAACAAGTGTCAATCTTTTGATAGTTATTATCTCTTAAAAACACGCTTTTTGTTTTGACAGCGGGAATTAATTTTAAATTAATTTATGCCACTTCTGTGTTTTGAATTTAGGAAAATGGATTCCATATTTGGAATCAGGATGTTCAAATTGTGTAAATAGGTAACTTTTATTTTTACACATTTTGAATAATTACTGCGGTAAATATTTTATTTACCATGGTTAAAGGGTAAATCCGGTAAATAAGGGTTAAAAAAAATAATATTATAATAATACTAAATTAACCTAAAACGTGTCTTAACCCTATTGGTTGATACATGGTCGACCATGGGCATCTTTGGGTCTATTTTGGGACCCCATGGATCCACTTGTAAGTGATAATGACACTTTATTTTAATTAAGTCAAAATGAATACAAAAATGACACAAGCATATATCTTTTCGAACAACAATTTTTACATAGGGTTATACATGTTGGATTTTCGATTATAATTATTCATTAGAAAGATAAAACGATTTCCTACATAATTATATTTTATTTATAATTTTTAGACATTAAATAAGTTATTTTATTTATGACACAATGATGATGCAGTAATTAATATAATAGTGAAAAATTAAAATAATTGATATTATAAATACCCAAATAAATATAATATGAAACTTTTAATGAATTAAACTAATTTTCTAGGCTAATATGATATATTAGGATTGATTTAATGGACTTTTTTCGAAGTAATCAATCTGTTATGAGTTTCACAAAAATCAACTATTGAATAGTGTCAAAATTGACATAAAAGAGTTCTTAAAACAAATATTATATTATTAATTGATATTAAATTCCTAAAAATCTAAGGTTCGGCCAAGAGACTTATATTATGATAGGTTAATCATTAATGGACCACTTGGGGGTCTATTGGATGTATATAGTAAGTTTATTAACCATAATATATAAAATACAAAGAGACATTGTAAAAGTGAAACTAATTAACTTAGAGTTAATACTTAAAGATAAGGTTAATATAAATACCCAAACCTGTCTAAATTCTATTGGATGAGTTTTTTTCGACCTATCCCCACCTCATCCTTTGAATAGTCAACTTTGGAGCCTTTAGAAACCGAATATGAATTTATTATAAATTAATATTTCTAGCTTTTCCAAAGGTGCCCCTCACCCCTCTTATAAAAGGGCACTCCTCCTTCTCATTTCTTCACACCTTCAAAGCCTTTTGGTTCGGCCAAACTCTGCCCAAATACTCTCCCAACATCCCTCAATACAACCTAGAGGCCTTAGTTTGATCAGAAAGCCAACCTAAGGAGCCCTTTTGATCAAATCAAAAGGAAGAACCCGAAGAAGAGGTAATGATTTCACCACCCTTTTCTAAGTTCATTTCTTCTTCCACTTCTTCTTCCTTTGTTCTTACCATTCTGAAATAATAACTCCAGTATCTCACATATACTGTGATGTTATTATAAATATGGTACAATCATATTCAGTATTCTATCCACCCTTTGAATAACATGTCACCATACGTGCGTACGTACGGCTTACCGTCTCCACGTCGTGGTGTAATTGTTATTCAATATAATATTATTTGGATGGGTATAATAATGATGTGTAACTCATGTAAATAATAAATATAACATGTTAATGATTCTGTATATATGATATACCATCCATTTATATATTACTTTAATATCAAAAGAATGATATTGTCGCTCGTGCGTACGTACGGACTACCGTCTCCACGAACGCGATGAGATTCATTCTCCATCGTATCCATTCAAGTATAATTATCATTTGATGATTTAAAAATGATGTTTAAGGAATGTATATCATTCTGGATATGAATAAGATACAACAACCATGGCTTATGTAACAAAAAATATAAAATAAAATGAGTAAGTTAACACCCGAAACGATGATAATTCTAAGATATTATTAATAAATCAATGTTAAAAAATCATATATGATATAATATTAATATATATGATTCTTGTATAATTTAATAACAATTATTTCACCATTATACAGGAGGTTAACCTACCCCAACCAAGGAAAAGTACAAGGTAAGGGTTATTTCACAATCTCTTCATTATCCGAGTTTGTTTATACGTAATAATCTACTGGGATATCTTTATCATCAACATCCATGTTTCTTAAAAATGTATTTCAAAACATTTTTACTATTTACAAGAATATGGGTTAAAGTCATTTATACCCTTGTTTGACTTTTTATAAGAGGTTTATAAAGTAATCTTTCCGTCGTTTTCAAAACAAGGTCCTTTTTAACCTTTTCGACAGAATTAAGGTAAGAATGTTTTTTTTAACTTATACGGCGGGTGCGGTTATTTTACGCCGTTATAAAATCTTCAAAGCTTTCCTTACAAGCTTATAAGAATATTTTCAAAGAAAATGTTTTATTTTATATGGATCTTAAATTATTTCAAAATAAAAGGAGATATTTCTTTAAAAAGAATTTTGATTTCATCTATGTCAACATCCTTTGATGGGTTTTAAGATTATTCGAAGTTGATTTATTATGATACAAAACTTCTATATTGTATTGAAGGTTTTGTGATATGTTTGACTGTGGATGTGCTATTTTTATACCATTCATAGTTTATGGTGAAATTATTGACATTTCGTATGCTAGTTTTAATACGAATGTTTATGTTATGTTTAAACCTTTTCATATGGGAATGCATTGGACTTAATAAGTGACGGGTGGAGCCCGCTATAGCTCCTCGATGCATCGGTAGGTCTCATGAGACAAACTAGTGTCTTGGCACAAGGCCTTGACAAAATCTTATTTGTAGTCTTGGCACGAGGCCTTGGCTATGTGGTTATGATAGTCTGGCATTATGCATTCCAACATTATGAAAGTGGTTATTGATTTTTGCATGTGATTATTCGATTAGTAGAATATCCATGTGAATAAGTAAATGGCATTATTTCATTTTACTTTTGCCATACCATGTTGAAGTTCAATTTTAAAAGGCTTTTGTTTTTAGTAATGCATTGCCTTAAATGTTTATTCTTATTTATGAAAGTTTCCGCTATATTGTTATCCTTACTGGGCATTTGAGCTCACCCCTTTTCTATGTTTTATTTTTCCCCAGGATGTGAAGAAGTAAATTATGAATGACCTGCAGGGATATTATGAGGGGATAGTAGTGTGGATTATGGAGACATTATGTTGTTGTAGTAGTTTTTCATTTTATGATGTAATGTAAAACTTATGAATATATCTAGTGTTTCCAAGGCTACTAAACCAATCGGTCTTTCGAGATTTGATCTTTCTTGTGATCATGCCAATGTTATGTAATAATGCACCGACTCTGGGTAACTGGGGTCGGGGCGTTACAATTTTTCATGCTAAAAAAGTTATAGTATAACATATATTTTAATTTTGGAATAATAAATGAAAATATGACACCATTTTCTAACATATCATAATATAATTTTATAAATTATATTTTTTATTATTCCAGAATAATATAACTAATTATTATTTCTATAAAATATAATTAATGTCATTTTTGAAACTAATCATTTAATTTTAATTTTAATGACATCATAAAAAATGTATATTTATAATTTAAACCATTAAAATATTTATAATATGTATTAAATATCTAAAAAAAATTTGGACCCTGAAATTTTTTCCAAATTACATTAAATTTAATATTTTTAAAATCATATATTTTATTTTTCTATTTGTTTAATAAATACCAAATTATTGTTTCATATGAAATTAAGGTAATTATATACATACTAAAATTCATAAACAAACTATTATGATAAATACAACTAATTTTTCTTTAAAATACCTATTTGGAACAGTGATTATACTCTTTTTTCCTTTATATAATATTTTATGTGATATTAAAGTCAATAGAATCTCATTTTTTTTACTTTTTCATTTACGTAAATATTATAAATGTCATTATATACATAAAATGAAACCATAATGACATATATTCAATTCACAGATATAATTTTTTGAGATAAACTCATCAAATGTGATAAATTCATTTCTTGGGTTAATATTGAGACCTTATTATATTTTTTACCCAAAATTATACCCTTACACCTTTATGATGATAAACAAAATTTACAATGGTTACTACTCATTATAACCAAAGTTATAAGTGAACCATATTACATATTTTTTACTCTTTATTCAAAATATGGATTCAATTTTTCATTATTCAATTCCATGATGTTTAAGAAACTAATTTATCTCAAACCCAATTAAATATAGTTCTTCTAAAAATTGCCTTTTTAACTTTAAAAATGATTTCATATAGAATTCAAGTATAATACTATTTACCAAGACAATAATAATTTTTATTTACGAAAAAATATTTAGTTAATTTTTAAAACAAATTTATAATATAAGTTTATATTATAAGTTATTAAAAAGAAAATATTATTTTTGATAAAAAACATTATTTTGAACTATTCATTGAAATATCAAACCCCTAATAAATATATTACGAATTGTATTATTTTGAATTTCTAAACACAAAAATTATATCATTTTTATGAAATAAAATATAAAAAGGATCCTAAATTTAATTTTATTATTTTATCAAAAAAAGGAAATAAAAATAATTTATGAAAAACACCATTTTTTCGAAGCATAAAATGACTATACTGAAAATTCAATTCAGCTTTAATAAAAATTAATCAGTACATTTTTATTTAGTATGTCCTTTATTAATTTATCTCGAAATGTGTTTAATCCTATTCATTCCCCCAAATTAAATTTCAATGATATAATGATAAAATTTCAAGGCTGATTTATGATTAGTGTTATGTATCTTGAACTCTATCAAACATAGTGTTCATTTAAAATATCAGGGTGTTACATTTTCTGTCCCCGTTGTAATAAATTCTTTCCTTTGAATTCAAACATATAATCGGAAATCAATGGTTTTATATTTGAAATTTACTTTTATTGACAACACACATCATAAAAAGGGTAAATAATACATCTTATTGAAAAGAGTGGAAGAGAAATAAAAAGGTTTTTTGGAATAACACAAACCTATATTTCTATATAGGCGAATATTAGTAGGAAGGGAAAATATGGACATTGATGAAAAAAATAAATTCCATATAATGATGCAGAGTGAAATAAAATAATAACCACAATAAAACTAATTATTAGTATAATGTTAAAATCCATAAAACATAAATCTATGAGGTGTGAAAGTCCATCAATTCATTAGAGTTGAAGAGAATATGAAAAAAATTCAAAATCCTTTTCCTAGTTTTGAGCAATTACATTTGCTAAGTCCATAAAATTTTCCATATGACTTTTCCATTCCTTTCTACTTGGGGGAGACTGTTATTCATTAATGTTTCCTTATGACATTACCATTCCTTCTTGTTTTGAAAATCAAAAACACCTTATCTCAAGGAAAATCTCTTTTACCATGTTTTTTACTTCTATAAGGAAAAATTTCCTTCCCCAAGGAAATTTATCCGTAACATGTTTGTATTGTCCGTATCATAATTTTTTTAAGTGTAAAATTTGGTTTGTAACTAGAACCTCAAAATCCTATAAGTACCTAGATATGAATCGTTATATTTTTGGATTTGAATTCATAGAATTATGGTTACAAACTCTTCTGAGTTTTGACTCCGAATTCTGAATACGAATTCTAGTAAAAAACCTTTCTGAGTTCTGACTTTGAATTCTGAATATGAATTCTGGTTACGAACACATCTGAGTTCTGACTCCAAATTTTGAATACAAATTCTGGTTGCAAAGTCTTACAAGTTCTGACTCCGAATTCTCTGAATACAGACTCCGAACTCATATGCGTTCAGACTCCGAATTCTCATGATCTCTGACTTCGAACATTTTATGTTCTATTTTTGAATTTTTGTGAATCCAGACTCCGAATTTCCTTGAAATTCAGACTCTGTAAATCTATATAGTTCATGTTCTGAATTCCTAGAAAATAGAATTCAAACATCCTTGTATTATAGACTCTGAATTCATTTTTAGTTAGACTCCGAACATTTATTTTCTTACATTCCAAATACTGTATTTTGGTTATGTGACCATATTTTTTCTTACGCTTGTTTCTGTTATAAAACGATGTCATGAATTTGGTTACTAACAAACCATTGTTTGAGTGACATGTGTATAGGTCCCTCCATAATTCAATGGAAAATATGACCATTGGAGGAGAGAGTCGAGTGTTGAAGTCGTGCCTATAAATAGAAGCTCATTTGAAAGAGCTCACTACTGTTCTATGACTCTAGAGATTACATGTTGTTGAAGTGATTTCTAGAGAGAGAATTTCAGTGCTTTGTGTGTACTGAAGATCTTTTTCAGATTTTATTTATGAGCCTCTGATTGTTGTTGTGTACAGTCGAGGGCTTCCGGGGATAGGAATTCAGAGGTGCCGACTACCTTGATGTTGAGGGTATCCTTGCTGAGGAAGATAGAGGTGTAGTCTACCTATAATTTGAGGGCTTGTGGGGATAGCATGACAGACTCCAATCTTCATATCGAGGTCTTAACCTAGTATGGGTAAGACATACATTCTTTAAAGTATAACTCAAGGGACCTTTGTCCAATGTTGTTGGATACATGTCTCTTTAGGTTAAAATATTTACTACTTGTTATTGTTTTGTTACAAGTTTTCCACTACATTTGTATTGTTGAATAAAATGTAACTATCTTGTACTTCCTTATACTTGTACTCTGATTTAGTTAGATTCTATATATACTAAGGAAGAATCTTCATCATTTTAAACTTTCATTAAGTTTCATTTCCAGAACCATCATTTCTGGAATCACTTTCTCAGAATCATATTTATGGAATCAAGAAAGTGTGTAGAACTATAGGTTTTATGAATTACCTTGGTTAACCTAGTTAAACGTAACCATCCTTAAAAGTTATAAAAGAATTTTTTAAACTGTACAATTCACCCCCCTCCTTGTATATTGAGCATAATTAGATTCTCCATACAATATTTCTTTTATTTCGATGCTAAATTTGGTACTATAGAGTATATCATACTCACATAACATCTCAACAATTGGTATTAGAGGATTGGTTCAATCTGAATTAATCTCACGATTAGATTCCGAAGAGAATTCATCTCATTCTTTTCTGGAATCAGTTTTTTGGACTGGTATAGTTCGAATTCATTTTTTCTTATAGATACTCTTGTTATATATTTTCCTTTCTTAGGAATATGTTCCTTGTTTACAAACATTTATTACTAACGAGTTTGTGTGGAAATATTTTTTTATAAGATGGCAGGAATCAATGTTGGTTCCATAGATAATCTCAATCCAACTAGACCACCTATTTTTGATGGAAATGATTATGAATACTAGAGAGATCTTATGAAGGCATTCATTATCAGTACTGGTGTTGGTAATTTTGTTATGCTTACTAAAGGATATAAAATCCCTGACAAAGAAGTTAGTACCTTCACCAATCAAGAAAAGAATGAATACCAACTGAATTATAAGGTAAGTAATACTTTTATTTTCTCCATGACTTGAAATATTTATAGGTAAATTTCATCTTTTGAAGCATCAAATTGTATTGGGAAGAAACGTGAAGTTACACACTTTGGAACTTCCAAATTTATTGAAACTAGAAGATCCATTCTCAGAGCTGAATATCATGGTTTCTGATTTCTTTATGGAGAACCCATATGTAAATTTCAAAAAATATTCATGACTATTGTGAATATTTTACAATCCATGGGTGAGAAAGGATTATATGATTAAGCTCTTGTTGATAAGATCATAGACATCATGCCCAATGAGTGGGAATCCAAGAGGAATACTATTGATGAAAACAGAAAGGGTACTCAGATTTCACTTGATGATCTGTTTGGAACTCTTCTTCAATATGAGACCAGAATGAAGAGAGATACTGATAATGTAAAGAAGAAGAATGGGAATGGAAGTGTTGGTTTTACTAATACTTAAAATCATATTAAATAAAAGACTCCTTAGGGAATTTCCAGATCTAAGTCTAAGAAGGTTACTATCCAATCTGAATCTAGTGGAAGTGAATCCTTAGAGAATGAGTTAGAAAATCCGGCTCGAAGAATGAACAAGATAGCATAACAGAGGAACTTTAAATCCAGAAATAAGAAGAAAGAGAGGAATGATATGAAAGATTTAGATGTTTCATGTTATTAATGCAAGAGAGCTGGATACATAAGACCTGATTGTCCTTTTCTTAAGAGAAAATAAAGAAAAGAAAATCATTCTAAGAGAAATAGGAATAAGTATTACAAGGCTAAAGCTAAGAATGTATTGAAAGCTAATGACACCTGAAGTGCCAGTGGTGGTGACTCTTCAGATGAATCTTCAGATTACGAATCTTTTGGATAGAATAATATTGGTTTAATAGATAGAATACCTATTGGCAATCATTGATTAATGGATGATGTACACAATGTTGAATCAATGACCAATGTTCCCTTGAATGATAATTATAGTAATGATAAATATTATAACTAATCTAATGAAGAATATTATTCTCATGAAGATAATATTATACCTACCTATGAAGATGTTTCTAGTTTTTCCAATCTTCTGGTGATTGAGAATTCAAAACTCATTAAAAAACATGAAAAAAATTCTATGAATACTATTCTAACTAAGGAAATATCAGATCTTTCTAAAGATCTTGATAAGAAAAATGTTGATTTCGATAGTATTTCAAAAAATCTTGAGGAAGTAAATTCTAAAAAGAAAAAAACTTCTAAGGATCTAGAAAATGAACTTTGTAAGAAATTTTTTATCAAGCCTAACTATAAGTCCCCAGCCTTAAACCTTACTTAATCTAGAGTTATTACAAGATTACACATTGAGTATCTTTTCAGGTTTAGTGTTTTAGAGAATTAGGACATAACTATTACATCTCAAAAGATTACAAAGTAGAAACGTTTACTAAGTTTCCATAAAATTAAAACTCTTAAAAATAAACATGTCCAATTCCATGTTTTAGGTTGCATGACTTTCCCTTGATCCCATCCTTGACCCTATTCCACGTTAAGTCCTGTGAAAAACATTTCAAAAACATGGGATGAGCATAAAAATCTCAAAAAGGGATACACAAAGAATGAAAACTGTTAGTTTTTCAAAACAACAAGTAAACCATGTATACTTTATCAAAGTAATACTTTTCACCATTTCGAAGTAGTAAAAAAACTCTTCACTGAATAAAAGTTCATTACTTACCCTTCTGTAACCAAAAGATTACCATAAAACCCATATAAAGATCACATAACATATAAAGGTAACTTGGGACATAAACATACTTAAGTGGAATAACCTTAAGGTCGACTTCCACACATATCACTTAATGGAATAGTCATTCGGCCAACTTCCATACATACTTAATGGAATAGCCATACGACCGACTTCCATACCCAATGCATTGGAGGTTATAACGTAACCACCCTTCCTGGTATTCACGGCACCACATATCATATGGTTTATCACGTAACCTCCCGTAAAATGTCCAAGTACCATTATAAAATTATAAGACATAAAACCAATATAAAGGAATGATTACATTTCCACATTTCAATCACAATATTTCATTTAAATATATTGACAAAATAGAATCCTTTATCAAAACATTTTCAATACAAAAATACATAAAATAGTATATGGTATTTATTTTATTTTAAAAACATTACGGCTTTTTGAGGAAGCCAATGATCAAATAATACTCACGGCGGCGGAAAATGTCGTTGTCACCGAGTACGTTAAAAGAAACATTCCATTTTGTTGTTTAGTAAAACACTTCATAGAAAAAGATTCCTTTTGTATAAAAGTAAATTTCAAAGGGGTTTATACACCGTAAAAAAGATAGTTGTGTATAAAACGAATTATGACTCAATGAAAGGAGATTGAGACGAAGTCCCTTACAATGATGGTATCCTTGGTTTAAGGATAAATCAATTACATAATTATGTGTGAAAAATGAATACACTAAATATAAGTGGATATTAAGTGTAAAATAATCAGAGTTTATTCACATATATTCATAGAATGACATATTCAATGAGTATAAGTTTATCCCAAAGAATCCAATTTGGGTTAAGAAGTTCCCTTGCAAAAATTTGACAGCCTAATGGCGTCACTACAAAATTCAGAAAATGAGTTGATGAGAGATAAAAAGTGTATCTCATCACATGGAAATAAAATTTAAATCAATAAGGATATATAAGAACATATACCAACATAATAGTATGTGAATTAAAAGACATAACAAAATAATCCTTTTAAAAAGACGAGGGTGAAAGGTTCCCTTACCGACATGGGCATCTTTGGAAACATACACCCCGTGAATGAAGGACAATACAACATTGATGTAAATACTCATAAATGAAATTATATTACACAGTGAGTAAAATAATGGGCAGTACATACACCACTCAAAGGAAATTGTGGAAAATGTAGCATAAATCTCACAGGAATAAAAGTGAGATGAAAAATCCCTTGCGAAAACTCTGCGGCCTAACGGCGCCACTCAAAACTTCCAAAATGGATTGATGAGAGAGAATAGGGTCTCTCATCATATGAACATAAAAATTACAGTAAGAGTAATATAAAATAACATCCCAATAACAAGTAATATGATCTTTAAAAGGAATGACATAAAAGGGCGTACTTAAAAAGAAAGAGGGGAGTAGGATCCATTACCTCGGGTTCGACTTGACTCGATCACTCTATAACGTCCTAAATAATAAACATGAGTTAATTTCTACTTTCTTAAGAACATTAATCAAGTTCATTATTCCTTTTATATCAATTATTGACTGTTATAAAAATTATGTAATCATTTACGTTAATAATGGTTGTTTTGTCGTTATTTTGTACTTAAGTCAAAAGTGGAATTCTTACAATTACATGTTGTTCGTGTGGTCAAAGGTTCTTTATATCCAGAATCACATTCCTGATTTGGATATCTTATATATCATATATATCCAGCATATACATGTATTTATAATATTACATAATCATTTAGAGGTAAGAAATGAAATGCATCATTCATGGAGACGGTAAGCTGTACGTACACATGAACGCTAAATTCATTTCTATGTCATATTAATGGAATTAAAACTAAATGAGAGATGTGTATATTCTTAATTCCAGAATTATATTCATCCTTTATATGTATCATACATCATATATATCCATTATATGTACTTATAATAGTACATTACATTTGAGGATAAGAAATGAAATGCAGCGTTCATGGAGACGGTAATCCGTACGTACGCATGAACGCTACTTTCATTTATATGACATACATTAATGGAAAGAAAACTATAATTATATAAAGGTATATTATAATTCCAGTATAACATCATATATAATAACTTCAAATCCATCCTTTATACATCCCACATATGGCATTAACGAATCAAATCACATTGAGGGGGCGATAGTCCGCAATTCCTAAAATGAAGATATCGCGTATACCCATAATGGAAGCCATAAAGGTATGCCACAATTGAAAAATATAGAAGCTTAAGTAAAACATAAAATTATTATACATCATATATAAAAATAGTGACATCTTAATGGCCACCTTTGAAGGTGTTATATGAGTGTTGAACAATCATCGTTTCATGAGGCAGAAATTCTCCATCCACAGAAACAGTATGTTCATTAACCATTAGATGAAGGTGTGTGTAAGTGTAGCTAGAATAATTATTATGACAACATCCTATAATATTTAATATACTGTATTTGTTACAAAATAAATTAATAAAACGTTTTTAGGGGGTTGGAGAAGCAAAATAAAACAAAAGAGCACAAGTGAAGACGTTACCTTAAAATTGGGTAACTCTCTTTGGTTTGAACCAAAAGGGTTTCATGAAGAGCTTCCTGCTTAAGTTAAGGATTATAGGATGAGGAGTGGTATGTGGAGAGACAAAATGATCAAATCTAGGACGAACCAAAGGCTTGAGAGGTGTGGGTAATGTGGTAGAGGTTGGGGCCTTTTATAAGAGGAGAGGAGGGGCACTCTTGGTAAAGTATAAAATGTTACTTTATTTCAAATGGTTTTCGGATTTTAATGGTCCCACATTGATATAATTAGATTCTAAGGTGATAAGGGTTCTAAATCCACCCATCCAATTGGTTTTTGACATGTTTATGTCCTATAGTTGTCATTATCATTCCATTTTATTTAAATCGTTAAATAATGAGGTCATCGCTGCATCATCATGATGTCATAAAGAATTTAATTTATTTAATGTATAAAAATTATAAAAAAAATTAATATAATGTAGGAAATCTTCATTATCTTTCCAATGACTATTTATAGTCAAAATTATGACTTGTATAACCACATGTAAAAAATGTTTTAGTAAAACATCTCATGTTTGGGTCATTTTTACTTTAACTTTAAATAAAAGGCATAAATGTCATTATCATACCAGAGTGGCTCCATGGGGTACCAAGAATCGACCCATGGGTTTTATGGGTCGTCCATAACTCAGCCAATATGGTTAGGACAAGTGTAAATATATTTTCATTTTTTTATAATATCATTTTTACCTTAAATCACACTAATTACCTTTAATCGCGATTAATAAAACTTAAAAGTAACTTTTCATCAAAAATTATTTTCATCCCATTGAACCAAATTTTACTTAACAATTAAAATCATTTAAATTGGATTTTTGAAATTCAAATCACAGAAGTGGTAAAGTCCCATTTAAATGAAAAATCAAATTTTGTAACCACCACATTGTAGTTTGACTATTCATCAAAAATTGATGTTTTTCAGAAAAATACCAAAAATTCACCCTAAGCTATATTTGATATTCCGAATTCAAAAATGATGTCTATTTTACCAAATTCATTACATATAAGTTTCATTAATTAATTTTATAGTTAAATCCTGCTGTTAAAACAAATAGCGTGTTTTTATGAAACAATATATTTCAAAAGATTGACACTCGTTTATGTCAAATCTTAAAGTGATATTAATTAAAATGACCACCATTGGATTAAATGGTAAAAATATATTCTATTTACACTTTAAAACCAATTAAAATATAATCTAATCATATAAATGAATTATATTAAAAGGAGATTTTGAATTAAAATACAACATTTTTCACTATTCATTAAAAATTGAACTTTTTCAGAAAAATACCAAAAATTTACAAAAAGTAAATTTTGATGCGCCGATTATAAAGAAGAATTTTATTTTGTGAAATATAACACATAAAATTGTCAAAAAGTGGATTTAAAAGAGGTTCGCCATCAAAAGGCGGTTAATCGACCTCTTAAAGAATATTAGACTGTCTACACATAAAATTGGATTCATTCGCATTTTTAATCCTCTATCATTTATTGTAAAGAGTAAAAATATTTGACAAACATATATAATCATTTTGTAGTTAGTTCTGTTCATTCCCTCCATTACAACGGTTAGGCGTTAACTACTATTTAAAATAATATTATTTTATTATTAGAGTGCGACGTAAGATTCCCAAGAAACTCGTTGTTGCGTATTGGGTATGCCATCGAGCATAGCATCCCCTTTAAAGTAATATTAATATTTTATTCAAAAATATAGATAAATATAAAGATGTCATATTCTTTATTTAAAATTGAGCTTGGAAACATCCTTGAAAGTCCCACATCGGAACAAGAGTCGGTAAAACAATCACTTTAAAATAAAGAAAGATAAGTACAGAGGTCAACCGAGTTATCCCATAATAGGATTCCATGTAGGAAAACATGTACATCGAGGAGAAAACATAGGGTCATGTTCTGATGGAGAGTGATAGAAAACATGTTTAGGAGAAAGTTAACCACATGAAAATCACAAACTTGTGATGGGTTAAACGGTATTCGATTCCCCAGTAGGAAAAGTTAGTAGACAACATTTTTGTTTTAAGTTACTCTTCATTGAGGAATTTATTTTTGAGCCTAACTAAATCATAATGAAACATACTTACATGTCATGTAGAATTTCAACTTTTACTAGATTCCTTAATCAAACTCATATTTTCTCCAAAAGACGAGTATTTAGGAAGACTTGTTCGCATTAAGAGTACTATAATCAACTTATAGAGAATCACCTAATCCACAAAAGATAACTATAGGATTCCCATGTCTTTAGACTCTAACCAAAACCAAAACCAAAAAGGTTAGTACAAGATCACATAATCTAGAAAAGGATATCCCTTTATAAAAAGAAAATCTATTCTTAATCTCTAAAATTTTCCCAACAAAACCCAAAGTTTAACGAGGACCATTCGATAAAAAATTTGTCCATAAAATTTTTCAAAGTAAACCAAACTAAGATTGAAACCCAAATATTTAAAGGATTTAGTCACATAGTCTTCAAAGTTAAATCATAACATTTATCTCCAAACAACATCAGTTGCTCTTAATGTCTCGTATTTAAAAGTAATTAACCTATTCACATATCCTCCATGATAGGTTAATAAATTTATATAGATCACCCAAAATCAACTTACTCTTAATTCGTAAAATTATATTACTAAAAATAATCATTCAAAATAACCAGGGACTTCACGTAGTCCAGTGGTAGGCGATAAATACCAGTCGTACTTTGGTTGTGGGTTCGATTCCCGCAGCTTTGTCCGATGCGACGGGTTGTCACACGGTCTGCGTGTTTTCCTTTTTCCAAAACTATATAATTCTTAAAACATTCCCCAAAACAAGATAAAATCTTCAAAAATGATCATAACATATTTTATCCTCATGTTTATCTCATGCCTTTCATTTTCCATCATAACATATAATAACCCATAATTACTTCAAAAGTAAGGATCATATAAACTCTAATGGTTACCTTTAAAATTATTACCTGAACTTCCACATTGATTGGTCATCTCGTACATGATGCATTACAGATCATACTAAGGTTCAAGTGGTTGATCATGAATCATTGATAGTTGGTTTAGAACAAACACAAGTTTCCTCATTGAATCCCCCATTTTATCTTGTATCTTAATCAGAGAACCACCACAGTTTCCTTCAAACCTGTTGTCACTTTGGTGCCTGATAGATCCATCCATTCACTAAAAACATAAATGTCAGTGTGAGTATATCAACAAAAACATCATGTACTAATGAGGAAGATAAACACTAAGATATACTTACTCATTCACTTCATCTAAAACTAGGACTCTTTCTGAAATTCTAACCATTATGGAAATGTCACTTATTCTTAATGAATACACTAACCTCTAAAGTTATCTAAACCGACCTTTGATACCAACTATATGGCCCCAGCCTTAAACCTTACTGAATCTTGAGTTATTACAAGATTACACATTGAGGATATTTTTAGGTTTAGAGTTTTAGAGAATTAGGACATAACTATTACATCTCAAAAGATTACAAAGTAGAAACATTTACTATGTTTCCATAAAATAAAAACTCTTAAAAAGAAACATGTCAAGTTCCATGTTTCAGGTTGCATGACTTTCCCTTTATCCCATCCTTGACCCCATTCCACATTAAGTCCTGTGAAAAACATTTCAAAAACATGGGATGAGCATAAAAAGCTCAGTAAGGGATACACAAAGAATGAAAACTGTTAGTTTTTCAAAAAAACGAGTAAACCATGTATACTTTGTCAAAGTAATACTTTTCACCTTTTCGAAGTACTAAAAAAAATTCTTCACTGAATAAAAGTTCATTACTTACCCTTTTGTAACCAAAAGATTACCATAAAACCCATATAAAGATCACATAACATATAAAGGTAACATGGGACATAAACATACTTAAGTGGAATAACCTTAAGGTCGACTTCCACACATATCACTTAATGGAATAGCCATTCGTCCAAATTCCATACATACATAATGGAATAGCCATACGGCCGACTTCCATACCCAATGCATTGGAGTTTATAATGTAACCTCCCGTCCTGGTATTCACGACACCACCCGTCATATGGTTTATCACGTAACCACCCGTAAAATGTCCAAGTACCATTATAAAATTATAACACATAAAACCAATATAAAGGAATGATAACATTTCCACATTTCAATCACAATATATCATTTAAATATATTGACAAAATAGAATCCTTTATCAAACCATTTTCAATACCAAAATACATAAAAGAGTATATGGTATTTATTTTATTTTAAAAACATTACAGCTTGTTGAGGAAGCCAAATATCAAATAATACTCACGGCGGCGGAAAAGGTCGTTTTCACCCCGTACGTTAAAAGAAACATTCCTTTTTGTCATTCAGTAAAACGCTTCGTAGAAAAAGATTCCTTTTGTATAAAATTAAAATTCAAAGGGGTTTATACACCGTATAAAATAAAGTTGTGTATAAAACGAAGTATGCCTCAATGAAAGGAGATTGAGATGAAGTCCCTTACAAAGACGTTATCCTTGGTGTAAGGATAAATCAATTACATAATTATGCGTGACAAACGAATACACCAAATATAAGAGGATATTAAGTGTAAAATAATCAGAGGTTATTCACATATATTCATAGAATGACATATTCAAGGAGTATAAGTTTATCCCAAAGAATGAAATTTGGGTTAATAAGTTCCCTTGCAAAAATTTGACAGCCTAATTGCATCACTACAAAATTCAGAAAATGAGTTGATGAGAGATAAAAAGGGTATCTCATCACATATAAATAAAATTTAAATCAATGAGGATATAGAAGAACATATCCCAACATAATATTCTGTGAAATAAAATACATAACAAAAGATGCCTTTTAAAAAGAGGAGGGTGAAAGGTTCCTATACCGACATGGGTATCCTTCGAAACATACACCCCATGAAAGAAGGACAATACAACAATGATGTAAATACTCATAAATGAAAGTATATTACACAATGATTAAGATAATGGGAATTACATAAACCACTCAAAGGAAATTGTGGAAAATGTAGCATAAATCTCACGGGAATAAAAGTGAGATGAAAAATCCCTTACGAAAATTCAGCAGCCTAACGACGCCACTCATAACATCCAGAATGGATTGATGAGAGAGAATATGGTCACTCATCATATGAACATAAAAATTATAGTAAGAGTAATATAAAATAACATCCCAATAACAAGGAAGATGATCTTTAAAAGGAATGACATAAAAGAGCGTACTTAAAAAGAAAGAGAGGAGTAGGATCCCTTACCTCGGGTCCGACATGACTCGATCGTTCTTTAACGTCCTGAATAATAAACTTGAGTTAGTTTATAATTGCTTAAGAACCTTTTTCAAGTTAATTATTACTTTTATATCAATTATTGACATGTTATAAACATTATGTAATCATTTAAGTTAATAACGGTTGTTTTGTCGTTATTTGGTACTTAAGTCAAAAGTGGAATTCTTACAATTACATGTTGTTCGTGTGGTCAGAGGTTCTTTATATACAGAATGACATTCCTGATTTGGATATCATATATATCATATATATCCAGAATATAAATGTATTTATAATATTACATAATCATTTATAGGTGAGAAATGAAATGCACCGTTCATGGAGACGGTAAGCCGTACGTACGGATGAACGCTACTTTCATTTCTATGTCATATTAATAGAATTAAAACTAAATAAGAGATGTGTATATTTTTAATTAAAGAATTATATTCATCCTTTATATGTATCATACATCATATATATCCATTATATGTACTTATAATAGTACATTACATTTGAGGATAAGAAATGAAATGCACCGTTCATGGAGACGGTAAGCCGTACGTACGCATGAACACTACATTCATTTCTATCTCATACATTAATGGAAAGAAAAAAATAATGATATAAAGGTATATTATAATTCCAGTATAACATCATATATAATAAATTTAAATCCATCCTTTATACATCCCACATGTGGCATTAACGAATCAAATCACTTTGAGGGGGCGGTAGTCCGCACTTCCTAAAATGAAGATATCGCGTATACCCATAATGGAAGCCATAAAGGTATGTCACAAATGAAAAATACAGAAGCTTAAGTAAAACATAAAAATATCATATATCATATATAATCATAGTGACATCTTAATGTCCACCTTTGAAGGTGTTATATGAGTGTTGAACAATCATCGTTTTGTGAGGCAGAAATTTGCCATCCACAGAAACAATATGTTCTTTAACCATTAGATGAAGGTGTGTGTAAGTGTAGCTAGAATACATTTTATAACAAAATCCTAGTATATTGAAGATACTGTATTTGTACAAAATAAATGAATAAAAAGAGTTTAGGGTGTTAGAGAAGAAAAATAAAACAAAAGAGCACAAGTGAAGACGTTACCTTAAAATTGGGTAACTCCCTTTGGATTGAACCAAAAGGGTTTCTTGAAGAGCTTCCTGCCTATGTTAAGGCTTCTAGGATGAGGATAGGGATGTTTAGAGACAAAATGATCATAGATTGGCCGAACCAAAGGCTTGAGATGTGTGGGTAAGGTGGTAGAGGTGGGAGCCTTTTATAAGAGGAGAGGAGGGGCACTCTTGGTAAAGTATAAAATGTTACTTTATTTTCAAATGGTTTTCGGATTTTAATGGTCCCACATTGATATAATTCGAGGATAAGGTGATAAGGGTTCGAAATACACCCATACAATAGGTTTTTGAAATGTGTAGGTCCTAGATTTTTTATTATGTTTCCATTTTATTTAAATCATTAAATAATGAGGTTATCGCTACATCATCATGATGTCATAAAGAATTTAATTTATTTAATGTCTACAAATTATAAAAAACATACTATGATGTAGGAAATATTCTTTAACTTTAAAATTACTGTTTATAGTCAAAATTATGACTTGTATAACCACATTTAAAAATTGTTTTAGTAAAACATCTCATGTTTGTGTCATTTTTACTTTAACTTTAAATAAAAGGCATAAATGTCATTATCATACCCATGTGGATCCATGGGGTACCAAAAATCAACCCATGGGTTGTATTGGTCGGCCATAACTCATCCAATAGGGTTAGGACAAGTGTAAATATATTTTCATTTAATTATAATATCATTTTTACTTTATATCACACTAATTACCTTTAATCGCGATAAATAAAACTTAAAAGTTACTTTTCAGCAAAAAATAGTTTCATCCCATTGAACCACATTTTAAATAAAAATTAAAATCATTTAAATTGGATTTTTGAAATTCAAATCACAGATGTGGTAAAGTCCCATTTAAACAAAAAACCAAATTTCGTAACCACCACTTTGTGGTTTCACTATTCATCAAAAATTGATGTTTTTCAGAAAAATACCAAAAATTCACCCTAAGCTATATTTGATATTCCGAATTAAAAAATGATATATATTTTACCAAATTCATAACATAGAAGTTTCATTAATTAATTTTCTAATTAAATCCCGCTGTTAAAACAAATAGCGTGTTTTTATGAAATAATATCTTTCAAAAGATTGACACTCGTTTATGTCCAATCTTAAAGTGATATTAATTAAAATGACCACCATTGGATTAAATGGTAAAAATATATTCTATTTACACTTTAAAACAAATTAAAAGATAATCTAATCATAGAAATGAATTAGATTAAAAAGAGGATTTGAATTAAAATACAACATTTTTCACTATTCATTAAAAATTGAACTTTTTCGGAAAAATACCAAAAATTTACACAAAGTAAATTTTGATGTGCCGATTCTAAATAAGAATTTTATTTTGTCAAATATAACATATAAAATTGTCAAAAGGTGGATTTAAAAGAGGTTCTCTATCAAAAGGTGGTTAATCGACCTTTTAAAGAATATTAGACTATCTACGCTTAAAATTGGATTCGTTCGAATTTTTAATCCTCTATCATTTATTGTAAAGAGTAAGAATATTTGAAAAACATATATAATCATTTTTTAGTTAGTTATGTTCATTCCCGCCATTAAAACGGCTAGGCGTTAAATACTATTTAAAATAATATTATTTTATTATTAGAGTGCAACGTAAGATTCCCAAGAAACTCGTTGTTGCGTATTGGGTACGCCATCGAGAATAGTATCCCCTTTAAAGTATTATTAATATTTTATTCAAAATTATAGATAAATATAAAGATGTCATATTATTTATTTACCTGGGGTGTTACACTAACTCTTGTTCAAAATCAAATGTTTTAGAAGACAAAAACATGGTTATCAAACTGAAATCCAAAATCTTTTCCTTGAGGAAGTGTTTGTCAAACATTACCTTTGCTGGGGAATATTTTGATAAAATGTATTCTCGAATCTGACCACTAAGGAAGACTTCTGGTTTTGGTTTTACTAGTTCTAAACTGATTTTTATTAACAATTATTTTGTTCCTAAAAGTGATTCATTCTACACTAAGTGTCAGTGTTTTGGACAGTGGGCAAAAAATTGTTCCGTAAAAAAACTCAGTCTTTAGGATTTCATAAAGAATATTTTTCTAAAATGATGTGGATACCTAAATTTTTGATTTCTGAGATTTCCGGATCCAAGAAAGTATGGGTTACAAAAATCTAACTTTTTTTATTTTTAGTAAAATAGAGAATGTTCCAACAGTAATACATGGTACATAGATAGTTTTTGTTCCTGGAATATGACTGGTAACAAAAAATATTTTGAAAATATTATCAAGACGAATGGAGGAAAATTAACTTTCAGAGATAATGCTCAGGGATAAATTAAGGGTATAGGTATCATCATTCTTCTTCGAAAAACTTTGATTTGAGATGTTTTATTTTTTAAGGGTATTAAGCACAACCTAATTAGCATAATCCAATTATTTGATGAAGGTTACCTTGTGGATGTTAAAAATGAAAAGTGATTAGTACACAATTCCAAAGAAGAGTTTATTCTTTCTGCCCATAGGCCAGATATCTATAGAAAACTAAAAATATAAGACCGTAAGAGCCATGATATACCTTGCCTTATTGAAATGGAAGATCATTCTTGGTTATGGCATAGAAGATTAGGACACTATAACCATAGGAACTTATACAAACTTTCTAAAAAATATTAGTTAAGAATATACCAGATCTTAGATTTGATTCTTCAAATGTTTTTGACCTTTTTAAATATGGAAAGAAACATAAATCATGTTTTAAATCAGTCAGTGGAGTCTCAAATACTAATGAATTATAGTTATTTCATATTGATCTCTTTGGTTCTACACAAACTAGAATCATTTGAGGCAAGTATTAGGTATTTGTCTTGGTTTATGATTACACATGATTTACGTGGGTATATTTTATAGAAAAGAAGTCTGAATATTTTTCTAATTTCAAAAGTTTTAGATCCCAAGTTAAAAATGAGGAAATCATTCCATTGAAAACTATTCATAGTGATGTTGGTGGAGAATTTCAAAATTCTGATTTTTAAACTTTTTGTAGTAGAAAAGAAATTACTCATAATTTCTCGGCACCCAGAACACCTCAACAGAATTTTGTTGTTGAATGAAGAAATAGAGATCTTTAAGAGATTACTAGAACCATGTTGAGTGAGTATTATGTAGCCAAACATTTCTGGGTGGAAGCTGTAAGTACTGCTACTTATACTATAAATCGATTTTGGATTAGACCTTTTCTTAGTAAAACTCTTTATGATTTATGGAATGGTAGAAAACCTAGACTTTCATAAATTAAGGTTTTTTGTTTCAATGTATTAATTCTGAAAACTATAGATAATCTACATAAATTCACACCAAAATCTGATGAAGGAAATTTCTTAGGCTACTCCATAACATCTTAGGCTTATAGAGTTTTCAATAAAAACACTTGTACTGTTGAAGAGATAGTACATGCAAAATTTGATGAAACTGATCCTTTTGTTTTTAAACAACCCCAACCTACAACCTCAGATGTGTTTTCAAAAACTGATTATCAACCTTTGATAGAATATTCTTCTGATAAGGAAAATGTCTAAGAAGATACTTCTGAAACATTTACCCCAGAATATTTCCTACCCTATGTTGATGAACAGGTTTTACAAAATCCAAATCATTTGTTTCTAAAGAATCATCACAGTGATAGTATCATTGGAGATGTGAATCCACCTCTAAGGACTAAAAGTTCCTTATAAAATGAACTAGAACATCTAGATTTCCTATCCCAATTATAACCAAAAAGGGCGGATGAAGCTTCAGGTGATGATGATTGGATTAAAGCCATGTAAGATTAAATAAATGAATTCTAAAGGAATAAAATCTGGACCTTGGTTGAAAGACCTAAGGAAACTTCTATTATTTTAGTAAAACTGGTCTTCAGAAATAATTGTGATGAAGATGGAATCATTGTTAGAAATAAAGTTAGATTAGTTGCTAAAGGCTATAATCAATAAGAAGGAATAGACTATGAAGAAACATATGCTCCAGTAGCTATAGTTGAATCTATTCATATTTTACTTTCCTTTGTAGCATTCTTTAATTTCAAAATCATTAAAATGGATGTGAAATGTTCTTTCATTAATGGTTATGTTCAATAGGATATTTCTGTTGAACAACCTCTTGGTTTTGAAGTTACAAAACATCTTGATCACATTTTTAGACTTACCAACGCTTTTTATGGACGTAAATAAGCACCTAGATCTTGGTATGATAGACTTATAGGACTTTTCCATCAAAATAATTATGTTAAGGGAAATGCAGATCCAATCCTTTTTATAAAGAAAGATAAGAATAATGTTTTGATTGTTCAAATTTATGTTGATGAAATTATATTTGGTTCAAGTCAGCAATCTTTAACTGATTCCATTGCGTATCTAATGAAATATGTGATTCAAATGAGCATGATGGGTGAGTTAACATTTTCCCTTCGGTTTCAAATCTCTTAAAACCAGAAGGAATCTATATATCCCAACAATATTATATTAAAGATCTTCTGGTAAAGTATGGATATGAAAACACTAAGAGTATAAGTACATCCATTGGTACCTCAAACACACTTGATCTTGATGAATCTAGAAAACCATTAGATCTAACATCTTTTAGAGATATGATATGAAGTTTACTTTACCTGACAACTAGTTTTCCAGACATAATGTTTTCAGTATGACTATGTGCAAGATATAAATCCAATCCTAAGTAACCTCATTTAAAGGTAGTGAAAATAATTTTTCGCTACTTAAAGGGAACCATATATTTAGGACTCTTTTATACTTCTGGAGATGATTTTGTTTTAAAATGTATTTCGGATGCTAACTTTAGTGGATGTAGAAAGGATAGAAAGGTTACCTCCTGAACTTTTCATTTCATAGGAGATTTATTAGTTTCTTGGCCATGCAAGAAGCAACACTCATTTCCACTTTCCACTACTGAAGCAGAATATGTAGTAGCTTGAAGTTGTTATGCTCAAGTGTTGTGGATGCAACACACACTCATAGACTATGGTATGAGTTTTATCTAAACAAAAATTTTGTGTGATAATACAAGTGACATCGCCCTTAGTAAAAACCATACACATCACACTCGTTCAAAGAACATAGATATTAGGCATCACTTTATTTGGGATCACACACAAAAAAGAGATATCATTCTTCAAATTAATGTAACTCAAGATCAACTTGCTGATATTTTTTGAAACTCTTTACCTTTCGAGAGATTTGAATACATTAAACATAAGTTAGGAATTATAACTGTAAGGTAATATTCCTTGTTAACAATATGTGGAATCAATCTCTTTACAGTAATAAACTCCTTTTCCAATGGGGATTACATTTTTTCGTAAGTTATTCTTATTTTTCATAAAGAAGTTTTTCATATTATTCGTAATGAAGTTTTTCATGTTTTTCATAATGAAGTTTTTTATATTTTTTGTAATGAATTTTTTCATGTTTTTTGTAATGAATTTTTTCATGTTTTTCTTAATGAATTTTTTCATGTTTTTCATAATGAATTTTTTCATGTTTCTCATAATAGATTGTTTCATGTTTCTCTTAATGAAGTTTTTCATGTTTTTCATAATGAAGTTTTTTGTACTCAAAATTTTCGTAATGAAGTTTTTCGTACTTCAAATTTTCATAATGAATAATTTCCTACGTAAAAATTTTGTATTAAAGATTTTCATACATGAAATCTTCATAATGAATATTTGTGTACTCATATTGTTTTTCATAATGGAGGTTTTCGTAGTTTTTTTAAGAAAATTACCTACTATTAATAATCTTCCTAGAAATCCAAAAGGTATGATTCTTTCTTGATTTTTTGTAAGAACCTTTTTTTGCTGGTAGTTTCTTTTTTTTAATATCTTGGATTCTAGTTTCTTTAAATATGATTGTTTTCCTTTAAAAACCTCAAAAGATCAGATCCTACCAAATTTTCCTTGCAGCTATAATTTTAATGGTCAGATCTGATCTAAAGAATTCTCATCCATTAGATTGAGATAAGAAGATGAACCGCCAAATCAAACACCTATATAATCGACCCCCGAAGGGTTGTCCCACATCAATTTCAAGCCATTACGTGTCGAAGCTCTTCCCTCCTATAAAATCCCATTCCAAACATCTTAGAGTTTTCTCAGGTCCGAATGTCTGTAGAAGAATCCTCTCAGAAAGATATGTCTACTGTCAAGACGATATGAGAGTGGAACGTATATAGAGAAAGGTTTTTGCATCCGGATTTATTTAATTAATATGATTCTGTAATCTCCAAGAATATTGAGCTTAATGTATGGGAAAGTGTCTGCATATTGATGCTAGGGGCTCAATACTTGGTGTATCCAGATCTCTTTATTTAGTTTTATGAGTCAATTAATTTCTTTAAGGAAGAAGGAAGAGAGAAGTTTTCATTCAAAAGTTATGGAAAACACTATGCTTTATCTTACACTAAGCCTACTAGCTTAGTTGGAGTTCCATTCGACGGGAAAGCTGAATCTTGTTCCCATAGGTTGCCTGATGTTCAAGGAAGTTTTGTCAAGGAAAAATCTATGTAGTGTCTTGGACATAAAGATGTCAAGACTGTGACGATTTCTCACCTCTCAATAAATAATCTGACCCTTGAATTGTGGGTTCAGGGTTTTATCATTCCGAGAAAACGTGATAAGGACACATTGATGGAGAGTGACATGTTCATCTAGGATTTTCGGGTGAATCTGAGGAAGTTAAACTTGATGATTAATATTCTAATTATGATTGAGAATATTATGAATGAGAATGTTAAAGCTCAGATTATTATATACCCTTCCATTCTTTCCAAACATATTATTCAGTTCTTGGAGTCCTTCAAAATCCATTACAGTTCAAATTCGAGGAATTGAAATGTTATGCTAATCAGTGATGATACTCTCAAGAGGATGAAATTTGGTTTCTCTAAGGAGACAAGAGAATTCTATGACTGACCAAAGGAAGTGTCTGAAGCTACTCTAATGTAACAAGAGGTTCCTGAACCATTGAAAATAGGAGGAAAGAAGAGTAAGTTGAAGGAAGTGGTAGAAGAAGTAAAAATATCAGAAGCTAAAGAATATAAATCAGCACCTCTAAAGGCCAAGAAGAAGAAAGCCTATCCAGATTAGGTTGTAGCCATGTGGAGGGAAGAAAAAAAGAATCAGAAGTAAGGAGAGCCACAGTTTGGATTGGATCCTGTAGTGTCCAAAGAATTGAAAGAGAATGTAGATGATGAGCTTGAAAAGAAAGGTAACGAAAAGAAGAAAAATAAGAAGATGTATGAGGCTGAAATTTTTCATTCTCTTTTTAGGGAGACTGAAATAGTATTCGAGAATATCCTAGTATAGAAATATTTCATGGTTGACACTTTACCTGAGACTCCGGGGAAGAAGTTGTTCACTCCGGAAAAATCCCAAGAAAATATTGTTGAAGAAAAGGTAGTTGAAGAAAAAGGAGAAGAAGAGGTTGAAAGTAGGGATGGAACGAAATAACTTATAAATAATGTTGAATATTATCCTGAAAAGGAAACCCCATATGAGAAACTATCAATCTGAACATCTGTAACAGATTCTTCAAAGCTCCAAACTCCATGGAAGGATGAGGAAGGTGAAGATGAGAAGGGAGAAGAAGAGGTTAATAAATTGTCTAAGGAAGAAATCTATAATCGACACTCTATACACCCTAAGGATGCTGAGGCTAAAGATAAGATGGAGAATGTAGAGTAAGATGAAATTATGCAGTTGTATGAAATAATTATTAAAACATTTATTACCTCATCTAAGTCAGGTTTTTTAGGGGAATGGCTCGCCTCAAAGATGGTGGGGGTGGGGCGAGATCGTCAGGCACTGGTTGTTGTTGAGTTGTTTCTTCTCTTTGCCTCTCCCGCATCAATTTTTCTATCATCTCTCTCTGGTATTGTAATTCTTCTTAAAAAATAGATAATTGTTCTTGAAGCTTTTCCATTTTTTCATTTTGATCCTCCGATTGTTTTTGTTTTTGAAAATATGTTCGGGGTGTCACCCCAAAACCTGCACCTCTGATGCGGGCATACTTTTCTTACTGCTTCAAGGTGGCTAAATGTATGTCTGCATCTGGTGCAGTTGTTGTTGATTCATGTTACTATTTCAGATAGAAAATATTGAAAAATAAGTAGTTATTGTAATGTAATAGCAATTTAGAGAAACTCAAATTTATATTATGTCAAACTTACACATGTTTCCAACACTTTTTGTGTGCTTTCATCTATCAATGTCCCCTCTTTATTTACACTAACCTCCTTCCATAACACATGGCGTGGGATGGATATTGCTTTCGATTTCGATTCATTAATCTGCATATAAACAGAGAAACATGGTTATGGTGTTTTTTTATGTCACATACTAGTAGTAGGGTAGATGTAAAAGACCTAACAAGTTTTTCTCAAGTTCAACGTACCCCATACATTCATTACGGTAAGGGTACGCATGTTATGTTGCGCGTTTTTTATTTTTAGCACTCATTAGCTGTTTCATAAATAAAAAACTGCCAATCAGAGTGATGAATACAAGCAGACGTCAAACAACTTATTACCCCACACAATGTACCAGAAAATTATTCTCCCCACGATGGTTGCTAAACGCATCCCACGCTCCTCGGGATATCAAGTGTGCGTAAAGAGGAGGTGGGTGTGGCTTGATTTTCACTTCTGCATCTTTAATATGATATTTCGTTAAAATTGTGCAGAAACCTCTATGAATCCTTCCTGCAACCCTTAATACATATTCCTTGTGCGAGACATCTACTATAAATTCACTCTACAATGGATGATGAAGAGTAAGTCAATGTTTTGGTATTTTATTTTATTTTAATAAATTAAAAAAATGATATCATAATGTTACTGTAATCTCTTCCCACATTAGTGTCTTCAGCCCGGTGAAAACAAGGTTCCACGACTGTACATCAATCGTCACGTGTTGCTGAGTAACAATTCCAATGTAGCTACTAAAGATAGCTTTGTTGGTGTTAACATGTTAGCCTCGCTTATTCCATCCCAACTCAAATTGGATGCCTTTTTCTTTTTTCCTTAAGGATTTTGGACAACACTGTCAATCTACGATGCTATTGTTTTTTTTGTGCTTTCAGGGTTTCATTTCCTACCATATCCTCAGAAGTAGCATCAATATCTTCCCCCAGAGGACTATCATCAGCAATGGGACCAGCAGCAATAGGTTGAGAAACCTGTTGTACCTCAGCACTGGGACAACAACAACAGGTTGAGAACCCTGTTGTTGCTCTGCACTGGGACCACCAGCATTTGGTTGAGAAACCTGTTGTCGCTCTGCAGTGGGACCACCAGCTGCTGGATGAGAGACCTTTTGTGCCTCGAGATTGGGTGCATCAGCAGGTGCAGAATTCATCATCTGCAGAAGTGGTTTAATATTTAATTTAGATTACATAAAAACAGAAGCGAACAGATAATAACATTACGTAACACAATGTATGTTACAATAAACAAATAGCCTGATTATTGTACTCTCTCTTTTTTCTTTAAAGGCTGAAGTTATTTGACTCCTTTATCGACTATGTAAATTCTTTCATTGTGGTCTCCTCTGATATACAAAAAGCCGTCTACATTTGGACCGCTGCGAAATGATTGTGAAGTCCCTATAAAAGGGTCAACCTCTGTTGAACTTTCATCTGACCCTTCAGTTGTTTTGGTCGATAACAGATCAATTGACCAAATTCGGTTTGTGGGGTCTGGAACATAAAATACTTGTACTGCCTGTGATGCCATTATAAATGGTTCGTCTTTCTCCCCTTATTTACTGAAATCAACTTTCACACATCTTAATTCATCTATTTTAACAGTAGTCCTGTTATCAACCCACTTGAATTGAAAAATTGGCACTTTGAATTCCGTATAATCCAACTCCCATATTCGTTTGATGATGCCAAAGTATGACATATTCGCATAAATTGGATTTTTTTCCTTAGCACCGGAAACATGCATCGCCTCAGCCACAAGTGTAACCCCACTATTCTGCATGGTACTGTCTTCATCATGTTCATTAGTATAGAATGTATAACTGTTAACTGCATAAGCATTATAAGATAATACGTACACACTTGCTCCTCTGGCTAGCCATCGAAGTCATTATGAAATTGACTCTAGATTTTCATCTAACTGCCTAAAAATATGGTCTCAAAAACCACCATATAAACTGTCGATTATGTGTATCTGATATCCATTTTTCAACCCTAGAAGGATTCAAATGCATAAGAATTTCTTTGTGATTTTGAACATATGGGTCAACTTCGAAACTGTTATGTAAAACATAAAGGTGGGCCTGCTCCCGATCTGTAATATTGATTGCGACAACCTCTCTTCCAGAAATTCCTTCACCCTCAAGCCACTCAGTGTGACGAGATTTTGGTAGGCCAACGATTTCCACACCAGACAGTTATTTGGTACAAAATTCAACATCTTCCTAAACAATATATTGCTCTGCAATACAACCCTCTGGCCGACTTCGGTTTTTGACATACCCTTTCAAAATCTTCATATACCGTTCAATGGGGTACATCTATCTATAATGCACACGACCACATAGTCAAATCTCTCTCACCAAATGAACCATAAAATGAACCATCATATCGAAAAATTTTGGTGGGAAGAACATTTCCAATTCACATAATATGACGTCAATTTCTCTTTCCATAGTTGAAAATTTCGTCGGGTCTATATCTTTGCTGCATATAGCTTTGAAGAAGAAATAGAGCTTTGTTAATGTATGGCGGAAATTCTTGGGCAAAATGCAACATAAAGCTATAGGAATTAGATCTTGCATCAAAACATGGCAGTCTTTTGATTTCAGACCCTTTAATTTTAAATCTCTCATTGACCCGATGTTCTTGATATTTGATGAATACCCCTATGGAACCTTTACGTCCTTCAAGAAGTTGCAAAACTGATATCTCTCCTTCCTAGAAAGAGTGTAAGCAGTAGGAGGAAGAAATGTTCATTTTTCACCCTTCACTGGTGCCAACTCTTCTCGTATTCCCATCTCAACCATGTCCAATCTAGCTTTAATTCCATCCTTTTTTTTGCCGGGTGCATTTTGCAACGTGCCGATGACACTATCACATACATTTTTTTCAACATGCATAACATCAAGAAAATGTCTGACACAAAGACAATTCTAGTATGGTAATTAAAAAAAACTTATCTCTTTTTCCAACCAGTTTTCGTAAGGTTTTTTGAAAATGGTTTACCAAAAGTAGTGTCCAAATATTTCACTTTCTCAACCAATTGATCACCTGTTAGTGGAGACGGTGTTGTACGTTTCTCTGAACTTCCGTCGAATGATGTCATCCAAGATCGGTACTTATGTCTTCAGGGAGGAAATCTGTGATGTCCTAGAAACACAGTTTTCGATGAATGTTTCAACCTAATTGGTTGTGTACCTTGTTCGCAAACGGGACATCCTTGAGTTCCTTTAATGCTATATCCTAAAAAATTTCCATAAGCAAGAAAGTCATTTATCGTCCCGTACAATATGTCTTTCAAAGTGAACTGTTCATTTTTGTAAGCATCATACATCGTAACACCTAAATCCCATAATATTTTCAAATCCTCGATCAACGGGGCCAAATAAGCATCAATATCATTACCTGGTTGTTTTGGTCCTAATATAAGCATAGAAAACATGATGTATTTTCATTTCATGCATAACCACGGTGGTAAATTATATTTTCCAACATAATCGGCCATGTAATGTGACAGCTGCTTTGAAAACCAAAAGGATTCAACCCATTTGTAGATAACGACATACGAAGGTTTCTCGTCTCGTTCCCAAATTTAGGATACACGTGATCAATTCTCTTCCACTGAGGAGAGTCTGTAGGGTAACGTAGTTTCCCATCTTTAATTCTTGTATCTGCATGCCATGTCAATTGCCTTGCAGTCTACTCACTTCCATATAGGCGTCTAAACATAGGAATGATTGGAAAGTACCATACAACTTTCGTAGGACTATAATAATATTTCTTGTATCGGGAAGCACCAAACTTTGGGCATTCTTTAAGTGATTTTTGGTCCTTGAGAAACAATATACAGTCATTTGGGAAAGCATGTATTCTTTCAGAGATCATACCCATCAATCATAGCATTCATTTGGCATCATATGATCCTCTTGGGAGTTCATTATCTTTTGGGAGCATGTCATTTAGGAGAGTAAGTAGTTCCATAAAACTGGCGTCACTCCAACCGTTCCCTGCTTTCAAATTATACAGCTTCAATACTGCTGAAAATGCTGTATATTTAGTGCAACCAGCATACAATGAAATTTTTGCACAACTCTT
The DNA here is from genome assembly GCA_963277665.1 of Viscum album. Lineage (NCBI taxonomy): Eukaryota > Viridiplantae > Streptophyta > Magnoliopsida > Santalales > Viscaceae > Viscum > Viscum album. Next base: position 1,697,184,404 of record OY728138.1, on the reverse strand, counting down.
TAACTTATTAAACAGTTTTCGGTAATCACGAAGTTCATCTTGAACTGTCCTTGTCATTTCCTCAATACGATCTTCATCATCATTCACATCTGTAATCACACCCTCTATACGATCATCTTTACTCTTCACACATCTAATCATATCAGATGATCTATTAAATGTCGTGTTCTCCGAGTCACTACCTACATTAGGTCTTTCCCCGTGTTTATTCCAACATATATAACTTCGATCTATTCCATGACAGATCAGGTGCTCTTCCAAATCCTCTCGACTAATTTGTCTTCAATAACAACAGCGTAAACACGGACAAAGGATTTGAGAAGGGTCACATGCCTGATCTTCTGCAAACTTGATAAACTCTTTCACGCCATCTTCATACTCTTTTGTCATCCGATTGGTATTCATCCATTCTTTATTCATATTCATCATCTTTATGGGTTAGATCTCGAGAACTTGCCTAATATTATGGTTTAATTAATCAGGTAGCACTGTTTGGGTTTCAAAAAAACAAATCATGGTACAAATTCCTTTAAACGCATGTGAAATCCATATACATGGTGTGTCCAGTAACGTGGACATCGTGTATGTATAAGATACCTGATTTAATGTGACATATATCAAATTTATTCCAAGTTAGTCTTACAAAGACTGAATGATGCCTTAGAAAATACATGACATGCGAACAAGAGGAAACTAATGAGTAATAGGAGAAAACAATAATAAATATGATGCTATCTCAATGTACTCAAGGTGATGATAAGATGTTGGTCAAGATCAACTATGGGTTGGGAGTACACTAATATTTAATTGAAAAATACTACTATAAACTGATACAGAAAAGGATGAAATATCCTATTCATCAAGTACCTTAATACAACCAATGCATTAGATAAACAGAAAATCATCGCTAAAAAAATCATACAGGCCATAACCACTCCTAAAAGCAGTCCATGGTAGGTCTATTGATGGACAACTCATCTAATGGTATCCTATTGTCAAATCTATCTTGGAGAAGATCATAGAACCTCTTGGATGATCAATGTGACTATCAATGTGTGGATGAGGATACATATTCATGACTCTCATCAGGTTCAATCTCCAATAGTCCAACAAAATAATAAATACCAATCAACCATCTATTTTAGCGGACTATAAAGCCCCATGGTAAAGTATTATGCCATATGAAACCATTATATTCTATATCATCAAATTGTAATTCAAACAAGTGATGCTCTTTTGGTGTTATTTTAGAAATTGTGATAGAAACCAAATTTTCTCCCAAAACTAACTAGATTATAATGTTTATCTCTTTATTAAGAAGTAAATTTTATACCTCATCAGTGAAAACATCCTAAAAATGTACTACCATTGGGGAAAAAGAATCCTACAGCATTATAGCAACATCTACAATATGCATGACTATTTGAGCCATTAGGGTACAGTAAATATATAATTATAACATGTTATTTAAAATGGAATGTGGAAGCATGAAATCATACTGACTCCTGATAAACCCATAATACAAAACATATCACCTAGTATGTCTATCACATATAAAAATAAATAAATTAGAAAAAAAACATGCTAGAAATCATAAAGGTACCATTAAATACTTACATAGGTCAACATGTTTTAGAAATTTTTTATCTTCATCTGTGCCTTGTACTTGCACCAATGAATTTGAAGGTGAATATGTGTACTTGATAGTTGTCCTTCGTAGAGAAGAGTTTCTGGAATAGTATAAGAGACATGAAGCCATGAATATCTTGCTATTCATTGTGGCAATCGACTTGTACAACGTGGCATAAGATACAATACCTGCAAGATGTAACTTCGGCCGCGTTGCACAAGCCGATTGCCACATTGTTTGTAGCAACCACATTTTCTCCAACACTGTAATGATCTTCATTGCATCATGTATTTTATACTCTTCCAGAAACTCTTCTCTATGAAGGTCAACTATCGTGTACGCATACTCACCTTCAAATTCATGGGTGCAAGTACAAGGCACATATGAAGATAAACAATTTCTAAGACAAGTTAACCAATGTAAGTATTTAATGGTACCTTTATACTTGGTAGCATGTTTTTTTTCTATTTTATTTATTCATATATGTGACAGACATACTAGGTGTTATGTTTTGTATTATGGGTTCATCTTTGTCTAATCATATAACTATGAGATTATGCTATGTGATGAAAATTAATATGGATCCATCATCATTTCCACTGGGATAATCTTTGGGAATCCATATAACCATAAGATTAGAAACTATTTCCATTGTATCTCATACATAAATATTCAACTCGAAGGGGTAGAAATTACCGCCCACAGTAACTCAAAATAAAAAAATGAAAACAAGGGTTGGTTATCCATTGAAGCCATCACACATAACCTTGGTAGACCTATCACACATGTGAAATATCATAACTAAACAATTACCATATACTTTATCTTAGAGTCAATATATCCCTATGGAACCTATAGGGTATCCAATTCCACATCATTCACAAACAACCCACTTGTGTTTCTAAATATCAATAACGTCTCTTATTTCAACACTCATCACTAATTATGAATCACATCCCTAGACATAATCATAATCACATTAAGACCACTATATCTATTATGGAAATCCTTACTGGAATTAGGCTCAAGATATGGTATTATTCTTATGTCACATCTATATTCACTATTTGGTCCTCACACACACAATATATAAATAATATACCAATGGAATACCATCCATGGAACTCACCTCCCACCTTGAGAGCACGAGGAGGGGGAGGATGAGGTGGCAGCGGTAGTGGCAGCGAGGGTGGAGGTGGAAGCAGCGACCGAGGCAGAGGCGGCGGCGGCGGCGGTCGCGGCATCGATGGTGGAGGCGGCAGAGGCAGAGGTCGTCGCGGTAGCGGTAGTGGGGGCAGAGGTGGCGACTGTGTCGGAGAAGGAGGAGGATGAGGAGGACGAGGAGGAGGAAGGAGGAGGAAGGAGGAGGACGAGGAGGAAGAGGTCGCGCGGTGAGGGGCCTGGTTCAGCTTCCGTGAGAGCTTGACCACGTGCAAGCGAGGATGGCCTGTTAGGGTTATTAAATAAAAACTGACAGAACCATTATCAGCGCTGATAAATGTATGTTTTATCAGCGCTAAAATAAAAGCAATAATAAAACATTCTTTTATCAGCGCTTATTTTAGCGCTGATAAATGTAACTGTATCAGTGCTTTTATATAGCACTGATAAAGGCATAACCCGTTATCAGTGCTTTCTGTTTAGCGCTGATAAAGGGCAGCGCTGCCCTTGCCCTTTTTTGTGGTAGTGTCTCCAGTGATGATGTCATTCCCTTAATTGTGAAATGGTATGAAAGTGGACGGTATATATTTTGTTATATTATAAATATCATGTTATAATAATCATATTTAGTTATTTTTTAATTGTTATTCCCATACATTTATTGTAGTGTGGAAAATCATATTATACCGCGACATGGAGATGGTTAGCTGTATGTACGCATGCGTAATGATTTCATTTTTCATAGGATTGATAAAGGGGGGAATATGGTTTTTACATAATCATGACAACATCTCAGAATATATGTGATATTGAGTTTTAATAAATTAAAATTTAAACAACTCATGAAGATAAAGTTGAATAGGAAATAATTTTTAAAGAATTGGCATAGGAGATTACATCTTCATGGACGATCTCTCTCTATACCTCCTCTTAAAGGGACTAGAGTTGGTATTTTGGGAATAAAATAGCCTATAAAATGTTACTATGGATGTTAAGAAGTTAAATTTTCCTGGGATTGTCAATCTTGAAGTAGAAATGTGATGTAAATAAATAATGAAATATGTTCTCTTTTATAATTCATGTGAGGGAACATTTCAAATCTCCAAAAATATTAATTTATAATAAACTCAAACCACGCCCAAAAACATTCTAAATATATTATTTTTGAATATAAGATGATACGGGTTTCAAATTAAATAATACAATAAATTTAAGATAGGGTTTTAAATCCATTAAAACCTTGTCATTTTAATTTACCCATATTTATTCAATTTTAATTTTATGTAAGGTAACAAATTATTCAATATTACAATAGTGTGATTTTTAATTATATGATTTAAACTAGACCATAAATGAACAAAATAGTTCATTATAAACCAAATTATTATTATTATTAATTTTAAAAATGTATTATTGTTTTTAAATAATATAATAAAACAGTATTTTGATAGACATTCTATACTCTTAGTTTTGAAACTATTCAAATCATTAACTTTTATAAATATTAATATATTATGTTAAGAAATAAAACAATGTTTTATTATATTTAAAATAGAGCATGGTCATCAATAATATTCGTTTTATATAATAATTGGCCAAAACTATATTTATTTTTTTATTTTTAATAATATTTATTTGATATTTCTGTTAATAAAATAATTTCTACATCAGTTTTTCCTAATTATTTATTATAATTGTTTTTCAATTAAAATTAAAAATAAAACACTATGATGTATATAAATATTATATATTTCATAATAATACTTATAGTACAACATCAATTTAATAAAATTATACATTAAAATGTTATATTTATGAAAACATGAATGTGAAAACATTAACATCACTTTAAATAAAATATTATAAGTTTCATAATCATTTCAATGTGGCTCAAAATGATCAATAATTTGACCCTTGGATTATTATGTTCTATATATAACTAAAAATAATATTTGCTCAAGGATTTTAGTATTATGATGCTTATTATAATTTTAACTAAAATTATTCTACTCAATTTTCATCGATTAAATAATTTCAACATCATTATTGTTTATGGAATTAAGGGAATTATTTATATCATAAAAATTAAAAATAAATTACCTTGATAAATAAAATAATTTTACCTTTAAAATTATTATTTATAGTATAACTTATCATATGTATAACCCTATATTAAAAATTATATAGTTATTGAAATTTCAGTAAGACATCTTTAGGTTTTCCTTAAACACATTCTCTTTAATGTTCTAATCTCATCCATGTGGATTTAAAAGGATACCATTTTTACCCAAGGGTGATTTAGGTTGAAACACACTAATAATATTAAATTAGGAAATGTTTTGTGGAAGTTTTATAATATTAATTTTACCCTTAATCACCTCATTTACCGTTTTATAATATTAATAAAAATTACTAAAGTAAATTACTATTCCTAATACCAAAAAATAAAAGTAAGTTATTTAAATTATTTTTACCCGCTAATTCCAAATATAGAGTACATTTTTTAAAATTCATAACATATAATTTTTTGTGTTTAAATTAATATTAATTCCATTTTTGTAATGATAAAATGAATTTTATAAGTTAAAACATGCAAAATATCGAAATTTATTTACATCCAAATTAAGTGTAAAAATAATAAAAATTACCTATATTATTTTACCTGATCAAAAACTGATCTACTTAAACTTTTAAACCTTTAAAATATATAATTTAACACTATTTTTAGTTTTTACAAAGAACTAGTTTTCAGCTAAAATGTATTATTCTTTTAATATTCATAAAAATGTGAAACTTATCCAAAAACCCAAAAATTAATCCAAAGTAAAATTTGATACTCCAATTAAAAATAAGAAGTTAATTTTTTAAAATAGAGTATAAAAAGTATGAAAACTACATTTAAATGGTTTTTCTATCAAAATACAAGAAATATTGCATTTTTTTTTAAAAAAATTACTTTTATCTAAAAAAGAATTTATTCATATATCATGAATTAAAACATATAATATAAAATTTAAAAATTATATTGAATATATTAAATATATATTGCATTAATAAAATCCACCAAGAGTGATTTTATTATTTTATACAGTCACGAATTTTCATTTAAATAGTTTTTTAGAAAAACATTTCCTTTTATTTAAAAAGACCCTTATTTCTATTTATAATTAATTTATCAACTAAGAATTAATTAAATTTATATATATGTAAATAACATTTTCCTAATTTAGTTTATACTATTCATTAACTCCATTATAATGGAATGATTAAATGGAAATATAATAATATTTAATTGTTTTCTAAAACTCACTCTTTCTTGAAATGAATTCTATCAAAGGAACACGAAATTGTGTGTAACACAAACCAAGAAAAGTGTTGCGTATACCAAAAACTAAGTCTGTGTTTTTTATATTGAAACCTTTTATTAGTGTAACATATAAAATATGAGATCAAATAAATTAAAAAAGTTATCTTATAAAAATATCGAGGTGTTATTTGAGTAGAATATGATGGGCCTTTTATCCCAATTGAATCTCAAGACCAAGGTGCATAGTTAAGGTGTGTTCTTTAACAATGCTCATCTAAATCCTTACCCTTTAGCGATGATTCAGATAGAGAAGCTGAGTGATGGGCTATGTTAGCATTTTATGTAGATCATAAATGGTATGAAGGAGCCTTGTGAAATGTTTTTGTATCCCAATGTATATTTTTTCAATAAGGGGGTTCCTCATGGTGATGATATTGATGCAGAAGGTGGTGATGTGATATAACAACTGTTCTTAGTGGGAATTCCATCCTATGACCACCAAGATAGTCTATTATGTTTGTCACCAGTTCTAGTGACCATGTATTAGAAGAGATATATATTATGTTATATCATGGTGTTATATATTTTATAAGGTTAAAGAAATGAACCTAACACCCTTTGATTAGCTTCATCCACTACCCATTCCTACATGGATGTTGGATGAGATCGTTATAGACATTATTGTTAGTCTACATTGTACACCTCAAAGATGGAATATTATTTTTTGAGGCTGCATGGTGTGACATTAAAAATTGTTTTAGAGAGGTAATGTCACATTACCTCACATTTTTGGTAAGTTCATCAGAAGGTGATGGGGTCATGGGTAATGTTGAGTACGACACACCACCCTCAAATAGATGGTCAAATAAAGTGGGTAAATAAGGTCTTGGAAGACATGATCTATGCATGTGGGTGTGATTTTGGAGGCTCTTTGTATAGTCATTTGGGTTGGTCTATTTTGGTATAATAAAATTTATCACTCATAAATTTGAATGGATCCCTTTAAAAAGATTTCAGTTGTCTCTATCGGTCTCATTTGAGTTGGTTAGAGGTTTGTGAGACCACACTATTGGGACTATCCTTGTGCAAGAAATGTATTACAAATCATAGTTGATCATGATGCATTTATTGATAGTGTATTGTCTCTACAAATCGTACACTAATCAGAGGCACTGAGTTTTGGAGTATTCTGTGTGTGACTGGGTGATCTAGAATGTAACACCTCATTTGGGTCACCGTCATTTGGGTAAACAAGGGAAGATAACGATGAGGTATGTCATGCTTTATTAGATCACTGAGAGGGTATGTAAAGTGGAATATTGATTGTCCATGCCCTCCTGGTCAAGTTCAATTCATCTCATTTTCCATGTCTCTCTATTGAAAAAAAATATAATCTAGATCTAGAACATATGATGAATTGGGTGGAGTTTGAGTTAGATCTTAATCTGTCTGTGTTCGAGTGGCTAGTGCGGGTTTTGGATTCCCAAAAAGATATTTCTTTTGGGGAATTACATATCATTTTTCCAAGTTAAATAGAATCATGTAAGTGATGAGAAACATTATGGGAGCATAAGTGATTGAATGAATAATAGTATTTATTTTTATTCTCGGATCAGACATCATGATTACATTACAAGGTGAAAATATATCATGGTGGGGAGAATTTCTATATCTGTGATTTTATTTTAAGGTATTCATTTATATATTTATTTTTCTAATAATTATCCCTAGGTTTCCTTCGGATTTCTTATAGAGAAATATATTTTCTGGTCTCAGTATCAGGTGGAACACAATTGGTGATTAGTTAGGGGAAATTGTGTCCCTGTCAAGGGAAAATCATGAACCCTCTATAGTGTCTTTGTCCAAGTCTCATGTCCAGCCGCACAGGCATGCACCCTCCCCCATGAAATCATCTAGCTAGTTTCCTCATAGACCAAGGAGACCAAATAGTAATCACATGGTATGTAAAACCATGTAGGCTAACCATGTAGGCTAACCATGCGGCCTGTTGAGGTCACTAAAAATTGGGAATGTATACTTTTCCCATATTTGAATTTAACACTAAATCTGCCCTAATTTGATTCATACTAGGTTTTTAGTAAAAGGAGCTTCTTCCACTCCTTCTTAGACCCCTTGGACTCCATTTTTGGGTGGTTTTTCATGGGATCTTCAAGAAAACATCAAATAAAAATCTTTTCATAGGATTTATTCCTTAATCTTGGATTTCTCTTCCTCCCTCTTTGGGTTTGACATTTCCAGTGGACTAGGTGACCTACTAAGTTTTCAATATTGAGTTTTTGGGTGAAATCATGGTTTTTTTTGTTTTGATCTGGACATTCTAGGATTCGTTTGATGTGTGGTTGTGGTTTTCAACTAGTTCCATAACATCCCAAGCATGAGGTAGGTGGTTCTATTATTTTACATTTTTTATTAGTTTTTCATGCTTTATTGTTTTCATAAATGTATTATATTGATTATTCTTTTGGTGGAAATGTGTTTTAAAAGTGATTTAAAGTTCCCATGGTTTGGTAGATTATTTTCCTAAAAAATTGTAATGGTGTTTCATGTCGTCCTCAATATTGTTATTTATAACTTTTTTCGATGGATTATGTGTATGGTTAAAAATAGGTCTTAAAATTATTTTGAGGTACAAATGTGATGAATTTTAGTTTTATAAAGTAAATGGGTGTTTTTTTATATGTGATAATATTAATTATGTTTCTTAAAAGTGTCCTAAATTCTTTTTAAGTGAGGTGAATCACATTTTAAAGTGGGTTTGCTGTGTGTTTAGATTTTAAATGGGTTTTGATTATATAAAATGGTGGTTTACATGGGAGGTTTTTTTTGGAGATGATTGTGCTTGTGAATGGAATAGTTTTCCTTGTGTAATCATTATGTTTCACATGTGTAAGTAAAAGTGATGATTCATGTGACATGTAAAATGGTAACTAATAAAAAATGGAATCTTTGGTATCATGTTATAAAAACTTGAACTATTACACTAGCTGATTCAGTGAGATTGATGCCCAATTTCATCTAGCCGTATTTAAGATACAACACTAAAAAAACAAGTGATATGATATAAGATAACTTGACCTTAGGACGTGTTCCCCTCTATTAGATGGTGTACGAGGATTCTGTGGTTTTGGTTTATTTTTAGAGACCACTATACCATGGGATGTGTTCCCCTCTAGTGCTCATTCACGAGGAAGCTATAGGTTTTTGGATGGAAAAGATTATCACCGAGGTAAGAGGTTCCTATGGTTACACTAGTGGTAGTTAACTTTGTGAATTTCATTTGTTTCTCTCTTATGACATGATGATTTTGTGAGGTTTTGATAACCATCGGTATATGTTGGAGCTTGAGAATATTTTTATTTCAATCAATGTTTCTTTTCAAGAAAACACCGTAAAAAATATATTCCACGGAAATGTTTTATTTAAAATTGTTTTTAAGATCTAATTTTTTTAAAACATGCATAGAATATATTATTCTGACAACATTCGTATTCTAATGAATAGTAAAAACATGCTATATTTTAATTAAAAACATATTTTTTCATCGCAATAATTTATATAGTTAGATTATAATATTGAGTGTTTTTAAAGTATAAATAGAATATATTTTAACCATTTAATATAATATATGGAATCCATTTTTCAAAATTTGAAACATAGAAGTTGTATTAATTTATTTAAAATTAATCTCGTTGTTAAGAAAACAGGTTTCAAATGTTAAAAAATTTCCAAAGACTGAAATGTTTTTACCTACGAATTCAATGTAAAATTAATGGTAATGACATACATTATATTAAATGGTAAAAATATATTATATTAATAATTTAAAACCATTAGATATTATAATTTAACCATATAAATTATTGTGATGAAAACAGTTGTTTTTAATTAAAATATAGCATGTTTTTACTATTCATTAAAATATAAAAGTTATCAGAATAATATGAAAAATTTATCCAAATTAAATTTTTATATCTTGATTTTAAGGAATAATTTTATTTTGTCAAATTGAACTTATAAACATTTCAAAAACTAGATTTAATGTAGGTGCGCCATCAAAAGGTGGCAAAATTGAAATTTTTGAAAAATACTTATCTTACCCGGAAAAATTATTTGTTTCTCATTCCATGTTCTAGAAATTTTTTAAGATTAATAATAAAGTAATAAAATTCAAAATGTAGTTAATACTATTCATAATGTCTAGTCCATAATAACATTATAACAATATATCAGTGTTTCATGAAACTCGGTATTGCGTACTACACACGCTATCGAGGAAAGTCATGATTGAGTGTAATTCAAACCAAGCCAGTGTTGTGTGTAGATAAATATTCCTTTGGTGTTGTGTATAACATAAGGCATAAACAAAATTTCTCATAAAATCTCAGGGTGTTACAATATAAGATAAATCTCAAAATAATATAAAATATTATCTTGTTGCTTTCAATAGAAAATTGGATGAATCATCGGATTCATGTCATACAGATATAGATAATGATATATCAAATAGTTTTAAAATATTTTAAAAAGTATAAAAAAATAAAAAGAAAGAGATAAAAAAATAGTTGTCATTAATACAAAGAGAATGGTGTTACAAAAGCCAATTTAAATTCATTTAAATCTAAAATATAATCCAATTATAAATTAAAATGAAATAAAAATATAAAGGCTACATGAAGTTATTCTTCTAGTTCATTTGATGAATCTTATACAATTCTAAGGCTGATCATAAAAACAAATGATGCATCTTATATATCATACATATGAGGTGCAATATTCTTTCTCAAAAAATTCTAGTTCTGAGTATCGTTCTTATGAGAAATTAAATAATAATTTCTATATGAGACAACATAAATTTGAAAATTTATAAAATTATCATAGAAAATATACGAAATATTATGATTATATTTTATGACATAATGAAATGTTGTCAAAAAATTTAAATTTAAATTTAAATTGTTCAGAATTTTCTTTTGATAAGTATAAAACTAGAACCAAATAATTAAAATATGAATTAGAATCACTCAAATGTGTTGATAGTATATTAACTAAATTAGTAAAATATCTACATGAGATATTTTAAAAAATTGTTACCAAAAATAAAAAATAATGAATTTTTTGTAATGGTGAAAACCCAAACAAATATAGGAATTATTTTATTCCAAGACATAACTGAAAAATCATGTTAGCTATTAAATGTTTTTATTATGGTATAAAGTGAAATTATGAAAATGACAATTAATTTAGAAAACATCAATTTTAAGGCATTAATAATTTAATTTGTTCAAAATATTTATAAAAAATGGTGTAATATCTATAAAAAATAAATATGGTTGGTTACCCAAAACCTTACTTGCTAACACTACCAGACCCTAAATCATATGGTAATCAAAAAGAAAATGTATTTGATTTTTTCAGTAATACACCACTAAACTACAACATTGAATCATTAAGAGATTGACTAAGATTTTATGGAAATTTCAATGCTAACAATGTAGTTATCAACTATGAAGTAATTCATTATAAAATAAATATTGGAACAGGAACTAATAACATTTGAGGTATTTCATTATTATTCCCATATGTGTGTTTTATTGCATTAATTTTTCTATATACGAGGATAGATATATTGTTTGATAAAATTTATATACCCTTCCTTCCTATTTAAAATTAAACTATTAACACCCAATATATATTATTATATAACTAATTGTACTAAAATACTTAAAATAGGTTTATAAAAAAATAATTACAGTTTTTGGTTAAATATTTTTAACATATTATTTTTTAAAATGTCTTTTTCATAAAATTATTTACATAATTATCTCTCTAAAAATAAATTTCTTATAGAAAATTTATTTTCATAAGATAAAATCTCAAATGATTATTATGTGTATTTTAACTTAAGAATATGAATAGTTGACTGCAACTTATCAAAAAACATATAGTCTTATTTAAAAACATATAATCCTTTTCTTGAAAAACCTAACAAGTTATTTTATATTATTCATCAAAATAGAATTTTTAAATACCTCAAAAAAATATTGAGAAATGATAAAGAGATAAATAACATTATATTCAGAGAAAAATATTTCTCAAAGGAGAAAATAAAGTATTACTTCTTATGATATGGTAAAATAACAGTCAGTTTCATTTTTTGAAGGATATACCTTAAGTGTATTCAAGAAGTAATTGGGTTGTTCATGGTTTTGAAGAGTTGGAAGTTTAATCTGCTAAAAATGTTAAAGATGATAAAAAATATGATGAGATTCTATTTAAATTCAGTACCTTTAATGGTGAAATATAAAAGAAACATGATGATTAAATATGTTTATTGAATCATATAAAGAGCTATATAAAGAATAATTTTCAAAAATAGTTTTCTATAAGCTTAAAAGGACTATCATAATGTGAAATAATATATTATTTCAAAACTGTACACTAAAGTATTTAAATTATAAATGATAATTCAGGTGGAGTTAATTAGAAGAGAAGTGGTTACTAAGCTGGACCTTGATTAGATCAAAATATTCTTAGTTGAATAATTTTGGTAATACTCAGTCTGTTCAAGATTTATACATTTTTAAAGAATAATATAAGTGTTATAAAGAGGTTTAGTGGATTTAAGTGAAAATGTTTAATGTTTTGAAAATTTTTATAATCATTATAATCCTTACTAACATCCCCACTCATCTTCATTTCTATAGTTTATTTAGTGTCTCATATGTCTTTGTGTTTTATTTCTTATAAATACTAAAATATTATTTATAAATTGACTCCTAGATTTTTTGTAATGTTTACTTTTTTTATTTGTTACATTACCTATAAACAAATGCTTAAATGTTTTACAGGTGGAAAAAATAATCTATTATTTTGAGTAACAACATTTTATTATAAAATTAAATGTTTTTCTTCATTATAAAATGTTGAATTTAATTTCAAATTCATTGAGATATTTTATTTAATTCTTTCTGATTTTCTATATCTTAGTGGGTGTTATTTTGAAAGTATTGTGGAATGAAATAAATGATTAAATACATTTTAAAATCCCTATAATAATTTAATAATGTTTTAGAAGTTCATATAATTTATTATTTATATTATTATTGAATTAATTTATGAAATTTTATATCACTAAATTTTCTTCCCATCAATTTAATTTCACAAAAAGGGGAAACAATTATAATGAATAGAGGGCAGAAATTTATATAAATATTTATAGGAAATACAATTTAAATTTCTGAGAGTTATAAGGGAAGAAATGTTTAGTGGGGATTATGAAAATTCCTATGAAAGAAAATGACTGTGCTTAAATTAATATACCTCTTTTGTAAATTAAAATATTTAATTTTATGGATTTTTATGATTGTTTTATCATAAAAACTTTTGGTATTTTTTAACATATGTCGAAAGTATTCTAAAAACATTGTCTATACCCTACATTGGTATATGTAACATATGCTTAAGAATCCCTACATTTATAATAACATGTATGGATCCCAAACCCTAGGATGGTGGAATGTATGAATCAAACCCCTATGTATAATGGAATAAACATATGGTATGGTAATCTTATTTTTTATCAATTATACGTTGTCATCCATTCTTTCAAGTTTTGTTGTATGGAAATAAACCCTATGTTTTACTAGTCAATAAAAAGTTTTTAATTAAATATGTTATCCGTGATACATTCAATGGTCATGTAAAAATTAAATATCATTTTAAAGTCATTGTGATCGATTCAAAAACTCGAATACAATAGATTAAAATTTTCAAATTTCAATGATAAGTTACAACACTCTTGAATGAATTTAATTTATAATATTTTCGATCTATTATGCGATAATAGAACAACAATATAGATATTAAAATTAGATTGAAAATATCTATGCTTGTAAATAACCATGTATTTTTTTCATCAGAGATACATAATGGAGACATACATGTTTTGATAAAGTCACTAGTGTTTTTTTATGCTACTATATATTATCATTAAATATTCAGATGCAAGTTTGAAAAATACTTGTTTTCGATAGAAAAACATTATAGACAAAAATACTTATACATATGTATGGTGTCTTCTCTACCATTATTTTTTTAAATAATTTGAAATGATGAAGATATAATTAATTAAACTATTTGTTATTGAAGATAAAACACATATGTTAGTTACTGCTGCAACTGTGTGGAAATATGTGTTATCAATGAAGTCAATATCTGTTGATTTATTAGAGTTTCATCTTCTCAATCTCATTCATGGTGGTAAAGAATTATTAGCTCCTCGGATTATGATATGGATTTATTATTCCATATAAAATAACTGGAAGGCATCATAAAATCTTTTTTATAATGGAATCAAAAAACAATACTCAGTTGTCGAGGTCTTCGGATAGAAGGATCTTCTAGTGAAAATCAGCAAGCTCATGTAGAGAGTGTTGGTGGAGTGGACTAGGGGATCAATGTGCCCTGAACCACGTTACATCTATGTGTTCCTTTCCATATCTATTTCTAATACTCTCTAATATATAATATTTAAGTACTAATCCATCAAGAAGATGAAGCTTTTTTGGAATATGTTATGTGTGTAAAAGGATAAAAATTCACCTAGATACTCATCTTTTCTTCATATTAATAAAATTTAGAACAAAATACCAATAGTGTGAACCCTTGAACCATTTAAAGTATCTCATTTATTAAGTGGAATAGTTTCCAAACCCATAGTTAACGATAAAAATAATCGGCCAACCAACCACCATAATATAATATGATATATTAATCAAATTTCAAAATTTTATTTAACCATGAAAAAATAGTTCACAATTTACTATCTAGTAATAAATTTATGAAATCAATTTCAATAGGTTTAAAATATCTTAATCATTATTGAAAAATCTATATTCCCTTAGGTATATCACATTTCATTCCACAGTTTACCACAGATTCTCATCTTAGGGTTTCAATGTTTATCTTACTAGGTCAATGGTTCACGTAGAAGATCTCTCATATTTCGTACATAATTCCAATCACATTACTTCAAGGAGAACCTAAAATGATGGAAAAATGAATTGAATTAACTTTTCCTAGTGATCCATTCACTACCAAAAAAACATGATTCCCAAATAGACTTATTTATACACCATGTAATTGCATTTTTTCCAAGCATAAATTACATTTTCAAGACTATATATCATACGTATAAATAATGATATTAAAGATTAGGAATTACATAGGGACCACATACCTTATTTTCATAGGTATATATCTACTGAATAATGGTAGTTCATCTCGGATCAGATGGATGAAATAAACGAATTTTTTAAAACCCTGAAATATGTCATAAATAACCATAATTGGCATAGAATTGTGGAACAATGAGAAAAATTAAGAATTGAATAGGAATGATTGAATTATATATAACTATAACCAATATCAAATGGAATATGAATTGGGTTCATAATTTAACATATCACACCTTAAAAGTGGAGTTATCAAGATATAGTAGAAGAAGTGATTGTGTCAATGTAATAAAGAAGAACTATCATTAATTATCCTTTAACATTGTAACCATTTATTAATAAACATTATTTAAAAAGTTCTCATGCCTTGCCTCATGGGATGAAATCACTATTTATATAATTATTATTACAAAAAAGGTAATATTAAAGTAAACAATTTTCGTATCTTTTTTAAATTCAATAATTTGATTTGATAGCTGTATATTTATTATAAAATTCTTATGTACTTTTCTAGGAATATTGGAATATATTTTTATTCTAAGTAAATTTTTTTATGTATGATTTTAAATAAGGAATCATTTGAAAATTATAAAATATATATTTTTACAAAAACATAATTATATTGGTGATTATAATATCAAAATTTACTCATGGTCAAATTTTGGTATTCTTCTAAAAATATATATTTTATTATAAATAGTGAAAATAAAATTTCTCATTAGAAACTATATTTCCTATACACGATTTTACATATTTCTATACAATTTTATTCTAGAATTAGAAATTAATTAAAAAATTATTATTAAAATTAATCCAATTATGGTTTGGTAATTATTTAAATAAGTTATGTTGTATAAAAATATTTTAATACCAAAATAAATAAATTTTTCTAAAAATATTTTTTTCATTATGTTTTGATAGTTTAATTTTAAATTCAATTATACCACTTCTATGAATTTAATCTTAAAAAAGGGATTCAATATTTTAAATATGGACTTCTAAATATGGTAAATAAATCCCTTTTTATTCTTGGTGATTAAAAATAGTAACTATTGAAATTAATTGTCGCCGTGTTATGTGTATTTTAGGTAATTATGGTTACAAATAATCGGATAAGTACTCAATAAATGACACTACAACATGTAATTATAATATTTATTGATTTTAGTTCATCCATTTTCATCCACATTTATATAATATGATAATTTCATTCATTACATATGTTGTTTTAACTATTATAATATTTACGTAAAATATAATGTTGAAAATGTCACATTCTTATTTTTAATATCCATAATATTTTTGGAAAAGGATAAAATCAACATTTATTCTGTTCAATATTTTAATTTAAAATGTACATTATTTTTATCATGGTAATTTGTTTCTAATTTTTAGAGATTAAATAATTGCCATAAATTCTTATGCGACACTGACAAAATATTTATTCAATTGATAGAAAAATAATATAACTTATATTAAAAATATTACAGGTATAATAATTTTGAGGAATTGTTATGTTTTATTAATTTTTTTACATAAATGTAACAATTTATTAATGGTTTAAAAAATTAATTTCGAATTCCTTCTGGGCCGGGTTGTTTTCAATTTCTAATTTATTGAATACTTCCAGAGATGACATTCGTCAAATTTTATATTATATATCATTTTCAAAAATGATTTTAAATTTATTTATATATTTATAATTTTGACACATTATGTGACCATGATTGTTTTGAGTTGATGAATACCTATATTCCAAAGATATATGGACATTTGGATTCCTCTAACAATACCTTTAGAAAAAATGTTGGTTAATATGATGGGAGGTCAGGCTCCTCGTAACCTTTTGAGGTGACCTATTTACCACTCTTGGACTCTCTTATATATTTAATAAATATTAATCCACCCTTTATTAAATCCCAAATATATGATAAAGTATTCTTTTTATTGACAATAAATTATTACCATGTGTTGATTTAAGAGTCATCTATATCTGTATGTGGTTCTTCATCAATGAAGACATTTTTATATATTTGAGGTTCTACCTCAATGGTATACTTTTATATCTGGAAAATATATACTTATATAGTTTATTATCAATAATTTACTTTTAATACACCTTGGGGAGTTCTCTAGAAGTTTTCATCATCCAAGAGGATTAATTTTTTTTTGATTGTGTGATTTTCCCCATGATATGGGATTCATATGTATCCTCTTGAGAGGATTCAGATCCCATATAATTAGTTGCCATATAATAGGACGTGTCATACCTTTTATGTTTATGTGGGAATGTATACTAATATGAATGGTGATTAAAAGGTCCCAAAATGGATATGGCCATCTAATTTAGATGTGAACCATCTAGGGATATTTCCTATATTACATTTTTTGAATTTGGGTTGTTGGTTTTGGACCTCAGTGTGGCTTCCAACGTATCCTATGTGTACACGAATCAAATACCTCACAGTTCTAAATATTGGTGCTTAAACATATGGAGGACGCCCCAGATTTATTCATTGAGAATATGGACATTTAAAGGTATTTCTTACAAGTAATACAGACCTTTGAGTATTTAATAACATGTTTAGAGATTATACCGATTTATAAGATCATAAGTTATGGTGAGAGGAAGATATTGAAAGGGAATCCCCTATAGGGGTAGGAATTTGATCGTACTTGTTTCATTATAATAACTATCCTATAACACCATATGAGCTATTATCTGAGTGAGAAATAATAGGAATTAAAATATATAGAAAACCACACAATCTCATTCATTCACAGGTAGACAAGTCCAGTGCTGCGGGGGAGAGGAAGGGCTATGATGTTCCCATATCCTCTTTTATTTTCATAACTAAGCTGAGGATATAGGAGAGATAAAGGGATATGGTTCTTGTATCATATCTTATTTTCATAACCAGGATAGGGACATACACATATAGGAAGATACGGCCCTACAGAAAGGACAGAGTCTTACTCTAGGTGGGAGTACTTATTCATGAATTCAGATAATATGATAAGGGAATATAACATTATCCCTCAAAATAAGGGAAATAAATTGGTTCCCATCACTATATATAATAGGGAGGTCCCTCTTATAATCTATATGTTTGGTATCCTATTAACCACAATAATATATTATTGGGAACATTCTGAGGATCCTCTTTGTTTAGTATGTTACTAGCAGGAACTCTCATTTACCAAAGGAATGTATGATCTAGAGTACGTGTTGTTGTACCATTTAGATTGATCAAACATATGGATTTGGAAGATTTTTTAGCATTTTTCTTCACAGAAGGTCCAATTTAGGACTTAGTTCTTCATGGGAGATGTTGAAAATATGGATTTGTTTATTATTTTGTGAAGGGGATGAGATATGTACAAATTCTACAGATATGGGCACTGAGATCAAAGAACCCCATCATGCATAATATTTTCTATATGGGATGGTGTTCAACCAAAATTTCATCTGTATGATGTTCATGGAATTCTAGTTCATAAAGTACTCTCTTATATTGATGGATTTCCATAAAGGGATTTTCTATAAGGATGGTTTTCTACAGAGGGTTTTTGATATGTGGACCATTTTTTATGATATGGAAACAATTCATATCCCCTCATTTAATTTTAAATAGTTATTAAATGATTAACCTCTGAAATTACTTTCTCAAACTCTCTATCCCTCTATATCTCTCTTATATATCTCAATATATAACAAACACACATCATAGTAGTGTCCCCCAATTATTCCATGTCGAGGGTATATAGGTACAGATTTAACCATTCTCCAAGATTGATATAAATCATTGAAATACCACATCCAATGAAGGATTATGGTTTTTGGGAATCCTGGAAACACATCAACTCCAAAGAAAGGTCCTTTTCATGATTATGAGGAAGGCTCCTCACCCTGAATATGATTTTTGGTTTTTTGGGGGGTTGAGGGTATAGAAATCATTCCATAGCCTGCATTTTTTTACAGGGGTGCTTGAAATCACTCTCACCCCGAAAAGTATATTTTCATTTTTGGGGGTTCAAAATATGATTCATCCCCCTAAAAATGAATTTTAATAAGTACGAGAACTATGCATAGTGTCTATAATGAGGTTCCCGACACACAGTGAGTGGGATATTTTGAAAATGGGGTTCTTTTATGGCTATTTATTGATCCTATATGGATCCTGGTACATTATAATTTTAATATTCATGAAATATTTCCATTAATTTTATTCCATCCATTACAAAATTCCCAAAATACTTCTGATCTTCTCTGGAAAATGTTTTGGACACAAAAAATTCATCTATCTAAAAGGGGTCTAATTGGCATAAGGATAAGTCTTTTCCAAGGAAGAATTCAGTCTAGTTGAATTCTAAACAAGGTACTTTGTGGGATTTATGTGGCCCAAGAGAATGGCTATATCCAATAATAGGTTTCAAACTCAACCCATTATTCACGATTATTATCATATTCTTTTAGATTAGTCTAATATTCACTGCGTATCATCCTTATTCACATATAATTTCATTTTTGAACAACCCCTTCCATATAACAAAAATACATATCCATAAAATAGTATTTTCGGAAAACTAATCATTCTATTTTGTGGTTGTATAATTCATTTTTGTACAAATTATTACCGCATAGAGATAATTCATTCCTCAGATGGACTAAACTGCTTCTTAGTCTGCATAGCGTCTTAAGATATTTATAGTCTATATAGCCTGCTATCAGGTTCACCAAACATTTAGTTTTTGTTCTTTAATGAATCTGATTTTTTTGATTATATGTGATATAGGGATTAAATTAATTATATAAAAAACCAATTTCTATTTTAGGGACTTCTTCTACCTCATGGATTAAGTAATTTTATTTCTAGTAACACAGAATATAATCCTCGATATCATATCATTACCCAAGAGTGTATTCTAAAATTCCCCTTTCTCTATAGATTCTAGATTTTGAAATTTCTATAAAATGATCCCCAATATATGTTTGGGCTTCAAGATGACACTAAAATTCTGCTAGATAATCAATATTATCAATCTTCTTAGTTAAAGGATTCCTTAGAATCTTTTCAAGTGAAACATTCCACTATAGGACACATTATTTCTAAATCAAGACAATAAAATTTTTTCAGTATGGTAGGTAAATTGTGGAATCAATGTAACAAACATAATCATGGCATATCATTACTATCCACCATTCAACATTACCCATATGTTTTAAAAAATCATGATGACACCCCAATGGATATTAGAGCTCCAAATTTGATTTCAATTATTGAGGATGTTTTTCTGATGAATGGAAAACGTCGTTCTGGGTATTCTAGAATTGCATATAGTTTTTTTAATGGTTTAAGGCCACCATCATATATTAAGAAGCATTTATTTCCCTTTATTTTTTTTACTTTCCAACAAGGATTTTTCCTGAATTAATTAGATGTTAGTGTTCAAGAACCAACACCTTTCAATAATTCTATGGATCAGTAGGAGTCAATTTTTGGGATCTCCAACAATTAGAGGGAATTTTCATTCATTGTAAAATTTACGAAGAGTTCCTTCCTATAGAAAACACTATGGGAAAAAATAAAAAAGTTTCTATGTTAAAGTGAGATTTAATAAATATAACAGATAATTTATTGGGTGAACGCCTTCACACCAGTTCACATCTTCCATTTAGTTACTACATAAAGATATTTTTACAAGCTAGTGGTTCAAGGAAAAAGGTTTAGAAAACTAATACACATGTAAATAAACAATATAAAGTGGTTCTGTGATCATATTAGGACACTCTAAATGTTTTACAATGTTCTATATAGAGATATAATATCTGACTAGATATTTATCTAGACATTGGATTGGTAGGATTTTCCACCATGTTTTTAGTGGATGTCTATGTCCATTATGTGATTCTTGTAAAGGTGTTAGGGTCTACACCTTGATAATAGTAGTCACACTGGTGGAGGTACAACCTATCATTCTAGTTTTACGCATCCTCATACATATTTATGATTAATTTGGTTATAAACTATTGTGATGATCTACGAATTGGATTAGTATACCCTTAAATATTTATATTCTTTGGTAGTGGATAACTTTTGATGATTATAATATTAGTATACCATGAAATTTCCTTATTTATCTTTTCCCTCTACATTAATCAATATTAATACAATATTATTGAGACTCTTGTGTGTTGACAGTGTTGTTGATTTGTTAGAGGATCTTTTCTTTTCTTCCTATCAATAATTATTCAAAACCTTCTAGAGTGGTGATAGATAGTAGTGTAGGAACTTCTGAATAATTAACATATATAATCACTCTATATGCTTGGATTTTTATTTATTGGGTATATGTGATGTCTATTTTTTGGCCTTATTCTCCTTATAGGTTTGCACGACAATTTGGATGTTTGAAATAGGGCTCATCTTTACACATCATCAGGATTAAAGGGAAATTACACCCATTCAACCTCTAAAATATATGATTACTGATTACGCATGATGACTCTTTCCTAGAAATTTTGTCACATTTTTCGAATGAACTAACTAAATTGTTTTGAGGAAATTACAAAACATGGATGGAATACTATCCTAATGGAATGTTGGGGAAACCAGTCTGACTAGTGCATAAACTATTTTCTTCTCTGATTTCAATAGCTAATATTATTTCTTAATGAGTTTCTAAAGGTGAAATATGTATGTGCTTAATTATTACGAATTTTAGGGGAGTTTCATCAAAGTGTTTTCATTTTGTGGGGATTAAAAAACATATCATATTTCAAAGACATAGTTTTCAGCTTTTCTAACATTTTTCTAAGTAATATGTTATTGGGAATTCCATCAATTGATGGAAAAAATTCTAGTTCATTACATAAAATTAAACATGACGTAGTGACGGAGGACATCCCTCGTTTAGTGTCACAATTTGAAATAAGTATGTATGTGGTGAATTTGATACCAACATATATACTATTAGTAGTAGGGAAACAAAGATCCTGATCCCAGTGCTTAATTTAAACCTCATGTTTTAAAAAAGTAGACTGGGCACCATTTTTACGTAATCAACACAAAGACTCTTTAGAAATTATTTTTGAAAAAGTGAACTTACATCAACAATTCACTACTGGAAATCTAACCTTTACCAACGGTTTGAAACTATTGGTATAGGACTCCAAACCGTTGGTATAGCCTATACCAACGGTTTGGGGAACCGTAGCCAAGTAAGCCGTTGGGATAGGTCTATACCAACGGTTTTCCAAAAACCCTTGGTATAGACCTATACCAACGGTTTTGGAAACCGTTGGTATAGGTAATATGAAATCTATACCAACGTTAATGGAACCGTTGGTATATAAATTCCAAAAATAAAACATCCACTAGGATTTGATCCCAGGACCACTCGTTTATAATTTAACGACTCAACCACTAACATAACATGACTTTTGTGATCATAATTACATAAATATATATATATGTATTCTAATAAATATTTTAAATTTTGATTTATATAATGTTCTCGGTACAAAGGTCTGATAAAAAATGATAGTACCTATACCAATGGTTTTAACAATCGTTGGTATAGGTCTTTGGTTTTGATTTTGATTCTGTGCAGGATGTTGAATTTTGGCCCACTTTTCCCAACGGTTTGGCCAAAATGTTGGGAAAGGTAGACCTATCCCAACGGTTTGGCCAAAACCGTTGGGAAAAGTGGCATATTTGGGGACCTTTCCCAACGGTTTGGACAAATCATTGGGATAGGTCCACCTTTCCCAACAGTTTGGCCAAACCGTTGGGAAAGGTGACATATGCCAACGGTTTTTTCAAACCATTGGTATAGAAGCGTTGGGAAAGATCTAATTTCTAGTATTGATTATTATCTATATTAGGCATATGAATGTTATATTATAGATATTTTCACTCCCTTATTCATTGAGTTCTCATTTATTAGGAGGAATTTTCGGCTCATGAATGTGATCTTATCTAATTTAATCATTCAAATAATCATGAAAATTTATTATTTGATACTATTACTAATGTGTGTCATTTAGGTGTTGAGGAAGAAAAACATCGTGATAGGGCTAGTTTATAGATTATAGATCTATGAAAATATGAGGCTTACATAGAAAAAATAAAGTCACAAAAACCATAAAAAAATATAGGTTTATAAGAAATTAAATAGAAATGTTAAGAGTTAGACACCTTTCTAGAGAAAATGAATCCATTATCCAAATATGAAGATGGGTAGAGAACCTATCTTTAGTAGGCTCTTAACACCTCTTTCCAGGAATTAGCTGGCCTATTGAATAAAATGGGTTAAATTTCATTATAACCAATTCATTTTTTTCTCATCTCCCTATAATGTTTAGGGGAGACTCTATAATGTAGGTATTCCTTTGAAATTATTCTAACAAATGTAAACATTAATGTTCTCAATTGTACATCTCTTCATTCTTAGATTCCCTTGAAATTTTAAAAGTAATACTAGAGTTGTCTCACTTTTTAGGATACCATGTATTATTAAATTAAAAATGGAATAATTTGAACAAGAAAATTCTATTATATTTTTTATAGGTCATACGACCAAGAGAACTAAGACTCTGGTTTTTCCTAGGTGTCCCAATATAAAATTTAATCCTAATGATTGTTAAATCTCATTTCATTGGTAGTTTTGATTTTTTCTAGGCAGAAAAATGTTGATTTTTTTTGGATGAATATCATTCATAAAATATTGAATGTAGTATTCTCAAACATGGTTTTTTAGGCCCTAAATATGAATCCTCTATATTGATATGAATCAAGTGTAGGGAGAATGGAGTTATACTCTTATCATGTATCAAAAAAATAAAAAATGATTAAGAATATTCTATGTAGATCATACTCATACAAAATAAAATTTGGTATTGATTTCTTGAGGCATAGATGGTGTTTATTTCAATTAATTCTACATAGGATAGTCTCTCATGTGTATAGTAAAAACAGGGCATGATTAATGGTCCATAGGGAAAAGTTTCCCACCATTGAAAAAATAAAAATAACATTAAATTGTTTGAATTAAATTGATTCTCCAGGACCCCTAAACAGGTAATAGTAAGGATCAGCATGAGTAACAAGAGGAAACTTGTAAAAACATATAAATCTACATTATTTTACATTTTAAGGATCTGGTGGGGTAATTTTGTCTTCAATTAGATTTCATAGAAGTACATTATTGATTTCAATAAAATATCAGGGTTAGGGATGATAACTTTGACTAGTGAATCCTTATGAAATGATAGGACCCCATATTAATCAAATGATTATATAGGGGAATGGAATTTTTATTTTTCGTCCTGGAATGGGATTAGAATAATATGAGCCTCCAAGTGTAGTACCAAGTCCCTTTTCATGGATCTAACACTCTTTTAGGTAATTTATCATATAGAATAGACTATTTTTGATTTATTTTAATTTCATTCTATGAGGAATTAAGTTTTATATATTTTAAGTTCATCTAATGGAAAAAATATCTTACAATGTTTTGTCATATGTCATGGATGAGTGTCATATAGTTCAATTTCATTATTACATGTACACTGTTACAATAGTTATCTTCATGTTGTGTGGATATATTATTGTTTCTCTTAAAGTCACATGGATTTCACTAAAAGATTCACAATTTTCTATTCCATGGTGACCTGACTGAGAATGTTCCATCATCCTTCAGGAATGAACATTGAAGGATGTAAGCTATAATATATTAGATTTTGAAATCAAAAAGTGTTATTGGAAGATTATATAAGCAATAACAACATACAATGTTTTGAAATATGTTTATAGAATAATGTTTTAAGGATTAAATAAATAGAATCGGTCTCTCTTGAGGACAGATATACATCTGGTTTATATTCCATTTAAAGGTGATACAAGTGGATCTGAACTAGGGCATGTTACACATAGTCAAAACAACTATTTATTTAGGAATCATATATTCTACTACTAATGGTTTGGGGAACATTATAGGGACTACGATTTTCCTAGACACATAATTTTATTTGTGTATGGAATTCTCTTGAGTATGGAAGGATTATTTCATAGAAAATCACACAATAATGTGGTAAAAGTACCCAACATTGGGAGAGAGATTTTTTGGTTGTTTTTGGAAATAAGACAAAGGATCTTGGAATATCTATATATCTGATCAATTTTAGAATCAAACCATAAATATTACATAAATAATTCCTCGCACTGATTGAATGTATGTGTCGAGAAGGGGAATTTTTAATTTAATATGGGCTTAAAAGTGTTGTGATAATTTGTATTGGAACATCGTATGAATATTTGTGTAATACATAGAAGACTTATGGTATGTTATATTTATTTATAGTTTGAATAGGATGTATTATCCGAGTGTCACTATATTTCACATCAATGTGGGAATCAATCCATACACAGTTCTTGGATGTTTTTGTGGGGGGAGAATAACACCCAACCAAGTGGTCCTCTCAACTGGGGGCCATACCGATGTACAATTTTATTAGAGGTGAGGTGAATCATCCATTCTATTTAAAACATTTAATTAAATATGTTTTTTATTCATTTTATAGTCTTTCATCTTGGACTATGTTAACCCTGGTGTGAACTGATATGCATTGATTTTATGGGGAAGCCTTTAGAAATACTCTTAAGCCCATGTGAGTTGTGCTCCTTGTGAGAAGAAAGGTTCGGTAAAGGTTTTCATCCCCACACAAAAGAGATTAAATAAAATTACATGGTATTATTATATCATTTGGTGTCTAGGACAATATATAATATCTAGGTAGCACAACATATCTCAGAAGGGTGAGAATGAACCCGTACATAGTTCAAGGAATCTGTTCTGTTTAACATCATAAAAAAGGATGATGGTAACTCGATGTCAGAAAAACAATGATCATAATAAGGATTACTGAGTTATATATGTTCTTATATTATTCTTAATTGATGAAACAAATAATTAATCAATATTTTGGGGATTCTAGATTCTAGAGAAGATATATAGGACAAGTATTGATGGAGCGACCATGGACCATGTTCAAAAAAAGGATTCTATCATGATGTTATTGGGGAATACAGAGATAGATGAGGTATCTCGTAGGGATGAATATGCCTCTAGTTAATAGGACTTCTAATGGTGACTTATGCCGATCCAAAAATATGGCAAGTTACGCATAGTCAAAATAGTTGTTTCCCCAATAATCTTACATCCCATCACCAATGGAGTAAGAAATAGTAAATATATTTGAGATTACATAGGACAAGTATCAAGATGTATGGAATGAATATGCCTAAGCAGAAATGTAGAATTTGAACTAGAATACGTCATGGTGTATGGGGTCCTCAGAATAAATCATTTATTGTATTCCATAGAGGGTTTATTTCAATTGCATCATCGATGGGCCCAAGACGTAGTGCCCGAGTGTCACTATGTAACCCATTAATATGAAAATAAAGCAACATGTAGTTCTAGTTTGAAAGCTTCGTATATAGGTTTCACTCGTACAAATCTAGGGGACATTTTTATGTTGCAGATAAACATGGTATTGGAGATTTGAAAATCACTAAGTACATGTGACATAAATAATCTAGAAAAACATGGTTCTTTAATGGAGGGGTGGTGGTAGACGAACACCCAACATCATGATTCATTGAAGCATGGCTCAAAATGTTTTCCTATATTACATCATTCAATAAGCACATTATATTTTCCTTTTAATGTCATGTATATAGGACTAATGATGCTTAATATTTTAGCATTGTGTATTAAATATGAGTGAAACCATCTATTTTAACATCATACAAAAATGATGAATATCATATAGTTTAATGTCATGTGACAAGTGCATCGACTGGAATGTTAAACGTCATGTTTGGTGGGAATTTATTCTGGTCATCCCATATTTCTCATATGAGGAATCCTGATTTTTCAAGTGGTAAGGATATTGTTTAACTTCATGTGTTAAGTAAATTTTTTAGGGCATACAACTATGGAGGAATCCCATTTTTTTATAACCATGATGGTGTATGTCAACTCAATGTGATTTATAGGTTTAATTTGGGATTACACCGAGGTGGGTTCCAATTTTTCTAAAACCATGAGGATTTTCTTAACTTTTATTGATTTATATGTTTGGTTGGGGGTTAATCAAATGAGGATTCCTATTTTTATGGAACTACGAGGAGTTCTATGAATCACGGTAATTTTTAGTTTTGATTGGGGATTACACATAGGAGTATTCCCATGCAATCATTTTGAGGTGATAGCACCATAGGTAATACATTGTTTTGATGTGAATATTTAGATGGACCAAGATATAAAATTTCTAGGTGTCAAAACATGTCACATGAGGATGGGAATCAGACCACATGTAGTTTTTGAATGATGGTGTGGTCAGATACAATCAACAAGCATTTTTATCCATTCAAGCATGGATCAAAATATTGTGGGGTTTTATTTCATTCAACATGGACATAAACCATGTAGTTTTTCATTTTGTGGAATTTATTTTACCGTACATTTTAACTTCTTATTAATAGGATGAACTGTGTTACTTTTAATGTCAAGAAAATATGGCCAATGATCATATTAATTTTAATTTCATGAAAAAATATAAATAAGGGAAAACATAAAATTTAACAATATATATCTAGGATGATATGTTTGGGGATTAAACCTATAGAGGATTATCATTTTTCTGGAACTATAAGTTTTATCAAAACTCATGATTATTTATAGGATTTATTGGGTCATAAACTACGAGGATGCACATGGGATAATTTTATGGAGATATCATTATAGGTAACATATGGTTTTATGGTGAATCTATGGATGAGCTTAGAAATAGAAGTTTTATGCATCTCTATGTATTCCATGTTGATAAAAATCTATTCATATGTAGTTCTTGAGTGATGGTGTGATAGGATACCATCACCATGGTTAGTGGTCCATTAATGATTAGATTGACATGTTGTGTAGTTTTACATTATGAAACAATGATGTTAACCATGTTGTTTTATGTGTTGTGAAAATGATATTTTCATTCTTTTTAACATATTTTTACTGGGATTGAATATGACCTTTTTATGGTTGTGAAAATAAGAAAAATGATTCTGTGCAGTTTAACACTATACAAAATGTCTATGAAGGGAAAAAATGTAGCTTAATATTATTAATCTAGGATGATATGATGATATTTTCACCTACAATGTAGGACTATGTATCTAGAAATATGATGAGAATATCAATTCATTGATATTAGGATTTTTTAGGGGATTAAACCTCATAGGATTACACTTTTTATTTCACATGAATTGTTTCTTAAGAAATATTTCCTGAATAGTGGGTGTAGTGCATTCCACATCCATTTTATTGATGAATAAGCCCCATTAGGATAAAATTTATATAGTGAATAAGGTCCTTCCCACTTTGGTTTGAGCTTGGGATGTATCATCTTTAATATTATTTGAGTCTTCAAATCCAAAATCAATTATCATTGAAAACAAAATGGATGTGAACATTATTGTTGAAGGATCATGCTATCCGGTTTTGATATATTTACAAATTATAGAAGGTACAAAAATATTAATCAACATGTTTCTCTATCTCATCAAACCACATAAGTGATTATTCATCATTTGATAGATTACATATATATATATGATGATTTAGGTAAATTAAAAATCAATGGGATAAAACTATTTCTATTTCATAAGCCAACAAATATGATATTTCTTGATTAGTAGTGTGTGTTGTGGTTTGGTAGGCCCAAAATTCATCTAGATTCTTGTTGGGTTGAAATTTATTTACTCTATCCAAAAATATTTTTGGGTATTCGAAAATGTTTTATTGAAACCCTCTATCTATCCTTTTTCACCACATGGTAGTGGGATGAATAAATATATTTGATGGTGTACTCATGATACAACTTCTTCAATTTGGATGAATGGATGTTAGTTTCCTTGTTTTCTAGTATTCTATGTGGGTCACCAAATCTGGTGATGATGTTTGAATTCGAAAAATCCATCTATGTTTGGTTCCAACTTCATTAAGAGGTATCACCACAGACCATTTATAGAAGAAGTTGTTATTAGTAAGGATTTACTTTAATAACTTGTTAATAACTGGAGGGTACAGACCTACAAAATTCATTCCAAGTATAATGAATGGATAGGATTGCATAGTTCTATGATCATAATTTAAGTGATGGTGGAATAATTTAAATGAAATTGGAAGGAATTAATTATTTTTTAAAAATAGTTTGAAATCTGTTTTCATCAAAGGACTTAAATAACAAAGTCTCCAAATTCGTTGAAAATATTCATTCCTATCTAATGGGAACCACAAGAAATATCATGATTTCTTCTATGGTGGCCATCAACACCTCTCCATCAATGAATCTGAGGATAATTCCATATAATCTTCTCTTATAAATAATGTTTTGATGGTTTTAGCTATTTGAAAGAGTGAAATTTGCCACCGTTCAACAGATCTATTCGTTTCCATCCTTTTCAGGGCAAGGGGACATATTTTGGTGTTATTTTAGGATAGGTGTCATCCACCCATTTCATCATTACCTGGTTCAGTGGTAGAATTAATCTTGTTGATCTTTTCCATGCCACTTTTAACAAATGAAAATATTGTTTTGCAAGGGCAATGATACAACCAATTTCATCCCGAGTTGGATTTGCAATGTTTGTGGAATCATTTTCTAATGCACCTACCCAGTCAATTTTTCAATGCTGTAAATGAGTTAGTGTTTTTTTATATGGGAATTCTACCATAAACCCTCTAATAAAATTAAGCGGTGTGATCAAGTTTTTTTCATCATGGAATAATCAATGTTTACCTATATAATTAACAAATATGAATCGCTATTTATTATCAAATGGGTCAGTGATATTTGTAAATATATCACCAAACCGACAATGAGGCGTTATTATTTACACTAATTGTTTATGAAGACTTCTAATAATAGAATAATGTAAGGTATAACTTCATTATCTAGACAGATGAGATTGATTCCCAACCCAAATTTGTTGACCTTAGGGTTCTCCATTATCATTTTGAATGGGTTTCTAGATAAACCATGGAAGTACATTTTATACATTCAGGAAGATTCCAAAAAAGAGAAGTTTTCTTCTAATTGATGTTATGTACTCGTCATCACTTCTTCCGCTGAGGGGTGATCTGTTAGGAAATTTTTTATTGCTTGGAATTTTTTTCTTTCTTCGGTCAAAACCAAATGTTGAAGTATTGTAAAATGAATTCCCATCATGCTAAACTTCTAGTTAGAATGGGTTTATTGGGAATGTATTTATGAATATAAATTCAATATATAAAATAAGCCTTTTTATTTTCTAGGTAATTTCTTAACCTTTAAATTGAAATCATAATTGGTTAATCATTCATCTTGATATTTTATTACTGAGTCTTGGTATCGAGCATGGTGAAAATGAGATAATAAAGTATTTTTCACTACCTATATCATTTTTTGGTGTGAGGATGTATTATAGTGATCCTTATAGATTCATCAATTACAAGATGATTGGGTTTCACTAGACAAGTGATATCATCACTTGTGGGCTCAAGAGATATTTCTTATAGATTTTTAATGCTTCTTAACATTCATCATTCCACTAAAACATGAATCCTTTCATCATCAACCTAGTGAAGGGAAAACACTATCCTGTGATGTTTTCAAGTATGTGTTGAAAGTAAAAAAGTTTCTCTTGTATTCCTCTAATCTCATTGAGTTATTGAGGTTGTGAAAAACCCATAATTTCCTTGGTCTTATCATGGTCTAATTTAATCCAACGATGCCATATAAAGAAGTTGAGAAATTTACCAGAAGTAAAGTGAAAGAACATTTTAGGGGATTCATCATTAGAATATGTTATAAAATTTTATCAAAATCGATTTCCAAATCTACAAGGTGATTAGAACTTTGTGTTGATTTTACCAATAAATATTATATGTTACCTACTGCAATTTTTACCTGGAAGGGTTTAAATATGATATGCATGGAATGT
Organism: Viscum album; assembly: GCA_963277665.1. Lineage (NCBI taxonomy): Eukaryota > Viridiplantae > Streptophyta > Magnoliopsida > Santalales > Viscaceae > Viscum > Viscum album. Next base: position 1,697,153,006 of record OY728138.1, on the reverse strand, counting down.
TGATATGTAGTACCATCATTCATCAAAATAAAAGGCATAACCTGGTACCAAAATTATTCTCTGGGCAATAATGTAGGAGTCTTATTCATCTTCTTAGGCTATTTAGATTTGATTGTACCCTGAATATCCATCCATTAAATTGATGGATTGATATACATCCATTTCGTGAACTAGAAATCTCCAAAGATGTTTCGTTTTATATGATTATCAACTTCATCTTAGACATTGGAAACATGAGTTAGATATTTCCTTAAGGATTCCTACCTCTAACCACTTTGGAATCCTGGAAATATGAAGTGATGGGTAGTCACATTTAGATCACAGTCTAGTATCTCTTTATTGTTCCATGAAAACACATCATGTTGAATCTTCTAAAAAGAGACATAAATTTATTACTCTTCAATGGAAATAGATGGAACAATCAACATTGGTCACATATCCTCCACTATTATAATATTTATCTATTTTAGATCATTGACAGTGGTGGATATTTCTTCCTCAAATGATAGTGGAACGCCACTGGGGATGTTTTATTCAACTCCTCCCATTTTTCTTCCTCATCTTATGTGTCAAGGTTGGGATGGATGAGAGATAAAGGGGCATCAATATGGCCATGGTAATGGTAAGTATCGTGAGTGACATCTTAAATTGGTGATATCATGACTTCTATAGGTTCACTGAATTAATCGGTGCCCTATTAATGTTCTGAGGATAAGGTTGGAGAATTTCTGTCTGAGGAATCCCTCCCAATAGAGTAATAAAATATTTCTTCAACCTCATAGGGGTCAACTGATATAAATTATTTCATAAAGACCCACTAGTATATTCCAAAATCTTGGATTCTATCTTCAAACAGACTGATGGGTAGAAAATATTTTTCACTGAGGTATTTTAATGGATTATATGGGGTTATTTACAAATCAATCAGAGTGTTAACCCAATTGAAACTATTATTTATAGGGTTATTTTCTTATCTTTGGTAGAATCCAACCACAATATTTTGATATTTAAAAGACCCAAAAACGATTTATCTCAATGTAATGTCCCTATATTCCCATTACTAAATTATTTAATGCATTGATGGTATGATTAATGCATCACTGCATTTTTATGAAACCAATGTCTTCTCAGCAAGACATTATAAGCCGAATCATTCGGGATTACCAAGAACAAAATATTAGACACCATATTCCTAGAATAAAAACAAATATTGATGTGTCTGAGGGGTTTTTATTCACTTTTATTATGATATTATACAACTATAGTGGAAGGGGATAAATATTCTATAATTTATCTTAGCGTGTGAAGCATATTAGGAGGAATTTGGTCTACTCCCGGTCCATTTCAATGAAACATTGACATATGTTAATGTCATCCATCATACCAGATATGTATAGGAGCATAAGGTGTCCATGTTTAACATATTATTTATCATTATTGGTGAAATTTATTACTGCACAGAATTCCATTGGTTCAAACTCTACATAGTATATCTTGACAGCAATAAAAACAACCTCAAACTCTTGAGGGAACAATAGAGCATCTATAAGTGCTTTCTGTTGAACTTTTGATAGATTAAGAATATCTGTATTTGAATTATTTATATGAGTTATGTCCAATTTATTTAGGATGTCATAATTTTGGGATAATGTTCTACATTTTCCAGTAGGTAAGTTTTCCTTTAAATTCATTTTTGGATCTTACATGCCTATGGAATATTTTTCATCTTTTTGAGCAGATATGGAGGTCATTTTTCTTTACAGTAGATTGGGCTACCATAGCTTGCCCACATTCCTGGTCTATTGATGTTGTCATATCTTAATCAATTTATCTTTCAAAATGACTAGTTTTTAATAATTTTTATCATGCATAGAGGAATCCTCCTATCCCCATTTATCTAGTTGATGGGATTTCACATTAGTATAAGAAGTATATATCGATCAATAAGGGATCTATCAATATATTGTGTTCAGTCATAGTTTTTTTCCTTTTTTTCCATCGCACCTCCAGCCTTGATTCATCTCACCCTAATATGGTATGGGAATATCATGTTAATTATAAAAATCATAATCAAATAAGTGGTACATTAAATGAATGGCTATAATGGACTGAATGATTAATTCTTAATCTAATGAAGTCTTTCTTTGATGGTTTGGTGTCTTTTGTACTGGTTAGCGAGGTGGTTCCCAATATTCCATTTGGTAAGGCAGTGAATGAAGCCATGAATTTGAGATAGTCAAGGATAAATTTGGTCATAGTGTAGTTTCAACTTTCTATATTTGTTTCTCACCCTTATGGTTGTACCATTTCAAAGAAGATTGTACTTTAGATTACTGTGGTTTTAATGATGTTGGATGTGTCATAGTTTATACAGTTGAGGAATAGTTCACTTCTTCATGTTTTCTTGAATGATTGAATGAATCTGGTGGATTGTTTTTCTAATCATCCAATCATTTAACTTCTATACACTCATTCATGTAACATCCTGTATTTCAACTTATTCTTCCGGCATGGTGGCAGAAACACATGCTATTTTTATCAAATGTTTTTACAATTTCACCTCCCCAAAATCAAAAATCTTTTTCACTATATCTTTTAAAATTATACTATAACCCCCCCCCCCATGTTTTTTGTGAAATAATAGTCCATTATGTTCAATTGTGTATGCGATACGCACAACCAAACCCAAATTAACAATGATTATTTAAATATGGCCATTATAACATTTTTATTATATTTCCAAATATAAATCATATTAAAAAATTTATATAATATATATAAGTCCAAATTATATTGATAAATACTTAATAATGAATCAATAAATTATTTGTCAAAAAAAATTTCATAAAAATATGTTTCCTTCCAAAATGAATTTTATATCTTTTTATGAAAATTAATATAATTATTTTCTAGAAAATTTAGACAATATATTTTATAGATAAACTCCATTTTTGTTATCATCATATATAAATTAACTAATGTGGAAAATTTTGGATTTTTTCGGAAAATATGGAATTTTCAATGAATAGTAAAAAATATAATTTTTATGCAATATTGAAATTTCATTTGTTAATTTAATTAATTTAAAAGTACAAATATTATATTAATTTTATTTCACGTTAAAAAAATTATTATTTAGTTATATTCAATTAAAAACTTTTAAATCATCTTTATACCAGATTTTTAATACAAGTCTACTTGTGGTATTAAGAAATTATTTTTTTGAAAACTGTTTTAGAATAAATTTTTTTTCTCAATTATAATTAATTAAAACAATAATTACTGAGAAATAATTTAATTTAGATTTTTATATTATATATATATATTTAATAATTAATTTAGTTTAATAAAAATTAGTAGTTATAGAGTTAAATTAAAATTACCTTTTCCATAAAATTCATTTTTCAGAAAACTACTTTCCATCGTGCTTGAGTGTCTTATATTAAATTAAATTATCTCACAGATGTGATTTTTTTGATAAAATGGATACAATATTTTTAATTATAATAATATATATTAGTTAATAAGGTTAACATAAATTTTTTTATCATATGAATAGTATATGTTGAAAATATTAATTACCACTGCTAAAAAATTTTGGTTAATTGAGGGTAAAAATAATTAAACAAAAACCAAAAATAATGTAACATTAATAGTAGGAATTTTTATATTTTATTTTCATTAAACTGAATATTATATTTATTGCTTGATTATTTTTAATTTTTAAATCATTAAGAAATTGGTTTCAGTAAAATTATATTTTGATATGATAAAATAGAAATTTTATTTTTTAAGTAATATGAAATTTCAATTAAATATTGTTTTAATGAATTATTGAAATAAATAATATTTTAATAAAATATTGTGGTCAAGAAAATCATCATTTCTAAAAAACATATATTCTATTTTAAATATAAAAAATAAAATATTTAGAAATTTATTTAGATAAAAATAATAATATTTGTGGAATCATAAATTTAAAATTATCCAATGGTGTATTTTTCATAATTTTCTGAGAACGTAAAAATTTCAAAAAAAATTAGATACCCTATAAATATATAGTATGTATTATTGAAACATAATGGCCCAAAATTTATTTAATAAATTCAATAAATTGTATCCAAGACCAAATATATGTTTACCTATAAAATAATGTTATTTTATTTTTATTTTTTTAATTTATAATGCTTTTATGAATCATCCAAACCCATTAATATATTTTTAGGTTTAAAAATCGTTTCTTTCAAATTATAACTCACTTCCACATTATAATGGGTAGTATTTTATTATGTTCCACACATTATCCTAAAAATAATTAAATACACTCCCATTTTGAGGATACGTTGGTCAAAACCCATGGGTTGTTTTTTTGTATGTTTTAATATATAGACCCCAAAACCGTAGATTGATAAATAAAAAACTCCCCACTCATTTCCTATATAAACACACCCAAGCACCCATTTGTATTCAATAAAAAAACATCTACCAGATACTTACTCTTCCATCCCCTCTATATATTCTTATAAAGGTCACCCCAGTCTCTAATTAATCCATTACCAAGCATTTCAATTCACACTATCAAGGTAAGGGACCATTCTCCCCTCCTTTCAATTCAAGAACAATAATTTAAATTAGTCTTTTAATTTTAAATTGGTCATATTTTCATTCATTTATGGAAATTTAATTACTATATAATTGATGTCATTTCAATTATATTCCATTTATAATCTCTCATTTTTCACCCTTAAATACAATATTACTATGCCCAAATTTTGTAAGGGATTTATCTCTTCTCATTTCAATTCATATACAACTTTTATATTATGCTTATTAATTTAGTATTTTCATGTTTATATATTCTATTTCATATCCCCCTTACATTACATTTGACTTATAAATTATTAGGGTAATTTTCAATCTTATTAATCCCTCCAACTAGCATTAATGTACAACTGTTACTCTACAGAAATTTAGTACACGATCTCTCACTCTTAACTTTTTATCATGCACTAATTTTATGTTATTTAACTAAATTACCATGTTTTATTGATGGAATTGTTCTTAAATTTCCCCGGTATTGTATGTGTTATACATAAATGATGATATTCCCACTCCTATTAATCCCTCCAATGAAACATTATGTACACTTTTTACTATGATAAATTTAGTATGTTGTCATCACATTTTCTTCTCAATTCAAGTTTCACTGCTATATTAGGACATTTATTTAACATTAAAAATGTTATTATATTTCATTCCATGTCAAAATAACATACCATTATGTTTCAAAATGATGAGAGAATCATTTCTCTCTAATCAACCCATTTTATGAATTTTTAAGTGATGTCGTTTTGCTGCTGAAATTTCACCATGATTTTCAATGCCCAATAAATTTTGTAGTGAATATAATACTCATTTCTTATAAAGGTTGTTCACTATTATATACATATATTTATTTGAATTTTGACTTAAATATATGTATTCTACAATCCTTGGTCATGGAATAAAATATATTGAAGAATTAATTAATGTTGTATGATCCATGTGGCACACTTAAGCCTTAAAAAAGGAATAAAGGTGATTGGTGAACCTGAAATTATATAGAACTACAATAATTTGGGTAATGTTTGGTCTCATGATATGTCATATTGGGTTAATGAGTGACCTGATTCCTTTATTGGAAATTTTTTATCATTATGTATGACTAGTTAGCCTTAATATTCGTTTATGATGCGGTATTGTATGTTGTTTCCCCTTTTCCCATGTTTCTTTTTTTATTATGATGTCATATAATATGGTTCCTATTTATGAATATTTCCCCTATTATTCCACATTGATATAACACTAGCCTTAAAATTATTCCCTTATTCCATGATTATTCTCTAATTGAGCTATATAGATCACCCCTTTCTTATGTATGTCCCTAGGATATCCCATTCAGTTTTAAGTGTGATCATGTTAATGAATTTTTCAAAAAAGATGTTTTTCCCTATTTTTAGATGGAATGTAATGTTCCTAATTTCCAAAGTCACTAGACTTGTTGATCATGTGAGTTCAAATAACTATAATCTATTGTAATAAATCATCAATTAATGTATTGGATGGAGTAGGGATGTTATAGTTTTTATCAGAGAAAAAAAATCATTTTTGGTATTTGGGTTTTAAAACTCTAGTAAAATCATTATATATAAGAATATGTATATGAAAACATATCTATATATTGGTCAGTATATAGTAATTGTTTTATCAAGAACAGAAATCCTTATCTAGATACTAGAAGTGTATATGGCTTTAGTTGTTATTTAAATTGGGGTAAAACCCAATAAAACCTTGTTGACAAAGACTTGATTAGGAAATGTTGCATGAAAATGGGACTTGGAGCACACCTAACAGGACACTCCCTTGATATTTGCTTCCATATATTCACAAGATAATTAAAACCCATTATTAAGGGGATAAAATTGTCCACAATATGAAATGTTAGGAAACAAATCATGGATAAAATTTGTTACATCCTATAATTTCATAAGTTAAGGAAAAACATGCCATTTATAAGTAATCACATTAATATTATTGGATTTCCATTTCTGTGTTTAATAGTTTAAAAATATTTTTCCCTAATTCACATTTTTTCTAGTCTTTTGATTAAAATGTGAGAAAAATAATGTTATTACTTATTTGATTATTCCATCCTTTATAATTTTATTATACTTCTTAAGGAAAAATTATCTTCAGTTCTCATCGTTTGGAGAAGAAGATGATATTATAACAGAAATTAATTAACAGATGAAATTATTCTACTCATTAAAGTATATTTTCTTATTTTAATAATGTATATGAGAAATTAATATCCTAACTCTATTAAAATAATCTTCAATAAGGAATATTTTCGTATTATGATCATTTTAAATGGATTGATGGTCATTTTAGCCATCACATATTTTTGGATTTGTGGCCATTTAATTTCTATAAACCATGTTCTAAATAATACTAAATTAGTTCTTATGTGTTAGTATTCTCTTTCATATCAATTTTTTAACATTACAATAATGTTCTCATTCTCGGAAACCTAGTTATGTGATGACCTTCATACTTCCCTTGATCTACTTTCAAGTGGATGTTCCATTTACTCTTTTTAAAATTTGGTTTTTCAAAAATGATAATATAAATTTTCAAAACATTAAGTATCAAGTTCAATTTTAAATTGTGAGGATGAAATTTATTAACGGGGGAATAATGTAATGCCTCTTGTTTTTTTAAATAGAAAACATTGTTCGGTAGAGTATGTGATACACAACACCAAACCCAAACTAATAATTATTATTTAAATTTTACCATTTTAACTGTTATGTTGTGTTTTTATATATTAATAGTATAAAATTATTTTTTAAAAATATATACATACAAAATATATTGATATATATTCTATAAATAATCAATCATTTTTTGTTAATGACATTTTTTTCTTCAAAGTATATTTACTTAAAAAATGATTTTCATTTATTTTCAAGGAAAATATTATAACTATTTTATTTAAAAATTAAAAAAAGTATTTGATAAAACAAATTCTATATTTTTATCATCATATCAAAATTATGTTATGGGTAAAATTTTGGATATTCCAAAAAATAATGATTTTAATGTTAATGGTGAAAAATATATATTTTACATAAAATTATCATTTATTTCTATAAATGAATTAATTTAAAACTAAAATTATTATTTTAATTTTATTTAAATTTAATATAATTTTTATTTATTTATAATCAATTAGTTATATTTAAATCTTTTTTATACCAGACATTAATACATGTATTTTTGTAGGATTAAAAACACACATTTTTTTAAAACTAATTTAAAATGAATAATGTTTCTCTATTATAAATATTTAAAATAACCCTAAATGATAAAATATATAAATTAAATGTTTATATTATATATCTATATTTATGAATTTAAATTATTATAATAAATATTACTAGTTATATAGTTAAATTAAAATCATCTTTTCCATAAAATTCACTTTTCGAAAACCGTTTTCCATCATTCATGTTGGTTTTATATTAAATTAAATTCTTTCACCAAAGTGAGTTTTTTATATAATGGATTACATATTTGGAATAATAATAATTGATATTAGCTAATATGGTCAACTAAATTTTATGTACAATATAAATAGTAATTATAGGAATTACTAATTTTTTTAGTAAAAAAAAAATAGGTTAATTATGGCTAAAGATAATTTAAAAAACTAGAAACAAAGTAACTCTAATAGTATTAATATCATAATTTTTATTTTCATATAATTTATGATAAAATTTTTTCCATATTTTTTTAAATTTATAAATGATTAAGAAATTAGTTTGATTAAAATTATAGATTGATATGATAAAACAGAAATTTTATTTTTTATGTAATATTCAATTTCAATTAAGAATTTTATAAATGAATTATTGAAAGAAATAATATTTTAATAATATAATATTATTACATAATATTTATTTAATACAAATGATCACTTAATTTTTTTGAAGTCAAATGTTAATTTTATAAGGGTTTGAAAACTGTTATTGTCAAAAACAAACAAGCATTTCCTAAAATGTTCTGATTTTCTTTTGAAAGTGAAAATTAAAATACATAGAACATTATTGAGATAAAAATATTATTATTATTGGATTTAGAATTTTGAAATATCCAATTATGCATTTTTCATAAATTTTTTAGACAATAAAATTTTCAGTTAAAAATTAAATACCATATAAATTCATGTTGTATGTTATGACATCATATTGATCCAAAAGTGATCTAATAAATTCAATAATGGATATTCACGAACAAATATACGTTTTAAATTTAAAATAATGTTATTTTAGGTTTATTTGGTCAATTATATAAATATTTAATGATTCCTACAAAACTATTATTATATTTTGTGGTTTTAAAATAATTTCTTTAAGAGTATAAATAACTTCCACATTAGTAAGGGTGTTATTTTATTATTTTAGACCCTTTAACATATAAAATAATTAAAACCACCCCCTTTGGAAGAAACCATGGTAAGTATTTTTATAATTTTATTATATATTATCCAACAACTAATTTTGAGTAATAATAAAGAACTCCCCACCAACTACCAATAAAAACTAGCCCAATATCACATTTACATTCACTCATAATATATGGACCATGTCCTAAATATTCAATCATATCTCTAGATTACTCCCAAGGTGTCCCAAAACTCTCAAGAAGCCCCGCCCAAGATTTTTGGGTCACAATATCAAGGTAAGGGACCTTTATCTCATCCTTTCAAAAGCAGAACCATAATTGAAAATAGTATTCTTAATTTCAATTGGTTATATTATAATTCATTTATAAAAAATACATAAACATCCAATATATTTTATTTGAATTAATGAAAATTTCCCCCAGCCCTCATTTTGATCCTTACCTAAGCCATTACTATGCAGAAATTTAGTATCGGATTTATCTCTTCTAAATTCAATTCAAGCGCCCCTTTTATATTATGCTTCTTAATTTCATTTTATCTGTAAATATATGTTCTTTAATACCCCATTTACGTCCATTTTATTTATAAATAATTATATACCATTTAACTCGCATTAATCCATCTCAATAACATTAATGTACAACAATTAACATACTGAAATTTATTAACTGATCTCTCACTCTCTTATTTTTTTCAAGAACCAATCTTAGGTTATGTTTATTCATTCCAATTTTTTCATGTTGGGATGTGTTCTTAAATATCCCAATTACTATCCATTATTTATACATTACCTGATACCCCTTTAACTATCATGTATCCCTCCCATAAACCACTACATACACCCTTTACCATATCGAAATACAGTAAGGTATCCTCACATTATCTTGTTTATTCAAGTCTCATTAGTATTTTATTCATTATATTTCAAAATAATAATTTTTGGGATATGTCATTACATGTCCTTATTAATATCCATTTGATGTCCAAATAAAGAGAGACCCATTTTTCTCTCATCAAACCATTTTATGAATTTTTAAGTGATGTTGTTATGCTGCTGAAATTTCACTGTGCTTTAAAATGCCCATATAGTTGTATAGTGAATACCATACCCATTTCTAATCAAGGGTGTTAAACTATATACACTTATACTTCTTTGAATTTATAATTACATTTATGAATTCCAAACACATTTTTCATTGAATACATTTAATGATGAATGAGTCCATGTTTTATAATCTATTTGGAATAATTAAACATGAGAATGAAATAAAAGAGGTGTCTGCACCTGAAATTGTTTATTTATCCAATGCATTGGGTATTTTTTAGTCAAATGGGATTTAATGTTTATACATGGAGTGTACCTGGTTACATTATTATACCTTTTCCATCATGTTTTTTTGGCAGTTACCCTTTTCTTATGTTTATGATGCATTTTTTAAGAAGATTCCACTTTCCATGTGTTTCTTTTATGTTATCACATAATATCATATCTTATTTTTCATGTTTGTGAATTTCTCCCCTTTAATTCCCCATTGATATTCATATTAACTAACATGTATTAACATATTCCCTGATTATTCCCTAACTGGACTTTATATCTCACCCCTTTATTATGTATGTCCCCTGGTTATCCCATGCTGTTTTAAGTGTAAGATTGTTAATAATTTTTTCAAAAAATAATATAATTATTCATGTTAATTTTTTTATGTAATGTACCTAATTCACAAAGACAATATACATATCAAACTTCAGGGTTTTATTATGTTTAATAATATGTAAAAAATCATGAACTAATATGTCATAAGGAGTAGGGTTGTTATTTAAACATTCACACATGGTGTGCCCCTACATTTAGTGAAAGGGGAAATAATTCGGGTCATCGTCAAGGCTCACTGGATTGAGTATTTTGGGTTCTAGAAGATTTTGTATTTAGGTTTCCAAGACGTCTAATAAGTGTCCAAAAACCTTCTCAACTTAGAATTAATATAATTTTCTAATTCATTTTTTAAACTAACCACGTTTTTGGCTCACTAATTTCATCTAGAAAAAGTTTTTATTGTTGTAGTTGTCAGACTAGAGGGGAGATGCATGATAAGTTGTAAGCTCTATAGTAGGAGTCGGTGTAGGGGATTGATTTATATTAACAGTTTTATTTTATAATTTCCCAAACCTATTTCCCTTTGATATAAATACTGATCTGGATTTGGATCTGGTCCAAAATATGGAGTCTTCCAATCTTGGTGATATAATTATGAGGTCTCAAAACCCTCCCATGTATTTGAATGGAATGAGTGGTGTTCACAACTCATCAGGGAAAATTTCAATGTAGAGACCCAAAAAATATTCATATGGAAATTAAAATGTCAGGAAGTAATTTATACCCTTCCATCTAGAAATGAAGACTAATGCTCGATCATTTTCTCAAATTTTTAAATTAAATACTTCTAATAAAATAATAATGTAAGGTATAACTTATTTATCTAGAGAGATTAGATTGAGTCGCAACCCAAATTTTTTGAGCTTAGTGTTCTCTATTATCTTTTTGAGTGGGTTTCTAGATAAACCATGGAAGTAAATTTTTTATATTCAGGTAGATTACAAAATGTAGAATATTTATTCTACTGGAAGTTCGGTACTGGTCACCAGTTCTTCCATAGAGGGGTGATCTGTTAGGAAATTTTATATGGCTAGGAATTTTATTTCTTTCTTCTGTTAAAACCAGATGTTGAAGTATTGTAAAATGAATTCCCATCGTGCTAAACTTCTAGATAGAATGGGGTGATTGGGGATGTATTTATGAATATAAATTCTTCATATAAAATGATCCTTATTATTTTCTAGGTAAATCCTTAACTTTTAAATTGAAATCATAATTGGTAAATCATTAATCTTGATATATGATTACCGAGTCTCGGTATTGAGCATGGTGATAATGAGATAATAATGGATTTTTCACTACCTAGATCATTGTTTTTTTTAGGAAGGATTATAGTGATCCTTATAGATTCATCACATACAAGATGATTGGGTTTCACATTACTAGTGGAGTCATCACATATGTCCTCAAGAGATAATTCTTATGTATTTTGAATGCTTCTTATCATAAATCATTCCACTAATACATGACTCATTTCTTCATCAACCTAGTGAAGGGGAAAACACTTTCCTGTGATGTTTTTAAGGATGTTTTTAATGTAAAAAGGTTCTCTTGTAATCCTCTAATCTCATTGAGTTATTGAGGTGGTGAAAACACATAATTTACTTGGTCTTATCATGGTCTACATTAATCCCCTGATGGCATATGATGAAGATGAGAAATTTCCTAGAAGTATAGTGAAAGAACATTTTAAGGGATTCATTATTAGAATATGTTATAAAATCTTATCAGAATTGATTTCTGAATCTACAAGGTGATTACATCTTTGTGTTGGTTTTACCAACAAATATTCTATGTCGCCTACTACGAGTTTCACCTGTAAGGGTTTAAATATGTGATCCATTGAATGTTGATATGTAGTACCATAATTATTCAAGATAAAAGGAATTATCTGGTACGAGAATAATCCTTTGGTAAATAATGTAGGAGTCTTATTCATGTTTTGAGGCTATTTAGATTTGATTGTACCCTGAATATCTATCCATTAAATAAATTGATTGATATACATCCATTTCATGAAGTATACATCTCCAAAGATGTTTCGTTTTATATGATTATCAACTTCAGCTAAGACAGTGGCAGCATGAGTTAGATATTTCCTTATAGATTCCTTCCTCTAAACACTTTGGTATCCAAGAAATATTAAGTGATGGGTAGTCACATTTGGATAATGGTCTAGTATCTCTTTTTTGTTCAATGAAAACAAATCATGGTGCATCTTATGAAAAGAGACATAAATTTCTTAATCTTTAATGGAAATAGATGTATCAATCATCATTGGTCACATATCCTCCTCTATTCAAATATTTATCTATTTTAGATCATTAACAGTGGAGGATATTTCTTCCTCAAGTGATAGAGGAGTGCCTCTGGGGATGTTTTATTCAACTCCTCCCATTTTTCTTCCTCATCCTTTGTGTCATGGTTGGGATGGATGAGATATAAAGGGGTGTCAATAAGGCCATGGTAATTGTAAGTATCATGAGTGAAATCTTAAATTGGTTATATCATGACTTATACAGGTTCAATGAATTAATTAGTTCCCTATTAATGTTCTGAGGATAAGGTTGGAGAATTTTTCTCTAAGGAATCCCTTCCAATGGAGTAATAAAATATTTCTTCAACCTAATAGGCATCAACTGATATAAATTATATCATGAAGACCCACTAATACTTTCCTAAATCTTGTATTCTATCTTCGTATAGACTGATTGGATGCACATATTTTTTACTGAGGAATTTTATTGGATTATATGGGGTTATTTACAAATCATTTAGATTGTTAACCCAATTGAAACTCTCTTTTATGGGTTTCTTTTCTTATCATTGGTAGAATCCTACCATAATATATTGAGATTTAAAATACCTGAAAATGATTTATCTAAATGTAATGTCCCCATATTCCCCTTACTACCTTATTTAATGAATTTATGGTATGATGAAGGCATTAATACATGTTGATGAAACTAATGTCTTCTCAGCAATACATTATAAGACGAATCATTCTGGATGACTAATAAAAAAATATTAGACACCAGATACCTAGAATAAACACTAATATTGATGTGTTTGAGGGGTTTCTATTTACTTTTATTATGATCTTATACAACTAGAGTGGATGGGGATAAATATTCTCTAATGTTTCTTAGCCTGTGAAGAATTATTGGAGGAATTAGGTCTACTCTCGGTCCATTTCAATGAAATATTGACGGATGTTAATGTCATCCATCATACCTGATATGTATAGGAATGTAAGGTGTCCATGTATAACTTATTCATTATCATAATTGGTGAAATTTATTAACACATGGAATTATATAGGTTCAAACTCTACATACTATACCATGAAAGCAATAACATCAACCTCGAACTCTTGAGGGAACAATAGAGCATCTATAAGTGCTTCCTGTAAAACTTTTGATAGATTAAGAGTATCCGTATTTGAATTCTATATATGAGATATGTTCAATTAATTTAGGATGTCTTAATTTTGGGATAATGTTCTACATCTTCCATTAGGTATGTTTTCCCTTCAATTCATTTTTGGATCTTACATGCATATGGAATATTTTTAATCGTTTTTAGCAGATATGGAGGTCATTTTTTCCAATGGATTGGGCTACCGTATCCTTCACACTTTCTTGTTCTAGTCATGTTGTCTTATATTAATCAATTTATCTTTCAAAATGACTAGTTTTAAATAATTTTTATCATGAATGGAGGAATCATCATATCCTTATTGATCTTGTTAAAGGTATTTTAAATTGATTAAAAAAGTATATATGGATAAATAAGGGATCTATCGACATATTGTGTTCAGCCGCAGTTGTTCTCCATTTATTTCCATGGAACCTCCAACCTTGATTCATGTCTCTATAATATTGTATGGGAATATCGGTTTCATTATAAAAATCATAATCAAATAAGTGGTACATTAAATGAATGACCTTAATGTATTGAATGATTTATTCTTAATCTGATGAAGTCTTTCTTTGATGGTTTGGTGTCTGTTGTACCGGTTAGCAGGGTGGTTCCCAATATTTCATTTGGTAAGGTAGTGCCCATTCCAGTGGGAATGAAACCATGAATTTGAGATAGTCAAAGATAAATTTGATCTTCGTGCAGGTTCATCTTTCTATATTTGTTTCTCACCCTTATAGTCGTACTATTTAAAAGAAGATTTTACTTTGGAGTATTGTGGATTCAATGAAGTTAAATGTGTCATAGATTATACAACTAGGGAATAGTAAACTTCTTCATCTTTTCTTAAAGGATTCAATGACTCTGGTTGATTGTTTTTCTAATCATCCAATCATTGAACTTATATGCACTCTTTCAGGTAACATCCTTTCATTCAACTTATTCTTCCGGCATGGTGGAAAAAACACATGCAATATTTATCAAAAGTTTTCACAATTTCACCTCCCCAAAATCAACCATCTTATTCACTAATTATTTTAAAATGAAACTATAACCCCCAAGTTTTTTGTGAAATAATAGAAAACTATGTTCAATTGCATATGAAATACGCAACACCAACCCCAAAAAAAACTATAATTATTTAAATATGACCATTATAACATTTTTATTATATTTTTAAATATAAATCGTATAAAAAAATTTATATAATATATATATAATTCCTAAATATATTGTTAAATTCTTATTAATGAATCAAGAAGTTATTCGTCCTGAATTTTTGTTCATTAAAATATGTTTTCTTTCAAAATGAATTTTATAACTTTTTATGGAAAATAATATAATTATTTTCATGAACCATTAGACAATATATTTTATGGATAAACTCTATTTTGGTATCATCATATATAAATTAACAAATGATGAAAATTTTGGATTTTTTCGGAATATATGGATTTTTCAATGAATAGTAAAAAATACAATTTTTATGCAACATTGACATTTCATTTGTTAATTTATTTAATTTAAAAGTACAAATATTATATTAATTTTATTTCATGTTAAAAAAATTATGATTTATTTATATTCTATTAAATACAATCAAGTCATCTTTATACCAGATTTTTTAATATAAGTCTATTTGTGGTATTAAGAAATTATTTTTTTGAAAACTGTTTTAGAATGAAATTTTTCTCTCAATTATAATTAACTGAAACAAAATTTATTGAGAAATAATTTAATTAAAATTCTTATATTTTTTATCTATCTTTAATAATTAAATTTAGTATAATAAATATTAGTATTTATAGAGGTAAATTAAAATAATCTTTTCGATAAAATTCATTTTGTATAAAACTAATTTCCACCGTTCTTGAGTGTCTTATATTAAATTAAATTATTTCACAGATGTGATTTTATTGATAAAATGGATACAATATTTTTAATTCTAATAATATATATTAGGTAATAGCGTTAACCTAATTTTTTGTATCATATGAATAGAAAATGATGAAAATACTAATTACCACAGTTAAAGAAAAATAGGTTAATTAAGGTAAAAATAATTAAAGAAAAACTAAAAATAATGTAACCCTAATAGCAGGAATTTTTATATTTTATTTTAATTAAACTGAATATTATATTTATTTCTTGATTTTTTTTATTTTTAAATCATTAAGAAATCAGTTTCATTAAAATTATATTTTGATATGATAAAATAAAAATTGTATTTTTTAAGTAATATGAAATTTCAATTAAAATTTATTATAATGGATTATTTAAATAAATAATATTTTAATAAAAAATAACTATTAAATCATTTTTATTTAAAATAATAAATCATTTAATTTTTATGAAGTTAAATGTGATTTTTTATGGGTTCAAAAACTGTTGTGGTCATGAAAACCATCATTTCTAAACAAACATAGATTTTATTTTAAATATAAAAAATAAAATATTTACATATTTATTTAGATAAAAATAATATTATTTTTGGAATAATAATTTTAAAATTATCCAATGGTTTATTTTTCATAATTTTCATAGATAGTAAAAATTTTAGTTAATAATTAGATACCCTATAAAAATATAGTTTTTATTATGACAACATAATGGCCCAAAAGTTATGTAATAAATTCAATAAATTTTATCCAAGACCAAATATATGTTTACCTATAATATAATGTTATTTTTTTTATTTTATTAATTTTATAATGCTTTTATGAATCCTCCAAACCCAATAATATATTTTTAGATTTCAAAATCCTTTCTTTAGAAGTATAACTCACTTCCACATTAGAACGAGAGTTATTTTATTAAGTTCCACAATTTATCTTAAAAATAATTAAATACACTCCCATTTTAAGAAACTCAGTTCAAGCCCCATGGGGTGTCTTTTTGTTTGTTTTAATATATAGATCCCAAAACCCTAGATTGATAAATAATAAAAAAAACTCCACACTAATGTCCTTTATAAACACACGCAAGCTCCCATTTGTATTCACTAAAAATACATCTACCAGATACATTGTCTTCCATACCCTCTATATATTCCTCCAAAGGTCACCACAATATATAATTAATCCCTTACCAAGAATTTTGAGTCTCACTCTCAAGGTAAGGGACCTTGCTCCCATCCTTTCAATACAAGAAAAATATTTGAAATTAGTCTTTTAAATTTCAATTGGTCATATTTTCATTCATTTATAGACATTGAATTACTATAAAATTGATGTCATTTCAATGATATTCCATTTATAATTTCTCATTTTCCTCACTTAAGTACACTATTACTATGCCCAGATTTTGTAAGGGATTTCTCTCTTCTCATTTCAATTCATATACAACTTTTATATTATGCTTATTAATTTAATTTTCTCATGTTTCTATATTCTATTCCATATCCCCTTACAATCCATTTGATTTATAAATTATTTCAGGGATTTTCAATCTCATTAATCCCTCCTACTAACCTTAATGTACAACTGTTACTGTAAAAAAATTTAGTACATTATTTCCCACTCCTAACTTTTTATCAAGCACCAATTTAATGTTATTTAACTGAATTACCATTTTATAATGATAGTATATGTTCTTACATTTCCCTGGTATTGTACATGTTATATATAAATGATAATATACCCACTCCAATTAATCCCTCTTATGAACCTTTATGTACACTTGTTACCATGATAAATTTAGTATGGTGTCCTCACCTTCTCTTCTCTATTCAATTTTCATTGTTATATTAGGCCTTTTATTTAAAATTAAAAATGTTATTATATTTAATTCCATGTCACTATAACCTAACATTGTCTTTCAAAATTATGAGAAACCATTTCTCTCTTATAAATCCATTTTATGAATTCTTAAGTGATGTTGTTTTGCTGCCGATATTTCACCAAGATTTTCCATGCCCAATCAATTTTGTATTGAATACCATACCCATTTCTTATCAAGGTTGTTCACTATTATATACATGTATTTATTTAAATTTTGACTTATATATATGTATTCTACACTCCTTGGTCATGGAATAAAATATGTTGATGAATGAATTAATGTTGTATGATCCATGTGGCACACTTAAGCCTAAAAAATGAAATAATGGTGATTAGTGAACCTGAAATTATATAGAACTACAATAATTTGGGTAATGTTTAGTCTCATGATATGTCATATTAGGATATGGAGTGACCTGATTCCTTTATTGGAAATTTTCTATCATTATGTATTAGCATTTATCCTTAATCTTTGTTTTTTATTCAGTGTTTTAAGTTGTTTCCACTTTTCCCATGATTCCTTTTTCTTTTATTGAGATGTCATATATTATGGTTCCTATTTATGAATATTTCCCCTTTTATTCCACATTAATATTGTATTAGTCTTAAATTTATTCCCTTATTCCATGATTATTCCCTAATAGAGCTATATAGATCACCTCTTTCTTATATATGTCCCCCGGTTATCCCATTCAGGTTTATGTTTGATCATGTTAATGAATTTTTCAACAAAGATGTTTTTTCCTATTTTAAGATGGTATGTAATGTTCCTAATTTGTAATGTCACTAGACTTTTTGATCATCTGATTTCAAATAACTATAATCTACAGTAAGAAATCATAAATTAATGTGTAGCATATAGTACAGATGTTATAGTTTTTATCAGAGAAAAAAATTATTTTTTTATTAGGGTTATAATACTCAAGTAAAAGCTTAATGTATAAGAATAAGTATATGAAAACATATATATATTTTGGTAAGTATATATTAATTGTTTTATCTCGAACATAAATCTTTATCTAGATACTACAAGTGGATGTGGCTATAGAAGAGATTTAAATTGGGGCAAAACCCCATAAAACATTTTTGAGGAAGACATGATAAGGAAATGGTGCATAAAAACGGGCCTTAGAGCACACCTAATAGGGCACTCCCTTGATATTTGCTTTCATATATTCACTAGATCATTAAATACCATTATTAAGGGGATAAAATTGTCCATAGTATGCAATGTTAGGAAAAAAATCATAGATAACAATTGTTACAGCTTATAAATTCATATGTTAAGGAATAATATTCCTTTTATAAGTTATCACATTAATATTATTGGATTTCCATTTCTGTGTTTAATAGTTTTAAAATATTTTTCCCTAATTCAAATTTTTTCTAGTCTTTGGATTGATATAGGGTGAATATAATGTTTTTACTTAGTTTATTCTGTGATCCTTTATAAGTTTATTCTACTGCTTAAGGAAAAATTATCTTGAGTTCTCATCAGTTGGAGAAATAGAAGATATTATAGTGGAAATAAATTAAAATATGTAATTATTCTACTCAATATAGTATATTTGATTATATTAATAATGAATATGAGATAGTAATTTCCTAACTCTAGTAAATTAATCTTCAATAAGAAATATTTTCATATTATGATCATTTTCAATGAATTTATGGTAATTTTAGCCATCACATATTTGTGGTTTTGTGGTGATTTAATTTCTATGATCCATGTTCTAAATAATACTAAATTAGTTCTTATGTGTTATTATTCTATTCCATGTCAATGTTTTATCATTACACTAATGTTCTCATTCTTGGAAACCTAGTTATGTGATGTCCTTCATACTTCTCTTCATCTACCATCATGTGGATGTTCCATTTACTATTTTTACATTTCGGTTTTTCAATAATGATAATATAAATTTTCAAAAAATTACTTATCAAGTTCAATTTTAAATTTTTAGGAAGGAATTTATTAAAGGGGGACTGATGTAATGCCTCATGTTTTCTTAAATAGAAAACATTGTTTCATATAGTATGTGATACACAACACCAATCCCAAAATAATAATTATTATTTAAAATTGACCATTTTTACCATTATGTTATGTTTTTAGATATTAATAGTATTAAATAATTTATGAAATATATATATATATATCCAAAATATATTGATATATATTTCATAAATAATAAATCATTTTTTGTTAATGACTTTTTTTCTCCAAAAAATATTAACATAAAAAATGACTTTCATTTATTTTCCTGGAAAATATTATAAATATTTTATTTGAAAATAAAAAATGTATTTGATAAAACAAATTCCATTTTTCAACCATCATATCAAAAAAAAATTATGTTTAAAATTTGGGATATTCTGACAAATAATGATTTTTATGTGAATGGTGAAAAATAAATATTTTACATAGAATTATCATTTATTCCAATAAATGAATTAATTTAAAAGTAAAATTAGTGTTTTAATTTTATTTCCATTTAATATAACTTTTATTTATTTATAATCAATTAGTTAAATTGAAATCTTTTTTATAACGGACATTAATACAAGTATATTTTCAGGATTAAAAACACAACTTTTTTTAGAACTGATTTACAATGAATAATGTTTCTCCATTATAAATAATTAAAATAAAAATCAATGATAAAAGATATAAATTAAATGTTTATATTAAATATCATTCTTTATTAATTGAAATTAATATAATAAATATTACTTGTTATATAGTTAAATTAAAATCTTCTTTTTTATAAAATTAACTTTTCGAAAACTAATTTCCACCATTCATGTGAGTTTTATATTGAATTAAATTCTTTCACCCAAGTCAGTTTTTTTATATAATGGATTACATATTTGGAATAATAATAATTGATATTAGGTAATATGGTCAACTTAATTTTCTATACAATATAAATAGTAAATATAAGAAATACTAATCTCCTCAGTAAAAGAAAAATAGGTAAATTAAGGGTATATATAATTTAAAAAACTAGAATCAAAGCATATCTAATAGTAGTTATATAATTTTTTTTTCATATAAAATATTATTAAATTTATTCCATATTTATTTTAAATTTATAAATGATTAAGAAATTATTTTGATTAAAATTATAGTTGGATATGATAAAACACAAATTTTATTCTTTATGTAATATTCAATTTAAATTATGAATTATATTAATGAATTATTTAAAGAAATAATATTTTAAAAATATAATATTATTAATTAATATTTATTTAATAAAAATTATCATTTAATTTTTATGAAGTCAAATGAAAATTTTCTAAGGGTTTGAAAATTGTTATTGTCAAAAACAAATGAGCATTTCCTAAAATATTATGATTCTATTTTGAAAGTGATAAATAAATACTTAGAAAATTAGTTTGATAAAATTATTATTATTATTGGAATTATAATTTTGAAATATCCAATTATGCATTTTTCATAATTTTTTGAGAAAATCGAATTTTTAGTTAAAAATTAAATACCATATAAATTTATGTTTTATGTTATGAAATCATATTGGTCCAAAAGTGATCTAATAAATTCAATAATGGTTATCCATGAAAAAATATATTTTTTATATTTAAAATAATGTTATTTTAGGTTTATTTGATCAATTATATAATGATTTAATTATTCCTCCAAAACTATTAATATATTTTTTAGTTTTATAATAATTTCATTAAGAGTATGAATAACTTCCACATTAGTAAGGGTATTATTTTATTATTTTATGCCATTTAACATAAAAAATAATGAAAACCTCCCCCCTTTGGATGAAACCATGGTAAGGTTTTTATTTTATTTTATTATATATTATCCAAAATCTGATTTTGAGTAATAATAATGAACTCCACAGTAACTACATATATAAACCCACAGAATATCCCATTTATATTCACACATAATATATGGACCATGTCCTTAATATTCAATCATATCCTTAGATTCCTCCCAAGGTTTCCCCAAACTCTCAAGAAGCCCCACCCAATATTTTTGGGTCACAATATCAAGGTAAGAGACCTTGATCTCATCCTTTCAAAACCAGGACCATATTTGAAATTAGAATTTTTAATATCAATTGCTTATATTATAATTCATTTATAAAAATAAAATTAACATCCAATTTATTTTATTTGAATTAAAGAAAATTTCCCCTCCCTCATTTTGATCTTTACCTAAGCCATTACCATGAAGAAATTTAGTAATGGATTTCTCTCTTCTAATCTCAATTCAAGCACCCCTTTTATATTATGTTTCTAAATTTCATTTTTTCTGTCAATATATGTTCTTTCATACCCCCTTAACTTATATTTTATTTATAAATCATTATAGAACATTTAACTCTCATTAATACCTCTTAATAACATTAATGTACCACCCATACCATACTATAATTTATTAATAGATCCCTCACTCTACAATTATCTTCAAGAACCTATTTTTTGTTATGTTTATTGATTCTAATTTTTTCATATTGGGATATGTACTTCAATATCCCCATTACTATAAATTTTTTATACATTACTTGATTCCCTTTTCACTCCCATGGATCCCTACCCAAAACGACTATATACACCCTTTACCATATCGAAATACAGTAAGGGATCCTTACCTTATCTTCTTTATTCAAATCGCATTAGTATCTTATTAATTCTATTTAAAATTAATAATTTTGGGATATGTAATTACATGTCCTTGTTTCTACACATTTTGACGTCAAAATGACAAGAGACCCATTTTTCACTCATCAAACCATTTTATGAATTTTTAAGTGATGTTATTATGCTGCTGAAATTTCACTGTGTTTTTCAATTCCCATATAGTTGTATAATGAATTCCATACCAATTTCTAATCAATGGTGTTAAACTATATACACTTATACTTATTTGAATTTATAATTAAATTTATGAATTCCAAACAGATTGGTCCTTGAATAAACTTAATAACAAATGAGTCCATGTTTTATAATCTATTTTGAATAATTAAAGATAAGAGTGATATAAAAGTGGTGCATGCACCATATATTTTGTGGTAATCCAATGCATTAGGTATTTTTTAGGCAAATGAGATGTATTTTTTTTACATTGAGTGTACCTGATTCCATTATGATACCATTTACATCATTTTTTCTAGGAAGTTACCATTTTCTTTCTGTTTACGATGCATTTTTTAAGATGTTTCCACTTTCCCTATGTTTATTTTATGTTATCATGTTATATCATATCTGTTTTTTCATGTTTGTGAATATCTTCCCTTTAATTCCCTATTGATATTCCTATTATCTAACATGTATTAACATATTCCAGGATTATTCCCTAATAAGACTTTATAGCTCACCCCTTTATTATGTATGTCCCCTGGTTATCCCATGCAGTTTTAAGTTGGATATTGTTAGTAATTTTTTCAAAAAATAATATGATTCATCATGTTAAAAGTATTTATGTAATGTACCTAATTCCCAAACACACAATACATATCAAACATCATGTTTTATTCAGTTTAATCATGTGTAAAAAATCATGAACTAATATGTCATAAGGAGTTGGGTTGTTATTTAAACATTCACATATGGTGTGCCCCTACATTTAGTGAAAGGAGAAATAATTCGGGTCAACATCAAGGCTCAATGGATTGAGTATTTTGGGTTCTATAAGTGTTTGTCTTTAGGTTTCCAAGGCATCTAAGAAGTGTCCCAAAACCATCTCATTTTAGAATTAATAGAATTTTCTCATTCATTTTTTAAACTAACTGCATTTTGGCTCACTAACATCATCTAGGAAAGATTTTTATTGATGATGTTGTCGGCCTACAGGGGGTTATGAATGATAAGGTTTAGGATCTATATTAGGAGTCGGTGTAAGGGACTGATGTTTTTTGATAGTTTTATTTTCTAATTTCCCAAAAACTGTTTCCCTTTTATGTTAATACTAATCTGGATTTTGATCTGGTTCACAAGATGGAGTCTTCCTGTATTGGTGAAATTATTATGAGGTTTTAAAACCATCCCATGTATTTGAATGGAATGAGTGGTGTTCACAACTCATCATGGAACATTTCAATTTAGAGACCTAAAAAATATTCCTAAGGAAATTAAAATGTCAATGAGTAATTTATACTCTTCCATCTAGAAATAAAGACTAATGATCTCTCATTTTCTCACATTTTTCAATTGAAGAGGCCAAGGACCATTGTCTTTCAGAGAATTGGGTTTATCAAAAAATAAATTATTAGTGGGTGTCTTACCATACTTATATTGACCTGATATGTAATCTAATGAAAAATATGATAGCTATTCCATAAATTGTTTACGAAAAAATTGGAATTTTCTCACATCTTATTACAGCAAATTTCCCATCATGGGGCCACATCAAGATACATAAGGAATTGGATGTTTTTCAAAATATACAGAACCATATAACAATAAAAATTTTGGAATTATATAATTAGGTTGGGGTAGTGTCACATCTACCCACTCGAGGGTGGTAATGGTTCTTTTATGGTTGTACTAGTGCACATTTCCCTTTCATATCTTCTAGTCAGGTTTTCAACTATTCAATAGTGTCGAGAAATCCTGTAAGAATGGAAAACTGATTAGGGGCTAAATAAGTGGAACAACTAGTTTAAATGGATGTGTTGGTCCAATATAATCTTATAATTTTGTTGGTTGTTTATTTCTTGACTAACATTGATCTTTTGGTTTATAAAACAGAATTAGATCATGGTATTATGCTACCACTGCTTTTAAATAGACTTTTAGTTTCATTTCTACATTTAGTGTACATTGTTAATCCATTGTCATTTGAATGAAATGATCTTCTTAATGAGGGACATTATCTGGAGGAATTAAGTGAGAATATTTTTAAAGAACATGTCTATATGGAATATGACCCCAGAGTAATTCAGTATTGATATTTTTAAATTCCTTCATTTTTGTCTCGTACGGAGCTAGTATTTCCCTAATTGTTAGGGGTTCGATGCCCTTTGGTAATATGTGGGATACAACTATATTATTACCATTTTTTATATTATTCCATCCAAGGAAGAATTAAAAAATATGAATGAGTTTCAAAAATTTGGGCATTCCCCTAGTTTCTGTTATGCACCCCTTATTTTGTTGTTTTTGTGTGGATCATATTTTGAATAGATAAATAGTCATATTATTCTCCATAATTAATATATTATTCTATATTATTTTCAAATTTTTAGTTAATGATATTTACATATGTGAACTAAACTGTTGGAATTTCATAATCCTCTGAATAGTGGGAGAGTTAAATGATCTATGAGAATCAACTATAGGAGTTATGATACTAGGGATGTGGTTTTATTTTAAAAGGATATTTTTAGTGGGACCATCATGAGAGCTCATCCTTTCTTTCAGGGATCCCTTCTAAGGAATATGTTTAAGAGGGATCTAAAGAGAACCATTAATAAAATTTGTATATGTCCCTAAAGGGGAAACTGTGACACGAGACATGATGAATAAGAAAGATTAATTTTATGGAAATTCTCCCAACTGAGAAAAAACTGAATTTCACATAAGTTGATTTAAAAAAATCCACCTGCCCTAGGATTTGGGGGTTCTCTAATTCCGCATCCAAAACATTTCTGGAATTAATTTTTGATTTAAATGGTTGTATTAAAAATTCAAAATCTATGCGGGCATGTGTTTATATTGTAGTATTGGTCTTGTAACTGATATAACCACTTCTTTTAATTTTATAAATATTTGTATGAACATGGATTTTGTATATTATATGAATTATACCCAATCCATATTCCACTCAATACTTTTTTTCATTCACATTATTATCTTACCATACCTGGAAAGCTTTCATGATATTTTTAAACGCATGATTCAAGAGTCTTTCGATGGATTTCTTGCTTATGCCTTGACGTCATTGAAAGCTATTGTGGGGTAGTTCTTTATGAGAATAAAATATATAATGAGTCAAAAAATTTGTCAAATATGACTTAGGGAAATGAAATAAATGATTTCAACTTTTGTGGTTTTTTTTGATCGGAGAGAAAAGTGAAATTCAATACCCCATGTTCTCCCCATCCTCTGATATGAACACTATATAGGGTTTCATGGATCTCTCAACATAGTCATTATAATACACCTATACATGTGTGCAAAATTAATCCCTTTTTTCAAATTTGTGTGTGTTGTATTTATGATGGGATCCATGTAGATACTGTGGTGCATCTATTTTATTATATTAATTTGATTTCCTTATTCATGATAATGACATACATTTTTATTAAATTGATGAAGATTGGTCTATATATTTATGAAAATTTCTTTAATATGATCATATTTCAATGTTTTTGGAATGATAAATTATGAATGGCTAAAGTCCAAAAAGATACTGATATATTATCCTTCTCCAATTTTCTCTTAATGGGAAAAATGTCTCCATCAACTTTTTTAATGGTATCCTCATCAATATCTAAACAAAGTGTATGTTTACCCATTGTTTGTTGAAAAAAACAGGGGTTGTTATGGATTTCATCAATTCTATTAGAAGGTTGGAAATCAAATGGTCTTTTAGGGAAGGATTGATACCTTGTGATATCTTGTGGTTGAGTATCAATATCTCTACTCAATCACGAGGAATATAGAATGACTGAACTTTTTTTCCTTAACATCTCATTATAGGAGGTGTTTCTCAGTGTTCATTCATCATGTGGTGAAGTTTCATGGTAAAAATAAATGTTGATATGGGGATGACCTTTACTAATGAATTCCATCATAGGGAGGACTACCATCATTTCATTATTTGTAATTTTAAGTAGAAACGTTGCAATGTATAAACTATGGAGGAAAATCAGGGTGGATGATAGAAAGGGGAGATCCTTATTTTTATTTGATCTTCTTACCATGCTATGATAATATAAAACACATCATATTATGAGCTCTTAGGGTTGATTAGATTCTTGAAATGATGTGATAATTCATAGTATGATATATGGAGAGGACCTCCAAAAATATTGAAAATAAGATTTAGTGGAAGAAATTCACAAATGAATCTATGATTTTCATAATTTGGTGATAGATTAGTAGAATATTGAACCACCATTGATATATGTGTGATGGTTTTAAGAATACCATCATTTAGTAATGTAGGTTCATGGGAAATCTCACCATTCTCCAATTGTCTTTGGTGATGATTCTTTTCAGATGTCTTATTATAGTCATTTAGATCCTCCGACTATGAGTGAAATCATTCATATATGGAAGCCTCTTTGATCAGATCCTATGTGACCATTGGAATTTACCTATTGGTGTTTAGAATTTTACTAGGGATATGTTCGGTCCTTGGAGTTTCCACCTAGGTAGACTGATGGCTACTAGTTGGAATTTGGATTTGGGCCTATTGTGGTTGTCCATTTATAATGGTCTGGACATGAACCTCCAAGACTTCAGATGGGATATACTTCTATGCATTGTGGAAATTTAATTATTTTTCTAATTCACTTCAAATGCAGGTTTGGGGTTGTGTGAATTAATACTACCCACTGATGATTTAACCATTATTTCATTGAAAACATGTAGAATATGGATAAGAATATATGTATGTTTCTTTATCATCACTAGGATATATGGGGTTACTTCTCCAACTGGAATGAGAATATATTCTCATTCTGTTACTAGATCAAGGATATATTCCTACTCCTTCCCCCTTTTACTATCATGATTTGCTAACAATAATCAGTCATGGAGGTAGAGATGTGTATCTATCCTTGTTTTTTATTAGGATCAGCAGTCTAGTTTCTCTATGTTTTGATAATCTATCATGGAGGCATTGGTTGTTAGAAGAATGTGAGTGAAACTACTAATGGTTTTCCACCATATTCGGTTGGCATGATTCTTTGTAGGAAATAGATGTGTGGCCTTTCTCCTGACTATCTGTTCTCTGTACTCATGGATCTATTTTGAGTTCCCAGGTCTACGTGACCTTGGCTAGACTCTTAGGGATAAAACACCAATAATGTTGAGTGTTTGATACCATATAGTGTTTATGGTAGCGACTTCTTTCTAGATCCCTTTGGTTTTTAACTTTATTGTCTCTATGAGGCTATTAGTGACCTCTTGACCTACCTCTATGAGTTAAGGGAGGAATATTTTGTAGCATTTAGGGTATATGATCCCAAAATAATATTACATGACATATGGTTTCATCAAATTCTACACCACCAGCTATCATTGAGTGTAATAGTGGAGGGGATTCCTGAAAATGATTTATTTTCAAGGTAGATATGATGTTGGGATGGTCACATTTTGTTGTTACTCATAAAAAATCACATTTGAGTCTGAATGCTAAAGATATTGGGTTAGTAATAAATTCATATAGTTTTATGAGATCCCGATAGTGGAAAAAATGTTCATATTCATTGAATTTATTTCACTAGATTATATTGAAGGTTTTTATTTTAAAAAATTCCTAGATATGAATGTCAAATGAAAAAAATAAAACTCATTATTGTATCATCTCAACAAATGAATACGTGTATACTTATTTATTTTGGATCCATGGTTTGTCCTATATTCATTTTGTTTGAAGGGGCTTGACATGTAGGTGACAGAATCATATTTTGGTTAAGGATTCAAGTCAGGTTCACCATTTTTTTCTAATGAACTCCACACCTATTATCATTTAGATTTTATTCAGACCTAATTTCCAATGGTAGGTGGCGACGTGGATTTCACCAATGAAGCCTTTAGAAAATGCCTTGGATGAGGGTATGGGAGGTTGGGCTCATTGAACCATTGTGGGGAGAAATTTCCTACTCATGGAATATTGCATAGATTTAGGATTCATTTGTGAATCCTTTATTAAATCCTAAACATAATACATGACAACCTTGTATTAAATATCAATTATTAATATTTTTGATTCCTGGATCATTTGTATGTATCCATGGTTCTTCATTGATAGAGACATTTGTATCTATCAGAAGTTATCAATCAATGTTACCCTTTATATTTGGATAAGATATTATTGTATCATTTGTATTCAATATTCATATTTTAATCTACTTAGTGTTGTATATTGTAATTTATCATCAACTAAAAATACATGTGTTGTTTAGAAGGAGGGATCAGCTCCATGAGATGGGATTCCTACGTATCCCCATGAGAGTACTCTGAATCCCCATAGTTTAGTTCCATATAATGGGTCACCAAGTTCATTTTAGGTTCATATGAAGAAGGCCAAATCATGAAATTTAATCTAATTTAGCATGGATGTCGGGTAAAAAGGTTTGTAGTCAAGGTTGTTATGGGACTTATGCAATATCAGACTTATGGATATAGAAGAGACATGGTCTCCTAGATTGGGGAATGATCTTATTGGGAATATATATGAATAATTTTGGTGATGAAAATGGAGAGAATGGATTTGTACCTCTATATCGTATGTTACCCTCTTGGTGACATGTCTCATATAAAATTAGAGTGGATTTTGGGTGTTGAGTTTGGAACTCACAGAGTCCCCCTACTTATCTCATTTGGAAGGGAATCAATGTCCATGTAGAATGGAATGGTGGGGAATACACCTATAGAAGAGGGCCGAGGTTGATACATCAGGAATATAACCCATTGAAGGTTATTCTCAAAGGAAATGTGTCCCTTTTATGTGGTAATGACATGGATGGACCTTAAACCTATTAGGTGGACCATAAGTGATGGTTAGAAGAAGATCCATAAAGTGAATCTCCTTTTGAGGTTGGTAATTGATCATGTGGGTTTCATGATCATCGTTATCCTCTAAGACCCCATGAGTTTTTCTTGGTGTGTGAAACAGTAGGAAGATGAGTGTATGAAAAAAACACAATATCCTTCTAGGTGGGGTTATCTAATGCTGATTTTAAAGAATAATTGAGGAGGATACATCATTATACCTTGTTAGTGGGAAAATAAATTAGTTCCCCTCGATCTATAAAAAGGATATGTTCCTACTACTACCTCTTAGGGTGGGGTCTTCATTACCACCAGAATGTATGATTGGGAACATTCATAGAATACACCATTTTAAGAAGGTTACCAGTAAGACCCCATTTACCTTGGGAATGTATGATCAAGAGGACATGTTGGCATTCCCTTTGGTTTGATCATACATATGTCTTTGTAAGATAATTTAGAAATGAACATTTTGATGTCTCCAATTCTAGTCTTTACCTTTAAGGGAGAGGTTGATAGATAAGTTTTTTTAATATTTCAAAAAGGGGGAAAGATATGTTTGAATGCTACTCAGAAGAGTAGTAAGATTGAAGGACCCTATATCACATGTTATTTGATATGTTGTGTGGTGGTCCAAAAATATTGCATCTACATGAGGTTCATGGAATTCAAGTCCACAATGGGCCCTATAATGTGGATGGTTGTGTGAAAATGGATTTTTTTATGTGTATGGATGCTCGATCAGGATTTTCTATATGTGGACTACTTCTTATTCTAAGAATATCAATTTGTATTCCTTCAATTTCTTTTGAATATGAAGTAAATGGTTATCTAATGAAATCACTTTCTTAAATTTTCTCTCTCTCTATTTGTTTTTCTATTTCATCTATCACACTCTGTATCACACGTCCATAATCATAGTGTCCAACAATATGACCTTTTTAGAGTTTTCATAGGTATATAGATGTAACCATTCTCCCAGATTAAAATTAAAGAATGAAACCACACTTCCCGTTAATTATTTTGGTTTGTGGGTGGCCTACAAACACCACACCCACAAATAAAAATTCATTTGTGGGGGGGCTATAAGAATATGCCTCATCCCACAAAAGAATTTTCAAATGTGGTTGCCTAAATGGGGATGTCTCACCCCAAAAAAAATTTCATTTGTGGTGGGCATTCAAATCATGGTTCACCCCAGAAAAAAAATCATTTTCGGTGGGGGGGGGGGGGTTCACAAATCACCCCACAAATAAAATTTTCATTTTAGGGGGGGCTAGAATATAACACGTTATAATAAAAATGAATTTTTTTTCAAGGGATATATGAGTAGGAATATGGAGAGGTACTAATCACATAGATGGAATTATATATGAATGGAGGGGTTCCTTTTAGGCTCTTTTATGGATCATTTTTGGATTCAACTACTTAACCATTTTAATTATCGTGAAATTGCTCGATTTATTTTAGTTGATTCTTTTATAGTATCTTCCTAGAGTTTGTAGTGTAAATAATACTAATAACATGGTAATAGAAAAAAGGGTAATGCGGTATTAATACAATGATATAATAGCTAAAAATAAACTAAACATTAAAAAAAATTATGAGATAATTTAGATTAATAGTCATATAATCATTAAATAATTTCATTTTTTAAAAAATTTTAAGAAGAAAATTAATTTATATTAATTTAATAATTTTACAAATTATAAGAGTTCCCCTCCTTTCACTTATAAAATGGAACATCTATTCCAGTTTTTCTCGCACCATTTTATCACTATATATTGTAAAATACCAACACATATAAAATAATATAATCCATACCCTAATTAATGTGGTATTGGTTTAGTTATAATACCAAGGCTTATTGTGTCAAAAAAATTAGGTTGTTTGAAGAATAGGGATAATATTTAAAAGAATGTTTTTTTTTTATTAGTACGTCCACCACCTTTAAATACTTTTCATTAATTATTTTATATTAACATATTTATATTCCATATAATGAGATGTAATTGTATTAATTTAATTACATATATCCATTACCTTATATGATTAAATTTGATATAAAACCATCTTCCATGTGTACAAGGGACTACAACCTCATAAACCGATGTAGTTCATTTTCCACAAACCCCACTCATGTTTGGTTTTAAAAATGTGTTTAAATTATATATTAAATTAATTAAATATTTTTAATTATTTAAAATGAATATATCATATAATTTATTATGATTAAATCCATTTAAAAATGATAATGGCGTTCGTGCATACCCGTGCACTACCACCTCCCCAAAGCAATGTGATCTGTTTTTCTTACCCACATCACATCGATGGAATATATAAATTTATTTAAAAAAATTAATATTATATTTTTGATATAATAATAATAAATAAAGTTAAAATAAACCTTTCATTCCTTAAATCATGGTTATTGAAAATTGGAAATATTACTCATGTGTACATACATCTTACCATCTCCATGATTATAATGTAATTAAGTTTTCATAATATTTATTAATAACTGGTTTTAAAAGTATATTTGTGAATAAAAATGGAAATAATAATAATATTATTATTATAAAGGCTGGGAATTTGTAGAAACATTGACCATAGTCAAACTACCGAGGTCATTTTGGATATATGAGGCATGTTTTGTCAAAAAAATTGATGTGAACTTAATTGATTCTATAATAGAGTATAACATGAAAATAAATGAAATAAAAGGAATAATAAACTTTAGAAATGGAATTAAGAAATTAAATAGTCAACATAATTTTTTTATTTATGAATAAAATGATCTCATGTAATGATTGAGACTTGAGGTAAGGGACACATTAATTTAAAGACCTTGTTTAAATTTTTTAAAGATTTATTTTATAAAATATTTTCCTCCAAACCCATATTCATAAAATTATATGATTTATTTGATTATTTGGAAATAATTTAAATATAAATGAAATTTTATGTCACTTATTACATTTTTTTATGTCTTCCAAAATTAATTTTTTACATATTCTATATATAAATTGTTGAGGAAATTAGAAAAGGAACGTTTTATTTTATCATCTGAAAAAACAATGGTTATTACCACCACTGTAACAATTATTTTATTGTTTTTTTACATTATAAAATTAAAATTGTTTAATATAAATCCTCCTTCCTATCATTATATATATCTTTTAAAAATGGTTGTAAATGGAACTGATATCTCAATGTATAGAAATGTTTTATTATGCGTTAAATTAATATATTTAGTAGAGTAATGATAAAAATTAAGGTTTTCCTATTTTATGATTATATTATGGTTCTTGGAAAATTTTAGGTGGTTGTGTTATAAACAAAGGGTATGGGGGTCTATTAAATCCCTATAATTAATTAGGTATTGATTATGTTGGATATTTAATATATTAGTTTCTCAACATGTAAGGGTGGTTTTAAGAGTGATAATACAATGATGACCCAGGTTACCTATATTTTTTGCCTATATATTCTATTTGGTTTTTTGAAAATATTTTAACTGTATAAATTAAAATCTATATGTTATTTTTTATAAAACATATACGTTACTTCTCAAGGATGAAGTGTATAACATTTTGGGAAGGTTTTATAATTTTTTAATTATTACATAGAATTAATAATAAGTTATATTTTTTAAAAAATACTTATAATTAATTTTTTTATGAAATTATTTTGGAAGGAGAAGTTGATTTCGTGAGTTATAAAATATTATTCTAATAAAAAACATTAATTTGTAAAGGATTTTTTTTTATTTTCCATTGACTAATAAATTTATTTCATCCTTCTTATATCACTTACTAATCTTTTTTTAACTAATATAATATATTAAAATGTTTTTTCACGTGGTTTGGAGGTTGATTAAGGAATATGATGTGGTCAATATGAAAATCCTAAAGATATATCATGAAATTATCACTGGTTATATCATAAATGTTTTTTTTTGTAAAAATGGATACTAAGTGAATGTATACATATTATGATGTAACATTTATAAATTTATGAGTAATGTAATAATTACGTTAATTTATAATCCTTAAGGATCCTAAAATGAAATATAATGAATTCTTGGCTTAAAACTCAAGATTATCTAATGCTTACAGTGTTTCATTATAGTTGGTATCAGAAGAAATGTTTAGATAATTTTATATGTTGTAATAGTACCCTTAAGATATTAAACGTTATTTTTATCATGATAAAATATTTTTATATTACCATGTTTCTTTATTAAATATATGATTGTTCAAAAAAATCATATATAAAAAATAGTGAAGATGATGTAGGAAGGCATAAAGAGGACAATATCCACTCAAATCAAGAACATTGAATTATTGGAATATGAAAAAATAATTTTAGGTTGGTAATGGATGAGTTTAATTAGTCTATAAATGATTACGGTATCCATTATAGTATAGTTCTTCACCTCCCATAAAGGAACATGTTTGAAGAAGAGCATTTTATGTATCAACACCCGCAATCATTTAGTGGATCTTTTGATGTACTGGTAGATGATGGATGGATTAAATACCATGAAAATATATTCATTTTCATGGGTTGGTAATATAATAAAAATAAAACTCTTTTTATTTTATATTTTGAAGATTATGTTGGTCAATGGTGTTTAATACATGACACTATAAAAAAAGGGAATTCATTGATAGCATTCTATTGAATGACTTTCAAAATATATTCCTTGGGAAAGATATTTTTAATACTGTTTAGATTCTAATGGAAAACCATTTCATATAATTTGTAGAAAAGGGGGATTATTCAGTGGATGCGTATAAAGTAAATCCCACTTGATTTTCATGGGACAATCCAAATTTTATCCATGATCTAGATAGTAAAATACATTAGTTTTACTAATGATTGATTCCATGATACAGAAGTTAATTTCCTTTTCAATATTTTAATATTTTTGAGCAATTTTTTTTATGTACTAAGAAGTATGATATAGAGAATATATATGATCATGTATTCTATTTAAATAAGAATAAAAGAGGACTTGGAGTAAGGAAAATAGGAAAAATCCATCATATAAATTTGATGAATATAAAATCACAATTTATTTTTTGGATATTAAGGTAAAAATAAACTTGGTGACTATATTATGAAATATAGTAAAGGAATATGATGTTGTTTGTTTGGGTATATGCCTCATTATTTTAGATAAAAATATTTTAGTAGTGTCAATACTAATTTTGATAAATAGTGAGTTTGGGGTTTTAAATATAATTATTTGGATCATTATTCATATGAGTGTTAAATAAGAACACAAAATCTGGGAAATGGAATCAATATATGGAGAACGATGTGTTTAAATCCATTGTAACTACTTCATAAGATGTTGGTTTCTTGAAGAAAGGGGTAAAATGCACATTTCCTGTTTTTTAGAATATTATAATGTATTTCTTCATTATCTGAAAATACATGAATTTATATTTAATATATATTTTGATAAATTTAAATTTTAGACTCAGGAAATTAAGATATAAACATTTATTAAAACACCAGGGGTTTATAAAATTAGAAAACAATTATTCGAACATTCCATTTTGAGTAAGTGGGAATCCTTTTCCTGTAAACCATGTGTTCTTCCTATTGTAGTATTTGAGGTTATTTTTGGTATGCATTGGGTTTTAGTTTATCAGGACAATATAGATTGAATATCTAAAGAATTTATTTTCGGAAATGGGTTTTTATTTCAATTAAAATTGAATTCATTCCTTTTATAACATATCAAACAATTTGGTAATAGTTAAAAGATGTAAATGAATGTTACTTTTCTCATATTCTTGAAAATAATTAATCTATACAAATTTATGATGTGCTAGTGGTACTATTATGCCTAGATGTTTTTCTATATGAGTTTCCTAGATTTATACTTAATTTGGATGTAACATTTACTATAAAATAAGTTCCCAATGCTAATCCAACTTCCACAACTACTTATCAAATATCTAATTTAGAACTTCTATAATTGAAAAATTAGGTACATGAACTTCTAGATAATGGTTTCTTTAATATGAAGAAATTGACATGGGGAACTCCTATTTCATTTGATATAAAGGAGGATGGTTCCATGAGTATTTTTATTGATTATTGATCTTTGAATAACTATACTACAAAGAATTATTCTGTGTTACCTCATATCAATGACTTTTTTAATCAACTATAAGGAGAAAATTAACTTTTATGATTGATCTATGGTATGGGTACATAATCAGTCCCGACATTTGCAAAATGATAAGAACATATTTGGGCTGGGAATACTACCATTGCCGCCATCAATGAAATAGTCCTCATCCTCATTCCAAAAATCAATAAATCTTTGGTGATCCTTGATTTTAGACCTATCAGTCTCTAAAATTACATTTACAAGATCTTCTCAAAGATCCTTTTCAATCGACTGTGACCTCGGCTTCTTATTATTATCTCTGAAAACCAGAGCGCTTTTGTGTCCAAGATACTAATCACTGATAAGGCTATTATAGCTCACGAAGTGTTCCATTCTTTGAAATCACTCTCCACTGGGAAAAGAGGAACTATGGCCTGGAAAATGGATATGACTAAGGCCAACGATAAAGTAGAACGGCATTTCCTTAGAGTCATGATGCTGAAAATGGGCTTTTTCACTAAATGGATAGATATGGTCATGAACTGTATCTCGACCATCTCCTTCATAATCAAGGTCAATGGAGATCTTACCAGAGGATTCACCCCATCCCGAGGCCTACTCTAGGGAGATCTCCTCTCCCCTTTTCTTTTCATTTTGCTGGATGATGTTTTATTACACCTATTTCTAGGGTATCATCCTCTAATTCTATTCATGGGGTTAAGGTCTGCCGTGTCAGCCCACCAGTGTTGAACCTCTTTTTCATTGATGACTTCCTCCTTTTCTCTAGAGAAATAACTAATGAATACAGGGTGATCAGCCAAGAGATCCATCAGTACGAGAGGGAATCTGGCCAGTCAATCAATCATGGAAAATCTAAAATCTCCTTCAGCATAGGGGTATGCCTTTCCAAGAGAGATGAACTATATGAATCTATAGGAATCCATATGGTTGAAAAACACCAGAAGTATCTTGGGATACCCATGATTATTGTCCAGTCCAAAAAATAATTCTTCGCATCTCTGGTGGACAGGATTGAAAAAAAATTCAATGATGAACCCCAAAAATAATTTCTAAAGCTGGAAAAGAGACCCTCATTAAATCTTTCATACAGTCTATCCACAGCTATTTTATGTCCCTGTTTAAGCTCCCAGAGTCTATCTTCGACCAGATCCATTCACTAACTACCATCTTTTATTGGGGGAAGAGTGATAGAAGGAATATAACCTACTGGATGGCCTGTGACAAACTCTGCAAAATTAAAACAGAGGGAGGAATGGGTTTCCGGAACCTTCTTCTTTTCAATGATGCATTGTTGGATAAGGAAGGATGGTGCCTTATTAAACATTCATCCTCCCTCTGTGAGTGGGTTCTTCGTGCCATGTACTTCCCCCACACTGACTTCCTTGTTTCCCCTCTTGGACCTCACCCTCGCTTCCTCTGGAGAAGTAGTTGGGGGGCTTGAAATCTCCTGAAAAGGAGCTTGGATGGTGTATTAGGACTGGCTCATCTGTCAAAATATAGATCGATCCCTATCTGATCGATAAGGAAGGTATGCGGGCTACATCCCCCGCCCAACCGGGTCCTGAAGATGCCATTGTCAGCTGCCTTCTTTCTAACAAGTGACCAGGGTGGTTCTTGGAAAAGATCCATTAATGGTTTAATGAAAGAGACCAAAGAATTATCCTGAGCACTCCCTGTGTTCCAGACGTACGCCCAGTCCATCTCTTCTGGATCAATGACATATCAGGCGATTATATGGTGAGATCCAGGAATATATTAACTCTTGGAAACCTCTCATTCGATAGGGTGGAGGGACCATGTAAATCGACGTGGATGCTCAACGTCCCCCAAAAAATACGCCAATTTTGGTGGTAGGTGTGCACTGGAACCCTCCCAACCATGACCCTTCTCGTTTTCCAATATATGGCCAGTGCAGGTTTTTGCCCATTCTACCCACATATTCTAGAAACCCCTTTTTATTCCATTATTCACTACCCGGGAGCTTGGGAAATTTGGAATAAATGGGGTTCAGCTCCCGGTGGACCACTGGCCATGGTCTATGACATACCCGATCTTCTGATGCATTGGTGCTCCTCTCTCTCACCGGCTAACGCAGGCTCACTTTTCACCCTGGATTGGATAATTTGGGTCCAGTGTAACGACACTATTTTTCTTCACGTTCATAATCCTCTTGATTTCTGGATTGAACAGGCCAACTCATGGATTGAGGGCTGGAAAGACCACAATAGAAATTATATTCTAGGTGTTACCCCTACCATTTCCTCTCATTGGAATCCTCCAACTGAAGGGATTCTTAAGATTAACATGGATTCATCTCTTCCCAAGGATAGTCTTGTTGCCCTTGGTCTCCTAGCCCGAAACCATATCGGGCATATCATTGCAGCAAAATATGAACCACATCATGCATGCTGGGAACCTGCAGTAGATGAGGCCACTACCATCCTTACTGGTATGATGCTTGCTATGGACTAGGGTTTGGTAGATATCAACATTTAGTCTGAATTCCTCACCACAATCGATTCTATTTATCATCACAGTGGTGGAATCCAGTCATTTGGCATCATCATCAAGAGAATTCTCTCACTTCGCAAATAAATCTCATTATGCACCTTCTCCTTCACCAAAAGGGAAGAAAAAAATGTGGCCCATCAACTGGTGGCCTCAGTCCCTTTCAATTCCAACCAGCTCTGGCTGGACAATTTTCCTTCATGGCTTTAAACTTGTACGTCTGCTGACCTTCATCATTAATTATATCTGTCTTTATTAAAAACTGGTGTTGCTACCATCATATGAGGTGATATTGATGAAATTCCAAAAATATTATTTGATACTAGGTATGTGAAATATGAATTTTTTTACATAACTTTTCAATTGAAAAGTTCTCTAGTTGTGTTAATGGAATTTATGAATATAGTTTTCCATGAATATATGGACAAATTTTTTGTTATGTTTATTTATGATATTTTATTATATTCTAAATTTCTTTGGGATCATGAATAAGAATCTATGGATTGTTTGAAAATGATAAATTAATATGAGTTATATGGAAAAATTAGAAAATGTGATTTCTTGATATAAAACATTTCATTACATGGATATATTGAAAAAATTATGGAATAACTACTTATCATGAAAAAAATAAAGTGGTTGATGTAAGGATAATACATAAAATATTACTAAGATTCATAGTTTTCTTGGGTTAGTAGGATATTATCGATGGGTTTTTGAAAAAAATTCATTGTAATTTAGCCCACTATATAAGATGCCATGAAATGTAGTTTAGCTCATCTATATAAAATAATGCGATGAATGCTTCTAAGAATTGAATGTAATATTAATTAATTCTCCAATTTTGTCCCTTATATCAAGAAATGTTGATTTACTTTTACAGTGATTCTTCCTTAAAGGTACTAGGTTATAATTTGATAAAAAATATATGTGTAATTTTTTCTACTTCATGTAATTTAAAACCTCATGAGGAAAATTATCCTACATATGTACCTAAATCAGTGGTTAGACTGTTTTAGATAAAAATTTTAGGACATCATTTATATTTTTAATGTGTGAAATATATACTAATTTTAAAATTTTAATGTATATATTCACAAAAAAATGAGTTAAGCAAGATACGGTAGATATTGAAAGAATTAAAAAATTATTATGACTATGAAATTAATTACCATTCAAGTAAATAAAACATATTAGATGATTCTTTGATATATAATGATAATGAATCACTTAATATTATTCGTATAGAAAATGATCCACTGGTGAGTGATTTGATGAATGGTGTCCAAGATATTTTGAATGGATAAACTCCATCTATATTGTTCACGGTTTTAGTACAATCATATCTATCTAAAGGAATTCAAAAATCATAGATGGAAGATCATTATTTTTTGGGAAATGTAAACTAGTTTTAGAAAATTACATTTCAAGAATTTAATGCTTAAAAATAAGTTGTTTTGGTATTAAAAAATGGTTATGTGTTTCAGGTGACCAAAATTGAAGAATAATGTGTTGAGTGAGCCTCATATTTCTTTATTTTTCATTCATCATAGAAGAAAAAATTTATGGAGACCTTTGGTAATGTTTCTAGTGGGATCAAATAGAGAAATATATTTCTAATTTTTCTGTGAAATATTTGTATTAACAATACATTAAATCCAATGGAAACTATGTAAGGAAATTCTTAAACCTTATTCACTACTAAAATTGACATGGTAGAATATATCAATGAGTTTCATGGTGGGATTAACAAATACATATTGCAGTAAAAATGATATTTAAGTAATTTTTTAAATATTATCTATATATTCTGATTTTCATCATATTCGAGTTAATATGTATTTAGGAAAACATTCATGAAATTGTGTTAAATGGGTAATTGGATTCCAGGGGTGGCTATTTAAATTGTATCTAATCATGATCCCAGATTCACCTCTAATTTCTAGAATAGATAACTAATGTCTTTTGACACTAAATTAAATATATGTATCGCATTCCATCCACCGTATTATGGATAGTCAGAGGGAATAATTAGAATATATGTGGATATGATTTAATCATATTTAATGGATTATCATGGAAGTTGGGATCTACATTTTTCATTGGATTGGATTCATTATATAAATTGTTTCCATTCCAGTAAACAAATGACACTATTTGAGGCATGAAAAATAAAAAGGTTTCACACTCTAGCTTGTTGGGATGAAGTCAAGGAATGAACATTGTTGGGAGAATAATTTTTAAAATAAATACATGATAAATTGAATATGATTTTGTATAATATTATGACTTAATATATTGGGAATGGAAATTATATAGATAAACAATGGAAAAAATCCTAATTTTTAGGTATTTGACCATGTTTTTATTAAAATATATCAACAGAATAGTGTTTTGTGTTTTATTATGAAAGAGAATTTAAGTTTTCGTTTCATTAGTACATATGAAAACCTAGAGAAATTTGGATTAGAAGAATTTCCACCAACCATACCTTTGAGTTTATCTTAGGTGCATGGAATATTTCATGTTTTGTTGTTAATAAATTATGTGAAAGATTAACCTCATGCTTTAGGATCTAATATAGTTTAGTTAGAATAGATATTTTTATGTGAGGAATAACCTATTTAGATTATTAAAAACAGAGAGTAGATGTTATGGAATAAGTTGTTTCACCATGTTAAGGATTTGTGAAAAAAGCTATTTGATTAATGAAGCATCATGAGAATATGAAAATTCTTTGAGAAAAAGATATCACAACTTGTTTTATTAACGAATTAAATTGTAATGACGCAATTTACAAACTGATTAAATTATTTTATAACCTAACTAATATTAGAATATATCATTTTTAATTCATATTAATATTAATTATTTTTTTTGTATATAGTTATATGATTTATCAAAATATTATGTAATTTTCCATCTAAAAAGGAAAATAGTTTTATTCATACCAAATTTGTTTACATGTCTAGTTTTATTTAAATGTATGGTTTATGAATTTTATAATATGAATTTTAAAAAAGTATCTTCATTTTTTATAATACCATATCAAATTTAACTTAGTGTGATATGCTATTATTTTTCTAAATTTCTTATTTTCAATTAATAGGAAAAATACAGATTTAAATTGAAAACACAATCTTCTTTTCAAGTATTTATAAATTAAAAATATGTATTGGATTAATTTAACTAATTAATTAATATATTGTGATTAATACTCTTCCAATTATGGTATTTCAAATGAATTTAATAATTT
This sequence comes from Viscum album, assembly GCA_963277665.1. NCBI lineage: Eukaryota > Viridiplantae > Streptophyta > Magnoliopsida > Santalales > Viscaceae > Viscum > Viscum album. The sequence continues at coordinate 1,697,111,513 of OY728138.1, read as the reverse complement.
AATATGGAATAAAATTATATTTATGAATAAAAAATATTTTTTCTAGAAAACTATTTTTCATCATTTTTTCGTTTTATTTTTTCAAATGTTCTAATAAATCATTTACATAAAGCAATAAAAATTGATTCTATAAATTTAATTAGGATTTAAAAATTATTTAAATTTCTACCTTTTTATTTTTTTTAACATTATGATTAATATACATAGTAAATAACTATCTAAATGATTAAGGTAAATATGATATTTAAAGTTAAAATTAATATGATAAGGACATACAAATATCCCTAACATGTCCCATTATCCTATTACATAATTTTAGTTCATCCATTTCCACTCATTTTTATAAAATAGGACAACTTTGAATCGAAATTATTTTATTTTAGCCTTAATAATATTTAATTAAAATATAAAGTCAAAAATATAACTTTCTTTCTTTTAATATCTCTAATATTTTCTTATAGGGATTAAAACAACATGTCTTTTTATAATAAATGGTTATATGAAATATAAATAATTTTTTCCATGTTAATTCACATCTAATATCATTTCATTGAAATAATTATCTTAATATTCTTACATAAATCAACAATGCATTTATTGATTTAATACAAGAATACAATAATTGATTTTAAAAATATTAAAATTAATATAATTTGAATTAAATATTGTGTTTAATAAATATTCAAGATAAATATAATATTATATGGATTATTTCAAGTATTATATTCAAATTAGTTCACTCTCATGTTTTATTCAAAGTCAAATTAAACAAATAGTTTCAAAAATTTCTTCACTCTTATTATACATTATGTATCGATTTATTAAATGATTTAAAAATCCTATAAGCATATCATCGGTCAAGTTAATGGGATATAGTTGATAATTTAAACCATTTTACAATTATCTTCCTCTTTTAATTTTATAGTTACTATATTGACTCCTTTATCGTAAAAAACATTAATACTATGGTAGTAGAAAAATTTTTTAGTGAGGGATTAATAAAAATAGATAAGGCTAAACACACCAATGTAACTTGTTCATTTTTTATTGAGTGAGAATATTTTAAATCATCCACATATTATATTTCAATACATATAATTACGATCCATTTTAATTTAAAAATTAATTTATATTAATCTAATACTTTAAGAAATTCCTATAGTTTTCCAAGAGTTTCCCTACCCTCGCTTATAAACGAAAACCTCAAATCCTCTATTCCTCACACCATAATGGTACTCTAGGTCTACCAATACCAACCAATGAACCTTAATATAATACTTCACATAATTATATAGGTATTTTTTGAGAAAAATATCACCCTTATAAGGGTTAATAGATTATGTAAATAAGGTTTTTCGAAGAATAAGTATACATTTTAATAAAATGTTTTTGTTTTATTTTTTCTACCAAATGATTAAACTCTTATTAAAGAATGATGATATAATAACATGAATATATTACTTATAATCGGGTTTTAGTATATCAATTTCAAGACAAATATCCATCTCAATCTTTAATTAGTTGGGAATCAAATCTATTGTCTGTGAATTTGAAAAATTGTCACCTCACAAACTGATGTGATTTATTTTCAATCATCTCCTCTCATAGTTGGTTGCAGTGATGTATTAAATGTATTTATGTTTTTATGTGTGTGTGTATTATTCATGACTTGTTTATAATTATTTAAATATAAAACATAAGATAATTTATAATAATTGAATCATTTGATAAATGATATCCTCATTCGGGCATGAATGTGGACTACCATCTCCACGAAGTGATGTGATTCAGTTTTAATAATCACATTACATGGATGGTATATGCCTTTATATTTAAAAATATAATAATTTTTTATTTTTTAATAATAATTATTTCATGTTAAAATAATACTTACCTTCGTTCTATAATTTTAATTTAAAAATAGATATGTTACTCATGCATCCATACGACCCACCATCTCCATGATTATAACGTAATTCATTTTTCATAACCACTTGTCATTTTTTGTTTTAAAGTATAATTAATTTATAAAAATTAAAACTTTTCCATTATTATTATTCTACATATGGAGGAACCATATTCTCAATGACCATCATCATCCTACTGCTGTCATTCGAGACAAATGAGCTAAATATCATCAAAATAACGGATGTAAACATAATTTATTTAGTAATTTTATTCGAAATATTAATAAGTGAAATAGAAGGAATAACCCAAAATAAAAATATTCATAAATTGAAAATATTTAACATTAATTTTTTATTTATGAATATAATGAACACATGTTCTGATTCCGGCTCACGGTAAGGGATAATTTAATATAAAAACCACATTGTAAATGCTATAACAATTTATTTTCTAAATCATTTTATTCAAAGTCCTTACTCAAGAAATTTCTTTATGGATATATTTATATGGACATAATTTAAATATAAATATATTTTTATTTCACATTTAAATTTATTTTAATGGTTTTAAATATGAATATTTTTTATTTATTTTACACAAAATTATTTGATGACAATAAATAGGAATGATTTAATTCCTCGTTTCTGGTATCAACAGGTTTCCCTAATGATGTGACCATTATTTATGTTTGGATTAAATTGTAATATTTCATGTTCTTAAATAAAAACCATCCTTCCCTTTGTTTTTTTAATTTTCAAAAATTATTTTAACATGCCTGTATATTTATATATACGGAAATTTCTTATAATGGGAAGAAATAATACTTTTATTAATATAATGACAAAACATTTAATGTTTAATGTTTTTTGATTATCTTATAGTTCATAGAAATTATTTATAATTAAGGGTGGTTTTTAATAAACCATGGATTGGTTGTTCCATTATTAACCAAGGATGGGTGGTTACGATATAAACCAAGGATGGGTGTGTCATCATAGACCTCCAATGCATTTTTAATGGTTTTGATTTATGGAAATTGTATTGATTTTTTCTCATGTAAAAGTTATTATAAGAGGGATGTAGAGATGATTTCCCATGTTACCAAAATGATATATCTTTTTAGGATGGATTTTTATGGAAATAATATTATATAATAAGGTATCCAGATGACCATATTTTTAATAAAATTATATATTACTTATTAATAGTGAAATTTAATTTTTTTTCATATTTTAATGATTATAGAGAAACCATTATGAGTTTTATTTTGAATTTTTTATTTCTAATGAAAAGATTCATGAAATAATTTTTGATGATTAGTTGTTTTCTTGAGTATGAAAATATTTATTTATAGCCCAAAAATAATTTTTAAAAAGGTAAATTTTTATAAGTGTCCATACAAGGATGTGTTTATTTTATATTATTTCCCATATTATGTTTTTCGTGGAAATACTGCATTCTATAAATTTTTTCTCATAGTTTTAATAATCAGTAGAGAAAATTCTAAGGTCATGATTAAAATTTTAGATATATTTATTTAAAATAAAACATCTTATAACATAAAAGTTTTATTTTTTGAGATAAATGTATACACGGGGGAAGTATTCACTTTGCGATGTAATAATTATTTTTAAGGGTGATGGACTATTTATATAAAAATATAAACCAAATTGATCTTTAAATGTAATAAAATTAATTTATGACTTAAGACTCTTGATTATTTAATATTTTATGTTGGGAAATTTTAATAATGGCCATTCAAGTTTACGCCTTTTCATGAACCTCCTCTTTCCATTAAATGACACACAACTATTTGGAAGAATCGTGAACTCATAATGAAAAACATTATATCGTGGACCAAATATGTGAGATAAATCACTTCTTAGCCTTGATCCAATACACAATAACCTTATCATTTTATTATACCTCTACAAAATTTACTACGAAACCTAGGTTCAAAACATAACTATTCTACTAAGTATAAAATTTTTCAAAAGGAATATGTATGGATTTAATATTTAAGTGATTTCAAATTGATATTTATGTGTATTCATTCTAAATTGAAACCCAACCATAGTGTAATCCATAAACCACTAAAAAAAATATGTAGGTGTTTCATGAAAAATACATATAGGACATCATCACATCATGATTCCCTCTCCCATGGTGTGATCCTACACCCTTAGGAAAATAGGTAAAGGAGTTACATAAGGATTTAAAAAAATACATATGGGCCATCATCATAGAGGGAAACTATTTACTATGATGAAATCCTTTAATTCCCAAAAAATTAACCTTTCGTTCGTATATTTTACTCTTATGTGATTCCCAATATGACACAAGCCCCTTGGCTATAGAATGGTCCTTGATAATCCCATCACAAACTCACATGAACCCCACCACATTATGATTCACTATTTTATAGCATGAACAGTCATACATGTTGAGTCAATAAGGCTATCTTATGACTTCTCCATTCTTTAAGGTTTTATGTTTTGAAAATCACAAACTCTTTTCTTAAGTTCCTTCTTTATGTAATGAATTTTTCATTCCAGAATTTTCATTCATTAAACTTAAAGATATATCATTATGCTTTGCCATTATGTTAGACATATTATTGTCATTCAGTTTTTATTATTCTGATTCCGGTGTATATATGATTTCGATCTTCAATAACGATTCTGGTATATATATGATGTCGATTTTCAATACCGATTCCGGTGTATATATAATGTCGATCTTCAATAATGATTACGTTGTATATATGATGCTGATCTTCAATACTGAATCTGGTATATATATGATGTCGATATTCATGATATTTAATCTGATGTATGTAACACCCCAAGCTTCTATAGAACATTTCCCTTTGAATAATGAAATAGCTTGCATTGTACACAACTTCGAGATTCTAACACACCACAACCAATCAAACTAGCTGTTATGAAATTTAATACCTATTTTTTTAAATATTATAAATTTTATATTTTAAAATAGACTTCATTTTTTGATTCATAATATCGAAATTAGGCTAGGGTGAAATTTTGGTACTTTTCGGATAACTATCATATTTTGATGAATAGTGAAAATTACTCAATTTTAGTTAAAAAGAACTTTTTTAATCGAAATAATAAATAGTGATTAATTATTATTTGGAGTGGTTTTAAATTATATTTATAATATATTTTTACCATTTAATGTAATTTTGGTCATTGGACATAATTTTTCATTTAAACCGGACATAAACAGTTGTCAATATTTTGATAGTTATTATATCTTAAAAACAAGTTTTTTATTTTGACAACGGGAATTAATTTTAAATTAATTTATGCCACTTATGTGTTTTGAATTTGAAAAAATGGATTCCATATTTGGAATCAGGATATCCAATTTTTGTAGATAGTTATCTTTTATTTTTATTCATTTTGAATAATTACTTCGGTAAATATTTTATTTACCATGGTTAAAGGGTAAATCAGGTAAATAAGGGTAACACAATAACATTATAATAATAATAAATTACCCTAAAACGTGTTATAACCTTATTTGTTGGTACATGTCCAACCACGGGCATCTTTGGGTCTATTTTGGTACCCCATGGAGCCACTTGTAAGTGATAATGACACTTTATATTAATTAAGTTAAAATAAATACAAAAATGACATAAGCATATATCATTTAGCAAAAGAATTTTTACATAGGGTTATATATGTTAGATTTTAGACTATAAATATTAATTGTAAATCTAAAACTATTTCAACATAATGGTTTTTTATTTATAATTTTATACATTTAATAATTAATATTATTTATGACACAATAATGATGCAATATTTTCTTTATTAATGAAGGAATCAAATAATTGGTATTTTAAATGTTAAAATTAAAATAATTTGAATGTTTTGATGAAATCCATGAATTTTATTGATTAATATTACATTATATTATTTCTTAAATTAATTTTTTTCGAATTAATAAAGTTTTTAAGACTTTAACATAAATCAATTATTGAATAGTGTCAAAATTCACTTAAAAGAGTTTTTAAAACAAATATTATATTATTAATTTATATTAAATTCCTAAAAATATAAGGTTCGTCCAATAGACTTATATAATGATAGGTTTATCATTAAAGGACCACATGGAGGTCTCTTTAAGCTATATAGTAAGTTTATTAACAATATAATATAAAAATACACAGTGACCTGGTATGTGTCAAACTAATTAACTAAGAGTTAAAACTAAAACATAAGGTTAATATAATGACCCAAACCTATCTAAATTCTATTGGTTTAGTGTTTTTCGACCCATCCGCACCTTAAACTTTAAGAAATACACTTTGGAGCCATTATAAACCGAATAAAAATTTATTATAAAATAGTATTTCTAGCTTTTCCAAAGGTGCCCCTTACCCATCTTATAAAAGGGCACTACCCCTTCACACAAATTCACACATTAAAAGACATTTGTCTCAACAACCTCTGCCCAAATATTATCCCAACTTCCCTCACTTCATCCTATAGGCCTTAGTTTGATCATACAACCATCCTATGGAGCCCTTTTGATCAAATCAAAAGGACGAACCCGAAGAAGAGGTAATGTTTTCACCAACCTTTTTCAAGTTCCTTTCTTATTCAACTTTTTATTCTTTGTTATTCCATTTCTAAAATAATAACTCCAGTATATTATATATACTATGATGTTATTATAAATATATAACAACAAAATTCATTATTCTATCCGTCGCATGAATGACATGTCACCATATGTGCGTACGTACGGCCTACCGTCTCCACGTCGTGGTGTAATTGTTATTTAATATATTATTATTTAGATGGGTATAATAATGATGTATAATTAATGTAAATAATAAATATAACAGGATAATTACTCTTTATATATGATATACCATCCAATTATATATTATTTTAATATAAAAAAAATGATATTGTCACTTGTGCGTACATACGGACTACCGTCTCCACGAACGCGATGAGATTCATTCCCCATCGTATCCATTCAATAGTAATTTTCATTTGATTAATAAATATAATTTTTAGAGACATGATATCATTATGGATATGAATATGATACATCCCATTTATAATAAATACGGCTTACATTACAAATAATATAAAGGAAAACGAATCCATTAACACCCGGAATGACGATAATACTAAGATATTGTTAACAAATCAATGTTAAAAGATCATATATGATATCATATTAATGTAAATGATTATTTTGTAATTAAATATAAATTATTTCACCATTATACAGGATCTTAAACTACCTTAAACAAAGGAAAAATTACAAAGTAAGGGGCTTCTTATCTCACTTTTAATTCCGTGAGATTTCCATTGTTCACCACATATTTATTGAATGTGGTGTGTATACTACTCATGATTGTATTCATTGTGTAATATACTTTAATTTATGGATATTTATATCATAATTGTATGATAATTCTTTCATGGGTTTATGTTTCTTAAGTTACCAAATTGATAAGGGAATTTGGAATTTCATTTTCCACTCATTCGGCTTTACGCATACTTCATTGATTATTTTACACCAAGATTATGTGTGTAATCCCTATTCATTTGCCTATATCATAATTTCCTCTCCCCTTTCAGTGGATATAATTTTGATACACATAATCACTCCATTGAAAAATTCTCAAGTCATCGATATGAACTTGATACGAGTAATTTTAACTCAATCTCCATTTATTGAGTTAAACATCCAATTCATTAGTGTTGTATTTACAAGAATATGTGTGAATGTCCTATGATTGATTTACACTGAATATCCAATCATATTTAGTGTATTTATATTTTTCACACATTATTATGTCATTGATTTATCTTTAACCTAAGGATACGGTCTTTATAAGAGACTTAATCTCAATTTACATCCCATTGAGACTTTTTTGTTGTTACACACCAAATCACATGTATGTGGTGTATATAATGTACATTGACATAGTATATCATGAATCCCTTTTTTATCATGATATTACAAAGTTTAAATTACCTCAATTATTGTATTCAAGTGTCTCTCTTTTGATTAGAAACTCTAAATAAAATATCATTTTTTAATATTTTAAAGACTTATTCTTCTAAATATTTCTCATTAATGTCCATGTTTTAAAAATGGTTTTAAGGATTTATTTATATGGACATTAAAGTTTTAAAATTATAACTCTTTTTAAAAGTTTAAAAGTGGTATGGGACACTTTGATTCAAAAATCTATTTTTAAATTGCTTCTTGAAAAATAGTGTGACTTTTAAATGATTTCAAAAATAAGGGGGATATTTCTCTCTAATAGTTTTGATGACTATTTTCATCTATGTCAATATCTTTCATTATTCTCAATTGAGGATAATCTAATACAATAAAATCTTCCGTATTGTATCAAATGAGTTATGTTTAACAGTGGATGTGATATTTTTATACCATTCATGGTTTGTCGATCAAGTATTGACATTTCGTATGCTAGTTTTAATACGAATTTTTATGTTATATTTCAAAATTTTCGTATGAGGAATGCATTGGACATAGTAAGTGATGGGTGGATCCCACTATAGCTCCTCAATGCATCGTTAGGTCTCATGAGACAAACTAGTGTCTTGGAACGAGGCCTTGAAAAAATCTTAATTGTAGTTTTAGCACGAGGCCTTGGCTACGAGGTTATGATATTCTGGCATTATGCATTCCATCTTTATGAAAGTTGTTATTGATATTTCATTTAATTATTAGACTAGTTGAATATCCATGTGATTAATTAAATGGAATTATATCATTTTATCATTTCCATATTATGCTGCAGTTCAAGTTTAAAAGGCTTTTGTTTTAGTTATACATTGCCTTAAGTGTTTATGTTTATCTATGATAGCTTCTGCTATATTGTTATCCTTACTGAGCATCTAAGCTCACCCCTTTCAATGTTTTATTTTCTCCAGGATGTGAAGAAGTAATTTATGAATGACCTACATGGATAATATGAGGGGATATTAAGACAAGATGTTGTTGTAGTTTTTTTTACCTTATGATGTAATGAATATATCTATTGTTTCCAAGGCTACTAGACTAATTGGTCTTTTGAGACATGATCTTTCATGTGATCATGCCAATGTTATTTAATAATGCACCGACTCTGGCTAACTAGGGTCATGGAATTATAGTTGGTATCAGAGGAAGTTTAGTACAAACCTTGGATCAAGATTTAGATAAACTATGATTAGAGCACATAACCCTAAGATAGTCTTTGACGATTAGTATAGAAGAACTTCCTATAATTTTGGTATTGTAGATATTTTGTGAGTTTTCCAAGAAATACATCCCTGTCTGGATACGAGCAGGTAGAGGTGGCTCTGGAATGGATGTACTAAGGGGTAAAATTCGAAAACACCGCTTTGATCTAGACTTGAACGGGAACGGGTGCATGACAACGGGCCTTGCTGCACTCTTGGTTACGACACTCCTGAGGGATATGCTTAGGATAATTTACATTTTCTTTACAAACTGATTTGATTTATTATATATAAGATGAGAGTAAATGACCTTGGTTATTCCTAATGTGTTTCAAATTGAGAATATGGTGACATGATATTCTTTAAATGATTTTATGACTACTGTTACTCACACAATGCTTTCTGGTTTTAGTCAATGGATGGATTCCATGGAAGTCCTAGTAACTTTGAGAATGATGTACAAGGTGGGAACGATGGTCGAAATGAGAAACAAAATAGAGTGTTGATAGGCGTGAAAGATATCATGTTCATGTAAAATCATTTTTCCAAAAATACGATCACCAACATATATATTAACCAACTCCCAGACTCAACAAGGAAGAGAAAGGTGATGAATTATAAGAGCTCCAGTAATAGAGACCATGGAGAAAAGAATCCTCAATTTCCATCATGCAAGAAATTTGGATGGAGACACCTGGGAAAGTGTCTCAATGGGACAAAGAAATGATTTACGTGTGGGAAGGAAGGACATAAATTGAATAATTGCCGAAGAAAAATGAAGAGTATTATGGAAGAAGATAAAAATGTTCCCAAGAATCCATTTACAGCCATTTGCCGTAAATGTAGGGGACTTGGCCATTACCTGAGTGAATGCCCTATTCTATAGGATATTTTCTTGGTCAAAGAAGAAGCTATGTGGAAATAAATGGTCAGAGAAATGTTTATAAAGTATTAGTGCTCCTTGTTGACGGATTTACTTTGGAATAATTTTCTCTTGTATTTTTAACCCTATAGTTTCCATGTTAGAATGATATTTGAGAAAGAATTATCTTTTCTCTTGTGGATATAGTTATAAATAACCATTTGGTTTTATATGATCATTGGGTTTGAGGCAATTACAAGTTATTATAATTTGGGATGAAAATGAAAGGTATGAGATAACATTTTTGGTTAAATTATGTGATGGTTATTTTGAAGAATTTATCTCATTTTGGTAATGTTATAAAACATAGTTTCTAAAAAAGGACAACATGTAGACCTTGCGACAACTTGTCCCGTCAGACAAAGCTGTGGGAATCGAACCCACCACCAATGTGAAATTGGGATTTACAGTCTACCACTAGACTACGCGAAGTCCCTAATTTGTATGACTATTATTTTTATTTTAATTATTTTATTGATCAATAATAATTTTATTTGGGATCTTATGTCTTATCAAATGGATACCCTTAGTATAAGAAAATGATTTGGTGATTATGTGATGAATGTTATTTTGGAAGATGTTCGCTTTGTTGGAAAAAATATATGCCCAAGGAATATATAATTCTATGGGATTTCATTTGAGGAGTAATTGTGGATTTTTATCTATGTTTTTGTTGTGGATTTATAGTAATTTGGGTTATTTATGGAAATAATCAACCTGTAATAGAGAATATGTGATTAGGTTAATCACTTTTAAGTATGTGACTTTAAGAGTAATTGATGTCATTTGGAGATACAATTTAACGTGGAAGACTACATAACCAAATTATTCTATGTTTTGGGTTTCAATATTAGTTTGGATTATATTGAAGTAGTTTAAGGACAATTGATTATTGAATGGTATTTATTTAACTTTGGGGTATTATTGGTTTAATTTTAGAAATTAAGATTAGTGTTTTTTTCTCTAATGGAATATCCATTTGGGGGATCATCAAATCTTATACTAACCATTTTGGTTTTGATTAATCTCTAAATTCAAGGTAAATATATAGTTTATCCTACGTGGATCATGTTATTCTATAGAAGCTCTTCTAGTGTGACCAAGTCTTCTTGAATACTCATTGTTAAAAAAAACTGAGTTAGTGGTATAAATATTATAAAGAATAAAACTCTACTTAAAAAGTAAGTATATATCTTTATGTTCTTAGTCAATATCATAAATTAATTCCACATACTTATGTAATGTAACTTAAAACAAAAAAAAATTGTTTACTTTTCCTACTGAGAGACTAATGACCGTTTTTCCCAACATAAGTTTGTGGTTTTATTATTGTTAACATTCTCCTGATCATGTTTTCTGTCCCTCCCCATCAGAACGTGACACATAGTTTATCAACCATATCCATGTTTTCCTACATGGAATCCTATTATGGGTTATCTTGGGTGACCTTTATACATCTCATTCTTTCTTTTAAAGTGATAGTTTTATTGACTCTTTTTCCAATGTGGGATTTTCCATTATATTCTAAAACCCAATTTTAAAAATTACGAGGATGAAATTTTTTGAAGGATGGGATAATGTGACACCCCAAGCTTCCATGGTATATTTCCCTTTTAATAATGAAATGGCTTGCATTGTGCACAACATTGAGATTCTAACACACCACAACCAATCAAACTAGCTGTTATGAATAGTAATACCTATTTTTTTAAATTTTATACATTTTATCTCTTAAAATTGACTTCATTTTTGGATTCAGAATATCGAAATTAGCCTAGGGTGAAATTTTGGTACTTTTCGGATAACTTTCATATTTTGATGAATAGTTAAAATTACAAAATTTTAGTTAAACAAAACATTTTTAATCGAAATAATTAATAGTGATAAATTATGATTCTAAGTGGTTTTAAAGTATATTTAGAATATATTTTTACCATTTTATATAATTTTGGTCATTAGAAGTAATTTCACATTTAAACCAGACATAAACAATTGTCAATCATTTGATAGTTATTATATCTTAAAAACACGCTTTTTATTTTGACAGTGGGAATTAATTTTAAATTAATTTCTGCCACTTCTGTGATTTGAATTTCGAAAAATGGATTCCATATTTGGAATAAGTATTTCCAAATTGTGTAGATATGAAACTTTTATTTTTAGACATTTTGAATAATTACTTCGGTAAATATGTTATTTACCATGGTTAAAGGGTAAATCCGGTAAATAAGGGTAAAACAATAATATTATAATAAGAATAAATTACCCTAAAACGTGTCCTAACCTTATTGGTTGATAAATTTCCGACCGTGGGCATCTTTGGGTCGATTTTGGGACCCCATGGAGCCACTTGTAAGTGATACTGACACTTTAAATTAATTATGTTAAAATAAATACAAAAATCACATAAACATATATCTTTTAGTAAACCAATTTTTATATAGTGTTATATATGTTGGATGTTAGACTATAAATATTCATTAGAAAGTTAAAAAGATTTCCAACAGAATGGTATTTTATTTATAATTTTTAGACAGTTAATAATTAATAATATGTATGACACAATAATGATTCAGTATTTTCCTTATTAATGAATGAATCAAATAATTGGTATTATAAATGTTAAAATTTATATAATTTGAATGTTTTGATGAAATCCATGAATTTTATTGCTTAATATTACATTATATTATTGGTTAAATGAATTTGGTTCTAATTAATAAAGTTGTTAAGACTTTAACAAAAATCAATTATTGAATAGTGTTAAAATTCACATAATAGAGTTTTTAAAACAAATATTATATTATTAATTGATATTAAATTTATAAAAATATATGTTTCGGACAAGAGACTTATATAATGATATTTTTATAATTAATGGACCATGTGGTGGTCACTTGGTGGTATATAGTATGTTTATTAAATATATAATATAAAAATACAAAGTGACATGGTAAGTGTCAAACTAATTAACTAAGAGTTAAAACTAAAACATAAGGTTAATATAATGACCCAAACCTGTCTAAATTCTATTGGTTGAGTGTTTTTTCACCCATAACCACCTTAAACTTTAAATAATCCACTTTGGAGCCATTATAAACCGAATATGAATTTATTATAAAATAATATTTCTAGCTTTTCCAAAGGTGCCCCTCACCCCTCTTAGAAAAGGGCACTCCCCCTTCTCACTAATTAACACATTCAAATCCATTTTTCTCGGCCAACCACTACCCAAATATCCTCCAAAATTCCAAAACTTCATTCTAGAGGCCTTAGTTTGATCATAAATCCATCCTAATGAGCCCTTTTGATCAAATCAAAAGGAAGAACCCGAAGAAGAGGTAATGTTTTCACCACCCCTTTTCAAGTTCCTTTCTTCTTCAACTTCTTCTTTTTTATTACCTTTATAAAATAATAAATCCAGTATCTTATATATAATGTGATGTTATTATAAATATAGAAAAACAAAATTTATTATTCTATCCATCCCTCGAATGACATGTCACCATACGTGCGTACGTATGACCTACCGTCTCCACGTCGTGGTGTAATTGTTATTCAATATATTATTATTTAGATAGGTATAATAATGATGTATAATTCAAGGAAATAATAAATATAACATGATAATGATTCTTTCTATATGATATACCATCCAATTATATATTATTCTAATATCAAAATAATGATATTGCCGCTCGTGCGTACGTACGGACTACCATCTCCACGAACGCAATGAGATTCATTCCCCATCATATCCATTCAAGAATAAATTTCATTTGATGAATAAAAATAATATTTAGAGACATGATATAATTCTGTATATGAATAAGATACATCACATCCATAACAAATAGGGCTCTCATAACAAATAATATAAAGTAAAACGAATCCGTTAACACCCGAAACGACGATAAGACTAAGATAGTATTAGAAAATCAACGTTAAAGGATCATATATGATATCATATTAATGTAAATTATTATTGTGTAATTAAATAAAAATTATTTCACCATTATACAGGAGGTTAACCTACCATCTACCAAGGAAAAATTACTAAGTAAGGGGCTTCTTATCTCACTTTTAATTCCGTGAGACTTCCATTGTTCACCACTTATTTATTGCAAGTGGTGTGTGTACTAACCAAGATTGTATTCATTGTGTAATATAATTTAATTTATGGATATTTACATCATCATTGTGTGATAATTCTTTCGTGGGTGTATGTTTCGTAAGTTACCAACTTGATAAGGGAATTTGAAATTTTAATTTCCACTAATTCGGCTTTACGCATACTTCATTGATTATTTTACACCAACATTATGTATGGAATCACTATTCATTTGCTTATATCATAATTTCCTCTCCCCTTATTTTGGATATAATTTGGATAAACATAATCACTCCATTGAAAAATTCTCAAGTCATCTATAAGAACTTTATAAGAGTAATTTTAACTCAATCTCCATTTATTGAGTTAAACATCCAATTCATTGGTGTAGTTTTTACAAGAATATGTGTGAATGTCCTCTGATTGATTTACAGTGAATATCCAATCATATTAACTGTATTTATATTTGTTCACAAAAAATTATGTAATTGATTTATCTTTAACCTAAGGATACGGTCTTTATATGAGACTTAATCTCAATTTACATCCCATTGAGACTTCTTTGTTGTTATACACCAAATAACTTTTATGTTTTGTATATAATGTACTTTGACATAGTATATCACGAATCCCTTTATTCTCATGATATTAAAAAGTTTTTATTACTTCAATTATTGTATTCAAGTGTCTCTGTTTTGGTTAGAAACTCTAACTAAAATATCATTTTTAAATGTTTTAAAGACTTATTCTTATAAATCTTTCTCAATAATGTCCATGTTTTAAAAATGGTTTTAAGGATTTATTTATATGGACATTAAATGTTTAAAATTAAAAATCCTTTTAAAAGTTTCAAATTGGTATGGGACACTTTGATTCAAAAATCTATTTTTAAATGGCTTCATGACAAATAGTGTGACTTTTAAATGATTTCAAGAAAAGGGGGATATTTCTCTCTAACAGTTTTGATGATTATTTTCATCTATGTCAATATCCGTCATTATTCTCGATTGAGGTTAATATGATACAATACAATCTTCCATATTTTATCAAATGAGTTATTTTTAACAGTGGATGTTATATTTTATACCATTCATGGTTTGTGGATCAAGTATTGACGTTTCGTATGCTAGTGTTAATACGAATGTTTATGTTATATTTGAACCTTTTAATATAAGAAATGAATTTGACATAGTAAGTGACGGGTGGAGCCCACTATAGCTCCTCGATGCATCTGTAGGACTCATGAGACAAACTAGTGTCTTGGCACGAGGCCTTGACAACATCTTAACTGTAGTCTTAGCACGATTCCTTGGCTACGAAGTTATGATAGTCTAGCATTATGCATTCCATATTTATGAAAGTGGTTATTGATATTGCATGTGATTATTCGACTAGTAGAATATCCATGTGAATAAGTAAATGAAATTATTTCATTTTATCTTTTCCATATTATATTTTTGTTCATGTTTAAAAGGATTTTGTTTTTGTTATACATTGCCTTAAGTGTTTATTATTATCTATGAAAGCTTCTTCTATATTGTTATCCTTACTGAGCATCTGAGATCACCCATTATAATGTTTTATTTTTCCCAGTATGTGAAGAAGTAATTTATGAATGACCTACAGGGTTAGTATGGGGGGATATGAAGACAAGATGTTGTTGTAGTTTTTTTACCTTACGATGTAATGAATATATCTAGTGATTCCAAAGTTACTAAACTAATCGGTCTTTCGAGACTTGATCTTTCTTGTGATTATGCCAATGTTATGTAATAATGCACCAACTCTTGGTAACTGGGGTCGGGGCGTTACAATGTATATGTGATACTGAATTTTTTATTCTGATTCCAGAAAAAAAGAGATACATGTTTTTCAATCTTATTTACTTGTCCTTTTGATCCAGTGTTCTTAATAATGTTTTTCCTAAGAATCAGTTATCTTGATTTCTTAAAATTCTGTTTTCAAGATAATTTTAAAGATTCCCAATGTATCATTCCAATGATATCAGATTACAATATTTCTTGTAACACCCAGACACCAGAAGCCGAGAGTCAGTGCATTATTACGTATCATTTTCAAGATCATAAATGATCAAGTCTTGAAAGACCGATTAGTTTAGAGTCCTTGGAAGCACTTGATACATTCATAAGGATTACATTACATAATAAAATGGATAACTACAACAACATTGTATCCATAGACAACATTGAGATCCCATAGTCTATTCCTGGAGGTCAGTCATAATATACTTCTTTGCATCCTGGGAAAATAAAACATAGAAAGGGGTGAGCTCAGATGCTCAGTAAGGATAACATTATAGTAGAAACTTTCATAAATAAGCATAAACATTTAAGAAAGTATATAAGACTATAACAAAAGCCTTTTAAACTTGACCTTCATCATAATATGTCAAAGGTAAAATAAAATAATTCCATTTACTTATTCACATTGATATTATACCAGTCAAATGATCACATTCAATATCAATAACCACTTTCATAATGATGGAATGCATAACTATAGAATATCATAACCACGTAGTCAAGGCCTTGTGCCAAGACTACAAATAAGATTTTTTCAAGGCCTTATGTCAAGACACTAGTTTGTCTCATGAGACCCAAAAATGCACCGAGGAGCTATAGAGAGCTCCACCGGTCACTTACTAAGTCCAATTCATTCCACATATGAACATATTGAAACATAACATAAACATTCGTATTAAAAATAGCTTATGGAATGTAAATACTTTATCCACAATCCATGAATGGTATAAAAATACCACATTTACAGTCAAACATAACTCATTCAACACAATACAGAAGATTGTATTATATCAAATTAAACTAAATTGAGAATTATGAAGGACATTGACAGACATGAAAATAATCATCAGAACTATTATATAGAAATATACACATTTTTCTTGAAATCATTTAAAAGTCACACTATTTGTCAAGAAGTCATTTAAAAATAAATTTTTGAATCAATGTGTCCCATACCACTATGAAACATTTAAAAGAAATATTAATTTTAAATCTTTAATTTAAGTATAAATAAATCCTTAAAAACATTTTTAAAACATGGACATTAATGAGAAAGATTTAGAATAATAAATAATTAAAACATTTAAAATGATATTTTAGTTAGAGTTCCTAACAAAAAGAGAGACACTTGAATACAAATAATTGAGGTAATAAAAACTTTTTAATATCATTAGAATAAAGGGATTCCTGATATACTGTGTCAAATTAAATTATATACACCATATAAAAGTGATTTGGTGTATAACAACAAAGAAGTATCAATGGAATGTAAATTGAGATGAAATCTCTTATAAAGAATGTATCCTTAGGTTAGGGATTAATCAACAAAATAATTATGTGTGAAAAATATAAATACACTCAATATTATTGGATATTCAGTGTAAATCTATCAAAGGACATTCACACATATTCTTGTAAAAACAACACCAATTAATTGGATATTTAACTCAAAAAATGGAGATTGATTTAAAATTACTATTATCAAGTTCATATCGATGACTTGAGAAGTTATCAATGGAGTGATTATGTGTATAAAAATTATATCCACATAAAGGGGAGTTTAAATTATGGCATATGAAAATTAATAGTGATTCCACACATAATCATGCAGTAAAATAATCAATGAAGTATGCGTAAAGCCGAATGAGTGGAAATTGAAACTTCAAATTCCCTTATCGATTTGGTAACTTACGAAACATACACCCATGAAATAAGAATCATACAATTATGATGTAAATATTCATAAATTAAAGTATACTACATAATGAATACAATCATGGGAAGTAAACACACCACATGCAATAAATAAGTGGTGAACAATGGAAATCCCACAGAATTAAAAGTGTGATAAGAAACCCCTTACTTTGTACTTTTTACTTTGTAAAGGGTATGTTAAACTCATATATAATGGTAAAATAATTGTTATTGGATTATAATAGAATTATATACACATATATGTTATCATATAAGATCATTCATTGATTTGTTAATAATATCTTAGTATTATCGTCGTTTTGGGTGTTAAAGGATTCATTTTCCTTTATATTATTTGTTATGTGAGCCATATTTGTTACAGATGGGATGTATCTTATTCATATACATAATGATATCATGTCTCCAAAGATTATTTTTATTCTTAAAATGAATTTTAGTCTTTAATGGATATTATGGGGAATGAATCTCATCGCGTTCGTGGAGAAGGTAATCTGTACGTTTTCACGAGTGACAATATCACTATTTTGATATTAAAATAATATATAATTGGATGGTATATCATCTATAAAGAGTAATTATCATGTTAAATTTATTATTTACCTTAATTACATGTCATTATTATACCCATCCAAATAATAAAGTATTGAATAACAATTACACCATGCCGTGGAGACGGTAATTCGTACGTACACACGTATGGTGACATGTTATTCAAAGGATTGATAGAATACTTAAGATGGTTGTAACATATTTATAATAACATCACAGTATATAGATGATACTATAGTTATTATTTTAGAATGTAAATAACAAAAAAATAAGAAGTGGAAAAAGAAATGAACTTGAAAGAGGGTGGTGAAATTATTACCTCTTCTTCGGGTTCTTCCTTTTGATTTGATCAAAAGGGCTACTTAAGTTGGCTTTGTGACCAAAGGAGGGACTATAAGATGATTTGAGGTATGTTGAGAGGATATTTGGGAAGGTTTTGGTTGAGACAAAAGGCTTTGAAGGTGAGAATTAGTGAGTAGGGGGAGTGCCCTTTTATAAGAGTGGTTAGGGTACCTTAGGAAAAGCTATAAATATTATTTTATAATAAATTCATATTCGGTTTCTAATGTCTCCAAAGTGTATTATTTATAGGTTAATGTGGTGATAGGTCTAAAACCACTCAACATATAGGTTTTAGACAGGTTTGGGTCACTATATTAACTTTATCTTTTTTATTTAAGTCTTAGTTAAAAAGTTTGACATTTACCATGTCTCTTTGTATTTTTATATTATATAGTTAATAAACTTACTATATACTTCCAAGAGACCGCCAAGTGGCCCATAAATGATACACCTATCATTATATATGTCTTTTGGCCCAACCATATATTTTTAGGAATTGAATATCAATTAATAATATAATATTTGATTAAAAACTCATTTTTGTCAATTTTAACACTATTTAATAATTTATTTTGGTTAAAGTCTTAAAAACATTATTAATTCGAAAAAAAATTAGTTTAATCAATCCTAACATGTCATATTAACCAATAAAATTCTTAGATTGCATCAAAACTTTCAAATTATATTTTTTGTAACATTTATAATACCAATTATTTGATTCTTTCATTAATAAAGAAAATATTGAATCATTATCGTGTCATAATGAAATTTATTTATTCAATGTATGAAAAATATAAATAAAATACCACTACATAGGAAAGATTTTTAAATTTCTAATGAATATTTATAGTCTAAAATATAACATATCTAACCCTATGTAAAAATTGTTTTTCTAAAAGATATGTGCTTATTTCATTTTTGTATTTACTTTAACTTAATTAATATAAAGTGCCATTATCATTTACAAGTGGCTCCATGTGGTCCCAAAATCAACCCAGAGATTCCCGTGGTTGTAAATGTATTACCCAATAGTGTTAGGACACATTTTAGTGTAATTTAATATTATTATAATATTATTTGGTTACCCTTATTTACAGGATTTATCTTATAACCATGGTAAAGAAAATATTTACCGAAGTAATTATTCAAAATGTCTAAAAATAAAAGTTACCTATTTAAAAAATTTGGAGCACATGATTATAAATATTGAATCCATTTTTATAAATTTAAAACACATAAGTGGAAGAAATTAATTTCATATTAATTTCCATTGTCAAAACAAAGAGCGTGTTTTTATGAAATAATAACTATCAAAATATTGCCACTTGTTTATGTCTAGTTTAAATGTGAAATTACATCAAATTACCAATATTGGATAAAATGGTAAACATATATTCTAATTATACTTTAGAACCTCTCAATATTATAATTTATCACTATAAATTATCTGGATTAAAAATTTTGATTTTAATTAATGTTTAGTATTTTTCACTATTCATCAAAATTTGATTGTTTTCTAAAAAATTCAAAAAATTCACCCTAGGAAAATTTCTCTATTACAAATCCAAAAATGATGTCCATTTTGAATGATAAAATTTATAAAATTTCAAAAAGTGTGTATTACTATTCATAATGGCTAGTTTGATTGGTTGGGGTGTGTGTTAGAACTCGAAGTTGCATACAACACACGCTACTGTTTTATTCAAAGGGAAGCATATTGTGGAAGCTTGGCGTGTAAAATTATCCCCTCCTTCAAATACTTTTTTCCTATAAATTTTTAAAAATTGGGCTTGGGAATATAATGGAATGTCCCTCATCGGAAAAAGAGTCAATAAAACTATCACTTTAAATTAAAGAAAGAGAAGTACAAAAGTCACCCATGATAACCCATACTAGGATTACATGTAAGAAAACATGGATATGGATGATAAACTAAGTGTCGAGTTCTGATAAAGAGGGATAGAAAACATGATCAGGAGAAAGTTAACAACAAGAAACCCACAAACTTGTGGTGGGACAAACGATCAATAGGCTCCCACTATGAAAAGTAAACAGACAAGTATTTTTTTTTGTTTTAAGTTACATTACATACAGATGAGGAATTAATTTATGAGATTGAATAAGACCATAAAGATATATACATATGTTTTAAGTAGAGTTTCATTATTTAAGAAATTTCTACCACTAAATCATTTTTCTAAATAATGAGTATTCAAGAAGACATGGTCACGCTGGAAGAGCTAGAATAAACATCTATAGAATCACATGATCCACAAAGGATAAACTATATATTTACCTTGTCATTAGAGATTAATCAAAACCAAAATGGTTAGTATAATATATGATGATCCCCCAAAAAGATATTCCATTATATTAAGAAACACTAATCATAATATCTAGAAGTAAACTAACAATACCCAAAAGTTAAATAAATACCATTTAATAAACAATTGTCCTTAAAATCATTCAATATAATCAAAACATATATTCAAAACCAATACTTAATAGAATTTGGATATCTAGTGTTCCACGTTAAATTGTATTTCCAAATGACATCAACTACTCTTAATGTCACATACTTAAAAGTAATTAACCTAATCACATATTCTCTATTATTGGTTAATCATTTCCATAAATAACCCAAATCACTATAAATCCACAATAAATACATAGATAAAATCCACCATTATTTCTCAAATGAAATCCCATAGTATTCTATTTTCCTTGATAAAATAGTGTTCCCAACAAACGAACATCTTCCAAAATAACATTTATCACTTAATCACCGAATCATTTTCCTATACTAAGGGTATTCATTTGATAAGACATAAGATCCCAAATCAGATTATTATTGATCAGTAAAATCATTTAACTAAAAATAATTTGTCACGCTAGACAAGGACTTCATGTAGTCCTGTGGTAGGCGATAAATCCCAATTTCACTTTGGTTGTGGGTTCGATTCCCCTAGCTTTGTCCGATGCGACGGGTTTACACATGGTCTACGTGTAGTCCTTTTTCAAAAAATATATTTTATAACATTACCAAAATGAGATAAATTCCTCAAAATAACCATAACATAATTTAGGAAAAAATGTTATCTCACACATTTCATCTTCATCCCAAAATATAATAACTTGTAATTTCCTCAAACCCAAGGATCATATAAAACCAAATGATTATTTATAACTATATCCACAAGAAAAAAGATAAGTCTTCCTCAAATATCATTTTCACATGACAAAATGCAGGGTTACAAATACAAGAGAAAATTATTCCAAACTAATACCATCAACAAGGAGTATTAGTACTTTTAAAATTTTCTCCAACCATTTATTCCCACATAGATTCTTCTTTGAACAAGAAAATATCCTATAGAATAGGGAATTCACTCGGGTAATGGCTAGGTCCCCTACATTTATAGAAAATGACCATAAATGGATTCTTGAGACCATTTTTATTTTCTTCCATAGTAATCTTCATTTTTTCCTCAGCAATTCTTCACTTTATTACATTCTTTCCCACACATAATGCATTTCTTTGATCCATTGAGACACTTTCCTCGGTGTCTCCTTCCGCATTTCTTGAATGAATGAAATTGAGGATTCTTTTCTACATGGTCTCCACTGCTGGATATCTTATCATTCATCACCTTTCTCTTCTTTTTTGAGTTCGGGAGTTAGTTAATATATATGTTATTGATCATATTTTTGGAAAACTGATTTGGCATGAATATGATATCTTTTACACCTATCAAAATTCCATTAGTTTTTTCATTTCCACCACTGTTCAAAAATTTACCTCATTCTCAAAGTTATTATGACTTACATTGAATCTAGGCATTATTTAAAACCAGAAATCATTTTGTGTGTAACAGTAGTCATAAAATCATTTAGAGAATATCATGACACCATATTCTAAATTTGAAACACCTTTAGGATTAACCAAGGTCAATTATTCTCATATTATATTAAAATAAATCAAATTGATTTGTAGAGAAAATATAGATTATCCTAAGAATATCTCCCAGGAGTGTCGTAACCAAGAGTGCAGTAATGCCCGTTATCATGCACCAGTTCCCATTTGAGTCTAGTTCAAAGCGGTGTTTTCAGGTTTTACGCCTAGGTACATCTATGCCAGAGCTACCTCTACCTGCTCGTATCCATACAGGGATGTATTTCTTAGAAAACTCACAAAATCATTACAATACCAAAATTCTAGGAAGTTATTTCATACTAATCCTCAAAGTCCATCATAGGTCTATGCGCTCTAATCAGAGTTTATCTAAATCTAGTTTCCAAGATTTGTACTAAACATCCTCTGATACCAAATGTAACACCTCGACCCCGGAAGCCTAGAGTCAGTGCATTATTACGTATCATTGGCATGATCATAAAAGATCAATTCTCGAAATACCGATTAGTTTAGTATCTTTGGAAGCACTAGGTACATTCATAAGGTTAACATTACATCATAAAATGGAAAACTACAACAACATTGTCTCCATAGACAACACTTAGATCCCATAGTCTATCCTTGGATGTCAGTCATAATATACATCATTGCATCTTGGGAAAATAAAACACAGAAAGGGGTGAACTCATATTCTCAGTAAGGATAACATTATAGTATAAAATTTCAAAAATAAGCATAAAAATTTAGGGCAGTGTATAAGACTAGAACAAAATCCTTTTAAACATTAACTTCTCCATAATATGGCCACAATAAAATCAAATAATTCCATTTACTTATTCACATGGATATTATACTAGTCAAAAGATCACATAAAATAACAATAACCACTTTCATAATGATGGAATGCATAATGCCATACTGTCATAACCACATAGTCAAGGCCTTGTTCCAAGACTACAAATAAGATTTTGTCAAGGCCTAGTGCCAGGACACTAGTTTGTCGCATGAGACCAACCGATTAACCGAGGAGCTATAGTGGGTTCCACCCATCACATACTAAGTCCAATGCATTCCTCACATGAAACTTTTGAAACATAACATAAACATTCATGTTAAAACTAGAATATGAAATGCCTATACTTTATCCACAAACCAGGAATGGTATAAAAATAGCACATTCAAAGTCAAACATAACTCATTCGATACAATATAGATGACTGTATTGTATCATATTAACCACAATTGAGAATAATGAAGGATATTGACATAGATGAAAATAATCATCAAAACTATTAAAGATAAATATCCCCCTTTTCTTGAAATCATTTAAAAGTCACACTATTTGTCAATAAGCCATTTCAAAATATATTTTTGAATCAAAGCGTTCCATACCAATTTAAAACATTAAAAATTAATTTTAATTTTAAAATGTTAATGTCCATATAAATAAATCCGTAAAACCATTTTTAAAACATGGACATTAATGGGAAAGATTTAGAATAATAAATATTTAAAACATTTAAAATGATATTTTAGTTAGTGTTCCTAACCAAAATAGCAACACATGAATACAAATAATTGAGGTAATAAATACTTTGTAATATCATTAGAATAAAGGTATTCATGATATACTATGTCAAATTACATTATATACACTATATAAAAGTGATTTGGTGTATAACAACAAAGAAGTCTAAATGGAATGTAAATTGAGATAAAATCTCTTATAAAGACTGTATTCTTAGGTTCGGGATAAATAAACGACACAATTATGTGTGAAAAATATAAATACACTCAATATTATTTGATATTCAGTGTAAATAGGTTTGAGTACATTCACACATATTCTTGTAAAAACAACACCAATGAATTGGATATTTAAATCAACAAATGGAGATTGAGTTAAAATTACTCTTATCAAGTTCATATCGATGACTTGAGAAATTATCAATGGGGTGATTATGTGTATCAAAATTATATCCACAGAACGTGGAGTGGAAATAATGTCATAAGCAACTGAATAGTGATTCCACATATAATCTTGGAGTAAAATAATCAATGAATGTAACGCCCCGACCCCAGCTACCCAGAGTCGGTGCATTACTTCGTAACATTGGCATGATCACAAAAGATCAAGTCTCGAAAGACCGATTAGTTTAGTAGCCTTGGAAACACTAGATACATTCGTAAACGTTACATTACATCATAAAGTGAAAAACTACAATAACAAAGTCTCCATAGTCCACACTCATATCCTCTTCTGACTATCCCTGCAGGTCATTCATAAAATACTTCTTCACATCCTGGAAAATATTAAAACATTGAAAGGGGTGAGCTCAAATGCTCAGTAAGGATAACAATAATGCGGAAGCTTTCATAAATAAACATTAACATTTAAGGCAATGTATAACTAAAACAAAAGCCTTTTAAACATTAACTTCAACATAATATGGCAAAAGTAAAATGAGATAATGCCATTTACTTCTTCACATGGATATTCTACTGGTCGAATAATCACATGCAATATCAATAACCACTTTCATAATGATGGAATGCATAATGCCAGACTATCATAACCACGTAGTCAAGGCCTCGTGCCAAGACCACAAATAAGATTTTGTCAAGGCCTTGTGCCAAGACACTAGTTTGTCTCATGAGACCTGCCGATGCATCGAGGAGCTATAGCGGGCTCCACCCGTCACTTATTAAGTCCAATGCATTCCTCATATGAATAGGTTTAAACATATCATAAACCATAACATAATCATATCACATAAAACATGCATAAAGGAAACATAACATTTCCACATTTCAATCACAAGATATAAATACAACACATTGATATAATAAAAATGCTTTCAAAACCATTTTCAATACCAAAATAAAAGGAAGTTAAAACTTTGTATTTATTTTTCATTAAGAAAAATGATGGCTTGTAGAGGAAGCCGAATCTCAATTAATGGTCACGGCGGCGGAGAAGTCGTTGTCGCCGCATAAGTACGGAAGGAAAACATTCCCTTTTGTCGTTTAGCAAAACGCTTCGTATAAAAAAGATTCCTTTTGAATAAATGTAAAAGTCAAAGGGGTTTATACACCGTATAAAATAAAGTTGTGTATAAAACCAAGTATGCCTCAATGAAAGGAGATTGAGACGAAGTCCTTAAAAAGATCATTTTTAAAATAAAATAGATCTATTATGTGTATTCACTATAGGTACACATAAAGAAAGTAAAAATACAAAATAGGACATAATAACATCATGACATAATTTGAAAGTAGGAGATTAACCCAAAGAATGGAAGTTGGGTTAAGAAATTCCCTTACCTTGTGTCCGACTTGACTCAACCGTTCTTTAACCTCCTGAATAATAAACTAGAGTTAATATATACCTTATTAAGAACCATTCTCAATTTCATTATCCTTATTATATCACTTATTACAATGATATGATCATTATGTAATTATTTAAGTTAATAACGGTCGTTTTGTCGACCTTTGGTACTTGAGTCAAAAATAAACTTCTTATGATTACAAGTTGTTAATGTGGTGAAATATCCATTATATTCATAATTTAGATGTCATATATATCTTATATATCCAGTATATACATTCATTTATAATATTACGTAACATTTAGAGGTAAGAAATGAAATGCACCGTTCATGGAGACGGTAAGCCGTACGTACGCATGAACGCTACTTTCATTTCAATTTCATATTTAATGGAACTAAATCATAATGATATAAATGTATAATATAATTCCAGTATAATATAGTGTATAATACCATTTACTCCATCCTTTATACATCCCACATATGGCATTTACGATTCAAATCACTTTGAGGGGGCGGTAGTCCGCACTTCCTAAAATGAAATTATCGCGTTTTACCCATAATGGAAATCATAAAGTATGCCATAAATGAGAAATACAGAAGCATAAGTAAAACAAAAACATATTATATATCATATATATAAATAGTGACATCTTAATGGCTACCTTTGAAGGTGTTATATGAGTGTTGAACAATCATCGCTTCGTGAGGCAGAAATTCCCCATCCACAGAAACCGTATGTTCTTTAACCATTAGATGTAGGTGTGTGTAAGTGTAGCTCGAATCCTTCTTATAACAACATCCTAGTATATTGAGGATACTGGTGTTGTTACAAAAGAAATGAATAAAAAGAGTTTAGGGGGTTGGAGAAGAAAAATAAAACAAAACAACATTATAAAAGACATTACCTCAAAATCGGGTAACTCTTTTTGATTTGAGCCAAAGGCTTCCTTGGGAAGAGTTCTGCCCAAAGTGAGGATTCTAGGAGTAAGAGAGGGATGTTGGGAGAGTATTTGGGCAGAGGTTGGCCGAGCCAAATGGCTTGATGGTGTGAATAAGGTGGGAGAGGTGGGGGCCTTTTATAAGTGGAGTGGAGGGGCACTTTTGGAAAGTAATGAAATGTTACATTATTTCAAAATGCTTTTCGGATTCTAAAGGTCCCACATCTATATAATTCGAGGCTAAGGTGATAAGGTTTCGTAATATCTTCATCCAATAGGCTTTGGACAAGTGTAAGCCTCGGATTTTGCATTATCTTCTCATTTTATTTAAATCGTCAAATAATGATGTCATCGCTGCATCATTATTATGTCATAAATACTTTAATTTATATAATGTCTAAAAATTATAAAACAAATACTATGATGTAGGAAATCTTTTTAGCTTTCCAATGACTATTTATAATCAAAATTTGGACTTGTATAACCCCAATTAAAAATTGTTTTAGTAGAACAATTTATGTTAGTGTCATTTTCACTTTAACATTAAATAAAAACTAATTTATGTCATTTCCCAACAAAAGTGGATCCATGGGGTCCCCAAGTTAGGCCATGGCTTGTCTTGGTCTGCCATGACTCAACCAATGAGGTTGGGACATGTGTCTAGGTCATTTAATATTATTAAAGTATTATCTATACCTTAAACTACACTAATTACCACTAATCGCGATTAAGAACTTAATAAGTTACTATTCACCAAAAAAATTATTATAATCTCATTGAACCACATTTTACTTCTTAATGACAACCATGTATGTCGGATTTTTGAAAATCAAATCACAGAAGTGGTAATATTTCATTTAAACGAAAAATCAGTTATTTAACTACCACTTAGTGGTTTCACTATTCATCAAAAATTGAAGTTTCTCAGAACAATGCCAAAATTTCATCCTAAGATATAATTGATATTCCGAATTCAAAAATGATGTCTATTTTACAAAATTCCAAACATATAAGTTGCATTAATTAATTTTATAATTAATTCCCGCTGTTACGACAAATAGCGTGTTTTCAAGAAACAATTTATATCAAAAGATTGGCAATTGTTTATGTCCAAATTCAATGTTAAATTAATTCTAATGACCACCATTGGATAAAATGGTAAAAATATATTCTAATTATACTTTAAAACCATCAAATATTATAATTTATCACTATAAATTATTTTGATTAAAAAAGTTGTTTTAAGTATTTTTCACTATTTATAAAATTTTAGAAGTTCTCAGAAAAATACCAAAAATTCAACATAGGCTAATTTCGATATTACGAATACAAAAATGAAGTCCATTTTGAAATATAAAATTTCTATAATTTTAAAAAGTGGTTATTACTATTCATAACGGCTAGTTTGATTTGTCGCGATGTTTTAGAACTCGAAGTTGCGTACAATGCAAGCTATTGTATTATTGAATGAGAAGCGTATCGTGGAAGCTCGGGGTGTTACATTCTCCCCTCCTTCAATAAATTGCGTCCTCGCAATTTGAAATTTTTCTTGGAAAATAAAAGGTTGAAAAGGGAAAATACCTTTGTGGAAAACCCACATCGGAAATAAGATTAATAAAATTTAGCCTTAATAAGAGGTAAATGGAAATAAGAAAGTCACCACCAAATTATAATCTCGATAAGGAGAACATTGGTGGCAATTAGAGACATATAATTGGAGGAAAAACGTAAATATTTGTAGGGAGTGATTGAGGTCATCAATAACAATCAACTGTCAAATTGAGGGCCTCAAAGCCTTCAATCTATATTGATTTAAAATATCATCAGTTCAACAAGACATAAGGTATTAGGATAACACATTTTTTTGTTTTAATATCCCTTTACTAAAGTTTAAGAATTAATTTATTCATTGAATAAGAGATAGGTATATATATATTTATGCTTGACAATTAGAGTTTCAACCTTCAACTCATCTTTCACTCAAAAAGATAATAGAACTCAAAAATATCATACTTATCCTAATTGTATAAGGTTCAAAATGTTAAAACATACCATTTAGATTAGTAAAATTATTTTGTAATAACCAGGGACTTCCTGTAGGCTAGTGGTAGGAAATAAAGGCTTGTCGCACTTTGATTGTGGGTTCGATTCCTACAGCTTTGTCCGACGCGACGGTTTATGCCCCACCCTGCAGGTTGTCCTTTTCCTAAAACTATAGTATTATAATACTCCAAAAACAATCTTCATTAATTTTTTAACCTTAAACCATACTATCCAATGATCAACTTAATCCACTCCAAAATAACTCTGTCCAGACTTTCTCTAAAATGTCTCTTAATTCCAAAATCAATTGTAGCATCAGATTCCCCATAAAAAGAAAAGTTTCTCTTATTGTCACATACTAAAAATATGATTACCTTAATCATATTAAAACCTTACTGAAATCAAAAAGTACTGCAGTACAATCCTTATATAGATCACATTATTCTAATAACCAGAATATAATCCATGAGTCCAAAAGCACCAATACATTAGTTATTCTGCTTCAACTGTAGTAATAGCATATGATTGTCCTTGATCCCTTGGCCTTTTCTGAGGTAAGTTTCCTTGACGCTTAGGACATTCATTTGCATAATGACCCATTTCTCTACAATTGTAGCATTCAACTTTGACAGCCTCTTTCTTTCCCTTGCAATCACGTGCCTGGTGACCTTTTTCTCCACATTTATAACAGACTCCCATTCCTTTTAGGCAAGTACCAGGGTGATTCTTCCCACAATTATCACATAATGGAAAATCCTTCTTTCCCTTTTTCCCTTTATCTGTCTCTTGTTCCACCGTTCTCTTCTTCTCTTGCTTTACTTTGTTGTCATAAGACTTAGAGAATTCCTTTTCTATCTTGATAGCACATGAGACTATATCTTCGTATGTTGAGAAAGATTGTGACACTAGAGCTCGACGGAGAAATGGTTTTAACCCATCAAAGAAACGATCAATCTTACTTCTTGGGTTACGTATATAATCGGCAGCATGCCTCGCTAACCTTGTAAAGTTAGCCTCATACTTTGCGACATTCTCATCCTCCTTCTGCCTCAAACTCAGAAATTGCCTTTCCATATCTGCTCGATGGTCACGAGGAAAGTATTTTTCTAAGAACAACTCTTTGAACTCTCTCCATTCCATATTCGATACGTCATCATCTTCCTTTGTGTTTTGAATCAGTGACCACCACTGATCGGCATCTCCAGTGAGGCGGTAAACTGCCATGACAACCTTCTCCCTTTCACTACTCCCCAAGGCATGGAATATTTTCTCTAAGGAATTTATCCATTGCTCAGCTATTGTAGGATTTGTACTCCCATTGAAGGTTGGCGGTTGTTGCCTCATGAAACGGTCTAGCATTGATCCTCCACGTTGCGGATCAGGGTGCTCCATACGAGTAAGGTTGTTATTCATAACCTGCGTGAGTTGTCCTAGTATGGTAATAAGTTGATCAGCACCAGTTGTATCTCCACGTCCACAATAATTATCTTGAGTAGGAGGGCAATCCCTACACGGAGTTCGTGCATTGATACAGTTTCCATTCCTTCTACTAGGCGCCATTTCTAAACAATGGCATAATCCAGATTAGTTTATGAATCAAAATACATAATTCCATACTTGTATAATACTTAACATAAATTGAACTATTTATGGATATAATCCATAATCATAAAAAGAAATGTTTCCTTTGAGGAAGTATGTACTCATAAACCTTACATAATGGTTTGTAAAGAAAATGAGAATTATCCTAAGCATATCCCCCGGGAGTGTCATAACCAAGAGTGTAGCAAGGCCCATTGTCGTGCACCAGTTCCCGTTTGAGTCTAGCTCAAAGCGGTGTTTTCGGGTTTTACCCCTAGGTACATCTGTGCCAGAGCCACCTCTACCTGCTCGTATCCAGACAGGGATGTATTGCTCGGAAAACTCACAACATCTCTACAATACTAAAATTCTAGGAAGTTCTTCTATACTAATCCTCAAAGTCTATCTTTGGGCTATGTGCTCTAATCAGAGTTTATCTAAATCTAGCTTCCAAGGTTAGTACTAAACTGCCTCTGATACCAACTGTAACGCCCCGACCCCAGCTACCCAGAGTCGGTGCATTACTTCGTAACATTGGCATGATCACAAAAGATCAAGTCTCGAAAGACCGATTAGTTTAGTAGCCTTGGAAACACTAGATACATTCGTAAATGTTACATTACATCATAAAGTGAAAAACTACAATAACAAAGTCTCCATAGTCCACACTCATATCCTCTTCTGACTATCCCTGCAGGTCATTCATAAAATACTTCTTCACATCCTGGAAAATATTAAAACATTGAAAGGGGTGAGCTCAAATGCTCAGTAAGGATAACAATAATGCGGAAGCTTTCATAAATAAACATTAACATTTAAGGCAATGTATAACTAAAACAAAAGCCTTTTAAACATGAACTTCAACATAATATGGCAAAAGTAAAATGAGATAATGCCATTTACTTCTTCACATGGATATTCTACTGGTCGAATAATCACATGCAATATCAATAACCACTTTCATAATGATGGAATGCATAATGCCAGACTATCATAACCACGTAGTCAAGGCCTCGTTCCAAGACCACAAATAAGATTTTGTCAAGGCCTTGTGCCAAGACACTAGTTTGTCTCATGAGACCTGCCGATGCATCGAGGAGCTATAGCGGGCTCCACCCGTCACTTATTAAGTCCAATGCATTCCTCATATGAATATGTTTAAACATATCATAAACCATAACATAATCATATCACATAAAACATGCATAAAGGAAACATAACATTTCCACATTTCAATCACAAGATATAAATACAACACATTGATATAATAAAAATGCTTTCAAAACCATTTTCAATACCAAAATAAAAGGAAGTTAAAACTTTGTATTTATTTTTCATTAAGAAAAATGATGGCTTGTAGAGGAAGCCGAATCTCAATTAATGGTCACGGCGGCGGAGAAGTCGTTGTCGCCGCATAAGTACGGAAGGAAAACATTCCCTTTTGTCGTTTAGCAAAACGCTTCGTATAAAAAAGATTCCTTTTGAATAAATGTAAAATTCAAAGGGGTTTATACACCGTATAAAATAAAGTTGTGTATAAAACCAAGTATGCCTCAATGAAAGGAGATTGAGACGAAGTCCTTAAAAAGATCATTTTTAAAATAAAATAGATCTATTATGTGTATTCACTATAGGTACACATAAAGAAAGTAAAAATACAAAATAGGACATAATAACATCATGACATAATTTGAAAGTAGGAGATTAACCCAAAGAATGGAAGTTGGGTTAAGAAATTCCCTTACCTTGTGTCCGACTTGACTCAACCGTTCTTTAACCTCCTGAATAATAAACTAGAGTTAATATATACCTTATTAAGAACCATTCTCAATTTCATTATCCTTATTATATCACTTATTACAATGATATGATCATTATGTAATTATTTAAGTTAATAACGGTCGTTTTGTCGACCTTTGGTACTTGAGTCAAAAATAAACTTCTTATGATTACAAGTTGTTAATGTGGTGAAATATCCATTATATTCATAATTTAGATGTCATATATATCTTATATATCCAGTATATACATTCATTTATAATATTACGTAACATTTAGAGGTAAGAAATGAAATGCACCGTTCATGGAGACGGTAAGCCGTACGTACGCATGAACGCTACTTTCATTTCAATTTCATATTTAATGGAACTAAATCATAATGATATAAATGTATAATATAATTCCAGTATAATATAGTGTATAATACCATTTACTCCATCCTTTATACATCCCACATATGGCATTTACGATTCAAATCACTTTGAGGGGGCGGTAGTCCGCACTTCCTAAAATGAAATTATCGCGTTTTACCCATAATGGAAATCATAAAGTATGCCATAAATGAGAAATACAGAAGCATAAGTAAAACAAAAACATATTATATATCATATATATAAATAGTGACATCTTAATGGCCACCTTTGAAGGTGTTATATGAGTGTTGAACAATCATCGCTTCGTGAGGCAGAAATTCGCCATCCACAGAAACCGTATGTTCTTTAACCATTAGATGTAGGTGTGTGTAAGTGTAGCTCGAATCCTTCTTATAACAACATCCTAGTATATTGAGGATACTGGTGTTGTTACAAAAGAAATGAATAAAAAGAGTTTAGGGGGTTGGAGAAGAAAAATAAAACAAAACAACATTATAAAAGACATTACCTCAAAATCGGGTAACTCTTTTTGATTTGAGCCAAAGGCTTCCTTGGGAAGAGTTCTGCCCAAAGTGAGGATTCTAGGAGTAAGAGAGGGATGTTGGGAGAGTATTTGGGCAGAGGTTGGCCGAGCCAAATGGCTTGAAGGTGTGAATAAGGTGGGAGAGGTGGGGGCCTTTTATAAGTGGAGTGGAGGGGCACTTTTGGAAAGTAATGAAATGTTACATTATTTCAAAATGCTTTTCGGATTCTAAAGGTCCCACATCTATATAATTCGAGGCTAAGGTGATAAGGTTTCGAAATATCTTCATCCAATAGGCTTTGGACAAGTGTAAGCCTCGGATTTTGCATTATCTTCTCATTTTATTTAAATCGTCAAATAATGATGTCATCGCTGCATCATTATTATGTCATAAATACTTTAATTTATTTAATGTCTAAAAATTATAAAACAAATACTATGATGTAGGAAATCTTTTTATCTTTCCAATTACTATTTATAATCAAAATTTGGACTTGTATAACCCCAATTAAAAATTGTTTTAGTAGAACAATTTATGTTAGTGTCATTTTCACTTTAACATTAAATAAAAACTAATTTATGTCATTTCCCAACAAAAGTGGATCCATGGGGTCCCCAAGTTAGGCCATGGCTTGTCTTGGTCGGCCATGACTCAACCAATGAGGTTGGGACATGTGTCTAGGTCATTTAATATTATTAAAGTATTATCTATACCTTAAACTACACTAATTACCACTAATCGCGATTAAGAACTTAATAAGTTACTATTCACCAAACAAATTATTATAATCTCATTGAACCACATTTTACTTCTTAATGACAACCATGTATGTCGGATTTTTGAAAATCAAATCACAGAAGTGGTAATATTTCATTTAAACGAAAAATCAGTTATTTAACTACCACTTAGTGGTTTCACTATTCATCAAAAATTGAAGTTTCTCAGAACAATGCCAAAATTTCATCCTAAGATATAATTGATATTCCGAATTCAAAAATGATGTCTATTTTACAAAATTCCAAACATATAAGTTGCATTAATTAATTTTATAATTAATTCCCGCTGTTACGACAAATAGCGTGTTTTCAAGAAACAATTTATATCAAAAGATTGGCAATTGTTTATGTCCAAATTCAATGTTAAATTAATTCTAATGACCACCATTGGATAAAATGGTAAAAATATATTCTAATTATACTTTAAAACCATCAAATATTATAATTTATCACTATAAATTATTTTGATTAAAAAAGTTGTTTTAAGTATTTTTCACTATTTATAAAATTTTAGAAGTTCTCAGAAAAATACCAAAAATTCAACATAGGCTAATTTCGATATTACGAATACAAAAATTAAGTCCATTTTGAAATATAAAATTTCTATAATTTTAAAAAGTGGTTATTACTATTCATAACGGCTAGTTTGATTTGTCGCGATGTTTTAGAACTCGAAGTTGCGTACAATGCAAGCTATTGTATTATTGAATGAGAAGCGTATCGTGGAAGCTCGGGGTGTTACAATGAAGTTCGCGTAAAGCCGAATGAGTGGAAATTGAAATTTCAAATTCCCTTATCGATTTGGTAACTTATGAAACTTACACCAATGAACGAAGTATCATAAAATTATGATGTAAATATGAATAAATTAATGTATATTACACAATTAATACAATCATGGGTAGTACACACACCACATCCAATAAATAAGTGGTGAACAATGGAAATCCCACAGAATTAAAAGTGAGATAAGAAACCCCTTACTTTGTACTTTTTCATTGGTCGAGGGTAGGTTAACCTCATGTATAATGGTGAAATAATTTTTATTTAATTATACAAGAATTATATACATTAATATGATATCATATATGATCTTTTAACATTGATTTGTTAATAATATCTTAGTATTATCATCATTTTTGGTGTTAATGAATTCATTTTCCTTTATATTATTTGTTATGTGAGCCATATTGTTTATGGATGGGATGTATCTTATTCATATCAATAATTATATCATGTCTCTAAACATTATTTTTAATCATCAAATGAAATTTAGTCTTGAATGGATACAATGGGGAATTAATCTCATCGCGTTCGTGGAGACAGTAATCCGTACGTACGCACGAGCGACAATATTACTCATTTGATATTAAAATAATATATAATTGGATGTTATATCATATATACAGAATAATTATCATGTTATATTTATTATTTACATGAATTACACTTCATTATTATACCCATCCAAATAATAACGTATTGAATAACAATTACACCACGACGTGGAGACAGTAATCCATACGTACGCACGTATGGTAACATGTCATTAAAAGGATGGATAGAATAATGAAGATGGATGTAACATATTTATAATAACTTCACAGTATATAGATGATATTGGATTTATAATTTTATAATGAAAATAAAAAAAGAAGAAGAAGTAGATGAATAGAAAAACTTGAAAGTGGGTGGTGAAATTATTACCTCTTCTTTGGGTTCTTCCTTTTGATTTGATCAAAAGGGCCCCTTAAGTTGTCTTTCTGACCAAAGGTGGGACTCTAGTATGAATTGAGGGAAGTTTAGAGGATATTTGGGTAGGGTTTTTCCAATAAAAAGGATTTTAAGGTGTAAATTAGTGAGTAGGGGTGCCCTTTTATAAGAGGGGTGAGGGGACATTTGGAAAAGCTAGAAATATTATTTTATAATAATTTCATATTCATTTTCTAATGGCTAAAAAGTGGATTATTTAAATTTTAATGTGGGGTAGGTCTAAAACCACTCAACTAATAGGTTTTAGACAGGTTTGGTTCACTATATTAACTTTATCTTTTTGATTTAACTCTTAGTTAAATAGTTTGACATTTACCATGTCTCTTTTTATTTTTATATTATATATTTAATAAAAATACTATATACTTCCAAGAGACCCCACATGTGGTCCATTAATGATACACCTATCATTATAGAAGTCTTATGGCCAGTCATTAGATTTTTAGGAATAGAAAACCAATTAAAAATATAATATTTGTTTAAAAACTCATTTATGTCAATTTTGTCACTATTTATTAATTGATTTTTGATAAAGTCTTAAATACATTATTAATTCTAACCAAGTTCATTGAATAAATCCTAAAATTTCATATTAACCAATTAAATTTGTGTATGTCATCTAAATGTTCAAATTATATTTATTTTAACATTTATAATACCAATTATTTGATTCATTCATTAATAAGGAAAATATTGCATCATTATTTTGTCGTAAATAAATTTAATTATTCAATGTGTATAAATTATAAATAAAATACCATTATATAGGAAATTTTTTTATCTTTCTAATGAATATTTATAGTCTAAAATATAACATATATGACCTTATGTAAAAATTGTTTTGCTAAAATATATATGCTTTTGTCATTTTTGTATTAACTTTAACATAATTAATATAATCTGTCATTATCACTTACAAGTGGCTCTGTGGGGTCCCAAAATCGACCCAAAGATGCCCATGGTCGGACATGTGTCAAACAATTGGGCTAGGACACGTTTTAGAGTAATATAATATTATTATAACATTATTTGTTTACCCTTATTTACCCGATTTACCCCGTAACCATGGTAAATAAAATATTTACAGAAGTAATTATTCAAAATGTCTACAAATAAAAGTTACCTATTTAAAAAAATTTTCACTCATGATTCTAAATATGGAATCCATATTTCTAAATTCAAAACAAATAAGTGGAAAGAATTAATGTAAAATTAATTCCGTTGTCAAAACAAAGAGCATGTTTTTTAAGAAATAATAACTATCAAAAGATTTACACTTGTTTATGTCTAGTTTAAAGTTGAAATTACATCCAATTACCAATATTTGATTAAATGGTAAAAATATTTTCTAATTATACTTTAAAACCTCTCAATGGTATAATTTATCACAAAAAATTATTTGGATTAAAAAAAGTTGTTTTTAATTAATGTTTAATATTTTTCATTATTCATCAAAATTTGAATGTTTTCTAAAAAATACCAAAAATTTACCCTAGGCTAATTTAGATATTCCGAATCAAAAAATGATGTCCATTTTGAAAGATAAAATTTATAAATTTTCAAAACGTGGTTATTACTATTCATAGAGGCTACTTTGATTGGTTGTGGTGTGTGTTAGAACTCGGAGTTGCATACAACACATTCTACTATATTATTCAAAGGTAAGTGTTCCGTGGAAGCATGGTGTGTTACATTTCTTATACCTAACATTTATCTATCAATTCTATTAATTGAAACAATTTCGTACAATCCATTACCAACTAATCATTGTATGTTTGTCATGTGTCCAGGTCCATCTGAAATTTAAGGAAAATATGACCATTGGAGAGAGGCCAATCGTTGGGAAATATTGCATATAAATACAAGCTCATTTTAATGAGAAACGTTCATTGTAAAGAGTGGATAAACTTGATGAATGTGAAATAGTTGTAAAGTGATTTCTAGAGAGAGAGTCTCTTACAAATTTCAGTGCTTCGTGTGGATGTCGTGAACAACTTGTTCAGGCGTGAACAACTTGTTCAGACTTTCTTAGTGAAGAATCCAATCGTGATGATCATGGGCTTCCGGGTCTGGAAGGCATAGGTTCCGATTTCCTTTTAAATCAAGGGCTTGTGGGGATAGCAAGACAGATACCGATCATCAGATTGAGGGATTACCTGGGTGTGGGTATGATATAATTTATTGAAATTAGAAATCAAGAAACCTTTATCCACGGTTTTTGGATACCCTTATCTTTGGGTTAAAAGATTCCTATTGTTACTTGTTTTCTTTTATAAGTTGTTTTAATTCTGTTGTTGTATCTTAACTTTGATAAATTTAGAAAGTATAACTTTCTTATTCTTTGTGATTCTGTTACTCTGATTATATTTCATATTCTATACTCTTTAAGGTAGAATCATTATTTCAAGAATAATAGAAAAGGTTTCCTTAAGAGGTCTTGTTAATGTTTTTTAACCTTGTTAATATTAAATTTAAAGGTTCAAAAGGAATTTTTAAAGTATACAATTCACCCCCCCCCCCCACACTTGTATATTGAGCATCAATAATCTTATTTAGATCCTATAATTGGTATCAGAGCAGATTTCTGAAATACTTATATCCATATATAAGTTTTCATGCTCATGTTTTCCTTTTCTTAAGTTCTTTATATTTGTTCATAAACATTTACTACAAATAATATTTTTGTGGAAAGGAATCTCTTTTAAGTATAGAAGGCATTCATTTTGGATCCATAGATAATCTCAATCCAACTATACCACCGATCTTTGATGGTGATGACTATGAGTATTGGAGAGAAAAAATGAATACCTTTTTGATAAACACTGGTTTTGAAAACTACATTATGTTAAACAGAGACTATAAGATTCCTGATAAGGAACATAGAACCTTTACTAATCCAGAAAAGGTGGAATATAAGTTGAACTTTATGGTACAAAATATTTTGTTATGTTCCATTACTTGTAACATATATAGCCATATTTCATCCTGTGAAGATGAAAATATTTTTTGGAAGAAGCTTGTAGTAACTGACTTTGGAACTTCCAAAGTTATTGAAACTAGAAGAGCAATGCTCAGGGCTGAGTATCATGGTTTCTACTTCCCTTAAGAAGAACTTTTATGTAAGGTATAACAAATATTTATGAATATTGTCAATAGCCTACAATCCATGGGTGAGAAAGTTTTAGATGATTAAGCTCTTATAGACAAGATTATTGACATCATGCCTAACGAATGGGAATCCAAGAGGACTGCTATAGATGAGAATAGGAATGTTACATATATTTATCTTGATGAACTGTTTGGAACTCTTCTTTATCATGAAACCAGAATGAAGAGAGATGCTGATAATATCAAGGAGAAGAATGGAAATGGAGGTGTTTATTTTACAACAACTTCAAATGATATAAAGGCGAAGACTCTTGAGAGAATTACAATTTCAAAATCTAAGAAGGTCAGTATTCAATCAGAATCTAGTGAATGTAATGCTTCAGAAAATGAGTTAGAAAATCCTGCTCAGAGTATGAACAAGATGATCGGGGATAAGAACAATTAATATAGATACAATAAGAAAGATAGAAAAGATAGAAAAAATGAATAAGTGACTTGCTATTAATGTAGAAGAACTGGTCATATTAGACCTGATTGTCCCTTGCTTAAGAAGAGAGATAAGAAAGTTAGTAATTCTGAAAGAAACAAGAAATAGTTTTACAGATCAAAGCATAAGAACGTCCTGGAAGCCAATGACACTTGGAGTGCCAGTGGTGGAGATTCTTCTAATGATTTTTCAGTATATGAATCTTCCAGTAATTAGAATATTGGTCTAATAGCCAGAGCTCCATTTCAAAATCATTGTCTTATGGCTACGGTATGAACTGCTGAATCCTTAATCAATATGTTTTTCAGTGAAATTTTTCCTAATAAAAGTTTTTCCTCAGATGATGAATTTTCTTCATCAGATAACCATAATTATTTTCCTTCTTATGATGAAGTTTCTAGATTTTCTAAGTTGTTAGAGAGAATAAATTGTAATGTTTCTAAGAAACATGATAAATAAAGTTCTAGAGAATCTATTTTAACAGAATAAATTTTAGATCTTTCAAAATATCTTGTTGAGAAAAATGTTGTTTTAGAAAACCTTTCTAAGAAACATAAAGGAGTTAATTCTGAGAAGAATAAACATTCTGAGGATCTTAAGAATCTTCTTTTAGAAAAAGATGTTTCCTTGGATAATCTTAACTCTAAATGTATTGTTCTTCAGGATAAGAATTTAGTCCTAAGACTAAAATCTGAGATATTTTCCTTGAAAAATTTCTTTCAAAATTCACTTCTAGTAAGGAAAAGTTTGACAAGATGTATTCCTAGATCTGACCTCATGGTAATAGTCAGGGTTTAGGTAATTCTCATGAAAACCCTATTTTTAAAAATAATTATTTTGTTCCCTGTAGAGCCCCTTTTTTTACTAAATGAAAAAGTGGTGGGCATTGGAAGAAACATTTTTCTTTAAATAGAGTTCAATCCCTTGGGTTTCATAAAGCTTATTTTTTCAAACAAATATGGATACCCATGCCTTTGTTATCTAATAGTCCCAGATCCAAGAAAGATTGGATTCTGAAGACCTAACTCTTTCTTTTTAAGGAAAATAAAGGAAGTACCAACAACATATGGTACATGGATAGTGGTTGTTCCCGACACAAGACTGGTAACAAATACTATTTCAAGAATATTTTTAAAAACCCAGTGGAATGGTAACATTTGGTGAAAACTCTCAAGGATAAATTGTTGGTATAGGTAAAATTATTCTTCTTGGAAAAGCTATTATTTCAAATTTTCTTTTAGTAAAAGGCCTTAGACACAAGCTCATTAACATAAACCAATTATGTGATGAACGTTACCTTGTGAATTTTAGAAATGATAAATTTTTATTTCAAAACTCCAAGGATGAGTTTATTCTCTCTGCCCTTCGGCATGAGAATTTGTACATCTTAAACCTAGATGACCTTAGAAGTAATGATCTACCTTTCCTTAGTGAATTTTAAGATCAATCATGGATTTGTCATAGGAGAATAAGACATTGTAACCTAAGAAATCTTAGTATGCTTTCTAAGAAAGAACATGTTCATGATCTACTGGAACATAAGTTTTATTCTTCAAAAGTCTATGATCCTTGTCGATATGGAAAGAAACATAAATCTAGCTTTAAATATATAAGTTAAGTTACAACATATAATGCCTAATAGTTAGTGCACATGGATTTATTTAGTCCAACACGAACTATAAGTACTGGAGGAAAATACTATATGTTATTCCTAGTTGATGGCTATACTAGATTTACATGGGTGTATTTTCTCGCAATGAAATATGAAGCTTTTTCAAATTTCAAAAACTTTAGAGCTCAAGTTAAAAATGAGAAAAACCTACCATTGATAACTATTCATAATGATCATGGTGGAGAATTACAAAATACTGATTTTGAAACTTTTTGTAGTAAAAAGGTATTACTCACAAGTTCTCAGCTCCAAGAACACCTCAACAAAATGGTGTTGTCAAAATAATAAATTGCATTCTTCAAGATATGACTAGAACCATGTTGAGTGAAAATTATATAGATATTCATTTTTTGGATGAAGATGTAAGTACTTCTTGTTATACTATAAATTGAGTTTTAATAAGACCATTTCGTAATAAAACAACATATGAGTTGTGGACTAGCCGAAATCCAAAAGTATCTTACTTCTTAAGATTTTTTTGCAAAGTATTTATCTTGAATACCAAGGATAAATTACATAAATTTTCACACAAATTCAATTAAGGAGTTTTCATATGTTACTCTACTAACTCTAAGGCATATAGAGTTTTTAATAAAAACACTTGCACTTTGGAAGAAACAATACAAGTTAATTTTGATGAAAATGATCCTTTTGTTTTCAAACAACCTGAATCTTTTCCTGATATAATTTCCAAATGTGGTCACCAACATTTGATAGAAGATTTTTCAGACAAGGACAATGTTCAAGAAAATGGTTCTGAAACATTTACTCCTATAGATTTTCTAACTTAT
Source organism: Viscum album (assembly GCA_963277665.1). Lineage (NCBI taxonomy): Eukaryota > Viridiplantae > Streptophyta > Magnoliopsida > Santalales > Viscaceae > Viscum > Viscum album. The sequence goes on along the minus strand of OY728138.1, from coordinate 1,697,069,576 downwards.
GTTGATGAAGCGGTTTTTCAAAATCCATGTCAGTTGTTACTTAGGAATAATGCCATTGATAATATCATTGTAAATGTTAACCAACCAGTAAGAACAAGAAGTTCTTTATGAAATGAAGTTGAACATATTGCATTTATTTACCAATTTGATCCAAAGACTCATGAAGAAGCCTTGGGTGATGAATATTTGATAAAGGCTATGCAAGACGAACACAATGAATTCATAAGGAACCATGTTTGGACCTTGGTTGAAAAACCTAAGGAAACTTATGATATTAGAGTAAAATGGGTTTTTAGAAACAAATGTGATAAAATTAGATACATTGTTAGAAATAAAGAAAAATTGGTTGCAAAAGGCTATAATCAACAAGAAGGCATATACTATGACGAAACCGATGCACCTGTAGCCAGACTTGAATCTATTCATATTATTCTATCCTTTGCAGCATTATTTATTTTTAAACTTTATCAAATGGATGTGAAGTGTGATTTTCTTAATGGTTATGTACTAGAGGATGTCTATGTAGATCAACCCCGTATCTTTGAAGATTCAAAATATCCTAATCATGATTATAAACTTACCAAAGCTTTATATGGACTTAAAAAATCCCCTACTGCTTGGTATAATAGACTTTCTGGATTATTGCTTCAAAATAACTATGTTAAGGGAACTACTGATCCAACCATTTTCATTAAGAAAAATGATAAAGATGTATTGATTGTTCAAATTTATTTTGATGACATTATCTTCAAATCAACTCAGGAATCCTTAACTCATTCGTTTGTGAATCTTATGAAATCTGAGCTTGAAATGAGTTTGATGGCTGAGTTAACATTTTTTCTTGGTTTTTAGATTTCACAAAAACTAGAGGGAACTTACATATCTCAACATAATTATATCAAATATATTTTAAATAAATTTGGTTATGACAACAGAAAGAGTATAAGTACTTCTATTGGAACCTGTAATACTCTTGATATTGAGGAATCAGGGAAACCTGTAAATCAAGCATCTTATAGAGGGATTTTAGGAAGTATAATATACATAACTGCTATTCAACCTGACCTAATGTTTTATTTTTTCTTATGTGAAAGATTTCAATAAAATAATAAAGAATCCCATTTAAAAGCTGTGAAAATAATTTTCTTGTATTTAAATGGATCTTTATATTTGGGACTATTTTATTCCTCTAGAAATGTTTTTGAACATAAAATTTTTTCTGATGCTGACTTTGGAGGTTGTAAAAAAGATAGAAAAAGTACATCTGAAACTTGACATTTCTTAATAGATTCCTTAGTTTCTTAGTCTTGTAAGAAACAAAATTCTGTAGCACTTTCCACTGCTAAAGTTGAAAATGTAGCAGCTGGAAGTTGTTGTGATCAAGTGTAGTGGATGCAACACACACTCACAGACTATGGTATGAGTTTTACTAAGACTCAAATTATTTGTGATAACACAAGTGCCATTTCCCTAAGTAAAATCCCTACATATCACTCTTGTGTAAAGAATATATATATTATAAATCAGTTTCTTAGGGATCACACACTCAAAGGTGATAGTATTCATCAATACATTGGAATGTAAGAGCAACTTGCTGATATTTTCACAAAGCCTCTACCTTCCGATAGATTTGAACATATTAAATAGATGCTAGGAATGGTTTCTATAAGGAAATAATTCATTTCTACTTCTTGTTTAAATCATCTTCTAACATTAGGTTACTCATTATTTCAGGGGGAGTACATATGTTTGTTTATTTTTATTTCTTGGAAAATTTCGGATTTGAAAATTTAAGATTTGAAAGTTTTCGATTTGAAAATTTCCTATTTTAAAATTTCGGATTTGAAAATTTCGGATTTGAAAGTTTCAGATTTAAAAAATTCGGATTTATAAACTTCGGATTTGAATATTTCAGATTTGAAAATTTTGGATTTGAAAATTTTGGATATGAAAATTCAGATTTGAAAATTTCGGATTTGATAATTTTGGAATTGAATATTTCAGATTTGAAAATTTGAAAATTGAAAATTTCGGATTTGAAAATTTTGGATTTGAAAACATCCAAGACAAATTCTTATAATACCGATAAATCTCTCAGAGTACTCAAAAATGTAATCATTCTTACTCTTTATCATAAGTTTTAGTTGTTGGTATTTCAGAATTTATTAAATTTTACTTTACATTACTTCAAAAGATCAGAATCTACATTTTTTGTATCTATTCATAACTATCAGATCAGATTATAATTTTATCAGTCGTTTGATTATCTTATGGAAGTTCAAAAGTCATAGCGATGTCTATATAAGAGGTGCCTCATTTTCAAGTATCGCACCATCCTTACTGTTCTCAGTGCCGAAGCTCTGCTTCTATCAATGTTTTCTTCCCTAACTTTTCCCTCACCCTGAATGACTCTGAAATCCTCAGCAGATCAGATGTTGGTTTCCATGGAGATAAAGGACTAGTCAATCTTTAGAGAATGGTTGTTATGCCCCAACTTCTTTGCTAAATATGATTCCCTTATTTCTAAGATGATAAGATCTAATCGATGGGAAATCATTTGTGTGGCTAAGGAGAAATCTCAGGATTCGTTTTATCCTGACCTGCTTGTCCAATTCAATGAATCAGTTTATTTCATCCAAAAGGATGTTAAGGATCTGTTTAAGTTCAAATGCTATGATAAGACATATTCAGTCCCCTAAAAGAAGGCTGCAAATGTTCTTAACATACATTATGAAGGGGAAGTTATTCTATATTCTCCAAAACAGCACAAGAAGGATGTTTCTTTTGAACAGGTTATAGATCTTGATTATCTTGGTCTCAAGTATGTTAAAAATCCTAATATTACAAATCTTTTAATGAATCACAAGATGGTGTCTCTCTGGATGGAATGATTTCTTATTCAAATAATGTGAGATATGGATTCTCTAAAGATATTTGATATCTTCCTTTTAGACGTTCTTGTCAACAAAAGGAATGTCAATATGGTGAAGTATATCTTTCTTACCATTCATGACATAAAATCCAGATCTATTATATCTCAGATCCTTATGCACTCAGCTACTATTTCAAGGATAATTTTTATGTGTCTTCATGAACTGAATGATTCATTACGATCAGTCTCAAAGCCTTTCAAGATTTTTTTAATTAATGATGACACTCTAAGAATGATGAAGGTAGAGTTTATTCCAGAAGAGAAAAACTTTGTATAAATCGTTTTCCATAACAAGGGGGATGTTTCGGAATCCTTAAAGTCAGTTTCCAAGAAAAGGAAACATGAAGAACCAAGGAGGATAAGGCCTCGAAAATAAATCAGTTGCAATGTGGAGAGAAATAGCAGCCACTAGAAAAGAAGGAGATCCTTATTTCGGGTTGAATCCTAAGGAGGCTAAGGCCTTGAAAATAAATCATGCTGAAATTATTGAGAAAGAAAATAAGGATATTAAATTAAAAAAGAAATCTCAGGAAGTACTCGAATCTCCAATTGCTCATAAGAAACCAGTGGCCACTCCAGAGATCCAAGAAGCTATGAAAGTCATTTCTTTATCAAAACTAGTTCATGAAATGGAAGATCAGATAATCCAAGATGATGATGATGATGATTTTTTAGGGGAATTGAAAGATTATATTGGAACCCCTTGGATTTTAGGTTCCAAATCTATAGTAAAAGTCGAATAACAAGTTTAAGAATAATTTTAGGAATAAATAGGAGTTTAGGAAGAGAATTAAGTTGAATGTGAAGACGAAGTTTGATTTGAACTAGATGAAGAAGAAGAGAAAGAACAGGCTGAACAACAAGGTGAAGAAGAAGACAAACTTCAAGAAGAAGAGGGACAAGGAGGATCTCAAAAACATGATTTTGAAAAAGGAGAATATGAATAGGGAGATCGAAATGTTTTTCATGTTTCAAATGAAAAATCATCAATTCGAGACCCTATTAAAGGTAAGAATGTTTTGATTGCTTCATCTGATAAGGAAACACCTCATAAGTCTTCCAAGAGATTAGAAACACCAGCTTCCTTAACACCAAAAGGATTTGATAAAGGAAAATATTTTTTAGGATCTGAGTCCTCTTCATTTTTTTAAAATGTCATTGTCAAGCTATCTTTAAGAAAGTTGGTCTCCACTATTTTGGTTCTTGAAAACAGAGATGCCGAGAGTCAAATTATGCAAGAAACCCTGAATAAAAATATGAAATCCACCAATATTCTTATGGAAATGGTTGTCAAGCAAGAAGTAGAATTTAGTAATCTTTTGACTGATTACAAAGCTCAGAAGGTGACATGTAATAAAGGCTTTAACCATACCAAAACCATCAATGAAGAACATAGGATGTTTGGTGATTTCATGGATTCAAAAGAGAAAGATTTTAATACTTGTGAATCCGAGCTCAACAAGGTTAAGGCTTCAATATCTGATAAGGGTAGTCAACTCAATTCTGTTCCTCGATCCATTAGTAGTGAGAAGGGAGTTAGAGCTGAATTAGATAAAAAGGTTCTTATTCAAGAAGAAGGGATTTTGGAATTAGAAAAGAAGAACCAGGATTAAGATATCATGCAGAAGAAGATTCAAGTATATCTTAAGGAAGGTAAGAATCCCAAAGCCCTGATAAAGAAGATCTATTCTGAGTAGAATAAAAATGGATGCCTTTTATTTACATTCTGATGTTTTGATGTACTATAATCCGTATTTCTAAAATTTTCTTAAGAAATTTCTTTCATATCATTATTTTCCTTTCGAATGTATTCTTGTTTAACCTTACAAGTGCATCTTTTACTTCTCCATTCCATTCTATATTTTTGAAAATCACAAAGGGGGGTAATTTATTTAAAGAAATAATTTAATCACCGAGAAGGAGAATCTATTAAGGGGGAGCATGGAAAGAAAGGATAATGTCCATGTAAGGGGGATTTTTCTTGAAAGAAGAAATTTTTATCTAAGGGGGATATATTCCCTTAAGAAAAAATAACTTAAAAGATCAAGAATATGATCCTTGGGAAACATGACTGAAGGGGGAGGTAGTCGTATTCATCTATAATCTCATTCAAAGGGGGAGATAAGTTTTTCATAATTCTTTATCTTTGTCAACATATTCATCCTTAGAAAAAATTTTTGTGCCTTCCAAAAAGTGGGAGATTATTGAGTCAATAAGGTTATCTTATGACTTCTCCATTCCTTAAGGTCTTATGTTTTGAAAATCACAAACACCTTTTCTTTAGTTCCTTCTTTAAGTTCTGAATTTGTCATTCTGGAATTGTTATTCTATTATACTTATAGATATATCATTATGTTTTTTCATTCTGTTAGACTTATGATTTTTCATTCATTTTTTATGATTCTAATTCCGGTGTATATATGATGTCGATATTCAATACAGATTCTGGTGTATATATTATGTCGATCTTCAATACTGATTCCGGTGTATATATGATGTAGATCTGCAATACCGATCCAGTGTATATATGATACTGATCTTCAATACTAGATCTGGTGTATATATGATGCTGATCTACAAGATACCGAATCTATTGTATATGTGATACCGATTTTATGATTCCAATTCCGGAAAAAAAGAGATAACTATTTTTCAAACCGATTTACTTTTCATTATGATTTTGTGTTCTTGATATTGTTTTTCCTAAGAATCAGTTTTCTTGATTTCTTAAAATTTTTCTTTCTTAGTAATGTTAGAGTTTCCCAATGTATCATTCCAATGATATCAAATTCCAAGATTTCTTAAACCTGACATTTATCTATCATTTCTGTTACTTGAAACGATGACGTAGAATCTGTTACAAATTAACAGTTGTATGTTTTCCACGTGTCTAGGTCCCTCTGAAATTTAAGGAAAATATGACCATTGGAGAGGAGCCGACCGTTGGGAAACCATGCCTATAAATACAAGCTCATTTGAATGGGAAAAGTACATTGTAGAGAGTGGATGAACTTGATTCATTTGAAATAGTTGTAATGTGATTTCTAGAGAGAGAGGATATTACAACTCTCAGTGCTTTGTGTGGATGTCATAAATTATTTTTTCTGGCGTAAAAAACTTGTTCAGACTTGCTTAGTGCAGACTCTGATCATGCTAATTTTGGGCTTCCATTTCTGGAAGACAGAGGTTCCAAATTCCTTCTAAATCAAGGGCTTGTGGGGATATCAATACAGAAACCGATCTTCGGATTTAGGTATTACCTGGCTTTGGGTAAGACACACTTTCTTAAAAGTATAAATCATGGATCCTTTATCCAAGGTTGTTGGATACCCTTCTCTTTGGGTAAAAAGTATCTTCTTGTTACTTGTTTTCTTTAACATGTTTTTTTTAATTCCACTACTATATCTTAACTTTGTTAATGTTAGAAAGTATAACTTTCTTATACTTTGTAATTCTGTTACTGTGATTATATTTCAAATTCTATATGCTTTAAGGTGGAATCGTTATTTTTAGAAAAATAGAAATTGTTTCTTTAAGAGGTCTTGTGAATGTTTGTTTAACCTTACTAAACATAAATTTAAAGGTTCCAATGGAATTTTTAAAGTATACAATCCACCCCCCTCTTGTATGTTGAGCATCTACATTCTTATTTCGATCCTACACTACGAAAAGTTGGATATAATATCATATATACACACATCACCACATAACCCCATCCAATCAATGCATGAAGGTCCTTATGTAGAAAATTTCAAACCACATGATGTAATTTCTCATCCCCAACACTAGCCCAACTCTAGAAAATGTCTCTCAAGGTCAACTTTGACACACCAACATTCATAATGATTAAAAAATTATATTGGGAAATAATTAAATATATTTTTACATTGATAGGGGATATTGTATTACAGGCTCTCCACTATATAGTTTTTTATCTGAACACTACACTTTGGAGCATCACTAAGGCCCATAATAAAAAGAGCACTAGTTATCAAACACACATGTTATAATAATACTCCCTTGTTTCCGAAAAAACATGATAATTATTCTATTAATTTCATACTAGAGTAATCAGATTATTATCAAATGTCTTTTCACTCTAATCATCAATACAAACCATATTATTTTAGAATTATGGGTAAACATCGACCATTGAATCAAGAATTTAGGTTAAATGATAGGGATCCATATTATTTCATTGAAGATACTATACCTAAAACACATTGAGCATGAAACAAATACATTGAGGAAGGTATAATAGGTACATTAATCTACTAATATGCTCCACATTCTCTAACGGATGCATAACACTGGATGTCAATTTCCCCTTACATTGAATATGATGTTGTCCCAATACACATGACACTAGTAAGAGTTCCTGATCAACTACCATCAACTAAATAGGATGGAGTCACCAATCGATATATGACCTATGGTATCTCAGAGAATTTATCGACTTCTTCTTAGTCTTTTGAATATGGAAAGAGATATACAGTATGAGACATGCATCAATAACTATAGACTCTCCATGTTATAGCCAACACATCAGGGATTAGCAAGGTCTAACAAAAAATACCTCAATAACATTAATATAAATAAATGTCTGAAATTTATTTAAATATTAAAACACCACAAGTGAAAAAAAATTCCCCCACGAACCCCCAAAATATATTATAAAAAACAACAATTAATTTAATATCAAGATTAAAAGGACCTACTTTTTCAATCAGGTATGGATCCTTTAAAAAAAATTTCTAAATCTTTACTATTGACCTAATATTGATTCCTAATCAGTTTGTTAAGGTTTTTAGGGTATCAGGGGCTAGTTCGAAGCCTTGAACCCATCTTTTTGGATGAAACAGACCCTGCAGATGGTTTAGAGTAAACCATGATGGATTTCCAAACAGTTTCCCAATTCATTTGAAAGGTGGTTATCATGGACAGTGGCTCATCGCATGGTTGGCGCACGGCAGTGCAACCAAACCATGAGAACGCCCTGTTTTCCTAGGTAAATTTGCATGGGTGGCACATAGTTTTATCAAGTTGTGCAGAGGAAGACTTTTTGGGCAGAACCATCTCGCACGGTTTGCGTACTGGTGAAAAAACCATGAGGATAAATCATGTGAAGGCTAAAAACCTGTGTAAAATTTTGAAAAGGCCCTTAATGATCTATTAATCCTCCTTATTCTTAATCTAAGGAAAAGAATTATTTTCCTCCCTTTTCACCCATTTGGAGCTTTTTGATAGCCAAATCTAGGGACCAAGAGATATAATTTTTCCATCATCTAATCGAGATTTCGTTAATCACGTTGGATTCGCAATGGTAAGTAATGAAGTCCTCTTTAGCCATACATATTCTATTTCACTCTTGACCTAGATATTTTCAAATTAGTGATTTTTACCTTTTCTTAGATCTACTCTAATCCGAGAACTATCAAGGGATGATACTGGAGGAGAAGGCTCATTCAACCGTAAGGTGGGTGGTCTATAACTCATCCATAAAGTTCATTGTTTTTGAAATATTTGTGTGGGGCCGAATAGTTTCATTTGAAACTGTTTCTTTAATTAACATGCCATGATTATAAAAATTATAATCGTATGGTTATGCTATTTCCAAATATGTTATTTTTTATTAGTGGTTTCACCCATAACTCAATCTTACTCATATCAAAGGTTATTCCATAATTGGGTTTTTAGTTTTTGGAATATTTGATCCACTATTCGAGTGTGCATTTACTAGACCTTTCTAATGGTGATTCTTCGCATTATAAATGGCTTGTTATTACTGAGAATTGCATAAAAGAATGTACTATGTATGCTCAACACTTGACACGCATAAGGTAAGTTCTTTAAAATAATTATTAAATGTGAAATGTGAAATGGAAAGTATACTAAGTATATAACTTGGCCTTAATAAAATAGATTTAATAAAAGTTACATGCCTATTAAACTCATTTCTATGTTGATGGAAGGTAGTGGAGTGAACCTCAATAATTGATTATGCCTTAATGGATAACTAAGACTTGATAAAATGGTTGAAACTCTACTTTTAATATCCACACTAAGGGAAGACACTCTTAGACCAATAAATAAATGGTTTCAACTCTACTTGACATATCCACAATAATGGAAGGAAAGACCTGAACCAAATGAATTATTTCATGATTATAATATCAAATAGGAATGTACTTACTCGAGCTTACCTTAGATTCTGAGAGGAGAAAAACTTAGGTCTCGGGAACCCCATTTCGATTAAAGGATATTTTTTGCTTAGGTTAATACCCACCTACACTCTAGTTCTTGTCTATTCCTTTCATGCCTAGTATAATACTAGTTGTTCCCATTCATTATTACATGATACCTTGGAATCACTCCTTTGATCCAGAATTGACTAGTAGGTTCTATTGTGAATGATCATAGGGTCCTGTCTTTGCTTAGCCCCAGTTTACCATGATCGATCACCATGGACTTAGTAGGTTCCTTATTGTGGAATTACTTGGACTACACTCCTTGGATTACTCTCATACCCCATAGCTAGACTTAGATACTACTGAGTAATCTTTTATAGAGATTATGTTTCCTTGGTTTTTACCCTGGAACTCCCCCACCTGATAACATTGTCTAGTTACCATTATACGTCTTCGGACCTTCACTACTTATACTTTAATGAGGTGATGTTAGTGTTGTCCATGCCTCACATGTCCTATTATAAGAAAATGGTAATTGATTAATTAATGAACTGCTTATATTTTGAGACACCATTCAAGGGATGAAGCAGGTACTTGGTTATTTAGTTATATTGTACAAAATTCTTTACATTAAATATACATGCCTACACACTGTTATATTCCATTACATGGTCCGAATATTGTAGACACCATTGGTGGTGGTCCACAAAGATTTATCTCACGCCCTCTCTAGGGGCCTTTTGCTACCAAGAGTATATTTTATGGTTATAGGTATTGAAAAAGGGAAGCATGTTTCTTCCAATACATGATTGTGTGTAGATAGTACGGAGCTTAATAGAAGATGACTGAGTAGGATCTCAGCATGCTTGGAGTAGACTTTTTTTTCTTTTACTATTTGGAACATGTTATTCCTAATTTTGTGTATCCATGCTTTCTAGTTTTATGGTGACATGACATTACAACATCATTGCTCTAGTTCATACAATTATTGTTATTCTTTCTTATCTGTTGCATTAATTTTATTCCTTTGTTTATTTATATTCATTCCACTGTTTAATATTCCATTATATTCCTTCTATTGTGCTACACTCTGGTAATGAGGGATTTTTTTTCCCACAGGCACACCCTAGTCCCTCACTACTAGTCGGCAGCCTCTGGTGTTTGAGAATATACTCTTGAGGCCATGTGTCTCACAGGGATCAGGGAACCCATTAAGTGGCATCTGTGTCTGGTTCATCACATTGTGTAATCAAAGGTGATTTCTTTTCTTTCACGACTATTCGGAGACAATATATTTGAGAATAGTAATTCCTGGGACTTGGTCATAAGTTATGCATGGGCCTCACGAACCCATGTTCAGGGTGAAATCAATGGTACAAAAAATTCAATTGTTGTTATATTTTCCCTATTGTAGTTGATATTATTTCACTTTTGGGTGACTCACATAATGTGTTGTGTTGTTGATTATTATTGATTGGGAATTTATTTCATCCCTAAACCAATGATATGAGGGAAAGGATTATTGAAACTTGGATCATCATAGGCACCTTGAATTCACATGTCAGCCAAATTACCATGCCATATAGTCGTAATTCACTACTTTGAATTTCTTGATATGCATGTGATTGTTGAGTGATGTGGTGATAGTTTAATATACTTGTATTACTTTGAATTCGATTGAGTGATTTCATGTCTCAATTCATGAGGTGTATGGGCCATCATGGGTTGTAATGAGTAATTTACCGAGCTGATCCACTTTGCTATAAGTAAATGGGTGTCGTTTTGGTGATATGTGTATGGGCACTGATTCATCGGAAATGAATATCAATTATAAAGGGAATCCTAAAATCCAAATTGAATTAGTTTCACATCTTTGTTCTTCTTTTTCATGTTTAAGAAAGGTAAAGGAGTGAACCTATGAATTAATTACAAAATGGCATAAAACTTATACCAGAGAACTTACTGATATATATATCCATCTATGTGGGTAGTTTGGGAAGTATGCCTTCATTAGTGAGTTTTATTACAATCGGTTTCTACTACTTATGATATCTCCTTACTAATAATTTTGTTATAATGTGTGTGCTTGTAATTTTTAAACCAATGCCACCCTGAAGCTCTCATGTCATTTACTGGGATGGTGGTGACGACCATGATCCATACATGGTGGGCCCTAAGCTGCCAATCATACTTCCAGGAGTTCCACTTGAGGAACTTCATGTTATACATAATCCAGGCATTGATGCCCAAGTCCATGATTGTTTCTAACACCTGATGCAGTCCATGCAAGGTGGTCCACGGGTTGCACCAACGATGGATGATCTGACCCGCAAGTTCCAGTAGCAGCATCCTCCTACTTTTTCAGTGGATGGATGATCCCAAGCTATTGAGTCTTGGAAAGAGCCAATAATTTCTATCTATTAGAATCTGGAAAGACCACTAGAACGGAGAGTCAATATTGTTTTATACATGCTTCGGGATTTATCCAAGCATTGGTGGGATGTCGTTACCCAGGTCGGACGTAATCAGTGCATGTAATGGGTTGAATTCTAGACTACCTTCTACGATTAGTTCTTTTCTCCTTCATTAAGAGCTAATAGATCCAGGGAGTTCATGCTTCTCAAGAATGGTTCTATGTTATTTATGGAATATTCTGCATGTTTTGATGATTTAAAATTATTTTCACCACTTCTAGTAGGTTATGAGCATTCGCGTACTAGAAGATTTGAGGCTGGGCTCCAGTACACCATCTGAAATTAGGTGAATGTATTTATCCTTCCAATCATATCTACAATGGTTTATCAGACTCTTACCACTAAGAGTAACCTAATGGATGGAGTAAGTACTGGGTTTAAAGGTTCAGTATCTCATAAGGCCATTAGTTCTACCAGTGGCAGGAAACGTTCCCTCGAGGTTTATCGTCTGGGTAGTGGTATCCAGAGTATCTTGTTTGATAGCTCTGTAGTGTGTCATAAGTGTGAAAAAATAGGGCATAAAAATCCTTAGTGTGATAGAGAATCTATGGAGTGTCTAGATTGTGGTCGTACAGGTCATCTTTTGCACCTTTTTGGGACCTTTACAACATATTTGAGTGTAAAAGGATCGTCTTCACCTCCACCTTCACGAGTGAGTTCTTTTGTGTCGTGTCAGGAGGGGAGTTGGAGTTACACAAGAAGGACTGAATGAGGAGGAGGTTGTGGTCATGGTAGTCTGATCCCTGATCACCAACATTTCCATAAAAGAATTCATGATCATGGTAGTCTATTTGTTGCACAGGTTTGTAGATCAGGTCAGTTGTATGCCTTATAGCTGATACCCAAGGATCAGGTTGTAGGACCATCTACAATATGAGGTGGTATTCCAGTGTCCTCTATTATTGCCTTTTCTTTTTTGATGTAGGTGCTTCAAACTATTTTATTTTTATATCTAAAATGAAATGTATCAGACTAGAGATACAATATCACTATGGTGTAATGACCCCCATTACACCATCGGGAATACAGACGGAGGGCATACACCAGTGCAGGGATTATCCCCTTGAGATTGGAAGTTACCCTTTCTTGTAGAATCTATTTGTTCTCGAGATGATGGGATTCGATTTTATTCTATGGATGGACTGGGTGGTCCAGTATCACACCTTTGAATACTGTTATTGCCTAAGGGTTTATTTTACATCCCCATAAGTCAACAGTTTTCTTTTCAAATGAGAGTGGGATGTCCTGGCTGGGAGAGCGGGAGCGAAGCATCAAGGGCTAGGTGGAATGACCACCCAGATTACAAATCTTTTCACTGATGATCAGGGCTTGCATCAAATTGATTTCCATCCATTAGTTGATCATTTTAGGGAATTCTTTCCTAATTACTTTTCTGGATTACCTCTAGAGAGATAGGTATGGTTTCAAATAGATCTTGTTCCAGGAGTAGCTCGAGTGTCCATTTCATTATACAGGATAGAACATACGAGGTTTTAGGAGATCAGGTGGTAGATAGTTGACTTAGAGTGCAAAGTATCTATATGTCCCAATACATCCTCTTTGGGTTCACATTTTCTTTTTTCTAATAATGCGGATGGAAATCTTCATTTATGCATGGATTACAGAAGGTTGAACTAGCTTATAGTCGATAACAGGTATCCACATCCATGAATAGATGATCTCTTTGACCAGCACTAAGGAGAAAAGGTGTTCTCTATGATCGACATGAGACCAGGTTATCATCAGGTGCAAGTCATACCATCAGACATACCTCGTACAACATTCTGTAGTAGTTATGGTATGTATGAGTATCTTTTTATGTCTTTTGGTCTTACGAATGCGCCTTCCATTTTCATGGATTTCATTAATAGGGTTTTCCATTTATATTTTTATTCTTTTTTTGTGGTCTTTGTAGAAAACACCTTGGAATATTCGTGAACTCGTAACGACCATGAAAAACATCTTGAGATCATTCTTCGTACAAAAAGAGATAATCATCTTTATGACAAGATTTCTAAATGCGACTTCTGGATTGACAAGGTCCACTTCTAGGGTCATATTATGTTAGAATCAGGAGTATCTATTGACCCTAAAAAGGTTACTATTGTAGTAACCTAGGAGAAACCTAAAACGTGTTTGATATTAAGAGTATCTTAGGGATCACTGGATATTACATTAATTTCATACAGGATTTCTCATGTCTTATTTCACCCATTACTAAACTTAAAAATAAGGGTGTTATGTTCCAGTGTTTAGAATCATTTGAGAATTCCTTTCAGGAGCTCAAAGGAAGGCTTGTCTCGACACCTATTCTGATTCTTCTAAAACCTAGTAAAGGTTATATTATCTTTTACAATGCATCAGGTGTTGGCATAGGAGCAGTGTTTATGTAAGAAGAAAAATTCTTTGTGCGCGGATCTCCACAATTGAGGCCTCACAAGAGAAATTACCCGATTCATGACCTCGATCTAGTAGCAGTTTTTCATGCATTATGATGTTGGAGACATTATCTATTGAGTGAGCACTTTGTGGTGTATACAGATCAGAAGAGCCTCATGTATATCTTTTCTCAGCCTGAATTGAACCTCTAACAGTAAATATGGTCCGGATATCTACAATCCTTTGATTGTGAGATTTTCTATACACCTGGAAAAGGCAATGTGGATGCAGATGCATAGAGTCAAAAAACTCAAACACAGGTCGTACAAGAATCCAGTGGTGAATGAATGTTAATGACCCTCTTTTCTGAACTTCATCTAGATTTTCAAGATAGTCACGATTAATCTTACCTCTCAGCCTTAAAATTTACCTCTTCCCTATTTTAGAAGGTGAAGAGAATGAAGTTTTCAGATCCTCATGGTTTGGTTCTCCATGAGAGTATATTAGGAGATAACCCACCTCTAGATTACTCTGTAGACAGAGATGGTGTCATGCATCTACATAGAGCTATCAGGGTTCCGGTAGATGTGAGAGAGGAGTTGATGAAAGAGTCCCAAGCTTATAAGTGGGTAGTTCATCCAGGAATCTCGAAGAAGTATCGAGATATGTGACACCAGTATTGGTGACCTGGGATGAAACTTTAGATTGCAGGACTCATCACTTGGTGTTCCACCTATCTGCATGTTAAGGAGAAGTGCCAGAGACCTACAAGATTGTTACAGCCACATCCTATACCGATATGGAAATGGGAAGATGTTTCGATGGATTTCATAGTTGGCATACCTAGTTCACTGAGGGGTAGTGATGCTATCTGCGTTTTCATTGATCAACTAACAAAATCATCCCACTAAATTACTATTCAGGAGACATTCTCATTTGATGATATAAGAAGACTGTATGCCCGTTAGAGCATATGACTACATAGAGTTACACATACTATCATTTCAGATATGGATGATCGTTTCACTTCAAATTTCTGAAAAGATTTACAGATTTCTATGGGAACTCAAGTTCTTATAATAATAGCTCTTCACCCTCATATCGATGGAAAATTAGAATAGACAATATGGGTTTTGAAGGATATGCTCCGAGCATGAATCCTTGATTTCAACAAGTGTTGGGAGAAACATACACCTCTTGTAACTTTTTCCATTATTAACATTTTCCTGAAGACGATTCAGATGGCCCCTTTTAAGGCCTTATATGGTAGGCCATTCCATTCACCATTGTAAGGGCTAGAGGCAGGTGAGGCAGCCCTACTATGTCCTCAACTCATTTAGGAGACTTCAGAATAGGTCCATCTAACGTGGAAGAGTATGACTGCTGCTCATTCTTGAGATAAATCTTATGATGATGGTTGTCGATGACCGCTTTAGTTCATTTTTGGGAATCATGGTTTTATTCAGGTATCACATGGGATGGGGAATAGATGGTTACGAAATTAGGGAATGTTGTATCCTTGTCACGTTGGGCCATTCAAGATTCTATAGAGAGTTAGGCTGATAGCTTATCGGTTGCTTCTACCTCATAAGTACCATTCCATGAATGACATCTTTCAGGTATAATAGATTAGCCAATATCATGATGACCCAACTCATGCCTTTTATCCTGAGTAATTTGTGTTCGAATTTGATGCTACCTTTTAGTAGTATCTCGTATGCATCGTTAACCAAAGCACGAAGTCTCTCCGAGGAAGGTATGTCCCTCTCATAAGGGTTCTTTGGTAGCATGTCTGATTACAAGACAAGAATTGTGAGAGGGATGCTGATTTACGTTCCCAATGGCCAGTGTTATTCTTAGAATGTGTTCCCTTAACCATGGAAGGATAACTTTTTGGTGAGATATATTAAGGGGGGTGAATATAAGAACCCGGTTTTTCACTCAGGTATGTATCCTTTAAAATTTCAGTATAAATCATTACTTCATACCTAATATAGATGCGTAATGATTTAGTTAAGGTTATGAGGGTATCTGGGTCATGTTTGAATATTAGAACTAGTCTTTATAGAGGAAATAGACTATGCGCACAGTTTAGAGTAAACTGTTAGGGATTTCCACAATGTTTTCCAAACTATCTGGAAGGGGTTTTTCGGATATTGGAACCTCAAATGGTTGGCGTATGACCGTGCAATTAAACTATGAAAACGCCCAATTTTCCTAGGTAATCTTGCATGGGTGGTGAATGGGTTGATCAAACTGTGTGGATGTAACACCCCAAGCTTCCACGGTACGCTTTCCTTTGAATAATACAGTAACATGTGTTGTACGCAACTTCGAGTTCTAACACACACACCTCAACCAATTAAACTAGCCGTTATGAATAGTAATACCCACTTTTTGAAATTTTATAAATTTTATCATTCAAAATGGACTTCCTTTTTTGATTCGGAATATCGAAATTTTCCTAGGGTGAAATTTTTGTATTTTTATGAAAACATTCAATTTTTGATGAATAGTGAAAAAAACACTAAGTTATAGTTTAAAACCAAGTTTTTATTTAAATAATTATTTATTTTAATTAAATTCAAATAAGTTCAAAATAGAAACATAATACCTATATAAGTTTAATGTAATTCATTGGAGTTAGTTTAGAATAATTTTTTATATAAAAAAAATTTATTGAACTTTTCACCATCTTTTTCCCACCTCCTAGGAGAATTTGGAAATTCACATAAAACATAATTTTACCGCTTCTTTGAGTGGAATTTATAAATTCTGAGAGAAACAGTTAATATCAAGGAGTAAAATGTGGTTCAATGAGATGAAAATAATTTTCGGTGAATAGTAATGTTTTACTTTTATTTACCACGATTAAAAGTAATTAGGATAATTAAGGGTAAAAATGATATTAATATTACCCTAACACATGTCCTAATTCAATTGGAAAATTGTATCTCGACCAAAACAAAACTTAGGAATAAATTATTATCATTTAGGTCCACTTGGATTAGATTAGGACATTTATTATTATTTAATTCAAAGAAGAGTTAAAAGAGTTAAAATCAATGATTATTAATAAATCATTTTTAATATAGGGTTATACATAAGATAAATTAGATTTTAAATATTAATTAGAAATGTAAAATGATTTACTATATAATGGTATTTTATTTATAATTTTTAGAAATTCAATAATTAAATTTATTTATGACACAATGGTGATGCAGTAATTACCTAATTAAAGAAATATTAAAAAAATTGATATTATAAATATCAAAATAAATGTAATTTGAGACATTTTATGAATTACACAAATTTTCTAGGATAATATGACATATTAGGATTGATTATATAAATTGTTTTCGAAGTAATAATGCTGTTATGAATTTATCAAAAACAAAATACCCAATGGTGTCAAAATTGACATAAAAGAGTTTTTAAAACAAATATTATATTATTAATTTATATTACATTTCGAAAAGTCTAAGGTTCAGCCAAGAGACTTATATCATGATAAGTGTATCATTAATGGACAACTTTGGGGTCGGTGGGAGGTATATAGTATGTTTATTAACTAGATAATATAAAAATACAAAGTGACATGGTAAGTGTCAAACTAATTCACTAAGAGTTAAAACTAAATGATAAGGTTAATATAATGACCCAAACCTGTCTAAATTCTATTGGTTGAGTGGTTTTCGACCCATCCCCATATTAACCTTTAAAGAATCAACTTTATAGCCATTACAAACCGAATATGAATTTATTATAAAATAATATTTCTAGCATTTCCAAAGATGCACCTCACCCCTCTTATAAAAGGGTACTCCCCCTTCTCACTAATTAACAAATTCAAAGCCTTTTGGGTCATCCAACCCCTGACCAAATACTCTCTAAACATCCCTCACATCAACCTAGAGGCCTTATTTTGATCAGAAATCCAATCTAAGGAGCCCTTTTGATCAAATAAAAAGGAAGAACCTGAAGAAGAGGTAATGCTTTCACCACCCTCTTTCAAGTTCCATTATTCTTCAACTTCCTCCTTCTTTGTTATTACCATTCTAAAATAAGAACTCCAGTATCTTATATATACTGTGATTCTATTATAAATATGGTATATCCATTTTCAGTATTCTATCCATCCTTTGAATGACATGTCACCATACGTGCGTACGTATGGCTTACCGTCACCACGTCGTGATGTAATTGTTATTCAATAAATTATTATTTTGATGGGTATAATAATGATGTGTAATCCATTTAAATAATAAATATAACATTATAATTATTCTTTATATATGATATAACATCCAATTATATATTATTTTAATATCAAAAGAATGATATTGTTGCTCGTGCGTACGTACGGGCTACCGTCTCCATGAACGCGAGGAGATTCATTCTCCATCGTATCCATTCAAGTATAATTCTCATTTGATGATTAAAAATAATGTTTAAGGACTTGATATAATTCTGGATATGAATAATATACAACCTATCCATAACAAACATGGATTATGTAACAAAACATATAAAAGAAAACAAGTAAGTTAACACCCGAAAGGAGGATAATTCTAAGATATTATTAAAAAAGCAATGTTAAAAGATCACATATGATATCATATTAATGTATATGATTATTGTATAATTTAATAACAATTATTTCACCATTATACAGGAGGTTAAACTACCCTCAACCAAGGAAAATTACAAGGTAAGGGGTTTTCATCTCACTCCTTATTCCCGTGAGACTCATGCCATATTGCCACTAATACCTTTTGTGTGGTGTATGTACTGCCCATAATTGTATTCTTTAAGTAATACACTTTAATTTATGTGTATTTACATATTCATTGTATGATACATATTTCATGGGTTGTATGTTTCATAAGTTACCAAATTGGTAAGGGTTTATTTCACAATCTCTTCATTATCCGAGGCTGTTTATACGTAATTATCTATTGGGACCTCTTTATCATCCACATCCCTGTTTCTTAAAAATGTATTTCAAAAAATTCTTGCTATTTTATGGAATATGGGTTATATTTATTTATACCCTTGTTTTAATTTTTATAATAATTTTATAATGGAATCTTTCCGTCATTTTCCAAACATGGTCCTTTTTAACCTTTTCGACTGAATTAAGGTAAGAATGTCTTTTTTTAACTTATACGGCAGGTGCAGATATTTTCCACCATTATAAAATCTTAGAAGCTTCCCTTACTATATTATAAGGATATTTTCAAAGTAAATGTTTTATTTTATACTTATGTGACTTTTAAAAGATTTCAAAATGAATATTTTAAGAATTTCTAAAAGGTACTCTTTATCAAAATCATAAATTTAAATGTTTTAAAGATTTATCTTTCTAAATCATTTTAATTAGTTTCCATGTTTTCAAAATGATTTTATGGATTTATTTATATGGACATGAATTTTTTTAAATGATATTTCTTTTCAAAAGATTCAATGTGGTATGGGAGAATTTGATTCAAAAATCTCTTTTAAATTTATTTTTAATAAATGTGTGACTTTTGAGTGATTTAAAAAAAGAGATATTTCTCTCAAATAGTTTTGATTTTATCTATGTAAACATTCTTTGATGGATTTTATGTTTATTTGAAGTTGATTTATTATGATACAAAACATACATATTGTATTGAAGTTTTTGTGATGTGTTTGACTGTGGATGTGTTATTTTTATACCATTCATGGTTTATGGAGAATGTATTGACATTTTGTGTGCTAGTTTTAATACGAATGTTTATGTTATGTTTAAACCTGTTCATATGAGGATTGAATTGGACTTAATAAGTGATGGGTGGAGCCCGATATAGCTCCTTGATTCATTGGTAGGTATCATGAGACAAACTTGTGTCATAGCACAAGGCCTTGACAAAATCTTATTTGTAGTCTTGGCATGAGGCCTTGGCTATGTGGTTATGATAGTCTGGAATTATGCATTCCATCATTATGAAAGTGGTTATTGATATTTCATGTGATTATTAGATTAGTAGAATATCCATGTGAATAAGTAAATAGAATTATTTCATTTTATTTTTTCCAGACTATGTTGAAGTTCACGTTTAAAATCCTTTTATAGTTATACATTGCCGTAAATGTTTAATCTTATTTATGAAAGTTTCCGCTATATTGTTATCCTTACTGGTCATTTGAGCTCACCCCTTTTCTATGTTTTATTTTTTCCAGGATGTGAAGAAGTAATTTATGAATGACCTGCAGGGATAGTATGAGGGGATATGAGTGTGGACTACAGAGACTATATTGTTGTAGTTTTCATTTTATATTGTAATGTAAACTTTATTAATGTATCTAGTTATTCCAAGGATACTAGACTAATCGGTCTTTCTAGACTTGATCTTTCTTGTGGTCGTTCCAAGGTTATGTAATAATGCACTGACTCTGGGTATCTAGGGTCGGGGCGTTACAGTGGAGAAAGACTATTCCGGTAGAACCATCTTGAACAGTTTGTGCAGGGTTTGACAAACTGTGCGGAAAACCCGCATGCAGGCTAAAAACCTTTATAAAATGTTCAAAATTCCATTAATGAACTATTAATCTTCCTCCTTACTCCTATTTTGAGGACCAATGGTATTTTCCTCCCTTTTCACCCATTTGGTGCTTTTTTAAGGCCAAATCTAGTTATCAAGAGATCTCCTTCATCCAGTATCTCATCGTGCTTTTTTCGTCATGTTGGATGCGCAATAGTAAGTACTTGAGTCCTATTTAGCAATTATTCTTATCTTTCACTCTTGACCTAGATATCATCATGTGAGATTTTTCCCTTTTCTTAGATATACTATAATCCAAGGAAAATCAAGGGCAGATACAAGAGTATAATGCACGTACAACCCAAAGGTGGGTGGTCTATAACTCATCCCTAAAGTTTGTTGTTTGGGGAATGTTTGGGTGGGGCACACCAGTTTCGTTAGAAATGGTTTCTTAAATTAACATTCTAGATTATACTTGTTAAAATCGTATGTTTATTATCTTTATAAAGATGTGATTAGTTGTTAGTGGTTTCACCTACAACACAATCCGCCTCATGTCAAAGGTTATTACCTTATTGGGTTTTTAGTGTTTTTTCATATTTGAGCCACTGTTAGATTGTGCCTTTACTTAACCTTTCTAAAGGTGAGTCTTCTTATTATAAGTGGATTTTTAATACATATAATTTCATAATGGAATGTACCATACTTGCTCACCACTTTACCTTCTAAGGTAAGTGCTTTCAAATAATTATTAAATGTGAAATTTAAAATGGAAAGTATAATAAGTATGTAACGTGGCTTTAATAAAATAGATTCAATAAAGGTTACATGCACGTAGCACCTATTTCCATTTTTTTGGAATGAATCAGAGTGAATCGAAATTATTTATTATTCTCTATTGGATAATTAAGACTTGATTAAAAGGTTGCAACGCTACATGGCATACCCACACTAATGGAGAACAAGTCTTTGACTAATAAATAAATTGTTGCAACTGTACATGACCTATCCACACTAATGTAAAGGAAGACATGAACCAAATGAATTACTAAATGATTATAATATCAAATAGAAATGGAAAAACTCGAGCTCTCCTTGGATTCTGAGATGAGAATACATTGGGTATCAGGAACACCATTCTGATTAAAGGATAATGATTTCTTATGATGATACCCACCTTGACTTAGGTTCTTGTATATTCCTTGGATTCCCAGTATACTACCATTGGGTACCTTTATTTATTATAGGATTCCTCAGATACACTCGTCAGATCCAGCATTGACCATTAGGTTCCATGGTGAAAGCCCATAGGGCACTATCTTTCCATAGACCCATTTTACCTAGGTCAATCACCTTGGACTCAGTAGGCACCTTATTGTAGAATTACTTTGATTACGCTCCTTGGAATACATTCTTACCCCTTAGTTAGAATCAGATACTACTGATTTAGATTTTCGTGAGTTTATGATACCTTAGTTTTTATGCTAGACTTCCTCATTATATTTCATTGTCTGGTTGCCTTGTTACATCTTGGGGCCATAAATAGTTATACTATCACGAGGTGATGTCAGTGACATATATTCCTAACATGAACTATCAACATGAAATGGTAATTGTTTAAATAATTAACTAGTTACATGGTCATACACAAGCCTTAGGCTGAATAATTACTTGGTTATTTAGTTATATAGTACTTCATTTTTACTTTATATGTGAATGCATGCACATAGCTATATTCCATTACATGGTTCAAATGTTATAGAAACCGTTGGTGGTGGCCCACTGAGATTTATCTCCCACCCACTCTGGGTACCGTTTGGTACCCGGAGTAGATTACATGGTTCCAGGTATTGACCAAGGAAAAATTACAGCTTCTATTAATTGATTATGAGCTGATATGATGGAGCTTGATAGCAGATGACTGAGTAGGATCTAGTGATGATTGGAATAGAATTGGTTTCTTTTACCTTGTGAACATGTTATACCTATTGTTTTCTATCCATGCATTCCAATTTTCTAGTTACATGATATTACATCATCACTGCTCGAGTTTATAGATTTATTGTTATTCTTTCTTATATATTGCATCATTTTTCTTCCATTATTTATTTATATTTCTTCCATTGTCTATTATTCAATTATATTCCTTCCATTGTGATAAACACTACTAATAAGGGAATTGCCTTCCCACAAACACACCCTAGGACCTCGCTGCTTGTCGGAAGCCTCTGGTGTTTGGGAAGATGTTCTTGAGGCCATGTGGCTCACCATGATCAGGGCACCCGTCAAGTGGCATCTGGGTCCAGGTCATCACACATATTTTGTACACTGAAAAACTTTTTTCTTGGGGATGATAATAAGTCCTCAAATAAAATATAATGTCAATTACCTTCTCCAACCTTTGATAGAAGTGCGATGTAAAATGATCATCCAAATCTGAAATGATAGCTTCAAGTACACCAGGAATATTTTTTATCTCTCATTCATAGAGATTACTATGGTTATAAATAGAAAAACCTATCTTGTATTGATTGAATATTTGTATAATTAGAAAAAATTTCCACAAGAACCCAAATTATATCATTTCTTCAATAAATCCATGATAACAAGATCAAAAAATCTATATTCATATCATCTCATTTCAACCCAGGAATTGGTAATGACTGAAGAAGAGCAGCTAGTCACTATTTTTATGTCTTCACCCACAACTAAGTGGAGAATTTATTCATAAAACCCACTATATAATTATTTATACCAGGCAATGAGTATTACCTATAAATTTGGTGGTATATCTTTCTCTGTACCAAGTAAACAAAACATATCAATGTATGTTACTCACCAATTAACTCTTAATACATACTTATAGTTTTTAAAATTATATAGTGATCCTAGAGGATCTCACCGGTATTAAGAGACTAATCTACTGGTGCCTACACATTTTATATAATGTCCCTCATCTTCATAGAGTCGAAATAGTATATATAACTCTCTATCACCCACTCTATGAGTTATAAGGTTATAGAAAAGTACACAATTTTCACTCATCCTTATTACAAATAGATATAACATTTCGTCTTAGTAAAACAGACCATCATCTTCAAATCTCTCCTCATGACCTTGACCACTTATGCTTAAATATTACTACATTTTTTTTCCACCATGATGGTCCCTCCCCAAGGGTTATATGACACATAAAAATTAATGGAGTTGAGATAATCAAAATACATCATTGATAAAGGTTCATGTTATGATAAGAGAAAATGTTTATTTAAATCTTGTAGTTAGATTATAACAAAAACCTTTTATGATATATCCACTAAAACCATAGGATATGCACCACCATATATCATATACTAGGTAGTTATCCTCATACACCCTCAACATCCTAGATTCATATGTTACCACATGATTATCCTAAACCAGAACAACAACAATGCCGACTCCAAATTAATTATGAGACATCATGTACTCTTTACCCATCATGGGTAATGTTGAGATACCAATTTTCATCAACCTCTATTTCAGAACATGAATGTATCCCTCATAACCATATTAATAGGAAAACATCACCACTTTTTTGGTAAGGGACTTCATTCGAAATGCCTATTGGTATAAATCGTACAAAACCTCATTTATTGAATCAAGAATATAAATAAACTAAAGATATCAACATCATTCTGAAACTTCTCCCAAGAAAACAAAACCATGAATAACCTTCTGATGGTATATTACTACACAAACCTCTAACATCATGTTCCCATTAAGTGCACCTAAAAAATCTAATGCTGAAACTTCTTGTGATTCTTGTACAATTTATTCTCTCTTACTGTATTGGTAATATCCACCATATTTTTAGCATGAACCTCCATTTATCGAGAGTACATAAAAATATAATAAAAAAATAATTTCAACAAATATGGAATACATGATTCATTAGGTAAATAAATTCATTAAATATGTTCATAAAAAAGATAATTATACAATTCTTACCTAGTCCTGAATGAAGTATGAGTAATGTCACAATACCTTTCCCTAAACTGATGACAACATAATCTCAACTAAATTATTAAGGACATTGTAACTATGAAAACACATATCGTTAATACAATTTATCTCATGATTTATTACATAAAACAACACTTAGTACAACACAAAAGATTGATAATCTCAGTGTCATGGGGAAATTAGATATAAAGAACATCAACTTGATAAATGTATACACCAATATTATTGAAAACATTCCTAAGATGCTTCTAATATTCTATAGATTTCGAGACTCCATGGGATAACCTTTGGGAATACATAAGAAATGGGTGAGCTATAAATCCTAGTAAGGAAATAATGAAACGTCAAGTATAACCATTAAGACATCAGTACATGGTGAAAAATGTTCCATCATGGATTAGGGTTACTCTTTAATCCAATACATGAAGTCTCATGAGACTAAAACATTTCCCAACTTATTGGAGTGAAATATAATTTTGGGTGCACCCATCGCTCTCATATCATGAACATGCATAAGTGTACCACTGAAATCATTCATCACAAGATCATAGTTCATCACATATAATCCCATGATTAATGAGTATGGAATAAATATATGGAGTGTACCAATAAAATAACGATAGA
This sequence comes from Viscum album, assembly GCA_963277665.1. Classification (NCBI taxonomy): domain Eukaryota; kingdom Viridiplantae; phylum Streptophyta; class Magnoliopsida; order Santalales; family Viscaceae; genus Viscum; species Viscum album. Next base: position 1,697,044,462 of record OY728138.1, on the reverse strand, counting down.
TATGTCTATCTGAATAACCTTGAGTTGAAATGGAAATGGTATTTACAATACATATGTTTGGCATGAAGAACATTATAGGATAGTTTTTGTAGAATAACGAGGGCATATAATGAATCAGGGGAGTGATTAATGAGTGAGAAAAGGGTATTTCATTTCTTGGAAATCATAAGTGATGTAAGAGGGATATTAATAACATAATACAACATGAAAAATTAGAAATTAAAATGAAAATTAAAAACATTTCTTATTCATGAATTACCCTGGTAACCCAATAACTGAGCTGATCCTAAGATAGCCTGAATGGAGTTCCTGATCCCCATGGTTTGCTGACAAGAACTTGGAATCGTTAATGTTGATGTGAGAATGGATTTTACATGAAGATAATGGAAGAAATAAAATCATACCATTATGCATACAAGGAAAACACTACATGGATAGTGGTACTAGAATTTGAATAATTATGAAACCCCAAAGTATAAAACAATGTGCCATAAAATATGATGGTAAATAACCCAAATCCCAACTTGAAAAAAATCACCAATACCAGGTATCATTACCTACTGTAACCTTGATGTGGTGCCTTACCCTTGCACGAGCCTAGGAGTAGATAATCTACAAACACTCGAAGGCATAGGTAGTGTGTTAGCTAAAAACCCGGTAGGGTGTCACCATGGATTCCATTATATTATGAAAACATTTAAGTGATCCGTTAGAGATTTAAATTTCAAATAATTAGGATTTTAATTTAAAGATCATATTTAAAAAAATAATTATTTACAATTCAAATCATAGAAATACTTTAACAAAATGGCTCAATAAAAATTTTATAAAAAGATTTTATATAAATTCATAAGGCATGTAAAACAATTTCTAACAATAATATAATATATTTAAAATACTAAAAAACAAAAAACGTGGTGATGTTCAAAAATTTATGATAGTTATAGGATATTAGATCCTCACACACTCGAAGGTGAATCATGGAAATCTGTTTATACATACTTACATTTGATACTGACTAAAGAGGACACATCACCACTGTGACCTGCTTCATAAGGTTTTCTTTCAGTTGTAAGCATCGAAAGTGTTCTATCAAAATAACTCACTACCTACTTGGTATTTCATGTTATCTAATAAAAATAAATGATGGAAATTTTATTTTAATATTGTTTAAAATAATATTCATCCCATTATCAATTTCAAATATGTCAATTTTCCTTTTAAAAACTGAAATTGGGTTTTAAGAAAAAGACGTATTTTCCAAGATAAAACCAATAAGTTTATATCGAAACCCATTAAATAATTTTTTCTAAAACATAAATTTGAAATAAATTCCATCAAATCAATTGTAAAATTTAAATTTCACAAAATTCCATCTATATCATAATTATAGTCCAATTCAAGTGAATTGGTGTTTTTCCAATTTTCGTGAAAAATCCAATGGGAAACCCCCAATTCAACTGAATTGCATTTTTAATAAACCAATAGAAATAAATTTCATTTGAATAAATCCATTTAATTTAAATAAAACAGTTGAACTTATATAAATATGTTTAGGTTTAATCAAATTGGCCAATCAAAATAGAACCACCTATCTCGGGATCACTAGATCTCGAATCACAAAGTCCTAAATGGGAAGCATCAGTAAAAAATGATAGTAATGAAGATTCAAGAATACAACCTAGTATAATGATCTAAAAAAGTATATATTATATTCTCCAAAAACATATATATCTATAAATGCCTCGGTAGGAAATGATAGAATGTTAGAGAAAAATAGAGGGAAGAGGAAACCAACAAGCTGTAGATTGAAAATTGTTCGCCTAGACACGATTCATTTACAGAATGGTGTAGAGGGTCCAAATTCACCTCCATAGATATCTTATAGATGAATAAAATTCTATATGTCAAAATAGGTTTCTTGGGAACCTAAAAGGGAGTTTGGGTTATTCAAAATTTATTTTCAGATAAAAAATTCATGTACACATGATTAGCTATAAAGAGACACATTGTTAGACAAGCTCGGTTCCCAAACCATATGCCCCTTTTAATGGGGTTTCATGGTTTCTCCTAGGTGGGTGCATGGTTTTGCAAACCTTGATATAGCTTCAAAAACCCCCAATATCTGGGTTTGCACAGTTTCCCCTAAGAGAGAGCATTGTTTGGGAAAATTATGCACCAATCATGCACAACCCAAAACAATCAAAATTTACAAAATTTCCACCTTAATTGTAACACCCGAGACTTTTATGTTATATAAATCATCAAAGAAATCTTTTTCTACACAACACTTACTTGTCTTGCTTTACACGAAATCGTGACTTTCCCCGATAGCTTGTGTCGTACGCAATACCGAGTTTCATTAAACAACGATATGCTATTAAAATATTATTAAAACTAGCCGTTATGAATAGTAATAACCGCCTTTTGAAATTTCATAAATTTTATTTTTCAAAATGGACTTCATTTTTTTTATTCGGAATATCAAAATTAGCCTAGGGTGAAATTTTGGTATTTTTATGAAAACATTCAATTTTTGATGAATAGTGAAACCACTAAGTGGTAGTTAAAAAACTGAATTTTTCATAAAACTTAATTTTACCACTTCTGTGAGTGGAATTTCAAAAATCCGAGAGACACGGTTAATATCAAGGACTAAAATGTGGTTCAATGAGCTGAAAATAATTTTTGGTGAATAGTAACTTTTTACTTTTTTTTACCACGGTTAAAAGTAAATAGGGTAATTAAGGGTAAAGATGATATTATTATTACCCTAACACATGTCCTAATTCTATTAGAAAACTGTAATTCGACCAAAAACAAACTTAGGAATAAAATATGACCATTTAGGCCCACTTGGATTAGATTAGAACATTTATTATTAATTTATTTAAAGAAGGGTTAAAATAGTTATAATCAAAGTTTAATAAGTAAATAATTTTTAATATAAGGTTATACATAAGATAAATTAGACTATAAATATTTATTAGAAAGATAAATAGATTTCCTACATAATAACATTTTATTTTTTATTTTTAGACATTAAATAATTTAATTTATTTATGACACAATGATGATTCAGTAATTATCTTATTAATGAAATATTGACATAATTGATGTTATAAACACCAACATAAATGTAATTTGAGACTTTTTATGAATTCCACTAATTTTCTAGGTTAATATGACATGTTAGAATTGATGTAATTAACTTTGTTCAAACTAATCATTCTGTTATGATTTTCACAAAAATCAATTACTAAATATTGTCAAAATTGACATAAAATAGTTTTTAAAACAAATATTATATTAGTAATTGTTATTTTATTCCTAAAAATATATGGTTCGCCAAATGACTTAGATAGGGTTATATATATTAATAATAAACAACTTGGGGTTCTTTTATCTGCTTATAGTATGTTTATTAACCTTATAGTATAAGAACACAAGAAGACACGGTAAAAGTAAAATTATTTAACTTAATGTTAAATCTAAATGATAAGGTTAAAATTGGAACCTAAACGTGTCTAAATTCTGTTGGATGAGATGATTTCGACCCATCCCCACCTTAGCTTAGAAATATATCAATTTGGAGCTATTTAAAACCGAACTTGACTTTATAATAAAATAATATTTTTAGTTTTTCCAAAGGTGCCCCTCTCCTCCCTTATAAAAGGGCACCTCATCCCCCTCTTGCTCAAACCACTTTGAGCCTTCAAACTCGACCAAACCCTGCCAATTCATCCTCTCCACTTCCCTAGAGACATCCTAGAGGACCTGGTCTTCTCCAAAACCCCATTTTAGTGCTCTAAAAGAAGGTCTCAAAGAAGCACTTCAAAGAAGAGGTAATGTCCATTATCGATTCTTTCATCTTTATTTCTTCTTCCACTTCTTCTTATTTAGTTGTTTCATTATGAAGTAATAACATCATTATCACTCATATACTTATATGTTAATATAAATATTAAACAACCCTATTTCACCATCTATCCATCCTACGGAAAAAGAAATCACCGCGTGTGCGTACGTATGGAATACAATCTCCACACCATGTTGTAATCTATTTTCCACCACCACCTTACTTGGATGGGTATAATGGCGTAAATAATGACTATATATGACTATTATAAAGTAATACTGATTCTGAAATAGTATACATACACTCCAATACAATTCCACGATCATAGGAACGATATCATCACTCGTGCGTACGTACGGAATACGGTCTCCACGATGTGATGTGACTCGTTCTACATTATCTTCATTTCATAATGATTATATAAATGAATTGAATCAATTAATATGATATATATTACATGAATACTATTCTGGAAATGAGGTATCTATAACCTAAAGAGAAGAATAAGAATCTATTCGACAAGACACACATAAGAAAAAAAAGTTATAAACACCCGAATAACAAGTAGCAATGAAATATTACTACTAAGAAGCTAAGAAACTGACCATATATGATACCATAAAAATAAGTATGATTTTGGAATAAGTCAATAACATTATTTAAATCATTATACAGGAGTTTCAGACACTTACGAAGCAAAACGGACCTAAGGTAAGGGAAATATCACAATCTCATTTTTATCCGAGATTGTTTATACTTTGGTATTTACTGGGGTGTATTTTATCATCCACATCCATGTTTCCTCAATATTTAATATTATTTCTATCCACCTACAATTTTTTAAATCCATTTTTACCCTTTGGTGAGTTTATAGTAAAATATATGAAAGGAATCTTTTGTCGTTTTTCGTATGAGGTACTTTTTGACTTTTCCGACAAAAGTACGAGAAGAATGTTTTTTTAACTTATACGACATGAATGGATTTTTAAAACATTATTTCCAAGAATCTTACTTTACAAGTTTTCAAGTTTATTTTTAATCAACTTCTTTTAGTTTAGAATTGTATGACATGTAAAAAAAGGAAAATGTTTTTGAAGTAGAAAGGATATTTTCCTCAAGAATGGAGTTCAACTGTTTTATCAAAATTATTTTCCATCTAAGATAATAAAGGATTCTATTTATATCCCTATTATGAAATTGATTTGATTATGTTGTGATGGAATTATTTTATGAATTCCTTTATCTTATATGAATTGTTTTATGATGTCATGTTGTTTAAGAATCCCATTTTTATTACATGGGTTATGCAATGATGTATGATTTATGATTTTGTGGCACACATAAGAATGGTATAATTATGAGATGGGTGGGACCTATATCTCCCTCCAATTAATTGGGTAAAGATTTTATATCTCATGATATAGACATGGCTAGAAGGGTAGGTTATACCGGTTCAGAGAAACAGGACTGAAACGAGGAATGAACTCGGTTCAAAAAGGGACTTTGTCCACTAAGATAGTCTTGGAAATGAGTCTTGACTAACAAGAAATGATTCTCTATGATTATGTGTGTATTCCAAAAAGTTTCATGTTTTATGTTATGATTATTGGGATTACATTTCACTACTATGATTTATCCCATATTATGAAATTATGCTCTCTTTTGCAGGTTAAGATTTCAAAAAGTTATGTTCTTATGAATATGATGTGATTGATATTTCTTTTGTTTACCCTTACTGAGCATTTGAGCTTACCCTTTCGTATGTTTTCATTCTCCAGGTCTGGAAGAAGGTTATTAAGTAAGATATTCCAAAAAGGGACTCTAGATATGATGAAATAAATGGGAGGCAAAGTAGATTCTTTATGAACCAGTTGTTTATGTTTCTTAGTTTCTAAAGACACTATACATATACGGTCCTTTATTGGTTTTGTTATATGTTGTAATAAGTGTGCTTCAATTCTGAAGTAATAAAAATGTATGTAAAGTATGGTTCGTTATAGTTGGTATCATAGGAAAGGTATAGTAAACCGTTGGAAACTAGGATGTGATAGCCTTAGTAAGAATCCTAAGTATAAGTCTAAGCATAGAACACAATCTTAGTGTTTTAGAAATGGACATGGACAACCTATGATAAGACCTTAAGTGTGAAATTTTATTCTTGATTATATGGTTTTTTATTATAATTAGTGTTGCTCACATTATTAATCTTAGTTTTAGTCAATGGCTGGAACCCGAAGGAATCGTGTTAATGCGGAATGCGACGGGCAATGCAATGATTGTCCCCCTGAGCAACCAAACGTTATGGGAGCTGGAATGCAAAATCTTGTAGCCATGCTGACACAACTTTCTCAAGCTATGAATCATGCAGGACTTCCAAATGAGCAAAGGACGGAGCCACATTCTATTGAATCCTTCATGAGACAGCGTCCACCTTCTTTCAGCGGGTCGACTGATCCATTAGTTGTTGAACAATGGATTAGTACTACTGAAAAGATATTTTCAGTTCTTCAATGTTCTGAACATGATAAAGTCATACTAGCAGTGTATCGTTTGGAAGGAGATGCTGATCAATGGTGGAATCTTATTAAGAATACGAGGCAAAGGGATGAAATTGAGTCCATGGAGTGGGACGAGTTCAAGAACATATTATTCAATAAGTACTTCCCTCGTATTCTCCGAACAAAGATGGAGAAATAGTTTCTTGAACTGAAGCAAAAGGATGATGAATCTGTTGGTACCTATGAAGCAAATTTTACAAGACTTGTAAGGTACACTTCTGGTATTTTTATCCAACCTGAGAGTAAGATCGGTCGATTCTTTAGTGGCTTAAAACCAAGTCTTCGATGGGCGTTATCCATAAGGGACTTCAATAGCTACGAGGAAATCGTTCGATGTGCACTCAAAGTCGAGATGGAGATTAGAGTAACCCATCAGTCATATGGGATTTATAAGAAGAGGAAAATGGAATTCAAAGGTAAATCTAAAGAGCACACTGAAAAGAATATGATCTTTCCCTTATGCTCAATGTGTGGAAAGAAACATGGAGGGAGTTGTCTTAAAGGGACAAGTAAATGTTTCAAATGTGGAAAGGAAGGTCATCGGGAATTTGAATGCCACGATGATGGGAAGAAGATGTCTAATGATGCAAACAAAGGAAGGGATACACAGAATGAACCTACTACACTTCAATGTTTCAAGTGCAAGGAGATGGGACATTATGACAATAAATGCCCTAATCCAAGGGTTGATGATGATGGTCGACGTCAAAAAACTCTTAAGGCTAAATAAAAAGGAAAGTCACATGCAATTTCTATCAGCGATGTGGAGTACGATAACGATGTGGTGAAAGGTACACTTACCATCCACTCTAAAGTAGCAAATGTTTTATTTGATTCTGGATCCACCCACTCTTTTATTTCTGACGAATTTTCGAAGGGTATCACCATATTACCTCAATAATTAGATGTTGAGTTAGCTGTGACAACACCTAATGGAACAACAGTCGCATCAAAAGTTTATAATTCTTCTCCGGTCGAAGTTTGTGGGAAAGTGCTTCCTGCAAATCTTGTGATCCTTCCTATAGTGTAATTTGATGTGATTCTTGGCATGGATTTGCTTTCTTTATATGGATCTCATATCAATTTCCAAAGATGGGAAGTCACATTTCATATTCCAGATCAATCTATGATCGTCTATCAATGCAAGGATGAACATAACCTTCCAGTGGAAATTTCTTCCATTTTATGGGTATTGATTCCACAAAATGAAGGTTATTTATCTCAAATGGTTGGTGAGAAACACATGATTAAGAATATGCCCAGTGTACGGGAGTTTGATGATGTCTTTCTGGAGGAATTACCGGGTCTTCCACCGAATCGTGAAGTTGAGTTTTGAATAAAACACGTACAGGGTGCTTTGCCTATTTCAAAGACACCTTATAGAATGGCCCCAATTGAGTTGCAGGAATTGAAGAAGCAAATCCAAGAATATCTTGATAAGGGATTCATAAGCCCTAGTGCGTCACCTTGGGGAGAACCTGTTCTATTTGTTAAGAAGAAAGATGGATCAATGAGACTCTGCATTGATTATTGAGAACTTAACAAGATCACTATCAGGAAAAAATATCCTATCCCACACATTGATGACTTATTTGACCAACTACGTGGAGCTAAATACTTTTCCAAGATTGATCTTCGTTCAGGGGATCATCAATTAAGGGTAAAAAGGGAGGATATACCAAAGACGGCTTTCTGTACAAGGTATGGACACTAAGAATTTATAGTGATGCCATTTGGTCTTACTAATGCCCCTTCTATCTTCATGGATCTGATGAATAGAGTCTTTAGAGACTATCTTGATCAATTTGTGGTAGTCTTTATAGATGATATTCTTGTCTATTCAAAGAGCAAGGAAGAACATGAAGATCACTTGTGAATTATATTGAAGACCCTGAGAAAGGAGAAGCTTTATGCCAAATTTACAAAGTGTGAATTTTGGCTTCAAAAAGTTGCATTTTTGGGTCACATAATCTCAAAAGAGGGGATATCTGTGGATCCAGTAAAAACAGAGGTTATCGAAAGATGGTCGAGACCAACAATAGTAATTGAGATCCGAAGTTTTCCAGGTTTGGATGGATATTATCGATGTTTTGTGAAAGAGTTTTCACGATTATCTAATCCACTCACCAAGTTGACTTGGAAAGGAGTTAAGTTTGTCTGGACGGAAGAATGTGAAGAGAATTTCAAGGAGTTGAAAAGAAGGTTATCTTGTGCACCTGTGCTCACACTGCCTTATAGTGGAGAAAGTTTTGTGATCTATAGTGATGCATCCATGAAGGGATTGGGGTGTATTCTTATGAAAAATGATATGGTGATAGCTTGTGCCTCACGATAGTTGAAAATCCATGAGAAAAATTACCCAACACATGATTTGGAGTTAGCTGCGGTAATATTTGCACTAAAGATTTGGAGGCATTATCTTTATGGAGAAAGGTGTGACATTTATACTGATCATAAAAGTTTAATGTATATTTTCACACAAAAGGAGCTAAATATGCACCAAAGAAGATGGTTGGAGCTGATTAAGGATTATGACTGCTCAATCCATTACCACCCTGGGAAAGAAAACAAGGTGGAAGATGCATTAAGTCAACAAGACCATGCCAGTTTATCCATGATGAGGATCACAAAAGATCCAATATTTATTGATTTACAAAGGATGGATCTTGGATTTATAATGGAAGGGGAAAAATCTTTTCTTTCTCTAATGAATATTCAACCATCTATACATGTGAAGATTAAAGGGGCATAGAAAGAAGATGTCGAGTTACAAAAGAAGCTGAGAAATGTTCCTGAATTCACCCTTGATTGTGATGGGATAATAATGTTCAGGAATCGGGTTTGTGTTACTCCTATCCCCAAATTAATGAAGGAGCTTCTGGATGAGGCTCATAGTTCTTCATTCTCTATTCATCTTGGAAGCACGAAGATGTATAGGGACCTGAAAGAGTACTTCTGGTGGGATGGCATGAAAAGAGATGTTGCTGAATAGGTCTCTCGATGCTTGGTTTGTCAACAAGTTAAAGCTGAGAGACAGAAGTCTAAGGGGATGTTACAACCATTACCCATACCCGAATGGGAATGGGAAAACATCACTATGGACTTTGTCATAGGACTTCCTAAAACATCCAAAGGCAATAATGCTATCTCGGTCATAGTTGATCGTCTTACAAAGTCTGCACACTTCATTTCTATTAGAGAGGATTTCTCTCTGGATCAGCTTTCCAGGATATATGTAAAGGAAGTTGTAAGATTGCATGGAGTACCACTTTATATTATATCTGAACGGGATCCGAGATTTATCTCGAAGTTCTGGAGAAGTCTTCAGCATACTCTAGATACAGAGTTGAGTTTCAGCACTGCTTATCATCCTCAGATAGACGGTCAGTCTGAGAGAACAATTCAAACCCTAGAAGTAATGTTGAGAGCTTGCTCTATGGATTTCAAATGTGGTTGGGATCAACACCTACCTTTGGTGGAATTTTCTTATAATAATAGCTTTCACTCTAGTATTCAGATGGCTCCTTATGAAGCTCTCTATGGAAAGAAATGCAGGACTCCAACTTGCTGGGATGAAGTTGGGGAAAGAAAGCTATTAGGACCTGATCTCATTGATGAAATGGAAGAAAAGGTCAGATCTATTCAACAACACATAAGAGAAGCTCAGAGTCGACAGAAAAGTTATGCCGATAACTGAATAAAAGACCTAGAGTTTGAAGTGGGTGATAAAGTGTTCTTACGAATATTTCCTGGAAGAGGGTTATGAGATTTGGAAAGAAGGGGAAGTTGTGCCCTAGATATATCAGTCCTTTCGAAATATTGGATCATGTTGGGAAGGTAGCTTACTGATTGGCGCTTCCACAAAATCTCTCCAAAGTTCACGATGTGTTCCATGTATCTCTCCTGAGAAAGTACATACCTGATCCTTCACATGTACTCAGCTCAGAAGTTGTACTGCTGGAGAAAGATCATTATTATGATGAAAAACCGATAGAGATTCTGGATCGTAGCAAAAAAGTCCTACGAAACAAGACCACTCGATTGGTGAATGTTTTATGGAGGAACCACCAATTAGAAGAAGCTACATGGGAGCTTGAGGATATGATGAGGGATAGGTATCTTCATCTGTCTGTTACAAAGTGACGAATTTCGAGGGAGAAATTCATTTTAAGGGGGTAGAATGTAACACCCGAGACTTTTATGTTATATAAATCATCAAAGGAATCCTTTTCTACACAACACATTCTTGGCTTGCTTTACACAAAATCGCGACTTTACTCGATAGGTTGCGTCGTACGCAATACCGAGTTTCACTAAACAACGATATGCTATTAAAATATTATTAAAACTAGCCATTATGAATAGTAATGACCACTTTTTGAAATTTTATAAATTTTATTTTTCAAAATGGACTTCATTTTTGGATTTATAATATCGAAATTAGCCTAGGGTGAAATTTTGGTATTTTTCTGAAAACATTCAATTTTTGATGAATAATGAAACCACTAAGTGGTAGTTAAAAAAACTGAATTTTTCATAAAACATAATTTTACCGCTTCTGTGAGTGGAAGTTCGAAAATCCGAGAGACACAGTTAATATCATGGACTAAAATGTGGTTCAATGAGATGAAAATAATTTGTGGTGAATAGTAACTTTTTACTTTTTTTACCACGGTTAAAAGTAAATAGGGTAATTAAGGGTTAAGATGATATTATTATTACCCTAAAACATGTCCTGATTATATTGGACAAGTGTAATGCGATCAAAAACAAACATAGGAATAAAATATGACCATTTAGGCCCACATGGATTAGATTAGAACATTTATTATTAATTTACTTAAAGAAGGGTTAAAATAGTTAAAATCAAAGCTTAATAAGTAAATAATTTTTAATATAAGGTTATTCATAAGATAAATTCTACTATAAATATTCATTAGAAAGATAAAACGATTTCCTACATAATAATATTTTATTTGTAATTTTTAGACATTAAATAATTTAATTTATTTATGACACAATGATGATTCAGTAATTATCTTATTAATAAAATATTGACATAATTGATGTTATAAACACAAAAATAATTGTAATTTGAGACTTTTTATGAATTCCACTAATTTTCTAGGTTAATATGACATGTTATTATTGATTTAATTAACTTTTTTCGAGCTAATAATTCTGTTATGATTTTCACAAACATCAATTACTAAATAGTGTCAAAATTGACATAAAATAGTTTTTAAAACAAATATTATATTAGTAATTGTTATTTTATTCCTCAAAATCTAAGGTTCGGCCAAATGACTTAGATAAGGTTATATATATTAATAATAAACAACTTGGGGTTCGTTTGTCTACTTATAGTAAGTTTTTTAACCTTATAGTATAAGAACACAAGAAGACATAGTAAAAGTAAAATTATTTAACTTAATGTTAAATCTAAATGATAAGGTTTCAATAGGAACCTAAACTTGTCTAAATTCTATTGTATGAGATTAGTTCGACCCATCCCCACCTTAGCTTCGAAATATATCAATTTGGAGCTATTTACAACCGAACATGACTTTATAATAAAATAATATTTTTAGTTTTCCCAAAGGTGCCCCTCTCCTCCATTATAAAAGGGCCCCTCCTCCCCCTCTTGCTCACACCACTTTGAGCCTCCAAGCTCGTCCAACCCCATCCAATTACTCCTCTCCACTTCCATAGAGACATCCTAGAGGTTCTGGTATTCTTCAAAGTCAAATTTTAGTTCCCTAAAAGAACGTCTCAAAGAAGCACTTCAAAGAAGAGGTAATGTCCCTTACCGATTCTTTCATCTTTATTTCTTCTTCCACTTCTTCTTCTTTAGTTTTTTCATTATGAAGTAATAACATCAGTATCAATCATATACTGATATGTTATTATAAATATGAAACAACCCTATTTCACCATCTATCCATCCTACGGAATAAGAAATCACCGCGCGTGCGTACGTACGGAATACCGTCTCCACGCCGTGGTGTAAACTATTTTCCACCACCACCTTACTGGGATGGGTATAATGGTGTAAATAATGACTATATAAGATTATTATAAAGTAATACGGATTCTGAAATAGTATACACACACTCCAATACAATTCCACGATCATAGGAATGATATCATCACTCGTGTGTACGTACATAATACCGTCTCCACGATGTGATGCGACTCGTTCTACATGATCTTCATTTCATAATGATTATATAAATGAATTGAATGAATGAATATGATATATATTACACTAATAAAATTATGTAAATGAGGTATCTATAACCTAAAGAGAATAATAAGAATCTATTCGACAAGACACGCATAAGAACAAAAAGTTATAAACACCCGAATAACAAGTAGCAATGAAATATTACTACTAAGAAGCTAAGAAAATGACCATATATGATATCATAAAAATAATTATGATTCTGGAATAAGTCAATAACATTATTTAAATAATTATACAGGAGGTTCAGACACTTACAAAGAACAACGGACCTAAGGTAAGGGAAATATCACAATCTCATTTTTATCCGAGATTGTTTATACTTTGGTATTTACTGGGGTTTATTTTATCATCCACATACATGTTTCCTCAATATGTAATATTATTTCCATCCACCTACAATTTTTTAAATCCATTTTTACCCTTTGGTGAGTTTATAGTAGAAGATATGAAAGGAATCTTTTGTCGTTTTTCGTACGAGGTACTTTTTGACTTTTCCGACAAAAGTACGAGAAGAATGTTTTTTTTAACTTATACGGAATGAATGGATTTTTAAAACATTATTTCCAAGAAGCTTCCTTTAAAAGTTTTCATGTTTATTTTTATTCAACTTCTTTTATTTTAGAATTGTATGAAATATAAAGAAAGGAAAAAAAAAATTGAAGTAGAAAGGATATTTTCCTCAAGAATGGAGTTCAAGTGTTTTATCAAAATTATTTTCCATCTAAGATAATAAAGGATTCTGTTTCTATCCCTATTATTACATTGATTTTATTATGTTGTGATGGAATTATTTTATGAATTTCTTTATCTTATATGAATTATTTTATGATGTCATGTTGTTTAAGAATCCCATTTTTATTACATGGGTTATGCAATGATGTATGATTTATGATTTTGTGGCACACATAAGAATGGTATCATTATGAGATGGGTGGGACCTATATCTCCCTCCAATGCATTTGGTAAAGATTTTATATCCCATGAGATAGACATGGCTGGAACGGTAGGTTATATCGGTTCAGTGAAACAGGACTAAAACGAGGAATGAACTCAGTTCAGAAAGGGACTTTGTCCACTAAGATAGTCTTGGAAATGAGTCTTGACTAACAAGAAATGATTCTCTATGATTATGTGTGTATGCCACAAAGTTTCATGTTTTATGTTATGATTATTGGTATTACATTTCACTACTATGATTTATCCCATGTTATGAAATTATGCTCTCTTTTGCAGGTTAAGATTTCCAAAAGATATGTTCTTATGAATATGATGCGATTGATATTTCTTTTGTTTACCCTTACTGAGAATTTGAGCTCACCCTTTCGTATGTTTTCATTTCCCAGGTCAGGAAGAAGGTTATTAAGTAAGATATGCCAAAAAGGGACTCTAGATATAATGAAATAAATGGGAGGCAAAGTATATTCTTTATGAACCAGTTGTTTATGTTTCCCAGTTTCTAAAGACACGATACCTATAGGGTCCTTTCTTGGTTTTGTTATATGTTGTAATAAGTGTACTTCAATTATGAAGTAATAACAATGTATGTAAAGTATGCTTCGTTATATGAATCAACCCCAAACAAATCAAAGCTAAGGAATTACAAAAATAGTGGTTTAGGAATACGTAAAAATAGTAAAATGACGTTACAACTTCCCCACCATAGAAACAATCTATCCCCATATATCCTACTATGAGTCTTCTATTCCAAAAATATGAGGCCACTTCTTTCTCAACGGTGCCTCCCTATCCCATTTCTCATTAGAATCAGAACTATGCTTCCATATCACATGAACCGATGGTATCATCCTCCCATGATGTATATTGGTTTCAGAATAAACTATCCTGATTTGAAGTCCATTCATGGATAACTCCTATACAAACTCATGATCTCTCCACCTAAGAACATGAAATGAATAAAATAGATACTTTTTGAGTTGTAATAAAAGGAACACATTATGTTTTGACGCCAATTGTGGTGGATGTGATAAGTTGTAAGAAAAATTCTCCACCAAATAAATAACCTGAAACAATCAAACAAAGTGAGGATTAAGTTTCCCTTGTCTCCCAATCCATCGATTACCCAACATGGGTGAGTCCATCAAGAACACCTGGTCAGCAACTAAAAATTCCAATGTTCTATGACAATGATCATAATAACGCTTATATTTACTCTTTTTCATCAACATTATTGGAGGAATAAGCTAATTCTTTGTTGTATTATACTGATCTATACTCAGTATAATGAAGAAAAATTTCTTTAGTCTCTGACCAAAACAACATAGATCAATGGGGTAAACAATAAAAGGCCTCAAAAGGATCCATTATGATCTCAAATTGGTGACTATTGTTATAATAAAACTCAACCAGGCCTAGAATGGTTATCCTAAGCCCCACAAATTCCATGAAAACAAGCTACAATCCTATCATCAAGAATCTATGTAGCTCATTGTTTCTATCCCTATGACTTTGGATGGTATTCCATGCTCAAACATACATGAGATAGTAGGGCCTTTTAAAGGCCTCTCCTAAATAAATATGTTAACCGATGATATCAATTAGAAACTATATAATATAAAACTCAATGAAAATGAACAATATCATTGATATAGATATTTACCACCTCTGCAACTTTGGTTGTATCATGAATGGTTACAGTGTGAGGTTATTTATTCAATTGATCAATCACAACCCATATCACATTATTATTCTCTATGTACACAGAAACCCAACCACAAAGTCAATTGATAACTTATCCCACATTCATGTTCAGACTGGATCAGTATTAATCAAACCAAAAGGTTTTTGATACTTGGCATTGACCCGTTCACA
The DNA here is from genome assembly GCA_963277665.1 of Viscum album. NCBI lineage: Eukaryota > Viridiplantae > Streptophyta > Magnoliopsida > Santalales > Viscaceae > Viscum > Viscum album. Next base: position 1,697,028,969 of record OY728138.1, on the reverse strand, counting down.
TGTATAATAAGAGGAAACAAAATCAGTGACACCCTATCTGATCTCTGGGAACTATAATTTTCAATGGATGTCATAGAAAATCTTCATGGTTCTTGGGTTCACTTCCCATTGGTAGTTATGGAAATACACTATCACAAATTTCATTACTTATAATGACAAAAAAAATGATTCTTCAAACCAATAATTCCCTCATTAGAGAATGACTAGTAAATAATGGACTTCACACCACAAAAATAGTCTCAAATTCCCTGAAACTCATTATGAAGATGCTTCTCCTGAAGAAACATCTCGAGAAGATCATATGTTAACTTAATTCTTCTCAAAGAAACCTTTACCCTAGAATCCCAAACTATGATATGAAAATATGAAAAAATTACCATCAAGTTCCACTCTTCCAATGATACCTTCAGGGACTGCGTCAGAATATTCCTTTTCAAAGCCTCTATGATGAAATTACCTTCTCCCAGGGTATAGGTAATGTCATGATCGGATTATTTCATGTATTCTACCCAACTCCCCAGATAGATATTCAAATATGTTTTAGAGAAGTTATAACTTGAGCACATTCATCAAAACTATAAATTCAAGTTCATGGGTTGGATAATTATTCTTGTGTGGACTAATTTGTAGAGGGACATAGGCAATTACATGATAACCATTCATATAAAATCATCCTAAACCTGACCTTTATGCATCACAAAAGACCACATAGTCCTACTCGGCCTCTGGAATAGTAAACACCTACAATGTAGTCAAAAATCGTTTTAGAATAGAAAAAGAATAATGACATTATTGATCCTAAGAAAAAATATATCCCTTATAAGTTAGAGTAGTCTTCGGAGAATCCAAATTAGTGATGTCCTTAACAAACTAGCGATAATACCTACATATACCTAAGAAGCTCTATATCTAAAAAACATTTCATTGTCATTCCCATTTCATAATAGATTTACCCTTCTTAGGATTATCTAAAATTCAATATTCTGAAAACATGTGTCTCGATAAATTCACTACCAAAATCTAGAAATCTCATTTTGATAGCTCGATATAAAATTGGCAGTTTCTCAACAATTCTAGAATTTCTCTCAGCTGATTAACATGATCCTCCTCAAACATTGAGTAAACAAGGATTTCAACAACAATGATCACCAAAAATATATAAATGTTATCATTGAAAACCATGTTAATTAAATCCATAAACACTGTTAGATAATTGGTTAAACCATAAGGCATGACAAGTTGCTCCTAATGGTTGTACCTTGTCTAAAATGTAGTATTCTGAATGTAAGATTTTTTTATTCCTAAATTATTGTAACCTGATTGATGGTAAGTCTTCAAAAAACACATTTCCCCCTTCAACTGATCAAATAGATCAAAGATATATGGAAATGTATACTTTTTCTTTACAATAACTCGATTGAGTTTTTGATAATCCACACAAAGGTATAGTGAAGAATCATCTTTCTTAGTAATGAGAATTGGTACCACCCAAGGTGACACACTCAAGAGTATAAATACATTATATAAAAAATCTTCAAACTAAGTGTTTATATATTTCTTTTTAGATGGTTCCATGTGGAATGATGGAATAGACACCAGTTGAGTATCATGTACTAAGTCTATATAAAACTCTGCCTCTCTTACCAGTGGAAAACTAGATAAGTTTTAGAGAATGTGATGGGAAACTTGATGAAAACTAGAGGGATATCACCACTCAGAGATTCCCACTCTAGGTCAATAAAAAACATATATATTACTATCCCAATATCTAAATAAGAATTTACTTCTCTACTCAACCTTGATCCCCACTCTCCTTAAATTATACGGAACACCGCATTGTGTGTTGTAAAGGAAACCCCTCAGAGATAACAATAAATCCATGATTTATTGGAAATGAGATGATCCATTTTGAATATAACATCAAGATTATTCATTTAATTAACAAAAAAATACCAAGAAAACATGAAATCTTGTAAAGAGAACACACAATCATGACTACAGATACCACATTCTCCCTTTGTTCTAGGGGTGCAGTAATATCCAACACATAAAAAAGGACCCATCATAAGATTTATCATATTAAAAACATGGGTTGAAATAAAAAAATGATATGTACCCGTATCAGATAAAATAGTCACTAATGAAGAAGGTGTAGTGACAGTAACTCTAATAGTCAGTAGTCTTATATCTTCTTCCTCTTGAGACTCTTCCACTGCGTAAATAAGCATCATTTCAGATTCCTCTGGTCAGAATCCTTTTTTACTTAAAACGTCTCATTTCACTATAGTTTTAATAGGATTTTATGATCTCGTTATATTATGAGGATTATTAAATACATATAATAACTCTTTTATATGACCCGAGCATCTATAGGATCCACAAATCATGGCTTCCTTAGTAAAATACTCTTTGAATTCCCTAGCTTACCACACTGGTATAAAATCAATGGACCACTTCCAGGAACTGAAGGTGGTCTAGAAAAAAAATCCAATGTAGAGAACCACTATGAGAATCAACATTCTTTCTCTTTCCCTTATAAGAATTCACACATCCATTATAAGAAAACGAAACATCGGACAACTATTGCTTCCTAGCTAGGACCATTTTGATTATTAGTGCTTTATCCATCCAATATTTATAAGAAGGTACCTTCAAAAAAAACATGAGAAAAAATATCATAGCATAGTATCAAGTTGAACTAATGAGTATTCATCTTCTCATCAATACAATCTCCTGTAAAAAATTCACTAGCTTAGAAAAATGTTTTACATACTTTATCATGGTCTTGTTAGCCTTTTCCTATTTTGAAAACTCCAAATCCTTGGAAAACACCATCGAATCTTGATAATACTCATCCTTGAAAATAACATTTAGGTGTTTCCACAAAAATTCCTCTTGCCTTTTCACCATCACTATCTTGTCACGCCATCTCCTTCTTGGTTATTCCAACATGAAGGTGGTGCACTTTACCTTGATCTCCTCATTTGTCTTCATGAATGAAAACAAGCACTATATTCTTCTCAACCATTCATCGATTTCATGATGATTGTTCAATCCTTTTAACACTGGTGGATCTGGGTAATGGAACTATTGATAACGATTCTAGAAAAACCTCTGTTGAGGTTCCACAAATGAAGCTTTAGTGGGGGCTGGTGGTGCTTTCTATCCTAGTTCATGGATATTATACACAATCACCTCAACTAGATAGTGGACCAAATGATAATTTTTACATTCCAGTTTCGCATAAACTTCTTTTTGGATATGATTCTCAAATATTCTCATAGATATGATGATAAACAAAATTATCAAAAAAATATTTAACACATATGATTAAAAGTCAAACAATTAAATATGGGAAATTAATCCCAATAGATATACAAATAGGCTTTGAATTTAAATCTATCCAAATCAATGTCAGGGAAAATACTATAATTAATCCTCAATCCTTATTTCCAAAACCACCCATGGTGACTTAAGTATCATTGTAGTGAGATATTTCTAGGCACTCAGTCACAAATACCTCTTAAGTTTCGATCAGATTACACAACTTCATACTAACAACAAGGAATGATATAAACCATATAGTTCTGATACAACTTTTCATTAACTAGCTCGGGTACCCTGTAATCCTGATAAATGACACAGTCTTGACATAGATTAAAGGGAATTCACAATCCCCATGGTTTGGAGACAAGAACTTAGAGATCATATAATATGAATGTGGGAACAAATTTTCCCCAAACACAATAAAAGAATGTTAAAAAAAATAAGTATTCATAAATGGAAAAATCCACATGGAGAAGTGTATCGAAACTCAAATAGGTATGAATCCCCAAATCACTACAATAGAGTAACATAAAAGAGGAAGGTAAACAACCCAATTCCCAAATAAAACAAAAATTACCAAGCCCAGTGATCCAAAACTACTATCAACTATATGTGGAACCTTACCACTGCTTAAACGTCGGAGAATATAATTTAAAAAACCCAAACATGCTAGTAGGGTGTAACCCATAATCACAATAAGGACTCACCAAGTATTTGAAATTAAGATTCCAACATTAAATGAAATTAATAATTAATTCAATTGAAAATATAAAGTTATGGTATTTAAAACATATATTTAAAAAAATTATGCTTTACATTTCAAATGACATAAATACTTTAATCAAATGGAAGAAAAAATATTTTATATTAATAGTTTATATAAATTCATAAGGCTTGTAATTTTTTTTAAAAAAATGGAATATATTTCAATGAAAAAAATTTGAGAAACATGGTTGTGTGCTAAAAGGTATAATATTTATTGTATATGGGATCCTCACCCATACTATTGTAAATCCTAGAAATATTTGTATACATATGCCCCTTTGATACTATCCAAAGAGGACCCATCTCCATCTTATCATGGATGTAACCTTCTGTAGTAGGACTGTTTCATTTGTAATCGTCAAAAGAGTGTTATCCCAATAACTCAATTACTACGTAGGATTGAATGTTCTCTAATACAGATAAAATAAGGGAATTTTATTTTATCACTATTTAAAATAAAATACAACTTATTCTCTAATTCAAATATTCATATTTTTCATTTAAAAATTGAGATCTGTTTTTAATCCAAACATCCATTTTTTCCAAAATAAAACCAATGGTTTTTTATAAAAACCATTTAATACATTTTTTTATCAAATGTCAATTTTAAATCTATTTCAAAAAATCAATTTCACAATTTAAATTCAAAATTTTATATTCACAAAATTCCATAAATTTCATAATTACACCCCAATTGAATGGAATTTAAGGGTATCCCAAATTTCATTCTAAATAAAATTTCAAAACCCCAATAAAATTTAATTGTGGAAATTATAAACCAATATAGCGAAATTTCATTTATATCAATCTATTTTATTAAATCAAATAATTTAACTAAAACCATTAAATTTATGGTTAATCAAATTGCCTAATAGAAAACGAACCACCTACCACAAGATCAAAATATCTCAAATTAAATATCCCTGAATAGGAAACAACAATTTAGAACTCTATAAAAAAATATCTTGGAACAAACCTTGTATTAAATATATAAAGTAGTGTATATTAGATTCTCCAATAACATAGAGATATATAAAATCCTAAGGAGGAAATTAGGGAATGTTGGGGAAAGAGAACTAAAAGAGGAAACATACTGGGTAGATATCTAAAATCATTATCCTATCTTCAGTTCAATCCATGAAGGTTGTAGAGGAGAAAAAATAACTCATTTGGAGCTCCCCTAGAATAAGAAAATTCAATTTGTTGAGTTTGTTATATCAGTCACATAAAAGGGGGGGTTCAGGATATTTAAAATGAATTTTCAAATTAAATGATCTCTTATGCATAGTTATAAAGGAAGGGTTGAACAGATAGAAAACACATTAAATTTAAACATGGATTTATTATAATGGGTTTCCACAGTTTTCCCTCAGCGGGGAATAGTTTTTCAAACCATGTGATAGCCATGAAAGACCACACTATTTGGGTTTTCATGGTTTCCCCTAAGATGGAGCACGGTTTGCAAAATCTATTTGTCAATCATGAACATCCCATAAATGTTTAAATTTTTAATAATTTTCACTCGAATAATCCCCTAAATAAACCCATCCAATACATTATCAATATGTATGTTTGGGAATAACTTAAAACTATAATATGATGTTAAATAGGTGAATAAATGTTTGGAATGGAAAAATCATTGGGTAATTTCAGTAGCATAATGGGGGTACCTAATGAATCATGGGAGAGAAATATGATAGTGAAAGGGGTCTCTAATTTCTCATCAATCATATGGTAATTAAAAGGTATGTGTAAAATCATATGGCATCAATAGGAAATGAAATACCAAATTCATTAGACAAATAAGGTTCTTGAATAAAGTGGAGAAGGAGAGGATCCATCACCTTGAGTGGGTGATTCCAAAAGCAAGGTAGGAGATTATTGATAGGATGGGGAACATGGAAGGTATATAGAGAGTAAAGTGAATATTTTATTCATAAGATATTGATTTTCGATGAAGAGGAGTGAGGGTTTGGCTGGTTTATATAGGAAAGCATTGGGGTGGTCATTATTATTTTCCAAGAATTGTTTTTGGAATCTATACAATAATGTAATAAAAAATACAAAACATCCCATGGTTTTTCCCAAGGATTTTGAAATATATGAGTTGTTTTAGGGTTGATATACCTAACCCCTTATTACACCAGTGAATTCCTAATGAATAATGTGGCGATGCTGAGACTCACATGGGGTGGTTTGGTGAACATGGTTTGGCTCATGATATAGATGATCTTGTTATTCTCTCATAAACAATTTTGATCATGCTTTATTTTTTATATATCAAATTTTGATTAATCAACGGAAACTCTCAGAGATTCTACCTCCCATGAAATCTCTAATAAACATGATTCATATGGTATGATCCTACTGATCGAGGATATCACATAATTTTTCTATATCAATATTACTTTATCATAAAAATTAACATATACTAATAATATGATCACTCTTAAATGTATATATTATAAACAGTTATGATTCTTAATGGTATTTCAAATCTAATATGATATAACATATAATTTTCATATATTACCATTATAGTTAATGTGTTTTTTAGAATTAAAATACATAAATAAGGCATTTATTATTTTAAAAATTGAAATTCATTTGTAAAAGTTCAATCCATTAAATTATTCCCCCTTCATAAATTTCACTCATGAAATATTCATTTCATTCACTGAAATATATTAGGGTACATCTATTTCATTTCATCCATCAGTTCACAGGTCTCTTCCTTAAACTTGTTGTTCCTACACAAAACTTTGACCATATGAGTTTTCATGTTTCATTGATAATTTTAATTATGATCAATGATATTTATTGACTCCTCTATATATTAATGATCATTCTACAACGGTATCATATATAGATTCAAAAAATTGTAGGGGTTTAGTATATACATCCTGAAGAAGGATTCATGGAACACATAATGTAATTTAGATAGTTTATGATGGGGTACTAGTTGATGTGCCACAGCTCTAATGAAATTAAGGATATCAAATGGGATGATGTATATTAGACTAATCTTTCCCTTCTTCCCAAAAATCATGAAATATATCCATGGTGATATATAATGTAATATAGTATCACAGACTACAAATTATATATCACATCGATGATTTTATATATTTCATCAAAGTCAAGTTTGAGTATGTTTCATATGACATGGAATGGTTTAAATCGTTTATGCCATCTCTTAGATAAGATCACACCTCATCATCTTCCACTCTCTAAAATTCTCCAAACATATTGGAGTTTGAAATCATTTCTAATAGAGAGCTTTGTGAGGTTCCAATTGTATTCTAAAATTGAATCTATTTGTTATATGATAACTCCACTAGGGGAAGTTTTTAGTTTAAACAACCATGAAAATACATTGAACAATATCTCAATATATCCTCCCAAGTCTGGCCAATCATCTATATATGAGTGATAAGTAGTGATGAATATCAATTTTGGTTTCAATGCCTTCTAAAGGATTATCAAAATCCTCGAGGTAAACATCATATCTTAACCATAAACAATTGAGTGTGGAAATCCATGCGGTATTAAAATATTCCTTATATATATGATAAAAATATGGTCAAGATAGATATAATGACCCATATTTTTCTTACATTATGATTTCATCACTTTAATTATAAAACACATAAAAAATTACTCAATAAGGATCTAATGGTTTAGTGTCTTGGAAAAAATTAGACCACACATAACTTTTACAACATAATACATAAACAATTATTCATTTCCATATTCTATAGCTTCTTATTTTCCCTTATGTTCTCTTTAGTACATGTAGTCAGCTGAGGAAATACATCAAAATGATGTGATCTAAAAATCCTAGTAAGAGGATAGATAATATCATGAAACAAATTTAAATTGTGGAGCATAATCATAACATAATCATCATGAGAGGAAGCATTAGATAAAGTCATGGAATATGGAAATATATAAAATGAAACATCATGTCTTAGTGTTTAACTACCACAAAAAGTTGTGAAAAAAGATAAACCACAATCACGGATATTTTTAATTCATCACATGATAAATAAAACTACCCAATTCATTGGAATGATATATAATTTTGAGTGCACCCATCGCATCTTAACATTTACATAGTGCTATATAATTATGGGTGCACCCGTCACATCATAACATTTACATTATCCTGCATGCCACATAGAAAATATATAAATATTAGAAATAAAATAAAAAATTTACAGGAATTAGTTTCATTTCATAAACTAATCAATAATAAACATTGGGTTCCCAAATTAAATATGGAATAACATACTTGATATAAGAATCGTCAGCTTTGAGTGAATAAAAAATATCCTCAAAACGTAAAAGGTTTGTTTTTTGAAAGAATATTTATTTTGGAAAACATTTTTTTTCATAAATTCTATTAGAAAAACTTTATACCATAGAAAATGTATTATAATGATTAATTAATGATACTTAAGGAATATCCATACAAAAAATTGGCTGAAAGAGGGAAACCCCATGAAGAAAGTGAGTTGGGTTTGAGAATTCCCCTTACCTTGTATCCGAATGATTTATTCATAGTAATGTCATATATAATCACATTAGATTAATTAATTAAAAATTAAATTACCTTTTATAAATAAATATAATTAATTATGTATTTATTAAGTTATTTTATATTCCTTTGGATGAGTTATGAAGTTTAATTTTGTCATTCGAGAGTTTTCATTTTCATAGTTTTCATGATCGGTTCGTATGTATACATGAATGGAAGTTTGTTTAAAATGAGGATGAACATACAGGATTGTTATTATATGTTATTAATGATCCTATATAATATTAAATTATCTTAAAAAGAATTTTTTTTTATAGACCATGAGTATGACTCATTAGATAAATGTTAATTATGATGGATTTAGGATAATTTTTTCGGTTTTTTGATCACAACAAAATCATTTTGTTTTATTATTTAGTATTATGAGTATAATTGATTTATAGAACATAAAAATGGTTATAAAATACTCCTTAAAATATGTATAAAATAATATAATTTTCTAATTGACATCCTTCAATGTGATTATGGGAAATGAAATTGCATCATCCGCGATGTTAGTAAATTGACACATCATGGGAAATGATTTATTTTTTAAGATAAAAGAGAAGGAAAGAGAAGTTTAATGTTGTGTATTGCATTAAAAATATATACTTATAGTATATTTAAGTTACTTTAGTGATCATTCCATTTCAATGAATGTGTTTTAGGAGATAATAAGAAAAGAAATAAAAATAGAAAGGAAATTAAAAGAAAAATAGAGAGGATTAACCTCTTGAATTATCCTCCTGATATCCTCCTCAAGGAGCATATGTTTTGTATTTTTATGTGAAAAAAACTCTTAGAAGTGGGGTTAGGGCTAGGGAATAGTTTTTTCTAGAATTTGGATAAGTCTCAAAGCTTGATAGGTGTTAGGAGAAGAGGGTGTGAATGTGGTATGTATAGTGGAAGAGAGGGGTATTTTCTTATTATTTTAATCATTAGTTTATTAGATTTTCTCTAAACAAGAAATATTGAGGACTATGATCACTTCATACAGTAATTAGTGAATGTGATATCTAACCAATGGTAACTATCATCATCCATGACTCAAGCATGACTAAAAAATCGAGTTTTTAACATTTATCATAATTTATTTGTATTTTACTATTCACCAAAAATTGGACTATTTCATAAAAATTACAAAAATACAAACTAACCATTTTAAATAATTATAATAAAAAAATAACTCTATTTTATGAAAATAATTTTCTAAAAATGATTAATTAATATTTTAATTAAAATCATCATTTACATGGAAAATGAAGATTTTAAAATAATAAATGATTCTGTAACACTTTGAAAACATACTTAAGGGGTCATAAATTTAACTTAAAATACTAAGACATAAAAATATTAATTTATGAATACATTTTATGAAAATAAATTATCTTTTAAATTATTAAATTAATCATAAAATTTTATTTAAATATTTATGACTTATAAAAATACCAACACTTAATTAATAATTTTTAAAATATTTACTTACATATAATATGATGTAATTGTATCATATTTTCACTTATAAGATGAAAAATTTTATTTTTACTTTCATGGGTTAGGTTACTATTAATTGTTCTGGTTTACTATTCATAAGGGTCATATTACTATTCCTAAGTTCATGTTACTATTTAATAGGTATGGGTTCCATAACTTCTTGAAGTACTTCTTGTTTCATTAATTAATAATTAATAAACCTTTTATTAGTGTATATAATTGATATTATGCTGTTTATACTCTGTAAAAGTACTATAATAATGGAGAAATTCCTTTGATAAAATTTTGGGTGGTCACATTCTTCCCCCTTTCAAAATTTCTCCCTCAAAATTTTGTTTTACATAAATATGTAATGATACTTATCCTTCATCTCCTTTTCTGGTTCCCGTGTTTTTTATTTCATAATTATGGTTCCTATACAAAACATTTACAATGTGTGTTGTCTTGTTTCATTGAACCTTATCTTTCCCGTCCAAAATCATTACAAACTGCTCCTCATAAGATAGATCATCTTCCAACTGTACCGCCTCTAAGTTCAGTACTTGTGATGGATCTGGTATGTACTTTATTATGAGTGATACATGGAACACATCCTGATCTTGATAAAAAGTTGATGGAAGTGAGATATGATAATCCATGACTCCTATGCAATTAAGGATCTCAAAGGATCCAATGTACCTTGATCTTAGATTCCCTTTCTTCTTAAACTGCAGGTCTCTCTTCCATAGTGAGAACTCAACCAATGGGAGATGTTGATCCCATCCTCATTTGAATTATAAATAACTTGATACAAGCATATCATTGAGAATTTGAATAGTCCTTTTTAATTGAACAGTGGTTTTGGGGTGATAGGTCTTGTGGAAATTCAATTCAGTACTTAATGTATGTTCAAGAATCCAAAAAATTTCTATGTGACCGCATATCACGATCATACACAATCAAGAGTAGTACCCTAGGAAGTATCACCACATCCTTCAAATATATAATTGAATATTTTTCCGGTGAGATATCTTCCGGAATAGAGATAATGGGTATAGTCTTGGTGAGTCGGTCCACCACAACCCATATCTTATTATTTCCTTTGGATTTCTTCGGGAGACCCATGACAAAGTCCATAGTGACATTCTCCCATTTCAACATTGGTATAGCCTATTCTTGCATCATCCTTTTGGACTTTAGTCACTCATCTTTAACCTGGTGACATATCAAACACCTTGATATATATATTCCACAATATTCTTCTTCATGTTGTCCCACTATAGTGTTCTCTGAGATCACCGTACATCTTGGTTCTACCATGATGGATAGAGAATGTTTATCTATGTTCATTATCCAATAGAACCTTCTTTATCACAGATAATGAAGGCACCTAAATCTTGTTCCAAACCGAATCGCACCATCATTGTGGATATGTAACCCTAGTATATTCCCTTTATTTACTATATTCATCCTCTCTTGGAACATTATTCCATCCCTTTGTGCCTCTGTAATATCCTCTTAGATATATAGTTGGGAAATCATTTCGGAAAGGTAGGATGTATTCCCTAAAATTGTGATTTCAAAATCCATCCATTTCATATCCATGAAGATAGGGTCTTTCTCAATCAAAAACATGGATAGAGTAGCAGGTTCTTATCATCTTAGTGAATTAGCAATATACTTTGCCCTTCTTAGACGATAGTTAATAGAGAAATAATAGTCTTTGATTAGATCTAACCATCTCCTTTGACTCATGTTGACATAATTTTGTGTTAATATATACTTTAGGCTATTTTGATCAGTATATATGTCACACTTCTCACCACAGAGGTATTGTCTCCAGATTTTTATGCCAAAAATAATATCCTCTAACTCTAGATCATGTGTAGGGTAGTTCTACTAATTGTTCTTCAGTTATTGTGTGGTGTAGTCTATCACATTGTAATTTTCTTGATTACATAACCTAATAATTTCGTTATTCATCACACTATATCACAAAATATTCTACAATTTTTGGTAATGTGAGTATCGGTGCAGTGGTCATACTTCTCTTTATCTCCTTGATTCATTCCTTACATTCTTAAATCCAGACATACATTACCCCTTTACATATTAAACTAGTCAGTGGTCTTGAAAAGAATTAGAAATATCTCTCAAAATATTGATAGTACCCTTCTAAGGTAAGAAAACTATGGATTTCTCTGACACTAGAATGTATGGTCCATTCATTAATTGCCTTTTTTTAAGTATCCACATAAATTACCTTACTTGTGATCCCATGTCCCATGAATGTGGTGTGCTGCATCAAAAAGTCACACTTGATGAACTTAGCAAACAACTTATCCTTCTCCAATATTTCTAACATACACCTTAGATGTTTTTCATGTTCATACTTACTCTACTAGTAGATGATAATTTCATTAATAAACATAGCCTAAAAATATTCAAGGGAAGGTATAAATATTCTATTCATCGCATCCTTGAAGATCACATTGGATTAGTTAGTCTAAAGGGAGTCACCAGAAACTCATAATGCCCGTAACTTGTATGGAAGGCAATATTCTAAATATCTACCTTTTTCACTTTTTGATGAGGATATCCAGAATGGAGATCCACCTTTGAGAAGTTATGAGATCCTCATAACTAATTGAAAAAGTCATCAATCCATAGAAGAGGATACTTGTTCTTTATAGTGATATTTTCTAGTTCCCAATAATCAACACACAACTACATCGATCAATCATTCTTTTTGAAAATGAGAACTTGTACACCCTAATGTGATGCACTATGGAGTATGTATAAGGCCCCAGCCTTAAACCTTACTTATTCTTGATTTATTACAAGATTACACATTGAGGATCTTTTCAGGTTTAGAGTTTTACAGAATTAGATCATAAAACATTCATTACATTCCACATTTAAACAAAGTGGTTACATAAAGATAGTATTCATTTTTTTCATCAATGGAACATATTTAAAATAAAACATGGATTCTTTCTTGACACTTCCATGACACTATCATCATATCATGTACCTTTCCCTTAACCTATGAAAAATATTTCAAAAAAACATTGGATGAGCATAAAAATCTTAGTAAGGGTTATAAAAAATATGGAAAGGAAACATGAGTTCATATATACATAAGAATGAAATCATACATTACCCATAAAACATAGGCACTTTAACATACCTCATCAAATCATGAATAAATCATAGAAATCATAAGACATAAAAGGTAACATGAGGCATTCATAACATTCTTACATAGGGATTAACCCTCTTTGATACATTTGGAATACCCACCACAGTATATTCCCTAAATCTCTTCAGAGAAACCATAATGTTTCACTCCTTCGCGTTACCCAATGCATTTGAGAGCTATATCGGGCTCACCTGCCCATAGTTTATCACAGAACCACCCGTTTTCATAACAATGCCCAAGAACCATAACATAAACGTATCACATAAAACATGCATAAAGGAAACATAACATTTCCACATTTCAATCACAATATAACATTTTAGTATATTTAAATAATGAATCCATTCAAAAAGAAACCATTTCCAAAACCATTTAAAACATTTAATAAAGAGATTTTTGAATCAAAGTGTCCCATACCACCATGAAGCTTTTAAAATTTTAAACCATTAATATCCATATAAATAAATCCTTAAATCCATTTTGAAAACTTGGATATTAATAAGAACAAATAATTAAAACATTTAAAGCGATATTTTGGTTAAAGGGGTTCTACGAAAATTAGAGACACTTGAATACAATAATTGAGGAAAAACATTTAGTCAAGAACTTTATAATATCATGAGAATAAATTGATTCATGATATAATATTCCAAAGGACAGTATATACACCATATAAGAGTGAATTGGTGCATAACAACAATGAAGTCTCAATATAAATGTCAAATGTGATGAATTCCCTTATAAAGAAGGTATCCTTAAATTAAGGATAATTCAATCACAAAATTATGTGTGAAAAATATAAATACACCCAATATAAGTGGATATTATGTGTATAACAATAAAAGGTAATTTACACATATTCAATAGATTACATATTCAATAACTACATGTTGAACCCAAAGAAATCGAAATTGGGTTAAAAAGTTCTCTTGGTAAAATTCGACAGCCTAACGACATCACTTCAAAATTCAGAAAATGAGTTGATGAGAGATAAAAAGGGAATATCATCACTTGGACATAAAAATTACATCAATAATGATATAAAAGAACATATCCCAACATAATATTATGTGAATTAAAAGACATAACAAAAGAAGTCTTTTAAAAAGAGGTGGGTGAATGGTTCCCTCACCGACATGGGTATCTTTCGAGACATGCACCCCATGAAAGAAGGAAAATACAACATTGATGTAAATACCCATAAATGAAATTATATTACACAATGAGTAAAATAATGGTCATTACATACACCACTCAAAGGAAATTGTGGCAAATGTAGCAAAAATCTCACGGGAATAAAAGTGAGATGAAAAATCCCTTACGAAAACTCGGCAGCCTAACGACGCCACTTAAGACTTCCAAAATGGATTGATGAGAGTAAATAGGGTCTCTCATCATATTAACATAATGTTTACAGAAATAGAAATATAAAAGAACATCCCCCAACATAACAAATAGGAGCTTAAAATAAGTGACATAAAGGAGAGTACTTAAAAGGAAAGAGAGAGGTCGGATCTCTTACGAAAAATTCGGCAGCCTAACGGCGCCACTCAAAACATCCAAAATGGATTGACGAGAGAGAATCGGGTATCTCATCATATGAACATAAAAATTACAGTAAGAGTAATATAAAATAATATCCCAATAACAAGAAAGATGATATTTAAAAGGAATTACATAAAAGAGTGTACTAAAAAAGAAAGAGAGGTGTAGGATCCCTTACCTCAAGTCCAACTTGTCTTGTTCGTTTCTTTATATTCTTAAATAATAAACTTTGGTCAATTTATAATTTCTTAAGGACATCATATAAATATTATTATTCAGTTCATATCACATATTTTAATGTTATAATAATTGGTTAATAATATGAGTTCATATCAGACGTTTTTGTCGATGTTTGGTACATGAGTCAAAAATTGAACTTGTTGGAAAATAATTTTCCATGTAGTTATAGGTTCATCATATCCAGAGTAGTATTCATGTTTTAAATATCATATATATCCAGTATATATCCATTTTATACTATTAAATATCATTTTGAGTTAAAAAATTAAAAGCACCGTTCATGGAGATGGTAGGCCGTACGTACGCATGAACGCTACTTTCATTTTTTTGTCATATTAATGGAATTAAACCAAAATGAGAGATATATATATATTTTATATTTCCAGAATGATATCCATAATTTATATGTAATATATTATATATATATCCATTATATATATGTATTTATAATAGTACATAACATTTTGAGATAAGAAATGAAATGTACCGTTCATGGAGACGGTAAGCCGTACGTACGCATGAACACTACTTCCATTTCTATTTCATATTTAATGTAATTAAAACATAATGATACATAATAGTATTTTAGTTCCAGTATGGTATCATATATAATATCATTAAATATATCCTTTATACGTACCACATATGGTATTAACGAATCAAATCACTTTCAGGGGGCGGTGGTCCGCACTTCCTTAAATGAAGATATCGTGTTGACCCATAATGGAAACCATAAAGGTATTCCATAAATGAAAAATACAGAAGCTTAAGTAAAACATAAACATATTATATAAAATATATAAATATAGTTTCATCATAATGGCCACCTTTTAACGTGTTTGAAGAATGTTGAACAATCATCATTTCGTGAGGCAAAAATTCACCATCCACAGAAACAGTATGTTCTTTAACCATTAGATGTATTTGTGTGTAAGTGTAGCTAGAATCCTTCTTATAAAAAAATCCTAGTATATTTAAGATACTGTATTTGTTACAAAATAAATGAATAGAAAGATTTTAGTGGGGTTGGAGAAGCAAAATAAAACAAAAGGACACAAGTGAAGACATTATCTTAAAATTGGGTAACTCCCTTTGGTTTGAGCTCAAAGGCTTCCTTGGGAAGCCTTATGCCCAAAGTGAGGCTTCAAGGAGTTATAGAGGGATGTGTAAAGACAAAATGGGAAGGGGTTGGCAGAGCCAAAGGCTTTGGAAGTGTGGGTAAGGTGGTAGAGGTCGGGGCCTTTTAGAAGAGGAGAGGAGGGGCACTCTTGGAATGTAAAGAAATGTTACTTTATTTTAGAATGCGTTTCGGATTTTAATGGTCCCAAATTGATCTTTTTCTAAGATAAGGTGATAAGGGTTCTAAATCCACCCATACAATATGTTTTGGACATGTTTAGGTCTTATATTTTACATTATCTTTCTATTTTATTTAAATCGTTAAATAATGAGGTCATCGCTGCATCATCATGATGTCATAAATAATTTATTTTATTTAATGTCTATAAATTATAAAACAAATATCATGATGTAGGAAATCGTTTTAGATTTCCAATGACTATTTATAGTCAAAACTCTGACTTGTATAACCCCATGTATAAATTGTTTTAGTAAAACAACTCATGTTTGTGTCATTTTTTATTTTACATTAAATAAAAAGTTATTTGTGTCATTTCCCAACCAAAGTGGCTCCATGGGGTCCCCAAGTTGACCCATGTAATGTCTTGGTCGGCCATGACACATCCAATGAGGGTAGGACATGTTTTTAGGTCATTTCATATTATTAAAACCTTATTTTTACCTTAAACTACACTAATTACCTCTAATCGCGATTAAAACTTAATAAGTTACTATTCACCAAAAAAATATTTTAGTCCCATTGAACCACATTAGACTTCTTAATGACAACCATGTATGTCGGATTTTTGAAATTCAAAACACAAAGGTGGAAAAATTTCATTTAAACGGAAAATCAGTTTTTTATAAGTACCACTTAGTGGTTTCACTATTCATCAAAAATTGAAGTTTTTCAGAAAAATACCAAAACTTCACCCTAAGCTATAATTGATATTCTGAATTCAAAAATGAAGTCTATTTTACAAAATTCTAAACATATAAGTTTCATTAATTAATTTAATAATTAATTCCCGCTGTTAGAGAAAATAGCTTGTTTTTATGAAACAATAAGTATCAAAAGATTGACACTAGTTTAAGTCCGATTTCAAAGTGAAATTAATTCCAATGACCAATATTGGAATAAATGGTAAAAATATATTATAATTTCACTTCAAAACCAATTCAAAAGATAATATAATCATATAAATAAATTAGATTAAAAAGTGGTTTTGAATTAAAATACAACATTTTTCACTATTCATTAAAAATTGAACTTTTTCAGAAAAATACCAAAAATTTACACAAAGTAAATTTTGATGTCCTGATTCTAAAGAAGAATTTTATTTTGTCAAATATAACACATAAAATTGTCAAAAAGTGGATTTAAAAGAGGTTCTCCATCAAAAGGCGGTTAATCGACTTTTTAAAGAATATTAGAATGTTTACGCTTAAAATTGGATTCATTCGCATTTTTAATCCTCTAACTTTTATTGTAAAAAGTAAAAAAAAATTGACAAAGATATATAATCATTTTGTAGTTAGTTATGTTCATTCCCTCCATTACAACAGCTAGGCATTATCTACCATTTAATATAATATTATTTTATTATTAGAGTGCAACGTAAGATTCCCAAGAAACTCGTTGTTGTGTATTGGGTACGCCATCAAGAATAGCGTCCCCTTTAAAGTAATATTAATATTTTATTCCCAAATATGGATAAATATAAAAATTTCATATTCTTTATTTACCTGGGGTGTTACATCCTTCCCCCCTTTTGGGAATTGCGTCCTCGCAATTTTAAAATTGAGCTTGGAAACATCCTTGAAAGTCCCAAATCGGAACAAGAGTCGGTAAAATAATCACTTTAAAATAAAGAAAGATAAGTACAAAGGTCACACGAGTTAACCCATAATAGGATTCCAAGTATGAAAATATGGACATGGAGGAAAAAACAAAGGGTCATGTTCTGATGGAGAGTGATAGTAAACATGTCTAGGAGAAAGTTAACCATTAGAAAATCACAAACTTGTGGTGGGTTAAACGGTATTCGATTCCCCAGTAGGAAAAGTTAATAGGCAACATTTTTGTTTAAATTACTTTTAATAGAGGAATTTATTTTTAATCTTAAGGAAATATACTTACTTGTCGTGTAGACTCTCATCTCCTACTACATTTCTTACACAAACTCATATTTTCTCCAAAAGATGAGTATTTAGGATGACTTGCTAATATTAAGAGAGCTATATTAAACTTCTATAGAATCACCTAATCCACAAAAGAGAACTATATATTTCTCAATTATTTAGACTTTAACCAAAACCAAAACCAAAATGGTTAGTACAAGATCATATAATCCACAAATGGATAATCCTTTCTAAAAAAGAAAATCTATTCTTAATCTCCAAAATTTTTCCAACAAAACCCAAAGTTCAACGAAGACCATTCAATAAAAAAAATTTCCATAAAATTATTCAAAGTAAACCAAACTAAGATTGAAACCCAAATATTTGAAGGATTTAGTCACATAGTCTTCCAAGTTAAATCATAACATTTATCTCCAAACAACATCAGTTGATCCTAAAGTCTCGTATTGAAAAGTAATTAACCTAAACACATATCCTCCATGATAGGTTAATCATTTTCATAAATAACCCAAAATCAACTTACTCTTAATTCATTAAGTCACCTAACTAAAAATAATAAGTCATACTAACCAGGGACTTCACGTAGTCCAGTGGTAGGTGATAAATACCAGTTGCACATTGGTTGTGGGTTCGATTCCCACAGCTTTGTCTGGCGCGACGAGTTGTCACACGGTCTGCGTGTTGTCCTTTTTTCAAAACTACATAATTCTTAAAACATTCCCCAAAACGAGATAAAATCTTCAAAAATGATCATAACATATTTTAACATCAAGTTTAACTCATGCCTTTCATTTTCCATCATATCATAGAGTAACCCATAATTACCTGAAAAGTAAGGATCATATAAACCCTAATGGTTACCTTTATAATTATTACCTGAACTTCCACATCGAGTTGGTCATCTCGTACATGATGCATTAGAGAACTCACCATGGTTCAAGTGGTTGATCATGAATCCTTGATAGTTGGTTTAGCACAACCACGAGATTCCTCACTGAATCCCCCATTTCCTCCAGTCTCTTAATCAGAGAACCACCACAGTTTCCATCAAACCCATTGTCACTTTGGTGACTGCTTGATCCATCCATTTACTAAAAATTGAAATGTCAGAGTGCGTATATCAACAAAATAATTAAGTACTAATGAGGAAGGTAAACACGAAGATATACTTACTCATTCACTTTATCTAAAACTAGGACCTTTTCTAAAATCCTAACCAGTATGGTAATGTCACTTGTTCTTAGATAATACACTAACCTCTAAAGTTATCTAAACCGACCTTTGATACCAACTATAAGGCCCCAGCCTAAAACCTAACTTAATCTTGAGTTATTACAAGATTACACATTGAGGATCTTTTCAGGTTTAGAGTTTTAGAGAATTAGATCATAAAACTTTCATTACATTTCACATTTAAACAAAGTGGTTACATAGAGATAGTATTCATTTTTTTTCATCAACAGAACATATTTAAAATAAAACATGGATTCTTTCTTGACACTTCCATGAAACTATCATCATATCAGGTACCTTTCCCTTGACCTGTGAAAAACATTTCAAAAAAACATTGGATGAGCATAAAAATCTCAGTAAGGGTTATAAAAAATATGGAAAGGAAACATGAGTTCATATATACATAAGAATTAAATCATACTTTACCCATAAAACATAGTCACTTTAACATACCTCATCAAATCATGAATAAATCATAGAAATGATAAGAAATAAAAGGTAACTTGAGGCATTCATAACATTCTTACATAGGTAGTAACCCTCTTGGTTATGTTTGGAATACCCACCACAGTATATTCCCTAAATCTCTTTGGAGAAACCATACTGTTTCACTCCTTCACGTTACCCAATGCATTTGAGAGCTATATCGGGCTCACTCGCCCATAGTTTATCACGGAACCACCCGTTTTCATAACAATGCCCAAGAACCATAACATAAACGTATCACATAAAACATTCATAAAGGAAACATAACATTTCCACATTTCAATCACAATATAACATTTTAGTATATTGAAATAAATATTCCATTCAAAAGAAACCATTTAAAACATTTAATAAAGAGATTTTTGAATCAAAGTGTCTCATACCACCTTGAAGCTTTTAAAATTTTAAACCATTAATATCCATATAAATAAATCCTTAAAAGAATTTTGAAAACATGGATATTAATAAGAACAAATAATTAAAACATTTAAAGCGATATTTTGGTTAAAGGGGTTCTACAAAAATTAGAGACACTTGAATACAATAATTGAGGAATAATATTTAGTCACAACTTTATAATACCATGAGAATAAATTTATTCATGATATAATATTCCAAAGGACAGTATATACACCATATAAGAGTGAATTGGTGCATAACAACAATGAAGTCTCAATAGAAATGTCAAATGTGATGAATTCCCTTATATAGAAGGTATCCTTAAATTAAGGATAATTCAATCACAAAATTATGTTTGAAAAATATAAATACACCTAATATAAGTTGATATTAAGTGTAAAACAATAAAAGGTCATTCAAACATATTCAAAAGATGACATATTCAATAACTACATGTTGAACGCAAAGAAATCGAAATTGGGTTAAAAAGTTCCCTTGGTAAAATTCGACAGCCTAACAGCATCACTTCAAAATTCAGAAAATCAGTTGATGAGAGATAAAAAGGGAATCTCATCACTTGGACATAAAATTTACATCAATAAGTATATAAAATAAAATATCCCAATATAATATTATGTGAATTAAAAGACATAACAAAATAAGTCTTTTAAAAAGAGGAGGGTGAAAGGTTCCCTAACTGACATGGGTATCTTTCGAGACATGCACCCTGTGAGAGAAGGAAAATACAACATTGATGTAAATACTCATAAATGAATGTATATTAAAAAATGAGTAAAATAATGGGCAGTACATACACCACTCAAAGGAAATTGTGGCAAATGTAGCAAAAATCTCACGGGAATAAAAGTGAGATGAAAAAACCCTTACGAAAACTCAATAGCCTAACGGCCCCACTTAAGACTTCCAAAATGGATTGATGAGAGTAAATAGGGTCTCTCATCATATTAACATAAAGTTTACAGAAATAGGAATATAAAAGAAAATCCCCCAACATAACAAATAGGATCTTAAAAGAAGTGACATAAAGGAGAGTACTTAAAAAGTAAGAGAGAGGTTGGATCTCTTACGAAAAATTCAGCAGCCTAACGGTGCCACTCAAAACTTCCAAAATGGATTGATGAGAGAGAATAGGGTATCTCATCATATGAACATAAAAATTACAGTAAGAGTAATATAAAATAATATTCCAATAACAAGAAAGATGAGATTTAAAAGTAATGACATAAAAGAGTGTACTTAAAAAGAAAGAGAGGTGTAAGATCCCTTACCTCAAGTCCAACTCGTCTTGTTCGTTTCATTATATTCCTGAATGACAAACATTGGTAAATTTATAATTTCTTAAGGACCTCCTATAAAGATTATTATTCAGTTCATATCACATATTTTAATGTTATAATAATTGGTTAATAATATGAGTTCATATCAGACGTTTTTGTCGATGTTTGGTACATGAGTCAAAAATTGAACTTGTTGGAAAATAATTTTCCATGTAGTTATAGGTACATCATATACAGAATAGTATTGATGTTTTAAATATCATATATATCCAGTATATATCCATTTTATACTATTCAATAGCATTTGGAGTTAAAAAATTAAAAGCACCGTTCATGGAGATGGTAGGTCGTATGTACGCATGAACGCTACATTCATTTTTTTGTCATATTAATGGAATTAAGACAAAATGAGATATATATATATATATATATATGTTATAATTCCAGAATGATATCCATAATTTATATGTAATATATCATATATATATCCATTATATATATGTACTTATAATAGTACATAACATATTGAGATAAGAAATGAAATATACCGTTCATGGAGACGGTAAGCCGTACGTACGCATGAACGCTACATCCATTTCTATTCCATATTTAATGGAATTAAAAAATAATGATACATAATAGAATTTTAATTCCACTATGGTATCATATATAATATCATTAAATATATCCTTTATACGTACCACATATGGTATTAACGAATCAAATCACTTTCAGGGGGCGGTAGTCCGCACTTCCTTAAATGAAGATATCGCGTTGACCCATAATTGAAACCATAAAGGTATGAATTAAATGAAAAATACAGAATCTTAAGTAAAACAAAAACATATTATATATCATATATAAATATATTGTCATCTTAATGGCCACCTTTTAAAGTGTTAGAAGAATGTTGAACAATCATCGTTTCGTGAGGCAGAAATTCGCCATCCACAGAAATAGTATGTTCTTTAACCATTAGATGTAGGTGTGTGTAAGTGTAGCTAGAATACTTCTTATAAAAAAATCCTAGTATATTTAAGATACTGTATTTGTTACAAAATAAATGAATAAAAATATTTTAGGGGGGTTGGATAAGTAAAATATAACAAAAGGACACAAGTGAAGACATTACCTTAAAATCAGGTAACTCTCTTTGGTTTGAGCTCAAAGGCTTCCTTAGGAAGACTTCTGCCCAAAGTGAGGCTTCAAGGAGTTATAGAGGGATGTGGAGAGACAAAATGGGTAGGGTGGGTCTGAGCCAAAGGCTTTGGAAGTGTGGGTAAGGAGGTAGAGTTGGGGGCCTTTTATAAGAGGAGAGGAGGGGCACTCTAGGAAAGTAAAGAAATGTTACTTTATTTTAGAATGAGTTTCGGATTATAATGGTCCCAAATTGATGTTTTTCTAGGATAAGGTGATAAGGGTTCGAAATCCACCCATAAAATAGGTTTTTTACATGTGTAGGTCATATAGTTTACATTATCATTCCATTTTATTTAAATCGTTAAATAATGAGGTCATCGCTGCATCATCATGATGTCATATATAATTTAATTTATTTAATGTCTAAAAATTATAAAAAAAATATCATGATGTAGGAAATCATTTTATCTTTACAATAACTATTTATAGTCAAAAATATGACTTGTATAACCCCATGTAAAAATTGTTTTAGTAAAACAAATCATGTTTGAGTCATTTTTAATTTTACATTAAATAAAAAGTTATTTATGTCATTTCCCAACCAAAGTGGCTCCATGGGGTCCCCAAGTTGACCCATGGATTGTCTTGGTCGGCCATGACACATCCAATGAGGGTAGGACATGTGTCTATGACATTTCATATTATTAAAACGTTATTTTTACCTTAAACTACACTAATTACCTCTAATCGCGATTAAAACTTAATAAGTTACTATTCACCAAAAAAAATATTTTAATCCCATTGAACCACATTTTAATTCTTAATGACAACCATGTATGTAGGATTTTTTAAATTCAAAACACAAAGGTTTCAAAATTTCATTTAAACGGAAAATCAGTTTTTTATAAGTACCACTTAGTGGTTTCACTATTCATCAAAAATTGAAGTTTTTCAGAAAAATACCAAAACTTCACCCTAAGCTATAATTGATATTCCAAATTCAAAAATGAAGTCTATTTTACAAAATCCAAAACATATAGGTTTCATTAATTAATTTAATAAATAATTCCCGTTGTCAGAGCAAATAGCGTGTTTTTATGAAACAATATGTATCAAAAGATTGACACTAGTTTAAGTCCGATTTCAAATTGAAATTAATTCCAACGACCACTATTGGATTAAATAGTAAAAATATATTATAATTTCACATTAAAACCAATTCAAAATATAATCTAATCATATAAATAAATTAGATTAAAAAGTGGTTTTGAATTAAAATAAAACATTTTTCACTATTCATTAAAAATTGAACTTTTTCAGAAAAATACAAAAAATTTACACAAATAAATTTTGATTTCCCGATTCTAAAGAAGAATTATTTTTTGTCAAATATAAAAAATAAAATTGTCAAAAAGTGGATTTAAAAGAGGTTCGCCATCAAAAGGCGGTTAATCGACCTTTTAATGAATATTAGAATGTTTATGCTTAAAATTGGATTCATTCTCATTCTTAATACTATAACTTTTATTGTAAAAAGTAAATATATTTGACAAACATATATAATCATTTTGTAGTTAGTTCTGTTCATTCCCGCCATTACAACGGCTAGGCATTAACTACCATTTAAAATAATATTATTTTATTATTAGAGTGCAACGTAAGATTCCCAAGAAACTCATTGTTGCGTATTGGGTATGCCATCAAGCATAGCGTCCCCTTTAAAGTAATATTAATATTTTATTCACAAATATGGATAAATATAAAAATTTCATATTTTTTATTTACCTGGGGTGTTACAGTATGAACCCTTTTTCCATGTGCTCTTACAGATATTATTTAACTCCTCTAGTTCAATATGATCCATTCTATCGGGACACATTGAGATATGATTAGCTCTGAGTATGAGTTATATTGGGAATCTACCTTAGAGTTTGGGGGCAATCTGGGTAACTCTTCACGAAATACATCACTATATTTCCTTACAATGGTAATTTTCCATAGGTTTATAACATCCTTTGACTAAACCATTCAAGAGAGGTAGGATTCTTTATAGGGAATCAACACCCACACCATTGAATGATTTTTAATGGAGATTCATAATCTTCCATTAATTTTGTAGATGGTGAAGGGATGGTTCATAAAATGAAAGTATATTTCCTTTTCCCGAAATTTGATGTGTGATCTATATAACGAGAGCTAATCCATCCCCATGATAACATAGAATTCCACCAAGGGAAGTATTATGAGATTCTTTGGAATAATATTCCCACATATTCGAATAATATAAGAGTCTAACACTTGGGTTTCAATTATTTCACCACTTGGTGTTTTTATGGAAACCTCTACTTCATGGTTTGGGGATTTGATTCAATAGTTTTAGAAATATTGAATGATATAAATGAATGAATATAACCATAATTGAATAATGACTTTTCTATTCTTGAGTGAATAAGAATTGTACCGTGTATGACTTCATTTTATTGTTCCACTTCGGCAGTAGTGATGGAATAAGCCTTGATTTTGTCTTATGGCTTTGGTGGATGTTGATGTTGATTCCCCTTGAGGACTAGAGTTTTACTGAACTGGCTTGGTGGCCTTCTCTCCTATACTTGAATAATTTCCCCATCATTTTGTGGAAGTTCCCATCATGCTTCTTCCCACATTTTTACAAGAGTGTGGTTGAGTTTTCTTTCCACCTCTCTCATTAGATCCTCTGACATGGAACTCTATCTGTCATTTCAAATCATCATAGCCATAGGAACATTCTCCAAACTTCATCTCCACTTTGAGAGCATGTCATTAAACTACTTAATAACTCCCAAAATAACAAATAATAGTATTCTTATGAAGGAATTGTTTTAAACCACTAAAGGATCTATCCATTTTATGTCATTTTTTAAAACCAAACACAAATAATACGATGAAATACGTCTAAAATATTCTTTGAAGTCCATCACAGAGTATCCATTCTTTTGGTTTAGCTCTATGAATTCTCTCTCTATCTTTGTACGAAGAGTTCGAGGGAAATACATGTTAAAAATGTTATCTTAAAGACTTAAAAATCAATCCCTATAATTTATTCCATTATCTTGGTGTTCATAATCAAATTCCACCATTGATCAGCCTCTCCACTTAGACAATAAATAGAAATATTCAAATTCTCTATCTCAAAATAGTTACGCACATAAAATATCTTCTCCATCTAGTCAAACCACTATTCCAAACCTAGTGGGTCAAAAGCTCCACTAAATATTGGTGTCTATTCATGCATAAAACACTCAATATCTATTTTATCCTTCTTTATTGATGGAGGAACTTCCACATTATTAAGGTTATTGTTCGTAACCTGAGAAAGCCGGTAAGAATCACCATGAAATTTTGAACTACACCTCCCAAATAATTATGGATGTCATTTGGAAAATTTTTGCATTGTCCGTCACACGTTTTTTTGTCATGGTTTCACCTAATTCCCATCATTTTATAAAATAGAAAAATTATAGAACAAAACATAAGTCAACAATTCAGGAAAAAAATATAATTTATTCCTTTTTGAAATTTGGTCTAAATTAATATCATATGGGATCCCCATGTTTATTAAAATAATTAATGCTTACATATACTTAGTCTTAAACTATGGTTTTAACAAAGTTTCTATAAACCTAATTCCGAATTTAACAAAAATGTCCTCGGTTACTAACTATAGCGACCCTTCTTTTTCTTGCATTACTATTAAATTATTTTAATGATGAAAAACAGAAAAAACAAAATTACCGAATGAGTATCTAAAGGATTAGTGTATTTACAAAACAAGGACCATACATAAATTTTTAAACACAATACATAAAAATTTATTTAATTCCTTCTTCTATAACTTCTTACTGTCTCTTTTATTCTCTTTAGTACATATAGTCACCTGAGGGTATACATAAAAATGGCATGACATAAAAATATCATTAATGGGATATATAATATCATCAAAAAATATAAAATGGTGTGAACATAATCATAAAATCATCATCATGAAAGGAATAATTAGATAAATCCATGGAATGTGGCAATGCATAAAAATAAAATGTCATGTCTTAGTGGTCAACTACCATGCATAATTTTGAACAAAGTTAGAATCATGCTCACAAATATTTCACATTTTTCCTAGGATACATCACATTAACCAATTCATCGGGGAGGTATACAGTTCTGGGTGCACTCATTACATCTTAACATTTAATTTGCACTATATAATTCTAGGTGCACCCGTCACATCATAACATTTACATTATCATGCATGCCACATAGAACATATATCAGTCGTGGACATAAAATAACCCATGGAAATGAATGGGTATAATTTAAATAAGAATAAATTAATAAACATTGGATACCAAAATTTATGAGGTAATATCATACTTTATATAAGAATAATAAAATTTGAGTGAAGAATAAATAACCTGAAAAAGTAAAAGTTGTATTTTTTGAGAGAATAGTTCTTTTTTAAATCATTGTATTTGTCATAAACTCAATTAGAAAACATGTATATCCAAGAAAAATTAATATATTTATTAATAAATGATATTTAATTAGTATCCATACTGAAAATGTGGTAATGGAGGGAAATACTTGAAGAATGTGAGTTGTGTTTGAGAATTCCCCTTACCTTGTGTCCAAATGATTTCTTCAATTTAATGTCCTATATGATCACATTAAATTAATTAATTAAGAATTATATAACATTTTATGTATGAATATAATTCATTATAGTTTTACTAAGATATTTTATGTTCCTTTTTATGAGTTATAGAGTTTAATTTCATCATTTGTGATCGTTCATTTTTATAGTTTTTATGATCCGTTCATTTGTATACATGGATAGAAGTTCATTTAAAATGTGGATAAACATTCAGAATTTTTATTATATGTTATTAATTATCCTCCATAATCATAAATAATCTTAAAAAGGATTTTTTATATACCACGGGGAAGATTCATTATATAAAAGTTAATGATGATCGTTTTAAGTTTCATTTGGTTGTTTTTTGATAACAACAAACTCGCTTTTTTTATCATTTAGTATTATGAGTGAAATTTATTTATAGAACATAAATGTGTTATAAAATAAACAATAAAACCTTTTTAAACCATTTAATGGTCTAATTAACATCCATTAATGTGATTAAGAAAAATTAAATTGCACCATCAATGATGTTAGTAAATTGACACATCATGGGAGACGATTTCATTTTTTACATAAAAGAGAAAGGGAGGGAGGAGTTTAATGTTGGATCATACATTAACATGATATAATTATAGTATATTTAATTTAATCTCGTTTTCAATCCATTTTTATTAGTATAGGTGATGATAGAATAAGAAATTAATTGAAATTGGAAGGAAATTAAAAGAAAAAGATAGAGGATTTACCTCTTGAATTCTCCTATTGAGATCCTCCACAATGCACCCAGGATTAGTATTTTTATGAGACCAATAACTCTTATATGTGAAGGGAGGTTCTATTGAATATTTTTGGGTGCAAGTATGTGATGGAATAATTCTTTATAGGTGCGAGGAGAAGAGGGTGTGAGGGTGGTATTTGTTGTTTATGATATGAATGTTTTCTTGTTATTTTACTCATTAGTTTATTATTTTTATCGATACAAGAAATAATTAGTATTTTTGTGACTAAATATAGTAATTAGTTCCTGTGAGTTCAAAACAATGGTCACTTACATCATCCGTGACTAAAACATGACAAAACAATTCTTTTTTTAGCATTTATCATAATTTATCTTATTTTACTATTCAAAAAAATTCATTTATTTCAAAATAATCCCAAAAACATCACCCTAAAATTTTTTAAATGTGTATAACTCAAATATTAACTCCATTTTTTGAAAATAATTTTCTAAATATTATTAATTTAATTTTTAATTAAAATCATCCTTTACATGGAAAATACAGATTTAAAATTATAGTTAATTTTGAAACACATTGAAATATAACTTAAGGTCTCATAAAATTATATTAAAATAATAAGACATAAGAATATTAATTTATATATGTACTTTACGGAAATTAATTTTCATTTAAATTGTTAAATTAATCATATAATTGATGTTAAATATTTATTATTTATAAAAATAACAACAATTAATTATTAATTTTTTAGATATTTACTTACTTATACTATGATATAATTATATCATATTTTCACTTATAGGACGAAAAAAAATTATAATTTCCTCGGTTATGTTACTATTCATTTGGATGGTTTACTATTCATAATGGTCATATTACTATTCCTACGATCAAGTTACTATTTCATCGAAATTGTTTCCTAAACATCTAGAAATAATTATTATTTCATTAATTAATAATTTATAAACATTTTATTATGGTCTATAAGCGATTTAATGTGATTTATACTATGATATATTTCTATAATAAGTGAGATATTCCATTGATAATAATTTGGGTTGTTACAATAGAAATATTCCCCAGTAGAAATGAAACCTGCCGACTTTGTATGGTGATCAACTACCAACCATATGGTGTTATTACCTTTATGTTTTTTATGGATTCATATGAAAAAATTCATGGTGATAATTTCCTATTTACATACTAGTATGGGACATGGTTTCATTATACACTTTATCTTCCTTTATTTATCCTTTATTTTATTTCATTCTAGGAATCATGATACAAAATTTTCAATCTCCTTATTCATGTTATCCCACTAGAAATTGTGCTTCAAATATTTATACAACTAAGTTCATCCACGGTGAATAGAGATTGATAGATAATGCACATCATCCAAAAGTTACCTCTTACGATTTATTTTTTATGGGAGACATATACCTGTTTAACACATTATAACTCCATCTTTACAAAAGGTAAATTTCATAATATTCTCTAACTTATTCTTTAACGACTCTTCATATTTTTTAGCATCCATAATCCAATCATGAATGGATGGTTGAGTAGTTATTTGATAAATTTATGAATAAGATCCTTTTATTATTCACATATAAATCCTTATCTTATCTATAAATAATGGATCCCTTACAATCCTCATTATGGATAGATATGGGAGATACTTTCTACTCACTACATCATCCACGTTTTCCATCTCTCCATATTGGTAATATATTGACCAATTATAATCCATAATCATCT
The DNA here is from genome assembly GCA_963277665.1 of Viscum album. Taxonomy (NCBI): domain Eukaryota; kingdom Viridiplantae; phylum Streptophyta; class Magnoliopsida; order Santalales; family Viscaceae; genus Viscum; species Viscum album. The sequence continues at coordinate 1,696,998,851 of OY728138.1, read as the reverse complement.
CTAACAACATCCATTGGAAAATATATATATCTTATTGTGTGAATATTTAAATTGGTATTTTATGATACATATATATGTAACAATTTTCCTCAAAGGGATAATATATCAAATTCATTAACATGAAGATCACTACAGCCAACTCAAGATCTTTTTCGGGTAGTTTTACTCATGCATCTTTACTTGGCGGGAGTCATAATCTACCACCTTTTCATTTTTTAGGAGTACACAACCCAAGCCCTTTTTATAAACATCATTGTATACATGTAATAATTCCCCACTGGTTGGTAATATTTTTATATGAAATCATTAGACTCTTATTAATCTCTTTGAAACATTCCTCACATTAAAAATTCAAAAAATATAATGAATCCATTCCATGATATCGCCTTTTTGGATTTAAAATCAAGATAATTTTATCAGAAATCAACAATAATACATCTTTAATTGAAACAATATATAGCTTTCTATAATAGTGGTAGGTTCGTTCCACCCTTCTATTTTATATTTTTTTAATGGATTCATCGATATCCATTCTATAGAGACGAATTTCCCTAATAATGGTACATCCTCCCAATATAAGTTTGATTGGAAATTTATCCACTCATTTATAAGGGAGGAAATTTAATTCATTAAGAATAAATTCAAAATATTTCCTCATAATTGGAATGTCTTCAAAGATGATATGTTCATTAGACTCAATCATTTGAGAATGATACAATTTTTTGTAGGGAACTAATATCTATGCGAGAGACATTGGTAATAAATAAGATCTATCTTTTCCCTTGAACAAGTATAGAATTGTTGGGAGATTATCAATACTGATGCTGATTTACTTATCTCGGTAATATATGTTGTATCTATATAATGAAATCCAATCCATATTTAATATACTAGATAATTCTTATTTATAGAGTATCAGGTGGTTCGCTGGGAATTTCATTCCAAAAATTTGGATAAGGGGGGGGTTATATATATGGGATGAAATAATAGACCCATTTTCTATTTTCAATGATAGTATTACTTCATTACTTTTTAGTGGTGTTTGAATAGTTATACTAAACATTCTAGATAAGAAAGAATGCATATAACTATAATAAAAAAATTCGCTTCCTATTCCTTAATAAATTTCTAGCATTATATATCACTCCATTATTTTTCAGATCCTCCTCCACAGTTGTGTTGGAATAAGATCTCCCTTATTTTCCTGGTCTTGGGGGATCCTATAATCAATTGTCATAAAAAAATATTTCCTATATAAATTGACTTATGTAGTTTTATTGTTACTTATAATTGAATAATGAGACCATAGTTTGGGGTTTATCTACAATATTTCTTTCCCCCGTCACATTGGTTATTGGTTTATTTTATCATAATTTAATCAATTGAATAGAATAAATGGGAAATTAGGGATGATGATTTTTAAACAATTAAACACATATACTTGAAATTATGATCATTAAAAAGATAAATCATAAATGGAATTTATTTATTAAATAATGACTTTCTTGGTTTTAAATATGAGTTATTCAGGATCTATTTTCAAATATAAAATGTTATGGTATTTTTCGTTGAAATAATAATAGTTCATAAGTAAATTTTATATTTACCAAATAATATACTTAGTTGTTTCAAATATTCTACGTAACAAGGCCCATTTTCATACACCATATGATGATTGATTCCATCTCAAAGAACCCTTTTTAGGATTAATACGACAATGTACCTTTTTTCCCGATCCGTATCCACTTGTAGTATCTAGAAATGTTTGTATTTTCATTGAAACCATTTACTAAACAAATTAAAAAAATTATATATTTATTACACTTCTATGATTTCTTCTTTACCATGTTATATTTTATTAGTTAGTGAATTTTGTTCACATCAAACATTTTAATGAAATTTTGTATGCATTACTAAAATTACTTCAGTTGGTGGACAACGTTGGAAGAATGATTTCTTCCATCATCTCAAAAATAATAATCATGACATAATTATCACTTATATACATGAATTAAACATTTAATACCTATAATTTATTAAGTTAATGAAAAATGAATTATGATACAATTATAAAGACAGTTGTCCATACATTCACATGAGTAAAGATTCTCATTTTTCAATGATTTTGTGGAATATATGATACATATTATCTTATCAATACAAAATGATAATTATATCATAATTATGATATTACTTCTTAAAATATATTTATGTGAACCATTAATGTGATGTAGTGATGAAAAATGGATCGCTTTGTTTCATGGAGGTGATAGTCCACATGTACGTTCGAATGACATTATCATTTTTCAATGAATCAAATGTAATAAAATATGTGATAAATTACATATAAATAATGATAAATGTTCCATAAATATCCCTTATATACTCATTAAATCCATTATTATAAACATTTATTAAAGGTGATGATGGAAAATTAATTAGAACAGCTTGTAAGATTGTAGTCTGTCACACTCACGAACGACAGTATCTAAGTATATGTTAGATACTCATAAAGATATCATTTAATTTTTTAATATTATTTTATAGATTTGGATGAAGATATAAACCAAAAAAGTTCTATTAAGAACAATAATGCTTTTCAGATAACCTCATTTGGAATATACCTAAAGCCATCCAAGATTATTTTTATGATCAAACCGAGGACTATATAATGTGGTCATATGTTTATATAATTTATTTTTGTTGGGATTTTAAGAAATAAAAGGTTTTTTACATAACATTTAAAGATGATAGGATGTTCCCTTTTATTATAGATGAGTGTAAAACTTTTTGTTTTACTTAAAGTACTATATTAATATAAAGTAGTTTTCATTTTCAAACGGCTCAAAACTAATATAATTAAAATTTAGTATGATTATATATATAAATACTATGGTCAAAAAATTTTGGACAACTTCTGGTTACCATATTACCTTTATCATTTAATTTTAACAAATCATTTTCACTTTTGAAAACAACCACATTATTATTGATTTTGACCCATTTCGAGTCAATAATGTTATTAAAAAATGAAAAAAAAACCCCGACAATGGATCATTTATTGTGTTTATAACCATAACCATGTTTTTGGGAATAATATATTGTTTTCATTAATTTTATATAATTTTAAAATAATTTTCTTATTATAAAATATCATTAATTTTAATTTTGAATCTATTGGTTTAATTGAATATTAAATATATAACAACCTATGATTTTACAGTGAATTTTGTTTCTTAAAAACTATAATGGCTTGCATTTCACACAACACCGAATTCAAACAGACTATGACCTATTTATAAAATAATTTTATATAATAGTTGTTAAAATGGAGGGATTGAATTGTAATAAAAAAACTATGAAATTTATATATAATATATATTTAATTAGGTTTTTTAATATTCATCGAAAATATTTTTTATGCATAATATATGATTGAATTCATTTTTATTCTTTAAAAGGATTTATTTTTATAAAGGTGGTTTTACAACTTTTGTTGGTGCACTTGTTTAAAATCATATTTTTGACACTTTAATAAAAATTATTTGAAAAAATAAAATTCAACTTTGAAATCATAATATAAACATTTACTTTTGGTGTAATTTTTGCTATTTTTCGGATAAGTTTCATGTTTTGATGAATACTGATTCAATATTTTATTTTAATTAAAAATAATAATTTTCTTCTAGATAATTTATGTTGTTGAATTATATTATTTATTTTTTATAAATTTTAGTTATATAAATTTCATCCCAAATAATCCAATTTAGGTTATTTTAATGAATTTAACATTGAATTTTCATATAAAATCATATGAATCTTTTGAAAATTTTCACTTTAAACCCTCATTTTATAATCTCATCAACTGGATTAATGTTTAATTAATTTCAGCCAATTTATTACTTTGAATTTGGAAAATTGGGTTTGATATTTTTTTTTATATGTTCTAAATTTTTAATACATGTTCCTTTTATTTTAGGACAAAATTTATACTAAACTTAATAATTTTAATTAACATGATTTAGGGTAAATGGGATAATTATGAGTAAAAATCATATATAAATACTATAAATTGACTATAAGTATTTGTCTAAATATTTTAAATGATTTAGTTTCATTCATAAGAATTTATGGTTTTTTTATATGACCATTTTCCATTAAGAAGTGATTATGAGAAATAGAATATTTTATCTTATGAAAATTCAATGTTTTCCTATTCATTATTCTGAAACCAATAACATTTTTAAATGTTGTAACCCTGGAAGTATATTTAACTATAAATAGTAATTCTAAATCAAAAATAATTATCTTAGTCATTGTGACATGTTTTAATTTTTATGAAATAAAATAATTACCATCAAATCATACACAATGATGTAGTCAGAATTGTTTAATTAATAGGGATATAAAATAAATGGTATTAAAAATTATAATTTTACTTAATTAATGTTATACATGAATTTTATGGGTGAAATTTATATATTAGTGATGTATTAAAATATTTTATTCTGTGTTATCTAGTGTATTCATATTTTTTAAAAAGCCAATGTAATGAATAGTTTCAAAATTTAAATTAATGTTATATTAAAATAAATAATATTTTATTAAATGATATAAAATTTATGAAAATATAAAATTCATCTAAATGATTTATATTGGTTTTACCATGTCATATATGGTATATTTATGGGTTTTTTTCATTTTATAGTGACTATGTTGACCCTTAATGAGAAAAAACACATGTTGACATGGTAAGAGTTAAAGAGGATAAATAAGGGTTAAATCCAAATGACCAGGTTTATAATATGAAAAAAACTTGTCTAAAAAATTTTGGTTGAGAGGATTTCAACCCATACTCATCTTATATTCAAAATTACTCACTTTGGATCTATTTATAATTGTAAATTATTTTATATTAATTAAATATTTTGAGAGTTTCCATAAAGGTTATTCCACCTCAATTATAAATGATAACATCCTTCCAAAATTATTCACCCAACATTATGCCTTATATCTCTACTAAAACCGGAAAAATTATCCTCCCAAAATCCTTATCCCTATTCTAGAGGGTCTGATCTTCCAAAAATGGAAAATCTTGGTCCCTTAAGAGGAAATCTAAATGAAGTCCATCAAAGAAGAGATTATTGTTTTACTAAATCATTCAAGTTCATTTCTTATAATACTTCATCATCATGTGTTTTTTCATAAAAATGTTATAAACATAGTTTTATATATATTTTTAGATTTTATTATGAGTATGGGAGAACAATATAACACCTTTTAAACTTCCTACTAAAAAACACCATGTGTGTATTTGTATGACTTAACACCTCTACGTCATAGTGTAATTATCTTCATCTCTGTATTATTTGGATGGTTATAATGATGGATATATGGGATATACATAATAAATATGAAATTTTACAATTCCATAACCTTTCACAATTAGTTGAATGGTATTATCACTCGTGCGTACGTATGACCTAGAATCACCAAAATCTGATGTGATTAATTTTCCAATGATAAAAATATATATAATTATTACATATAATATCTATGAACATAATATAATTCTTTATATGAAATAAATATATCCTATTCATAATAAACATCACTTAAACATAAAAATATGAAAATGAAAAAAATGAAGTCAACACTTGAAACAAGGGTAATAATGAAATATTATTAACAAAATGACATAAGAAAATCCTATGTGATATCATAAATATGGATATGTTTCTAGTACAAATTGATAACATTATTTATACCATTATAATAATTTTTTTAATAACATTTAAGTAAATAAATTTACAAGGTAAGGGTTATTTTGAAAATCTCATTATTATTCATAATTGTTTATACGTAAGTAACTATTAGGGAATATTTATCATCCATGAACATTTTTCTAAAAATAATTCCCAAAATATTATTACTATTCTTATACAATTGTTTTATTTTATTTTTATACACGGGTCATTTTTTACTAAATTGTTTTAATGGAATCTTTAATCATTTCCTAAAATATGCGCTTCGTGACTTTTTGAAAAAAATACGAAAAGAATATATTTTTAACTTATAACATATGAATGGATTTTTATACCTTCATGAAGTTATAATGATTTGAATGTGCTCTTACATTCTTACATGGTTATTTTCAAAGAAAATGTTTCCTATTACAATTTCTTGAATTTTTAAATAAATTGTTTCAAGGTAATAATGGTGTATTTATCTTAAGAATTTTAAATTATTTTATTAGAGTATTTTCATCTATCTATACATCCTTTATTTTATCTTATACCTTAATGAGATTGATCTCTTATGATATCATCTATCATATTTTATTTAATGGTTTATGATTAGTTTTACTATGGTTATTAAATTTTGATACATTTAATGGTTTATTGTTAAATTATTCTCATTTTATATTCCGGTTTTTTCATATGAATGTTTATGAATTTTAGGATTCACCCTTTCATATTAAGAATTCAATGGACTTATTAACTAATGGGTGGGAGCCTTTATATCCCCTCTATACATCGGTAGGTCTAATATGGAAAACAAGTTTTGGTATTGGCTGAGGCCTTACCCATTTATGTATGGTATCTTGAAAAAATAAATGATGGTATGTTTATGATGTCAAATATTACCATCATTATGAGTTCAGTTATTGTTTTTCCATGTGATTATTCAATTGATAGAATATCTATGGGATTATTTACATGTAATTAATTTATTTTCATTTATTCTTGAGATATTGTGCTTAAGATTAATTTTAAATGGTTTTAGATCCTATTATACACCTCTCTACGATGTTAATGATTATTTATTCAAAATATCTTAAATTATATGCTTATCATTACTAAGAATCTAAGACCACCCCTTTCTTATGTTTTATTTTCATAAAGTGGACATGTTGTATATTATGACTAATATGTTGGGTTAATATATTAATAAAATTGTGTTCTAAAAGGATTCTATTTTTGGTATTAAATATCTTAGATTATAATGTAAGATTCATGTATGTAATATAGTTTCCAAAACATCTAAAATAATAATTACTTTGGGATTCAAATCATGAATCTACGCCAATGTAATAAAGTGAGGTACCAAATTTATGATACTTGGATTAGGGGTCTTTAAAGTTGGTATCAATTATTGGTTTAGTAGAAACCATATGAAATAGATTATGACAAATTATATTAGGGAAACATAACCCAATAAAATACTTGATAATATTCCCTAAGTATCTAATCTTATTATTCTGAGATTAGTTATATCAAAAATTTTAATTTCTATTAAGTTAAAAGTTATTCATTGTGATTTATAATTAAATATAGTGTATACCACTATTTAAAACGTCTCATAGTTGATGGATTGGAAAAAATATAAACTAACGTAATCAATGTAGGGATTTAACTCCTGTGAAAGATAATAGTATTGGAGCTTCAAGTATAGTTGGTTCTAAAAATGTTATAAATATACTAGGATAGGTGACTTTAGTTATGAAAAGAACATTACCCATATGGCACATCCTTATACACAATTTGGATGAAAAATACCAGACCAATCTTGGAGGAAACAACCTCTAACATTCAGGGGGACTACAATTCCATTTGTATCTATGAAATGGATAAGTTTTTTATAGAATATATATCTTTCACTGGGATGTAATGAACGTGAGAATTTTTTCATGTAATTTTATCATCTCTCGAGAGATGAGAATTAGTGGAGGACATTGATTAAAAACACTAATGAGGAGAAAGAAATATAAAACATGTAAGGTGCGTATATTAAAGAACTACTCTGGTAAAAATATTTTCCTCATGAACAATGAGTTGATATAGAGATTCAATTTTTGACTCTGAGGAAAAAGAAGGATAAGAATGTTTGTAAGTATGAATCCAAATTTACAAGGATAGAAAGTAATGTTGTAGATAACGTATGAAATAGAAATAAAATATTTGTTAATTCTTTGAGGGTTCAAAAAAATTCCTCTTAAGGCGCATTGTCTCCGAAACAGTACTATCATATAGAGATATAGTGTCGTTCTCTCTCAAAAAAATAAATAATTATATAAGTTTTATGACATTAATGAAAAGAAAGATAAGAAGAGGTTAGTTGAACACTTTGGGAAATGAAATAAGTAAAAGGGGATGAAGGTATTTTTTGACTTTATATCATTAAATAAAAGTGGAAAGAAATATCATGGAATATTACTATTATGGATGACAGCTTATTAATAGTGTGGAGAAAGAGGCCACCAATCTAGTGATTACATGGGAAATAATGAAATTTGTAATATGCATTGTTTTAACTGTAAGGAGATTGAAAACTATGAAAATTATTATTCTAGGATTCAATGAAACATTCCCCATAAAGGCCAAGGGAATAATAACAATATTGCATGATCATAACTATTGAGGTTGATGTTCCTAATGAGGTGGTGGTAGGTACTTTAATTGTCTCCTTAAACTTAGATAATTATTTATTCCATTATGGATCATCGCATTCTTTTATATCATCCCATTTTTTCAAGAAAGTTATACATTTCCCTTTTTATTTAATAAGTGATTTCTTATTCAGAACTCGTAAGGGTTGTATCATTGTGACAAATTTGTGTTGGGATAACCTCTTTATGACACATAAAAATGATTTACTTTCTAAAATGTTCATCATATATATGGTAGAATATGACATAATCATCAAAGTGAACTGTATTTAAAAATATAATTTGAAAATTTATTATAAGAAGAAGCAAATTGAGATTTTTTAGGAGGAATAATTTATTAAATTAAGAGAAAAACATCATCATATTATTCTTATCTAGATCTACCCCCTTCAGCTCAACTGAATGAAATTATTGGGGAGGAAGAGAAAACAACATCATGGGATGAAGAAAGTAAACATAAAATTTAGGATGTACCTATTGTAAAGGAATACATAGATGCATTTCTAGGGTAATTACCTCGAATCCTCCCAGAGTGTGAGTTTTTATTTCATATTGATTTAATCCAAAATTCAAGACCAATATCAAGGACTCCCTATATAACAGACACAATTGAATTTATAAATATGAATAAAAATTTATAGGAGTTGGGTAAAAACGGATTCATTTACCCTAGTGTTTCTCCTTGGGGAACCCCTATTCACTTTATCAAGAGGAAAGGTGGATCACTAATACTGTGTACTAATTATAGGAAAATCAATTCTATTACAATATAGAATAAGTATCCTCTTCATGATATTGACAATTTATTTGATCAAATTCATTGAGATCAATTTGTTTCGAAGAATAAACATCATTTTGGATATAATCAACTATGTGTAAAGAGTAGAGACATTATAAATAGATCTTTTTGTATGTGGAATTGACATTATGAGTTTATAGTAATTCCATTTTGTATAAAATAATTCACTTTTTTATGGATCTAATGAAAGAAGTATTCGAGGAATATATTGATGAATATTTTTGGTATTATTTGATCACATATTGGTGTTTTTTTATAATATATGAAGACAATGTGAATCACTTTCTAATCTTTCTTGACACACTAAGAGGGAAAGGGTTATATTTTAAATTTATAAAGTGTGAATTTTGGCTTCAAGAAGATCCTTTTCATGGCCATATTATATCCGAGGATGGAATAAATGTTGATCCTATATCGACAAAGGCAATCCATGAATGTCATTCACTAATGAACATAATCAAGGTATATAGTTTCATTAGATTAGCATGTCAATATCGGTATTTTTTCAAAAAAAAAATCCGAATTGTATAACCCATTAACAAAGCTCATGTGTAAGGGTGTTATGGTTGTATAGACTAATGAATATGAAGAATGTTTTTTGGAATTGTAGAGAATATTGAACAATTCTGTAGTATTGACTTCACTGTTGGGAAATGGTGTGTTTTTTATTTATTGTGATACATCAAGGAAATGACATGGTTGGGTCTATATATTAAATGATTGAGTTATTGTATATGCATCAAGTTAGTTATAAATATAGGGACAGAACTATCCAACTCATGATCTTGTGTAAGTATCTATAATATTTTCTCTGAACAAATAGAGGAAAATTCTATAAACTGAAATATTTGATATATAAACAGATCCCAAAAGATTGAAATATATGTTCTAATATAATGAAATCAATATGAGGAAAATTATAAGGATTGATCTAATCATGGATTATGATTTATGAATACACTGCCACCTATGGAAGGAAAAAAATGTATAAGTTGAATTGTGTAAGAAGGATCATGTAGTTCTAAAAAAATGAGGACTGAAAGGGATCTTGTTTTTATAGATCTATTAATTATGGATACAGAAATTATTATGGGAAAACATCACTCCTATATCAAATTTTTTTCAAAACATATTTGTTATAAAATATTATAATTTCTCAGTTTGATGAATAGAATATCTAAAATAAACTTAATGTTATGAATGATGGTAAATTCAACGACTTCATATATGAATATGGTATTTTGAATTTTTGAAAAAGGATTTGTGTTCCCTCAATACCTGAGATAAAATGGTACTTATTAAATGATTCTCATGGTTCTAATTTCTCAATACACCTTCGTAGAACCCATATGTATAAATATTGGAAGGAACAAATTTTGTGGGACAATATGAAGCATAAAATAGATGAATATGTGTCAAAATTTTTGGTTATTAAACAAGTAAATGCTAAAAGACAACAACATATAGGGGTTATGTAACCTATACCTATACCAACAGGGAAATATGATGAAATTATTATGTAATTATTTGTTGGATTTCCAAATACCCCTAGAAAAAATGATTCGATATGGTTTATGGTTGATCACCTAACAAAATATACACAATTCTATTCTCTAAGGGAATATTTCCCATTAATGATTTTTTACGACTCTATATTAATGAAGTAGTAAGACTTAATGGTGAACCACTTTCAATTTTGTATGATCTAGATCCATGATTTACATCAAAACTCTAGAAAATTGATCTAAATTCCCTGGATACCAAACTTCATTTGAGCGCCTCCTATCACCCTTAAACAAATAGAGAAACATATTGGAAAATCCGAACATTAAAATAAATTTTGAGTTCCTTACCACTTGACTTTAATGGTATCTGGGATCATTAATTTCACTTGGTATAATTATCCTATAATAGTATCTTCCATTAAAGTATTCAAATGGCATTGTATGAAGCATTATATAGAAAGTGATTTTGTACCCAATCTTTTTGGGATGAAATTGGTGAAAGGAAGCTTGTAGACCTAGAACATGTGTAGGAAACATCGAAAAAGGTAAATGATATTCAAACCCATATCAATGCATCTCAAATTAGTAAAAATATCTATCTCTATAACTAAAATAAGGATTTGTAATTTAGATTGGGATATAATGTTTTCTTGAAGGTATCTCCCTGGAAGGGTGTTATAAGATTCGATAGGAAATGAAAACTGATCCCGTGGAACATAAGAACATTTGAAATAATAGAACAAATTGGAACTATTTATAATATTTTGTAATGTCACCATGCCTTTCTAAATTACACAATGTGTTTCGAATCCGTTATATAAATAATTACATGCCAGACAGAACACATGTTCTCACTTATGAAGAAATATAATTGGAAACTGATTTGTCTTACTCTGAAGATCCTTATAAGATTCATGACACTTGATAGAAAGTGTTTATGAGCTGAAACACTCATCTGGTAAAGGTAATGTGGAAAAATAAAAAAATGGAAGATGCGACATGGGAACCTGAAGAAAATTATAATGAAGAACTACCCAAATCAGTATATGAGATGATGTTATAGAAATTTCATGGGTTAAATTTGTTTAATGAGTGAATAACGTAAAAAATAAAATATTTTACGATACACATTATTTTAAAAAAAAATACTATCATGACATTCATGCAACACTTAGTCCAAATAGACCGCGATCTATTAATAAGTGAATGTTATAAACTAGCTATTCAAATTCAGGAAATGAAAAGTATTAAACACCTTATGAAATTTATATATTATATATATTTAATCAAATTTTTTTTAAAATTAATCCAAAATATCTTATAGTCATATGTTAAGAAATAATTTAATTTTAGGCATTAAAAAGACTATATTTTTCTAATGGCAGTTTTACTGCCTCTTGATGAAGAAAATATTTTAAATCTAGTTTTTGACAGATTTATAAATATTATTTGAAGAAATAAACTTTTTAATTGAAATATGAATATAAAATTTTACATTGGAATATTTTGTGGTATTTTTTGATAATTTCCATGATTTGAAGAATAGTGAATAAATATTACATTTTAATTGAAAACAGTTGTTTTGTCTAAATAATTTATAGAACTAAAATAAATTTTTAATTATTTATTAATTATATATAGATCTGTTTTTTATCATTTAGTCTAATATAAGTAATTAAAATAAATTTTCCATTGAATTAAGATATAAAAACATTTCAATCTTTTGAACATTTTCACTTTAAACCGCCATTTTCTCATTTTGTCAACAAGATTAATTTTAAATTAATTTTCACTAATTATATGTAATGAATTTTAAAAATTAGATTCAATATCTGGAAACATAATTTCCAAATTTATTAAATAATTCCATTTAATATTTGGTTAAAATGAATTGCAAACTTATTAATATTAATTAACACATTTAATGGTAAATCGTGGAATTATATGTAAAAAAATTAAAAATAGAATTAATTGACCCTAAAAATTGATATCATTTTATTTTATGAGTTATTTTAATCCATAATAATTAAATGTTTAAAAATGACCATTTTTCCATTAGTAAGTGATTATGAGCCTTATAATATTTTTTAAAGAAAAGTAAAAGTATTCATATTCTTGATTTTAATAACTATAACATTTTTTGTATCTTATAACCCAAAAGTTATCTTAGACTATAAATTTTAATTTAATATATATAATAATTATATTCATCGTTTTATTATTTTACAATTTTCAAAAATATATAATTATTTTAAAGGCTTACCTAGTGACGATGTAGAAATTATTTAATTAATTGAAATATCAAATAAATTATATTTAAAATATTAAAAAAAATATAATTTGACATAATTAATGTCATATATGAATTTTTTGATTATATATATATAATAGGGATGTATTAAAATATTTTGATTGAATTTTTCTAGTGTATGGGTATTTTCTAATAGTAAATGTAACGAAGAGTGTCAAAATTCACATTAAAGTTATATTAATATAAATAATATTTTACTAAAAAATTATAAAAAATATGAAATTTGTATAAATGATTTATATAAGGTTTTAAATTTCATAAATGGTTCATATAGTTTTCGTTTTTCATTTTATAGTAACTGTATTGTCCCATAAAAACTAAAAACACATGTTTTCACAGTAAGAGTTAAAGAGGTTAAATAATTGTTAAAGCCAATAGATTGGGGTATGAATATGACCAATACATGTATAAAAAATATTTTATTATATGATTTAAACTCATAAACATATTATATTATATTTAAATCACTTTTTATCAATTTGGAACTGAATATTCAATTATATTAATTTAATATTTTTAGAGTTTCTAAAATTGTCCCTCATCACAATTATAAAAGGGTATCTCCTCCCTCACTTAATCACGCCACTTTAATACTTATATATTAACCAAAACATTTCCATTTATCCTCTCATATTCTTTATTCATTTTTTTGATGTCATGGTATTTCAAAAGATGAACTCTAGATCCTGCAATAGGAGATCAAAAGGATGTCTATCGAAGAAGTTGTAATTTTTTATACCAACACATTCAAGATGATTTTTTATTCTACTTCATATTAATCTGTTTTATCGATACTAAAATAATATCTATATTATCATCTATATTAATATATTTTTTATGATAATGAGAGAAACAGATCCCACCTTTTATTAATCCTATGATAAATTAATGTGCTGCATGTCCGTACATACGACTTACCGTCTCCACACCGTGGTGTAATTTGTTTTTCATCACAAATTTATTTGAATGGGTATAATGGTTAATATAATGGTTATACAAAATATATATGAAATGATATTGATTATTTATATTTAATATACCATCAAATTCTATACCCTTTAATTATTAATGGAATAATATTGTCGCATGTGCATACGTACGACCTCTCATCTCCATAACGTAATGTGATTCATTTTCCATGCTAATAATAAAATAATGATGAAAATATGTTTATAATGAACAAAAAAACATGTATAAACATAAATTATTTATTTAGATGAAATAATTATATCCTATACATATGAAATATGACTTACACGACAAAACATGCATATAAAAACGAAGCAGTTAGCACCTAAATCGTTGGTAATAATGAAATATTATTAACAAAATGATATAGGAAGATAATATATGATATCTTAAATCTGGATATGGATCTGATATTAAATAATAACATTATTTAAAACATTTTGAATGAATTTAAATCAAATTAATCAAATAGAAAGTACATGTTAAGGGTTAATTTTACAATATCATTATTATTCAGAATTATTTAAACGTAAGTATCCATATCAGAATATTTATCTTCAATTTACTTGTTTCTCAAGAAAGTTTTCCAAAAAAAATTTACTATTATCCTAAAAAGATTTAACGTCAGTTTTTCTATTTGTAAATTTTTACTAAATGTTTTGAATGGAATCTTCATGTCATATTTAAAAAAAGTTTCTTTGGGAGTTTTTCTAAATAAATTACAAAAAAAATGTTTTTTTAACTTACACGACATGAACTAATTTTTCTACATTCAAGATTATTTAATAATTTTAAACTTCTATTACAAGATTAAAATGTTTAATTTAATGAAAAAAATTTATTTACACTTTAGGGGATTTTTAGATAAATGATTTTAGGGTAAAAGGTGGAATTTCTTGTAAGATTGTTTCAATGATTTTATGAGATTATTTTCATCTATTTTGAAATCATTTGTTGTATCTTATACCGTAATAATACTATTCTTTTATGATATCATCTATAATATTTTATTGAACTGTTTCTGATCAGTTTGACTCTATATGTGGTATTTTGACATTATTCCTAGTTAATGGTTAAATTATTCCCATTTCATATACTAGTTTTTCAATATGAATAATGTTGTTCAAGTTTCAGTACATTAATATCAAGAATGAATTGGACCTAACAAGTAATGGGTGAGGAAAATTATAGCCCCTCGATTTATCAGTGGATTTCAGGATACAAATTAGTTTGGGTATTTACTGAGGAATTACCTATTCATGTATGGTGTCTTTTTTAAGATGATTGACATTATCTGTTACCTCATTATTATTTTAGTTATTGATTTTATATATTTTTATTTACATAGAATAATATCCATGTGATTTTTTATATATTAGTATTTTTTTATTTAATATTTCTTTATTATGATCAACATTATCCTTTAATGGATTGTGTTTCATTTATACACATTTCCTTATTGTTTATGCTTATTCGTTCATAATAGCTTCAATTGTACACTTATTATTACTGAGAATCTAATATCTACCATTTATTATGTTTTATTATTTCTAGGATTCCAAGATGTGTATTGTGACTAATATGAAGAGTTAAGCAAGCAGTATAATGGTATACTCAATGGATTCCCTATATTTTATTTTATATATTAAATAATAATAAAAGATTCATGTATGTCATCTGGTTTCCAAATATTTTAATCTAATTGGTCATTTTGGATTCAAATCTTTTATCTATGCCAATTTAATAGAGTGTGGTACCGGCTTCACGCTACTGTGGTTGGGGTCTTTATGAAATTCAGCATGAAAAGTGGGGAATTTTAAAATAATAATTTAAAAAATACATAAAATGTAATATATATATATATATATCCATATAATTCATGGAAAACATTTATTTATTCAAATTACATCACATTTAAAAAAATAATTTAGTTTTTTTACTATAAAATGAACAAATAATGTTTTAGTGTTACCAAAGAATTTAAGTTAATTATATTATCACAAAAAAATTACAAACAAGTTTCCATGGAAAAAAATTATTTATATTTAAAATAAATATTTAGAACCATAAATATCCTATTTATATACATACATAAAACACATAAAGATTATAAATCGAGGGGAATGAGATTTTCAACTTTTGTTTAAAAAAATATTATAAATATCCAAACCAAATTAAAATGGAAACAACACTCATAAATTATAATATTGGATAATTATAGATTAAATAGGTTTATCAAATAAATTTAAAGAATTTATTAGGTAAATTATTATTCCTTATCATATTATTTTTAACATTATTGAACTAGTTTACCCTTATAGTGATGACAATTAATTTTTATGGTCATTGTTTATAATGTCAAAAAATAATAGTGAAATATTTACCAAATTTTTACTTCCTAATTAAAAAAATATAATATTTTTTCAATATTAAATTCTATAATTTTAAGTATATAATTTAAAATAAAAACAAAATAGAAATGAAAAATAGTCTTTCATAAAAATAAGTTTTATGTATAAAAATATTTTTAGATAAATTTCTATCATAAAATCAATTCAATTGAACTTAAATGGATTATTAATATTGAAAGAGAACTAATTTTATTTTTAAATAATTTTAATATGATACTTATCATTCACATTTTATAATGAAAATATATAGTTTTCAATAAAATGTACTAATTTTCACTATTAACTGAAAAATAAAACGTTTCATAAATTTTTTTAAATTTCACCACAATCTAATTTTAATAGGATGATTTCATAAATGATTTTCAATTTTATAATTTAATATTGAAATATAAATAATTTTAATTATATTATATTCTCATAAAGAGTAATAAAAATCATTTCTAAAGAGATCATATTTTTGAAGAAGAAAACGACTTTTCTAAAAACTAAGTGATATTTCATAATCATTGATAAATATATTTTTTGAGTATGAAATTAATATATACATCATAATATGGTTATTCATATTCATAACCACAAATTAAATGGATTGTTTATAATGGTAATATTAAAATAATAATATCTTATGGTTCATTTAATATCATTTTTTCATATTTTATATGCTATTGAACATGGGTTTCTTTTTAAAACATGGGTTGTTGCTAAGAAACCCTTTTCATCTTGAGTAACGCATTAATAAAAAACCACATGAAATTTTTTTCATGTAATTTAACATAAAATGACATTATTAATGATAATACATGATATTATATCTCACATAAAAGTATATACAACATTAAAATCAATATAGGTGCATAATATTAAACTTGTGTCAATGAGAGTAATTTTAGATGAAAAAACAACAACTTTTATTTACTTACACGAACACACATAATCCTTGTAAATCATAAACATAGATATATTTATAACTTAAATAAAATATTTCTCATATCCAATTTAATTTATACTCTTCATAAATAATCATTCTTAAAATGAATCATCTTGATTATCTACATCTAGAGTTAATAGTTTTGATAATTTATACTTGTTTCAAAATAGTGAAATCCATATATTTTTTTATTTTACATATCATAATTATTAAATCATTAAATTTACTGTGATTTATGATTTATAATTATTTAATATGTTTCAAATTCCATTCATGAACGTTTTAGTCATTATCTTTGAAAATCAAATTGATAAAAAAATGTTTTGGGGATTCTAGATAATCGAAGGGTATATTATTAATTAATAAATTAAATATTGTTATGAAATTTCAAGTCCCAAAAAATAGTTAGTTACAAATTTATATCATATTATATAGGTAATTATGTTCCCATAGTCATTCATGATATTAATTCATAGTATTGTTCAATTTGGTAGTTAAACATAGCAAGGCATGACATACCCATTTTAGTGAATGATTATGAGGTTGGTGTTTGTAATAATATTATACTATGAGCATAATGATATTTTTTTAGTGTTCATTATTGTTATAAATTATATTTATAATGAATTAAAATATGATCTAATGGAAAAGAAAATATTACATAGTTTAAATAAAATGTTACCCTCTTAGTATGGTTATTTTAAATGACTAAATTAATAATGATCATTTATAGATCATATTAATAATATATTCCCTATTATGTAACACATAATCCTTAAAAATACCATAAATAGTATTTATCCTTTTGTATAATCCTTGTATCTATTATTTTTTAGAAGTGTAGGTAAATGAAACAAGTTACATGGTAGAGGTGGTAGTCCTCACAACACATAACCAATGGTATGAATTTTCATAATGGATATAGTATACGAATAAATATTGATAATACAATTCATATAGTAACATTAAAGTATAAAAAATATACTAGTATCAATATATTAATTTTTATAGAATAAATTTTAAAGAAGAAATCTAAGAAGAAAACAAAGTGGTGGATAATACTCATATCGTCCAATTGAATTTTCCCTAGAAGTCTACTTGAATTTGAAGGTATTAAGATAAATATGAGTGATAAGGGACTCATGATCGGGTGACTGGGTTATAGGGTAATTAAAATGGAATATTTTTCAAGGATAATTCTAAAGGTTAGTGACTATTTAGTTGGTGAATATGTAACCCTTTTATAAGCGAAGAGAGGGTCAGTGGTGAGAATATCCATTGAATTTTTATAATTTAATTTACTAATAAATATTTATCCTATCCAGAAGGGAAAAGTAATGAGATTGGGTAATTTTTTATCAATATTCCCCCCAACCATCACTTTGGAAATATTGTTTTATATGTTTTGGAATTTCCCACCATAATAGAAGACATTTTATCATTTATACTATATACCACATTAAATAATATTTGAACTTAGTAATTAATTGTAAGTGAAAAAAAATTAAATTTTCTTCAATACATAATTTTAACCTTCCAATTAAAATTTTAAAAACATTTTATGAAATTAATTTTCCACTTTAATGAAATACAAATTTTAATATATAAACACTTAATGGCGTAAACCCATTTTTTAGAGAAATAACATTTTTAGTATTTAAATTCATAATTAATGTAAAATTATCATTGATACAAATTATAATGAAATAAATTGAATTACAACAAAATAAATACCTCATATGATCGTCAAAAAGAAATCAAAAACCAAATCTCCCTTGAGAAGCACTTCATTCAACGTAATGGCTCAAAATAATATTAATATTAAATTAATATTTTAATTACTTATACAAATGCTTCCAAAGGATTTTTTATTCAAATTAACATTTTAAAATGAAACGTTTAATTTATAAGATATATATTTAATTACTTAGTTTCTTTTATAAATTTATAAGCTTTTATTATGTGATGGTAAAATCATAAAAATTAAATGTTTCATGGAAACCACATTTTTAGACTAAATACAGAGCTTTTGAGAAAAAGATCAAAAACTATACTAAGTAATGTTTTTTGATAGATATTTAAAATTGAGGTTAAATTTTATTAATATAAAATTTAAAAAATTATAAATTCAATTTTTAAATAAAATCATAATAAATAATTGAAATCCCCTCTATTTAAAAATTCTCATTTTAAAATATTAACTTTTATTATTCTTATTTCCTATCATCTAAAAACATAATTAATATAAACCATTTTTTAATATAAAAATGAATTTATACATAATAATTTGTTTTTGGAAGTTATAAAATGTATTTTTTTGTTAAAACACTTTTCTTGACCATAAATGATCATATTAGTCATTTTATGTAAACTAATTGAATTTCCATAATTTTAAAAGTTGAAATCAGTTTATATATACAACTAATCCATAAATTGGATAATCCTATTTTTCCCCACTGATTCAATGGAAAGGTTCTTAAAAATTATATATATATATATATATATAATATAAATATATCATTGTTTATATAGATGTTTGGTTTTGAATGAGTAAAAACCTATCGAACAAATGAGTTATTGAAATTTAATCATAGATTTTAATTTTAGGGTGTTATACTGATGCTTTCCTTAGTCCCATCCATTATAATTTATCCAAACTAAACAAAATAAATCATCAAACATTTGTCTCATCCCTTATCCTAACCTACAATAAGGAAGTTATGGTGGCTACCCATTGTTACCCGAGTAGCATTGAGTATAACTCAGTATACCATAACCAATTGGGACCTAAAATTTCTATCCAAAAAATGTGAATGTTTAATAGTTATAATTAATAGAAGGATTTATAAAAAAATTAGTAAAACATTATTGATCCTCAAGAACCACTGTGACACTCGAAGTTGAATATTCCTTCTTCAACTAATTCTAGATATATATATAAACCTAATACATTCTCAACAAAGGATATCTATTTTCCTAGAAAAATATTTGGAATATCATCACCTGTGGGGTAAGAGATCCATGTCCAAGAATCATCTCCATATCTCCTGTTACTTGATAAGATCACCCCTCCTTGGAACCATCTCAACATCACCATCACCCAAGGGGGGATAGAGCCCGACCTGGGAGCCATCTCGAGAATATCATCATAATGGGGTCATAATTACCCAACCTAACACCATCTTGAAAATATAATCACCTTTGGGGAATATCTAACCTCATTATAATCATCTCATATGTTTTGTCACCAATGGGGAATATCTCCCCACCCAAGAACCATTTAGTATATATCATCACTGAAAAATGGAAAAGTTAATTATCACATTATTCCAAAATAAATATGTCTCTATTAACTTCAATCAATATGGTTTCTCAATAAAATTTCATTATTAAGTATTAATAAGTTTGAAATAGATCACAATTTACTATCCTATCTTAGAATCCTAATAATCATTTCAACAAATTTCTACTCTCCCAATCAAAGCTTCACGTCTATTTGAGCTTAGGAAGATATATTTTAAGACCAATTTTACCACATTTTATAATACCATGTATTTTCACAGGGCATCTATTTTTGGCTTACATGATCAAAATTTCACTAAAATAAATCCTCTGGTTTCATCCCATAATTATTATCTCATTAATTCATGGATCTCCTTATATAGATCAAAATTTTATATAAATTAAAATTATTATTAGGACACCCACTGAACAAACAACATGATTTCCATATTGAAATAACATAAAAAAAAATTCATTAACTTTTATTTGAATCATATTATTCCTTAACCTGATCACACATCCAGCGGATATAAAATGAGATTAAAAATTAGGATAACATAGATACCACTTATGTTTTTCTCAAAATATCATACCAGTTGAATATTTTTATATGATCCCAGCTCTAATGGGAGAAGTAATCGTCTAATAAAACCATAAATATTTTAATAAACAACCATTAAAATTGTACAACTAAAAAACAAAAATGTAAATTGGGGACGAATTGGATAGGAATGAAAGAATCTCCTTTAGATATTACACAAATCAAACAACACCAAAATTGTTTGCAGAATGGAAGAGATCAGATCTTGGAAGAGGAATGATTAAGTGTATAGGAAATGGTTTCATCACTATAATAATAATAATTAACCCTAATTAATTTTTATTTACTATTAGAATCATTTATAAATTCCACTTATTTAAAAAAGTCACATGTCATTCATTTTGGAATGCCAACCCTTCAGAGTCTCCATGTGGTATGAACCACCTTTGGTCAAGTTTGGTACACCTTTCCAAAGAAAAATCATGAATACTACACTAATTGTCCTCATGGAAATTTCATTGTTCTTTATGGTGTGAAGTTCCTCCTTTACTAGCTTTAGTGAGTGTCACCCTTTATGCAGTACATTCCCTCACCAAGAATCATGATGCAACCAATAGTATTTGTATGATAATCCTTCCCCCTAAACATTACACAATGTAAATATGATAGCATTCACTAAATAGTGGTTTATAATTTTATAAATATTATTTTTCAACAAGACATGGGCCAACCAAAACATTTGTGTCCCCACCCCACAAAAAAAATACTGAAATCCATTATATAAGAGTTTCTTAGAAAATATATAATGGTCGTCATCATCACATGTTTCCCTCCCCTGAAAAATGATCCTTATTACCATAAGAACTAAAAAATGTATTATTTAATGGTTTCAAAAATATTATGTAAGGTCCATACAAACTCGATGAGTCCCTTAGATATGGTGGGGGCCAAGATTATCCCTTAACACTATCAGATGAACCATAGGCTGTTGAGATTACCTAATCTATAGAATGATCCCTCCTTAAACAACGAGGTTTTAATATTATGTTGAAACGCATCATGGAATAACCTATAATAATCAAAACCTTATAGTCCCTCTTTAGAAATTTTCCAGCCACCTATAGTAATTTCTTAGCCACATTCTAATAGATACTATCAAAAATAACTCATGACTTCACCATGATAATCCTAACATTAATAATGAATAAATAACACGACGTTAGGTAAAATTTAAATAATTACGTACATAAATATAGTTCATAGTGTTACATTTACCTATAACATTTCCCAATAACTCATGGTTCATTATAAATCGGTTAGCTATGATATTTTTTAACTATATCATGAAATCCAAAAAACAATTGTCTCAATTTTTTATAACATATACATGGACCATATTATTGTTGTGTCTTATACATTAATAATTCCTATATGTACATTAGATACCATCATTGAGGGGAAAGGGTCCATATATAATCATGGGGAATGTATACCATCTAATATAAATATCAATGAAAAAAAGTTTTTGAAAATTAATAAATAGCATTCCTAATAAATCAAAAATAATATTCCATATATTTTAAAATAATGAGTATTTATAACTTAATACATTTCATATAATTTAAATCAAAATTTTCTAATGTTTGACCATATACATCATAGGAAAAAAATGAATAAATTGGACCTGACACTATGAAAGTTAACAGTCTCTATCAAATAGAAACCATTCAATCTAAACCTATATATTAAATACTTCTTCCTATTATATATAAATCATATGGCACATTCTCTTTTTTAACCATGGACAATAGACATTTCATCCACATCATTGTGAATATGTATGGAATTAGCCTAAACCTATTAATCCAATACCAATAGTGTCCCTATATAATATCCCCAAGTCTTTAAGTACATTAAAAGTTAATGTATGTAAAACTAAATAGAAAATAACCATATCCCACTCCATGATAAATTAGAATTGGTTGAGAAGAATAAATATATCTTCCAATGATAGAATAAGATTATGATTTCATTATGTAAAGATGAAAATATTCTCACTCAATCCTCTAATAATACATCACCACATCAATTGTTATATTATATCACCAATGTGTCTCAAAAATATATTTTTCCATGTCCAAATTAATCCAAACCACCATATAACTCTGAAAACCACATCACCATGAATGGGGTATTCCCCCTTTGAATATATATCCCTATGTCCCTGAGCAATATTTAGATCAAAAATCAAAAATTCAATTCATTTCCAATAACTATGGTGAATACTTTCACTGGTATAATGATCAATAACCTAACCCAACTCCTCATAACTCTTGATCTTCCTTCCAAGAATCCATTATCCCAAACAACACCTCCCTATGTTCACATAAACCCTAAGACACATCCCCTAGTAGTGAGAAACATCAATAATGTCATACATCCTAATACCTAATGGAATATATTCACCTCATCATCGATAGAAAATATATCACAACTATAACATGTCAGGTATGTACTCTTTAATAATGTTATTATCATCAAAACAATCACATATTTTTATGTGTACAACTTATCCACCAATCCCATAGTCTATAATCCACCAAAAAAATCAATTCTACTGAAAATATCCATAACCACTACCTCCTTATAATATAAATTTCTATGGTACCTCCCTTGAATAATTAAGAGCATATCTAATTTTTTTTCTAGTCTCCCATATAAATTAACTCATTTTGTAAAATGTCATAGTTCATGAACTCATATAAAATTTTTTGTTTTTGAGGAACCACATTCCATATACTAGTTTATTAATTATAATCAAATTACATGTCTTTATTTGACCGTTGAATGGAGAAATATTGAATCTATAGAAAATAAACTAAAATGGATATTTTAGTTGTAAACCACCACAATTGTGAATACCTAGGAAATTAGAGAAGGTGGATTGTATTCTATAACCACAGAAACTCGATAGGATATATGACTCAATGAATGGTCCATCAATGGTGGAAATCCCCCTTCTGAGAATACTTTATTGAGAAATAGGGGTCCAGGGTTGTTATCTGTACCGAAGAAACTAAAGAAAAATTACTTATTTGTTATTTTTCAATACCTTAGTCATTATTAATCCAAATATTAGAAAACATTACTCGAGGTGGGTTGTGGAATGATAACAAGAGGTATGGTGTGTTACCCATACATGGGATCACATTAAAAAATAACCCTATAGGTCATAGAGTAGTGAACCTCTATAAATAAAAACTATAGAACTCATCCAACCTAGTCTGGAATAATGTGGTAGTGTAGCCATTTTTTATGATGTATCACACTCCCTTGAAAATTCATAACATTGTAATATTTACCCATTATAGTGTGACCAACCACATGCTAAAAAAATATAATATTATGCATCTCAACAAAATAATGAGCATCCTTACATTGCAGAAGGTCTACATTCCTATAACATAATTATAGCATGAGTATACTATAAAAATACAAACACTGATTCCCATCTAGATGAAAAACACCCAATAGAGAAAACTACACTATATATGTACTATAGGACCAGAATATAATAGCTAAAACCAACATGATTTATTTTTTTCATTCAGTTTATTGAAAAGGTGGATGAATATTTCCAAACGAGCTTTACAATAATAAAGAAATGATAAAGGGGAAGTGGGAGTAGTCTAAAGAAATGTTCTTCATGTAGTAAAGGTACCACACTATGGAATTCTTATTCATTCCATGGAAGAGGTTTTCTATGATGTTTGATTGTAAAACTACTGCATAGGTAAAATATTTTAAGCTCCTGTATTATTGTTGTGATTTGAAATGTAATATGATTCGGTTTCATAATAAATAATAACAATTTTTCAGACTACTCCATCTAATAAAGAACCATTGCATGGTGGTTTCAAAGTGAAAAGAACATTTTCAATAGGTAGTGGTGTGTGGTGTAATTCATTGTAAATTTCTATTTTTAAAATAGAGATTAGTAATTTAAAAATTATTGAATCCATGGTTGAGGTTAAAGATGTTTTAGATAAAATGGAAATAGAAAAATCCTCACTCAATATATAATTTCCCCCAATAAAATGTGAACGGTTTTTGTATTCCATATGTGGTGATATAGATAAAAATGTAACTACTATATACCACGACATTGTGAGAAACATAATGGATTTTCCAAATCGATGTAAGAAACCTGATGTCTTCATATGAGAGTTTTGGCTGTCATTTGGTACTCATGTAATAAAACTTAATATTAAAAGATTTAGATATAGTGTGTTGTGGTCCTAGACATTTTGGGTATCATTATTCTGAATCTGAAGGGAAAATAGTCAGGTGAGTGGGGGTGTAGGGTGTTTTAAATAGAGTTTTTAGTGGAATAAAATAATTTCATTTTCTATCGATCAAAATATTATTCCAAATTAATTTTCATAACATGATTTTCTAAAATGATCTAAATACATAGGTTATACCTCATGTTGGTCATGGACACACTATGAATATGATTATTGGGAAACCCATTTGGTTTAATTTCCAAAAAAAAATAGGATTTAAGAATTAAATGATTGGTTAGTAATTCAAATTTAAGAAGGATTTAAACCTAATTTTATTTTCATAGTAAAGGTAGATTAGTGATCCACAAGGAAGGATAAATACCTATTTTTTATAGAACTAAGATATATATCATTCTATTTAAGAAGTAGAGAGAATGATAAATGATAATATTCACATATGTTGATATCCATGAGACTTTGAGATTACTTCGGTATTTTAGAATGGTTAGAAAGTTTCAATAAGGAGATAAAAGTCTAATTCTTACTGGTGGTTAATGAAATTAAAAATATGATTAAATTAAATAAAAATATAGAAACCACTATCATGTAAACAAATTAATTATTCATGTTGATTAATACACTAAAAATCTTAGAAGTTGTATTTCATTTTACATTTTAAGATAAGTAAGTTATTTATTTATATTAAAGATGTGAACTTACTGGGTTATTATGGATTCTCTAAATTATAACCAAACAGTAGTGGAAATTTTTATTCATTTGTGGGACACATTTTTATTTTATTCGCCATAGAATATAATAATATGGATAAATCAAGTACATTTTTCTTGTCCTGGTTCTTTTTGTTTCATTATTTCATATCAATTTTGAGAGAGAGTAATGTTCCAAATAACAGAGGAACATAATTTTTAGAGTGGAGAACATTTTGAATTATTGATATACCAAACTTCACCTACCTCTCATGGTATTTACCTTACCTGGGACCAAGAGGTGGTATCTGAGCCAAAGGTTCATGATGAAGTATTATCTGTTAAAAATATATATATGTTTTCGTCTTCTAGAAGGGTGTTATAATCATCAATGTAAATCACTTACAATTACGGAATAATTGGATATAAAAATATTTTCAATAATTTGGGATGAATTTCTTCCCCGATACTATATATGGGATTATAGATAACAATTAAAATAGGGATTTAATATTAAAATACATATGGTAAAGGGATTTCAACTCCAAAGGAGTCAATACATTGTGATGTTCCTTGTCAAAAGTCATATATACAAAGGTGAAATCATGTAAATCATCACATGAAATTTTGTGAAAACACCTCAACATATAGGATTGTTATTCTAAGATATGTGAAGATAAGTTACTTGTACTCTAGAATATGTATGAGGATTAAGGATGAACATGATTGTGAATGTCAATGTATTCTTTGATTGAGTGATAATCATTGTGGTTGATGTGTAAGAACTTGATGAAGGATAAATATATCAAAATCATACTGGTTATCACAGGAATATTAATACATCTTTTTAACATGATGGTGATATTTATTGAAGGCAAATACTCAAATAAAGAGATGATGGATAATATTAATAAAAAACGCATTTCATACATGATGAGGAATAATTAAATTAATTTTGAGATAAAAGAGAATTATCAAGAAATTTTGTTTAATTAAATGAAGAATATTTCATTGGAATCTGACATTAAAGATTATGAATTGATGAGGTGATATATTTCATTCCCTGAAATCTTAAATGGTGAAAATCAATTTCAAAAAAAATCAATCTTCTTCATTCTTTATTCAAATTTAAAAATGTTGGGAAACATAACAATAATTTCTTAATGAACTTTAGAGATAATGATGAAGATGGTGAACCTATGAATAATTCACTAAATAAATTGATATTCAAGAATAAATAATAGTATAGATTATTTTAAAATATTAACTATCTTTCCCAAGATGATTTTATCTTAGAATAAATTGAATTGGGTGATTTTTCAAACTATAAAGACATTAGTGGGGAAATTCATAAGGTTATAAAAGATAAACTAAAATAGAAGTATAACATCCATGGATGTTTTTATGTGGAGGCAATATTATACCGAAATATTAAACTAAATAGTTGTGTTAATTAAGTTGATGTTTTTTAGGCATAAATAAAGAATAGAAATAGAGTATTATGTGATTTTAACTATATATTTTCATTTAAATATAATAAAACATTGTGAATATGACTATTATCGGTGACTAAAATCTTCTAATTCCGGAATCAAAAAATAAGGAAGATAATATCAAGATCAAAATTGAAGAGTAAGCAGGGATCATTTCTGGTTTGATCGATTTTGTGAATGAAAATTTACAATGCACTATAGTGGATTAAGGTGAAGGTGTATCGAAATAAAAAAAAATGTTTAATAGATAATGAGTTCTAATTCATCATGTTAAATTGTGATATGGGGTGTATAGGCTATTGAAAATTATTATGAAGCTCACATAGAGTCATTTGAGAAGGTGGACATTTTTCTACAAGAATAGTGATTCATGGATAATGGAATATTTATTGGATTCCTAATATAAAGGTAAAAATCAATAGATGTTGATCTGAAACAACAGTCACTCACACCCAAAAAAATTCAATTTTAATGAATTAAAAATGAAAAAAATTCCAAAATTAGAGTACCGAAGAAATCTTATAATACACCTCTGATTTTGTGTAATCATTAGTGAAATAAGGTGTATACATAATATTTTTGTTTTATAGAAATTTTTTTTTATGGATTTTGTGGAATGAAAATAAAATAATATTTTACCTAATTCGTTATGTTTTAAAAAAATACCATTATTAGGAAAAATATTAATACAATTATCCTTGAATTGATAATAAAGGGTATAAAGTGGAGTTCTAATGAAGTTGTGGGGTATAACATCTTAGTGGAATTAATAATCATCAAATGGGTTACAAAATGTAATGATTTTCAACCCTTCAAGATAAGATGATCCAATGAAACTAGAGGTAGGAAAATGTCAATCACCTCTAAATGAAGGTACAACATGAAATATGGGTTGATAAAAAATTATGATGTCCAATGTCTCCAAAATTTCTTTAAAAGTAATTTACTCGGATTGACTATAGATATTTTATGTTTGATGCACTTCATATAGGAATGGAAACTAGAGTCTTATAATGATGATTATATACATAAATTAAGGTTCAGTTTAATTTGGAAGTGATGAAATAGTAAAGTTTGTTAAATAAGAAACTTATAAAATTTGACATAAATACTCAAGGTGTGTAGATGAATTCATGCTTAAAGTCCTTAGTAAAAAGTTATTTATTTTACACCAATTATGTGTATTAATGGTTTGATGTTTATTTCAACATGAATTCATGCATCATCAATGGGAGATATGGTTCTAATTTGATGTAAGGTTAGTGTAAAATGTGGAATATATATCTCTATAAATTGTAAAAGGAATGAAAATGTCAATAAAATGTAGAAGAGACCAAGCTATGATGTAATTGTAATTGTCATGTCAGGTAAAATTACATGGATTTGTTAGTGAATAATGTAGGATATCATGATAAATCTTAAATTTCAGGATATTATACTCACACATTGGTGAATTTCAAAATAAGAAAATCATTTTTAATACTTATAATATGAATAATAAGAATATAAGGAAATTTCCTTAGTTAACACATACTGATGTGTGCAGGATAATATCACTCAATTCAACTAATGAAAAAACGTATTATGTTTTATTTATTGGTGATTATAAAATAATAACATGGTTGATTGTAATCTATCACAAATTAAAAGATTTAAAGTGTGTTATAAAATGGTAAAACAGGGTAGATAAGATGCCTACAATGAAAATTAAGATGTTTTATATTAGTAATGTCATAGAGTTAAACATTATTGTGGGGGATAAATTTCTCAAGAATCATGGGATAAGACTCCATGTTTTAGTGGTGAGGAATCCTTGAAAAAAGTGTCATTCTATAGAGTAACTAGATTGTTATAAAATGATAGGGAATATGCTCGTTGAGAAGAATATACCAATGAAATATCTGATGGATGAAATTCATACATCATTTTTTTAATCCCAATAGATATTTTCAATTTTTTATTAAGAGATAAAACCCTACAAGTTGTAATATAATAAGAATTCAATAATGGTGTGCTTTCAAATATTTAAAAGTAAATAACGTATTCTCAAGAAATAGATTAAATTAATTTTTGATTATAATGTTGATAAATATATTTTCATAATATAAACATAAAAATTAAATTCATAAAAACCTTATTAATAAATTCATGTGTTATTTATGGGATTTAAAGATATAATGGTAAGGAAAAAACCATTAGAATTTGTAGATTGGTGGGAATTTTTTAAAATAGAACAGTTCAGAACTACCATTGGAGAGTGATGATAATGTGAAAATTATAATGGGATCGTGTATGGATATTTAATTTTAAAATGTATATAATTTATTTGAATAAATCAGAACTAGCTTATTACGTATAAGGATAGTTATGAATAAGGATGAATTACTTAAAGAGAATATTGTTATAGATCACATAGCACCAGTGAAAACATAGTGATTGAAGACACTATAATAATCCAATTTGTTATATAATGAAGATACTATGTGGTTCTAATAGTAATCCAAATATTAAAATTTTCTTAAAGATATGTAAGAAGATATTGAATTTTTTTAAAATAATTAGATATGGGAAATAGTCATGGGACTGGAAGAGAATGCATCTTCACATCCAAGTGGTGAATCTGGAATAAACATAACAATGATGGAAATGTGATTCAGAAAAAAATAGTACAACTAATGTAAATGGGGTATTAAAAAATTAACGTAATTTATGTTGATGAAACATTTTCAACCATTTACCTATTGGAAACTATATAAATTTTAATGGATTTTTTTTACAAATAAGATTGAAGGTGAATCAAATGGATTTTAATCATTATTTCTTAATGGAATCCATGAGTATAAGGTTTTTAATGATCAATCGAATGGATTTATTATAGTTTACAATGGGAGAAAAAAATAACCTTTTGAATAAGGCTTTATTTTGGGATAAAAAACCACTTTGTCTTGATGAATAGTTAATAAATTTTGGGTCCCATAGAGGATGATTTGATCACAACCTCTATATCACGAAGGAAAGTTATTAAAGAATATTTTTTAATAATTTTGTGGATGAAAATTTTATTTATGGGCCAGGTGATTCAAAATGAAAGATATTTTCCTAATTTATGAGGTCTAAATTAGAGGTGTCTAAGGATTATTAATTAAAGTTATTTATTGGTATAAAATTTACACATGGAAGTGATGAAACATTAATTTTACAAACTAATTATATTAATGAATTGAACAAAATATTATGAACAGAGGATAATGAAATAATGAAAACATTAGTGGCTACCAGGAATAGGCATTGAATATATGGAAATGAAAATATGATAAATGTAATTGATTATATGAAAATCATTTCAATATTATTGTATAGAAGAGAAACAAGATCTATAATTTTTTTTTGTATGTCAAGCCATATGATATCAATTGTTTTCAATAAAATCCACATTCTAGAAGTGAAATTAATTATTTTATACATAAATAAAATGGTTTATTTTATCCTATTTTATCATATAACATTATAGTAAAAATAATTGGCAAATATATATATGTGTATGTGTGTGAATTATGTTCTTTTATTGGATGATCACAATTCAACATCTGGTGGTTATTTTTGTCTTAGATATTTATGAATTTATTTTTTATGGATGAAGTAGGGATATATCTCATGTAGAGAAATGGAGGATAAATTATATGTGGAAACTCAATCATGTGTTCAACTACTATAGATTAAGAAATAGATTGAGGATTTCATAGTTTAAGAGAAATATCCTACTTTAATAATGTCTGATAATTTAAGTGCTAATAATCGTAGAAAAAAATTAAAATCATTTAAGGATGGTTCTCATTATGATAAAAAAGAATTTAATCAATTTAATGGTTAAAAAAGATATTGTATATTTCTATTATTTATTAATTCAAGATCAAATTTTGGATATTTTTATGAATTCATTACACAAATATATGTATCAGAAGCACTCGTTGAAAATTATAGTCCAACTGTTTCCATCAAGGTATATTGTTTCAATATGAATCCCCCACTCCCCATGAAATTATTTAATTATAGTAATATATGATAAATATATCTCTAATTAATTTTTTGGATTTATATCCCTCTCATATGGGATTTTTGATACATAATATTTGGGTTTTCTTATTGAGGGGGAGAATATTTAAAGAAATATTTTTGGAGAAGTTTTCTATGGTTAGTGATGTAGAGTGGTGGGAGTATTCGACACAATTAGAAAATGGGGAGAAATACTATCATTTTTTTTCAAAGATTAGGGGAGATATTAGAATTTAATTCTAGGGGAGTAGTATAATATATATTTTTTTAAGAGAATTCAAATCACATGATGGGATTTAAGGAGGAAAGTTTCCTTTAACTCTTGTCTCTCATAATGATATTGACTCATGTGGTCATAAATTTAATTATTAATAAATAATTAACACACTATATATAGTTGGATAGTTTTAGAATATATGGACTAGACTATTTTAGTGGTTTTTAGTAAAAAATATATTTTGAATATGCTTGGGATATTTGGAAGGATTATCTAGATACTCAAAGGGTTGGACTATTAACAAAAAATACCCTTAAGAAATTTTTGGGGGTTTATTGACAAGGAAATTTAATATCTCCAAAGGGTTTTTATAGAAATGATGAAAGGATATGGGATGAGGGAGTAGTATAATGAAAATTTTGATCAATATGATAGGTACCATGTCACAATGTTCCCAATCATGTCATTTTTGTGCATTTTTGTGAGGTAAAAAATGGAAAATTCCTCCATACATAATATATTTAAATATCATGTGTTTGCATTTTTATAATAGAAAATATTATATATTTATTTAGTAAAATATAGTGATTTATAGACCAAATTAAGGAATATATTACCACTATTTGGTGGTTGGAAAATGGTTAAATGTTTTGAATCATGTCATAGTGCATTGCATATTACATTGTATGTTTCCTTGTATAAAATATGGAGTTATATTTTGGGTGTTCTAGAAGTTCTGGTAAATGATTAAGAAATTCGAGTGGAAATGGACAAGAAAAATCCTCCCTAATATAAAAAACATTTCTTAATATAATGTGTATTCTTTATCATTTTAACAAGTTTAGATCAGGTAATATAGGAAACTAATGGTGATAATATCATGGTGGATAAAGTAGTGGATTTTTGAAATCTCTATTAGAAATGAGGAGGATCAGTATGGAAACTTTTATTATCATGGGGGACTTATGTAGTATTAGTTTATCAAGGTTGTTGGGGATCCCTTACACTCTGGTCGTAGATATTTTGTGAATCGGGCTTCTGAAGCTGAAGTGGAAACGAGAAAGTGAGAATATTGGAATGGATTTTTATGTGTTTTTTTATAGATAACAATCATTTAATAGTGCAATGTTTTTATTATTATTATGTTATATCCAAATATTTTTAGGTATGATTGAATAATATAAACTACACATTTTTTTTTAGTAATGGTACATCATGGATGTGTCGGCTCAACAAACAAGGAGGTTTGATTTTATTATCATATTGGGAGAAGATATGGGACCTAAATGAGTAGTATATACTAAAAATTTACATTGGATTTTATAATACTCATACGATATTAAAAAATGTGTACTGATATTTTATTTTTATGGTAACATAGATATTCTATGGAGGTGAAAAATACATATCTTTCTCTTCTAAGGGAAGGAAGAAAACTCCTGGACGATATAGAGAGATGAAGATATCAAAGTGTCATTGATAGTACATCTTTATTCCATTATTTATAGAAAGTTAAAGGAAAGAGATTAATGATATATTGTCACCAAATTAAATTGAATTTGAATTAATGTAGTATATGGGTGTAAAATTTATCCTTTTTCATATTGATCAAGACAACAACACCAATTGAAGAATTTAGTTATTAAATGATTTATTACAGTTATTTCATCACTCTTTTGTGGGTTTTAAACATAGATAGTCATTGTGGAGACTCTAGATAGTAAGTGATAAGAAATATTATTATTATTTTAGATTCTTAGAACATTTCTCATGAATTCTCCATGGATTAGATTAGTTTGGTTGAACCATGTAAGTTGTTTATGTTACTCTACATTTTTCTTTATTACTTCATATAAAATCTTAAGGAGAGAAGCATTCCATATAATAGGTAGAAAAGATTATTGTTGAGGGTTCTATTATAATGGATCAATATACCCTAATACTCCCCACCCCATAGGGTATTTACCTCTCCTGGTATGGGAAGACATCGAAATAATATTCCACATAAAAACATATGGTCCATCACAACCTATATATTATAATATATATCATCCATAATGTATCTATACTACTATACCAAAAAACCATGACAATAATCCCAACTTCCTACTCATCCCACCCCTAGGGAACCGAACAAATACTTCAATGATTTTTCACCCAAACTGATAAACTCAGATATATTGATTACTATTATATGTACTTTATAATATCTTAATCACGTACCCAATCACACTACATCAATGTTCTTGATGTGATGATGGTATTTTAACTAAAAATCATCATAAAAACCATATTTACTAGCTATAAAAAATATCATCATCATCAATAATATTAAATAATTAAATCTTGACCATCATCTATTCAATCCTCTTATTATATAACATATAGATTTTAATATTAATAATCAGGAAAAACTATAACAAACATAATATAAACATACTTATAAACATTAATGGTTATCCATAATTTGTAGAAAAGGCAATAACAACAACATCAAACTAACCCAAACCATGGTGTGTCAATGTAGGACCACCCTATGTGGTAACAATATAGGAATGTGACCTACCCCACTATTATACAACCTAGACTCCACAAAAAATTGATTTCAGTGATGAACATTTGCTACTACCATCCTACACTTCTCTTTATCCTACATTTGATGGTTGAGTCTGACCTAATACATAAACTCTATATGACTATGTGAACACCCTCTAAACCATATTTTAGTTCCCTGTTTAACTCTAATCCCAACAATAATTAGTAGTTAAATCATACAAAGATCAAATGTGACTCAACTTCACACACTAATAACATCTCAAATATGACCCACTATAAGAAGGAAAAAATATCCCCTGTTGAAATTTCCGATCTTGGACCCCTCATTATTCCACTACCTACTATCTATAAGACCATTTATTAACTCACCATATTTGTTTTTCTTAACTAGGTGCACCACCACCTATAAAATTTTACTCTTCTATATAAGCATGGTCAATTTCTTTAGAAAATTAACTAAATATAAAATGATTAATTATACCTTTATAGAATATTTGATTAAAATATTCTAAATTATACATCTTAGTGATCTCATATCTGACTAATATTGGTGTGAACCAAAATATTTGTGTGATATTAGAGGTGTAATACGTGACTTTCTCTTACCATACACTAAATTCTTGAACATACGAGTTTGATCTACCCTCAGTATCTAAGAAATAATTTATTGAAAAGTCACACTTCAAAAACATTATAATATATCATTTTTGTATAATAACTAGAAAATTTATGTCACAATAGATTTTTCATATAAAATGAACATATAATTTACCAAGATCACCCCAACCCTAGTGCAATGTCAATCTGTCATAAAATTCCATAAAAAATTCTCCATACAAATATTAAGTTTTATATGGTTTTATCATTTATTTAATGATGAAGCATGGTACGACATGAAATACATAATAAGATACATAATGTATGCCTCATATCCATGGGATATTAGATCAATGACATAAATAAATCACACTAAGAATTACCTAATCTGGTCATTAAATAGTTTTCTCAATGCAATCGACTAACCTGATAGCCCTAGGTTCCCTAGAACCACTTCATACCGATTATTAGCATCCAATAGTGAATTCATATTTGTATTGGTTTAATTGTTAACAACGTAATGTTTTTACTTCAAACCAACTATTGAATAAATTCAATTTATGAATTGATGATTCTGTATTTTCTAACAACCTATGTTATAATAAAGAAAATAGTGAAGATGGAGTTTCCATTACCAAATAATTGGTATTATTATCAACTATTTATTAAATCTAATTTCCAATTTTTTTTTATTTTTTCATAATATAAAACTAATACGAAATTAACGTGAATTTATAGGTGGATTTTTCATTAGAAAATAATTTTAATTATGGATTCATTCATTCTAGAAGTGTATTTTTTCTATAATTGTTTCAGATTTGGGGTTGCTAAACTTCACATTATAGAGTGTAAATAGAATATGGTCTATATTTTTTTGAAAAAAATAATTATATATTATTCATTAAGACATAATAAAAATAATTTTCATACATATAGAGAAATATTTGTTAAACTAGAGGATTTGTTTTGAGTAAAAGGGATATTGATTCTCAATTAATCTTTCATTAAACCATTATTACTGTGTGATGTTTTCATGATGCGATGATGATAGAGAAGAAGTATTAGGAGATCATTTTATATAGAATTATTGAAAAATTGCTATTATTTAATAACATGGATTATCATTTTTTTAATTCATATGTAAAATGTAGGGGTAGTTTTTAATATTTTTCCAGAAGGACGGAATGAAATATTTAAGAAATATAGACCTATATATGATTATACTGTAGTTTCTTATGTTTTTATGAGATTCAAATCTTTTGAATCTAATTAAGTGAGATATATTGATAATTAGTTCCATATTTTTTTTAATGTAATAAATTAATAAGACCATGTATTCTATGTTAAATGATATTAGGATTTCTTATTATAGGATCGTGTAAAAATGAAACTATGAAATCAAATCATTGGATTTGTATAATTAAATAGAATACTAGAAACAATATATAAGGATATTTTAGGATCATTTGAAATTGTGTGTGATTAGTTAAAATATAAAGTATATGTAAATAGACTACATCATAGCCCCCACACTATAAATGTGCACACATCAAAATATAGTTTCACTAATCAAACATGCATTCAATATGGTCATCTAAAGTGACATCATTATGAAATTAGAGAATGTTGTATCATATATGATTAATTGAAATATTTTGAGAGAATAATAATAACGAAGATAAGATCAAGTGACATTAGATTCAAAGGCTCGAATCATAATATTTTAGTTCATTTCGGGAGGTGATAATTTTTTAGAATAATTCATAATAATTAAATAAATGTTATAGTGTGAAATTAAATAAATATTTCTTGAAGTAAATTTATAGATGAACTAAATAAAGGATATAATGGAAATAATATATGAAATATTTATCCATTATTAGGGTTTTCATGGAGGTGGATTTATGGATATATTTTTTACGAGTATTTATTTTACAATCAATGGTCTCACATTGCAGTAGTATTATATAATTCCTAAGACAAATCCTAAAAATAATCATGATTCATTTAAATAAACACCCATCATGGAAATAAGGATACATGATTTTAGTTCTATAGTAATGAATAAGAATGTTCTATGAAGGGGACGAATGTTATATCACACAATAGCCAAAGGAGGTTACCAAGTATATAACCAAGGAATATTTTACTGGGCGCAAGACATGAAATTTATAAGATGATTATTCTACAGTGAAATGTAAAATTAAATTTCATGGTGGTATCGTATGATAATAAAAATTAGGATTAAGTAGAATGAGAATAATGTTATTATTTTAATCAACATACTGTGAATAATTAAAATCAACAATTATTCATATATTAGATATCCAATCTTTCAAGAAAGAAATATAAGTTTATAATGGGTGTCTTTGGGTTGAATGTATATGAAATTATAGGATGAATACTCCTATAATACTCAGAGGAAATTTAATATCAATAGTAATTGAAATATGTAGAATTTATATTATAATAGGGAAAATGAAATTATTGAATATATATTTATAGAGATAACAATAATTATAAATTATGGGGATTATTATAGTATTAAAAATGAGGATTTGATGATATATCTTAAACAATTCAATGGGAATTCCAGAAACAAGATAAAGAAGGTTGAATATAGTGTGTATTTTTTTGAAGATTATTCCAAATAAGAAAATTAGAGATTCCATGAAATGTCATCTAATGTGATGTAGTGTTTTTTAATTTATTCATGACTGTATAGTGAAGAGAAGCTAAAATATAGAGATCAATGAGATCCAATCTAGACTTTATCCACTAAAAATTAAAGTAATGTTGTTAATATATTAAATTTTAATCATTTGTTTCTCATTTATTAAGTTTAAATCATTAATTGAGGAGTGAGACTTACCATTATAAGTATAGTAACCCTAGTCTTGGAGTGATCTGACCTAAACTCACTACTGAATGTTCTTTTATGGATTTAGGTACATTAACAAGCTAGAATTCTATAATATATGGATTATTCTAGTACAAGTCAGCTATGTAAAATTTTATTTAATTTTTACATTCTTTACATATAGTATACTAGACATAAATAATATTTTTAAGAATATTTAATCATAAAAAATTGATAAAGGTTGATTTAAGTGAATAAAATTCAGTAATAATCAAAATAACAATATAAGTGCAACCAAATAACATTTATTTAATGATATTTTACTATAGTGAGATATTACTGACTAAGTGGTTATATTGGAATAATATCCATCCACTAATACCCCACCGTACCCTCTAAGGAATTATCTGACTAAAAAACCTTGAGCAACTAACATGTGTTATCAATGCATAGGTTTTTCTTTTTTTAATTCATTTTTTCTGAATTGGCCTAATTATTTTATGGGGTTTTGATTTATACTACCATTTTAATATTTTAGAGTTTGTTAAAATGAAACATTTATATATTTTATATGATTTAAAGAATTATAACATTACATTATTCATGTAATATCACCATCCCAAAACCCATAACATAAGGTTATTGGGAGTCTAGATATATAAACAACTTATTAAAATTTATAGATTCAAAAAATATTTCAAACACAACTATATAATAATTATTTTTGTATATAATAGTCTATATTATTCTATGGTAAATATGAAATAAAATAAGAGGTGAGATTAAATATATAGTAATGGAAAACATATGAATGATTCATCATGGATTAGATCATAAGTTTGTGAGAAATAAATAATTATGGAGAAATATACAATCAATGGGATTAGAAAAACATGATATTTTCCCATAATGCATTATATAATGTAATATTACGACAAAATATAAAACATTTAACATGGAATTAAGTTTCAGACATAAGAGACAATGATCTTGCTATATTGAGAAAAATATAGGCATAGACCGTAGAAAATTTTCATAATAATATACATTAAATAAAGTTACATTAAGAAAATAGGTAACTAAAATCATGTTCATTAAAAGTTTGTGGCAATATATGATCACAAGAATGTCTACATATCCACTTGTGAACATAGCTAATTGGAACACATCTAATTTGAATCATCTCCACACGTTATCTTGTAAACATAGCTACTCAAAAACATGTTCATTCATAAACATTTGGACATATATAATCACTATTATATCCATGCATCCTCTTATGAACATATCTAATAGTAATCATTTCCACCCATTATCTTGTGAAAATATATAATTCCAATCACTTAAATAAATAATCATATGAATGTAGGTATTCACATTCATCTCCATATATTATCTTATGAACAAATTTATTCACATTCAATTTTATTCATCTTCACATGAGATATATACAATTAATCAATTTATTTTAAGGATATATAGAAACCCACCTATCCGATAATGATATATCATGATTCTATTCCACATGAAATAAATTGTTCATCATACCATTAAAACTCATTTAATGAAAATATGTTATATAACATTTTCAAATTTCATTATGTAAGATGATGTCCAGAATTAGGTTACAAGATTCCAAAAATTCATTCATTCAAAATAATTATATAACATAGCATTTTATAGAGTGTTAATGTAAGTTACCAATACTTGGTATATCATTATGTTATAGATGGTGTAATGGAATTGATATCATAAATATATATTTCACAAATCATTTTTTATAACTATCATAAAAAATATGATGTTATGAGTCAATTTAAAATATTCTTTTTGAGAAATTGAGAATAATAATATTTCAAAACAATGTTTTTATAAATACCATAACAATTGAGGCTTGAAACTAAAAAGATTTCTCGTTATAACATTTCATTTGGAAGATACAAAACAAATGATAGTGAAAATAATTACTTTTTGAAGTTAATTGATATTTTCAGAGAATAGTACATAATGATGAATAAGTTATAAAAAACCTATTGAAAAGTGATAAAAAAAATAAAAAAATATAAATATGATATATATTTATCATCTAAAAAATTGATGAAATCATTTTTTCAACGAGATAATATGGTATTTGAGGAAGAATTTATATTAGAAATATTATGAATTATACTTTAAAGAATTTTTTTAATAAATAAATCTATTAAAGAAGAAAACGAGGATTTATAAATTATGAATTCAGAATAAAATAAGTTGTAAATTCAATTTAAGAACAAAATATTGTAGAATAAGTAAATATCATAGGGCCATAGTCAAATAAAATAATTATGACTCAACAAATGGAGTTGAGTGAAGAAAAACAATTATGATTTTTTTCTTAACATAATAAAATATATATAAATTGTGGATCATAAAATAGTCCTAGAAATATAATGTATAAAAGATTAATATTGATTTAATAATCCAATGGGGTATTATTTACACTCTATAAAAAATAATCTCGGTGCCCAATAATAAACTTGTTTAAAGGAGTGGAAGTTGTGACAACAAACCCTCACCATGGAATCCCACTAGTTCAGAAATGTTCTAAAATCTTGTATATAAAACATAACTATCTTAATCACTCCACTGAAAACCATATTCATTCCCTTTAACTTTTATTATCAACATTTATAATCATATATTAAATCTATATTTTTTTATTTATAGTAAATTTACATCATCAGATGTCTGCACTTTTTTTGTTTTATTAATGTTTTTAAATAGAGATATTGGTTCTCATTTGTTGATAAAAAATTTATTACAGATATATTATTCAAGAAAAATCAATCAATATATTTTAATTATTTAATTACTACCATTTTCACATAATTGAAGGTGTGTATAGGGGTTGAAAAAATAAAATTTTTGATGAATTTAGTTAGGGTAATTTAGTGATAACATTAGTTACATTATGTTAATAATTATTTGAATACAATTATATAACCTTATTAATAATATAACTCACCAATTTGTGTCTTCTTTAGGAATAAATAAGTTTCTGTATTCATTCATGATGAAAAATTATAGCATTATTCATGTAAGTTGTGAAACTGCCCCAAACAAGTACATACTACAATATATGGGTGAGTATAACTATAAAAGTAATTATTTTATTATAATATAATTAGAAAAAATTTATAATGACATTATATTAATTTTATTAAGGTTATTAATATAATATGAGGATATGTTGATTAATAATATAGAGAGGAAAAGGTTAGGGAGTGGATAATAGTCATGTTGATGGCTTGATTCTACCCTTTGAGGGCCACTTGGAAATGAATGACTGGGGATATATTCTTGTGGCCAAAGGAAAACAATATTGGAAAGGTATTTAAAAAATTTAATATATATATATATATAATATAAATTCAAATTATAGGAGATATTTTGAGTGTTTATAAGTGATATACTTTTATAAGTGATAATGGGGAACATTTCCATGTAAACATATGTTAGGTGAGGGGTAAAGATAGAATATCATGAGAAATAGGTTAAATAGGTAAATAAATTTTTTTGAGACATGAGGGAACGATATTTACACATAGAAAGTTATTCAATAATTATGTTTTATCATTTTATTTTTCAAAAATTTGAGCCACATTATGTTTTCCCTTTACACCTTGTATAAATATTTACCATGGTATTTACGTTTTTAGTAAAAATATAAGATTAACCATATTACAAAATTTCAATATGAATAATCCAAATTTTTTAATTCTTTTAAAGAAAATAAATTCCCATATATTAGAATATTAACTTTTAAATTGAATGGTAATAGTAAATGTAAAAAAATTTGTAAGAAAATAAATATTTAAATATTATCTATTATTATTATTATTTATCCATATCTATTTAAATGAGTGTTAATACGTATATATATAATTTAAATTCATCATTTAAAATGAATCAATTTATTTTATTTAGTTAATAATTAAAAAACAGTTATAAAAAAAATTATTTGAAAAGAACCCTTTTACATTTTCCTTAGTCACTAAATTCTACTTTGATAACTTATTTTAATGTATAAAAGTAAAATTAATAATACAAAATAAGATGGACATGAGGGATAAAATTATTAAATCCTTTTTATCAACTTCGTTTTATATATGTAATAAAATATGATTATAAAATTAATAATATGGGTATGGTAATATTTAGACAAAATCTATTTTGACGCATAAAATAAACTTATTCTTATCATATTCCTAGTATTACATATCAGAAAAATTTTAATTTAAGGAACATATTATCAATTAAATTCGGTAAAATAATTCATTATTATTAATCAATTTAATATAAAATAAAATAAATATTATAATCATAAAAAATCATTTAAAAGTTTTATTTTTTATCCTTATGTGATTTTATCATTAATTCATCAGAAATACCTGACTTTTTACCATTTTATTATATATATATATATAATGTATTTTAATAAAAATATTTCTTCAAATAAGTGAAATTCTAAAAACGTTTAATAAAATAGTATTTTACACAAAATATTTTTTTTATATTCTTTAATTATTAGAATATTGTACCTTTATACTCCTTAATTATTTCATTGATGGAATTAATTTATTTTACAAGTTATCCATTTTATAAATAAATATATTTTTTTGGTACCTTACTTTATAATTAATAAATTTTAAAAAATACTCATTTCATAAAACAAGTTTCTTTATAATCAATAGTATTTTCAAATATGATTTAGAATAAATTAATTATATTTCAAAATAAATAATGTTATTGGAAATGGTTATTTATAATGAAAATGTATATATTTTATGATCTCAAAAAACATTTTTCATTTTAAATATAAATTTATAAATAAAAATGATAATGTATTTAATAATGTTATATCCATTTTCATATATCCCATTTAAATTGCCTATATTGTGGTTATACTACCCCTATTACTAGATATAAATTCATTCCATTAAAACATGAAAAACACATTTTTAATTCCATAATTTTTTTAATTAATTTTAATAATTATTTCTACTTTCATTATGTTTTTTTATCATTATTGGTTTGGTTCTAAAAATTATGATTCTCAAGGGTCAATATGATCTAGGGGATCTAATAGTATTAAATATATTATTTGTTTCAATAAATTTTTCCATTTAAATGAAATTTAAATGGACGTATTCATCCATGGTATGTAATATTCTATGGTATGTCATATATAGTTTCATGTACCTTTTTTGTAATGTTCAATTGTGGTTTATGAAAGTTTAGATATATTGATTCGTATCATTTTTAAATTATTTCCAAATAAATTTAAATTGTTTTAAAAGAATATAAAAATACACCTTACAATTATAGACATATAATTTAAAATTGAAATGGGTCTTAAAAACATGGGTGTTATAATATCACCCATAAATAAATTTCACCCATATAATTTTAATTATTACTCACCATTAAAAATATATATGGGTTAAAAAATATTAATAATAATCAAGATATAATATCAAACTCATTACCATAGAAACTCTTATATTTCATTATAATATTCATATTTCAATATTTAGTTTCATCCAAATCATTTTAGTGAAATGTCCCTCATCATTTGGGGTTGAGATCTATATTGAGGAAGTTTTTTTTAAAGTAGTTCATAATTAAACATTCAATGATATTTGATATGGGTTGATTTAAAATAAAAATAAGATTCAAATTTATCCAATATTTATATGATACCTATGTATATAGACTCAA
Source organism: Viscum album (assembly GCA_963277665.1). Lineage (NCBI taxonomy): Eukaryota > Viridiplantae > Streptophyta > Magnoliopsida > Santalales > Viscaceae > Viscum > Viscum album. The sequence continues at coordinate 1,696,955,127 of OY728138.1, read as the reverse complement.
TACATGGCTCATATGACATCAAATTCTATATAGGTAAGAACAACTAGATCTATAGGTAGTGTATTCCCGCAAATATTGAGAAGGAGAGAGTTGTATACTTTGAAAGGAATCATCACGCTACTAAATGTTGTTACATATAATTATATATATAATGATTGAGGTGGTCAATTGGAATTATTAAAAAACATTCATGATATGAAAGAATTTTAAAGACCAAAATCAAATAAGACATTTGTAGATAGAGAGTGGATAATTAGTATAGATTTAGCCAATCCAATATCATGATCCACTTAAACAGTACTGATCAAATGGTAGCCTCTATCTTCCCTTTTCCTTATATATTATCAATATGAATTATCCCTTACATCCCATGGACTAGGGAATGGATTTTAAAAAAAGTTAAACTCCCCACATTAATTTTTTTTATTTTTAGTGGTATCATAAGATGATCATTATATCACCCTATCATTTTAACTAAACGCTTTATTATTCCTCGTCAGTTAGTTTCCATACTTCTGATTTTCCCATAGTTATAATAAAATAAATAAATTTTTAGGAAGAGAGTACTTAATTTAATAATAATATAAAAAGGGAAAACTAATATATTAAAATGAGAAATCATTAATTACATTAATATACTAACATATTAATTTCTTATTTTCAATCAAGGTTATCATTTCATATTTCATATTAGTTTCTATAATGATACCATAAAAAGGTATTTAACCCCTTTATAGGGGTTCACAAACTGAATATTAATTAACCAAACAATATTCTATGGGAGTTTCGAACTAGGTTTGTAATGAGGCCAATTTTTTGTGTATTAAGTGAAGATCAAGTTAAAAGTAAACAATACTTTTTAATTCTTATTATCCATATGTGCATGTAATCATGAGTTTGTATCCATTGGTTCTTCTATAGATGTGGGTTTTATTGTTAGGTAACTAAAAAGTAAATAAATTTCTAAAATTTTAGGATATTTTCATATAATTAGAATTAGATTTTGGGGTTTTTACATAAATTTTCTTTTTCATTCCCTGAAAAATAACTAAACCCTTTTCTAATACAAAATGTGAAAACCTAAACAAAACAAGTATATATTTCAAATAATTTTAATAATTTAAACATTATATCTCACCAGTAATATCACAATACTATAATCATTATATTTAGTTTTTTAAAGAAAATCATAATAAACATCATATTACACATCATTACATCAGCATCATTCTCAAACATTTGAAATTAAGACTTAGTTCTTCACATAATTTATCATATAATTAGTTTTTAATTAAAAAATAGGTGGTGAGATCAATTCTTCATTATGGGAAAGCTTATCAACAATTCATAGAGGTTTAGATCACAAGCATGTGAGAAAAAATGTGTATGGTAGAAATATCTGATTAAGAGGATCTTTTAACCTAAAATAAGATCATAAAGAATGGTTGAGATATGTATAACAAATACATCATAAAAATATTCAATTGGGGAAGAGTTTGGAAATAATAGAAAAAAAATCATGAGATATGGAGAATAACATAATCATATAAAAAATATTGTATAATCATAAGCATATGAAATCATAACATTGTGAAAATTTCATAACGCAATCATTCACATGAATAATGTTGTGAAAATATCTAATCAAAATCATTTCCAAACATCCTCATTTTAACATAGATAATTTCAATCATATCCACACATTTTCTTTTGAAGAAAATATAAACATAATCATGTACATGGATAAATTTGTGAATATAGATAATCACAAACTTATATTTGCATCTTAATATGAAAATAAATAATCACAAAAATGTACATACCTTGTTCTTTAACATTGATAATATCAATCATTTAAATTAAATATCTTATGAATATAACTATTTGATACTATTTTATGCATTATCATGTGAATATATCTACTCGTAGTCATTCTTATTCATTATCTCATGAGATATAAAAAATAAAAGAATGCATTGGATAGATATAATGGAACCCACATGCCACATTATGATAAACCATATTGATGTGATAGTAGAAATTGACCACAAATCTAACCGATAAAACACATTGAAAAAATGGGTTACATTACATTCATAAATATAATCTCATAAAATCATGTGATGAATTCGATTGGTTGAAAAAAAATAACCCAACAGAAGAACAATATAAGACCCTATATTATTTGATCTTAAATAATAACAAAAACAAATAAAACATTTTAGTATAGAGATAAAAATTGAATAGATATAATAATATGATATTTTGTAAAATATTTTTATAACTTTCATAAAAAAAGTTATGGGTTGCGTTCAGAAATAATTTTAGGTAAAACTAGATGATGAATTTCTAAAGACAATATTTTCAAAACATTCCCATAATATAACCATAAATGGTAACGATTATCACATTCTAAAATGTGAATTGTAAGATAATACATTGATGAATGTGAAAATAAATACCTTTTTAATCTTTTTTAGTGTATTTAGATAAATCCCACATCAATGATAAAGTTATTATACATTATTTTAAAGATATATAAAGATAAAGTTAAAAAATTAAGGAAGATTTTAATGCTTTATCTTCAAAAATAATATCTAAAACCATTTTTAGAAATAAATAATACAAACATGGTTGAAAAATAATCATTAAAATGGATGTTAATTATTTTTAAAAACATCATACTTTTTATGAAGATAGTAAACCACTAAAGTTGAAAACATTTTTCGAAAATTTAAATTGCCAATGAATTATGGAATAAATAAAATATATCACCATTGGGGATATAATTAATCAATCTTGAAACACTACTGTTAAAGATGAATGATTATGGCTCGTAGAAAGGATTTAATTAAAGAAAAATCCTTATGAATTTTTTACTAAAGAATTCCAAATAGTATTAAAGAGGGATTTTGAAAAGGCCTATAAATATAATATATGATATTTTCTAATGATAGGATAAGTCGATGTGACTTTGTGTACACTGTATAAAAAACATGGTGTATAATTTGAAGTATATCTTAGGAAATGAAAATCAAAAGAAACAATTGTTACCTTTGATTTTCTCCAGATTGGAAGAACTCTAGAATCCTGTGTAATAAGAATATCCGTATTAATAACTTATTTAAGAACCATTTCACATATTTAACCTTTTATACTCATCATTTATTATAATTTACTAGAAATATATTAGTTAGTTACAGTTTAATTTCAGTATTGGATGTTAGTAATTTTGTTTCATACATCTTTGGTAATGGAGATCTTGGTTCACATTTATTGATACCAAGTTAATAACTAAAATATTATCCAATATATTTTATTTAATATGATTCAATTATTTATTTTACACAATTTTAACTTAATGGAAGGAATGGGTACATTTTTTGAAAATAGAAATCAAGATGATCTTTTTTTTGAGTAATTTGGTGATAACAACGAGTTACATTATATAGGTCATTAATTGTTTTATGTTATCATCAAAAGTTAATATTTATAAAATAATTTTCCATTTAATTTCTCGTATTGATAGTTATTTTTCCCATAATCATATATTGTAGAAATCAATAGCATCCTTAAAGTAGGTGGTAAAACTAACCCAAACAAGACCATGTTATAATATATGCATGAGTATGATTATAAAAGTTATTAATTTATTATAACATCATTGATTAAAATTTATAATTATATAACCTATGTTTTTTAGGGTGATAAATAAAATTATAGGAATGGTGTGTGAAAAAATAGAGAACAAAATGTTAGGTTGTGTATATTACTCAATTTAAGGGCATGATTCCTCAATTAGATTGCCTCTTTGAAATAGAGGTATTGGGACACCATCTTACTACTAATAGATGAAAATTAAAGAAGAGTGATCTATGAGAGGAATACAATTATGGGATTCTAGTGTAATTCAAATTATATGGGTGGATTGGATTAGGTTAAAGGGACCTCCCTTTATAGGACAAATTGAATGACTTACCTTGGAAACATAATTTGGGTGAGGGTAAAGATAGAATCAAATCAGAGTTAGAATTGTTAGGTAAATGAATGTTGGTGAGAGATGTGGGATTAACTTCCAAGTCTTAAAAGGGTCTATTAGAAAGAGTTTGTGTAAATCAACTTAAAAAAATCCAGGCACTCAAAATATTCCAATTTATTTTGTTTTAAAAATTATCATATTAATTATTTTTAACTATAAAATTAATATGAAACTGATTATAAAAATTAAACACCTTCTATTTCCCTTAATTTACAAAACTAGCTTTCAAATTAGAATTAATGTTTTAAAGAAAATTATTTTTTGTAGAAAATTAAATATTTATATATTCAGTGTTCTTATTATAATTTCATATAAACCAATAATTAAATTAGATTTAATATGTATAGAGTAAATTAGAATAGACTAATAAAGTAAAATATATCAATTTATTTTATTTTTGATAATAATGAAACAACACTTGTAAAAAAACTCCTATAAAATACCCCTTTTATCACTACCATGGAAACTAACTTCTATCTCAGTTGCTAATATTTGTGTCTACAAATAAATAATATTTATCACCTATGTTGAACCTCATGAATCCAAATATTAAAACAAATATTATATTCAATTTCTAAATTTAATTAAAATCACTTATGAAATGCATAACATGGGACAAAAGAATTTTTATGGAATTTAATTATTACGAATAAAATGAATTTATTAATATTAAATGCTATGTAATAACTATTAAAATAATAATAAATTATTTAATATATTATCAATAACTATCATTTAAATCAATATATATTATTTATTGATTTAATTTAAATTAAAAATGTATTATATATGAAACGATCATATAAATTTTATCTTTTTAACATCGTTTGATTTTACCTTTATCGAAAAATCAATAAATGATTTTTTATTAAAATTCTTGTTCTTATATGAAAAATTCATTTAATTAATCATAATACTTCTTATATGTGAAATTATAAAAAATATATTATAATACACCATTTTTACATAAAATGTGTTTGATTAGACAATAATTTTTTAACTTTTATTCCATATTATAGATAAATTATATCATATATGTTATTAGTTTATTTCAAAAATACTTACATATATTTTATAAATACATCTTCTTTTTATCATTTATTAAAATTAATATTTATAATGAAAATATGACATTCATAAAAATGGTTTCATTATAATAAATAGTATTTTCACAAAATAAATAATATCATTTAATTATTTTATGAAATAAATTATTTTACGGAGAAAATGAAATTTATAACTAAGAATTATAATTTTTATTATCAAAATAAATTATCTTTGTGGAATTTATATCCTTCTAACACCGAAATGTAAACATTGTTACTATTATTTTACCATATAGTTATATACCCATTTTATAATGGATATATAAGGGAAATATTACTTATTTATATCCAATAAATTAATTCCATTCTATATTCACAACAAAAACTTCTCATTAAACAAATTTTCATTAAATATTTATCTTATTGATGTATCATTTCTTTATTTTTTACCAGTTTTGGTTTAATTATACTAATCTTGATTCTCAAGAGTGAATATGATCTAACGGATCGCCTACTTTTAATGTTATTATACCTTTATATTTATTATCCTATTATAATTTTTTCACTATTACTATATGTAATCATCCCTGGTATATAATATACCATTGTATATAATATATGGTTTCATGAACCGTTGTTTTAATATTCCACTATAAATGAATAAATGTTGTTAGTTTTATTCTTATCATATATGAATCATTTAAAAAACATTTATCTGTTTTGAAATAATAGAATAACATACTTCAGATTTTGGGACATGTAATTTATATTTCATGAATCCCAAGCAATCACAGTTTTATTGAAATAGAAAATGAAAAAATATAAATAAGAATAAAAAAACAATTGGAGTAGAATATAATGTAAAATTTTATAGTTATGGTGTGATTTAGATAAATGATTAAATCAGATGTGAAGAGAAAGGTTTGAGTAATTCTGATTGTGAAATAATTGATTCATTCAGTAATATTTTTGGCTTATCAAATGAGCCTAATTTCTCATATGATGTTGGATCTAATGGTGATGATTATATATAATTAAATATTAATGTGAATGTTATCCACTTATTAGATAATATATACCCATGACTTCAAGAAGAGATCACAATGGTAGAAAAATACAATTATCAACACGAAATCAATTTTGGGGGATGAAAGATTATGATATTAAAACTAAAAAACATGAATTAAATATTTATTTAAGTGTAAATTGAACTAATGGAGAATAATATATCTTAATATATATATTTTAAAAATATTTCTTCCAATATGGGTAATTTTATATCTATTTATAAGGAAAAACGATTAAATCAAAATAAATTCCAAATTTAAAGGACATAAAGAGTGATCACTCTATACACATGCGAAAATTGATCATATAGGATAAAAGGTTGAAATAAGATAATGTATGTCATATGGATTCCATTTTTCATATGAACACTAGGATGAAAAAATAGTTATATACTAGATAATATTTTCCATGATTTGGAGAATACTTTTTTAAATAAAATATATTTAAGGATGATTTGGATTCTCAACCTGATACTAGATGAAAGATTATGAGGTGAAATTAATAAGATTTGATCTTGGATTGGAAAAAAGTCAAACCATTGAACACTAGGGTAATACTATTCTCAAATTTGACATCCCAACCCAAACCACTAGATTTGAGCTAGATTTTTTCATAACCCCATGTATGCCTCCCTATACAGAAGAGGTTGTTGACATGAATATAAGGTCTAAATTGAACTATGAGTAGAGTATACCTTCCATATAATTTTATCAAGAAAAAAATGATAAATAATAAAACATTGAATAAATAATCTGATTTAAATGTATAAACATTATAATGATAGAAATATATAAGTATCTCCCATTATGGTAAGCCTATCTAGATTGTAAGTAGAAATTAATACAATAAGTAAATAAAAAAAACATCATCATGGTGCACCAGTGTCTATCTCAGTCCAATCAATATCTCTTCTCCACATCTAAACCATCCACCATAGGACTCTTTCCCATCACTAAATCAATGGTCATGAAATCTTCAAGCACACTAAAATTCCCAAGTAGGGTGTGAGTACAGGACTCTGTAGGAATCCACCAATGTGTCCTTACTATAAGTGAAAAATTTAAATAGAATTGAATATCATTATATAATTATATTTTCAATAAACATACATGTGATAAGTCATTGTAAACGTTCCAAGACACCATAAAACCCAGCCCCACCTATTTTGGATTGTTTTCAGCAACAATTTATAGAACACACATAAATTCATCAAGATCTCATACCTTACCCACCATTTTGGTGGTTATTATAGTAACATTTCACATTCCATTGTGTCCATCCTTACTCTTCTAATACTTTTATTCAACCATAAACCATGTTCGTAGGAATCCATCACCAGTATCTTACAACAATACACTATGCCTTCCCCTCTAGAAAGGGTATCCCTGTCCACCTTTAAGGAATATAGGACTGCATCTGGATGGGTAACTAGACACTAGACCACGTAACTCCCACCCTCAAGGATCATCCTATGTATCTCAGTATCTTCCAACTGTTCACTATGTTTCCCCCTATGTAGGGGTATCCATACCCACCATTATTGATGTTAGGACCACATGATTTTAGGTAACCACATACAACAATCCTCAAGGATCCACCTGTGTTTCTCAGTATATTCTATCTAGTCATTATGATTTCCCCTCTACATGGGTCTCTTCACCTACATTTAAGGATGCAAGGACAACATTAGTTTTGGAAACATTGTAAACCTAGCCTGAAGTCTCCACCCTAGTATCTTAGTACCTAAACCACATTTATACAGGCTATACAAAACACAATCAATCCATGGAATTGTAAGGAATGATAAGAAATACTAAGATAAATGTCTGGATAATCACACATAAATATGTATCCCCACAACTAGTCACATATGTACATGCATCTCAAATCAAGAATGATTTAGTTCAGAATAACAACACATCATTATAACAACATAAATATACAAGGCCCATAAAAGTAAGGAACTTTCGACCTCGAAGTCATTAGCATCAATGAAAAAGTCTGTGAGATTTTTTTTCATCCGAATCAAGTTTGGACACCAACTAGAAATATGATTGCATGCCATGGATTCCAAAAACCAAAACCATAAATTTTCATTCAAAATGAATTAAAATATCACATGCGATAATTTATTCTCTCTCCTGTATAATTTATCAATTATCGTTTTAGACATGCACATTCAATATTATCCTTAAGAATAATTGTAAAATAACATTCTATAATTTATATCTCTAAATTAAATCAAGAACACCTTTTTTAATCCTTATATTAATTATTTAGTAAAAGAATATATTTATCCATGACAATTTTATATTTTCCTCTATTAATTTAATATATTTTTCACTTGATAAACATTCTTATAATAACCCTTGGAATATTTTTATACTTATATATGATTATATTTTTTGTAATTTATCATTCATAATTAAATAATTATATTTTAAAAATTTTATTTATAAATTATCCTTTGATAATTTCAATAAATTACCCATTGATAACTATCATGAAATAACTTCATATCAATTATCATTTCACAATTCTATTTTACCATCTTCCCATAATCTCAGTCAATTATCATTACATATTTTATTGTAATTATTTTTTGATAATTCGTCACAATTATATTTTGTTAAAATCTCTCAATTTTCATTTGAGAACATTCTTTAATTATTACTTCAAAAATTTCACAATTATATTTTGATAATTTTCCAAAATTATCATTTTTAATAATTTATAATTAAAATTTAATAATTTTCCAAAATAATATTTCTTTAAATTGCACAATTATCATCTTACAATTTTAGTAAATTATCTTTTTTAATTTATTTTTAAATTATCCCTTTAAATAAATGTAAAAATAAGATCGTATATTCCTCACTATATTCAATAAATAATGATTTGGTCTCTACTAGTTGAGATGAACCCAATGGTATTGATGGAACATCAATCCAATCAAATAATATAAAGGTTTTCAAAAAGATATTTTTTGAAAAAATATTGAAATAAAATAAAAAAATAAAAACAATGTAAGAGAGGAGTTGGGAATGAGAGATGGATGAGAGATGCATTCCCCCTTCCTTTTAACATTTTATAAATTTTTTCATATAATATATTTCATTCCAATTAATTCACCATATATCACTTATTTATCTCTCTCCCATAAATGCATGCAATTACCCAATTTAATATCAAGACTTTTTCATTAAAAAATATTAATTTTATATATTCATTACATACATATATATATATATATTTGTTTACTTATTATATATATATAAACATATCCGCATATACCTATTTATTTAACCCATATATATACATGTTATATATATATACACATACTCACCTTTATAAACCTATATACACCCGTATATGTATATATATACATATATATTTATCTCATAATTATATACCAATTTTCTATTTTCCACATACATAAATATTGTTTTCCAATATTAATATTAATAATAATATTTACTATTATTTAAAAGCCTATGTCATCACTAGTCTCATGAATAGTTAAATAATAACTTTCCTTATACCCAATAATTGAAACATCCCATTCAATCCACAATTCAACCTAAATTTAATGTCTGAGCGTCTAAATTCATCTATTAATGGCGTTTCATATTTTCAATAAGTCAAAATAATTTTATTTTGAAGCATCTATATTGATATGACGTCATCAATTATGGTATCAACATTGATGTATTGAAGAAGATGACTTAATTTTAAAATAACTAAATTTGATTTATTTAAAATCGGAATAATAATATAATTAAATATTAAAAAGGTATTATCATTTGTCATGTTTTCAGACACCTGATGCACAAAAATGTTATTTTCCTCTTAGGGTAAACACTGAATCTTGGGCCTAAAGGTGGTCTTGAATTTCTCATATGATATACCATTTGAGAGATATTAATTTATTTTTGAAAAATAATATAATTATAATTTTAAATAAATTATCCTCATATGTGATATGCCCAAACATCTAATATGTTGTAATGTTATCCCACACCTAGGGTAAACCCCATGTCTTGGACCTAACTAAATATCTGATTTCTCATATGAAAAAACATATGAGAGATACTAAATTGTTTTTAAAAAATAATATAACATTATTATTAAATAAATTGTCCTCCCTTTTGGTCTGACCGATCACCCAACACATAGAAAATTTATACCACACCAAGGGTAAACAACATGTCTCAGACCTACTAGTGGTATCATATTTCTCATATGATTTATCCTTTTAGTGATTTTCAATTTTTTCATAAATAATATGTGGATAATATAATATATTCAATATTTTTATTTCATTTATGTTGAGTCTCAATGGGACTTGTAATCACACAATAACATTGCACCTATCTCTGAAACATATTTCATAGAATATTCCAATGTGTAACTTATATTTTACTCTAACACAAGGACATTAAATAAATTGTTAAGTTATTTTTATTCAAAAACTATATTTTCATATAAAAATTATAATATATTTTTATCAATGAGGGTTTTTTTTGAAATATTTAGGGCGTTTCAATTCTCCATCCCTATCGACTTATTGTCCTCGAAAAATATCTCTAGCGGTCTTTCCGAGATTACATAGACCACTACGCTTGGACATCAGACTTACGCTCTAACGTGTCCACCTAGACATGTTCCAACTCACACTAAATAAGGACTAGAGGTATAATTTTATATCATAGGACTTCCTCTCTTTTGTCTGTAACATGAATTGTATGCTCCTCATAAGATGAATCGGGTTCCAACTGAATTTCCTTACTATATAAAACATGTGTAGGATTGGGAATGTACCTCTGATGATCTGAAACATGAAACTCATTATGTATTCCTCAATAACAGGTAGGAAGATCTAAATGGTATTCTATTATCCTGACATAATTAGAGAACATACAAGGTCCCATAAATCCTGGTTCTAAATTTTCTTCCTCCCTCAATCATCGGTGGCCTAACCGAGGAGTCACTCATTAGAAGGCTTTATCCCACAAAGTGACCTCTAATGGTCTCCTCATATGGTCAACATATATTATTTTTCTTATTTTATCAGTGATCAACCTTTTCTCAAAATCATCCACTCACTTAGAGGCCTTTTAAACCTAACTAATCCCAAAAACACTGCCTCACCTAACATTTACCAACTAGAGGTGATTGAAAAGGTCTCCCATAAAGAGCCTTGTAAGGTTCCATCTCAATTCAATCCTAGAAATTGTTATCGAATATGGACTCAAAAAAGGATAGGTGATTATATACACATCCACCTATGTCGATGATGCAAGATCAAAGCATGACATCATATATGAATATACTCTTCTCGAACTATCCATTGTTTTGAGGATTGTACGATGTGCTAAATATCAAATGATTATATTTGTATTTTTTCAATCCCTTAAAAAATCATGATGTTAAAAAGTTTGTATCCACCAGAAATAATAATCAAGGGAAATCTATGTTGTCTTAAGATCCCTTGAACATAGATCTTTCCTATCTCCTCCACCAATGGAGTCTCTCTGAACAGTAATAAGTGAGATGATTATGTTAGCTGATCAAAAATCATTCAGACTGCATCATGACTCCTCAGGGTCCTAAGTAACCCCTTCACAACATCATTTGTGGTGTATAGAAGTCCCTCATCAGTCTCTCACTAATGGAAGCACTAATTACCACTCTCTCACATACTAGGTTTTGACGTAATCATTTAAAAAATTATCAATCAAATTTGAGTTATGGAAACCTTACTATACTAATAAGTAAATTCCATACATAGATCACTAGAATAAGTAAAAAACTAGCATGAAAAATGAAAAAATTATCAAATAGAAATAATCAAGATCGTACCTCATAAAATAAAAGGTTTCTTATCACTATCTCTTGGACCTTTTCCCACCACATAAACTTGGCATGCCTCATATTCATGACCATTTCTGCAACTTTTTTGAGTCATCTTCATAAATTGATTCTCTATTCTCTAATATGTTTATCCACTCCCATCCATTCATATCCGCCATTAATAAATATGGGAGACCTTTTGTGAAAATAATTTGTATACCTTGAAAAAGGGAATAGACTTGGATAATGTCTATATTTATTATATTAATGGCATGGAACTATCAATGTTAATTTATGATGAAATATTTTATCCCTTCATTGTGTTGACTAAAAACTTCATTTTTTCCTTAGCAACTAGTATCTATATACCCTTATTTTCTATATAAAAAATGGTTCCAAATTTCAATAATTTATTCCCTATGGTGATTCATACAAAAAAATTTACATAAAAGAAATTGAATATTATTTGTTTCATCATCTTAAGCTCTTAAATATCAAAAATATTTTATCTTTCTATTATTTAGTGTGCATGGAAACAAAAATATGTTCATGTTTTAAATCATATATTCTGATTGTTTATTAGGAATAACCATAAGATTTCCCACTCCATCTTTTATCTTATTTGGTTACCCATTTTTAAAATATTCGTATTTTATGTGCAACCCATTATTAACATGGATTTTCATGTTTTATCCATTACTAAAACCAAAAGGAGTAAATCACGAGTGGGGAATAATTAACTCTATAAGATAAGTTTTTTATTAAAAAAACTAATAATTTATTTTTCTTTAAATTGATGACCTTGGATTTCATTTATCCTAAATCACTCTTGGTTTAGTCTAGGTTTCACTATGTTTGTTTCTATAATATTCCTTGACCTAATTCTTCAACATAATAAATCCTTTATAGTTTCTGGGAAATAGAATGTGATTAACAAAATCATATCACCTAAGAGTGTTTATTTAGGTGTGTTTTCATAGGAGCACTTATTATGCTCTACTAGGAATAATGATTAGATACTCAATAATTACCTTTTAGAATTATCACTCCTTGGTTAATTTTTTAAACAACCATTTCCACTTTCTAGTATACACATAGATTTAATTTAAATGACAACAATAAATTCATTCTTTTCCAAAACATCAGGATGTTATCCTATACTTACAATTATTCCATAGACAGATTCCTTGTTTTCTAACTAAATTTATCCTATAAAAATAAATAAATATTCATTGTTTTCTTTAATTAACCAGAAGTACTATAAATACCTTGGAAATTATCATTATTAAACCTCACTAATAAACACTTGAATTATCCTTAGCTAACATCCTAACATGTAATGTTATAAAAACCCTACATTAATAAAAACGTTAAAATACCATGTATGTTATCATATCATAATTGCATGACTGAAAGAATATTTTTCATTTCATTATATTCAAATTATTTATTAGTTTGAATGTTTCAGAGAATTAGGAAAAAAAATACCTAACAAAAACCATTTATATTCTAACAAATGGTCATGTTTTTACTGTATAAAAAATTACCTTATCCATAACATGTCTTCAATATCTCCCACAAATTATCTACATATGAAAATTTTCTAAACACATCACAAATATTCATTTTCAACATAAACCATGTAAATAGATATATAAGGAAAGGGTAATAAAATATTCGTAGTAAGGAAAAACATAAGAGATAAAAATAAAATATCATAAGTGATAATAAGGAAACCAAATGGGTATATTCAATGAACTAATAAATAAGTTAAGATAATCAAACCCAACAAATCATAGATCACAAATCATTATTCCTACCATGTGTCTTGGTGTAGAATATGAATTTAATAAAAATATTGACGATTCGTTAGACAAAAATCATAATCCATGAAATCATAATGTTGCTATTTTGTACGAATTTTTCACAATCCAAAGCATAGGTAAACATAACCGTCATTATTCACACACTTTCATTCATTCATGGGAGAAATCATATTATGGTCGGGTATACATATATCATGAAATATAAACATTTAACCAATGAATTAGAGGCCAATATAGGACCAAAACCATTATTCATCCATCCATACATGTGCCACTTTAAGTAAACCATTTATTATAACATAACTAACCACTCTAAATAAAATCGATTTCCGATCAGTTTCAAATGGGATCACTTAATGAAATCATTAATAATTCCATCAATAATCATAACATGTAATACCATAAAAAATAAATGGTTATCCAAAGATATTTGATAACTTTTTATGTATACACTCTTCAATTGACATGATAAATAATATGGTATTTACAACATATAAGTAAAGTGTGAATTATTAAGTCTATAATTTCTCTTATCAATCTATGTATGTAATATTTTTGAACAACATTAAATCAAAGGAATGAAATATATATTATCATCTACAGAAACACATTTGAAGAAAAATAATTCTTATAAATATTCGATGACTATGAAATTAAAATGAAATGATAGATCATTACTAAGAGAGAAAAGAAAATTTCATAATTCTTCTAGATGAAGTAGTTTGAAGGTATCATTTTCAGAATATCCTTGATCAAGAATAAAATATATCAAGACATATAGACAGAAATGAAAACACATTTTATGCGAATTATTAAAATTTATTTTAAATATGAGATATCCTTAACATTTTTAAGTCATTTATATTTTTTTTGAAAACTATGAAAATAATAATTTCTTCTACAAAAAAAATATTACCTAGAGTATTTGTTTAATTTTAAATGATAATGATGGTATAAATATAACCTCACATAGAAAATGTTATAATGTTTATTCCTTAATTTGATGAAAATAACAAATATTTTAAATGCCAAAAATTTATTTAAAAAATTTAATAAAATTAAAATTTTTAGATACCAAAATTAATCAACTATTGAGAAATCTATTACATCATTCTAAAAATAATCCAGTGATTACATACACTAAGGAGGACTAATTTTGAATGAAAAAAAGGGGGGACAATTTACCTTGAAATTACCACTACTAGTATAATATGAGTCAAAGGAAAAATAAATTATGAGTGGACATATAGAAACCCTTTAATAGAAAAATGGAAATTATTATTTAAATAAATATATAAAATTTCCAATAGATTATATTTCTAAGAAAAGTTCATTTTCAGAATGAATTTTGAGAAGGATCATTGATGGATTTGGTATCATTTGAGTAGAAATACATGGAAAGATATATCCATGAAATAGATCTATAATCCATATAATTCACACTATATCCATCAAAAAATATCTAAGGAATCATATACACAAATTACAAGATAATATGTGGTGGCTATTACATAATTCTCAGTGTATAATTTTTTTATAAGAATCCCCTTACAACATTTTTATAATTTTAATTGAAATTCATTTAAAAAAATTATAGTATATAAATCTTCAAACCCAATTAATTGCCTGAATATGTTAAAATATATAATTTACTAATTAATCAAAACATATATAGATATCATTATCCATTATAAGAAATAATGCTCATGAAATTAAATTTTAGTCAAACAACTCCTTACCATAATTGCGAACATCTAAAAAAGCTCTTGATTCGAAAGTATAACAAAAATATATATCATAATCACCACTTTAATAAATGTTTTAATATATATATATATATTATTATAAACATAAATTATAATTATTCTATACTTTTATACAATTAATTTTTTTTATCAATTTCCAATATTATTTATCATTAATCTTGATCGCAATAAACCACTTTCATAATATAAGTGTTTTTCATCATTATTATCAAACAAATTTTCATTTTCAGATCACAAAATGTACTAGAATTTATTATTTATAATTATTTATAATTTTGTATTTACATTCTATGGGTGTTTTTATTGCGATCCTTGAATATGAAATCAGTTATTATTAATATTCAATTATTTTTTTGGAAAAAACATTGGTATATCCATTAATAAGTTTAATATTAATGTTACCATAAAACAATTAAAATAAAATCACTATTAAATTATTTATGTCATATATTATCAATAAATTTTTTCTCATAGTCATACAAGATTCTATTTTATATCATTGTTCATGTGGGTGGTTATACCAACACAAACATAACCATTATATAATTAATAGATGATCAAGAAGTGATTTAATTGTATATTAATTATTCCAAAAGAATAAATAAATTTTTACAGTTGTATTAATTTCATAAATAAGATTATTAGATTAATAGAAGAATAATTATGGATTAGAAACTATTACATATTAGGATTAAATTTTTTTACATCTCAATATGATCAATTTACACGTTTGAAATTTCAATTACTTTTTATTGAAAATATTATAAATACGTTATCCAATTTATCTTACAAAAATATAATAATTTAATAAGAATCATATTTATACATTAATAAAATTCTCATGAAAATTTATAAAAAGAGATGATGAACACTAGAATACATGGTTTCATGAAATCGGTAGTCTATAGGTACACGTGTTTAGTGATTTCATTTACCATAGAAAAAGAAAAAATGTATTGTGACATCTGAAACAAAGGTTCTACTCATAGGTTCTGTGATCCTCGTCATATATATGGACTCAAGAACACCTCCATGTTTTATAGAGGCTACCTACTAAAATAGATGTCCTAGGGTGTGTTTTTGGGAAGACTATTCCCTCATTTAAGTATAGATCATCGTGGATATAACAATAATAAATAGAAAATAGTTTAGAAATTAGCATAATAAATGAATAAAGAAACTATATGTGTAAATTTGGATAAAAGTACATGCACTAAATGTTAATCTAAATCATGATACTAGATTATATAAAAAAGATGAAAATGTCTTGTCATGTCTCTATAAAACTGGAAAACATATATACATGGAATCTGTAAATTCATGTTATACAAAAGAACAGAAACATATAATATTGTACAAGAATTATGTGAAATTTCCCGATAAACTACTACCAAGATCCTTATTAATAAATCATTAATGTTATATGTTCAATGTGGGATGTTTCCTCTTAACAATATCTTCGTACATATGATCTTCTCGGGCACCAATGGTGTCCTAAATATGGTGCGAGATGAATCTTAATAGACGACAACCAATGACATAAATAAAATCCAGTCTATGAATATAAAATAATAGTATTATTTTATATATAAAAATCAATTCTACAATAATCACTCAAACCTACATCATCCTTACCTTGTAATTTCATTGAACATGTGATCATTTAATTAATTCATTTATGTTCAGTTTATCAAGATAAGTCATGTTAGGTGAAAATATCATTGAAAATATTTCATGATAATAATAAAAGCGGATCTAATGTATAAATAAGTCATTGTTGACCTCAGGGGCTGGAAAACACATTATAGTAACTCATAAAATCAATCAATAAAGGGGGTTTGAGTGGAATACAAGAGGATTTTTCCAAGGCCTTTTACTGTAAATAGTTCTAACCAAGTCCAATGATCCCATCCAATGTAAAACAATCTAACAATGACTAGGTCCAATGGGGTCAACCCATGGAGCCACGTGTTTGAAGATATCAAGCTGGATCCAAGGAGTGTATTAGAGGAATATTAATATAAGGAATATAGTGAAGGGATCCTACAACATCATTAAATTCATGTTCTTGGAGGAAAGGACCATGTTCAAATGTGTGTATCCATTTTGAAAACTGGATCCTTGAATCAGAACTGTTTCCTCTAAGTACTCATAATATTACTTTGGGAATCCAAGGCTGGATCTAATCTATCAACTCCTATAAAGATAAAAATTTCCATATGAAATAGGAATCTTATACAAAATTCATTATTTATTTACGACCCTGAAATACTCATTCCCATCAATATGTCAATTGGTTCATACCATTAACTTTCATTATTGTGAAAAGGAATAGTGAAAACATTAAATCATTTATTACTTTGATTCCATATTTATGTTTTTGGTTACATACTATACCTATTCATAATCTTAACAAGGTGGTTTAGGGGCATGAATCCAAAAGAAATCAAATTATAATTATCCAGTCCAAGTGATATTTATAAATTTAATTTCCAATTAACATTGTTAAGATAAATTAATTAATTAAAACACCTATAGTGTAAGTTTCCAGTGATAACTATACATGTTCTAGACATTTAACAGTTAATTATCCATTCATTATATAAGAACACATACCTTATTATGTTCAATTCAAATCACACCAAAACGGTTGCGCAGATAGTTATTACAGGACATTAAAGGAAAATAGAGATCCCATTATTTTAAGGTAAAATAGCATTAGTGTTCTAACATACGACAACATAATGAATATTTATTGAATTGAATCTAGAATATTAGTACATTAATTGTAATCTTGGAATATTAATTTAATAAAAAGTCCTCATGAATCCAACATGCACACAATGAAGAAAATTTATAAAATGGTGTGACCTTTAGGTAAAAGCCATATACCACCTACTTTAGGCATGTAACACTCTCATCATCCATTATCAATGCTTAGTTTGTATTGGATAAAAATAAAATTGAATAATGGATCAATACCATACAACTAAGTCATACGATCTTGCACCAAAATAACTCTTTCAATTAGAAGAAAGACTAATAACTGAACATAATGACTATACAGATTACCTATAGGAATACACCATGTTGATTAGATCTTGAATCAGAGTACTTCTAGTGATACCGGAACAAAACAAATGAAGATAGGGGATTATGAGCGTATGCGGGATTATAAATAGACATATTATCACTAGAGGAATAAAATAACTATGATATGTGGTTTAAGTATAATTTTATGAAAATTTTGATCATTTTACCAAAAAATTATTGGGTCACACAGTTTATCAACACAGTTTCCAAATTGTGTGTTAACTGTGCACCATGATCTATCCATGGAGGGGTGTCGCATGGTTTATCCACTTGGGTTGGAAAACCATGATAAAATTTTATTTTTCAACTCCACTAAATATTATAAATCCTTTTTATTTGAAAGCACTACGGGTTGCATTTCAACATATTCCAATTTCCATTCTGGGACTATATATGGATGAAACAAGACACCATGTCGTTGGTTCTCTACATTCACCTACTAACTGGTAGAAAAACATGTGACAAAACATGCAATCTAATGATTCATCCTATAACACCAATACTGAGTTCGCATATATCAATACATCATGTAAATTCTCGGATGAACATCCCACATAGAAGCGTGGTAGTATTACATCAGTTCATATCTCATAAATGTTAGATCTCAGACATTCCCAATTATAAAAAAGATGTAAACCCCATCAATAGACTAATATGGAGGTAGGTCCTCACCAAACATTCTCTCCCTAAATAACTAATACACCATGAAATAAAATAAATAAATGATTCACCCTATAAATGGGGGAATAGGTAACCTTAAATTCTATAGGAAAATTCCACTCATAACTCCGATGAAACTCTAGGTGTACCTCAAAAAATAGGTTCATAAGTTTCCATTAATCAATGGCTTCTGATAAGGAATGTGCATAATTTTTCTTACTCAACATATCCAGTACCACATTTCCATTTCCAAAAGTATATACATTTTCAAAGTAAAAAAGGATAAAGGTATTTGATCCATATTAAAGGCTTGAGATTGAATTCACTCTATGAAAATATATATTTCAAGGTATTTTTTCTATATACTCCATAAAGAACACATCCATGAGAGAGTGTCTCCAGTAGCATAAGGAATGTGAAATTGCTGAAAGATAAAGGTTTTGTGTTGTGTAATTATTCTCATAATTTTTAGACTAAAAAAACAAGTACACAAAAAATCTAACAACTTATATCATAAATACACATTTTCTAAAGCCTGATGCATCACATAACATTGTATAGATTCTGACACACTCTAGTAGAATCTTGAACCGGTGTTGAATCCTTCCTTTCGGCTTCTAAAAGGCCTTATCACATGCTTCTAAAAAAAATAAAATCACACACTTATTTATTAGACTAGTAAGGCTTTCATAACGTGGTTTGAATAATTTTAGGAAATTTCTATAATATCCAGCTATCCCTAATAAACTATGTATATAAAAAGTTCTTAGACTGCTCCTAGAAATCCATAACACTCATATTCTATTAGTTAACTAATTTTCCACATTCTGAGAAAATATGACCCAATAAGTGATCATTATCATTCTAGAAGTGAAAAATAGAAATCCTAGAATAAATATTACACTATCTCGATGTATTGAAAATGATATTAATCTATTTATCAGGTTATCTATGAGTATAAGAATACATCAATATGTCATCCACGAAAACCACGACAAAGGAATCCATATAGGGGTGTAAACCCCTATTCATCAAGGCCAAAAAATTGGTGGGTGAATTTATAAGAGGAAGTTAATGACTGAAATTATATTTTTATTTGATTTTCAAAAACCACTTTTTGGTTTAGTGGTAACTAGACCATACATTAAAATTACCAAAATCAATAAACCTCTTAAATAAAATCAGTTGGATTCAAAATTAAAAATATAAAAAAGCCAACATCACAAACATGATGACTGGGACGCCTCAAGATATTGATCCTTGGTCACCGAGCCTCCTCAAGTCGTGACCCCAACATCAATCCACCTCATCATCCCCATCATATGTATCACTAGAGAGAACCCACTAGTCACCACCACCACAGCTTCAACATCGATGCGGAAGGAACCCTCACCCTTACTTTCATCCAAATACCTTGTCATTGTATCCCCCATCTTATAGAAAAGTAGAGATGAACCCCAAAACTTTTGTTATAGGTGGTATAAATCCCTTAGCCTCTAAATACTACAACTATCTCTTGATATCTTGTATCAAAGTAGGTCACCTCCAATATATAGGAATAGATATAAGAACTACTCCTAGAAAAAATGGATCATAAACTATGCCTCTCTCTCTAGTGGTAAGCTAAAAAAGCATTTGCAAATACATCATTGAAAAGATCTACTG
Source organism: Viscum album (assembly GCA_963277665.1). NCBI lineage: Eukaryota > Viridiplantae > Streptophyta > Magnoliopsida > Santalales > Viscaceae > Viscum > Viscum album. The sequence continues at coordinate 1,696,934,111 of OY728138.1, read as the reverse complement.
GGTTAGAAAAATAGTCAGATATATTCCCTACTACACCATGAAAATACGATCAATTTGGGTGGTAAATCCATCGATCCCATAATACTCTGGTCCATCTCTACTCGCATGGACTTCCCACTAACCATTGATGTGATAGCTGATTCCCTTTAATGATGTAAAAGATACCCTTGGATGATAGAATACAACATAGGCATGGTATGGGACAAATTAATACCTATTAATACAGATATATAAAGACATAATATTGTGTATAAAGAGGTTTTGTAAGAATTAATAACTTATTACCTCCATGGGACAATACCTGCATTGCCTTATGCTCTTAGACCACACTCCAAATAGTGTGTCCAGAGTCATCACACCACATAAGTATTTAATTTCTAGCCCAAGAATTTTCATTCTTTACAAGGATGTAATGTAGATAGATTTACCTGTACTGAATAATATATATGTCGTAGTATAGGATACTCCAATAGTAAAATATGTGGTAGATGATAAATCACATTGGTCCTTGGGTATTGGCTTTATGGCCTAAAACATTCTAAATATGTTGTTCATTTTGATAGCTAAACTACCTTGAGGAGGTTTTCTATTCTAGTTATGATAATCAAAAGTCTTTCTACCATGACCATAACCTCCTCCTTAGGTTTTCCTACCAAGGCCACTCTAACTCCTTACCTGAAGTGGTGAAACATAGGCTTATCTTAAAGGTGGATCTAGTGTAGATCCTCTTCCATGAGAAGAAGAGGGAATTGTTTGAATAAATCTCTGAAGATGCCCCATTTAGCCCCAATAATGGATCTAAAGAGGGTCCCTATCACACTAAGGATTTTGATTCACATTCCTTCCAAATTGATGGAATATAACAGAGCTCCTAGTGTAAATACTCTTCCCACCACTACTCTGACAAGAATCCTCAATGATACACTTCCTAATACTGAAATAAATATTTCCATGCCTTGGTACTAACCCAATGTGGCTAATACTATCAAATTCTCTCAGATTTCACTTTGTGTTAGGATCCTAAATAAGAATATCAAATAGGTGGGTTGGTGAAATACAATCACATGAGAGTGGATGAAATACATAATACCATCCTCAAAACATCATTCTCGCGACATATCATTACCATCATGAATCCATGAAAGAGTTGAAACTCAATAAAAAACACTAAATAGTCTATTATATCCATAACACTCTTCTCTAGGTGCATGGGCACTTTATCTTAGTCAACTCTAAGAGTCTGAGGGAAAAACTAATCATAGAATTCAGTTTGGAAGTCCGCCCAAACCATGCGTTAATGATAACATGCCCATGTAAACACATCCCACCAGTGCCTGGATGAATCGTGTAGAATAATAGTATTAGGATTTTACCCCATCCAGGGAGGTTTATCCTAATGCTAAAATATGGAAAGAGTTTTCTCCATTCATGATGCAGTAGCCTATGTACCATCATTCCCCATTAAAATAGGAGTATTTTTCTTATGGAACTCACGTGTCAAGTTAGCCATATTATGTGATGGTCATGGAGAACACTATATGGTTTGTATCATACATATAAAACCCTCGTGAAAATGAGTGTTAGTTCACATCTAAATAATATAATATGGTTCCTCATGTGGAACTATTGGAGGTATTTCTGGTGGCTCCGGACCCACCACCTTCTGAGTGTGTTTGTCGCCACCTTCCTAGAGAAAAACTACAAATATTTTAAAGTGTCATAGAACTAAAAATTCCATGAACACACCATAAGAACAATATTTTAAGGAGATAATTTAATTAGTGGAATCAAATAAAAAGAGTGGGTTCACTACTAAAGATATGTTATTCCAACTACCTACATATAATGTTAGCGTATTGGTAAGTGTTTAAAATTTAATTTAGAGAGGTTCCAGTAGGGGACTGTTCTAGTTCACTTTGCCTCTTGATTAAATGGAAACCATTTTATTTATTAAGCCATGTTTTGCATTTACTGGTAGTATGTTCTTATATAAATATAATATTTTTTGATAAAATGGATCATCATTCCTAGCTAATAAAGGCCCATACACATTATAACTGAAAGCGAAACCCATTTAATTTCATTCAACCCTCTCAATTTTTTGTCTCAGAATATAAATAGTTCTGTATCATGGATCAAATTAATAAATTACCGCCTTCCAATCCATGAGGGACCAAACACCTCATGAATTGAAACTGGTAGTCACTCAATCACAGCAAAAGATATGATCATGTAACCATAGTTACATATATTACATTGGTAGAAAAAAACTATTTAAGATTCCACCATCAACCTATATAGGAAAAAAAATTATATTGATGTTGGAACATTAAATACAGAATTACATTAACCATTATACGATGTTTTTAGCATAGGAATATATTTAAAAACATTGAATATCTCAACAATCACTTTAAATATATGGAATGAAAGCATTGAAATGCACCTATATGCACGAAAATATTCATATAATGTTATATGAGTCTATATCGATGCATGTAACAATTATAATTACCTTATTAAGAAAAGTTAAAATATCCATAAAGAATATCAAATACCAAAATTCAAGTTCATAACCCAATGGTGAAAGGATATAAAATGTAGTAAGATAAATAAAGGACAATAATTTATCAATCGGAAGAAACATGGTATTTACCCCGAATGTGGGTTTGCTACTCCCAAGAATGACTCATAACCAAATTCCAAAAAGTTTTTAATATCCTACCTATATTCCCAAATAATAAGAAAAAATAAAAAAAATGAAATATCAAATACAACATTATGATGACCCAGACCTGGGTTCCACTAAAAATGTCCCCAAGCTCAGTTGGCCACATGGCCTCAAGCATGCCTCCCCGTACGCTAGAGGCTACTGACTAGCAATGAGGGCCTAGGGTGTTTCCATGGTGATAATATTCCCTCATTTTAGAATGGATAATAGTGTATATAATAATAATAAATGGAAAACATAAGTAGATGATTTATAATAAATGAATATGTAAAATTGACCGTGGAAACAATGATAAGAATCCTAGAACTAAATAGAAGTTACAAACCAGAAACCACGTCATATAAACAAAATGGTAATGTAATTTCGTGTCTCTATAAAACTGGAAAACAAGAATTCATTTTTTCAGGAAATATAAGCTATAAAAAATTAAAAAAAGATCAGAAATTATCCAAACATCCTGATCACTAGCCCAATAAAACTGCTACAATGCTCCATAAAAAGAAATAAATCAAGTTAGGTTTAGAAATCCTGATTCTTTCCCTAATCAACACATGTATACACATGATCTTCCTAGTTACCAATGGTGTCTTGGATAGGCTGTGACATAAATCTCAGAAGGCCACCACTAAATAAATTTATACAATCCAGTATATGAATATAACATGAAATAGTGTGGAGTAATATATAAATTTAAAATAGATGCTATAATAATCCCCCATTACTTCTTTAGCATAAAATGGAAATGTCTCTAAAATTAGACCATTTAATTAATTCATTTATGATTAATTTATATAAATATGTTACATGAGGTGTAAATATAACTTACAATATATCATGATAATAATAAATGAGGGTCCACGGTATAACCAAGGCATCCTTGACAATAGGGGTTGGCCAACTTAGAGTAGTAACTCATGAAATCATATAATAAAATGGGTCAAAGTGTAATCCATGGGGAATCAAGAAATTAATTCCACTATAAATACTTCTAACCAAGAAAAAAGTTCTCGTCCATGGTGAAACATTCTAACCATGACTGGTCCAAATGGGGTGAATCTGTGATTCCACATGTCTGAACACATCAAAATGTATCCAAGGAGTGTATATGATGCATCTTAATACTCTAAATATAGTAAAGGGATCCTATGATGTCATGTGGGAATATAAAAGTAGATAAGGACCATGTTCCAAGGTGGGTATCTCCCTTGGAAACTGACTCCCTGAATCATAATTTCATATTTTGAGTTCACAAAGCATTCCATCGGGATTCTATGTCAGGTTCAAGTCTAACCACATCTATAAAGATAAAAATTTCCATATGTAATAGGCCCCTTATACATAATTAATTATTAAGTTATGTCCATGTAATACTCATTCCTTTTAATAAATCAATTGGTTAATTCCATTAGATTTATTTTCTACGACAACTCATAACAAGGATATGAAACCATTTATTACTTTGATTCCATATTTAATTTTTAAGTTCATTCCTTTAAGATTCATAATCTTGAAAAGGATATCTAAGGACATGAAACCAATATAAGTTCAATATAATTATCTTGGTGAAGTGGTATTTATAAATATACATTTCAATTTACATTTTAAAGGTTTATTAATTAATTTTAACACTTAACTTATAAGAGTCAAGCGATAACTATACATATTTTAGCCATTTAACAATTAAGAATCTATTAATTATATATCTATACATCCCTTTTCAAGATCATGTCTATTCATACCCGAACGGTGGACCATATAGTCATTACAAGCCACTAAATATATAATCGAGAGAACACCCTACTTGGGGTGAACAACATTGAGGTTCCAACCTACAACATCATGACGATCATGTATATAAAATAATATAGAATATGATAACATTGATTATAAGCATGGAATATGAATTTAGTAAGAGAATACTAGTGAAATAGGTATTCACACAACAATGGTAGTTCATAAAATGGAGAGTCTTTTAGACCCTATAACTTTGGCCAATAGCACTCTCCCCATCCCATATAAGCCCTTAGTTCAGTTAGAATAAAAAACTAATGAATATATCAATTCTCTAAAAATAGGGCATATGATCTTGCATCAAAATAACTCAGTTGAGTAGTATAAAAACAATAAACTAAGAATATGGAGTCTAGATCATACCTAGTGGAATCCAATATGATGATCGTATCTGAAATTGATGTTTGAACAGAGAAGATAGTGTCTTATGAGAACATCTGGAAGAAGAAAGAAACCTCCAATCACTGGAAAAAGAAATAAATAATGGATATGGGTTGAATATAATTTAATCTAATTTTGGTCATTTTACTAAAAAATTATATTGTCTCATGGTTTTGTCGTATGGTAGTCCAAACTTTGCACCAGTTGTGTACAATGATCTATCCATGGAGGGGTGTCCCAAGGTTCATGAGGATAGTTTGGAAAACCATGTGCAAACCATTCTTTTTTACCTTTTATAAATATATAAATCATCTAAATAGGTGTGACCATGGGTCTCATGGTTAGGGAAAACTGTGTGTGCCACTACAACCCACTAAAATTCCCTTCATGGTTCGGTTAAACTATGTGGAATCGCTTGTATGGATTCTACTTGTCATGTGGCCCATTCTTTCGTCCACTAACTAGGGTTTTGATATTTTTACAAGCCGAGAACACCCCCTAATAATTCCATTACCACATTAAGAATCCATAAAATTTCCAAAATAAATAATTACATCTGAATTTAAAGGATCCATTCCTCATAAAAATCATGTTATTTCATTTGAAATATGGTATATATTTACAAAACATAAAAAATGAAATATATATCATTCTGATTCATTAAATTACACATTATTACTTTCCATGTATGGTGTTTAAGGAAAATAAAACATTCTTGTTCATGGTGGTGGTACTCTACACGTATGAAATAATGTCATTTTCTTTTTTACTTAAGGGAAAAGGGGACAGGTGGTTAATTTTTATTCCCAAAATAAATAAAAATAACTATAAAATTAGTAATGAATTTATAATACATGATGGGGATAAATGTATTTTAAAGGAAAATATATAAAAGAATCAATTTTATGTAGTATTTAGTACTTGTGTTGATAACATGAGTTTTCCCTTAGAAGACTCATTAAAAATATAGGTCTTATGATAACATATTTTTACCACATGATAAATGAATTGTAAAATGATTAAAGTAGAAGGAATAATGGTATAGTTTCAAGAAGATAGAACAATTTGGGAGTGATCTTGATGGGGTGGTGAGAGACAAAATTTATAAATGGTTAGAATAGATTTTTTTAATTATTTTTTCATAATAAAAAAATAAAACATTCTCCACATGTCCAAAAGAAATAAAAATGTAAAATAATATATTGGTGTAAAGGTTTTTTAAAGACAAAAATCAACTACTCAATTAGGAAAATATTTTTACACATTTTTTGATTTTCTTCTTTGATTAACCCCCTTTACCCTTTTGGATTTTAACGCACTATGTTGTCATCACATATATAATTCATTTTTAGGCCTAAAAGTAAAATGGCCCATATTAACTAACATGGGACGTAAACATAAAAATTTTAAACCATTTTTATTATAATAAATTTTTTAAAGTGATAAAAAATATTTTTTTAATAATTAATGTGTAATTTATTAATCAAAATTTAAGATATTACTGTAACATAAGTTATAAAATATCAAGAAAATTTTGTAAAATAATTTCAATAATTTTAAATATAAAATGAATTTTATAAAATAAATATTTTCCCAAAATAAATATTCATACATTTCTAACTCACACATATATGGTTATAATGTCATAAAAGTCATTGTATTTGTAAAAATAGTATTTCTCACCTAAAATGCATCTACTAAGAAAAAACCCAAAAGTTATCCTAATATAATATAGTCATTATGAGTCTAGAAATTATTTTTATTTATTAAAATTAGATTTCTAAAATTTAGTAATGTAACTGCTAAAAAATCATTAAATATAATAAAAATTTACTTTCATTGGAAAATATGTTTTTAAACTATCATTTTTTATTATTTTTAATTTTTATAAAAAAAATAGTAGAATGAGTATTGAATAATTATTATTATATTTTGTAACATAATTATTTAATAATAATATACAACTTTCTATTTTATAAAATTTTAATTTATAAAAACAAATCATTTAAACTAATATATTTTTAAGAAAAAATTGAATTGTGTAAATTTTAGTAAATGAAATTTATATTTATTTATATTTTTATATTTCATAATTTGGTTTCACATGTTCATACCAGTTAATTATATGTCTAGTTTTTTATTGTCAATAATTATTTTAACATGTCCTGATTTTTTTTAGTTTGCTGTTGTGTATAGAATAATCTTTTAACATTATATTTATTTTATGAAAATAAATAGTGATATTTTGATTCATTAAGAGATTAACGGGTGTGATAAAAAGTATATATAAGGAGAGGATCATCACAAAAAAGTTCATGTCTAATTATATCATAGCATTGAAAATTCAAGATACACAATTCCTTAATCACCACATTAGGAATTTACTCTGGATAAGGTTCCACTGATCGAGCTCATGTTGGAGATGCTCACATTACGTGAGCATGTTGCTAACTCATGCAAGTTTGGCTCATGTATCAATCAACATGATATTGTGAGAGTTTCGTATAAATGAATAGTAGATCTCATGATATTATTTTTAAAGGAAAAATTAATTTGAGATTAATATATATTATCGGATGATATTTTGGGTAGTAATTCAAATGAATGAAGTGACGGTTTTCATGGAGAATTAAAATTAAACTTCATGAAAGTTATTTTAATGAAAGAAATTGATTATATCATGGAAAAACTATATGTAAGAATGTATTTTTTTTGTTTTAGGGACTTTATAAAGTAGGTTTTGTTGATCTAGTATGAACTAGATATCACATTTTAATCATATATCTCAAGCTACAAACACTAAACTGGAAGATTGAGAATGATCTTAACATGAAGCATGAACTGGTGAGAATAACGCATTTTGTGGAAGGGAGGTTTGAAATTTTCAGTTCATTATAAGAGAGGAAGAATGTAGAATCGAGGGGGGACATATACACAATATAATAGTTAATTTTTGTTCCTATGTATTTTTCTACAACATGTTTTTGCAGTGTATGATACATGAAATTTGATGGTTGTCGATTACATTACACAATTTGATAGTTTCATTCCATGATGGCACATCGGGAGACAATAGTTTATATTCAAAGAAAATGGGGAACTCCCTTATGACCTATTAGTGGGAAGATGATGTACATGTTCCGTGGTTTTATATTTTCTCAGAAGAATTTTTACCACCTTTAGAAGGGAATCTCAGAGATGAGTTGACCGATGGGTGGGAGGTTGTAATGTCATTGAATTTATAAGTTGTATGGAATGTTAGTTTGTTATTTTAATAATATTATTTTGACCTAATAATGTTTTCTATGGGATTCAAAGAGGTTCATAGGGTGGTCAGGTCTCGTTTAGAGCTCAAAGACCCATACTTTAAAAGGGAATATTGCGCCACATGGTTAGTAGAAACCTTATGGACCATCCCACACAGTTTACCTAGATTTTCTTGTTAAATAAGTGATTTTATGGGGGGGAACATGGCTTTCTACATCCATGTGACCCTAGTATCATGGTCACAAGTTTCTATAGGCCACATGTACTAAGGCCATTCTCATGGTTAGTGCATGGTATGGCCAACCGTTCGCCCATGTATGTGTGGGGAAAGTCCCCCTTTTTATATTATTGAACCTAATATTCAAACCCCTATTTTACCTCCCTTTTTCTCCAATGTGTGACTCTTCCAATACAATGCATGAGATCCCTCCTTTTCTACTCCTAGGATCCTTACTCTCTTCTTAATATGTGCTCCAAATCTCTCAATGTCGAAAGCATAAGAATTCATGAGGTAATGTCATCATTCCTATATCTTTCTTCGTTATTTTCTTCTATTATATGTTGAGATATTTATGTGAGACCGTTATTTCTGTAATATTATATATTTGGATGCTTTATTATTTTTGTGTTATTCTATACCATTTCCAGACTAAAATATAGATCATTGGAGTGCTACTATAGTAAGGTAGGTGGTCTAGGTCGTTCCCTCTTGTTTTGTTTCTTTATAATTGGTGCATCATTGTATTGTTCACTAGATGTAACAACCCACAAATTTGAATAGTATTTGATTCCAATATTTGGGTGTTATTTTATTTTATAATCAACAAAACAATATTCATTAATTAATGATGTGAGTATAATTAAAATTATTCACGTGGATTTCGACTGTAATATGATCGTTGGTCATTATGACCATTGGAAACTGAACAATTAACATTACTATTATTCTATATAAATACAAGTGATCATGGTAAATTAATACAAAAAGAAGATTCAATGGCCTCATCTAGTAGACTCGGGTCGTACGAAGCCCATCTGTTAGGGCTTGGGAAGGAGGTAGCATCATTGGGATTTACTCTGGACCAAGACCAAGCCAAACTTCAACATGTGAAGCTTGAACGGAATCGCCTAAGGGAGAAGTTCAAGCTGATAGAAATCACCACTCGAGAAATGTTCTCTAAGACGCCCCAAGATTCTATCACTATATCACACCATACACTTAGGTCCTCTACATGTGTTCTAAGAGGCTATGTAATGCGGCCTTAGTTTCTTGTGTAAACCTTTTGTATAAATGAAATTGTTATTTCTTATTATGGAAATGTTAGTGAATTGAAAATATCAAGATAAATTTAGGATGAATTTATAGTTCCACAATACTAATGAATTTTTGGAAAAAAAGTATATTTTAAAATATTTATGCAAACTTTAAATAATTAATAATTGGTAATGATTCATCAAAAGATGGTCTTCTACAGTTGTGACCAGTAAGAAATTTCAAGTCTAATAAGATCAACTTTCTTTTTAGTGAATAGTAAAGAATGAATAGTAATATTACCCTTATGAATAGTAATGAATAGTAAATTATCCAAAAAATAGAAACTTCACCCATGAATGTATAAATATAATTTAGACATCTTAAAAGTGAAAAATTGTCATCATATAAGTATTAGTATATTTGTATGTCATAAATATTTTAATAACAATTTTATGAGTAATTTAATAATTTAAAGTGAAAATGTATTTTCATAAAATGTAATCATAAATTATTACTTTATTGTCTTATGGTTATACTATAATTTTATTTGACCATTATTAATTTCTCAAGGATCTATAAAATGAGTTATAGTTTTAAAGTTTTTTTTAATAAATTATGATTTTATTTAAAAATTCAATTAAAAATATTTAGAAAATTATTTTCATAAAATAGGGTTCATTTTTAAATTTATAGAAACTATATTAGGTTAGGGTGAATTTATGATATTTTTTATAAAATGTTATGTTTTTTGGTAAATGGTAAAATTACAGTTTTGAGTTTTGGTGTGATTAAAGAAATCATTAATGATGTAATAATGATGAAATAATTATGGTGGAATTTTGAATAGTAAGATATGTTATGAGGTTTCCCAAGTGGCTAATACCATTGGAAAATACCATAGGAAAGCCCATGGTTTTTTCAATACCAACAATGCGGTGTACCTTGGAAATTAATTAAATATTACCTCACTTTTACTATAAATACCAACCCATTACTTCATTAATTTCCTTATAAATTCCTCCTCAACAACCTTATTGTCTTTTTACCTTAAAAAGAGTCCTTAAAAGCTACCCTCAATCCCTACAAGGTCCCAACCTTCGAGCTTTCGAAGTTACTTTTCAAGGTAATTGAACCATTCACCCTCCTCTTTTAAGTCATGACTTCCTTTCTGTTATGTATTTTAGTTTCCATTTAATTATGTGGGGGTTTTTTATTCTATATATTTATTTCATTACATTTCCTATAAAAATTATGAGAGACCTTTTCCACTCTCAGTAATTTATTTTCTAAATTTTTATGTGACGTCGTTAGGCTGCCGAATTTTCATAAATGAAATCGATTTTCTATTTTTTTCAAGTTTCCTTTTCATGTGGTATTACATTACACACCATGATCTTATTTCTATTTATTTTAATACCTATACAATATAATTATTTATTTATGTATGGAATACCCTTTCCCCTCTCTTTTTATCATTATCAGAACCATGTTATATATCCATTATGCTATAGAAGTTTCGTCTCAAAATCTTTCTCTATTTTCTCAAAGAAATTCTCTTGTATTATTTATGTGAATAAAAAAATATATTTTCATTTATAGGGGTATTTATCAATACAATAAATTTATATTTTTTATTCTCAAATTGACATACAAATAACCCTCACTCCTTTTCAATGTGTTATAAATTACATAACGATCAATTTTTTATGAACATTTCAAACGTCATGATTTTGAAGTAAAACCCATTTATTTTATTCTATATGGGTTATTTATAAAATTATTTAATATGATCTATGTGGATGACAGAAAGAAAATATATATTAAGGGTGCACCTTGATAGTTCTCTAATGCATTGGGTAAATAATTACTCTCTATAGATGACAAGTTTCACGATACCTTGGTGAATAACCTTGGTAATTTTTTATGACACCATGGGGATGAACCTTGGTGATATGTTCATGAATTTGTAAATGAAATGATTTAGACATATATTCAAGTTAAGATTCATGTAATTTTTATTATTATACTCCTCTTTTTATATTTCTCATGTCTTATGTTTTTTATAATGTTCTTATTGATATCACAATTAAACTGATTCCCTTGCTTTCTTTACTGGGCCTTATGCTAACCCTTTCCTTTGATGTATGTATCCAGGTTATTAGATTCAGTAATTTTACATAGGATAATGTTTTCATGAATATTTTCAAGGGGACTTAAAAAATTGTTTTATGTTTTTATGTTTTATTATTATTTTTTCCAAGGCACTAGATATTAAAGATCCTCTGTTTGTAAAATGTAATGAAAACATATGTAATAAAATGTTGGATTCCATAGGTCTTATCGAAGGATAGTTTAGTTACTTATGGAAATTAGGATATGAAAAATTTAGGAAGGACCCTATATAAAATTCTAAATATTGTAAAAATTATTGGTATTTTGATGAAATATTAAGTAAGTGGTTTCCGAAAAAATAAATCCATGTCTGGATACCAATAAGTGGATGTGGCTCTGGAACAGATGTACCAAGGAGGGAAAACACCGACAAGGAGTTTCAAGCTTGACCTAGGGTATCCTGGCACACGATAATGGGACTTGCTGCACTCTGGGCTTGACACTCTGGGGTGATATTTTTGGTCAATCACAAGATTTTTATGAATCATTATGACAGATTTATAGAGAAATATAATTATTTAATTATGATGTTTTAGGACATAAAATAACCTATAGTTAAAGGATTCTTAAATGAAATAAGTTTCTCACTAAGGTTTTATTTTTTTAAGAAATGGTGAGCAATAGGAGAAATCGTAAAAATGGTGACCGCAATGGACAATGTGCTGATAGTGCTCCGATGGAAGCCAAAATGGAAATATTCATAAGAATAATTAACCAACTAACTCAAGTTGTGGGAAATAACATGAATCAAGGAGAGAGACCGATCTCACCGTGAATGGAACAACATTCTATTGAGTCCTTCATGCATCAACGACCACCAACCTTAAGTGGATCTACCAAACCATTGATTTCTAAACTGTGGATCATCTCTTTCGAGATGATATTTTCTATGGTCCGATGTTCAAAGAAAGAGAATGTCACCCTGGTTGTGTATCACTTAGAAGAAAATGCTAATTATTTGTGGGAACATATTTAAAACATGAGGCCAAGAGTGGAGGTTGAATATTTGGCGTGGGAAGAGTTATGAGGGAACTTCTTCAGCAAGAATTTATCTCCTTCCATGAGAACAAGAATGGAGAAGGATTTTCTCGAGCTGAAGTAGAAGGAGAATGAATATATAGGAATATATGTGGTCAAATTCCCAAGGATTTTACACTACACCTATAGATTTGTCATTGATCCAAATTGTAAGGTTGATATATTCTTCAGTGGACTGAGACCTCATCTGTAGAAGAATCTATAAAACCAAGACTATGATAGCTATGAAGAGATCATGTGGAGTTATATGAAAGTCGAACTGGAGTTTGGTGAGACGAAATGGTCTTATAAATCCAATGACAAGAAGATATCGATGGATCCAAGCGTATGGAGAAGCTTCGATCAGGGAAGAGGAGGAAAACAAGTAAAACATCCCACATGTAATAAATTTGGGAAGAAGCATTCGAGGAACTGTCTGCTCAGGAGTGGGAAATTCTATAAGTGTTGATGAGATGGCCATATCTCATGGAATTATCATAGTGAGGTGAAGCCACAACTTCCCAACACTAACGACAAAAGGAAGATGGTGCAGGGCCTACCTGATGTCCAATGCTATAAGTGTGGACAACTTGGGAACTTTACTAATCACTGTCTAAATCTGATGGAAGTGGATGGGAATCCCCATCAACCTCAGAAACATCCAAGGGAAAAATGTCATATTTTTTCAATCACTATGGATGATGTTGAAGCAACAAATGATGTGGTGGCAGGAAATCTTGTTGTTCTCTCAAATATTGAAAGTACTTTTATTAATTTGGGTTCTACACATTCCTTTATTTCCTCAAAGTTTTCATAGAATTTAGAACCAAAAACTGATTTTCTAAAAGTAGATTTATCATTCAAGACTCCTGGGGGGATTATCCAAGCATCATTAGTGTTTGGAAACACTGGTATCAATTTAGTGAGCACAATCTTATCAAAAATAAATTAGTCATTCCCATGATGGAATTGGACATTATACTAGGGATGGACTGGATCTCAAAGTATAATTCTAAGATATAACACAGAATTAAAGAAATATGAGTAGTCTTGAATGGAAAACCTGCAGTTATCTTCCAAGGAGAGATATCTCGACCATATATTTTTCTATAATATCCTCCTATATCCTTCTTTATGGAGTTGATCAGTTAAGAAGAAGATGGAGATGAGAGTTTAAGGATAGAAAATTTCCCCCACATCTAGGAATACATTGATTTATTTCCTAGGGAGTTACACAAACCTCCCTCGGAAAGAGAGGTAGATTTCTCTATTGAACTCATATTTGTATCTCAACAGATATCAAAGACCCTCTATAGGATGGAAAATATGGAGATAGAGGAATTACATAAACAACTGCAAGATAATTTGGGTAAGGGGTTTATCTAGCTGAGTGTGTCTCCTTGGGGAGCACATGATCTCTTTTTGAAGAATAATGATGGTTCAGTGAAGTTATATATTAATTATAGTGAACTAAATGGGATTATAGTAAAGAACAAATACCCTCTTCTAAGAATTTATGACTTATTTGATCGGCTTCATGGGGCTCAATTCTTCTCTAAGATTGATCTTCGATATGGTTATCATCAATTGAGGGTGAATAAATAATATATTCTATAACTTCCTTCCGATCAAGATATGGGAATTATGATTTTGTTGTTATGACCTTCGGAATGACTAATGCACTTTTTATTTTTATGATTTGATGAATAGAGTCTTTAAGGAATACCTTGATAACTTTTTGGTAGTTTATATTGATGATATTCTGATATATTCCAAAAGTTGCGAGGATCATGAGGATTATCTAAGGGTTATTTTGCAAACACTGCGGAAGGTGAGGATTTTTGGGAACATCAGAAAATGTGAATTCTGGTTGCAAAAAGTTTCTTTCTTGGGGAACATTGTAACCAATGAAAGAATCATAGTTGACCCTACAAAGAAAAAAGTTTTAGAGTAGTGGCCTCTTCCTACACAAATAATTGAGATTTTTAGTTTCCTTGTATTATTGGGATATTATAGGAGGTTTGTGAAAAACTTTTCACAACTTTCTAATCCATTAAACAAGTTATCTCAAAAAGGGTTCAAGTTCATATGTACAAAGGAGTGTGAGGAAAGTTTCCAATAGATGAAAAATATATTGGCTACTACACTCATGTTAAATTTTCCCTCATGTGTATAAGGATTTGTTGTTTTTAGAAATTAATCTCCGGAAAGGCATCGGTGTGTCCTCAAGAAAAATGACGAATTCATTGCTTATCCATCTCGAAAGTTGAAGACTCATGAGCAGAACTATCCTACTCATGATCTGGAGCTGGCTATAGTCATTTTTTCTATAAATATATGGAGGCACTATCATTATATGGATAAATGTGATATATACACAAACCATCAAAGTTTGATGTATATTTTCACAAAAAAGGAATTTGACATGAGACAAAGGAGAAGGATGGAACTTCATAAAGACTATGATTGTTAAATTCATTATTATCCCAAAAGAGAAAACAAAGCTGTTGATGCATTAATCAAGAAAGACATAGTTTTTCTTTCCATGATGTGGATTCAAAGAGATCCTTTTATCAATAACCTAGTAAAGCTGGAAATGGTAATTATATGGGAAGGGACATTATATACCCTAACCCAAATGATTTCTCAACCATCATTACTGGAGATGATCAAGAAAGCTCAGAAAAAAGAACCTTTATTATAAAAGAAGTTTTAGGTTGTGAAAGATGGGATGCTTCCTGAGTTCAATATTGATCAAGAAGGTGTACGGAACTTTCTTACAAGACTATGTGTTCCATATATTTATGAAATAAATAAGGAGTTGATGGATGAAGCTCATAGATCTAATTTTTATATACATCCTGGAAGCACAAAAATTTATAAGGACATTCGTGATCATAATTGGTGGGATAATATGGAAAGGTAGATTGTTGACTACACTTAAAGGTGGCTGGTATGTCAGCAAGTAAAGGCAGAGCTACAAATTCCTAAATGGGTATTGCAACCACTACCCATACCAGCATGGAAGTGGGACAATATCACAATGGACTTCGTCACTGGTCTCCTGAGAACTTCCAAAGGATATAATGTGATACGGGTTATTATGGACCGTCTCACCAAGACCGCCCTTTTTATCTCCATTTGGGAAGATTCCTCTCTTGATCAACTTTCCAGGATTTATGTGAAAGAAGTGGCAAGGATGTATGGAGTTCCACTTTCTATCATTTCTGATCATGATCCAAGGCTCACATCACAATTCTGAATAAGTCTTAAATAATATCTGACCACTGAATTGTATTTTAGTACGTCCTATCACCCAAAAACTAATGGCCAATCTGAAAGGACTAGTCAAACACATGAGGACATGCTGAGAACATGCACAATGGAATTTAAAGGTGGATAGGATCAACATCAACCTTTACATGAGATATCTTACAATAATAGCTTCTACTCGAGCATTCAAATCCCAGCCTGTGATGCTATTTATGGTAAACGATGTAGAACTCATACTTTTTGGGATTAAGGTAGTGAGAGGAATATTATTGGGCGTGATCTTGTGAAAGTGATGATAGAAAAGGTCCATTCTATCCAGCAACACATTAAGGCTGATCAGAGTTAGAAAAAGATATATGTAGACAACCATTTAAGGGACGTGGAGTTTGATGTTGGTGACAAGGTCTTTCTTTGAATTTCACATTGGAAGGGAGTCATGAAGTTTGGAAAGGAATGGAATTTCATCCCTAGGTACATTGGCCCAAATGAAATCCTTGATTGCGTGGGAGCAGTGTCCTATCAACTTGCACTTCCGCAAAATCTAGAACAAGTTCATGATGCCTTCCACATATCCCTTTTGAGAAAGTACATAACTGACCCTTCACATGTAATAAATTCAGTGGTCATACAACTGGAACATGACCTATCTTTTGAGGAGCAGCCGATGGAGATCTTGGATCGTAGATAAAAGGTTCTACTCAACAATACTACCCACATTGTTATGGTTTTGTGGAGGAACCACAAATATGAAGAAGCCACATGGGAACCAGAGGATTCTATGAGGCAAAAGTACCCAAACCTTTTCACTTCTGAGGGTACAAGTTAAAATTTCAGGGTTGATATTTTCATAAGGGGGGAAGAATGTAACGACCCGAACATTGGAATAATATTTGTTTCCAAAATTTGTGTGTTATTTTATTTTATACTCAACAAAACTAAATCCTTCAATTAATGAAGTGAGTATAATTAAAATGATACCATTGGGTTTCGACTATTATATGACCATTGGTCAATATGACTGTTGAAATCTAAACTCTCAATGTTATAATTATGGTATATAAATACAAGTGATCTTTGTTAATTAATACAAAAAGAAGAGTCGATGGCCTCATCGAGTATACTCAATCCATACGATGCCCATCTTGTAGAGCTTAGAAAGAAGGTAGCATCATTGGGCTTTGCTATGGACCAAGCCCAAGCCAAACTTTAACAGGTGAAGCTTGAATTGAATCACTTAAGGGAGAAGTTCAAGCTGATATAAATCACCACTCGGGAAATATTCTATGAGCCGCCCCATGATTTTATCACCATAGCACACCTTACACTTACTTCATGTGCAAGTGTTATTGGGGACTATGTAATGCAACCTTAGTTACTTGTATCAACCTTTTCTATAAGTAAATTTTTTATTTCTTATTATGGAAAAGTTGGTGAATTTTAAATATCTGGAAAAATGTAGGATTAATTTATAGTTCCATATTACTGATGAATTTTGGGAAAAAAGTTATTTCCAAATATTTATGTAAATATTAAAATTAATAATGTGAACTGATTTTCAAAAAAAAAGGTCTTCTATAGTTGTGATAAGTAATAAATTTAGAATCTAATACGATTAACTTGATTTTTAGTGAATAGTAATATTACCCTTAAGAATAGGAATGAATATTAAATCATCCAAAAAATATAGAAACATCACCCATGAATGTATAAATATAATTTACACATCTTAAAAGTGAAAAAATGGTCATGATATGAGTATTGGTATTTTTATATGTTGTAAATATTTTAATATCAATTTTATGATTAATTTAATAATTTAAAATATAAATGTATTTTTATAAAATGTAATCATAAATTATTAATTTATTGTCTTATGGTTATAAAATAATTTTATGTGACCATTTTTTATTTCTCAAGGTTATAAAATGAGTTATAGATTTTATGTTTTTTTTCAAAAAATTATGATTTTACGTAAGGATTAAATTGAAAATATTTATAAAATTATTTCCATAAAACGGAGTTCATTTTTGAATTTAGAGCATCGATTTTAGGTTGGGGTGAATTTATGAGATTTTTAAAAAAAATCGGTGAATAGAAAAAATACAGTTTTGAGTTTTAGTGTGATTAATGACATCATTAATTATGTAATAATGATTCAATTATTCTATTTGACTTTTGAAAACTAGATATGTTATGAGGTGTCCCAAGTGGCCAATACCACCGATGAGGTGTCCCTTTAAATTAATTAAACATTCTATCACTTTTACAATAAATACCAACACATTCCTTCAATAATTTCATTCCAAATTCATCCTCAAAGATGTTATAGATTATTTACCTCCCATGGAGTCCTCCCAAGGTTATCTAAATCCCCACAAGGTCCCAAACATTGATCTTTGAATTTACTTTTCAAGGTTAGGGAACCTTTCACCATCATCTTTTTAGTCTTGACTTCCTTTCTATTTTTCCTTTTAATTTCCATTTTATTATGTGGGGTTTTGTTCTTCTATATCTTTATTACTCTCCATTTCATGTCATAATTATGAGAGACCCTTTCCACTCTCATTAATTTATTTTTTGATTTTTTATGTGACACCATTAGGCTGTCTAATTTTTATAAAAGAAATCACATTTTCTCTTTTCATTCAAGATTTTTTCATGTGGTATGTCATTCCAAACCATGATCTTATTTCTATTTTTTATATACCTATACTATAAAATGATTCATTTATGGATGGGATAACCTTTTCCCCTCTCTTTTTATTTTTATCTAAAACCTTGCTATATAGCTGTTATGCTGTAGAATTTTCATTTCAAAATACCTATCTCTTTCTTCTCAATAAATTCCCTTTTATTATTTATGTGAAATAGAAAATCAAATTTCATTTCTAGGGGTATTCATAAATACATAAAACAGATCTATTTGATTCTATAATTGACATAAATATAACCCTTAACCTTTTTACATGGGTTATAAATGGCATAACGATCGTGTTTTTATGAACTTTTAAAAGGTCACTTATTTGAAATGAAACCCATTTCTTTTATTCTCTATGGGTTATTTAGGAATTTTTTTTATTATGATCTATGTGGATCACATTAAAATAAATACATATTAAGGGTCATCCCTCATAGAACTCTAATGAATTGGGTAAATAATTAATATCTATAGATGACAAGTTTCATGATACCTTAGTGAATAACCATGGTAATTTTTTTATAACAGCTTGGGGATGAACCTTGGTGATATGTTCATGAAATTCTAAATAAAATTTTGTATCCACATATTCAAGTTGTGATTTGTTTTCTTTTTATTATGATACACCTCTTTTTCCATAGATCATGTCTTATTTTTTCATCATGTTCTTATTGATATCACAAGTAAACGGATTCCCTTGCTTTCCATACTGGGCCTTCTGCTCACCCTTTCATTTGATGTATTTCTCCAGGTTATGAGATGCAATACTTGTACATAGGATTAACTTTTCTATAATCTTTTAAAGGGGATTTAAAAGTGTGTTTTAAGTTTTCATGTTTTATTGTTCCTGATTTCCAAGACACTAGACATTAAAGATCCCCTATTTGTAAACTCTAAAGAAAAGTTGTTTAATAAAAGGAGAGATGTCATACTAGACCCCTCCAATGATGCCTCTAATTTGATAAATATGTTAAATTAATTTTTTTATATGACTAATGACCCTAGGGTGCATTGAATCACCACTATGGGTGATTCCTTTGTTCTAAGCCACCCAAATGGGTCTGTTTTTCTCTTAGAGGCCATTTTCCCTTATCACAAATGGTTAAACACCTTTTTAGGTGTAATAAAATTTTAATAAAGGCTTTAAAGTGGTGAAATATATTGGAATTGAGACATGTTGGTAGGCTTTGATATTTCCTTTTCTATTGATTATTATTCTCATACACATTTTTTCGTGCTAATTTATTTACGAAAGTTATTTGAATTGCATATTTTATTACCTTGCGTCTACATACCAGAGACTTGTTATTGTGTTTGGGATTTTTGACTTATCGCTTATTCCTCATTATCATGTCTTATAACTTATTACCTATTCCTTTTTTCCTTACATACATTTGAGGACATGTTCTCTTTTCCATATTTATTATCCCATATTTTATTGGCATGAATTGTATGACAGGGCTATACTTTTTATCATGTGATATTGAAATTCTTATTAATGACAGTTAAATGTAAATTCGATGATATATATTCCTAGGATACATGAGTGAACTTTGGTCCCAACATAACTATATCGTGTATGGACTCGCCATTCTTGGATTGGTTCTACATGATGTGATGTAAACGACCCTTATATTTCCTTGGACATGATCTCCCACTAGATTTATTTTAAATCATGGGTGACACTGGTTCCCTAGGGGAGAAAACATGAATGAGATTGATTGAAATATGGATATGCCAGGCCTCAGGTGATTCTTGGTCCCCTATGTGAGATATAGGTATGGACTTAGAGTTCACTATGCTATTAGTCATATAGGGGATTCCATTATGAGTTTCTATAGAGAGACTCGACGGTATTAGTTATACAAAGTCTCCTACAACGACCCTAAATATTCCATATGGATCACCTTGGATGGGATTAAGATGTGACATGGGATTTGATTTATTTCTTTACTTGTTTATATGTGATGATCTTATTTTAATTATTAATATACTTGATTGATATTCCATAGAACCTACCTTATAGTTGGAAACCACTTATATCTGGGGAAGCAATCTTTATGTTATGTTACCACCATCAAGGGGCACAACTAAGTGATATTCGGGGAAGGAGATAACATTAATAAATATAAATTATATTCTTATTTGGTTTTAAAGTAAAAATAGGTCAATTATATATATATATATGATTATAATTTAGTTCATTTGAATCATTCTCAAATTTTATTTTTATGTAAAAGTATTTAAATCTTCTCTTTAAAATTCTGTCTTCTAAAAACTACTTTCTCATCCTTTCTACGTGAATAATTTTGAATTAAAATTTTCCATTTATGTGAAATAAATTTTTCAAAATATATTAAATATTTCAAATAATCTAAATTTATAATTTTTAATATGTTCAAAGAAATTGGAAAACTAAAAAAATTAATTACCACGGTTAAGGTAAAAATGTGTTTTCTATAGGGTTAATCTAAAAGAATAAGGGTTAATCATACCTAAATACTTTTAAAAATTCTATTTTTTCCACAATATTTCAATATTTTCATTCCCATTTTAGAATCTATGTCCTTATATAATCATTTTCTTGTTAATGATTTTAAAATTTTGGACTATTTTATTAAATTAACTGTAATTTCCAAGAGGGATCCCTTTATCCACTTATAAAAGGGAACACACTACCCTCAATTATTCACAAATAAAAATAAATTTGGATCTACTAAACCCTACCAAATTATATCCAAAACATAATTATTTAAATTTGAGAGCATTATGTCCTCCCAAAAGACCATACCTAAGGTCCTCAATAGAATATCCAAAAGGTAATTATATTAAAAAGATCTTTCATGTTAATTATTATTTTTCCACTATCAATTATGACTTAAAACATCCAATATAATTACACCAGTATATAGTATACACTCATATGCTATTGTGATGATGAATTGATAATTATCCATATGCACTTCCATCAAATGGGATATGAAATCTTAATTTGTGTTTATGGTAAAATATTGCCTAATAAAATGATGTTTTTCATTTTTTCATTACCACCTATCATTGTCATATATAATGATTCATTTACACCATTTATAATGTATTTATGAAAATAATAATTTTATTGAATTTTAATATCACATATACATTTTTACAATCAATTTCATTTAAAATATGATAATGTCACTCATGTGTACTGTGGACTATCACCACATGAAGTGATGTGATTTGTTTTTCAATTGAAAATTGTATAGAATCTACTAATGCTAAAAAAAATTAGGTCCAAAAGGGGTCTAAATACCCTGATTGTGGGGGTGAATCCGGGTATGGATATACTTTTTAAAATTATTCCTACCCTACTATACATTATCCTCTTTATTATAAGGTATCAATTATTTTCACTTGTGTGTTAAT
Organism: Viscum album; assembly: GCA_963277665.1. NCBI lineage: Eukaryota > Viridiplantae > Streptophyta > Magnoliopsida > Santalales > Viscaceae > Viscum > Viscum album. The sequence goes on along the minus strand of OY728138.1, from coordinate 1,696,912,118 downwards.
GATAATCTAATGTTTTCTTCTTTACATGATGACGACTCTTTGAAAGTAATGCGGGAATTGAATCATGCGACATAGATAATTTTACTTGTTCACCCTCACTGGGCTACACCCAAGGAGAATCCAATGACAATGTCCCAATCTACCAAATCCACTAAAGCTCAAGGTTCGGTCTATAACAATTTTATGCCCAGGCTCACTACATTTACAATGTTTAGGGTCAGCTCACTTCTTTCCCAAGGGACACTCACTATTTCTCTTTCTCTAGATCATATCATATAGAAAAGATAACCTTATTACCATTATAATGATCACTTCCCTAGGAAGGGATCCACTCATAGTTTATGGACTTATAGTTCTGCTAATTATCTTTAATGAATTCATCCCCCACTATATGTAGATACTATATTGAAGTCCAATTTTACTCCCCTGATTAATAACCCTTTACCATAAATATATTGGGTAACATACAACTTTCAATCAACCCTAGGGTGGCTTGTGTTCTACTTTAACTATTTTGATGCCAATTGCTTTATTGCGACAAAACCTACTTGCACACAACATTATACTTGAGCGCCACTGCTTGCACACCACAACCAACTTGTGCACCACTTTATAATTGTGTGAAACTACTTGTGTGCCAATTCTTACACACCACTTATTTGTTCCACTTCTCTCACACCACTTCTTGTGTGACACTACTTTCATGAAACTTACTTCTTGCACAAAAATCACTAATTTCACGCCACCACATGTGTGCCACTTACTACGTGTGCGAAACTCGCTACTTGCGCCCCACTCACAACGTGTACGATCAGAGCTCAGATTTTCATTAAGTGTTGAGATTCTACAAAATGAGGGGTAGCCTTCTATTTATATTCCTTTTGGAGAACCTACAAATTATGTGTTCAAATCACCTTGCATTCCACTTCGTGACATGCATGGAGATACATAACTTGCATGCCACTTCATGACTTGCACGTCTCTTCATGACTTCTGTACTAGATCACGACTTGTGCACCACTTCATAACTTGTGTCCAAGTATTTCCTTTTCCATACATTGATGTTTTTATTTTGAAATTTTTTTGGCATGCAACATTCCAATCCTCCATAACATTATATCACAACACCCTTTTTCTAAAAACACGTGTCTCGATCTATATTTTTTGATCTAAATTTTAGAAAACATGAGAAAATGGCACCACCTTGTATATGTTCTTTTTGTACCGCCTCTAAATCATCCATTCCTTTTTCATGGTTCTTTTTGATCTTTCATTATCAACTATATTTCAAGAACATGATAACTCATTATAGAAACATTCTTTGTTAACAAACACAACCAACCCAAAAATGATTGAATGGTACCTTGAAGGGTTTTTAAAAAAACATTAATGAATATTTTTGATTTATATGATATTAAATTGATACCTTAAATTTAATATATCGCCCACTTATTTACCCTTTCACTCATTGAGTGAATGATATTGTTGCTCATGTGAATGTATGTCCTACCATCTCTATGAATCGATGAAATCCATTTTTCAAGTCTAAAATTCATAAATGATAATAATAATAATGTATCTACTGATTAAATATTAAATTTATAACATTAATATAATTTTGGATATTATTTTTATAAATTATATTCAATTGAGCTAGATCTCTCATGACAAAACGTGCATTAAAAATGCAATAAATACCTAAAATAATGTCAATAATGAAATATAATTTACAAATGGGTGGTAAAATATAATAAGAGGGTCATATATTGTATTATAAATATGAATATGGTTCTTGTAAAAAGTAATAACATTATAAAAACATAAAATAACTTAAATCATTTTCAACTAACGAAAACCATGAGGTTTGGGATTTATTATTTCAATTTCCACTCATTAGGTCAAAATTATTCGTCATTGATTATGTAATGTTATGATTATGTATGTAATGACTTTTGATTATATTATGTTTTATTCCACGTGTTTTATATTTATATACAGTTGATACTCATAATTGATCCATTGATTAATTCTCACAAAAATGTCATTATTATTTTATGGTTTCATTCCAAAATCACTTTCTAAATGAGATTGTTTATATTTTCATATCAGTTGATGGAAGTTACATAACTAATTCCTAATAAACATCTTTATATTTATTATCCTATGTTTTTTCATGATATTTTTGAGTAATAATTAATTTTTTTAATTCATTGGTACTTAAATTAATTGAGAAATTTTTTTCAAGATAATATGACTTCATTTCTCTTATCAGTCAGAAATCTGTTTTCCACCATAACCCAATTTTCAGAATATTTTTCCAAAAATGATTTTAACTATTTCAAAATTACTTATTAAATAAATCTTTACCTATTTTTACTTAATAGTAAAATTAAAATTAATATTAATTCCTATTTGAAAACACTCTCCATTTGTATTTTACAATAAATAAGAAATGAATCTTCATGTCACCTTTCAAATAAGGAACTTTTTAAACATTTTCTATTGAAAAAGGAATGCTCTTTTTAACATTTATGGAATTTACAGAATTCAAAAATATAACGACCATCATTTATTTTATGAATAATTTTAATGTGTAAGAGAATCTTTTTGTGGGAAAAAAATTTAAAGGTGATTTTCACATAAAAGAATTTTCAAAATGATTTATGTTTTAAAAACATATTTTTAAAATGAAAATTTTATTTTCCTTAAGAATGTTTTAAATATATTAGTCTTCATCAATGGAAACAAACATTATCTAATGGTAATACCTCTGATCTTGATGGAAAACTCGATGGATCTACCTAGATACACTCCTACTATGTCATGACCTCACTACCTCGCACTAGATCCATCAACTATCTTTGGCCGACAAGCATACTATGGGTCGCCCTCCTCCTGCATCGCCATCTATTTTCCAGTGTTTTAGGCTTCACCAATCCATATTTGGTTTTCGAGACACCTGATACCCTGGTCATCAGCCACTCGGAGCGTTGTCCCAGTCACGCATGAACCCCCCTCTAGAAGTACCCTTTAGTGTTCTACTATTTGAGGTACCCTCCTTGATCTTGTTGGATCTGATTAGTCTCAAAACCAGCTCGGACAGGTATTCCTAACCTAGAATGGGTTTGCACGACCTAGAATAGGTCTGGTTACACCCACCTTGTACAGAATAAACTTTCACGGACCGAAATGGGTTTACACGAGTTCATCATGACCCGTTTTGGGCCTACACCCACCTTTGAGCCCTCGTTTAATCAAATGAATTTAATTAATAAATAAATTTTCTGTATGAAATTATATTATTTAAATTTTTTAATTTGGTTTAAAGAAATAATTTTAATACCTGATTATAAAATTAATTAAATTTAAGAATTAAATTGAATTAATTAATTATTTTTATTTTTGGTATTAAAATTAAAATAATTAAGGGACTAAATATAACTAAATTATTTTATATTAATTAATTCATTTAATTTAATTTAATACACTTGTACATAATTTATTGAAATTAATTTTAATCATGCTTTAATATTACCTGTGGACTGGTCTGGAGAAATTGTTTGAACTATATATATATTATTTATTTATTTATTTAATTATTTAAATATATATAAGGATTATAAATAATTAATTATTTTAATGGTCTGTGCATCATCTTATTATTGGTAAAAATGTATGAGAGCATGCATGCCCAAATGCATTTGTTTTATATTGTGCCCCTAGATCCCCTTTTCTCTGTGCAAGTATTTTTGTATTTTGATGGAGATGATGTACAATTTTGACCCTACCAAGATGAGAAAGTACTCTATATGGAATGTGAACCCAGAAGATGGGGTGATCTGCATCATGTGTCAAGTCATGACTCATGTAAGATAGCTCATGGTCATGGATGATCTATTGAGTTTAAATGGTTCAAATAGTTTTAGATTCTCATGATCAGTTCAATAGTTTATTAATTTTATGCTTTTATTTATTATTTTATGCATTCACATAATAGTGGAAAATACATAAAAATTTTAAAAATAAACTTTATAATGAATCAATGAATATTTTTCTATTAAATTTTTTTTGAGAGTGATAACATATATTCAAAAATATTAATGTAAATAGATTATATATCTTGATAAATATATTAAATAAAACCCCTAAAAGATATAATAATTTTTAAATATATTCCATCATTTGAATTTTAACACACCCTGGTGTTTTGGGTGCTTCATCATCCATAGATGAGGGTGTCTCTTAATACTAGGGAGTTCTTATGAGAACGATTGGTTGACTTAATAGAAAATTTGTCATACGAATTAGCCATAGCTCAAATTCTATCACTTTAGAGGAAATTCATCGAGTTAATCAAGGTTATGATTTCAAGAAGCTATGAAATCCTTCAATATATCACAGAGCCATGAGTTAAAGTGGTTGGACAATCAAAATCCCATCTTGAGATCTCGGATTAGTGGCGTAGTCATAGATTCTACACTATGAGAGGAGGCTCAATGATCATTTTCACTAGAATATTAAATGATTGAGTATTCTAGTTCTTGTAATGAGGGTTACTATAATTTGATATAATAGTAGGAGACATTTAATTATATAATTAATCAATAATGTCTAATTTGTTAATCAAGTTAAAAGTAAAATATGGTGTTTTTTTAGAAAATGGTATGTTATGCACCAAAAGTAAACTATGATAATTAGCGACAATGTAAATTTCCAAACTAAAATGAAATTATATTTGTATTATAGGAACTTACACACAATACTATGATATTAGAGATTCAAGGTGCTAGAGTCCCAATAAATATTAAGTTGCCTCATGAAGAGAGGGGGAAAATGCTTTAGAAGAATCGTATATGAATCATATGATGATTATGTCATAATTCTATCATCAACATATTATGTTAGCTCTATTTACAATATTAGGACACAAATGATTACACATATAGTCTCATCTCAAAAAATATTCCAAGGGGAAAGTGAAGGGATATATGAATGGATTCTATTAAACTGGTTATGTGTATGTTTGAAAGGTGGTCCATGATATTTCAATACATCACATTCTTATATATTTTAAACCAATTATCCTAGTTTCATTTAATATTAAAAATGTACAAGATGTAGTAAAATCTTTACTACCGTTTGGGTAAATTTGACCAAAAATTAAAAATACCAATGAAAATTTAATATTTTAATATTATGGTGAATAATTTTAAAGACAATGCCATAAGGCCAAAGGAAAGGATAATTCCAAAGGAACCTTCAAAATGACCTTCAAATAAATAGGTAACAAAAGGGGGTTATTTTCTTCACATACCATGAAAAAAATCTGTAGAGGTTTAATCACAATTACCTAAATTAAAGAAGAAAGCACTTTCTTCTTCTTCAGTGTATATTCATCAATTGCAACAAATTTTTTGGAAATACTAATTTTTTATTAAATAAAATATTATTATTATATATTTGTATTGAAATATAGTAATTGAATAAGTAATATGAGAATTAAAAATAGTAAAATGTATTCTCCAAGCGGCTGAGAAAGGGTGATTCCTAAGTTAGTGTTGAGAAAAACATAACTTGAAATTGGCATGTTATGGATTTAAGGAAAACTATTGTTGATTAACCTTATTTTGAAAAGATAATTCTTTTCTAGTAAAACTAAAAGTGGGCTCCTCGGATATACCAATTTTTTATTTATTCTCAATAGAGCTAAAAATTTTGGTGTTATCAATGTACGCACTTATTTAGTTTTTAAAAATAACCCTTTAAAAATATGGTATGCCTCAATTATTTTGTAATTAGTTTTGTAAGAGAGCATGAATTATTCCAAGGGTAATCATGTGGTAAATATAATTCATAAAATTATATTAAATTATTAAGGAATTTAAAAATAAATTTTTTTTTTCATTCTTAGAAGATATGAGTTACTTTAGGCCAACAGGATGAAGAATTTGATAACCAAGCATTCATCGATAAATATAATATATAATGGAGTAATTAATATATGCACATTAAATTTCCAACATCACAAAAATATTGTCTATAAAGAGAATCGATGATGAATATTACATGTTAGTATTGATCAACAAAATGAATCAAACATAAATTCATAAATGAACATTTTATACATCAAAGACAAGATGTGAGTAGTATCAATGATGTCACATCCAGAAAAATCCATTGTATTTCATTACATAAATTCGAAATAACAGCAATATCCCGTAATCATATGCCAACTATAATGACAAATGGATATCATATGATTTGAAATATGATGGAAATCCATTATTTCGTAAGGAAATGTGTTCATATGAAAAGTGTTTGTTAGGATATAAATAAAACTTCATAAAACATAACATTATTTGAATCTAAATTAATAGTCATAAAAGTTTATTAGGAAATTATAGAAATCCATATGATAGAAAATTATAGTCTAGTGATATAATAAATTTCTATAAAAATGTCCACATATCTATTAGAGATATTTAGAGCTAGATTTAATTTGGTTTAGTCAATTCCATAGATGAAATTATAGTTAGAATATGAACTAGTTCCACAAGTGCACGTGGAACATGAATGTTCTAGAGACACATACTACGTAGGAAGTCTAAAACCATAGTGATAGTTTTTAATTCATCACATCTGGTGATACACTATTCATAGAGATTAATAATTCTAATAAGTATGAATTATTTGGTAATTAGATAATATTGATAAGGTCAATTAAAATTCAATAATGGATCCTATATATCAAAGTGAAAAGGGATTATTATTTTGAATATTGTGGTGGGTATTCTAGTGAGATGATACATGGATGGTATAATCCTGCTATTATTAAGGATCAATGGGTTTTATTAATTCATTATTCTTAAATCCATTTTAATTTTACTCATCATAGCTAACTTAAATGACAATTTATTGAGAATTATATGTCAAGACCACCAATAGTGGAAGGTGTTTATATGATGCAGCCAAAAATTGATTGTGACATCACATAATTCATATAATGGGTTAATGTGACAAAATATATTTTAGGATTAATGTAATAAACTAGATCATAAAATATTCATTTCGAATGACTATTTTACATATGTATGGAAGAGTTTAGTAGGATTTTTATTGGTTTCTATGTATAATATGTTAGGTATCATATGGAAAACAACTATTGGTGTTGTAGTTAGTTAAGAACGGAATAAAAGAAATACTCTCTAATGATTGACTTATAGTAGAAACCTAAGTTCCTTGAAAAAGTATATTCTGAGGTAGATCTAGCAGTTTCTTCGACCTAGTCAGTCATATATATATAGTGACACTGTGTTTAAAAACACAATACGGAATAATTCAACAGATAATTATTACTGATGTCACTTGGAATAAATCCCCCCAAGAATACATGCATCATCATAAGAGGATATTAATGTTTTGAGTTGTATTCCATATGTTTATTGGATTGATCAATCACATAATCCATGATATATAGAAGAAATGATATTTATAACATATACTTTATGATAGGAAATATCAATTATATCCCAAAGAACTGCAACAAAAATAGTAAGAAAAATAAAATTGTTCTTGAAAAAGTATAATAGATGTGTACCAGGTATGTGGATAGGAAAGGTTAAAAGTTTTTAGGGGAAAAAACTAGTCATCCTCAGATCCATGTGATATAATATCATAGTTAGGATAAATGTTATGAAATAGAAAATTTCATTCAATCCGGTGGTATTCATAACTACCAATACTATGTACTTTTCCATTATTCACCAGCTAAGAAGATGTTTTTAAATGCAATGATTTCTTCCAATTCGTGGAATCCAATATAGTAATTATTATCATAATTTAAATTATGATACTCTTACTAGCCAATATGTCAATTTTTGACAGTTAACAAAAGGTACATACTCCGGGATACCATCTCTTGAGAATTTTTACTCAAGGAGATGGTGTCACATATTTCAGAATAGCCATGGAACTTAAATAGGGATGACCTAGTTACTAATGTAGTGAGTAAGTGGAAAAATGATTTTTATAATTTGATGGATGACATGGATAGTTAAAAAGTTGACTCTAGTGAAATTGGGAGTGTTCTAACAGTGGTTTCCCTATACCCAATGAAAAATTGATTTTAGATTACCATTTATTATGTATAATGACATACACATGATGTTTTTATACCATTATATTGAAAAAAAATTTGTGTCCAATACATAAATAAAATTTTCTATAGATTTATATTTCTATAAAAAGGAAATTTCAGATCCAATTCTATAATGAGAACCTTTGGATAATATGAAGTCAACATTGAAAATATGAATTATGGTCTTGATACATCATACTAACTGGAAACCGTTGATGTTTGACTGTCAGGTTATGGAGGCTCATAAGCATTGTGACTCTCCTCATGAAATTAACACCTTTTGATCTCTAGTAGTGAGATTGTGTGGATAAATACACCACATTTTTTAGGTTTCATTGGTTTTTCCTATCTACTAATAGGTGTATTGGTCTCCTGATTTGATATCACTATTAATGTGTTCCATTTGATCGTGTAATTTGATTCAAGTTAAAAACCAATATAATTAAATCATGGAATCGTAGCTTTTGTTGGGCACTTCATTGGTGGGATGGGATTGGTTGAATGTTCAAGAATGGATTTTTTTGATTTCAGGATAAGGATGTTATATATCTCAGGACTTTTTTATCTGGATGGTAGTACCTTAATAAATCCCGGCCAAAGTAGTCAAAAGGTAAATCCATCCAGATAGATCAACAAACCGTGAATAAAGAATGGACTATGACATATGTTTTCATCCTAATTTAAGATATTTATAATGTCAAAGAGATAATATTTCATAGTATGTGTTATTAGGTTGGTTATTATTGTTATGAATCTTTCATATCTCTTTAGGCATCTTGATGGGTTACTAGACTCCTCTCTTGGTATATGAATATTATTAACTACCATGAAGATAAGGTCTTATAGGATCACACACAATATTTTATTCCAGAATCCACCATATTCTGGTGAATATATATATTAGACATGTTGGGCCCCACCATGGGGTCCGAGTGTTTTCCATGTTTTCGATCACTCATAAATAAATAAATTCATTATTTTACAAGTAATGAATTAAAGGGTTGAATTTATTTATTAAATATATTCACATGTATTTAGATAATATGTGAAAAATAATTTATGAACAAATATTATTTTGATATGCAATTTCATTTAATATTATCCGGAATTCAAAGTCATGTAAAATGAATCAAATATATCACAGAATATATTAAATATATATTACAGGTATGTCATACAATATAGATAATATTTATGATATATTATTGTTCATCATAATCATTTATTTTGTGGCTATTAAATATATAGGGTTTGGTAATCCTTTCCATGTATTTGAGGTTGCACTATAAATAGAAAAGAGAATCCCTCACAAAACAACTATTCACGAAGAAATTTATAGAACCTCTCTCACATATCCCACATTCTAGATAGATGAACTATAGATCCTATTGGTTGGATCATGTTATCCCATGAACATCACAATCATGTCATTGTGGTGATCATAGAGACATCGAAGGAATCATCATATCTCTACGCTAGCACCCGGATTTTGACAAGCAATGATCCTGTGCGTTTTTCAAGCATATGTGGATGATCTAGAGGGATTATGATTTAGATCCTTCATGCAGTGATATTCATCAACAAGATGATTTTAAGAATAAATTCAAATCAGAAAATTTATTCTATCAATTTTATATCTATTATCTATTTTATTCGTGTGAGGTAACCAGTATTGTATAATGGAACTGATTTTCATAGATGACAAGTTTCATTGTCCTGGTAATGAAAAATTTTAAACTCCCTTACCCACTAGTTTCCACTACTTCAATGGTACCTTCAAAAAACATTTATGTATAAAAACTAAAATACAAAAGCAATTATAGAATATTGAGGACTTATGAAGACCTATAATAAACTTTGGGGATACTTTTCCATTTACATTGAGTTATATATATTTGTTTCATCATCCACTTAGTCTTCTAACATTTAGACTGAAATTATTTTTCACCAATCATTGAGAAATATATCATTAAATCATTTTATTCACATTGTACCACTAGAAGTGATTATTGATATCTCTATACATCATTATTATTCAAGGATGGATAGAGATTATTAACTAATGTGCATCATAAAAAAATATTTCTTCAATTTGGGTTTTTCTACCCGAGATATTAATTTCTTAATTATTATGATTACTTAATTTTAATATTTGACCTATGGTATATTTTATACCATCTTTTATATGTAAATATCCATATTATGAGCCTCCTTTAACTTGTAATTGATGGATAGTTTAGAATTCATTTAGGATCAAATTTATTTCACTCATTTTCTTATTATTTAAATGTACATCCTCTAAAAATACATTAGTATTATGTATCTTTAAATTAAAATCAAGGATATGGTATTATGATCTTACATATTTAATGAATAATATACCTTATTTGTCTCTCCAGGGTGGTAATGTATTGGTAATTTGTAGTCTTTAATCAAAAATTATTATTTCCTTGGGCACATTTTCAACTCCTTCTCTATGAATATATACATTAAGATATCTTTATCAATATTTACTTCACATCTTTCTCTATATAGATAACACCTATATATATTTAATGAAATAATTAACATTTTTAGATTTTAATCATGTTTGTAGTAATTTTTTTCATGGATCATTAATTGATGCGAGGAATAAGCTACCACTATGACATATTTCTTGGGGAAATATATTAACTTATTATTCTATACTATGTTGTATATCAAAAACCCTTATACACTACAAGGTAGATTAATTATAGGTGAAGTGACAAACCTAATCATAGGATCATTTAAATTTTCTTAGTCTTCATCCATATAATGGAACTTGACACCATTTCAAGTTAACATGGTTGTTTTTTTCATATTTGATAGAAATTTGTCACATATCCTTGACAGTATCAAACCAATCTGATAAAAATTGATTCATTTTTTAATTTTTATTCCTGGACATTTCTTAATTGCCAAGTTATTCAATGGATCCATGGATATACATTTTATTTTGATTAAATTATCCAATAATGTTACCTTAGATACCCATAATTCAAAATTTCTAAATTTCACATATATCATGTCCTTTCTCAAGGTCTTTAGCATAATCCTAAAATAATGAACATACTCACCATAATCTTGGGAGACATGAGAATATCATCTATAACGAATACCAATAATTGATAGGTGTAATATCTATAAGCTATATTAATTAGATCCTAGTAAATATAATTAGAACTTTTGATTCTTATTTGAATCACAATGAATTAATGTTTCTCGTATCATGCATGTAAGGATTACTTAAGTTAAACCTCACTTCTCACACTTAATTAATGATATATATCTAAATAGTCAATCGTTGAAATTTTTTAATCCATTTTTATTATTATAAAATTACTTAATGTTGGTTAGAGGATATTAATTCTTTATGGTCATTTATTTAAGTTCGTTATAATCAATTAATATATTCGTTGATCCATGTTTCTTCTTAAAAAAGTTAATTAGTGACACCATGTTAAAGAAAATATGTGTATAAACACTTATATCAGTTCACTTTTTGTCTCTCCATAAAATCCAAAAATTAGATTGGGGTCGTTATATAAGGATTATTTGAAATAATCGTTTCACAAGGTATGAGTTCTATTGGAAACTCATCCTTTCAATCTTGTTGAAGACGTAAAATTTATTCATAAAAACATCAATGTATTCATTCAAAACTTTGATATCCCCAAGAAGGATATTCTCCACAGAAATTTGATATAAATACCACACATTATTGGTTATTAAGTCCCATATAAATATTTTCAATTCCATATATAGGTCATTGTTAACCATTAACAGATATATGATCATAGGTTGATTCATGATATTAAATGTGACCTCCATGCCCAAAACAATTGACATGAGAACTATGTATAGAGATCCAATACATGATAAAAATAAAATAAAATTATACTATAGGGGGATAATAAATACTAAATAATAGAAATACCCCATATATCTATAGGCCCAAATTTAGAGACATGACATGAAATCATTTTACCTCTAGGTGTTTTGTAACACTCTAAAATTTTAGTATATGAAATGTTTATTTGATGGCTTATATGAGAAAGAACACTAATCTTAAAATTTATGATATATTTATATTTAAATAAATTCAATCTATTAAATATATTACTTTACACACAATTATTATTCTATCTTCCATTTTACACAGCACTATTTTTAGCTTTTGTTACATGTAATACTTAGTTTAGCTTGTGTTACCTGCAATATTGAGTCTAAACAAAACATAACATATTAATTAAATATTATTATTTAATTTTATATTTATCACCTAGACATTATAATGGATTCTATTAATAGTAATTATTGGATTATGATAATTATGGTAACCTATTTATTAGAAATAAAAATAAGAATCATTTTAAAGAAAAAGAAATGTGGTCTAAAAACAACATTTTTCCTAAAACAATGTTTAGTCACACATTAAATAAATAAATGAAAATTATGTTTTACCACTTATGGACAATTTATTTTTTAAAATAAAAACAAATTTTAAATAAAAAATATCTAAATTAACTGAGGGTTTATTTTTAGGAATTTTCTGAAATGTTACATTTTTCAGTGAATAATGAAAATTACTTATTTTATATTGAACATATCCCTTCGGTTTAAATTATTAATAAAGTTAAATTATATTATGAATTGGTTTTAACATAAAATTAGTTCAATTATATAACTATGAATCCAATTTTGGTCATTTTAATTTTTTTCATATAGATTTCTTTATAAAATAAACATTGCAAACTTTTGAACATTTTCCCTTTGAAAATATGCTTTCTCGTCACATCTACGGAATTAATTTTAAATTAAATTTTCCCATTTATATTAATATAATGTTGTAAAATGGATTAAATGTTTTTTAAAATAATAATTTGTAATTAATTAAATGGTAAAATATTTTTGACTAAATTAATAATGAAAATATTAAAAATTAATTACCACGGTTAAGGTAAAAATGTATTTGTAGTGGGATTAAACTAAAAGGATAGGTGTTAAAATTACATAAAGACTTGTAATAATAATATATTTTGCTCATATGCGCATATTATACTTCCCAAGTTTTAATATATGGATATTATTGGAATTTCCCTTGTTACTGACTTTATTATTTTTTATTCTTTTGTGAAATTTCAATATAATTTCTAAGAGGAATCCCTTTCCCCAAAAATAAAAGGAAAATCCCTCTAATAAATTATTCACACCCCCCAATATATTTTTTTATAAAAAAACTATCCATTTTCACATAACATTACATGATTTTAAGCATAATTATACAAAAGTGTACATGAAAAGGATCGTGAAGTCTATTTTCTATAAGGACCAGTTATATAAAACTAAAAACATGGAAATAAATGATACATTTAATTATTTAACATTCAAATTCAGCTCCTAAATTTTATTTTTCTCAAAAATATGCATAGGGTACCCTAGGGAATACATGAACAAAGGGATGAGCTAAATATCCTTGTAAGGGAATAACCATAAGAAGAAAGCATTAGTACATGGGATAGAAGTGACGTGATAATATAAAAAGGAATTTACCATATGGAATCACAACATATAAACGTGGAATAATATAAAGATGGAGTAAAAATAATGTGTTATACACATAAAACATATCTTTAGCACAATTCAAGGCTAACTGCCAAGATCGTTGCACATGGAAGCACAAGCCAAGGCTAATCGCCCAGACCATCACACATGGTAGCACAAGCTAAGGTTGTCGCCCATAAAGTCTCATGAGACTCAAAGTTACCTAGTGAATTGGAGTTCTATATAGGCTCACCCATAATAATTTTATGTAATAGGTTTTCCACATTAATAATCATACATAATCAATCTTACATAAGCATATGGGTTACCTATGGAAAGAATCAGGTACCATAATCATGTGATTAAGCATAACAAATGGGCAGATCATAAAAGTGTCTATGAAGAAAGGAACTAAAATATACATGTAAATTAAAAATAGAAAATATTCATGTATCATTGTAAATGATGTCAATTATAATTAACAATATGTAAGAAAAGTATTTAAGAAATTTTAGCATTAAAACATATTTGTGTAGTTTTAATGAAAATATTATAGAGCATTTAAAAAATAAAAGGGAAAACCATTTATATAAAAATATAAGTGAACCAAGTGGGTTTTTAAAAAAATAATGATTTTATAAATCCAATGTTTTCTTAAAATAGAAGATAGAGTTCACTTGAAATTGGGTAAGAATTTGGAATGTTCCCTCAAAACAAGTTTGCATATTGAGAGTTTTTGAGGAGGAAATCACTTAAAACATGTATGTCCCCAAATGAGAATGATTAAAGGGTATTTTTAAATGAATTTTATACATGTACACCTAATTTAAATTACGCACATAAAAATATAAGATAAAGTTATTTTGGTAAAAGAGATATAAGGAAACACGAAGGAACAAAAGAGGTTTGGGTGGAACCCCTTACGGATTATTGACATGGTATCAGGTGTACTTATGTGGGATTGATGAGTGGGAAATGGGTTTCTCATCACTTATAAATCCTAAGGTAAGAAAGGGGGAGATGATAAATCATACCCCATCATTAGGTATTACAAAAAAATGTCATGATATAGAGGATACTCTTGAATAAATGTGACAAATAGAGGATCCCTTACCTTAAGTATGATAGTGTTTTTCTATTGATATTAATGACCTGAATAATCAAATTAGGGTCATTAATTAATAATTAAATAACCTAGTATATATTTAAAATATTTATTATAACGTTTTTATGTTCATTCATGACTTTTTTGATGGGTTAAGTGGTTCAATTTCATTGTTTGGGTCTGTTTGTTTTCATTTTCTTTATGATCTGTTTACTTATTTTCATTAAAGGGGAATTATGTAAAATGGGGATAGTTTTCCCAAATCAGAGTTATATTTTATTATTTAACATACATAAGGTTACATGGTTGTAAATTTAAAATTTTTACATGGAGTGATGTTGAATCCTTATATAAAATATTAATGGTAAATACTTGGATTAATTTCGTGATTTTTGGACCGATGTCTTTTTCAAACGCTCTCCCACCCGATGCTCTGCCGCTCCACGGGGTCACTTCCTCCTCGGGCCCTGGATCTCCAGTGACCGGTGTGGGCTCGCCTTGCCTCCCTGGTCTCTCTTTCAAGTATTTCCTCCTCCAGAAGCTTCCTCCAGGTGGCGATCTTCCGCAAAGCGCTGCACCGGCAGGCCCGGAGGTCGGATCTGCTTTCTTGAAAAAGGGTTCTGATCCAGGCTCTTCGGCATCCGGCGAGGGTTTTCCTCGCCCCCCTGGTATCTCATTCAAGGAAGATCTTATTCATATCATGTTTCGATTGTGGATCTACCTCATAGTGATGCTTCGGTGGGCCTGGATGTTGCTTTGTCTTTCTAGGAAAATGGTTGGCCGGTGCTCGAGGTTTCAGCGGCGTCATTTGCGGAGGTGGGTTTGAATCTCCAGTGGATGTTGGTCACGAGGTTGGGCGTGGGAAAGCCTTCTATGACGTTTTTCCAAGATTGTGTGAGGCGTTGTCATCTTGATAGTCTAGAATCAGTGTCGATTCTGGATCGCAAATCGTTTTGCATAGTGCTGGCATCGAGGGAAGATTTTGTCTCTGCTTGGTGTAAGAGGCCTCGGTCTGTGGGGCACTGTAGGTTCTCCCTTTCGCGGTGGTCGATGGATTCTCATAATGGCAGAGAAAGCTCTCTCGCGACAGTCTGGATCTCTTTGCCGGGGTTACCTCTGCCTCTCATGAGCAAACCCTTTCTAAAGTTCATCGGGGATTCTTTGGGCTGCTTCCTGTGCGCGAATGATCGGACTCTCCATTTGGCGGAGGTGTCAGTAGCCCGGCTTTGCTTTGAGATGGATGTCTCACTCCTGTTGCAGGATCATATGGTGTTGTGGATTGAAGGGTAGCCAAATAGGCTTCAACCTCTGTTTTATCCTATTTATCCCAGATTCTGATCTTTTTGTCATCTCTATGGCCACTCACTGCAGGTCTGCCGCAAAGCACGCTCGAAGGGTGTTGATGTCCAGGTGAATTCTAGGTCTTCTAATTGGGGATTTTCTATAGGCTCTGAGGGCAGTAGGAGAGAATGTGGTAAGGTTTCAGGTCTCCCTGATTTTCCATCGGCGGCTTCATCTTCCATGCAGGAAGGGGAGGGGAGGGTATCCTCCAGTCGCGCTCTGGTTCCTGTTAGGAGTTATCTAGGAAAAGGATATAAGATGCCCCCTGTAGAGACTCGTATCTTGACGTACAAGGAAATTACATTACTTTTGTGGAATGCTTATTACATAACAAAAACACACACACAAGGACCGTAATAGTTTAGTGTCTTTGGAAACTCGGAACGTAATATTCTAATAATGGTGAAAGATCTTCAACATCTCCCATGAAGATCTTCCCTTTTTTTCTTACCTAAAACCTTTCTTTATATCCTGGGGAAAAGAAAACATAAAAGGGTGAGCTCAAATTCTCATTAAGGGTAAACAAAAGAAATATCAATCAAATCATATTCATAAGAACATAACATTTTGGAAATCTTAACCTGCAAAAGAGAGCATAATTTCATAACATGGGATAAATCATAGTAGTGAAATGAAATCTCAATAATCATAACTTACAACATGAAACTTAGTTTCATACACACATAATCATAGAGAATCATATCTTATTAGTCAAGACTCATTGCCAAGACTATCTTAGTGGACAAAGTCCATTTCTTAACCGAGTCACCCCCGTTTTAGTCCTGTTTCACTGAACCCGTATAACCTACCATTCCAGCCATGTCTATCTCATGAGATATAAAATCTTTACCCAATGCATTGGAGGGAGATATAGGTCCCACCCATATCATAATGATATCATTTTTATGTGTGCCACAAAATCATAAATCATACATCATTGCATAACCCCTATAATAAAAATGGGAATCTTAAACAATTCATATAAGATAAAGGAATTCATAAAAATAATTCCATCGAAACATAATCAAATCAATGTAATAATATGGATATAAACAAAACCCTATATTATCTTATATGGAAAAATAATTTTGATAAAACACTTGGACTCCATTCTTGAGGAAAATATCCTTTCAAATTCAAAAACATTTTCCTTTATTAACATGTCATACAATTTTAAACTAAAAGAAGTTGATTAAAAATAAAATTGAAAACATTTAAAGAAAGCTTCTTGGAAATATTTTTTTAAAAATCCATTCATGCCGTATAAGTTAAAAAAAACATTCTTCATACTTTTGTCGGAAAAGTAAAAAAGTACCTCGTACGAAAAATGAAAAAAGATTCCTTTCATATCCCTTACTAAAAACTCACCGAAGGGTAAAATTGGATTTAAACAATTTTAGGTGGATGGAAATAATATTACATATTGAGGAAACATGGATGTGGATGATAAAATATACCCCAGTAAATACCAAAGTATAAACAATATCGGATAAAAATGAGATTGTGATACTTCCCTTACCTTATGTCTGATATGCTTTGTACGTATCCGAAACTCCTGTATAATGATTTAAATAATGTCATTAACTTATTACAGAATCATATTCATTGTTATGATATCATATATGGTTCACTTATGACTTTATATTACCCGTTTGTTTGTAAATTCCATGTTAAAGAAGTGTTTTGGGTAAAATCATTTCATTTATCGTAGGTGTTTGGACTTGTTGTTCTTGACATTATTATTACTTATATCATGATTTACTTACTTACAGAATATAAAACATGATTTATATATCATATATATTCAGTATATATATATATATATATAATAGATAGATAAATGAAATGAAACACACCGTTCATGGAGACGGTAGTCCGTACGTACGCATGAACGCTGTTTTCCTTTTATTATTGTCATGAATGGAAGTAAGTAGATGAAATAAATATATATATATTCATAAATACAGTAGATTTAAAATTTCATATATTTCATTATTATTCATTATATATAATTTATAAACATTCATGAATGGTTAATGTGGAGAATGAATCTCATCGAGTCGTGGAGACGGTAGTCCATACGTACGCACGAGCGATGATATCGTTCTCATGATCTTGAACTTGTGTTGAAGTGTATGTATACTATTTCAGTATCAATATAACTTTATAATAATCATATATAGTTACTCATTACACCATTATACCCATCCAATTAAGGTGGTGGCGGAAAATAGATTACATCACGGCGTGGAGACGGTATTCTGTACGTACGCACGCGTGGTGATTTCCTTTTTCCGTAGGATGGATAGAAGGTTAATTAGAGTTGTTTAATATTTATAAAAACATATCAGTATATAATAAATACTGATGTTATTACTTTATCATGAAACAACTAAAGAAGAAGATGTTTAAGAAGAAAGAAATTGAAAAAGATCGGTAATGGATATTACCTCTTTTTGACGCGCCTTTTCTTAACCTCCACTTGAAGAACTAAGGATGGTCTTTGAAGAAGACCAGGACCTCTAGGATTATACTAGGGAAGTGTATAAGATATTTTGGCAGGGGTTGGACGAGCTTGAAGTCTCAAAGTGGTGTGAGGAAGAGGTGTAGGAGGTGCCCTTTTATAAGGGAGGAGAGGAAAATCTCAAGATATTATTTTATATTAAGGTCAAATTCGGTTTGTAATGGTTCCAAAGGGTCTTATTTCGAAGATAAAGTGGGTATGGGTAGAAATACTCTCATCCAATAGGATTTAGACAAGTTTAGGTTATTATTTTAACCTTATCAATTAGATTTAACTCTAAGTTAAATAATTTAACTTTTACCGTGTCTTTTTGTTTTCTTACACTATATGGTTAATAAACTTACCATAACAAGCCAAAAGAACCCCAAGATGTTTATTATTAATATATCTATCCTTATCTAAGTCATTTGGCCGAACCTTAGATTTTTAGGAATTAAATAACAATTAATAATATAATATTTGTTTTAAAAACTAATTTATGTCAATTTTTACACTATTTGGTACATGATTTTTATGAAATTCATAACAGAATTATAAGTTCTAAAAAAGTTACTTATATCAACACTAACATGTCATATTAACCTAGAAAATTAATTTAAGTCATAAAAAGTCTCAAATTACATTTATTTGGGAATTTATAACATCAATTATGTCAATATTTCATTAATAAGACAATTACTGCATCATCTTTGTG
This sequence comes from Viscum album, assembly GCA_963277665.1. Lineage (NCBI taxonomy): Eukaryota > Viridiplantae > Streptophyta > Magnoliopsida > Santalales > Viscaceae > Viscum > Viscum album. Next base: position 1,696,892,752 of record OY728138.1, on the reverse strand, counting down.
TCATTATAAATGATAATTATTTAATCCCTAAAAATTCTAAATAAATTCCTATGATGTAGATAATTGTATTAGATTTCTGTATACTATTCATTTTCGAAGTTTCATGAAGTTTATCACTAGATTAAAATTATTATACTTATATGATTTAAGAAAATGACATGTTGTCACATTATTTGGTTTTAATAATAATTAAATTATTTTCATTGAAAAAATTTAATTAAATGAATCTAATCTGACCCTTAGGTGATATGGGTCGACTTTTAGTCATCCAATAGGATTTTAAAAATTTTTAGGGTAATTTTAAAATATTATATTTACCCTTAATTACCCGATTTACCTTTAACTATGGTAAATAAAATTTACTGTAGTTACTATTCATAATTCCCAAAAATAAAAAGTAGATTATTAACATAATTTGGATCCACTGATTCCAAATATGGAATCCATTTTTCCAAATTCAATACACAAAAGTTGCAGAAATTAAATTAAAATTAATCCCGTTGTAGAAAGAAACCCGGTTTTTCTTTAAAACATTACAAAAGATTGAATTGATTTAACCTACGAATTCAAGGTAAAATCAATGCTAATGACATACATTATATTAAATGGTAAAAATATATTCTATTTATACTTTAAAACCATTCAATATTATATTTTAACCACATAAGATATTACGATGAAAAAAGATGTTTTTAATTAAAATATAGCGTGTTTTTACTATTCATTAAAATATGAAAGTTATCAGAAAAATATCAAAACCTTATCTAATGTAAATTTTTATATCCTGATTCAAAAGAAGAATTTTATTTTGTCAAATTTAACTTATAAACATGTCAAAAACTATATTTAAAGTGGGTGCGCCATCAAAAGGTGGCAAAACTGCATTTTTTGAAAAATACTTATTTTACCCGAAAAATTTATTTTGTTCTTATACCATGTTCTAGAAAATGTGTATGATGAATAATAATGTTATAAAATTAAAAATTTAGTTAATACTACTCATAACGGCTAGTTCTTGACAATATTATAATAATATATCGTTGTTTATTAAAACCTCGTATTGCGTACAACACACGCTATCGAGGAAGGTCGCGATTGCGTGTAATGCAAGCCAAGTCAGGGTTTCGTGTTGTGAAAGAATCCTTCGTTGTTTCGTATAACAGAATCCAACCATATTTCATTTATACGATGAATATATATATATATATACTCGATGTTGCGTAGAATAACTATTATCAAAATTGTGTGTAACACGATCCAAGAATAGTGTTGCGTATACTGGAAGATAATAAGGTGTTGCGTATAGCGCAAGGTAATCTTGGTGTAGAATACAATACAAGACATTAATGAAATTAAAAGAATATTCTTCATAAAATCATGGGGTTTTACACCCCCAAGAGTGGCATAGCTCTTTTCCTCCGAGATGGACATCAGAGGTTTCCTTAGGCCTCGAGATCCAATGGTGGACTTCAGTAATCCCACAAGTAGTTGTATTTCTGCCATATCTAAGGTTGAGTCGGGCCTGTGTGATCAGCAGGATTTTCAGCTTTCTGATTGGATGCCCCTCCTTCTATTGGATCCCTATCGTGTGGTTTCTTCCTCTTTGCCTGGCCCGATGATCTCTTCTCCTCCCTCCTCACCAGTAGTGCAAATAGCTCCTCTCTTTCCAGATGATTCCTCCTCTCCTGTGGATCAGATTCAAGGTCAGGGCTTGTGCTTTGTTTCTCCAGAGGTCCCATGCAGGGTGTTTTCCAGCAGTGGAATATCTCCTATGGCCTCCTCCACGCAGGTGCACATGGGTGTTCAAACCAGGTCAAAAACAACAATTGATGAGAGTGTTAGTGTTATCTATTCTATTAAGGGAAAGGGCCAGGAGTCTAGGTCCAAATCCATACGGGCGTGTGTCAATGTTTAAAGCCATAATATGGAATGGTTGTGGCTTTGGGGCCAGGGTCAACTCAGATTTTATTCTCAGTGAGTTAAGAAATAATCAAGTTTCTTTGGTGGACTTCTTAGAACCAAAACACGCATCCAGCAGCATCTCTGAGTTTGCTCAGAGGCTAAAAGTTTGTGGCTTTTTACATGGGGACCCTCCTAACTCTCACATTTTGCTATTCTCAAAAGACTGTATCATTGTTGATCTCCTGAGTACAACGGATCAGTCTCTTAACACCAATATAACTGTGGGGATCCAAGAGTTTTTCTTCTCATTTATATATGCCAAGTGAAATGCTCAGGACAGGGTGTCTTTATGGAGTGATCTGGAGGGATTCAATCCTATTGTGTCCCCCTTGATTGTTGCGGGAGATTTCAACATTGTGGCTAGTATGGAGGAGAAAAAAGGGGGTGGAGCCTTCCCCAAGAATGCCAGTCATTCTTTTGTTTCTTTCATGGCTCAGAGTGGCCTGTTAGATGTGGGTTTTGAGGGCAGTATCTTTACCTGGTGCAACAACCAATGTGGGGGGAGGCTCTCATATTGTTAGCATGATCGTTGTCTAATGAATAATGCTGCTATATCCATGTTCCCAGATTCCCAAGTCGCTCACTTGATTAGGAGTTTGTCAGATCATTCCCCGCTACGCATTTCCCTTGGTGCGGGGGTGTCACGGGAGGAATGTGACATGTTTTCCTCATCTTGGGTGCAGGAACCAAGTTTCTTAGAAGAGGTCAGATAATTTTGGGACTCTCACTACTAGGGGAATCCATGGACTACTTTTCACAACAAGCTTAGGCGGGTTAAAAAGCTTCTATGGAGATGGAGGATATCTATCCCAGTCCGAGACCATGATGTCACTAAGATCAGTGAGGAGGTGGATTTTCTGGAGAAGAGTTTAGAACAAGTGTGGGATGAATCCATTTTTTCTGAACGGAGAAGGAAGAAAGACTCTTTATTTGATAGCATGCTTAAACAGAAATGGGTGGCTAGAGATAAATCTTGGGTGATATGGCTTCATAAGGGGGATCAGAATACAGGGTATTTTCATGCCTGCATCAAGGAACGTCAGCATGTCCAAAGGCCCAATATCCGCAGGGAGGATGGATCTTTCTCCAGAGATCGGGATGAAGTTGGCGTTATGATCAACGAAGACATTAAATCTCTAATGGAAGAGCCTAATCCTACCATGGTAGGGGGTACCAAAGTGGTGATGCTGAGATTTTTTAGGGTATTTACATCAGGGTTTCGGAGGTCATCGATGCTGAATTAAAAAGACATCCTGATGAGGATGAAGTGCATGAAGTGGTCTGGACCTTGAACCTAGATAGTTCTCCAAAGCCCGATGGGTTTCCTTGGTCTTTTTATAGGGCTTCGTGGGTGATTATTAAATGGGATCTAGTTCGAGCTATGCATGATTTCTTCCAGGGAGGGGATTTTCCATGTATATCATGTGTTACAAAAATGATTCTTATCCTGAAGGTGAATAATCCTCAGTCCATTGATAAATTTAGACCCATCAGTATGTGTAACGTACCATACAAGATCCTAGCTAGCATTCTTAATAAGAGATTGGCCATTCACCAAGACGAATGGATGAATCCAGAACATCGCGGTTTCATTAAAGGGCGGTCAATTCAAGGTGCGATTGGGATGGTCCAAGAAATGATCAGTGGCATCAACCACAGGTCTTTCGGGGGAAATTTGGTGGTGAAATTGTACCTGAGAAAGGAGTATGATAGGATTGAATGGGGTTTTGTTCTTAGAGTGCTGCCATGTATGGGGTTCTCCAACTAGACTATTGACCTTCTTTTCCACTACATTTGCTCAGCTTGGATTTCCACCTCTTTCATGGGAAAGCACTTTGGTTTTTTCAAGGCATGCCAGGGTCTCAGTCAAGGGGATCCTTTATCCCATACCCTCTTCATTCTTTCTCAAAATTCATTCAGTAGCTACATCAACAAGGGTCTCAGTTCAGGTAAAATCCTTCCTTATCACAATAGGTATGCCACAAGGGGAATTTCCCACTTGATGTTCACAGATGAAACCATTATTTTTATCAATGGGTGTAGAAGATCAGTGAGGGGCCTCAATGAGATTTTGAAGGAATATTGCAAGTGGAGTGGGCAGCTGGTGAACAAGGAGAAAACTCTTTTCTTTACATCAAGGGGGATTCCTTTGAGGAGGGAGAGGATATTGAGAGCCAGCTTGATCATGGGAAGGGGATCCTTCCCCTTGGAATACTTCGGAGATCCGATTAGTCCTTCTTCCTTGAAGGTGCATCATTTCTACAATCTCATAAGCAAAATTACAGGGAGAATTCATCACTGTAAGAATAGATATCTCTCTTTTGGAGGCCGCATCACTCTGGTCAACAGTGTTCTTGTTTCCATCACCATGCATATTCTTTCTACTCTAATGGTCCCAAAAAGTGTTATTTCCAAGTTGGAAAGGATTATGGTGTCATTCATTTGGGATGGTCAGCTGGAAGGTAGGCATCATTGGGCTTTGGGGAAACGGTTAGTAAGACCTCTATCTGAAGGGGGTATAAACCTGAGAAGCGTATCTAGTACCATGCAGGGGCTCTATGCTAAGTTAGCCTGGGAGGCAATGGAAGGCCGATCTTTATGGGGCAGAACCATGCAGGACGTTTATGGTCAAAATTTGAATATTCAAAGACGGTAATATTCAAGGATATGGAACCTGACCCTCCCATATCTATAAACTCTTCAACACAACTCCCGATGGATTGTGGGTAGGGGGAATATAAATTTTTGGCAGCAGGACTGGGGGGTGGGCTGGCTGTGGTTCCCGGGGTGTCCTACTCCGGACGTAACTTTTAAAGAGGAGATTACTCACACTCATTTATTATAGATAATTATTGATGCCAGTCAACTTGAATTTTTCAGATTTATTGTCACTAAAGATGGGAATGACTGGATGGTTTTTATGGGATCTTCGTCGGGTGCCTTCTCCATCAAGGATTTTGATCATGTGATGAAGAGTGTTGGGCATTCTGATCCATGGGGGAGTACTTTGGTGCAAAGATATCCCCTCGAAATTAAATTTTCTGGTGTGGCGTGTGCGGAACAAGGCCCTACCTACCTATGATAACCTGCAGAAAACTGGGGTGAACATGGTCTCAAGGTGTTGGTGTTGCAGTGCTTTCAGTCAGGAATCAGTAGTGCATCTTTTCTATGGTAGTGAATGGGCCGGAGGGATTTGGAAAACCTATGGTGTTTTTTTGGATGGAATGGATATGAGGGATCTTCTGTTAAATTTCTCCAGGCGTTGTTTATTGGAGCTGGAAACTAAGGGGTGGAGAGAAAATCCAGATCGATCATCCTTAGTGTTGGGTGTTGGACAATTTGGAAGGCCCGAAATTATGGTAGACACAAAAACTATTCTGGATCCTTGGCCTGCATTCTATTCAAAATGAAGAACAATTTCAGTGATTTGCTGCGGATATCTCCGGACTGTCACTCGGTGCCCACGGTTCGTGCTCTGGTATCGCCTCTACCTACTGAACCTCGGTCTATTGGTGCTGGGTAGGGCCATTGGATTTGGTGGATTCCTCCGAAAGAAGGGTTTAAACTAAATTCGGACGGTTCTTTGAGCAGGGGGGGGGATTCATGGGTGAGGGGTCGTGAGAGACAAATATGGGTCTGTATTTGTGGCTTTCACTGCATCGTTCAGGGAGGGCGACTCTCTACAGGCGGAGGCCCTGGCTTTGGCCAAGGGCATGGACATGTACTACAACAGGAAGATTTGTGTGTCCTCGGTGGAGACAGATTCCCTTCTCCTATATCTGGCATTCCTGGATATGGGGAAAATTCGTTGGAGTATTTCCTATGATGTCAGGAGATGCAAAGCGCTAATGGGGTCTCACACAGAGATATCGCATACATGTCGGGAGGGGAATTCAGTAGCGGATTTTCTGGCGTCAAGGGCTTCACCTAACCGCGGTGTGGTTTCTTTTTTCCATTTGGGATCATTTCCTAGTGTAGGGATTAAGATTGTGGTCAATGACTATTTGGGTTTGCATTACTTTAGACCTCCGTGATTCTTCTTTCTCTGTGTATTGTGATATTTTTTAAAATTAAAATGTTAACTTTCAGTCAGTCATTTTGTGATTTTGCGCATAATTAGCTTTCTTTGTATAATTATTTTACATCAAGTGTGAAAAAGTATTACAGAACATCACATAAGATAAAATACCAATATTATGATCTTTTCAACCCTTAAAATGGTTTCATGACCAGTCTAGAAGAGGGTGATTCAAATTGAAAACTATTCTTCCTTGAATGCAATAAATCAACACATCTCAGATGGTATTTTCATTTATATAATAAAAGTAGGGGTCAGGAGAGATTATGATAAAAAATACAATTAGAGTAATATAATTAAATTACATGTATGTCACGGTATTTATCATACCATTTGGGTAAAGGAATATGATTAATGAAACATGAAAAGAAATGAACATGAAGGAAAATAAAAGAACCGGAAAGTAGAATTTACCTCTTCAGTTTATCTCCTTTGAGACCCTCTTAAAGAGAGAGGATTTGGTCTTTTGAGTAGATCAAGGGATGTTGTAAATGGGGGAGGATCTTGGGGAGTTATTCAAGAAGAAATTAAGAAATTAACAGGGCTTGAGAGGAGTGAAGAGAAGAGGGGAGTGTGGATGGTTTTTATAGTGGAAGGGAGGAGAGTTTTCTTAATATTTAATTCCATGGTTTATTAATTTCCTTAAAGACAAGAAATAGTGATAATTCAACAAAAAAATTGTAATTAGTGCATGTGATATCTATATTTGGGTTATTACATCACTTATGATGTTAGTAGTAGTGGATTTAAGTTATAATGTATTTACACGGTAAATTATTGTATTTTACTATTCAGCAAAAATTCATGTATTTCAGAAAAATCCAAAAAATTGACCCTAACCGTTTATCGACATCTAGAATAAAAAAATGAACTCCATTTTACAAAATAAATTTTATAAATGTGACTAATTTTATATTTAATTAAAATAATAATTTACATGAAAAATATGGATTTTAAAACTATAACTAATTTTATAATGCTTCAAAAATTACATAATGTATTTTAAAATTAGCTTAAAAACCGAAGACATAAAATTATTATTTTATAGACACCTTTAATGAAAATACATTTTATTTTAGATTAATTAATTAATTATAATTTAATATTTATGACTTATAATAATACCAATACTTTTACTAAGGTCATATCATCACATATAAGATGCATAAATTTTATTTATACATTCATGGATGAGGTTACTATTCTTTCGAAAGATTTAATATTCCTAAGGGTCATATTACTATTCATAAGTCTATGTGACTATTCATAAAGGTAGGTTACTAATCCGCAAAAATTAATTTTATTTCATTAGACTCCAAACATCTTACTGATCACAACCGTGTATGTCAGATTTTCGAAATTAAAATCACAGAGGTGACAATATTATGTTTAATGGTCACATAGAATTTAGTAGTTCATTGGGTTGTAATTTCATTTGATTATATGACATAATTATAAGAAGGGAATTTCCATTGATAAAATATCGGGTCGTTACATTATTCCCCCTTATGAAATTTTTCCCCTGAAATTTTGTTTTTTATTCTTAAACATAAACAGGTGCGAGTACATTTCCTTCATTGCCTCTAGTTCCCATGTTTCCAACTTGTACTATGGTTCCTCCACCATAATTTTACCAGGAGAGTAGTCCTGTTATGCATAACTTTATATCAATGATCCAAGATCTTCACTGGATGCTCCTCATAAGAATGATCATTCTCTAAATGTACCGCCTCTGAAGATAGTACATGTGAATGGTTGGGTATGTACTACTTTAAGAGGGATACCTGAAAGAAATCGTTCACTTTGGACTTGGTAGGTGGAAGTGCTAGTTGATAGTCCACATCCCTAGAATGATCAGAAATATCATAGGGGCCAATGTACCTAGGACTTAGCTTTCCTTTCTTTCCAAACCTCATGACCTTCTTCCATAGAGATATGCATAGAAATTTCGTGCCTCCAACTTTGAACTCAAGGTCATGTCGATGATGGTCTGCATAACTCTTTTGTCGACTTTTGTCTTACATGATGTGATGCAAAATGGTTTTTAACTTCTCCACCATTTCATTGACCATTTTAGCACCTATCAGCTTATCCTCACCGAATTTATCCCAACACACCAATGTTTTTGACCTTTTCCCATATGGGACTTCATATGGTTCCATTCGGATTCTCAATTAGAAACTATTGTTGTAGGATAATTCGACTGGTGGAAGATGTTGGTCTCATATTACATTGAAGACCATAGAACATGAACTCAACATATCTTCCATTGTATGAATATTTCACTCAGATTGTTAATCAGTTTGAGGATGATAAGTTGTACAGAAGTTCAGTTTAATACTTAGAGCATGTTGGAGACTTTTCCAGAACATTAAGTTGAATCTCAGATCTCGATTAGAAACAATATATAGTGGTACTCCATGAAACCATACCACTTTTTTGATATATATTTGTGAATGTTTTTCCAATTATAATTCCAGTTGAATTTCAATAATGTGATATATCTTTGTAATACAATCCATAATAGTTTATATATCATTATTTCCTCTGTATTTTCTTGGAATTCCTGTGACAAAGTCCATAGTGATGTTCTATCACTTCCATGTTGGTATGGGTAGTGGTTACTTCTTCCACTTAGACATATGTCTTTCGGCCTTCACTTGTTGACATACTATGCACATTTATGTATACTCAGCAATCTCCTTCTTCATATTTTCCCACCAAAAGTTCTGTTTTAGATCTCGATACATGTTTCTGCTCCCTGGGTGAATATATATGGTTGAGCTATGTGAATCATTCAAAAGTCCCTTCTTTATATCTGGATCAGATGGTGCACATAATCCTGACCCAAATTTTATAACTCCTTCCTTTTCAATCGTAAACTGAGATGACTTCCCATTTCTGATAGCTTCCACCCTTTTCTAAATTTCCACATCTTTTCTTTGAGCATACTTTATTTTCTCCATGAGGGATGGTTCATAAATAATTTGAGAAAGGATTTATGATATTCATCCCTTAATGATTCTCATGTCCATACTCTATAAATCTAATAAGATCAGTTCCTTTTCAATTCTCATCATTGATAAAGTTACAGAATCATTTCTAATTAGAGAATCTACCACCTTATTTTCCTTACTGGGATGGTAGTGGATTGGGCAGTCATAATCCTTGATGATCTCTATCCATCATTACTGGTGCATATTAATATATTTTTGTGTGAATATATATTTGACACTCTAGTGATCAGTATATATCTCACTCTTCTCCCCATAATGATAATGCTGCCATATTTTTAACATAAAGATCATAGCTTCTAACTCCAGATCATTTTTGGGATAGTTTTGCTCCTAGATTTTTAGCTTCTTTGAGGTATAGGATATCACTTTATCATGTTTCATCAGCACATTTACAAATCCCTTCTTTAGAGAATCACTGTAATCCAAACAGAGTTCTCCACTTGTTGGGAGTGTGAGTACTAGTGCAGTGAATAGCCTCTTTTTCAACTAATTAAAATAATCTTCACATTCTTGAGTCCTAAAAAACTATAATCCCTTCTATTTAATCTTGGTTAATGGGTTTGATAATCGTGAAATGTTCTTCCAAATTTTCCAATAATACCCATCTAGAACTAGAAATATGCGGATCTCTATTACAACTGTTGGCGTGGGCCACACTTTAATCGCCTTTGTCTTCGAAGGGTCTACAGATATCCCTTTTCTGGTGATAACATTCCCCAATAATGATACTTCCTCTATCTATATTTCAAATTCACAATAACTTTCATACAGCTTCTCATTTCTCAAAGTCGTTAATGTAGTATTCAAATGATCCTCATATTCCTCCTTGATCATGGAGTATATCAGAATATTTTCAAAAAAGACTACCACAATTTTCTCAAGGTAGTCTTTATAGAATATGTTCATTAAATCACTGAAAATTGTTGGAGTATTAGTGAGTCTGAAGGAAATCACTATGAACTCATAGTATCCATACCTCATTCGATTGAAATTCGTGGGACTATCTTTCTTACTCACCTATAATTGGTGATTTTTCAACTGAAGGTACACCTTAGAGAAATAACTGGCCCCATGAAGCTGATCAAACAAGTCATCTATCCATGGAAGGGGATACATTTTCTTTATCATTATTTTATTTAGATCATGATAATCAATGTAGAGGAACATTTATCCATTCATCGTCTTGACTAAGAGGTCTATCGCACCCCACAGTGAAGCACTCGGGCATATAAAAACCTTCTCCATATTCTCTTGTAACTGCTTCTTCACCTCTTCTAGCTCTACATTGTTCATTATATAAGGTGTATTTGATATAGGTAGAGATCCAGGAATAAGTTAAATTGTGTACTCAACATCTCGATCATAAGGGAGATTATAAAACACTTCAGGGAATACATCAGTGTAATCTCTCAAGATGGACATGTATTCAAGCATGATTCTCTCCTTTGCCTTAATAATTTTATCTTGACATGCATGCTCATAATGAATTAATATCCATACTTGAGACACTAATTCTAAAATATATTCATCTTCATCCTTACACTTTTAATGATTTGGAGGATGATTCAGGATATGAAGAGTGGTCTACATTTCCCAATAGTTGATATTGGATTTATATAAATATAGCTAATCCATGACCAAGAGAGCATCAAACTCTACTGAAGTAAGTATGACATGATTTTATCAGATGTTAAGCCTATAAAAGTTAACCAGAAAGAAGTTATAGACCATGTATTGAATAATTTCCCCATTCCCTATTCTCACAGATAACATATCATTCATGTTTTGTGGTGGTTTTTGAATAGTTCTACTAAATTTTCAAGATAATAAAGAATGTGTAGAACCGGAATCAAATAGTATGTTCTCTATTCATGAATGAATAACTAGTTTACCTATCACCACATAATATTCCATATCCACTTCAGCAGAAGTGATAGTATAATCCATTCCTTTTTTACTTGGAGGTTGTTATTGATTGCCTTTAATAACCCTCAGCTTAGGGAAATTATTTACATAATTCTCATGCCCCTTGCAGTTGTAATATTGTTATATTTGTTGAGTATTCATCTGAACCTTCCTTTCCTCTTCCATATTAGTGTGATTCTTCATATCCCATTGGAAGGTTTTAGTAAGATGTCCCAACTTTCCACATTTTATTCAATTCTCAATTCTCTTTAGACAATTCCCATGATGCTTCTTCCCAATATGTTTACACTTGGAATGATCGAGCTTCTTCCAATCATGGAATATATTTGAAGGACCTCCCACATGAGATTATATTTTATTTTTCTTATCTTTGGGCCCACGATACCACTAAGTGTCTCCGATATCCATCTCAACATTGATGTCACAGAAAACAGTCTCTTCATAGCTATAAAAGTCTCGAATCGTCACCAAATTTTTTAGACTCGGTATTAGTCCGCTAAAGAAGTGAGCCACCTTGATTTTTTGTTCAGGAAAAATCTAGAGGCATACCTTGAAATCCTTGTAATGTTTTCTTCATACACCCTGATGGACTTATCTTCCTTCTTCTCGAGTTCGATGAACTCTCTTTCCATCTTGAGACAGAGGTTTCGGGAAAAATATTTAATGGAAAACATTCTCATAAATTTCTCCCATCCCATGGAATTGATTTCTCTTGTGTATTCATATTCTTGATATATTTCTACCACTGATTATCTACCCCTTCAAAATGAATGATTGTCGGTACAAAATTCTCTTCTTCTAAGCATTACATTATAGAGAATATCGTTTCAATGGATTTAATCCACTATTCCATGAGAAGGGGATTAGATGATCCACTAAATATGGGAGGACTTTTTCATATGAAGGATTCAATAGAAACATTCTAATTATTTTATGTATAAGGGTTTTTTACATGATTCAAGTTATTATTCATAATATGTGTTATATGACCAAGTATTGTCATGATGTTTTGAAGACCTGTTCCCATCATCTCAAGAATATCATTAGGTAAATATTCAAATTCCGTATAAAACTGATTGTTGTCACATGTTTTTATATTTCCCGTGATTAACTAAGAAAAATAATATAAAATTAGAGGGATTGAGTACATAGATATTTAGTATAAAAAGGAAACATTTACATAAGAGGATAAACTTGTAAAGGAGAAGTACATCCTAGATTTTGATTCCCTATGTTTCAATCTAGGTTCTCCTTGATCTATCTCTTAGCTTATATTCTTATGGGATCTTTTTTTCCCTTCCATTAATAATGGTTTGTACTAACTAATTAATTTAATAAATAATATCCCCTAGGTGTTTCAAAGCATGAGTGTAGCAAGGCTCGTTGTCGTGCACCAGTTCCCATTGGATTCTAGTTCAAAGAGGTGTTTTCATGTTTTACCCCTAGATAAATCTATTCCAATGCCACCTCTACCTATTTTTATCCTAACATGGGATGTATTTTCTTGAAAACCCACTTAATCTATATTTACAGAATAAAATTGGTGTTTATTATACATAGACTAATCATTATGGTTCTTACTAAAGGTCTCTATTCCAAATATCTAAAAATAACTAGGCCGTCCTCCGATACAAACTATAGAAACCCTAGAATATTAAACATAACATTACATGATTTTAATCATAATTATACATCATATTACAAGCCAATGATCATGAATTATAATGTCTTTGAAGACCATGTACAAAAAAACTAAAAATAGGGAACTAAATAATACATTTCATTAATTAATATTCAGATTGAGCTCCGAAATTTAATTGTGATAAAATATATGAATAGTGTACCCTGGGTAAAACATGAACAAAGGGATCACCTAAATAGACCATTAAGGTAATAAATACAAGAAAAAATCATTAGCACTTGGGATAGAAGTCATGACATGATGATATAAAAAGTCATGTAACAGATGGAATCATAACATATAAACAAGTAATCATATAAACATGGAGTCATAATAATTTGTAAGAAACATAAAACATTTCTTTATCACTATTCAAGGCTAACCTATAGGAACTTTTCACATGTTTCACATGCCAAGTCTAACCGCTTAGGCCATCACCCATGGTAGCACAGGCCAAGGCTAACAGCCAAGGTCATCGCACATAACGTCTCATGAGGCTCCACTTTACCTAATTCATTGAATTTATATTTGGTTTCACCCATATTAACTTTCAATGAATATGTTTTCCACATGAATAATCATACATAATCAATCTTACATAAATATAAGGGTTACACATGGAAGGAATCGGGTACCATAATCATGTCATTAAGCATAATAAATGGGCATATCATAAAAGTGCCCATGAAGAAATGAACTAAAATATAAAAGGTCATTCATAGAGGAAAATTTGAATGCATCGGGGTAAGTAGTGTTAATTATAATTGAAAACATGTAATAAAATTAGTAAATATATTTTATCATTAAAACATTTTTTTCCATTTTAAGGAAAAAACTATGAAGCCTTTAAAATAGAAAGGGGATATATCCATTATATGAAACCAGAAGTGAACCAAGAGGGTTTTTATAAAATAAATTACTTATTTTATATATAAAATTGTGGGTTAAAATGGAATATATAGTACACTTTAAATCAAGTAAGAATTTAGGATGTTCAATAAAAACAGGTTTGCTTATCGGGAGGTGTTGAGGTGGGAATCACTTAAAAACATGTATATCCAAAAAAGATAATGATGAAAGGGTCTTGATAAATTAATTTGGTACATTTACACATCATTTATAATATTCTCATAAAAATATAATATAAATTCATTTTGGTTAAAAAAAGATAACGCAACCCAATGGAACAAAGGAGGTTCAGGTGGAATCCCTTAAGGATTATTGGCATGGTATTAGGTGAACATTAGAGGGATTAATGATAGAAAATAGGTTTCTCATCAAATATAAATAGGTAGGTAAGTATAGGTGATGAGATAAATCATACCCCATAATTATGGATTACACAAAAAATGTAATAATGTAGATGGTATTCTTGAATAAAAGTGAAATAGAGAGGATCCCTTACCTTAAGTTTGATGGTGTTCTTGTCTTGATATTAATGAACAGAATAATAAAAATAGTTTCATTAATTAATCATTATAGAACCTATTATATATGTAAAAGATTTATTATAACCTTTTTAAATTCATTCATAACATTTTTGATGGGTTAAGTGGTTCAATTTCATTGTTTGGGACCTTTTTTTTCTCGGTCTTTATGATCTGTTTACTTATTTTCGTGAACAAGGAATCATGTAAAATGTGGATGGTTCTCCATAATTGGAGTTATATTTTATTATTGAGCATCTGTAAGGTTACATGGTTATAAATTTAATTTTTTACTTTGAGTAATGTTGAATCATTATATAAAACATTAATGATAAATACATGGATTAATTTGGGGATTTTTCTTATAATTAATTTGATCTGTATTATTATTTTACATCCGTCATGAAACAATATTCCAGAACATCACATAAGATAAAATACATATATTACGAATTTTTTCTACCATTAAAATGGTTTCATGACTAGTTTAAAATATAGAAATGAAAATTTAAAACCCATCACCCGGGAATTTTATAAATCAACACATCTCGGATGGTGTTTTCATTTATAGAAAAAAAGGAGATGGAGGGAGACATGAACACTGTCATTTTTATTAAATTTTTGAATAGCCACATAAAACACAGAGACACATCATGGAGGCCGAAATAGTAGAGGCCCAAAGCATCATTGACAACAAGTTTAAATCTAGCAGGAGGAAAGGAACCTAAATTTAGGAATACTGAAACATTTTGATTTGGAGACGCATGCGATGCCAAGAAGTCCACAACATTATTCCCCTATCACCATGTGTCAGAGAACTTCTTATGGGAACCCAACATATTTTTTCACTTTCTAATGTGATATGATATTTTCTAGGGGAACATAACAATTCCTATTAGATCTTTGTAGTGTATCAAAGAGTCTGTCTCCACTACCTTTAGATTAATTTTTCTTTGCTCGCATAATTCTAAACCCATAATAATTGTCGTGGCCACGGTCTGAAGTACATCACCTCTTCTATAATAATCCAAGAAAGGTATGACCATGTAACCCCTCTTATCCCTTATTAAGCCTCTGCATCTCATCTCCCCCACAAGAGTGACCCATCTGTATTGGGTTTGAGCCCACTACATACGGGAAAACAACGAACCCAATTCCCATGTTCCATCCTCTAACACTGATTATACATACCTGAGATTAGAGGTATTGCTTATGGGTATCCCTTGAATTGTGTACATATATTGATCAAGTACAGAAAGGTATTCTTTATTTTGAAGTTGACTCTAGTGTGAGTACCACTGTTGTTCTTGTGGGGAGCATTGTTCAAGGCTTTCCAAAGCATCCAGCATCCCATTGTTATAATAATTTCATGAACTTTACTCTCCAAACCTTGTTCACCAACTCCACTAAACCAACGATTGAAGAAGTTTTCATGTATACCACCTTGGTCATGCTAACCTGCGAACGTACCATAAACCTTCCAAATCCATCTATCCCATTCACCCTCAAAAAATAGATGCTCCATCATTTCATGTTTGGGGTTTTTGTAGCACCATCCTCTAGAGGCCAAGTTCACTCTCATATGTTGGATATTATCATTAGTGTGTAGAGAATTATTCCTCAATTTCCAAACCAGAAAATTGAACTTCAGAGGAATTGCTTTTCACCACAATATTTCCCCCCATGGGTCACCAGTGTTTGGGTATCTCCTTGCACAATTATAATCTTTGATTGATAACTCACCTGTTGATCAATATGTGAAGATGAGTCTATCAGGATCCTAATTGAGAAGAATCTCATTAAAGGAATCATGTTGATCTTCTTCGATGAGAATCTGAATGAATTTGGGGTGATCTCTTGATTCTAGGAATGATATATCCGGGGTGGGACTTCCTGGAAACCACATTCTCCCACCCTAAATCCTGGATCCAAAATTTTACATCACCTCTCCCAATGAGCCACCATGCATAAGGACGTAGGGACTCTATGTGAATTTGGGTCACGTTCCATATCATCAATTCCTAATACATATACACCACCACCTCCAACCCGTACTTATCCTTCATGATCTTGCCCTACAAATTTCAGCATTTCATAGCCTCCCATGATAGTTTGGTGTGCATCCCTATCATGGCCGAAGAGACACTCAGATTTATTCCCCCTTCTTAAATTGGTCTTTCAAGATGCTTCCCCATGGCCCAGTGATGTATGCCTTCCCCCTATCCATCTTATATAAAGGACATTGTTATCATCTCCATATTGGAAATCATTCTTTTGGGAACCTTCATGGTGGAGAGTATATGCATAATGATGGAGACAAGGACACTATTAACTAGTGTTATGCGACCTCCAAAGGAGAGGAGCCTGTGTTTCCAATTGAGAATGTTCCCCATAAGATTTCCCATTATCTTTTCAAAATGATGAACATGATGGGAGTTAGGACTAACCAGAATGACATGATGCTCCATGAGAAAAGTACCTCTTTTCATGTTCAAGCTATCATTAGGAGCCCTGGTCATCATGTCTGAGGTTTTCCTTGCATTATAATAGTTACGTTTCTCCACGTTCACCACATGGCCACTCCATTTGAAATACTACCCTATCAACCCATTCAATCCATTCACTAATCTCGTGCTCCCATTTATAAAAATTATAGTTTTATATGAAAACATGTATTTTACTCGAGTAAACATACCATTTGGGTGAAGGTGGGTGAGAAAAGAAACATGATAAGAATATAACTTGAAGGAAAAATAAAATAATCGAAAAGAGGAATTTACCTCCTGAGTTTATCTCCATTGAGAGTCTCTTAAGGGGAGAGGATTTGTTCTGTTGAGGAGACCAATGGTTGTTGGATGTGGGGGAGGAGCTTAGGGGTGATTTGGTAAGAACATTGGCCAGGAACAAGACTTGAGAGGAGTTAATAGAAGAGGGGCATGCGGGAGATTTTTATATTGGCGGGAGGATGATTTTCTTAATATTTAATTCCTTAGTTTATTAATTTCCATCAAGAACAGAAATAGTGGTGATTCCAGGAACAAACATAGTAATAAGTGCATGTGAGTTATATATATGGGTGATTACATCACTTACTATGTCAGGAATTGTGGATTTAAATTATAATGTATTTATAAAGTATATTAATGTATTTTACTATTTACCAAAAAGTCATGTATTTCATAAAAATCAAAAAATATTCACTGTAACCATTTTTAAATGAGTAAAATCAAAAAATAAACTCCATTTACAAAAAAAATATAAATTTTATTAATTTAATTTTAATTTCTAATCATAATTTACTTTAAAAATACCTATTTTAAAAGAATAACAGATTTTATAATGCATAAAAAATTACATAAGGTCTTATAAAATTATCTTAAAACTAGAAGACATAAAATTGTTAATTTATAAACCCCTTTTGAGGAAAATAAATTTTCTTTTAAATAAATTAATTAGTTGTAATTAATTATTTATGACTTACAAAAATAAAAATACTTTTACTATGGTCATATTATCATTTATAAGATGCCCGAATTTTATTTATACATTCATGGATGAGGTTACTATTCTTTTGGATGATTTACTGTTCATAATGGTCATATTACTATTCATAAGGTGTGTTACTATTCACTATGGTAGGTTACTATTCACATAAAAAAATTATGTTTGTTCCATTAGACTCCAAACATATTTTTGATCACAACTATGTATGTGATAATTTCAAAATTCAAATCCCATAGGTGACAATGTTTTGGTTAATGGTAACATAAAACTTATTTTTTCATTGTGTTGTAATTTCATGTGATAATATGACATAATTATAAGAAGGGAATTTCCATTGATAAAATACTAGGTCATTACGTTTGTCTTGACAAACCCCTAAAATATTATTTCTAAAATTTCCTTAGTAAAATTTATGATCAGATGGTTCTCCAAAATTATCATACCTAGGGTCCTTAAGAAAATATCCAAACAGGGATTCTCTTAGAGAATGTAATTATTTTAATAAAGCACTTTCATTTTATTTCTTCTTTTCCAGAATCTATTAAGTCACAATATGTAAAACATAATAACATGTTTTTCAATGATATATTGAGATGTTTTTATGTTGTTTCCAAAATAATTAATAATATCCACTTACATTGAATTAGTTATCAAATCATTATTTTTGTGTACTGTAGACTACCACCTCACGAATCGATGTCATCAATTTTTATGTTACCACCTCTCATGATTAGATATAATTATTAATTTACCAAATTAATATTACATATATATATATATGATATTATTATAATTATTTAATTTTAATATCATATATACCTTCTTATGATTTATTTCATTTAAAATACAAGATTTTTTCTCGGGTGTATGGTGGGATACCACCTCGCGAAGTGATTTGATTCTTTCTTCAATTACGCATTATGTGGAATGTAATAAGGATACAATTAAGGAATATATGTGACATATATGAGAATATATTGATTCATTAAATTTAACATATCACCCACTTCATTACCCGTTCACTCATTAAGGTAATGATATCATCATTCGTGAGCACGCAAGGCCTACCATATCCACGAAGCGGTGAGATTCATTTTCAATGATTAAATAACATAAATAATAATAATAATGTACCAACTAAATTAAATTTTATATTTATATAATTAATATAATTCTTTATAATTGGGATAAATTATATGGAAATGAATCAAAACTCTCACGACAAAACATGCATGAGAAAACAAGTAAATTAATAATAATATAATAATAATAATGAAATATTGTTAACAAACAGGTGGTAAATTGTAATTATAGGATCATATATGATATTATAAATATGAATTTAGTTATTTCAAAAAATATTAACATTCATAAAGCTATTATACATACGTTAAATGAACATTCAACTAAAATAAATCAGGAGGTAATTTATTTCTCAACTCAATTTCCACAAATTCACCAAATGTTATACTTTGTTGATTATGCCCTGCAAATATTATAAGTGTAATGATAGTTTATTATGTTATTTTTTATTAAATCATCTTTTTGAGTATTTAAAGATGATACACATAATCAACTCAATTATTAATTCTCACTTCAATGTTAGGACAATTTTAAGGTTTTATTTCACAATCCCATTCTAATCGAGATTATTTATTCTTAATATTCATTTGAACAAAATTACATTTCCATTTACTTATAAAACCATTAAATTTTATTATAATATAGTTATTCGTGATATTTTATTGTAATTTAACCATTTTTCTATTTATTTATACTTAGTTATTTAAGAAATTCTTCTAAAGATAATCTAATATCGTTTCTATCATCAGTCGAAAATTGGTTTTTCTCCAAAACCATGTTTACTAAAAATGATTTAAATAATGTTTTTAACCTTTAAAAAGTGAATTATTAAATTATTTTTTACACATTTTTATTTAATAAAAAATCATAATTTGAATATTTATGTAATTTTCAAACTATTCTTGTATTTATTTTTCAAAAAATATGAAGGGATCTTCTTATAACCCTTCGAATAATAAACTTTCCAAAACAATTAGAGTAGAAAAGGAATTTTTTTAACTTATAAGGATTATATATAATTACACACCATCATTATCATAATTTTTTGAATCTTTCTATGGAATTTTATGAGGATATTTTTAATGAATATATTTTTAAATGTGATTTTCAAAAAAATGATTTTTAAAATGTTTTGTGTTTTAAAAATATATTTTCAAAATAAAATGGATATTTTCATGAAGAATTTTACAAAATAACTTTTTATTCAACATCAAAAATAACATTTAATTTTATATATACTCTACTTATTATATGTTGAATTGATACCATTAATATTCTTCTTATGTATGATTTATTATTATTTTGAACAAGGATGGTATTATCATTCACATCTTTGATTTATTTTTTTTTGTCATTATCTTCCCCTTGAAATATTCTCTTTTCTATGATCATTGGACATTAAATTTACCCTAATTAACAATATAATTTATCATGGATAAGATTATTTGTTAAAACATATGTTATTTTTATATATGGTGTTTTATATTTCATGTAATTTGATTGATTAGGGAAATATTGATCAATATGCACTCTTTTATCAATATGAATATTTGATTATAAGGAACATTTTTATCAATTAAATTGATTATTTGATATATATATATAAGGAATTATGTATACATTCATGACATAGTTGGGGAGTAGTTAATAGTATCCCCCCGATGTAGTGGTAGTCTCGTAGGTTTAATTTGCTGGATAGCCTTAGCTAAGTGGGTTTCTAGCTATCATTTTTAAATTCTCTTATGAAAGGTTATGGTGGTAAAGGTATCATTTGACTGGGAAACAAGATGTATAAAAATTAATAATTTCATTCATTAAAAACTTTTTAATTATTAACCTTGATATTTTCATGATTATATTTTTTTGATGCATTTCACTCTTAGATTATTTATAAAATTTCATATTTTTCAGTTATTTTGGTTTCTATATCAATTATGCCTTATCCAGTTATGATATTCATGTTATTTATTAAATGGAATGTGTTTCCAGCTATATACTTTTATATATTTATTATGCTTTGTTGATTCATGATAGAATTTGTTATACTTAACCCCTACTGAGCATTTGAGCTCACTAATATTTAGTTTCCTTTCCTCATGATTCCATGAAGTGTATAATGAATGATATGAAAGAATATGAAAAGGGGAATAATGATATTCTTGAAAATGATTATGTTATAATTTTTGTATTAAAATATAATGTAATAATATATTATATATCTATTTTACTAGGACTCTAAAACTATTTAGTCTTTTAGGATGTGATTTCTTGTTTCCTATAACAATGGAATAAAGAAGGCATCAACTCAAAGCTATTGGATTAAGGGATTCTATAGTTGGTATAAGAGTATACTTATTAGAAACCTTTGGAACTATATTTAAGAAAAAATATATTATATATAAAAACACAACTATATAAATTGAGGCTATGCATAGAAGTATATCCCAATGTTTTGGTAATTTTTATATTTTATGGTTTTTCTTAACACTACATCCTTGTATAGAAACAAAAAGAGGATGTAGTTCTATAGTAGATGAACTTAGGGGTAATAACTCAGAAAATGGTGCATTGGGATTGACCTAATCATCACCTTGTTCATGGAAATAGGGATTACTACTCACCTAGTTTGACACTCTGTGAGGATATGATTTGGATCATTCACATTTTGCATATAAAAAATTATGATGTATTTGAGTAGATGATGTCAATTAATGACTAAGGTTAACCCTGAGACCTAGAAAGTACCTATGCTAAAATAAACTGGATGATGTATTCGTAAAAATATTTTTAACATTGGTGTTTAGTTATATGAATTATGAATCATCTAAGGATATTGTTAAATTTAAGAAACATATATATCTTAATTAACTTAAGAGTTGTGGATACTATAATGGGTTATTAGTTTATGATTTAAAATATTTTCAAATATATATACATCCTTTTAGGTTTTATGTGATGAGATTATTCTAGGATTAAAGGCATTTTGGGGAAATTTATGGAATGTATATATTTAATTGGAAATTTTATTTCAGGAAAAATTACTATAAATTTTATAGACATAAGTTTAATGGTACTGATAACCATTAGGGTTAATATGATCATTAATGAAATTTTATTAATATTAAAATAAATTTATTAGACATTCTGGGAAAAAATAAGCAGTATTGAAATCCTTATTAAAAGGTTATTTAATTATTAATTTTATTTCAAGGATGTCCATCATATTGATTTGGGGAAATTATATGAATTATGACAATATAATGTACAAAAAGGAAAACCTATATTCAGGGTGAGAACTCATCACATTTAGAAAGTTGGTGGGGCATGAACCCATGATTGGAGGAATATAAGGGTTTAGATTACCATTTGTATGTGTAATGTCATGTTTAATATGTTATTAGTTAGATGATTTAAAAATATTATTTATGAACCAATGGTGTTACTTTTGAGTTTTAGAGATTAATTTATAATATTGGATATCATGTAATAAACGTATTATTATTTTTAGATATTTAGTGATAGACATAAATACTAGTAAATGTTTTATGGATCTTAAAAAGATTTAAAAGTGGATTTTATTGATTTAGGCATAAAAATATGTTTTGGATATTCATTTCATGGAGTAAGGCTTTAAATAGAAATTGATCAAATTACAACAAAAAGATGAAATTTTCCTTATTAAATATAAATATATCATGTAAGTATATTTCCTTATAGTCTTAAATAGATAAATTTTTCCTAAACATTAGTAAAAGGATATTGAAATAAAAATTGTGTCATATTACATTCATATCTGGTGAATCTAATGGTCTTTTAAATAATCACATATTTATTTCTTTTATGGCCATCACATTCCCATGATAATTTACTTTATTGTGATAAATGACCACAATCACTCCCAAAAATGATTTATTATTTTCCAATATGTCTATATCTTCACTTTTCACGACAATTTTCATACGTAGAAACACAATAATGTGTTATTCCATAGGAAGTAGATACTTATGTTTCTCTCTTATCAAGAGTATATTTTTTAACTCTTTTTATGATATAGGATTTCAAAAATGAATTTTCAAATATAAAAAACATGATTACCAATTTAAATAATGAATTTTGGGGATAAAATGAAATTTAATTGGAAACAATGTAACACCCCAAAATTCTAAAATAAGAATATTTCATTTGATAGCGTATATGACATGGAACACCAAGATTAGATGAAAATATAACACTTTGAGATGTTATTATATAAATATTTTTAAATAAATTAAATCTATAAAATTAATTTTATTACATGCAATGATGATTTGAGCTTACATTACATGCAATACTATGCTTATCTTGTGTTATACGAAATACTATGTTTAGTTTATGTTACACACAATACTGTGTTTAAACCAAATTTGTTATATAATTGAAATATTATTATTTAATGTAATATTTATCACCTAGAATTTGGAATGGAAGATATTAATACAAGCAGCTACATTAAGAAAATTATTGTCATATGTTGATAATAAATAAAATAAGAATCATTTAAAAGAAAAAAAATGTTTTTTAAACTGTCTTTTCCCTAAAAGATGGTTTAGTCGTGCTTTACATAAATAAATAAAAATTAATTTTTATCAATGTTAGAAAATTTATATGATAAAATGAACTTAATTTTTTAATTATAATATCAATATTATCTTGGGTTGACTTTTTAGGCATTTTTTGAAATGTTTCACTTTTCATTAAATAGCGAAAAATACTAAATTATAATTGAAAACTACTTTTTACATTAAATTGTTAATAAAGCCAAATTATATATGGAATTGGTATAAAAGTAAAATTAGTGCAATTATATTTATATGAATCCAATTTTTGTAATTGATTTCATTTTCATATTTAATTTTTAGTTATAAACATTGTAATCATTTGATCATTTTCTCTTTGAAAACCTGCATTCATATCGCATCTGAGAGATTAATTTCAAATTAAAAATATCCATTTTTGTGAATGGAATTTTAAAAAATGGATTTAATATTTGAAATAATAGTAATTTATAATTTATAGTATGTTAAACATATTTTTTTAACCAAAATTAATATTGAAAAAATTAAAAATTAATTACTATGGTTAAGGTAAAATTATATTTACCATGGGGTTAAACAAATCGGATAAGGGTTAAAATTACCATCCAACTTTTCCAAATACTATTTTATGGAAATATTTCCATTTTATAATTCCAAATTTATAATTTTAGTCCTTTTTTATAATTTCTCATGTAAATTACTTTAACATTTTGGATTCTTTGGGGAAATTTCCATGTAATTTCCAAGAGGTATCACTTTCCCCACTAATAAAAGGGAACTCCCTACACTCAATTATTTACACATAAAATAAATTTTACATGACCAAAACCTAACCAATTCTCTCCCCAACATACTTAATAATATCTTAGAGCAATATTGTTTCCCAAATGACCACACATAATGTCATTAAGAGGAAATCCAAAGGTGGTTTCTATTTGAGAAGGTAATTAACTTAACAAAGCTCTTTGAGGTCATTTCTTATTTTTCTATAAAAAATTATTTCATAAAACATAATATCTAATAAAAACAAAATCTACTATAATAATATATGTTATTTTTTTAGGTTGTAATAATTATCTATCTCCAATTTCTTCAAGTGGGTTATGAATTCATCATTCTTATGTGTGAAAAAATATCATCTCTTAAACTAAAGTCATTTATTTTTCCATTACCACAACTCATGGTTGGATATAATGATATATTTTCCAAATTTATATTATATTTAAAATTTTATTATAGTTATTTAATTTTTTTATCACAAATAAAATTTTTACATTCTCTGCCATTTAAAATACGATAACATCACTTGGGTCTATAGTGGACTACCACAATACGAAGCACTGTGATTTGTTCCTTAATTACACATTACATGGAATATAATAAGGATAAATTTAATGAAGATATGTGATATATATTATATTATATTAATTTTTTAGTTTAATATATTACCAAATTCCATACCATTTCTCTCATTAATGCAATGGTATCTTTGCCTATGTGCACGTACGACCTACCTTCTACAGAAATAAATGCGATTCATTTTCCATTTTGAACATTCATAAATGGTTTTAATAATGTATGTAACAAATAAGTATTATAATTATAAAATTAATATAATTATAAAGAATATTTATCTATATTATATGAAAATGAACTAGAACTCTCTTGACAACACGTGAATTAGAAAACAAGGCCATTGATACACGAAATAATTAAAATAATGACATATTATTACCAATGTTCTTGTAAAACGTTATAAAAAGATCATATATGATATAATATATATGAATTTGGTTTTGTTAAAAATTATTAACATATTATTACAATATATAGGAGTTTAAATCGCATTCAACTAAATGAATTTGTGAGGTAAGGGATTTCTTAACTCAATTTCCACTGATTCGGTTAAACTAATACATTGTTTATTATTTCATGATTATATTATGATTGTAATTACTTTTGATTATATTTTTTTATTTAAAATTGTTTTTTTTGTAAACATAATTTATTCATTAATTAATTCTCACTTCTATGTTTTGATAATTTCAATATTTTATATCACAGTCACATTCTAATCGATATTTTTTATTCTAGAATATCAGCTAAATGAAATTACATGACCATTTCCAAAAAAAATAATTAATTTTTTCCTTCTATATGCCTTTATCATATTTTGATGTAATTATACAATATTTTTATTCTTTAATATATAAATAATTGTGAAAATTTTTTTAATAAAATTTGACTTCAATTATCTCATCAGTCGGAAACCTGTTTTCTTCCAAAACAATTATTTAGAAAGTAAGAAATAATTTTATCCTTTTCAAAAAGATTTATTAAATAAATTTTTACTTATTTTACTTATTATAATTTGTTTTCAAATGAAAAATTTATCCTTTTCAGAATAATTCATATTTGGATTTAACTGTAAATGTGACTGGAATCTTCATGTTATATTCCAAACATGGAACATTTCTAATCATTTTACATTTATAAATGAATTATTCCTTAAATATTAATGGATGTAAAGTATTACCCAACTTCATGTACTTATTTTACATGAAGTTTATTTTTTATGTTTATGGGGATCTACTAAAAAATTAAATTTCATTTTCAGAGAAAAGAATTTTCAAAATGTTTTATGATTTATAAATATAATTTTTAAATGAAAAGGATATTTTCCTCAAAAAATTTTCAAAAAATATTATTATTAATAAACATCAAAAAATCCTTTATTTTACTTATACTACCATTGTAATATATTAAGTTGTATTTTCTTAATACTTCCTTTGGATGGTTTATGTTTATTTTGACCGATGATAGTATTCAAATTCACATCCATGATTCATTTTTGTATCCATTAACTTCTCTATGAAATATTAGCAATCATATGATAATTGTATATTAAATATTCTTAAAATATCCATAAAATTTATCATGGACATGATTAGTAATTAAACATTATATCATTTATACATATGGTTTTTTGTATTGAAAGTTATTTTATTGACTGGGAAAATATTCATAAATCTATATTCATTTCTCAATAAAGATATTTGATGATATGAAACATTTCCATGAATTAAATCAATTATTTTTTATGTAAGGAATTATTTGTACATGAAATACATTGGTGGGGCCCAATTAATGATATCACCACTATGAATGAATAGTCTCATAGGATGAATCATTTGTATTTACTATATAAAATGGGTTTCTAACCATTAGTTTCAAATCATCATGTAAATGGTCTTGATAGTAAAGATGTCATATTAAATAGAAATATGGGATCAAATAATTATGCATTTCCTTCATTTATAATTAATTTATTAATATCCTTGATATTTTTATGAAGAAATTTTCATTATATTCAACTCATTTTCATCATATTGGTTAAATAGAATATGTTTTTAGTTATTTACTAGGCTATATTGATTATTATTTATCCAATTATAATAGTCATGATATTTGTTATATAGAATGTGTTTCAAATAATTTATCATTTCATATTGGTGATTATTATTGATTTATTATATATTATCTTACACTTAAAAAAATATGAGTATTTTATCTCACCAATATTATGCTTCATTTCCACAAGATTTCATGAAGTTTAATATGTAAGATATAAAATAATTAACTATAAGGAATAATTATATTATTCAAAAAGAATATTTTGTAATTTGTTTATTAAAATATAATGTAAGACTAAAATTGGTGTCTATTTTAACAAGACTACTAAACTCTTTGGTCCTTCGATATATGAATACATATAAATTATGCCAATGTAATAAATCAAGCACCAACTCTAAGCTACTAGGTTCAAGGGATACGAGTTTTTATTAGAGGAATTTTAATAAAATCATTTTAAACTATCTTTAGAAAAATATTGATTATATAGCATAAAACGATGATAGTATTTGAGTCCTGGTGTAGAAAAACATCCCAATTATTCTTTATGGTTGAGATTATTGAGTTTTTCAAATAAATATTTCCTTATCTTGATACTAAAAGAATGCATTATTTTGGAACAGATGTACTTATGGGTAACATCCTATAAATGGGAGTATAGGGCCAGACCTAATTATCACCTGGTGCATGACAATGGGCCTTACAGTGCACTTGGTTTGATACTTCAATGGGATATGTCTATCATAATTCAAATTTTCATTACAAACAATTATGAAAGGTTTGAATAAATGATAAAAATGACCATCCAAGTTTATCCCTCTGACCAATGAAGAACCTTTGTTGAAATAAAACAGATGTTGGTTTCATAGGAAGCATTTTACTAATGGAATTTGGTTATATGGACTATGAAACATCTAAGGATTGCATTGAATTTAAGAAAAATATATGTTTGTATTGACATAATAGATACATATACCATAATGAGTTATAATTTTATGAATGAAAATATGTTCAGATACTAAAACAACTATTTTTTGTTTTCTGTGATGATATAATTCCAAGATTAAGGAAATTCTGGTGAAATTTATGGAACGTATATGTTATAGGGGAAACATTTTTTGATTAAAAATGGATTTATATTTTATAGATATAATATCAGTGGTAGTGATAACCTTTAGGATTAATGTGATCATTAATGATATTGTAATAATGCTCAAATAAGAGTAATAGACTTTTTGGAAAAAATTGAATTGAATTGAAAACCATTTTAAAATTATTATTTAATGATTAATTTTATTTCAATGATATAAATCATATTTTTTGGGGAATATTATAGAAACTATAAAAATATAATTTAGAAAAATGGACAACTTGTATGTTGGGTTACAACCTATTTCATCTCGTAAGGTTGTGGGCCTGAATACATGATAAATGGATAACGATGGTTTGGCACCTAAAAATTTCATATGTGGGTTCTTGGTTAATATGTAATTAGATAAACAATTTGAAAAATAAATATTAATGATAAACCAGTGGTGTTAGTTTATATGTTTATATATTAGTTTATTATACTAGATAAATTGTGCTAAACATATTGGTTTTAGAAAACAATCACAGGAAAAAGAAAAAACTTGTCAACCTTGTAAAATCTTATGATCTATTAAAAGTGAATATCAGTGCTTCAGGAATCAAAAAAATTATGTTTGGGTATTAATTTCTTGGAGTAAGTGATGAATATGAAATTGATTGAAGCAAAACCAAAGAAAAAAATTGTTCCAATGAAATTGAAATTTATCAAGTGATTATATCTCCTTAAATTCTTAGATATTAATTGATTTTATCAACATTAATAAATGGTTCTTGAAATCAAAATTTCATCCAATTAAATTCATATCTAATGAATCTGATGGCCTTTTAAATCAAAAATGATTTATGGTCTTCAGGACCTTAACATTCCATTAATCAATTAATTTATCATCATCAATAATATTAATCACTATCTATAATTATTTATGATTTTCCTCCATGTTCAAATCTTCTCCTTCCACTAATGTTTTCCTATATGGTAACCTAGTTATGTGTTATTCTATATGACCTTGGTAATTTTCTTTCTCTTTTATCAAGAGGATATTTTATTAATACTTTTTATGATTTTATTTCTAAAAAAATTAATCTCCATATATAAAACCCTTAATTACTAAGATAAACATTTAATTGTGATCATACAATTATATTTAATATGGGGACAAAGTAACACCCCAAAAATCAAAAAGAAGAACACTTCAATCAATAATGTATATGACACACGACACCAAGAATTGAATGAAATATAACACCCTGAGGCTTTATGATATATATATTTAAAAGTAAAATAAATATATTAAAAACATTAATTACATGAAATTAAAGGTTTATCTTGTGTTATACACAACATTTTGTTTACCTTGTGTTATATGTAATACAGAGTTTAGCTTGCAAAACACACAATACTGACCTAAAACAAAAAGTGACATATTATTAAAATATTATCATTTAATGTGTTGGCTATCACCTAGACTTTGGAATAGAGTATATAAATAGTAATACTAAATTATAAAAATTATGGCCATCTATTGAACACAAATAAATTGATAATCATTTAAAATAAGAAAAATTATATATATATATATATATATATTTCTTAAAAGATAAATTAGTCGCGCTTTATGCACATAAATTATCATTAATTTTTAGAACTTTTAAAAAATTATTTGATAAAATTATCTTCATTTTTGAATAAAAATATAAAAATTAGATTATGGTGAATTTTTGTGCATTTTTTAAAATGTTTAATTTCACATTGAAAAGTGAAAAATAGTGATATTTAATTAGAAATTTCATTTTTGTTTAAATTATTATTAACCATCCCATCCTCATCATCTAAGAATGTATCCCGAATTATTATAATGTTTGAAAACGTGGTTAACATATCAATTATAACCCATACTATATCGCTGCCTCGAGGGGATCTTGGAAAACCCATCAAAAAATACATGGTGACATCATTCCATTTCAACTCAAGAATGGATAGAGGCTGGTCATGGAGCTCTACATGGTCCTATCCTCATTCATGATACTTCATAACAAGTTTAGTTGATTCAAAATTGTTTAGATACAAATCATTCAAGGTGGAATTCTTATACAGACCTTCATTGTAGACATCAAGAGTTTCAAGTGTGACATCATGTCTTTCTATATGTATCACCTAGATTTGTTCATTGATGAAATTAGAGATAGATAAATTTATCAACTCCTAATGTTGGGTATTTTTGAGATAGTGGGGAGAGTTGGTCTGATAGCCAATCAGTTACAGTTACCTTATAAGTATAATTACATGCATTATTTCTTCCATGTATCAAAACTTCAATTGTAACATGGTAACTCGTCTCATTGG
This sequence comes from Viscum album, assembly GCA_963277665.1. Taxonomy (NCBI): domain Eukaryota; kingdom Viridiplantae; phylum Streptophyta; class Magnoliopsida; order Santalales; family Viscaceae; genus Viscum; species Viscum album. Next base: position 1,696,862,656 of record OY728138.1, on the reverse strand, counting down.
TTTGGCCATATGGATATTGAGCTAGAGGCGGATGCGTTCTTCGAGGAGAATCTAGTTCATATCATTAATGGGAGCATAAATTATCTTTGATACAGGTCACTTCCTTTGGTCCAAGTGTTATGGTTGTATAGATGATTTTATGATGAGACATACGAGTTGGAATCTTATCTACATGTTAAGTTGTTGGAATAGTTCCTAGAAGATATTTTACTACCATCGAAAGGGAAACTCATGGATTATTCTTCTTAATGACTGGAGGTTGTAATGTCGTGGATTTTTACCGTGGTATGGACCATTAGTTTATGGTTTTAATTCTATTGTTTTAACATATTAATGATGCCTAAGGGAGTAAAATAGGTTTTGAAGTTGTTCATGTCTTGTTCAGAGCCTGGATCACTGAACATTAAAAGTGCAGACTGAGCCAAATGGATAGTAGAAACCATAAAGCCCATCCCACACAGTATTTCTAACTGTGAAACTTATGTTATTGGTTATTTAGGGGATAATGGTTTTTCTGTAACCATGTGATCCTAGATGCATGTCCGTGTGGTGCTACATGCCTCTTGGACAGAGGTCATTCGCATGGTTGGTGCACAGTTTGTCCAACCACACACCACTATATATGTGGGTAAAATCCCCATATCTCTTTAATGAACATAATATTCAATCCCCTATTATTATTATCTTTTTATACAATGGGTGCCTCCTCCTCTCCCATGAATGTGATCCCTCCTTCACTCCTCCTAGATTCATTTCTATCTCCTTCTTCAATGCATTAAATCTCTCATTATTGGAAGCATTAGAACGCTTGGGGTATTATATACATTTCAATTTATTTCTTTCTTTATCCTTTACTTATCCTATATATTGATCTATTTTGGTGATACCAAAATTTCCATATTATTAGGGTGTCATATAATTTCTTTGATTTATCTAATTCTATCTGTATTCTAGCCTCAACAACGGATGAGTGGGGTGATACTACAAAAAGGTAGTTGTCAAGATATTTCCATATTATTTTACTTCTTTCTAAGGGTTTCATCATTGCACCGTGCACTAGAACCTTCTAGTAACACATATAATATGATAATATATTAAATTAAACATCTTTCCATTTCTGGAATGAACTAAAGGAGTAGTGAATCACAACTAAGGGTGATCACTTTAACCTAATCCACCTAAATCGGTGTGTATTCCAATTAGTGTCCTTCTTTCCATATCACAGATGGTTGACCACTTATTTAGGTGTAAGTAACATTTAATGAAGGATTTAAACTGGTGAATTTAATTTTAATTGAGATAATTTGGTAGGCCCCTATTTTCCCTCTTATCTTGATTCTTATTCTTATACACATTTTCTTATAGTTATTTTCTTATTAAAGTTATTTTAATTCTATATAATTTTTCATCATGTAAATGTTTCAGAGCATTTTTCATTTTTAGGCTTTATTCATTATTGGTTATACCTCATGCTTTTATCATATACCTTGTTCCCTTTTCCTTGTGCCTTACAAATATTTGATGTCAAGTAATTTTTTCCATATGTCTTATTCTATAGTTTATTGGATTAAATTTTATAACATGGATTACTTGTTTAACATGTTATATTGAAATAGTTATTGATTATATGTGAATATAAATTTCAACCCTTACATTATTATGGTTCAAGAGTGAATATGGGTCCCTACATAAGGACTTCATGGATGACCTCACGATGCTTGGCTTGGATCTACATGACGTGATGAAAATGACCCTTTGATTTCCTTTGATGGGTTCTCTGGGAATATTTAAATATACACTTGGGTGACACTAGTTACTTAGGGGAGAAACCATCGATGAGATTATTTGAAAGATGGATACGCTATGCCTAAGGTGATACTTGGTCCCTGATGAGAGATACCTGGTATAGAATCAGAGTTTACTATTCCATGACGGATATAGGGGACGCAATTACGGGTTTCTTTGGATAGACTTGATGGAATTGGTTATATGAGAAGATCCTTCAATGACTCTCAAGATTCTATATGGATCACCTTAGATGGGATTATGATGATGTATTGAATTTTACAGTGTGTTTATCTTATTGATATGTGATTCTTCTTATTTGAATTATGAAAATCCTTGATTGATATTCCTGGGATGTAACTACCAAGACAAATCACATGCTTGGGGTCAGTCTGCACTTGTTATTAAACATATTATGACACAAATACATACAAATTTACTTCTACAAGTATCCTTGGATCAGACATACGACATAAGATGAAGTAGATATAATCCGTTGAGTATCCATTTTGGAACTCATGATGAAGTTTTATATGTTTTATTATTTAACGGGTTTCTTTTACAATTTAATATTTCAAGTTATTCATTTATATTTCATGAAACAGATTTTCCTAGATTTATTGGTGCTTACCTACTTTGATTATATCTCACACCCTTCAGGGAACGCCTTTGGTACCCAAGCGTGATTCAAACATACATGTATAGATAAAGGTATGTGGCTTTCTTTTGTATATTTATTTATTCTTTTAGGATGAATTATGGGAGAAAGGGACCGATCTTATTCTCCTAATTGTAGTAGTCCCATTTATTGGGGTTTTTTTATTTTGTTACTATGTGGTATATGCGTGTATCCCATGTAACCCTTGCACACTTATGTATAGTAACATGATTTCACGACCCACTCCCACCAAAGATGCCCCTCCTGATCTGGAAATGGTGAAAGGGAGATAATGACCCCTGAGTCCCCCCTCCAGTAGGCCCCGGGGTAGAGATTAGCACCAAGGGTTTTAGTTTTCATAAATATGGGAGGCATTACCCTTTTTATTATTTAAGATCGGGAAATAGGACAAGTCAACCACCAAAAAGGAAAAGAATAAGTGTATAGAAATAAACCCAAACCAATCCCACATGCATGTTTAAACAATTTTATAACAAGGTGAAAGTACAAGAAAGCTCAAAGTACAATACCAAAAGAAAACAAGAGTACAACAACTGCAACAACTCCAACTGTCCGACTAGTAGGGTCCCGCACGGCCCTGGTAGTCCTCCTGGAAACCTGAAAGTAAACGTAGGTTGAGCATACAAGTATACTCAGTAGAGAAACCTAAAGCTCCCGTGCACAAGTGGGGAGACATTGTAATGTCTCGTGAGAACAACAGAAGAAACCTAGAAAGGACTTCTATCCACCCAACCTCACTAGCCACACTCACCAGAAACACAATCAAAAAAGGTAGTTGTATATAAGAACATGAGTATTGGGTACCCCGCACCATTTTCCACTAGTTAGATGCTCTTCCTAACGGTGAACGTCCTGATGCTACCACACTCTTCCCGCCCACACACACTTGGGCCTCACCACCACACATCCCGCCCGCACACACCTGGGCCTCACAACCACGTATCCCGCCCACACACACCTGGGCCTCACAACCACACATCCCTCCTGCACACACCTGGGCCTCACAACCACGTATCCCACCCGCACACACTTGGGCCTCACAACCACACATCCCGCCCGCACACACCTGGGCCTCACAACCACGTATCCCGCCCAAACACACCTGGGCCTCATCCCAAAGGTTCTTGGGAAATAGTAAAACATGCCTGAAGAGTCCTGGGCTAAAAACCACCCCAATCAAATCCTACCCAAAGAGTCTTGGGTGTAAGGTCGCCTCAAGCCATCACAGCATAGGGAAGAAGGAGCAGGAAGGAGCTAGTATCTAAGTGGAAAACACCCTCTCCCATGAAATGAGGGTGTTCGGCACTAAGTGATCAACATGGGTGGGGTGCGATAAAACACAAAAGATATAGATACATATATGTATACCAAACACATGGCCCAGCCTGTGGATTCTAAACAGAGAAACTGATCATGTGCCTCGGCACTGTTACTACGAAGTATGCATACCACAAACAACCCCAACCCCATTTCGATTTTCATGTTCCAACAGAATCTGTTTACTAGTTCTTTAACCACTGGGAAACTATCCACAACCAACCACAACAATCATTCGTAAAGCATCTCCCTTCCATCCACAAATCAAGTAAGGAAAACACAAGCACAACAAGACAAGTCCCTTATTAAAAACCAACCATCCTCATTGCTTATTATTCCCATTCCATCGCCATGACCCACAATTTATTAACACTTCCACTTTTCATTTATTATTCACAACCCATAGTCCGTTCACATTCAAACCCATCCCTAAAGGCCCGCTTCCAACCACCATAACCACAAACACACCGAAACTCATACATCATTATCCATTTAACATCATTTACCGCAGCCCTACTGCATGTTCTATTCGTAACAACCCAGGATTTACCCATCCCTTTCACACACAAGTAACCAAGACAAAACCCACATTTTCATTATTCCATTTAGTTTAACCGGGGTGATCACACAAGGGTTCCTGATTTTAATCAGGCAACATTACGTGATTAATTAATTTCCACATTCAACGAAGTTTCCATCCACAAAAACTGTCTAGAAAGATAGGGAAACATTTAATTGCACAAGAAAAGGCCCCCAATGACCGTGATTTTCAGTAGGCATAAGCCTATTCAATTCACAACATAATATCGCAGGATATAAATAATGTAACTGCATTCACAACTTCCCATCCCCATTATATAAACCAGTTATTGTGTTCATTAAACCAGTTCAAAAGTGTTTCACGTAAACAAGAGGACACCCACCCCTCATGATGCACAAATTTACAGAGATGAAGGTATGATCCCTACCTCAACAGGTTCTGATCAGAATGCTCCCCCGGATCAACTTTAGAAGAGGTCTGTCGGCGTCCGTCACTTTTGTCGAGTCCCGGAAAAACCTACTAGGGTGGAAGTTGGAAACTAAAGGCCGAAGTAAAGACAACCAATCCAATCTCGGAAGTTCCTCCTCGTCGTTACGATCCTGTGGCCACTGACGGATCATAAATCAGAGCTCGGATGAAGAAGTTATGGATGAAAAGGAGCCTTCGAGTCTCTTGGGAGAGCTCTGCTCACAGAAATGGGGAGGAGAGGGGTGAGTTGGAAAAGAGGAGGGGACCCCTCCTTTTATAGGCATGAAAATAAAAAGTACACAGAGTTTAATTTATGGTACATGGCGTGTACTCAGCCATTTCACACGGTTACCACGCTGATTCCAACACGGCTCTGTGACTGTTGACTGGTCAACACACGATTTGAAGGTAACACATATGTGGGGAGAGACTACAAGGCGTGTAGTTTGGGGTACACGGCGTGTACCAATTTATTTCATAAGGAAAGTAAACGACCTTGAACACGGGGTATACCCATCGAGGGGGTACACTGCGTGTACGTATTGAGTCAAAATTCCTATTTTGACTTTTATATCTTATTTTGAAAATCACAAATGTCATTTTTCATGTTTATCGTATCGTACTGACTATACTGATCATATTGTTCATGCTGATCATACTGATCATGCTGATCATACTGATCATGCTGATCATACTGATCATGCTGATCATACTGATCATGCTGATCATACTGATCATGCTGATCATTATGATCATGCTGATCGTACTGACCATGATGATCGTACTGAACATGATGATCGTACTGATCATGATGATCGTACTGACCATGCTGATCGTACAGATCATACTGATCGTACTGACCATGACAATCGTACAATGCTGATCGTTCTGACCATGCCAATCGTACAATTCTAATCATACTGAATATGGAAATTTCATTGACTCTGCTACTCATATCATTCATTACATACTTGTTTTGGTACTTAGTCAATAACACATGTTTCATATAAATCGTACTCATGATTTATCTTCTTCATATATCTTGTTTTAACTAATACGATGTCGTTGAGTTAGTTACAAACTAATCAAAAAGTTTTCGTGCTTTCTATTTCAATATGACTGATATGATGCCAGGTGTGCAAGTCCCTCTGATTTTTCCGGAGAAATATGACCGTTGTAGGAGATGTGACCGTTGGAACCCAAGGCCTATAAATAGGAGGTCATTTGAAGCTGAAAGAGATAGACTTTTGGAACAACTGCGATACTCTACTTCTAGAGAGAGACACTGTGACTTCTCTCATCTTCTTTGTGCGCCTGATCATCGTATTAAGGGATTTAATGTAATTAAATGAAAGAGTTGTCGATTACCTACAAAATCGAGGGCTGTCGGGGATAGGCAGATGGACGGTCCGATCATCGTATCGAGGGTTGTCGAAGATAGGCAGACGGACGGTCCGATCATCGTATCGAGGGCTTACCAAGGTGTTGGTGAGACAGACCTTTATCCTAGGTGAAAGGACAAGCCTTCTCTTTGGGTCAAAATAATTGTAATACTTTTACTTTTCCGTTGCTGCTTGTATTAGAAAGGAATTTATTGTTTCTTTTCTTCTTTACATATTCAATTGTAATTGTTTCAATTACAATCATTCTATTACATATTGTATTGATTGATTCTATATTCTTTAAGGTAGATTCATTCATCTTTATATTACTCTGATTATTCTTTTCAACTCGAATACAATTGTTTTACATTTCATTAGTATTACATTACTTCATACCTTTTTATTCAATACAATTGTGGTTGTCTAAATTGTATTAGTTTAAGATATTTTAAACTAATCTATTTATGTGTTTAAACTCTATGTTTTTAAACCTACAATTCACCCACCCCCCTATTGTATTGTTCCATCTAATATTCATATAAATCTACATATCTGATCCAACAGTACTCACACTACACGACGTGTAGTTTCAAAATTCTGGAAAGTGTGGGAAAAGTTCATTTTACCCTATAGAACACTTCGTGGCCTTCTTTTTGACAATGTAATGGGCCGGGGAGGTCAGGTCCATTACATCATATACCTATTAAAACATTCTCTTCCCCGAGAATTCAAAAACCAACCCAGAGGAACCCAACAAGATACCTATTAGGGTTATCGTTATAACAGGAACCCAACCAACAACCCTAATCATATGTGTTATGAATTCCTTCTCCTATGTCGAGATATTATCCGCTTTAGCCGTCACTGACTCACCTGCACTAGTTTAATCACATCCTCATTAATGCGTCTCGATTAAGAATTGGGTCTTCCCACTTTCATACATTAGGATTTTTTTTCAACTTGCACTACCCCCAACACTACACAACCAACCCACTGCCTGAACATGTGGTATGTGGAAATTCCTTCTCCTATGTCGAGATATTATCCGCTTTAGGCGGCACTGTCTCACCCGCATGGGTTCAATCGCATCCGCATTAATGTGTCTTGATTAAGGATTAGGTTTTTTCCTTTTTCCCACATATACGGACATGCTACACACTTCCAGAGAACAAGGAAACAAAAGGTATCACATGCGACAATCCAAGCATTCCATATATCAAAGGTACAGAGTATTACATCAACACAAAGCTCAGAAAAGAAAAGGGAAAACACAAGTCAAAACAACTCCGGGTCCTGAGTGTGCATCTGGGTATCCCGCTCCCAAGTGCTCTTCTCGAGACGCCATGCCTCCACAACACACGAACAAATGGAATGGTTCATCCATGGAGCACATTCTCTTTACGATCCTCGATTCTGACTGGTCGTTCCTTAAAGATCACTTCGTCTCCCATATCTAACTCTCCCTAGTCTATAATGTGAGATTAGACATGTAAGTATCGACGAACCTGGGAGATGTGGAAGACGTCATGAACCTTCTCCAACTGAGGTGGCAGGGCCAGCTGATATGCCACCTCTCCGACTCACCTCAGCACCTCGAAAGGTCCGATGAACCTAGGGGAGATTTTACTCTCCTTCCTGAACCTCCGCTTCCCCCGTCGAGTGGAAACCTTCAAGAACACATATTCTCCAACCTCAAACACCAAAGGCCTCCTCCAACGATCATCATAAGACTTCTGTCGGTCCTGAGCTTCTTTCATCCTCTCATGTACTATCTGGACTTTCTCTGTGGTGCTCTGTACTACCTCTAGCCCAAGAGAACCTGTCTCAGCAATCTCTGCCCAGCAAATGGGTGAACGACATGGTATTCCATACAGAGCCTCAAACGGTTCCATGCTAATAGTGGACTGGAAGCTGCTGTTGTATGAAAACTCTACGAAAGGCAAGTGTCGTACCCATGATCCTATGAAATCCAGAACGCATGCTCGCAGCATGTCCTCCAATGTCTGGATAGTCCACTCTGTCTGTCCATCTGTCTTGGGGTGGAAAGAAGTGCTAAGGAAAAGCTGGGTGCCAAAAGCATGATGTAACCCCATCCAGACTCGTGAGGTAAACCGAGTATCCCGATCTGAGATGATAGTATTTGGAACTCCATGAAACCACACAACCTCGCCTACGTACCTCTGTGCTAAGGTACGCACCGGTCCAGACTCCTTAATTTCTATAAAGTGAGCTGATTTTGTCAGTCAATCCACCGCTACCAAGATAGCATCATAACCACCCTGATCTCTGGGTAGTCCTGTGACGATGTCCATTGAGATTTCATCCCACATCCACTTGGGGACATATAAAGGATGCAACAAACCACTAGGAACACGGTGTTCATCCTCCACTTGCTGACACACTAGGCATTCAGACACAAACTCTGCCACTTCCTGTTTCACCCCAGGCCACCAAAACTATTCCCTCAAGCCTCGGTACATTTTTGAAACTCCTGGATGTACCGCTAAGGCTGAGCTATGGAACTCACGGATAACTCCCTCACGCATTGTTTCTGGGATAAACATCCTTCCCTAAAAAATAATCTGATGTCGGCTGTCCTCTGACCATCCTTTTGGAGCATTCCCCCGATCGATACGATCCTGCATCACTTCCACCTCAGAGTCCCTCCCACTGAGACTCTTCCACTTGCTGCACAAGGAGTATTGCTCTGTCATCTGAAACAAGCAGCCTCTAACACCTTCTACCCTAGCATCCAAGTGAAAGTTATCCAACTCTCCCATCGATTTCCAAGCATCATCGGATTCCCGAACCACTTCCTTATGAGACTTCCTGCTCAGGGCATCAGCCCCAAGGTTTCCCTTACCTTCTGTGTAAGAGATCTCAAAGTCATAGTCTTAGAGGAACTTGACCCATCTCTGATGCCGTATGTTCAGGTCACGCTGTGAGAAGATATAACACAGGCTCTTGTGATCTGAGAAGACCACAAAGTGCTCCCCAAAGAGGTAATGTCACAACAACTTCAGTGCGAACACTACTGCTGCAAGCTTTAGGTTATGGGTGGTATAGTTACGCTCGTGAGGGCGTAACTACCTAGACCCATAACAGATCACTCCCTTATTATGCATCAGCATGCACCCCAGACCAAGGCCAGAAGCATCACAAGACACCTCATACAACAACCCTTCCTCTGGAAAACAGAGTATAGGAGCACTGACCGAATTCTCCTTCAGGTAGTCGAAAGATTTCTTGCACTTCTCGCTCCATAGGAAGACTAGGTTCTTCCTAGTCAAAGTTTTCAATGGAGTAGCAACTCAAGAGATGTCTGAAACGAACCTCTGATAGTAACTTTTTAACCCCAGGAAACTACGAACATTTTTCACGCTCTTGGGTGCCGCCCAAGAAACAACTACCTCCACCTTCGATGGATCCACTAACACTCCATGCTAAGACACCATGTGCACAAGGAAGTGTACTTCTTGCATCAAGAACTTACACTATGACAACATCCCATAAAGCTGGTGGTGTTGAATGACTTCTAAGACTTCCCTAATATGCTCCAAGTGCTCCTCCTCTGATCTTGAGTAGATCAGGATGTCATCGATAAAAACAACGATGAACTGGTCCAGAAACTCTCGGAAGACAAAGTTCATAAGTCACATGAACATAGTCGGTGCATTCGTAACTCCAAACAGAATCACTAAAAACTTGAAGTGCCTATAGCTGCACCTGAAAGATGTCTTTGAGATGTCACTGTCCTTTACCCTCAGCTGATGATATCCAGATCATAGTTCCATCTAAGAAAACCAACCTGCTCCCCTCAATTGGTTGAATAGATCATCTCTCCTTGGAATGGGGTAACGGTTCTTGACCGTTACCTGGTTCAACCTTCGGTAGTTTATGCATAGCCTGATACCACCATCTGCCTTCTTCAAGAACAAAACTGAAGCACCCCATGGTGATACGCTGGGTTGAACAAAACCCTTCTCCATCAGATCGTCAATCTAAAATCGCAACTCCCGCAACTCTGAAGTTGCCATCCTATAAGAGGACATCGAAATCGGACGGGCACTAGGCTGTAAGTCTATCCCGAACTCAACGTCACGCCGGGGGGGTAGAGTCACAACCTACTTAGAAAAAACATGGAGGAACTCCCCAACGACCTCTGGAACATCTATCATCATTGAATCAGCTGGAACCACTGATATCCTGCCTAATAAAGAAAGGATAGGCTCTACATGCCATCTTCCCTCCTGATAGCTCCTCTCGCCAAAAAAAGATACATGATGCCCATCCATATCGGATAACACGACCCTTCTTCGGAAGCAGTCGATAACAGCACTAAAAGAAAACATCCAATCGACTCCTAGGATGACATCATATGGATGCATCTGTAACAGAAGAAGGTCCCCACTAGAACGATGTGGTCCCAACGTCAGCCCACATCCCCAGCAAACACAAGATACGCTGGTCTGACCTTCAACGGGTGTACTCAGAACCAATGGTACGGAAAGTCTCCCTACGTCTAGACCCAATGCATGGGCTAGACCAGGTGTGACAAAGGATTGTGAAGCTCCCGAATCAAAAAAGCAGAAACGAGAGCGCTGAACAAACAAATCGTACCTCGCACCACCTCTAGTCCTGTCAGAGCTATCAACTCTGCTGCGTGCAACTATCCACGCCCATCTCCTCTGCCTCTCTGATGTCGACCAGGTGTCATAGTGGTACGGTAAACAAAGAACTCCTAAGCTCGAGTAGTAAGGAAATTTCTCAGGGTTTCATTTTATCATTTTATTTCAAATTTCTTTCCTAGAACACCAAAATCAATTAAAAACAAGCATGATGATGCATGTACCTTCCCTAGGGTGTCTACCCTGCAATCAATGTAGTCTCACTTGGTCATTCGGTATACTCAGAGTCCTTTCATCAGATCATGGGGGCCCCTAAAATCCTGTGTCCTAGCTGTTCTTACCTGGCCTATGTCACGCACCAAGATTAACCAACACTGTTGCCCTACCATCCCATGCAATCCTCACTGTGCCTAACCCCAGACTCCATCCAATCTCTCAACCATCAGCTCTGATACCATTCTGTCTTGACCCCCTCCCACCAAAGATGCCCCTCCTAAGCTGGAAATGGTGAAAGGGAGATAATGACCCCCGAGTCCCGCCTCGAGTAGGCCCCGGGGTGGCGATTAGCACCAAGGGTATTAGTTTTCACAAATATTGGAGGCATTACCCTTTTTATTTTTTAAGATCGGGAAATAGGACAAGTCAACCACCAAAAATGAAAATAAAAAGTGTATAGAAATAAACCCAAACCAATCCCACATGCATGTTTAAACACTTTTATAACAAGGTGCAAGTACAAGAAAGCTCAAAGCACAATACCAAAAGAAAACAAGAGTACAACAACTGCAACAACTCCAACTGTCTGACTAGTAGGGTCCCGCACGGCCCTGGTAGTCCGCCTGGAAACCTGAAAGTAAATTTAGGGTGAGAATACAAGTATACTCAGTAGAGAAACCTAAAGCTCTCATGCACAAGTGGGGAGACATCCTAATGTCCCATGAGAACAATAGAAGAAACCTAGAAAAGAATTCTATCCACCCAAACTCACCAGCCACACTCACTAAAAACACAATCACAATAGGTAGTAGTATATTAGAACAAGAGTATTAGGTACCCCACACCATTTCCCACTAGTTAGCTGCTCTTCCTAACGGCGAACGTCCTGACGCTACCACACTCTTCCCGCCCGCACACACCTCAGCCTCACTACCACACATCCCGCTTGCACACACCTATGCCTCACAACCACGTATCCCGCTTGCACACACCTGGGCCTCACAACCACACATCCTGCCGACACACACCTGGGGCTCTCAACCACGGATCCTGCCCGCACACACCTGGGACTCACAACCACACATCCCGCCCGCACACACCTGGGCCTCACAACCACGTATCCCGCCCAAACACACCTGGGCCTCATCCCGAAGGTTCTTGGGAAATATTAAAACCTGCCCGAAGATTATTGGGCTAAAAACCACCCCAATCGAAACATACCTGAAGAGTCTTGGGTGTAAGTTCACCTCAAGCCATCACAACCTAGGGAAGAAAGAGCAGGAAGGAGCTAGTAACTAAGGGAAAAAACACCCTCTCCCTTGAAATGGGAGTGTTCGACACTATGTTCTCAACATGGGTGGGGTGCGATAAAACACAAAATATACAGATACATATAAGTATACCAAACACTTAGGCCAACCTATGGCTTCTAAACAGAGAAACTGAGGATGTTCCTTAGAACTGTTACTACGAATCATGCATACCACAAACAACCCCAACCCCATTTAGGTTTTCATGTTTCAACAGAATCAATTTATTAGTTCCTTAACAACTGGGATACAATCCACAACTAACCACATCAATCGTTCATAAAGAATATACCTCCCATCCACAAATCATATTACGAAAACACAAGCACAACAAGACAAGTCCTTTATTAAAAACCAACCAACCCCATTACTTATTATTCCCATTCCATTTCCATGACCCACCATTTATTTACTCTTCCAATTTTCATTTATTATTCACAACCCATAGTCCATTCACATTCAAAACCATCCCTACAACCCCGCTTCCAAGCACCATAACCACAAACACACTGAAACCCATACATCATTATCCCTTTAACATCATTTACCGTAGTCCTGTTTTCCGTTCTATTCGTAAAAACCTAGGATTCACCCCTCCCTTTCACACACCAGTAACCAAACCAAAACCCACATGTTCATTATTCCATTTTGTTTAACTGGGGTGATCACACAAGGGTTCAAGATTTTATTTAGGCAACTTTATGTGATTAATTAATTTACACATTCAACGAAGTTTCCATCCACAAAAAAAGTATAGAAAGATAGGGAAACATTTAATTGCGCAAGAAAAGGCCCCCAATGACCGTGATTTTCAGTAGGCATAATCCTATTCAATTCACAACATAATATCATAGGATATAAATAATGTTACTGTATTCACAACTTCCCATCCCCATTATATAAACCAGTTATTATCTTCATTAAACCAGTACCAAAGTGTTTCACGTAAACAAGAGGACACCCACCCCACATGATGCACAAATTTATAGAGATGAAGTTAAGATCCCTATCTCAACAGGTTCTGATCAAAATGATCCCCCAGATCAACTTTAGAAGACGTCCGTCGACGTCCGTCACTTCTGTCGAGTCCCGGAAAAATCTCCTCGGTTGGAAGTTGGAAAGGACAGGCCAAACTAAAGACAACGGATCCAAGCTCGGAAGTTCCTCCTCGTCGTTATAATCATGTGGCCACTAACGGATCGTAAATCAGAGCTCAGACGAAGAAGTTATGGACGAAAAGGAGCCTTCGAGTCTCATGGGAGAGCTCTGCTCAGAGGAATGGTGAGGAGAGGGGTGATTTGGAAAGGAGGAGGGGACCCCATCCTTTTATAGGTGAGAAATGAAAAAGTACACGGTTTGTACATTATGGTACACGGTGTGTACTCGGCCATTTCACACGGTCACCATGCAGCTTCCAACACGGCATCGCGGCTGTTGACTGGTCAACACACGGTTTGAAGGTAACGCATACGCGGGGAGAGACTACACGACGTATAGTTTGGGGTACACGGTGTGTACCCATTTATTTCACATGTCAAGGACACAGACTTGAACACGGGGTAAACCCGGAGAGGGGGTACACGATGTGTACTCACACTACACGGAGTGTAGTTTCGAAATTCTGGAAAGTGTGGGAAAAGTCCATTTTCTCTCCAGAACATTTCATGACCTTCTTTTTGACAAAGGAATGGGCCAGAGAGGTCCAGGCCATTACACATGAAATGTATTAATCATAGTTTTTCATCTACTATTATTATTCATCTTTGGAATATTTTTATTACTCATTCATGGTTTATTTTAATTATTTTTTTGTATGTTTCTTATTACTGATTCCAAAAACACACTCTAGGACCTGTCTTCTATTCAGCAGCATCTAGCATTTGGGTAGGTGCACTTGAGGTCTTATTTTCACCGTCCTGAGGCCACTTTAAGTGGAATTTGGGGAATTTAGTCACATTATTAAACATAAAATATGTTTTAAACTGGTTCGAATGTAATTTTGGTTCAATTATATGTCTATAAATCCAATTTATGTCATTAGAATCAATCTCATATTAAATTCTGATACAAAAACATTGTAATCTTTTGAACTCTATCTCTTTAAAAACCCAATTTCTCATCGTCTCTTCGTGATTAGTTTTAAAATAATATTATCTATTTATGTGAAAGGATTTTTAAAAATAGATTCCATATTTGATATCATAATAATTTTTTAATTATAAATAAGTTCTACATATTTTTTAAGAAAAGTTATTATTTTAAAAGTAAAAAAATTAAATGACACGACTATGGTAAAAATGTGTTTACTGTGGGGTTATAATAAAAGGAAAAGTGTTATACTGAACTACCTACATTGAAAATTCCAATTATTTGGCTATATTTTCATATTAACATTTACAATTTCGAATCTATGTCTGTATGGAAGCATTTTACATGTCAATTAATTTAATATTTTGGATTATTTTGTGAAATATTCATTTAATTTCTAAAAGGGTTCCCCTTCACTAATTATAAAATAGAACTCCCTCCCCTAAATTATTCAAACCTAAAAAAATTGGATTTAATAAACCCTACCCAATTATCTTTACAATATAATTAGTCATATTTTTGAGCTTTGGGACCTCCCAAAATTCCATTGATAGGGTACTTAAGAGGATATCTGAAAACGGTTCTCTTAGAAAAGCTTGTTCTCTCAACAATGTTATTTTTTGTTCGTTATTCCTTTTCCACCTTCAATTATGTTATAAAACATCCAATATAATAACACCAATATATAATATATACATATATGTTATTATGTTGATGGAATAATAATTACCTATATCTAGTTCTATAAAATGGTTTATTAAATCATCATTCATGTGTACATCAGACTACCACCTCACAAACTAATGTCATTCGTTTTTACATTACCATATTTAACAGTTATATTTAATTATGGATTGATCACATTTATATGATATTTATTATATTAATATACTTTATTAATTTTAATATCACATATACATTTTTAAATTCCATGTCATTTAAAATATGATAATGTCTCTCGTGTGTATTATGAACTATCACCTCATTAAGAAATGTGTTTTATTAATCAGTTAAAAATTACAAGGAATTTAATAAATATAAATTAAATAATATATATGTTGTATATATGATATTATATTTATTTTTTAAATTTAATATATCACCCCATTTCTTACCCTTTCACTCATTAAGATAATAATGATGTCGCTCATGCATATGTATGGCCTACAGTCTCCAGAAATCAGTGCAATTCATTCTCCATGTCTAACACTAAAAAATGGTTTGAATAATGTATAGACTTATTAAATTAAAAATTTTTAACGTTAATATAATTCTGGATATTATTTATACTTATTATATGTGAATGAACATGATCTCTTGTGAGAAGATATGCGTGATAAAAATTGGTAATCACAACAACAAATAATTAAAATAATGAAATATGATTAACAAAAAGGTGATAAAATGTAATAATTGGATAATATATGATATTATAAGTATGAATATAGTTCTGGTAAAAATTAACAACATTCATAAAAATATACATGAGTATAAATCATGACCAACTAAATGAAATTGTAAGGTATGGGATTTCTTAACTAAATTTTTATTCATTGGGTTAAAATTCTACTTCATTGATTATATAATTCTAAGATTATGTCAATAATAACTTTTTATTATATTATGATGTATTTTTAATTATTTTATATTTATGTGTAGTTGATATATATAATTGATTTGTTGGTTAATTCTCACTTCAATTTTATGATTATTTTTAGGGATTATCTCAAAATATCATTCTAATGAAAATTGATTATTCTTGAATATCAATTGATGGAAATTACATGCTAATTTTATAATAAACCCATATAAGTTTATTATCCTATATTTATTTATGATATTCTCAAGTAATATTTCATTTTTTTTATTTTTCTGTACTCAAACTAATTAAAAAACTATATTTCAAAAAATCCTACTTCATTTATCTTTTTAGTAAGAAATATGTTTCATACAAAACCATGTTTTTTAAAAATATGGTAAAAAGTGTTTCTAACCTTTTTAAATTGATTTATTAAATATTTTTCACCCATTTTTAATTATCATAAATAAATTTAAGAGGATGTTTAATGATGTTTTTCAATTAATTTCTATTTGTATTTTACTAAAAATTTGAAAGGAATCGTTATGACATCTTCTAAATAAGGTACTTTTATAACATTTCTACATTAGAAAGTGAATGGTATTTTTAAAATTTATGGAATTTATGGAATTACCCAATATAATAAACATCATTTATTTTATTTTTCCTTTTCATGTTTAATAGGATAATTGTAAATAAAATGTTTTCCAAAGTGATTTTGAAATAAAATGACTTTCCAAATTTCTTATGTTAAAAAAAATAAAAATAAAAATGTTATTTTCTTAAAGAATTGTTTTAATGATATATTTCTTTAAGGATGAAAACAACCCTTTATATTACTTATAATTCACTTGTTACCTGTTGAATTGATACTATATTCATTATTCCTCATGATGTTTTATGATTCTTTTGGACATGGATTATTTTGACAATCATATCCTTGATTACTTTCTTATGGTCATTAACTTCTCCTTGAAATATTAAAATTCCTTGGATTATGAAAAATTATATTTCGCCTATTTAATCAAATAATTTATCATGTATACCATTATTAATTAAACCGTATATCATTTATACTTATTGTGTCTTACATTGAATGTTATTTAATTGGCTGGGAAAATATTGATGAATCATTGATATTTTATCAATATGGATATTTGATTATAGAGAAGATTTATATGAATTAAATAAATTATTAGATATATAAGGAATAATTTAGAAAATAATGACCTAGTCGCAGCTAAGTTAATGATAGCCTCTTGATGCATAAGTAGTCTCGTGGGGTGAATCAGTTGTTTGAACCAAGTTAAATGAGTTTCTACCCGTATTTTTTAAACACTCTTGTGAATGTTATTGACTGTAAAGATATAATTTTCTTGGGAAACAAGATGTCTAACAATTAATCATTTCCTTCACTCATATTTCAGTTATTTTTATCTTTTATATTTTCATAATGATATTACATATGGATTAACATTATTATCAACTTATTGATTAAATGGAATGTATTTTATCTTATTTACCTTTCTATATTGATTATACATTGTCCAGTGATCAAAGTAATGTTATTGGTCAAATTTAATGTGTTTCTCGTTATTTAAATTCCATTATTTATTATTCTTATTCTTTCATGACAGCTTCCACTATACTAAACTCTTATGGGGAAATTGCGGCCACTATTATTTTTTCAATTCCCTATGATTCTATAAAGTGTATAATGAATGATATGAAAGAATATTCTTGGGGAAATAATTATATTTTTTGGAAAAAAAGTAATTTTTATTTTTTTTATTAAAATTTTAAGTAAGATGCAAGAATGAATCCCATTTACATAGACTATTATACTATATGGTTCTTTGGGATCTGATTCCCTTTAACTTATTCCTATGAAATAAATAATTCCTCACCTCTGAGATAAAAGTTTTCATGTTGCTACATGTTTTGAGAATTATTAAATATATACTCATTTTGGGAAGTGATCAAAAACATATAGAATACTTTCCATATATAAATTATTGGTTATAAACAAAATAAAATATGAAATTTGATGTTCTTGATTGGATGATTATTATACCTTTCTCCAATTTATTTGTATATCCCACATAAATAGTTTGCATTTCATTTTATTTTCCATTATCTATTATATTTTTTTGACATAAAATTTCTTTATTAACACTTTAATTTTTGCATTGGATTGTTTAATTTTCAAGCTCAAAACAATTAAAAAATTATATTTTGTTCAGTCCATTATGGTGATTTTATTTTTCTTCCATTTAATTTCTTAGCCTCTTCACATCACATTAGTATTCATGTGTTTCACGGACTTCACTTCCACACAAAAAGAATTTCACTATCCCATTATATTAATTTCATCCACACCTCTTCCCCATTTTTAACATGTATAAACATTAATTTTATTTCCTCCATAGGTTTCATTATATATGTTTCCTCAAAAAATATTTTTCATATTATTTTCCCAAAAATGAAAAGAATAATGGGATTCTTTCATCTCCATTTCTAAATTGAGATAATATCCAAAAAATTATTAACACCATTAAAGTCCCATATAGTTAACAACATTTGGAATCATGGTTTTTTTAGTAAATAAATTATTTATTTTACTTTCATTATCAATGATAAAACTATAAACTTACCTGGAATATAATTTGAAGTATTATTCATGGTATAAATGGATTGGTTCTCATTTTCCTTCAACATAACAAATTTCATTTCTATTCTTGTGATAACTATTTAATGAAAATAATTATTGAAAATATCTTCTAAAAATCTTCCCATTCCATAGAGTTAATTTCTTTTTCATACCATGTTTTCTTAATAGGAGTCCACCATTGAAAAAATTCACCATAAAATCAATATATAGATGAACAAGCTATTTCTGGATCATAAAAATGTAGAAAGAGAAATATATTTTACATTTTATTGATCTATTGATCAAATATTAGAAAATTGGATGTCCTGCAAATGGTTAGTGAATTGTTCACTATACTGGACTCAATGAGGAGTTTTTAATTCCTTCATGTGTTTTTGAGTTCAACATGATTTTTCAGACTACATATACCTTGAGAGATTTTTTTATCACATCCGTGCTATCTTTTCACTCCATATCACATCCCTTTTGGTTTCTTATCAGTATTTTCATTGAACAATCCATTATACTCAATTTTAACTTGACTTCCCCTAATTCTAGTCATTGAAAAAAATAAAAAAATTGATATTTTGACTACAAATAAATAATAATCATAGTAAGTAATCATATTATAAGGAAAATAAATCCTAAGATTTCAAAAAATTTGACACCATCATTTCAACCTTTATTATTTAATTGTCATCTAATATTATTTTTGGTCCATCATAGATGTTTTGTCCTTTTATTTTTTATATCCTAATACCCATAAAAAAATTTAACCCTAACTCGATACAAATTAAGGAAACCCAAGAAATATTTTATGAACATAATACATCATTTCCATAATTTTAACTTTAAAAATCAATATAAATTACACCTAGTAAAAATAGGTTTAGTTTATTTGAATATTAGATATATAACAAAATTAATTTACAATATATTTAATATATCCAAAAAATTCCTCTCACATCATACCATTTTGTAAATATCACAACAAGTATTATTTTTCTTAACTTGAGGAATGGAAACATGAGAAAGGGTGAGCTTAGATTCTCAATAAGGGTAAACATAATATAAATTAATTGAAGTTCATAAGTTAGAATATTATGAGATATCAATGTGCATGGACATAACATAAGAGAATCATTCCTAGTAAAACATATAGTATAAATCATAATATATAGAATAAGTCATTTTTTCATAACATGAGACATTATTAAAATGAGTTAGGAAACAAGATTCGATAATCTCAATCCTTAGAAACATCTCATATACATAAGAATTTTCTAAATGAATATGTATTGAAAACAATTTCTTATGTCAAGCATCTTTTCCAATACCATTATCTCATAAGTGAAAGAGTACCATAGAGGATTGGGTTTACTCCCCATTTCCATAAAAAATGGACATAGTCCCATAGTGGATTGGGGGTAATATCATATTTCATATATTTTATCTCATGAGATGTAAAGCTCTA
Organism: Viscum album; assembly: GCA_963277665.1. Lineage (NCBI taxonomy): Eukaryota > Viridiplantae > Streptophyta > Magnoliopsida > Santalales > Viscaceae > Viscum > Viscum album. The sequence goes on along the minus strand of OY728138.1, from coordinate 1,696,842,539 downwards.
CCCGATGAATTAGAGGGTAATATAATTCTATCCCTATTTATTACCTATTGAAAAATAATATATATGTATTCCACATAGACATGAAAAAATTATTAGTTCATTCATATATTAATTTACCTATCAGAATTAAATGGGTTTCATAGAAATTAAAATAAATCATAAACATCATTTATGTAGTGAAATAAGGTGGATAGAATCCTTATATCATAACCCTAGTGAAGCATAAAAACATTAACGGATATTTAAAAAGTTTAAATTTAATTTATAATATAATTATAAAATTACATTGATATATAAGAATAAATACCCTCTGAATTATTAGTAACTAATATTCTGAAGAAGGTTATTTTAAAAAAAAATCAAATATTACATTTGAAATATATGAAAAAATAGATTAGATTATCTATAAATAAAATGAAATAATACATAAGGAAAATGAAATCAACTCGAAATTTTTTCCAAAAATGATTCAATATGAACTTCTATAAATGAGGTCAAATATGGGGGAGAAAGTTGATACAAAAAATATTAAAATAAGATTAATTTCTAAATAAATTAATTTCAAAAGAAAAATTCCTTAATTAATCATTGGTATGGGAATAAATTCACCCAAAAAATAATAAAATTAAATTGATCATGGAGGAGAAATCTTCATAACATAGAAAATAGGTATAGTTGATTCCATTTATTGGAATCCATTTGGTTGACTTATAATCCAAAGGGAAGTGAAATTGTAGAAATAATAGTAAAACACAAATTTAACCAATATATAAGAAAATGTTTATGTTTTTATAGACAATGAACTTTTAATTTTCCCAAAAGGGAACCTAAAAATAGACAACCCCGATTTCAAAGTGATATTGAAAAACAAACCATGGTTTTATTCATTACATTTCATTAAAAACCCCTTGAATGATAGAACATGATATGGATATAAAAATTAGTCAAATTTCTCGATATTTAAAATACATACATGGTTAGTATATACACCACACAAATTAAAATAGGTTGTGAATATGAAGAATATCTATTTAAAGGTAATTTGAGATGAAAGACCCTTACCATTACTCATGTTTTCTATGAACGTTCTTTAATCTATTATATAATAAAAATAACCTTATTAGTCACTTATTAAAAAACCATAATAATATATATTATCTATTATACACTATATTTATAATCATTTTTTACACATATAATAGTTATTTATTTTTTAATTTTATCATCATATTTTTGTAACAATGATTATTTTCAGTTTTTTTAGTTATGTCAATACAAATTATTTTACTATAGGTTAATCAAAAAAAGATTATATGAGGTAGTGGAATAATTTCTCTTCAATTATTTACTCAATAATATATTCCATTTATTGGAAATGTTTTTATTGTTTATCATAAAGGAATCCTTAAAGAGTATATTCCGAGAAATATACCGATAACAAAAAGTTATTTTTTAATGAAGATTCAAATTTTAAGTCACACTTCATGAACAGTTTTTATTACATAAATTACTATTTATGATCATATATTACAATTATCAATATATTGATACATATTTATGATGATAATGATGATAAATATATTACATTGTTCATGTAAGTGGTTGAACAGACCTGAACAAGAACATATTATATTAACAAATGAGTAAGTGTTTAGAGTTATAAAATATAACTGTCACTCTCATAAAAGAATTAGTATTTTAATTGTAAATAATTTTTGAGGAAAATTAAATTTTGAATTATTTTATATAAGATGATTAGTATACAGACACAAATATTTCATACATAAATACCACTTTGTAATATATGAAAATTCATTACATAACACTACTATCCACGCAAAAAACAGATACAATTTGGGGTCTATAAAAACATGAAAATATAAAAAACATGTATGTTAAAGATATAAATCATTTTACACTAAGTTAGTCATAACTATTACACCTTATATACCTCTCAATCGTAAAACACTTCTTCACAACCTGAAAAAATGAAGAATAACAAAGGTTGAGATCAAATGTTCTTTAAGGGTGAACAAAAGATATTAATTAATGAACTTAAGTGAGAATTACATAACAATAAGGGTATCATAACATGATCATTATTTACATCCTGATACCCAATCGATTGAAAGTATTTAATCACGAAACACGGTCTGTTGTTTTTTCTAATAAAAGAACTATGACAAAACACTTAAGATAAAGGATTATGGAATAATAAAAAATATTCAGGATCACTGAGAAAATTTCATTAATAATAAGGTATTAGTTTTTTTAATTCACATAAGCATATAAAATCATATCATTAGCTAATCTCCACTCCAACCACTATCATTATATATAAAGTCCCATAACGGAAATTCCTAACAAATAATTTCTAACATTCTTTTAAGAGAAACATCAAATCCAGTTAACTTTTTATTGTATTCGGAATTTGTTAACTTTCTTGACTCTTTGGAGTTTCTAAATTCCTTCATTATTTTACAATGAATTTTTGGGCCAGAGTGGAACCACCCATACTTGGTTTATAACATAAAACTTAATCCATATATTATAACATAAACACTCATCATTGTTTATAATGGAACCACCCATCCTTGGTTTGTAATGTACCTACCCATCACATAGTAATTTTCTATTCATATATACTCCACATGTTCAGTAAAATATTTATCGTTACATAAAATATTAACCCACAGAAAATGAAATAGGTTTCATCAATATTTTATAATCATAAAAGACTCAAACAATGAAAAAATATTGTTAAATTTGATAGTTTTAATAGTAAATCAGAAGAAATATCCACATATAAAAATACCTTTCAAAAATCACAAGATATTTTATTAATAAAAATACAATTTTAATTTGAACGAATGTATCTAAAATTTTAATATTAATAAAATATTGTGGAAAAGGTTTCCCTAAAAATAAATATGGAATCTTATTAAGGAAGTGTAACACCCTAGAAATCCTAAAAGAATAACATTTTATTCAATTTTGTATGTGAAAAGAAACACCAAGTTTAGAATGGAATATAAAATCATGAGTCCATAAAATATAATTACTATTTCAAATGAATTCAATATATTATATAGCTTGAAATTCAAGAAACACTTATTTATCTTGAGATGCACACAAAAACAAATTTTTTTGATAACTTATGATAGCTGGGGGATCGTATTTTACCCAATACTATTATTATAATTATCAAATTATCTCATATACATCTAACTAGTTGTTATCAATCTAATTAATTATATTATGAAAATATATATCTGAATTAATTGGTTAAAAGTAAATGTTAAGGGAATATAAATACCAATTGATCATAAAGTAAGCGTTTTTATAAAAAAAACTATTATTATGTGCCTAAGGTGTTTTACTTTAAAAATTAAATTAATTAATATCTTTAGATAATATTAATAAAATTTCTATATTATATATTGAATAACATATTTTTACATACATAAAACATATTTTATAGGCATAATTTAAGAACATATCCCATTTTACGCATAAAAACGCAATAGTTTTCTAAAGGCAGATTTGTCATCTTTAAATAGCGCACTTGTTTTAAAACTATATTTTCAAAATTTTAAAAAATATATTTGAAAATATAAACCTAATTTTTTGAATCCTAATATTAAAATTATCTTAGTTTAATTTTTTTTCAGAAGATATTGATTTTTTTTAATAGTGAAAAACATTAAATTTTAATTAAAAATGACTTTTTGTATAAATAATTTATCATATTAAATTATATTTTTAATTGTTTTTAAAATAAAAATTATTAAATAATTCAATAATTAGTCCAATTTAGGTCATTTTAGTCATTTTGATATTGTATTTAGATATAATAACTTTGTAACATCTGAATATTTTAACTTTAAAACCTCGTTTTCTCACCCCATCTATAGGATTGATTTTAAATATTATTTTTCCACTTCTATGAATTTAATTTTTAAAAATTGATTCCTTATTTTTAATCAGAATATATTATAATTCCTAATAATCTCAAATTAATTTTTTACTATAAATATTTTTGAAATTACTAAAATTTAATTACTAAGATTAAGAAAAAAATGAGTATATCGAGCAACTAAAATTTAAACTTAAGGGAAAAATGACACAGAGACAGGTAAATTACCCATTTTCATGACATATTTATACCGTAGACCTTATAGTATCAATATTTTTCAATTATTAGAGAAAAATTAAAAGGGAATAACATGGGTGGAATTCACTCTTTCAAAACATTACAAGTGTGCCACTCACACCACTTAGAAAAGGACATCACTCCTCTCTCCACTTCACAACTTAAAACAAATTTATTGCATCCATTTTATTCAAAAATAACTCAATATATTCCCTAACCATATCATAGATTAATTAAATATATTTTAATGATATCTTAAGAAATAATTAGTGCAAACTTAAAGAAGATACCTGAAAAGGAGGCAATATTCTTCTAAAAGTGGTTTTATTTTATTTTCTTATACACATCATTTAATTATAATTATACCATTATTATATTACAACATCATTATCTAAAATATAATGATATTTTTTATGTTATATTAGTGACCTACATCTTCACACAGTTCCATTAAATGGGTTATGAAATCATTAATCATCCTTACGTCGAAATACCACCTCACGAATTGATGTTTTTTACTTTTCCATTACCATCGTTCAAGGTTTGGGAATAATGATGGAAATATTATTTGTATATTATATATATGGTATTAATTATGTATTTATGCTTCAATAATTATTATATAACACATGACTTCATGTTTCCCATTTTGGGAGAATATGATAACGTCACTCGTGCTTACGGTGGACTACCACCTCACATGCGATGTGATTATTTCACACATTATGTGGAATGTATTATGTATTTTTTTAATAAACGCGTTTAAAATTTTAGACATTAAAATTATATTATAATAATAATATATACACATTTCTTGTTCTTTTTCTTTTTCAATATGAGAACAAAATTGAAATAATATTTATGCGTAAAAACAACAAATTGTCTCTATGAATGGTGGATTTCATTTTCTATCCCCAAATTTGATGGATAAATCTAAATAAATATATATCAAATATATATTATTAAAAATCATGGATTAAATTATAGAGATTATGAAATAATAATTTAAATGAGAGGAAAAAAATATTAACATACTCAAAAAAGGCAATTAGCACCTGAAACGATGTGAACAATGAAAGATTACTAAAAAATGGGTAATAATATGTTATAAAAGGATGATATATGATATAATAAATATTAATATGGTTTTTTATGTCTAATAATCTGGTTAAACCCATAATACATGAGGTTAAAGATCATTGAACTAAAAGGAAGCATAAGGTAAGATATTTCATCTAAATTTTATTTCATTGAGGTATATTGTAATGTTATGCACCTAATTAATTTTATATACTGTATATTATGGCCCTCTATATATAATATCATGAAAAATTCATTATCAATGTTATTTTAATTTCCAATTTTAATTAATTAATCTAAAGGTATTTGAATTAAAAGTTACCAAGTGGAAAAAAATTTCATAACCCAGATCTTTTTTATTAGATAATATTATTTCCTTATAGTATTTAATATAATACGATTATATTTGTAATGAAATATTAGTAAATATTAATTTATTTTAACTTGTTTTATGTTGATTTATTTTTCATAAACAAAATAAATTAATTGGTTGATTCTCACTTCAACGTTATGTTCCTTTTAAGGGTTTACTTCACAATCTCATTTTATTCAAGATTGTTTACACTTTAATTTCAAATGAATCAAATTATTTTACCATTTTCAAACAAAACCATTAATTTTATACTCCATTGTTTATTAATTATTCTTCTAAATTAAAAAGAAAATTTTCCACTCTTATGTACTTATAATCTTTTATAAAATGTTTTTAATAAAAACAAAATTATTTCCCTCTTTGGTATAAAAATGATTTCTTCTAAAACCCATTTTTTCGAGAAAAAAAATTTCAAAAAAGTTATTAACATTTTAAAAAATGATTTAATAAACACATGTTTACCCATTTTGACTTTTTAAAAAAATTCATAAATAGTACTCTTCATTTTATTTTTACAATCAGTGTACTTTTCTAACCGTTTTACAATATAAAATGAATGTTCTTTTTACCTTCAACAACATGTATATAATTACCAGCTAGAATTTCTTAAAGATTCCTTTTTATGTTTAAATGAGATTTTAAAAAAACATTTTTTCAATATTATTTTGAAATATAATTATTTCCATTTATTTTTCTTTTCAAAATAATTTTCAAAATGAGAAGTATATTTTCTTCAAGAATGTTTTTAAAGATATTTTTATTTCATTAACAAAAACCACATATATTCTTACTCCAATGGGTATATTTCATATAAATGACATTTGTATTCTTCATATGTGGGTATTACGATTATTTTTACATAGTATAGTATTGAAATTAACATCCTTGAATCATTTTCTTAGTCATTAAAGTCCCCTTTAGTTATTCACATTCCTTCCATCATTTAACAATAAACATACCTTAAATATCTATATCATTTATAAAGTATATGATTATTTATTAAACTGTATAAAATTTTAATATTCAATGATTACATTTCATGTTATTTTATTAACTAGGGGAATATTGATAAATTTTTATCCTTTACTCAATACAGATATTTGATAAGGAACACTATTTATGAATTAAATTGATTATTCGATATATGCATAATTATTTGGACTAGTATGTCATGGTTTCGAGGACATTTAATGTAATCCCTTTGATGCATCAGTAGTATTATGGTCGAATCAGCTGGATAGACATAGCTAATGGTTTTTCACCTTATATATTTTAAACTATATTATTAAAGTTCTAGAGAGTAATGGTTCCATGTTATTGGTAAACGTAGAATCCATTAATAATTCATTACCTTTATTCAGAGTTAGTTATTATTATACATAATTTTTTCACTATGAAAAAATATATGCGTGAATTTCATTATATGTTTATTGATTTGATAGAATTGTTTTTAGTTATTTACCTTTCCATATTGATTATTCCATATACATTTATGATAGTCATGTTATTTATTAAATGGAATGCGTTTTCGGATATGTAACTCTCAATATTTTTGGCACAATTCCTTCCTGGTTTATTAATTACATGTCATGTGTTTAGTTATTTAAGATTATATATTAATTATTCTTATTCATTCATTATTTCTTCTGATATATTTAACCCTTGATATGAATATGTTCTCACCCTTATTTTTTCATTTCTATATAATTCCATGAAGTTTATTGAGACTTATATGCAAGTATATGCTAGATGGTGTAAAATTATTAAATAAAAATGTATGTTCATACTTCTGTATTCAATTGTAATATTTTACTCATGTATTTATCTACTTACAAAAACTATTAAACTATTCAGTCCTTTTGGATTTCATTTCCATGTATTTTATGTCAATGTAATGGTAGTAGGAACTTAGTTTGAGCTATTTGGTTTAGGGTCACTAAATTAATATTTAGAGGAAGTATATGCTATGAGTGTGGGTATAACCATTTTGGAAGTGTACTTTATAAAAATTCATCTCAAATTTTTGGTAAAAATAAAAAATACCACATTCAGAAAATATTAAATAGATTCCATCAGAGAATTAGTATAGAAAGTTAGAAATGGGTAATAAATAATTTATTGAATATTTTGAAAATATTTAAAACAATAATGAAAACATTTTTAAGAATTTATGGTTATGGAAAAAACCAATTCATACCGAGGAGATAAATGAAGGTGATTTTCCTAAAGAGTATTCATTCAGAATATTGAGTACATAAAAAGAGAAAATTGAAGGGAAGACATGTGACATACAATAAATAATAATAGGTGAATAAAATATGTAATATTTTTACAGGTAAATTATATAATTTCATCAAGGGATATTTAGGCTTAAAAAATCCTAGAAAAAAGATATTGTGACATAAAACCCCTTACCTCTAGTCTATCTTTCTTAATAATCATTTCAACCTCCTATATAATATATTTTTAATTTATTATAGTCCTATAAATGATAAAAAAAAATAATTCCAATAACACCATTCATGGTTTAATTATAACATCCCATCACTCATTTATTAACACTCTTTCATTATCATAATCATTTAAGGTGTTAATCAATTCATTTTCATGTCACTTTTAGTTTGGTAGTTCTAGTACTTTTACATTGATCATGGTTCCATCATATATTGAATTTTAATAATGAAATAATTATCATATATATTCATTATATTCACATTTATTATAATTCATATAAATATATAATTAATAAGGAATTACCTCACTATATGGACACGCTTATCTGTATATACTCATTAGTGATGTTTTCATTTCTTGATGGTTGAAAAAAAAATTAATTAATAATTAATCATCAAAAAACTATTATGATATCATAAATATCATATGTAAAAATAATATCTTACCTAATAATCTACCATTTTTTGAAAACTTCATGTCTTTTGATGGATGTGGTAGTCCGCACAACATGCAATTAACATTTTAAATTTTCTTAAAGGAAAGGGATTTGGTTTTTAATGATTGTACCATCATTATAATAATGATAATAATGTTATCATTTTAATATTTTTTTAATGGAATTATATGATGTTTAAAATGGAATCATCAAATATAAAAAGATAAAGAGCGGTTAAGAACTTATACCTAACTTCATGGATTCTATCCACTGAGAATTAGATTAAAACTTCAAGGGATGGTATTTTTAGGAGACCAAATACTATTTAATGATTTTAGTAGTTTCTAAGAGGTGGTTTGATCAATATTGGGTCAAAATTAATATGTTTTCATGTGAGGTATTGGTAGGAGAGAAGATACACTTTTATAAGTGATAAGGTGTGTAACACCCCGAGATTTTATGAGATATATTCATCTTAATTTATTTGATGTCTTCTATTGTACACTGCGCCAAGATTATCTTGTACTATACACAACACCGTATTAGCTTGCATTATATGCAACACAATTCTTGGATCATGTTATGCACAATTTCATGTTCGTTTTGTGGGAATTATTCTGCGTAACATTTAATATAGATTTTTTTTAATGTATAAATTAAATAAGTTTTGATTATGTTATACGAAACACTAAAGGGATTTTGCACTACACACATCCCTGACTTGGCTTTCATTACACTCAATCGTGACCTTCCTTGATAGCGTATGTAGTACGCAATACCGAGTTTCACTAAACAACAATATGTTATTAAAATATTATATAAACTAGACATTATGAATTGTAATACCCAATTTTGGAAATTTTATAAATTTTATCATTCAAAATGAACTTCATTTTTGGACTCAATATATCAAATTTAGCCTATGGTTAATTTTTGGTATTTTTCTGAAAACATTCAATTTTTGATTAATAGTGAAAAACACTAAGTTATAGTTTAAAACCGAATTTTTATTTAAATAATTAATGATTTTATTTAAATTTATTTTAGGTGAAAATTTATACATAATACTTATATATATTCAATGTAATTTATTTGAGTCATTTTATACTAATTTTAGATATATAAAAAATTTATTGTACTTTTCACCGTCTTTTACCCAACTCTTAAGAGAATTTTCAAATTTACATAAAACATAATATCACCGCTTCTCTCTAAGTATAATTTCGAAAATTAGGGAGACACAGTTAATATCAAGGAGTAAAATGTGGTTCAATAAGATAAAAATAAATGTTGGTGAATAGTAACTTTTTACTTTTATTTACCACGGTTAAAAGTAAATAGGGTAATTAAGGGTAAAAATGATATTATTATTACCCTAACATAGGTACTAATTCTATTCGATAAATGTTTTTCAAACAAAAACAACATTAGGAATAAAATATGACCCTTTAGGTCCACTTGGATTAGATTAGGATATTTATTATTATTTAATTCAAAGAAGAGTTAAAAGAGTTAAAATCAAAGTTAAATAACTAAAAAAAATTAATATAGGGGTATACATAAGATAAATTAGACTATAAATATTAATTAGAAATATAAAAATATTTCATACATAATGATATTTTATTTATATTTTTTATACATTATATAATTTAATTTATTTATGACACAATGATGATGCAGTAATTACCTTATTAATGAAATATAAACATAATTCATGTTATAAATACACAAATAAATTTAATTTGAGAATTTTTATGAATTAAGCTATATTTCTGGTTAATATAATATATTCGGGTTAGTGAGATGAATTTATTTCTAGGTAATAATGTTGTTATAAATTTATAAAAAAACAAAATACCAAATAGTGTCAAAATTAACAAATAAGAGTTTTTAAAACAAATATTAAATTATTAATTGATATAATAGTCCTAAAAATCTATGGTTCGTCCAAAAGACTTATATAATAATATATATGACATTATTAAACCAATTGGGGTTCTATTGGCAGTGGATAGAATGTTTATTAAACCTATAGTGTAAGAATACAAGAAGACATGGTAAAGGTGAAATTATTTAACTTATAGTTAAATCTAAATGATAGGGTTAAAATGGTAACCTAAACTTGCCTAAAACCTATTTTCTGAGAGGATTTAGACCCATCCCCACCCTAGCTTTGAAAAAAGTCACTTTGGATCCATTATAAACCGAATATGGATTTATAATAAAATAATATTTTATGTTTTTCCTAAGGTGCCCCTCTCCTCCCTTATAAATGGGCACCTCCTCCCTCTCCTCTTCACACAAATTTGAGCCTTCGCGCTCGGCCAACACCTTCCCATTTCACTTCTCCAATTCCATAGAAACCAACTAGAGGTTCTTGTATTCTTTAAAGACCATGTTTTGTGCTCTAAGAGGAGGTTCAGAGGAGGCGCGTCAAAGAAGAGGTAATCTCTTCTACTGATTCTTTCAAGATTCATTATTCTTCTACTTCCTCTTATTTAGTTGTTTCATTATAAAGTAACAAAATAAGTATAAATAATATATTTATATGTTATTATAAACATGAAAAAACCCCATTTCACCTTCTATCCACCCTACAGAAAACGAAATCACCACGTGTGCATACATACGGAATATCGTCTCCCCACTGTGGTGTAATATGGTTTTCCACCACCACCTTACTTGGATGGGTATAATGGTGTAAATAATAACTATATATGGTTATTGTAACATGATACTAATTCTGAGGTATTATATCATCCACTCCAATTCCATTCAATAATAATGGGAACGATATCATCGCTCGTGCATACGTACGGATTACCCTCTCCACAACGTGATGAGATTCCTTCTCCATGTTAACCATTCAAGAATGATTATAAAGTGTATATAATGAAAAATAATGATATATATATTTGAAATAATAATTCTACTGGGTTTTTATCTATATATATATTTCATCTACTTACTTCCATTCATGTCAATAAGGAACGGAAAACATCATTCATGCGTACGTACGGCATACCGTCTCCATGAACGGTGTGTTTCATTTCATTTATCTATCAATTATATATATATATATATCCTGAATATATATGATATATAAATCATTTTTTAAATTTAGGAAGTAAGTAAATCATGATATAAATAATAATAATATCAAGAACAACAAGTCCAAATATGTATGATAAATGAAACAATATTACCCAAAAACGCTGCTTTATCTTGGAATTGACAAAAAAAATGGGTAATATAAAGTCATAAGTGAATCATATATGAAATCATAAATATTATTATGGTTCTGTTACAAGTTAATAATATGTTTAAACCCACTATACAGGAGTCTCGGAAACATACAGAAGAAATTGGACATAAGGAAAGGGATAATTTTGCAAATCTCATTTTTATCCAAGATTGCTTATACATAAGTATTTACTGGGGATATGTTTATCATCCATGTTCATGTTTTCTAAAAAAAATTCATAAAATGTTTACTATTCGTACATTTATATTTAAATACATTTTTACCCTTTGTTTACTTTTTACCACATTGTATGGAAGGAATCTTTCCTTTAGTTACCATATATGGTACTTTTAGACTTTTTCGGCAAAAGTACGAGAAGAATTTTTATTTTAACTTATAAGACATGAACGAATGTTTATGGTTTCATAATGTATAATTTTCATGATGATTCCTATAAAATATTTCATGATTATTTTCAAAAAAATCCTTTTCTTTTAAAATTTATTGTCATTTTGGGAAAAGAGAATTATTTTGAAGAAGAAAGGATATTTTCCTCAAGAATTCACTTCAAGTGTTTTGTCAAAACTATTTTCCATCTAAGATAACATTATTTAGTATTATTTTGTTACAAGTATAATGTCACTATTATTTACATGGTTTTATTCTTTGATGAAATGATATCCATTTGTTTGATATGGATTATGTTATGATGGGATGATGTTTATGTGACCAATTTTATTCTTTGGGTTATGATGAATGATTTATGTTAATTTTGTGGCACAAGTAATAATGATTTCATTATGAGATGGGTGGGACCTATATATCCCTCCAATTCATTGGGTAACTATTTATATCTCATGTGATAGATAAGGTTGGAATGGTAAGTTAATTTGGTTCAGTGATAGAAGACTAGAACGAGGAGTGAACTCGATTTACTAAGGGACTTTGTCCACAAAGATGGTCTTGGAACCAATTCCTTCGCTACTATGGAAATAATATCATGTGATTAATGGTTTGAAATAATTACATGTTTTATTCCCATGTTATTTTATCATGATTGTTGTTCTGTTATGATCTATGACGTATGTACTTCCATTCTTTATGTCATTGCTCAAAATTTTGATGTTTAAACATTATGTTCATTTTTTTAAAATTCAAACGTATATAGTTTGTTTTATTTTATTAATTCTTACCCTTAATGAGAATTTGATCTCACCCTTTATATATTTTCTTTTCCTCGGGATATAAAGAAAGGTGTTAGGTATGAAAACAAAAGGCGGAGATCTTTATGGGAGATGTTGAAGATCTTTCACCATGATTAGAAGATTATGTTCCGAGTTTCCAAATATACTAAACTAATACGGAATTTGGGTGTCTGTTTTTGTCATGTATTAAGTATTCCAAAAAATTAATGTAATTTCCGACTATATCAAGCTTTGGGTCTCTACATTTGGTATCAGATCAAAGGTTTATTTAGTCTTTGGAAACTAGGATGCGAAAACTTTAGTGAAATCCCTAGAGATATTTCTAAGGTATGTCAAGGGATGTCCCTAAGCATAAGTATACGTGTAGGTTATAGTCCTACAATTATTGTAACGGTTGTAGAATTAAACCTAAGATGTTATATATTGAAGGTACTCCTCCTTTATTATGTGGTTTTCCTAGCATGATTTTTACCTCTCACACTGTTCTTTTTAGGTTTTAGACGATGGATGGAACTCGAAGGAACCGTGTTGATCAATGTAATGGAAAATGAAATGATTGTCCTCCCAAACAATCAAATGTGATGGGAGATTGAGTGAAAAATATTATTTCTATACCTACACAAGCTATTAATCATTTTGTACTTCCAAATGAGCAGAGAAATGAACAATATTCTATTGAGTCCTTCATGAGGCAACGACCACCTTCTTTCAGTGGGTCTTCTGATCCACTGGTTGCTGAACAATGGATTAGTACCATTAAAAATATATTTTCCATACTATGATGTTCAGAACATGAAAAAGTAATTCTGGATATTTACCGTTTAGAAGGTGAAGAAGACCAGTGGTGGACTCTATTTAAGAATACAAGGCCCCAAGATGAAATTGAATCCATGGAATGGGATGAGTTCAAGAACTTGTTTTTCAATAAGTACATCCCTTGTATTCTTCACACAAAGATAGAAAAGGAGTTCCTCAACCTTAATCAAATGGATGATGAATCTCTTGGTATATACGAGGTGAATTTTACAAGGCTTGAAAGGTATGCATCTGGGATTATCATCCAACCTGAAAGTAAAGTTGATTGATTCATCAGTGGCTTAAAAGAAAATATTTGAAGGGAATTTGCTATAAGAGACTTCAGTAGCTATGAATAAATTGTGCATTGTGCTATCAAGGTATAAATGGAAGTTGGTGTTACATATCCATCTCATGGTTTTGACAAGAGACGAAAGATGGAGTTTAACGAAAAATCTCAGAACAATGGTGAAAAGAATGTGAATGATTCTTTATGATCAAAGTGTGTAAAGAAGCATAGTGGAGATTGCCTGAAAGGTACTAAAAATGTTTCAAGTGTGGAAAGGAAGGTCAACGAGCAGCTGAGTGCCGAAGTAACGGGAAAAATGTATCTAATGATGTGAATAGAGAGAAAACTACAGAGAACGCACAACCAACACATCAATGATTCAAGTGTAAGTAAATGGGGCATTATGCTAACCACTGCACTAATACAAGGGTTAATGATGATCGACATCAGCATCCTCTTAAGGAAATGGACTAAGGGAAGTCACATGTGATCACTATTGGAGATGTTGAGTATGAAAATGATGTGGTGGACTGATTATGTGTTTATTTAATGGGATTCCAAAATAATGTTGTGGAATCTCATGTATAGTATCGTGGAATATTGGAATATCTATGTAATCGTTTTTTGTTATTTTCGTTGATTATATGGTATAGGTAACCATGAAAAGTGATTGAAATATTTTTGGAAAGAATATGAAATGCGTATAATGAAGGGATTAGGAGAAAATAATATGTTTGATAGTATTCATGAGATTATTATTGGTATAAGGACAATGTGATATCATGGTTTGAGTATATAGAATTTTTGGGATTTTGGTATGTGGAAACAGTTAACTTTTGATAGCATTCATGTTTTCACTATGGTTATATGGTAATACATGTTTCAAAAGAATACATTATTAAGGTAATCACATGTTTGGAATGTGACCAACAAGATATATCTTGTGATATATGAGGGAAAAATGATGGTATTCACGTGCTTGTTATATGACCTTTTTCTGTAATCATTCTCTTTATACTATGAGATTGGAAAGAAGTATTTTGGATAAGTCTTAAGGTTGGAATAAATTAAGTTGAACATCATATAGTATTGTTTATGTCTAGAACCTTTTTTTGATTTTATTTCTAGAATGTTAAAATTGTATAGTTTAAGAAAAAGGACAACCTACAGAACGGGTGATAACCCATCACGTCGGAAAAGAGTGTGTCAATCGAACCCACAACCAAAGTTAGATTGGCCTTTATTGCCTACCACTAGCCTACAGTATGTCCCTAGTTAGTATAAATTAGTTTTAATATATTAAGTGGTATGATATATGAAGTACAAGTCCATTTTAGGAACCATATACAATTAATCTCACCATAGATAGACTTATGTATATTTAATAACTTTTGATAACCTTTTGTTTGAGACAGATAGAATGACCTATCATTCTATCACATGATCTGCTAGCACTTCACAAATGACAAGTTCATCATAATTTCTTTAATAGATGAAGTGGAAATTGTTCATGGCATTACCAATAGTGAGATTGTACAAAATCAATTAAGTATTTCTTCTAATTCCATTTTTTCCAACTTTAGGTAAATGATCTTGAAAACCAAAAACATTTTCCTAGATGGTAACTTATATCATCACAAATTTATGGCTTTGTGATTGTTGGGTTTTTCATAGCCATGTTCTCTACCACTCTCCATCAGAACTTGACGGTTAGATTTCACTTTCATATCCATATTTTCACCTATGTTATTCTATGTGGAAAGCCAGTGATTATTTAATTTTGGTAACATTTACATTTCACACATCACTTTTAAAATTAATTTTTATTATTCCTTTTTACGATGTGGGTTTCTATGAATGAAACTTTCAAGTAGTAAACAATTTATAACCCCAATGAATTTCGAGGGATAAATTCATTTTAAGGGGGGTAGAATGTAACACCTTGAGATTTTTGGAGATATATTCTTTTTAATTTCTTTGATGTCTTCTATTGTACACTACTCCAAGATTAGATTGTACTATACACAAAACTATTTTAGCTTGCAGTATACGCAACACTATTCTTGGCTCGTGTTACACACAATTTCATGTTCGTTTTGTGGGAATTATTCTGCGCAACATTAAGTATAGATTTTGTTTAATGTATTAATGAAATAAGTTTTGATTATGTTATACTCAAAACCAAGGGGAGCATACAATACACGCCGCCCTAACTTGGATTGCATTACACGCAATCGTGACCTTCCTCGATAGCGTGTGTAGTACGCAACACTGGGTTTCACTAAACAACGATATGTTATTAAAATATTATATAAACTAACCGTTATGAATATTAATACCCACTTTTTTAAATTTTATAAATTTTATCATTCAAAATGGACTTAATTTTTTGATTCGGAATATCAAAATTAGCCAAGAGTGAATTTTTGGTATTTTTCTGAAAACTTTCTATTTTTGATGAATATTGAGAAACACTGAGTTATAGTTTAAAACCGAATTTTTATTTAAATAATTATTTAGTTTATTTAAATTTATTTTATTTCAAAATTGATACATAATACTTATATTAGTTCAATGTAATTCATTTGAGTCATTTTATAGTAATTTTAAATATAAAATTTTTTTATTGAACTTTTCACAGTCTTTTACCCACCTCCTATGAGAATTTTCAAATTTACATAAAACATAATTTTACCACTTCTGTAAGTTGAATTTATAAAATCAGAGGGACAAGGTTAATATAATGGAGTAAAATGTGTTTCAATAAGATAAAAATAATTTTTGGTGAATAGTAACTTTTTTACTTTTATTTTCCACGGTTAAAAGTAAATAGGTTAATTAAGGGTAAAAATGATATTATTATTACCCTAAAACATGTCCTAATTCTATTGGATAAGTGTAATTTGACCAAAAACAACCATAGGAAAAACATATGACCATTTAGGTCCACTTGTCTTAGATTAGGATATTTATTATTATTTAATTCAAAGAAGAGTTAAAAAAGATAAAATCAATGTTTAATAACTAAAACATTTTTAATATAGGGTTATACATAAGATAAATAAGACTATAAATATTAATTAGTAAGATAAAAAAATTTCCTAAATAATTATATTTTATTTATAATTTTTAGACATTAAATAATTTTATTTATTTATGACACAACGAGGATGCATTAATTAACTTGTTAATGAAATATTAATATAAATGATGTTATAAATACCAAAATAAATATAATTTGAGACTTTTTATGAATTAAAATAAATTTATAGGATAATATAACATATTAGGGATGGTTAAATGAATTTTTTTCGATGTAATAATGTTGTTATGAATTTATAAAAAAATAGCAAATAGTGTAAAATTGATATAAAAGAGTTTTTAAAACAAATATTATATTATAAATTTGAATAATAATCTTAAAAATATAAGGTTTGGTCTAAAGACTAATATAATTATATATATTACATTAATAAACCAATTGGGGTTATATTTTCTGTTTATAGTAAGTTTATTAACCATATAGAGTAAAAATACTAAAAGTCGCGGTAAAGGTTAAATTATTTAACTTAGAGTAAAATCTAAATGATAAAGTTCAAATGGTAACATAAACTTGTCTAAAACATATTGGTTGAGAGTATTTAGACTCATACCCACCCTAGCCTTTAAATAAGTCACCTGGGAGCCATTATGAAGCGAATATGAATTTATTATAAAATAATATTTTAAGTTTTTCTAAGGTTCCCCTCTCCTCCCTTATAAAAGGGCACCTCCTCCCTCTCCTCTTCACACAAATTTGAGCCTTCAATCTCGACAAACACCTGCCCATTTCACTTCTCCACTTCAATATAAACCTACTAGAGGTTATTTTCTTCTTCAAAGACCAACTTCAGTGCCCTACGATGAGGTTAAGAGGAGGCATGTCAAAGAAGAGGTAATCGCTTCTACCGATTCTTTCATGTTTCATTATTATTGTACTTCCTCTTCTTTAGTTTTTTCATTATAAAGTAATAAAATCAGTATAACTAATATATTGATATGTTATTATAAACATTAAACCACCCCATTTAACCTTCTATCCACCCTACGGAAAACGAAATCACCGCGCGTGCGTACGTACGGAATACCGTCTCCACGCTGGGGTGTAATCTGTTTTTTCACCACCACCTTACATGGATCGGTATAATCGTGTAAAGAATAACTATATATTGTAATTATAACATGATACTAATTCTGACATATTATATCATCCACTCCAACTCCATTCAATAATAATGGGAATGATATCATCGCTCGTGCATACGTACGGATTACCATCTCCACGATGTGAAGAGATTCCTTTTCCATGTTAACCATTCAAGAATGATTATAAAGTGTATATAATGAAGAATAATGATTTATATATGACATAATAATTATACTAGAATTATGTATATATATATTTCATCTACTGACTTCCATTCAAGTCAATAAGGAAACGAAAACAGCGTTCATGCGTACGTACGGCCTACCGTCTCCCTGAACTGTGTGTTTCATTTCATTTATCTTTCTATTTTTTATATTTATATATACACAATATATAGGATATATAAATCATGTTTTAAATTATTTAATTAAGTAAATAATTATAGAAATAATAATAATATCAATAACAACATGTATTAATACGTACGATAAATGAAACGATTTTACCCAAAACGCTGCTTTAACGTGGAATTGACAAAAGAATGGGTAATATAAAGTCATAAGTGAATCATATATGATATAATAAATATTATTATGGTTTTTTTACAAGTTAATATTATGTTTTAACCCACTATTCAGGAGTCTCGGACACATACAAAAGAAATTGGACATAAGGTAAGGGATAATTTTTCAAATCTCATTTTTATCCGAGATTGCTTATACGTAAGTATTTACTGGGGTTATGTTTATAATACATGTCCATGTTATCTAAAAATGTTTTCATAAAATGTTTACTATTATTCCAGGTATTTTCAATGTCATTTTTACCCTTTGTGTACTTTTTACCACATTATATGGAAGGAATCATTCCTTTGGTTACCATATAAGGTACTTTTTGACTTTTCCAGAAAAAGTACGAGAAGAATGTTTTTTAAAATTATATGGAATGAATGAATTTTTAATGTTTCATAACGGCTAATTATCATGAATATTATCATAAAATATTTCATGATTATTTTCAAAAAAATACGTTTCTTCTAAAATTGATTGTCATTTTGTGAAAAGAAAATGATTTTGAAGAAGAAAGGATATTTTCCTCAAGAATTCATTTCAAGTGTTTTGTCAAAACTACTTTCCATATAAGATGAAATTATTTAGTATGATTATGTTACAAGTATAAAGACTCTATTATTTACCTAGTTTCATTCTTTGATGAAATTATATCCATTTGTTTTATATGGATTACGTTATGAGGGGATGATGTTTATGAAATCCATTTTATTCTTTGGGTTATGATGAATGATTTATGTATATTTTGTGGCACAAGTAATAATTATTTCATTATGAGATGTGTGGGACCTATATCTCCCTCCAATTCATTGGGTAAAGATTTATATCTCATGAGATATACAAGGATCGAACGGTTAGTTAATCTGGTTCACTAATACAGGACTTGAACAAAGATTGAACTCGATTCAGTATGGGACTTTGTCCACTAAGATGGTCTTGGTAGAAATGTCTTGGCTACTGTGGAAATCATATCATGTACTTAATGGTTTTCCACAATTACATGTTTTATTATCATGTTATATTATCATGATTGATGTTCCATTATGATCAATGCCTTACGTACTGCCATGTTTTATGTCATTACTCAAAATTTTGATGTTTAAACATTATGATCATTTTTTTAAATTCAAATGTATATTGATTGTTTTATTTTCACTATGCTTACCCTTACTAAGAATTTGAGCTCACCCATTATATTTTTTCTTTTCCCCTGGATATAATGAAAGGTTTTAGGTAAGAATACAAAAGGGGGAGATCTTTATGGGAGTTGTTGAAGATCTTTCACCATTATTATAAGATTATGTTCGGAGTTTCAAAAGACACTAAAATAATATGGTCTTTCGGCATCTGTTTTTTCCATGTATTATGTATTCCTCAAAATTAATGTAATATCCATGTACGTCAATCTTTGGGTCTCTACAAGGTGTGTTTTTATTTAAAATTCCCAAAAAAATCAATAATGGGATGTCACTCTCAAGGAAAGTTACTCAAAAATTGAAAGATAACGTAGTGGAGAGGAGATAAATTTGATTCATATCTCCACCACTCAAATGGATATATTTTATTCCTTTTATAACCAAGGTTTCCCACTTTTACGATTTTTTTCACCACGGTAACTAGTTTTTTATGAGTTACTTAATCCATTATTCCCAAAAACAATGGGGTACAAATTATATAATTTGGGCCTAATGATTTCAAATTTTAATTCCACTTTTATAAATTTTTTAAAAGAAATAATATTTATTTTTAAAATACTAAATTTTTAATGTATTAAAAAGAATTTTTTTTATATTATATCATACATTTTAAAATGTCAAATCTGGATTAATAAATTAATAAATATATTTTTAAAATTATAAATTCACATGAAAAATACATTTTTGATGTTAGAAAAATATATCATAAACTACCAATTCATACATATATAATAATAATAATTTCATAAAGTAAATTTTATTTATAAAAAATTTATTTTACACTATTCAATAAAAATATTTTATAAAAAATAAAAAATTCATATTGAACTAATAGTTTGACGATAATTTAAAAAATGATAATAATATTATCAAATAGAATTTATAAAAAAAAATTGATGTACTTAATTATAATATTCCAAAATAAAATGTAATAAAATCCTCTTTTGAAGAAAACATTTTTTGCATCCTAAAACGACTATATTGAAAATTGAAAGCTTGTTTACAATGCATTAATCTATAAGTATCATTATTTAAAACATTTATAGAAATTAATCATAATGTTTTTATTTCTATTTATACCTTCAAATTTAACGGATATGTATTAAAGGTTTACTGTATCCCTGTACATGTAATCCTGGGGTTTCATGTAAAGTTAGATACTGAATACCTCATGAATATTTCAAAGGAAATATATATATATATATATATATATATAATTTTAGGATGTTACATTCTAATACCAATAAAATTATTTTCTTTCATAAAATTTCATGAAAATGACACAAAAAATAACCATATATCTTTTTCACTATATCCTCAGGTTCTCATGTAGCTTCATTGAATTTATCATTATTCCAAATAACATTAACTATATTAGTAGTATTTTTTTATAGAACATTTTATGTATAATCCATGATTTATACCATTTATTCTTTATAGGAAAGATCGTTCTATAATGGAACCACCTTGGAATTTAGTGCATATGATGGATCTGTTAACATGGAACACATTGTGATTTTAATAGAGGTTTTATGGAATTTCCAGGTGATATGAATCTATCCAAATCCAATAAAGAATCCTAAAAGTATTAATACACATAGGGATCATATTTCACATATTTTTTATTTTCATTCTCTTATAACAAATGGAAATTTATGATAATAACTTCTCATCAACATAAAACTATAGGTTTTTATGATTGCCACAATAACTCTTTTTTCAACTCTAAGATTCCAAGATGAATTGTTGAATAGATCTAACATTCTATTACATTTCCTCGGATAGCACAAGTACTCATATAATTATTTATCCAAATTAATCTCAACAAGTTTGAGTTCAACACTTATTTCTATAAAGTGATACTTTTTGAGTGAAATCTATTATTGTATGAAAATTTTCCGAGATGAATGTTTTGATCCTAGAAACCTTTGAAATCCAAAGAATAAGATAACAAAATATTATACAAGGATTTAATTAATCTATCAATCCATCCACCCATATATGTATGATATTATGAACTAAAAAAACTATATATCTAGATATTACTAAATACATATCCAACAAATTTAGGTAAACCCTGAATATCAAAAATATATAATAGAATTTGGTACTCCATGAAAACTTACCACTTAATTAACTTATATCATATTATGTTGATCAAGATATAACTCTTAACTGATGGGAATGAATTTTTCTCACATCCTAAGGTAATCTACTAACACCAAAATATAATTATTGCTTTTAGATGTTTTGGGGAGTCTTAAGACGAAATCCACAGTGATATTTTTCCAATTTCTATTTTGTTAAGGGAAATGGTTGTAACATATGCTTATAATTATATCTATTCTCATTAAATTTAAGACATACCCTATAATGAGATACATACTCTACAATATATATCCTCAGGTTTCCCCACTATAAACACTCTTTTATATCTCTATACATCTTCATCCATCTCAAATGAATTGTGAATGATGAGATATGAGATTCTTCCAATATTACATTATTCAAGTACGGAATTTATTAGTCACATACATTATTCTTTATCCTTATCACCCCATCACAATAAAGTTCAAACTTAAAAACATTTCTCACCTAATTTTGTTGCTATACTTCTTTCTTTATTTTCCCACTTTAATATTCACATTAAAAGGTGGTTAATAAATCATTTGAGTAAGACAATATTTCTCTAATTCCATCAATATTTCAAGGTACATCCTTTGAAAATATACAAATATTAGATCTATTATGATCATACACATAGATATGTTTTCATGATCCTTTCGGCATAAGGAATCAGACACCTTATTCTCCTTCCCATTGTGGTAATTTATTAATCAACTCCAACGATCCTCTTTGGCTCATATTCAACTACTTATTGGTGAATATATACATTAATCTTTAATTATCAATATATATTTCATTCCATTATCTATAATTATAATCCCTCTATATCATTGATGAAAATTTTACCAGTGATAACACCAAATCCTGAGTTAGGTAATTTCTCTCATAATCTTCAATTGGAATGATTCATAAGATATAACCCTATCATTATTCTTGAAAACATATACCATAACATTATTTGATATATCACTATAAATCAAAAACCCTTCTCTATTATAAGGTAGTGTGAGAATAGGTGAATAGATTAACTATTTCTTCTATTCCTCGAAAATTTCTTCACATTCATCTGTCCAATGGAATTTAACTCCCTTTCCAGTTAACATGGATAATGTATTAGATAGTTATGAGAAATAATTCACAATGTATTGATAATATACATCCAATATAAGAAAAATATGTTTCCAAATCATAGTTGTTGGCTAGAAAGAATTCCCAATAACATATATCTTTTATGGATTCACTAATATACCCTTTCATGATATTATATTAACCAAAAATAAAACTTTCTAAAGTAAAAAATCACACTTTTTAATGTTTTATATAGTTTCTACATCCTAAAGTTCTCGAGTACAATTATCATTTTCTCTTCATTATGTTCCTTGATCATAAAATATATATAAATATCATCTAAAAATTCTACAAAATACTAATCAATGTAATCTCTAAAGTGTTTATTCATTAAATACTTGTATATAGTCGGGGAATTATTAAGACAAAATTGAATCACTATATATTAAATGTGTGCATACCTTGATCATAAATTTAACATGTGTATGTCTTAAATTTTAACCCTTAGTTGAAAATAACTATATCGAAGATCAATCTCATAAAAATTATGGTTGGTTTATAAATAATCAAATAAATCCGGAATATAGGGTATATGAAACATATTTTTTATCATTATTTTTTTAGATTATTGATAATGAATACATAGCCTCATTGATATACCACTCTACTTAACAAAAATAATAGTTTCAATATAAGGTGATGCACTTGTCCAAATGAATCACTTATCAATATTCTATTATAATTTCTTCTTCAAATCCAACAAAATAATTTGATACATTGTATTTAAAGTCAATGAAGTATGTATACCATCAGTTATGATTCCTACCGAAAGCCTAACTTCACAATTTAGATGAATACTAGGAAACTCATTCAAATAAAATTAACAGAACTCTCATAAAATACACGTGTCATCAATATAGTGTTTTATAAAAATCATATAATATAAATTCATATCATAAAAAGATATCATGAACCAAATAATTTATGTAATTAAATTTGGGTGTTCAAGTTTATCCCCACTCTGATATACAATCATGGGTTTTTTCAGATATCAAATTTCATTTCCTTACTTAAGAAATTTATTATTAATCTATGTAAAGGGACATAATCAATGATAAAAACACCTCAAATTTATATAAATGATGAACAAAAATGTTTTAACGGGTAAAATTATATCAAAAATTAACATCAAATCCCCAACTCTATAATATTTCTTAATTATCCTGATTCACTTCATGACTAATAATAGAATATTTACATCCTCATTCTAAGAGTTGGACATTGTATTATGGGATTGACTTGTATAATTCCCATGTTCTCTATAGAAAATCATATCAACTTCATTAGAAATTTGTTTTTCTATACCCTTCATTTACACATAGAAAATATTTTTCCCATCCTTTATCACATTCTCCTAGGTGCTTCTTTCAACATTTTGACATGCTAGAAATTAAATATTCTTTCCTTTATGATCATTTCCACCTGATGTAATGTCCCAACCCATGTTCCAAGCAACGGGGCCCCAAGCTGGTCGGTCACATGACCTAAGGTGCACCTCCCCATACACTAGAGTCTATCAACTAGTAACAAGGGTCTATTATCTATTATGGGGAGACTATACCATATTTTTTTCTTTTATCAGTGTAAAACACCTATAGAAATATAATGAAAAGGAGGAATAATATTTAACCAGAACAATAAAAATGTCACAATATAACAAAAATAGAAAATACAATATTTAACTGAAAAGGCAAACTTGTTATGCTAATATAAGTTCCAAGTGTCAATATGAAAAAACACAAAATAAATAAAGACACTAAAACTCCTCTAAGAAGGTCTCAAACCATGTATAGTTCCTTCATTCACACTCCATCCCAAATCAGCAATCTAACCTAGGGCCTTTTCTCTTAACCTATCCATAAATCAATAAAGTCTATTCGGGTACTGATCTGGCAGCCCGAGTAGGGTGCGAGTACAACTGATTAGGCCACCACCAACGGTGTCTAAAATAATCCAGTCAAACAGTGTATATAGTTGTTTAAAGAAATAAATATAATTCATAAATAAATATTTATTTTATTTTATTTTATTATTTATTTAATCATATTAACTCCATGGTTCCTAAGGACACCCATACCCAAATATTAACATTGTCTCATACCAGAGCCTAAATCATTCCCTATGAAATATCATATCTTAATACTTTCTTCACCTCATACTAGAGCTCTAAGCATTCAAATATGATATGATATCTCAGCGCCTAATTAAAACTAAGTCGGAGTTCAAATTATTCTTTTGTGAGGCCAAATCTTGAAGTACCTTTATTTCCATTCTTATTTCACAATGAATTAACATGTTACTATTCCTTAAATCACAAAATTTGGATGACCATTTTACCATCCTTATTTACTAATGTATGAACATATAACCATTCATTTAATCACACAATCTCGATAACAATGTTACTATCCTTTTTATCACAAGTATAATGACAATGTTTTAATTTATAATTTTCCTAAAATGACCATGTTGTCATCATTTTTCACTTATAAGTATAATGACCATGTTACCATTATACTTGTAAATAGAATGAACATGTTAACATTCTTTCTCAGATAGTCAATTCATCAATTAATTATCTCAAAGAAACTATTTTAATATTTCATAATTAATTCTACAATTAATTAACACATGGAAAATATCTAAATATCACCAAATTAATTCTATAATTAATTATATCAAAGTAAAAATATTCAGTACCACATAATTAATTCCACTATTAATTATTACAAAGAAACCATTTCAATATCACATAATTGGTATTGTAATTAATTATAACAAGGAAACTATCTCAATATCACATAATTAATTATACAATTAATTACCTCATGGTAACCAATTGTATATCACATAATTAATTGCAAAATTAATTATTTCAAAATAACCATTTCTATATCACATAATTAATTCTATAATTAATTATCACAAGATAACCATCTCAATATCACATAATTAATTATTCAATTAATTATCTCAAGGAAACCAATTCAATATCACATAATTTATTCCATAATTTATTATTTAAAAAAACAATTCCAATATAGGGTAATTAATTCTCAAATTAATTTTCATAAGGTAACCATATAAATATCACATAATTTATTCTATAGTTAATTATCTCGTGAAAACCAATTCAATGTCACATAATTAATTCTACATTTAATTATTTCAAAGAAACCATTTCTATATCACATAATTAATTCTACAATTAATTATAATTATGCAACCATTTAAATATCACATAATTTATTCATAAATTAATTATATAAAAGTAAAAAATTTAATTTCACCTAACTAACTATATATTTTATTATTTCAAAGAAACCATTTCAACATCTGATAAGTAATTCTACAATTAATTATCTATACTTCAATTTATGACATAAAAGGTGCATAATTAATTTCCTAATAAATTATTTAAATAAATATCATAAAATCTTGTAACACCTCAATATTCCATAGAATGCTTCTCTTTGAATAACCCAATAGCTTGTGTTATATGAAACATTGAGTTTAAACGCACCACGACCAATCAAACTAGTCGTTTTAAAAGTAGTTATAAATAGTAATACCCACTTTTTGAAATTTTATATATTTTATTTTAAAAAATTTACTTCATTTTTGGATTATTAATATCAAAATTATCATAGAGTGAATTTTTGGTACTTTTCTGATAAATTTCATATTTTGATGAATAGTGAAAAATACTAAATTTTAATTAAAAACTACTTTCTTATGTGAAATAATTTCTAGAGTTATATAATACATTTGAGTGGTTTTAAAGTATCATTACAGTAAATTTTTATAATTTAATATAATGTAGGTCATTGGATGTAATTTCACATTTAAATTGTATATAAACAAATGTCAATCTTTTGATAGTTGTTACTTCTTAAAAACCCGCTTTTTAGTTTTGACAACAGGAATTAATTTTAAATTAACTTCTGAAACATATGTGTTTTGAATTTAGAAAAATATATTCCATATTTATAATTATTTTTTCCAAATTGTGTCAATAGTTAACTTTTATTTTTAGACATTATGAATAGTAACTTTAGTAAATATTTTATTAACTATGGTTTAAGGGTAAATTTGGTAAATAATAGTAAAAATATTAATATTATAATAATATAAAATTACACCAACATGTGTCTTGACCATAATTTTTGAAACAATTTCGACCATGGGAATCCTTTGGTCGATTTTTGGACCCCATTGAGGCACATGTATGTGAAAATGACACTATAAAAAAGTAATTTAAAGATAAGGAAAATGGAACATAAACATATATTTTTTATTAAAACAATTTTTATATGAGGTTATATAATTGATTTCTTCGACTATAAATAGTCATTAGAAATATAAAAAGTTTTCCTACATCTTGATATTTTATTTTTAATTTTTAGACATAAAATAAATATATTTATTTATGAAATTATAATGATGCAGTAATTACCCTATTGATGAAATATTAAAATAATTGATATTATAAATTTTAACAAAAATGTAAATTGAAACTTTTGATTCCATCCGAGAATTTTATATTTAAATATTACATGATACGGTTGATTCAATGTATTTTTTTATAAGAAATAATATTTTTATGACTTTCAACAAAACTAAAAACTGAATATTGTCAGAATTGACATAAATGTGTTTTAAAAAAATACTATTTTATTAATTTATATAATATTCTTAAAAATTTAATGTTCAGACAAAGAACTTAAATACTGTTAGATATGTCATTGATGAACAACTTTAGGTTCTCCTGGAAGTTTATAGTAAGTTTATTAACCATATAGTGTAAGAATAAAAGAATACGTGGTAAAAGTTAAAATATTTAACTAAGAGTTAAATCTAAAAGATAAGGTTAATATGGTGACATAAAATTTTCTAAAACCTAGTGTTTGAAAATATTTAGACCCAAAATCACCTTATCGTAGAAATAAATTAATTTGGATCCATTATAAACCAAAAATTATTTTATAATAAAATAATATTTCAAGATCTTCCTAAAGTGACCCCCACCTCTCTTATAAAAGAGTACTTCCCCCTCTCTTAATTTAACACCTAAAAATCCATTTTTCTCACCCAATATCTGCTAAACTCTCATCCCAACTAACCTCACTTCCACCTAGTGGCCTTAATCTGATCATAAATCCACCCTAAAGAGACCTTTTGTTCAAATCAAAAGGAAGCACCCGAAGAAGAGGTAATTATTTCACCACATCATTCAAAGTTATTTTCTGCTTCCACTTCCTATTTATTTGTTGTTTACATACCAAAATAAAATATCCAATAACTTATACATATTTTGGTGTTATTAAAAATATGGTAAAACCATGTCAATTATCTTATCCATCCTATGAACGACAAATTCACCATACGTGCGTACGTACAGCTTATCGTCTCCACGTCGTGGTGTTGTTTGTTATTCAACACTTCATTATTTGGATGCATTTAATAATGAGTATAATTGATGTGAATAATAAATATAACATGTTAATTATTCTATATATATAATATACCATCCAATTATATATGATTTCTCCACTAATAGAACGTTATTGTCAGTCGTGTGTAAGTACAGCGTACCGTCTCCACGATGCGATGAGTTTTCATTCCCCATCATATCCATTCAAGAATGATTTTCATTTGACGATTAAAAATAATTGTGAAGAACTTAATATCATTCTATATATGAATCAAATACATCCTATCCATGTCAAATAAGACTTACATAACAAAACACATAAAGGGAAACAAATCAGTTAACACCCAAAATAATGATACTACTAAAACATTATTAACATAGCAATATTAGAGGATCATACATGATATCAAATTTATGTATTTGGTTATTCAATAATTTAATAAAAATTATTTCACCATTATATAAGTGTTTCACATACCCTTGAGTAAGTAAAATTACAAT
Organism: Viscum album; assembly: GCA_963277665.1. Classification (NCBI taxonomy): domain Eukaryota; kingdom Viridiplantae; phylum Streptophyta; class Magnoliopsida; order Santalales; family Viscaceae; genus Viscum; species Viscum album. Next base: position 1,696,813,366 of record OY728138.1, on the reverse strand, counting down.
TTAAGGGTTAATTTCATAATATCTTTATTATCCGAGGTTGTTTATACTTAAGTATATACTGGGACTTCTTCATCATCCACATCCATGTTTCTTAAAAATTTATTTCAATTTTTTTACTATTTCCTATACTATTGGTTAAAGTCTTTTATACCCTTGTTTGAATTTTATAAAATTATTTGAATGGACTCTTTCAGTTTTTTTACAAACAAGGTACTTTATAACCTTTTCAACAAATTAAGGAAATAATTTTTTTTTCAAATTATATGGTGGGTGTGGCCACTTACCACCATTATAACACCTTATAAGTTTCCCTTACAAGATAGTAAGAATATTTTCAAAATAAATGTTTTCTTTACTTTTGAATGATTTCAATGTGGAAAGAGATATTTCACTCAAATAATTTTTGGATTGATTTAATCTATATCAACATCATCTGTAGGGTTTTACACTTGTTTGAAGTTGATTTTTTATGATACAATCTTCCATATTGTATTGAAGTTTTTCTGATATGTTTTACTACAAATGTGATATTTTTATACTATTCATGGTTTATGGTTGAAGTATTAACATTTCATATTCTAGTTTTAAAAATGACTGTTTATGTTATGTTTCAACCTTTTCATATGAGGAATGCATTGGACATAGTAAGTGATGGGCGAGGCCCACTATAGCCCCCCCAATGCTTCAGTAGGTCTCATGAGACAAACTCGTGTCTTGGCATAATACCTTTTAAAAATAATATTTTTAGTATTGGAAGGAGGCATTGACTCTATGGTTATGTTGTCCGACTTTCTGCATTCTGTCATTATGAAATTAGCTATTCATATTACATGTGATTATTCGACTAGTAGAGTATCCATGTAAATAAGTAAATGACATTATTTGATTTCTCTTTTCCATATTATATTAAATTTTATGTTTAAAAGTCCTATGTTTTTGTCTTATACATTTCATTAAATGTTTGTGATTATTTATGATATTTTCCACTATATTGTTATCCTTTATGAGCATCTAACCTCACCCCTTTACTATGTTTTATTTTTCAAAGGATGAGAAGAAGTATTTTATGATTTACCTGTAAGGATAGGCTATGTGACATGTGTGAGTTCAAATTGGACATAAAGTTTTTGTTTTTCCATTTCATTATGTAATTTTAAAACTTATGTATGTATCTAGTACTTCCAAAGATACTAAACTAATCAGTCTTTCGGGACTTGATCTCTTGTTATCATGCCAATGTTATGTAATAATGCACTGAATCTGGGTAAATAGGTTCGGGACATTATAGTTTGTATCAAATGAAGTTTAGTATAGAACTTGGAAACTAGATTTAGAAAAACTTTGATTAGAGAACATTACACTAAGATAGTATTTGTGGATTAGTAAAGAAGAACATCCTAGAATTTTGGTAATGTATAGATTTTGTGAATTTTCCCAGAAATACATCCCCGTATAGATACAAGTAAGTAGAGGTGACTCAGACATAGATGTATCTATGGTAAAACTAGAAAACACCACTTTGAGCTAGACACGAACGATAACTGGTGCAGGACAACAGGCCTTGTTGCACTCTTAGTTATGACACTTCTATGTGATATGCTTAAGATAATTAAAATATTCTTTATGAATAATTAAGAAGTATTTATGAGTAAATACATCCTTAAATAATTTTTTTTTATGGATTATATGTATAAACTGTTCAATTTATGTTAGGTATTTTACTTGTTTGGAATTATGTATTGTGATTCATAAACAAATCTAGTATATGACATTGTTTATAAATGGATCCTAGAGTAAGTAATGGAAACTGTATCAATGTGTGTAATACATGTAGGGATTTCCCTCCTACTCAAGAAAATTATAGTTATGCTGGTGATGCAACTAGCGATGAACATCTTATAACTATACTAGGACAACTCACTCCGGTTATGAATAATGAACTTACCTATATGGAGTGCTCTAATCCATAATGCATAGGTTAAATGTTAGACCGCTTCTTGAGGAAACAACCACTAACAATCAATGGGACTACAAATCCATTTTTAGCTGATCAATGGATAATTTCCTTAGAAAAAATATTTTATGATTTAGTGAGTAGCGAAAGAGAACAATTTTTCATGATAGTTTATCCCCTCACAAGAGATGCAGATCAATGGTGGTCATTAAATCAAACAAAAAGGTGGATGAAGAATTATCAAAGATGGAATGGAGGGAGTTTAAGAAACTTTTCTTAGGAAAATACTTTCCTCATTAACATTGAGAATATATGGAATGGAAATTTATAAGATTGAGGCAAAAGGACGATGAAAATGTTGCAAAGTATGAGGATAACTTTACAAGGTTATCAAGGAATTCTTCAAATTATATACATAACTTGAGAAGTAATATTGATCTAATATTTGATGTGTTAAAACCAGTTCTCTATCGAGAATTAGTCTCACAATTCGTCTCATCATACGAATATATAGACTCATGTGCTATCAAGACTGAAAATGAATTCTCTATGTCTTACGACATTAAAGTGAATAAATAGAATAAGTGTTCTGTTGAACACTTTGGAAATGGAAATAAGGGGAAGAAGGGAAAATTTGAATTTCTATCCTATAGTAAATGTATGAATAAACACCCTGGTACTTTCGTGAAGGGAATGGGAGTTTGTTACAACTGTAGTGAAAAAGGCCACCAAGCTCGTGATTATAAGGGAAAGAATGAGGCAATCAATGTTGAATGCTACAATTTTAGAGAAATAGGGTATTATGAAAATTAATGTCCTAATTTCCGACAAATCTTACCTCATAAAAAGCCAAGGGAGAAATTATAAGCTTATATGATCACTACCGCTGAGGTTGAAGGTCCTAATGACATGGAGGAAGATACTTTAATCTTTTCCTAAAATTTATCCAATGCTTTATTTGATTCTATATCATGGAATTCTTTCATATCTTCATGGTTTTCCTAGAAAATTAGATATTTCCAGTTTTATTTAACAATGTAGTTTTCAGTCAAAACTCATAAGGGAAGTATCATTGCAACCATGTTTTGTGAATCAGTTACAATTATGGTATATAAATAGGCTTTATCTTATGATATCATTGTCATACCCATGATTGAATTCGATATAATCCTCGGTATGGATTGGATTTCAGACCATGAGGCAAAAATTGATTTTAAGAAGAAGGAAGTTATAATTTTTGATGATGATAAAGAATATCTTATCCTTAGAGAAAAAAAGTCACCATCTGATTCTCATCAAGATCCACCCCCAGTATCTCTACAAAATTCAATTATTGGGGAGGAAGAGTGTGAAATAAATATGGGTGAGGGAAACAATGTTTAAATAGAGGATGTACCAGTTGCTCAAGAATATGTTGATGTGTTTCTAGATGATTTACCTACACATCCTCCAGAACAAGAAATTAAATTTTCAATTGAATTTATTCTTGGATCAAGTAACATATCCAAGAACCCTTATATAATTTCCACTGTTGAATTAGAGGAAATAAAGAAACAATTATAGGAATTAAGTAATAAGGGATTTATTTTCCCTAGTGTTCTTCCATGGCATGCCCCTATTCTTTTTGTTAATAATAAAGATGGATCTGTGAGGTTGTGCATTAACTACAGGGATATCAATTCTATAAAAATAAAGAAAAAGTATCCACAACCTCGTATTGATTATTTATTTGATAAACTTCATGGAACCTGATATTTTTTAATGATTGTCCTTTGATCTGGATACCATCAGTTATGTGTAAAAAGAAGAAGACATTCCAAAGACAGAATTTCGATCCCGGTATTAGAATTAAGAGTTTACAATAATGTCTTTTGTACTGACTAATTCACTGTCTATTTTCATGGATATAATGAACATTTCAAGGAATCTATTGATGAATTTGTAGTGTTATTTATTGTTGATATCTATGTATACTCCAATATCTGTGAAGATCATGAAAATCACTTACTTACTATTCCAAATACTCTTAGAAAAAATGAATTATACAAGATGTTTAGCATGTCTGAATTCTGGCTTCAGGATTTTTATTGGGCCATATTGTCTCTAAGGATGGAATCTATGTTGATCCTTCATATAAAAGGTCAATCCAAGAATGGACATCACTGAATATTATAACTAAGGTACATGTTTTTATTGGTTTAGTAGGTTTTTATAAGCGTTTCTTACAAAATTTTTCTCGATTGGATAACCCATTAACCAAGCTCACACGTAAAGGGGTTATATTTTTTTGGAAAAAAGAGTGTGAACAATTTCTTGAAGAACTGAAGAGATGATTAGTCAATTATCCTTTCTTGACTCTATGATTAGGTAATTATGATTTTTTTTATTTATAATGACGCATCAATGAAATGACTCGGTTGTGTCCTTATGGAGAATGATAGATTTATTTCCTATGCATCATGAAAGCTAAAAATTCATGAACAAAACTATTTTACCCATGATCTTGAGTTAGCAGCTGTAATCTTTGCTCTGAAGATATAGAGACACTATCTCTATGGTGAAAAATGTGAGATATATAATGATCAAAAGAGTTTGAGGTATATTTTTTTCATAGAACGAACTCAACATGAGGAAAAGGATATGGCATAAACTACTCAAAAATTATGACTTCACTATACACTACCACCCGGGGAAGGTAAATAAGGTGGAAGATGCTATGAGTAGAAAGGATCATGGAGGTCTGAACCAGATGAGAGTTGAAAGGGATAATATGTTCATGGATCTAGTAAAGATAGATATGGGAATAATCTGGAATGGTGAAACATCGATACCTTTTCAAATGGTTTCAAATACATCTTTACTAAAAAGGATAAAAAGTTATCAGACTAATGATGAGGAGTTTCAAAAGAAAAGTAAAGCTATGAATGATGGGATATTGATTGTGTTTGTTTATGAAGATGGAATTTTGAAATTTGGAAAGAGGATTTGTGCTCCCGATATACCTTATCTAAAAAGGGAATTTTTGGATGATTCTCATATCTATAATTTTTCTATACACTCTGGTAGAACGATGATATATAGAAATTTGAAGGAACATTTTTGGTAGGACAACATTAAGAGGGAGATTTTTTATTATGGGTCAAGATGTATTGTTTATCAATAGGTAAAATCTAGAAGGTGACATCCTAGAGGAGCCATGCAACCTATTCCCTTACCAGAGTGGAAATGGGATGATATTACAATGGAATTATTCATGGGGATACCGAAGACTCCTAAAAGTAATGACACAATATGGGTCATTTTTATCGTCTTACTAAGTCAGCACATTTTCTTGCTATAAGATAAGGTTTACCACATGAACTCTTAGAAATAAAATATATTAATGAAGTTGTAAGAATTCATGGTGTACCCCTATTGATTGGTTGTGATTGTGATACCTATTTTACATCTAAATTTTGGAAAAGTCTTCAGAAATCCCCAGATATTGAACTTTGTTTGAGCACTGTCTACCACCCTCAAACTGATGGACAATCAGAATACACTATTAAAACCTTGGAAGACATGTTAAGATATTTTTCCCTTGACTTTCAAGGTATGTGGGATCAATATTTACCTCTTGTGTAATTTGCCTATAACCATATCTTCCATTCAAGTATTAAGATTGTACCATATGAAGCGTTATATGGAAAGAGATGTCACACACCAACTTGTTGGGATGAGGTTGGTGAGAGAAAACTCATAGGCCCATAACATGTTGAGAAAACAATGGAAAAGTTAAATATTATCCAAAACCACATTAAGGTAGCTCAAAGTAGGCAAAATAGTAGTGCAGATAACCAAAGGAATGATTCAGAATTTCAAGTAGGAGATTTTGTTTTCTTGAAGGTATCTCTATGGAAGTGTGTTATACATTTCGGTAATAAGGGTAAATTAATTCCTAGGTACATCAGACCTTTAAAAATTCTAGAATGAATTGGAGTAATAGCTTATCGTTTAGTAATGCCGCCAAGTCTCTCCAAAGTTCATGATGTGTTCCACATATCACTATTGAGAAAATACAAGCCTAACCCAATGCATGTACTAACCTATGAAGAAATAGAATTGGAACCTGATCTGTCTTTTTCTAAAGAGCCAATCTGGATTCTTGATACCATAGAACAAGTGTTGAGAAACTAGACAGCTCTTCTAGTAAATGTTCTTTGGAGAAACCATAAAATGGAAGAGGCAACACGGGAACCTGATGAACATATGATGAAGCACCAGCCAAATATTTCATGCTGTAATATTCTAGAAATTCCAAGGAAAAATTATTTTAAGGAGGGTAGAATATAACACCCCAATCTTCCACAGTATGGTTCTCTTTGAATAACTCAATAGCTTTCATTGTACGCAACACGGAGTTCAAGCACCCCACGACCTATTAATCTATCCATTTTAAAAGCAGTTATGAATAGTAATACCCAATTTTTGAAATTTTATAAATTTTATTTTTCAAAATGGACATTATTTTGGATACAAAATATCAAAATGAGCTTATGGGGAATTTTTGGCACTTTTCTAATTACATTTATATTTTGATTAATATTGAAAAATACAAAATTTCAATTAAAAACAACTTTTTTAATTAGAATAATTTATAGTATTAAATTATAAATTTGAGTGGTTTTAAAGTATCATTATATTATATTGTTATAATATAATATAATGTATGTAATTGGATGTAATTTTACATTTAAAATTTACATAAACACATGTCAATATTTTGATAGTTTTTACTTCTTAAATCCCCACCTTTTGGTTTTGACAATGAAAATTTATTTTAAATTAATTTCCGAAACATCTGTGTTTTGAATTTAGAAAAATGGATTCCATATTTATAATTATTAGGTCCAAATTCTGTAAATAGGTAACTTTTATTTTTAGACATTATGAATAGTAACTTCAGTAAATATTTTATTTACTATGGTTCAAAGGTAAATCTAGAAAATAAGCGTAAAAAATAATATTATAATAATATTAAATTAACCTAACATGTGTTTTAACCCAATTTTCTGATTCATTTATGACCATGGGAATCCTTGGGTAAATTATTAGACCCCATGGAGCCACTTTTAAGTGAAAATGTCAATTTATAAAAAATTAATTTAATGATAAGAAAATGTAACATAAACATATATCTTTTAGTAAAATAGTTTATATATGAGGTTATAAAATTGATATCATTAACTATAAATATTAATTATAAATTTTAAAATATTTAATATATCGTGATATTTTATTTTTAATTTTTAGACATAAAATAATTATATTAATTTATCACACAATAATGATGCAGTAATTAGCCTATTAATGAAATATTAAAATAATTAATATTATAAATATTAAAATAAATGTAAATTGAAACTTTTGATGCCATACAAGAATTTTATTGGTTAATATTACATATTAGGGTTGATTAAATGTATTTTTTTCAAAGAAATCAAATTTTTATGAATTTCAGAAAAACCAAATACTAAATAGTGGCAGAGTTGACATAAATGAGTTTTTAAAAGAAATACTATTTTATTAAATGAGATAATATTTCTAAAAATAAATGGTTCATAAAAAGGACATAAATAATGTTATATATGTCATTAATGAACCACTTTAGGTTCTCTTAGTAGTTTATAGTATGTTTATTGGCCATATAGTGTAAGAATACTAGAAGACATGATAAAAGTTAAACTATTTAACTAAGAGTTAAATCAGAACGATAAGGTTAATAGTGAAACAAACTTGTCTAAAACCTATTTATTGATAATATTTACACCCATATTAACCTTATACTAGAATTAAATCCATTTTGATCCATTATAAACCTAAAATTATTTTATAATAAAATAATATTTCAAGCTCTCTTTAAAGTGCCCCTCACCTCTCTTATAAAAGTGTACTTCCCCTTCTCTCAGTGTCACACATCCAAAACCATTTATCTCGGACAACCTCTGCTAAAATATCATCCAAAATAACCTAAATTCAACCTAGAGGCCTTATTTTATCACAAAGACAACCTATAGATCCCTTTGGTTCAAGTCAAAAGGAAACACCCGAAGAAGAGATAATTATTTCATCACCTCTTTCAAAGTTAGTTTCTTCTTCCACTTCTTCATTCATTGTTGTTTGCATTAAAAATAATAAATCCACTACCTTCTACATACTATGATGTTATAATAAATATAGTAAAACCATATTCATTATCTTATCCATCCTATGAATGAAAAATTCACCTTACGTGCGTACGTACGGCTTACCGTCTCCACGTTGTGGTGTAGTTTTTTATTCAACACTTCATTGTTTGGATGCGTATAATAATGAAAATAATTTATGTAAATAATAAATATAATATTTTATTTGTAATTTATATATAATATACCATCCAATTACATATGATTTCACCATTAATAGAATGATATTATCGCTTTTTCATACGTATGGCTTACCGTCTCCATGATGTGATGAGTTTTGATGCCCCATCACATCCATTCATTAATAATTTTCATTTTATGATTAAAAATTATTTTTAGGAACTTAATATCATTATGTATATGAATAAAATACATCCTATCCATAATAAACCGGACTTAAATAACAAAAGATATAAAGGTAAACGAATCAGTTAACACCTGAAGCAATGATACTACTAAAATATTATTAACAAAGAAATGTTAGAGGATTATATATGATATCATATTTATGTATGTGGTTCTTGTATAATTTAATAAAAATTATTTAACCATTATACAAGAGGTTAATATACACTTGACTAATTAAATGTACAAGGTAAGGGATAATTTCACAATATCTTTGTTATCTGAGGTTTTTTATGCATAAGTATCTACTGGGTCTTTTTATTATCCACAACCACGTTTCTTAAAAACATATTTCAAAAAAAAATTATTATTTCCTAGACTATGGTTTAAAGTCATTTATACCCCTGTTTTTCATTTATAAAATGATTTGAAATGTATCTTTTTGTACTTTATGGCCTTTTGGACAAATTAATGAAAGAATCTTTTTTTAACTTATACGGTAGGTGCAGCCATTTTCCGCCATTATAACACCTTATAAGCTTCCCTTAAAATATTATAAGAATATTTTCAAAATAAATTTTTTCTTTTCTTTTTAGTGATTTTAAAGTAGAAAGAGATATTTTACTCAAATAATTTTTGGATTGATTTATCTATGTCAACATCCTTTGATGGATTTTACTCTTGTTTGAAGTTGATTTGTTATGATACAATCTTCCATATTGTATTTAAGGTTTTATGATATGTTTTTCTATGGTTGTGATATTTATATACCATTCATGGTTTGTGGGTAATGTTTTAACATTTCGTATGATATTTTTTAATACAAATGTTTATGTAATGTCTCAACCTTTTCATATGAGGAATGCATTGGATGTAATGAGTGATGGGGGGCCCACTATAGCCCCTCAATGCATCAATAGGTATCATGAGATTAACTATTGTCTTGTCACAAGGCCTGTAAAAAATCTTATTAGTAGCCTTGGCATGAGGCCTTGACTATGTGGTTATGATGTCTGGCATTATGAATTCTATCCTTATGAAATTAGCTATTGATATTACATGTGATTATTTGACTAGTAGAATATCCATGTAAATAATTAATTGGAATTATTTGACTTATCTTTTCTATTTTATGCTAATGTTTAAGTTTTAAAGGCTTGTGTTTTAGTGTTATACATTGCCTTAAATGTTAGTGCTTATTTATGATAGTTTTTTCTATATTTTTATCCTTACTGGGAATCTAAGAACACCCCTTTCTTATGTTTTACGTTTCCCAGGATATGAAGAATTATATTATAATTAAACTGAAGAGTTAGGATATAAGATATAAGTGTGTTAAAAGGGGATATAACGTTGTTGTTGTTTTTATTTTATAATGTAATGTAAAACTTATATATGTATCGAGTTCTTCCAAGGCTACTAAACTAATCGGTCTTTTGGAACATGATCTCTTGTGATCATGCCAATGTTATGTAATAATTCACCGACTCTGGGTAACTAAGGTCAGGGAGTTATACATCTCATAATTAATACAAAAACAAATTATAAATTTCATGGAATCAATATCCTATAATTAATTCTTCAATTAATTATCACAAATAATGTCATCCAAATACATTAATTAATTTCACAATTAATTACTCAGACCAACCTTACGTTTATATTGTTATGGGTGTATATCATTATGTCTAACACCCCATTTATCAGTAATTAATTAATCCATAAGTTAATTAAATAAAACCCATTAATTAATTTTAAAATTAATTAATAACATCCCTTCCCAGTAATTAATTCAACAATTAGTTTACCAAACATTCACATTAATTAATTCACTGATTAATTAATCACATATCTTCTATTAAACAATTAAATAATTAATTATCCCATTCACAATCTTAAATGACTTATAATTAACTCTATAATTAGTTATCTTGAATCTTTCATTTCAATATAACATTATTAATTTAATAATTAATTATCTAATTCTATTAATTCAATATCCCAACAATCCATGTTAATTAATTTGCTGATTAATTTATCCAATTAATTCAATTACACCATCCTGGAAGTCCATATTCATTAATTTACTAATTAATTAATCAAATTTATTTGGTTTCACCATCCCAATAAACCCCATTAATTAATTTAACAATTAATTAATCCAATTCATTTGATTGCACCATCCTAAAAATACCCATTATTTAATTTACAAAATTAATTAGTCTAATTAATTTTATATCATCATCCTGCAATCCCAATTAATTAATTTTATAATTAATTATTTCTATTTTTTCTATTTTTTCATCCCGATAATCCCCATTAATTAATTTATCACTTAATTAATTCAATTAAATTCTGTTTCACTATCCCGATAATCCATATTAATTTGTTTTACAATGAATTAATCTAATTCAAAACCTCAAATTAATTCAAAAATTAATTTTCCTTGTAAATTTCATTAATTAACTATCAATGTTAATTAACCTAACTCAAACCTGTTATCTAATTTAACAATTAAATAAAAACTCTACTCCCATTAATTAATTCTTCAATTAATTATTCCCAGCTTAAACAATTTAATAACTCCAATTAATTAATCAATTAATTGTTCAATATATAATAATTCAATTACCCAAATTAATTCCACAATTAATTGTTTTATTTCAATAAATTTAATAACCATAACAACTCTAATAAATAATTCTACAATTAATAATCCCTATTCAACAACTTCAAAAAAAATAATTAATTTATCAATTAATTAATCAATCTCAACAATTTTTATCTTGGTATAATTAAATTAAAAATTATTTATCCAAATACGAAAATTCCTAAATCAATTCATTGACAGGAATTAATTTATCAATTAATTATTCCGGTTCAACCATCTTGATAACTCCATAATAAATTCTCATAATTAATTATCAAAATTTCATTCTTCTATATTTAATTATAATTTTTAAAAATTAAATTGCTATATAGGTCAATGAATTATAAAACTTCTATACATTTAATTGAAAATTACAACTCTGGGATTTAAATTTTAGACCACCTGCCACAAGAGTGGTGATAAGTGCTTGCCAATGGATAATCCCAATTTGAAGAGGATCCATCCCAAATTCGATGAAGAACATGGTCTAGATCCGAAACTTAGGAGATGAGAAAATTGACTTCGGTCGAAGACGGTGGGGCATGGAGGAGATTCAATCCAAGAAAAATGTTCACTTGTGAGTTTCGATACATGGAAGTGGTGTGAGGAGGCTGTGTAGTGAAGAAGAGATGGCTCCAAAGCCTTGTAGGAGAGGTGAGGCGAGTCATGAGGTTTATGCATCGCTGGAGACACATTTTTAATATATTGTGTCTCAAAATTACACGACATGAATTCCGATTTCAAATCGTGTAAATATTGCAATGTTTTACCATTAAAATCCCATCAAACCATAAGAAAATTTAATGAAGATTACAGGTGGGGTAATCTAATTACACATGGTGTAATTTAATTACTCATGTTGTAATTCAATTTCGTGACATGTTGACACGTGGTGAATGAGAGTTATAGGGGGTGTAATGTTTCATAGATTTTTAATTATTTCACACTGTGAATTAAAAAAAGACAATATATCTTCACAAAAATTTATAAAGGATTCAAACCTAGAAAATAATGGGATCTTACAATCTCTCTATATTATAATAGCTCATCATCGAGATGTACTCCAAATAACCTCTAAGACTCTGAGTCAAATAGTGTTGGGCCACTGTTCCATCTTATATAATTCTCACTCACTTGTTCCATCCTTAACTCCTTCCCATGTTCCCACAACATGCGAACTATCAGTATAGTGTTTTACCATAATACCTTCTCAATAAGATCCTATCCATATATCGAGTTCTCCCCAAAGAACGCATCTGTCTCAAGATAAACTTCCACAACATACCCAAAAAGTTTTCCCAACTCATTATTCCTAAGAACCACAAGAACTCCATCCAACATTAGCGCTCATACTTTTCATAAAAATAACTTGTCAACTATATACATCCACCACATCCAAATCCCACCCGACCTTTCTCTGTGAAAATTAAATGTGAACCTTATAGGTTCCTCATTGGTATTCTAATGCCACAATTTCAACCTCATGGTATCTCTCCACACACCTACTATTGAAATATAACTCCCCACCATTGGATCATCTTTAACATCACAATGTCAAATAACTAAACCACCAAAACCCATGTCCCAATGTATTCATCAACATTTGGTCCTTCTTAAGAACATGGTTTGTAAGATGCTGATGGTTTAACTCATACCATCAACCCCACATATATACTAAATCATAAGAAAACCCTACAAGGGGGCCCATATCCAACCAAATCACATTCATTTATCTAGGAATAAATCCCGATCATTCTCAATGCAGCTTGTATGATTTCAAGGTAGGGGACATGATCGTCACTAATTAAAAGTACACTAAGAATTCATCAATGAATACCGCCACAAATGCTCCATCACTAATGTTACCTCCCATTTCAAAGACACCTTAACATGTCAATAGTTTTGGGATTCCCTACCCACCAACATCTCACCACACTGATCCAAAACGCAGCAGTCTTTCACACAACTCACAACCAAGATCTCAAACTATGGCATTCTCACTACCCAAACTACCCACATTAATGGTTAAATAAACTATAAAAAGGGTTATCATTTCACATCATTAATTTAATTATAAGGAATTATTTACACAAAACAATATAATTTTCCCCCTTTTCCAACCACATGGAAAAAATTGAGGTGTTATCACTACCCTTAACCATCATACACCTAGGTCCTAGTTAACAAGGGTAAACACTTTATCATTAATTAATTTCCAAAATTAATTAATCATACCCATCTCATTATTCATTTTTTCTCATTTAGAAACCCATTTTTTCTCATAATTCTTTATTTTACAATTTTCTCTTTTTTTTACGAATCATTTTCAGTTCAATTTCACAAGTACGAAAAAATAGGTCAAGTTCAATAGCTTTCCCAAAACCCATTTTCTTGTCTGTTCTTATAATGATTCATGTCACAAAATAATCATAAGTTCCTATAATGATGCATGTTTACTCAACTGTTATCCCATACAGGCCCATTAGTTAATCAAAAAAAAATTTAGAAACAACAACCATATCACAGAACAATTTAACCACCCAAGGTGAAATTATATTCAACTATAATAACAATCAAAAATAAAAATAGTCCCAACCTAGGTACATGGGATTTACCCCAAACATGGGGTAACTAATACCATGAATGATATCATAAACAAGCCCCAAATATTTCTAGTATCCAATTTAACTTTCCCTAAAAATAAATTTAAATAAAAAAAGAAAATTGTACCTATGGTTCTACTTTGTAATATCTTAGACAGAGTTCAACGCAACAGTTCCCCAATACGATCTGTCACATGACCTCAGGAGAACCTCCCCATATGTTAAATTCTACTAACTATAAGTGAGGGTCTATTATAGATCATAGGGAGACTATACCCTCTTTTTTATTTTATTAGTGTAAAACGCCAATGAAAATAAAAAAACATGTATGATATATAACAAAAAAATACCAATGTCACAAGATAACAAAAATAGAAAATATAATATCTAGGTGAAAAGGGAAAATGTTATCCCAAACTAAGTTCCAAGTGTCGATAAGAAAAATCCCAAAGTAAATAATAACATTGAAAACTATTCCAAGAGAATCCCAAACTATTCCTGGTTCCCACATCCATGATCCATTCCCAATCAGCAATCTAACCCTGGTAATTTTCAATTAACCTATCCAAAAAACAATAAAGTCTACTCATATACCGATTAGAGAGCCTAAGTAAGGTATGAGTAAAAATTAGTAGGCCACCACCAATGATGTATAAAAAAATCCAGTCAGACAGTGGATATAGTTGTATAAAGAAATAAGTGCAGTGCATAAATAAATAGTTATTACGTTATCATTTATTCTTTATTTAATCATATTAACTCTAGGGTTCTCGAGTACACCTTTACCCCAATACTAACTTTCTCTCATACAAGATCCTAAATTTTTTCCTAGGTAATATAATATCTTAATCCCTAATTCGAGTCATTTTAAATCTCAAATTATTCAAAGGTGATATGATATATTAGCACCTGATCTGACCCATGTTATTGTTTGAATTATTCTCATGTGAGAATATATCTCATACTACCTTTATTTTCATTCTTATTTCAAAATGAATAACCATGTTACCATTCATCAAATCACACATTTTGGATGACCGTGTCACCATCCATATTTCATTATGAATGACCATGTTTCCATTCATTTAATCACATAATCTGGATAACCATGTTACCATATTTTTTCCCCCAAGTATAATAACCATGATACTATATATACTTTTCCTATAATGACCATGTTACCAACCTTTTTAACTCATAAGTATAATGACCATTTTAACATTATACTCCTCAGTAGATTGACCATGTTACCATTCTTTCTAAAATAATTAATTCATCAATTAATTATCTCAAAGAAACCATTTCAATATCACATAATTAATTCTATAATTAATTATCACAAGGAAACCATTTCAATATCAAATAATTAATTCGACAATTAATTACCTTAAGGAAACGAGTTCAATATCACATAATTAATTCCAGAATTAATTATTTCAAAGAAATAACTTCAATATAAAATAATTAATTATTACAAGGAAACCATATCAATATGACATAATTAATTCTACAATTAATTATCTCAATGAAACCAATTCAATGTCACAAAATTAATTCCATAATTAATTATTTCAAAGAAACTATTTCAAAATCACATAATTAATTCTACAATTAATTATCATAAGGAAACCATCTCACTAATATATAATTAATTCTATAATTAATTATCTCAACAAAACCAATTCAATATCACATAATTAATTACACAATTAATTATTTCAAGTAAATCATTTCAATATAACTTAATTAATTCTTCATTTAATTATCTTCAAGAAAATAATTCAATATCACATATTTAATTCCACAATTAATTATTTCAAGAAACCATTTCAAAATCAAATAATTATTTCTTCAATTAATTATCATAAAAAATCAATCTCAATATCACATAATTAAATCTAAATTTAATTATCATGAAGTGATAAATTTAATATCACATAATTATTTCTACAATTAATTATTTCAAATCACTAATTTCAAAATTGCATAAATAATTCTACAATTAATTACCCAATTTCTATTCATGACTTCAAAGGTTCATAATTAATGTCACAGTTAATTATTTTAATCAATATCCTTAAATCTCATAATTAATTCTCTAATTATTTATCGATTTCATCGCATCAATATCCAAAAATTAATTTGTCATTAATTATCACAAATTATTTCATCTGAATCCTATAATTAATTTCACAATTAATTACTCAGTTCATCCATGATTTTTTATTATTACAGGCATAGATCATCATGTACGACACCCCATTTATCAGTCATTATTTAATTTATAAATTTATTAATCCAAACCCATTAATTATTTTGAAAATTAATTAATAGCATCTATTATTATTAAATAATTAAAAAATTAATTATCCAAACATTTTCATTAACTATTTCACTAATTAATTAAACACATCTCTATTGGTAATAAATTCTTGAATTAATTATCCCATTTACAATCTCAACAACTTATCATTAATTCTATAATTAATTATCTCTCATCGTTTATTCCAATATCAAATAATTAATTCAATAATTAATTTTTCAATTCTAGAAATTAAATATCCCAAAAATCCATGTTAATTAATTCATTGATTAATTAATCCAATTTATTGAGTTTCACTATGAGAGAAATCCCCATTAATTAATTTATCAGTTAATTAATCCAATTAGTTAAGTAGAACCATCCTGATAATCCCCATTAATTAATTTATAAATTATTTAATACAATTCATTCAATTGTACCATCCCAAAATTCCCCATTAATTGATTTACAAATTAATTAATCCAATTCATTTGATTAAACTAATTCGGAAATCCCCCTCTAATTAATATACCAATTAATTAATTCAATTCATTCGGTTGCACCATCCCAATAATCCCCATTAATTAATTTACCAATAAATTAATCCAACTATTTTAGTTTCGCCATCCTAATAATCCCCATTGATTAATTTCATAATTAATTAATCTAATTAAAATCCTCCAATTAATTCACTAATTAATTGTCCATGTTGATTTTATTAATTAATTCCCACAAATAATTATTCTAACTCGGCCCCATTAGTTAATTTAATAATTAAATAATAACTCTACTCTCCTTAATTAATTCTGGAGTTGAATTTTTGCAACATAAATAATTAAATAACCCCAATTAATTCATAAATTAATTTTTATATCTTCAATAAATTAATTACCACAATTAATTTCTCAATTAATTATTACATGTCTAACAATTTAATAATCATACTAGCCCTAATAATTTATTTTACAATTAATTATCTCTATTTAACAACTTTAATACAAAAATAATTAATATATGAATTAATTATTTTATCGAATCAATTTATATCTTTGTATAATTAATTAAAAAATCAATTATCCAAAAACAAAAATTCATAAATCAATCCATTTTCATCAATTAATTTATCAATTAATTAATCTAGTTCAACCATCTTAATAAATCAACAATTAATTCCCACAATTAATTATCAAAATTATAAAGTTCCATAATTAATTAATTCACCAAATTAATTAATTCATTTTGGAAATGAAATTGCTAAATAGATCAATCAATTCTACAAATTGAATACATATAATTAAAAATTACAACTACGAGATTTAAATTTTAGAACACCTACCTCAATAATGGTGATGAACTATTACCAATGGATAATCCTAATTTGAATTGGATTCATCCATAACCTGATGAAAAACACGGGCAAGATCTAAAATGTAGGAGATTCGCAAATGGTCTTCAGTCAAAGACATTGGTGCAGGGAAGATATTTTGTCAAAGAAGCAGGTTGTGCCGATGCGTTTTGGTCCATGGTGTAGGTGTGTGGAGGATCCATGTGGTAGAATAGAGGTTTCCAAATCCCTAATGTTGAGGTGAGGTGAATCCAGAGGTTTACACAATGCTCAAGATACAATTTTAATATATTGAGCATCATAATTACATGATGTGAATTCTCATTTCACGTCATGTAAATATTGTAATGTTTTTGCATTAAAATTATTTCAAACCATTTAAAAAATAGTTAATGAATATTACACATGGTGTTATCTAATTACACATTATGTAATCTAATTACATGTGGTGTAATCTAATTACACATGGTGTAATCTAATTTCACATGGTGTAATATAATTACACGTTATGTAATCTAATTACACCTGGTGTAATTTAATTACATGTGGTGTAATTTAATTACATGTGGTGAAATTTAATTAAATGTGGTGTAATTCAATTTCATGACATGTTGAAATATGGTGAATGAGATTTATAGCGGGTATAATATTACATGTATTTTTAATTAATTCATATAGTGAATTAAAATAAAGATAACCCATCATCACCAAAAAATTTAAAAGAGTCAATCTTGGAAAAAGAACAGAATATTACACCTGAACATCTATAAAATTCAGTTTCCATCTTATTTGATGTCTTATTAAACTCAAATAATATTTATTTTCATAATTATATATCATGATGAATAATTAGTAATAATTAAAATGTTTCATCTTCCAACTCTCATATTATGTAGTTTCATATGAGGATAATCATTAAACTATCCATCGCATTCCATGTCAAATGAGTTCCACCACCTTACGACCATTGAACAAAACAAAAAAACATTGTGTGAGAAATCTCAATAATTATAGGAAATCATATAATTAGGAAAATAATTTATAGGATTCCCAAATCATTACACCTTCATTCAAATTATAGACACATTACTTTTATCTTAGGTCATCGGTGGTTATCATCTATTCAAATCATTCGTAACAGTTCATAATGAATGTATGGTTTAACCTAATAATATCCCCTATGTGTGTCTAGAATGTTTTTCAATAATAGGACCACTCATCTTTCAATAGTGATGATCACACTAATACCCAATATTCCCTATTAATAGATGTTACCCATATGTGCAACTATTTCACAACTGCATTAACTTTTTAGTATCTATACTGGGATATATTTTCTAGGAAATCCACACTCTATTATTTAACATAAAAGAGTATATTATCCTATATTTATTCCCATACTAAGGGTTCTCACTAATGATTTCTCATTCTACATTTGAAAAGAAACTGAAAATTCTTTGATACTAACTGTAGTGACTCATACTTTTCATACATAAATACTGCATCTTAATATATGAATATTAATTATTTAACACTATGATCCACATCATAACAATAATGTTTTAGTGTTAATGAAAAAATTTTATTATAAAAATTATCATATAAAATATAAAAATCATTCTCTACTAAGTTCATCACAGCTTGAACCCTTATTAGACATGTCATTATTTAAACTATTCATAATAACCTCATGAAGGGAAAAAAATAATTGGTAATATCATATTCTTAATAATGGTAAACATTGTATATAATAGTCAATTATCATAGGCAAGAAATATATAATAATAAGTGTATGATAAAATTGTCATGATTTATAATAATCATACCCAATCAGTCATTGATCAATAATTAGAACACATGGTGTGAGATTCTTTCAAATAAAATGAAAAATTCAAAAAACATAAGAAATAATACATAACTGTGTGAAGCCATAAATTATCAATCAAGGTACACGTTAATATATTCGAAGAATATGGAATAAGTTTGTAGAATTCATGTAAGTATTGAAAATCACAACATTGGTCAAAGTTCACACTCAAGGCTATCATTGCGGAAAAAGCACAATAATGGAAATTCCTACTCATTCATTTACAACACACTCTTATGAGTAACTTCAATCTAATTAACCTTTTCATCTCTTAGTATGTAATTAACTATGTTATCTCCTATGTGTTTCTCAACTCTATCAACATTACCAATCCATTAGAAGGCTATAATCAGACCACGTGTCATTGGTTTATAATGTAACCACCAGTCCACACTTTATAACTTAACCTCCCATCCTTGGTTTATAAAAGAACCACTCATCCTTGGTTTATAACAGAACCACCTATTATATAAAATAATTCACTCATATATATTCCACAATATCAAGAGAACATTTATCAATACTTCCACTATTAACTTTAGAAAAGGAAATGGGTTTATTAAATATTTTATAATCATAAATAATACAGATAAAGAAAAAATATGGTAAAATTTCAACACATCCTCAGTAAACCGTAATAAAAATCAGAGGATAAAAATATTACGAAAAATAACAAGAACTTTTCTTGAGGGAAAATCTATTTTAATTTGAAATTAATTCCTTAATGTATAAAAAATTCCAAAAAAATGTTCTAAAATTTATCTTTGAAAGTAACCATGGAAGCTAGTAAAAGAGGATTCAATTAGATTAGAAGATATCATTATGAGAAAATTCATTCATATGATGCTCATTAAAATAAAAATTCCTTATATGTTTTTTATAAAACTCAAAAGTACCTCATTCAAAAAAGGAAATGATGATTACATATTTATATTTTTAAATAAATTGAAACATGTTTAAAAAAGACATTAATAAATATTTGGGGAATAATAAAAATATTATTGAACACATTTTAATGAAAATAAAGACATAGAAGAAAACAATTCTGACTGAAGAGATAAATGATGATAGTTTTCAATAAAACATAATTTCAGTCTCCTGAGAACATAAAGGGAAGAAAATATAGGGAAAAAATTTATTATCCTAGAATAACCATAGGAAAATAAATGATATGGAATTTTTTAGAGATAGATCATAGAATTTCTTCATCCAAAATTTTATCATACCCAATCTAGGTAAAAAGAGATTGTAACATAAAACCCTTTACCTCATGTTTGTCCTATTCCAAAATCACTCTAACCACTTATATAATAAATTTTAAATATATATATATATATATAATATAATAATAATTATACATATAATACCATTCATGGTTTTCTTTATAATTTTATAACCCTTTCATTAACAATATTTATTTATCATCATCATTTTGGGTGTTAATCAATTTATTTTTCATATATATTCTAGTTTGAAAATTGTGGTCCTTAAAATTTGAACATGGTTTCTTCATCTACATAATATTAATAATTTTATACATATAATATATATTTACTATATAAAAAATTATAAAAATTCAAAAAATATAGTAATGAAAAATGAAAAAACTTCACTACAATGAGGTCGTACTCTATATGTATGCACAAGTGATGTTTCCATTTTTCGATGGATAAAAAAAGTTAAATAATAATTCCCTATTTTAGAATCCATAATATATAATAAATATAATATATAAAATTTTAATCTATCATAATTAAAACCTTTGATTATAATTTCTTGGAAATGAAATATTTATTCTTTGAGGTGGTTGTCTGCACAATGCATGATTCATCATAACATTTTTATTAATGGAAATTATTTGGTTGTTAATGATCGGACTATAATTATAATATAATTAAATTTTAATAATAATTCTTATTTTATAATTTTATTATGGTTAAATAAACTTTTAGGAACAAAAACAATTCATAATAAAGTAGAAATAAATAAATATAGTTGAAACACTTATACCATACTTGTTGGATCATCTCTTTTTTGATGGGTATTAATCACTTTAGGGGTTATATCTTAAGAAAAAAACATCCTTAAGCTATTTATATCTGTTTAGGATAGGTTTGGGATGATATTGGGTCTAACTTAAGAAGTTTTGGTTCAATTGGATGTGAGGAGATGAGTGTCGCATTTAGAAGTGAAAAGGAGTGGCATTTTTTAAAATACCAAAAAGACTTTTATAATATGAATTCACGGTCAAGAAAAGTGACTCAAAAATTTAAAATTAATGGATTTCAGATGAAATACGATTGATTACCTCCACTATAACTCAAATAGAAACAATTTTTGAACATTTTTTCCCTTTACCTCTATGTGTACTCACTATTACTGTTTTAGTTTTCACCATGCTAACTGGTTTTTTCCTAAGCAATTAATCCTTTAAGACAAAAAATAAAATGTTACATGTTATATAATTTGGACCTCATTATTCAAAATTCGAAATCCATTTTTTATTAAATTTTAAAATTGATTAAATTTTACTTTATAATATTATATTTGTAATGTATTCCAGACAACAATTTTTATAAATAATTACTTAAATTTGATATTTTCAAAATATGGGTCGAGAAATTGAAATTTTTATTTTCAAATTTATAAATTTACATTGAAATAATTATTTTGTCTGACATAAAGGTTTCATAAATTTCTAATTAGTACTTATATAAAAATAAAATAATTAAGTCTTTTTTATTTGTAAAAATGGTACTTTAACTATTCAACTAAAAAAATAATATTTTTTAAAAAATATCATTATTTCAGATTAGGATAATAATGGCCTAAAATTTTCCATAACTATATTATTATCGTCTAATAGAATTTCTAAAAAATTATAGAAAATAATTATAATGTTGATACAAAAAATGAAATTAAAACCACTTTTAATGAAAATATCCTTTTGAGTCATAAAATGACATTAGATAAAATTTAATACTTAATTGTTACTAATTAATCAATACATTGGGACTACATAAAATATTCATGCATATTTCTTATCATTTGGTCAATATAATTAATACATGACAATTTTACATCTATATAATGATAGTTTTCTATATAGAATTTCATATAAACTATATGTTGTGTGTAAGGACAACTATTGACCACTTATATATTATTTAAAATTTCATATATATTAATTCTTGGTATGTTATGGTAATTTGAAAAGGTAAATAATAATATAGACACATAATTTTATAACCTTATTATTTTTTTACATGGGTTCCATTGGAATGAATTATTTATTCCCCTTTTATGGATCTAGAATCTACCCGTAATCTTTAAAATATTTTGAAAATGTACCATGGCTATGCATTAAAGGGATTAACTATGTTAAAGAGTGGTTTCTGAGTAATATATAAGGGAATGTTTTTAGGTGAGTTCTGAGTTGTATTTTTGAAAATACTCCTTCATAATTTATGATGTGGTTATTTTAAATGGAAATTGGATACAAATTGGACAAATAATTAAGGCGGTTCATTAAATCACCACATAAAAAAATTAACAAACAAGGTTGAATGATATTTTAATTATTGTTTTCTTAGTTTAACATTATTTACCACATTTTACCTTAAACATGGTAACTGAATTTTTACCCAAGTAACTTTTTATTATTCCTACAAGTGAAATTAAACGAATTAAATAATTTCATTATTATTGAAAAAAAATTATACTAAAATTAAAATAATTTAATTTTTAAATATGTTAATTTTAAAATTTTGGTGAAAACTAAAAATATATATATAATTAATTTTTTTTGAAAAATTAATTTCTAAACATGAAGTGTTATTAATCTTATTTCATTTAAATTAGTAATTAAATAAGTGTTTTTATATTTTTTTACACATTGAAACATTTTTTAAGAAAAATATTTTAAATTTGATCACTTTATTTAATTTTGATAAGAATACATGACACTTTAAAAAATTAACTATTTGATCATATATATCCTTTTGTGTTAAATTATTTTAATCACATATTTATAAAATTAATTATAATTTCATATCATTCATTATTTTCTTAATTTTTTTGTACTATAATATTGATTTGAACATTATAATCACAAAAAAATAATTATTTTTTAATATAGTGATAATAATAAAAAAAATGTGTAACACAATATATATATATATATATATATATATATATAATTAATTATTTGAATTAACTATTTATATTTAATTCAATAATTATTTAATATTTTTGAATTATATTACTATTTATTTGATTTTAAAAAATAAAAAACATTAATTTACCTATTATATACCAGTATATCCAAGGTTTATATATCCAACTACCATATGTCTATTGAAAATTTGTGTAATAATCCCATTATAGCCTTATATTCATCTCCATAATCATTTATCTTATTCATTTACTTCATTCTCAAAAAAATTATTCTATTTACATTTTTTTCATTCTTTCTATAGTTATAATAACAGGATTATCTATAATGAAAACACATGGACAATAATTTCATATTTATAACCATTTTATTTACTTTTATTTTTATTACCCTTGATATTTTCTTAATATTGTTCCATATTTCGTTATCATAATATTTTAATGTTTAAATTTAATTGTAATATTTTATCTTAGTAAAATATAAAATGGTTCATTTTTTTAGTGTTTCCTGTATTATATAATATCAAACACACTATATTTATTTAATTTGAAATGTATACTAAAATCTTATGTAATTATAACCAAATATATTCAATGATTCATACTAACTTCCATACCAACAACCATAAAATATATATGATACTTCAATAAATAATTAATAAAAACAATATCGCAAATCATTAATCATCATAGTTCTTGGAACATTTTTTTATTCATTTTCTATTTTAATCATTCATAATCATAATCCCCTTTAGTGTAGCTTTCTAGATTGTTATTTTCTAAAACACATGTTATACATTTATCTCAATGTATTATCATCACCAAATGGACACTTACAATATATTCATATATAATTCTTCCAATAATCTCAATGATGTCCTAATTCTTCATTCATTATATTTATCTTAAACATCATTTTTATCTTTACATCAGTACATATTTACATTACATGTCATCAAAAACAAATACAACACTATTCATCACAATCCATTTGTTTGCTTCAGTTTTTTACCACTAAATTTGATGATATTAAAGCACTATGTTTGACGATATAGCTAAATAAAACCCCTTATCCCTAGTGGGAGGAGAGGAATCCTCCAAAAAACGTAGGAAATATTACGTTGTTATATTTCAATGAAATAAGAGACCCATAGTAACATCTCACTCATTATAGATCCATGTTTGGACTAATGTTGGGAACCCCTGTGAAATAAGATGAATCCAATCTGATATGCTTACTACAAACATTTAAAGGTTCTAGTTTTTTCTAGTTTAGCTACCTTGTAGCTTTGTCCACTGGTAGCAGGGAATATTTTTTTTATTAATTAAATTTCTAATTAAGTTATATGATAAGAAAAATAATAATCCATGACCTTGATAATTTAAAAAAATAATGAATCATATTTGATCAGTTTATAAATCTACAACCATTCTCATTGTAATGTAGTATCCTATCATATTACTAATGTTCATTATAATAGAATAGTGCTTTGATGGTTCCTATCCACAAACCAAGACAAATACTCAGATAACAACCCTTTTAAAATCTATAAATTTCAATATGAATGGGGTAGTTGTTGTTACTCTCATAACAATGGTCTCACATACATCAACCCCTAAAAAAATATGTTCAATGTAGTTCCCCCTCCAAGAAAACAAAAACATTCCCATACCCTAATTCAAATTCATAGGATATGAACAAGGAATAAAAGCATCAATATTTTTAAAATATGACGATCGTAGTATATTCGTTCAAGGATGATCATGTTTTTATATGAATCATCTCAACCTTTCAAAATGATATGATTTCATTTCCGGAGATTAAGAGACAAGATGTGAGGAAACCTGATCATAATATACATATAAATATCATCATCTTATATTAAAACTTAATGTATCACCCAATAATTATTATCCTAGAAACCTAAAGATTTAGTTTTTTTAGACTAGAAACATAATCACATTATTTCATGAATTATCTTTAATATCTCCCACTATGTCCTTGTCACATATTACCCTTATTAGATGTATCATACTTAATACCTTCCTTCATAACCTATGCAAAAAGGAAACATATAAAATAGTAACCTTAGATACTCAATAAGGATAAACATGGTAGACATAATTTTAATATAATATGTGGGAATAATATGGTCATATGAGTTTTAGAGATTGATCATAACTTATGAAATCCATACCCAAATATTTATATATCATAAATCATGTTTCATAGAATAAAACCTTTTCCTAACAAAATGCTTGAGTCATGAATTTATGTAATTATAAATAATTACTCATGAAAAATGAGGCAATATAAAATGCATAAAATTATTTCATAAGTGTGTAACATCCAGAGATTTAGTGAAACATTTCTCTTCTAAATAATAATATATTGAAAAAAAATTCTTGATTAAAATAATATATATATATATATATATATTAATTAACATATTCATTTTATGTTTTGTTTATATTTTGAATATAGGATCATTGAACATTTTAAGAGTTGTTCAAATATAGTTCAACAAGTTTTTGAAAATTCTATTTATATGTTTAATATGGTAAAAACTATTCTATTTTTATGTTATTTAATAAATTATAAGTCGTTGTTTGTAGAATTTCATTTCAAGTACAGGTGATTATTAATCACATAAATGTACTTTTATTTTGGTATGAACATTATTATTTTGATTAAAATAAAAACCCATAGTTTTTTAATACTGTTACATTTGAAAATATTATAATTTTTCAACAAATAATATATATACATATATATGTTTCTTGAAGCATATCATTATGAAAAGTTATCACTTAATAAAGAATATTTTTATAACTCATGTGCTTAATATCCTAATAAAATTTAGTAATGGATTAGAATAATAAATATATATATATTAAAAAAACTATTACCAAAATAAAATTTTTTGTCTAATATATATATATATATATATAATGATAATTATATTATAGAATATACAAACTATTTTTAAACAATATTTGTATGAATGTAAGTGTTTTAAATGGTACAGAAAAATATAAATATGGCATTATCAAAAATAAAGAGATAATTGAACAAAATTATAAGAATAAATATATTTAGTTTTTATATATTTGTATAACATAATTTTAAAGAAATTATGTTAATATATATATAGAAAATGGATTATATGATTTTTAGAAATAAATTTATAAAAAAATTTAGTTACAAAATTTTTCTCTATAAAACATTAATTTATGTCAGTGTAAGAGGTGTTTTCTAAGTGTTGTGTAAGAGTGGGTGATTTTTTTCTTGACCTCCATAAAGATAAAAAAAATGTTTTCAAAACTAATGTTAAGGTTATCTAAGAACTTATTCATTGCAAAAGGGTCTGATAGTTCCCACATATGTGTAAGAAGAATTTATTTAATGATGTTCTGGGTTATGTAACGGTAATAATGATCCCTTGTATGGGTGACACCACTAACTAGATATGGGTTATTCAGATCCCATATGGATTTCTTGAGCTTGCATAAGGTTTAGAAGATGATCATGTAAAATGGAATCCTAGTTTTGTAAATGATAGTCTATATTCTCTAGTAATTTTAATATCTACTTTTCGAAAGTCATGTAATGGTATTATAATACTTAGATAATGTTAAATAAAAAATACACTACTCTTGTAAGGGTAATATAACCCTTATGTAATGTTATATCCTATAATTCAAAACTCACGTAAAGATATATGAATCCCAATAAATAGGAAATCTTCCTATAAAAACTTTCATATGAGTAAATTGTGTTCTCATATAGGTCAAATCAGGTTTTAAACCTCTACATAATTGTATAATTCAATCCATATAAAGATAAATGTGCACATCCTAATTTAATCCTACTATGTCTTCATCATCTTCCTTTCTTGAAAACCAATAGATAAAAAACAAATAATATATGTAGTTAATATATCCTTACCATATTGGTTTATATGATGATTTTTTTAAATATATGATCAAATTAGTTGAACACGAGATGACTATAAATATCCACATTTATAAAACCATATTTTTTATTATCTCCCGAAATTGTATCAATTCTCATATTGTTCCTTAAACTAGTGAATCTCAAAAACACATGATAATTCATTTTTGTGGGGCTCGTATATGATTAAATGGTTAGAGTTATGAAGTCACGATCTCATCATGATCTAGAATTTTGATATGTAACAATTATTAATTATCCATGAAAATTAGATATAGTGATCAGGAATGTAGGATAATTATAAAAATATATTTTTAATATAGTTTAAATGTAAAAGATACTTTATGAAATCTTCAGTGGATGTGGTAGATGGGCATTAATATACTAAATATTAAAATATAAATAAACAGTGTAGGATGTCTTTATGGGGGACTTTCCTTTAGGTTGCATATAATTGAGGTTCTTGATAAAACCTTGGATATATACTTAGTATCAGGTGAGAGAAGGAAAGTGAGAAAGAATGAATGTTTCATAGTATATGTCCTATGGTTCTCCAAAATTGATCTTATCATCCTAAAATATTGTAAGGGAAAGATGATTTTCTATAAAAACTATATCTTTTGGTATATGCTCTTTTTAATGAAAAAAATTATTAAAATTAAATTTTTATTTTCAAAACCATCTTAGTAGGAAAGTATTTATTTATGAATATTAGTTCAATTTATTCCATAGAAGTGTTCTTATATAATTAGTTTTTTAAAAAAATAAAATTTTTTATTTTACAAGTCCTTATAAATGTGTATTTATTTCAGATTTAAAATATGGGTTTTAATGAGGTATAAACATTATTTTATAAATAAATTACCCTTTTATTTTTACAGATTCCATTCATGATTATAAGTGTTCATGGTTAGCACTATATTAATCATTTAAATTATATAATTGTATGAAACCTATTTTAATATGTTTTATTATTTTCAATAAAAATTTATAAGTATTTATTAGGAATTTTAAATTTATCTCAATCGTTATGAAAATATGGATTTTACATATTTGAAATTTTTTGAAATTCTATGAGATGTGTAATTGTTTTTCCTCTTTCAAAATAGATTGTAAATATGTTGTTTTTTTTAAAATTTATTTTAATGGATTTATAATTCGAAAGGCTATATTTACAAAAATATATTATTTAAAATTTGGAACTTTTGTGTTGGTTATTATGATGATGATGAATGGCCCGTAAACATACGAACCCAAGAGAATATTATCCTAAATTTTTTGTTTAGAACATAAATATGACAAGTGGATATAAGGGTTTTCTTATTTTTTAGTATCATTATATTAAATAAAGATATATTATTTTTGAAAGATTGGTTTTTATGTTTTCAAAGGAAAAATATTTATTTATCTCAAAGGATATTTTTTTGAAATAAAATGGTTTTTCAAAATAATTAGTCTTTTTAGAAAAAGTGTTAAAAATTTCATGTTATTTATTTTTTAATAATAAATTTTTATTTAGAGTAATATCATTTTATATATTAAATGTATTATATTTTTATAAAATAAAATGTTTTTAAATGATTTTTTATAGAATTTTTAAGTGAATGTGTTTTCCCTCTTGATTTAAAACCCCATACTTATATTTTTTTTTTCAAATCATGTTTTAAAATGGTTTTCATGGGTATAGGGATGATTATAAGAACTATAGTGAATGGTCTCAATTAAGCTTCTAGATCAAGTGAAACTGTATAAGATTTCATAGAATTTTTTTAAAACTCCGAAATGTATTAAGGTTTCTTAATACTTTAAAACATTAAACCTAAAATATCCTTGTGTATGTAAGTGATCCAATAATTCCTTTTATCGTTGCATATTTTTATGGTTAGATTGTATCCTTTTATGAGTATATAACACAAAAATGTAAATGTTATGTTTTTAGAACTAAAACCTTGGGTGTGGGTTTGGTGTTCTCACATTTAGTATGAGATTAGAATTTTAGACAACTTTTGATATTATGAAAATATCATTTGAGGATAAATTTGAAGTTAGAATACAATTTTAAGGATTATGAGGTCTTATTTTATGTGGTAGAGGGTATTTTATATGAATTATATTCTCACTAATCATTTGGTTTTGAAGAATGTATCTTATAGATTATCGTAGTTTTATTTTTTTTGGAATTTAGAGATAGTATAGTTTATTTTTGATGAAAAAATTTCATTCATTATAATTTTATTCAAATTCCATTTAAATTGTTTTTGATAAATTTATATTCAAAAGCTAATTTTTTCAGTAACTATACTTGTGAAGGAGAAATTCATTTATAGGGGTGGAATGTAACAACTCAAAAATTAGAACATATTTTCTCTTTAAAATAAAACTATGTTTAAATTTATTATCAGATTAAAATAAATAAATGTAGTAACAAACATATTAGTTTTATATTTTATTCGAATTATGAAGTTATGTTAATTAAATATTTAAAAACTAGTTAAAATGTGATTGAATTTATTTCTGAATATTCTATTTGTATGTGTACAAATGTAAAAAAATTATTTAAATTATTTCATAAATTTCTAGTAATTTATAATAAAAAAAATTGAGTGAAAATGACTAATAATCACATAAACCTACTTTATTTTTTCAATAAAACTCATAGTTTTTATTAAAATAAAAACCTTATTTTTTTTAATTCTCTTTCATATGAATATGTTATTATATTTCATAAAATAATATATATATATATATATGATTATTGATACATGTGATTATGAAATATATAATTCAATTAAGAGGGTGTTTTTAAACTATTAGGGTAATAAACTAAAAATATAAAGCATTGTCTTAGAATTATTAATATATAAATATATATATATTAAAATATTTATCGTGGAAAATATAGTGTTTTTGGCAATATATATATATATATAATGATAATTAAATTGAATAATATAAATATTATTATTTGAAAATTTTTTATTTTAGTGTTATAGTATTAAATAGTACTATAACATATAAATAATACATTATTATAAAAAAAATTCGAAGTGAATATAACTATAATTATAAATATATTTATTTTTTCATATTTGTATAACATAATTATATAGAATGTATATCAATATATTAAGAAAATGGATTATATGGGGTTTATAATAATAATTATAAAATTTAATAGTAAAATCACATTTTTTATAAAAAGTTAAATTTACATAAGGGTAATTGGTTGTTTCTTTCTATTTCGTAAGGTTAAGTGTTTTTTTACTTGAGTTTCCGAAGGGTAAATAATAATATTCAATAACCCGATTAAAGGTAAGATAGGACCTTTGGTGTTGATTATCTGCATGATAATACTCATGTATGGGTAAGAAGAAGTTGTTTCATGGTACACTGAGTAACCTAAGGGTGTGGAAACTCCCACAAATGGTTAATTCCACTCACTAAATAAGGGGCAGTCATTTTACATAAGAATAGGATGAGCTCACATATGGGTAAGAGCCTTCTCACATAATGGTGAACCTGATTTTTATAAAGGTCATCCCTTACACATATAAACGTAATCATTTCATTTCAAATGATATGTAATAATATTATACTAGATACTTAAGGGTAAATAACGCATAAACGTAATCATTGCTTTTTGGGTTTAAAAGAGGTTTTTCTGAAAACTATCTTATGGTTGATAATGTTTATTTTTTTAATTAATTTATGTAATCTCTATTAATGAATGATTTAAATTAATTTAATCAATTATATATTAATAAATATTAATTTATATTCATAAAATTATTGTTATTAGTCATAGAGTTACTATAAAATCATCTTTTTCTTGAAAATTCACTTCTTGGAAACCATCT
This sequence comes from Viscum album, assembly GCA_963277665.1. NCBI lineage: Eukaryota > Viridiplantae > Streptophyta > Magnoliopsida > Santalales > Viscaceae > Viscum > Viscum album. The sequence continues at coordinate 1,696,782,091 of OY728138.1, read as the reverse complement.
TTTTCATAACATCTAAAGTTTTTTTAAATTTAATTTTTCCTCTTATTTGGATTGAATATTGTATAAGGGATTTAATATTTGGAATAATAATAATTTATATTTTTTAATAAGATTAACATAATTTTTCAGCAAAATCAATAGTGAAAATATGAAAAAATAATTACCACGGTTAAGGTACAAATAGGTTTAAGTTGGCGTTGAACTAAGAAGATAAGAGTTAAAATTAAAAAATAACTTCTCTAAAAGATATCTTATAGCCATAATTAAACCTTATAATGACTAATTATTGATAATAATTTATTTTTTCCCTTGCAGCATTTGAAAAAGATGGGTTCTCCTTTTTCTTTAAAAATATTACAAGTGTCTCACTAACCTCACTTATAAAAGGTGACCCCCTATCCTCACTTCTATAAACATTCAAAACATTTGTTTTAGTCAATACCTATAAAAAACATTAGAAATTATATACCCTCATCATATAACATGTTTTTTTCAAAATTCCATTTCAGTAATACTTCAGGTATAATCCAAAAGAGGATATCCGAGTAGAGTTAAAATTCCCAACTATCCATTTTTTTATTTCTTCTTCCACCTCCATAAACATTATTCTCTTATGATTACATAATAACACTAGTATATAAAATTTATTGATATTTTATTAAGTAAATTTCATGACCAATGTCCATCTCCTCTTCCCTAAATTGGTAAATTATAACATCACTCATATGTACGGCGGACTACCGCCTCGTGAACCATGTGACATGTTGTCTATAAATACATCTCATGGTTGGGTATGATGATGGATATAAATTATATTTATTATATCATAACATATTTATACCAGTGGATTCATTATATCATATATTCCTTTTTAATTTACATTCTATATGATATATGATAATGTTGCTCGTGTGTATGGAAGACTACTGCCACATGCAGTGATATGATTCTTTCTTCACTAACGCATTACATGGAAGTTAATATGGATAAAATTAATTAATATATGTCATATAAATGACATAATTTTGATATTAATGACATATTTATCATTCTTAAAATATAATAAATTAGTTTCTTTATTACCTTTTCACACATTGAATAATGATAACATTGTTTGTGTATATGTGGACTATCAACTTCCCGAAGTAATGTGACTCTTTTCTCATAACCAAAACACATGGACTATTCTAGCATCCTAGGTAAATAAATAATAAGAAATATTTCATATTTATTAATATTTTTGAAGTAAATATTAATTTTACTTTAAAATGGTTTCTATGTTTAATAGCGTACCTGATACGCAACAACGAGTTTCTTTGAAATCTTACGTTACACACTAATAATATAATATTATTATTTTAAATGGTAGTCAGCTCCTAGCCATTATATTGGCAGTAATGAACAAAACTAAATACAATATTATTATACATGTTTGTTAAATGTATTTACATTTATCCAATAAAAGTTATAGGCTAAAATTGTGAATGAATCTAATTTTAATCATAATTTACATTAAAAGGCCGATTTATCTCCTTTTAATGGAGAACCCTCTTTAAATATAGTATTAGTAACATTAATACATTCTAATTTACCAAATAAAACCCTTCCTTAGAATGGGGACATCAAAATTTACTTTGTGTAAATTTTTGGTATTTTTCCGATAAAGTCCATTTTTTAATGAATAGTGACAATATTATATTTTAATTCAAAAGTTCCTTTTAAAACATTTTATTTATATGGTTAGATTATAATTTTAATTAGTTTTAAATTTAAATTAAAATATATTTTTACCATTTAATCCAATTTGGGTCATTAGAATTAATTTCACTTTGAAATTGGACATAAACTAGTATTAATCATTTGATAGTTATTGTTTCTTTAAAAAACGCTATTTGTTTTGATAACGACAATTAATTTTTAAATTAATTAATTCCACTTATATGTATTGAATTTTTCAAAAGATACATCAATTTTAAATTCGGAATATCAAATAATTCTTAGGTTGAATTTTTTGTATATTTCTGAAAAACGTTAATTTTTGAAGAATAGTGATACCACTTAGTGGTAGTTAAAAAAACTGACTTTTTCATTTTAATAAAATTTTACCACTTATGTGAATTGAATTTCAAAAATACTACATACATGGTTGTTAAAAAGAATTAAAATGTGGTTCATTAAGATGGAAATAATTTGTTGGTGAATAGTAACTTTTGACTTTTATGTACCGCGGTTAAAGCTAAATAAGGTAATTCAAGGTTAAAATAATATTATAATAATTCAAAATTACCTTAACACTTGTAAAAACCTTATTATTTGATTCATTTACGAACATGGGAACTTTTGGGTCGATTTTGTGACCCCATTAAGCCACTTGGGAGTGATAATGACAATTTAGATTAATTAATTTAATGTGAAGACAAAATTGACATTAACAAAAATATTTTAGTAATTAATTTTTATATAGTGATATATAAGTACTATTTTCGACTATAAATATTATTTAGAAAGATAAAAATATTTCCTATATCATTTTATTTTTTTATAATTTTTAGACTTCAATTAAATTAAAATATTTATGACACAATAATGATGCAGTATTTACCTCATTAATAAATGATTTAAATAAATAAGATTATAGTGATTAAAATATTATCCAAAACATGTAAAATTATGATTGGATGATTTTATTTATACCATTAATTACCTTATCTTCTACTATAAGGATTTTGGGACCATTAGAAATAGAATATCATTATATTATAAAATAATATTTTCACACTTTCTTAAAGAGCCCCTCCTCTCCCTTATAAAAGGAGGCCACTTATAACCAATTCCTAACTCCTCTAAAGACATTTGGCTCGTCCAAACTCTACTAAATTAATCTTCATAAATCCCTCCCCTTTTCCTAGAAGACTTACCTTAGGTAGAAGGCACTCAATAAGTCCTTTGGTACAAACCAAATGGAGTTACCCAAATTAAAGGTAACAATTTCTCTTAAATTATTTTCTATTATTTTACTTATCCATCCCCTAAACTCTTATTATTCTTTTCATTGGTAACAACACTAGTATCCTCAATATACTTTTATGTTTTTATGAGATTTATTATAACTACACTTACACACACCACCATCTAACGGATGAAAAACAAAATGTTTCTATGGATGGAAAACTAATGCCTCACGAAACGATGATTGTTCAAATATATTCAACCGCCTCTCATAGTGTCCATTATGATGGATATTTGTTTATATATGATATATATTATTTTTATGTTTTATTTATGCTTATGTATTTTCTATTTATAGCACGACTTTATGGTTTCCATAGTGGGTAAATACGATGATCTCATTTGAGGAACCTCGGACTACCGCCCCCTCAAAGTGATGTGACTCGCTAATGCCTTATGTGGGATGTATAAAGGATAGATTTAATGATATTATATATGATATTATACTGTAATTATAATATAATTATGTATCATTATGTTTTAATTCAATTAAAAGAAGAAATTAAAATGAAGGTAGTGTTCATGTGTACGTACGACTTACCGTCTCCGTGAACAGTGCATTTCATTTATTACCTAAAAATGTCATGTACTATTATAAATACTTGTATATAATGGATATATATGATATATATGATATCTAAATAATTAAAATAATTCTGGATATAATGAACCCTTGACCATATGAACAACATGTAATTATAAGAAGTCCATTTTTGACTCAAGTACCAAATAACGACAAAACAAACATTATTAACTTAAATGTTTACATAATGTTTATAACAGGGTAATAAGTGATATAAAAGGAATAATAAACTTTTAAAAGGTTCTAAAGAAAGCATAAATTAACTTTAGATTATTATTCAGGATATTAAACAACGATTGAGTCAAGTCGGACACGAGGTAAGGGATCCGACCTCTCTCTTTCTTTTCACGTACTCTCTTTTATGTCATTTCATTTATGCTCTAGGTTCTTTTGTTGGAGGATGTTATTTTATATTCACCATACTGTAATTTTAATTTTAATATGATGAGAGACCCTCTATTACTCTCATCAATTCATTTTAAGAATTTTTAAGTGGCGCTGTTAGGCTGTTGAATTTTTGTAATGGATTTTCTTATCTCACTTTCTATTCTGTGAGATTTCCATTGTTCGCCACTTATTCATTGCATGTGGTGTATTGTCTACTTCCATGTGATATATATTATCATGATTCCCATTATATTCATGGTATTATGTGATTCATTTTGTGGGTATTAACTTTTGGTCATACGACTCAGTTGATTACAACGTGGTAAAGGGTTTCATCTCAATTTTTATTCCCATGAGATTCATGCTATATTTGACAGTATTTACTTTTTTTGTGGTGTATTTAATGCCCATTATTGTTCTATTTATGTAATATAATTTCATTTATGAGTATTTACATCTTCATTTTATGATCCTTATTTCATGTGGCGTATGTTTTGTAAGTTATTAAATCGGTAAGGGAACTATTCACCATCCTCTTTATAAAAGACTTATTTTTTTATGCATTTTAATTTACATCTTATTATGATAGGATATGTTATTCTAAATACATATTTATGTAAACATTATATACAAGTGATGATATTCCCTTTTATCTCATCAACACATTTTCTGAATTTTAATTTGACGATGTTAGGCTGTCGAATTTTTACAAGGGAACATCTTAACCCAATTTCAATTATTTTGGTTCAACTTGTACTTATTGAATATGTCATACAATGAATATGTTTGAATGACATCTGATTGTTTTAAACTTAATATCATCTTATATAGGTTTTATTTATATTTTTCACACATAATTATGTGATTGATTTATCCTTAATTTAAGGATACCATCTTTATAAGGGATTTTATCTCAATTTACATTTCCATTGATACTTCATTGTTGTTATGCACCAATTCACTCTAATATGCTCTATATATATAATTTTACATATTATATCATGAGTCCCTTTATTCTTATGATGTTATAAACTTTTTATTAAATGTTATTCCTCAATTATTTTTATTTAAGTGTCTCTCTTTTGTTAAAAACTCTTTAACTAAAATACCGTTTTAAATGTTTTAAAGATTTATTCTTATAAATATTTATCATTAATGTCCATGTTTTAAAAATGGGTTTTAGGATTTATTTATATGTACATTAATTTTTTCAAATGATAATTCATTTAAAATATTCAAAGTGGTATGGGACACTTTGATTCAAAAATATCTTTTTAAAAATGTTTTCAAAATGATTTGATAAAACATTGTTTATTTCAATATCTTGATTTGATATATTGAATTGTCTAAATGTTATATTTAATTTATACATGTGTTATATGTTATAATTATGTTATGGTCATTTGGAATTGTTTACGTATATGGGTGGTTCCATGATAAACCTAGGTAGGTGAGCTTGAGATAGCTCTCCAGTGCATTAGGTAATGTGACGAAGGTATATGTGATGTTTCTCCTAAGAGATTTAAAGAATATACTTTGATGGGTATTCCAATTGTAACTCCGTACGTAGCTATGATATCAACAATTTAAGTTTGATATGGATGTTATAAGTAACCTTAATGATTTATGATTTGTGTGTTTTATTCATAAATCTTATGATTTCAGATGGTATGTTATGATAGAAAAGTATGCTTTCATGGATTTTTATTTATTGTTGGGATAATGTTTTCCTTACTTATTTTATAACCCTTACTGATATTTTTATACTCATCCCAATTTTTAAAAAAAATTCCACAGGACTTAAAGATGAATAGGTTCAAGGATGGGATCAAGGAAAATCCTTCCTGTCTAAAACATGGAACTAGACATGTGTCTTTTTAAGAGTTTTTATTTTATGAAAAAAATGGATACTGAGTATAAGTGTCTACTTGTATTATTCAAGTTGTTATGTAACAGTTATGGCCTAATTATCTAAAACTCTAAACCTGTAAAGATCCCCAATGTAAATAATTCATTTAATTCAAGATTATGTAATCTTTAAGGTCAGGTCTGTATAGTTGGTATCAAAGGTCAGTTTAGATAACTTTAGTGGTTAGAATACAATTTAATCATAAGTAAAATTACCATAATGGTTAAGATTTTAGAAAGAGTCAGAGATATTTTTATAAAGTGAATGAGTTTAATATAACATGAATAAGTATATCTTAGTGTTTACCCTCATCATAAGATATTATATGGTGATTTTACTGATATACTCTCACTAACCTTTTTGGTTATAGTATATGGCTGGATCTAGCAGGCACCAAAGTAACAGTGGATATAAAGAAAACTATGATAGTTTTCTGAATGAGTAGCTTAATGATATGGGAGCTGCAATGAGAACTCTTGTGGTTATTCTCAACCAACTATATAGAGTCATGATTGACCACCTGAACCTTAGTGATTTTTATAAGACATCATATATGTGAGAAACAAATCCCTACAGTTGTTCAGGTAATAATCATAATGCTAAGTATGTTCAAAAACCTATGTGTCAAATATGTGGAAATAAACACATAGTAAAGTGTTTCAATGGGACATAAATATGCTTTATATGTGGAAATGAAGGTCATAAATCAAGAACCTGTTGTGGAAAAAGGAAATATCTAGTTGACTCTAGGAAAGGGAAAGAAGTTCTTTCTTAAGGATCAATTGAATTTTTTAAATGTGGTGAGCATGGTCATTATGAAAACACATGTCCTATGAAGAAGTTTCGGGAATGGTATCACCAGGATCGTACAAATATTTGTTTACTAATACCTAATGCCATTCCGATTGAGGATGAAGAAACTGAAAATGAACAATAAAAGGTATGGATTCTTTCTTAACATATGTTTTCTTATTTTTGAAATCATAGGATATGATTCATGATTTTGTCTGTAAGAAAGAATTATTTCAAAATATGTTGGTAAATAATGGTTAACAGATCATGAATAACATTGAATGAGTAAGAGGTCAACATAAAAGGGATTCAAGAGTTATGGTTGATTTTAGGATGGTTAAATGCTTAAAATTATTAAGTCTCTTTTGATGATGGGATTACATTAGAATACTTTTTATAGTATGTGTAACCCTGATGTTTGATATATGAAAATTTTATTCAAGGAATAATTATCTTCTCTTTTGTGAATATAGTTATAAAGAACCATTTGGTTTATATGATCCTTGAATTTGAGGCAATTACCGGTTAATACATTTTGGAATGAAAAACAAAAGTTGTTAGATAACCTTTCTAGTTAAAATATGTTATGGTTATTTTTGATGAATTTATCTCTTTTTGGAATGTTATAAAATTATGTAGTTTTTGAAAAGGGACAACACACAAACCGTATCACAACCCGTCACATCGGACGAAGCTGTGGGAATCGAACCCCCAACCAAAGTGTGACTGGTATTTATTTCCTACCACTGGACAATGTGAAGTCCTTGGTTAATATGACTAATTCTTTTTAGTTATATGCTCTTATGAATTAGGAATAAGTTGATTTTGCGTTATCTATGGAAATGATTAACCTATCATAGAGGATATGTGATTAGGTTATTTACTTTTCAGTATGAGACTTGAAGAGTAACTAATGTTATTTGTAGATAAATGTTAAGATTTACCTAGGAAGACTATGTGACTAAATCCTTCATAGAATTGGGTTTCAATCTTATTTAGGATTACTTTGAAGAATTTTAAGGATAACTATTTATTTAATGGTCTTTCTTGAACCTTGGGTTCTTTTTGTAGAATTTTGGAGATTAAGAATAGTATTTATTTTTATAAAGGATTATCCTTTTGGTGATTATATTATCTTATACTAAACATTTTTGTTTTAGTTAATATCTGAAGACATGGGAAAAATATAGTTCCTCTTTTGTGGAATATGTGATTCTCTCGAATTTGATTATAGTGCTCTTAATGTGAAAACAAAATTCATCTGTAATATTCATCGTTTGGAGAAATTGTGAGTGTGTGTTAGAAATATAGTAAAAGATGAATGTCTACAAGACAAGTAAGTAAATATCCTTATGTTTTTTGTTAAGATAATAAATAAATTCCTCAATGAAAAGTAACTTTAAACAAAAACCCCATCTGTTAACTTTTCTTAATGGGGAATCAAAGACTGATTAACCCATCACAAGTTTGTGATTTTATGGTGGTTAAAATTATCCTAGACATGTTTCCTAACACTCTCTATCAGAACATGACCCTTTTTCTCCTCCATATCCATGTTTTCATGGAATCTCAATATGGGTTAACTTGGGTGACCTTTGTTCTTCTCTTTCTTTCTTTTAAAGTGATAGTTTTACTAACTCTTTTTATGATTTGGGACTTTCAATGAAGTTTCCGAGCCCTTTTTTTAAAATTGTGAGGAAGCAATTCCCAAAATGGGGGAAGGATGTAACAACCCAGGTAAATGAATAATAATACATATTTCATATTTATTATTATTTTTGAATTAAATATTAACTTTACTTTAAAAGGGTTTCTATGTTCGATAGTGTACCTGATACGCAACAATGGGTTTCTTTGAAATCTTACATTACACACTAATAATATAATATTATTATTTTAAATAGTAGTGTACTCCTAGCCATTGTATTTGCAGTAATGAAAAAAACTAAATACAACATGATTATACATGTTTTTTTAATGTATTTATATTTATCCAGTAAAAGTTAGAGGCTTAAATTGTAAACGAATCTAATTTTAAGCATAATTTACATTAAAATGATGATTTATCACCTTTTAATGGTGAAACGTATATAAATATAGTTTTTTTCACTTTAATACATTCTAATTGACCAAATAAAATCCTTCTTTATAATGGGGATATCAAAATTTACTTTGTGTAACTTTTTGGAATTTTTCCGATAAAGTTTATTTTTTAATGAATATTGAAAAATATTGTATTTTAATTCAAAAGTGCCTTTTAATAAAATTTATTTATAAGGTTAGATTATCTTTTTAATTGGTGTTAAAGTGAAATTAAAATATATTTTACCATTTAATCCAATGTGGGTCATTAGAATTAATTTCACTTTGAAATTGGACGTAAACAACTATTAATCTTTTGATAGTTATTGTTTCTTAAAAACGCGATATTTGTTTTGATAACGGGAATTAATTTTTAAATTAATTAAAGCCACTTTTATGTTTGGAATTTGGAAAAATAGACATCAATTTTGAATTCATAATATCAAATAATTTTTAGGCTGAATTTTTTGTATTTTTTTGAAAAACATCAATTTTTTATGAATAGTGAAACCACTTAGTGGTAGTTATGAAAACAAACATTTTCATTTAAATAAAAAATTTCCACTTCTGTAAATTGAATTTAAAAAATCAAACATACATGGTTATTAACAAGAATTAAAATGTGGTTCATTAAGATGAAAATAATTTTTTGGTGAATAGTAACTTTTGACATTTATTTACCGCGGTTAAAGGTAAATAAGGTAATTCAAGGTTAAAAGAATATTATTGTTGGACTCCTCATGTATTAATCATGTTTTAATGATCAAAAATATTGTTACTATTAACAAATCTTCTTATTATTTACAAATCCCTTTACTAGTTACAAATTATGTTACTAATCACAAATCTCACTTATCTTATCAATCCTTTGTATTTATGTTTCAAGTTATCTCCTATACTTTATATTGGTTAAGATCCAATAATCTTATGTATATTACTGTTTAAGTATAAATATAGTCATTTTTCTAAGTACAAGACACTGTGAAGCCTTAGTCTCAGACACTGTGACCAATGAGACATCGTGACACCGTAAGTCAGACACTCTAATTACCTATGTACTAAGACACAGTTAGCAAGACACAGTCATCAAGGAACCGTGAATCCAGACACTATGAGAAAGGCACCGGAAGCTAGAAACTATGAGCGAGACACCGTGACTCAGACACAGTGATGGACACACCATGACACGGAGACACCGTGAAGGTCATACAGTAAAGGACACACCGGGAGCCACATACCCTGAAGTTCATACCATGAAGGACACACCGTGAGGGAGACATCATTTTTATAACTACTCTGACATTGTTTCTTAACCTTTTTGTCATTATTATTTAAATATTTCTAGTGGTCATATTTTTTGTTTTTAATGCAATTAATGATATTTAATGATAGTTTTTGGCATGTCAGGAAACAGTACCTCATACATATGAAGAGGTAATCATTCCTATTGTCGGAGCTCCTGTAATATAAGTATGAGTTCCCAAGTGAAAGAAGATGCAAGTACGTGCCAGAAGAACATACGTATGTGAGCAAGAAACGCGGGTGATCTGTACTGAACATAAGAACAATCCTGAGTATGAAGAAGAGATTGTAAAATATTCAAAGAACTCTCATACGTGCAATCCAACTAAACTGAGGAACAGACAAAGAATAAAGAGAACATCTTCACTCATGAAAGACACCAAGCTGAACCACGACACTCTGTTTTTTCACACAAAATCATAGAAGGACTCAGAAGAATTTCTACTGAATCCAAGGAGTCCAGAGTTGCACTGCCAATCACTAGAGCTTTCTAAACTTTCATATACTCTTTATAAGTGATTTATTATTTACCTCTTTGAGTAGTGTGTGTACTCTGTATATCTTACACACACACTGACTCCTGTGATAACTGGAGGATATCACAATCCTCACACAAAAACTCCATACTCTTGATTACCCACGACAACTGTGGAAGAGGTCCTCGTGTGGCCTGGTCTTTATTTTTGTTTCACACAAAGAACTGTGGTAGAGGTCCCTGCGTGGTCTGGATAGTCTTGTACTGTTGTTAACCCCGATCCAGGGTGTGGATCACTTCTATATAAATTGTTTGAGAGGACTAAGTCTCGTCTTGAGGCTGATCCTCTTGGTTATATCTACTGTGCTTTTTAGTTTTAGTTTAAATTATACTATATATATCTTTTATATTCCATTGTTATGACATTGAAATACAAACTATTTTTAAGTTACTTTGATAGTTAATCTAGCATGTGTTTCTAACTATTGTAAATTAGTAGGTTAGTTTCAAAATCTAATTTAATCTTCTGATTAGATTCACTGAGACCTAATCAGTCTTTTGGGAATCTAATTGAACCTTTATAGTTTTACAAATTCACTACAGTTTAACTTGTATTATAAATTAAGGATTTTAATAAAAATTATTTTTAACTAAAATTTTCAATTGGAACTGAATTCACCCCCCCCCCCCCTCTTGTGTATCCACTCCAACCAAAATTTTGTATCAAAGGTTTGTTTTTGTTAAAGGATTTTCGAAATAATCTGTTTTTCAACTATGATGGTAGTTGCATCTTTAAAGATATTAAATTTCTATTAATTCTAAATTTTATCTCTTTAAATAGATTTTCCAAATTCTAAATATGGAAAATAGAATATAGGGTGATGCTACCAACATGCCATCTTTCTTCAATGGTACAAACTATGCCCAGTGGAAACTTAAGATGAAAATACATTTAGAAAGTATGGGATTTGATATCTGGACTACTATAGAGACTCAATATTAAATTCCAGAAACTGAAATAACAACTTCGGATGAACCTAATAAAGTAACATACAATAATAATTTTAAATATATTAATGCTTTTTATTGTGCTTTAAGAGATGAAGAATTTTACAGAATATCTACTTGCAAAACTGCCTATGAAATATGGGATACTTTGGGTGTTTATCATGAAGGAACAACCAATGTTAAGGAAATGATACTAAGAACTTATAATATTAAATATGATAAATTTAAAATGAAGACTGATGAACCTATCTCTTACTTGTATCTCAGGTTCAATGAGATTTTCAACACTATGAACTCCCTTGGAAAATCTGTTCCAAAAAAGGAACAAATAATATGGATACAGAGATGTTTTCGAGACTGATGGAGAGGAACTTCTGTTTCAATTAGAGAATCATGTTACATTGTTGCTCTTCCTGTCAAAGAACTTATTGGTAAGATTATGATGTATGAGGAAGAACTCAAGGAGAATAAGGAGGAAGATGATGAACCAAAAAGAAATTCAGTGGCATTTAAGTCTATTGCTTCAAAGAGCAAGGACAAGAAGAAAGATCAAATACCTACTGATAGCTCAACAAGTGAAAGTTCAGATTCTAACTCTGATGCTTAAATGTCTCAAATAGATAGAAGGTTTATGAAATTATATAGGAAGAATAAATTCTTCCTAAAATCAAATTAAAACGGAAAATATGACAACAATGTTCATTGGAAAAATGACTGGAAGAAATCAGATAAGAGTGATGTGGTTGTTTTCTATGAATGCAAAAGGAAAAGACACATTAAAGTTGGCTGTCTGAAACTGATGTTCAAGAAGAAACATGACTATAAGGATAGTAAGTACAAGAAAGCTATGAAAGCTACTTGGAGTGCTTCAGAAGAAAGTAAAAGTGAGTTTGAAGCTTCTGACTCTGAAAAGAGTCGTGCCAACATGTGTTTCATGACCAATAAATCTGAGGTACATGTTTCCCCTATGCTAAATTATTTTTATTCTAGAACTGATTCTGATTCTGAATCTAAAAATATTACTAGTGAAGAACTGTTTGAATACAACAATATGCTTGAGGAAACATATAATGAACTTAAGGACAAATATAAGTAATTAAAAAAATAGCATGCTCTCACCTCAAATGTCAAATCTTCTCTTGATGTAGAAAAAGAAAATAATGCTCAACTGTTAAAGGAAAATACTGAACTGGAAATGTCTAATGAGAAAATTACAAAAGACATAGAAAATATCACAAATGGAAAAGATACTATAACTCAAATTCTATGAAAGAAAGTGGCACCAAAGTATACTACTGTAATATGTTACTAACCTGGAAAAAGATTGATCACTAAAACTAGATTTATTCCTAAATCTGGACAGAATGCTGCTAGTTCAAGTTCTGGAAATTTATATGCTTCAACTAGTTATTCACATAGTTATAGATCAAATAGATTTTATCTTTCAAAATATTTCTATTCTGTAAAATATATGAGACCCATAAGACAAATTTGGGTGCCAAAATCATTGATTGCTAACATGTCTGGACCCAAGAAGATCTTGGTACCAAAGTCATTTCCCATCTAAATCTGTTTTGTAGGAAACCTCCTTGAAGAGCTCCCATAAGAAGACATGGTACTTGGACAATGGATGTTCAAGGCATATGTCTGGGGATTACTCATGCTTCAAGAGCTTAATCGAGACTGATGGAGGCTATTTCACCTTTGGTGATAATTCTAAAGGAAAGATCATCGTCCTAGGCCAAATTGGTAACACTAATTCAGTTTTAATTTCTAAAGTTTTTTGTTGTTGATGGACTTAAATATAATCTATTAAGTATATCTCAATTATGTGATGATGGTTTTAATGTTATGTTTAAAAATTATTCTTGTAATGTTTTTATTTCTAAAAATGTTTTAATATTTTCTTCTCCGAGAAATGAAAATGTTTATGCGGTTGATTTAAATTCTTTAGCCAATCAAAATGTTACTTGTTTAAATGATTTTCTAAAAGAATCTTGGATTTGGAATAGAATATTAGGACACTGCAATATTTATTCACTTAGAAAATTGACTAGGAAGAACTTAGTTAGAGACTTACCGAAACTAGAGTTTCCAAATGACAAAGTTTGAAATCTATGTCAAAAGGGAAAACAACATAAAGATTATTTTAAATCAAATAAATAAGTTTCAACTTTTAAACCTCTTGAGTTGGTTCACATGGATTTTTTTAGACCCTCTAGAGTTTCTAGCTTAAATGGGAAGCACTATGTCTGTATCTTAGTAGATTATTTTTCTAGATATACTTGGGTATATTTCTTAGCTCAAAAAAGTGAAGCTTATTCTCACTTTGTTAAATACCCAAAGTCTATAGATAACCTTAGTGGACATAAGATTAAGACCCTGAGAAGTGATCATGGTCGTGAGTTTGAAAATCATGATTTTGAATCTTATTGCTCACACAATGGCTATAGTAATAACTTTTCTGCACCTAGGACACCTTAGTAGAATGGTGCAGTAGAAAGAAGAAATATAACCCTTCATGAAATTCCAAGGACAATCCTCAATGTGTATAACGTATCTATTTATTTTTGGACTGAAGCTATAAATACAGCTTGATATATCATCAATAGAGTCTTAATTAGACATGATCTTAAAAAGACCTCTTATGAACTATGGAATAATAGAAAACCTAAAGTTGGTTACTTTAGAGTCTTTGGTTGAAAAGTCTATATTCTTAATACCAAGGATAATCTAGAAAAATTTTCTTGTAAGAGTGATGAAGGAATATTTTTAGGATATTCAATTTCTAGAAAAGCCTATAGAGTTTTCAATAAGAGAACCAAATGTGTGGAATAATATATTCGCATCAAATGTGATGAAACTGATCCACATGATCCTAAATCATCTCATGAAAATCTGGAAGAAGATTTATCTGTTCTGAACCTTAATGGTAAAATCAATGAACATGTTGTAAAGACAATCAGTTCTGGAAATATTTCAGAATCTACTACTAATGAACTCGAACCTTGATAAGAACCTGAAATTTCTATTCCTGCCTTTACTAGATCAACTATGATTCTAAAGAATCATTCTTTAGATGTTGTTGTTGGAAACCTGGATAGAGGGAAACAGACTAGAGCTTCTCTTAGAAATCAGGTTGAACATCAATCCTTCTTTTCACAACTTGAACCTAAAAACATTGATGATGCTATTAATGATGAATTTTGGGTAATTTTTATGTAAGAAGAACTCAATCAGTTTGAAAGAAATAAAGTTTGGAAACTTATTGAAAGACCTAAAGACACTTTCACCATAGGCACAAAATGGGTGTTTAGGAAGAAAGTACATGAATCTGGAAACATAGTTAGAAACAAGGCTAGATTAGTTGCACAAGGCTATAGTCAAGAAGAATGAATTGACTATGAGGATACATTTCCTCCAATAGCTAGATTAGAATCCATTAGGATCTTACATTCCTATGCTGCACATCTAAATTTCAAACTATATCAAATGGATGTTAAAAGTGCATTATTAAATGGGTTTATAGCTGAGGATGTTTTTGTTGAACAACCACCTAGATTTACAAACCCTTATTTTCCAAATAATATTTTCAATTTATCAAAAGATTTATATGGTTTAAAATAAGCTCCTAGAGCTTTGTATGATAGATTAAGTACTTTTCTAATTTCAAAAGGTTTTACAAAAGGTATTGCTGATCCTACCCTTTTTATAAAATGTATTTCAAATGATGTTTTATTTGTTCAAATTTATGTAGATGATATTATTTTTGGATATTCAGAAACCTCATTGTGTATTGATTTTTCTAAAATGATGCAAAACGAATTTGAAATGGGTTTAATTGGTGAACTAAAATTATTTATTGGATTTCAAATCTTTCAAAATAATGATGTAATTACTTTAACTCAAAGTAAATATACTACAGATCTTTTAAAACATTTTGGATTGGATGTCACAAAGAGTAGTGACACTCCCATGAGTACCACCTGTAAGTTGGATCATAAGGAATATGGTAAATCTGTTGATCAAACCACTTTTAGAAGAATGATTGGAAGTCTAGTCTACTTGACTTCTAGTCGTCCTGATATTATGTTTAGTGTTTGTATGTGTGCTCATTTTTAAGAAAATACAAAAGAATCACATTTAAATACTGTAAAAAGAATTCTCAAATATCTCAAGCATACACCCAATTTAGGACTGTTCTACCATAATGGAAAATCATTTGAATTAGTTAGTTATTCTGATGCTGATTTTTCTGGTTGTAAGTTAGATAGAAAAAGAAACTCTGGAACATGTCACTTTTTAGGCAAGTCACTAGTATCATGGTGTAGTAAGAAACAAAATTATGTTACGTTATCTACTACAGAAGCTGAATACAAAGCTTCTGGAAATTTTTGTGCACAAATTTTGTGGATGAAACACACTTTACTAGACTATGGATATCAATTCAGACATGTACCAATAAATTGTGACAACACAACTTCTATTAACATTTCAAAGAATCTTGTTTCACATTCTAGGACAAAGCATGTTGATGTAAGACATCACTTATTGAGGGATCATTATCAAAAAGGTGATATCACTTTAGAATTAATTGGTACAGAATATCAACTTGCTGATATATTCACTAAACCATTAAATTCTGAGAGATTAGACTACATCATACATGATCTTGGTATGACTAATCATAAATAGATATCTTACCAGTCTTACTGTTTACTATTTTGCTAAATTTTACTTTATGGTTTCATACTCACTATTTCTCATTTACTGTTTCATGCTTACGGTCTCATAGTTAACACCTTGTGTTCACGGTCTATCACTTAACTGTCTCACCATGACGGAATAGTTCACTCACTGTCTCACTGTGAATGCATAGAATAGTCATTGTCTCACCATGAAGACCACCAACTGTCTCACCGTGACGATTGATTTTCATAGCACCATAACACCTACTCACGGTCTCACCATGAAGATTATTTGTGCATTTATTTTAACCCATATCCTGGTAATTTTTATTTCACCACCATTTTATTTCCCGCATTTTTTATGACGTTTGACATTCCCAAATGATAAAACAAAAGGGTTTTCACTCAATTCTTCACCCGAGCTCTCTCTTGCTCACTCTATTGAACCCTCTTTACCTTGAAAACCTTCTCTCCTTCTCTCTCGCCCGAACCTTCAGTGGATGCCTAGGATGAAGCGTCTGTATTCATCAACTCCAGAGAAGCGTATCTCTAAGAATAAAAATATATCACTGAGGATAGCACCCGAAATACCTCTAAATCCAAACCTTGTAAGCTGTACTGTAGTTCCTAATAAAGAGATCTTCCATGAGTCATTGTTTACTAGAAAGTTATTAGTCTTGAAAGTCTTAAAAGAACAAGGATTTCTCGAATAGTTCTCTCGAAGGGACAGACCTATTTACCCGAGGTTGGTGTCTCAGTTTTACCAATATGTAAAGTTTTCCTTTAATGCTGGAGAAAGTTTTATGGTGACAAGCTGGATCAATGGTCCAAAATGTTCATTCACTTCGAGGTTATGGGATGCATGCATAAGAAATCCTCATGAAGGGATTTGTGATGATTACTAGAGAGATCCCCCTCTTATAACCGACATATTTGACTTGGAAAATGCACTAGAATTCCTAACTGGAAATGGAACCAAGCGAAGGGCCATAGCAGCTGAGCTGGACGGAGAGTCAAGACTGCTTTTCAAATTTATTCAGAATTTGATTAGCCCAAGGAAGGGTGATTTTTCTGTAATGAAGTATCAGGATGTGTTCCTGATTCATCTAATGAAAAACGGCCATAAGATAAATCTTTTCAAATATGTCATTCACCATATGTGTGAACTGATTAACGTCACTTCCAAATCCACATCTTTGTTTTACTCAAGAATGATCTCAACCATGCTAGTTGCCAAAGGAGTGGTTAGACCAAATGAGGAAGTAATTATGTATTTGGATTTTTGTTTGTCAAAACCTACCATCAAAAGGATAAAAATCAATTGGAACCCTTGGAAGAAGTAATGGGTTGAGGATAATGATCAGATGTGTAAGAAGAATAATCCTTTTCAGTATCCAACAAGGACAAAGAATATTACTGATCCTGGTTTGGAACCAGAAGAAGTGGTTGAATATTCAGATGATGATGAAGAAGAGGAAGATGTAGCATAAGTACCTCAAAAGGAAGCATCTTCTGTTGAGAAAGAAAGGAATGTTGTCCCTACTGATGTTCCTGAAGTACCTCTTAGAGGAGAGGTTGAAATACTTCTTAGAGAAGAAGTTGTTGTTGAAAAGGAAAGGATTGTTGACTCTTCTATTATTCTTAGAGAATAATAACCTCCTACTACAATAGTTGATTCTGACCTTGAAATTCAGTCTGAGGCTGTAAGAGATTTTATTATCTCTGAGCCTATGATAGAAAACCTCCCTGCTGAAAAAGAAGCATGTCTTAAAGCACAACCTGTGGAACAGTCGGTTCCTGAGTACATACCCTCTGCTGAGGAAAGAATGTAAATTTCCTTTCAGTTGGCAAGGAAAGAAATGGCTGTGGAGAATAGTGTTTATCTTGTGGATCTTGATCATGATGCTGACCCTATAGTTTCTGAATTGGAATCACATGGTGAGGGGGAGGAACCTCAAAACCTTGAGATTGGTGAAGTTGGATCTGCTGAAACCTCTCAATCAACTGTCACATATTCTATGTACAATCGGTATGAGTTCCCAATATTCTATGATGTGAGTGAATCACAGTAAGTGACTTCAACTGGAATTGACATGTCTTCATTGTTTCAATTGAAGTCAGTCACTCACCTTGAACCTGCATCTCAACCAGAACCTGCACCAGAACCTACACCACATTATGCACCTTTTCCTAACCATCAATCCTTTATAACTAAGGAGGACTTGAATGTATTTGGACATACTATCTTAGCTCGAGTGGAGAAGCTTTTGACCTCTCAACCTCGTCCTGTGAATCAACTAAGTTAAAAAGATGACTTGATTCTTTTGGAGAATATTATTCTGCATATTCAACCAAGGATGATCCTTGAAATACAAGAAGTTAGAGTTGAAAATAAGTTTCTTATTACTGATGTTGATACTTTGAAAGGTGTGGTGGAAAACCTTCAAAAATAATTGTCTTCAAGATCCGATCATGCTTCTGTTTCTACTCCCACACCTGTTACTACTTCTCCTGAACCTTCTGTTTCCAACATCTCTAGAGAGATTGTATCCCAGATGCATCCCTACCTGTTGTCCTTTGATGAGAATATTGGGGAAAGACACACAAAGATACTGCAACGCATGAGAGAGTTTGGAGAGAATCTGAATAAGCTTACTGATGAATACATTGTATGTATTCAAAAGGTTTTGAAATAGCTCAAAGTTCTCACCATAGCTATCAAGGCTTCTTCTCGCTCTGTTCAAACCTCATCTTCTTCTTTGGATGATTCTATTCATAGATCCATAATCAAGGAAGAAATTCAGAATGCTTTTAGTGGCTTGGATCTGTCTCCTTTTTCAGAAGTAGTTAAGAATAGTGATAGAGTAGTTGATCTTGTTTAGATTCATTCTAAGATTGCTTATGATTCTCAACAAGAGATAACCAAGAAGATAGATTTGTATCTCAATCGGATTTACTCTAAAACTGATATGACAAATAACATTAAGTATCTTGTGGAGAATCTGAAAATCCCTCCAGTGACTCAGGCTTTCAAAGCTCATGTTCAGAAGCTTACTGGGTTCACCAGATTGTTGGACAAATTCATGGAGAATAAAGATGATTTTGAAAAGGCTATTCAATATGGTGGAGAAATCATTACTGATTTCATAAATCTTATGAAGCCATATCTTCATGTGCAGAGTACACCTATAGTTGCACCAGCTTCTTCCCCTCTTCGACCAGGTCTACCTGTCCTAGCCTCAACTGCTATGTCAGTCATCCACGCCCTTTCTCAGACCAGACCAATCATTCTTGACCAACCATAGACTATATCTTCTACTACTCCTTCTTTGGCTCCATCAATTTTTTATGTTCTGCATTTACCATCTTTTTCTACCACCTCTATGCCTTCCTCTACATCAGCACCGGCTCCTGCTACTGATAAAGGCAAGGAAAAGGCCAATCCCGGAAGAAGTCCAGTGACTACTTTCTTTTTGATGGGGATGTCTTGGATTTTTGTATTTCTACTATATGATGTATTCTGGACGTTATTAATGAAATCTTCATTGTTTCACTCTCTAATTTTCACTTTTTGATAATCCCAAAAGGGGGAGAATAAACAGCAGATGTTACACAGGGAAGAAAAGGTTATATGTTATTCTATATATGTGTTATTCTATATGTTATTTTCTCTAAAAGTTCAATTCCATTTTTTTACTTTATCTGTACATGATTTGTGATTATCAAAAAGGGGGTTTTGTTGGACTCCTCATGTATTAATCATGTTTTACTGATCACAAATCTCGTTACTGTTAACAAATCTTCTTATTATTTACATATCCCTTTACTAGTTAAAAATATTGTTACTAATCACAGATCTCACTTATATTATCAATCCTCTGTATTTATGTTTCAATTTATCTCTTATACTTTATACTGGTTATGTTCCAATAATCTTATGTATATTACGGTTTAAGTCTAAATACAGTTATTTGTCTAAGTACAAGACACCATGAAGCCTAAGTCTCAGAAACCGTCACCAATGAGACACTGGTACACCGTAATTCAAACACTCGGATTGCCTAAGTGCTAAGACAAAGTTAGCAAGACACTGTCATCAAGGCACCGTGAATCCAGACAATATGAGAAAGGCACCGGAATCTAGAAACTGTGAGTCAGACACTGTGACTCAGACACAGTGAAGGACAAACCATGACACGGTGACACCGTGAAGGTCATACCGTGAAGGTCATACCATGAAGGTCATACTATGAAGGTCATACCATGAAGGACACACCATGAGCCACATAACATAAAATTCATACCATGAAGGACACACCGTGAAGGAGACACCATTTTCATAACTACTGTGACACTGTTTCCTAACCTTTTTATCAATATTATTTAAATATTGTGTTCAGTCATATATGTTGTTTTTAAAGAAATTAATAATATTTAATGATAGTTATTGGCATGTCACAAAATTGTACCTCGTACCTATGAAAATGTAATCATTCCTATTGCCGGATCTCGTGGAATATAAGGAAGAGTGCCCAAGTGCAAGAAGAAACAAGTACGTGCCAGAAGAACATACGTATGCGAGTAAGAAACGCGAGTGCTCTGTACTGAACATAAGAACAATCCTGATCATAAAGAAGAGATTTCAAGATCTTAAAAGAACTCTCATGAGTGCAATCCAACTCAACTGAAGAACATGCGAAGAATCAAGAGAACATCATCACTCATGAAAGACACCAAGCTGAACCAAGACACTCTATTTTTTCACACAAAACCAGAGAAGGACTCAGAAGCATTTCTACTGAATCCAAGGAGTCCAGAGATGCACTGCCAATCACTAGATCTTTCTAAACATTCATATACTCTCTCTAAGTGAATTATTATTTACTTCTTCAAGTAGTGTCTTTACTCTATATATCTTACACACACTGAATCTCGTGCTGAACTAGAGGATATCATAGTCCCCACACCAAAACTACTTACTCTTGATTACCCACAACAACTGTGGAAGAGGACCTTGTGTGGCCTGGTCTTTATTTTTGTTTCCCACGAAGAACTGTGGTAGAGGTCCCTTCGTGTCCTGGATAGTCTTGTACTATTTTTAACCCCGATCCAGGGTGTGGATCACTTATATATAATTTGTTTGAGAGGACTAAGTCTCGGCTTGAGACTAAACCTCTTGGTTATATCTAATGTTCTTTTTAGTTTTAGTTTAATGTATACTATATATATCTTTTATATTATGCTTCTATAAATTTGAAATACAAACTATTTTAAAGTTACTTTGATAGTTAATCTAGAAAGTGTTTGTAACTATTATAAATCAGTAGGTTAGTTTCAAAAGTTAATTTAAAATTTTGATTAGATTAAATGAGTCCTAATTAGTCTTTTGAGAATCTAATTGAACCTTTATAGTTTTAAAAATTCACTACAGTTTAAATGGATTTATAAATTTGGGGTTTTAATAGAAATTTTAATTGGAACTCAATTCACCCCCCCCCCCCCCTCTTGAGTATTCACTCCGACCAACAATTATAATAATTACAAATTACCTTAACACTTGTCCAAACCTTATTGGTTGAGTCATTTATGACCATGGACATCTTTGGGTCGATTTTGGGACCTCATTGAGCCACTTGGGAGTGATAATGACAATTTAGATTAACTAATTTATTGTGAAGACAAAATTGACATTAACACAAATCTTTTAGTAATTAATTTTTATATTGTGTTATATAAGTCCTATTTTCGACTATAAATATTATTTGGATATGTAAAATGATTTCATATATCATGGTATTTTTTTATTATTTTTGGACATTAAATAAATTAAATTATTTATGATATAATAATGGTGCAGTATTTACCTCATTATTAAAAGATTTAAATAAATAAGATTATAATGATAAAAATATTATCCAAAACATCTCCAATTCTGATTGGATGATTTTATTTCGACCATGACTCATATTATCTTAGACTATAAGGATTTTTTGACCATTATAAACCTAATATCATTATATTATAAAATAATATTTTCACACATTCCTAAAGAGGCCCTCCTCTCCCTTATAAAAGGAGACCACTTCTAACCAATTCCTCACACCTCTCAAGCCATTTTGATCACCCAAAATCTGCCCAATTAATCTCCCTACATCCCTCCCCTTCTTCTAGAAGCCTTAATTTAGTAATAAGGCACTTCAATAAGTCCTTTGGTTCAAACCAAAGGGAGTTACCCAAATTAAAGGTAACATTTTCTCTTAAATTGTTTTATTTTATTTTACTTACCCATCCCCTAAACTCTTTTTATTACTTTCTTTTGTAACAACACCAGTATCCTCAATATACTAGGATGTTTTTATGAGAATTATTCGAACTAAACTTACACACACCTACATCTAATGGATGAAGAACATAATGTTTCTATGGATGGAAAACTAACGCGTCATGAAATGATGATTGTTCAAATATCTCTAACTGCCTAGCATGGTGGCCATTATGATGGAACTGTATTTATATGTGATATATATTTTGTTTATGTTTTCTTTATGCTTCTTTATTTTCCATTTATATCACGCCTTTATGGTTTCCATAGTGGGTAAATACGATAATCTCATTTGAGAAAGCGCGGACTACCGCCCCCTCAAAGTGATGTGACTCGTTAATGCCTTATGTGGGATGTATAAAAGATAGAGTTAATGACATTATATATGATATTATACTATAATTATTATATATCTATGTATCATTATTTTTTAATTCCATTAAAAGAATAAATATAAATGAATGTAGATTTCATGCATACGTACGGCTTACAGTCTCAATGAACGGTGCATTTAATTTCTTACCTATAAATGTTATGTACTATTATAAATACATGTATATACTGGATATATATGAAATATATGATATTTAAATAAGGAATATAATTATGGATTTAATGAGCCTTTGACCACATGAACAACATGTAATTTTAAGAAGTCCATTTTTGACTCAAGTACCAAATATCGACAAAACAAACATTATTAACTTAAATGATTACATAATGTTTATAACATGGTAATAAGTCACATAAAAGGAATAATAAAATTTAGAAAGGTTCTTAATCATGTATAAATTAACTTTAGTTTATTATTCAGGAGATTAAAGAACGATCGAGTCATGTCGGACACGAGGTAAGGGATCTGACCTCTCTCTTTCTTTTCAAGTACTCTCTTTTATGTCATTTCATTTATGCTCCATGTTTTTATATTGGAAGATGTTATTTTATATTAACCATATTGTAATATGTATTTTCATATGATGAGAGGCCCTCTCTTACTCTCATCAATTCATTTTAATAATTTTTATGTGTCATCGTTAGGCTGCCGAATTTTTGTAAGGGAGTTTCTTATCTCACTTTTAATTCTGTGAGATTTCCATTATTCGCCACTTATTCATTGTCGGTGGTGTATTTTTTACTTCCATTTGATATATATTATCAGGATTCTAATTATATTCATGGTATTCTGTGATTCATTTGTAGGTTATTTACTTTTTTTCATACGACTCAGTTGATTACAACGTGGTAAAGGGTTTCATCTAACTTTTTATTCCCGTAAGATTCATGCTATATTTGCCCCTATTTCCTTTTGTGTGGTGTATGTAATGCCCATTATTGTACTCTTTATGTACTATAATTTCATTTATGAATATTTACATCTTCATTGTATGATCCTTATTCCATGTGGCGTATGTTTTGAAAGTTACCAAATCGGTAAGGGGACTATTCACCCTCCTCTTTATAAAAGACTTATTTTTGTGATGTCTTTTAATTTACATTTTATTCTATTGGGATATGTTCTTCTATATCCTTATTGATGTAATAATTATATCCAAGTTATGATATTACCTTTTTTATCTCATCAACTCATTTTCTGAATTTTAATGTGACGTCGTTAGGCTGTCGAATTTTTACAAGGGAACCTCTTAACCCAATTTCAATTCTTTGGGTTCAACATGTACTTATTGAATATGTCATCCAATGAATATGTGTCAATTACCTATGATTGTTTTACACTTAATATACAATTATATTGGGTGTATTTATATTTGTCACACATAATTATCTGATTTATTTATCCTTAATTTAAGGATACCATCTTTATAAGGGATTTCATCTCAATTTACATTTCCATTGAGACTTCATTGTTTTTATGCACCAATTCACTCTAATATGGTGTATATACTATAATTTGACATATTATATCATGAATACATTTATTATTATGAGATTATAATTTTCTGATTAAATGTTATTCCTCAATTATTTGTATTCAAGTGTCTCTCTTTTTGTTAAAAACTCTTTAACTAAAATATCGTTTTAAATGTTTTAAGGATTTATTATTCTATATATTTCTCATTAATGTCCATGTTTTCAAAATGGGTTTTAGGATTTATTTATCTGGACATTAATGTTTTCAAATGATAATTCATTTATAATCTTCAAAGTGGTATGAGACACTTTGATTCAAAAATCTATTTTTAAAAAGGTTTTGAAAATGATTTGATAAAACATTGTTTATTTGAATATCTTGATTAGATATATTGGAATGTAGAAATGTTATCTTTACTTTATACATGTGTTATACGTTATGATTATGTTATGGTTATTGGGCATTTTTTACGTATACGGGTGGTTCCATGATAAACCTAGGGCGGGTGAGCCCGATATAGCTCTCCAATGCATTGGGTAATATGACAGTGGTAAACATGATGTTTCTCCTTAGAGATTTAGGTAATATACTGTGATGGTTATTCCAAGTGTAACTCCCTAAGTAGTTGTGATAGCTACAATGTAAGTTTCATATGGATGCTATAAGTAACCTTAATTATTTAGGATTTGTGTGTGTTATTCTTAAATATTATGATTTCATAAGGTATGTTATGATAGAAAAGTATGGTTTCACGGGTTTGTATTTACTATTAGGATAATGTTTTCCTTACTTATTTTATAATCCTTACTAAGCTTTTTATGATCATTCCAACTTTTTGAAATGTTTACCACAAGACTTAAATAATAATAGGTTCACGGATGAGATCAAGGAAAAGTCATGCTATCTAAAACATGGAACTAGACATGTGTCTTTTTAAGAGTTTTTATTTTATGAAAAAAATGGATACTTAGTAGAAGTGTCGTCTTGTATTATTCAAGTTGTTATGTAATAGTTATGGCCTAATTCTCTAAAACTCTAAACCTGAAAAGATCCCCAATGTGAATTATTCATTTAATTTAAGATTATGTAATGTTTAAGCCCAGGTCCTTATAATTATATATATATAAGTTAATTTAATGAAATAATATGTTATATAATATATTTTTATCATTTTTAAGGTTAAAATATTACTTTCATCCTTTCTATAATTATCATTAGAAAATGGAAATGTTACTCATGCGTACGTACAACTCACCATTTCCATGATCAAAATATACATCATTTATTACAAAAACCATTCATGATTTGTTATAAAAGTATAATTTATGTTTAAATATGATAATTATATCATCGTTATTATTATGGATATGTTTAAATAATATCCTCTGGGACCATGGTCGACAAAACCAAATTTAGTTTTGACACATAAGCTAAATATCATAAAATCATCTAGCATAAACAGAAATTATTAAATAATAATATATAACATGGTGATAAGTGGAATAAAAGGAATAATAAACAATAATAAAATTTCTTAAAAAGTTAAATTAATAACATAAATCTATTATTTAAGAAGATAAATAATGTACATGGTGAGCCAGACATAAGGTAAGGGACTTCATCTAAATCTCTTTTCATTGTGATATATTTTTATATTATGTACCTATATTCTACTAAAAAGAGTATATAAATCCACATTTACATGGAATATCATTAATTTTTCTATACTCGTGGTATTTAAAGTTTTATTATTTTATTATTTTCTGGGGATTATGATTTGAGTATTTATAAAGTTATAGTGGAATTTTATTTAAAAATATATTTTAATGTTTTCTTTATAACACCTTTTTCTTCTATTTCCATGTTTTTAAAATGATTTTATTATAGACATGAGATTTTTTTAAATGTATTTTTTTTACTTTCATTCAATTCCTTTCATAAAATTTCAATCTTTATATAGAATTTGTGACATTATTTATAACTGAAAAAGGTACTTTTAATTTTAATGTATATAGTGACAATGAAATTTCCACCTCCGTAATAATTAGTTGATGTTCGGAATACATTAAAAGCATTAATATTTAATAAAAATAAAAACTTGATTCTGTTTTTAGTTATTTTGGTGTTGAAAAGTATAGTTTTAAAATGGATGTATTTTTTAATATCTAAATTTTAATCTTATTGGTGAAGAGAACATTTTATGAGTTTGATATTGAAAAATGGAATTTTTTTTGTTATGATAATGTTATTGTTCTTGGAAATTATTGTTGATGAATAGTGGTCATGTTATTAAAAAGGTGGTTGGTTATGTTATAAACAAAGGGTGGATGGTTATGTTATAAACTAAGGATGGGTGGTTACAATATAAACTAATTACTAGTGGTTCTGTGATAGTTTTCCATTGCATCAGGTATAGAATTCAACTGTAAAGTTATTCCATTTGTAAGAATGACATAGATAATGATATCCCAATATACATATATGATTTATATAGGATTTAATTATTTTAATTGGGAAAAATGTGTGATTTTCATGTAGAAATGAATTATTTCATTAAAAAAAATAACACTGATATAAAGGTAAACAATTGATAGGTTTTTTATATTGTCACTACACTAACAGTGCTATTTATTTTTATATACATTACTAATATTTTTATTCTCATCTCATGTTTTTAATAAAAATCACATTGTTTAAGGATGGTTAATGGAATGGAATAATTCAATTCAGAACTCATGAAGATTTATCATGGAAATAAATTATGTTTTTTCTTAAAAGTATCATATTGGGAAAAAAGATTGAAACTAATCATAATTGTACACTTTGTACTATTTGTTTATTTTACATGTTAGTTATGACCTAATTATATAATGATTTAAACCAAAAATGGTCATCATATGTAAGAAAATGAATTCATGAATTAAAACTCAATATTATATACCATATAATGGAAGGTCCTTATAGTTGGTATAAGAAAATGGTTTTCATAACATTAGAGGATAGGATATTATAATTCCCAATGAAATATTTTATATTTTGGTTACTCTTAAATGATATATAATTTGAATAATAATATGTTTATTCATCTTAACTATGTATGTCAAAAATGGTGTTTCAAATATGAAAAAGGGAACCTTTAGTGGGAAGGCATCGAGAGGAAAATATCCTACCAAATAAACATCTCGAGATGGTTGTAATTAGAAGACAATAGTTTGTTATTGTGATGGATCGGTTGAAAAAATATATTAATGGTTGTGATATCCATACCGGAGAGTAACTCGATATACCATGAAGGAAAATTTATATAGTAGGGATTTTCATGGGGAAACATCCCCCATCATTCATTTCATCATCTGACTCTATGGTAGCTAAAGGATGGACCAATTATATAGATATCATATTTGATGTCAAGGGGTTTTTAGAACATCAAAATACAACTATTTTTTTATCATTATGAAGGTGAATTTGATCGATATTATTATTCGGTCAAGAATAATGAAATGAAATTGATCTTGATGTCATGGAATGGGATATATTTAAGGTAAGTTTCCATGAGAAATACTTCCTTATGTTTGTTCAACTTTGGATGGAAAAAAATACCAAGAATTGAGGAAAAAATGAACATTTTTTAGCCACATATGATGATAATTTTATAAATCTATCCATGTACCTTCAGGATTGTGTTTGGGGATTTGATAATAAAATAAATTGATTTTACTCCACATTAAAACCAAGTCTTTGAAGATCTTTCTCCACATGAGAATTTAAAATCGATGAGAAAGTTATTCTTCATGCTGAAAAAGTTGATTTGGTGTTTTTTGGAACTTATGTTCCTTGAGATGATGTAGGTAAGTAGAATTCCTGATGGGAGGTAACATCAAACCATACAATAAAGAAATTTTGAGTTAAGAAAATAATTCTCTAATATTTTGGTAAGTTTGGTAAAAAGAACCCTAGAGAATGTCTTATAAAATTATGAAATTTTTATTGATGTGGAAAGTTTGTCCATATGGCCCATGATTGTAAGGATACGAATCATAAATAATAAAATAATGGGGTAACTCATATCTACCCAATGGTGGTGTGTTTTAGTTCCAATGATTTGGGTCATTTTTCTAATGTGTTCCCAAATTTATTAACTCAGTCTAAAAATATTCATGATCGGTTGTAAAAGGGTATGTAAAAATATTTTTCTACTACTACAGTTGATGTTGGGATGTCAAATGAAGTGGTTAAATTAATGTTACTTGTGTATTAGATTTATTCTAATAAATTGTTTTAAATTAGATCCTCACATTCATTAATTTATGAGAATTTTGAAATTATATTG
Organism: Viscum album; assembly: GCA_963277665.1. Classification (NCBI taxonomy): domain Eukaryota; kingdom Viridiplantae; phylum Streptophyta; class Magnoliopsida; order Santalales; family Viscaceae; genus Viscum; species Viscum album. The sequence continues at coordinate 1,696,753,334 of OY728138.1, read as the reverse complement.
GTAAAATCACCTCATGAATGTAAGATAGATCTCTTGGTAAAAAAACCAGGTGGAATTATTAAAAAACCAAAATTAATAGGAATATTTCAAATGTTATTAATAGGGTAGTTGTCCTGATAATTATGTATAACTAGACACATTAGAGTTTTATATCATTCTTGGTATGTATATTCTTTCATTTAATCTTGTTAATATATATTACAAAGCTATGAATGTTATGTTCGATTAATCCATGACTTTGGTAACATAACACAAAGTTGGGAAAATTGATTAGATGTTGTAGTGAATGTTACCTATCTCATATTATATAAAATAAATAAATTGGGAAAATTTGTGATGTTCTAGTTGAATATTAATTAATTGATATATTCCCTGATGATTTTCATGGAGTTATTCATGATCAAGAGGATTATTTAAATGTGGATTATAAGCCTATTTATATACCTCATTATCGAATGGATCAAGTTGAACTTCTAGAATGGAGAAAGTAACTACATAGGTTTTTAGATAAATTTTTCATTATCACAAGCACTTAACCATGGGATTTATCTATTTTTTCTTAAAATAGGATGGTTCGATGAGAATTTGAATTTATTATAAACTTGAATAACATCGCTATTAAGAAAAAATATCATTTTCCTCATATAAAGTGATTTTTTTTATCATATATAGATATCTCAATATTTTTAAATAGTTTACCATAGGTATGGGTACTATCAACTAAAGGTGAAGGATGAATATATTCAAAAGACACCATTTTGGGCATGATATAGGCACAATTAGTTTTTAGTTATGCCCCTTTGGTTGTCCAATGAACCTTCTGTATTTATAGACCTTATTAATAGACTGTTTCAGGATTTATTGGAAATGTTTTTTGTTGTGCTTATTGATGACATTTTAGTGCATTCTAAAAGTCCTATGTAATATGAAATAAACCTAAGTAATTTTTTTAGTAAATCCTAAAATAAAATAAACTATATAGAATTTTTAGTAAGTGTGAATTTTGTTTACAAAAAAATTATTTACTTTCGAAATTTTATTTCAAAATATGGAATAAAATTTTACCCAACTAAAACAAAAGTTGTTAAAGAATGTATAGGACCCACAAATATCAAAGATATTCATATTTTTCTATGAGAACCATGATACTAATAGAGGATTGTTGAAAACATTCCTTTTTTCCGAGCCTAGAAAACTATGTTAACTAAAAAATTAATTAAATTCATCTAGATAAAGGAATGTAATTATTTTTTTAGGAACTAAATACATCATTAGTTAATGATCCATTTTTTCCTCACCTTACAGTAATTTAAAATTTTATGTCAATAATGATTCTTTTATTAAATAAATTGGTTGTGTTTGAATGAATAATTATCTGCTAAATGCCTATGTTTCACATTATTTGAAACCTCATGATTTAAATTACACAAAAAATGATCTATATTTAGTTACTGTGGTTTTTTATTTAAAAATGTAATACTCATGAATTCTATGATTTTTTTTAAAATTAAATGGGATTATTCTGATTCCAGATGCTTATATGGCTTGCGATTCTGAGGCCTACTATCCCGGGAGTGGTTCGTCAAAAAATGTTATATTTTTAAATAGCACGCGTGAGTGGTTTTAAATAAAAAGTTCCATAACTCTCAAACGGTTTCCCAGATCATAAATCCAAGTGCATCGTTGCATTCAAGATTGAGGTTTTTCCTTAGGCACGACTTAATTTTAGTCAGTGGTGGCCTCCAATGAGAAAACATGAAAATGGAATAACCATAAATAAAATTATTAAATAAAATTATTTTATTTATCAAATTCTTATAACTCACAAACGGTAACTCATATTGAAAATCTGAGATCACCGTTGAGCTTGTGGGGGAATGATTTCATTAGGTAGAGCTTATCATTGGTTAGCACGGATCAACAGTGGAATTTAGTTTCTGGCAGTAAATGAAATAATTGAATAAAGTTATTTTATATTAAAATCCTTATAACTCATTAACAGTAACTCATATTGGAAATCCGAGAGTATTGTTGAGTTCATGAGGGTATGCTTCCCTTAGGCAGAGCCTAACATCAGCGGTCACTGGCCGACTGTGAAAGTTGGTTTTTGGGAGGTTACCCTAAATAAAATAATATAAATAAAAGTTATTTTATTTTAGAATCATCACAACTTAGAAACAGTAACTCAAATTAAAACTTTGAGACCACAGTTGAGTTAGTAATGAGGTTTTATCCTTAAACATGACATAACCTTGACCGATGTGGGTTGAGGGAAAAAGTTAATTTTCGAACTACTTTAATTTCATTAAAATAAACGTTTGAGTATATTTTTATAACATTTAAACCAGTGCTCAAATCTATTATATGAGGGTATCCGTGAACCTAAAACATTGGGATTTTCTTAGAAAAGGCCTAACATCGACCAGTGGAGAGGAATAGAAAAGACAGTTTTCATACTTTTCGAAAGAAATATAAAATATCTTAGAATGTTATTTTATTTGTTTTCTTCACCATTAATAAATGGTACATCAGAACTATGATGCAGTGACAAGACGATATTTAATCTCATTAATGAACCTCATTAATGAATTTGTGTAAGGACATTTCAACCCAAAAATAATGGAAAGGTGTTCCCTCCTTTAATGTTTTTACCAGGGGGTTCATCCTAGATGTGGTAAAAAATTATCTGAATCTTTGTGGGATCATCATTGATGAATGAAGAAAGATGAACGAAGAGAGATGATCACCAATGACATTGAGCACTTCCCCCTCCTCTTCGAGAGATCCCACATTCGACATCGGATCGAGTACTTCCATGCACAGATCACCATGAGTGACAAATCCACCCTTCAATCGAACTCACTCTCTAGTAGGGGTTGTTATTTGATTCTATTATTCCCACATTCTAGGTTTTTAAATGAAGAATATGGATCAACCCACAAATAGGTTGAACCATGGTTAGATTTTTATTGCGGGAAGTTCTTCAATGAGGGATCATTTTGGGAAATTAAGTATTTTCTAACTGATCTGCTAAATCCTATTAATGGGAGAAGATTGATGTCATGAAGAATGATGGAGAAGGTTTGTTCCTTGATTTTTTGTTTGGTTTTCCTCTCCCCTTTAATGTGAGTTCTTCAAATTCTTTGTGTGTTGAAAAACATTCATCATTATGAAACCATTCTTGGTGTAACAATCTGAAAGCACGGATCCGGAATGGGAACGACACTTCAGAGGTGCGGTGACGATGGCGTAGATCAGAATGAGGTGGTGCAGGAGATGTATCACACAAACATATTCACTCAAAAAGATGTCACAATGGATATTTAAACCATAGGTGATGAAAAATGCAGCCTGAGGGCTCCTTGACACCCACCGAATCAAATAACGGATCACGAGAGTGCATCTGGTGGTTGGAGAAAGGTTATATCGGTGCGTCGGAGGTGACTGCATGCCGGAAGGCGGGATGGAGTGTCATGGTGGTGGTGAAAATGATGACCGCGTAGCGTAGCTGCTCGCATGGAGGAGCATAAGCTCTGTTCGTTGAGGGACCTCGACCCTCAATAAGCCTTGGGTCATGATGGAAGACCCAATTTTCATGAATGGACCAGTTGACCTTGGAGGGTTGTTCCAGTTGGTATAGCGTGGTGCGATATGGATGCAGAAGAGCCATGTTTGGGATGGAGAAACCAGCCCACCTTAGCGGCTTGAGATAGTGCTCGCCGGTCATGCCTAGCCAGGTGAGCTAGGCCAGAAGTAGGCCAGCGGGCTGGTAGCGGGCCAGACACAGACCCCACTAACCCCTGTTTTGCTAAAAACCCTACAACTTCCAAATAGAGAATTTGTTTTTATGGGGTTGGTACCCTTTCAACGAGAAGGTATTTTTGAGATTTTCTAAGTTAGGTTTTTAGTATGTCAGAGGACAGCCAATTCATTTGAAGTGTAGGCCCTCCCGATACAAGGAGACTTTGACATGATTCGGTGTAGTTCTCTTGAATATATGCTATTATGTTTACTTCATTGACGACTCAAGGTGCGGGTACTCATTCTCCCTCTACTTAGGTAGATATAGGACTCCTCATGTCATGGCTTTGGGATCGTTTCCTTTAGGTAGTTTATTTCTTGGGTGCTTCTCCCCTGAAGGACTAGGGTTTGGGTTCCCCGAGATGTTTGTGAAGGTAGAGTAGGTACTCCCCTGTGGGACAAGGGAACGAGTCCTCAGTCTGGGGATTTGATAATCTCTGATATGACTAGGGTGAGGGTCATCCACATCTAACATACATAGAGTCGTTACTCCCCTATTGGGTAGGGTGTGGGTTCTTTATGATAAGATTCAGTAATCCTCTACTGTTTTAGTGCATGGGTCCTCCACACATGATCAAATAGAGTCGATACTCCCCTACAGAGTAGGGTGTAGGACTTCCATGATTGGAGTTGGTACTCTCATGTTGTACCAGGGTATGGGTACTCCACACATAAAGTGATAGAGTCGGTACTCCCATGTTGTACCAGGGCACGAGTCCTCAAGACACTAAATAGTACTCCTCTACTGGGTAGGGTGTGGGTCCTTAATTGAAGTTGGAGCTCCCTCAGCTGTTGGACATAGTAGTGAGGAGTAGGCCAATCCACTTGATGAAAACAATACCTATATAGGATCTACTTCTCCATTTACAGACTCAGGTATAGGTCACTCCATATATGAGTGAAGGAGGTTTCGTGAGTTGGTTAGGAGTAGGGATCCATCATCTCTATATAATAGTGAGTGTGGGCCTCTCCACTTTGGTTTCCTTAGTATTGTGTTGGGTGCAAGATAGTGATAACTGAACCTATAGTGTTGGGCATTGGATATAAACCTAGTAGGATGTTCCCAATATAGCATGTTCTCTCAAACATACCATTAAGAATGGTAGCATTGTTACCTATAGAGTTTACCTCTTAGACAGGTTCCATCTCACATGGTTGAGCCTGTGGGGAATGTTTCTACTAGTTTTATGTTTTTCCTTTCGAACCTATGATGAGAATTCTATTGCTAGATATGAGATTGGAACCTTATGATTCTTAGTGTCTGAAATGAGTATATTTGGATGTTCATGGTATATGTATTAGCATATACTTGGGTAGATTTGAATGTTCATTTCTTTGTGGTTTTTCTATTGTGATTTATCTTTGTGGTTTCGGGATCCCCTAATGAGTATTGTTTTACTCACCCCTACATGGGATTTTCCTACATGTTTTTTGTCTTGTGCATACGACCAACACATTGACGGGGTCTAGGGAGGACTAGGAACATGTGGTGTTTAGTGAGAGTAGATAGATGAGGCATACTCTTATGGCTTTAGGCAGCTACCCTCCATCTACCCTTCAAGTAGGGTTCTCGGTTGGTGAGTTTCAGAAACTTGGGGTATTACTTTTGTTTTTCCTTTCTTTTTATGGGCTTGTATACTTTAATGGTTTTCACCTAGTACTTTACATTATATTTTACTCTACTTGTGGTTTACTTAGTGATTTCATGCATTGTTTACTTGGTGCTTACATTTCAGCTTTGTGGGCTGGGGTTGTGAGTGTGTGTTTGTACATATACTTGGAAAATGCCTATTGTTTTTAGGATAATTCCTTCAAATCTAGTCACCAACCTCTGGACTTTGGGAGGGGATCTTGGGGTAGTCGCAGCATGGACCCTAGGGGACAGGTCATGACAAAAAATCTAGTGGTGTATTTTTTGTGGAGTAGACTGTGAAATGTGTACATATCAAAAAAAACATGAAGTATATACTCACTCCTAAATAATTGAACATGAGATAGTGCAGATGATTATAACTGCTCAAGAATTATGATTTCATGATTCATTACTATCATGTAAAAGTAAACAAAGAGGCTGATACTTTGATGTGAATAAATAATTCTACATTAATTATGTTAAATTGTTAATTTGACCCTTTGGTTAATGATTTGATAAATTTTATCCTAGAAGTTCTGGATACAAGTGCATAACCTATTTTTTCAGGTTTCAATATAGTCAAAATTGTAATAATGTATTCGGAAATCTCAATAACATGATGTATAATTTTATGAAATGGTATGATATTCAAATAAGAGTAAGTTACCATATTATAATATTGATGAAGAAGGTGTGTTATGATTTGGAAAAATATTATATATGCCTTTTGTTTCCTAGTTGAATAACGAGTTATTTAGTGAAGCTCATAGTTTTATATTTTCCTTTCATCTAGGTAGTAATAAGATTTATAGAGACCTTTGAGAGTACTATGGATGGAAATGAGATATTTACGAATTTTCCATGAAGTGTCTAAATTTTTAGTAGGTTAATAAATAATAAAAATTACTAAATAGTGTCCTTAAAACATTTCCATTATAGGAGTGTAAATGAAAAAAATACATATCCATGTATTTTTTGGTGGGATTACTAAAGACTATATTAGGTAATAACGTGATTTGGGTTATTGTTTATTGACTAACTAAATATCTATATTTCCTTCACATTTAAGAAAAAATGACTTTATATTATTTCTCTTGAATGAATCTAAAAGAGATTGTCATGTTACATGGAGTTCCTCTCTCCGTTATATCAAACTATGATCACAGGTTCACATCTAATGTTTTTAAATGAATTTAGATTCATTGGTACAATAATAAATTTCAGTAAAACATTTCATCCTCAAACTGGTGGTTAGTGTGAGTGGTTGATTCATACCATAGAAGATATTTTTCATCCTTGTTCAATGGATAATAAGGGGATTTGGGAAAAATATCTTTCATTGATTTATTTGTCTTAAAATAATTGTTTTTGGCCACCAATAAATAAGTCCCTACTTGAGGCATTATGTGGAAATAAGTTTCAGACACCACATATTTTGTGATGAATTATGAGAAATGAAGTTCATCAGACTAGAGTTATTATAATAAATGGATGAGGAGGTATAATTGATTCATCAACATATGAGGATGACTCAAAGTAATCACAAACATTATGTAAATAAATGGAGGAAATATCTTTCTCTCGAAGTAGGCGATCATGTTTTTATCAAACAGTATCCATGGGAAAGTGCTATTTGTTTTGTTAAAATAATAAATCTATGCCTTTGGTTCATTATGAATTATGAAATCCTAGATAAAGTCAGATCAGTTTCCTACTAGGTGGATTTACCACTGAGTTTTTCCTAGGTACACAATGTTGTTCACGTCTCGGTGTTAAAAAAATATATTCCAGATCACATCAAGTTTTGATCTCTGATTTAGTTAAATATAGAGGTAAACAATATTATAAGGAACTTCAAGTTTACCTTCTTGGCCATAGAGAGAAATATTTTAGGATTAAGATGATTTAGAGAGTTAAGGTCTTATGGAAAACCTATATAGTTGAAGAGGATAAATGGGAATATGAAAATACAATGAGGTAATGATATCCTATCTTTCTTAATAAGTGAAAAAAAATTGTGAGAACACAATTTCAAAAATGGTAAAGAATATAATATCCCACACTAGTGCATAAATAGTTTTTACATCGGTTTTTAGGATTGTTCACATCGGTTTTTAAGGGACATTATTGTAGGGGATGTTGTAAATAATTTTTTCACATCAGTTAAATAAAACTGACATTATAAATAATATCTTCAGTGGTTTTAAACATTATTTATTGGAAAACTGACCTAAAAAATAGTTGATAATTTGTTTCTGACATCGGTTATTAGATAAACAATGTGAAAAAACAAATTACGAAAAACCTTTATCATGTTGGATATTTAAAATAACCAAAGTGATAAATTAGTTTTCACGTCTGTTATTGAATAAAAAATGTGAAAAAGTAGAGAATTTGTTTTTCATGTCATTTATCCAATAACTAATGTGAAAAACATATGCGTTATTTTTCATGTTAGTTAATTATTGGATAAACGACATGAAAAAAATGTGTGATTTGTTTTCCACATCAGTTATCAAATAATCATCATGAAAAAACATATTTTTTTGTAAAAATAATACATTTATTCATCATCCACCACATGAGGAAAAAAATTCACAAAAAGGAAGTAGAAAAGGTAGAAAAAACTATTAAAACACATATTCTGTTGAAATTTCAAATAAACTAATAACCAATCAAACCTATAAAATGATTTTCCCATTAAATTTGTAAAAGTATCAACTCCACTTCAGTATATGAACTTTCATCATCAAAAACCTAAAAAATAATACAAAAATAATTTAACTTGATTTTTCAATAAAACATATTAAATATTATAGAAATCTTTAAAAATAATTATAAACTTATAAAAATGTGTAACTATCCTGGTTGAAATTATTTCATACATAAATATTAAAACATAATATCCACATTCAGTTCCACCTTCTTTTTTATGACATAGATCCAACGATATTTTAATTCAAAATAACATTTTCAATTAATATATCCTCAATTTAGTAATTTTAAATGAAAATTCACCTTATTTGTTACATAATTGATATTGGTGTGCTTCTTATTTTTTTTCTTTATAAATAAATTACATGACCTCTTTTAAAATAATATGAATATAATATAATCTATTAACTATAATATAAAAATTTACTAAATTAAACAAACATATATGTTCAATACATTCTTAAAAGTTTCACTCACTTCAATATGGAATGAGAATAGCCAATATAATGTCTTCTCTCTTAAAAAAACAAACATCCAATGAACACTGATATAAAAAAAATAACATGATTTTTAAATATGTTATGGGATATATAAAATATGGTGATAAAAAATATTTCATACCTTTCAAAATATGGAAACATCCAACACTGAAAGATTACTTTCTTCTGAAATATTTCTGTTATATAAATTGTTCTCTCAGCAATGGTCATTTTCAAATCTATTGGAGAAATAAACTGTGGGTCCAAAAATACAAATACAACTCTCTTTTCATTCTCTGTACACATTATATATATAACTAATAAAAAGTAGGTATAATTATAAATTTTCACTAAATTTATTTATGAAACAAATCGACTTACATGGAAAAACAATTCATCGTGTTGATACCACATTGATATCTAGCTACAAGCTACATGATATCAATTTCAAAACCCCCATAGACATTGAATTCTCATAAACCGCATCATCAAATGGAATGTAATATACTCCTACTACAAAATTTGAGTTTGTTGACAATCGATCCAGACCCGAAGAATTCATATCTAAAGTCATGGAACATTGAATTATTTTATCCATAAGTATTTCATTACCTTTAAACTATTCCTATAAAAAATATAGAAATATATAATATTTCAAATGAGAAAACAAATTTACTAACAAAATGAAATAAAATATAACATATATACATACATCTATGGTAATATGTCTAAGTATTCTAGATGACCAAACTAAAAAACGACTTATACTTTTTCCAACTATATTCACTTCATCTGTAAGACATGGTATTTTTTCTGATCTCTCTATAATATCATGTATAGTGACCCTATTATTATCAATCTCAATTTTTTGATGATGAATGGTATCTCTGATATAATATATCATCTAATATTCAACAACAAGATGAGTATCTTCAACATAAAACTCATAGTAACTTTGAAGCTGGGGAGGAGGGGGTGTTGGGGTAGGATAAGAAGGAGTAGGGTTTGTAAACACATATGTGTGAGTAGGATAAGGAGGATGAGTATTATCTAATTCAGGATGTGGAGGAGTCGGACCAACAAGACAAAATTTTCCTTGTATGTCTTCAAACATTGCATGTACCGAAGCTCTAATCATGTCCTCCGTCTTGCTATAGTGTCCTAAAATTTGGCTACCAAATAGTATGTTTTTTATAAACATTCTCCATTGAATATTCTTCCAAATGTGGATACACATTTTTTATAGATACACTTGTTAGGTATCCTTTTACATGACCCGGGTGATCGGTATTTCCTAATGTTTTAGCTAAAATATCATGTCTACCCTCAGCAATAAAGGCCCCCTATATGCTATAATCCTCAAGATAATCATATATGGAATATTTTAAAAATTATATAATGAATCACAATATATAAATAATTGATTTAACTTCAATAAATAAACATCTTACAGTATTAACAGATAAAACTCTTGAATCTACCACAAAATATTGTCATTCTTTTCAAATTTGAGCCATCTTTTGATTTTCATAGCTAGTGGGGGGAGGAGGGGAAACCTCTCTACATCCTAATGACTAAGATCTCATATTTTTAGGTTTTTACTCAAGCATGTTTTCTTCTAATAATGTATACCCTCCTCAAGATTACATTTGAGGGTATACATTTCTAGCTTGAATCGCCAGAGGAGATCTCCTTGATTTTTATAAATTAAGAATTAAAAAAAATAATAATAAAAAAGGTCATTAATATAAAAAATCATCTAAAAAAGTAACATTTCACTTACTAAAAATTCTTCTCATCACCTAATTTTGAAAAAATTTACCCTTGTATCATCATCAATAAGTGGATATATATATATATATATGTATATGTGTGTGTTTATATATATATATATATCACATGGATTTTCATGTTGTCTATTCTTGAAAATGAACTATGATGTGAGGGATGATTTAAAATCCCTCCATATTCTAGCCTCCAATGATAAACATTTCCTCCATACCCCTCCAATGTTAGGTATATCATATGTCATCTGATAAAAAAGGGGTAAAACATATATTACTATAAAAATTTCAAGATAATTAAAATAAAAGCAAAAAAACATACCAAAACAGTCTCCCAAAATAGTGATAATGTTTCTTTGTCAACACTTTTGGAATCTTCAAATAAAATACTATCTTTTATTTTATCCTATACTAATAAAAAATTCATGAATTGTTTTCATTTTGGATATATTGGAATATCATTATCATAAAAGTCCAATGGTGTCCTCTGTTCCTTGGTACGGGAAGCTAATAATATTGGTAAACATGTGGTGCCATATTTACCAACCCTCAGACTCTTTTTCCGCCATGGAAGTAGATGTCTCGTCTAAAGAATGATGAGGAGGCTCATCAACATGATCATGTGTAAGTTCCTCCCCAGAGGTATGTGTGTGATATTCTCCAAAAATATTTGGTGGATTAGAGGAGTTGTAAGAACCCGGTTTTTGCTGTGAAAGACTTTGGAATATTCTTAATGATATTCCAGAGCAGCGCCTTCAGACGGCGTGCGATTCCGAGCCCCGGAGTGGCTGGAATAAAATTTTCAGTGTGTTCACACTGGAAACGCCAAATAAATGGGATAACTCCTAAACGAAGTTTCGGATTAGAGATCCGAGTGTACGGATGGGTCCAGAATGGGGTGTCTACCCTAGGAACGACATAAAACTTGTCGGTGCGGGATGTTTGGACCCCTCGCCGGCTTCCGGAACGTTAAACGGATAAATAAATTAATTAATTTATTTGTTTAATGGTGAAACGCGAGTATCTCTTAAATGGTGGCTCGGATTGGAAAACCGAGGGCACAGTTGAGTTCAGAGAGTGCCGTTTACCCTAGGAGGGGTGTAAGTTTTGCGGGCACGGCCTGTTTGTGAAAAATGGCCCTTGGGTCGTTTTCGTAATTTGGCAGCCTCAGGCGCTAAGTTTAGTAACTTTTGAAAGGGGTCTCGGAATAAAATTTCGAGACCGCCGTTGCACTCAGAGCGTGGTCCTTAGCCTAGGGGATGATAAATCTCGACCCCGTCGGGAGTTCGGGTTCTGGGCTGTCGGGCGGGCGTTTAAGTTATTTGTACATAAACACCCCCCCCCCCTTCTTCTTCTTCTTCGTCCTCAAACCCTCCTCCCCCTCCAGCTCCGGCGAGGCGAGCTCTGGCAAGGCACAGTGGTGCCGGCGGATCGACGCGAAGCTCCGGGCGAAGCCCAAGAGGTAGGATCATGCGTTTCGTTTTTTTTTTCGAACCATGTTCGTCTTAAATTTGATTTATCTATTTGCCGTCGAAATTGCAATCCAAGCCCATGGGTGCATAGTATAATTTATGAGAATTCTATCGCCCTTTTTGAAATTGAAAACGGAGATCGGAGGAGACCGCAACACCTCTCCAAAGTTTGTGGGTTTTGGAGGTTTTCTGGCCGGTCAGGGAGCTCCGGTGGTAGGAGGCGCGGCGGCGCGGCGTCGGTCCGAGGAGGCGGCCACAGGGCGTCGCGGTGGTTCGGTGGCCAGGCGGAGCGGCTCCGGTTGGCGGCTGGCATGGACGGCGGCGGCGCAGGGCGGCGCGGGGCGGAGAAGGGCGGTCGGCTGGGGCTCCGAAGGCGGCTGCTGCGCTTCCGGGAGGCGGCGGCGGCCTTCGGTGGCGGCTGTCGGAAGCCGACCGCGGGCGCCGGCAAGCGGAGGAGAGGGGGGCCGCGAAGCGCGCGACCCCCGTGCAACGACCGCGACCCGCAAAACGTGGGTCGTTGTGGGGAATCAACCGGCTGCGAGGCGACCTGTCGGTAGAAGCAAGCCGCGGCCAGCTGGCCGCGGCGGGGTGAACCGGACCCGCGGCTAAGCCGCGGGCCGGCCCAAGCAGGGCGGACCGGCCGGACCGGGCCAGTCCGGCCTAAGGGGCTTTTCCCCTCAGTCTTCAGACGCCCGTATTTCAGGCTACGGGCGTCCGTTTTGTGCGCCGTCAGTGGCAGCGCGGACCTTGCGTCGGGGGGAATGTTTAGAGCTAGTTTCAAGAATTTTTAATTCCCGAAACGAGGGGCCACAGAGGCGCGACGTGTCTTTAAGTGGGCAAGCGTATTCCCCGAGTTTCTCGTTTTGGACGGCGCGGACGCGTCCAATGTCTGTTTTGAGCGTCGTCAGTGGCGTTGGGACCCTAGCATCGAGGCGGAGGTTTCCAGGGTAGTTTCAGGCGTTGAGGCCGAAGTTGAGGTGCGGCCCCATGACCCTTCTTTCGAGCTGCGTGCAGCGTTTCACGCCTTTTTCACCGGACGTCCGTTCGGGGTGCGCGAGCAGTCGATGTTGGGTGTTTTTTCGAGGGCATTGCATTGGCGTAGTCTACCCGCTGTAATTCCGCATGATGGTGCGGGCACCGCGAGGGCCGTTTCAGGAGTTGACGGTGATTTCCAGCTTTATCACCGGGCGACCGTTTTGGACAAGTGAATAGTCCATTTCGTGTACTTTTTCGAGAGGATCGCAATGGTGCAATCCGTTCGTTGAGTTTCGGGACTGGGATGCGGGTCCCACGTGGCACCGCTCGGGTGCGGTGCACCGGGATGCACCTTTTCCTCCGGATATCCGTTGCACTCATGTGAGTAGTGCTTTTGACGTGTTTTCCCGAGGGGATCGCAATGGTGCGATTTGACCGACTATTTTCGGGGCCGAGGCTCGCGATCACGGGACGTCGTTCGGGCGTGAGGCGGTGTTGGCGACTTTTCCCTCGGATATCCGTTTGAGATGAGTAAGTAGTCGATCTCGCGTGTTTTTTCACGAGGATTACAACAGTGCGATCCGTTTGGTTGTGCGAAGCCTTTTGCGCGATCTTGTTGAATGTGGAGCATGGGAGGTGCTCCGGTGGCGGTTCGTCCTACCTTATTTGTAGCGGACCCTTGGCGTGTGATCGCGCACTCTTGGGAGAGTGATACAAATGGTTCACAAGTTGTGGTTGGTCGTGCCTGGGCCTTTGAGGTGTTGTTACGTCACGCCTTCGCGTTGACGTTGGGTGTCGTGTGCATGATAGCCTTAGGGCTGGAGACGCAATGTACTCTGGGAGTATACGAGAGAGCTTGGAGGTACGTGTGGTTTGTACCTGAGACGTTCGTGTGCTTGGTTGGGGTTGACTTGGGGCAACACGTCGTGTGGGCCCCACGTGCGTGCCGTGTTCTACTTTGCGTACTTGGACCTCTCGCGGCGTAGAGGGTCCCTCTGTGCTCGTTTGTTTGACCAGTAGGGTGGAGTTTCCCCTGGCCTGGTGCTCTTTTGTCTGACCAGTAGGGTTGAGCGGTCTCCCCCTGGTCTTGTTCTCATTGGATCGGCCAGTAGCGGTGCTGGTGACACCTAGTGATAGAACAGGAACTGAAACCCCTTTGGGTGAGTTGTGCTGGAGTTGGGTGGTCGCGCGATACCCACTCCATGTTCGGTTGGACAGTGTTGTACCCTCCAGTGAGGATGGCCAGGGCAGTTCTGAGTTTTAACCTCCAGCGTGGCTGGGCATTTGGTTACTCATCGACTTCTAGGGTTTACCCTCCAGCAGGGCTAGGCAGTGGGTTGCTCACTGATTTCTAGGGTTTACCCTCCAGCAGAGACTGGGCAGTGGGTCACCTGATGCTCTTAGGGTCTACCCTCCCACAGAGACTAGGCAGTGGGTCACCCGACGCTATTAGGGTCTACCCTCCAGCAGGGTCTGGGCAGTGGGTCACCCGACGACCTCTTAGGGTCTACCCTCCAGCAGGGTCTGGGCAGTGGGTCACCCGACGACCTCTTAGGGTCTACCCACCAGCAGGGCTGGGCAGTGGGTCGCTCGTCGTCTAGTTCCAGGTCTACCCTCCAGCATGGCTGGGCAGTGGGTCGCATGTCGACTTATTCCAGGTCTACCCTCTAGCGAGGCTGGGCAGTGGGTCGCCTGATGATATGTTACGGTCTACCCTCCAGTAGGGCTGGGCAGTGGGTCGCCTAATGATGTGTTAGGGTTTACCCTCCAGCAGGGCTGGGCAGTGGGTCACCTGATATCTGGTTATGAATTACCCTCCAGCATGGCTGGGCAGTGGGACACCCGTTGGTATTTCCAGACTCAGTTCTTTCTACTAGGCTAGTTTGTGGATTTCCTCCGTGGCCACCGGAGCGGGACCCTTGGTTGTGCGGGTCAGTGTTGTGACGACCTTGACTTTGATGAGACCTCTCGACTGCAGGGCAGTGACGAGGTGTGGTTTGACTTTTATAGAACTCTCAAGTACGAGGGGCGCTTTCCCCACCGATACGCGTTCTTGTGACACGATCTAAAACCGTGCAGGCGAGTCAGTGCCGCCCAAAGCGGATAGTGTCAAGGTGTGGTGATTGAGCCCCTTGGCTTGCGGTTCAGGGAAGACATGTGGGATGATGAGCATCGCTGATGGTTTACTTCTGGGACAGTTGGGGACTCTTTCTTGGGCTGAGCTACGGGACGGGGATCCCCTTACGACGTTGTTCGGGCTTCTTGTTGACCATATGAACCTTTATATACCTTGTTCTAGTACCCACTTCTTGGGTTTGGTTACTCTCCTTCAAGGAGAGGCGAAGACGCGCGGGGTATGCCACGTGCTTTCCATGTCTAGCTTCTCATGGTTGGATGAGTCTACCCTCCTGCTATAGCCAGCGAAATATTGACGAGAAGTGCATCTTCTCACCATTCCTAACTCCTTGTGTTAGGACGAGTCTTCTACGTTTCTCTTGTTGGGTTGATCTGGACTCTTTACATCACTTTTAGTTGTACTCCTCTACTTTTCCTATTTTCTCTACTTCCCACCCTTCGGTACCTCCTTTGTTGCTCCCTTGAGCCTTCAGGGTATCCTACTGAGTATTTTTATACTCACCCATTCTTGGGATTTGCCTGCACTTGGTGTGCCCTTGCAGACAACGGACAGGTGGAGTGTGACTTCAGTGGAGCGTAGGAGCTTGGGAGCTTGGACCGCGTGCGGTGGTCGTGGCCAGGTTCCAGGTGGGAGACCCGTCAGCTGTTTCATTTTTGTTTACCTGTTGCCGGGTTGTGGCACTTTTTGGTTGGGCACGTGTTTTGCCCCTTTTCTTTTCAGCTTGTACCATGTACTGTTTAGTGGTCGATGCACTCTTGTGGTTTATTTATAGCAGTTTCCCTTTTACCCTTCTTTTTACTCTGCACTTTTACATTGAGTGTGCTGCGTGTGGGTGTGTACACGTGCTTAGGCAAAGGCCTCCCCGAGTTATTGTGCCTTCGGCGCTGGTCTCCAGCCCCTGGCCTATGGAGGCGGGCTTGGGGTAGTTGCGGCTCGAGCCCGGGTAGGGTCGGGTCGTGACATGAGTGATCTATCATTATCCTCCCAATCAATGTAACATAAATTAGAAAAAAAATATACAAATTCAACAATTACATACAAATGTAAATAAAAAATTAACAATTATCAAACAAAAAAGAAAAGTAAACTAAAAATTACACATTTTTATTCATATTTTTTATAGCTAAAAAAATGATAACAGTATTAATAAGTTATTAAATGAAAAAAATGAATGAAAACTACATAATATTAATGAGAGATGAAATGATGGTAAAAAATCACCAAACAGATAAATCATTTTTACAAAAAAAAAACTTTTTATAATATAATCTTATTCAATATATTTTGTTTTTATTTACAATGTGAAATTTAAAATAATTGGTTTTCAAAAAAAATAATTAACAGATAAGTTACATAAGGGTAAACATGGGAAACAAGACTAAGCTAAAATAATATAAATAAATAAATTAACTTATTAGTTATAATGTGTGTTTTAATAATGAAAAGAAAATTAATATATCTAAATTATGAACTTTAAAAAGGTAAACTATATTTAAACATGTGTTACCTATAATATTAGGAATATACTAATGATTGTTTTCCTAAATTCCTCCATCATTATAATTAGGTATAGAATAAACCATTTCTTTGACATGTTCATTAATATTAAATTTTAATCGTTCGATGAATGTTGGGATCTCACATAAATCAGTATCTTTATCAAGTTTATCATCACCAGCATAATATTTCATTCCATTTAAAACAATATCCCACTACATATCAGATTGATCAAGAACATATAAATTTTGTTTCATGAGTTTCGATGATAAAAGGATCATTTTTGTATTCCAATTTATTCAATTTAACTAGTTTCATTCCAAATTCATCGTATCAGACACTATTGTTACATATAAACCATTTACACTTAAAAACAAGAACATTAAATTTAATGTAATCAACATCCAATATATTTTCAATAGCTTTATAATATGTGGTTGATACGGAGATTGGGTTATTATCATTAGAACTTGAAAAATTCATTTCTTCTTTGAACACCGACACACTACTATTCTGAACCGCACTTCTGTTGTCATGATCATTCATATGAAAATTATAGCCATTAATGTCAATCTCGAACCATGTTATAAAATTTAAACATGGACCTCCCACTAGGCACCTCAATGTTTCTGATTCATCTAATTTCATGGTCTCTTTAAAGCATGGAAAGAAGTCTTCTTTATGCTCGTTAAAAATTCATATATCTTACTTCTTTGGATAAATTTGTTTCAACTCATTAATATGTAATCTTATATATGGTTGAGCATAATCTATGCTATTCATGATGTATAAATGTAACTTCTTAATATGTTCACCAGTTGATGATTTTAATTTCAATCCATTAATCCCCTTTCACAAAAAATTAACTCATTTATAGCAAGATGTAGGAAAACCGATGTGATCATTGTCAGACAAATAGTTTGTACAAAACCCTACAACCTCCTCAGAAATATACTTCTAAATAGTGGATGATTAACATTGATATAAATTCTTAACATACCCCTTAAATATCATTATATACCTTTTAAAATTATACATCTAATGTATATATATAAGTCATAAAATATTTATTTCTTATACCAAATGAACCATTAAATACACCATCTAATGAAGAAAGGATAGAGTAAATTACATTCCAAATTAACAATGTATATAACCCAACTAGTTCTCCAATATTTTCAAATAATTCAAATCAATAACCATATTAAAAATTGAATTAAAAATATAACACACCGTCATGTTATTCATTCTAACACAGGTGGGAAATATTCTACGTAGTGTAACAGGTAGGTGTTGTTGCATCATGACGTGACAGTCATGAGATTTCATACCTGTCAACATCAAATCCATTAATGACATAATTTTTTTTACATTTTAAGAATAAGAATGTAGTACGTTGATATCATTAATACATTGAAAAAACATATTTTTATCCCTCTTAGATAAGGTATGAAAAGATGGGGTAAAAATTTTCACCTTCCATCAAGAGTTGGATCCAACTCCAAACATATTCCCTTTGAGAGTAAATCAACTCTTCTATTCAACCCATATTTATTCTTTCCTTTAATATATAACAATATTTCAATAAAACAATGATATATATTCTTCTCCACATGAATAAAATAAATGTTTTTTTACCTCATGATATATTTAATATGGTAGCTCAAAAAATATTGACCGTTTCTTCCAAATATTTCTATCATTAACATATTTATGTGTCATTCTGAATGTCACATAAATGTTTTTCAGCCTCTAAAAATACTGATCAGTGGAATGGATTTTTGGATGAATATAAAATTCTTATGAGCTTTTGAAATCCTTTTTCAATCTTCTATAAGAGTGATACATATGGAAAAACTTTTGATTACCCATGTATACTATTTTTCTCCCATGATGTAATTGACAATGTTATGTTTTTTGTTCACAAATTAGAAAAGATTTATGCTCATTAACATTAAATCTAGATAAATTTCCATATATTGGTAATTCATTCATAGTGAACATAATAATTTCATGCAGTTTAAAATATTCCATTTCATAAGAATCATACACCCTTATAGTTTCCTCCCATAACATTTTCAAATAATAAATTAATGGTGATAAGAAAACGCTAATATCATTTTCAGGCTATTTTGGTCCACAAATCATTAAACTCAACATAACATATTTTCGCTTCATACAAAATTTAGGATATAGTTATAAATTACTAATAAAATAGCCTATGAACTATGTGTACTACTAAGCTTTAGATATGGATTCATTCCATCTGTTCCTGTATAGTCCATGTCTGAGATTTTGAACTTCATTTTTGAATGCAGGAAACAAGTGATAAATTTTCTTCCACTATGTACAATCAGTTGGATGACATATTTTTTCATCACATATTTTCCCATAATTATTCCATCTTAACCTTTTTTCATCATGTGAGTAAAAAAATAAACGTTTCAAATGAGTAATTATAGGAAGATTCCAAAATGATTAGGTATGTGTCTCTGAGGTTTTTAAATCAGCCTATGATTTTTCTTTCAACTTATACCATGATGTCCCACATTTAGGACACCCAGATAGAAATTCATATTCTTTTCTTTATAGCACATTGTCTTTCGGGAAAACATGTATTTACATATACCTCAATCCCATCAGGATTAATATTTTATTTTCCTTATAATGTCAATATGAAAGATTTTTGTCTTTATGAAGAATTTCTTTCAATAATTATAGCAGCTCTGTAAAACCCTTGTCACTCCATCCATGTTTCACCTTTAGGTTTATAAATCATAATCCCGTCAATAAAACCAAATATTCCATAAAACACAGATACAATATTTTCTCAGTATAACCATATAAATTCTTAATTTTCAGTTGTTTCTCAATTTCCTCTACATCAATATGATGAATCATTTCATCAATTTTATTAGATTAATCATTTTGCAATGCACCACCATTAAAAGATCTGGAATTCTTCCCAGTTTCTCCATACTAAATCCAAGGTCTATAACTTGAATTAAAACCATGAAAATTTAAATGATCTTTATTTATATGCATTTCAAATTCTTCAAATTTAAACATTTCAGTCATGGATAGAAAAAAATGTCATTTTTTGGAATATTTTGTTTTTGAAATTCCAAAACTGCATCAACACCTTCCTCGTATTCAGCACCTATTCGAGGTGTATTAATCTAACAACGATTCATTATCTATAAAAAATCTTAGAAAAAGTATAAAAAAACAAATCTAGTAATTTATAAAATATTGAGATTAGAAATAAAATTGAAAAATATAGAAAACCAATAATGGAAAAAATTGAAGGAAAATATAAATTTTTTATGAGAAAATTCATTCATGCGGAAGAAATTACAAAATATATTCCTTTAAAAAATGTCACAAGTAAAAATAAATGAATATAACCTTATAAAATTATTTAAAAAATATGTCCAAATACATCCATAAAACAATATCCATAAAAAATAAATAATAAGAACAAGAAGTTCATAGTTGATTATTTATAAAAAAAATTATTATATATTGTAATTAACAATATAATTTATTCATAAATTGAGTCTTAGTTTAATTAAATGTCACATTAAATAAAATTAGGATGTAATTGAAACATTATAAAATCATAAGTAGAATATATGATCCCAATCATGTGAGGCATGCACAGTGAATTTGACTTTAACTTGTTTCGACAAGCTGCAGACCAAAAAAATAACTATCACATTTGATTTTCATATTATGTTACTTTCATATAGTTGAATAAATAAACTTCGAAAAAAGAGGAATTATAATTTAAAATATAATTTATATTCCCCTGTTAACAATTTAGGGGGTACAGTATTATACTGAAACATTGAAGCCATCTAAAATCATAATATTCTAATCCCAAACTAGGATAGGAATTTTACACCTACATTTATTTATAATATATTATCATGTCTGATTCACAAAATTAAAGAGTAAAAATATAGTAATTATTCAATAATAACCCAAAGAGAAATTTTTTTTTCTATTCGGTTTCGTAAAATAAAATATCCAAAAATAAATATTACACAATGCAATGATGTGAAAGGTATTAACTCACATGGATTTAAAAAAAAGATGTTTTATGAAATAGCTAGATGACTAGCCAAACAAATGAAAGCAATTCAATATTAAACCAAAAACACAATCATATTTTTCAAAAATCATCAAAACCAAACCATCATCAAGTGAAGTACCAGTTATTACTACTAAATTGAACTTACATGCGGAGGGTTGTGAAGGATTCATAGTCTATAGTTGTAACATTGAGATAAATTCAAAAAAACATCCAAATAAAATAATCTATCAATGCGATAATGGCCGAAAAGAACACCTAGTTTAACATGAAATGATGAAACTGAAAATACATGAAGGTATGAAGATGGTAATATAATAATGAAGGTCACTTGGTGGAATAATTAGTGGTTAGATATTTGAGTCCAAAATAATGTTTGAAAGGTGAGAAAATAAATGATTGTGGATCACTTTCGATCTATTTTAGATGTGTAACCTAAGGAAAACGAAACCCTACAACTCAATTTAGATTTAAAGGTGATATTTGGGCCATTCGATCGAAGATACAAGAATGATAGGGCCTTGGAAATAGTGAAAAGACAACTCTGTCATGATAATGGAAGGTCACACAATGAAACCCTAGGGCGATATATAAATTTTTAAAATATTTTTTACATCAATTATATTATAACCAACGTGAAAAATGAATTTCACACCAGTTATAATATAACTAAAATCAAAAATTGATCTTTCACATTAGTAAAATTATAGAACTGAAATGAAAGATCTGCAAATACTCACATTTTCATATCGGTTTTATGAAAACTTAAGTGAAAAATTGATATACCCATATTTTCACATCAGTTATAAATAACCAAAGTGAAAACTACATGCTAAAAAATAGTTCTTTTAATAGTTCTAGGTAATAATAGAATAAATCAAATTCATGATATTATTTATCATGAAATATTTTTAATTAAACACTTTCCATATACAATTTTATTTAAAAAAATTAAATTAGAAATTTTAGAATTTCAGTTAGAAAAAATTAGTTTTATTTTTGAAATTAACCTTTAAAAATTTACATTCGATAAAATTTTATGATTTTTTCAGAAAAATATTGATGTTCATTTACTAGTGAGAAATACCTATTTTTATGAAACAATCATTCCATTTCAATAAATTAAGAAATTTAAATGTCCCAATATTTTATGAATATTATATTATGTAACATGATAATTATTCATTTGAATTAAATCCACTTATTCCTTTTTTAACCAACTTTATATTGGATTTTAGTATTTTTTTCACATTAAAAAATGGTTTTTCTGTAAAATTGTTTTAATGTGTATAATGTTTGTTATTTTAACTAATTAAAATAATAACTAATTATCAATTATCAAAATTACTTTTATACACTATATATCAATAATTATTAAATTATATTCATTAAATGATTATTATTAGTCATATATTTAATATGAAATCATAATTTTCTTGTAAAAAACACTTCTTGAAAACCAACTTTTTCGTCACGTGTGAGAGTTCTATTTTAAATTAAATATTTCCACTTATATGAATTTCATTTGGTAAAATGGATTTTATATTTTAAAAAATCATAATTTATATTTTATAATAAGGTCAGCATAATTTTTTACCATAACGAATAGTGAATGCCGTAAAACATAATTACCATAGTTAATGTAAAAATGGGTTACCAATTAGTTAAAATAAAATGATGAGGCCTAAAATGACCAAAACTCTATTTTAAAATATATTTCCTATTACTTTTGGACATTTTATTATTTTTCATGAAATATGATACATATATATATATATAACTTTATAGACATGTAGAATGATGTAAATTTGTAATTAAATTAAGAATTTATTTGTAACTCATATGGATAATATCCTAATAAAATTAAGTATTACCATAAAATTTCTAATTAATATAAATTTAAATATATATCATGAAAAAAATGTTTTTTTGGAAATAAATAAATGCATGTAATGATAGTTATATAGAAGAATATTAATATTTTTTTATAAAAAATATTTATTTGAATATATGTGTATTAAATTGTAGTATAACATATAAAAAATTCATTATCATAAATAAATTTCAAATTAAATATAATTACAAAAATAAATATATTTAATTTTTTCATTTTTTTAATGTATTTATAAAGAATTTATATTAATATATTAAGAAAATGTATTATATGAGGTTTATAATTAGAATTTTAAAATGTAATGGTTAAAATATTATTCATCATAAAAATTAAATTTATTTATGGGTGAGATGTGTTTTCTATACATTGTGTAAGGGTAAGTGATGTTTTACTTGAGTTTTTAAAGGTAAAATATATTTTTCAAAAACCGATAAAGGTAAGATAAAGATTTATGTGTTGCATAAGGGTAGTATAATACTAATACATGGGTAAAAAGGATCTGTGTAAGTTTATAACGAGTTATGTAAGGGTAAGGAAAATCCAAAATAATGGTAACACCACTTGGGGCATATGGGTCAGTCTGTTCACATAAGGTGTGGCTGAGCTCGTGTAAGAGTAAGAAGCTTCTCACATAATGGTACACCCGAGTTTCATAATGGATAGAAGTTACTCATTTAAAGTTAATCTGTAATTTTAAAAAGATAATTAAGGGTATAATACTATATAATTAAGGTTAAATATCACTTTAAACTACTCACATAAGGGTAGAATAACTCTATCATGAAGGTAAAGCCTATAATTCATAACTAGTGTATGGGTACATCAATCCCAATGTAAAGGTAACCTTCCTACTAAAAAAATTATTAAGGGTAAATTATATTCATGTAAGAATTAAAAAACTAAATTAAATTTAACAACCAAGTAAATAATTTAATAATTCACTTCATGGTTTTATTCTTTATGAAAAAATTAAGTGATATTTATATCAAAAATGAAATAGTTTTATGAAAACTCTTTTTGTATAAGTTATTAATTTTTAATTTTTTTATATATGTTATAATATTATTTATAAAAAATAATATCACTTTTTAAATCAACATATCAAAATTTAATTTGGGTTAATTCTTTGGATTTTTTCATAAATTATGATTTTTCAATGAAACGTGAAAATATCGATTTTAGTGAAAATTGTATGATTTTCTCTAAATTATGTAATTTTAAAGTATGAATATTTATTAAATGTTATTTAAAGTAAGATAATTATTATTTACTTATATTTAATTTAATTAATTACTTTTAATCAACTTTTTAATGTATTTTACTATGTGTTTTTTTACGTTTAAAAATAGGTTTTTCTAAAAACTGTTTTAAAGTACATCATGTTTCTTATTTTGAATTTGATAAAATAATGCCTAATGTGGATTATATTAAATTAAATATATATATTATATATCAATAAATTTAATTTATATTCATAGAGTGGTTATTATTAGTTATATTATTAATATAAAATCTTCTTATTCTAGAAAATACACTTCTTAAAAACCATGTTTTCTATTATGTATGCAGGTTTTGTTTTAAATTTAAATTTATAGATTACATTAATTTAATTTTTTAAAATATATTCCTTATTTTGAATAAAAATAATTTTTATTTTCTAATAAGTTAAACATATTTTTTGAAAAAATTTAATAGTGAAATGGGTAAAAATTAATTACCACAGTTAACGCATATATGGGTTTATTGTGAGGTTAAACTAAAAAAATTAGAGTTAAATTACCTAAAAAATTGTATAAAATATATTCTATGGCTATGATTCTACATTATAATTTATATTTCACAATAATAATTTATTTTTTGACCATTTTCTCTAGTGAAAATTGTGCATACACCTTTTCATTCAAGAAATCATGAGTGTGCCACTCACCTCACTTATAAAAGGATACCCCTTATCCTCTATTATTCACATATTCAAACCCTTGTGTTTTGGAAACTAACTTTCTAAATGAAATAATAACTTATATATCCTCGTCCTATAATCCTTTTTTTGGTCAGAAATCCATTCTGGAATAAGTTTGGTATAATCTTAATGAGGTCATAAGAGAATAGGTAAAATTCATAACTATGCCTTTTGCTTTTATTTATTCCTACACCTCTTTCAAACATTATTCCATTATGATTATATTATAACACCATTATAATATATATATTGATATTTTATTATGTTAAGGTCATCAAAAATATCAATCTACACTTACCTCAAATTGAAAAATGATAATGTCACTCTTGAGTATGGCAGATTACCGCCTCATGAACTAATGTGACACATTTTCCATCAACACCTCTCACGGTTGGATATGATGATGTATATAAATTTAATATATGATATTCATAGAATTATTGAACCTTTTTAGTCCTTATATATTATATTATTTTGTTTCCTTCCATTCTGTATTGGATACGATAATTTCACTCCTATGTATGACAGACTACCGCCTCCCAAAGCGTTGTGATTCACTTTTTTACTAACACTTTACAGGGAAGAAAAAATTGATATATTTAATGAGTATATGTGATATAAATTAAATAATTATGATAGTAATGAAATTTTTATCATTCTAAAAATAAAATATATCCTTTTATTTATTACCCTTTCATTCACTAATAGATGGAAACGTCATTCATGAAGGTGCAGACTACAAACTTCAATAAGTGATATGACTTTTCTTCATAACCACACCACATGGATGATATATATCAATGTATTTAAAGAAATAATATGGTATATATTATAATATTATAATTCTATAAATATATATTATCACTTTACTCCTTTCCGTAATGATTGTTGAAAAATTGTAATGTTACTCATGTGTACGTACGACCTATCGTCTCCATGATCATAACATACATTATTTTTCAAAAAAATATTTCATGATTTTCCATTAAAGAAACATTTATTTATAAATATTATAGTTATTTCATGATTATTATTCTGTATATGTTTAAATAATATCCTATTTGACCATATATAAGTTACCAAAGTCATTTTTTTCACATATTAATCCAAATATCATCGAAACATCTGACATAAAATTAAATTATTAAATAATAATAAATACTATGGAAATAAGTTAAATAAAATGAATAATAAAATTTAAAATTGTTGTTAAGAAATTATATAATAAATATAATTTTATTATTAAAAAATATAAATAATGTATATGATAATTTTCACTAAAGTTAAGTCACTTCATCTAAATATCCTTTCATTCAAGAATATTTTTATATTGTGAAACCTATATTCTTTTAAAAATTGTATATACAGACCCTTTTTCATGTCATGTCATGAATTTCTCTATTATTAGGGTATTAAATTTTTTTAATGTTATTCACTCATGTTTTATATGATTTAAATATTTCCAAAGTGATAAGTTACTTTTCATTAAAAGCATCGCTTTTAATATTTTCCTTTTGAATATCTTTTTCATTCTTATAAATGTTTTTAAAATATTTTTTTTATGGAAACAAGAGTTTGATAATGGGAATTTTTTCCTTTATTTAAATTTCTTTCAAAAAATAATTATCTTTGTTTGGAATTTATGAATTTATTTACAAATGATAAAATGAGATATCTATTTTAATTTATACTATGAAAACAACTATTCTACCACCGTTACAATTATTTTGAGATTTTATTCCTTGATAAACATTAATTTTTAATTTAAATAAAAACTTTTATTCCAATTTTTTTTAAAAAAATTATTTGAAAATGTGTTTATAAAAATTAGGATATTTTAATATATGAAAAAGTCTTATCATAGATGGAGAGAATATTTTATGAGTGTGATGTTGAAAATAACAATATTTTGTGTTTTATGATTTTTATATGGTTAGTCTATATTATTTATGGTGATGGGTGGTTATGTTATAAACCAAGGATGGGTGGTTACATTATAAACCTAGTACAGGTGGTTACATTATAAACTAATGGTGGGTGGTTACATTATAAACCAGGGAGGGGTGGATCAATGATATCCCTCCAATGCATTAGTATTGAAGTTGACCGTATGGATATTCTATTTGTAAGAGTGATGTGGATAATAATTTTCCAAGAAACTGATATGATTTCTCTCTATTGATATTGGATTTTATGATTTTCATTGAGAATAAAGTTTGTTTTTTTTATGTGAAAATGACTTATTTGTTCTACTCAAATAACATTTATATAAAGGTAAAAATTTATGTGTTTTTATTTTTTCACTATACTAACAGGTTTCTTTTTTTGTATCCCTTACAATGATTTTTTTTCCAATATAATGTTTTAAAATTATTTTTCCTTGGGTTTAAGGATTTTAAGTGAATAAAGAAGTTAGGTTAAATGTCATGAATAATTTTCATAAAAATAAATTGTGTTTTGTCAAAAAAAATTCATATTGTATAAAAATGGATATTGATCAGATGTTTACACTTTGTGTTATATAGTTATGTTATGTATGAGTAATGGATTAATTATCTCAGGATCTAAACTTGAAAATATCCTCATATTTTGTAGATTGATTTTCTGAATTGAAACTCAATTTTATGTAATGTTTACGGAATAATCCTTATAATTGGTATCAGATGAGAGATTAGATAAATTTTTGAGTTTAGGATAATAGCACTCCCCTTGAATAATTTTACTCTATAGTTATGTTGAATTAATATGTTATTATAAGATTAAAATATTGTTTCATCTAGACTATGTTTGTTTATAATGGTTTTCTTTAAATGAAACATGGATGTTGTAGTAGTAACTCACAAAGAGTAAAATATCCTTCCAAATGAGTATCCTGAAATAATTGGAATTGGAAAATAATAGTTTTTCATACTGATGGATTAGTTGACATAATCTATCAATGGTGGTCGTATCTATTCTATAGAGGAACCAGGTCTACCATGAAATAACAATTCTATAGTAGATCATTCCCTAACACAATATCCCATATCATTGAGTGGTTAATCAGACCAAATGGTAACCAAGGAGTATATCAATTATATTGATAAAATAATTTAAGTCATTAGATCTTTGGATCATAAAAAGGTAACTCTTGTCATTTATCAATTTGAATGTGAATTTGATCAATGGTTTTCTTTGGTTAAGAATACTAGAAAAACATTTGATCATTATTCCATGTAATTAAAACCATTTAAGGGTCTTTTCCTTGAGAAAGTGTATCTTAATGTTTTTTACATTATATGGAAAAACAATTACTAGAATTAAGGAAAATGATAAAAAATTTCTATCCATGTATAAAGATAATTTTACAAAACTATCCAGGTAGGTACCGTATTTTTCGATCATTGATATTAAAATTAATAGATTTTACTTTTGATTAAAACAAATTATAAAAATAGATTTTTCTGAAAAATAATTTATAATTTATGATAATTTTTTTATCATGTTAAAAACGTTGAGATTGATTTTTTTGACACATACGTGCCTCATGATGATGAAATTAATAAAATTTCGTGATGAAAGGTCATTGGGAAACATACAACAATGAATTATGCAAGTAAGAAATTAAATCTTGTATCTTGTGGAATGTGTGGTAAAAAGAACCCCAAAGAATGTTCCATGAAATCATGTAAGTTTTATCAATGTGTAAAGTTTATCCATATGGCATGTGATGGAAAAGAAAATAATCTTGATGAATCAAATAATGGGGTAACCAATATCCACCCAATGGTGGGTGTTTCATTTTTAATGAGTTGGTTCATTATGATAATGTGTGCTAGAATTTATTATCTCATACTGAAAATCTACCGAATCAAAAGTTAAAGGGTGTGTGAAATCATTTTCTTCGATAATGGTTGATTTTGTTCCATTAAATGATATGGTGAATGGTATGTTACTTATATACTCAAATTTTGACAACACCCTGTTTGAATATGGATCTTCATATTCTTTTATTTCTATGATTTTTTCCAGAAAAATATGTATATCTACTCATTAAAATAATATAGAAATTTTTTCAATTTTTTTTTTGTGTAAGTATTAAACCAACCATGATTTAATGGAATATTCTTGTTTCTATTTACTGGATTTCCATTCCTAAATATCCTATTGAACTGGACATAGTTGAGTTTGATATCATTATTTTTTTAGATTGAAATTCAATTTAATAGGATATGATAAATTTAAGAGCTAATAAAGCTATTTTCATTGATATTATTCCTCGTATATCTTACTAAGAATATGATAAAATTGGTTAAAGGTGGTAGTAAAACTTATCTAGCTTATATTGTTGAAAAGAAATGAACATTTAAAATTATTTATGTTTTAATAGTAAATTAATATAATTATATGTTTTTTATTGATTTTAATACTATTATTATATATCAAGAGGATGGTGTCACTATTAAACTATTTCATGTTTATATGAATATTTCTAAACCCCCTTATTGAATGTATTAAGTGGAAATTTTATAACTTAAAAACAAATCACATGTGTTGTTAGATAAAGGTTTCATTCACCCAGGCACTTCACCCAAGGATGATACAAGTTTTTATAAAATAAAAATTGGTTTAGTGATAATTTTCATTGATTATAGATCCTTGAATAACATCATTATTATGAAAATGTACAGATTCCCTTATATTTATGATTTTTATTTATCATTTCTAAAGATCAAAATATTATTCAAAGTTTGAACTGAGGTTTAGGTACCATCAGTTAAAGTTTAAGGAGGATAGAATTATAAAGATATAATTTCAAACTAGATATGGGAACCATGTGTTTTTAGTTATTCCCTTTGGGTTTTCCAGCACACCTATTATTTTTATAGAGCTTATGAATAATTGTTTTGTGAGTTCTTTGAAAATATTGTGGTTAAGTATGTTTATAGAATTTTGGTGTATTCTAAAATTTAATATGAACATGAAATACACTTAAGTATCATTTTAAAAACCATATAATAAAAAACTATATAGAAAATTTGGTAGGAATGAATTTTTGTTACAATTAATTTTGTTACTTCTAAATATTGATTCTAAAGATGTTATAACAATTGACCACGATAAAACAAATTTTTTTAGAGTTTCTAAGACACAAAATTATCATAGAGACTCATTTTTTATGCATAATAATTTTACTACTAGTGTTTTTTTGAAAACATTTCTCAGTTTTCTAGAGCACTGACTAAGTTAAAAAAACAATGAGTTAAATTCATCTTGAAAAAATAATGTGATGATGGTTACAAACAATATGAAAGAAGATGATTTAATGCTTCAATTTTGTCCATTCCTTCGAGAAATGAAGAATTTTTCATCTACGATGATACTTCATTGAAAGGACTCGGTCATTTCCTATTTCAGAATGATCGGGTAATTGCTTATGCTTTATGTGAGTTCAAACCTCATGAGTTAAATTTCTCAGCTCATGATATATAATTTACTACAATGATTTTTTATTAATCATCTTGGAGGCATAATTTGGTTGTATTAAAGTTTGAAATATATACCGATCACAAGAAATTTATTTATATATTCACATAAAAAGAATTTAACATAAGATAGATAAGATATTTAGAACTGATAAAGGATTATTATTGCATGATTAATTATCATTATGGAAAATTAATCAAAGTGGTTGATGCTTTGAACTGAATAAATAATGCTATGTGAACTATTTTATGTTTGTAATGTGACCCTTTGGTTAAATATTTGACAAATTGTTTACTAGAATATGTCAATATAGGTATATCCTTGCTTTTTTGTTTTAGGTATCAATGTAGTCGACATTGTTATAAGTAATTAAAAACTGTTCTAGAGGATCAATCTTGGAATGAAATGGTATAATCCATTATTAAGAGTTTTTTTTAAAATTTTAGTATTGATGGAGATATTTTTTTGTGAGTTAGAAAAATATTATAACTACCATGTGTTTCCTAATTAAAGAATGAGTTGTTGAGTGAATCTCATAATTCTCTATTTTCCATTCATCTACATCAATAAGATATATAGAGAACATAAAAAATATTATTAGTGGTATGGAATTAAAATAGATATTGATGTCTTCTCCATGAATTTTTTATCATGTCTGTAGTATAAGTAAGAATTAAAATTATTGATGGGTATTCTTCAACCCTTTCCACTATTGGAGGGGAAATAGGAAAATGTATTAATTGATTTTTTGGTGGGATTATCAAAGACTTTATGAGGTCATAATTTAATTTGGGTTAATGTTTATCAATTATCTAAATCATATAATTTCATTAAATTTCATTATATAATGTCTTTAGATAATATTTGTTGATTTTTTCTAAAGGATATAGTTAGGTAATATGGACTTCCTCTCCCCATTGTATCTGACTGTTATCACAGGTTCCCATATAATATTTTCAATGAAATTTATAAATCATTGGATATTGAATTAAATTTTAGTATAACTTTTTATCCTCAAACTAGTGATGATTATGAGTGGGTGATTAATACCACTAATAATATTATTCGTTCCTATTTAATATATTATAAACGAAATTTAGGATCAATAAATTTCTATAAATGATTTTTCTTATAAAATTAGTTTTCATTCTAGCAAACAGATGGAACCGTTTAAGGAATTTTATGGTAAGGGATGTTGAACACCACATTATTGGGATGAATTATGAAAAATGAAGTTTATGGGACTATAGATAATAATGGAAATGGGTGAGAATGTGTATTTTATTTTGGAACATATGAGAATGGATTAGAGTAAGTTGCAAAGTTATACAGATATTTAGAGGGAAAATATTTCTCTTGAGGTAGGTGATTATTTTTTTCTTGAGGAATATCCATGAAAAATTCTTATTTGATTCGGTTAAAAGGGAGTGATAAGTTCATATTACATTGGACCATATGAAATCCTAGATAAATCTAGATCAGTTATCTACTGAGTGGATTTACCCCTCAATTTGATTCTTGGTACACAAAATTTATCATGTTTTGATGTTATGAAAATAAGTTTAGATTAGTATCATGTTTTGATACCTCACTTAGTTTAGTTGGAAGATAATATTTCTGATTGGGAATACCCAATTTCAATTATGGTACAAAGATAGCATGTGTTTCAAAATTAGGTGACTCACTGTGTTATGATTTTATGGAAAACATGAATGGCTGAAATGGCAACATGGGAATATGATAATACATGAGAGAAAGATAATTGAAATTGTTTAATAAGTGAAAAAAATTATGATGACACAATTTCCAAAATGGGGGAAGAATGTTACAAACTATTTAATAATATAATAAACTACTTTCATTATTTTATTCATCAGAACAATAATAATTATTTTTTATAAAAAACAGAAAAATGTTTTATCTAACCTCCATTATTATAAGGTCTAATTTAAAATTTTAATATCAAATTTTTATAATTTAATTTTAAAAAATGAATTTAATATTTTAAATAATAATATAAAAATTTAATTAGGGTGAAATTTTAAGATTTTTATATAATATTTATTTTCTACGGAATACTGAAAAACACATATTTTTTAAAAACAATATTTTCTTTTCAATAAATTAAGTTATTTAAAAGTAAAAATAGTATTCAAATATTATTTAATGGAAAAAAATATTATTTAGTTATATTTAATGTAATTTATTACTTTTTGATCAATGTTATATTTTATTTTTTAATAATATTTTTTGGGGGTCAAAAATTGGTTTTCTTGAAAAAAACGTTTTAATGTGCTAAATGTTTCTTATTTTTAATTAATTAAAACCATCGATAATGGGGAATGTTTTAAATGAAATTTATATATTATATGTTAATAATTTTTAACATAGATTCATACAATGATTATTATTAGTCATATAGTTAATATAAAATCTTATATTTTTTGAAAATTACACTTCTTGAAAACCTACTTTTTCGTCGCGTCTATGGGTTTTATTTTAAATTTATTTTTTCATCTTTTGTGAATTTAATCTAGTAAAATTTATTCATTATTTTTAATCATCATAATTTATTTTATCTAATAATTTCATATTAATTTTTTGACCATAGTTAATATTATAAATAGTAAAAAATAGTTACCATGGATAAGGTCAAAATGGGTTTAATGGGGGTAAAACTAAAAAGGTAATGCTTAGAATGACCTTAACACATGTCCAAAATATATTTAATTTCCATATTTTTACCTTATCATGTTTAAGCCTTGATATTACTATATTTGAGACACTTTTAGCATTTGAAAAACGTTTTTACACATTTTTTTATTAAAAAATTACAAGTGTGCCACTCACCCAACTTATAAATAGACACCCCCTCTAATATTGAATGATATAATTTTACATTACTATTTTCCATATTTTTCACTTGGAAATGGAAATTTTATTCATTCATATGTAATTCCAACCATCTCCATGATCAGAAAAAACTTCATTTATCAAAACAATCTATTATGATGGGTTATAGAAATTTAATTGATGTGTAAGTATGATTTTTATATCGTGATGATTATTATGGAGATGTTTAAATAGTAACCTATTTCACCATAATCGGCCAAAAAAGTTCATTTTGGAAACATAATCCAAATATTTTCAACACATCTAAATTAAACTTAATTAATTAGGTAATCATGTACAATAGGATAATAAGTGAAATATCACACCCCGGCCTTGGGTACACAATTATTGTATTCATTTCTTGATCTTGGAGAGATTTTGTGGAGGTTTGAGTTGATCCATGGTTTAAATTTTCTAATTTTTTAGATTGTGGGAGAATTTTTTTCCTATGCATAGGAAAGGCACGGTTAGTGGAAACTGTGCAACCCAAACCATGTAACTGTGCAGAAGGTCATGCAGTTATACTAAATCCACCACATGGTTTTAGCATGGTCAGTCAAACTATGTCAGTTGGCCATGTGGTTGGTTTCTTCTAGGGTAGTGGCTACCACACAGTTTGGTAAACTATGGGGCCAAACCGTGTGATTGGACCAGATCATTAAATCAAAAAAAATCATAATCTACCCTCTCTCCATTTTTACCCTAATTTTGATCCCCTCCTCTTACTTCATTTTTTAAAGCACAAAGGGATCCCCCTTTCCCCTCTCATTGTATCCCCCTCCTCTATGGAATCATATTTGATTTCCCAATGTATTTTTTAGGGTTTTTCCATTTCACTTCATCCTCTCTCTTTCTCATCCCAATTTATGGGGTTTTCTTGGTGTGTTATCCTCTTGGTCAAACTCTAGGGTTAGTATTGGATAATCTTAGTTGATATCATTGTTTTTGTGGTGTTTAGATCTTTTTTTAGGCTTAGTTCACCATTCTCCCATAGTTTCATCACATTCTCACTCCTTCGATGTAGGTATCTCCATGCATTTCCTTTTGGATTCATTTTGTTGATGCTTGGGTAATTTCAATTAATCTTTAGACATGATTTTCACCCTTATAATGCAAATAGTTATTTTAATATGGTGTTTTCTTATTGATAAAAACATCTAAAATGGGTTTTGATGTGATTCTTCGTTTATTTCTAAGTGTATATGCACTAAATATATTTGATAAATTGTTAATTTACCTTTATGGGTAAACATTAATGGTATTATGGTGGGTTCCCTTTCAAAAAAATTATTAAATGTGTTGGATTTTGGATATGGAATTGTTTTTTGTTATTTGATAATTTTAGATAATGATGGTTGTAGTTAAATTTCTTGGATGGATTATCATGGATCTTAAAAAGGACTGTTTATGATTTGAAACTATGTGAAATTATTGGGATTGGTTTAGGGAGAAACAAATGTTCTTAAACATGATTCTTAAATGGTTTCATGGACACATGGAGTGTGCCATTGAATGTTGGAACTTATATGGGTGCACAGAGTGCACACATGTATGGGATTTCAAATGATTATGGTATTGAAAGTGGTTATCTCCTTGAACTTTGGTTTTCCAAAATGAGTTATCATCCTTTCTTCCTTCCCTTTTTCCTAAAATGGCACCATGACTTCAAAATGGTAAAGCATTGCTTAAAGTGTCTTAGAATAATGACTCCATTTTTATTCTTTGAAAATATGGACCATTTTGATTTATGTATTTAATATTGGTCTTTCTTTTTATTTTGGAAAGTAATTTGGAAGCGGTTTTGTAAAAAAAACTGATTTTAGAAGTGTAAGTCCCATTTAGCACTTAAGATGTGTGGGGAGTTTCTTTAAACCTATAAGATGTTAAACTAATTAGAATCATTAAAAAAATTGAAATAGTTTTGAAATATTGTGTGATGTTATAGCGTGGTTTTAACTTATAAATTATTTACTATATGATGGGAAATCTTATTGGACATTTCCCTATGTGGGATTTCGTATTGGGGTTGTCGGTGTCTGGGGTAGGCAAGTGTCATGACAGTAGGTAAGGTGAGTCATGTATGAGAGGGCCTCCTACAAACACAATGTGTTTTTACCATGGATTCCTAAGAATATTTTTTAGGATTGAGTGATAGTTGATTATCACCATGTTTAAATGGTTTGGTACCCCCTAGAATAGCTAAGGGGCCACATGGGATGTGCCACTGTATTGGTTTTTTTATGGTGTCCTGTTGGTTATTGACTATGGGGCTTCACAATACATCGACTCGTGTTTCTAAACCATGTATGTCTAGGTCACTATATAGATGATTAGAAAATTCCCATGGTTACTATCTGTGTTTTCATCTTTACCTTCTTCTCTATTTATTTTCTTTTTTATTTGACCTGTTTATTTTGCTTTGAAACATGGTACTATTTTGTACCAATTTTGGTGTGGGTTTCAGTTCCTAAATGGTAACCCATTTTTAAAATAGAGATATGGTGCGTATTGTTTTAAAAATAAATGTTGTTTTTTTATTAAAATTACAAAACCTATTTTATAATTGTATTTCATACTAATGTTAATTTACAATGTTCAGGACATAAAACATATGGATTCTATAGTGGTTTTCTACTAATCTATTAACCTCACATGAAATTTGGGCCATTCAATTTTAGTAGACCCGAACTATTCTGTAGTTTTAGATTCTTGTGCAGGTTCTCTAGTTCGAGCCAGATTATAGAGAAATTCATTCTTGTGTAAGGTGGTGACATTGAGGTCACATAGAGATCGAGTTTCCTTCATTATGGTTGTAGTTTTTTAAGTTTTAAGTTTTTGTTTTGTTCTATTGTATTTGTATCTAGATAATTTCATGTATATATTATGATTAGTCATTGGTTATTTCTAAATTATTAGTTTATTTATTATAATTATTTGACCTATGTTTATTGGGATTAAATCATTTTCACAGGTATTATATTTTATTCTTCACACTATTTGTCATCCCATGGGGATTGAGAAAATCCTTCGGTCCATACTGTGGACCGGGTTGGATTTTAGTTCTAATGACTTCCCATCCTTATTCATAAAACAATGGTATCGGAGGATGATCGTTATTATTTGTGGTGTTTTTTAGTCATAGATTAGTATGTTGAGAATCAAGAGGTAGGTATGGGAAGGACTTCCTGAACCATTTCTCATTCTAATCCTCGAGTTTCCACGGGTATTTTGGGTTCTGATTTATTTTTTGGATTCACGATTGAAAATATAGGCGATCTGGTGTTATGTCATGATATAACATGGAGTAGTAACTCATGTGGATCCCGAGTTCATGGATTAATGTCCTCTTAGTTGTTATTTCCTACATAGGGCATGGCTCAATACCATGTCATCGGGTTAAGCCTGACTACTAGTTCCTCCTTCTGGTGATTTGGCTTCTGTCACACTTCGTTTTGGTTTTGTTTGGTGTGAGTAAGATTTTAAAATGAAATTGGTTTATGAAAAAGAAAAAATATTTCTTTCAGAATGTTTTGAAATTGGAAAAATGGGTTTTATGTAAATGTGTTTTGGATTGAAAATTTTTCAATTCTCAAGTTTTGATAATCAAATGGTAAGGATGGACCTTGGTACTCTAATGGTTATTGTATGTGGGGGTATGTGTGGAAGGTGTGTATTGGAACATGTGGATTGAAAAGGATGAACACATGTGTGACAGTTCATAGGGTTTCATGGGTGTGCATTTGGAATCAAAGTCTTGACCTTGTTTTTATAAGGTGATTTAGAGAGAGTGAAATGTTTTCAAAATTTGTTTTTTGTTTAATAATGTGGGTTTTGTTTTGTGAAAAGTGGATTTTGTGTTTAGATAGTGGCCTTGGAGAATAATATTTTGAAATTTAATAGAAATGGTGGATTTTTAAAATGGGATTTTTGGTTATGCTTATATGTGTTTTTCATTCCAGCCTATTCTTTTCACTTGAGATTCTCTTTTGAGTTGTACTTCAGGTTGATGGTGATTTTGGTCTTGTGTTTCTTGTGGTGGTTAGAAAATGACACCTAGGATGGTCTCTAATTTCTATAATGTGACATTACTAGTTTTAGATTCTTATTGAATGTTTCTTATTCTTCATGGTGATTTTGGTCCGTTAGAGGTAGTGGATTGGCTTTAGAAGGTAGACCATATCTTCATATTTTTGGGAACGCTTGAAGCTGTTAGATTTCATGTTTTTATGGGTTCTCTCAAAGATGTAGCTTTGGAATAATGGGATTTGTTTTCCCCTCCTTCAATGAAAGTTAGGATAAAGTGGTATTTGATTATTTCGTTATTTTTTCGATGGTTTATACCTGAGGAAATGAGGAGAAGGAAATAGGAAGATATCATGGGTATTCAGTAATGCCAGCAGATGGTGAAGGCCTTTATTAAAAAATTCAAGGAGTTGGTTCCCTTTTCATCGGGGGTGGTATCACGTTATCTCTTAATGTATTACCTTTTTATTGGGGTTCTTTATACATAGATCAATAAATTATTAATATCCTACAAGTATCTTCATTTAGAGAATTTAGCGGGTGAAGTGTTTTTACATGAGTTGGTTTCCAGACTTCAAGTCAGAAATATGGTACCTCTTATCACTCATAATGGTTCCCCATCGGGTGTGGAGTGAATTCTAGATGAATAAGACTCTAAGGAGTCTCCTTCATTGGTTTTGGATTCTAATTTTCCAGACCATTCACTTGTGTGCCACCAGTGTGGCCGGTTCAGGTATCCAAATCCATCCTGTCACATCCCTCTGAAGACCTACCAACATTGTGGTTGTTTCAGTCATCTGGGGAAGTATTATAGGAAGTGTCGCCCGAAGAATACATGCTATTGTAAGATGTTAGTTCATGACTATGATGAAGGAGATGCTTCATCCATCTGGGTTCCTGCCACATTCCTTAGAGTGAAGAATACACACAATCAGAAGTTATCATGGGTGTGTGAAAGCTTGGCCCAGTTTCTTTACCCATGTTGGGGTGGAAGCATTTAATATTTTCTTGTTATAGTTTTTTATGTGGTTGTGAGTCAATATTTATACTCAAAAAGTATCATGAACTTGGTATTTCATTATCTTAGTTATTTCGTTCTTCTAAATGAGGCTTCTATATTTTTTTTCTTTGAGAATGTTTGTCCCTTATATGGGTTCGTTTCTATTTTAGTTGTGTTCGTTTGGATATGTAATTGCCTGTTGAAATTGAGGTTTTTTTGTGTTTGGTTTCATTGTTTTTATTTTCATGGGTATATCCCCTCATGTTATGGGATTTTACTAGTATAAGAAATTATCATTATTGGTGGTGTACTGCTCATATGGTGTGGTGATGCTATGGTGTTTGTTTTTTGTATTGGGTGTTCATGATCTAAGCGGTGTTGGGAGATTTAAAGTTTCCATGTAGGTACCATCGTGATGGGTTTTTAAATGTTTTTATTATTATTTGAGTTTCTATGGTGGAGGGAACCCTCTCATGTTCTCCCATTAACTTATGTTCCTTTATTTTCTCTGAAATCATTCGAGTATGTCTTTTAGAGATAAAGGTCACCCTAAGGATCATGGTTTCTCTCGATTTTGAACGGATATGGATTCAAATTTGATTTTATTTTTTCAAGGTGAATTTATAGGGGTATAATGTGCTTCTTTTGGGGAGAATTTTCACACCCCAACCTTGGTTACTCCTTTATATTATTCCTTTCTAGATCATGGATCTTTTTTGTTGAGGTTTGGGTTGATCCTGGTTGAAATTTTTGATTTTTTGAGAGTCTGGGTGATTTTCGGCTTATGCATGGGTAGCACATGATTAGTGTAAACCATGAGGCCTAGCCCAAGTTACCGAGTGTAATGTTATAGAGTAAGGTATAAGTTACCATATGGTTTGAGCATGGTCAATCAAACCATGTGGGTTGGTCATGCAGATAGTTCTTTCTTAGGATGTGGCTACCGCACGGTTGGTACACGGTTTGGTAAATAGTGTGGCCAAACCATGTGAACGGCCCAAATATTGAAAACATAAAAATTCATATTCTACCCTCTCCCCCTTTTTACAGAAATTCAGACCCCTCCACCTAGGTCATTTGTTTTGCATGAAGGGATCCCCCTATCCCCCACTCTTTTACTCCTCCTCTTCCATGGATCCATCCATGATGTCCCAAGGTATGTTTTTAGTGTTTTGTCCATTTCTCCTCCTCATATATCTTTCCCCCCTAGATTTCAAGGGTTTTATTAGTGAGTTATCCTCTTGGATTAACACTAGGGTTAGGGTTGGATAATCTTTGACGATTTATTGGTTTTTAGTGTGTATGGATCTTGTTTCAAGATTAGTTCTTCCCTCTCATGGAGTTCTGTCGCATTCACAGTCTGTCGAGGTAGGTGTCTCTATGATTTTCCTTTTTAGGGAATTTATTTGATTTTTGGGTACTTTCAATTAATTTTTGATCATGATTCACACCATTATAATTAACATCTCTAATTCACTATAGTTCTTTCTTGTTTATTGGGATTTCTAAAATTAGTTTTGAAGTGATTCCTCATATATGACTAAGTATTTTTGAAATAAATATGTTTGATAAATTGATAATTGGTCTCTAAGGGAAAAATTGAGTGGTCATGTGGTGTTTTCCCATTGAAACATTTTATTAATTTGGATTGATTTTGGATGTGGACTGTTTTTGTGTGATTAGGTATTTTTATATATTGATGGTTAGAGTGAAAAGTTTTGGAAGGATTGTCATGGTTCTTAAAAAGGATTTCTTATTCTTTGCAACTTTTTAAAATTGTTGGGTTTTGTTTTGAGAGAAATCTATGTTATTAAAAAATATTTCTAAATAGTTTCATAGAAATATGGAGTGTACCATTGGATGTTGGCACATCCCTAGGTTCATCAAGTGCATAGATATATGGGCTTCCAAATGATAATTTCATTTAATGTGGCTCTATCCCTGAACATTAGTTCTCTAAAAAGGTTTCTCATCCTTTCTTCCTCCACTTTTTTATAAAATGGCCCCATGATTTACCAATGGTAAATTTTTGCTTTAAGTGGCTTAGAATAATGACTCCAATGAGGTTCTTTAAAAACATGACCCATTTGGATTTTTATATTTAAGAGTGGTGTTTGAGTTGATTTTTTAAAATAATATGGTAGCAGTTTTGTAAAATTTATTTTGGTTTTATAATTGTAAGATCCATTTGGAACTTAAGATGCGTTGGGAGTTTTTTAACCAATATGATGTGAAGTTTATTGGAATATTTATACTTTTTGGGGAAATTGTATTGAATGTTTTCTTGATGTGACAACATTTTTTGATATTATAAATGATTTATTGTATTATGATCACACCTATTAAGGATTTCCCTATATGGGTTATTTTAAAGGTTGTGTTAGTGTTTGGGGTAGGAAAGTGTGGTGATGGAAGTTAACATGAGTCATGCATGTGAGGGCCTCTTATTTACACAGTGGGATTTTACCATGGGTTTCTATGATTCTTTTGGAGGATCGAGTGATGATTTATTATCAACCCTAATTAGATGGGTTGGTACCCCCTGGAATAGCTAAGAGGTCAAGTGGTATGTTCTTCTAGATTGTTTAGTTTAGGGTAGCCAATTCTTTATTGAATATAGAGCTTCACTATACACCGATAGGTGGTTCCAAACTGAGTATGTACATGGGTTTCTTTAGGGATGTCTAGGAAATTCCCAGGGTTACTATTCATATTTTCTTGTTTACCATCTACTACATGTATTTTCTTGTTTATTTTGTATATTTTTTTTTCTTCACAACCTGGTACAGTTGTTTCTGGATTTTGGTTTGGGTTTCAGTTTTTAAATGGCAACCCATTTTGAAAATAGATATGTGGTGCATGTTTTTTTTTAAAAATAATGGTAGTTTTGTTTATTAAAATTAAGAAACATGTTTTTATAATTATATTTCAAACTACAATTAAGGGAATGTTTTCACGAAAGAAAACATATGGATTCTGTTGTGGTTTCCTACTATGCTAATAAGTTCCCACCATACTTGTGCCATTCAGTGTTGGTAGACACAAAATATTTTTTAGGATAAAATTCTTGTTCAGGTTCTCTAGTTCAAGTTGTCTCTTGAAGTAGTTTAGTCTTGTGAATGGCGGTGACATTGAGGTCATATGGAGATCGAGTTTGATTCGTTCTATTTGTTGTTTTTTGCATATATTTTTTAGTTTCATTTGTTTAGTTGTGTTTTTATATGGATCATTTCGTGTATAAATTTATGACTATTCATTGTTTGTTGGTGCGTGATTAGTTTTTTTAGTCTATTTATATGATTTGGGTAATTTGGATGAAATCATTACCATTTTGATTGTATTTGATGCCCGAAACTGGTTTTTATCTTGTAGGGATCAAGAATTCCCTTTGGTCGATGTACCAGATCGGGCCAGATGTCGGGTTGGATGGTTTCCGGGCATGGTTCATGACATGAAATAAATGAAATGATAGAATTGAAAAATATTCTTAAGAAATTAAATAATTACCACAACTTTTTTATTAAGGAAGATAAAGAATGTGTGTGTGGAGTCAGACTCAAGGTTAGGGAATTTTTCTCAATCTCCTTTCAATAATTCATAGTTTGATTTTATGAACTAATATTGTTTTATGAGGTTGATATACAACCCATATAACATTTTTTTCATAAGAAATATCACCAACATGGTAGGAACAAAATAGTCCAATGAGAACTGAATAGTCAATCCTTTTTATCATTTAATGGAGATTCCAAATTTAAATGATTTCATGTTGGGTTCACCATTTGTGTTTTACGGGAATGTGGGTTTTTGGTACATCGTGATGGTTTATTGTGAGGGATTTTTATGTGATTCACAATCCATCACATTAGGTCAACATTTTCATTCTTTCATAAAAACACCCAATGACTCCCACATCCATAACTGAGTATGGTCTTATTTTCTAATGGAATGTAGTCAACTTGGGTTTTAGACCCAAGGATTCTTAAGAAATCATATTGATTAATAGGATGGGAGGTTGTTCTCATCACACCCTTTAGTTGGAATTTTTTTCCACTCATAGACTCTCTAATAAAATTAAGATATGTTCATTAATCTCTTGTTAGTCCCGATATAGGACCAGTTACCATAAAAATGATCAATCATTGATACCTTCCAGGTGTAAAGGGTCTCTATTAATGATTCTATATATATATATATATATATATTTGACATTACTCATTCATTTTTTATTAATGGGTAGCTTCTTATATTTTAAATCTGAATAATCGGGCACTCCGTAGTTTACTATCATCCAGAGAGGTGATTAATATATCGAGGATGGAATTGAAACTTTAAGAGGTCTCATACATATCCTATCTATACTATGAATCAAACCCTACATATTTATTTGAACTAGTTTAGTTTAACATTATTTTTAAAGGACATATATAAGGGTAATTATGCTCTAGGTGTTGATCATGAGCCTTAGAGAGGCATCCTTTGTATCCTGGTTATTTCCAGATTCAGAGTCATTGTAGTTCGATCACCCCCTAAAACATACCACAAGGTGGGTGCCCATATATTAGTAAAATAATATTATTTCACTGAACATGTCTTACACACTGAGGATTCGTTGCCCAGAGATATTCATAATGAAAATTATATAAACATTGAAAACTCCTAAGACCACTTGATCCATGGTCAGTGTGGGAAATAAGGGGTAATAATTAATCTATCTCACTACATATAGATGTGGTAATTATGCACTAGGATGCCCTTTTTATGTTTATCATTGATCTTGGGCCTTAGGAATGTGTCCTAAATAACCACATTATAGCAAGAATCTGAGTAATCATATTTGAATTATCATCTTAATCTATTGGTGGATAAGAAAAAGGGAAGTTCCCTTGAGAGATATTGGGTCTTAATTGTTAGAATGCATGGTACATGGGGGTACCTACTTCGATGTGGATCATATTTCATCGCAAGCCCTAGGTAGGAGTCCTATGTATCTTAGTTATCTCAAGAATCAAAGTTATAATATTTTAGTTGGATTGGGTCTTTCACATTAAGGTCTCGGTTATATATCCATTGGACTAGGTTATCATGTCCTACAATTTTTTCTTGACATGACCTTTATTTTCTACATGGCATGTTCTGATTGTCTACCTAAAATGTATTTGGATGTCTGTATAACAAGTTTGAGGATGTATGAACATGTCATGGATACCTAATCAACATTCTAAGGACAATCACATGATCTATTTTACATTCCCATTGACATCACATAATCTGAATTACATTTTAGGAGTACATCACATTATCAGGGATAACATTCCCAGAGGGTGTCCCATGAAATAGGATAACTTGTCCAAAGGACATCATGAGAACTACATAACTTGTCTGGTGGGCATCACATGATCCCATCTGAATTTTGGGGTGGAAATTTCTAGACCTAGTTGTCCTGTCTAGAAGGTATCATATGATCCATGATGACTTTTCTGGAGAACATAACAATACTAGGATGGAATTTCGTTGTAAAATCATGATTCATTGATGAAATTCTTTGGTGTCTCCTCATATAATGGGTGAAATGTCTTGAGTACATCACAAGAATCGATCGGTAAGCCCAAAAGACTTCATAAGACTTGGGTGGAATGACTAGAGGGTGTCATTTGAATTTCTTGACATGTCCAAGGGATGTTGTTTGATCAAACTTACATATTTAGGGAGTTCCTCGTGACTGGGGAGACATGTCCTAGCATTTTCACATGATTTTGATGGGTCATGTGATGTGAATATGGACCAACATATCCATATTCGCATAAGTCTCCCATATTTGTTTGTATTTATCCTAGTCTTTATTTCATATGTTCCTTGTGTTTTTTTCATTGACTGTTTATTTTAGGTTTCACCTAACCCTTTCAACATGTGGTACCTTCTTTTAATAATATGACAGATGCACCATAAGTCATCTTCATGATCTATAGAGTGATCATGTGAGGCTTATACCCACAATTTGTGATCACATAGGTCATTCCTTATGTTTTAACTAGTGGAATAACTTTCATTCATGTTACCTTCTTCTCTAATAAGTATTGTCCTAAACTCTCAACATTCTCATTGTGTCCTTATCTGTCACATGTGTTTTTTAGTGGCTTAATTTTTAGGGCCCTCTACCTTGTCGATATGTTTCCTTATATCTCATGTATCTCAAAAAATGAGATAGAGTTGGTTGAGGGATTCATGTATCACAAGATTTAGATGATCATACTGTGGGTCATCCATGGCATCGTATAATAAGAAGCGACA
This sequence comes from Viscum album, assembly GCA_963277665.1. Taxonomy (NCBI): domain Eukaryota; kingdom Viridiplantae; phylum Streptophyta; class Magnoliopsida; order Santalales; family Viscaceae; genus Viscum; species Viscum album. Next base: position 1,696,709,219 of record OY728138.1, on the reverse strand, counting down.
ACAATAATGTTCCACATTTTCCTTGTTTATTAGGACCCATCTTGATCAAATGGATTTTTCCTAACCATGTTGACATGTTGTGAATATTTCATAAAGATGGTCAATATGATTTCTGGTTTTGATGACATCTTGATTCATGTGGAAATGATCTCGTGTGAATGAAGATGACTTTTCTGGAGACTTTTGCGAGATAAAGGTAGCATGCTAGGGGGCCTTCACAAGGTCAGGCTACCACATCGAGTGGGGCCTCATGTGATCAATGGTGATCACCTAGATTTTTTATCCACATTCATGATATTATCATCAAATATCCTCTACATGAAAAACTTCCATCATTACCCTTTTTCTTCCCTTATGTATTCTGGAAGGATATGAGAAATCATATAGACATGCGATTGTTTTCTAAGATAATCACTCCCCTTGTCTCTCATGTTTCATGTGAAAATAATGGATCTTATAATAATTCATGAGTAATGTAATTGAAATACCGTTTTCATGTACATGTATTTATAGGGATAGTGCAAAATCAAATGAATGTGTCTAAGACCCTTTTCTTGATGAGGGTAACATGTCATTTGGTTCTTGTGCAGTAAGGTGGAAATGTTACCGAGGCTTCATGAGATCTAGAGAACTGCATAATATTTTTTCTTTAAAATATAAGGTCTATATATTTTTCATATTTTTATCTTTTATGTTATAAGGAGTTTTGGATTATTTTCATTTTCTTACCAGTTAACAAGTCATGCATCCAGAAGAGATTTTCTAATATCCTCCACACAATCATCAGCGTTTAACTAGGTGCCTTCAGAAGAACATGGAGTTTTTTAAAAGAGTCTCTTCATGATCAAAGTTGATCATACACTCTACATGATCCTTTCATATGAACTTATGATGGTCATGTGGTCATGTGTCCTCTTAAAGGTTGTGCAATCCACATGAGTTTTGGAAACCTTGTCTTCATTTGTTTTGTTGAGAAAATAATACCCATGATTTAGGTATTTCATCCCATGTATATTTTTTATGCTCATTTAGTGGGTATCAACAAATTCTCACCCCAATATGAGTGATTTCTATAGGGACTAGGGGTCGGTTATAAGGACAGTAAATTCCAACCTTAGTCCTTGGGGATACCTCTAATCAGTATCTTGGGTGATGTTTGGCCTTGTGGTTGATCCTTGGTATCCCAAGGAGTGACTTATTTATATGGGTGAAGGTGGAGGTCATTTTACCAGATAATTCCACTCTAGATCACTTATTAGTTCCCTCTTTCATGTGATCTATTTATAAGAACCCATTATAATATTGTGTTCGTAATACTGTTATGTGGGGACTGATCGCAAAACATTCTTACCAAGTCTTCCACATGAGAGCCATTTCTCTACATAAGATTTGTCCCAACACTTGATTGAGCCAATGATAAATCAGATATATAAAATTGGATTATCCTTTGACTAAGTCCTTAGTAGTATTCCTATCTTTTAGGTTTCATATAATCTTATAGTTTGATCATGTGATCACTCGATAATCAAGGGGCTTACGTGACAATCTCACAGTCACATGATCTTGAGTCATATGATAGGTTGGTCCATAGAGATATGGATTGTGGGTCATATAGTTTATGATATCTCTATGGGCCAAGTGTTTTGTGGTACCTATTTAAGTTCCTCTCATCATAAGACCCCTAATGGTTTATATGATGCATGTGATTCTTTCAGAGTCATGCACCTAATTAAAGAATTTTCTCTTTCCCGATATGTTCTTATTTATTTTAAACTATTGGTCTCAATCTCCCATCACAATTATTCCACCATTTCTAACCATAGTTCTATGATTTTTTGGAACCATAATTTTGATCATCAATAACTTGTGTGTTCAAACAGTGAAGTTATGAAAAGGTTTATCTCATCCAAACTCCGGAGCAACCTCGTATCAAATCGAATTCCCTTATACAGATTTATGCTTCTTGATGATGCTTATATTACCTTTCCTAACCATAATATTTCATCTTTCAAGTTATCATGTTTCCTATATAGTGTTTATGTGATGATTTTTGAAGGCGGTCAGTTTTTCATGGTATGGTCCTTGGGATTTTCATATGTTTTGGAAAGCTCCCCTCTAGGTTTAAACAGTTGTAATTTTATCCACCATCTTATTTCACAAATTTATTTGGGAATATTTTCCTCCTCCTTGAATGATCTAAGAATTGGATAAATCTAAAAATTGGATATGTGACCGAGTGTAAATTTTTCTAATGAATGGGAGTGGAATTCTTGGGTGGGATAAAGATTCTCATATTTTCCCAATCAGCAAGACAATATTTTTCTCAACAAGACTATATAGATTTCATTATTTATCTTTAGACATCATTATGATATCTTAGGGAAATTATTAGAGTGTTGTCCCCTGTAACTAACTCATTCCATCTCTCCCATGGTGATACGGTAATTTTCCTTTAGTATATCTATCAATTGGGTGGGATATCACACCTTTGGGGGACATATGATAAGTTCTTTCCTAGTACGTATGTCTACGATAACCCCTGGAAAACTAAATCATTTTAAAAGTACATTCTCAATATCCTGATAGGGAAGAAAATGAGGGATATGAATATGCACATACTCATCTCCTTTAAATACAGGATCAACATTTTTTTTATTGTATCAGTGCTCGACCGACCACTATACACCATCACTAGTGCCTTTATTGGCATGTTTGTGATAGTTATACATCATATCGAGTAATATTGTAAGCTAGATAATAATTTATATAGGGATATTTGGTGAGGCATCAGATATCCACAAGCCTAATGTTGGTTGGTTTCATGGACATTTTCTAAATTTGGTGCTTTTCCAGGGATGGGGATACTAGCTTAGGAATCTGAGATGGAACTCTATTAAGAGAATCTCGACTAGAAGAGGAGAGAACTCTTAATATATCCATATGAACTCTTGAATTTCTATTCCAGGTTCTGTGTTATATTCAATAGGGAAACGTCCCTTATGGGATTGGAAGTCCTTTTTGGTTTTTCTTTTTATGGATAGGGTATAATTTTCACTAGTATAAATACCAAAACACTATCAGGATACACGGTGCTTCCTTCCACCCCTATATACATAAAATTTATGGGATCAAGGAAAGTTCATTAGGACCTGATGATGTTACCAACATGCTGATCCATTTTGATCATTTCCACTTCATGAGTTAACCTACACCAACTGGTCTAATTTGTGATAATGGTAGTGGTTCTCTATGTGGGATTGGGTTCTCACAGATCATGTGGATGAGCTGGTTATATGTGAACCATATGACCCATATTGGTTTTTCCTCCAATTTATTTTTCTTCAAATGGTTTCACCCCTCCCTTCATCTAGCTTGTAGGGAGAAAGAAAAATCAAGATTACCTACCAATTTTGGCTCATATTAGGACATGATGTTACAAACTCTGAGATTGTCTATCATGACCTGTCCCCTGAGGCTCGTGTCGTGACTACCCAAAGCCCGCATTTCATAGGCTAGGGGATAGAGACTAATACCAAAAGGCATATTCCCTAAAATAGAAAGGCATTGCCTTTAATCCTGTACAAACACATGGTCCAAGAACACAACAAGAAGAAACTTTTATGTAAACTGATGTAGTAAAAAGAGTGTTGAAAGTAAAAAAGGGGCAGGAATACAAGCCCAACTATAAAAGTGAAATTAAAACTAAAAGTAAAATATAACTAAAAGAAAAAGTGAAATAGCTATCGGGTCGTCCTCCGAGGTTCCTACATAAATGGTAGGTACAGATCGCCTCCTCAGCACTTCACGTCTGTCTGTCTCCTCCACGTGCCACCAGGTCCTAGGTCCCTTTAAACCTCATATCAGTTGTTCGTCATCTGCACAAGACACAATAAGGTGTGGGGGAATCCCATATAGGGGCGAGTATAAAAATACATAGTAGGGACCCCGAGACCCTGAAGGTCTCCTAGAATTCCACAAAGAAAAACCAAATCGTAACACCACGAAGGTAAAGTACCACACATGTAAAGTATCAAATATCATAACCTCAATCACTAGAAAAAAGTAAAGAAAACTCACACCAGGATTTATTCTGGGGGTAGTAATAAGTAACATCCCCATTCACATCATTGAACACCTTGGCTATTGGGGAACTCCTCCTCTATCGAGTATAGTGGGTCTGCCATGTCACACAGAGGTTCTTCCCACTATCCTTGAACTGTTGAGGTACTCCTCTCCATCGTATATTGTGGGTCTGTCAGGTCACACAGAGCCACCATCCCCCAACGTATCCTGCAAAGGTACTCCTCGCCATCACATACCGCTGCAACTCCCCACTTTGGCTTACTGAGGTACTCCTCCCCATTGGATATTGTGTTCATTGTGTCACTCTAAGTAAAAAAGTCAGCAGTCGTCAGGTCTCAGCCAGTCACAGGGTTCTCTACGTAGTGCGCTTGGGAGAACCACTCCCCAATCCATTATTAATATATCAACCAGTATAATGTTTCACAAATAAGTAACCTAATTATCCTTCATGACATAAGGGTTACAATTCAACAAACAGCACGTCAATCAGACGCCCGGTCTGTGCATTATTGGCATTTTAGTGCCGAGGGTGCAGTTGGATTCAGGAGTGATCCAACCCGGCCGTACTCCAAGTTTCTCCAAAACTCTAATGGAGTAAGGAAAAAGTATCGTCTCTCTCCACGGGTCCCAACGCTACATAAGGTTCGTCAAACGAGTGTCTGGTTCTCAAGATAATGTTCTTTGACCGTTTCTCGGCCCGGTTGGGCCTGGGTCTGGTCCGACCCGGTCGGACCCACCCAGCCCGGCCCACATGGGGAGGTGGCCTCCTAGGGCGACGGCCTGGTCTGAGGTTGGTGGCCCACTGGGGCAGTGGCTTGTTCCGAGGGTGGTGGCCTACTCTGAGGGCGGCAGCCTACTCCGAGGGCGGTGGCCCGACTCGAGGGCGGCGGCCCGCTCAGAGGGCGGCAGCTCAGTCCATGGGTGGAGGCTCGGTGCAAGGGTGGTGGCCCGGTTTGATCAGACGCAGGAGGTGTAACCCCCCAGTCTCCCGGATTCCCAAAATTTCTGGTGTTCTTTCGGTTTGTGAAGCGTCGGCACCGCGTGGGTGTCGCTCGGTCGTCACGGAACCCTCCAGAGGCGAGTGAGGCCTCTTTTGTAGCTTCAGTTATGTCATCCATTTTCTGATAGCGCAGCGGTCGTGCCGCCTCCATTCCCGCAACCGGCCGCCTCCTCAATTCGTCGTGGCTGACAAGCCACGACCCTCCTCCTGTGGAATTCATTGACACACTCTCGTTCTTCCATGGAGTCTCATGGATAGAAAGGTATTGGAGGGTTCGGGTCGGGTTTTATAGGCATGTTCCCTCTGCGTTAGCTCGTAAAATAGATGTTAAATTGGGTTTAACACATTCTTATATTAAACAACAAACCAAACCTTTCAAGGATACCCTGTAACCACCTCCCGCAAAACGAATGAATCGCGGATCAACCCATTAGTCATTTGACCCATGTTCTTCATATAATTTCAAGAACAACGAAGATGGAATAAAAATAATGCACAAAATAAATAACCCCCTACCTCGAAACGTCATAGAAACGTCCGCGCTTGAAGGTGGATTGTGTTCTATGTTCCCGCGACTAGCTCCCAAAGATGCCACTCGCACGCTGCCCTTTGGTTTGGTGTCATCTATCCCCTCCCACTGGGTTGGCTTCGTCTTTTAAGGGTCTGGAATCATGTTTTTCCTACAACACTTTGCTGGTTGGTGAAGCTCATTGATACCCCTTCCCTAGCTCCATATATATAGGAGAGGGGGAGGGTAAGTAATTCCATGGGGAAATAATGGGGCTCATTAATTAGTAATATTCCTAATATCCCCAATTTCGACATTACATAAGGTTGGAAGGTCAAGACATTTAATGTCTTGACACACCACTGGCCCCATACTTTAATTGGTTTGTTGGAGGTTTATGAAATAAAATAAAAAAATTATTTTATTTCATTTCTTTTAAAAATTCTAAAAACTTAACTTTTTCTCCGGACATACTGCAGTAAATGAAAATCCTCCAATACAATAATATGGGTGCTATAGATTAAATGGTGCCCTCCTATTTTTAATCTGAGCAATGGTTCAAAATTTAGAAAACACAGCTCACGTGTTTACTGAACGTACCCAAAAAAATGTTTAGAAGTTCATTCTGGGCACACCGAGCCTCGAAATCTTGCGCCCTCAATTTTCAAATACTCATAATAATTCCATATAATTAAAAACATTACATGGAAATCCGGTTCTTTACATTCTCCCCACCTTTAGAGATTTTTGTCCCAATTAGGCACAACATATATTAAGAAAAAAATGAGGGTACTGAGCACGATTTTGAGCATCTTAATCCCATGTGCTCTCCTAGAGGTTCACGTGCTGCCAGTGAATGTGCACCAGAGGTATCGATGGCCCAAGATGTACCCGCTCCTATAGATCCTCAATCTCTACTGGAACCTTCGTAAATGTCGCCTCAACGTCTAACTCCAGCTCACCATGGTCGATAACATGAGATTGGTCGTGCATGTATCTCCTCAGTTGGGATATGTGGAACACGTCGTGTACCTTCTCCAATTGTAGTGGAAGTTCCAAGTGGTATGTCACCTTCCCTATCCTTCGAAGTATCAAAAATGTCCTGATAATCCTCGATGATAACTTTACACCTTGGACAAATCTATATAGTCCCCATCGAGGAGAGGCTTGCAAGAAAATGTGGTCCCCCTCCTGGAACACCAAATGTCTTTGTCTTTTGTCAGCATATGACTTCTGTCGGCTTTATGCAGTCTTTATCCACTCCTGGATGTTCTTCACCTTCTCAGTGGTATCGCATACCGACTCTGGACCCATAAGTGCTGACTCCCCTGGGTTTGTCCAGAATAGAGGTGATCTGCATGGTCGGCCGTATAAGGCCTCAAATAGAGCCATACTAATGGTGGGGTGATAACTGGTGTTGTAAGCGATCTCCACCAAGGTAAAGTGATCCTCCCAACAACATCCAAAATCTAGGACACATGCACGAAGCATTTTCTCTAGCGTCTGAATGGTCCGCTCCATCTGACCATCTGTCTAAGGATGAAAGGCAGTGCTGAAACACAACTGAGTCTCAAACTCCTCCTACAATCCCTTACACAACTGGGATGTAATATTTCTTTCATGGTCAGAGACGATTGTTGATGTCACCCTATGAAGTCTCACAATTTCTTGTACATTGAGGTGTCCCAATCCCTCTACTGATCCCTGCTCTTGGATAGGTAGGAAGTGGGCCGACTTGGTGATTCAGTCAATGATCAACCACATGGAATCATGTCCCCAGGACATACATGGAAGCCCAATTACAAGGTCTATAGATATCACATCCCACTTCCACTCTGTATCCTCTAGTGGTTGTGCTAAGACTGCTGGTACCTGATGCTCGGCATTCACTTGCTGAAAAGTGACGCATCGGGAAATAAACTTCATTGCGGCCTTCTTCATCCATGGCCACCAGGGCTGAAACTGGAGGTCCTAGTACATCTTAGCCACTCTAGTATGTACCACCAGAGGGGACATGTGGAACTCCCTAAACACCTCCTCTTGTAGCACCACGGGTACTATGGTACATCCTCCGAAGAGGATGACGTGCTCCCCACCATTAGAAAATCCATCTGGTGCCTTCCCTGAGGATATCAGAGCATGTCGGGCCTCGTTGTCAGTGTCCCCAAGTTATACCTCCCTGACTCACTGAAGGAGTGGGGGAGTGAAAATAATATACTAGAGATATGTTGTTCCATATCTATCTAGAAAGGATAACTACAACGCGGATAGTTACTCTGTTGCCTCACTCATCAACTACAGACCAGACCTCATGCAGAGTGCATCTACTACCACGTTCCCCTTGCCAGGAGTATAGACTATCTCAATGTCATAGTACTAAAGGAACTCTATCCATCTTATTTATCTCATATTCAGGTCCTTTTGAGAGAATATATACCTTATACTCTTTTGATTAGATTAGACTGTAAAACGTTCACCCATCAAGTAATGTCGCACATCATCAAGGCAAAGACCACTGCTGCTAACTCTAGGTCATGGTTAGAATAGTTCTGCTCATGTTGTCTCAGCTATCGTGAACCAAAAGCAATCACCGCTCACTCCTGCATCAGGACACATACATGCTCAGTCCCTAATGTATCGTAGTAGACTGCATACCCAATGCCCCCCTCTGGAAGCCTTTAGATAGGGGCACTCATCAGTCTCTTCCTCAGCTCCTGGAATCTCTGTTGGAATCTCTCCATCCACAGGAAATGTTGACCCTTCTTTTTTAAACCTGGAAAATGTGCTGCTACTCTGGAAAATTCAGGCACAAATCGTCAGTAGTATCCATCCAACCCTAGGAAACTCCAAACCTCCGTTACGCTATATGTTGGATCCCAATCAAGAAAAAACTCTATCTTCAATGGTTCCACTAAAACTCTATCCTATGAGATAACGTGACCCCTATAGTGGACCTCTCGTATCTAGAACATGAACTTAGAGAGTTTACCAAAAAGTTGGTTCTCTCAGAGTGTATCCAGAACTATCTATAGATGATAGGCATGCTCCTCCTCTATCGCCAAGTATATCAAGATGTCATCGATGAACACCACCATGAAGAGATTAAGGTATGGCCGAAAGATCCTATTCATGAGTCCCAATGAATGCTGCTAGGGCATTGGTCACACCGAAAGTTGTAAACAAGAACTCATAATGGCCATACTGACATCTGAAGATCAACTTCTGCACATCCTCATCTCGTATCCTGAGTTGGTAGTTGCCTGATTGGAGGTCTATCTTTGAAAACCAGCAAGCTCCCTTCAGCTAATCAAAAAGATCATCAATGCTTAAGAGTGGATATTTTATCTTAAAAGTCACCTGGTTTAGGCATGATAGTCCACACAGATTCTTAAACTCCCATATGCCTTCTTGGCAAATAAAATTGGGGTTGCCCATGGAGAAACACTGGGTCTTATGAACCCCTTTCCCTGAAAGTCTTCCAACTGTACATGTAACTCACGATACTCCACGGGATCCATATGATATGCTGATGTAGATATCAGTGTTGTCCTGGGCTGTAATTCGATGTAAAAATATACCACTCTTCATGGAGGTAGTCATGGAACATCATCCGGAAAGACATCGGCATACTGGTCCACCACTATATGTTAGCTCAGACTCTCAACATCAACTGCCCCAAGTGTAAGGCTAGCCAACTGATTAGTAATTGACTTTAAACCCCTCCAGGTATGTCCATCATGTGCTGTAAAGGTTTCCTTCTAGCTGGTGAACAAAAACTTGGTCTTTTTCCATGCAGACATACCGCACTTTTCCCCTAATATAGTCAATATGATCTTAGACTGTCGATAACCATTCCATACCCATGATGAAGTCGTAAGGCCTCAACATTGCTATTAGGAGATCCCAGTGAAGCTCTCACCTCCTAGAGTTAGCTCACACTATCAGCACCAGTGTGTAATCGTTGAATCTTCTCCCATAAAATTATATATCCATAAGGATCGAGCCAATGGCTCCATTGGAATCGTTGTGCTCCGAACGAGGGTCATGGAAATAAAAGAGTGACTGGAACCTATGTCTACAAGTACTAGAGATAAGGTAGAGTAGACATAGATCATACCTCAAATCATATTCAGAGCGTTGTGGTCGTAGGCCTCATCTCCTTGGAGCTGAGACAGTCCATTTCCTCCTTCTCCCTGTGGTCGGGGTGGACCACCTGGTTGTGGTGGAGGTAGAATCTCGAAACGCCGCTCACCATCTACTGAATGGCCATCTCTTATTCCACATCTTCCACCCTATGCACTTCCTCACTCAAACCTCTACCTCTGCCTTGGCAGTCCCTCGACTGTCTGCTAGTCATAGGTACGGCGGGTTGGGCAGTCGCAAGCCATATGACCCTACCTGATTCACGTGTAACATTTTGTGTCCCTTTCTCTTATTCCTCTACCTTCTAAGCCTCATACCTATGACCATGAATCATGGGGTCATCCACCAGATGGTCTTGTCCACTTGGACCTCTGTGTCATCTGCCTACTTCCTGACTCAGCTACCTGTCATCTGGTTGTAGCTCTCGTTGTCGGTGCCTTCTCATCTGGGAAGTTCTCCACCAAAATTTCTCACTCAAGCACCCTAGATAGTGTCAGAATTATAATTGATACCATCGATGCTATGATATCCATTGAAGACCCTTCCCAAAGGTCTAGTACTTGAAAAAAGGGTCTTGTACCATGTTAATGGAGTTGCAGGAGAGATTAGTGAACATCACCGAGTATTGGTCCACTTTCATGCTGACCTACTATAAGTACAGTAGCTCCTGTATACACACAGTGCACAAGGTCGATGGGAAAAACTCTACCCTGAAAAGGCCCTAGAAGTCCGCCCAGATGAGGGTTACATCATCGTGTATCTAGAGAATCAGGCTCCACCATCTCCCTACTGCTTCCTGAAAAAGGATGGCTTCCAAGATCAACATAAAATTTGCTGGTGTCCCAACTAAGCGAAAAACTCTGGCCACAGCCTCCAGCCAGTCCTCAGCCGCCTATGGGTCTATCTAACCACAGAACCTCAGAGGCCTCTGCCACTGGAACTTGTACAACGTGCTCAATCGGGGTACACCCTCTACTGGTGGAGCTGGTGGAAATGGTTGTCCAATGGGCAGTGGGGCAACTGGTACACCGCCCGAAGGTGCTAGTGTCGTAAGGGGTCCCTACACTGAGGCATCATTGCTTGGTAGGCTATCATCACACACTCTCTCAAGGAAACTAGGACACTATCTTTGCCATTGTTAAAATTTATACATGGTGAGATGACTCAAACAAATTAAAATGAAAAAACATTCCAAAAACACACACAATCAGTTTTTTCATACAATGAGTCGAAAATCAGAATTCATGGTCCTGGTGTATGGAGATTTCGGCCACTGCACCGACACTGGACTTCCCAAACTGAAAACCACACTCATAACACTTAAAAATATTTCCACATACAAAAGATCAGAGTCCTAGTTCTTCGGTAGTATAGAACTCCTCTAATAACACTTTTTCACGATCCGTCCCTCGGGGCATGTGTCGTAACTACCCTAAGCCCGTCTTCCATAGGCTAGGGGCTGGAGACTAGCACAGAAAGGCATATTCCATAAAATGGGAAGGAATTTCCTTTAATTCTATACAAACACACTATCCGATAACATAACAAGAAGAAAATATGAAGTAAATTGATGTAGTAAAAAGTGTGCTGAAAGTAAAAAGGATCCGGAATACAAGCCCAACTATAAAAGTACAAGTACTACTGAAAGTACAATACAACTAAAAGAAAAATGGAAATAGTTATTGGGTTGTCCTCCGAGGTTTCTATATGAAGGGTGGGTATAGATCACCTCCTCAGCCCTCCACGTCCATCCATCACCTCCTCATACCACTAGGTCCTAGCTCCCTCAAACCTCAGCCCAGCTTCTCGTCGTCTCCACAAGACACAACATGGTTCAGGCGAAGCTCTTGAGGGGGTGAGTATAATGATACTCAATTGGGAACTCGAGACCCCAATGGTCTCCTAGAATTCCACAAAAAAACCACAGGGTAACACAATGAAGATAAAGTACCACATAAGTAATGTACCAGATCACATAACCTCAATCACAAGCACATAGTAAAGATAACACAAACTAGAAATTATTCTAGGGTTATTAACAAGTAACATACCCAGACACATTGTCAAATACCTCGGCTGCTGGAGAACTCCCCCTCTATTGAGTATAGTGGGCATGCCACATCACATAGAGGCACTTCCCACTAACCTCGAACTGTTGAGGTACTCTTCCCCATCACGTAGCGTGGGTCTACCAGGACACACAGAGCTACCCTACCCCAATATGACCTGCTAAGGTACACCTCCCCATCACATACCACAGCCGGTCCCCACCATGGATTGTTGAGGTGCTCCTCCACATCGCGTATCATGGTCATTGAGTCACTCTGAGTCAAAAATACAGCATTCATCTGGTCTTAGCCATTCACAGGGTTTTTTACGTAGTGTGCTTGGGATAACCACTCCATAAGACATAAGTTGTATCTCAACAAGAACTAAGTCTCAAAAATAAGTAACTCGATGATCTGCCATGTCATAAGGGTTCCAACGCAATAGATGTCACATCAATTAGATTCCCGGTCTGTGCGTTATCGACATTTCAGTGCTGAGGGCCCAGTTGGATTCGGGTGCGATCCAACCTGGTCGTACTCCAAGTTTCTCTGAAATTCTAATGGAGTAAGGTAAAAGGATTGTCTCTCTCTAAAGGTCCCAACACTAAATATGGTTCGCCAAATAGGCATTGGTTTTCAAGATAAGGTCCTTTGAGTGTTTCTGGGCCCAGCTGGGCCCGGTTCCTATCCGACACGGTGCGACCCGGTCTAGGCTAGGCCAAGGTGAACTCAGTTCGTGGGGCCGATTTATGGTCCAGCCCCTAAGAGGGGTGGCCGTAAAGGGCAGCCCATCCAAAATAGGGTGACCCGCAAGGGGCGGCCTAGCCCGTGTGGGGTGGTGGCCCGCTACGGTGGTGGCCCGTATGGGAGGAGGCCCAATTTGAGGGTGGCATCCCGGCTCAAGGGTGATGACCTGCTGTGAGGCCGGCAGCCCAATCCAAGGGAAGTGGCCCGATGCGAGGGTGAAAGCCCAGTTCGACCCGACGTGGGGTGTCTAACCCCCCAGTCTCCTGGATTCCCAAACGGCCCAGAGGCTATTCTGTTTGCAAAGATCTGGCACCGCATGGGAACTACTCGTTCACCGCGGAATCCACTAGAGCCAGGTTCGGCCTCTGCTGCAGCTTTGGTCGCGGATTCTGTTCGCCGGCGGTGTAGCGATCACACTGCCTCCATTCCCATAGTCGGGCGTCGTGTCAGCCACCTCCTCCATTCTTTGTGGCTGATGAGCTGTGGCCCTCCTCTTACGGCATGTGTCGACACACTCATGGTCTTCCATGGAGGAACAAGTATAGTAAGATATCAGAGGGTTCAGGTCGGGTTCTATAGGCCCACTCCAACCACGTCAGATCGTAAAATGGAGGATAAAATGGGTTGTACAATTTCTTGTATTAAACAACAAACCAAACCCCGGTAAGGATGTCCCGTAACAACCTCACATAAAACAAATGAATAATGGATCAACTCGTTAGTCGGTTGATATGCGTTATTTGAATAATTTCATGAATGGGGAAGAGGGAATAAAAATAATGCACAAAAGAAATTACCCCTACCTAAAAACATCGGAGAAACGTCTACGCTTGAAAGTGGATCATTTTCTTCGTTCCTGCGACCGGCTCCCAAAGATGCCACTCGCACGTTGATCTTTGGTTCGGTGTCATATGTCACCTCCTGCTGGGTTGGATTCTGCTTCTATGGTTCTGGAATCACGATGTTCCTTCAGTACTTTTCTACTTTGTGAAGCTCTTTGATACCCCTTCCCTAACTCCATATATATAGGAGAGGGGGAGGGTAAGTAACGGCGTGGGAAAATAATGGGACTCATTAATTAGGAAGCTACCTACTTTCCCTAATGTCGTCATTACTTAAGGATAGTAAGTCAAGCCATTTAATGGCTTGACACACTGCCATCCCCACCATTTAATTGGTCCGTTTGGAGGTTTATGAAATAAAATAACAAAATTATTTCATTTCTTTTCTTTTAAAAAGTCACAATTCATTACTTTTTATCCGGACCAACTATGGTCAATGTAAAGCTTTGCTTAAGTGAATCACTTCACTGTAGATTCAATGGTGCCCTCATATTTTTAATTCGAGAAAATGTTCAATAGTTATAAAATGACGCTCACACATTTAATGACTATACCTAAAAAAAAGTTCAGAAATTCATTCTGGGCACACCGGGCCTTAGATTCACGCACCGTCAATTTTTTAAAACTCATAATAATTCCATATAATTAAAAACATTACATGTAAATATGGGTCTTTACAATATACTTCCAACAGGCTCTTCTAAACATATGATTATTCTCAGGATTTATTGGAAGCCTATCCAAGTGGTGTGTCGGATAGGCTGGTCTGTCATGCGGATAACCCATTTACTTCACTCACCCCCTTTTTTAGCAATGAGGGAGTTTATTCAAGACTAGAAAGAGACTTTAAGGAGGTGTAATCATCCTAGTAATGACCATTCCATTAGTAGGTAATATTTTATTATGGAATGTGTCCCTTAGATACAATCAACTGATGTTCCATCCTTTGATAGAATAAAACATGTGGATTCCTCTCTTGCTTCTTCATCAACCCATCCAATTTTCCCCCCTTATGATGTACCCACTCAAGTAGATGCAGGGGATCAAAAGTGGTGCTAGATAATCTAAATGAATATTCACACCTTTATTACTGATACTCCCCGAGATAAATTTCATGATAAAGAAGAACATCTTCATTTGTTATTTCATGATTTGGGTTTTTTCCGCTTTTAATTCCATCCATTATATAATGTCACGTGGAAATTTATCCTAACACATAAATAGTTGGATACTATAGAGAGGTAATTTCATGACCTCTTTGATGATAATCCTCTGGATAGACCAATGTAGAATTCTTCAATGGTGTTTGAATAATGTTATCATATAATATCTGAGTTGTACGCTCAAATGGATTCTTTGACTACAAAAATAGTGAGGTATGAGGATTTCATAGCTCACTCAAATTTTGATCTCTTAGTATCATCATATTAATTAATTAATACTCATAAAAGATTTGGGGAGTTTTTTTATCATATCAGTACTCTTTTTCCTCAGATAAGAAGTAAAATAAGTGTTGTGGAGGCACATCAACGGTCAATCGATGCTTCTTGTAAAATTATCACCAACTTTGAAAATTATTCTAATCAAATATCACTATAGTCTAATCAGAAATAATTTTTTATCGAATCATTATGGAGGATCTAGAATGTGTAGGTTTATCCTTTTTGGTTACTTTTAAATGAATAAATCTTCTAAACATTAAATTTTGTTCTCTATTTTTCTTCTATTAATATTCATGAGGTGTATAACATTTCACTGATATGATGTGTCATGAATCTACAAATATAACCATCCTTCATACGATATCCTGTATACATAAATACCTAGAGTTAACTGTTTAAACCATAATTGTTTTTTATTGATAAATTGTCATGAATTCCCACCAATATGAGATTCCCCATTAATGTATCTACTCCAGTGATATTGATATTACCTGATTCTAAAAAAAATTGGATAAATTATTTTTCCCAATGGGCGGACAACCTGTCTTTTTCTGAATTGAGTGGACTTATTGAGCATAGATTAATTTTTTCTAGGTCCTTATGGTGGTCCCCACAAGATTTATATCTTTTTCATTTATGTAGCCCTAATTTTTTTTATTAAGCTTTATATAGGGGAAGGCTTTGTGGGCATATACTTTATTTTTTATCATGCCTCCCTCTTATGGATTTTCAACTTGAAATGTTATATTCCTTTTCCATTTTATGAGTTCTCAATATTTTCTAGATCACACAAAATTCATTTCCATTGAGTTGAGACCTAAATATTTCCTCATATTCCATTATCTATTTTTCAACATGTTGAGCATTATGTCTCTTTTCATCTTGGAAACTAGCATAGTTTTGTGTTATTGTATATAGTATTCAAGCTTGGACATTTTATTAATGGTAGTTTAGATTATTCTAGCTCAAACATTATCCTATTGGTAATATACCATTCGTGATGTAATATTCTATGTGCATTTTAATGTCATGTGGTAAGGACATCTACTGTGAAATTTAATGTCATGTGATAAGGATATCTTCTATGACGTTTAACATCATGTGGTAAGGTTGTATTATTTGAATTCTAATTTCAAGTGGTAAGTACATCTTCCTTGCAGATTAATTTCATGTGGTAAGTAATTCTTCCATGCAATTTAATATCATGTGGTAAGGAAATCTATTGTGCAGCTTAAGTTCATGTGGTAAGGATGTAGATATTCTATATAGTTTGAATTCATTCTACCAGGACATCATTAGTGAACATGGAATAAGGGAATAAATTCCATGGATTCCCAAAACACTTTGTGGTGATGAATTCCACTATAGTGTTTCCAGGGCTCATGAGGATTCGAGATTCTTTTCTTTAAGGATATGATGCCTCTGGTTGGTAGGTCAAATCCATTATGTGTCGCTATCTTGGTAAAACAAAGGTGTCCATTATAATTTCCAAGGGTCATGAATTATTTTAGAGATGTTATGGGTGGGGGGAATAAATATAGGGAAGTTGAGTCCACCTAGATAGTTGAAATAAGGGTTGAGTAATTTATAACCAAAAAATCACGAGTCAAAGAATATGGAATGGAGAAAATGTTTTGGGCAAGACCCATAACATCCATAGGTGTTGAGTTCTTCTATAGTGTCACGATGGATCACAAGGATATAAGTTCCTTTTCTTAAAGGAGGATACCCCTCTGGTTGGTAGGTCAAAACCCCTATACCTTGATAGCATGGTCAGAAATAGGTTCCCCACATTTTTTGTGGGCTGTGGAAGACTTTTGAAGACTCAAAGGTCTGGAAGATAAAGTGGTAAGTAGAGAGTGTGTTATCCATGAAGGGTTCTAGCACCCTTGGGTAGTTTATCTCTTGTTTGGGAAACATAGTCCCTACACCCTGTGGTTTTGAATCTTGGAGTGTGGGCCATCAAAATGTTTTGGAATGGAGTGTTTCATTCCTTCTTTAAGAAAGGCTAAAAAATTTGGTGGCTGACCATTTAGTATATTTAATCTTCTTGAATAATACAGTTATGGGAATTATAAATCATGTTCTAAAATTCTTGGGTCATGAGGATGATATGTGACAGTCTTGTCGAGGATGACGCAAAACACCCTGAGGTTCTACATTCTGCCAAGGTGATGTCACGACTCACAAGGATCATAAATCCCTTTTTTTAGGATAATTATTCATTCTGTTTATGATCATATGCTCATATATTGGATACATATACATACATGAATAGTCAAAAAATGGTCTCTTGAATTTGGGTATCCTTTTCCAAGGTCCATGGAAATTTTGTGGTGATCAGAGGCTCTCAAATCATAAAGTGTGATTTGTGGAAAATGTAAAATTCAAGATCGGTCTAAGCACCATAAAATTTGTATCAACATAAATAAAACACGTTTTTATAATTAGAAAATGTGAAAAATCAGTACTCTAACTTTTCCTTGCACCCGGGGGTCCAGTGAACATGGATCTACTTTTACTATGGCCAAAAAGTGCAACCCAATGAGTTTTATTCCTTGTTTATTTGCACTCTATCTTTTTTCCTAAACTCTTAAGATGAGGATTTTAGTGATTGAAGACTTGAATTTTACTCAGGCATCCTTGTGTGGGTTTCTAACCTAGAAATTGTTTATGTCTCTTTCACTAGTAGTTTATAGTAATGTGATTTAGACCATAGAAGGATAAAGTTTAAGGTCGTACAACCTTATGAAATGTGTACATAGTTAATGGTTGTGAAAGATATTGACCTACTATGAGTGGAATGTTTCACAATATCCTAATAATGATATCTATGGTTATGAGTACTCTAATATCCTTGTGAGTGGGATTTGAAAATGGTGTAAATCATGGTTCAAGGTTCTCAGGCCATGAGTAATGATATTGGAAAGTCATACTTGGGATAGTCCAAAAACCCTAAGATGATCAGTTCTGTCGTGGTGACGTAAAGGATCACAAGGATCGGAAAGCCCCTATTACTATGTAAGGACTCATTTGGTAGATGTCTATAATCTCATATGTAAGATCCATGGGCATACATGCATAGTCAAATAAAGGGTCTCTCAAAACATGGTATCCTTTCTAAGGCCCGTGGAGGGTTTTTGGTGATATGATGTGATCAAATCATGAAGTGTGATTTATGGGATGAGGGGAATAAAAGTTGATAGAATAACCCCAAACCGTATTTTACTATGGTCCATGCTCTTGTTTTCATATGATAAGGAATGATTACAGGTTATGACCTGCACATGTTATCATCATGTAGTATGGATGTATTTGTCATGCATTTTTAATGTCATGTGACCAGAACATTTTCTTTTTAATTTAACTTCATGTGGTAAGGATTTTTAATACATAGGTTTAACCAATATGTAGTTAGGGGTGCATTTTTTCATTTTATATGTTGTGTATGAACCAAGGATGGGGTATTTGATCATCTCTACATATCCTATAGTGATAAGAATCATTCCATATGTATTTATTGAATTTAAGTTCGATGCAAAGGTTTAACCGTTATGTTGGGATGGGAGAAATTTTTCTATCATGGATGGACCCAAGAGTTGTATATTGGGGAATCACTATGTATCTAATGATAATAAAAATCTGGCAACACATAATTATTGAATATGAAACACCCTACATAGGTCTAACCCATATGCAGAGGGGCTAGTGTTCATGCTGATTATTATATCTGGTCCGAGGATTCAATATTCAAGAGTTACTACATATCATGTGATTGTAGGAATCAATTTAAATGAATTTATTCCTAAATAATTATGTTTAGTGTCATCCAGTAAGGACGTAGACTCCCCAGCATGGGAGGGTAATTTTCCAATGAGGCCTAAGAATGGAGATCTGGGAATCACTACATATCTTGTAATGATATAATCAAGACACAAATAGTTTAGAGTGGATTTTTGGTGGGATACCAACACCAATTATAATGGTCCTATCAAGCGAGGTCTAAGTAAAATCATAGTTTCATGTCATGCAAGTGACGCCAACCATGCATGTTAACATCATGAAGTGAGGGCTCGTGGTGTGCCTTTGAAGTTATTGCATCTAAGACCATATAAGACCTATCATGGACTGATATGGATTAGCCATATAGGGAGGCCTTTACCAAAATTCTTAAGATCACATGAGATATGCTCGATGTGAAAAATAAGGAATAGTAAAGGTTCCTAACACCATACAGAGGCAATTAGAGGAATGTAAATGAAAATTTTATATCATGTGGTGGTAGGATTGAGATATAGGATTTATGAATCCTTAAATATCTCACTGGTGTGAGAATTAATCCATACATAGTTTTGGAGAACTGTGTACTACAGTTTCATGCAAAGAAGAAATCAATCATGTAGTTTAACATCATACGATATGGACAAAGTTAACTTGACATGGAAAAGAATGAATTGCCATTGTCATGAAGTCCGATTTCATGTGACCGGGATGAATATATTATGGATGGACCTAATATTTTTGGGTCTGGGTGTCACTACATATCCTATAATAATAGTAATCAATACATTCATAATTCTTTGATGAGTAATACCCTATGTGGATCTAATTCACACATGAGAATAGTGGAAAATTAATTTTTATTTTGCACATATCTATCTTTTGTGAAATGAATCATGGATGAGACTATTCCTCTTTTGTATATTAATGCCATGTGGTGAGGATATATCACTTGTAGTCTTAACATCATGTATTAAGGATTTGTTTCTTATAGTTTGACATCATGTGGTTAGAACATACTATGTTGTTTATTTTAATATCTTTGTCCATATATATTATCCATATAGTTTAATGTCATTTTGTTTGAATGAGTTTCTCACTTTATAACATAATGTGTTTGAAATGTGCGAGGATTCGACAGTTTCTATGCTAAGTATTTCTTAAGAAAATTCACATTGGTGTAGTATGGATGTGTTCCCCATCCATTATGGCTAATAAGTATGATCTATTGTGATAGAACTTATTTATGGTATAAGGAAATTTTCATTTGGTTTCCTTATTCGGATCTTTCTTTCATGGTATAATTGTGGTTCTAAGAGCCAATATCATTTATCCATTAAAGAATGTTCATATTTGAGCCTTTTTTGGGGCTCATGTGATCACATTTTAATGGATTTTGAGGTTGTGAAATGTACACAATATTTTATAATCGAGTAATTCCAAATCATACAAACAATTTTGAGATTTCTCATCAGTTGATATGTTTCTGAAGATAGTTATTCATATCAAGGGAAACTTGACCTCTATAGGAAACACTACCTTGATTCTGTATGCTAAGGAATACATATTTTCTTATGTAGCTCTACAAGTGGTGGTATGATGGGCCCAAAAATCATAGAGGATTTTTTTCATCCAGGACTTCTTGTCTTCATTCACCATCTTGGGGAGTATATTTTACATAGTCTTATTGATGGTCTCTAGTTTTTCATATTCCTCTACATGATAGTGGGATGAATGGTTATACTCCATTCATTACTATGGTTCAATTTCTTTAACTCTATTGAATAGAAGATGGTGATGTTTTCTATCAGTATTGTGTGAGTGAATCTAACAATAGTGATGACATTAGACATTATGAAGTATATTATATTCTATATCTCTAATTCCATGAAGGGTATTTCCTCATCCCATTTTGAAAACAAGTAGGTAGCAGTAAGGATGTAATTAAACTACATGCATATGGATGGGGTATATGGTATGATTACCTCTATTACCCATACAGAAAATGGAAAAGAATATTTAGTTGTTTGTAGAAATTCTAGGGTTTGATGGATAATTTTTTCATGAATCTTACATTAATGACATTTAATTGTTAATTTCATATAGTCCTATATCATTTTCTGGTTGTAGTAACCTAGCCTTTCTGATTTGGTGAGAGGGCTTGGCGTAGATAGATGAGCACCTCAAGAGCATATATAGACATCTTCCATGAATGAAAGAATCTATTTATGATGAGGTTTCCATGAAAGAACCTTTTTTAGAGTTTGTTTTTATATTTTGGCCCAACCTAATTGTTAATATTCATTTCTCAGAGATGAACATTTTACCTTTCAACTTAGTCTTTTGAGAGGATCTCATTTTATAGATAATCCATTATGTGATCCATCCATCCAAATGATAATATCGGTTCATTACACTCTATGGATTTTGAATGAGGACGTGTTGGTATTGAATTATTATCTGGATACCGCTATGCTCGTGAGATAGATCCCTCCTAGTGTCTCATTCATGGTAAACCTATTGGTAGTTGGGTTGGAGGATATTTATCTTTGATGTATGAGGTTCAAAAGAGACTCACTATTTCTAGCTAGCTTCAGGGATTACCCATGGTGCTCTCAGGTGACTTTATTTTTTTATTTAGTGCCTACAGTTGGTATACAATGGACCATGGGTATGATAAGGCTTTTAATAAATGATTATTATTGAGAAATTTTCTTCTGTACATGTTTTATTTTGAATTTTTTTATGTAAATATGCATTTTTATTTTCCTCTTAATGTTATAGAATCGAATCTTTTTATTGGGTAAAATCATACTAGGATACGGCCCACACCCAACATTCACCTTTGGGTATACGTAAACCTTGTTAAATATGACTCTGGTAAAGGAAATATTTGTCATGATGATGGTTGATCTGGTTTCTAGACATCCATTTGTTTCAAGTGATGGTGGTGGGGAATTGAGGGTAATTATCCTCATGTCTAACAAAGGATTTTTGGGACTTTTTGGGGTTTTTATTTCATTTCAGTATTTTGGTTTTTAGTTAATGTTTTATAATTTCATTTTAAAATTTGAGTACCTTGTTTGGTAGTGTAAGCTGTTATGGATTGCTTTTCTATTTTTTTAATGATTATGGTTATACTCATGGGTGAAATAATTCAGAAAGTGTATTTGTGATACCTGGGAACTATTTTCTAGACCATGGGGATCGTGAATGCCCCTCGGTCCATGCCATGAATCGGGTCAAGTTTCAGGTTGCATGGCATCCCAAATTGGTTAAAGAAATAAATTATTTTCACACTTTTCAAAAATCCCATATTTATATATTTTATGATCTCATAATGTTTTAAATTTATTTTTATAGATATAGTGATACATAGAAGATCAATGGTGATTGGTCTTGATAAGGTTATTACCTCAAGTGAAGATGGATAAATAGTTTATTGATTTTTTTATGAAATATTCTATTTATTTAGGATTAAAAATCTTGAAATCTCTAAACCAAAAATATCATGGGGTATGAAAGTTATCAAATATTTAATTTTTGAGTATAAATGATATTATGGTTGAAATTGGATCATTTTTTTCAATATAAAATTCAGAAATGTAATGTTTCTGTTTATACCACCGGATCTAGGAGTGTGAGTGCATTAACCTCACAGGAGTCTTGCATAGTCATTTGTATTAAAAATAATTACTAAATTCTCACTTACAAGATCGTCATGATCTAGCTTATGGATTTCTATAGTGGATTTTGTTTACTTTCCACTCCACTTTCATTCATATTAGATAGATTCCCATATTTGAATCAGTTCACTCCCTATTGAATTTTATATAATATCAAGAGATATCAAGAATTTAATAATATATTGGAGGTGAATTTAATTTTTTACACACCCATTACATAATTAAAACCATACTTAAGTGTTCGACAATATCATAAAAACATTCATTATTTCATCATAGCTTAATTAACCCGAGGGAATAAAATTGGTTTTATAAAAATATCATTAAAAATAATTATCATAAACATTCAAATTAAAAGGAGTTTCTACTATCATAAAATAATATCCTTTGTGAATCAGAATAATTATTAAATAATTTTTACATAGATGGAAATTACATTTAATAAATAATTATAATATTATTTTAAACGAAATAAAAAAACTATATTTCATTCCATTTTTTTTTAAAAAATCCCCCAAATATTGGAATAGAATTTTCTTTACAAAAACATTGAATCTTTTAATGTAATATTAAAATAAATTCATAACATTGGGAAACTCCATTCATTAAGTAAACATTAAAAAATATTCTTCTCACTCTTTTATAAAAATTCAAATATAAACCATACATAAAACATTAAAAAGATTAATTTTTAAACCATTAGAATAATGTAAAATATGGTTGAAAATGTTTTCAAATAATTATTGGATAATATAAAGCAACATTCTTTAAAAAATATATAGAATATGGACTTAGATAAAAATTATCTTCGACCTAAAATAAAAAATTTGGGTGTTTTTACTTAAGAACATTTTTTCATTAATTTTAGTATCAAAGTGAGGGGAAATTGAAATAATATTTTAAAACCCATGAAATAATAATTGGATAAGAAAATATATGGGTTTTAGGATGGATAAATTATTCAATAACAAAAAATTTTATTTAAACATGAATAATCCCAATTAAAAATTATTATTCAACATAAACCCATACCTGGTGTCTTGATATGCATCATACATAATAAACCATCTTGTGTAATTAATGTTGATTTATTTTAAATATATATGATAAAAATATTCATACTTATATTACTATATATCATTACCTTGTAATTTCCAATCACACATTTATTAATAATTCATTATTAAAATCAATATTTGGTTGTTAATTATTGCACTTTTGAAGAATGATTGGGTTTAATGGTTATGGTCCTTACACAATGGTCCTTGATGAAGAACATTAATCTTTTTTAAATATATTATATAAATATTTTATACCTATTTAGAACAGTACATGTTAATATATGATTCAAAATGAAGTAAATCACTAAAATAAGGTGGTAGTCTACATATAGACATGGGTGATGTTTCATTTTTAAATTAAGGTAATGAAATAAATGTAGATAATAATTTAAAATTTAAGAATAATAATTATATCATAAATATAATATATGTTCAATAAATTAATCAATATAACCATCTATATGAGTTGGTTATGAAAAATAAAACTTGTTACGTCATTAAATGGTAGTCCATACATACATAAGATAGACACATTAATTTCCCATTGGATGGATGTGAGATAGATAATTATAATTACATCATAAAAAAATTTCAATATATAGAAACCCCAAGATTGAATAACCTAAGAACATTTGGAAGTCCCTATGTTATCAAATTAAAATGTGGGAATCATGGGATGTTTGATCAAAGAGGTGTAGATGGTATCATCCTTGGAAACCAACATAATGGTAATTGATATGGGTGTTATAACAAGGAAAATGAAAATATTGTGGATTTTGGATATGTAAAAGTACTGAAATTTTTTTGAAGAAAACTTCACTGTCAAGTTTAGATATAAGAGAGACTGAAGATGAAGTTGTTACTATTAAACAACACAACAAATTTTATGATATAAGTTACTGTGTAGAAACAATTATAGATGAAGATGTTGGTTCATCTATTTTAAGTGATCCGGGGAAATATAATTTATTTTATCCTAGGTTGAGATATAAGGTATAGGTTTAAAATAATATTGGTGATCAAAATAAAATCGGTTCCACCTAGAACAATATTAAGGAAAGTTTCACATACTTATTTGTATTCACAGGTTGAACCAATATATATTGAAGAATATTTGGATCATAAACAGTGTATTTATTCTATAAATTAAAAGTTATATCAGTTGAGAAGATTGATATATAGGAACTTGTTCCCAAACCAAAAGATAAGGATGTTATTAGAACAAAAATTAGTTTTTCGATATAATTCAAAGGAAAAAAGTTAATTTTTATGAAACAAAGAATAATTGGTTTGAAAATGATTCTTATAAAAGGAATCAATTTTTATGAGACAATTCCCCCAGTAGTAGTACTTGAAACCATCAGAATATTTATTTCTATTATAAAAAAATGTTGATATAGGATATTCCAAATGGATATTATGTCTAATTTTCTTAAAGTAGACATGGAAGAAGAGGTATGTATTGAGAAAACATGTGTATTATTTTATGGTAAAAATTAATTCCACATTTTCATATTAAATACTATGGTGTATGAGTTAAAACAAGATCCAACATCTTGGTATTCAAACCTGGAAACGTTTTTGAAAAAGTTGAATTTCAGAAAATAACAAGTCAAAAAGAAACTTCTATATAAAATAAAATAAATAAGGTTCCCTCATTGTAATTTATTATGTGGATTATATCCCTTGTAAATTGAATGAAAAATTAATGTGTGAAAACTTTGATGAGTAAAAGACAATGTAACTTGAAATGTCCATGCTGGGATAAATGAAATCGTTTTTAAGCTTAAAATTTTGTGAAAGGAATAAGAAAATTTTATATTTTAAATAGAAGTATGCTATGGTAAATTTGATGAAATTTGGAATCTAATATTCAAATCATATTCCTGCAACTATTTTAGTGGGAGGAATATTGAAAAAATATGGTCTGGAAAAATATGTTGATCCTAAGGAATTTAGGATATTGATTTGAAGTCTTTTATATCTAACAACTTTAAGTATATATATCATATATTTCATTTAAATTTGTTCTATATATCAAAGTGAACATAAATAATCTCATCTTATAGATATAAAAATAATTCATAGATATATTAAATGAACACTCAATTTCATATTGAAATATGACAACCTAACAAATATTAATTTGTTTGGTTACACATATGCAGATTGGGTAGTTTGATTAAATGATTGAATATCCATATCTACTAGATTTTTCATGTTGGTAGAAATATGTGTGAGTCAACATATAAATAATGGATTTTTAGTAACACTTCGTATTGTAGAATCCAAGTGTGTTTCTTCCGCTCAAACTATAATATAGTTAATATAGATGAAGATATAGTTGGAATTTTTTAGTTAATGTGATGTTTCCCCTTCTATTGGGACATGATAATCAAAGTGTAATAAATATCACTAATAATATAGTGAAACATTATCAATATAAAAAAATTGATATTAGATATCACTTCATAAAATAGAATGTGGAATGAAGGGAAGTAAATCTGGAGATTTGTTCTACAACAAAGAAAGTTACTGATAACTTCACTAAACTGTTGTCGAAGGAAACATTTCATAAGAGGATATTGATCAGGGGTGTATAACATAAATCTAGTCATGTATAAGTTATTTGATATCTATACCTACTATCATATTGTATTTTTATAGTGTTTTCAAATGGGGATAAAATATGTAACATAAATCTATTAATTTGTATGTGATTTTCCATTCAAGAAAGAGAATATATTTTGGGGGAGAATTTTGATGGGGTAACTTGTGAGTTTAGCAAGGGTTGAATGATTAAATAGTTTTTTGAAGTGGATGAAATATTTGTTCTTATATGTTGGAGTATTTTATTAGTATGTTTCAAAGATTTATATATCCAAAATAATTTTGAAAAGTTTCTCAAGAGAAATTTCTAAATCATTGCTTAGGGACAACATTTAATTATTGATTAAGGAATCTTTTTCCGGCACTTTTCCCACTCACACAGTCTTAGAATTGTTACATAACAATCCATTACATGTTTTTTAGTGATTTATGTTCCTTGGTTGAAAATAAAATCCAAATAGGGATATTATTGAGACCAGGTATATTTTAGGTGTTTTTTAAGATAAGTATGGTTATCGTGGAAGTTATGAGGACTTATCCTTCAACATCACATAATATTCATTTTTATGTTAATAATTCATTATCTTACTTTTTGGGAATATTTTATGGTTTATAGTTTTAGAGAATTAGGCCATAAATCATACATACCATACCTATATAATACAAAATGGTCACCTCTGATCAGTATCCATTTTTTCCATAATATGAATCCTTTGATAAAAAACATGATTTCCTTTCATGAAAAAACATAATGACTTTCAACATGACTTCTAATTTTTTTATTACCCGTCCTTACACCCTTTGGATTTTATTTATGAAATGTGGGATGAGAACAAAATATCTATAAGGGTTATAAAAATAATGAAAACCATTAGTCTGGTGAAAAACTAAAAACCCATGAAATGTTTACCTTTATATCAATTTTCATTGAGTGAAATAAATAAATCATTTTCACATAAAAAACAAAAATTCTTTTTTATAAAATTAAATAATTAAATTATATAGAAATAATATATAAATAATATTGGTATCTTGGTACATAATTATCTTTATCAATGTTACAAATTTAATAACCATACAGTCGACTTCCATACACATTGCATTGGAGGGATATCACGGACACACCAGTTCTTGGTTTATAATATAACCACCAATCCTTGGTTTTTAATATTACCTAAAATAATTATTTTATAATGTATCCACCTATTCTTGTTTTATAATATAATCATATTTCAATATCAACAATTTCTTGGAACCCCAGCATAATCAAAACTCATAAAATCATTTTTTAACATCACACTCATAACATATTCTATTCACCCATAATAAAAAATTTTCATTGTTAAAATATACATGCATTTTAAAAATCAAATTTTAATTCCAAAATACCCAAAAAGTAAAATAATTTTTTTTAATTGAAGAAAACATGAATTATTACAAAGGAATCCAAAATAAAATAATGACCACAATGGTGGAGAAGTTGTTCTCACCGTATATGTAAACTATAGAACATTCCTTTTGTTGTGTTTAGAAATGTTCCATATAAAACATAGAAATATATTCCTTTTTAAAACCTTTCAAATAAGGATAAAAAGTTAAATAAAATGTAATTTATAAATATTTTATTTCCTGATAAAAACATTCATAAAATCACCTTAAAAACATGGAAATGGAAATTGAGACGAAGTCTCTTACCTTTGGTTTGATTCGTCGTGTATGTTCTTTATATTCTAGAATAATAAAATCATGTAAATTATTTACTTACTTAAGAAAATTTTAAAATTTTATTATTCCTTTTATTTCAATTATTACGATGTTATATATGATTAATCAATCAATTAGGGTTATGTTAGAGTTTTGACCTTATTCGGCTTATGTGTCAAAAATAATTATTGTAGGTTAACTGTGGGAAAAGTGGTCATTATTTAAAAATATAAAAAATTATAATCATGAAATAATTATCATATTAATACATCAATTATTATTTTAAAATAAATAATGAAAATGGTTCTAAAAATTAAATGTGTTACGATCATGAGGATGGTAGGTCAAATGTATGCATGAGTAACATTTCTATTTTCTAGTAATCATTATAGAAAGAAGGTATGTATAATTATTTTCATTAAATAATGATAATAATTTAATAAATAACATAATATTTATTTAAATATACTTATATAAATTACTCTAGTTATGTGGTGATGAAAAAAGAATCACATCGCTTCGTGGAGGTGGTAGTATACACGTATACAAATGACATTATCATTTTTAGTGTAAGAAATAAAATGATATATTATCATTTAGGAATGATAATTATTTCATGAATATAATTACAATTTCATGTATATCATATATATTAATTACAATTACCCTTATTATCTTTCATGTAAAATGCTAGTGAAAAATGAAACACATCGCTTCGAGAGGCGGTAGTTCATTGTACACATGTGCGATGTTATCGTATCCCACATTAAATGAAAAGTAAAAAAGTTATATGTGATATAATAACTAAAAAAGTATAAATATTTTACAAATGTCATATATATACATTAAATAGATTATTTTAATAAGACTTCATGGGTGATAACAGAAAACAGATGATATCGGTTCGGGATGTGGTAGCCTACTATACACATGTTTGGTGATTTTATATCATCTTTGATGAAAGACGAGATAGATTTAGGTTATGAAATTAATATAATAAAATATAATCATATGTTATATTATATATTTATTATATTATCATATTTTATAAATATTCTAATTAGGTGGAAGGAGAAATAAAACAAAATTATGTTGTTAGGAATTTTACCTCTTTTCATACCACCTCTTTAGGATTACCGCAAGGTATTCCTAGAATGAATTTATAAAAAAACAAAGGACTATAGGATGATTTTATGGATTTTTGGAATTGATTTGGTGAGTTTTTTTAAAAGGGTTTTAATGGGTGAATATGATAGGACAAGGATATGCCTTTTATAAGTGAGGTGAGTGACAAACCTGTATGTTTTGAAATCAAAAAGTTGTACCTATTCTTTTCACATTCCATAAGGGTAAAAAATTATGTATTAAAATTAATTATATATAATAATATCAAAATATGGCTATAAAATATGTTTTATAAAGACTTTAGGCCATTTTAACCCTTATAATTTTAATTTATGCCCCAATAAATCTGTTTATACCTTAATAGAAGTAATTAATTTTTACTCTTTTCACTATTAATTATAGTAAAAAAGTTATGTTTATCTTATTAGATAATATAATTTATGTTTAGTCAATATAATGAATCAATTTTATGAAATCCAATTCATATAGTTGGAAAAAATGAATTTAAAAAACTCCAAAGATGTGATGAAGAAATGGGTTTTCAAGAAGTTTATTTTTTCAGGGATAAGATTATTTTATATTAACTCTATGACTAATAATATTAATTATATGAATATATATTTATCTATATTATATAAATTTTATTTAATAAATTTATAATTATTTATTATAATAATAAAATAAAATGGACATACATTGGTCACTTAAAACATGTTTTAAAAAACCGTGTTTTTAAACCCAAAAAAACATATACAAAAATTCAATATAAAGTTGATTCATAATTAATTAGATTAAATATAAATAAATAATAACTATGTTACATTAAATTATATTAAAATCTTATTTATCCTTTTTAAAATACATTAATTACTTAATTAATTGAAAAGAAATATTTTTTACCAAAAATTGATATTTTTCTATATTCACTGAAAAATAAATATTTTTTGAAAAATACCTAATTTTTACCCTGTATTAATTTTTATATGGTGATTTAAAAATTATATTCCTTTTAAAAAAACTTAATATTATAATATTTATATATTAAACATTCAAATAAAACGGTGTGAGAAAAGATTTTAGTTAAAACTATTATATTTTTTATTTAAAGATTAATTAAAATTTTTCTAATGAATAATATCATAACAGTTATTTATTCTATTATTACCTTGGATATTATAGAATAATTATCTATTAATTGTTTTATTTTTTTGTTAAAAATAAATTACTTAACCTTTTTCAAGCCTTCCTTAGAAATTTTATGGATGGAGTCCAACAGACCAAGTTAATTGGATAAAGTCCAACAGACTGAAGTGATTAAACCGAGTGTGGCACTAAATGTTTATCCATTTATGCTCACATTTATAATAGAAATGGATATTTTATAAATTAAAACTATGATATTATTTTCTTATCATCAATGTTCAAAACATCATGTTTGTACAAATATATTCATGATTCTATATAAGGTTTGTTATTTAAAGAGCATGGTGGAACTGTAGTTCTCGGATAAAAAATGTGTTGTGAAGTTGAAATCAAATTTTTAATGGATAGAAAATTATGAGTTTATTCAAACAAACTTTTTTAGTTTATAATATAAAGGCTTTTTAATGATCAAACATAGATTTTATAACTAAGTAATCAGATATAGAAAACATGTGAAGATATTTGGACAAATAAATTCCTAAGGAAATGAAGAATTTTCATCTACGATGATACTTCGTTGAAAGGACTCGGTCATTTCATAATGCATAATGATCGGGTAATTTCTTATGCTTTATGTCAGTTCAAACCTCATGAGTTAAATTTCTCAGCACATGATATATAATTTACTACAATGGTTTTTTATTAAACATCTTGGAGGCATAATTTGGTTGTATTAAAGTTTGAAATATATACCGATCACAAAAAAATTATTTATATATTCACATAAAAAGAATTTAACATAAGATAGATAAGATTTTTAGAACTGATAAAGGATTATTATTGCATGATTAATTACCATTATAGAAAATTAATCAAAGTGGTTGATGCTTTGAACTGAAAAAATAATGCTACGTGAACTATGTTATGTTTGGAATGTTACCATTTGGTTAAATATTTGACAAATTGTTTACTAGAAGATTTCAATATAGTTATATCCTTGATTTTTTTAGGTATCAATGTAGTCGACATTGTTATAAGGAATTAAAAACAGT
The DNA here is from genome assembly GCA_963277665.1 of Viscum album. Taxonomy (NCBI): domain Eukaryota; kingdom Viridiplantae; phylum Streptophyta; class Magnoliopsida; order Santalales; family Viscaceae; genus Viscum; species Viscum album. The sequence continues at coordinate 1,696,678,245 of OY728138.1, read as the reverse complement.
TCTAGAGGATCAATCTTGGAATGAAATGGTATTATCCATTATTAAGAGTATTGTTGAAAATTTTAGTATTGATGGAGATATTGTTTTGTGAGTTAGAAAAATATTATAACTACCATGTGTTTCCTAATAAAAGAATGAGTTGTTGAGTGAATCTCATAATTCTCTATTTTCCATTCATCTACATCAATAAGATATATAGAGACCATAAAAATTATTATTAGTGGTATGGAATTAAAATAGATATTGATGTCTTCTACATGAATTTTTTATCATGTTAGTAGTATAAGTAAGAATTAAAATTACTGATGGGTATTCTTCAACCTTTTACACTATTAGAGGGGAAATAGGAAAATGTATTAATGGGTTTTGTGGTGGGATTATCAAAGACTTTATGAGGTCATAATTTAATTTGAGTTACTGTTGATCAATTATCTAAATCATATAATTTCATTCAATTTCAAGATATAATGTCTTTAGATAATATTTGTTGAGTTTGTCTAAAGGATATAGTTAGGTAATATGGACTTCCTCTCCACATTGTACCTAACTGTTATCATATGTTCCCATATAATATTTGCAATGAAATTTATAAATCATTGGATATTGAATTAAATTTTATTATACCTTTTTATCCTCAAACTGGGGATGATTATGAGTGGGTGATTAAGACCACTAATAATATTATTCATTCCTATTTAATATATTATAAAGGAATTTAGGATCAATAAATTTCTATAGATGAGTTTTCTTATAAAATCAGTTTTCATTCTAGCAAACAGTTGGAACAGTTTAAGGAATTGTATGGTAAGGGATGTTGAACACCACATTTTGGGATGAATTATGAGAAATGAAGTTTATGGGACTATAGATAATAAAGTAAATGGGTGATAATGTGTATTTTATTTTGTAATATATGAGAATGGATTAGAGTAAGTTGCAAAGTTATGCAGATATTCAGAGGGAAAGTATTTCTCTTGAGGTAGGTGATAATTGTTTTCTTAAGGAATATCCATGAAAAATTCCTATTTTATTTGGTTAAAATGGAGTGATAAGTTCATATTACATTGGACCATATGAGATCCTAGATAAATCCAGATCAGTTATCTACTGAGTGGATTTACCCCTCGATTTTATTATCCGTACACAAAATCTATCATGTTTCGATGTTATGAAAATAAGTTTAGATTAGTATCACGTTTTGATACCTCACTTAGTGTAGTTGGAAGTGATATTTCTTATAGGGAATAGCCAATTTCAATTATGGTACAGAGATAGCATGTGTTTCAAAAGTTGGGGATTCACTGGGATATGATTTTATGGAAAACATGTATGGCTGAAGTGGCAACATGGGAATCTGAAAATACATGAGAGAAAGATAATTGAAATTGTTTAATAAGTGAAAAAAATTATGACGACACAATTTCCAAAATGGAGGAAGAATATAACAACCTATTTAATAATATAATAAATTACGTTCATTATTTTATTCATCAGAAAAATAATAATTAATTTTAAATCAAACAGAAAAATGTTTTATCTACCCTCCATTATTATAAGGTCTAATTTAAAATTTTAATTTCCAAATTTTATAATTTTATTTTAAAAAATGAATTTAATATTTAAAATAATAATATAAAAATTTAATTAGGGTGAAATTTTATGATTTTTAAATAATATTTATTTTCTACGGAATACTTAAAAACACATATTTAAAAAAAAGAATTTTCTTTTCAATAAATTAAGTTATTTAAAAGTAAAAGTAGTATTCAAATATTATTTAATGTAGAAAAAATATTATTTAGTTATATTTAATTAAATTTATTACTTTTTGATCAATGTTATATTTTATTTTTTAATAATATTTCTTGGGGGTTAAAAATTGGTTTTCTTGAAAAAACGTTTTAATGTGTTAAATGTTTCTTATTTTTAATTAATTAAAAAAATCCATAATGGGGAATGTTTTAAATAAAATTTATATATTATATGTTAACAAGTTTTAACATAGATTCATACAATGATTATTATTAGTCATATATTTAATATAAAATCATATATTTTTTGAAAATTACACTTCTTGAAAACCTGCTTTTTCATCGCGCCAAAGGGTTTTATTTTAAATTTATTTTTTCAACTTTTGTGAATTTAATCTAGTAAAATTTATTCATTATTTTTAATCATCATAATTTATATTATCTAATAAGTTCATATTAATTTTTTGACCATAGTTAATACTATAAATTGTAAAAAATAGTTACCAGGGATAAGGTCAAAATGGGTTTAATGGGTGTAAAACTAAAAAGGTAATGATTAGAATGACCTTAACACATGTCCAAAATATATTTAATTTCCATATTTTTACCTTATCATGTTTAAGCCTTGATATTACTATATTTGAGACACTTTTAGCATTTGAAAAACATTTTTAGACATTTTGTTATTAAAAAATTACAAGTGTGCCACTCACCCAACTTATAAATAGACACCCCCTCTAATATGGAATGATATAATATTACATTACTATTTTCCATATTTTTCACATATAAATGGAAATTTTATTCATTCATATGTAATTCCAACCGTCTCCAATATCAGAACAAAATTTATTTATCAAAACAATCTATTATGATGGGTTATAGAAATTTAATTGATGTGTAAGTATGATTTTTATATCATGATTATTATTATGGAGATGTTTAAATAGTAACCTATTTTACCATAATCAACCAAAAAAATTCATTTTGGAAATATAATCCAAATATTTTCAACACATCTAAATTAAACTTAATTAATTAGGTAATCATGTACAATGGGATAATAAGTGAAATATCACACCCCGACCTTGGGTAGTCAATTATTATATTCATTTCTTGATCTTGGAGATTTTTTGTGGAGGTTTGAGTTGATCCATGGTTTAAATTTTCTAATTTTTGAGATTGTGGGAGAATTTTTATTCATATGCACAGCCAAGGCACAGGTAGTGGAAACCGTGGAACCCAAACTCTGTAACTATGCAGAAGGTCATGCAGTTGTACTAAATCTACCTCATGGTTTTAGCATGGTCAGTCAAACTATGTCGGTTGTCCATGTGGTTGGTTTCTTCTAGGGTAGTGGCTACCACATAGTTTGGTAAACTGCGGGGCCAAACCGTGTGATTGGACCAGATCATTAAAACAAAAAAATACTAATCTCCATATTTACCCTAATTTTGATCCCCTCCACTTAGTTCATTTTTTAAAGAACAAAGGGATCCCCATATCCCCTCTCATTGGATCCTCCTCCTCTATAGAATCATATTTGATGTCCCAATGTATGTTTTTAGGGTTTTCCATTTCACTTCCTTCTCTCTCTTTCTCATCCCAATTTAAAGGGTTTTCTTGGTGTGTTATCCTATTGGTCAAACTCTAGGGTTAGTATTGGATAATATTAGTTGATTTCATTGTTGTTATGGTGTTTATACCATGTTTTAGGCTCAGTTCACCCTTCTCCCATAGTTTCATCACATTCTCACTCCTTCGATGTAGGTATCTCCATGAATTTCCTTTTGGATTCATTTAGTTGATGCTTGGGTCCTTTCAATTAATCTTTAGACATGATTTTCACCCTTATAATGCAGATAGTTAGTTTAATATGGTGTTTTCTTATTGATAAAAACAGCTAAAAATGGGTATTGAAGTGATTCTTCATATATTTCTTAGTGTATATGCACTAAATATATTTGATAAATTGTTAATTTGCCTTTACGGGTAATATTTAATGGTATTATGGTGTTTTCCCATTCAAACATTTTATGAAATTGGTTGGATTTTGGATATAGAATTGTTTTTTTTATTTGATAATTTTAGATAATGATGGTTGTTGTTAAATTTCATGGATGTATTATCATGGATCTTAAAAAGGACTGTTTATGATTTGAAACTATGTGAAATTATTGGGATATGTTTAGAGAGAAAGAAATGTTCTTAAACATTATTCTTAAATGGTTTCATGGACACATGGAGTGTTCCATTGAATGTTGGCACTTCCATGGGTGAATAGAGTGCACACATGGATGGGATTTCAAATGATTATGGCATTGAAAGTGGTTATCTCCTTGAACTTTGGTTTTCCAAATAGATTTATCATCCTTTCTTCCTTCCCTTTTTTCTAAAATGGCACCATGACTTCAAAATGGTAAAGCATTACTTAAAGTGTCATAGAATAATGACTCCATGTGTGTTCTTTGAAAACTTGGACCATTTTGATTTATATATTTAATATTGGTGTTTCTGTTGATTTTGGATATTAATGTAGAAGCGGTTTTGTAAAATTTATTTTGGTTTTAGAAGTGTAAGGCCCATTTATCACTTAAGATGTGTGGGGAGTTTTTTTAATCCTATAGGATTTTAAACTAATTAGAATCATTAAAATGTTTTTTTGAAATAGTTTTGAAAGCTTGTGTGATGTGATAGCGTGGTTGTCACTTATAAATTATTTACTATATGATTGGAAATCTTATTGGCCATTTCCCTATATGGGTTTTCCTATTGGGGTTGTCGGTGTCTAGTGTAGGAAAGTGTCATAACAGTAGGTAAGGTGAGTCATGTATGAGAGGGACTCCAACAAACACAGTGTGTTTTTACCATGGATTCCTAATAATATTTTTTATTATTGAGTGATAGTTGATTATAAACCCTGATTAAATGGGTTGGTACCCCCTAGATTAGCTAAGGGGCCACATGGGATGTGCCACTGTATTGGTTTGTTTATGGTGTCCAGTTGGTTATTTACTATGGGGCTTCATAATACATCGACTCTTGTTTCTATACTATGTATGTCTAGGGTCACTCTATAGATGATTATAAAATTCCCATGGTTACTATCTGTGTTTTCATCTTTACCTTCTACTGCATTTTTTTTTTATTCTACCTGTTTATTTTTCTGCGAAACATGGTACTATTTTGTACCAATTTTGGTGTGGTTTTAAGTTCCTAAATGGTAAACCATTTTTAAAATAGAGATATGGTGCGTATTGTTTTAAAAATAAATGCAGTTTTTTTATTAAAATGAAAAAACCTATTTTATAATTGTATTTCAAACTAATGTTAATTCACTGTGTTCAGGACATAAAACATATGGATTCTATAGTGGTTTTCTACTAATCTATTCAGCTCACACGAAATTTGTTCCATTCAATTTTAGTATACCCGAACTATTCTGTAGTTTTAGATTCCTGTTCAGGTTCTCTAGTTCGAGCCAGATCATGGAGAAATTCATTCTTGTGTAAGGTGGTGACATTGAGGTCCCATAGAGATCGAGTTTCCTTCGTTATGGTTGTATTTTTTTATAGTTTTATGTTTTTGTTTGGATCTGTTGTATTTGTATCTAGATAATTTGATGTATACATTATGATCAGTCATTGGTTATTTCTACATCCTCAGTTTATTTATTATAATTATTTGACCTATGTTTATTGGGCTTAAATCATTTCCACAGGTATTATATTTTATTCTTTGCACTATTTGTCATCCCATGGGGATCGATAAAACCCTTCGGTCCATACTATGGACCGGTTTGGATTTCCATTCTGATGGCTTCCCATCCTTATTCAGAAAACAATGGTATCAGAGGACGATCGTTATTATTTGTGGTGTTTTTTAGTCATAGATTAGGATGTTGAGAATCAAGAGGTAGGTATGGGAAGGACTTAATGAACCATTTCTCATTCTGATCCTCGAGTTTCCACGGATAGTTTGGGGTTTGATTTATTTTTTGGATTCATGATTGAAAATGCAGGCGATCTGGTGTTATGTCATAATCTAAAATTGAGTAGTAACCCATGTGGATCCTGAGTTCATAGTTTAATGTCCTCTTAGTTGTTATTTCCTATATGGGGCATGGCTCACTACCATGTCGTCAGGTTAAGCATAACTACTAGATCCGCCTTTCGGTGATTTGGCTTCAGTCACACTTCTTTTTGGTTTGGTTTGGTGTCAGTAAGATTTTAAAATAAAAATGGTATATGAAAAAGAAAAAATATTTCTTTCAGAAGGTTTTGAAATTGGAAAAATGGGTTTTATGTAAATATGTTTTGGATTGAAATTTTTTTCAATTCTCAATTATTGATAATCAAATGGTAAGGATGGCCCTTGGTACTCTATATTAATGTTATTATATGTGTGGGTATGTGTGGAAGGTGCATGTTGGAAAATGTGGATTGGAAAGGATGAACACATGTGTGATAGTTCATAGGGTTTCATAGGTGTGCATTTGGAATCAAAGGCTTGACCTTGTTTTTATAATGTGATTTAGACAGAGTGAAATGTTTTCAAAAATCAAATTTTTGTTTAATAATGTGGGTTTTGTTTTGTGAAAAGTGGATTTTGTGTTTAGATAGTGGTCATGGAGAATAATTTTTTGAAATTGAATATAAATGGTGGATTTTTAAAATGGGATTTTTGGTTATGCTTATATGTGTTTTTCATGCCAGCCTATTGTTTTCCCTTGAGATTTTATTTCGAGTTGTACTTCAGTTTGATGGTGATTTTGGTCTTGTGTTTCTTTTTGTGGTTAGAAAATGACACCTAGGATGGTCTCCAATTTCTATAATGTGACATTACCAGTTTTAGATTATTATTGAGTGTTGCTTATTCTTCATGGTGATTGAGGTCCGTTAGAGGCAGTGGATTGGCTTTAGAAGGTAGATCATATCTTCAGATTTTTGGGAACGCTTGAAGCAGTTAGATGTCATGTTGTTATGGGTTATTTAAAAGGTGTAGCTTTGGAATAATGGTATTTGTTTTCCCCTCCTTCAATGAAAGTTGGGATAAAGTGGTATTTCTTTATTTCTTTATTTTTTCGATGGTTTATACCTGAGGAAATGAGGAGAAGGAAAGAGGAAGAGATCATGGGTATTCAGTAATTCCAGCAGATGGTGAAGGCTTTTATTGACCAATTCAAGGAGTTGGTTCCCTTTTCTTCGGGGGTGGTATCACATTATCTCATAGTGAATTACCTTTTTATTGGGGTTCTTTATACATAGATCAATAAATTAGTAATATCCAACAAGGATCTTCATTTAGAGAATTTAGCGGGTGAAGTGTTTTTACATGAGTTGGTTTCCAGACTTCAAGTTAGAAATCCAGTACCTCTTGTCGCTCATAATGGTTCCCCACCAGGCGTGGAGTGCATGCCAGATGAATAAGACTCTAAGGAGTCTCCTTAATTGGTTTTGGATTCTAATTTTCCAGACCATTCACTTGTGTTCCACCAGTGTGGCCGGTTCAGGTATCCAAATCCTTCATGTAACATCCCTTTGAAGACCTACCAACATTATGGTTGTTTCGGTCATCTGGGGAAGTATTATAGGAAGTGTCACCCGAATAATACATTTCTATTAGAAGATGTTAGTTCATTAATATGATGAAGGAGATTCTTCATCCATCCAGGTTCCATCCACATTCCTTAGAGTGAATAATACACACAATCATGAGTTATCATGGGTGTGTGAATCCTTGGCCCAGTTTCTTTCCCCATGTTCGGGTGGAATCATTTAATGTTTTCTTGTCATAGTTTTTTATGCGGTTTTGAGTTAATATTTATACTCAAAAAGTATCATGGACTTGGTGTTTCATTATCTTAGTTTTTTTGTTCTTCTAAATGAGGCTTCTAGATTTTTTTTCTTTGAGAATGTTTGGCCCTTATATGGGTTAGTTTCTATATTAGTTGTGTTCGTTTGGATATGTAAGTGCCTGTTGAAATTGATGTTTTTTGTTTGTGCTTGGTTTCATTGTTTTTATTTTCATTGGTATATCCCCTCATGTTATGGGATTTTACTAGTATAAGAAATTCTCGTTATTGGTGGTGTACTGCTCATATGGTGTGGTGATGCTATGGTGTTTTGTTTTGTATTGGGTGTTCATGATCTGAATGGTGTTGGGAGATTTAAAGTTTCCATGTAGGTACCATCCTGATGGATTTTTAAATGTTTTTATTATTATTTGAGTTCCTATAGTGGAGGGAACCCTCTCATGTTCTACCATTAACTTATGTTCCTTTATTTTCTCTGAAATCATTAGAATGTAGCTTTTATAGAAAAAGGTCACCCTAAAGATCATGGTTTCTCTCGATTTTGATCGGATATGGATTCAAATTTGATTATAATTTTTCAAGGTGAATTTATAAGGGTATAATGTTCTTGTTTTGGGGATAATTTTCAAACCCCAACCTTGGGTACTCCTTTATATTATTCCTTTCTGGATCATGGATCTTTTTTATTGAGGTTTGGGTTGATCCTAGTTGAAATTTTTGATTTTTTGGGAGTCTGGGTGTTTTTTAGCTTATGCATGGGCATCACACAATTAGTGGAAACCATGTGGCCTAGCCCAAGTTACTGAGTTTAATGTTCTAGAGTAAAGTATAAGATATCGCATGGTTTGAGCATGGTCAATCAAACCATGTGGGTTGGTCGTGCAGATAGTTCTTTCTTAGGATGTGGCTACCGCACGGTTGGTACACAGTTTGGTAAATAGTGTGGCCAAACCATGTGATCGGCCCAAATCGTGAAAACATAAAAATTCATATTCTACCCTCTCCCCCTTTTTACAGAAATTCATACCCCTCCTCATGGGTCATTTGTTTTCCATGAAGGGAGCCCCATATCCCCCACTCCTTTACTCCACCTCTTTCATGGATCCATCCATGATGTCCCAAGGTATGTTTTTAGTGTTTTTTCCATTTCTCCCCATCATATATCTCTCCCCCCTATATTTCAAGGGTTTTATTAGTGAGTTATCCTCTTTGATGAACACTAGGGTTAGGGTTGGATAATATTGGTAAATTTATTGGTTTTTAGTGTGTGTGTATCTTGTTTCAAGTTTAGTTCTTCCTTCTCATGGAGTTTTGTCGCATTCATAGTCTGTCGAGGTAGGTGTCTCCTTGATTTTCCTTTTCGATGCATTTATTTGATTTTTTGGTCCTTTCAATTAATTTTTAGACATGATTCACACCATTATAATGAACATCTCTAATTCAATATAGTGCTTTCTTGTTTATTGATATTTCTAAAATTGGTTTTGAAGTGATTCCTTAAATATGACTAAATATTTATGAAATAAATATGTTTGATAAATTGTTAATTGGTCTCTGAGGGAAAAATTGAGTGGTCATGTGGTGTTTTACCATTGAAACATTTTATTAATTTGGATTGATTTTGGATGTGGAATGTTTTTGTGTGATTAGGTAATTTTATAGATTTATGGTTATAGTGAAAAATTTTGGAAGGATTGTCATGGTTCTTAAGAAGGATTTCTTATTCTTTGCAACTTTGTAAAATTGTTGGGTTTTTTTTAGAGAGAAATCGATGTTATTGAAAAATATTTCTAAATAGTTTCATAGACACATGGAGTGTGCCATTGGATGTTGGCACATCCCTATGTTAATCAAGTGCATAGATATATGGGCTTCCAAATGATAATGTCATTGAATGTGGCTCTATCCCTGAACATTAGTTCTCTAAAAAGTTTTCTCATCCTTTCTTCCTCCACTTTTTTCTAAAATGTCCCCATGATTTACCAATTGTAAATTTTTGCTTTAAGTGGCTTAGAATAATGACTCCAAGGAGGTTCTTTAAAAACATGACCCGTTTGGATTTGTATATTTATGAGTGGTGTTTCAGTTGATTTTTTAAAATAATATGGTAGCATTTTTGTAAAATTTATTTTGGTTTTAGAAGTTTAATACCCATTTGGAACGTAAGATGTGTTGGGAGTTTTTTTAACCTATATGATGTGAAGTTGATTGGAATATTTATACTTTTTGGGGAAATAGTATTGAATGTTTTCATGATGTGACAACATTTTTGGATATTATAAATGATTTATTGTATTATGAGCACACCTATTATGGATTTCCATATATGGGTTATTTTATTGGTTGTGTTAGTGTTTGGGGAAGGAAAGTGCGGTGATGGAAGGTAACATGAGTCATGCATGTGAGGGCCTCTTACTTACAAAGTGGGATTTTACCATGGGTTCCTAAGCATCTTTTGGAGGATCGAGTGATGATTTATTATCAACCCCGATTAGATGGGTTAGTACCCCCTGGAATAGCTAAGAGGCCAAGTGGGATGTTCCACTATATTGGTTAGTTTAGGGTAGGAAATTTTTTATTGAATAGAGAGCTTGACTATACACTGATAGGTGGTTCCAAACCGAGTACGTGCATGGGTTTCTTTAGGGATTTCTAGGAAATTCCCATGGTTACTATTCATATTTTCATTTTTACCATCTACTACATGTATTTTCTTGTTTATTCTATATATTTATTTTTCTTCACATCCTGGTACAGTTGTTTCTATATTTTGGTATGGGTTTTAGTTTTTAAATGGTAACCCATTCTGAAAATAGATATGTGGTTCATGTTTTTTTTAAAATAATGGTGGTTTTGTTCATTAAAATGAAGAAACCGGTTTTTATAATTATATTTCAAACTACTATTAAGGGAATTTGTTCAGGAAAGAAAACGTATGGATTCTGTTATGGTTTCCTACTATGCTAATAAGTTGACACCATACTTGTGCCATTCAGTATCGGTAGACCCAAACTATTTTTAAGGATAAACTTCTTGTTCAGGTTCTCTAGTTCAAGCTGACTCTTGAAGTTGTTTAGTCTGGTGAATGGTGGTGACATTGAGGTCATATTGAGATCGAGTTCGATTCGTTCTGTTTGTGGTTTTTTTTTATATTTTTCAGTTTCATTTGTTTAGTTGTGTTTTTATATGGATCAGTTCGTGTATATATTTATTACTGTTCATTTTTTGTTGATGCGTGATTAGTTTTTTTAGTCTATTTATTTGATTTGGGTAATTGGGATGAAATCATTACCACTTGGATTATATTTGATGCCCGACAATGGTTTTTATCTTGTAGGGATCAAGAATTCCCTTTAAACGATGTACCGGATCAGGTCAGATGTCAGGTTGGATGGTTTCCCAGCATGGTTCATGACATGAAATAAATGAAATGATAAAATTGAAAAATATTCTTAAGAAATTAAATAATTATCACAACTTTTTTGTTAAGGAAGATAACTAATGTGTGTGTGGAGTCAGACTCAAGGTAAGGGAATGTTTCTCAATCTCCTTTCAATGATTCATAGTTTGATTTTATGAACCAATGTTGTTTTATGAGGTTGATATAAAACCCATATAACATGTTTTTTCATAAGAAATATCACCAACATGGTATGAACAAAATGGTCCAATGATAACTGAATAGTCAATCCTTTTTATCATTTAATGGAGATTCTGAATTTAAATGATTTCATGTTGGGTTCACCATTTGTGTTTTACAGGAATGTGGGTTTTTGGTAAATCGTGATGGTTTATTGTGAGGGGTTTGTATGTGATTCACAATCCATCGAATTAGGTCAACATTTTCATTCTTTCACAAAAACACCCAATGACTCCCACATCAATAACTGAGTATGGTCTTATTTTCTCATGGAATGTAGTTAATTGGGGTTTTAGACCCAACGATGCTTAGGAAATCACATTGATTAATAGGATGGGAGGTTGGTATCATCACACCCTTTAGTTGGAATTTTTTTCCACTCATAGACTCTCTAATAAAATTAAGATATGTTCATTAATCTCTTGTTAGTACCGATATAGGACCGGTTACCATAAAAAATGATCAATCATTGATACATTCCAGGTGTAAAGGGTCTCTATTAATGAGTCTATCTATATATATATATATATATTTGACATTAATCATTCATTTCTTATTAATGGGTAGATTCTTATATTTTAAATCTGAATAATTGGGCACTCCGTAGTTTACTATCATCTAGAGAGGTGATTAATATATCGAGGATGGAATTGAAACTTTAAGAGGTGTCATATGTATCCTATCTATAGTATGAATCAAACCATACATATTTCTTTGAACTAGTTTAGTTTAACATTATTTTTATAGGACATATATAAGGGCAATTATGCTCTAGGTGTTGAGCTTGAGCCTTAGAGAGGCATCCTTTGTATCCTGGTTATTTCCAGATTCAGATTCATTGTAGTTTGATCACCCCCTAAAACAAACGACGAGGTGGGTGCCTATATATTAGTAAAATCATATTATTTCACTGAACATGTCTTACACACTGAGGATTCTTTTCCCAGAGATATTCATAATGAAAATTATATAAATATTGAAAACTCTTAAGACAACTTGATCCATGGTCAGTGTGGGAAATAAGGGATAATAATTAATTTTTCTCACTACATATAGATGTGGTAATTATGCACTAGGAATCCCTTTTTATGTTTAAAATGGAGCTTGGGCCTTAGGAATGTGTCTTAAATATCCACATTATAGAAAGAATCTGAGTAATCATATTTGAATTATCATCTTAATCTGTTGGTGGATAAGAAAAAGGGAAGTTCCCTTGGGAGATATTGGGTCTTAATTGTTAGAATGCTTGGTACATTGGGGTACCTACATCGATTTGGATCATATTTTAGCTCAAGACCTAGGTAGGAGTCCTATGTATCTTAGTTATATCAAGAATCAAAGTTCTCATAGTTTAGTTGGATTGGGTCTTTCACATTAAGGTCTCGGTTATATATCCATTGGACTTTATCATGTCCTACAATGTTTTCATGACACGATCTTTATTTTCTACATGGAATGTTCTGATTGTCTACCTAAAATGTATTTGGATGTCTGTATGACTTGTTTGAGGATGTCTACAGATGTTATGGATACCTAATCAACATTCTAAGGACAATCACATAATCTAGTTTACTTTCCCAATGACATCACATAATCTGAATTACATTTTATTAGTACATCACATTATCATGGATAAAATTCCCAGAGGGTGTCCCATGAACTAGGATGACTTTTCCAAAGGACATCATGAGAACTACAAAACTTGTCTTGTGGGCATCACATGATCCTACCTGAATTTTCGGGTGGAAATTTCTAGACTCAGTTGGCCGGTCTAGAAGGTATCATATGATCCATGATGACTTTTCCATAGAACATAACAATACTAGGAAGGAATGTCTTTGTGAAATCATGATCCATAGATGAAATTCATTGGTGTCTCCTCATAGAATGTGTGAAATGTCTCGGGTATATCACAAGAATCGATCGGTAAGCCCAAAAGACTTCATAAGACTTGGGTGGAATGACTAGAGGGTGTCATTTGAATTTCTTGACATGTAAAAGGGATGTTGTTTGATCAAAATTACATGTTTAGAGAGTGCCTCATTACTGGGGAGACATGTCCTAGCATTTTCACATGATTTTGATGGGTCATGTGAAGTGAATGTGGACCCGCATATCCATATTCACATAAGTCTCCCATTTTTTTATCCTGGCCTTTATTTCATGTGTTCCTTGAGTTTTTTTCATTGTCTGTTTTTTTAGGTTTCACCTAACCCTGTCAACATGTGGTACCTCCTTTTAATAATATGTCAGACGCACCATAAGTCATCTTCATGATCTATAGAGTGATCATTCAAGGAGTATACTCAAAATGTGTGATCACATAGGTCATTCCTTATGTTTTAACTAGTGGAATAACTTTCATTCATGTTACCTTCTTCTCTAAGAAGTCCTTTCCTAAACTCTCAACATTCTCATTGTGTCTTTATCTGTCTCAGGTGTTTTTTAGTGGATTAATTTTTAGGCCCCTCTACCTTGTCGATATGTTTCCTTATGCGGCATTTATCTCACAAAAATGAGATAGAGTTGGTTGATGGATTCATGTATTAGAGGATTTAGAATATCATACTGTGGGTCATCCATGGCATCGTATAATAATTAGAGACAACAATAATGTTCCTCATTTTCCTTGTTTATTGGGACCCATCTTGATCAAAGGGATTTTTCCTTACCATGTTGAAATGTTGTGAAGATTTCATAAGGCTGGTAAATATGATTTTTGGTTTTGATGACTTCTTGATTCATGCGGAAATGATCTCGTGTGAATGAAGATGACTTGTCTGGAGACTTTTGCGAGATAAAGGTAGCATGCAAGGGGGCCTTCACAAGGTCTGGCTACCACATCAAGTGGGGCCTCATGTGATCAATGGTGATCACCTAGATTTTTTATCCCCATTCATGAGATTATCATCAAATATCCTCTTCATGAGAAACTTCCATCTTTCCCCTTTTTATTCCCTTATGTATTCTGTATGGATATGAGAAATCATATAGACATGCGATTGTTTTCTAAGATAATCACTCCACTTGTCTATAATGTTTCATGTGAAAAATAATGGATCTTATAACAATGCATGAGTAATTTCATTGAAAAAACATTTTCATGTACATGTATTTAGAGGGATAGTGCACAATCAAATGAATGTGTCTAAGACACTTTACCTGATGAGGGTAACATTTCATTAGGTTCTTATACAGTAAGGTGGAAATGGTACCGAGGCTTCATGAGATCTGGAGAACTGCATAATATTTTTTCATTAAAATATAAGGTCTCTATATTTTTCATATTTTTATCTTTTAGGTTATAAGGAGTTTTGGATTATTTTCATTTTCCAACCAATTGACAAGTCATGAAACCAGAAGAGATTTTCTAGTATCCTCCACACAATCATCAGAGTTTAACTAGGTGCCTTCAGAAGAACATGGAGTTTTGTAAAACAGTCTCTTCATGATCAAATTTGATCATACACTATGCATGATCCTTTCATATGACCTTATGATGGTCATGTGATCATGTGTCCTCTTAAATGTTGTGCAATCCACATGAGTTTTGGAAACCTTGTCATCATTTGTTTTGTTGAGAAAATAAAACCCATTGTTTAGGTATTTCATCCCATGTATATTTTTTATGCTCATTTAGAGGGTATCAACAAATTCTCACCCAAATATGAGCGATTTCTATAGGGACTACTGGTCATTTATAAGGATAGTAAAGTCCCACCTAAGTCCTTGGGGATACCTCTAATCAGTATCTTGGGTGATGTTTGGCCTTGTGGTTGATCCTTGGTATCCCAAGGAGTGACTTATTTATATGGATGAAAGTGAAGGTCATTTTACCAGATAATTCCACTCTAGATCTTTTTTCATTTCCCTCTTTCATGTGATCTATTTATAAGAACCCATTATAATATTGTTTTCGTAATACTGTTATGTGAGGACTGATCGCAAGACCTTCTTACCAAGTCTTCCCAATGAGATCCATTTCTCTACATATGATTTTTCCCAACACTTGATCGAAAAAATGATAAATCAAATATAGAAAATTTGATTATCCTTGGACTAAGTCCTTAGTAGTATTCATTTCTTGTAGGTTTCATATAATCTAATAGTTTGATCATATGATCACTCAATAATCAAGGGGCTTACGTGACAATCTCACAGTCACATGATCGTGAGTCATATGATAGGTTGGTCCATAGAGATATGGATTGTGGGTCATATAGTTTATTATATCTCAATGGGTCAAGTGTTTTGTGGTACCTATGAAAGTTCCTCCCATCATAAGATCCCTAATTGTTCATATGATGCATGTGATTCTTCCAGAGTCATGCACCTAATTAAAGAATTTTATCATTCCCGATATGTTCTTATTTCTTTTAAACTATTGGTCTCCATCTCCGATCACAATTCTTCCACCATTTCTAACCATAGTTCTATGATTTTTTGGAACCATAATTTTGATCATCAATAACTTGTGTGTTCACACAATTAAGTTATGAAAAGGTTTATCTCATCCAAACTCCAGAGCAACATCATATCAAATCGAATTCCCTTGTACAGATTTATGCTTCTTGATGATGCTTATATTACCTTGCCTAACCATAATATTTCATCTTTCAAGTTATCCTCTTTCCTATATAGTGTTCATGTGATGATTTTTGAAGTCGGTCAGTTTGTCATGGTATGGTCATAGGGATTTTCTTATGTTTTGGAAAGATCCCCTCTGAGTTTAAACAGTTGTAATTTTATCCACCATCCTATTTCACAAAGTTATTTGGGAATATTATCCTCCTCCTTGAATGATCTAAGAATTGGGTGAATCTAAAAATTGGATATGTGACCGAGTGTAAATTTTTCTAATGACTGGGAGTGGAATTCTTGGGTGGGATAAAGATTCTCATATTTTCCCAATCAACAACACAATATTTTCCTCAACAAGACTATATAGATTTCCTTTTTTATCTTTAAACATAATTATGATATCATAGAGAAATGATTAGAGTCATTTCCCCTGGAACTAACTCATTCCATCTCTCCCATGGTGATACAGTAATTTTCCTTTAGTATATCTATCAATTGGATGGGATATCACACCTTTGGGAGATATATGATAAGTTCTTTCCTAGTACGTATGTCTACGATAACCCCTTAAAAACTAAATCATTTCAAAAGTACATTATCAATTTCCTGATAGGTAAGAAAAGGAGGGATATGAATATGCACGTACTCATCTCCTTTAAATACAAGATCAACATTTTTTTATTGTATCAGTGCTCTACCGACCACAATACACCATCACTAGTGGCTTTATTGGCATGTTTGTGATAGTTCTGCATCATATCGAGTAATATTGTAAGCTATATAATATTTTATATAGGGATATTTGTTGAGGCATCAGATATCTATAAGCCTAATGTTGGTTGGTTTCATGGACATGTTCTAAAATTGGTGATTTTCCATGGATGGGGATACTAGCTTAGGAATCTGAGATGGAACTCTATTAAGAGAATCTCGACT
This sequence comes from Viscum album, assembly GCA_963277665.1. NCBI lineage: Eukaryota > Viridiplantae > Streptophyta > Magnoliopsida > Santalales > Viscaceae > Viscum > Viscum album. The sequence goes on along the minus strand of OY728138.1, from coordinate 1,696,661,522 downwards.
AGATGAGGAGATAACTCTTAATATATCTATATGAACTCTTGAATGACTATTCTAGGTTCTATGTTATATTCAATAGGGAAACGTCCCTTATTGGATTGGAAGTCCTTTTTGGTTTTTCTTTTTATGGATAGGGTATAATTTTCACCAGTATATATACCACAACACTATCAGGATACATGGTTCCTCCTTCCACCCCTATATACATAAAATTTATGGGATCAAGGAAATTTCATTAGGACCTGATGATGTTACCAACATGCTGGTCCATTTTGATCATTTCCACTTCATGAGTTAACCTACACCAACTGGTCTAATCTGTGATAATGGTAGTGGTTCCTTATGTGGGATTGGGTTCTCACAGATCATGTGGATGAGTTGGTTATATCTGAACCATATGACCCATATTGGTTTGTCCTCCAATTTCTTTTTCTTCAAAGGGTTTCACCCCTCCCTTCAGCTAGCTTGTAGAAAGAAAGAAATATCAAGATTACCTACCAATTTTGGCTCATATTAGGACATGAGGTTACAAACTCTAAGATTGTCTATCATGACCTGTCCCCCGAGGCTCGTGTCGTAACTACCCAAAGCCCACCTTTCATAGGCTAGTGGATAGAGACTAATACCAAAAGGATATTCCCTCAAACAGGATGTCATTGCCTTTGATCTTGTACAAACACATGGTCCAAGAACACAACAAGAAGAAACATTGAAGTAAACTGATGTAGTAAAAAGAGTGTTGAAAGTAAAAAAGGGGCCGGAATACAAGAACAACTATAAAAGATCAAGTACAACTGAAAGTACAATATAACTAAATGAAAAAGGGAAATAGCTACCGGGTCATCCTCCAAGGTTCCTACATAAATGGTAGGTACAGATCGCCTCCTCAGCACTCCACGTCTTTCCGTCTCCTCCACGTACCCCTAGGTCCTAGGTCCCTTCAAACCTCAGATCAGTTGCTCGTCATCTGCACAAGACACAACAAGGTGCGGGTGAAGTCCATATAGGGCTGAGTATAAAAATACTCAGTAGGGACCCTGAGACCCCGAAGGTCTCCTAGAATTCCACAATGAAAAACCAAATGGTTACACCACGAAGGTAAAGTACCACACATGTAATGTATCACATATCATAACCTCAATCACAAGAAAAAAGTAAGGACAATTCACAACCAGATGTATTCTGGGGTAGTAATAAGTAACATCCCCATTCACATCATTGAAAACCTTGGCTATTGGAGAACTCCTACTCTATCAAGTATAGTGGGTCTGCCATGTCACACTTAGGTGCTTCCCACTAACCTCCAACTGTTGAGGTACTCCTCTTCGTCGCATACCGTGGGTCTGTCGGGTCACACATAACCACCCTCCCCCAACGTATCCTGCGAAGGTACTCCTCCCCATCACGTACCATAGCCACTCCCCACTTTGGATTACTGAGGTACTCCTCCCCATCGGATACTATGTTTGTTGAGTCACTCTAAGTAAAAAAGTCAGCAGTCGTCAGGTCTCAGCCAGTCGCAGGGTTCTCTACGTAGTGCGCTTGGTAGAACCACTCCACAAGACATAATTAATATATCAACCAGCATAATTTTTCACAAATAAGTATCCTAATTATCTTTCATTTCATAAGGGTTCCAATGCAACAAACAACACGTCAAGTAGACGCTCGTTCTGTGCATTATTGGCATTTCAGTGCCAAGGGCGCAGTTGGATTTGGGTGTGATCCAACCCAGCCATACTCCGAGTTTCTCCAAAACTCTAATGGAGTAAGGAAAAAGGATTTTATATCTTCACGGGTCCCAATTCCACATAAGGGTCATCAAATGGGTGTCTGGTTCTCAAGATAAAGTCCTTTGACTTTTTTTGGGCCCGGGTCTGGTCCGACCTAGTCGGACCCACCCGGCCTGACCCGGTTTGGGCTAGGCTAATGTCGATTTTGGCCCACAAGAGTGGAAGCCCATCCAAAATAGGGTGGCCTACAAGGGTCGGCCTAGCCCGCATGGGGAGGTGGCCCGCTAGGGCGGCGGCCTGGTCCGAGGGTGGTGGCCCACTGGGGCGGTGGCTTGTTCTGAGGGTGGTGGCCCGCTCCGAGGTTGGCGGCCTACTCCAAGGGCGGTGGCCTAACTCGAGGACGGAGTCCCACTCCGAGGGCGGTATCTCAGTCCATGGGTGGAGGCCTGGTGCAAGGGTGGTGGCTCGGTTCGATCCGACGCAGGAGGTGTAACCCCCCGGTCTCCCGGATTCCCAAACTTCCTGGAGGTCGTTCTGTTTGTGAAGCGTCTGTACCGCGTGGGTGCCGCTCAGTCGTCGCGGAACCCTCAAGAGGTGAGTTCAGCCTCTTTTTTAGCTTCAGTTGTGGCATCCATTTACCAACAGCGCAGCGGTTGCGCCGCCTCCATTCTCGCAACCAGCTGCCTCCTCCATTTGTCGCGGCTGACAAGCTGCGGCCCTCCTCCTGCAGAATTCGTTGACACACTCTCGGTCTTCCATGGAGTCTCATGGATAGAAAGGTATTGGAGGGTTTGGGTTGGGTTTGTTAGGCCTGTTCCCTCTATGTTATCTCATAAAATAGAGGTTAAAATGGGTTTAACACTTTCTTATTTTAAACAACAAACCAAACCTTTCATGGATACCCTATAACCACCTCCCGTAAAACAAATGAATCACGGATCAACCCATTAGTCATTTGACCCACATTCTTCATATAATTTCAAGAACAGAGAAGAGGGAATAAAAATAATTCAAAAAATAAATAACCCCCTACCTAGAAACTTCATAGAAATGTCTGCGCTTGAATGTGGATTGTGTTCTCTGTTCCCGCGACCGGCTCCCCAAGATGCCACTCGCACGTTGCCCTTTGGTTTGGTGTCATCTATACCCTCCCAATAGGTTGGATTCATCTTTTAAGGGTCTAGCATCACATTTTTCCTACTGCACTTCACTGGTTGGTGAAGCTCCTTGATACCCCTTCCCTTGTTCCATATATATAATAGAGGGGGAGGGTAAGTAATTCCATGGGGAAATAATGGGGCTCATTAATTAGGAAGATTCCCAATATCCCCAATTTCGTCATTACATAAGGTTGGAAGGTAAATCTGTTTAATGGATTGACACACCGTCAGCCCCATCCTTTAATTGGTTTGTTGGAGGTTTATGAAATAAAATAAAAAAATTATTTTATTTCATTTCTTTTAAAAATTATCAAAACATAACTTTTTCTCCAGACCTACTGAAGTAGATGAAAATCCTCCCTTACAATAATATGGGTGCTATAGATTAAATGGTTCCCTCTTATTTTTAATCCGAGGAACGATTCAAAATTTAGAAAACGCAGCTCACGCGTTTACTGAACGTACCCGAAAAAAAGTTCAGAAGTTCATTATGGGCACACCGGGCCTCTAAATCTTGTGCCCTCAATTTTCAAAGACTCGTAACAATTCCATATAATTAAAACCATTACATGGAAATCTGGTTCATTACATTCTCCCCACCTTTAGAGCTTTTCGTCCCAAAAATCAAGAACATATATTAAGAAAAAAATGGGGGTATTGAGCACGAATTTGAGCATCTTACTCCCATGTGCTCTCCTAGAGGTTCATGTGCTGCCAGTGAATGTGCACCAGAGGTATCGATGGCCCAAGAATGACCCCCTCCTATAGATCCTCAATATCTACCGGAACCTCCTTAAATGTCACCTCAGTGTCTTAGTCCAGCTCACCGTGGTCGATAACATGAGATTGGTCGTGCACGTATCTCCTCGGTTGGGATATGTGGAATACATCGTGTACCTTCTCCAATTGCGGTGGTAGTTCCAAGTGGTATGTCACCTTGCCTATCCTTCGAAGTATCAAAAATTTCTAGATAAACCTTGGTGATAACTTTCCACCTTGGAAAAATCTCTATAGTCCCCATCGAGGAGAGGCTCGCAAGAAAACGGGGTCCCCCTCCTGGAACTCCAAAGGTATCTGTCTTTTGTTAGCATATGACATCTTTAGGCTTTATATAGTCTTCATCCTCTCCTGGATGATCTTCACCTTCTCAGTGGTATCCCATACCGACTCTAGACCCATAAGTGCTGACTCCCCAGGGTCTGTCCAGTATAGAGGTGATCTGCATGGTCGGTCGTATAATGCCTCAAATAGAGCCATAACAATGGTGGGGTGATAATTGTTGTTGTAAGTGAACTCCACCAAGGGAATGTGATCCTCCCAACAGCAGCCAAAATCTATGACACATGCACGAAGCATTTCCTCTAGCGTCTGAATGGTCTGCTCCATCTGACCATCTGTCTGAGGATGAAAGGCGGTGCTGAAATGCAACTGAGTCTCGAATGCCTCCTGCAATACCTTACACAATTGGGATGTAAAATGTGTGTCACGGTCAGAGACAATTGTCGATGTCACCCCATGAAGTCTCACAATTTCATATACATTGATGTGTCCCAAACCCTCTACTGACCCCTGCTCTCTGATAGGTAGGAAGTGGGCCGACTTGGTGAGTCAGTCAATGATCAACCATATGGAATCATTTCCCCAGGACATACATGAAAGCCCAATCACAAACTCCATAGATATCCCATCCCACTTCCACTCTGTAACCTCTAGTGGTTGTTCTAAGCCTGCTGGTACCTGATGCTTGGCATTCACTTGCTGAAAAGTGACACATCGAGAAGTAAACTTCATTATGGCCTTATTCATCCATGGCCACCAGTGCTGGCACCAGAGGTCCTGGTACATCTTAGCCACTCCAGGATGTATCGCCAGAGGGGACATATGGAACTCCCTAAACACCTCCTCTTGTAGCACAGCTGGTACTATGGTACATCCTCCGAAGAGGACGACGTGCTCCCCACCATTAGAAAATCCATCTGGTGCCTTCCCTGAGGATATCGGAGAACGTCGGGCCTCACAGTCAGTGTCCCCAAGTTATGCCTCCCTGACTCACTGAAGGAGTAGGGGAGTGAAAATAATATACTAGAGATATGTTGTTCTATATCTATCTAGAAAGGATAACTACAACGCGACTATTTACTCTGTTTCCTCACTCATCAACTACAGACCAGACCTCCTGTGCAATGCATCTACTACCATGTTCCCCTTCCCAGGAGTATAGACTATCTCAAAGTCATAGTACAAAAGGAACTATATCCATCATCTTTATCTCATATTCAGGTCCTTTTGAGAGAAAATATACCTGAGACTCTTGTGATTAGATTAGACTGTAAAACGTTCACCCATCAAGTAATGCCGCACATCTTCAAGGCAAAGACCACTGCTACTAACTCTAGGTCATGGGTAGCATAGTTCTGCTCATGTTGTCTCAGCTATCGTGAACCATAAGCAATCACTGCTGACTCCTGCATCAAGAAACATACATGCTCTGTCCCTAATGTATCGCAGTAGACTACATACCCAGTGCCCTCCTATGGAAGCCTCTAGATAGGGGCACTCGTCAGTATCTTCCTCAGCTCCTGGAAACTCTATTGGCATCTCTCCATCCACAGGAAATGTTGACCCTTCTTTTTTAAAGATGGAAAAGGTGCTTCCACTCTAGAAAAGTAAGGCACGAATCTTCAGTAGTATCCATCCAACCCTAGGAAACTCCACACCTCCGACACACTATAGATTGGATCCCAATCTAGAAAACCCTCTATCTTTACTGGATCCAATAAAACTCTATCCTATGAGATAACGTGTCCCCAAAAGTGGAACTCTCATATCCAGAACTGGAACTTCGAGAGTTTATCAAAAATTTGGTTCTTTCAGAGTGTATCCAGAACTATCTATAGATGATAGGCATGCTCCACCTCCGTCTCCAAGTATATAAAGATGTCATCAATGAACACCACCATGAAGAGATTAAGGTACGGCTGAAAGATCATGTTCATGAGTCCCAATGAACACTGCTAGGGAATTGGTCACACCGAAAGTCATAAACAAGAACTCATAATGGCCATACTGACATCTGCAGGTCATCTTCTGCACATCCTCATCTCGTATCCTGAGTTGGTAGTTTCTTGATCATAGGTCTATCTTCGAAAACCAGCGAGATCCCTTCAGCAAATCGAAAAGATCATCAATCCTTATGAGTGGATATTTTTTCTTAACAGTCACCTGGTTTAGGCCCGATAGTCCACATAGAGTCTCAAACTCCCATCTGCCTTCTTGGCAAATAAAATTGGGGTTTCCCATGGAGAAACACTAGGTCTTATGAACCCCTTTCCCTGCAAGTCTTCCAACTATACACGTAAGTCATGATACTCCACGGGAGCCATATGATATGCTGATGTAGATATCAGTGTCGTCCTGGGCTATAGGTCGATGTAAAAGTCTACCACTCTGCGTGGTGGTAGTCATGGAACATCATCAGGAAAGACATCGGCATACCGGTCCACCCCTATAGGATAGCTCAGACTCTCAACATAAACTGCTCCAAGTGTAAGGCTATCCAACTGTTAGAAATTGACTTTAACCTCCTCCAGGTAAGTCCATCATGTGCTGAAAATGTTTCCTTCTAGCTAGTAAACAAAAACATGGTCTTGTCCGGGCAGACACACCGCACTTTGACCCTAATATAGTCAATCTGAGGTTAGACTGTGGATAACCATTCCATACCCAAGATGATGTCGTAAGGCCTCGACGTTGCTACTAGGAGATCCCAGCTGAAGCTCTCACCTCCTAGAGTAGCTCACACTGTCAGCACCAATGTGTAATCTTTGAATCTTCTCCCATAGAATTATCTATCCGTAAGGATCGAGCCAACGAATCCACTGGAATCTTTGTGCTCCGAACAAGGGTCCTGGAAATAAAACAGTGACTGGAACTGGTGTCTACAAGTACTATAGCTAAGGTAGAGTAAACATAGATCATACCTCAAATCATATTCAGAGCGTTTTGGTCATAGGCCTCATCTCCTTGGAGCTGAGACAGTCCATGTCCTCCTGCTCCCTGTGGTCGTTGTGGACCACCTATTTGTGGTGGCTGTAGAATCTCCAAACGCCGCCAACTGCCTACTGAACGACCAACTCTTATTCCACATCTTCCACCCTATGTACTTCCTCACTCTAACCTCTGCCTCTACCTTGGAAGTCCCTCGACTATCTGCTAGTCATCGGTATAGCGGGTTGGGTAGTCGCAATCCATATGACCTGCCTGATTCACGTGTAACATTACGTGTACCTTTCTCTTATTCCTCTACCTTTTGAGCCTCATACCTATGACCATGCATCCTGGAGTCGTCCACCATAAGGTCTTGTACACTTGGACCTCTGTGTCATCTGCCTACTTTTTCAATCTGCTACATGTCGTCTGGTTGTAGCTCTCGTTGTTGGTGCCTGCTAATCTAGAAAGTTCTCCACCAAAAGTTCTCACTCAAGCACCCTAGATAGTGTCAGAATGCTAATTAATACCATCGATGTAATGATATCCATCGAAGACCCTTCTCAAAGGTCCAGTCCATGAAGAAAGGGTCTTGTACCATGTCAGTGGAGTTGCGGGAGAGATTAGTGAACATCACTGAGTATTGGTCCACTTTCATGCTGCCCTCCTATAAGTATAGTAGCTCCTGTATACACACCAAAGACAAGGTTGGTGGGAAAAACTCTGCCCCTAAAAGGCCCTGGAAGTCTGTTCAGATGAGGGTCATCTCATCGTGTATCTAGAGAATTAGGCTCCACCATCTCCCTACTGCTTCTTGAAAAAGGATGGCTACCAAGATCAACATAAAATCTACTGGTGTCCCAACTAAGAAAAAAACTTTGGCCACAGCCTCCATCCATTCCTCAGCCGCCTATGGGTCTGTCTAACCTCGGAACCTCAGAGGCCTCTTCCACTGGAACTTGTGCAACATGCTCAGTTAGGGTACACCCTCTACTGGTGGGGCTGGTGGAAATGGTTGTCCAACGAGCAGTGGTGTTTCTGGTACACCACCCGATGGTGCTAGTGTCATAAGGGGGCCCTACACCGAGGCATCATTACTTGGTGGGCTATCATCGCACACTCTCTCAAGAAACCTAGGTCGCTATCTTTTTCATGGATAAAAGTTATACATGGTGAGATGACTCAAACAAATTAAAAGGAAAAACCATTCCAAAAACACACACAATTAGTGTTTTCATGAAATGAGTCGAAAATCAGAATTCAGGGTCCCGGTGTATGGAGATGCCGGCCACTGCACTAACACTGGACTGCCCAAACTGAAAACCAAACTCATAACACATAAAAATATTTGCACATATAAAATATCATATTCCTAGTTCTTTGGTAGTATATAACTCCTCTAATAACACTTTTTCACGATCCGTCCCTCGGGGCATGTGTCGTAACTACCACAAGCCCGCCTTCCATAGGCTAGGGGCTAGAGACTAGCACAGAAAGGCGTATTCCATAAAATGGGAAGGAATTTCCTTGAAACCCATACAAACACACTATCCGATAAAATAACAAGAAGCAACTATGAAGTAAACAGATGTAGTAAAAAGAGTGCTGAAAGTAAAAAGGATCTGGAATACAAGCCCAACTATAAAAGTACAAGTACGGCTGAATGTACAACACAACTAAAAGAAAAAGGGAAATAGCTATTGGGTCATCCTCCGAGGTTCCTACCTGAAGGGTGGGTATATATCACCTCCTCAGCCCTCCACGTCCATCTGTCACCTCCTCATACCACCAGGTCCTAGCTCCCTCAAACCTCAACCCAGCTGCTCGTCGTCTCCAGAAGACACAACAAGGTGCAGGAGAAGATCATGCGGGGGTGAGTATAATGATACTCAATAGGGAACCCGAGACCCCAATGGTCTCCTAGAATTCCACAAAGAAAAACCACAGGGTAACACAATGAAGGTAAAGTACCACACAGGTAATGTACCAGATAGCATAACCTCAATCACAAGCACAATGTAAAGATAGCTCAAACTAGAAATTATTCTAGGGTTATGAACAAGTAACATCCCCAGACACATCGTCAAATACCTTGGATGCTGGAGAACTCCTCTATCGGGTATAGTGGGCATTCCACATCACATAGAGGCACTTCCCACTAACCTTGAACTATTGAGGTACTCTTCCCCATCACGTAGCGTGGGTCTACCGGGTCACACAGATCTACCCTCCCCCAACATGACTTGATAAGGTATACCTTCCCATCACGTACCACGACCGGTCCCCACTGTGGCTTGTTGAGGTACTCCTCCACATCACGTATCATGGCCGTTGAGTCACTCTGAGTCAAAAATTTAGCAGTCATCTAGTCTTATCCATTCAGAGGGTTCTGTACGTAGTGTGGTTGGGAGAACCACTCCACAAGACAGAAGTTGTATATCAACAAGAAAGAAGTCTCACAAATAAGTAACTCGATGATCTTCCATGTCATAAGGGTTCCAACGCAATAGATGGTACATCAATTAGATGTCTGTTCTATGCGTTATCGGGATTTCAGTGTCGAGGGCCCCGTTGGATTTGGGTGCGATCCAACCTGGTCGTACTCCATGTTTCTATGAAATTCTAATGGAGTAAGGTAAAAGGCTCGTCTCTCTCTAAAGGTCCCAACACTATAGATGGTTTGTCAAATAGGCACCGGTTTTCAATAAAAGTTCCTTTGAGTGTTTCTGGGCCCAGTTGGGCTCGGTTCCTGTCCGACACGGCGCAACCCGGTCTGGGCTAGGCCGAGGTGAACTCGGTTCGTGGGGCCGATTTATGGTCCAGCCCATAAGAGGGGCGGCTGGAAAGTGCAGCCCAGCCAAAATAGGGTGTCCCGCAAGGGGCAGCCCGGCCCGTGTGGGTGGTGGCCCGCTAGGGCGGCGTCCCATAGGGACGGAGGCCCAATTTGAGGGTGGAAGTCCGGCTCGAGGGCGGTGACCTGCTGCGAGTTCAGCAGCCGAGTCCAAGGGTGGAGGCCCGGTGCGAGGGTGACAGCCCGATTTGATCTGACGTGGGCGTGTCTAACCCCCCGGTCTCTTGGATTCCCGAACGGCCCAGAGGCTGTTCACTTTTCAAAGATCTGGCACCGCATGGGCACTACTTGATCACCGCGGAACCCACTAGAGCCAGGTTTGGCCTCCACTGTAGCTTTGGTCGCGGATTCTGTTCGCTGGTGGCACAACGATAACACTAACTCCATTCCCAGAGTCGATCGTCGTGTCATCTGCCTCCTCCATTCTCTGTGGCTGACTAGTTGTGGCCCTCCTCTTACGGCATGTGTCGACACACTCACGGTCTTACATGGAGGCGCAAGTATAGAAAGATATCGGAGGGTTCGGGACGAGTTCCATAAGCCCACTCCAACCACATTAGCTGGTAAAATGGACGATAAAATGGGTTATACAATTTCTTGTATTAAACAAAAAACCAAAACCCCGCAAGGATATCCCATAACAACCTCCCATAAAACAAATGAATCACATATCAACCCGTTAGTCAGTTGGCATGCGTTCTTCAAATAATTTCAAGAATGGGGAAGAGGGAATAAAAAGAATGTACAAAAGAAATAACCCCTACCTAAAAACATCGGAGAAACATCCACGCTTGAAAGTGGATCGTGTTCTCCGTTCCTGTGACCGGCTCCCAAAGATGCCACTCCCACGTCGCTCTTTGGTTCGGTGTCGTATGTCACCTGCTGCTGGGTTGGATTCTTCTTCTAAGGTTCTGGTATCACGGTGTTCCTTCAGCACTTCGCTGCTTGGTGAAGCTCTTCAATACCCCTTCCCTAACTCCATATATATAGGAGAGGGGGAGGGTAAGTAACGGCGTGGGAAAATAATGGGACTCATTAATTATGAATCTTCCTACTTTCCCTAATGTCGTCATTACTTAAGGATAGTACGTCAAGCCATTTAATGGGTTGACACGCTGCCAACCCAACCATTTAATTGGTTCGATTGCTGGTTTATGAAATAAAATAAAAAAATTATTTCATTTCTTTTCTTTTGAAAAGTCGCAAATCATAACTTTTTATCCGGACCTAATATGGTCAAAGTAAAGCTTCGCTTAAGTGAATCTCATCGCTGTAGATTCAACGGTGCCCTCATATTTTTAATTCGATCAAAGGTTCAATAGTTAGAAAATGACACTCATGCATTTAATGACTATACCTAAAAAAAGTTCAGAAATTCATTCCGGGCACACCGGGCCTTAGAATCACGCACCGTCAATTTTTTCAAACTCATAATAATTCTATATAATTAAAAACATTACATGTAAATATGGGTCTTTACAATATCCTTCCACCATGCTCTTCTAAACATATTATTATTCTCATGATTTATTGGAAGCCTATCCAAGTGGTGTGTCGGATAGGCTAGTCTGTCATGCAGAAAACCCATTTACTTCACTCACCCCCTATTTTTAGAAATGATGGAGTTTATTCAAGACTCTAAAGAGACTTTAAGAAGGATTAATAATCCTAGTAATGACCATTACATTATTAGGTAATATTTTATTATGGAATGTGTCCCTTAGATACAATCAAATGATATTTTAGCCTTTGATATAATAAAACATGTGGATTCCTCTCTTGTTTCCTCATCAACCCATCCAATTGTCCCCCCTTATGATGCTCCAACTCAAGTAGATGCAGGGGATCAAAAGTGGTGCGAGATAATCTAGATGAATATTCACACCTTTATTACTGATACTCCCTAAGAGAAATTTCATGATAAAGAAGAACATCTTCATTAGTTATTTCATGATTTGTGTTTTGGTCGCTTTTAATTCTATCCATTATATAATATCACGTGGAAATTTATCCTAACACATAAATAGTTAGATACTATAGAGAGGTAATTTCATGATCTCTTTGATGATAATCCTCTGGATCGACCAATGGATAATTCTCAAATGTGTTTGAATAAAGTTATCAAATAATATCTGATTTGTACGCTCAAATGGATTCATTGACTACACAAATAGTGAGGCATGAGGATGTCATAGCTCACTCAAAGTTTGATCTCTTAGTGTAATCTATTAATTAATTAATACTCATCAAAGAGTTGGGGAGTTTTCTTATCATATCAGCACTCTTTTTCCTCATGTAAGAAGTAAAATAAGTGTTGTGGAGGCACATTAACGGTCAATCGATGCTTCTCGTAAAATTCTCACCAACATTGAAAATTCTCCTGATCAACTCTCACTATAGTCTAATCACTAATTATTTTTTATCAAATCATTAGGGAGGATCTAGAATGTGTAGTTTTATCCTTTTTGGTTACTTTTCAATGAATAAATCTTCTAAACATTATATTTTGTTCTATAGTTTTCTTCTATTAATATTCAAGAGGTGTATAACATTTCACTAATACGATGTTTCATGAATCTACAAATATACCCATCCTTCATACGATATCATGGATACATAAATACCTAGATTTAACTGTTTAAACCATAATTGTTTTTTATTGATAAATTATCATAAATTCCCACCAATATGAGATTCCCCATTAATGTATCTCCTCCAGTGATATTGATATTACCTGATTCTCAAAAAAAATGGATAAATTATTTTTTCCAAAGAGAGGACGACCTTTCTTTTTCTGAATTTAGTGGACTTATTGAGAATAGATTAATTTTTTCTAGGACCTTATGGTGGTCCCCACAAGATTTATATCTTTTTCATTTATGTAGCCCTAATTTTTTCATAAGATTTATATAGGGGAAGGATTTGTGGGCATATACTTTATTTTTTATCATGACTCCCTCTTATGGATTTTCAACTTGAAATGTTATATTCCTTTTCCATTTTATGAGTTCTCAATATTTTCTAGAACACACAAAGTTCATTTCCATTGTGTTGAGACCTAAATATTTCCTCATATTCCATTATCTATTTTTCAACATGTTGAGAATTCTGTCTCTTTTCATCTTGAAAACTAGCCTAGTGTTGTGTTGTGGTTTATGGTATTTAAGCTTGGACATTTTATTAATGGTAGTTTAGATTATTCTATCTCAAACTTATCCTATTGGTAATATACCATTCGAGATGTAATATTCTATGTGCATTTTAATTTCATGTGGTAAGGATATCTACTGTGAAATTTAATGTCATGTGATAAGGATATATTCTACGACATTTAACATCATGTGGTAAGGATGTATTATTTGAATTATAATTTCATGTGGTAAGTAAATCTTCCTTGCAGATTAACTTCATGTGGTAAGGAATTCTTCCGTGCAATTTAACATCATGCGGTAAGGAAATCTATTGTGTAGCTTAAGTTTATATGGTAAGGATGTAGATATTCTAGGTAGTTTTAATTCATTCTACCCGGACATCATTAGTGAACATGGAATAAGGGAATAAATTCCAAGGATTCTCAAAACACTCTGTGGTGATGAGTTCCACTATAGTGTTTCTAGGGCTCATGAGGATTCGAGTTTCTTTTCTGTAAGGATATGATGCCTCTGGTTGGTAGGTCAAATCCATTATGTGTCGCTATCTTGGTCAAAAAAAGGTGTCCATTATAATTTCCTAGGGTCATGAATTATTTTAGAGATGGTATGGGTGGGGGGAATAAATATAGGGAAGATGAGTCCACCTAGATAGTCGAAATAAGGGTTGAGTAATTTATAACCAAAAAATCACGAGTCAATGAATATAGAATGGAGAATATGTTTTGGGCAAGACCCATAACATCAAGAGGTGTCGAGTTCTTCCATAGTGTCATGATGGATCACAAGGATATAAGTTCCTTTTCTGAATGGAGGATACACCTCTGGTTGGTAGGTCGAAACCCCTATACATTGATAGCATGGTCAGAAATAGGTTCCCCCACATTTTTTGTGGGCCATGGAAGACTTTTGAAGACTCAATGGTCTGGAAGATAAAGTGGGAAGTAGAGAGTGTGTTATCCAGGAAGGGTTCTAGCACCCTTGGGTAGTTTATCTCTTAGTTGGGAAACATAGTCCCTACACCATGTGGTTTTGAATCTTGGAGTGTGGGCCATCAAAATGTTTGGGAATGGAGTGTTTCATCCTTCTTTAAGAAAGGGTACAAAATATAGTGGCTAAACATTTAGTATATTTAATCTTCTTAAATAATATAGTTATTGGGATTATAAATCATGTTCTAAAATTCTTAGGTCATGAGGATGATATGTGACAATCTCGTCAAGGATGACGCAAAACACCCTGAGGTTCTACATTATGCCAAGGTGATGTCACGACTCACAAGGATCATAAATCCCTTTTTTCAGGATAATTATTCATTTTGTTTATGACCATAGGCTCATATATTGGATACATATAGATACATGAATATTTAAAAAACGGTCTCTTGAATTTGGGTATCCATTTCCAAGGTCCATTGAAATTTTGTGGTGATCAGAGGCTCTCAAATCATAAAGTGTGATTTGTGGAAAATGTAAAATTCAAGATCGGTCTGAGCACCATAAAATTTGTATCAACATAAATAAAACCCGTTTTCATAATGAGAAAATGTGAAAAATCATTACTCCAACTTTTCCTTGCACCCGGGGGATCCAGTGAGCATGGATCTAATTTTACTATGGCCAAAAAGTGCAACCTAATGAGCTTTATTCCTTGTTTATTTACACTCTATCTTTATCCCAAACCCTTAAGATGATGATTTTAGTGAGCGAAGACTTCAATTTTACTCAGGAATCCTTGTGTGGGTTTCTAACCTAGAAATTGTTTATGTCTCTTTCACTAGTATTTTATAGTAATTTGATTTAGACCATAGAAGGATAAAGTTTAAGGTCGTACAACATTATGAAATGTGTATATAGTTGATGGTTATGAATGATATTGACCTATTATGAGTGGAATGTTTCAAAATATCCTAATCATGATATCTAGGGTTATGAGTACTCTAATATCCTTTTGAGTGGGATTTGAAAATGGTGTAAATCATGGTTCAAGGTTCTCAGGCCGTGAGTAATGATATTGGAAATTCATACTTGGGATAGTCCAAAAAACCTTAAGATGGTCGGTTCTGTCATGGTGACGTAAAGGATCACAAGGATTGGAAAGCCCCTATTACTATATAATGACTCATTTGGTATATGTCTAGAATCTCATATGTAGGATCCATGGGCATACATTCATAGTCAAACAAAGGGTCTCTCAAAACTCGATATCCTTTCTAAGGCCTGTGGAGGGTTTTTGGTGATATGATGTGATCAAATCATGAAGTGTGATTTATGGGATGAGGGGAATAAAAGTTGATGGAATAACCCAAAACTGTAGTTTACTAGGGTCCAGGATCTTGTTTTCCTATGATAAAGAATGATTACAGGTTATGACCTGCAAATGTTATCATCATGTAGTATAGATGTAATTTTCATGCAGTTTTAATGTCATGTGACCAGAACATTTTCTTTTAAATTTAACTTCATGTGGTAAGGATTTTTTATACATAGGTTTTCCCAATATGCAGTTAGGGGTGCATTTTTTCATTTTATATGTTGTGTATGAACCAAGGATGGGGTATTTGAGCATCTCTCCATATCCTATGACGATAAGAATCATTCCATATGTATTTATTTAATTAATGTTAAATGCATAGGTTTAACCATTATGTTGGGATGGGAGAAATTTTTCTATCATGGATGGACCCAAGATATGTATATTGGGGATTCACTATGTATCTAATGATAATAAAAATCTGGCAACACGTAATTATTGAATAGGAAACACCCTACATAGGTCTAACCCATATGCAGAGGGGCTAGTTTTCATGCCGATTATTGTATCTGGACCGAGGATTCAATATTCAGGCGTCACTACATATCATGTGATGGTAGGAATCAATTCACATGAATTTCCTCATAAATAATTATGTTTAGTGTCATGCAGTAAGGACGTAGGATCCCCAGCATGGGAGTGTAATATTCCAACGAGGCCTAAGAATGGAGATCTGGGAATCACTACATATCTTGTAATGATAGAATCAAGACACAAATAGTTTAGAGTGGATTTTTGTTGGGATACCAACACCAATGATAATGGTCCTATCAAGCGAGGTATATGTAAATGAATAGTTTCATGTCATGCAAGAGCCACCAACCATGCATGTTAACATCATGATGTGAGGGCTCGTGGTGTGCCTTTGAAGTTATTGCATCTAAGACCATATTAAACCTATCATGGACTGATATGGATTGGCAATATAGGGATGCCTTTACAAAAATTATTAAGACCACATGAGATTTGCTCGATGTGAAAAATAAGTAATAGTAAAGGTTCCTATCACCATAAACTTGCAATTAGAGGAATGTAAATGAAAATTTTATATCATGTGGTGGTAGGATTGAGGTATAAGATTTATGAATACTTAAATATCTCACTGGTGTGGGAATTAATCCATAAATAGTTTTGGAGAACTGTGTACTACAGTTTCATATAGAGAGGAAATCAATCATGTAGTTTAACATCATACGATATGGACAAAGTTAACTTGACATGGAAAAGAATGAATTGCCATTGTCATGAAGTCTAATTTCATGTGACATGGATGAATATATTATGGATGGACCTAATATTTTGGGTCTGGGTGTCACTACATATCCTATAATAATAGTAATCAATACATTCATAATTCATTGATGAGTAATACCCTATGTGGATCTAATTCACACATGAGAATAGTGGAAACTTAATTTTTATTTTGCACATATCTATCTTGTGTGAAATGAATCATGGATGAGACTATTTCTCTTGTGTATATTAATGCCATGTGGTGAGTATGTATCACTTGTAGTCTTAACATCGTGTATTAAGGATTTGTTTCTTATAGTTTGACATCATGTGGTTAGAACATAATATGTTGTTTATTTTAATATCTTTGTCCATATATATTATCCATATAGTTTAATGTCATTTTTTGAGTGAGTTTCTCACTTTATAACATAATGTGTTTGAAATTTGCGAGGCTTCAGCGGTTTCTATGCTAAGTATTTCTTAAGAAAATTCACATTGGTGTAGTATGGATGTGTTCCCCATCCATTATTGCTAATAAGTATGATCTATTATGATAGAACTTATGTATGGTATAAGGAAATTTTCATTTGGTTTCCTTATTTGGAGGTTTCATTCATGGTATCATTGTGGTTCCAAGAGCCAATATCATTTATCCATTAAGGAATGTGCATATTTGAGCCTTTTTTAGGGGCTCATGTGATCACATTTTAATGGATTTTAAGGTTGTGAAATGTACACAAGATTTTATAATTGAGTAATTCCAAATCATACAAACACTTTTTAGATTTCTCATCAGTTTATATTTTTCTGAAGATAGTTATTCGTATCCAGGGAAACTTGACCTCTATATGAAACACTACCTTGATTCTGTATGCTAAGGAATACAGATTTTCTTATGTAGCTCTACATGTGGTGGTATGATGGGCCCATAAATCATAGAGGATGTTTTTCATCTAGGACTTCTTGTCTTCATTCACCATCTTGGGGAGTATATTTTACATAGTATTATTGATGGTCTCTAGTTTTTCATATTTCTCTACATGATAGTGGGATGAATGGTTATACTGCATTCGGTACTATGGTACAATTTCTTTAACTCTATAGAATAGAAGATGGTGATGTTTTCTATCAGTATTGTGTGAGTGACTCTAAAAATGGTGATGACATTAAACTTTATGAAGTTTATGATATTCTATATCTAAAATTCCATGAGGGGTAATTCCTCAGCCCATTTTGAAAATAAGTAGGTAGCAGTAAGGATAAAATTAAACTACATGCCTATGGATGGGTTATATGGTATGATTACCTCCATTACCCATACGGAAAATGAAAAAGAATATTTATTTGTTTGAATAAATTCTAGGGGATTATGGATAATGTTTTCATGAATCTTACATTAATGACATTTAATTGTTAATTTCATATGGTCCTATATCATTTTCTGGTTGTAGTAACCTAGTCTTCCTTATTTGGTGAGAGATCTTGGCGTAGATAGATAAGAACCTCAGGAGCCTATATAGACATCTTCCAGGAATGAAAGAATCTATTTATGATGAGGTTTCCATGAAAGAACCTTTTTTAGAGTTTGTTTTTATATTTTGGCCCAACCTAATGGCTAATATTCATTTCTCAGAGATGAAAATTTTACCTTTCAACTTAGTCTTTTCAGAGGATCTCATTTTATAGATAATCCATTATGTGATCCATCCATCCAAATGATAATATCGGTTCATTACACTCTGTGGATTTTGAATGAGGACGTGTTGGTATTGAATTATTATCCGGGGACCACTATGCTCTTGGGATAGATCCCTCCTAGTGTCTCATGCATGGGAAAGCTATTGTTAGTTGAGTTGGAGGATATTTATCTCTGATGTATGAGGTTAAAAAGAGACTCACTATTTCTAGATAGCTTCAGAGATTACCCATGGTGCTCTCAGTTGACTTGATTTTTATATTTAGTGCCTAGAGTTGGTATACAATGGACCTTGGGTATGATAAGGATTTTAATAAATGATTATTATTGAGAAAGTTTATTTTGTAAATGTTTTATTTTGAATGTTTTTTATGTAAATATGCATTTCGATTTTCCTCTTAATGTTATAGAATGGAATATTTTTATTGGGTAAAATCCTACTAGGATATGACCCACACCCAATATACACCTTTTGGTATGCGTAAACTTTGTTACATATGACTCAGGTAAAGGAAATATTTGTCATGATGATGTTTGATCCGGTTTCTAGACATCCATTTGTTTCAAGTGATGGTGGTGGGGAATTGAGGGTAATTCTCCTCATGTCTAACAAAGGATTTTTGGGATGTTTTGGGGTTTTTATTTCATTTCAGTTTTTTGGTTTTTGGTTAATGCTGTAAAATTGTGATTTTTAAATTTGAGTACCTTGTTTGGTCATGTTAGAAGTTATGGATTGTTTTTCTATTTGTTTAATGATTACGGTTATACTCATGGTTGAAATAATTCAAAAAGTGTATTTTTGATACCTGGGAACTATTTTCTAGACCATGGGGATCGGGAATGCCCCTTAGTCCATGCCATGAATCGGGTCAAGTTTCAGGTTGCATGGCATCCAAAATTTGTTAAAGAAACAAATTATTTTCACACTTTTCAGAAATCCCATATTTTGAAATTTTATGATATCTTAAAGTTTTAAATTTATTTTTATAGATATAGTGATACATAGAAGATCAATGGTGATTGGTCTTGATAAGGTTCTTACCTCAAGTGAAGATGGATAAACAGTTTATTGATTTTTTTATAAAATATGGTATTTATTTAGGTTTACTAATCTTGAAATATCTAAACCAAAAATATCATGGTGTATGAAAGTTATCAAATATTTAATTTTTTATTATAAATGATTTTATGGTTTAAGTTGGATCATTTTTTTCAATATAAAATTCACAAATGTAATGTTTCTATTTATACCACCGGATCTAGGAGTGTGAGTGCATTAATCTCACAGGATTCCTGTATAGTCATTTGTATTAAAAATAATTATTAAATTCTCACTTACAAGATCGTCATGATCTATATTATGGAGTTCTATAGTGGATTTTGTTTACTTTCCACTCCACTTTCATTCATATTAGATAGATACCCATATTTGAATCGGTTCACTCCCTATTTCCTTTTATATAATATCAAGAGATATCAAAATTTTAATAATATATTGGAGGGGAATTCAATTTTGTACACACCCATTACATAATTAAAACCATACTTAAGTGTTCTACAATATCATAAAAACATTCATTATTTCATCATAGCTTAATTAACCCATGGGAATAAAATTGGTTTCATAATAACATCATAAAAAATCATCATCATAAACATTCAAATGAAAATGAGTGTCTACTATCATAAAATAATATCCTTTGTAAATCAGAATAATAATTAAATAATTTTTACATAGATGAAAATTACTTATAATAAATAATTAAAATATTATTTTAAAATAAATAAAAAAACTATATTTCATTCCAAATTTTTTTTAAAAAATCCCCCAAATATTGGAATAGAATTTTCTTCACAAAAACATTGAATATTTTAATGGAATCTTAAAATAAATTCATAACATTGGGAAACCTCATTCATTAAGTAAACATTAAAAAATATTCTTCTCACTCTTTTATAAAAATTCAAATATAAACCATACATAAAACATTAAAAAGATTAATTTTTTAACCATTAGAATAATGTAAAATATGGTTGAAAATGTTTTCAAATAATCATTGCATAATATAAAGGAACATTTTTTTAAAAATATATAGAATATGGACTTCGGTAAAAATTATCTTCGACCTAAAATAAAAAATTAGGTTGTTTTTACATAAAAACATTTTTTCTTTAATTTTAGTATCAAAGTGCGGGAAAATTGAAATAATATTTTAAAACCCATGAAATAATAATTGGATAGGAAAATATATGGGTTTTAGGATGGATAAATTATTCAATTACAAAAATGAATATTTAAACATGAATAATCCCAATTAAAAATTATTATTAAACATTAAACCATACCTGATGTCTTGACATGCATCATACATAATCTACCATCTTGTGTAATTAATTTTGATTTATTTTAAATATATATGATAAAAATATTCATAATTATATTACTATATATCATTACCTTGTAATTTCTAATCACACATTTATTAATAATTCAGTATTAAAATCAATATTTGGGTGTTAATTATTTCATTTTCGAAGAATGATTTGGTTTAATGGTTATGGTCCTTACACAATGGTCCTGGATGAAGAACATTAATCTTTTTTAAATATATTATATAAATATTTTATACATTTTTAGAATAATACATGTAAATATATGATTCAAAATGAAGTAAATCACTAAAATAAGGTTGTAGTCTGCACATAGACATGGGTGATGTTTCATTTTTAAATTAAGGTAATGAAAGAAATATAGATAATAATTTAAAATTTAAGAATAATAATTATATCATAAATATAATATATGTTCAATAAATTCATCAATAAAACCATTTATATGAGTTGGTTATGAAAAATAAAAATTGTTACGTCATTAAATGGTAGTCCATACATACATATGATAGACACATTAATTTCCCATTGGATGGATGTGAAATAGATAATTATAATTACATCATAACAATAACATTTAAATATATAGAAACCCCAAGATTGAACAACCTAAGAACATTTGGAAGTCCCTATATTATCAAATTAAAATGTGGTAATCATGGTATGTTTGATCAAAGAGGTGTAGATGGTATATTCCTTGGATACCAACCTAATGGTAATTGATATAGGTGTTATAACAAGGATAATGGAAATATTGTGGATTTTGGATATGTAAAATTACTGAAATTTTTTTGAAGAAAACTTCACAGTCAACTGTAGATATAAGAGAGAGTGAAGATAAAGTTGTTACTATTAAACAACAAAACAAATTTTATGATATAATTGATTATGTAGAAACAATTATAGATGAAGATGTTGGTTCATTTATTTTAAGTGATCAGGGGAAATATAATTTATCTTATCCGAGGTTGAGATATAAGGTATAGGTCTAAAACAATATTGGTGATCAAAATAAAATAGGTTTCACCTAGAAAAATATTGAGGAATATCTCACATACTTATTTTTATTCAGAGGTTGACCCAATATATGTTGAAGAATATTTGGATCATAAACAATGTATTTATTCCATAAATTAAAAGATATATCAGTTAAGAAGATTGATATATAGGAACTTGTTCCCAACCCAAAAGATAAAGATGTTATTAGAACAAAAATTGGTTTTTCGATATAATTCAAAGGGAAAAAAGTTAATTGTTATGAAAAAAAGAATAATTGGTTTGAAAATGCTTCTTATAAAAGGAATCAATTTTTATGAGACAATTCCCCCAGTAGTAGTACTTGAAACTATCAGAATATTTCTTTTTATTATTAAAAAATGTTAATATATAATATTCCAAATGGATATTATGTCTCATTTTCTTAAAATAGATATGGAAGAAGAAGTATGTATTGAGAAAACATGTGTATTATTTTATGGTATAAATTAATTCCATATTTTCATATTAAATACTAGGTTGTATGAGTTAAAACAAGATCCAACATCTTGGTATTCAAACCTAGACACTTTTTTGAAAAAGTTGAATTTCAGAAAATAACAAGTCAAAAAGAAACCTCTATATAAAATAAAATAAATAAGGTTCCCTCATTGTAATTTATTATGTGGATTATATCCCTTTTACGGTGAATGAAAAATAAATGTGTGAAAACTTTGATGAATAAAAGACAATGCAATTTGAAATGTCTATTCTAGGATAAAGGAATTCCTTTTTAAGCTTAACATTTTTTCAAATGAATAAGCACATTTTATCTTCTAAATAGAAGTATGCTATGGTAAGTTTGATGATATTTGGAAGAGAATATTCAAATCATATTCCCACAAATATTTTAGTGGGAGGAATATTGAAAAAATATGGTCTGGAAAAATATGTTGATCCTAAAGAATTTAAGATATTGATTTGAAGTCTTTTATATCTTACAACTTTAAGTATATATATCGTATATGTCATTTAAATTTGTTCTATATATCAAAGTGAACATAAATAATCTCCTCTTATATATGTAAAAATAATTCATAGATATATTAAATGAACACTCAATTTCATATTGAAATATTACAACCTAACAAATATTGATTTTTTTGGTTACACAAATGCAGATTGGGTAGTTTGTTTCAATGATAGAAGATCCATATCTACTACATTTTTCATGTTGGTAGATATATGTGTGACTCAACATATAAATAATTGATTTTTAGTAACACTTCATACCGTAGAATCCAAGTGTGTTTCTTTCACTAAAACTGTAATATAGTTAATATAGATGAAGATATAGTTGGATTTTTTTTATTTAATGTGAAGTTTCCCCTTCTATTGGGACATGATAATCAAAGTGTAATAAATATCACTATTAATATAGTGAAACATTATCAATATAATAAAATTGATATTAAATATCACTTAATAAAAAAGCATGTGGAATGAAGGGAAGTAAATCTGGAGATTTGTTCTACAACATAGAAAGTTACTGATAACTTCACTAAACTATTGTCGAAGGAAACATTTCATAAGAGGATATTGATCAGGGGTGTATAACCTAAATCTAGTCTTGTATAAGGTATGTGATATCTATCCCTACTAACATATTCTATTTTTATAGTGTTTTCAAATGGGGATAAAATATGTAACATAAATCTATTATCTAGTATGTGCTTTTCCATTCAAGAAAGAGAATATATTTTGGGGGAGAATTTAGATGGGGTAACTTGTGAGTTTAGCAAGGGTTGAATGATTAAATAGTTTTTTGAAGTGGATGAATGATTTGTTCTTATATGTTGGAGTATGTTCTTGGTATGTTTCAATGATTTATATATCCAAAATAAGTTTGAAAAGTTTCTCAAGAGAAATTTCTAAATCATTGCTTAGGGACAACATGTTATTATTGATTAAGGAATCTTTTTTCCTGCACTTTTCCCATTCACGTAGTCTTATAATTGTTACATAATAATCCATTACATGGTTTTTAGTGATTTATGTTCGTTGGTTGAAAATCAAAATACAAATAGGGATATTATTGAGACCAGGTATATTTGAGGTGTTTTTTAAGATAAGTATGGTTATAGTTGAAGTTATAAGGGTTTATCCTTCAATATCACATAATCTTCATTTTTATGTTAATAATTTATTATCTTACATTTTGTGAATATTTGAAGGTTTATAGTTTTAGAGAATTAGGCCATAAATCATACGTACCATACCTATATAATACAAAACGGTCACCTCTGATCAGTATACATTTTTTCTATAATATGAAACCTTTGATAAAAAACATCATTTCCTTTCATGAAAAAACTAAATGACTTTCAACATGACTTCTAATTTTTTATTACCCATCCTTAAACACTTTGAATTTTATTTATGAAATGTGGGATGAGAACAAAATATCTCTAAGGGTTATAAAAAGAATGAAAACCATTAGTCCAATGAAAAACTAAAAACCCATGAAATGTTTACCTTTATATCAATTTTCTTTGATTGAAATAAATAAATCATTTTCACATAAAAAACACAAACACTTTTTTCTAAAATTAAATCATTAAATTATATAAAAATAATAGATAAATAATATTGGTATCTTGGTACATAATTATCTTTATCAATGTTACAACTTTAATAACCATACAGTCGACTTCCATACCCAATGCATTGGAGGGATATCATAGACCCACCAGTTCTTGGTTCATAATATTACCACCCATCCTTGGTTTTTAATATTACCTATAATAATTATTTTTTAATGAATCCAACTATTCTTGTTTTATAATATAACCATATTTCAATATCAACAATTTCTAGTAACCCCGGCATAATCAAAACTCATAAAATCACTTTTTAACATCACACTAATAATATATTATATTCACCAATAATAAAACATTTTCATTGTTAAAATATACATGCCTTTTAAAAATCAAATTTTAATTCAAAAATACCCAAAAAGGAAAATAATTTTTTTAAATTGAGGAAAAGAAGAATTATTACAAAGGAATCCAAAATAAAATAATGACCACAATGGTGGAAAATTTGTTCTCACCGTATATGTAAACAATAGAACATTCCTTTTTTTGTTTTTAGAAATGTTCCATATAAAACATGGAAATATCTTCCTTTTGAAAACCTTTTAAATAAAGATAAAAAGTAAAATAAAATGTAATTTATAAATATTTTATTTCCTGATAAAAACATTCATAAAACCACCTTAAAAACATGGAAATGGAAATTAAGACGAAGTCCCTTACCTTTGGTTTGATTCGTCGCGTACGTTCTTTATATTCCAGAATAATAAAATCATGTAAATTATTTACTTACATAAGAAAATTTTAAAATTTTATTATTCATTTTATTTCAATTATTACGATGTTATATATGATTACTCAATCAATTAGGGGTATGTTAGAGTTTTGACCTTATTCGGCTTATGTGTCAAAAATAATTTTTGTAGGTTAACTGTGGGAAAAGTGGTCATTATTTAAAAATATAAAAAATTATAATACTGAAATATTTATTATATTAATAAATCAATTATTATTTTAAAATAAATAATGAAAATGGATCTAAAAATGAAATGTCTTACGATTATGAGGATGGTAGGTCATATGTATGCATGAGTAACGTTTCCATTTTCCAATAATCATTATAGAAATAAGGTATGTATAATTATTTTAATTAAATAATGATAATAATTTAATAAATAAAATTATATTTATTTAAATATAATTATATAAATTACTCTAGTTATGTGGTGATGAAAAATGAATCACATCGCTTCGTGGAGGTGGTAGTACACACGTATACAAATGGCATTATCATTTTTAGTGTAAGAAATAAAATGATATATTATCATTTAGGAATGATAATTATTTCATGAATATAATTATAATTTAATTTATATCATATATATTAATTACAATTACCCTTATTATCTTTCATGTAAAGTACTAGTGAAAAATGAAACACATCGCTTCGAGAGGAGGTAGTTCATTGTAAACTTGTGCGATGTTATCGTATCCCACATTAAATGAAAAGTAAAAAGGTATATGTGATATAATAACTAAACCAGTATAAATATGATAGAAATGTCATATCTAAAATTTAAATCCATTATTGTAATAAGACTTCATGGGTGATAACAAAAAACATATGACATTGGTTCGGGATGTGGTAGCCTCTTATACACATGTTTGATGATTTTATATCATCTTTTATGAAAGATGAGTTGGATTTAGGTTATGAAATTACTATAATAAAATATAATCATATGTTATATTTTATACTTATCATATTATCATGTTTTATAAATATTCAAATGAGGTGGAAGGAGAAATAAAACAAAATTATGTTGTTAGGAATTTTACCTCTTTTTAGACCACCTCTTTAGGATTTCCCCAAGGTATTCCTACAATGAATTTATGAAACAACCAAGGAATATATAATGATTTTATGGATTTTTGGAATTGATTTTTTGAGTTTTTTTAAAAAGGGTTTAATGAGTGAATATGATAGGACAGGGATATGCCTTTTATAAGTGAGGTGAGTGACAAACTTGTAAGTTTTGAAATCAAAAGTTGTACCTATTCTTTTCACATTCCATAAGGGTAAATAATTATGTATTAAAATTAATTATAGATAATAATATCAAAATATGGCTATAAAATATGTTTTATAAAAACTTTATGCCATTTTATCCCTTATAATTTTAATTTATGCCCCAATAAATCTGTTTTTACCTTAATCAAAGTAATTAATTTTTACTATTTTCACTATTAATTATAGTAAAAAATTTTAGTTTATATTATTAGATAATATAATTTATGTTTAGTCAAAATAATGAATCACTTTTATGAAATCCAATTCACATAGGTGGAAAAAATTAATTTAAAAAACTCTACAGACGTGATGAAGAAATGGGTTTTCAAGAAGTTTATTTTTCAGGGAAAAGATTATTTTATATTACCTCTATGACTAATAATAATAATTATATGAATATATATTTATATATATAATATAAATTTTATTTAATAAATTTATAATTATTTATTATAATAATTAAATAAAATGGGCATACATTGGTCACTTAAAACTTGTTTTAAAAAACCGTGTTTTTAGACCCAAAAAAACATATACTAAAATTCGATATAAAGTTGATTCATAATTAATTAGATTAATTATAAATAAATAATAATTATGTTACATTAAATTATATTAAAATCTTATTTATCTTTTTTAAATTACATTAATTACTTAATTAATTGAAAAGAAATATTTTTTTACCAAAAATTGATATTTTTCAATATTCAGTGAAAAATAAATATTTTTTGAAAAATACCAAAATTTCAACCTATATTATTTTTTATATGATTATTTAAAAAATTATATTACATTTAAAAAAAAATTAATATTCTAATATTTATAAATTAAACATTCAAATAAAATGGTGTAATAAAAGAGTTTAGTTAAAACTATTATCTTTTTTATTTAAAGATTAATTAATATTTTTATGATGAATAATATCATAAAAGTTATTTATTCTATTATTAACTTGGATATTATAGAATAATTATCTATTAATTGTTTTATTTTTTTCTTAAAAAAATTACTTAACCTTTTTGAAGCCTTCCTTATAAATTTTAATGGATGGAGTGCAACAGACCAGGTTAATTGGATAAAGTCCAACAGACTGAAGTGATTAAACTGATTGTGGCACTAAATGTTTATCCATTTATGATCACATTTCTAATAGAAATAGATATTTTATAAATTAAAACTAGGAGATTATTTTCTTATCATCAATGTTCAAAACATCATCTTTGTATAAATATATTCATGATTCTATATAAGGTTTGTTATTTAAAGAGCATGGTGGAACTGTAGTTCTCAGATAAAAAAGGTGTTGTGAAGTTGAAATAAAATTTTTAATGGATAGAAAATTATGAATTTATTCAAAAAAAACTTGTATAGTTTATAATATAAAGGCTTTTGAATGATCAGACATAGATTTTATAACTATGTAATCAGATACAGAAAACATGTGAAGATATTTGGACGAATAAATTCTTAAGGAAGCTCCAAATGAAAGAAATTTTAATAGATACATTGGATAGAATATCTTGATATTAGGAATAAAATAACGGTTTCTGAGAAAATAAACAAGATAAAAGTTTTTTAGACATGTCAATATATAGAGAAAATTAATAGAGTAACTCAAAGAGTTCCAATTAGAAGAAACTAGTGTGGGGTTTCATATATACAAGTTTAAATTATACTGGGAATAGACAAAGAAAACCCCTTCAAGGTTACCAGAAAAAGGTCACTGGATGGAGATATTCAAATTAGTTGTATAATTGAAATATTGAGTATCTTTATTATGTTTCTATAAATAAGTTAAATGTGATGATGTTGACATGGTTGTTTAATGATTTAAAAATAAAAGATAAAATATATTGATTTTTTATGAGTTTATAGATGTTTAGAGAAGAAAGCTGATTTCAAGTTTTAAGTAATTATTTATGAAGTTTATTGTCTCATACATTTTAGGAAGATTGAAGGATGTCAAATTTTTTATGTTAAGATCATGATATTCAATTTTTCAAAAGGAACATTGGATTTTAATTTTGTGCTCCTCCTAATGTTTTTGGAAAAATATTGTCTATATAAAGGGGATTTAGTATTTAGAAAACAATTTGTTGATGTTGTTGTTATTGGGTAAATTATTGGATGATTTAGGTGTCAAATGAAGAGATAGATAGAACTTGTGTTGAAGAATATGACATAGTAACATTACATTGATTGACACCCGATAGAGTTTCCTATTTATTTTTATCATACAAACATGGTGAAGAAGTAATTAAATTAATAGGTTATTAGACCAAGGATTTAAATCTAAAAATATATGACATAATTATACTAGACCAATAATATTGGATAGAGTTTATTGTATAGATC
The DNA here is from genome assembly GCA_963277665.1 of Viscum album. Taxonomy (NCBI): domain Eukaryota; kingdom Viridiplantae; phylum Streptophyta; class Magnoliopsida; order Santalales; family Viscaceae; genus Viscum; species Viscum album. The sequence goes on along the minus strand of OY728138.1, from coordinate 1,696,633,011 downwards.
TTAAAAAATAAACTTGTATCATAAAAAAGATGTTTTATTCACTTCTATGCATGAAAGTGAATAGGTGGTATAATAACATATAATTAAAAAAAGTGTGAATAAAGCTCAAGAAACATAATAAAAATTTATTTAATACTATTTTTGAAGGTTATAAATATTGGTGAAAAATTTTTTATGTAATAATATATGAGGGAGGTGAACATGAGCTATTGAAATTCTATTGTTCTATGTAAGTTATGGATATTCCCTTCTTGCTGAAAACTACTAAAAGGGTTTTTTTTGGATTCATGGTCATAGATAATTTATAAATCATGAAAGGGCTAGTTAATGTTATTGAGTAGTGAAATATTTAAATATATATGTTCCCATGGGTGTGCTTGTTTTTTTTCTTCAGTATCAATTCTCACTTACATAAGGTGAATTTTGTTTCATAAAGAATAAAAAAAATAAAAGGAAAAGACTAACGATCAACACCTCCCCCTCACAATGAATATAAAGAACATGATTAGTCCTTTTAAAAAGTCTTTTAAATGATAAAATAGTAATATTTACTCATAATAAACAAAATAAATCAAGTTAATATTAAAGAAAATTCCTTCAATTACTCAAGTAATGTATGAAACCATAGTTTAAATTACTTTTTTGTAAAAATTTGGGATGATTTCCATTATTAGGTTATTCTAACTAGAGTTTATATCTTGACTTAACTAAGTTAGTATCAAATGATGATTTTTAAAGAAGAAAACCAGGTAACATGGAGACAAGAGTTGAGGAAATATGAGTTAGGATTTCAAGATTGAGGAATCCACTCAATGGATCAAGGAGTTTCAAGCTAGTAGTTAGAAATAATTCTTACCTAAATACCGTTGAATAAAATTTAAAACTAAATTCTAGATTATAATAATGGGAATATGAATCCCTTCTATTAGAATATCCATATGATAAGAAATTCTGAGTGCAATGGTGAGGCCTATTGAGACTTGAAAAATAGTGGGTGATTATTAAGCTAATTAAAAAAATTATCTCACTTGTTTGGTAATAAAAAAATAAATATATTTTATTTTATTTTTCATATAAATTGAAAAGTTTATTGAACAAGATATCCCTATTATCATTCCTCTATAATGATAATTTCCACACTATAATGTACTTCCAATAGTGGTACAATCGTCTATATGATTCACTACCACTAAAAGGTTTACGTAATGTGTCAGAATCCAATATTCATATTCTAACACATCACCAAGAAAGAAAATGTAAAAATGAAAATTTCTAAATATTCATATAGTATTAATCCTATGTTTATTTCATCATAGTCCCCTCTATATATTATGAGATGATGATTAAACATGAATAAGTGAATTCTTACACCATGATATCACATGTGATATCACTTTAGAGTAGTTGGGGGAACAGCCAAGTCATAATCCCCTGTAATTATATATTTAAACCTCCAAAATCAAATCTATAAAGGAATTAATAATTGTTTACTATATAAATTATTATATAGGGGTATTTTCATCAAGTATGTTTCACCCCATTTGTGGTTCCGGACCATGGTTTTGGGTCTCAAGGCAACTGTAACTTGGGAAATCATGGGCCTTTAATCCATGGGGCCTCCATGGATATATCTTTAGGGTAGTGTATGTAGGAATAGCCTTGAACTGTATGAATGAGAAGGAATGTTGTGATGTTACCAATGAAGTGGTTGGATTGGAACATGAGGGATTAGGAAACAACTATTGGGTTTAGACCCCACACACATCTTCGTGGGGGAAAGGAAAAGTCGAACAGCATCATTGGTGGTGAGAAGGTCACATATAATAAGAAGGGGTTCTGGGAGGGGGTTTCTCTAGATTTTAATCTATTAAAATTAGTTTTATTTTACTATTCCTTAAGAATATGTACTCCGGGACATTAGTCCATGATAGAGTTACCTCTAAATACAATTAAAAATGGGATTATTAAACAAAAAATATTAAATTCCTTTGGGATAGAAGAAATCATTTGAGAAGGAATATAAAAATTTAGTGATAAATTAGGTTGTAACTACAGTATATCAATGAAAACTGGAAGAGGGGTGCTTAACTAGTGATCATGGCTTCAAAATTATAGAGTATATTCATCAATAAGAAAAGTGGAGATTCCATTTATATAAGAAATTATCTATTAAAATCTTGTTAAAATACTCACCACTAAGGTTATTCATATTCATAATGAATTATATGATTAATAATATTCATAATTCAATTAATAATATTTTTATTATACTTCAAGAAGATGATAAATATAGGAGAGAACATAGTTCTGCACCTCTAATAGTGAAAATAATAAATTAAAATGTTGAAAATACCGTGGAAACTCTAAATCAAATGGTGACTCTATAACATACTTAAAAGATAAAATATATTAATTGTGATAGAAATGAATAAGTGGCTATTTTCTTCTCATGTGCAAGGAAATTACATTAAAATAAAAATTCCATTGAATTAAGGAATAAGTAAACAATTCCAAAGACATCAGGTATATTCATAATTATATTTATATACTAATTATTGGGTATTAAAATGAAAAATGATTATCCATACATTGTTATTCAAATATAGGAACATGTAAAGTGAAAAACGTTGGTGTGTTCATTAAAATATGAAAAATGGTGATTCCTAGATCAATATAGATAGAGTATGACTTCAAGGTAGCCCAATAGATTAATGTTCAAATATTGTTTTTTATTTATTATTACCCAAACAATTATCACAATAATTATTTTTATATGATATTAAATTATTTCATATTTGAAATGAATATTTTAATGTTATTTCATACATAATGTATAGCTCAGTATTTCATGAATCTCACATTTCTAGAATTGGAAATTAATGATGAATATATATAATTCAAAGAGTTACTAATTGTTGATGTAAAATTATTTTTAAAATAAAACTAATAATAGTTTATAATTTTATATCCAAAAGGGATTTTTTGTCTCTATTTTGATCTAAGAGACAAGGTGTACTGGTAAAATACATTATCATGTATTAGATAAAGAAACCTTTATAAATAAAGGTGATCCATAATGATTATTGTGCTGGTTAAAAATACTAGGTGAAGTATCAAATGAAATGTTAGAAGAAAATTCATATACCTCATGAGATTTCATTTATAAATTTTAATAATCCTAAATTGAGTAATGAATTTACATGGTGAATGATGGTTGGATTTTAGGAGTTCATCTTAAACAAGTATACATCAATAATTTTTATATTGAGTATATGTACTAAAAAATTCACTTTTCCTTAAACATAAAATAACTATTGTTAGAAAAACATGGATCAATGAAAAATTATTAAATGTATTTAAAATCATCCATGATTTATTAAAAGGGGTGTTTTCACAAATAACGATGAAAAATTTGACTAGGATGTCAAGTAACGAAAAAATGAACTTATTTATGTACTTTTATATATAAATAAGTCTTTTTTGTAAAATTTATTCATGTATAGGGTTTTAAATAATATTAATGCTATCTTTGGTGATATAAATGAACCCCAATGCACTAATTTTATATTTATAGGATACCCTAAAGAAACTAAAAGGTATTAAATATAAATACCCACATATAAAATAATAGTGGTTGATAAATGGAAAATGATTATTTTGAGGGTTCATATATCCAATAGAGATAGTGGGAGAAAGATAAACTTTGAGCATGATGAGTCTCAAGATGAACAAGAGTTCATATAGGAACACAGGGCTCCACTAATCTTAGTGGGAGTAGTTTTACTAGAGACACATACCATGTAAGAGAGTTAAAACAAAAAAAATCATTTTGGTATTCACTATGTTCGGTGATATATTATTCTTCAGTAATAAGTCCCATGAGGATATAATAATTATATATAAACTAAAATTTATAAGTTTGATTATAATTAAATAATGAATTACAAATACCCAAATTGAGAAATTCCATATATTATTATTTTTCTTGATTTGATACCATTTATGGGTATTCAAGTAGAAAAAAATACATGGATAAAAAATATTTTACCAAATAAGAATGATTGACAATTGATAGGTTTAACTAATGTCTATACATTGCCTATTAAAAACCCTCTAAAATAATCATCATGAAAAAGCCATCTGACTTCTACTAATCATAGCTATTTTCTATGATCATCGTACTAGGGAATGGGATGTCATGTCGGGTTTCCTTAGTGGAGAACCATTTGAAGAAGTCTATTTTGAAAAACCAAAAGGGTTGGTGACCAAAATGTATGCTAATAAAGAAATAAAAAATTTAGAAAATACACCTCTGAATAACAATAAACATGGTGACCACAGAATATTCATTATGAATGAAAATAGTGTTTAGTGACTCCAAATAGTTAGTGGAAGAACTATAGTTTTCCAAGATAGATATGTTGATAACATATGGAAAATAGATATTCATCCTTTCCAACCTACTAATTCTAAGAAGTTAATTTCTCAAATAATGGATTAAAGAATTAACCAAAGTTATGGAGAACAAGATCTATAAACATACATCTAGCGGTCTCAAAATCTACTTATAGTTCACATGTTTACAAGGTACTTAAGAAATACCAAATGGAATAATTCTGATCCTAATTGTTTCTTATGTAGCATAGTATGAAATGTCTATAGTATAACATATTTTGGAACAAGAGAAGATAATTATAAATAAAATTTCACAAGTTTCTGGGATAATAATCTATCTGATACACCATGGTATGTAGGTGTGTTTGATATTTTCTTATATGTAAATCATAATAAGAATTTATCAAATATAACCAAATTAACATCAAAATTTTGTTGTTGGACCTATTCAATGGTACTTTAGAAAGTAGAAATAAATAAATTTTTTATGAATAGATAAATGGGAGTACAAGAATTTATTAGGGTATGACACTAGTATTACTTATAATCAATTTGATTTGGGATTACACTAAGGATAAGGAAATATTCAGTACGAACTTATTACATGCTATAATTTACATATCTATAATAACCAAGTACAGTGTGTCTTTTCACGCATCTTAAGAAGTAGTGTAGAAATGACCTGTTCCAATTTTGGGTTATACTAATAGTGATAGTATTATCATTATAATGATAATATTTGGAAATAGTATTAGAGAATATTTTAGGTTTATGATAGGGGAACAAAAGGTCAATACTCAATGATACAATCCCTTTCTTGGGAAAACACATTTAATGTTGTTTTTTTCTTTCAACATCAGATAAAAAGTGAATTTAATATTTAAAAAATAAAAATTGGGACATTCATCATCAGTTTTTATAATCCTATGTTACAAAAACATCCAAAATATGACATATAGAATGAATTCAACATTGGTTATTCTATAAAAATGATGTTTAAAGTTTTCATAATTGTATTTCCATATCGTTTTTCAATAATATTGATGTGGAATGGACTATTAGATTCAGTTTTACTAAAAAATGTAGAATGATGAGTATTAAGGCTTTCAACATCGGTTTTTTCCTAAACCCAATTTTGAAAGTTACTATTTTCTAAATATTAATAAATATAGAATTATATAGCAGTTAACACAAAGTGAAACCCAAAAAAACATAAATATACCTTGAAAATAGAAGAAACATAAATATATTATATCTTTCACAACATATTTCACAAATAAACAACTAAATGAAACTAAATTTACAAATTAGACAAAAATAAAAAAAAATATTCTAGAGATAAATTTTGAAGGAGTTTCAATTCATTTGTCTTATAAACAGAAACATCATCAGTAATGTAAAAATTAAATTCTTATGAATTTAAAAAACATAACATAGATTTTTAAATTATAAATTTAATAGTGAAACATGCATTTTTAAAATATTTTGTTGTTCTAGTAGTGATTATCTCATAAATGAAGCATAAAACATAACACTCGCAATCAAAATTTTCTCATTGATGATGAAATTGGGTTTATGAAATAATATTTTTTAAAATAAAAACACTATATATATAATAAAAAACAATTATTAATTGATATAAAAGTCACCAACATGAACATTCACATATTCAATTTTTTCTGGTCCCACTCTTGAAAAGTTATCCATGTTGAAATCAAGTCGTGACATATTTTAATTTAAAATGTTAATTATAAGAAGCTATATAAATTGAAAATGTTAAGATTAAAGGACTAAAAGAATAGAATAATATTTACTTCCTTAACAACATGATAAATCTTCATCAAACACCACCCTATAAAGAGCATAACCAATATTCTTTACATTTATTTGGGTAAAATCTGCATAGGATCCAATTTTCTCTAAAATATAAAAATTTAATCATTAATAATAGTATAATGAATAGTGGTTCATAATTATATATCTATTCTTACCAGTCATGTAATGGAAAAAAACCAACATGTGATCTATGTGTTTTTAATCTTTCAGATATATACTAAATTCAATAATTTTGATTCGATTATTTCACATCTATTGAAATTTATTCTGAATATATAAAACTATAAAATAATTGATATTTTTTTTATTGAAAAAGTGTGAATATAAGTAATTCTAAAATAATTTCATTAATTTGAAGTTACATATTTTTAATTAATTAATTAAATTAACAATTTAAATATAAATACAAGGAAAACAACTTCAACATGGGTATATAAATTTCCTCACCCTTTACAACATCCATGATATCATTTTTAAATATATTAAATTTGTAATATCTTCCACAAATATCAATAATAAATTGGAAAGTATAATTAATATAAAATATAACAAAAATTATGTTAACCTTGTTTCCCCCATCAACATCTTGAGGAATATATGAAGGTGTTGGTTCATAAACAATTGTTTTCCTTTTCACTAATTCCTTTGATTTTAGATATTCTGATATAACGAAGGTTTAAGAAAAAACAATTATGTAACTTTAAATTTAATGATATATAAAAAATGAAAAATAGTTCAAACCACTTATGTCAGTAGATGATAATGATTAATTGGCAACAGTAAAAAAAATAACTAGTACTCTATCCAGATATGTTCACTTCCTCAGTAAGCAGGGACATTGGAGTAGTTTGATAAATAATATCATTAAAAAATAACATTATCTAACTTGACTGAATAAGCTGATGATGTACATAATCACCTAGATGATGTGAAATCTTTTATGATTCAATATGTACATGGGTATTCCCAACATACTACTCACAATACATGGTTAGGTCTAAATTATGAGGTGGAGGATCTGGGTAGATAGATTGAATAGGATGTGTCTATCTCGTATCTTTTTCAAGCATAAATACTAAATAGTATTTAATTCTATAATCTATCCAATCATTCAATTTTCATAAATTATCCTTCAATGAAGTTATTTATCCCTTGTATTATTCCGTTGTTAGTGCCTCACTAGGGGTGTGACTAAAAACAATTCTAGAACTGCTGCCATTTTTATAGCCTTTGACATAACCCAGATGTTCTGTATTTCATAAAGTAGTTGTAATAATATCCATCCAACCCATGTGGATAAAGGTCCCTTGTGTCATTTTCTCACAAATTTCATCTGAAATAATATTTTCAAATTTTATATTAGTGATATAAATTTTCAAGATAGGACTATTAAAGAAAATTAATAATTAATTACTGAAAATATTATCAACTAATTCATTTTTTCGATTACTAATAAACTTACCCTTTTTATCATTATATAAATTTTTTATTTTCATTAATATGGGGAGGAGATGGAGGTTCATATGAAACCCCTTTAGAACCACAAATTGACTTGGCACTTAATTCGTTAAATTTTTCCACAAACATTTTCTGCTCTAATAAATGATACCCTCTATATGACAATGTGTGGGAGTATAAATTTTGTGATTATGTATCTTCGTTTTATTTATTGGATTTATTCTATATATGAAAAAAATACATTATTAAGTAATTAAATATAATTTAATAAATAAATTTTACCAACAACCAAAAAATACCATAAAGGATTCATCGTAATAATTGGAGATAAACCTATTCCAAGTATTTATATCCATAAACCAACACATAAAATATGGGTCTTGATTATTCTTACTCAAAAAATATATAATGAAGTGAATTTTTACTTAAAATATATCAATATGTTTTCCATAAAGGATATACACATTTTATTAATAACTTTCATCCATTGAAAGATAAATTTCTTCTATAATTGAATATATTTAATATTATCTATATGAAATTTATGATATTTCAAATATTGTAAAATATAATAAATAATTTTTTGAATTTTACTATTATGGACTCCCATAACATAACTTTCACCAACTGAGTAATGCTCCTCCAATAATTGAATAAAATATTTATCCTATAATGAATTTAAGATCTAGGTAACTCATAAGAATTATGGTATGTCAGTTAGTTGGGTGTTCGTTTTCATCAAAATTAATTATCCATGTTTTATATCCATGTGTGAGTGATTATTTTGTAAGTATATTATCTCAAACCTATATCTTTAGGTACCATCATCTCAGGGGAAGAAGAATATATGCACATTATTTTAATAAATATAAGGTTAATTTAATTATGTAATTTAATAACTATTGGTATATTTATATGAAGAAACATGCATACCTAAGTTCCCCTTCCTCTGTGTCTATCATTTATAAAGATGTATGATACTTCAAAAAATTATTTCTTAAATTTTATTAAATTTAAATAATTTTAATAAATAATAAAATTCATAGTTATAATAGAAAAAAAATTTATTTTATACTTTTTAACAAAAAAAATGTGTAACTAATACTACTTAATATTAAAATTCACCACAAAAAATGGAAAAAATAATTACTATAAAAAAATGGGTAAATTTTTGTTCCAATAATTTATTATCAATAATAAATGTTATAATTAAAAATTTGATTGTTCATAATATGAAGAAAGTTATAAATATTTTATTCAATAGATGGGTATACCTGAAAATGAATAATATAAAGAAAATATCTATAAGAAAATGATGTAGGAAATTTTTTTTGACATAAACTAGATATCTAAATCTAATGAAAATAAAAATATTTTAAAATTTAAGGAATTATGAAAAAATATTTATATATATATATATAGTTAAAGAATGTTTTTAACTATGTCAGTTTCACAAATAAAATATTTACCTGACTAATTTGAAATGTAATTGAGTGTTTTCACATATCCCTTCTACATGATCATTTAATGTTTCATGGAATATGACCACATTTCAATAATTTTTAGACATGGGTAATCATTTTATATATGATAAATGATTTCCCCTTACAACTAAATCTTTATAAAATAATAAGTGTTAATCCTTACTCATCATGTTTCACACCAGTGTAACTATCAACCTAGTAACACTTAAATACCAGTACCCATAATATAGTATAATCAATCTCCCATTTATCCAAAATAACTCCAAATTATATATTTATTGCCTAAACTGGGTATTTTATCTTTGTAAATCAGAAAATGAAGTGCTTTAGCATTGACTGTCACTTCCCTATTTTGAAGGGTACTCTTATTGTCCTGATTTTTTTTGTGTAAAATGAATAACCATTAATTTCATAATCAAACCATATGATCACACTAACACTTGGTTCCCCTAATATCCATTTCAATGCTTCTGAGGAAAATAAATTACTTTTTTTCTCCTAAAACCATGAATCAAATTTGTTTTTATATCCATTCACCAAACACTTTTCATTTCTTCTCATATATTATACCATAAAAATTGAAATATAGAATGATATACATGAATAAACCTAACATATGTTGTTTAAAATGTATAAATATTCATAAATAAATTCAACTACTACATTGAACATTACCTTTAATCAAAAAACATCATTTTATCCTCATAATCAACTATAAAATATAGATATATTAGGTGGCCAACATGCTCTACTTGAGTTGAATAATCAATATAGAACCCCAAAACCTATTATAATATTTATTTTTGAACAAAAAATGCCTCTAACCAATATATATTCTTAATACATACCTCGAAACATTATATATATCATTCAAAAGTATACATCCAAAGTAAATAAATAGACCCAAAAAATATTATCTCTTACACCCAAGGACTCTATAGATATTCCCTTATATCAAAATTGATGGTGTAAAATAAATTTTTATTTATCAAAGTATAATGAAAACTTCATTCTCAAATATATATAATAAATATAGATTGATAATTTTCCTTCAAATGGAATTTAAAAAGTAACATAACATGATGATAGATTTTTTGACAAGTATCAAAAATATTACACATAATGAAACAGGTAGAAATAAATTAATCAATATATGAATGTAATTATATTTAGTACCTATTAAATTTAAATCCTTCAATAATGAAATTTTCTTCACGTTTAAAGAAAAATCACTAGGTACTTTAATACCATAATACATTGAAAAAAAATATTCTAAATCTTGATTAAATGTGTGACATGCCAGAGGAAAATATTTTTTGTTTACATTCATTGTATGAGATAAATCCAAACATATTCCCATGGTTATTAAGTTTAGTAATTCATAAAATCCATAATTTGTAATTCCTTTTATTTTTAACAATATTTCAATCATAGTTTTACAAATGTTTTTATCAATGCGTATAATATGAATGTAATGTTTTGACTCTAAAAATATCTTAATAATTTAGCTTGAATAAAATGAATCATTTCTTTAATTTATTTTTTATGACCAAAAATTATATTATTTCTAAATATGGAATCATTTTTTCACCATTCCATAAAATTATTCAGTTGAAAATTATATGGTGAAAAAAAATTCTTGTAAATCTATAAATTCCTTTTTTAATATTTGATAAAATTGATATATTCACAAAAATATCTGATGTCCCATATACACTGGTTTTTTTCCATTCTTCATTTGATGATATTAAGTTGCCTATTTGAAAATTTTACAATATATATTTCCATTATCAATATATCAAGATAAATTTACATATATACTAAAGTCATTTATAGTAAACATTATCATAGAATTTGAAAGAAAATACTCCTTATTGTTTTCAAAAAATAGTGTCACACTTATCTCCCAATAAAATTTCAAATCATCAATTAATTGTGATAGATAAAAATAAATATCATTTCTAGATTATTTTGTTCAAAAAATAATAAATCTCATTGTCACATGTTCCCTATTAAAACATATCTATGGGGAATAGTTATAGACAATCAACATAACTTTCCACAAACTATGTAATATATTGAGGCTAAAATATAGATTCATTTCATCTATACACAATCACACTCTAGGATTTATAACCTCATTTCCAAAATTTGAAAATTTGTGACCAAATATTTCAAAATGTGGTGAATCAATAGGGTAATGTAGCTTTCCATCAGAGATATACTCATTTGAATGTCATCTAAGCTACACTAACTCATTTGAATTTTCAAAGATAAGCTTCAAGAGATGAATTATTCAAATATACTATATTTATTTAATGGGAGGTTTGGTTCATGTTCATAATAATGAAACATGGTTTTATTTTTCAACCATTTTATATTTTGGTGTCCCATATTTATAAAATTTAGATAAAATTGAATATCCTTTCCTATAAAACACACAGTCGTTCAAGAAAAAAATAATCTTTTTCTACCCCAATCCCATTGGAAATAATATTTTATTTCCTCATAATTAGAATCTAGAATCCCACTTCCTTCTAGAATTATCTCTTTTAAAATTTTGATCTATTCATTAAAATTCTTATCACTCGAACCATATATTTCATTCAAGTTAACTAATCTACGCAATACTAAAAACACTATAAATTTATTGTGACCTAAGAATAACAGTTTCTTAGAATCTCTATATAGTTATTCAACACTTATTTTTTTAAATGATTTTAACACATGTATCATGAATTAATTCTTCAGTATGACCATTTGTCTCATGAAAAACATATTTGACATCTTTAGATCTTAACTTGTTTTTTATTTTACCATGATATATCTAACATGTATAATTATGACTAAAACCATATAAAATTGAATAGGATTTGATTTCCCTATACCCTAATTTACTCATATTCAAACACTTCACATGTCGAAAAAAATCACATCTTTGTTTTCAAGATTTCATTTATAAAATTCAAAAAAAAAGTAACCACTTTCTTATATTCATTGCTATATTTTCATACATTTGTCCAATTATGATCTATTAATTACCTAAAATCACAATACAATAAATGAATATATGGATATTGAAAAACATATACAAAGTATATAAATAGATAAAATATCAAAAAATAAGAATATAAATATATAAACACATATTTTTTTCAAAAAAAATTATATTTGAAATAAAAACTTAACACCGAAAAAAATTTTAACAACAAAAAAAAATTATAACAAAAATTAATTAAAATGAAAAAAAATTAACAAAAAAATCTAAGAAAAAATAAATGATTTAAATGATAAAAAACTAAAAATGGAAAAAATATTATAAATACAAACAGTTATAAATACAAATAGTTACAACAACAAAATTACAATCCCAAACAATTTATAATCACAAAAAAATTGTAACCTAAAACTAATTTTCATAATATTTTTATAATTAAAAATTATATACATAGAAAAAAAATAATGGATGAATGAAATTTATAACAAACAAATATTTAATTAATGTTCCAAAAATTAGAAAAAAATATAAAATATGGAGTTTTAAATTAGAAAATAGTAATGGAAATCTGATGAATATACATTAGATTAGTGGAAATATAGTGAATTGTGCAATATTGGGGAGAAACATTTCAAAAAAGAAATAAAGAATCTATCAAAAAACCCATATAGTGTGATTTATAGTTAATTAGATTAGTTTTTTTGTGGATTAAATAATGTGTAGGGCAATGGAAGAAGGGATAATGATGGAATATTAAAGATAAATAATACAAAAATAAGTTAAAATTTAAAAAATTATAGAGGATTTATTATAGGTTGAGTGATTTTTTGATTTAATATGGTGAGGGTTTTCGAAATACTGAATCCGGAAAAATGAGGAGAAGTCTATGAAAATTAAAATTTTTAAAATCTTTTAACATAATTTTCAGAAATAATCGATGTTAAAACTCAAATGTCAAATGTCTTTTTATTCTAGTATATTAAGGTATTTTCTATGAGATGTTAGTTTATAGTAAGATGAAATTTCATAGAAGTGACAGTGGCATACCCATCTAAAGCCTTATCTTAGAAAACTCATGACTATCATGTGAAATCTAGTGGATTGAAGGTCAATATCAGTTTTCTCTTATAAAAGTGTGAGATTGTCAATTTTTCCTCCCAGTAACTGAATAGTTTATACTTTTGATTACTTGTATATTCAAGTTGTTGAATATTATTAAATATTTTATCACATTTTTATTTTTATTTTTTGTAACATGAATCACTGATAAAAAAATAGATTTTGCGTCACAATTTTAACATGTTTTATTAAATAAATTTTATTAATAGCCACATTTGAAGACTTTTAACATCCCTTATTCTATAAAAGATTTTAAAATTTATCTTTTAACATCATTTATGAAATAACTGATGTTAAAATATTTTAATAAAATTAATACACATAGGTTTTCCTCCTTTTTTACTCTCCATTTTCTAAAACCCAAATTTATCTCGACTCTCAACCGTACTCCACCAATGCTTCTACTCCTCAATTTGATAAACATTCTTATTATTTATACACTATTTCTCTACTCTCTAACATCGTAAACCCTACTTCAACAACCCTTATCTACATTCATCCCACTAAAAATTTGTTATACATGTATTATTTAACTTCCTCTACCTTTGGCCTTTGATAGCTATTTTCAATCTCCCCCTTTTCATTATTTAAAATCTAAAGTACTTAAATTCTTATTTTGGTTATATTTTCAATATATTTTAAACATAAATCTACATATTTCATAAGATCATTTTTTGGAAAATATTTATTAAGTATTTTTTGGTCATAAATTTCATTTATTTTATTTATTTATTTATTTATATTTATCAATTATAAATATTTATGGTTTTAATTAGTTTGATGTTATATTTTTTATGATTATAAATTATTTTTGAGTGTAAATTATGGGTATATAATTTGTTTATGGTATAAGTTTTCTTTATTTATTATTTTTTATATTTATAAATTATTTTTTTTATAATCTTTTTTAGGATAATTTTGTTTATTTATATTCTTTGAAGTTATAATTTTTTGTTTTTCTTATAATTTATTTTGCTCATAACGTTTTTTCTGGTTATATTTTTTTCTAGCTAAAAATTATCCTTTAGTTATAAATTATTTTTGAGTTATAAATTATTTGATATAAATTTTTGAATGTCTATATATTTATATAATTATATGTATTAAATTTATCTATTTACATAAATACATAAACTTTCACATATTTAATACATTCATCTATTATATTTTTACTATAGGTAATTACTAAATACTAATTGGATAAATTCATGAAAAACTAGAGATTAATTAGACAAAATGTTGAAAATTTATAGTAATGTTCTAAATGATATATTGAAAAAAAATACAACTTTATATCCATGTGTAGTGTTTTAAAATATGAGAAAATTATGGTATAGAGATATGAAAGACCATTTTATTTCATATGGTTTCAATCACAATTATACATTCTTGATCTAGAATGTTGAAATAACATATAGATTAATTTCTAATGATAATAAAGATGTTAAATATGAGATAGATTATTTTATTGAAGAATTAATTCATCGCATATGCATTGAAACCATTAAAAAACAACATTTGTTGAATGTTAGTATAGAGATATAGAGAAACCACTATTCCTCAGTTATAGTAAATGTAAAATTATGTTATCAGAGTTGAGATTACTTAACCTGAATTTATGAAATGTTTGGACTGATAAAAGTTTCAAAAAATTGTGTAAACTTTAAAATATTTACTTCCCGAAGTAAAGAAATTTCATATTATAATTATGACTCAAATGATTATGCTCAATAGGATTGGTGTATAAAAATATACATGTTTTCCCCGACGACTATGTGTTGTATAGAAAGGAATATGAATGGTTATCAAAATTTCCTAATTATGGTACTTCAATATATTAAATGGATGATAAATTCAACTATGATTCATTCTTATGAATAGTAACTTAACCTCCTACTAAAATAGTATAGTAACTATTAATAATTATTCATTTGAATAATAACTTTGAAATTTAAAATTACCCAAAGAGGTTAAGATGGCATACATATGAGTTCATATCTAATAGAAATCAACATAACCATACTAATTTACAATTGTAGAAGATAATTGATAAAAAAATTGATTTGCAAAATGAAGTTAAAAATCTCAGAATGAGACTATTCATAGATGGAATGAATCCATATCAGAGCCTTAGTGACCAATATAATTCAGGGAGTGTTATTTCAGTAGTTTAAAACTTTTACCCACAGATATGAATGAACAGAAGCTACGTTATGATCAACTTAATGATTTCTTGACCAAAATATCCCAGAAATGACAATAATGTTTATCTATAACCATAGAGTGATGGTTGTAAATTTCCATGGGGTGTTACAATTTTTTTGTATACAAGAAGGAGTTTTTTATTTTTCATGCTATGATCATGTTCACTATTAATGATTTTCATGAATATGGAAAAATATCTATATATAGTGTTAAGATACATAGATCATATCCAATTTTTAATGAAAGTGCTTCATATCATCAATTACTGAATGGAATAAGGGCAGTGTACATGGAACACCATATATTTTTTTGAATGGATCATACTTATCAAAGATTTAAAAGAATTCATTTAAAAATTTACATAAGTATGATGTTTCCCCAAAACCATTGTTATCTAATGAATATTATAAATTGGTGAAAATGTCAAGGTCTCATTTGGAAAGTGTGGAAGTTATTTTAATTAAAAAAATCCCTTGAAGAAATGGTACTTCTTATTTGATATATCTTATTTGATATTTTTAGAGGTAAAACATAACATTTATGTTATGCATATTCAAAAAAAATATGTGAACCTTTGATTGGAACTTTGTTAGACATAAAAGGAAATAAAAAATATATATTTCATACAAGACTAGACTTATTATCCATTGGAATATGTTTAGATTTATCACACACTATGAAAGTAAATAGAACATATTTACATCTATCTTTTCACACATTAAGAAAAAGTAAGAAGAAAATTTTTTCAATGTCTATATGGTATTAACGTACCCCGTGGGTATTCTTAAAATGTGTAAAATTTGGTTTTATTAAAGGATTTAAAGGTAATATGTATGAATTCTAATGACTATCATGTATTGATGCAACCACTACTAGTGGTTACACAGCATAGTATACTTGTGATACATATCATAAAATCTATCATCAGGTTGTGTTATTTTTTGAATTCAATTTGACAAAAATTTATGGATCCAAATTTTTTAGATACATTAGATAATGAAGGATTCCTTATAATATTTCAATTATAAATCTATTCTAAACCATTTTTTGATATATTGATTCATCTAGTGATTCATTTTGTGAGAGACATAAGAATAGATAGGCTTATTTATTTATATTGGATGTATCCTTATGAAATTTATATGAAACATTTAAATGGATATCCTAAAAATATCTATCTACTAGAGGCTAAACTTTTTATAACAAATATAAAAATTGTTAATAGAGTTCTGTAATAATTATTTGAATAAAGTGCAATAAATTGGTCTCCAAATATCTCAATATTTGATAGTTTGATAGTGTAGATAAATGGATATATAGCTTGAAGGTATAGTTAATTCCACATTATGAAGTAATGTATAAACATTTATGAATCTTCAACAACACATATAAGTTTTAGCCATATATATCATAACATATTACTAGAATGAATTTACAATTTCATTAAACAAAAGAAAATTGGTTGATGAATGAATATTGATGCACTTGTGTGCATGTGTTATTTTTCATATCTAAATTAACATAAAAATTGTTTATTTTAATAAATTTTCATGTTTTTACGTCATTAATATGTCTTTCTAGGTTTTAATTAATAATCCAATGGAGAGTTGATATAATCTGGTGAGAACATAGAATTCAATAGTCAAATCAAAGGAGTTTGGACCCTTTTTCCATGGTTCATGGTTTCTCCTAAGTCAACCAAATGATGAACCCATCCTAGGAAACAAGTTAATTTATGGAGAAACAAAATAGACTTCGTCATATACCCTCTAAACCTGTGGATCCACTAGTAAACTATATGGGGAGTTCTTTTCAGGAGGTCGTGGGGAATTCCACACTTTTTTAGGTTGATAAATCTCTGGGGACCAACCCTTAAGCTGTGTGAGACTCAACCAGAGGAGAAAGAAGTATGTGTGTGGCATGTGAATGGTTAACTAAACCATGTTTCCCTAATATTAGATCATGTTACTCAAATTAGTAATAATATAACTAAGAGAACAGTTGGTGTATCGTTAAACTAATCGTTCAGCTTAATCATGCACCATTCAAAAGACAGCCACCTACTTTCCATATATTTCCTTAAACACCCATTGAATAATTATCACGACCCCTAAAGAATTATTAAAATTGAGTGTGTAATAAAATTTTCAACAACACAGATGAGGTTAAACCATATATATCATAATATTTTACTAGATTAAAGTAATAATGTCAAAAAAAATTGAAAGTGATTGATGAATGAATATTGATGCACTTGTGTGCAAGTGTTATTTCTGTATCTAAATTGACATATAGAATTGTTTTTTGAGATAAATTGTTATTTTTATATAGCATTTATATGTATTTATATGTTGGAATTATTCATATTATGAATAATTTGTAGAATCTGGTGAGAACTGGGAATTTAAAAGGGAAATCGGAGGAGTTTAGACCATTTTTTCATGGGGCATGGTTTCTACTAAGTAGAAAAAACCATGTACCCATAAAAATATATTGTGTAATTCATGGATCCTGGAAATACACTTCTATGTACACCCTATAGACATACAGAACCACTAGTAAATCATGTGGGGAGTTCATTATAGGTGTTAGTGGGGAATTTTACACTTTCCACATAGTAAAAAAACTATGTGAACTAACCCTCAAGATCTGTGAGGTGGAACCCAAGAACAAAAAACTATGTGCATGTTATGTACATGGTTAAATGAACTATATCTCACTACCTTAATATCATATGACTTGAATTTGAAAGAATATAATGATTAGCACGGTTGGCTCATGGTTAAACTAATTATTCACCTTAACTGTGTACCATTCAACAGACAGCCACATACATCCCATCTACCACTTTATCCACATTTTGAATTAGTATTATGACCCATAGACACTTCTTAACATTTGTGGATATCCATTTAATGATCCTATGACCATTGTGTAGGATGGGATCATCAAGTAGAAGATCATCCTTGTGGGAAGAGAGCTTGAAACTCATTTCAAGACATTTATGGAGAATTTTTATTATAGGGAACGTGGTTTATTATTCCTTTATTTACTAAAATAAATATTATAGGTGACATGATCTTTTTTTTTGTTTTATCTATGATTAACTAATATATCCAATGTTTTGGGGATTTGGATAATGAAGAACCATGGGTAACATATTTAACATTTTTTTTTCTATATTGTCTCTCTTATTTCTCATAATTCCATTGAGTTTTATTTATTTTACTCCCTATTAAATCAATGTAAATATAATAAAGGTTTCTCTAGGTATCTATAGAGAAACTACAATGAATAATCCCATTACAATTAGGTGCATTCATCATCTCCAAATAGTTTTTTTATAAAAGGTTTTTAAGAATTAATTTTTGAAACAAGAAATTTATTTTTTAAAATAAAAACAAAACTCACCAGACTAAAGAAGATTAAATAAAATTCAATCTCAGATGTGGTATTTATTATGAAAAAAACAATATAATAAGAAAATTTATTTCTAAAAAACTTCATAAACTTTCACATCCCTAACACATCCCCCTTATTGAGTGTAAAAAAAATATTTCATGTGTCTTTCATTAACTAAAGAAAAACTTATAAAGAGTTTTGTAAGTGAACTAAATAGGATATATCAAAACTATTGTAACTATAAAAAAATGAATCTAAATTCAGTAAATTTTAAATTCATCAACCATGAACTCAGGTTTACAAAATACCTACGTATCCCTATGGATCAACCCCCATACATACACTATACTCATTGTGTAGTTGGGAAGTTTTCAATTTGGGAAGCTGGAAGTAAATATTTGGTTGAAATGACACAAATTATGATGTCATTACTGGGGAGATATAAATAATGTTATGTTATTGTATTTTGGGGTTAATTAAGTTGGAAAAAAATAATATATTATTAAAAATTATTCTCTTATCCCCATTTACGTTTTTGTTCATTTTTAGTTTCCCCTTTTATGCTTATTGTGTTGTATGGTGTTATACAGAACCATAGGTGTATGAGCAGCTGCATCACTCATTCCAAAAATACTAAGTAAGTGAATATAGTTTTATTTTACCCTGAAATTGAAAAAATGAAATCAATTTGACACTGATCAGTTACCAGATATCAAATTTAGAATGACCCCATGTAAAATTTGGAAGAGTATGAACTAGATATTGTCCATGGAGTTGGAAAAAAATTATGTTTAAAGGTAATCAAAACCAACAACATGAAGCTGATGGTAATTTAATGAACCATCCACCAACTAATTTTATGGATTATTATACACATAAATATCAATGAACACTTTCCCAATTCTTCTCAAGCTATGGGGAACAACAACCAAAAATATCTTCTCCAAGAGAGGAAATCTTACATTCCTCATAATCAATGACCTTATTTTCCATAGGATAATAAATATATGCTACAAACACCTCAAGAATAGTTGTCAAAAAATCGTACTCTTATAGCGTACAAATTGTCTTCAATTCATGGAGTTGAAAGATGAATTATTTGGACACCAGTGCAAGAAAAACACATTGAAATCAAGCCTTCCATCATGTATCTCATGAAAAATACATTCCAATTTTTGGGTTTTCTAAATTAAGATCCCGAATCTCATTTATTTAACTCTCGGGAAATTTTTGACACATTATATTATCATGTAGTTTCAGTTGAATCTATTTGGATCGATCTCTTTCCCTTTTTATTAAGGGTTAAATAATAATGAAATATCAAGGATTTACCAAAGTATTCCATCCTCCTTTGAGAATTTTTTGCTCAATAGTTTATGGAAAAAATGCTTTCCCTCTCCAAAATGGTGACATTGAGGAACGAAATTCACAAACTTTAACAGCATGTGTCGGAGTCCCTATAAAAATCATTGAAACATTTCAAATAAATACTATGAAAATTAACTTATCATGGACTCCAATTGTGGAATAAATTTCCAAAAAAAATTATGGGGGTCTAACAAAAAATAATAAATCTGTGGTGGATACAGTTTTTGGAGGATCTATCATGAAAAAATAACCTACTGAATTGTTTTATATCTTGAAGGATATTTCATAAAAAAGATTCTAGTGGAATTAAAAGTGGGGAACATAGAAAACAATCATTGATAGTATTGATTACACTACGATGTAATCTGCCCAATTATATTTTATGTTAAATAAGATTGGCGTGACGAGTTTCAATGCATGTTTTTTAGTTCATGAGGCTAACCATATGGAGTTATATGAGTGTGGTGACAACCACATCATGGTTTAATTTTAAATGATATGTTATGACTCTTATACATGTGAAGTGAGATACATTTCTCAAAATATTGGATTGAATGTATTTCCTCAATTTTAGAACCCTGTGTATTAATATAATTCAAATCCAAGTTAGGGTAAGTAGAAACAGAACCCCCAACCAAGGACTCAAAAGCCACCTGGGTATGGCCATCCTCAATATAAGAATCCATACCCAATGAAACATCATGGAAAGTATTACCAACAAGGATTTTATCTACAATAAGGGTATTAAAATCCTTATCTAGCACATCCTCCACATCAACAACTAATGTATTAGGTAATTAAAGAAATAAATACAATAGGAAAAACCTTCAAAATTAGAAGAGATGATGTGTAAGTTCATCATAACTGTAGAAACCAGGTTTCAAAATTAGGTGATCATCAACCGAGACCTAGAACAATATATTGGGGATCTTTAAAATCAACTCTCCATAAGGGAACTCGATACAGCACAGAGTAATACCAAAAAAATCATAGAGAGGAAGATAAAGAAATGACTATATGGAGTGGTAAGGAACTCCCTTAACCAGTTCTAACCAATAATAATGCATTTTAAGGTGAGAAACATGACACACCATCATAATTAATGGAATTATAATCTTAATAATGGATGTATCCATCACATAAGGACTCATAAAAAAATAAGAAAATTATGATTGATATGGAAAATGAGGTGATAAAATCCTTTATACCATCATTTTCCTTCCCAGAGCGAATGAATACCAGGAAATTAGATCAACGATTTTTTAAATTCATAGATGTGTTTTGGAAACTCCACATCAACATCCCATTTACTAAAGAATTAATGTAATTCGTGCATATAAAAAGGTCATGAAGGACATTATCTTGAAAAAAATAAAGACTTAGGATTCATGAGCCATTATTCTTAATAAGAAGTGCTCTTTTATTGTCCAAAAATCAATCCCACCCAAGATTCGAGATCCAATATGTTTTTCTATTCCATGCACAATCATCTCCTATAAGTTTGGTAAGGCCTTTTTTGACTTGAGAACTAGTTTCAAACTGTTTAATTTTGGATTATATAAGAATTGAGGGATTAATAAATTAAGTCCTACCCTTGTGGAATTTCAATTAGCTGATTGTTCCATGAAATATCCCTAGGTTCTATATAAATATATTCTAGTAAAGGTTGGAAAGTTAATTCCTCTAGCCAATTTCATTATAATCAACATGGAAGAGGATGATGAGGTGACACTAATTTTATGAATTCCATTCTTATATATAAAAACTGTTCTAATTATCATTCATTATGCATAATTAATCTTTCATGTAGGTGATGAAAAGGTATCTTACAACGTCTCGAATGTCTTCCAGAAATTATCACTTGTGGAACATAAGGACCACTGCACATTATCCACATTGGGGAATTTTTTGGACTGTGTAGAACGTGACATGAGTTATAATCTATTAATAGATGAATAGGATACCATAGAACACTATCCTAAACAAGTAAAAGAAGAGATATAGTATATTACTAGTTAAGATAATCTATATTAGTAGCGAGAGGTTATTCGAGATATTTTTTAAAGTGAAAAGATAGACCCCTTGGTTTGCCCAGTCTTGATGAAGCCTCACCTAGAACTGAAGCCTCTACCATCATAACTAAAATATGGTTGTTTGGGAGATAAATACACACTACCCATAATTCTTAACTTTTCAAAGATTAAATATCTAGAATCTTATCTTTTACATGTTCTCTAAAGAAGGAAGAAGACTATTGGATGAATAGTGGATGACCTTAAAGGAATATGTCCGACCATTTATACCCAAAAGGTGATTTTAGAATAATGGGAAAACCATCTAGAAGGCAGAAAAGAAGGCTCAACCCTCAAATTAAAGAGGTCATGAAAAATGAGGTGATTAAATTTTGTAGATGCTAGAATCATCTATCCTATTTCGGATAGCCCATGGTTCAGTACTTTACAAGTGGTACCCAAAATGGTGGAATTAATGTGATATCAAATGAGAAGAATGATATTATTCCAATTCAAACAGTTACGAGATAGAGAGTGTGTGTTGATTACTGAATGTTAAATGACACAGCATGAAAATTCCACTTTCCAATTATGTTCATGGATAAAATATTTGAACAGCTGGTAGGGAGTGAGTTCTATTTTATTCCATAAGGTTATTAAGGATATAAAAAAAATCTATATCCCTTCAATATTAGGAAAAAATAACCTTCATATGAACTTATGGAACATTGTGTTACCATTTCCTTTCTCTTGGGATGTGTAACTCTCCCGATAATTCTCAATGACGTATGTTGGTTATTTTCCATGACATTGTGGAGCATATTATAAAAGTTTTAATGGAAGATTTTTTTTATCTATGGTAAATTTTTTTACATGTGTTTCAGTAATTTGGATCTTATTTTAGAGAGTTGTGACTAGATCAACCCAGTTTCAAACTGGGAAAGATGTCACTTCGTGGTTCAACATGATACTATTTTAAGCCCCCAAAAATCAAAAAAATGGATATAGGTTGATCCCTCAAAAGTATAATTCATATCCAACATTCCAATACAAATATCAATTTGAGAAATAATATCTTTTTGGGACACATGGGCTTATACCATTGGTTCATCATGGATTTTTCAAAAATTATAAAGCCAATGATTAATTTTCAAAAAAGGATGTCATTTTTTTAGTTTTAAGGACCAGTCCAATAATAATTTTTTTTGTTAAAATCAAATTTATTAGAGGCCCCTATAATTATCTTTCTAGACTCGAATAAACCATTTGATATAATGTCATATGAAATCGATTATACAGTTGGAGTAGTCTTAGGACAGCGTATTGATCATATTTTTTGTCCCATTTACTATGTTATCAACACATTTAATGATGATCAAATAAATTATAAAAAATGGAAAGGTGTGTGTTGGAAATGGTGTTTTCATTTGAAATATTTACTTTAAATTTAGTTCTTTTAAAATTTATTTTACACATAGACCATTCAGTACTCAAGTACTTGCTGAACAAGAAGGATGTTAAGCCTTAGTTGATTTTTTGAGTACTTCTAATCCAATAATTTAATTTTTATATTCCTAATAATAATGGTAGGGAGGAATTTATTTCCAACCGTCTCTAATTCTTGAAGTTACCTCCCATTGATGAAGAATAAAATAGAGAGATTAAGAAAAAATTCATTGAAGAATATATTTTGTCAGTATTTATGGTACAGAAACCATGGTTTATAGATATTTCTAATTACTAGGCCATGGGAGTGAACCAACCTGATATCTCTTTCTAGAAGATGATTGATTTCATTCATACATGAAGAAATATTTTTGGGGGGATCCATTACTATTATGATATAAATATATGTTCTAATCTGTCGCCATGTACCTAAAATTGAAAAATGTGGTATTTTGGAATTTTTTTCACTCATCTCCTACTGAAGGAAACCATGGTCCAGAATGAATGGTTTCCAAAATTCTACAATCTATATTTTTATAGTTGACCATGCATTAGGATGTCTGACACTTTTTGGAATGTTGTGATAGATTCCAAGGGAATGGAAATATTGGGTGCATAGTAGAAAATCCACAGCACCCCATACTATATGTAGAAGTCTTTAATGTGTGGTGAATTGATTTCATGGGATCATTTACACATCTCATGGTAACACATACATTTTAGTATGCATATAATATGTTTATAAATGGGAAGAATCCCCCACCACAACTCAAAACATAGTGAAGGTTGTGATATAATTTACTAAAAGAACGTTTTCAGTAGGTTCGATGTACATCATGTCCTAATTAGGGAAATGAACACACACTTTGATAATAAAATGATGATTAATGTTCTAATAAAATGTGGTTTGAAAAATTATATGAGAACACTATACCATCCCCATTCAATTCAAAAAGTGGAAGTGTAGAACTGTGAGCTCGAAAACTTTTGGAGAAAAGAGTTGGAGCATCTAGAAAAGAATGGTATAAAAATCTTGATTATTCTTTATGGTATTATGGAACAATGTTTAAGACTCGGCTGGGTAAGTATCCATTCTAGTTATTTTATGGAATGCCTTTCCATTCTTTGGTAGTTCTAGAATAAAAAGTTCCATATGATGTAAAATTGTTAAGAAATATATTAAAATAAATGATGGAAAGCAGAAATTTGAATTATCAGGACATTATGAGATCTGAAGGTAGGTATATTATAATACCAAGATCTATGAGGAGATGTAATGTGTTCTTTTTAACTACTAGGTTTTATGAAAATCCTTTCATCCTAGTGGTCAGGTACTACTTTCTAACTCATTATTGCAGTTCTTCCAAGGTAAATTGAAGCACTAATGGTAGGGGTAATTGAAAGTAGTCAAATTATTCAACCATAGTGAATTGTAATATTTTGGAAAAGATGGGAAGAAAATCATATTCAACGGAAATGTATTAAGCATTATTTTCAAATGTAATACATGGGGTAAATTATCACAACCATGAAATTTGGGTGAGAAAGAGGTTCAAGTATGTCAGTCTCAAGACACTAACCATAGAATTGGCTGAGGGGAAACCCAACATTTTATTAATTCATTAAAATAATTGATGGTTTATTTGTTTCTTAGGAGATCATGCTTAGTGCGTTTTCCAATTTCTGGGTTTTAGTTTTAGGAATAATACAAAGTGGTGGATTTGTGATTAAATATATATTATTCAAATATTTAAATTTCTCATAGAATCCTCAAATCAATTTTTGAAAATGGTTGTGGAAAATAAGATTTAATTTTTTATGACATAATTAATTTTAAAATGGAGAAAATAGTCTTTTCAAATGGTAGTCCTACATGAATGGATTGTGTATGGTTAAAATAATTGTGTGCATTGACCATAAAGGGAGGTATCCGATTCCTTAATAAATCATAGAAGTATCATATGGTTAACCAAACCCTGACATGCTATATTACATATGATTGTCGATGAAATGGAAAAACAAATTCTGATGGATAGAGATCAAATGGGAATTATTGAGTATTTTCTTGATCTCCTCCTAGAGTCTCATCCAATTTGAGATAGTCATTTCGAGAAATACACTACCCAGATTAATGGAATCTTTCAAAAATCATCACAGTTGGTATGTCGTATGAAGTTCCTAGTCAAAAATAAAGGAGGGGTGCAGATGAGGTGGGGTTGTTGTGAGTGATGGTTATGTTTGTACGCGATCCATTAGAATGGAAAGATTTGATGTCCTAATGGATGTTGGGCATGTTTTAGTGGTTTTTTGATGGTGTTTAGGTATCTAAGAGAGTGGGTGATAAGGTATTCATGGATCTGGGTGTTCCGACAAGTTAGGAAACCATGTTTGTTGTTGAATTAAGAGCAGTCGGAGGCAATGGTGGTAGAACTTCCAAGGCCGATGGCTGTGAAATCAGTATGTCTATCATAGAAGTCTCCCATGGTGCATCCACATAAACCCAACATAGAGTATACTAATCCTCATCGAGAAATGGCATAGGCCTCTTTTCCTATGATCAATCTCCATCAACCATAATCTAAAATATAAAATAAGAAAACAAAAGAAAAAGAAAATGGGAAAAAATGAAAACGACTAAATAAAGATTATAAAAGTACATAGAGTGTACTTTTATATGACACGTCATGTTTCTTTTCAGGATGGTAACCTATGTTCCCTAGATGCAACATCAAGGAAATTGTTTGTTAGAAATAAATTAGTACACTGTGTGTACTGAACGCACACGACGTGTTCTCTAACATGGATTACATGGTTATTCTATCTATATGGGATGAATGGAAAAATATCCTCTAAGATAGTAAGAAGCATAGGTACCTAGAATGTACCTAATTCACACATCATGTGTTTTCAAATTCTAAATTGGGAAAACCTACCCATTTATACATAGTACAAGACATGTATTCATCGTTCATGCCCGTGTACTATGGGTATTTGTTTGAATTCCACCCATATCATAAAATATCCTATAATTCATCATATATGTTGAAATAAGTGCAAAGTAAATATATAACTAAATTAGGAAACAAAATGAAGAATAAATATGGACCTAAATGACACTAAAATTGGAGATTGTATTTAGGGGTTCAATTAGCATACATAGGATAGAAACATGGTAGGGAGGGTAAGGATGGATTCAGGTTATAGATAATATTTTCAAAAACACATGGTGTGTATATATTTGTATATGATGTGCATGAATTTTTTTGAATGTATATAAATTAATATTTAAAATATATGGTTATTGTTATAAATTATGTATTTATTATTATGTACCATTATGAGTAAATGTATATAGAAAAATAAACCTATACACATAGTGCATCATAAAAAACATTGTGTGCTCTAAAAATTGAAAAATAAAATTGAAAACTTCATTCCAGTGCTCGAGGTGGGATTTGATCTAGTAACCGGTTTCAACTAGGTCATATCCCTCAACCACTAGAAGAATGTTTATAGTACTAATTTGTTTATTATCCTTTGATATTTTATAAATTTATTAAACACTACTTGATTTAAGGAAGAATTCACTAAATGTGGTTTTAATTATTGAAGATTGGGATGATGTATGTATATTATCCATATTTGAACCCAGGTTTGTCAAACCTTGGATTATAACTACAAATCAACCTACATCACCCTTGAGTGATTTCTTATTTTTGAAATAGTTGTAAATTATTAATGAAAACAATGCATACATGACACATTATGTATCATAAAATACATGACATGTGATTTTATTTTAGTGAAAAAAGATAGAATTAAGTTGGCTAGAAGGACTCGAACTTGGGTCTTTGCAACCATGGGCTACAACCCCACCCACTAATTCAGCCTCACCATCGATTTTTTTATTTTTTAATGGTTTTATTATTTATGAAAACTTTTAAAAAGACCTTTAATAAAGAATAGGTTCAAAAATTATAAATATTTCACCTAAGAAGGGTGTGGATAGACTCCAACCAATGAAGGCTTGGATACCTTCCAATATCCTTTCCATCGATACAAGATTCATTCCTGTTTATTGACTTAATCAATTTTTATTTATACCCAATGAAATATTATAACATACACTAAAAGGATTTATAAAGGCCATTTATAAGGGAGACATGACATGTAGTTTCATTTTGGTCTCTTCTCAAATGTGGTTTTTAGAGAACATAAGAAAAAGGATAATACATGACATGTAGTTTCATTTTGGTCTCTTCTTAAATGTGGTTTTTAGATAACATAAGAAAAAGGATAATACATGACATGTGATTAATAAGTACATGTAGGGTAGTTATTAGAAGTAGAAAAGAGAGGGGAAGGAAGAAATTTTGGGTTTCATCCCCGAAATTGACTTTGTTTTTTGGTATTTGGCTCAACCTGAGGATGTGTACTTAATAGTAATTGGATGGATGATGGGAATTCATTGTGTTTACCACCTCATATTTTTATCCCCATACTCTTTTAGAAAAATTTTGTGACTATCATGTGGTATTGGCGGTGACTTGGAGAAACATTTTTAGAGACCCGAATCTTGACGTACATGGATATTACATTAATTTTGCGGAATACTTAATACATAACCAAAAAAATTCCCAATGACCATAATAGTTTAGTGTCTTTGGAAACTCAGAACATAATCTTCTAATCATGGTGAAAGATCTTCAACATCTCCCATAATGATCTTCTTTTTTCCCTACCTAAAACCATTATTTAAATCCTAGGGAAAAAACATATTAAGGGTGAGATCAAATTCTCAGTAAGGGTAAGCATGGAGAAAATAAAACAAACCATATACATTTTAAAAACATGAACGTAATGTTTAAAGATCAAAATCTTGAGAAATGAAATAAAACATGGCAGTACATAAGGCATAGATCATAATGGGACATAAATCATGATAAAATTACATGGGAATAAAACATGTAATTGTGGAAAACCATTAAGCACATGATATGATTTCCATAGTAGCCAAGGCATTACTTCCAAGATCATCCTAGTGGACAAAGTCCCTTACTGAATCGAGTTCACTCATCGTTCCAGTCCTGTATCACTGAACTGGATTAACTTACTTCTCTAGCCTTGTCTATCTCATGAGATATAAATCTTTACCCAATGCATTGAAGGGAGATATAGGTCCCACCCATCTCATAATTAAATCATTCTTTCGTGTTCCACAAAATAAACATACATCATTCATAATAACCCAACGAATAAAATGGGTTTCATAAACATCATCCCACCATAACATAATCCATATAAAAGAAATGGATATCATTTAATCATTAGAAAAATGAAACCATTTAAATAATATAGACGTTATACTTGAAATATAAACATATTAAATAATTTCATCTTATATGGAAAATGGTTTTGATGAAACACCTAAAATGAATTCTTGAGGAAATAATCCTCTCTTCTTCAAAATCATTTTCTTTTCACAAAATGCCATTAAATTTTAAAACAAAATGATTTTTTTGAAAATAGTCATGAAATATTATAGAGGAAGCTTCATGAAAATTAGGCGTTATGATACAATAAAAATCTGTTCATTCCATATAAGTTAAAAAAACATTCTCCTCATACTTTTGCTAGAAATTTCAAAAAGTTCTTTGTATGGTAAACAAAAGAAATATTCCTTCCATAACACAATGTAAAAGTAAAATAGGGGTAAAAATGACTTTAAACATACATTGAATAATATTAAACACTTTATGAAAAACACTTATTGACATGGGTAAAAAATATAACCCAAGTAAATACTTACGTATAAGAAATCTCGGATAAAAATGAGATTTGAAAAATTATCCCTTACCATAGGTCTGATATGCTTTGTACCTATCTGAACCTCATGTATAATTATTTAAATAATGTCATTTACTTATTCCAGAATCATATTAATTCTTATGATATCATATAAGATTAACTTAGGTCTTTATATTACCCGTTAATTTTTCAATTCCATGTTAAATCAATGTTTTGGGTAATATTTGTTTCATTTATCGTACGTGTTTGGACTTCCTGTTCTTGAGATTATTATTACATATATCATGATTTAATTACTTATAGAATGGAAAACATTATTTATATATAATATATATTCAGTATATATATGTATATAATATATATATAAATGAAATGAAACACACCGTTCATGGAGACGGTAGGCCGTACGTACGCATGAACGTTGTTTTCCTTTCCTTATTGAATTGAATGGAAGTAAGTAGATGACATATATATATATATATATATATATATAAATCCAGTAGCATTATTATGTCATATATATCATTATTATTCATTATATATACTTTATAATCATTCTTGAATGGTTAACATGGAGAATAAATCTCATCGCGTCGTGGAGACGGTAATCCGTACGTACGCACGAGTGATGATATCGTTCCCATAATTATTGAATGGAATTAGAGTGGATGATATAATATATTATAATCTTTATGATGTTATAATAACCATATATAGTTATTATTTACACAATTATACCCATCTAAGTAAGGTGCTGGTGGAAAAATAGATTACACCATGGAGTGGAGACGGTATTCTGTATGTACGCACGCGCGGTGATTTCATTTTCTGTAGGATGGATAGAAGGTGAAATGAGGTTGTTTCTTATTTATAATAACATATAAGTATATTATTTATACTTATGTTCTTACTTTATAATGAAACAACCAAATAAGAGGAATTATAATAATAAAGAAACTTGAAAGAATCGGTAGAAGAGATTACCTCTTCTTCGACGCGCCTCCTCTTACCCTTCTCTTAGGGCACTAAAGTTGGTCTTTGATGAAAACAGGGACCTCTAGTATGTTTATATGGAAGTTTAGAAGTGAAATGGAAAGGTTTTGGACAATCTTGAATCCTCAAATTTTGTGTGAAGAGGATAGGGTGGAGGTGCCCTTTTATAAGGGAGGAGAGGCGCACATTTGGAAACCTCTAAAATATTAATTTATAATAAACCCAAAACCCACTTCAAAACTTCCAAAGTGACACAAATTAAGATATTAGATAATATAGTGTTGTAATATAATCAACCAAATAATGTTATACATGTTTTTATTTTATTTTAAACCTTATCATTTCGATTTATCATTATTTAATCTATTTAATTTTATTTGTGGTAATAATGTTATAAATTTTATATTGTTATAAATACTTACTTATGTGTTGTTAATAATACATAATTTGGTTCTTTATGACATTTTAGATCATATAAAGATTAATTTGTAAGTTTTAAATATTTTTGTGATATTTAAACAATTTAATAATATAAAATATCAATAGTGTAAATTTTGACACAATTCATTTATTTGAATTTAAATAAAATACAAAGAGAATATATTTTTTTTAAAACCTATTTAATATATTACTAGAAATTCATAATAATCTAGAAAATTATTGGAGCACATTAATTAGTTCATATAATATTTATTTTAATACTTTTAAACTCATTTATTTGATATTTCTCTTAATAAAATAATTAATACAACATTTTTGTATAATTATTTAATATACTTATTTCTTGTATAAAAATTAATAATAAAATACTATTATGAATATAACTATAATATATATCATAAGAATACTTTTATTAGAATTTATCTTCTAAAACAACCCACTTTTAAAATTGTATCTTTATTAAAGTATGAAGGTGACAACTTTGACATCATTTAAAATAAAATAATATAAGTGTCATAATCTCTTTTATAATGCTCCAAATGGTCAAATATTAGACCATTGGATGATTATGGATTACATGTAAATGACCAATAAGTTTTTTTCAGGTTTTTTTGTTCCTTTTATGGTCACTATTAGTTTAATAAAAACTATATTATTCATTTTTCACTAAAAAACAATTTCTGCATTACTATTGTGTCACTATTAATGACAATTACTTAATCCCTAAAAATTTTAAATAAGTTACCATCATGTAGATACTTTTATTATATTTATATAGACTATTTATATTTCCGGTTTTATGAATTTTATCACTAAATTAAAATTATTACACTCATAAGATATAAGAGAGTGACGTGTTGTCATTTTCATTGGTTTTAATAATAATTACATCATTTTCATGGTCAAAAGTCGATAAAATGAATTTATTTTGACCCTTAGGTGATATGGGTCGACTTTAGTTCATCTAATATAATTTCAGAAGGTGTTAGGGTAATTTTATAATCTTATTTTTACCCTTAATGACCAGATTTACCTTTAATTGTGGTAAATAAAATATATCGTAGTTACTATTCATAATTCCCAAATATAAAAAGTATCCTATTAAAATAATTTGTACCTACTGATTCCAAATATCGAATCCATTTTTCCAAATTCAAAACAGAGAAGTTGAGGTAATTAATTTAAAATTAATCCCGTTGTCAAAAAAACAGGTTCAATTTTAAAATATTGCAAAACTTAAAATTGATTTATCCTATGAATTCAATGTAAAATCAATGATAATTACATACATTATATTCAATGGAAAAAATATATTCTATTTATACCATAAATAAATTTACTATTATAATTTAACCATGTAAATTTTCTTGATGAAAAAAGTTGTTTTTTAAGTAAAATTTAGTGTGTTTTTACTATTCATCAAAATAAGAACGTTGTCAGAAAAATATAAAAACTTTATCCAATGTAAATTCTTATATCTTGATTCAGAATAAGAAGTCTATTTTGTAAAATTTAACTTATAAACTTTTCAAAAATTAGATTTAAAATGGGTGCGCCAATAAAAGGCGGCAGAATTGCATTTTTTTAAAAATAGTTCTTTTATTCGAAAAAATGATTTTCTTTTCATACCTCATTCTAGAAAATGTGTAAGATGAACTATAATGTTATAAAATTAAAAATATAGTTAATAATATTTATAATGGCTAGTTGATAATAATATTATAACAATATATCGTTGTTTAGTGAAACCTAGTATTGCATACCACACACGCTATTGTGGGAGGTCGCGATTGCGTGTAATGCAAGCGAAGTTAGGGATGCGTGTAGTGAAAGATCCCCTTGTTGTTTCATATAAAATAATCAAAACTTATTTAATTTATGCATTAAACAAAATCTATACTTAATGTTGCATAGAATAATTCCTATCAAACGAACTTGAAATTGTGTGTAACACGAGCCTAGAATAGTGTTCTGTATACTGTAAGCTAATACGGTGTTGAATATAGTACAATCTAATCTTGGTGTAGCATAAAACACAAGATATTAACAAAATTAAACATAATATTTCTCATAAAATTTCAAGGTGTTACATTCTACCCCCCCCCCCCTTAAAATGAAATTCTCCCTCGAAATTCATTGGGGTTATAAATGGTCTAATACTTGAAAGTTTCTTTAATAGAAACCCACATCGTAAAAAGGAATAACAAAACATAATTTTAAAAAGTGAAGTAAGAAATGTAATGGTTACCCAAATTAACTCATCACTGGGTTTCCACATAGGAGAACATAGGTGAAAATATGGATATGAAAGAGAAATCTAACCATCAAGTTCGGATAGTGAGTGGTAGAGAACATGGCTATGAAAAATACAACAATCACAAAGCCATCAATTTGTGATGTTCTAGGGTACCATCCAATTCATCAAATATGAGGGTACTAGGACAACATTTTTGTATTTCAAGATCATTTCCTTGATGTTAAAAAAATTTTGCACAAGGAGAAATACTTACTTGACTTCTGTGTAATATCATTGTTGGTCATTCCATGAACAATTTCCATTTCATCTCTTATTCAAAGAAATTAAGTTGAATTTGTCCTTATTGAAATGTTAACAAGTCATGTGATAGAATGATAGGTTATTACATCTATCTCAAAAAGTTAGCAAAAGTTATTAAATATACATAATTCCATCTAGGGTGAGATTAACCATAAATGATTCCCAAAATAGACTTATACTTCAACGATCATACCGCTTAATAAAATAAAACTGGTTTATACTGACCAGTTACTTCCTGTAGGCCAGTTGGTAGGTGATAAAGGCATGTCGCACTTCGATTGTGGGTTAAATTCCCGCAACCTTGTACGACAGGATGGTTTGTCTCCCATCCTACTGGTTGTCCTTTTTCTTAAACTATACTATTATAACATTCCAGAAATAAAATCGAAAAAAAGTTCTAGCCTTAAACAATACTATCTGATGTTCAACATAATCCATTCCAATCTATAGACTTATCCAAAATACATATGTCAAATCTATTAGTATAATGAAAACAATTATGGGAATGTTCACATAACAAGAACATTAATACCATCATTTATCCCCCATATATCCTAAAATATAACTTGTTGGTCACATTCCAGACATGTGAATACCTTAATTATGTATTCTCTTGAAACATGTATTACCATAGAACCATAGTAAAAACATGAATGTTGTCACAAATAACTCTTTCCACATAACAAAATCCCAAAATTCTGATATACTCAAACTATGATATCACTTTGTCTTTATATCAGTCATGAGCTCATTAATACTATCAAACATATTATTTTCCCCTTATCCTTTCATTATGCACATTTCATCTGCTTTCCAAAAAATATTTCAATCACTTTTTATGGTTACCGGTACCATTCATCATATACTTTCAAATACTCAAAGAAAGACAACCGTGTAAAAATCCTTAGATTAGTCTTTATTCCATAGTACCATACATTATTCTCGATAAACATGCAATCATTCCACTACCTTTCCAAACCATTGACCGAGCTTCATCATTTTATTCCTCAACACTTTTTTCATCTCATATATCATTTGTAGTGTCTTCATCATCAACAACATAAATACTACCCATGCGACCATGTTGATTATCTTCATGAGACTTTCCCTAAGTGCATTGGTTTGTATAATGCCCATACATTCCACATTTAAAAAATTTAACCGTTGTTGATGTCTTAGAAATACCATTATCCTTGTCCATCATGTTAACTGGACCTTTTCCTTTGCAATAATTATCTTTGTGTCTTTCTTTTCCACACCCAAATAATCTTCCAGTTCCTTTGAAACATTCTTCTTGATTCCTCCTCCCACATGACATACATGAGGTAAATTGAACTTTCATTCCTCTATGATCATTATGAAACTCTAACTTTATATTATTAGATGAGATAGGAAACTTACCGAAGTTGAGATTATTGATCATATTATGAGATTTCTGATTAGGCATAATAACAATATTTGGACTTCCAAATTCTGTTTCATCTGGTATCTCATGAAGAATATCATTCCATTGTCTATCATATTCTCCATTAACTTGAATCTTCCTATTTCTAGCCATTTTCTAAAACCCAAAAAGAATAGTGTGAGAGGAAAAAATCATACTAGTCAAATAACATAATAAATGGGTATTAACTTCAATATCTAACATCTTAGGTTAAATTATAAGATCGTTACCATAATTCTAGGACTATAACCTATACTTATACTTAACCTTAAGGAAATCCCTAGAGATACCTTAGAAATATCTCTAGGGATCTCACTAAAGTTTTTGCATCCCAGTTTCCAAAGGTTGACTAAACCTTTGCTCTGATACCAATTGTAGAGACTCAAAGCTTGACGTGCATGGATATTACATTACTTTTGCAGAATACTTAATACATAACAAAAAGATTCCCAAAGACCGTATTAGTTTAGTGTCTTTGGAAACTCAGAACATTATCGTCTACTCATGGTGAAATATATTCGACATCTCCCATAATGATATTAATTTTTTCCTACCAAAAACCATTATTTAAATCCTAGGTAAAAGAAAACATAAAAAGGGTGAGCTCAAATTATCATTAAGGGTAAGCATGGAGAAAATAAAACAAACCATATACATTTGAAAA
Organism: Viscum album; assembly: GCA_963277665.1. Taxonomy (NCBI): domain Eukaryota; kingdom Viridiplantae; phylum Streptophyta; class Magnoliopsida; order Santalales; family Viscaceae; genus Viscum; species Viscum album. The sequence goes on along the minus strand of OY728138.1, from coordinate 1,696,597,381 downwards.
ACATGAACATGATGTTTAAACATCAAAATCTTGAGCAATGAATTAAAACATGGTAGTACGTAAGGCATAGCTCATAATGGAACATCAATTATGATAAAATAACATGGTAATAAAACATGTAATTATGGAAAACCATTAATCACATGATATGATTTCCATAATAGCCAAGGTATTGCTGCTAAGACCATCCTACTAGACAATGTCCCTTACTGAATCGAGTTCAGTCTTGTATCACTAAAACGGATTAACTTACCATTCCAGACTTGTCTATCTAATGAGATATATATCTTTACCCAATGAATTGGATGGATATATAGGTCTCACCAATCTCATAATGAAATCATTCTTTCGTCTGCCACAAAATAAACATACATCATTCATAATAACCCAACGAATAAAATGGGTTTCATAAACATCATCTCATCATAACATAATCCATATAAAAGAAATGGATATCATTTCATCATAATAAAAATGAAACCATGTAAATAATAGAGACATTATACTTGAAATATAAACATATTAAATAATTTCATCTTAGATGGAAATTTTTTTTGATAAAACACCTGAAATGAATTCTTGAGGAAAATATCCTTTCTTCTTCAAAATCATTTTCATTTCACAAAATGCCATGAAATTCTAAAAGAAAATGATTTTGTTGAAAATATTCATGAAATATTATAGAGGAAGATTCATGAAAATTAGGTGTTATGAATCTGTAAAAATCTGTTCATGTCGTATAAGTTAAAAAAACATTCTCCTCGTACTTTTTCCGGAAAAGTCAAAAAGATCCTTATATGGTAAACAAAAGAAATATTCCTTCAATAACACAATTTAAAAGTCAAAGAGGGGTAAACATGACTTTAAAAATACATTGAAGAATATTAAACGCTTTATGAAATACATTTTTATGGACATAGATGAAAAATATAACCCCAGTAAAAACATATGTATAAGAAATCTCAGATAAAAATGAGATTTGCAAAATAATCCCTTACCTTAGGTCCAATATGATTTGTATGTATCCAAACCTCCTGTATAATGATTTAAATAATTTCATTGAATTATTCTAGAAACATATTCATTCTTATGATTTCATATATGATTAACTTAGGTCTTTATATTACCCGTTCATTTTTCAATTCCATGTTAAAGCAATGTTTTGGGTAATATTCGGTTCATTTATCGTACGTGTTTGGACTTGTTGTTCTTGATATTATTATTTCTTATATCCTGATTTACATACCTCCAAAATTTAAAAAATGATTTATATATCATATATATTTAGTATATATATATATAATAGATATATAAATTAAATGAAACACACCATTCATGGATATGGTAGGTCGTACGTACGCATGAACGCTATTTTCCTTTCCTTATTGAATTGAATGGAAGTAAGTAGATGACATATATATATATACATAAATCCAGTAGCATTATTATGTAATATATATCATTATTATTCATTATATATACTTTATAAACATTCTTGAATGGTTAACATGGATAATGAATCTCACCGCATCGTGGAGACGGCAATCCGTATGTATGCACGAGCGATGATATCATTCCCATAATTATTGAAAGGAATTGGAGTGGATGATATAATATATTAAAATCCGTATGATGTTATAATAACCATATATAGTTATTCTTTACACCATTATGCCCATTCAAGTAAGGTGGTGGTGGAAAAATATATTACACCACAGCGTGGAGACGGTATTCCGTACGTACGCACGCGCGGTGATTTTGTTTTCCGTAGGATGAATAGAAGGTGAAATGAGGTTGTTTCATATTTATAATAATGTATTAGTATATTATTTATACTTATGTTATTACTTTATAATGAAACAACTAAATAAGAGGAAGTAGAATAATAAAGAAACTTGAAAGAATCGGTAGAAGAGATTACCTCTTCTTCGGCGCACCTCCTCTTAACCTTCTCTTAGGGCACTAAATTTGGTCTTTGAAGAAGACCATAACCTCTAGTAGGTTTATATAGAAGTTGAGAAGTGAAAATGGCAGGGTTTTTCCGAACTTGAAGTCTCAAATTTGTGTGAAGAGGAGAGGGTAGAGGTGCCCTTTTATAAGGGAGGAGAGGGGTACTTTTGGTAGCCTCTAAAATATTAATTTATAATAAACCCAAACCCCACATAAAAACTTCCAAAGTGACTCAAATTCGGGTATTAGAGAAGATATTTTTGTATTCTCATCAAACAATTAAATTTAGACATTTTTATATTTTTTTTTATACCTTATCATTTTGATTTATCTTTATTCAATCTATTTAATTTTATTTGTGGTAATAATGTTATAAATTTTATATGGTTATAAATACTTACTTAGGTGTTGTTAATTAAACATAATTTGATAATTTTTGTCTTTTTAGATTATATAAATTTTAATTTATAATATTTAAATATTTTTGTGATTTTTAAACAATTTAATAATATAAAATATCAATAGTGTCAATTTTGACACAATTCATTTATTTTAATTTAAATAAAATACAACGAGAATATATTTTCGAAAAAACCTATTTAATATATTACTAACAAGACATATTAATCTATAAAATTATTGGATCTCATTAATTAGTTCATATAATATTTATTTTAATACTTTTAAAATCATTTATTTGATATTTCTCTTAATAAAATAATCAATACAACATTTTTGTATAATTATTTAATATACTTATATGTTGTATAAAAATTAAAAATTAAATACTATGATGAATATAAATATAATATATTTCATAATAATACTTTTAGTCGAATTTACCTTCTAAAACAACCCACTTTTAAAATTTTATCTTTATTTAAGTATGAAGGTGATAGCTTTGACATCATTTAAAATAAAATAATATAAGTGTCATAATCGCTTTTATGAGGCTCAAAATGGTCCAATATTCTACCATTTGATGATTATGGTTTACATTTACATGACCAATAAGTTTTGGTGAGGTTTGTTTGTGCCGTTTTTGGTCACTACTAGTTTAATAAAAACTATATTATTGAATTTTCACTAAATAAACAATTTCTGCATCACTATTGTGTCACCATTAATGACAATTATTTAATCCCTAAAAATTATAAATAAAATCTCATGATGTAGATACATTATTATATTTCTGTAGACTATTTATATTCTCAGTTTTATGAGGTTTATCACTAAATTAAAAATATTATACTTATAAGATTTAAGAGAGTGATGTGTTGTCACCTTCTTTGCTTTTAATAATAATTACACCATTTTCATGGTCAAAAGTCCATGGAATGAATCTATTTAGACCCTCACGTGATATGGGTATACTTTTATTAATCAAATAGAATGTTTTCAGGTGTTACGGTAATTTTATAATCTTATTTTTACCCTTAATGACCTGATTTACCTTTAATTGTGGTAAATAAAATTTACCACTATTACTATTCATAATTCCCAAAAATAAAAAGTAGCCTATTAACATAATTTGGACCTACTGATTCCAAATATGGAATCCATTTTTCCAAATTCAAAACACATAAGTTTAAGTAATTAATTTAAAATTAATCCCATTGTCGAAAAAAATGGGTTTTTGTTTAAAATATTGAAAAAGATTGAATTGATTTATCCTACAAATTCAATGTAAAATCAACGCTAATGATATACATTATATTCAGTGGTAAAAATATATTATATTTATACTTTAAAAAAATTACTATTATAATATAACCATATAAATTATCTTGATGAAAAAGTTGTTTTTAAGTAAAATTTAGCATGTTATTGTTATTCATCAAAATAAGAACGTTGTCAGAAAAATATCAAAAATTTATCCAATTTAAATTTTAAGATCTTGATTCAAAATAAGAAGTTTATTTTGTAAAATTTAACTTATAAACTTTTCAAAAATTATTTTTAAAATGGGTGCTCCAACAGAAGGCGGCCAAACTGCATTTTTTGAAAAATAGTTCTTTTATTTGAAAAAATGATTTTTTCTCATACCTCATTCTAGAAAATATGTAAGATTAACTATAATGTTATAAAATTAAGAATTCGGTTAATACTATTCATAAAGGCTAGTTCATAATAATATTATAACAATATATCGTTGTTTAGTGAAACCCGGTATTGCGTACTACACATACTATCGTGGGAGGTCGTGATTGCGTGTAATGCAATCCAAGTCAGGGATGCGTGTAGTGCAAGCTCCCTTTGGTGTTTCATATAACATAATCAAAACTTATTTCATTTATTCATTAAACAAAATCTATACTTAAGGTTGCGTATAATAATTTCTACAAAATGAACTTGAAATTTTGTGTAACACAAGCCAAGAATAGTGTTGTGTATACTACAAGCTAATACGGTGTTGCGTATAGTACAATCTAATCTTGGTGTAGCGTACAACACAAGATATGAACGAAATTCAAAATAATCTTTCTCATAAAATTTCTGGGTGTTACATTTTATATCTAGATAGTAAATGTTGAAGGGGGGATAACACCTTAGTTTGATCTTGTATATCCTCCACCACCTTGGATTCATGCTTTTATATAATGTAGGCTTTCAAATGATCTTAGAAACCATCTGGAGAAGGTAATAAATCAACATAGGGTTTATAAACAAATAATTGATCAAATTCACTATTAACATGATATGATGTGTTCCTATATTCAAAATATTTTTAAAAAAATCATTTTCATAAATGTTTAATGCAGAAAAAGTAGTGTGCAAATCATAACATGCTTCATCAGTTTAAGTAGAATAAGAAAACCTGACTTTATACTCAAAATAATTATCCACATTTGAAATTATCTCAAAAAATTTCTCTACCATATTTCTATGTATTCCCAAACTTTTGGTTTGGTCCAATTGGCTTGTGGTAAAGGATTACATCATTGATAATATTATTTTTATATTATCTGAAAATGGTTATAGAATAGAAGAATTATATGGGTGAAGGGTGTATATGGGTAACCCTCATACTGAAACCCATCATCCATATATAGACAGTATTCTTCTGGATAAGATTATGACATCACTAGATCATACAGATACAAATCCCCTCTCGGTGAAGTATATCATCCTCCAGTTGAATAAGTATCCATAGGGATGTGAGGTAAAGGATCACAATAAAAAAATTAATAAATGTAAAATAAAAAGATTAGTAAAACAACCTAGTCTCAGACTCACACTGCATATTTATGAACATCCCATACAACTGTGATATAATTTAACCTCATCATCATGATGTGAAACAAACTAAAATACCTTATAAGATAAATAACAAGGTATCTAGTGGCAGTCAGGGTCAATAACATAGGTAAATAGTTGAAAAGAAATGGAAGAAATAATTTAGTGAGGTCCGTCTAATTATCTACAAAATTGAATAATGATGAAGAAGTGATGAAAGGGTGAAACGATTTTTGAAAAACAATTCAAAATAGAAGAAGATGAAGAAATACAAGAAAAATAGACAATTAGAGTATGAAAATTGATTAGGGTTTGCTAAAAAGGGTGTTATTTAATATTAAAAGCATTAATGTCAATGTATTACTATAGGGATTCAATCATATTGTTGTTTCTTGGTTTTATAAGATCTAATTGTGTATTTTAAACATCATTCAGTTGGTCTATTGATTGATTTCCCAAAATCACATTATATTAATACCCTTAAAATAGTGTCAACATGCTCACCCTGTGGTTATGATTTTTTCTATTTTAACTCCTTTGTTTTCACCATTGATATCATTATTATTCTGATATGACACAATCAGATAATTTTAAATTAATTATTTAAAAAATTTATAAAACAAAGATCGTTATAAAAGAAAATAAACCATAATTTATATTAAAATACACCCATAACCATATTATAACCCCAACATGAAAAACTCACCCTTTTATGAGCATGTTTACAGTGTCTGGATTGATTATAAACTCAATCCCTAGCAGGGAACTGATATGGAAGTGGGGGGAGAAAAATGTACTAAAATATGAGAGAAAACAAATAAAATCCTACTAGATTTAGGGGAAGATCATGTTGGAAAAGCAGAAACATCTACCCATTAAATGTCCAACATGAAATTTGGAGGGCTTCTATCATATTTATAGAAAAATTAATTACACAGTGTGTACTCTAAAGTATATGGTGTGTAGTTTGGTTAACTATTTTTTCTTTGTTTTATTCATTGGTAGGTGGTCATCCATGCCACACATTGAATTTTAAGTGTCGGTGGTTGGATGGTGGAAGTTCATCGTTTGTAGTACCACCGTACATGTTGTGTATTTTATCAATCATCCAAAAAATACTTCTGGATGGACTACACAATGTGTATGATTAATATATGGTGTGTGGTTTCTATTGGAAAACATATTCGTGTACTCGGGTGGATGATTCATGAATCTTTTAGTAGTACATTGTGTGTGTTTATAAAGTACAAATCGTGTATTCTTGACTTTCTTTAATTTATCCTAATGTGTGCCTTCCCCTAGAAAGTATTCCATGAATTCCGAAATAATTTATTTAATACATAATACAATAAATATTTAGTTTAAACATGTTTGGATCTTAGTAAAGTCCATGAAAAATTATGTCCTAATCGGGCACATCAAACTCCCCCACACATAGTCATTTTCATTACCTCAAGAAAAATATCAACATTGTGTTAAAATAACCCATTCTCTAAAAAGGGAAGAATTAAATTTATTACTTTTATAAATATTATAGTCATTGTAGAGGATTTTAGAAGGCACAAACAATATTTTTAATTCAAATATCTTCTATTCATCCCTCTTATATAATTTAATTAAATAAATCCATCCTATTTTAGTTTCGTTTTCAAACTTTTCAAAAATATGCATGCCACTTGATTATTTACCTCACTAAAAAAATGATACACTCATCACTTAAGATCATCTAATCGATGTTATGATAAATGTCAAGTATATTAACTCTATCCATAAGCTTGTAAGTGATCTAATTATCCTCTTAGAAATTAATTAATAGAAATCATGAGGTATTTCAATACAGTTCTGATGATTTTGAGTCTAAGGGAATTTAGGTAATGATATGAAAATAATATTAGAGGATTGAAAAGTGAGGTTGAATCCTTAAATTATAAAGCATGATATTCAATGATAAATATTAAGAAACATGCATAATAAAAAAATTCTCAAAAATTTCACCATCATTATTCTCTTCCCTTAAAAATATAGGTTCGTAAACAATTGATAAGTGTAATTAAATAATTTGATCCACTTTTTAATTTTTCATTTTTTTATTTTTTTTCATTTTTTAATTATAAAGAGGGTCACTAATGAATACAAGGAATGGTGGTTTTTGAACCCTTAAATAAAAAATGGATACACTCTCCCACACTTAATTTTATGGTTTCTCACCAAAATATACCATGAAGCTCAAAACTACCTCTTTAAATCTAAAATGAATAATTATGAAAAATAATGAAAGAATTTAGGTAGTAAGGATAAATAGTCTTGTAATGTGGATTATGGTCAAGGAATTTAATGGTTTTATGGGTTTTACAAGGATAAAATGTTGGGTTGGTCTCAAAGTCAAAAGGGTCTGAAAATATCAATCAAATTCCATAGTCATTTTAATTTGATTCAAACTCTTCATGTAATAAAAAAAATTATGTTCCAGTGGTTATGAATATCTAAATAATATCTCTATAAATGTGGTATAAGGAAGATTATGACAAAGGGTTCTAAATACATCTTGATAATGGGGATAAAAATGGGTCAATCAAGTCATGACATGAATATGAAAAATTATTCTGATAAATGAAAATGACGTATAATTAATATCAAAAGGAAAAATTTTCTAGAAAAAAATTTAAAATAAATTAGAATTAAAATAAGAATATAACTTTTAAAATTCCCAATTATTACTTTAATATTTGTAATTATAATTAGTCAAAATATTCGAAATTTTGAAATATTTCTTAAACATAATGATTTCTCCAAGTCTAATTGATGAAAAAATATTATATTAGCTAATATAATATCCCCCAAACATAATATCACATGTGTTACCCCATGTTCAACCCCAATTAGGAGAAGAGGATGTTGTATGACACAACTAGATTAGGTTGAGGGACAGTATTGGAATAATTAATCCAAGTAAATTTTATAATGATAAATTAAAAGAAAATATTCCCCTCATTATGAGCTTGAAAAGATGAAAAAAGTAAAAAGAATAGGCTCAGGATGTTCCATAGTACTTGTGGTTATTGAGGAAATGGAAAAACTATTTTGAAGGATATAGATTAGTTGGGTGCGCACGATTAGCTCCTTGATATCCTCGTAGAGTCCCAGCCACTCTAGGATACTGATGTTAGGAAATATATTTCTCAATTGAATGATCCATCATGAAAATCATCACAATTAGTATGTAATCAGAATTCACTGATTGAAAATTAAGTAGTGGATTAGCTGAGGATGGGTTGTTGTGGGTGCTGGTGGTGGTGGTTCCCCAGCCACTGGAATGGAATGATATAATGTCATGGAGGATAATGAAGGTGATGTGGAAACTATGAATAGTATGTCGGTGTCTGTGGGATTGGGTGATGGGTTATTCATAGAGCTTGGTGTTGTAGAAGTTGGGGGACCCATGCCTCCAATGGAAGATGGAGAAACTAAAGGAAATTGTGTTAGAACTTCCAAGGCCAGTGGCTGTGGAATCGGTATCTCTATCCCAAAAGAATCTCATGGTGTCTCCACGCAAACCCAACATATAGTATACTTCTCCTCATCCAGAGATGGCATGGTCCTCTTCCCCCTTCATCAATATCTATATGTCATTATCTAAAATATAAAAGAATAAAACAGAAGAAGAAAAATGAAAATAAATGAAATTTGGATTATAAAAGTACATGGAATGTATGTCTCGAGTACATAGAATGTAGTTTTTCTAAGATGGGTACATGTATTCTCTTGAAAGACACCCAAGGGATTTGTCTATTGGAAATAAAGGAGTAAAAAACATGCACTGAATACACACACTGTATTCTATGAGATGGATTGCACGGTTATTTTTTCAGTGTGTGATCAGTGGCACAGGGTCATCAAATCCAGGTAGAGGCATCGGTACATGATGTATACCAAATGAACACATCATATGTCTTAAAATTCCAAAAAGTGAAAATGTGGTTGTGTACACATAGTACATGACATGTGATCATTGTGGGTGCCTATGTACTGGGGGGTTCGACCGAACACCGCCCAGATCTAAAAATATCATTAACTACGTCAAAGATGCTGAAATAAGGGTGAAGGAACTATATACCAATATTAGGGGAAAATGAAGAAACAATTCAGACCTGATTCACACTAAATTGGAGATTGGAACAGGGGTGGGGGTTGAGCAGCATATAATGGAAAGAAACAGGTAGAAAACGGGGTCACACCAAATGAAGGTTTCAACTTATATTGTTGAAAACATATAGCGTGTATACACTAACACATTCCTTGAATGCGTTTTTTATGTATATAAATAAATATTTAAAATATTTTATTATTATTATAAACTATATATAAATTATTATGTAATATTATAATTAAATATATAAATATATATTCAAAAATAATCCTGTGAATGTATTTTATTAGAAAAAGGCACATCGTGTGCTCTTAAAATTGAAAAATAGAATTATAAACAACGTTCTAGTGATTGGGGTGACAATCAACCTGGTGACCAATTTAATCCGAGTGTTTTCCCCCAATCACTGAAGCAAAGTCTGTAGTATTTATTATTTCATTAACTATTGATATTTTTTAAATGGTTTAAACACTACATAGTTTAATTAATAACACATGATGCGTGGTTTTAATTATTTAATATTGGGATAATTTAGTTAGATTTGCTGAATTTGATCCTGGGGCTTTTGGACCCTATACTGTGACTCTTCCAATCATCCCATACCACCCTCAGGTGATTTATTATTTTTAAAAGAGTTTTAAATTATTAATGAAAATAATACATACATTACACACAATGTATACCAAAATACATGTTGTGTGATTTTATTTTAGAGAAAAATGATGGAACTGAGTCGGCAAAAAGGACTCAAACCTAGGTCTTTTGAATCATGGTATAAGACCCTACCAGCCTATTCAACTCCTCAATCAATTTTCTTTTATTTTTGAATGGATTTATTATTTAGGAAAACATCACACATAGTGTTCACTAAAATATGGGGTAAAAAACAATGAATCAAACTCTAAAGGTGGGTGACGAGGCGTTCAAACTAGAGATGGATAAGATAAATTCAAATGACATTTCCATCAATAGATTCTACATTCCTTTTTATTAAATTAATAAATTTTTTATACACAAAGTACTATTATAATATACACTAAAAAATATAAAATTTGTGTTTAAGTGAGAGACAATGACTCATTTTATTCATGTTTCAGAAGTGGTTTCAAAATAAAAAAATTAAAATGATAGTACATAATGTGTTTTAAATAATTACATGTTGTGTAGTTATTAAAAATAAAAGAGATAGGTGAACAACAAAATTCCATGTTGCCTCTAAGAAGGTGCCTTTATTTTTTGTCTTTGGCTGGACTTGATTAAGGTTATATACCTATTATCAGAACGAGTATGTGGCTTCTATTATCATAATGTTTCTCTTTCATACTTCCAAGTCTTCCCAAACTTTTAGTTTGGTCCAACTGGTGTGTGGTAAAGGTTTCAGTCATTGATAATATTTTTTTAGTGTTATCTAAAAAATCATTCCGGAAGAGAAGAATTTGGTGGGGTTAAGGTTGTACATATGTAACCTTTATATTAAAACCAATCATCCATTTACAGATATTATTCGTCTGGATAAGTATTGAACATTGTTGGATCATAAAGATAGAAATAATCTCTATGTAATATATTCCAAACTCCAATTGAATAAGTATTCATAGGGATATGGGGTTGAGGTTCATAATAAAACAACTACGAAATGAAAAAATAAAAATATGGGTAAACCGACCTAGACTCAGACCAAAAATACTACATTTCTTACTTCCTTGGAAATAGTACCATAATTTGAGTATTCCCATCATGTGGAAAGAGGAAATTTAATTCCCATCTAAACCAATAAATTTGGAATCTATTGGTAGTTGGGGTTGATCCCACAGGGAAAGAGATGAAAAGGAATGATCGGCGCATGTCGGCGACATTCAACTGATTATCCAGAAAATTGATTCATGATAAAGAATGGATGAAATGGTGATATTATTTTTGAAAAAAAAAATTGAAAACAGAAGAATAGATATAAAAACAGATAAAATTTAAATTTAAGGTTTGAAACATGATTAAGGTTTATTGAAATAGGTGTTATTCAATATTAAAATCATTAATTACAATGTTTTACACTGGGGATTCAGTTATATTGTCGTTTCTTTGTATAGTAATAGATAATTTTGTATTTTAATCATTAGTATGGTGATTTATTGCTCCAAATCATGCTCTATCAATACCCCTAAAATAGTGTCAACTAGTGTAACGACTCGATCTTTTTAAATGATAATGCAAGTGCATGTTATATTATTTTATTCACAAAAAAACCAAGTTTGCTTTAATAATGTGAATAGAAAGGGAAATGTGACCATCTAGATTCAAAAATTATATGATCATTGGTCAATCATGACCATTTTTCAATATGACCATTAGAAATTATATACTATTGATAATAATTTTAATGTTAAAATTAGTGTTTATAATTAAAATTTAGACAAAGGAAAATTGTAACAGAAAGAAGAGTCAATGGCCTCATCAAGTAGAGTCATTTGGTTTAAAACCCATATGTTGAAACTTGGGAGGGAGGTATCATCACTAGGATTCACCATTTATTATTCTCAATCCATGATTCAACAATTTAATCATGAATGAAATCATCTACAGCAGATGTTCAAGTTAGTGGATATTACCACTCGGTCGATGTTAGCTGAGGCCCACCATGAAAGTACCATCATCACACACCTTAATATTAGGGAATACGCAGGATTAATAAGGGGTTACATGTCCCAAACATAGTGTGTAATTACTTTTTATAAATAAAATTTATATTCCACCATTTTTATTTTAAGAATAATGTTTCTTAATAAAATTGAGATGGAATTTGATCAATTGATTTTTCAATCAGAAATTGACCTTTCCATGAAATAAGTAATTATTATAATAAAATAATATATTATAAATAATGTTTATTTTAAATAAATAGTATGATTAGAAAACTCCTATTTAAATTGAAATGATAAAATAATTTTATTGTTTTAATGTGTTATAAATTTTACTATATAGTTTATTTTACATTTTCTATTTGTTGTTATTTTTAATAAATAAATTTTTTTTTTAAAATTTCATTTTATTAGAATTAAAGAATTATTATGATAAAATAAACATCATTTTTTAAATCATCACATTAAAATAATGTTATGGTGAATTTATGATAATTCTCTAAAATATTTTATTTTTTGGTGAATAGTAAAAAAATAAAGTTTTCAATTTTCAATAAGTTTAATGACTACATATTTATGTGATAATGATGTAATAATTAGTTAAACATAATATATGACTCAAAACCTATTATTTTATAAATATCAATTATTATAATATATTTTAATCAATTTTAAAAAATATAATTTACTTTCCATATTTAAAAATGGAAACATTAACATTAAAATTGTTATTTTTTGAAAACATTAATTTCTCGTTCCAATATAAGTAATATAAAATTATGTTAAAATCTTATGTATTAAAATATCATAAAATTTTTCTATGATTCCAATACCATGGAAAATACCATGTTTTTTTATTTACCACTACCTAGGTGTCTGAGAAAATTAATAAACAAATCCTTCCCTTTTTCTATAAATACCCAACCATTTATTCATTATATTTCACTCACAATTCATCCTCCATTAAAATATTATATTTTCACCTCCTAATGAGTCCTCTCAAGGTGTCTTTAATCCCCCAAGATCCCAATATTTGAGTTCTAGCAGTTACTCTTCATGGTAGGGGAAATCCCAACTTCTCTTTTCCTTTCAAGTTCCCTTTTTATGACTATGTATTTTAAATTTAAAAACTATGTTCTTCTATCCATTTTATTCTATCCCTTTACTATCTTAAGATAATTTCATTAATGGGAGATCCTTTTCCCCTCAATTTTTATCATATTCTAAAACCATGTTTCATACCCATTATGTTGCTGAATTTTCTTCACAAAATTTCTCTCTTTTTCTCATGAAATTGTCTTTTTTATTTTATGAATAACCAAACATATTTATTTTATAAAGGTTATTCATCTAGATGTAAAAATTATCTATTTATTTCTGTTATTAACATAAATTAAATATGAAAACCTTTTTATTGGTTAATAATGACATAAAGTTCTTTTCTTTAAGCACTATTCTTTAAAACGCCATGATTTTGATATGAAACTAGTTTCTTTTTTTATATATGGGTTTTTGATGAATTGTTTTATTATGATATATTTGGTTCAAATTAATTAATATATATGAATGGTGTTCCTTGATATCTCTCCAATGAATTGGATAAAAAAATTATCTCTAGAGATGACATGTTTTACTATACCTTGGAGAATAACCTTAGTAATTTTTATGACACCTCGGGGACAAACCTTTGTGATATGATTAAGAATGTATAAAATAAATGTTGTAGGAACATTTCCAAGTTATGATTCATGTTGTTTTATTTATGATATTCATCATTTTCTCTTTTTCATTCCATAATGATATACCTCATGTTTATATTGATTTTTTTCTCAAGAACACATGTAAACAATTTCTCTTATTTTCCCTTACTGGTCCTTACACTCCCCATTTCCATTGATGTATTCCCCCATGTTATGATATGTAGTAATTTTACTTATAATAAACCTATAATGAATCCTTTCAGTTTTATTATAATAATTGTTTTTCTTTTCATGTATTATCTACTTTCTTTTCAAGACACTAAACATTAGAATATCCTCTATTTTTGTATAACGTAATGAAAAGTTATTGTAATAAAAATGAGGGATTCCAAAGTTGGTATAAAAGCATGTTTTAGTTATTTTTGGAAATTATTTTTTAAAATTTTAGGAATAACTTTAGGGAAAATTTAAACATCCTAGTATTTTGTTAAAATTTTATGTAAGTGGTTTCTGAGAAAATTAATCCATGCCTCGATAAAAAAAGTAGTCGTAGTTCTTGAAAAGATATAACTTGGGGTGGAAACTCTAACAAGGTGTGTTAGACCATACTCAGTTTAACCCGGTATAAGACATTGGTCCATACATCACACCTACTTTGACACTCCTAGGGGATATGTTTGGTTACTCACAAGCTTTTTATGAACCATTATGAAGGATTTGTAGAAAATTTAAATGTTGTTAATGGATTACATACATATGTTTTAAGAAATAAAAAACTTATAGAATTATAAGATTTTTTAATGAAATACGTTTCTCACTAAGGTTTTCTTCTTTTAGAAAATGGAGGGAAATATGAGGTATTGTGTAAATGTTGAGCATAATGGACCATGCACTAATAGTCCTCCAATGGAAACAGAAAAGGAAAACTTCATGAGGATTATGAACCAATTCACTCAATTTATGATCAATAACTTGATTCAAGATGAAATTATAGATTCTTCTCAAATAGAATAGCATTCCATTGAGCCCTTAATTCATGAATGACCACCTTCTTTTAGTGGATATATAGACCCATTGATTATTGAAAAATGGATATGCTCTATGTAATATATCTTTTATGTATTCTGTTGTTTGAAATAAGATAATTTCACCATGTTTGTATTCCACATAGAATGATAATCTTATTAGTGGTTGAAACTAATTAAAAATGTGAATCTAATAAGGGAGATTAATGAAATGGAGTGGGAATAGTTCATGGAAACCTTTTTCAAAAAAATATTTCCCTTATTCGATGTGAACAGAAGTGGTTAAGGAATTCCTAGAGTTGAATCAGAAATAAAATGAATCTATGGGAAGCTATGAGATGAACTTTACAAGGATTTATCATTACACCATGTTGGACTCCTCGTGTATTAATCATGTTTTAATGATCACAAATATCATTAATGATCACAAATCTCATTCAACCTAGTTAACTCCTATAAATTATATCCAATCATGTGTATTTATGTTTCAAGTTCACTCATTCTTTATAATGGTTAAGCTCGATTCATTTCATGAATATTACTGTTTAATTCTTAATACAGTTATTTTCCCAAGTACAAGACACCGTGAAGCTTGACACTATGAAGCCAGACACCGTGAATCTAGACACTGGGAATTCTGAAACTGTAATCCAGACACCGTAAGCAAGACACTGTGAAGAAAGACACAGTGAACAAGACACCGTGACACTCAGACACCGTGAGCAAGACACTTTGACACTCAAAAACCATGACACTCAGACACCGTGAACAAGACACTGTGACACTCAGACACCGTGACACTCAATCTTCGTGAAGGAGACACCGTTTTCATAACATATTGTGACAATGTTTCTTAAACTATATTTTCGTCTTTAAATTTAATTTTTAACGGTCATATTTGATGCCTTTAATACACTGACATAATTAATGTTTCTTCGTAGACATAGTATGAGGTTTGTGGTACGAAACACATAGAACATGTCGGCTAAAACTCATGCATTTGAAGATAAATATTGAAGAGTTACCAACAACAATATAGATCTATACTGAACAGAAAACAAGCCTATGAGCACAACCATGAAGAACACTTTGCAAGATTTTCAAAGAAATCATTATCTCATGCATGCAATCCGACTCTGCCAAAGAACACAAACAATACACTGGAATCCAGAGAACATCTTCACATTATCAAAAATCATGAAGAACACAAGATGAATCGCGACACTCTGTTTTTCAAGGCAAAAACAAGAGGCAGACTTAGAAGCATTTTTGTTTAATCAAAGGAGTCCAGATCTGCACTTCAAATCACTAGAGCAGTCTAAACTCATATCTACTCTATTTTAGTGATTTTTTATTTACTTCTTGAGAAGTGTGTATACTCTGTATATTCCATACACACTGAATCCAGTGCTAAGCTGGAGGATTTCTAAATCCTTACACCAAACACTTTATACTTCTATTTACCCACGAAAACAGTGGAAGAGGTCCATGTGTGGCCTGGTTATTATTTTTTTTTTTTACCCACAAAAATTGTGGAAGAGGTCCCTCTGTGACCTGGATAGTCTATGTACTGTTGTTAACCTCGATCAAAGGTGTGTATTAAAGTTTAATTATATAAACTACTTGGTGGAAGGTGATCACCAAGTGGAGTGGATTGGGTCTCGGCTTGAGACTGAACCACTTGTTTCATATCCGCTGTGCTGTTTAATTTTAGTCTTCCCTATTTTACTGCTTTATTGCATAATCCAGAAAACACTAATTTCACTTTGATAGTTAGTCTTGGAAAGAAGTTATAACTGATTTTTCTTAGTATGATAACTTCAAAAGTAATATTAATAATACAAATTAAGATTACTGAGAATTAATCAATCTTATAAGAAGATTTTTCAAAAGTCAAACTCTTATAATAATATAACCTTGATTAACTAGGATGTATCTGTTTTTAGGGAAAACCATTTCTTTTAAAATAATATTTTTTGTAACAGAAATTTTTATATTTACTCAATTCACCCATCCCCTCTTGAGTAATCTACTCTGACCAATATTTGGTATCAAAGGTTTCTTTATTAGGACTCTGTGTAATCTTACTCAATTGTGATTGTAGTTGTACTTTAAAGATCTTTAAATTCATGTTAATTCTATGTTTCTAGCCCTTTTAAAGTAATTTGATAGTATGGACAATAGATTGGAAGGTGTTGCAACCAACAGACCACCATTCATTAATCGAACCAATTATTCTCAATGGAAAATTAAAACGAAAATGCATCTAGAGAGTATGAGCTTTGAAATTTGGTCATCAATTATTGATGAATAAAAACTTCCTATGACTAATATAATTACATGGGATGAACCTACAAAACATTCTTAAAATAACAATTGCAAATCCATGAATGCTTTTTACTGTTCCTTAGGAGATGAAGAATTTAATAGGATTTCTGCTTTTAAAACTGCCCATGAAATTTGGGATACCTTGTTTGTCTCACATGAAGGAACATCTAGTGTAAAGGAAATGGGACTTAATACTTATACTATAAAATATGATAATTTTAAAATGAAACCTGATGAGCCTATTTCTTACAAGTATCTCAGGTTCAATGAGATTTTCAACACAATGATTTCTCTTGGAAGTGAAGTCACTCCTAAAGAACAGATCATGAGAATCCTTAGATGTCTACCTGACAGATGGAGGGGAACCTCTGTCTCAATTAGAGAATCATGCGACATCATTAAGATTCCTATAAAATAACTCATTGGGAAACTGATGATGTATGAGGAAGAGTTTAAAGTCAACAAATAAGAGGAGGATGAACCAAAGAGGAAATATGTAGCATTCAAGACCACCTTTTCGAAGCACAAAGACAAAGGGAAACTGGAAGATTCTGTAGAAAGTTCCACAACTCAACAATCATCACTTGATAGTGATAAGGAGATGGCTCAACTGGACAGAAGATTCAAACGATTTAACAAAAATAAGAACTTTTTCAGAAATCCTAACTTCAAGGGAAAGTATGATCTAAAAGGAAACTAGAAAAAGGACTGGAAAAGAAGTGACAAAACTGATAAAATTGTATTCTATGAATATAAGCGCAAAGGAAATATAAAGGCTAACGTTTCAAAGATCAAGTATAAGATGAAAAATGAGGACAAGGATAAGAAGTAAAAAAGGAAATGAAAGAAACCTAGAGTGCCTTTGAGGATAGTTCAAGTGACTCAGAGACATCACGTGATGAACAGGCTAACAAAGCCAATATGTGTTTTATGAAAAGCACATCTAAGGTAACATTGAACTCTTCTGTACATAATTCATACTATTCTGAAGAGGAAAGTGACTCAGAAAATATGAAAAATGAATAAATTTTTGAATATTGCAACATGCTCGAAGAGACATGAAATGAATTAAAAGATAAATATAAATCATTGAAGAAACATCATTCTCTCACTGTAAATGTTAAATCTGAACTTACTACTGAAAAAGAGAAAAATGATCAACTGCTCAAAAAAACAGTGAATTGAAAATATCTAATGAGCAATTAAAAAGTGACTTAGAAAGGTTTTCTAATGGGAAAAATACCCTTACCCAAATGCTAGGAAAATAAATTTCCTCTAAATACAATATTGGCATTGGTTATCAACCTGGTAAAAGAAACCATGTTAGAACGAAGTTTGTTTCCAATTATAGGACATATAGTTTTGTTCCCAGTTCTGGACACAAATCAACTAGCTCAAGTCATGATACATATTCTATTGTTTCAAGTTTTTGTGAAACAAATATAGTTTATTTTTTCAACACTTTAAATAATGCTTATAGGAAACCTATGAGACAAATATGGGTTCCTAACGCACTTATTACTGATGTTACTAGACCCAAACAAGTATGGGTACCAAAATTTGTCTTTGCTAGATCATGTTATAGGAAATATGCTTAAAGAGATCCTACAAGAATCTATGGTACTTGGATATTGGACGTTCAAAGAACATGATAGGAGACTACTCATTCTTCAAGAACCTGATAAAAGTAGATGGAGGACATGTCACATTTGGTGACAACACCAAAGAGAAAATCATTGTCTTAGGCCAGATTGGTAACACTGATTTGATTTTTATTTCTAAAGTTCTATTTGTTAATGGCTTAAAATATAATCTTCTTAGTATCTCACAATTATGTGATGATGGATATCACGTTAAATTTGAAAATGATGCATGTAATGTCTTTAATTTTAAAGATTAATTAGTATTTTCTACATTAAGAAATGCGAAAGTTTATTCTATTAATTTAGATTCCTTAGCTTCTCGAAATTTTTCATGCTTAAGAATATTTCATAAAGAATCTTAGCTCTGGCTTAGGAGACTAGGACACTGTAATGTTCACTCCCTTATAAAGCTAACTAGAAAAGGCCTAGTTAATGACTTACCCAAACTTGAGTTTCCACATGACAATGTATATAATCCTTGTCAAAAGGGAAAACAACACAAAATCTCTTTCAAATCAGAGAAAGAATTTTCTTCTTCTCAACCTCTCGAATTGGTTCACATGGATTTGTTTGGACCATCTAGAGTTTCTAGTTTATATGGGAAGCACTATGTGTATGTTCTGGTAGATTATTTTCCTATATATACCTAGACCTTCTTCATGGCTTACAAAAGTGAATCCTGGTCTTATTTTACTAAGTATTCCAAGTCTGTAAAAAATCTTAGTGGCCTTAAATTTAAATCTTTAAGAAGTGATCATGGCCGTGAGTTTGAAAATCAAGAGTTTGAATCATTTTGATCACAGAATGGTTATAGTCACAATTTCTCTGCCCCTAGAACACGTCAGCAAAATTGTATTATAGAAAGAATAAATAGAACCCTGCAAGAAATTTCTAGAACAATTCTTAGTGAATATGACTAACCTATTTACTTTTGGGATAAAGTTGTTAATACAACATGCTACATAATCAATAGATTCTTGATTAGACCAATTCTCAAAAATACCTCGTATAAACTCTAGAATAATAGAAATCCTAAGGTTAATTACTTTAGAGTTTTTGGTTGCAAAGTCTTCATTCTCAACACTACGGATAATCTTGACAAATTTACATCCAAAAGTGATGAAGGAATTTTCCTAGGTTACTCAATATTAGGTAAATATTATAGAGTATTCAATAAGAGAACTAAATGTGTGGAAGAATCTGTTCATATCAAGTTTGATGAAACAGATCCACATGATCCTAGATCCATACTAGAAAATATGGAGGATGATGTATCAAATATGAACATCAACTCAAAATCCTCAAATTCCTCTGTGAAAGAATCTGTGAAAACTTCTAATTCTGAAAATTCCCTTCAATCGAGTCATAATGAACCAGAATCTGTTGATGAACCTAAAATCACTAGTCCCTCTTTTTCTAGAAAGGTTAGAACCCTTAAAAACAATCCCATAGATGTTGTTATAGGAGACTTAGAGAAAGGAACACAAACTAGATATTCTTTTATAAATCAGGTTGAACGTCAATATTTCTTGTCACAACATGAACCTAAAAACATTGATGATTCCATCAACGATGAATTTTGGGTAATGGATATGCTAGAAGAACTTAATCAGTTTGAAAGAAACAAAGTTTGGAAACTTGTTGAAAGACCCAAGGACACATTCATCATCGGCACTAAGTGGGTGTTTAGAAATAAGGTAGATGAAGCTGGAAATATAGTCAAGAACAAGGCTATATTAGTTGCATAAGGCTATAGTCAAGAAGAAGGAATTGACTATGAGGAGACCTTTTCTCCAGTATCGAGACATGAAGCTATCAAAATCCTACTTTCTTATATTGCACATATGAATTGGAAACTATATCAAATGGATATTAAGAGTGCATTCTTAAATGGGTATATAACTGAGGATGTCTTTATGGAACAACCCCCTAACTTTTAAAAATCCTCATTTTCCCAATCATATTTTAAAATTATCAAAATCTTTATATGGTTTAAAGCAAGCTCCAAGAGCTTAGTATGACAGATTTAGTACTTTTCTCATTTCCAAAGGTTTTACAAAAGGAGTAAATGATCCTACCCTCTTTATAAAACTAATTTATAATGATGTTTTAGTTGTTCAAATATATGTAGATGATATTATTTTTGGATCTTCAAAAAATTCATTATGTATTGATTTTTCTAAAATGATGAAAAATGAATTTGAAATGAGTTTAATGGGAGAACTAAAATTTTTCCTTGGATTTCAAATCTTTCAAAATATTGATGGAATTGTTTTAACTCAATGTTAATACACTATAGATATTCTAAAAAGTTTTGGATTGGATAGCACTAAAAGTAGTGACACTACCATGAGTACCACCTGTAAGTTGGATCTTGATGAAGATGGAAAATCTGTTGATCAAACCACTTATAGAGGAATAATTGAAAGTTTACTCTATTTAACTCCTAGCCATCCGAACATTATGTTTAGTGTGTGTATGTGTGCACATTTTCAAGAAAATCCTCAAGAATATCATTTAAATGTTGTAAATAGAATTTTCTAATACCTCAAGCATACACCCAATCTAGGAATGTTCTATCCTAAAAGACAATCATTTGAAATAGTTAGTTATTCTGATATTGACTTTGGTGGCTGTAAGATAGATAGAAATATCACCTATGGAACATGACACCTTTTAGGAAAGTCACTAGTATCATGGTGTAGTAAGAAACAAAATTTTGTTGCATTATCTACTACAGAAGCTGAATAGATAGCTACTGGCAGTTGTTGTGCACAAATTTTGTGGATAAAACACACATTACTAGATTATGGATATCAATTCAGACATGTACCAATAAATTGTGACAACACAAGTGTATTAACATCTCAAAAAATATTGTTTCACATTCTAGGACAAAACATATTGATGTAAGACATCACTTTTTGAGAGATCATTATCAAAAAGGTGATATCACCTTGGAATTCATTGGTAATGAATATCAACATGATGATATATTCACTAAACCATTAAATTCTAAGAGAATAGACTAAATCATACATGATATTGGCATGATAAATCTCAAATATATATCTTACTTGTCTTACTGTTCGACATTTTACTATGTTATACATTACAGTTTCATGATTACGGTTTCTCAGTTACTATCTCTCATGATTACGGTCTCACCGTTAGAACTTTGTACTCACGGTCTAACATTTGTTGTCTCACTATAACACTCACTGATTACCACTTATTGTCTCACCGTGATGACCACTTCCTGTCTCACCGTGACGACTGCTCACTGTCTCACCATAACAACCTTTCACGGTCTCATCATGAATTTTTTTTATGATTTTCATTAAACCTGTATCATGATAGTTATTATTTTACCTAATTTACTTTCCCAAATCATTATTTTTGTGACATTTGGTATTCCTAAATGATAAAACAAAAAGTTTCACTTGGTTCTTCAGCAGGACTTTCTCCTATTCACTCGTCTCGAACCCCTTCAACCTTTCCACCCTCTCTCTCTCGAACCTTCATTTGATTCCTAGAATGAAACGTTTGTCTTCATCCACACCTGAGAAGCACATCTCAAAGAAGAATAAGATTCCACCTAATCTGACACCCGAAGGACCGTTAAATCTGAATCTAGTAAGTCGCAGTGTTGTACCTGAGAATGAAATCTTCCCCGAATGGCTTTTTTCTAGAAAATACCTAGTTTTGAAAGTGTTAAAATAACAGGGCTGTTTAGAATGGTTCTCAAGGGAGAATAGACCCATCTATCATAGGCTCGTAGTTTAGTTCTACCAGTACGCATAGTTCTCTTTTGACTCTGGTGAATGTTGTGTTGTGAGAAGCTGTATTGATGGCCAAAGATACTCCTTCTCATTGAGGTTATGAGATGTG
The DNA here is from genome assembly GCA_963277665.1 of Viscum album. Lineage (NCBI taxonomy): Eukaryota > Viridiplantae > Streptophyta > Magnoliopsida > Santalales > Viscaceae > Viscum > Viscum album. The sequence continues at coordinate 1,696,574,824 of OY728138.1, read as the reverse complement.
TGCCTTATGATACCTCATGAAGGAATATGTGATGATTATTAGAGATAAACTCCACCTAAAACTGATTTCATTGATCTTGAAGATGCTCTGAAAACCCTAACCATAAATTTAACAAAGAGAAGGTCCATCTCTGCTGAACTTGATGCAGAAACAAGGCTGCTATTTAAGTTTTTTCAAAATCTGGTTAGCCAGAGAAAATGTGATTTTGCAGTTTTAAAATATCAAGATGTATTTTTGATTCATCTTATGAAGAATGGACACAAGATCAACCTGTGAAAGTACATCATTCACCATATGGGTGAGTTGATCAAGGTTACATCCAAATCCACCTCTCTATTATGCTCTCGGATGATATCAGCCATGCTTGTTGCAAAAGGCGTAGTTAGACCTAATGAAGAATTGCTTATGGACTGTGAGTACTATCTCTCCAAAGCCATCATCAGGAGAATGAAGATAAATTGGAATCCTTAGAAAAAGGAATGGGTGGAAGACAATGATAAGGTTTATGAGATGTTTAATCCCATGGATTATCCATCAAGGCCGAAAGACATTTATGATACTGTTTTGGAACCGGATGAACTTGTTGAGTATTCAGAAGAAGAGGAAGAAGAGGTTGAAGTACCACATAGGGAATCAGTTGTTTTTTAGGAAGAAAGGATTGTCGTTCCTCATGCTATCATTGAAAAAGAAGTTACTACCCCTAGTGAAGATGTTAATCTGGAACTCCAACCCGAGGCTGAAAAAGAATCAGTGGTGACATAATCTGAGCAGCAAGTCATAGAAGAGACTATAGTTGAAGAACTCCCTATTGTGAAAGAAGAAAATCTGGAAGAACATCATGTTATGCAAGAATAAAATATGGAAGAACTCCCTATGGAACAATTTGTTCCTAAAATAATACCCTCTACTGAAGAGAGGATGTAGATGGCATTTCAACTGGCTAGACAAGATATTAATGAGGTACTTAGAGATGAAACTGTGGATTTAGACCAAGCTCATGAGCCTCTTTGTCCTGAGAAGGAGGCACCTGTTGAGGGGGAGAAAACCCAAAATCTTGATCCTGATGAAGCCTCACATACAACTGAGTCAAGTCCTGTGGACTCTTAGTACAAATTTCCTAGTTTCTATGATGTAAATGAGTCTCACCAGGTTACTACAACAGGCCTTGATCTCTCTTCCCTGTTTCAGTTGAAAGCTTTCACAACCATTGCCCCTAAGAAGGAACCTGAACCTGAACCTATACCAATTCCTACACCTGAACCATTATCTGAACAGTTGTCTTTTGTCAGTAAATATGATTTTAAGGAATTTGGAGATACTCTCTTGTCTGGAGTGTAGAAACTTATGAACTCCCAACCTCATTCTATTACAAATTTGAGTGAGAGATATGCCTCACTATTACGGGAAAAGATCATTTGGCAGATAAAACCTAAGATGCTCCATGAGATTATAGAAGTTCATGTTGAAAATAAGTTGCTTAGTAATGAAGTCACAACCCTCAGAAGCATGGTTGAAGACATGCAGAAAGAGCTGCATTCTAGATCATAGACTATTAATGCTTCTCTAGAACCCACTATTTCTCAAATATCTCGATATGTTGTGTCTCATATTCACCCTTATCTAGCATCCTTCGATGAAATGATTGCATAAATAAACAAACAGATGTTGAGGAAATGAGAGAGATTGTGGTGAACCTTAATAAACTCACTAATGAGTACACTGGTTGTCTTCAAAAGGTATTTAATCAGCTAAAATCTCTAACAATAGCCGTCAAAGCCTCTAATACCTCTGGTGAGTCCTCTACACCTTCATTGGATAGTACTTTTCTCAGATCTATAGTCAAATAAGAGATTCAAAATTCTTTCATTGGCTTTAATATGGCTTCATTATCTGATGTTATCAAGAACAGTGATAGAGTTCTTTACCTTGTGCAAATTTACTCCATGATTGCAAATGATGCCCAATAAGAGATTTATAATAAAGTTTATTTCTATTTCAACTGAATTTTCTCCAAGACTGATATGACCAACCACTTCAAATACCTTGTAGAGAATCTTTTATTTCCTCCTATGACTCAAGTCTTTATAACCCAAGTCCAGAAGCTAACTGGGTTTACCTGATTTTTGGAAAAGTTCATGGAAAACAAAGATGACTTTGAAAAATCCATGCAGTATGGTGGAGAGATTATTGTAGGCATCATCAAACTTCTGAGACCTTATCTTCATGTCCATTATAATGAAATTGTTTCTCCAGTGGATTCTCCTATCAAACCCGGACTGCCTACATTCACCTCTGCCTTAGCCTCAACTAGCATGTCTGTTGGCCAAGCTCTCAGTCAGATCAGGCATGTGATTCTTGATCAGCAACTTCCTAGATCTTCTATTGCTCCTAACTTGGCTCCCTCCGTCTTTGAAGGTCTCCCTTTACCCTCTCTATCTACCACATCTCTACCTTCTTCTACATCAACCACTGCCCATATGGCTTCCTCTTCTGCAGCTGATAAAGGCAAACATAAGGCCAATACCTAAAGAAGACTAGTGCTTACTCCCTATTGATGGGTATGTCATTATTTTTTGTATTTCACCTTTATTTTATACTACACTATATTTACTCTTAATGGAATGTGAAATGTTTTCCATCTCTTCTTTCAAATTTTTTATAATACCAAAATGGGGAGAACTTTCTATATGTTATTTTCTCTGTAGATTGTTGCATCTAATTTACACTTTAACCATACATGATTTCTGATCATCAAAAAGGGGGAGATTGTTGGAATCCTCATGTATTAATCATGTTTTAATAATCACAAATCTCATTAATGATCACAAATATCATTCAACCTAGTTAACTCCTATAAATTATATCTAATCATGTGTATTTATGTTTCAAGTTCTCTCATGCTTTATAATGGTTAAGCTCAATCCATTTCACGTATATTATTGTATAACTCTGAATAGAGTTATTTGCCTAAGTACAAGACACCGTGAAGCCTGACACCGTGAATACAGACACCATGAAGCCAGACACTGTGAAGCCCGACACTGTATGCTAGACACCGTAAGCAAGACACCATGATGAAAGACACCGTGAACAAGACATTGTGACACTCAGACACTGTGATCAAGACACCGTGACACTTAGACACCGTGACACTCATACACAGTGAAGAATACACCGTTTTCATAACATACTGTGACATTGTTTCTTAAACTATTTTGTCGTCTTTCAATTTAATTTTTAACAGTCATATTTGATACCTTTAATGCACTGACAAAATCAATGTTTCTTTGTATAAATAGCACGAGGTACAAGGTAAGAAACACATGGAACCTATCGGCTAAAACTCATGCATTCGAAGATAAATAGTTAAGAGTTCCCAACAACAATATAGCGCGATACTGAATAGAAAACAAGCCTGTGAGCATGACCACGAAGAACACTTTGCAAATTTTTCAAATAAAGCATTGTCACATGAATGAAATCCGACTCTACTAAAGAACACACGCAGTAAAATGGAATCCAGAGAACATATTCACATTATCAAAACTCAAAAAGAACATAAGCTAAATCACGAAACTCTGTTTTTCATGAAAAAAACTAGAGACGGACTCAGAAGCACTTTTGTTTAATCAAAGGAGTCTAGAGGTGCACTTCAAATCACTAGAGCATTCTAAACTCATATCTACTCTCTCTTAGTAATTTTTTTATTTAGTTCTTGGGCAGTGTGTGTACTCTGTATATTCCATACACACTGAATCTTGTGCTAAACTAGAGGATTTCTAAATCCTTACACCAAACTCCTTATACTTTTGTTTACCCACGAAAATAGTGGAAGAGGTCCCAGTGTGGCCTGGTTATTATTATTGTTTACCCACAAAAATTGTGGAAGAGGTCCCTGTGTGACCTGGATAGTCTGTGTACTGTTGTTAACCCCAATCCTGTGTGTGGATCAAAGTTTATTTATATAAACTTCTTGGTGGCAGGTGATCACCAAGTGGAGTTGATTAGGTCTCGTCTGGAGACTGAACCACTTGTTTCATATAAGCTGTTCTGTTTCGTTTTAGTCTTCTCTGTTTTAATACATTATTGCATAATATATAAAAAACTAATTTCACTATGATAGTTATCCTTGGAAAGAAGTTATAACTGATTTTTCTTAGTAGGATAACATCAAAAGTAATATGAATAATACAAATTAAGATTATTGAGAATTAATCAATCTTCTAAGAAGTTGTTTCAAAATTCAAACTCTTATAACAGTATAACCTCGATTAACTGGGTTGTATCTATTTCTTGGGGAAAACCATTTCTTTTAAAATAATATTTTTTGTAACAGAAACTTTTATAGTTACTCAATTCACCCCTCCCCTCTTGAGTAATCTACTCCGACCAACACACCTCAATATTTTTCATCTATTCTAATGGAAGATTTTGATGTATTATTAGGTGGAATAAGACCCCATATATGAAACAATCTATCCAATAAAGACTATGATAGTTATGAGGAGATAATGTGAAGTGTTATAATGGTTGAACTAGAGTTTAGTGAGACACAATGGTATCACAAATAGAATGAAAATGATATATAAATAGATCCATGATTAGGGAGTATCTTTTATCATGGTATATGAGGAAAGAATGTGAACATTTCCACTTGTAATAAATGTGGGAAGAATCATTTGGGGAATTTCTTTCTTGGGAGATGGAAATATTATAAGTGTTGAAGAGATGGTCGTATTTCTCTGAATTATTATTGTGAGGTGAATCTTCAACTTATAAATACTAATGAGAAACGGAAGATAGTGAAAGCCCTACATACTGTCCAATGCTTCATGTGTGGACAGCTTGGTTACTTCATCAATCACTGTCCAAATCCAATTTTAATGGTGTGTAATCACCATCAACCTCAACATTGGCCAAGGGAGAAAGTTTAGAATTTTGTAACCATAAAAGATGAATTTGAATCTCTAAATGATGTGGTGAAAGATACTCTCATTATTATCTCAAATATATAAAGTACTCTCTTTGATTGTGGTTCTATTTATTCCTTTATTTCCTCCATGATTTCAAAGAATATATAATAAATCCATGACCTCTTAGAGGAAGAGTTATCGGTGAAAACTTATCTTGGGATTATCCAAGTACCAACAGTGTATAGAAACTCTAGTATTCACTTAGGTGAGCACAATATCATTGCAAATATATTAGTCTTTCCTAGGATGGAATTCAACATTATACTAAGGATGGATTGTATCTCAAATTATAAGGCTAATATTATCTATATAAACAAGTAAATATTAGTTGTATTTGATTAAAAACCTAGAGTTGTTTTTAAATGAGAGATATCTCAACCTAAACGTTTTCTAGAGGAAGCTCCCGTAGCCTTTGTTATGGAGATTATTGGTGAATATTAAGAGGGAAATGAAAGTATATGAATAGAAAGTTTCCCCATCATTCAGGAATACATTGAAGTATTTCTTGAGGAGTTACCTGGATCTCTTGTATAAAGAGAGGTAGAGTTCTCCATTGAGATCATGCACGGTTCCAAGATGATTTCAAAAAACACGAATAGAATGGAAAAAATGGAGCTTGAGGAATTAGAGAAACAAATCCATGATCTTTTGAAGAATGGGTTTATTTAAACAATTGTGTCTCCTTGGGGATCACATTTTCTCTCTGTAAAGATTAAGAATAAATCAATGCAGCTATGCATTGATGATAGAGAACTTAACAGGATCACAGTGAAGAACAAGTACTATCTTCTAATGATTTAAGATTTATTTGACTAGCTTTGGGGGGATCAATTATTATCAAATATTTATATTTTATCAGGTTATTATAAATTGAGGGTAAATAAATAAGGTATTCTAAATATTTTCATTCAATAAAGATATAAACATTATGAGTTTATTATTATTCCCTTCAGCTTGATTAATTCTCTTTCTATTTTCATGAATTTGATGAATAGATTATTTAAATACTACCTTAATAAATTTTTGGTAGTTTTTATTGATTATATTATGATATTTTCAAAAATTCGAAAGGATCATGTGGATTATCTAAAATTTATTTTGAAAAGTATAAGGAAGGTGAGACTATTTTGAAAGTTAAAAAACGTGTATTTTGGTTACACCAATTTTATTTCTTGGGGAACACTTTAACCAATGAAGGAATCCTAGTTGACCCGGATAAGAAAAAGGTTATTGAAGACAGACTAATCCTAAAACAATAACTAAGATTCATAGTTTCCTTTATTTATAGGGATATTATTGGAGTTTTGTAAAAATAATTTGCAACATTCTAATCCATTAACTAAGTTAACTTGAAAAGGGGTCGAGTTCATCCGGACAAAGGAGTATAAATAATGTTTCCAAGAGCTAAAGAATAGATTGGTTACTGCACCCATGTTAACTATACCCTCTATTAGTGAAGGAATCGTTATTTTAATAGATACATCTATAAAAGGGATTGGGTTCGTCCTCATGTAATATGAAAAGGGGTTTGCTTATTCATCTTGATAGTTGAAACCTTATGAGTAGATTTATCCTATGCACGACTTGGAGTTGGCTGTAGTTATTTTCTCTTTAAAGATATGGATGCACTATATTTATTTGATGAAATGTGATATAAACATAGACCACCAAAGTTTTAAGTATATTTTCATATTAATGGAATTGAAAATGAGATAGAGGATATGGTTGAAACTTCATAAATACTGTGATTTTTCAATTCATTATCATCTTAGAAGAGAAAAAAAGGTTTCCAATACATTATGTGGGAAATACTATTTTGTTCTATCTATGATATGATAAGGATTCTAGGAGATCCTATGATCAAACACATAATAAAACTATGAAAGGTAATTGTAATGGAAGTGAAATCATCAACCATTTCACAAATTACTTATCAACCATAATTACAAGAGATGATCAAGAAATCTTAAAGAGATGATCCTTTGTTGCAGAAGAAAATAGAGGCTGTGAAGGATGGGAAGTTTCCAGACTTCTATATTGGTCAAGAAGGTGTACTAAAATTTTATACAAGACTATATGTTCCATCTATTTGAGTAAGAATGAAAAAACCGATGGATGAAGCTCATACCTCTACATTATCTATACGTCCATCCAACATTATGATTTTTATTTCAAAAGAGACAAATACAAGTAAACCCAATTACAACACGTGAGACCCCATCTAGGGAGGCTGAAAGTAATGAAGACCTAGGGCATCGCCCCTAATCAGGTTCACCCCCTCTATCTTAAAAGAAGAAACATTAGAGTAACAAATCACTGGAACTTCAGGGACCCCAAGGCAGGCCAAGTAATCCACCACTATGTTCCCTTTATGCCAAGTATGAGTGACCCTAACATTGTCATAGAGGAGTGACTTATAATGTCTAATGGTATAGGTGATCGACCAAGTAGTGGTACCCCTCCCAAGAAAAGAATCCTAGAAGACCTTTGAGTCTATTTGAACCTGTGTGACATTACGGTTCCTCTGTTTACACAAGGATAGTCGTGTGAGAACTGCAAGAGCCTCCGCCCGGACCGAACAACTGCTACCATAGTGATCCAAGAAATCCAAAACCACACTTACACTATGATCACGTAAGACCCCACCTCCACACATGACATCCGAAAAACATGACCCATCAGTATTCAGCTTCAAACCTTCCTCAGGAGGAAACCAACGGATCCAGATCCCCTACCCCCTGGAACCATTCCTCCTAGCCTCAGCTACCGGAGACTGAAAACAACGAAACCAAGGTGACTCCTTCCCAATACCCACTACACCAACTAGATCGATTAGCATGCACCTAGTTCTGTCCACCACCTTCCTCCATGTAGATGACATCCCTTCATAATTTGAATGGTTCATATCTTTCCATAACACCCAGCAACCCGCATTGTAAACGAATGCCCCTGCCTCTACCTCCCTCATATTATCATTGCTTCTTTGAAACCACTGCTCCATGAACAACTCATTATTTCCAGCATGGGAACCAAACCCTGCGAACCCCCCCAAAAAATCCAAACATCATGGGCCCAATCGCCATTGAAGAAAATATGATTCATGCTCTCCTCCTTCTTGTATTCATAGCAATGGAAGCATTAGACCATACTAAGGCCCATCCTTTTGAAGTTTCCATCTGATGGAATGGAATTGTACTACATCCTCCATGTATGAAAGTTATGCTTTGTGGGAAGATTCTTCTTCCACACCACTCAGTTCTAGCTCTCCTGAGGACCCCTGTCCAAGGTGATTCTTTGAATGTATTTGGAATTGAAACTTCCTGATGACGAGGGGGTAAACATGCACCTATCCTTCTCCGAGTTGAGCAGGACAGAGTCAAACACATTCTGTTGATAACAATCTAGGACCAATCTGAAAAAAGAGGGTCCAAACTAGCCTCTCTAAAGGAAATAAATGGAGCTAGGCACCCTGGATAACCCAGCACCTTCATTGACCAATTCTAATTCCAAAAAAGGGCACTCCCCTCCCCGATAATCCATTGGGATAGAGGAAGGGGCATGGGAACGATACTTGACACCACAGCCCACAGAGACGCCACTGGCCAAAGGATGATCCACGTCTACCTTGTATCTCTGAGACATGCATCTCCCCCATACGGTACGTTCCTCCATGATTTCCCATGAAAGCATCGCAAGTACCCCATGCACTATCTCCAACATTCTCCTGACATTGGTCACTCCTTCCCCAAGAGGCTGAGCTAACTTCCCCCACGCAACCCATGACCTTTTTCCTTTCTAATGAGGCATCCCAGATAAACCAAGCCATGATTTTATCCATGGACCTGATGACCCCCTTCATCACACACATAGAATCCATTGCAGCACCATCATCACATACAACACGGTGTTCACTAAAGTGATATGCCCCCCAAAATATAGGAATTGGTTTTTCCAGTCCAAAATGCGATCCAACATCATATCCACCACTTTGTCAAAATCGCGGGTATGCTTCCTAGTAGAGTAAATAGATGTACCTAGGTATTCCATTGGGAAAGAACCATTCCCAATACCCAACACACTGCTCAACCTGGCCACCCTCCATTAATCACAAGTACTAGCAATGTAAAATTTACTCTTCTCCCCATTAACAACCTCGCCACTCCATCGTCAATACTCCCTGAGGATTTTGTTAAACTCCCAAATTGACCCCCTCTCGGCATTCAAGAAAATGATAGTATCATCTGCATACATTATGTGTGCGATGGATAGACTTCCATGTTTCCACTTGAAAGGGATAATATCCCCATTACCAACCCCTTTATTAATCATCCTACTAAGGGTGTCCTGCATCAGTATAAAAATACCCGAAAAAAAAAAGATCCCCTTGTCGAAGACCGTGATCCGTTTTGAATAAACCATGCATTCTCCCCAAGAAAGACACTGCCATCCATGGCGATCAAACACACCTTAAGATAATATACCACACACACATTAATAATCCTATCTTGCAAAGAACCATGTTGATAAATCCCCATCCCACCCTATCATATTCCTTTCTCAAGTCAAGCTTGACCGCCACGTTATAGCTATAAGCTTTCATAGTCAGATCCCTAATTATCCCTTGATCCATCTCCATGACCCCCTATATCGAACGTTCATGCACAAAACTATGTTGTTCCATGGAAACCCATCAAGGTAGACAACTTGACAGCCTCTGGTTGATCACTCAATACAAAACATTGTAAGGGAAATTTCCCATACCCATAGGATGATAATGATTGAGAGAAGAGGGGGATTTAGTCTTCGGCAAGAGAATCACAGAAGTCACAGCCACAACCCGAGGGATAATACCACCACGAAAGAAATCCTGAATAGCCCAAACCATCTCCCCTTTAACAACATCCCATGCACCCCTATAGCAAGACCCTGGGAACCCGTCCGGACCAGCTGCATTCTCTGGATTCATATTCCACACGGCCTCCTTCACTTCCTCCTCCTCAGGGATTCTTTCCAACATCACATTCTCTTGGTCTGATTCAATATTTCGAATCTCCTCCCAAATAAAAGCCTCCCCAAAAGGATACCCCCTAAAAATAATTTCTTTTGGACCTGCCAGAAGTTCCTTAAAAAACTTCAATGCCAAACCCCCAACCACCTCCCTGTCATCCGAAAAAGAGCCATCCTCTATCGACAGGTCAGGCTTCACAAAGCGCCGCTTCTCGCTAATGAAAGCATGGAAGTAGATATTATTATTGTCCCTTTCCCTGAGACATTTTTTACTAGATCGATACTGCGCCCTATGTTCTTGTGCCAGTAACAACTCTGCCAAGTTTTCCTTATTCTCTGTCAGTCCCTCAAACAGAGCATCATCCCAACAACCCTCGAAACCAGCCTCCAGATTCTCGACATCCTACTTAAGGGTATCTAGATCCCTATCCCATGGGGGGAGGGAGATTACCCAATGAATGAGGGACTGCTTCAACTGCCTCATCTTGGAGTGTAAATCCACCCACGAATAACCCCGAGACAGCTCGCTCCAGGCCTGCGACAAAACAAGATGGAAGTTCGGGTTTCCCACCCACTAACTGGAAAACCTGAAACACACTTTAGAGGCATCCAACTTACACAGCAGGAGATTAAGTGGGGAGTGGTCAGAGATACTTCGTGTCATATGTCTAACATTCATGTCTGGAAATTTACCGATTGCATGCACATTAGCCATGAATCGGTCAAGCCTAATCCAACTACGCATGTCCCCTCTACGATTGTTGCACCATGTGAAGTAGTCGCCAGATAACCCCACGTCCATTTGTTATAGTGGTTCATCTGACAAAGATCAACCATTTTGTTTCTATTTTGGAAGATTTCTCTCTTGACCAACTTGACAAGATATACATAAAGGAAGTGGTTAGGTTTCATGGAGTTCCACTTTTTATCATTTCTGATCATGATACAAGGTTCACATCAATATTATGGAGAAGTATTCAACATTATATAAATACTAAATTATATTTCAGAACGTTCTGTCACCCAAAAACTGATGAAAAATCTGAAAGGACTATTCATAAATTTGAGGACATGATGATAATATTCTCAATGGAATTTAAAGGTATATGGGATCAACATCTCCCAATAATTGAGTTATGATACAACAACATCTTATATTCATGTAATAAAATGGGACCCTATAAATCTATATATGGTTAGTGATGTAGAAATCCTACCTGTTGGGATGAAACTAGAGAGATAAATATTTTTGGTCCGGATTCTTATGAAAGAGATGACAGAAATAGTTCATTCTATCCAACAACACATAAATGTTGCTTTGATTTGAAATAATATCTATGTTGAAAACCATTAAAGGGACTTGGAGTTTGGTTTTGGTGAAAACTGTTCCTTAGAATATCACCCTGGAAGAGAGATATGCAGTTTCGATTGAAATGGAATCTTAGCCCCAAATATGTTGTCCCCTATCAAATCCTTGATCATATAAGAGTATTGGATTATCAGCTAGAACTTACACTAAACCTATCTCAAGTTCATGATGTTTTCTATGTATCTTTTGTGAGGAATTAAATACTTGACCCTTCACAAGTACTTAATCCTAAGGTTGTACAACTAGAACATGACCTCACTTATGAGGAGCAGTCGGTGGAGATCTTGGACCGTGGAGACAAGGCTCTAAACAACAAGACTACCAACCTCATTAGAGTGTTCTAGAGGAACCCAATATATAAATAAGTGACATGGGAATCAGAGGAAACAATGAGGAAGAAGTAACTAAGCATTTTATCAACTGGGGGAATGAGTTGAAAATTCAGGGACATAATTTCTTAAGGGGGGAAGAATGTAACAACCTATTATTTTTGAAAGATAATTGTTTCTTGAAAATGTGTGTTGTATTATTTTATTCACAAAAAAACATGGTTACTTTAATGAAGTGAATATAAATGGAAATGTGACCATATAGTTTCAACTATTATATGGCCTTTGGAAAATATGACAATTGGAAATTATATACTCCTGAAAAAAAGTTAACGTTATAATTATTGTTTATAAGTAAAATTTTGACAATGGAATATTCGTATAGAAAGAAGATTTAATGGAATCGACTAGGATATTCGTTACTTTTGAATACAAAATGTCAGAACATGGAAGTCATGTTTCATCACTGGGGTTTTCCCTTTACCAAGCACAATCTGAGCTTTAACATGTGAATCTTGAAAGAAATTTCCTATGGGAGAAGTTAAATTTATTGGAGATTACCACTCGGTCGATGTTAGCTATGTCACCCCATGAAGGAACCACTATCGCACACCTTACAATTAGGTAATAAAAAGGTGTAATAAATGGTTACATATCCCAACCATAGTTTTTAATTATTTTGTATAAATCAAAATTTTATTCCCTTATTTCTATTTTATGAATAATTTTGCTTAATAAAATTGAGATGGAATTTGATAAATTGATTTTTATATCAGAAATTATACATTTAAAAAAATATTATATTAGCTTAATATAATATTAATAATTTTTATTTTAATTAAATAGAATTATTAAAATAGTCTTAATTAAATTTAAATTATAAAATAATTTTATTTCTTCAAGTGTCAAAATTTTACTATGTATTTTCTATCCACTATTATTTTTAAAAAATAATGATTTTTTATATTTAAAAGTTAAATTTCTCATACATTGAAAATTATTAAGATAAAATAAACATAATTTATTAAATTATCATGTCAAAATTATGTTAGGTTGAATTTTTTATAATTTTATAAAATATTTTGTTTTTTCATAGAATAATAAAAATACAGTTTTGAGTTTTCAGTATGTTTAATGACTTCAAAAATATTTTATAATGATGTAATAATTAGTTAACCATAATTAATGATTCAAAAAATTTTCTTTTATAAATATAAACTATTATAATAGATTTTAATCGATTTTAAAAAATATAATTTACTTTCCAAATTCTAAAATGTAAACTTTAACATTAAAATTGTTATTCTGTGAGAACATTAATTTCTATTTCCAAAATAAGTAATATAAAATTATTGTCTACTCTAGTGGAGTAATATAAGAAAAAAGGTGTCCCAATTTTACAATTCAATTGGTAAATATCATGGTAAATCCTATGGTTTTTCAATTAGGACTATATAGGTGTCAAACGAAATTAATAAACAATACTCCTCTTTTTCTACAAATACCCACCTATTCCTCCATTATAATTAATTCCCAATTCATCCTTAATTAATATATAATATTTTTACCTCCCAATTATTCCTAAAAAGGTTTCAAAAATCTCCCATGGTCCTAATAATCATGTTTTGGGGGTTACTCTTCAAGGTAATAGAAATCTCAATTTCTCTTTTCCATTAAAGTTCAATTTTTTATGTAGTATGTCTTTAAAATCTCAAAACTATGTTATTTTGTCCCATTTATTCTATAAATTTAGTATATTAAGTTTAATTTATTAATGTAATACCCTTTCCCCCTCTATTTTTACCATTTTCTAAAACCATGTTTCATACCCCTTGTGTTGTGAAATTATCTTCTCAAAATTTCTCTCTTTTTCTCAAGAAATTTAATTATTTAATTTTGTGAAGACAAAAACCTATTTATTTTATAGTGTTATACAAATAGATGTAAAAATTGTATATTTTATTATATTATTAACATATATTAAACCCACCTACATTTTTCTTGTGTTAATAATGAAATAAATATATTATCTTTAAGCACTTTTCTTTAAAATTCCATGATTTTGATGTCAACCCATTTTTTATTATCCATGGGTTATTTATGAACTGTTTTATTATGATATATGTATATCAAATTAATTAATAAATATAAAATATGCGCCACAAAATTGATTTAATGTATTTTTTAACGAATTTAATCTCTAGATATGACATGTTTTATGATACCTTGGTGAATAACCTTAGAAATTTTTATGACACCTCAGTGAAAAACCTTGGGGATATGGTTATGAATGTCTAAAATAATATTGTTTCAAAATTTCAAATTTAGGATTCATGTTCTTTTTTAATGATATGTTTTATGCTCTCTTTTTCATTCCATAATGATATTCCTCATGTTCTTATTTATCTTTTCCTCAACATCACTTGTAAATTGTTTCTCTTTTTCCCCTATTGGGCCATATGCTCACCATTTCCTTTGATGTATGTACCCTGGTTATGAGAGGTAGTAATTGTACATATTATTAAACTCTTATAAAGCCTTTAAAGTGTATTATAATAATTTTATATTTTTTCAAGTATTATGAACCTTTTTTCTATGAAATTAAACTTTAAAAGATCCTCTGTTTTTGTATAATGTAATGAGAAGTTTATGTAATAAAAAGGTTGGTTTCCCTAAATTAATCACCCAATGGTCATGCATTTTCCCATTATAACTCCTTTAGTTTTTATTATTGGTGTCATTCTTGGTCAAATACAATACCATCTATGAATTTGGAATTAATTATTTAATTTTTTTATAAGACACAGATCAAAATAAATGAAAATTCACTATAATTTCTATTATAACACACACATAACCATATAACAAATTCAACATGAGAAACTCTCCCTCTTATTACAATTTTCATGGTTTGAGGATTCATTCAAAACTCAATATCTACTATGGGTATAGTAGGAAGGGGAGAAGAATAAAAAAACACTAAAACAAGAAAGAAAATTGAAGAAACCATACTAGATTCAGGGAAATATCAAGTTGAAAAAATGGAAACATCTCTCTCTCGAATCTCCAAAATAAAATCTATAGGGTCATCCTCATATTTATACAAAATTAATTACATGGATTGTAATCTAAATTAGACAATTTTTACTCGGGTAAAATATTTTTGGAATCTTTTTTCCAATTTTTATGTGGCCATCCACACCACCTAATTAATGTTAAGTGTTGGTGGTCATTTTGTTGAAGTGCATGATGTGTAACACCTCAATACATGGTGTGTATCTTCTCTATCAGAAACCAACTACTTCTAGAAGAACATACATGATATTTATCATTAATATATTACATCTTGTTTCTAGTCATCTAGATTGGCTTTTACTCTGCTTGCGAGGTTGTGCATCTTGTTGTAGTGCACGACATGTGTTTATAATGTACACTCGTGTATCCTTCAATTTTTTCACTAATTTCTCTTAATGTGTTCTTTCCACTAGAATATCTATAAAATCAATATGAATACTAAAATAAAACATTGTATCCATAAAACAATAAATATTTGGTGTAAATGGTTTTTGAGCTTAATAATGCGTGTGAAAATGTATGCACAAATTGGGAACATACAATATAAAAATACATTTTTTTTATGTCTCAATGAGAGATTAAATACTGATTTATCTTCATCAGAATCATTGAGATGGTTAGTATTTGAACTATTTGTTAATCTTAACTCATGGTCTTGTTTTGATATTAGTGGTTTCACATTTATCACACACACAAATCAAGACTATAAGAGTATCATTCAAAATAGTGGATCAATGGTATTCATTGAATCATTGATTTTTTTTATTGTGAAAAAAACCCAATTTCTAAATCAAAGACATATTTTGGAGTTATTTAGTATGCATGAGAAATTTATTATAATAATTTTTGAGTAATAGTGTTTATGTGTAACTAGGATGATAGTAATAGTGGTGTGAACCATGATGTCTATGGGTTTATACTCACCGATTTAAAAACATTTAGTTACAAATAGGAACTATTTATCACGGATATTCATGTAAAGAAGACACTTTATGTTATTGATCCATTTAATGATCAGTGTTATGTAATTTTTCATGGAAAAAAATTCCTTTGGGTGATGAGTATTTTGATGATGTTGTAGACTTATGTGGGGAATCATAATCTATTCCACGATTACTTAATGATAACATTGACTGCGATGTAGAAGTAATCCATGCTATGAA
Organism: Viscum album; assembly: GCA_963277665.1. NCBI lineage: Eukaryota > Viridiplantae > Streptophyta > Magnoliopsida > Santalales > Viscaceae > Viscum > Viscum album. Next base: position 1,696,558,908 of record OY728138.1, on the reverse strand, counting down.
AAATTATCACATTTAAGGGATATGAGAATGAAATTTTTTATTCTCTTAATTATTCATGTAAATTTATATTTTTTATTATTTTTTAGAAACCTAGAGTTGAAAAAGTCTATTTGTTAACTTGTTTTTTTAATCTATAGATTTTGGACATTTATGTTTATTTTTTTGTGATATTTTTTATTTGTTAGTTTTAGTTAATCATTTTTTTTGTTTAAGTGTGATATCATTGTTTTTGTTGTTGTGAAATTTACACATTTAATAATTCATTTTTTCCTTGGATATTTAAATTTATAGATGCTGACCACTTTTTCCATTTTGAATTATTTTTTATATTTTTCATTTAGTTACATGTTTATTGGTCAACAAGCTTGAAATCATTATTTCATATGAAACTTACACATGTAATGGCACTATTTTTTTTAATAGAATATTTTTATATTCATTATTTTTATATATTCAGTTTTCATAAACTGTATACGTTAATATAATAAATATAATCTTCTTTCTATTATTAAAAATCAATTTTTAATACTAAAAATTATTTAATTATAATAATATATAGGTACAAATAATTATATTACATTAATCTATTTAAATAAAAGGAATAGTGGTAGAGAAACATTTATTGAGGTATATGTATACTTTTTTAAGAATATATATTCAATAATTAAATTATATAATGAAATTAAAAAAACATTCTATCATGATTATTTCTAGAACTACTAGTGAGTCTCTTGAGGAGAAGAGTTCATCAAATTTATAGAGAAAAAAATACCGTGGTTTGGAATACATGAGATAACATATTTACTAAAAACGACAATTTCATATGGAGTGAAGAGGATGCGAATTGAATTTTATGACAACAATAACTCAAGTAGACAATATTCAAATAAATTTAGGATTTATATAGCCATAAATATCTGTTGTAGGAATGTCCTAATGATGTAAAAAGAATCAAAATTGGGATTATGTAATGGAAAAATATCTCAACTAATTTATTTTTTATTGAAATATTAATGTATTATATATTTCACATTATTAATATTTAATAAATTAAATAATAGATGTCATTATAAGTTCAATAAATGAAAGAAATTAATATGAGGGGTCAATATTTTACAATAGTTGAATGAATATATTTTAAAACAAAATTGACCAATTTTTAGATTTTTTTGAGGTACAGTAGAAAACTCATGACTTAAGAATGATTTTTTAGATGTAGAGACATGGAGAAATTTTTCACCAGTCTATGAAATGAAGCCTTTCCATTTTGATAATTATTATATGTAAAATTAATTTTTAAAATTATTTATTAATTTCATCATGAACTATTCATTTATTATTATGTAATAGGATTCTAGAAGATTCCATAAACATATCTAATTGCATATTGTATACCCTCATACTTAATGACATAGAAGGTATAATTTACTCTAGGATAAAATTATTTCGGAAAAGTTTGATACATTAAGAGTTAAATGAAGTAGCGGCTCCAAAGAGGTTCAATGAAGACATTTATCTCCCCCCACGTTCCATGAAAAATAAAAAGGTGAAAGGATAAAAAAATATAGTGTTTCTTATAGATCCGTAAAGATAAGTATCTTATAAAATTTAAATAAATTAAATTCAACTTTTCTTGAATATTATTAATTTTTAAATTCATTTCACTAATAAAACATTTTTAAATATCATTTCTAGACACCCTTCAAGAGTTATAATAAAAGGGGAATTTTATGACTGAAGGTAGAATAGACATTTTGACTACTTTAGGAAATAATGAAAATTGGATCTGTGTATGGGGACATGAGGTAGGTTTTATTATTATATTTTTTTACCATCCTAGTACAACATAAATGGATATAGAATATAGGGGGTAAATAAATTATTTTATGGTTGAGTTGTGTGTGACAAATTAGTTGATAAAATATCAAATTAAATAATTTTTATATGCTATATTTTTTGAAATGTTGAGATAAATGCAACATATATTCCTTCTTACCATGATCCTTCTCCTCCTCATTTAGACCGAACTATGTAATGTATGTTTCATGTAATGGATCCCCATGTACATATTGTAGTGTATAGAGTTATATATAGTTTCATATATTATGTACCTAATCATCCTATGAATTCTGGTCAAACAATTTTAGTGGTACAATATATTATTGATCCAATTACTCTATTATATTTTCCTACTAAGGAGGTGGAAACAATTGGAGATAGTATGGGTCATTTTTTTACTCTGTCTAATTAACAATGTCCATAAATAGGCATATAAGGTATGTTTTATTCTATAATTTTTAATTACTTTCCATTTAAAATTACCTATAATGTTTTCTTAAAGTTACCTTATATAAGAGTATTTGAAATTAAAGTAATAAATGTAAAAGAAACATACATTTCATGAATCTTTAAGTTTATAAGATTTTGATGATTATTAAGGGCTAACTAAGTTATCTCAAAATCATCAATATTGAATTCGTTTTATGATTTTCTAATGACTGCAGATATATGTGGGTAAGAATATGTTTTAATAATATTTAATAATATATATCATCGATAAAGTTAATATTTATTATCTTACTGTAATTTTCTTTTAGTTTTTTTCATGTAAGTAAATTTCAATTTAAATTTATATATATTTATATAAATATAAATTATAGTGATTTTATTTATTATTTATCTAATTAGGTATCTCTACAATCATAGAATCTAAATTTATACCACTTTTTATTTTATTTTGTGAATCAAGAATAAATTTCAATGTATGTGTTATATTTAGAGGATTATATTGGAGTTAATTATATATGTTAAATATTAGTAAATATAGACATTGTGAATTGGTTTCTCCAATTCCATTTTAGGTAATAATACTAACATATTTATGAAATTCTATTCAATACAATTTTATTAATTTCAAAAAATTTACATTATAGTGGTCATTGGATGTTATGTGTATTCTACCCATAAGAATGCATGACATATTGGTTATTCTCTTTACTTGTTGGAGTATGTAAAAGTTGTAAAAAAATCATTTAATTTATAATAATTATTTTGTTCTATTTTTTATTTTATATTAAATTTTTATTTTCATATATGTTTTGGTAAATGATATATGAAAATAAAGGACATGGAAATGGTTCAATGATGTTCACTTTTGGATACATAAGAAAAATACAATTAAATATGTGAAATTTTAGTTAGATAACTTTTATATTATTTAATACTTGTCTTGTATTACATATATAATTTTTCTTGTTTGTAATTTTTTGTTTTATAACCTTAGTTTCATCATTAAAAGTTAAATATTGAATGTATTTATTTTGTTTTAGGATTCATGTTTAAAATTATAATGACTAGAATATTCACAACTTTTTATAAGGGTAGTTCCATTACAACTATTAGATTTCCCACCAATATGTTCTATTATTATTTTTTAACATTATATATTTTCATAGGTATTTATGATGTTAAATTTTGTCCGGATAAGGACATAGGCCACCTATATAGTTTATTTTTAAACTATTTTTTAAATATGATTAATTTATAGATGTATATTTAAATGTTTGATGTATTTATATTTTTATTTTGATTAAATTTTAAATAATAAGTACTTCTATATTGATCTTCAACTATTTTTTTAACAGAATACATTTTTAAATTATTATGTTAATCTATTAAAAAATATTTTAAAAAATAAATATATGGCTTCATTGTTGACTTTTATATAAAATGACATTGAAAGTATAAAAAAATATTAATTTTTTTTAAAATTACAATATTGATTTATTTAAAAAATGATTTTGATAGTAGGTTTAAATGTATTTTTAAAAAATATAATATTGAATAACAATTTCTACATCGACTTCTTTAGAAAACAACATTGAAATTCAAAAAAAATAGTATTTATTTTATACTTTCAATGCTAGTTTAAAATATAAAATGAGAAAGTCATTCTTTTAATAGTAGTTGTATCAACATCAATTTTTAACCATCATTAAGAATAAAAAACCTATTTTAAAAGGTTATGTTTTATTTGTGAAAGTGATGATATCCCAGAGTATCTATCGCATCGTAAGGTCTATTAATTCTCTACTATGATGAGAACCATGGTGAACTATGAAGATATTTATGAACATATGTTCTACGGTTGAATGACATTATTCGACAGGGAACAATATATGTTTGGCTATTAGGTTGCTGATCATAATTGGATGACACATCATGTCATGAAGTTCTCACTTGTTAATTTCCAATATAAAAGGTTTTAATAACTTTCTTATGAGTATGAAATACACATTTTTACATGTCATATGTATTTCTATTTGTGAACTTGTATATTGGTCCTTAGACATGAGATTATTCTTAATGTATATCATGAATCATGTACTTTATGTATTTATAAAAACGAAAATACTATATATTCTTGTTAAAGGGGGGTATGTTGTGTGCATCATCAGTTGTATGAAATTAATGAATAAGTTAATAGAGGATTTTTACATTACATTTTAGTGGTTGTTGGGGTATTATCCCTCGGATTAGATTGAAATCGGTGAACTAATATCAATGACTATATTTTATTGATAGGTTCCTTTCCCATCATCAAAGAAGGACATATTGATAATAAAGGTTGATGAACTGAGTATGAAGCATGATTTATGAGATATAAATATAGAGGTATAATAATACATAGTGAGCATTCATATGAGATTGTTTTCATTATGAAATTAAGTTCATCCTCTATTATTGACATTAATTATTTCTAGATGTAGATGTTTTACTTAAGGAAAGACCATATAATTCCACCATGTAAGTGGCATAGAGGGTCACACAGTTATTTTATTCATGATATCATTTAAATTATATTTTTACTAATGGGTTTGAAAATAATATTATCCTCATTGAGGAATAATATTTATTCATAATTTTATTGATCATAAATTTTCTGTCACAAGTTATGTTCAAATTATAGTATATATGTGAGTTTAATTAATATTCACATGGTAATAAATATTATTTATTTATCTACTATATAAATATCTCTTTAGTTATTTAATTATTAAAAATTAATATATATTCACAAATTTTCTGAATATAATATTTATTAGTATATTATTTAATTTTAAAGGTAATAAATAATTTTTATTTTTAAAATACATATATATTTTTTATATGAAAAATAAAATATATATTTATTCACAAGACTGATAATATAATATTTATTTATTAATCAAAATAATAATATACTATTCATGGTTCGATAAATGTCGAAGGAGGTGGTTAGGCCAAGTTAAGAACCTGATAACACAAATGATATATTAAATATCTTTTAAATTAAAAATAATTAAATTTTTAATATTTATATTATCCACAATACATGCAAATAAAAAATAAACAATAATATTATTAATATTAGACATGGGGTTTTTCTAAGGATTAAGGTATTAACTAAGGTCCTATATTAAATTTCTAATTCTCTAACCAAACTCTATATATAATTTATTATATCATTTCTAGAAGTAATGGTAGAATAACTTTCTTGTGAACAACATATATCCTCCCTAGATATTTCTCTCTAAGAATATATCAAGGGTTTTTCTCAATACCAAGTGATCTTCCACCTCTTATGCCTATATCTTAAGAACTAGAGAACAAGAGATGTCATCATCAATTACTATGGATCACTTATTGTGATCAACATAAAGTAAATATGAATATTGATTCCTTTATGATATAACCTGGAGATTCATTGGAGAATATTTGAGATCTAGGAGAATGTATGGATTATTACTAGAGGTATTCTAATTTGTATCCCCATAGAGAAATGATGGTATATCAAGAGAGTGGTTTGAATTATCAATATCTAAATTTGTGAAATATCTCAAGATCAAAGTATTCTTCTTGTAATTAAATTAATTATATTTTTAATAGTAAAAAAATCGTTCTTCTATTTTATGGTATTGATTTTCCAATTTTCTTTAGGTTTATTCCTAAATCATGATAATTCATTATCATGTTATTTTGGATTATTCATTTTAAATAATGAAAATTTATTTTTAGGCATCGGGATGACAATATTCAATTATTATCAAAACCCTCACTACAAAATCCATATCCATTTAACATACTAAGAATAATAATTCACCTAATATAAATAATTACAATAATTTAAATGTGTGTAAAAAAATATTTCAAAAATGCACAAATATCATGTGGTTCACAAGGGATGGAAACTTTCCCGACCATGAAACTGAATTTACTCCTTGGATGGCCACTTAACACATAACATATTTCTATATTCCCATTTTATTCAATGTTACAACATTGTTCATCACAAACCAAACTAGGATGTAATCTGAACTCCTGCACGACCTGGTCTATGGCATGGATCGAAGGGCATTCTTAATCCCTATGGGATGGAAACAAGTGGTCGGGTATCAACAATAAAACTTGGAAATGATTTCACCTAATTGAACAAACATGAACAGCCAAAAATTATAAATGAACCAAAATTGGAAATCAACAACCAAACATGGAATAAAAACTTTCCAACTTTCAATTTTAAATGTTTGAACAAAAACCCCAGAAGGACTCCAACAAAAAGGGAGATAGAACTCTATCACAAACCACCATGTGATAAGAGGAGAAACATCCTAAATCCATTCCCCCAAACCCCACAATAGAAGACTACTAGAAACCCAAACCACAACCACCGAACACCTTGCCTTTACCTAAGTTAAAAGGAACAAGTATACACACACCTAATGGTGTATTTAGGGTGTCACACAAATAAAAAGATTCCACGTTATCAGATTTAAAGAAAACATAACATGCACATTTTTGTAAAGGATTTTAAAACATTTATATAAAAAAATTATAGGAAACAGCTTAAAAAGGAATAACTTTCAAGGAAAATATATTTCACAATAACTTGAGACAAAAAGGTATTTATAAAAACACACACCCAAGGTCCACCGTATTCCAAAGGGTGTCACCACATCATATAAGTTAGAGTACTATGGGTAAATCCCAAGGGATAGTATAGCTCGATTGGGACTCCAGAACCTCATGTCTCAATGTAGGGTGGTATAGAAACCACAATCATAGCTTTATCATGCACAAGCTACTATCGGGGGACACCCCAATGGCCTAGTGGTCTCCCATAATCATCATAGTTTAGTTAGTATTTTAACCATATATCCTGATAGGTGAAATCGGGATAAACCACTTATAAATATTCTAGAGTACTAGAACTAGTTAGCCCACATAGATACCCAAGATTTCCTCATTCTCATGTTTATGTTCACATGTCACACATATCATTACTTTTGAAAATAAATTCCTAAAAATTCAATTAAATCACCATTTTCCATAAAGAAAACATTTTCCATTTTTACATGCACCAATAATCACTTTAAAAAAATACACCACTTACACATTCCATAAATTTCCTTTTTATGAAACACAAGAAGAAAATACAGTTAACAAACCAATTCCACATTCCATGCCCATTTTAAATATTCAATCAACCCGATTTTATTTCTAAAACATTCCTTTCATCATTTAAAAAATTTTCAAATCATACTTAAAAGTGCACAACAAGCCCAACATGTCGACGTATTACATTTCCTTTTGAAAACCTATATCCAAACTCATTCATTCCATTAGTGCCTTTTGAAAACATTTTTTTCACAATTCAAATAACCCATAAAACATTTCCATAATACACCACACTAATTTACACACACAAAACCAATCCATTTTCCTTTATAAAATCTAGTCCCATCACATAAGACTTCCAAAACACTTAAAAATACCTTTCTCACCACATAATTAAACCATATAACAATTTTATAAATTCAATCAAGAATATTAAATTCATATAAAAATGTTATCTCATGGAACCCCCAACCTTGAACCATGATGATTCCAAAAAAATGATGTGAAACCCCATCTGCATCCCCATGAGACCCTAACAAGGAATGATTTGACCAAAAATATCAAGTTCAAACCCTATTTAACAAGATCAAAACGTAAATTTACCACATAGTTGATAGAAAATTGAATCCCCAATAAGGATGAGGAGAAACCATAGAATGGAGGAGGAAACAAGGGAGAAACCACTTACATTGGAGTTTCCTTGGAGTTCTTAAGCTAAATCCCCCAAAAAAGGGGAGATCCAAGGGAACCATGGGAGGGGGAGGTGGAGGCTAGGGTGGAGGAGGCCGAATTGTTTGAGAAAAGAGAAAAATGGGGTCAAAATTGGGGGGATGTAAAAGGGGGGAAATGATTCTAATGACATGGATATGCCACATGGTTTGTCCGCACATTTTTTCAAATCATGTGGTGACTGTGTGCACATATCTACTGATGAAGATACCTACCACATTGTTAATCCACACAGTATGAAATACCATACAAACCCCAGCCTACTATATGGTTTTGGGATCGAAGTGAATGGTCATGCTGTAGTCGGTGCCTCAACCAGAAACCTACCGCATGGTCACCTGGACAGGGTGCACGGTTTCTAATAAATGTGCACCAACTATGCACCACACATTGTCCACCCAAAACCCACATTTATCTTTAAGATTCAAGGGGATAATAATGTAAAATCACTAGATTAAGAATAATCAAATGGAATAATTCAAATATTCAATCTCTTCACACTTGTTTCCTGTGAAAAAAAACTGAGAGCCAAACCGATATCGGAATAAAACAGTGAATTCAAAATCCCAGGTGTGACAATTCTCCCCACCATAACACTTTCCTTCTTTTAAATCCTTAATAAGTTATAATCCAAAAACAAACTGATACTCCTTCATAGCTAAATTAGATTCCCAAATAATGTCAAATAATAATAAAGAAAAAAATCCTATGAGCAGGAAAAGAGGTTTACAAGTTGAACTTGGGAGGCTAAAATTGACTCCCCAATATGTTCCTTCTTCCCCAAAATCTGAAACACCTCAAGTTGATCTATCCAATGAATGGAAGTATCATAATTTACAATTCAACCTCTTGTGCCAAAATATCCAATACATTACCAAATGAAACTTGTCCCACTTACTAGAGACGAAAAAATGAACCCAAACCACATTTCAATGAATACTTTGATAACCTTAATTCCACAAAACCATTAATTTCTCTCTAATCCCAATGTTCACTCAAGAAAGGATCTTAGGATTAGATAGCTCCTAATGAGACTATATACTACCAGTCTAACACCAGGAAATCAACCAGATTCTCAGCATGGGGAGGCCCGAATAGACTCCCCATCATATGGAACATGCTAACAATGATTTACTCCAATGTAAATTCAATGACGCCCATGGTGGGTCTCCCCACATTAAGAAACAATCAGCTTGATCGACTAGAAAATACCAACAGAGGAAACATAAAATTGTATAGCTTGGGAACTTCCTGTATAGACTAAACCCCCAACCATAGTGGACCCGAAGAAAGAAGCTCCACACCAAATGGAAAATAATATGTGATTCACTACTCCAATGGGATGTTATCATCCTTAGATAGGCCTAAACCAAAACCAAGATTTATTCACAATGATATCCATGAATGGGCCATCAGTCGTAGACTCATGCCCAATAAGGAACAACTTCTGATATTTTAATAAGATGATACGATGAGGCCTCCTTATCATCGAGGAGGAAATATTCCACCCACATGTGTCAAAACATGGATATGATATCCCCATGCATTTTCCACCAAACGGGACCGACCAAAAAGAAATATCTAAATATGATGATTTAAATGTATCCATCCCCTATAATAAAGAAGGATATTAAACTAAGGTCTTTTACACCCCAAGGGGTTGTTAACTACATGCCATCTTCACTATCGGGCCTATGGTCATAGCTCTAATGTTTGAAGAATATTTTTATTCACATTTAGGCATTGAAAACCCCAAGTAGAACTCCTCCTTATAGTGGGACTAGAAACCACAAAATAATCCAAATTCAACCAACAGAACGCAACACCCCATGAGACCCACCTTACTCTAACCTGAAACATTTACCAAGACAGGGACTTAGTAGGTGCACATGCATTATCCCTTTTACCCCAAACAAGAAACAATTAAAGAAAGGCCGGCTATAAGGAACATTCACTTAGAACAGAGATTTTTGGAATTACCTAAAGAAAATAATGTTACTGTAAATGTAGAAGTTCTCAAAAGGTGCTACATAATCCATGTTTTGATTTAAAATAGTATAAAATACAATAACTCACCACCAAACATGACCATTACCATTGAAGAAACCTTATAAAGAGAGGGAAATTAATCTGAATCCCGAGCAGTATATGATTTCTGCGAGCTACCATAACAATATCTCATGACCATATTTTCCACACTGGAGGCCTAGCATGAACCCTTTCCTAGATTAAACCAATAAGAGATCCAAATTCCCTTTTTAATACCACTTCCAGCATCAAAAACCCCAGAAAAATTTCTATGTTCCTCATTGGAATTTCCTTCACCACTTTAAGACAAGACTATCAGGTTTAAAGATGTCAAACATCACCTTTGACGAATCAAATGAGTCAATGAAACTAAATATTCATTCAAATCCTCATGTGCTTTCTCTCCCACTGCGAGAAGATCATCTTAACTGAAAAAGGATATGTGGATTTAATTCTTAAACCGAAGAAGAATGATCTCACTTTGATCAAAAAGGGGAACTTCTAATGGAAAATCCCTCGTGGTCACACTTTGAACATGCATAAATTATTTATGGGGGCATACACTTATCCTAAAAAAGAAATCGAGGATCCAAAAAAAATATCCCATTGGAAAATATATGCCACAAAAAACTCCGAACATGAAAAGGTGACCTATGAAAAGGATTCTTGAAACACTTTTCAGAATAACCCACAAACCATTATTTAAAAACCAATTCATTAACAAGAACATAAACTTAAAAATACCCTTCAAACATGAAGGACTATCAAACTCAAAATATATTGTAAACAACATTCCCCAAATTAAAAAAAGACACACCACACAATCACTATTTATTAAAACACCACATTTTCCTTTAAAAGAATTTTTTGGAAAAAAAACAAGCTTGATGGGTTGCACACTCACCAGTGGTATCCCATGGAGCCTCACACATGAATGTTATCATACCACACCAGAAACCCATCCACTTTCTCACAGAAATTTATGAATCTGGTCACTCATGGAATCAAAAAAGGTTAAAAAACATTTTTACTTTCTAAAACAAACATTCAACCCATATTTCCAAATCAAATCCCACAAATCCTCTTTTCAAAAACTGCTAGCCATGAAACCCAAAACCTAATTAGAATCTCACAAAAATTGTTTATAAAATCTCCAACCATTCAAATAAAACTCATTTTGAAACATTACACATCAATTTAAAAACATTTCATGCCCTTAAAAACACCTCTCATCAGTTTAACAAATACCATTGAAAAATAATTCCAAAACCCACTTTAAATAAATCCATGTTTTCCAGACAACCAATTTTGTTAACCCATAAGTTTGAATTTCAAAAATTCAGTATTAATAATATAATCACTCATTTACTCCAAAACCATTTCAAATAAATCCACATTTCTAAAGATTCCTTTAAGATGATTCAGAGAAAACATTTTACACCTTTCTAAAACTGGATCATTTTTACTTTAAGTTTCGGTTTCCATAATTCCAAACCACGGGTTTTCAAAAAATTATTAAAACCTAAAGAGATAGTTGCAAATTCAAGAGGAATCTAGTATTGAGGGGTGACATGGAAATATGGTTAGAGGCCATACTCTAATCACACCATCATCATAGAGAGTGTTTTAGGACCATGTCCCTAGATCCACATGGCTTGTTAGGCCCTGTGAGATCACTAATACCATTGTCCCATCTCCAATTTCATTTTGGAAACAATGAAAAACCCCAAGAACCAAATTTCCAAATCAAACCGTACATCCCCTGATGACACGATTCCATCATAAGGTGTGATGTTCAGGCAGCATACTCATAACTAGAACATCATGTTCTGACAACCCTAACTCTGGTCTACTAGAATCTTCCCCATGTAACATGAGCCAAAAGACTGTAACCTCCTATGATATCATTTTTTTTACGAACCAAGCTAGGAGGTTATCTAAACTGGCATTTGACCTGGTCGGTGGCATAGGATGAAGGGTGTTCCAGATTCCCATGTGTTGGAAGCAAGTGCCAGAGTATCAAAAATAAAAATTGGGAATGACTTCACCCAATTACATAAATATGAAAAACCAACAATTATAAATGAAACAAAACTATATTTCAATAACCAAACATGGAATAACAACTTCGTAAATTTAATGATTACAACTTTGAACAAAAATACCAAAAGGACTCCAATAAAAACAGATCTATAACTCTATCCCAAACCTCCATGCAACCAGAGGAGAAACATCCTCAGTCCATGCCACCAAAACCCACTAGAGAATATCACTAGAAACCTGAACCACCACTAATGAACACATTTACTTTACCTATATCAAAAATAACAAGTCTACACACAACCAATGGTGTATGTAGGGTGGGATCTAAAGCATAGTAGGATTCCATCCAAATAAAATTATTCTTTTTTATAAAATTTAAGGACAAATTAACAATCTCATTTATATAAAGGCTTTTAAAACATTTCTAAGGAAAACACTTTTTAAGGAAAACATTTTCATAAGGAAGAACTTTCAATGAAAACCCATTTCACAACAACATTATTCAAAATGAATTTATAAAGACTCACACTTGAGGCCCACCATATGCCAACGGTTGGTACCACATCATATAAGGTAGAGAAGCATGGTTAAATCACTAGGGATAATCTAGATTATGTGGGAAACTAAGACCTCTTACCTCAATTTAGGGTGCTATAAAAACCAAAATCATAGTTTTCTCATGCATGCTCCACTAAGAGTGGACACCTCAATTTCCTACTGGTATCCCTTTATCATCGTAGTATATTTAGTGTTTTAAGCATCAATCCTGCTAGATAAAATTCGGATGAACCACTTCCAAATCATATAGAATACTAGAACTAGTCATCATACTTAGATACTTGGGATTCCCTTATGCTCAATTTCATGTTCACATGCGACACATATAACCACTTTCACAAATCAATTTCAATAAATTCAAGAAAATTTCCATTTTCCATATATCAAAACATTTTCCCTTTTTTACTCTCAATAATAACCAATTTAAAAAATATTTTCCACCACTTACAAATTTCATAAATTCTATTTTTACAAAAAATAAGAAGAATTTATAGTTAATCAACCAATTCCACAAAACAATCCCCTTTGTAAATACAAACTTAACCCAATTTCATTTCCAAAACATTCCATTCATCCTTTAAAAAATTTATAACTTATATTTAAAAGTTATCAACATGCCCAATATGCCAACGTATTACGATTTCCTCTCAAGACCTAAATCCAAATTCATTCACAACATAAGTGACTTTGAAAACATGAATTTCATCTTTCAAACAACCTAGAAAACATTTCCATGAAACACTACACTAATTTACCCAGAAAAAACCTCGAAATTTTCCTTTATAAAATTCATTCCAATCACAAAAACATGAAAACCCATATAAAAATACCTTTCATACTACAAAATTAAACCATATAAAAAGTTTATAAATACAAACAAGAATATTAAATTCATCTAACAATGTTGGGGCATAGAACCACCTACCTTGAACCAAGAAGCATCTAAAAAATGATGTGAAACCCCATTCTTACCACCATTAGTCTCTATCAAGGAAATATTTGAACAAGAACAGTAAGATCAAATTATATTTACCAAGAAAAAACCATAAATTGATCACCCTACCCACATTAAAACTAAAACCCCATGAAAGCGGATGAGAAACCCTATAAAGTAGGAGGAAACAAGGGAGAAACCACTTCTATCGGAGTTTCCTTGGAGTTACTGAGCTAAATCTACCAAAAAAAGGGATATATGAGGGATCCATTAGGATGGGAGGAGGCACCTAGGGAAAAGGATTCCAAATAGGACATGAAAAGGGGAATATGGGGTTAAAATAGAGGAGAGGGGAAAATGGGATAATTATTTTAATAGGCTCGATAGGGCATATAGTTTTTCAAACTATGCGGAAACCATGTGACAGTCTCTGTCAAGGAGGATAGGTACCTCATGGTTAATCTACATGATCTGACTTACTGTGCAAAAGTTTTGTGGGTTCTTCTGGTCGATACCCCAACTTAATATATGGTTCTTTAGTCGAGGTGCACAGTCATGCGTTGGCCATGGAGTATTAGCTTGCCTCAACCTACAACATACTACATGGTTACCTATGCAGGGTGCACGATTTATAAAAATTTTAAAACAATACTGTTCCACACACTGTCCACCCAAAACTCACATTTATCTTGAAAATTCATGGGGATACTCATACATAATCACTATACTAATAATAAAAAAAGGGGATTCCTCAAAAATATAAAATTTTCACACCAAGTTCTAGAGAAAACAAACCTAGAGTCAACCCTAAACCAGAACAAAAGGGTGAATTAAAAAACCTTTTTGAGACCATGTTATCCTAATTTTATCCTTGGTTTTAGGAATGTGATCAAGGTTCCTAAAATTTCCACTAAGTTGCATCATAACTACGACAACCCTTATGGGTTCCATTATTTCATTTATAAACACTAGGTTCAATTCGCACCACTCGAGGGGAATGATGTCCATCAAACCTAACCATAATTATATTATGTTTTAATCAATGAGTTTAATAATAAAATATAAGATAATCCAATAAGGAATGAAATAACATCCATATAACTTTAAAGTTAATCTTGGTTAACACCCTCTCACCCAACCAATATCTAAAATCATAACCATGGTATATCTACTCAAGTATACATGATTCTAAGTTAGGAACACTAACCCTACACACTAGTCAATTAGAAAAATCTATTAAGTAACACATTTTTGTAACATCCCTAGCCTCATCCACCTCCATCATCACCAAATCGGGTCACCATAAACCCCAAGAATCCCTCACCATATTCTACAAGTTGAAAAATAGTAGTGATGGTATAATAATATCATGAGGATACTATACCTCCAAGATCTAGAAATCATAAATAATATTAAAAGTAATAGCAATAACAACCATCTAGATAACCCATAACAAATATTCATTACCAATAAAAGATAGTAGACAAATATATCAACCCATTCTATATCAAGATGAGAAGCTCCACATGTCTTACATAAATATATGCACAATCAAGATCCCTTATTGGAATATTATATACATAAAGATCCTAAATAAATAAAATTAAACAAAGACTTGAAAAATTTGTAAAAATGGTCCTAACTATTGGCCTAATCCCCTCCCACATTCTCCATCCATGATAACTATATCAACCATCAAACATTGTTCCATTTCCCTTATCCAAACCTATAACCATGAATTCTTCTTGGGTACCCATGGCCCAAGAATAGTGTCAGTTCCACTTGATATGTTATCACTAATAGTGTATGAAAAGTTCTATAAAACTAAATTTCATATTGACATGTTACAATATATGATTGTAAGAATAATAAAAATAAACCATTGTTGATCCTAAAGTTCCACAGTGGCTCCCATATTCTACCATATGTACTTTTACTAGTTCTAAACATCTATGAAAATAATACATCATCATTAGGGGAACTACACCCCACCCCAAAACCATCTCCAAAATATCATCAACCTAGGGAGAGATATCCCCAAATAAGAACCATTGCTATATAACCACTCTATGGTGAAGAGAACCCTACCCCAGAACCATCTAAATTATCTCCATCACCCAAGGGGAATAACACCCCACCCCGAAAGCATCTCAAATATATTCATCTCTTATAGAGGGAAAACACCCCTCCCTAGAATAATCTCTATAATATCATCACCCAGTGGTGATAGGATCACAATGGGATATACCCAACACTGATTGGGGGTTAAATTTGTGTTGGAAATCTTTTAAACCAATTTAAACATTTATCATTTTTTTCCTATTCACTTATTCAGTAAAAAATCTATATATCTCTCTCTTTATCTCATCTTTTATTGTAATGCATTAAAATATATAGTAACTCACACAACAAGAACCCTATGGTTTTTTAGTGTGGATCTCCTCCATTTAGGATGACTATATACTTGGTGTATGGTGGTTTTTATCCCACTATCACACAACTCCCATATTATTATCAAAAGAATCTAGAGAGAGGGTATAGACTTGAACATGTACAAACACTGGAAACAAATTGTTTTACCCAGATCACTAATTTTATTCTTAACATTTAATATGAATCTTATATTACCTTGAAGGAGATAAATAATAGAAGCTTGTATAATTCTTGAAAAAAGTGTTGATAACCTCCTTTGTTAATCATTAACAATCGTGAAATATAAATGACATATTTCTATCCATGTGATGTATCAAACATTCCAAATTTAAGGGCTACTATAAAATCCTTCAGTCTCAATAATTATGTATAATATTGGATGTATCTGTCACTACATAATATTTCAATTATGAATCTATAACAGAATTAGGACACTATCTTTTCTTCTTATTATACTTATTATTAATTAGTGTTAAAGGGAAAAACTCTTGATTCAATATGGGAACATATTTATCTTTATTTAACATAATAGTAATAACTAATGAATTTAGGGTTAGGTATCACTTTCTTCTTTGATTCATAGGGGCTACCGAGGGTTCCTCTCTTAGATCTCACCATATCTATTTTCTTTGACTTATATAACATGTATATAGTGATTGCAGCACTGATCACTCAATTTTTTTTATCTTGTACCATATTTTATATTCCTCTATACCTTGAGAAATATTATTCCCATAAAATTTCCATAAATATAGAAATTAAAAACTTATTTTAAATATCACTCCTTAAAATATCATAATCGTTGGTCTTCCATCATCAAATCTATTTCCCTTTAAAAATCATGAAGACTTAATATTTAAAAATACATAATAATTCTAAATTATATTGATCCTTTTCTTTATAAGATAATTCAATAAAAATTTGTTTATTCTCTTTATAAAAAACTCCACAGAATTTTATTCATAAAAATAATCCATGTAATCATGAGAATCATTCATTATTACTGAGATGATTGTGATGCTTCTTTCACGGTGGAAATCACTTTGAAACTGCCACCTTCGATCACTACAAGAGTCACAACTATAAATAATAATGATATATTTTATTATATTTTTTATTTTGATCATTCTCATGCATCATAAATTACTCTTTTTAGTGGTCTATCATCCAATTATTTATCATTGAGGCATAAATTCTTTGATCAAATCAATAATCTTGAATTCTCCCATGGTTATTTACTCTGACTCTCATGGGTGTTGCATGGACTATAGTGTAATAGTAAAAAGCTCATATACATAAAAATCTATATCTGAAAGGTTAAATAAGACTATATATGTAGGATTTTTAATAAAAATACCATTCATGCATGTATCACATAAATGATGAACATTGTATACTCATTTTGTGTTCAACATTGAAATGTACTTTATGTACTCCCATGTATATCATTCTGAGTGCATGATTACTAGTTATTTACCTCCCATGGTACCACACTAAAACATGACCACTACTCTTCCATACCATCCCACATATTGGATCTTTTATCCATCATGTCAGTGGTTAGCTAAAATGGCTCTCTACTCCTCTACTACAACTATGTCTAGATGGGGTTGATCCAAATTTACACCCCGTTATGGAAGTTCATAGATTTTTCTATTGGATTAGGGATGGTAACCTTTTTATCTTACATTGTAAAATTCATAGAAACATCCATTTCAAATGAATCATTAGTATTATAAACTCATTATTTATGTCTTATGAATTCATCATAAAAATTTTATAAACAGATGTTGGATGTCTTATGAACTCTCCATGAATTATCAAATTCTCATCATTATACTTGAGTCTTAAAATTACCCCATAGTCTTATGAAGTCCCATCCCAAAACATTTACAAATAATCACTTCAAAAACAATCTAACCTTCACCTGTATAAAATTGTGTCATGTTGAAAAAACTCAATCCACACTTCAATTCATAAGAATAAATTACTTTGATGAAGTTCTCAATCCCATTACGAATTTTTCAATTCTAAAATATTCAGTCTTATCTAAAATTGAAATAACTCAACCCAAATATTCAAATTAAATTGGAATATATTGGTAAAAAAATCCCTCAGCATGTCCCTTGGGATGTTTTGGGTGTGATTGTGTTTGTTGACAAAGCCAGACGATCGAAAATGAGTATGGTTTGGGTTTTCCAATAATAGGTTTTTAAGGCGACGCTATTTCCCAGTGTTTGCCAAATTTTTGGGCCTGAAAATTGTGAATTTGTGTGAAGAATGGAAAACTAAGTCAGCAAAGAAAGAGAAATGAGGACACCAGGACATGGATCGCATACCAGGTTCAGGACGAGTATGTGGTCGCGCACCAGGCAGTGGGAACGGTACACGGGTGCAGTTCGCGAACCTGAAAATGGTTCGCGATGGAAGGTGTTGTGGTATGTGGATGGATTTTCATTTGATAAGGAGATTAACCATGTAAGAACAAAGACAGTATGGGTACCGCGTATGAAAAATGATTCGCGGGTGGATTGTGGTTCACATCTGCAAAAGGATCGGTAAGCGGTGAAGGCTGGATTGAAGATTTGGTAGATCTTAAATTAGAGGGTATCTTTTCCTATATAGGAATAATTAGTCCCACTTATTACTATTGAGACTGAATATCATTAGAAAACATTTTTTTGGTCTGAGATTTCGTCAAAGGCCAAAGGAAGTTTGTGAAGGGAGGTTCACGAAGGCTGAATTCGTTCACACAAAAGTAATTATGTCGAAGGTGTTTGTGGGTATTCTTAACCCGCAAAGTCTGATACAGAGAATTAATTCACTTGGTACACAGAGGAGAAATCTTCAGTGCACAAGAGGGAGAGTTCTTCAAGTGTTACATAGAGGTGGATCTCCAGTATGCAGAAGTGAAGATAATATATGAACAGAGAATAGTTTGTGAACAAGAAGGGTTTTGTAGAGGAGGTTAATGGAATAAGTATGAGATCCTGAAGGTGAAGGAAATCCATGGACGAAGGGCGGTTCACAATGGTGGTAGCAGTACGCGGAGGAGGTGACCACATACCAAACATTGTACTCAATACACGGGAGAGCTGGTGGTCCACGATTTTCACAAGGAAGATTGTGAATGTTTCAAATCAGTTTGTGAAATAATTTTTCGGTACCTAGAAATACCCCGGAAGGTGGATTTCATCTGCGGGTGAAAATGGAACATCAACAGATCATATACCTATAGTTGAGGATGCAAAAATTCATGAAAATTAAGGGATATACTTTTCCATAAACTGTTTTTTACCTACATGTCGATAAACTATGTGTGGATTCATTTCAAAGAGCAGTGAGTGAAGGAAAAGGAAGACGGTGACCCTTTCCATCAGTAGTGAGACAGAGAAAGAGGCATAGCGACTGACCCTTGGGAATGTAGTGAGAAGACCCTAAACATTGTAAATTCAGTGAGCCTGAACATAGAAGATCTAACCTAAATATTGTACTCATTATTGGCAGTGAGCCTTAGTGAATTTGGTATATCATCACATTATTGTTGTATTCTCCTTGTACATAGCCCAGTGAGGGTTAAGCAAGTAAAAATTGTTGTGTCATGTGCATGATTTCATATATATTTGTGTATTTCTATGGGAGGAAGAAATAATTGAGTTTTTTCTGAAAACAAAACAAGATCTGAATGGGAGAAATTCTTAGTCTATCATACCCTGATTCACCCCCCCACCCCCTCAGGACATTCGACCTAGTGGACCTAATGGAATATTTCCAAACTAATTTCATTCAACAAAATATAAATTTAAATTGCAATGTAGTGTGTGTGTGTGTTCATTAGAATATTTCAATAATATCCCACTTCTTATAATTGAAATTAATCCTCTTTCCAAATTTTCTTTTCCAAATGGATATTCATTATGAAATTATAAAACATTTCAGTAAAATAAATACTCCAAACTAGTTTTCTATCAAGTGAATGGATCTTTAATAATATAATGATAGTAACTCAAATAACTTCCAGGTCTTAAGATTACTCTTTAATACATTAATTGTGTAAAAAAATATTCTCCTCAATATGATTAATAACTCTAACCTCTATCCAATCCATTATTCATTAAATAATATTTATCTGAGGAAACTTTCCTTTATACATATTTCACCTTATTTTCAATTAATACAACACAACAAAAATATGATTCAAAAATCACGGCCTTTTTATTTATTTTCAATACCAACTAGAAAATAACATGTCAATATTAATGGATCCATTTATTTCTCCTTTATCCCCTATTTCATTTTCTTCTTTAACCTACTTATTGAAAATAAATACAAAGGATATGAGAGATAATGGTATCAATTCATATATAAGAAATTTTTCATTAATTATCCATCTCTATATTTATACGATCCATGCTTAGTGTATAAAACCATAGGGTTCGGTTTTAAAAATCTAGTTATGTATAAAAAAAGAATATGATACCAAATCATAGGAAACTAGTTGATATTTTATTTAATAGATAATCAAAAACGTTTCAGTTTGACACAATTCGTTAATACCAATTGTTATAAAAATTCTCACAAAATATTTCATCAAAAATTCCTATACACATTTCCACAAACAGATTAGAACATTAAAACAAAACTGTAAGTTGTTAAACTTTAATTATTAGGTTTGTAAATCCAAAAAACATTCATTATATTTCATGTAACTAATAAAGTCAATTTATCCTCTTTAAAATCATGATTTGATTCTTGCTTTAAAGGATGATAGAATTTGAATCCATGCCTTTTCCAATGACACCTCATTAAGAAACGTCTATAAATTTATGTTTTTCATGTGTTTTATAACTCTATAAGCTTCTGAAGATAATATCCCCCTCATGGGATGATCTACATGTTCACTTCAGCAAGGTAGGTTTTTTATTTAAATATTCTATTGAATACTGATTAATAAATTACACCAATATGGTGACTTTAATGAAATAAGGAATTTTTTTTACAACATAATTATAATTATTAGTTCTCCCATTGAGAACAACCTTCAACTTCAATTCCCTATAATTAAATCATATAAATAAGAAAAATATATAATGGAATAAGGTGGAAACAATTTATCTCTTTAGTATGAGAAACAGGTATGATAATTGCTTCTCAACCATGATAATTTCCTTTTATATTTCATTTCTTCATACTTACTTTTCTAGGTTTCAAAGACATATTTAGAAACAATGATACATTGTAGTTTTTAGATTAGTATAAGCATAGTAAAACAGTTTTATAAGTATCCAAGGAATAAGTATAACATGGTTCAATTTTCACAATCCTTAGTATTTTTTATTAGGATTATATGATTTTAAAAAAAATACTTTGAATTTTGTATAAACTGATTTCACTACCTACACAAGACTTCATGGGATCTAGGGCTATTTTTTTCAACCTCTCATGAAATTATATTTATTCTTAATATAGAATATTTACTTTACCTTTTAATCTTGTACACTTCTATGCTTCTTAAATTCTTATTTCTTATTATAGTTGGGCTTTCCAAATGGAAAAACATTTTTTTTGGATTGTACTCGAACTTCTTGGTTTTTCTATATAGCATCTCATGATTTATCATCACCAAACTGGTTCCTTTGTTTATTTATTGAAATAATTTTATATTCAATTATATATTTTCTCCATCAATATGAATAGACATGGATTTTTTTAAAATTCAATTGTTTTCCCACTTCATCCAAAAAACATGAAACTGATTATTCTAAGTATAAAACATTTCTTGGTATTGTTTTATTTAAATGGAATAATTTTATTCTTTGGATTAATCCCCATCGATTATTCTCTTGTATTCTCATTTTTTGGTCTTTTTATTTAAATTAATTTATTAAAATTACTACTATATTTACAAAATAATTATTACAAACTATATCCACTTTGATTTTATATACCACAATGGTTATTTAACCTAAAAAATCCATTAGATATTTACATATTTTTACCTTTCTCTTATAGTATTTGGTTCAACTCATCCTTTCTCCACCTTGATTTATGATATCCTTTTCTTATATAGGTTAACACATTATTCTAATAATAATTTTCTTGTGTTCCCAAAATATTTACAAAACCAAAAATGGCCTATAAGTTTTATTTTATTCTTTTGAACTACTACCTGACCAGTTATGAATTCTTGCTATTTTTTGATGTAATGATTTTTATTTGGGATTGTGTTAGGGAATATCTTATCCTATGATTTATTATATCCACCATAGATATATTAGTGTATTCCTTTCTATTTTTCCTCATCCATTTTTTTCATATTTTTAATTTAATCTTGTACTGTGAATAAAAATACATATTTAGCATAAACATTTTCTATAAGGGTGGATGTTACCTTTTTCTAAATGACACATATATATTGGTTATTATATGATCTCATAATGTTTTTTCCTAAAGATATAGGTATATTTTCATAGTAAACTTCTTTGTAATTATATGTGGTAGTATCTCTTCTCCCATTTTGTTGTGAAGTCTCATCTTAAGAATTTTTAGGTTTTTTTAAATTAATCTCAAACTGAAGACATCTCATATTAAGGATGTTTTTCTCATAATCCATTGAATTTAGTTTTTAATCATAAGTCTTTCACATTGTATCATATTTCTTTCATGAATTTTTAGTTTCACTTGCATCAAATTGTCATGGTATTTAACCATGTTTTGTTTGACTTGCAATTGTTAATTTTTGACATCAATGAAGGACACTTTATTATTATCCAATGCATGGTACATTTATTCTATAATTTTAAAGGATTATTCTTTCTCTTGATTTTTCTTAAACAAATCTTCCACAATTTTGGAACATTTGTTTTCAATCTCCATATTAATTTTACATTTGGATTATACTAGGTTAGTGAGTTTTTACATACAAATTGATTCATCTATAATATCATTATTCATCTTGAATTCATATTAAACTTGTATGATATCCCCCTAAAATTCATTAAAAAAGAAAAAGTAAATTCATATACATCCATGGTAAAATTACACTGTACTTCCTCCAAATAGACACAAAATTCATCAAATGATTTGTAAATTTGATCTTAATATATATGGTCTTCTCCACCCATGATTGTTTATTCGTCAGATATATCATGAGAAGAATTTAAAATTAACTTATCTTTATGTAATAAATATAAATTACTTGAGGTAAGAGAGTTATCCTTCTTCCTACCATTTTATTTTTTAACAAATTATTTGGTATTAATTCTATGTTTGATATCATTATGATTATAGAATATTGTATTTGGATTTTCACCCATATTTCATTAGAGGTATATCTTATTTATCTTTCCTATCTTTTTCCTTTTCCAATATTTAGTGTATTGATTGATATATAATTTTGATTTTTTATTGGAATTAATTTTACAAGTGAATAATTTATACTTTATTTGGAAATAGAGATTTAAACATTAAAAATTTATATTATTGAGAATCAAATCAGAGGTGTGGTTGTAGATCTGATACCCAATTGATAGGTTTAAAATGGGATATTCTTAACTCTGAGAGGGGGTGGGGTAGGTTTGAATCACTGTTGGTATTATTTTAAAAAATATATTACATTTATTAAATAAAAAAATTAATATTAGTTAATAATGTCAAATTAATATTTGGTCATGATGAATAGTAAAAATAGATCAAATCAATTAATGTTTTTAAGGTTTAAAATGTTTACTAGGGTTAAACTAAATAGACAAGAGTTAAAATGAAATAAAAATTTGTTTAATTTATATTTTATGGATATATTTAGACCTTATTACATCTAATTTTTGTTAATGGGTAATTTTGGATCCTTTTTCAATGAAAGTGACTTGACATTACTATAAAACATTGAAAAATTACATGTGTGTCACTCACCTCAATTATAAACGGGAACCAACTCTCGTATATTTTCTACACTTGGTTAAAAAAATACCTAACCAAATACTTTCATATAATCCCTAACCATGACTTAGAGTCAATATTATGATCATGAAACTATCTTAGGAAGGCATTAGGTACAAACCAAATGAGGTTGTCCGAAGAAGAGGTATTGTTCTTAACAGAGCTCTTTCGTTTTATTTATTATTCTATATCTATCAAATACTATTAAAAAATGAAAAAATAATAACACCAGTATATTAAATATATTGAGATGTTATTATTTTAATTCTATATCTTATATCTATCTCCTCTTATATCAAATAGGAAATGAAAACATCAATCTTATGTACGACAGACTACCGCTTTGCAAACTGATGTAATTCGTTTTATATCACCGCCTCTCATGATAGGATATGATGATGGATTTAATATATATATATATATATGATATTTATGAAATAATTACACATATTTAATTATTATATGATATTTACCATTTTACCTTCTAATCCAGTGGAAAATTATAATGTCGTTCGTGCATACATGTAGACTACAACCTCTAAGAAGTGATGTGATAAATTTTTCATTTAATTTTGAAATATATTTTAATAAGGATATATTTAACAAATATATATGATATTTATGATATAAAAGTTATTAAATAAAGCAAAATTATTCTTTACTATTATCTCATTTCATCTATCAAAAAAATGGATGCAATGTTCATGCATATATATGACATAACATCTATAATCAAAGTATAAGGACCAAAACTACCAAACCAGAACATGCATGAAAAGTAATTTAGTTATCACCAGGAAATGTGATTTTAATAAAGAATTGTTGATTAAAGAGTGATAAAAGGTTATAAATAAATTATATGTGTAATGATATATATGATTATGGTTCTATAAAATGTTAATATTAAACATATATTTATTATATAGGATATGTGGAAATATACAAAGAAATTAATACATGTGGTATGAGATTTCAATCTCACTTTTAATTCTATGAGACTCATGTCATATTCACAACTTGTTTATTTAATGTGGTTTATATAATACCCATGAATGTAATTTATAATGATTATTATGAATTTTATGTAGATTTACATATCTATCTATGATTTTCTCTTTCATGGAGCTTATGATTCAAAAGAAACTAAAGTGGTAAGGGGTTTATGTTACAGTCACATTGTTTATAGGTATTGTTTTTTATTATGCTTCCAATGACAAAATTTATTGATCTACATATTAATAAAATAATGAATTTTATTATCCTATAGTTATATATGGATATTATAGGTTTTTTACTTTCATTTTTATTTCATTAAGAACTTAAGTGTCCAAAATAATGTTTTTAAGGAAAACTTATTTTATTTCTCTCTCTAGTTAAGAATATTTTTTCTTCCATATATATGATTTCTATAAAATTTTTAAAGAATGTTTTTAGTATTATATTATGATTTTTTAAAGTCATATTTACACATGATATAGTTTTTTATGAATTTTTTTTAAAATTAATATTATTTTCATTTTCTGAGAGAGGTACTTTTAAATTTTTTACAAAAGTGTGAAAGCCATGTTTTATTTTAACTATTACATCATGAATGGAATTTCCTACGATCACAAAAACTCAATAATTTGATGATTCCATTACAAATTTTCATGTTTTTTTTTAAAAAAAAGTTTTCCCATTAATATTAGGGAAATTTTATATTCTAAATAATTGATTTCAAATTTAAATGGGTATTTTCCTCAAGGAATATTCTAGTGGATCTTTTAAAGAATTTATCATATATGGTAACATCTATTGATATTAATTATTATTTTTTGGGGATATGATCCAATATTTCCCTAATTATTATTTTTAAATATGTTTTATGATTACAATGATAAGATGTTTATGAAACGTATTTCTTTTCCATGGGTTATGCTATGAAGAAATGATATAATGTTTATGAAATATATTTCTTTTTCATATGTTATAATATGATGAATATTTTATGATCTTGTGGCACATATATTTATGATTATCATTACTTGATGGGTGGTCCCAGAATTATATATCTATCCAATGCATTGTGTAAATTATTATATATCATGAGATAATTATGGGAATCAAGCTGGTATATGTGATATGTTATGGGATAAAATTCGATGTGCTTGATATGATATAGGAAATAATTTGATGTGTTCAATCCACTTTGGGAAACAAGTTGACGTGATTGATCTGTTATAGGAAACTAGTTTTGATTTTTGGTATGTTATGATTTGATTGTCTCAGTAGTTAACCTTGACATATAAAATGGCTTTTATACTTAAGATGGTTCCACAATTTTATAACATGAAATTATTCATGATTGATTTATAAAGATTTATCACTCTTATAATTAATTTATTTTAAAGTGATAAATATTTACTAAAAGAATCATGTTTATGATCCATGATAGATTAGGTATGAAATTTGTAAGTTATGACCATGATCTCATACCTTTATGATTATCTTATGATTTTATATGATCATCTATTGATATCTCCCATGTTTACCCTTAATTAGTATATGATCTCACACTTTATTATGTTTTCTTTCCCCGAGTTATGAAGAAAATGTTTTATGTAGGTTATGTCTATAAGGATGACTAAATGGGGAGATATTTATAGGATAGGTTGATGATATTTCATTAAATTAGAATATTTTGTATTTAGTATCCAAATACACTTAACTTTTATGGACATTAGGCATGTATTTGTGAACTTGATTGAATATTAATCTAAAAGTATGTAATATTTATGTATGAAAAGGTTAGGTTTGTATATTTGGTATTAGATAATAGGCTTAGATAACCATTGGAGATTAAGATTATATAACTTTTTTGAAATCCCTAGGGATAAGTCTAAGTATAAGATAACATCATAAAGTTTTATTAAGGAAGAGATTATATTTTATTCTAATAAATACATCCCTATCTCAAAATAAAAAGGGGCGTGGTTTTAGTATAGATGCATATATGGGTTACAACCTGGAAAAAGGTAGGTCTAGTATATCTTGGACATCATCCTGATGCATCTTGATTGTTCCCTCACAAATAATTTTGTATGACACTCCTAGGGGATATGCTTGGGTTAATTCACATTTTTTTATAAACCATAACAAAGTATGTGAGTAAATGATGACCTTGGATAACCTAAGTTAAATTTAATGTGTCATATTTTTAATAAAAGGTGTCATGTTTTATAAATCCTCTAAATTTTTCATTATTATATGGTTTACCCATAATGATTATGGTTTCTCACACTTTTATTTTTTTTTTTAGTCATTGGATAGAACCGGAAGACATCATGATAATAATGAATGTGATAGATTAATGTGAATCTATATTTTTTATGGAGAAATTAACAAGATAATTATCAATAAAAAGTATCATATACCCTGTATCGATGATTTTTTTGATGAATTAAGAGGAGATGAATACTTTTCTAAGATTTACCCTTGGTCTCGGTGCTATTGATTAAGGTTAAAGGGTCCAAGACGACATTCTATATGCGGTATGGATACTATTGATTTATAATTATGCCATTTGTTCGTACATATGACTTTTTTATCATCATGTATTTCATGAATATAGTTTTTATAGAATACCTTGATCATTTTTTGGTAATTTTTATGAACAATATTCTTATATTTTTTAAGAGAAATGAAGAGAATTAAGATCACTTGATAATTGAACTAATAACCTAGAAGAAGCATAATTTGTATGAAAAATTTACGAAGTGTGAATCTTAGTTTTATAATGATTCATTCTTAGGTCATATAATCTCATGTGAGAGTATTTTTCCAGATCCTTCAAATAATGAAGTTATTGAGAAATGGTCTAGATCCACCATAGTTTTTGAGATCTATATTTTTCTTCATTTTTTCGGATATTATCAAATATTTTTAAATAATT
This sequence comes from Viscum album, assembly GCA_963277665.1. Taxonomy (NCBI): domain Eukaryota; kingdom Viridiplantae; phylum Streptophyta; class Magnoliopsida; order Santalales; family Viscaceae; genus Viscum; species Viscum album. Next base: position 1,696,530,877 of record OY728138.1, on the reverse strand, counting down.
TCTCATGTCTTTCTAATCCACTGACCAATTTAACTCATAAGGGAACCAATTAGCTTAAGAAATATGAATATGAGGAAAATTTCAAGTAATTGAATAGAATTTTAGTCAGTTCACTTATTCTAACATTACCCTATAGTGTATAATGGTTTTAATATATATTTATGAATAGAAGAAGGGATTGGGATGTTTTTTCATGTGTAATGACATGTTTATAGCTTATGCCTCTAGAAAATTGAAGGTTTGTGAGAAACAATTTCCAAATCATTATTTCGAGTGGGATATTGTAATTGTTTTCATTATATATATGGAGGCATTACCATTATGGAGAAATATGTGATATATATATTGATAATAAAATATTAAATTTTATATTCACTCCAAAAGAGATGAATATGTTCCATATAATATGGTTACAACAGATTAAATATTATTACTACTTAATATAATACCACCTTGGGAAATCAAACAAGGTGGATGATGATTTGACCGGAAGGGATCATAAAATCATACCAATGATGAGGGTCACAAAATATCTAATATTTCTAGATTGGAAAAGGGTGGATTTGGAAAACTTAAAGGGAAGGGATAAAAATTATCTTTCTCAAATGATTATTCAACCATCTATCCATGTAAGGATTAAAGAGGCATAAAAGAAAGATATTGAGATACAAAAGAAGTTGGGAAATTTCCCTGAGTTAGACCTTGATTGGGATGGAATGATAAGTTTTGGGAACCATGTATGTGTCCCATCCATAATATAATTGAATAAGGATCTATTGGATTAATTTGATAGTTCATCATTCTCTGTTCATATTATAAGTGTGAAGATGTATAGAGATCTGAAAGGTATTATAGAGGGACAACATAAAAAGGGGATATTGTAGAATACGTATCTATATTATTGATAATTAAGTAAGTTAAGGATAATAGACAAAAATCTAAGGGTAAGTTACAATTATTACTAATACCAGAATAGAAAAGGGAAAACATCACCATGGATTTGGTCATTGGACCCCCCAAAATAAATAAATCCATAATTCTATATGAGTGGTAGTTTATTTTCTTACAAAGTCAGAACACTTCATTTATATTAAATAAGATTTATGTATTGATAAAAATTATATAATATACATTAATAAAGTTTTAATGTTACATGGAGTACCACATTCTATTGTATATGGTCGAGATATGAGGTTTACCTTAGTGTTTTGGTGAAGTATTTAGTACGATCTGGATACAGAGTTAAGTTTCAACACTAATTATCATACTTTTAAATATGATTAGTATGATATAAATATTCAAACCCTAGTGGATATTATAAGATCTAGTTCTCTGGATTTCAATGTTGGTTGGGATTAACACCATCCACTAGTTGAATTTTATTATCACAATAGATTTATCTTGAGAAATTAGATGGATACTTATGAATATATCTATGGAAATAAGTATAGAAATACGATTTTATAGAATGAAGTTGGAGAAATAGAGATTTTATGACCCGATATAGCTGATTAAATGGAAGAGAAGGTTATTGAAATAAAGTAACACATAAGGGTTTCACAAAGCCAATAAAAAAGTTATGTTGACAATCATCCATAATATCTCATGTTCAAAGTTAGATAAACGGTTTTTCTATGAATTTATCTATGTAATAAGGTTATGAGATTTTGGAATAAATTTAAGATAATACCTAGGTATATTTAATCCTTCAATATTCTTGATCAAGTTGGGATGGTATCAGATCATTTGGAATTTACTTTAAACCTCTCTCAAGTACACAATTTATTCCATGTATCTCTCCTAAGGAAGTACATACTTTAACCTTCAAATGTATTTAACTAATCAGACATACTAGTGGATAATATATATCTTATGAGGAATAATTGGTAAATATTATTGATTATATAAATAAAGTTCCATGAAACAAGACCTCTCACCTAGTCAATGTTTTATAGTGAAACCTCTATTTGAGAAAGCTATATGAGAATGTGAGGATATGATGAGGCAGAATAAACCTCAGTTGTTTTTATCATACTAATAAAATTTGAAGTGAGAAATTTAAATTTAGGGGGTATAATATAAAACCTTGTGGTTTTATGAAATATATTTTTTCAAATAAATTTAATTTCTTTGATAGCTTTTGTTACACACAATACTGAGTTTAAATAAACTATGATGTATTATAAAAATATTATTATTAAAAGTGAAATATATCTCCAATCCATTGGATGGGAGGGTATGAATAGTAATAACTAAAGTATGAAAAACTTTTGGTTTACACATACATAGAATAACTTCATTTTTCATTAATTAATTAGAAATTAAAATAAAAAAATTCATTTCAATATACAAGATATATTTTTCTAAAAATATAGTTTTTATATGTGCAATGTATATTTATCTCAATAAAATAAATTAGTCACTATTTTTGAATGATTATAATTAAAATTTAATATTTTATATTAAAAATTTTTTATCATTCATCTAATATTTTTTCTAGCCATGGGATAAGAATTAATCCAGTTTTATGATTAAAAATGTATTCTTTATAAAAAGTGGATTCCTCATGTTATGAATTATTATTGTAAAATTAATTTTTTATAATATAAAATTTATATAAACAAATAATATTCACTTTTGAATTATATATTTCAAAATTATTTTACTGTGAATGTTTTGATAATTTTTTGAAAAGATTAATTATTCAATGAATAGTGAAAAATATTGATTTATATTAAAAACTGTCTCTTCATTGAAAGAATTAACAGAGATATATTTTGTTTTAAAATGGATTTAAAATTACAATTAGTTGAATTATTTTATTATTAATCAAATTTATATCATTGGTATTAATTTTATATTGAATTTTTATACAAATACATTTTATTCTTTCAAAAGTTTTTCTTTGGAAACTACTTTTTTCATCTTGATTGTGGGTTTAATTTTAAATTATTTTATTAAAATTATGTTAATTTAATTTGATAAAATTGATTAAATATTTAGAATCATCAAAATATATATTTTATAATATGGTTAAATTTATTTTTTTCATGATGAGTAGTAAAAATAGTAAAAACATGTTACCTTGATTAAAGTTAAGACAGGTTTACCAAGGGTTAAAGTAAAATTATAAAAAACTAATATGGACTAAAAGCATGTCTTATTTTTATTATATATCCATATTTTTACTTTATATCATCCATGGTCTTGTAATAGACTATTTTTGAGTCTTGTTCTTAAGAAAGTGACTTGAAATTATGCTAAAACTTTGAAAATACTCACCTCAATTATAAAAGGAAACCCACGCTCATATACTATCAAAACATAAAGATAATTTGGGTTCAGATTTTACCTGCACAAATCCTTTACACACATCCATATCCATGATATTTTTTCCCTATTCTTATTGAAAACACTTCCTAGTAAGCCCTTAGGTATAGACCTAAAGAGGTTGTCCAAAGAAGAGGTGTCATTCTTACCAAGTTTTCTCATTTTTTTCTTCTTCTAAATTCTTAAAATATTATTCAACTATGATAAAATTAAAAAAAATAGTATCTTAATTATAATTATAAATTATTATGTTAATTTAATAATCTATATCCACCTCCTTTTCCATCAAATTTTAAACGAAACAATCAATCATGTGTAAAGTGGTCTACCACCTCACAAACTGATGTAATTTATTTTCCATAACTACCTCTCATAACTGAATATAATGTTTTATTTATTTTATATAAATTTTATATTTATGAAATAATTATACATCATGAATTATAATATCAAATCTACCATCCTACCTTCCAATCTGTTGTAAAATCATTGTGTCGCTCACGCGTACATGTGGACTACTCCTCCTATGAAGAGATGTGATATGTTTTTCATTTTATTTTGACATGGATGGTAGTAAGGATATATTTAGTGAATATATATTATGCATATGATATAAAAATTATTTGTCAAAATTTAATTAATATTTACCTTTTTGGTTTCTTTCTATCGAAAAAATGGTAATAATGTTCATGCGTACGTATGATCTACCATCTCCATGAACGGTATAATTCATTTTTCTATATCTAATATTATTGATGAATCTAAATATTAATATAATTAATATATATTATATTTTTTTTATTAAAATTCTTCATAATATGTAATTATCATCAAATTGAAGGACCAAAACTATAGTAGAAGAATATACATGAAAAATGAAGCAATTATCACTTGAAAAAACGATTTTAATAAAGATCTATTAATAAATGGGTGATAAAGGGTTATAAATAACTCATATATGATATTAAATATTTTATTATTTTTATATAATAGAATTTTAATAAAACTATATTTATTATATAGTAGTTTTCAATATGTAAAAAAGAAGTCGGGCCTAAGGTAATAGATTTCCATCTCACTTTTAATTCTAGGAAACACATGCCATATTCACAACATGTTTCATTTAATTATTGTTTATAATACCCATTAATTTATTTTATAATGATTAATATGAAAATTAAGGCTATTTATATTTCTATATAACTTTCTTTCTTTCATGGGGCTTATGCTTCAAAATTTACCAAGGTGGCAATGGATTTATGTTATAATCTCATTATTTTTTATTATGATTATAATACTGAATTTTAATGATCTGACAATTAAGAAACCCATGAATGTTATGATCCAATGTTTATATTTTTATATTACATGTTTTCCTTTTCATTTTCTTCTCTTAATTAAAGAAATATGCCAAAAGAGTTTTTTAGGAAACATCTACTTTATTTCTCACTTTGATTGAAAATATTTTTTCTTTCATATCCATGTTCTCTAAAAATGTTTTAAAAAATGTTTTAAATATTATATTATTATTTTTTAATGTAATTTTTAACCATTATCAACTTTTTAAAAAACTGTTCAAAAGGAATCTCCATGTCAGTTTCTAAGTGAGGTACTTTTAAAAATTTTATAAAAGTGTGAAAGAAATTTTTTCTTTAAACTTTTATTGAATGAAAAAAAAATTATTGTCATGAATACTCAATGATTTTAAGATTTCTTGAAAATTTATCATTTTTATTTTCAAATAAAATGTTTCTCCTACTATTTTTTAATTTTTCAAATTTTAAATAGTTTTTTCCAAAGATAAAAGTTTATTTTTCATTTCAAAATATTCCAGTGAATTTGTTAATGAAATCTTCTTCTGAGATAACATCCTTTGATGTTAATTATTTTTTAATGGGGATATGATATAATGATACCCTCTTTATACATTCTCTGGATGTTTTATTATTATGATAAGAATATTTTTATGAAACTCATTTCTCTTCCAAATTTTAGGCTATAATAAAGTGATTTAATGTTTATCATACCCATTTATTTTTCATGGTTTATGATATGAATAATGTTTTATGATATTATGGAAAACATATGTATAGTTATCATTACATGATAGGTGGGTTAGGAATTATATATATCTTCAATGCATTGGATAAATTATTATATATCATGAGATAATTATGGAAAACAATTCAATGTGCTTGGTCCAATATGGTGAAATTGTCAATGTTCTTAATACTTAATCAGAAACAAGTTGATGTTCATGATAATCTATGGGAAAAATTCATTTTACTTGATCTGCAATGGGAAATAAGTTAATGTGATTGATCTGATGGTGTAAATAGGTTTTTATGCCTAATTTGTTATCATTTTATGGTCTCATTAGTTAACCTTGAAATATAAAATGGTTTCTATACTTTTTATTGTGTTTTACTTTTATAACATGAAGTTATGGTTCAAGATTAATTTATGATGATTTCTCAATCTTATGATTCATGTATTTTGAAATTATAAATCTTTATACTATATCTCATATTTACTTTCCATGATATATTAGGTATGAAAATTGTATGTTATGGTTACGATCTCATACCCTTATATTTATATTATAATTTTATATGATAATCAATTTACATCTACCATTTTATATTTACTGAGTATCTAAGCTCATGCATTCTTATGTTTCCTTTTCCTAGGTTAAAAAGAAATGTTTTTTAATAGGGTATTTCTATGAATTTTAATAAACGGGGAGATATTTTTGGGATATGTTGAATATATTTCATGAAATAAGAATATTGTGTATCTAGTCTCCTAAGACACTAAAACTGTTTAGTCATTGGTTATGTATTTTTGAAATGTACTTAATATTCATCTAAAATTATGTAATATTTATGTATGAAAATTTTCGGTCACTATAGAGTTTCCCAATAATTGAGGGAAATATAAGTGAATAAATAAAATTCATGGAATCCATTGAATTTATACGAGGATGGATTTTTAATACACCATAGTATAACACCACTTACCACACCATAATAGATTGTATTTCCACAGAACATACATTACAATATAAGAGGTTACACTAAAAAGTGTCCCAGTTTAACCTCCCTCTAGAATCCATAGTCAAATATCCACTAGATACTATTAACCTAGGGTTTAGCTATAATAAAACCTTTTCATTGTGGTAGAATTATCCCCAAAGTGGTATAGACAGGTGTATCAACCCCAAGGACAACATGACAAAATCCTTCACTCTAAAACATAGTAAACTCTATATTAACACAACCACTAAAACCATCATCCCAATCCTGCACACTATAATGACTATGACCACGTAATAAGGAAAATTAACTAACTACACCATACTATAAATTTAGAATCCATGAAACAACCTCCTCCTCCAATTGAAAATTCATCTCAACTCTAGAAATATTCCCTCAAGCCTCGTTGGGGTAACTTTAATTGCCAAAACATGAAATATAGAAGTGAAATAAGGTCTAAACCATTTTATATGGTACCTCTAAAATGATTATCATCCTCAAGAATAAAAAAACACAGAATTAAACACTGACAACCAAAGTCTAAAACACTCATCAAAGAGGTACCTATCAAACAAGACAATACCACCTCTAACCAAAAAAAAGGAAACAAGAATATCAATTAAATTAAAAATAGATAAAACATTAAATAATTAGAGTGAATTAAGATCCAAACTTCTTAGGGAACTAATCATATATATGCGACTTAAATTCCCATGTAATATCCTCCACACCACCATGACTCCATAGTACCAGAACCAAAGGGATAGCTCACCCAAAAACACCTTATATCGATGATCCTAGATCTCAACAAACCACTCTATGAAATTCATATCATATTTAATGTCAAAATCATCCCAATAAATTCCCTGATAATCATCATAAAGATACTTCCAGATTTTTGACATATGGAAGAGTTTATGTATCCTTTCCAACTACATATGAGGCACCAACCATTATGCCACCTCACCAATATGCTGAAATGATTTCAATAGACCATAAAACAAGGGATGGATATTATACACCCAACTAAAAAATTGCTTCATAAATTGAGGGGAAAACCTCAATAACACATGTTTATTAACCTCAAACAATATATTCCTCCTTCTATGAATCACATTTGACATTTGATGGTCTTGATCTGCCACCATCCTTTGTTATATCACCTAAATCTTCTCTTTGATTCTCTATACCACATCTCAAGCATGGACCATTGACTCCCAAACCATAGTCTAACACTACAGAGAATGAAAATGACACTCATTAAATTCCTAAAATTAATCTATATCAATAGATGAGTGAAAAATCATTATTGCATGAAAACTCACAAAAGGGAAAATTCCTCATCCAAGATCCACCAAAAACCCAAAACCCAAGTCTATAACATATCCTCCACTTCATGAATTTTATGTTTGGTATTCACATCCATATAGAGATGGAAAGTAGTGCTATGGTGGATGTAGGGTTCTGAAAATTCCGCTAAGGGAAGAAAATTCTCCCACAATCACTTTGCAGAAGGAAGAAAGTACTAAGACAAGTCTAGAAAGGTTAATGGACTCAAATTGAGTTGCAAATTTCAGAAAAATATTGAAGGAATTCAAGTTTTCAAAAGATTATAAGTGACCAACATACCATCACCTGGAACGGTTCGTGGACTGCCTAGATCACGAACCATCGGTATGCGGAATGATCTACAAAGCGTTGGCCCGAGGAGTGATGGCCAGAAAAAATGGTGGATTGCGAACCATGTTTACGAAGGAATCATGTGCGTGAAGATCATCTTCATACTATATCACAAACTCATCAGTTTTCAGATGAAGAAAACAAAAAGGGTCCCATAAACCCTGATCGCAAACCATAGCCTCTGCAAACCCCTATTGACTGAGTCTTTTGTGGGTCAGGATATCTCTTCATCGGCCTCCACAAATGGTGATGCATGCGCATAGATATGATTTCCATGATGCTCTATAAAATGAGAATAGAGGTAATTGAGAAGAGGATGGATGAAAAAATCTTGAGGGGACCCAAAGGTTGGAAGAAAGAATTTGGAGAAGATTCTGGATTCAATCATGAACCAACAGCGAAGCCCAATTTTTGAATCATTCCCTCCATAGGTACAGCTAGCTGAAAACAATAAAACAGGGAAACTTTGTAACACCCCAAGCTTCCATGGTACGATCCTCTTTGAATAATAGAGCAGCGTGTGTTGTACGCAACTTCGAGTTTTAACACACCGTGACTAATCAAAGTAGCCGTTATCAATAGTAATACCCACTTTTTAAAATTATAGAAATTTTATATTTCAAAATGGAATTCATTTTTGTATTTGTAATATCGATATTATCCTAAGTTGAATTTTTTGTAATTTTCTGATAACTTCCAATTTTTTATGAATAGTGAAAAATACTTAAAAACAAATTTTTTAATCAAAGTATTTTATAGTGATAAATTATACTATTGAGTGGTTTTAAAGTATAATTAGAATATATTTTCACTATTTTATCCAATGGTGGTCATTAGAATTAATTTCACTTTGAAATTGGACATAAACAATTGTCAATCTTTTGATATATATTGTTTCTTAAAAACACGCTATTTGTTGTGACAGTGGGAATTAATTATAAAATTAATTAATGCAACTTATATTTTTGTAATTTGGTAAAATAGACATCATTTTTGGATTCAGAATATCAATTAAATCTTAGGGTGAAATTTTGTCATTGTTCTGAAAAACTTCAATTTTTGATGAATAGTGAAACCACTAAGTGGTAGTTAAAAAACTTATTTTTCGTTTAAATGAAAAATTACCACTTCTGTGATTTTATATTCAAAAATCCGACATACATGGTTGTCATTAGGAAGTAAAATTTCGTTCAATGGGATTAAAATTATTTTTTGTTGAATAGTAACTTTTAAGTTTAATTAATCGTGATTAAAGGTAATTAGTGAAATTTGAGGTAAAAATAGTATTATAAAAATATGGAATGACATTTACACTTGTCCAACCACTATTGGATGAGTCATGACTGAACAAGACAATCCATGGGTCAACTTGGGGACCCCATGGAGCCACATTGGTAGGCAAATGACATAAATAACTTTTATTTAAAGTTAAAATAAAAATGTCATAAACATAAGTTGTTTTACTAAAAAAAATTAAATGGGGTTATACAAGTCATATTTTTTACTATAAATATTCATTATAAATCTAAAACGATTTCCTACATCATGATAGTTTTTTTATAATTTTTAGACATTGAAGAAATTAAATTATTTATGACACCATGATGATGCAGCGATTACCTCATTAATTAACGTTTTTAATAAAATGGAAGGATAATGTAAAATCTAAGAATTACACTTGTCAAAAGCCTATTGGATGAGAATATTTAGAACCCTTATCACCTTATCCTCGAAATGTATAAGTTTGGGAACTTTAGAATCCGAAAAGTCATTTCATAATAATGTAACATTTCAATCTTTCCAAGAGTACCCCTTCTTTCCTCTTATAAAAGGCCCCCACCACTACCACCTTACTCACACCTAAAAAGCCGTTTGGCTCGTCCAACCTCTGCCCAAATACTCTACCAACTTCCCTCTCTTACTCCTAGAAGCCTCACTTTGGGCAGAACTCTTCCCAAGGAAGCCTTTGGCTCAAATCAAAAAGAGTTACCCGATTTTAAGGTAATGTATTCTCTTATGTTATTTTGTTTTATTTTGCTTCTCCAACCCCCTAAACTCTTTTTATTCATTTCTTTTGTAAAAACACCAGTATCCTAAATATACTAGGAGGTTGTTATAAGAATTATTCATGCTACAATTACACACACCTACATCTAATGGTTAAAGAACATACTATTTTTATGGGTGGTGAATTTCTGCCTCACGAAACGATGATTGTTCAAAACTCATATAACACCTTAAAAGGTGGCCATTATGATGACACTATTTTTATATATGATATATATTATGTTTTTGTTTTCCTTATGATTTTGTATTTTTAATTTATGGCATACCTTTATGGTTTCCATTATGGGTAAACGCGGTATTTTCATTTTAGGAAGTGCGGACTACCGCCCCCTCAAAGTGATTTGAATCGTTAATACCATATGTGGGATGTATAAAGGATGAAGTAAATGGTATTATACACTATATTATACTGGAATTATATTATAAATTTATATCATTATGATTTCATTCCATTAAATACGAAATAGAAATGAAAGTAGCGTTCATGCGTACGTACATCTTACCATCTCCAAGAACGGTGCATTTCATTTCTTACCTCTAAACGTTATGGAATATTATAAATGCATGTATATACTGGATATATATGAGATATATGATATCTATATCATGAATATAATTCTAGATATAATGGATATTTCACCACATGAACAACTTGTAATTATAAGAAGTTTATTTTTGACTCAAGTACCAACGATCGACAAAACGACCGTTATTAACTTAAATAATTACATAATGTTCATAACATGGTAATAAGTGATATAAAAGGAATAAAAAACTTGAAAAATGTTCTTATGAAATTATAAATTTACTCTAGTTTATTATTCAAGAGGTTAAAGAACGGTCGAGTCAAGACAGGACGCAAGGTAAGGGAACTTCTTAACCCAATTTCTATTCTTTGGTTTAATATCCTACTTTCAAATTATGTCATGATATTATTATGTCCTATCTTGTATTTGTACTTTATTTATGTGTACTTATAGTGAATACACATAGTAGACCTAATTTATTTAAAAAATGATCTTTGTAAGGGTCTTCGTCTCAATCTCCTTTCATTGAGGCATATTTTGTTTTATACACAGCTTTCTTTTATACGGTGTATAAACACCTTTGACTTTTACGTTTATTCAAAAGGAATCTTTTTTATACAAAGAGTTTTACTAAATGACAAAAAGGGAATGTTTTTCTTGCCGTACATATGCGGCGACAACGACTTCTCTGCCGCCGTGACCATTATTTGAGTTTCAGCTTCCTCTACAAGCCGTAACTTTTTTTTATGAAATATTAATACAAAGTTTTAACTTTCTTTTATTTTGGTATTGAAAATGGTTTTGAACGTGTTTTTATTACATCAATGTGTTGTATTGATATCTTGTGATTGAAATGTGGAAATTTTATGTTTCCTTTATGCATGTTTTATGTGATACAATTATGTTATGGTTAATGATATGTTTAAACCTATTCATATGAGTAATGCATTGGACTTAATAAGTGACGAGTGGAGCCCGCTATAGCTCCTCGATGCATCGGAAGGTCTCATGAGACAAACTAGTGTCTTGGCACGAGGCCTTGACAAAATCTCATTTGTGGTCTTAGCACGAGGCCTTGGCTATGTGGTTATGATAGTCTGGCATTATGCATTCCATCATTATGAAAGTGGTTATTGATATTGCATGAGAATATTCGACTAGTAGAATATCCATGTGAGTAAGTAAATGGAATTATTTAATTTTATTTTTCCCATATGATGTTGAAGTTCAAGTTTAAAAAGTATTTTGTTTTATTAATACATTGCCTTAAATGTTAATGTTTATTTATGAAAGCTTCCGCAATATTGTTATCCTTACTGAGCATCTGAGCTCACCCCTTTCAATGATTTAATATTTTCCAGGATGTGAAGAAGTATTTTATGAATGACCTGTAGGGATAGTCAGAAGAGGATATGAGTGTGAACTATGGAGACTTTTTTATTGTAGTTTTCCACTTTATGATGTAATGTAACATTTATGAATGTATCTAGTGTTTCCAAGGCTACTAAACTAATTGGTCTTTCGAGACTTGATCTTTTGTGATCATGACAATGTTACGAAGTAATGCACCGACTCTGGGTAGCCGGGTTCGGGGTGTTACAAACTTAATAATAATAAGAGAAATGTCGACCTAAATGGTGAAATTGTGAACCACATATTACTCATAGATGAACTTCCCATGAACGACAGTCTCCCAAACCCTCCTACAATATGGTTTTCCGCGTAGTATATCGCTACATGGATTTAACTTGGCATTGTGTGTTGTATCTGTATGTGGATGGAACCCAAAGTGGCATGATGGACCGCGTACCACGGTGGTGCGTGGTGGCCCATACCCATGCCTGCATACCACATGAGTAAGTAGATAGCCCCTCTTCCTGCATACCACTATAGTATACAGAACATCCCCCATCCTGCATAAGAAAACAGTATGTGGAATGGGGTGTTTTCAGGTATTCTTTCCTCCAGTTCCAATCTCACCCCTCTGATACCGTCCAGTCCTCCATAATCCCTTTGCAAACCAGTCCCCCAGCATCTGAAAAAAGAGTCCTCCAAATCCACCAAACCCATATGATCATACCATTGGCTGTATCAACACACCCCTTTGACTCTACATACCCATGGTAATCAGAGTCACGAAGTCTCTCCCTATAATGGTTCGGGATTTGGGAATGTTTGTGGGTCTAAATTCCCATGGTAACCTAGATTCCAACATTGGGATGCCAATGTGGACCTCCTTGTTCTAGGGATTAAGGGTGATCACCTGCTTTTCCATTCAATGAGGAATGGTGATTGGTCAAAGGGGTTATGTTTGATACCACTTTTGATGAGTAAAAACATCCTCCCATTCCTGGAATGCATTCTGGTGCACTCCCACTAAGGTAAGTACCCAATATTCTGATGCCAAGTCGCATGACCTTTATTTTCATTTCACCTTAAAAGGTTCATCACTCTATTCCCTCACCCACGGTCGCCCCGACCTCTTCAACCACAGGCTCTCCCACTACCACCATTTGGAGTGGAAGCATGTGGTTGGTCGTATCTCTCACATCCTTTTGTTTCTCGCACTAATCATGACTCACATGGGCTTAGAAGTTTGTAATGATTACAACATCCACAAAATTCTGAAATACGAGAACTCTTATTCGTGATCAACCCAGGATACGTAAGAATCCTACATGAAGGCCTAAGCTTAAAAGGGTTCCCTCCCATAAGGGATCACCCAATAATGTTCATTAAAATGGGAAGCTTCTATGCCTAAGCCCCTAAAATTCTGAACTACGAGAACTCTAATTCCTGGTCATGTAATGATTCATAAGACGCCTACTTGAAGGCCCGAGCTCAAAAGGGTTCCCTCCCATAAGGAGTCACCCAATCTTGTTATTTAAAATGGGAAACTTATCCATGTAATCCCCAACAATTATAAACTATAATAACTCTGATTCTTGATCAAACCAGGATACGTAGGATTCCTACTTGAAGGCATAGGATCAAAAGGGTTCCCTCTCATAAGGGATCACCCAATCATGTTCTTTCAAATGGGAAGATTTTATACATAATCCCCAACATTATGAAATATGAGAACTCTGATTCCTGATCAAGCCATGATACATAGGATGCCTACTTGAATGCATGAGTTCAAAAGGGTTGACTCCCATAAGGGATCACCCAATCATGTTCTTTCCAATGGGCAGCCTCTATGCGTAATCGCCAATAATTCTGAATTATGAGAACTATGATTCCTGATCAAACCATGATATGCAGAATGCCTACTCAAAGGCCTGAGCTCAAAAGGGTTCTTTTCCAAAAGGCATCACCCAATCATGTCCCCCAAAATGGGTAGCTCTCACATGGAATCCTGAAACCAATTCTGAACAATGTGGGTTCTAGTTCCACTCCTGAGGATATATATGAAATCCATCTTATGGGTCTGATCCCAACATTATGTCACCTTCCGTCCCCCATGGATGACGATAAACTCTAGAGTGCCTCATTGTATGTCTTAAATGAGTTGTACCTCCGTAGCATCAAATCCATTTATGCCTACGACAATCCTACAAACCAGGGGTAGCCCGTGGACACACTCTTCGGGAATGAACCAAGGATTCATGAGCATATGAACATAACAAAAATCTATAAGAGAGTCCCGGAACAGGAAATAAGCCTCCCCAAAAGGGTGTGGTGACCCGGACATCCCATCCTCTTGACGAATGGAGTCCTTAATTGTTGTTGGATAAAACATTGTCCAATGAGCGCATGCCTTTGGAAAGAAGGTCCATGAATCATGGATACCAGGGTCATTGTGTGTTTCTATTTCCACGAATGAACACATTGGAGACCATATGAGGAAGTTATATCTGAGGAGGACTGATGGCATAAGTGATTGACCCCACTCAATCGCCCGCTGGGACCATCCGAATGTAGAATCTCTTTCGCAATATGAAAGTGGTGAATTACAGGGTTAATCCAACTCTCCTTTAAAGGATAATGATGCAGAATGAGTCAAAACAAAAGAAATTATGAATTTGACAAGAGATTGTCTCTAGAAACAAAGACATGTGATGATTATCGTTGGACTATTTCACCATCACCCAGAATACACCACCTCAAAGCCGGAACAAAAATGGTGAACCATGTGTGAATCCTTCACCAAGGTGGATTTTATACCCCAATGATAAAAGAAAAAAGGATGTTTCATGTCAGACTATTTTGTTCGTATCTGTATGGACAAAAAGTACCAACTCAGAGGTAGAACAAAAATGGTGAACCCGATGTGAATCCTTAACCGAGGTGGCGGTCTTACCCCACTCAAGACCCTTCACCCCACAAACAAAAAAAAGAGAGGGGAAGGGGGAAAATCTAAAGCATCAAGTATTCATATATTTAAAATAATTCTACTTTGATGGGGTTTTGTGGTCTGTAAGTCATATATGTATATTCTAGGTTCCCACAGGGCAACATTCAATCTGAATGACATCCCAAAGACCAATCTAGACACATGCATCAGTGATCTCATAGGCGGTCAGGGCCCCAACGAAGTGTAGGACCCCATCACTTAACCAACATCTTCAATTCGGGGTATCCAAAACACTACTCAGGGAGTACCATCAAAATGGTACTCTCCCCATGGTGGAGGCTGCGAGGCAGGCCCTCCAGTCTGTGAAGACTCGCCATCCGAATCTTCAGTCGTGGCCGGCACCCAGGCGTAAGGTGGCCCCGGTAGTCGTCTCAAACCATTTTGGGATCCTATCCCTAGAACATGATAAAAATTACCTCCCATATCCTAGGGAGGTAGATGAAGTCAATTTTGACGGCTTCATCTCAACTGCACATGGGTCCTACTCACGGTCCCCTGTTAGAGAGTGTCGCTACCAACAATGGATGACCAGACCTCCTCCCACCGAAGAGGGACTTATGCAGAGGGAACCTGCTAATGTCCAGGAGACCCGGGCCCCTATGGCTTCCCACTAAGGGCAGAAAATATATAATTAGAAACACGTTATCATCTTGGTTCCTTAGGAGAAAATTTTCCATACTAGTGAAGAGGCATTCAACGAGGTAGACATATGACTCTTCCCCCTCTACTCAAGCCCACCACAGAAATAGGGTGGCACAATATGATAACATGCACATTACTTCTAGTTATCTCCAGTCATGTCGTGAAAACAGAGCAGAAAACTACAGGTAGATGCAGATATCTGATGGTGAACAATAAGCCCGTCAACTAAATAGGGTGGAAACCAGCAACATGTAAGCACAAATACCTACTGATGCACAATAATCCTACCATCTAGATAGGGCAGCCACTGGCTACATGCATGCATAAAAACTTGCTTCTGAACAATAATCACGTCAACCAAATAGGGAAGAAACCAACTACACGCGGGTACAAATAACTATTGACACATTTCAAGCCTATCATCCAGATAAGGAAGCAACATGCTACATGCATGCATAAATACCTACTGGCGCATTTCAAGCATGCCATCTAGATAAGGCGGCAACTATCTACACATGGGAACAAATATATAATGACTCATTTCAATCCTTCCATCTAGATAGGGCAGTAGCTGGATACATGCGAGCAAAAATTCCTACTGATGCGCATCAATCCTGTCATCCAAAAAGGGTGGCAAAAAGTAAATATGAGCTGATTCAAATTCATGTGGATGAATACAAATCCCGTGAGACAAATATAGTGGCATGTGAGTAGATGAATATCCCCACTCATGAATATGAATTCCACCAATCAAATACGGTGGAAAACGGAGAATACATCTGGTGGAAGACTCATTCCTCTATCCCGACATAGGAGAACTGCCAGTATCTACTAGAAACTCATGGAGGACCAGAGCAGTCATATAATCCTACTCTGATATCGGAATGATCATTTATACATGTTCCATCCAAATATGTATCTCATCACATCCTGGTAATGATGGAAGATAAGACATCGATCCCAGACCATATCATCCAAACATTCCAAGACATTAATGCATCGGCAAAAAAGGATAGAAACTGGACCCACAACCCAGTTTCCTCGAATGGAATGACTTACTCGCCAAATGGGTCAGTAACTCCAGAGAAGTCATGCATATCGGATCCAGTCCAGGAGGGTTGATGGAAATATCCCAAAATACACAGACAACCATATTGGGAACAAATACATGTTCCTACTAGGGGATTTCGGTCCAACGTGGTGGTCGCCCAAGGGAAAGCATATATCCCTACCAAACGTCAAGCTTTCTGTCAACATATCCCAACAACATCATAGGACCCAACAAGATGGGGAATCATATATTAAGTTCTTTACCGATAGCAGAAGGCCATGGTTACCCACAAGAGAGTGCTCAAGAATGAAATGTTCCAAAGGAAACTAGAAAATGAAGAGTACAAACATGATCTTGCTCTGCTGGAAGTTTGGGGTTCTTAATTCCCTCAAACATATATCAATAAATTCTCATGAAACTGTCAGTCCATTACCAAATTATGGAAGTGGAAGTAGCAGTTGAGAAGGTCCTCTACAATATCGCTACCAGCAGCTCTGAAGGTCCTCTCCATAGAGACCATGGGGGCTCACACTGTGGGATAGTAATGATTGATCATGAGATATGATCTCTTGATGTGCGTCCGAGTAGCCCTCCCCTCGACCTCAGAATCATACAACAATAATGTCCTCCCCTTGCAGTCATCTACCCTGATGGTCCTCCCTAGGGTATATGTTGCAGATATGCTTCTCCCTGTAATCGTACATCATGTCATGATGGTAGTCCTTGCCATGATGGCATCCATTGAGAAGGCCCTCTCTGCAATGAAAGTTGTTGTGAAGGCCCTCCCTATAGTAACATCAAGAAACAAGAATATCCTCCCCTCATTGTAGTATATCTGAAGGCCCTCTATAGGATGTGCACTATAGAAATTATCCCTGCAGCCAGGTATCAAGTTGTGATAGTAGTCCTCGCCATCACAACAGTCATCTAGAAGGTCCTCCCCTCAGTGACATCAAGAAACAAGAAGGTCCTCCTCTCCTTGTAGCCCATCCTAAAGGTCCTCCCTAGGTTATATGTTGTAAATACATTTCCTATGGTCAGGAATCAAGTTGCAATAGTATCCCTTTCCATTGCATTACCTATTGCGAAGGTCCTCTCTACAACCAAAATTCATACTCGCAAGAAGGTACTCCCCTTTCTGGAACAAAGATGAGAAAGCCCTACTATGATAAGTTACTCGGAAAGGAGTCAGACACATAGGGCACTCTATCTATAATGAGTGATATTCTTTCTCAACCAGAGGATGGCCCAGGGCCATGCTTGTAATGACCTGAAATTTTGAATAAATTTGTATTCCTAACATTGTGTGTTATTTTATTTTATACTCAACAAAACTATCGCATTTAATAAAATGAGTATAATTAGAATGGGACCGTTAGGTTTCGACAGTTATATGACCATTGGTCAATATGACCATTGGAAACTAAATGTTGCAATTATTGTCAACAAATACAACTGATCATGGTTAATTAATATAGAAAGAAGAATTGATGGCCCCATCCAGTAGTCTCGGGCTGATCGAAGCCCATATGACAGAACTTGGGAAGGAGGTAGCACCTTTGGGCTTTGCTCTAGACCTAACCCAATCTGAACATCATCATGTGAAGATGGAACGGAATCTCCTTCACAAGAAGTTCAAGCTGATAGGAATCACTACACAGGCAATGTTTGCCGAGCCACCCCAAGATTCTATCACCCTAGCACACCTTACTCTTAGGTCTTATACTGGTTTTATAAGGGGTAATGTAACGAGACCATAACTTCCTTGTGTAGTCCTTTGATTTAAATAAAAAAATTGATTTCTTATTATGGTGAAGTTTTTGAATTTTCAAATGTCTGGATAAATATATTATGCATATTATTGATGAATTTTCAAAAAATGATATTTAAAAATATTTATGTAAACCATAAATAATTAATAATGTGTAATGATTTTCAAAAAATGTTCTTCTACAGTTATGTTCAGTAAGAAATTTAGAGTTTAATAAGATCAACATAATTTTTGATGAATAGTAAATTATGAATAGTGATTTTGTGCTTATGATTAGTAATGTGATCAACTAGGTTAAGTAACCTCACTTAAGAAAGTATTAATATAATCTAGGCACCTTGATTAAGTAATGTGATTAAATAAAATAGGTAAATAATTATTCCCGAAAGTACTGGTTAAGTATTGGCTTTTTCGGGTGAATAGTGTTTTTTATTTTAAAATTAAATTAAAAATATTTATAAAATTAATTTTATAAAATGGAGTTCATTTTTTAAATCAGAGCATCGATATTTGGTTAAGGTGAATTTTTGGTATTTTTATGAAACAGTTGAATTTTTAGTGAATAGTGTTGTTACTTAAAAATTAAATTAAAAATATTTAGAAGATTATTTTTATAAAATGGAGTTCATTTTTGAAATCAGAGCATCGATATTTGGTTAAGGTGAAATTTGGGGATTTGTCTGAGAAAGTTGAATTTTCGGTGAATAGTGAAAATATAGTTTTTGAGTTTCTGATGTTTAATGACATCATTAAGGATGTAATAATTATGAAATAATTCTGGTTGAATTATTAATAGTAAGAATAGGGATGAGGTGTCCCAAGTGGCCAATACCATGGGAAAATACCATGGTAAATCCCATGGTTTTTCCAATACCACTGATGAGGTGTCCCTTGGCAATTAATGCTTTTCCCCCTCACTTCTCCTATAAATTCCAAGAATTTCCCTCATTAATTTCACTCCAAACTCCCCCTCAACGAAGATCTAGTCTAATTACCTCCCAAGGAGTCCTCACAAGGTTCCCTCAAAACCTTAATGTCCCAACCTTCGGGTTTTAAGAGTTACGTTTTAAGGTAAGGGATCGTACCTCTCTCTTTCTTTTCAAGTACTCTTTTGTATGTAATTTCATTTAATCCCCATTTCCTTATGTTGGGATATTCTTGTTACTGAAATTTTCAGGATCATATGATGAGAGATCTCCTCTTACTCTCATCATTTCATTTTATGAATGTTTAAGTGGCATCGTTAGGCTGCTGAATCTTTGTAAGGGATTCTTCCACCCTTCCCATTTTTCAAGTTCTATTTTCATGTCATTTCATCCAAGTTACTTTATAAAATTGGGGTATGATCTTCTATATCTATCATAATTTCATCTTTATGTTCATATAATTATAGACCCTATTTTATCTCATCAATTCATTTTTTTAAGTTTTAAGTAACGTCGTTAGGCTACCGAATTTTCATAAGAGAAATCTTATTTTTGTCTTCCTTTAAAGTTATTCATTTTATATGGTATATATTTCAAATTTCATTACCATGTTCTTAAATCCTTTAAATTTTTCCCCCTATAGTTTTATGTATCATTTATGAGTGGGTGACCCATGTCCCCTCTCTTTTCAATGTTTTTTAAAACCCTGTAACATAGCCGTGTTGCTGCAGAATTTTCGTCTCAAAACGTCTTTATCTTTTTCTCAAATTATTTTATTTTATTAAGTGAATACTCAAAGATATTTATTCTATTGGGGTATTAACATATATATCAAAATGTTCTATTTTAATTCTGGTATTTACATACATGAAACCCGCTCTCCTTTTCCATGGGTCTAAAGTGACAAAAAGATCACATCTTTAAATCAGTTTTTAAAATGTTATGACTATGAAATGAAACCCATTTCTTTTATGCTATATGGGTTTTTTATGAAATGATTGATGATGATATATTTGTATAACATGATAATAAATATAAATTAATTGTGATCCCTGATAGTTCTCCAATTCATTGGGTAAAGACGTAATCTTTAGAGATGACCATTTTAACGATACCTTGGTAAATAACCTTGGTAATTTTTTAATGACACCTTGGGGATGGACCTTGGTGATACGGAAATGATTGTCTATGATAAATGTTGTAGCCACATCTTCAAGTTATGAAACATGTTATTTTTATTATGATATTCCTCATGATCTATTTCTCATTCCTTAAAGTTATTTATCATGACTTTATTGATGTATCTAAAGTTCAAATTTAAAATGTTTCTTTTGTTTCCCTTACTGGGCCTTCTACTCACCCTTTCCTTTAATGTATGCTGCTAGGTTATGAGATGTTGTAATGAACTTATGATGAACAAATTAAGAATCCTTTCATGTGTTTAAGAAGAATGTTTTATTTCATCATGTATTAAGTTTCTTATTTTCAAGTCACTAAACCTTAAAGATCCTCGGTTTTGTATAATGTAGTGAAAGTTTATGTGATAAAAATGAGGGATTCTATAGTTGTTATCAAAGGATGGTTTAGTTATTTCTAAAAATTAGGATTTTAAAACTTTACAAGGTTTCTTAATAAAAATATTAAATATTGGAAAATATCCTGGTATTTTGGTGAAGTATTGAGTAAGTGGTTTATCAAGAAAATACATCCCTATCTGGATACGAGCAGGTAGAGGTGGATTTGGCATAGATATACATAGGGGTAAAACCAGAAAACACCGCTTTGATCTAGACTCGAACGGGAACTAGTACACGACAATGGGCATTGCCACACTCTTTGTTATGACACTTCTGAAGGATATGTTTGGTTAATTGAAATATTTTTATGAATCATTATGAAGGAATTATAGAAAAATGTAATTTGTCTAAGCATGTTGTTTTAAGATATAAAATCCTTTTTAGTTAAAAGATGAATAAATTAAATAAGTTAATCATGATGGATTCATTATTTTATAAAATTTTCCCCATCATCTAGGAATACATTGATATATTTCTTGAGGAGTTACCCAGACCACCCCTAGAAAGAGAGTTAGAGTTCTCCATTAAACTCATACCTGGATCTCATCTGATGTCAAAGACCCCCTATAGGATGGAAAATGTGGAGCTAGAGGAATTAAAGAAACAACTCCAAGATATTTTGGAGAATGGGTTTATCCGACCAAGTGTGTCTCCTTGCGGACAACCAGTTCTCTTTGTGAAGAATAAGGATGGATCAATGCAGCTATGCATTGTTTTTAGAGAACTGAATGGGATCACAATGAAGAAAAAATACTCTCTTCCAAGAATTGATGACTTATTTGACCAACTTCGTGGGACTCAATTCTTCTCTAAGATTTATCTTTGTTCTGGTAATCATCAATTGAGGGTGAAGAATGATGATATTCCAAAAACTTCCTTCCAATCAAGATATGGGAAATATTAGTTTGTTGTTATTCCCTTTGGACTCACTAATGCACCTGTTATTTTTATGGATCAAGAATAATTTGGTTTTGGAAACTTATGTTTTATCAAATGGATATCCTTTGTATAGGAAAATGAGTTGGTGATTAAATGATAAAGGTTATTTTGGACGATGTTTTCTCTTTTGGAGTACTATATGCCTAAGGGATATAAAATACTACAATATTTAATTTGAGGAGGAATGGTTGAATTTTTCTTTAAGGAATTTATGTATTTATTGTATACATATGGTGATTTGGGTTATTTCTGGAAAATGATGAACCTAGCATAGAGAATATGTGAATAGATTAATTACACTTTAGTAGGAGACTTTAATAGTAGTCGATGTTAATTGTAGATAAATGATAAGATTTATTGGGGAAGACTATGTGATTAAATCCTCTTGAGTTTTGGGTTCCAATATTAGTTTGGATTATACTGAAGAATTTTAAGGATGGTTGTTTATTGAATGGTCTTTCTGGAACTTTGGGTACTTTTGTTGAATTTTGGAGATTAATATTCATATTTTTTTTATATAGGATTATCCTTTTTGGGGATTATATGATCCCATACTAACCTTTTTAGTTTTAGTTGATGACTAAAGACAAGAGAAAAATATATTTATTCTTTTGTGGATTATGTGAGATGATTCTTGTGCTTTTGATGAGACCAAGTATTTTTAAATGCTCATTGTTTGGAGAAAATATTAGTCTTGGTGGAAAATTATTAAGGTATGAAACTCTACTTGAAGGTAAATATATTTCCTTATGTTTTTATTCTATGTAGTAAATGAATTCCTCAAAATTATGAAAAGGAATGTTAAACAAAAACGTTGTTGTTTTACGTTTCTTATTGGGTAATCAAAGACCATTTAACACATCTTAAGTTTGTGATCTTCTTGTGGTTAATTTTCTCCTAATCATGTTTTCTATCACTTCCCATCAGAACATGACCCTTTTTTCTCTTCCATATCCATGTTTTCCTACATGGAATCCAATTATGGGTTAACTTGGGTGACCTTTGTACTTCCCTTTCTTTCTTTTCAAGTAATAGTTTTACTAACTCTTTTCTGATGTGGGACTTTCAATGAAATTTCCAAGCCCAATTTTAAAATTGCGAGGACGCAATTTCTTAATGGGGGAATATTGTAACAACCCGAAATTTTGAATAAATTTTATTTCCTAACTTTGTTTTTTATTTTATTTTTTACTCAACAAAACTATCTCATTTAATAAAATTAGTATAAATAGAATGGGACTGTTGGGTTTTGACTATTATATGACTGTTGGCCAGTATGACCGTTGGAAACTAAATGTTGCGATTATTATCTACAATACAAGTGATCTTGGTTAATTAATATAGAAAGAATATTCGATGGCCCCATCCAGTAGTCTCAGGCTGATCGAAGCCCATCTGACAGAACTCGGAATAGAGGTAGCACCTTTGGGCTTTGCTCTGGACCAAACCCAAGCTGAACTTCATCGTGTGAAGCTGGAATAGAATCTCCTTCACGAGAAGTTCAGGATGATATAAATCACTACTCGGGTAATGTTGGCTGAGCTGCCCCATGATTTTATCACCCTAGCACACCTTAATCTTAGGTCCTATGCTGGTGTTATAAGGGGTTATGTAACAAGATCGTAACTACCTTGTGTAATCCTTTGATTTAAATAAAAAATTGTGATTTCTTCGTATGGTGAAGTTTGTGAATTTTCAAATGTTCGGATAAATACAGTATGCATATTATTGATGAATTTTTGAAAAATGATAGTTTAAAAATATTTATGTAAACCTTAAATAATTAATAATGTGTAATGATTTTTAAAAAATGGTCTTCTGTAGTTATGTTCATTAGGAAAATTAGAGTCTAATAAGATCAACTAAATTTTTGATGAATAGTAAATTATGAATAGTGATTTTATGCTTATGATTAGTAACGTGATCAAATTGATTAAGTAACCTCACTTAAGAAAGTATTAATATAATCTAGGCACCTTGATTAAGTAATGTGATTCAATAAAAAAGGTAAATAATTGTTCCAGAAAGTATGTGTTAAGTATTAGTTTTTTTGGGTGAATAGTATTTTTTAAATTAAATTTAAAATATTTATAAAATAATTTTTATAAAATGGAGTTCATTTTTTAAATCAGATCATCGATATTTAGTTAAGGTGAATTTTTGGGATTTTTATGAAACAGTTGAATTTTCAGTGAATAGTGTTTCTATTTAAAAATTAAATTAAAATTATTTAGAAAATTATTTTCATAAAATTGACTTCATTTTTGAAATTAGATAATCGATATTTGGTTAAGGTGAAATTTTGGTATTTTTCTGAGAATGTTGAATTTTTGGTGAATAGTGAAAATACAGTTTTTGAGTTTTGGTTGTTTAATGACATCATTAAGGATGTAATAATTATAAAATAATTCTTGTCGACTTATGAATAGTAATATAAGGTACGAGGTGTCCCATGTGGCCAATACCATGGGAAAATACTATGGGCAAGCACATGGTTTTTCCAATACCACCGATGAAGTGTCCCATGGCAATTAATGCTTTGTCCCCTCACTTCTCCTATAAATACCAAGCCTTTCCCTCATTAATTTCACTCCCAACTCCCCCTCAACGAAGATATGGTCTCATTACCTCCCAATTAGACCTCCCAATGTTCCCCCAGGCCATCAAGATCTTGACCTTCGAGTTTTAAGAGTTACGTTTTAAGGTAAGGGATCCTACCTCTCTCTCTTCTTTTCAAGTACTCTTTTGTATGTCATTTTATTTAATCCCCATTTCCTTATTTTGGGTGATGCTCCTTTATATTAATATTACTTACCATTTCATTATCATATGATGAGATATCCCCTCTTACTCTAATCATTTATTTTTATGAATGTTTAAGTGGTGTCGTTAGGCTGCCGAATTTTTGTAAGAGATTCTTCCACCCTTCTCATTTTTCAAGTTCTATTTTCATGTCATTTCTTTCAAGTTCCTTTCTTATGTTGGGTTATTATCTTCTATATCTATCATACTTTCCTTTTTTATGTTCATATGATAAGATACCCTATTTTATCTCATCAATTCATTTTTTGATTTTTTAAGTAACACCGTTAGGCTGCCGAATTTTCATAAGATAAATCTTATTTTTGTCTTCCTTTCATGTTCTTCATTTCAATTGGTATATCATTAAAATTTCATTACCATGTTCTTAAATCCTTTATATTATATCCCCCTACGTTTTTATGTATCATTTATGAGTGGGTGACCCATTTCCCCTCTCTTTTCAATGTTTGCTAAAACCATGTAACATAGCTATTTTGCTGCCGAATTTTCGTCTCCAAATGTCTTTCTCTTTTTCTCAAATTATTTTATATTATTAAGTAAATACTCAAAGATATTTCTTATATAGTGGTATTCACATATATTTCAAAATGTTCTATTTTAATTCTTGGATTTACATACATGAAACCCTCTTTCCTTTTCCGTGGGTTTAAAGTGACATAAAGATCACGTCTTTAAAGCAGTTTTTAAAATGTTATGACTATAAAATGAAACCCATTTATTTTATGCTATATGGGTTGTTTATTAAATTACTAATGATGATATATGTGGATCACGTGAAAATAAAGATAAATTAAGGGTGCAACCTGGTAGCACTCCAATGCATTGGGTAAAGACTTAATCTCTAGAGATGACCATTTTAACGATACCTTGGTGAATAACCTTGGTAATTTTTTAATGACACCTTGGGGATGGACCTTGGTGATACAGAAATGATTGTATATGTTAAATGTTGTATCCACATCTTCATGTTATAAAACATGTTATTTTTATTATGATATTCCTCATGATATCTTTCTCATTCCTTAAAGTTATTTAACATGACTTTGTTGATGTGTCTCAAGTTCACATGTAAAATGATTCTCTAGTTTCCCTTACTAGGCCTTCTGCTCACCCTTTCCTTTGATGTATACTCCCAGGTTATGAGATGCTATAATGAACTTAGTATGAACAAATGAATAATCCTTTCAAGTGTTTAAGAATAATGTTTTATGTCGTCATGTATTAAGTTCCTGATTTCCCAGACACTAAACCTTAAAGATCCTCGGTTTCCTTAAAGATCCTCGGTTTTGTATAATGTAATGAAAGTTTATGTGATAAAAAGAAAGGATTCTATAATTCTCATCTTTTGAGACACCACCATGTCATCCACATATCAATGAGGCTCCCACCAGCCCAGCTGCTTGGAATGAAATCATTAAGAAGCAGTCGATCTGGGCATATCAAGTAGAGTAGCCCCTGGAAGAACAACATCAAGATATGTTTCTTCTGAGAAGAAAAATAGTTAATGATAATATATGAGTAATGTATTAGATTATGACCACTTATCACTTCGATACACTAGGAGAGTTGTCTGGGTAATGTATACATGACATTCTCTTTAATATATGGACAACTTTTCATCATCTGAAAGAAAAAATTCTACCCTACGAATGGTATGTGGACCATGTGAACACATTAGGGGAGCTTCGCCATCTAATCGACCTAGAATCCATCCCATCCACATGGCAGCCACAATCATAAAGTCAATGGAAAACCTTGAACTGTATTGACTCTATGCACTACACAAGTTGTGTCGCCTCATTAGTGACACCCCGACTAGAGTTTACATTCGGGGATGGGGAGAACATGGAGTTCTATACTTCACATTATGTCCCATATAGAAAACCCCATTGGAAATGACATCCTGAAGTGTCATTACCCAAATTAAACAATAAAATGAAACCCTTTAGTAGGAAATATGGGATACTCGACAAAAACTAGCCCAGAGTAAGTCTTAAAAGCATCAGGACCAAAGAGATCAATCCATTGAAAAGCTTTTAAGTCCGGAAACCACGAACATCCAGTAGGCTTCCCGTATAAGGGAATCCAACCATGAAGCAGTTCTCATGTCATTAAAAAACTCTAGACTCTGTGAAGGCCCAATTCCATACTTGGCTCATACCCACATAGGAGTACGTGAAATTGAAAAGGTCTAAATAGCGACAGCTACTGCTAGGATGTGGTAATGACCCTATACCATAGGTCTTGGGGAATTTTTAAATCAAAATCCCCCCATAATATCGACAAATCCAGGCTGTAGCACATCAATGAAAGAATGGGAACAACCCTAACCCATAGGTTTGGGATCATGTTTCCCTCAAGTCCCCACACAGCGAACGTTTGTCTTCTCCCGTCAAGGGAGAACGATGGTAAGGGGAGTCACCCATTCCACCATTTCTCATGGATCGCACCCTCTGAGGCAAAGGTGCATTATGAGGTTGGACCAGGGATCCCTTCAGGTCAATATTCACCACAAAACCCAAACAACACCATAAAATGGAAGGATAAAGACCAGTAAAGGACATATAAAGCCTTCCAGCCATTTGGCACCTGGTACACTGCCCCCAATGAGGTATGTATGAGTGAACATGATAAACTTCAACCCCACGGATCTCACAGGAAATGGCACAGAGGGAGAGGAAGAAAGGGAATATGGTTCTCTCCCAAATGAATCCCACACCAAGCCTGATTGGGTTCATACCCAGAACCAGAGAGTAGTCCTAAATCTGGGTTCCCCCTTAGTTAATCCGTCATTACCTCCCACATGAAACCCCAACAACGAGAAGAATAAATCCAAGGGCTTCTATGACTTGCCTCCTCATCCCCCTGAGAATGTGTCCCTCTCCATCAAGCAATGGTTTTCCAAGAAATAGGAAGAAATAAAAGAGCTCAGGTGAATTAATGTTGAGCTGCATCGAGAGAGATACCTTGCCTGATGTGTTTCCCCTATGGAACGTCAGCAGGTGCTCCCAAAAGTGGTGCCATTTCCATAAGCACTCATCCCAGTGAATGAATCCAAGCTAGGAGGCCCATCTAATCCAGCATAAGGACCAAAAACCTAATTAAACTCATCCATGCAAGTACTTCAAATATTCCCTCTCTAGAAAGGAAACCAAAATATATTCAGGTAAACCCACAAATAATACCCCCAGCTAGGTACCTACCCCAAATTCCAGCAGCACCGACATGCCTAGTTTTGGCCACCACCACATCAGCCCAAGATCAATCCTAGTATGATATGCATAAATGGATCTTGAACCTCATCAAAAATCTAACAGCTTGACTAGAATCCATGGAGGGGAGGTACACTCTGATACAACCATAGAATAAACTCTTCCCTGATTGGGTAAGAAATGTTTCGCCACTGCAAAACTTCAGGAACCCTGTATTCTCTGTATTCAATGTCTCAGGGGACCCGGAATAGAATCTAATATACTACACCTTTTATTGGGACCCCATGATGGGAACTCTGGAGTAGAAAGAAGTAGTAAAACTCAGGTGCTTCGTACAAACCCTATAGGGCTCAGCCTTCATTTTCTATACTGGCTTACCATCCAATTCAATCATAGGTTGGGAGGACCTCCAATGATAGTTTCTCTTTTAATTCAGTTCAACGCTTCCTAAGACAATGGTTGGTGACCTCATGAACTATAAGCAGCGAGAGAACGAAAGAGTATCAGATGTCATTTCTATACGGAAAGGCCTAACTTATTCCCTGAATTAGCTGCTCCCCCAGGATGAGATGTTCTCCATGTGTAGTGATCACATTCAAGATGAATTGCAAACACCGCTCATCCCAGTGAATTACACATGTGGGTTTATATATTTCTCTTCCATTTCCCAAAGGATAAAAGACTCCTTGAAATGGACCAACCTTAAGTCTCAAGTGGCCCTATCAGCCCCCAAGAAAAGAACAAGAGAAGATAAAGCGGATTCTGTTACGCTTAAGCCACCCCCAACACTAACTCCAGTTGTGAGGTCCCCACCGAACTATGCAGGACCCCCTAGATGCCAACAATCACCCCCACCTCGTTAAGATGAAAGATGGGGTGATAAAAGAAATAATTTATAAGAATGAAGAAATAAAGTATACTCATTATGAGATGACCATGTTTGTAGTTATTGCATAGCCACTATGAATTGCAACTTGCTCCGGTGACCAGAGCCAAAATGAGCCAATGAAGTGGTTCTCAAAGACCATCCAAATTATTGTACCTATCACCGAATACTGGGACACACAATCCAGTAATCATTAATTTTCAAGGTTCTCCTAAAAAAGATGGTGGATTCTGGGAAAGTCAAGTTGGACCTACCACTAGCACAAGTGATGTATGTTTCCACCTCAGACCTAAGATAGGAAGAGGAATGGAAAATAGTTGTCAGTAATGAGAAAATATTTGAAAATTAGATGACTTGGAAAATATTCAATTGATTTCATGGAATCCTCCAGGAATATTTGAAACAACCAACCACACCCCCAAAAGTTCCTGATACAATACAACTATCCTCCTTAGCCCCACATCCCTCTAAAGGTCAGAAGGGCAGAAAGAATGAGCAATGAGATGGGATGACACCAAAGATGAAGTTAGTGTTGACACTTTCAGACTTCATACCAACAAACTCGGTACAATGGGCACCGCCCCTCCAAATGGTACAATGGTAACCGCCCCACTAAACAGCACTATCAGAAGGATTGAGTCAGACAGAAACATCGTTGGATCAAGAACTGACCTTCGGTTCCATTAATGTCATTCACTAAGTGGACCCATTTTCTAATGAAGACTGTGGCCATGAACCTAAATTTCCCTCACCCAACCAGGGAGCCAAAGGAAGAGTCCATAGTGGAAAAAGGTTTTCTAGAAGGAACAATCATGACATGAGTCAAATTCCCAGCCACTCTATAAGTCAAACCATTAAAATTATAGAAACTCATAGAAGGACCCTATGATAGACACAAAAATAACTAGAATGATCCCCCGCCCCCACTGAGTAAAATCCAATCCCAGTTATACTGGAGTATCCTTCAGAGAAAGAACAAATATAAAATCTCCCCAGGCATATGGGAAGTCCAGTTTGGCCAAACTCGGAAAAGGATTCAGGGCCAAAAGCTCATATCACAGTGGTTGAACCACCTATGTCCAAAGACTAATCCCCTAAAGTGTCTGTGAAAGAGCAACCTCGAGCCAGGAAGCACTGACCTTTAAAGAAAAAATATGATATTATAAATCATCTGGCTTCAGTACCAACAAAACTGTCAATCCTGGATTTGTTAATCTTGTCATCATATCTTAGAGATCCACTCATCGAATCCTTAATAAGTCCCCATGAATTCGAGGCTGAAGTAGCTGCATCCAAAGTCTATCGAACAGAGACCGGTCCTGAATAATGGCATGTCGTCATCTCCTTAACAGATAGGGATGAATATTCCATCATTAAAGGGAACATAAACCCCATATATGTGTTCGGAAATATAAATTTAATTTATTTCTGGATGATCTTCATTGACAATGGCTCTAGAGTCAATGTCCTCCCACAGTGAACGCTTCGTCTATAATAACCCTGCTCTTTATTCCACACATAAACTAGATTTATTACATAAAATTAACATTATAAAACATATAAGATTGATAGGTCTAGTGAATTTGGGGCATAGGAACATTAAATAACAACTTAGAACATAAAATACATAACATCTTTATTGAAAACTTTCTTTACATGACCATTACATTCCCTCGTACTTAGCATTTCATGGGATAACCTAAAGACATGAATAAGAAAAGGGTGTGATATAGAACCCAATATGGGAGTAAAAAAGTCATAACCTTAATAATATAATACACGTAAGTAAATATGAATATCAATGTAGCATAAGATAATCATGAACATAAAGTCATGATAAAGCATGATTATCACAACATGGAAATGTGGCAACAACACTTAACATGGTATTAGCATGAGTCATGGCTCATTTCACATGGATCATGAGTAAACCCTCATTTCACTTGAGTTAGAATGAGTAAATACTCATTTCACTTGACCTATCATGATACTAATCATTACCCAATGCATTGGAGCACTATCCGGGCGCACCCTTCTTAAACATTTCATTTCATGCATAAGTGTGCCACATAGATCATACAACATGGAATCATTAAAGATCGTCATTTATTCCATGAATAAAGAATTTGGAATTCATACATGAAACTCTATAACAAATAAGTAAACGTGCATAAAGGTGAATACCCAAGATAGAGAAATGGGCATGGTATTCAGGACACAATGACTTAGGTATGGAAAATCACGGTGTAATTTCTACAGCATAACGGCGTGACATAAGAATTATTAAAAATGGTTGATGAGAGAGATAGGGGTGTCTCATCATATTTATATGAAATGGAAAGTAACAGGGTCATGTAGGTACAATTCCCAACATAATTAATGGAATTTTAGATTCAGAATACAAAAGAATTTCTTGAATGTAAATAAGGAGAGAGAAATTTCTTACTGAATTTCGGCATGGTAACAGGTGTACATGGGAGGAATTATTGAGAGATAAGGGGGTTTCTAATCATTAAAACATAAATATGGAATTATGGTTGATTTTATAAATCATACCCTGACATTTTTAATTGAAATTAAAGGGTCATAACGATTTAAAGAAAATTGGACAAAATGGGAAATGAAGAAATCCCTTACATGGAAGTGTCATCCCAAAGGCTTGGGAGGGGATTCAGAGAGGATTCTTTGGATCTTGGGAAACATTAGGAGGATTCTAGAGGGAGGAGTTCATAGTTTTGACGAACTCTAAAGTCTTTTATTGAAGTTTAAGTGGGAGATTGGGTGGGCTTATATTGGAAAGGAGAGGGAATTGTTTATTATTTAGGTTTGGGATAAAAAAACATTAAACTAATCAAAACCACAAACCAGGCCATGGTTTTTGCCCATTTTTTCCAAATTGGAGTAAAAAATAATATTTTATAAGTCCAATTTCATAAATTCTTAAAATAATATGGTTTCTTATGTGGAGGTGAGTCACACTCTCAAAGAAAACAATTTAAAAGGTAAAATGTTTTATAAGTCTTGGAGGGTCCACTAAAGCTTCGTAAAATAAATAAATAAAACTAAAATCACATTATTTTAATTTTAAGACATATATTGGCCTAAAATAATGTTTATATTATTTTATTACATCAATATTGGGTCATTATGATGTCATAAAACACATTATATATTTAAATGGTATTTACCATTTACCAAAATATTCAACTGTCTTAGAAAATTATGATAAATTCACCATTGGATAATTTCGACATCTTGATTCCAAAAATAATATTCATTTTATCTAAATAATTTTCTAGATATGATAATTTTTAATTTTAAAATAAAAAATGACATTTATCAAAAATTCATGGGTTTTGACAAAAATAGCTTTCAAACCTTAATAAAAATCACAATTGTATTCATAATAATTATACAGTCATTTATATTTATTAAAAAGTAATTTAGTAACAATTATTTATTAAAATATTATTTAATTCAAAAATCCATTAATTCATCAAAATATATTTCTTAATTGAATATTAACTAAAAATACTATTTGTGCTTTAAAAACTATTTACAACGTAACAATAATAAAATGAATGTATATTCTTTATTATATAAAAATAATAATGCACATATTCTTAGTTATAAGGTCTTGTTACATATCCCCTTATAACACTGGCATAAGACCAAAGGGTAAGGTGTGTGATGGTGAAAGACTCTTGGGGTGGCTCAGATAACATCGCCCGTGTGGTAATCTCTATCAACTTACACTTTTCCCATAGGTGGTTCTTCTTAAGCTTAACGTGTTGAATCTCGGCTTGGGCTTGGTAAAGAGTGAATCCCAATGATGCCACCTCCTTTCTGAGCTCCGAAAAATGGGCTTCATATGGAGAAATTCTACAGCATGAGGCCATTGCTTCCTTTGTCTAAGTAAATTGGATTTGTTAAAGCTGTATATTTATAGAAATCATGTGATCACTGTTCAATGGCGATATTAGAAAAATTCAGAATTCTTAAAATTATTTTAAAATCCAAAAACATAAAACCAAAGAAGTGCATATGTTATATAACCAGTTCACATAATAATACATTTAATTAAATGAAGGTGAATTTTCATTAATAAAATTTTGATTCATTTAAATATTCCCCCTTTATAAATTTCTCCCTCTAAATTTCCTTTTCCCACACTAAAAAATATGTGGGTAACTCTAGTTCATCACTCCCTCTAATTCCCACTTTGTTTCTTCAAAATTGTGGTTCCTCCACAACACTTTCATGAGGGAGTTATCTTTTTTCCTAGAACTTTTTCCCTATGATATATGATCTTCAATAGCTGCTCCTCATAATAAAGATCATCCTCAAACTATACTGCCTATGAAGAGAGTTCATGTGAAGGTTCTGGTATGTACTTTCTAAAGAGGGATACATGAAAGTCATCATGTACTTTGGCCATGGTAGATTGAAGTTCTAGTCGACAGGCCACAACCCTGACACAATCAAGAATCTTGAAGGGGTCAATGTGCCTAGGACTTAACTTCCCAAACTTTTAAAACCTCATGATCTTCTTCCACAAATATATGCGTAGAAATATCATGTCTCTGACTTTGAACTCAAGGTCTCATAGACAAT
Organism: Viscum album; assembly: GCA_963277665.1. Lineage (NCBI taxonomy): Eukaryota > Viridiplantae > Streptophyta > Magnoliopsida > Santalales > Viscaceae > Viscum > Viscum album. Next base: position 1,696,497,440 of record OY728138.1, on the reverse strand, counting down.
TATTTGCATAACTCTTTTGTCTACTTTGGGATTCCTTGATATGATAATGGATGGTTTTCAGCTTCTCCACCATTTCATCGACCATTTTAGGTCCTAGGAGCTTACACTCAATGACTTCATCTCAACACGTTGGTGTTCTACACCTTTTCCCATAAAGGGCTTCATATGGTGACATTCGGATTCTTGAGTGGAAACTGTTACTGTAGGATAATTCAACCAGTGGAAGATGTTGGTCCAATCCTATATTGAAGTCCATATAACATGATCTTAACATATCTTCTAATGTCTGAATAGTTCACTCTGATTGGCCATCATTTTGAAGATGATAGGCCATACTAAAGTTCATTTCAATGCCTATAGCATGTTAGAGACTTTTCCATAACTTTGAGGTAAATCTCAGATCACAATCAGATAGAATAGATAGTGGTACTCCATGTAGCCTTGCCACTTATTTGATGCAAATCCACGCAAGTTGATCCAATGAGAAGTCCTCTCGAATCGCGATAAAGTGAGTTTTCTTCATAAGACGATCCACATGGACCCATATAGCATTGATTCCTCTGGATTTCCTTGGAAGCCCAGTGACAAATTCCATGGTATTGTTCTCCCTCTTCCATGTTGGTATGGGTAGTGGTTGATTCATCCCTTTAGACTTTTGTCTCTCAGCCTTCACTTTCTGACATTCCAAGACCTTTTATGTATATTCAGAAATATCCCTTTTTATATTGTCCCACCAAAAGTTTTCTCAAAGATCATGATACATCTTTGTTCTCCCTGGGTGAATAGAGAAGGTTGAGCTATGTGTGTTATTTAGAAGATACTTATTTATCTCTGGATCGGATGGTACATATAATCATGACCCAAATCTTACAATTTCATCCTTTTCAACCAAAAACACATAGAATTTCCCATTTTTTATAATTTCCACCATTTTTAGAATTTCCACATCTTTATTTGAGAATCCTTTATTTTCTCCACGAGGGATGGTTGAGCAATCATTAGAGAAAGGATTGATGATGTCCCCCCTTAATGATTCCCATGTCCATCCTCTGCAAATCAATGAATATTAGACCCTTTTCTATTCTCATCATTGATAAAGATGCAGGATCCTTTCTACTTAGATCATGTACCACCTTGTTTGCCTTACCGGGATGGTAGTGGATTGAGAATTCATAATCCTTGATGAGCTCTATCCATATTCTTTGGTGCATATTAATCTATTTTTGAGTGAATATATACTTTAGGATCTTGTAATCATTATATATTTCACAATTCTCTCCATATAGATAATGTCTCTAGATTCTCAATGCAAAGATCACAGTTACCAACTACAAATCATGTGTGGGATAGTTTTTTTCATGGATTTTAATCTTCCTTAAGGTGTAGGATATTACTTTATCATTTTTCATTAGAACATAGCCTAAACCCCTCTTTGAATCATCACTGTACACCAGAATGAGTTCTCCACTTATTGGGAGTGTGAGTACGAGTGCAGTGATAAGACTCCTTTTTAACTCCTTGAATCTCTCTTCGCATTCATCACTCCAAGAAAACTTTACTCACCATCAAGTTATCTTGGTAAAAGGGTTAGAAAATCATGATAAATTTCTTACAAATCGGAAATAATATCCTTCTAACCCAGGGAATCTATGGATATATGTTACGGATGTTGGCATCAGCCTTCCCTCAATTACAGCTATCTTGGAGGGATCCACATATCTCTCATTGCTTGTGATGATATGTCCTAAGAATGAGACTTCCTTTAATCAGAACTCACATTTCTTGTACCTTTCATAGATAATATCCTTTCGCAAGGTCTCTAGTAGAGTTCTTATATGCTTCTCCTTGGTTTTGGAGTATATTATAATATCATCTATAAAGACTAACCCATATTTTTTAAGTAATCTCTAAAGACTCAATTCATCAAGTCCATGAATATTTATGGAGAATTAATGAGTCTGAAAGGAATTACTATGAATTCATAGTGCCGATAGCTTATATGAAAAGCAGTCTTGGGGATATCCTCCTTCTTCACCCTTACTTGGTAATATCCCGACCACAAATCCTCCTTGGGGAAGTATTGTGCTCCACGTATCTAATCGAACAATTCATCAATTCAAGGCATAGTATACTTTCTCTTTATTGTGATTTTGTTAAGCTTGTGATAATCAATGAAAAGGAACATTGACCCATCCTTCTTCTTGATAAAGAGGACTAGTGCACCCCACGGTGAAGAAGTTGGGCATATAACCCCTTTATCCAGATTCTCCTGTAGTTGTTTCTTTAGCTCCTCAATCTCCACAACATACATTCTATACAATGTCATGGATATTGGAAATTCCCCATGTATAAGATCAATTGAGAATTCAATGTCTCTTCTAGGAGGAAGACCAGGAAATTTCTTGGGAAACACTTCAGCGAATTCCCTCACAATGGGCATGTCTTCAAGGATGGTTTCCTCCTTAGACTCAATCATCTGATCTAGATATGCGTGATCAAAGGGAATTAATATCCACACTTGAGATGATGGTTCTAAAAAAGATTCATCTTCCTCCTTACACATGTAAAGAATCAGGGGTCAATTCTCCATATAGAGAGTGATTTCCCTCTCACGAAAATGTATGTTGGCTCTATATAAGGAAATCCAAACCATGTCGATAATTGCATCAAATTCCACTAGAGGGGGTATGAAGAGGTTTTTAGGGAAGTTCAATCCCTAAATTATGATAGGGGTGGAGTTATATTAAAGGGATGTGATGATTTCCCCATTTTTCGTACTCACCGAAATCTTTACTTCCATGATTTGTAGTGGTGTTGGGATTGTTCTACTAAACATTCAGGATATAAAAAATGCATATAACTAGAATCATAAAGTACGTTCACAATTATTGAATGAATAACTAGTGTACCTATCACCACTTCGTTTTTGGGGTTCACTTCAGCAGTAGTGATGGAAAAAGCTCGCCCTTTCTTCCTTGGAGTTGTTGGTTTCTTCTAATAACCCTTGACTTAGGGCAATGATTTTCAAGATGCCCTATTTCATTGAAATTGAAGCAACGAACAACGCGTTGAGAGTCAAACGGATCGTTCATATCCTCTGTTGTAGCTGTGGGTTTTTCTTGTTGGCAGTTAATGGCTAGGTGCCCTTCTCTTCCACACCTAAAGCATTTCCTCATCCCCTTCAAGAAATTTTCGGGGTGATTCTTTCCACACCTTTTCCATGTGGGGTGATTTATTTTCTTAGCACCATTGGATTTATCCATCAGACTACCATTATTGTTATCCACCTTATTCTTCTTATCCCCATGATACCCCTGAGATTCTCCAATCTCTATTTCAACCTTGAGGGCACATCGAAAAATTTCCTCATAGTTTTCTAAGTCACGGATCTCCAGGGCTTTCCACAGGCTTGGTTTCATCCCACCAAATAAGTGTTCAACCTTGCATTCAGGGGTAATGAAAAAGAAAGAGTCACATTTTGAAATCCTTGTGAAGTTTTCGTCATATGCTCTGATGGATTCATTTTCTATTTTATTGAATGGAAGGAATTTCCTTTCCATCTTAAGTTGGAGGGTGCGAGGAAAATATTTATCAAAAATTTTTTTCCAGAAATCCTTCCATTCTAACGCCTCAATATCCTCCTCAAGCTTTGTATTTTTGATCAATGTACACCATTGATCGGCTTCACCCTTCATACCACAAGCAGCTAGAAAAACCTTGTCTTGTTTGGAACATTGAAGTATGGAGAAGATCTTTTCAATAGATTCGATCCATTGTTCGGTGATTGAGGGATCAAATGATCTATTAAAAGTAGGAGGCCTTTATCTCATAAAGCTCTCGATAGAAACATGTTATTTCTTAAGGGGGTTGAACGTTCTTTTTTACCCATGTTTCTATTAAAATCTTGAGTTAACTGAGATATTATCATGACAAAGTTCATGATTCCTGCTCCCATCGGATTGGTCCTCACATTATAACAGTCATCACATTGGTCGTCGCTTCGGTTGTTAGCATGATTCCTCATATTACCATCCATTGTATGGAATAAAAGGAAAGTTTTGTGTAACACATAAAGAGTAATGTAAGGGGAAAATGGATGATTTATAAAAAAAATTTATTTCCTTAACTTATGAATCTATAGGCTTCAGTCTATGTTATCCATGATCTACTTTATAACATATATTCTTAGGGGAATTTTTTTAATTACCTTAATAATGGTTCATACTAAGCCTGTGAATTTACCAAATCATATTCCCTGGGAGTGTCGTAACCAATAGTGTTTCAAGGCCCGTTGTCATGTACCAGGATACCCTGGGTCAAGCCCAAAACTCATTATCGAAGTTTTCACTCCTAGGTACATTTGTGCCAGAGCCACCTCTAGCTGCTAGTATCCAGACAGGGATGTATTTGCTTAATAAACCACTTAATAAATACTCACCACAATTTAGGGTTGTTTTTATTATACTTAACCTTGTCTCTAAGGCTTTACTAGCATTTTATAATCCTAATCCCAAATATAACAAAACCTATCCTCTGATACTAACTATAAAAACCATGCTCTTTATTACACACATAAACCCAATTTATTACATAAATTCACTTGATAAAGTATAGAAGATCGATAGGTATAGTTTCTTTGGGTCTTAGGAACATTACATAATGATTTAGATCATAAAAAACACAACATATTTACTAAAAACATCCTTTGCATGACTACTACATTCCATCGTACTTAGCATTGCATGGGATAACCTGGACATGCATAAGAAACAGGTGAGATATAAAGTCCAGTAAAGGAGTAAAAAATTCATAAATTTAATCATACAATACATTTAAGGCAATAATAATATCAATATAGCATAATATAAACATGAACATAAAGCCATGATAAAGCATGATTATCACAACATGGAAATATGGAAACAAAATGTAACATGATATTAGCATGATCCAAGGCTCATTGCATATGGATCATGAGTAAACCCTCATTTAACTTGAATTATAATTTTTAAATACTCATTTCACTTGACTTATCATGATATTAATCTTTACCCAATGCATTGGAGCGCTATTAGGGCGCACCCTTCTTAAACATTTCATTTCATGCATAAGTGTGCCACATGGATCATACAACATAGAATCATTAAAGATCGTAATTTATTCCAAAATTAAGGAATGTGGAATTTATAAATGAAATTATTTAATCAATAAGTAAATGTGAATAAAGTTTATTACCCTTGATAAAGAAATGGGCATGGTATTTACAACACAACGACTTTGTCTTGGAAAATCACTGTGCAATTTTAGCAGCATAACGGTGTGACAATAGATTTCTTAAAAATGGTTGATGAGAGATAAAGGGGAGTCTCATATTATTTACATGAAATGGAAATTAATTGGGTCATATAGATACATGTCCCAACATAAGTAATGTAATTTTATATTCATAATACAAAATAATTTCTTGAATGTAAATAAGGAGAGAAAATTTACTTACAGAATTTCAGCATGGTAACGGGTGTGCATGGGAGAAATTAATGAGAGATAAATGGGTATATAATCATTCAAAAATAAATATGGAATTATGGGGGAGGTTATAAATCATACCCCAACATTTTTAATTGAAATTAAAATGGAATAACAACTTAACAGAAATTGGGCAAAATTGAGAAAAGAAGAAATCCCTTACTTGGAAGCCTGATACTAAAGGCTTGGGAGGGGATTGAGAGAGGATTTTTGGGATCTTTGGTCACCTTGTGAGGATTCCAGAAATATGAGGGAAGAGGTTGGACGAAATACAAAGGCTTTGAGTGAAGAGGAATTGCTAGCTTGGGTGGGTTTATATAGGAAAAGAGATGGAATTATTTATTATTTAGGTTTGGGACACCACACATTAAACTAATCAAAACCAAAAACCAACCCATGGTTTTTGCCCCTAGTTTTTTCAAAAGGGTAGTGTAAAAAAATATTTTATAAGGACAATTTAATAACTTCTTAAAATGATAGGGTGGCTTATGTGGATGTGAGTCACACTCTTATGGAAATCAATTTAAAAGGGTAAAATGTTTTATAAGTCTTGGAGGGTCCACTAAATCTTTTTAAAATAAATCAATCAAACCAAAAATGAAATTATTTTAATTTTAAAACATATATTGGATGAAAATAATGTTTATAGTATTTTATGACATCTTTATTGGTTCATTATGATGTCATAAAACACATTATATATTTAAACGGTATTTAATTTTTACCAGACAATTCGACTGTCTCAGAAAATTATGAAAAATTAATGGTTGTATAATTTCAACATCATGATTCCAAAAATAATATTAATTTTATTTAAATAATTTTCTAAATATGTTAATTTTTTACATTAAAAATAAAAACCGACATTTATCGAAAATTCACGGGTTTTGACAAAAATAGCTTTCAAACCTTAACAAAAATAACAATTGTATTCATAATAATTTTACAGTCATTTATATTTAATAGAAAGTAATTTAGTAAAAATATTTAATTAAAATCTTATTTAATTATAAAATCCATTAATTCATCAAATAGATTTCTTAATTGAATATTAACTAAAAATATTATTTGTACTTTAAAAACAATTTACAATGTAAAAATAATAAAATGAATGTATATTATTTATTATATACAAAATTAATGCACATAATCATAGTGATAAGGCCTTGTTACATATCCCCTTATAACACCCACATAAGACCGAAGGGTAAGGTGTGCGATGGTGACAGACTCTTGGGGTGGCTCGGATAACATCGCTCGAGTGGTAATCTCTATCAACATCTACTTTTCATGTAGGTGGTTCTGCTCAAGCTTAATGTGTTGAAGCTCGGCTTGGGCTTGGTCAAGAGCGAAGCCCAATGATGTCACCTCTTTTCTGAGCTCCAACAAATGGGAATCGTATGGAGAAACTATACCGGATGAGGTCATCTCTTCCTTTGTCTAAGTAAATTGGATTTACTAAAGCCCTATATTTATACTAATCTTGTGATCACTGTTCAATGGATATATTAGCAATGGTCACAATTCTTAATGGTATTTTAAAATCCAAAAACATAAAACCAAATAAGTTCATATGTTATATAACCATTTCACGTAACAAGACATTTAATTAGATCAAAATTAATTTTCATTAATAAAAGTTTGGTTTGTTACATCGTTAGTTGGGCTATGATGAAGAAAGCTTAACACCCTGCATTACAACTCTGCTAGGATATGAAAAACGCGAGCATAAACCATTGGGATAAATCAAGATTAAAACTTGGATTAGAGACCTCATTTCATATTCTGATTACCTGGTAGTACGACAAAGTACAGCCTTCAACATCCTGTTAGGGAGGCATTGGCTGCATCAGCGCACCGAAATTCCATCATCGTACCATCAGTGTGTCAAATATTGAACTAATAGATAAAATAGGACATTACACGCTAATAAATCCTAGTTTGAGTCCTCTAAGTTGAATTATATCGATGTAGGGTTCTATGAATCAGAATAAAAACATCTTTTTTCCAACGAAATTGATTGGATTACTTCCTTGAATGGATTGGATATGGCTTCCTCCAATCCCCTCCAGCAGCTTGGGGAAGAGTATGTATTACCCATCAACCAAGTTGAATGAATAAGTGCAATTCTGGATGAAAACTCCATTATTTTCATGATCTTAGTTATGGACTCTATGTCCAAAGTCACTAGACAGCGGGATGACTCCTATGATGATAGGAAAATCCCTAACAAAGATATTCTTGGCCTATTCAGTGGACCCCAAACTGCCCTCACTTTACTCACTAAGGAAAAAGATGATTCCTCTCCCAATATTGGAGATTTCTTCTCAAGAATACTCTCTCCATTGGAAGAGGAATAATATTTTTAAAGTGATGAACAAGTGGAAGAATACCTCAAATATTCCCCTCCTAGATTCAAATAAGGTGTCTCCACCAAAATAGATAAACTTAAGGAGATAAACTTGGGCAGTGAAGATGACCCGCGACCCACTCTGATCAGTGTGGATATGCCTATCAATGAGAAGAAGTCATATACCTCCATACTAAAGAGTAATAGATATGTGTTTACCTAGAACTACATAGAAATTATAGGCCTTGATCCTCAGTTTTACACTCATCATCTGGGCTTACCAGAAGACCACTAGGGCTATAAGTAGGCATCCAGAAGGACCCACCCGATTTTGGGAGATTCCATGTATGTTTAAAGTCATTTTTACCCCTATTTGACTTTTACTTTGTGTTATGGATGTAATCTTCCTTTTTTACCATACGTGGTACTTTTTGACTTTTCTGTTAAAAGTACGAGGAGAATGTTTTTTTAACTTATACGGCATGAACGGATTTTTACGGTTTCATAATGACTTATTTCAATGAAGATTCCACTACAAAATTTCATGATTATTTTCAACAAAATATTTTTCTTTTAAAATTTCATGGTATTTTGAGAAAAGAAAATGATTTTGAAGAAGAGAGGATATTTTCCTCAATAATTCATTTCAAGTGTTTTATAAAAACTATTTTCCATCTAAGTTGACATTATTTAACATGTTTATGTTCCAAGTATAATGTCTCTATTATTTACATGGTTTGATTTTTATTATGATCAAATGATATCCATTTGTTTTATATGCATTATGTCATGATGAGATGATGTTTATGCAACCCATTTTATTCTTTGTGTTATGATGAATGATTTATGTTTATTTTGGGGAAAAAGTAAGAATGATTTCATTATGAGATGGGTGAGACCTATATCTCCCTCCAATGCATTGGGTAATGATTTCTATCTCATGAGATAGACATGGGTGGAATGGTAAGTTAATCCAGTTCAGTGATACAGGACTGAAACGAGGACTGAACTCGATTTAGAAAGGGACTTTGTCCACTAAGATGGTCTTAGCAGCAATGCCTTGGATACTATGGAAATCATATCATGTGATTAATGGTTTTCCACAATTACATGTTTTATTCCCATGATATTTTATCATGATTGATGTTCCTTTATGATATATTCCTTACGTACTTCCAAGATTTATGTCTTTGCTCAAGATTTTGATGTTTAGATTTTATGTTCAAGTTTTTGCATTCAAATGTTTATGGATTGTTTTATGTTCTCTATGTTTACCCTTACTAAGCATTTGAGCTCACCCTTTTTATGTTTTCTTTTCACCAGGATATAAAGTATGGTTTTAGGTAAGAAAAAAAAGGGTAAGATCTTTATGGGAAATCTTGAAGATCTTTCACCATGATTAGAATATTATGTTCCAAGTTTCCAAAGACACTAAACTATTACGGTCTTTTGGTGTCTATTTTTGTTATGTATTAAGTATTATGAAAAAGTAATGTAATTTCTATGTACGTCAAGTTTGGGGTATCTATACTAATACCTTAAACTATGAGTTGTAATAATGTGAAGTCATGTTCCAAGCTCTCTGACCGTAAACTGTGAGTTATGACACCCCCATGTCATGGTCCAAGCACTATGACCCTAAATTGTGAGTTATAATACCCCATGTCATGGTCAAAACTCTAAGACCTTAAACTATGATTCATAGTCCTTTCCACATGATGTTAAACTGTAAGGAACTCGTCCCTAAAACATGACATTAAACTGGGACTCATGTCCCCACTGGAAGACATTAAACTGCATTGCACAATGTGTCCTAATAGCATGACGATGAATTGCATGATCTCTCATAGAACTACGTATGGCTTGATTCCTTCCCCTATAGGATACGTAGTGACACCTTGATCCTCAATCTTGGCCTATCCCCCATTAAAAAAATGACTCTACCATATCCTATATTTCCCTACACTGGCTCAAGAAACCATTGTCACTCCTTGTTTCTCAAATCGAGTATAACTCACATGATCTTAGGATCAGTGGTAAGGATTTTTTATGTAAACAAGTTATAGAGAATTATGGTAGACCTGACACCCATATAGAATGAAATGAAAAGGTTCCTACAGCCATTTCTGAGCCATATCAGTACAGGGAACGTATATAACTATGTATGGATTGATTCATACTCTTGTAGGATACAAAGTGACACCTGGATTCAGCATCTCTTCCCAACCATTGGAAAAAAAATCCCTCACATGTCCTAACACATGGACCGAGCCAGATGGGTACAGGGAACATTCAAAACTATGTACGTCTTGATTATTTCTCTTGTAAGATATGTAGTGATGCTCGGATTTGGAATCCCGACCCTTCCACCATAAAAAATGCCCCTTTCCCCATGCGTAGGTCAGAATTGTACGGGGAGTCCATAAAAGGTCCAAATCGCATGAAAATAAAATGAAAAATTATTTAAGAGTTATGTGTGGCCCAATTAATAGTTTTATAAGATCCTGCATGTACCCCCCACTCATGATAAGTAAAAAGATCATACTTCCCCCTATACATATGAGTCAGATCTATATGGATGTTCCAATAGTTTACGGGTAATAACGATCTAGATATTCCCTCTATTCCCATACATATCTTTCCCATTTTACAAAATCCATACCCTAGGAAAACATGGATCCCCATAATCATTCAAGTCCATCTGAGATGGAAGGCCAGTGTCCTATGGACACCTTTTTTTAGTGATCCACATCATGCCCTGGTGGATCTGTATATGTCGCCTACAAAATGGTTGTCAATTAAAGGAAAATTCATCCCTAGGAGAGTCTTCTCCCATCTCAGTATGCCCAATGGATTCCAAGCCACATGCCATCCCTCCGGATTCATGTTTCCCTCGTGACTATGTTTTATACCTTCTATCATCACTCACATCTAAGGAATGCCAGAACATCCTGATTTTGATTAACTCAAAGCTAATAAAGATATTTATGATAGTTTAATCATCCTCATTGCATGACTCTAAACTACATAGCATTAAGTCTTCACCACACACCATTAAAATGTGAGTCCAAAATTATCTTTTTTGTACAACATTAAACTGCATAGAAAAGGTTTAAGTCTATATTTCCCTCTGAGGTTGATTTATCTATTATTTTGTAATGACCCGGAATCCTTGTAATCCCTTTTTTCTCACACCAAGAATATCTCACATGATCTTAGGGATCTTAGCGAGAGATCCCCCGTGACAATATAGAAAAATAGTCAAGGAATTTGGTCCTAGCAGGACGACCCTAAAAGACATGTCATGGCTCCCATCCTCATAAGGAACCTTATGTAATGGCCATATGACATTAAATGATAGGGTTCCCAAAATATGTAATGAATGACTCACCCTATATGTGAGTCAGATCTACATATGGGGTATCTTATTCCATGAGTAAATCATAGCCCAAATGTTTCCATTTTTTCTAGATACACTCCTTCCATAACTCAAATTTCATGCTCTAAGCAATATTTAATCCCCATAATCATTCATGGCCATCTGAGATGGAAGGCCAGTGTCCTGCGGACACCTTTGTTTGACTATCAACATCATTCTTCGATAGCTCTACATATGTTTCCCACAAAAATGACCGTCAAATAAAGGAAAATCTTTCCCCAGGAGATTCATATCCTATCTCAGTACACCCTATGGCTTCCAAGCCTCATAACATCCCTCCTAATTCATGGGTCCTCAAAGTCATGCTTTACATTTTCCTCCCTACACACATCCTAGATATATCAGAACATGCGAGTATGATTCATCTCTAGTCTCTTTTGGGGTTTCTAAATATACCCCTTCTATATGTGTGAAGTTGATCCGCATACAAAAGAAGAATTCCCCCACTCATTTTTGGGTTTCCCTGAAGAAGTTTAGTTAAAATTCCCCCCGTTTTGTGTTCAGGTGCACCCCTTGTCAAAGGTCACATACCATATTCAAAAAGTTCAAAATCTCCATAATCCTTCATATCCATTAGAGAAAGAAGGATAGTGTCCTACGTACACCTTTATTTTACTATACACATCATGCCTAGAGGCTCTGCATATACCGCCTACAAAACGGCTTTCAATCAAAGGAAAATTCATTCTTAGTAGTGTCCTTTCTAGTTTCTGTATTCTTGGATGACATTCAGGTCCTATAACACCCCCGTATTTGGAAAAATTATGGATAATATCTTACATACCTTCTACTTTCCAAATGTCCCTGACATAAAAAATATTTCTAACTGAACTGACCATTCCCCAGCTCTCCCTTATGCAAGTAAGAACAGTGCAGGAACAGTTTCCCTCTCAAAGCCAATATGAATTCCCCTAATATTTCCAGACATCATTAATAATACTAGCCACCCATTGTGGCTCTCAACATCAAAATAAATTCAAAGTATTTCAAACCCTACCAGGTCATCGAAGATGGAAGGCTAGTGTCCTGAAAACACCTTTTTTTGACTATGCACATCCTACCCTAATGGCTCTGCATATGTCACATACAAAAAGACCATTAATCAAAGGAAAATTTTTTCCTAAGAGAGTCATTTCCTACCTTTGTATGCCTAAAATGGCTCTTGAGCATTATGAATTTCCAGAACTCACAAATTCAAGTTCAAGAGAAATCCATAATACATGTATGAAGGATATTAGAACATTCTAGACTGACAAATCCTGAATTGGGGCCCCTTCCTCATTAATTTTGGTCAAAACTGTTCAACCTAAAACATCAGTAATGAGTTTGATTGGTAGTAATATTAACTAATAGAAAAAAAAGATGATATACTTGACAGAGTGAAAGTCCAAAAAGGATGCCTCTAGATAAATGTTAAGTATTAGTTCGTTAAAACTACACCATGTGTGGTTTAGTAAAAAATATATATGTTGAGCCATCAAAAGAGACGTAAATCTAGTTAGGTTGAAAACCTGAAAAAGGATGCCTAAGAAAAATTCAATTTGTACCTGCTAATATCATGTCAAAGAGGCTTTGGATAAAATTAGAGTATTAATGAAAAAGGCACAAAATTTCGTGAGGATTTTCATAAAACCTCTGCAATAGTCGAACTACACTCATTGAGTCTCGCGGATCAAGAAACAATTAGAGCACGAGTCAATTATTTCAGTTTAATGGTCATGGTTTAAAATTAATACCTGATAAAAATAATTGTTTTTGATCATTTGATATGATAGGAAAAGGAAAAGAAGAATCATTTCAAGGAAAATCAGTTTCATTGAGTTCAACAAAAATATAGAAACATCCTCAGTTTGGAGTCTCTCCAAAGTATCAAAAAAAGGTAGTACATATCAGGATTTTTGAAAGAACTATAATAAGTCTCAACTCACCATTTCTAGGAATAGGCAAAGTGATTTCCACAGGACTTCAAGAGTTTTCTAAAAATAAGCTCTCTCCTCCACTTCAGCCTTAAACATCAGACACTCCTGTTCCATATCGACTTTAATATCCCACCCTTTCTTCTGGATAGCTTCATGGTTGGCATGAAAAGAGGAAAATTGATCCCTAAACCTTGATGTACAAGACTCGCACTCCCTAAAATATTACTTTTGAGTGACCACTAAATCATGAGCCTTCACCTCTTCGGTCGTTAAGTGATATAGTTCCTTGAAAACATTTCATAAGGTCGCCACCTGGTGATGGGAATAATTGAACTTGGAAAGATTGTTCTCACCGAAATCAAGGTCTTCTTGGGTTATAAAGATTTGGTAGATGAGGATTTGTAAGTGCCGATAATCAGGGCCGCCAGAACCCAACTCTGTGAATAACTACCAAAATTTGTCAGAATCATTGGCAAAATTGGCCATAGGTGTCTCTGTGGAAAGAGCACATAACTGGCACAATGCCTATTCTACCACTACCTGGTGCCTCCTCGCAGCACGAGTACCTTGATCCTCCCCTGCTGAAATGTGTCTATAAGTAGGAAATGTCATTATATGAGTGGGAAGGGACCTAATATAGGTAACACAAGATAGGGGGCTCTCCTTACCCTCAGATGGTTCGACCACTGGAGTCTGACACAGAGGACTAGCCACAACTTCCGAAATGTTCGGCGATACTCTGTTGGGGACAACCTTTTTAAGGTGATGAGAAGTACCCATAGGAGAGTAGAAGTATAAATCACTCCCCACTAAGATGGGTTGTACCAATGAAGACCCTTTCAGATGATTCTTCCAGTGAACTAAGAGTCTTCTTACCATAAGGGTGGGAATATGTGGAGAATCTGGTTTGGTTGTTGTAGGGATAGGAGTAGAAGGCATAGTTGTTGCACTCTTCACGGTAGAAGGAATGTGTGGCATTTTCGTTGGGTAAAGGATGGGGTGGAGAATGGTTAAAGGCTTCTGCACCTTCCAAACTGGTTCTCTCATCACCCCATCAGGGTAACAGGTCATCCATAGTTGGGAATACTTTAGAAATAGAAAGGTATATCTCATTGTGTTTGGGATGATAAATTCCATATCAGCACCTTCTTGCATCATTATAATCCATAACTGGTGAAGAATTATAGGATGAGACTCTCCCTTTAACTGAGCAGTAGGAAGAAGTAAAGCTTGTTGAAGGCACCCAAATTTCCTGGAAAACCGATAAGGGAGGTATGGATCACAAATGACTAATCAATCTATATGAGCAGTAAGAATCTTGTCCTGAAGCACGATTAGGTTTGAGCATTCCTCCAAAGAACTGCACCTATCACCTCTTAATGACCCATAAGGGGTAGGATGCGGTGAAAATGAGAAACTAGAAGTGTCGTTCAGCGTCCCAACCGCATCAATAATGCTTAGTGTCTTAGGATGAACAGCGAAAATGTTGAGAAGGGCGGGTTGAAATTCAAAATGAGGAACCTTTGTAGTATGACGATATTCATAATAGGGGAAGTGTTCTTCCATCCACCCATATAGGAATTTAAACGGTCCACTGAGATGATGTGGGGGTCTACCTTCCTATATTTGTCCCAACAACTCATAATGTTGGGTGAGGGTAGGAAGGCCAAATTAATGGGTCGAGCCTCTACTTCATGGCCTCCATAATAAAAGTATATTATTGAACCCCGGTATACACATCTTAGGATGTAAAAATAAATCCACTCAAAAACATGGAAAACAAACCTTCTAATATAAGCACAGGTGATATGTCTGGTTGAAGGTCTTCTCCTCATGTATTATATCACCCCACTTCAAGGGTAGTAAAATATAGCCCTGAAGTCTGGAAGGACTGACAGGATGAATGAGTTTGATTGCAGCGACCCCTTGTCTTCGGTCTATTCTCCTGTAAGAGTAAACCTATCCAAACCTCGAATGGGATCCAAGAGGGAGCCTGGAGCGGATGATCAAGTAATACCTTTTCCATAACAAGTAAACTCTTTTTCAAAGGGGACATGTGGTAAGTGACGTTACATGTACTAGGAGAAACTCTTCATACATCTCTCCAAGGATGGGGAGTCCTCCAAACTGGTGGATATCCAATAATCTAATTCTCACATCCCCATGTAATAAATGTAAGGTGTTTGTGCTTGAACACCAGTGGCTTAGCAGCTCAGGAAGTATTTTGCTGGGGGAGAAGGCTACGAACTGAGAAACATCCTCTAGATGGAGGATTTTTCTCTGACGAATGGTGCTCCAACCACCGTTATGGTTTTCTTGGGAGATGTTTATAATGGATGGGTACTCTCGGGCGACTAGTTTTAGGACAACATTTCGACACCTGTAGTTTCATGGAGTCCATTTCGATCTTCCTAGTATGAAGGTATTCTCCTAAATCAAAGTGACTATGACTTCTAATTCTGGGGAAATGTTGGCTCGATTACGTTCTCTTGAATCTTCTAAGAGGATGAAAGGGGTATTGGGGTTAGCCAATGGTAGAGGAACGTTGTCAGGGAGACCAAATCCGTAAAGTGGAAACTGTAAAGATTGTGGGTAATCTAGGAGATCTGGAGTCAAGAAATCCTTTAAGAAGCTATCATGATGAATAATGTATGGTTGAAGATGATCCTAACTATTCTCCACCATGGTCTCCCTTGTCTTTGTCGATTTTAGCTCAAACTGTAAAAGAGCCATTGTAGCCTACACAGAAGGATCCAAAAGCAAATAAAAATTAGTCCAATGAATGTTATTGGATAAAGGCTACAAAGGAATCACTAAAGGACTAATATATAAATTTGCAAAAGGTCTTGTGTACTATTCCCGTAAATGGTACATGGTAGGAATATCCCGCATATTTCATAATGAGCGGAAGTGATCACTGCATGTGGCTATGGTATATAGAAATGCTTCATTGCGTACAACCATGGTACACGAACCAACTAAGAGGCAATGTCGCATAGATTATTGGCCGGCAAATAGAAGGGTTCAAGAAAAGTGTATACCATGAACCTAGGCCTCCTTAAGTTCATTTATAAATATTGCAGCTTAAGATTTTATGTTCGGATTGTTAATTCCTAAAGTTCAGTTCACCGGTTCAAGTTTGGTATGCGGACACATAAGAATTTTAGCATTCTCCTATGAAGAATCTGGATTTTAGTTTTAAAATTCCACAATGTCGTTTGTGAAATCCAAAATGTGGTTCATGGACAAAATAAAGGCTAAAATTTTGGTTCATAGTATGTATGAAGCGATTCGTGAAAAGAATTTTCACAAAAATCACGGTACGCAAATGCCGAGGATTTCAAGGGAGTCGAGAGCACTTTTTTTGACGAGAAATGGTAAAAGACAAATTATATGGGCCCATATATATAGGAGTTGTCCCTTCATACCAGGACTATCGATTATAACGCAAAAACTTTCAGTTCAGAACAACTTCTACATCAGAATAGTACCCTTTTCATTCCGAACGGACCCCATTCTGATAGGAGGAATATGTAGGGTTCTAAAAATTATTCCAAGGGAAAAACATTACCCCATAATCAATTTGCATAAGGAATCATGTACTCCTAAAATTATATCAAGGTGATTGGACTCAAATTGAGTTGCAATTTTCAGAAGAAACTTGAAGGAATTCAAGTTTTCAAAAGATTCTAAGTGGCTCGTGTACCATCACCAGGAAGGGTTTGCGGACCTCCTGGATCACGAACCATCGGTATGTAGATTGATTAGAGAGGCTATGGCCCTTGGAGCAATGTAAAACAAAAATGGTGGACCGAAACCGTGTTGTCGAGGGAATCATGCTTGTGTAGGTCGTTCGTGTACTGTCTCGTGAACTTATCAGTTCATGGATTATGCAAACAGACAGGATTCTGCGAACCATGATTGCGAACTACAGACTCCACAAACCCCAGTTGACCGAGTCTTTCGCAGGTTAGTATATCTCTTCATGGGCCTCCACAAATGGTGTTGCATTCCCATAGATATGATTGCCCTGATGATCTATAAAAGGATCACAAATGGAATTGAGAAGAGTACGGTCGAAGAAAACTTGAAGGGGACCCATAGGTTGGAAGAAATAATTCGGAGAAGTTTCTAGATTCAGTCATGAACTAGTGGAAAAACCAGAATTGTGAATCACACTCTCCGTAGGTACATCCTTCCATGAACCGTAAAATTGGGGGAACTTAAAAATAATAATAACAGAACCATGAACCTAAATGGAGAAACTGTTAACCACATATTTCTCATGGATAAACTGCCCACAAACGATAGGCCCCCAGACCCTCCTACAATATGGTGTTCCACATAGTATATTTCTATATGGATTTAACTCAGTGTCGCGTACTGCATCAGTACATGGATGGAACCCAAAGCGGCGTGATAGACTGTGTACCACTATGGTGCGTGGTGGTCCATACCCATGACCACGTACCACATTAGTATGTGAATGGCCCCTCTGCCCACATACCACTATGGAATGCGGAGATTCCCCCATCCTACATAAGAAAACAGTATGCAAAATGGGGTGTTTTCAGGTATTCTTTCCTCTAGCTCCAACCTCACCCCTTTGATATCGTCTGGTCCTCCATAATACCTCCACGAACCAATTCCCCGGCCTCAGGCCAAAGCCTACTCTAAATACACTAGACCCATATGATCAGACCATTGGGTATATTTGTGTGCCCCTTGGAGTCTACATACCCATGGTAAGAGGAGTCACAAAGGCTCTCCCCACAGTGGTTTTGGATTCATGAATTTCTGTCAGTCTACATTCCCATAGTAAACTGTAGTCCAACCTCAAGACACCAACGTGAACCTCCCCGTTCTAGGGATTGAGGGTGGTCACCTACTTTTCCATTCAATGAGGAATGGTTATCAGTCAAATGTGTTATGTTAAATTTACCTTTTGACGAGGAAAAAACTTCTCCCCTTACCAGAATTCATTCCAGGGCACTCCCACTGAGGTAAGTCCCCAATCTTCTATGGTCGATCCATATGACCTTTAATGTAATTTCACATTAAAAGGTACATCGCTCTATGCCCTCGCCCACAGTAACCCCTGCCTCTTCCACCATAGGCTCATCCTCTCCCACCAGTAGGAGAGGAAGCATGTGGTTGGTTGGATCTCTCACATCTTCTTGTTTCTCACACCGAGCGTGACTCACATGGGATTAGAGGTTTGTGATGATTTTAACATCCACACAATTCTGAACTATGAGAACTCTGATTCTTGATAAAGTCAGGATATATAGGATTCATGCTTGAAGGCCCTAGATCAAAAGGGTGTCCTCTCATAAGGGATCACCCAGTCATGTTCTTTCAATTGGGAATCTTCTATAAGTAAGTCCCAAAAATTATGAACTATGATAACTCTGATTCTTGACCAATCCAGGATACAAAGTATGCCTACCTGAAGGATCGACCTCAAAAGGGTTCCCTCCCATAAGGGATCACCCAATCATGTTCTTTCAATTGAGAAGATTCTATGCATAGGCCCCAAAAATTCTGAACTATGAGAACTCTGATTCCTGATCAAACCAGGGTACGTAAGATGCCAACATAAAGGACAGATCTCAAAAGGGTTCCCTTCTATAAGGGATCACCCAATCATGTTATTTCATATGGGAAGCTTTTATGCGTAATCCCCAACAATTATGAACTATGATAACTCTGATTCCTGATCAATACAAGATACGTAGGATGCCTAATTGAAGGCTCAAGCTCAAAAGGGTTCCCTCCAATAAGGGATCACCTAATCATGTTCTTTCAAATGGGAAGCTTCTATGCATAAGTCCCCACAGTTCTGAACTATGAGAAATCTAATTCGTGATCAAACCAGGATATATAGGATGCCTACTTGAAGGCCTAATATCAAAAGGGTGCCTTTCCAAAAGGGTTCACCCAATTATGTCCCCCCAAATGGGAATCTCTCACGAAAAATCCCTAAACCAGTTTTGAACTAAGTGGGTTCCGATTCCTCTCCTAAGGATACATAGGAAACCCATATTATGGGTCCTATCCCAACATTAAGTCACCTTCTGTCCCCCCTGGATGATGATAAACTCTATAGTGCCTCATTGTATGGATTAAATGAGTAGTAACTTCATAGATTCAAACCCATGTGTGCCTTCAACAATCCTACAAACCAGGGGTAGCCCATAGACACACTCTTTGGGAATGAACCAAGGATTAACAAACATTTGAACACGACATAAATCTATAAGAAAATATTGGAACATGCAATAAGCCTCCCCCCAAAGGGTGTGGTGATACGGACTTCATATCTACTTGGCCAATGGAGTCCTTAAGTGTTCTTGGTCAAACCATTGTCCAAAGAGCGCCTGCCTTTTGAAAGAAGGTCCATGAATCATGGATACCTGGGTCATTGGATGTTTCTGGATCCAAAAATGAACATGTTGGAGACTATCTAAGGAGGACCAATTTCACAAGTGATTGACCCCATGAAATCTCCTGTTGGGACCATCCGATGGTGGAATATCCTTTACAATACGAAAGGAGTGAATTAACCAGTCCCCATAGGGTTAATGCAACCCTCCTTTAAAGGATAATGACACAGAATGGGTCGAAACAAAAGAACCAGTGAATTTGACAACAGACTTTCTCTAGAAAACGAGACGGGTGATGATTCTCATCGGACCATTTCACCATCACCTGAAATGCACCAACTTGGAGGTGGAATAGTGGAATTGGATTCCAAAAGAATTGTGAAATCCTCTCCAGACACATTAGGTGAAACTAAGATCCCAAATGGAGATGATGGTCCCTGATATCCCATATAGTTGCACCACCTCATCCGCATACTTCTTTATCAAAACCTCCATGAAATATGACTCCTCAATAACTAAGAAGTTGGTTGAAATCATTAATTGATCCATCCTAACTAGTAAATCATAAAATCCTCCCTAATATCATTGAATAAATGTGATGAAATCCAATGAGATAACCTCCCATTTACACTTGGGGTTATCTAGTGACTACAAATGCTACCTAGAACACGGTGCTCCACCTTCACCAGCAGATAGACCAAGAACGGTAATAAAATCTTTTCTATAGATATCTTCATCCTGGGCCACCAAATCTTACCCCTCAAAGCACAATACATCTTGGACACAATAGAATGCATTACCATTTCTATTATATAAAACTCATGAAGAACCTCCTCATAAACCACTAAAGGAGTGAAAATCCTTCCTTGAATCATCATATGATGTTGGTCATCCACTGACCGTCCCTCTAATGTATCCCCATGGATTCCATATTCATGCATATACTTTGCCATTGAATCTCCCCACTGAGACTCCTCTAACCGCTACATTAAGGACGATTGAATTTTCATATGAAATAGGAAACATATACAATGAATAAATGTGTAGTCCTAAATAACTCTAGTTATATTAGGATTAATTATTATGTGGTCCTGCATAACCCTATAATCATCTCCATACACCTAAATACAGTCTCTATTAAACCTTCTATTTGGTGCATCTGTAACCACATTTCCCTTCCTTGAGGTATAGGAGATATCAAATTTGTAATTCTAGAGAAACTCCATCCACCTCCATTTTCATATATTCATGTCATACTGAGATAAAAATACCTCAATCTCTGTTGGTTTGTGAATTCCATGAATCCCTTACTGATGAGGTAATACTGCTAAAACTATAGAGAAAAAACCGCTACATTCAATTCGAGATAATGGGTGGAATAGTTATGCATTAGGGATTTATATTTCAGGAATATATGATTTCACTTCACTATTATTCATCAAGAAACAACCCAAACCGATATGATAAGAATCACAAAACACCTCAAACAATACTCCTTCCTCAGTAAATTAAAGAATGAGAGTAGATATCAACGTCTCTTCTAAGTAGTTGAAAGCTTCTTGACACTGATCAGTCTATAAGAAGTCATTTTCCTTCTAGGGAAAGGTAATAAACATGGATACAACCCATGATTAGTTGTAAATTAACCTATAATAATAGTTCACAAGAATGGGGAAACTATAAACTTATATAATTTTCTTGGGTGTTTCTCAAGAAATCACTACCTCAATATTTGATGGATCTACTACCACTCCCAAACAAGACAACAAATGTATAAGTATGTGCACTCCCCACATCCAAAACATACATTTTGACATATTCCTATAAATATAATGCTATAAAATGATGTGTAAAATTATCTTAAGGTGCTTGATATGATCCTCATATGACCTTAAATATACAAGGATATTATTGATGAACATCACCAAAAGTAGATCTAATAACTCATGAAACACATATTTCATGAGTCCCATGATTATGACTATGGAATTCATAACACCAAACATATTGAAAAAAAACATTAAGTGCATGTACTAGCACTTGAAATTGATCTTTTGAAATCCTTCCTCACTAAATCTCATCTGGAGATATCCAGACTACAAATAAACCATCAAAAACTATCTAGATTCCTTCAAATCATTGAATGGGTCATCAATTATTTGAATAGGGTAATTGTTTTTTACTATCAAATGATTCAATAATTCATATTATATACACAACTACACACTACCATCTGGTTTCATATTGAACAACATTAGACCGCCCCATGGTGAAACATTGGGCAAGATAGATCCCTTCTTCTTTAGGTCATCAACCTAAATACTTGACTCACAATGCTTAAAAGATTTCATCTGATAAGGAACCATATAAATTAGAGAGTCACCAAGATATAAGTAGATACCAAAATGGATATCATTCCATGGGGGTAAAATCATGACCTCCTTGGATAAAACACCAAGAAACTCTTCCATGACTCTAGGGAAATCCACCGCATGCACCATTACTGAACCCAAAAATAAAGATGCTAACTGAAAATTCAATGACTCCTAACATATATGGCTTATATGATACTCTATATTTCCAAAAAAACACTATACAATAGCCCTCGTAATAACTAAATTAAACTCTACTATGAAAGAAATCAATAACAATATGTACAGATTAAAACTATTCAATACAAGGAATGACATCGTATAATTGTATCTAAAGTGCAGAGAAATCCCTAGATGAATTTTGTTACCCTATTTTGATCTCATAACCCCAAAATTCATTAAAAATTCTCTCTGGGACTCTAAAAGGTATATTCAACACCAGGGTAACTTGAAGTCTCAATACTTTGATTCCCAAGGCATGCACTTGGGAGGGTGAAAAAAAAAGGGCGATGTTATAGAATAAAAAAGTCATAAACTATGGTAAAAGACAACAAAATAGTACCTAATAATATCTAAAATCCCTCTAAAACTGTCACATCAATAGAATGAAACTATCCACATCATATTCCCCTACCTCGTTGTTGATAGCCACCTCCATAGTCAGGCTAAACCTTATATCCATGAGGGAGAGGGACATCATGGGGTCGTCCTCTACTCGATCCATATAATCTCAGTTGGATGAAGTAATTTTGACTCTTTATTGGTATATACTCAGAGTAAAATACTATTTTTGAGGTTTATAATGGTCTTATCCATCACAACCAAACCAACCTCCCCAAACGGTTAGGCACAGAAAACACTTATGAACATTGTAACACCCTGAGTTTTCATGATTTAATTTTTTGTAATAAATTAAATTTTATTGATGAATTTCATTAAACACAACACCATATTAATATTTCGTTACAAATAACACCAAATTAATCTTTTTATAAATTCAACACTAGGTTATATTACCTTACACATGATACTGAGTTTTAACAAAACCATGATATATTATTATTATAGTTATTTAATTGTGACCATTATAACTTAGAAATTAAACACAGTGATATGAATAGTAATAAATACTTTATAAGTATTATGTATAATGGTTTTTTATAAATAAAACACATTGGTATAAAAATAATTAATTTTTCAATTACGTCTTTATCTGTTTTGACATTATTATTTTCTTCAAAAAAATATTTTTATGTCTTTTTGTGAAAAATAATAAAATTAAATTTCGTTAATTTTATAAAATGAATTTTATAAAATAGACCTCATTTTTGAATTCATAATTTCAAAATTATCTTAGGTTTAATTTTAGTTATTTTTTTAAAATCAATCATTCTTTGTTGAATAGTGAAAAATATAGAATTGTAATAGAAAATTGCCTTTTAGTTTAATTTATTTATAAAGTTATATTATAGTTTAAGTTGTTTTTAAATTTTAATCAGTTCTATTATACATACATTAATCCAATTTGTTTCATTTTAATCAATTTTATATTGAATTTTCATATAAAAATTTTGCAAACGTTTGAACATTTTCTCTTTAAAAACCCACTTTCTCATCTCGTCTGTGAGATTAATTTTAAAATAAATTCTTTCACATATATGAATGGAATTTAGAAAAAAGGTTTAAATATTTGGAATAATATTAATTTATATTATCTAATAATCTTAACTTAATTTTCATCCAAAATGAATAGTGAATGTAGTAAAACCTAATTATAGTGGTTAAGGTAAAAATGTGTTTATCGGGGGTTAAACTAAAAATATAACCCTAAAAATGACCTATAAAATTAAATAAAAACAATTTTATGGGAATATTCATAACATAAAACCTATAAGGTTTGATACTGAACTATTTTTTACCTTTCAAACTGTAATACCCCGATATTTTATGAAAAATATTCTTTTTAATTTCATTAATGTCTTGTGTTTTACGCTACACCAAAAGGTGTTAGCACAACATGCATCCTTCACTTGCCTTGAATTACATGCAATCGCGACCTTCCTCGATATCATGTGTAGTATGCAATACCGAGTCTCACTAAACAACGATATGCTTTTAAAATATTATTAAAACTAGCCGTTATGAATAGTAATAACCACTTTTTGAAATTTTGTAAATTTTATTTTTCAAAATGGACTTCATTTTTGGATTCGTAATATCGAAATTAGCTTACGGTGAAATTTTGGTACTTTTCGGATAACTTTCATTTTCTGATGAATAGTGAAAATTACTAAATTTTAATTAAAAACAACCTTTTTAATCAAAATAATTAATAGTGATAAATTATTATTTTTTTTGGTTTTAAAGTATAATTAGAATATATTTTTTCAATTTAATACAATGTTGGTCATTGGATGTAATTTCACATTTAAATCAGACATAAACAAGTGTCAATCTTTTGATAGTTATTATCTCTTAAGAAAACGCTATTTGTTTTGACGACGGGAATTAATTTTTAAATTAATTAATGAAACTGATATGTTTTGAATTTGGTAAAATAGACATCATTTTTGAGTTCATAATATCAAATATATCTTAGGCCTAATTTTTGGTATTTTTCTGGAAACTTTCATTTTTTGATGAATAGTGAAACCACTAAGTGGTAGTTTAAAAAAAATGAATTTTTCATAAAACTTAATTTTACCGCTTCTGTGAGTGGAATTTCAAAAATCTGAGAGACACAGTTGATGTCAGTAAATAAAATGTGGTTCAATGAGATGAAAATAATTTTGGTTGAATAGTAACATTTTACTTTTTTTTACCATAGTTAAAAGTAAAAAGGGTAATTAAGGGTAAAAATGATATTATTATTACCCTAACACATGTCCTAATTATATTGGATAAGTGTAATTAGACCAAAAACAACCTTGGGAAAAACATATTACCATTTAGCCCCACTTGGATTAGATTAGGACATTTATTATTATTTAATTCAAAGAAGTGTTAAAAGAGTTAAAATCAATGTTTATTTACTAAAACATTTTTAATATAGGGTTATACATAAGATAAATTCTATTGTAAATATTCATTAGGAATCTAATAATATTTCCTACATAATGATATTTTATTTATAATTTTTAGACATTAAATAATTTAATTTATTTATGACACAATGATGATGCAGTAATTACCATAATAGTGAAAAATTAGAATAATTGATATTATAAATACCCAAATAAATATAATTTGAGACTTTTTATGAATTAAACTAATTTTATATGTTAATATGACATGTTATTATTTATTTAATTAACTTGTTTCTAACAAATCATTCTGTTATGATTTTCACAAAAATAAATTACTAAATAGTGTCAAAATGACATAAAATAGTTTTTAAAACAAATATTATATTATTAATTGTTATTTTATTCCTAAAAATATATGGTTCAGCCAAATGACTTAGATAAGGTTATATATATTAATAATAAACAACTTGAGGTTCGTTTGGCTTGTTATAGTAAGTTTATTAACCTTATAGTCTAAGAACACAAAAAGACACAGTAAAAGTAAAATTATCTAACTTAAAGTTAAATATAAATGATAAGGTTAAAATAAGAACCTAAACTTGTCTAAATTATATTGGATGAGAGGATTTATACCCATCCCCACCTTATCTTAGAAATAAATCAATTTGGAGCTATTTAAAACCGAATATGACTTTATAATAAAATAATATTTTTAGTTTTCCAAAGGAGCCCCTCTCCTCCCTTATAAAAGGGCACATCCTCCCCCTCTTCCTCACAACAATTTGAGCCGTCAAGCTCGGCCAAACCCTGAAAATATCTCCTCTCTACTTTCCTATAGACTTCCTAGAGGTCCTGGTCTTCCTCAAAAACCAATTTTAGTTCCCTAAAAGGAGGTCTCAAAGAAGCGCCTCAAAGAAGAGGTAATGCCCATTACCGATTCTTTCATCTTTATTTATTCTTCCACTTCTTCTTCATTAGTTTTTTAATTATGAGTTAATAACATCAGTATAACTAATATACTGATATGTTATTATAAATATGAAACAACCCTATTTCACCTCTTATCCATCCTACGGAAAACGAAATCATCGTGCGTGCGTACGTACGGAATACCGTCTCCACGCCGTGGTGTAATCTATCTTCCACCACCACCTTACTTGGATGGGTATAATGGTGTAAATAATAACAATATATGATTATTGTAAAGTTATATTGATTATTTAATAGTATACATAAACTCCAATAAAATTCCACGATCATGGGAACGATATCGTCGCTCGTGCGTACGTACGGAATACCGTCTCCACGACGCGATGAGATTCATTCTCAATGATTAACCATTCATAAATGATTATAAAGTATATATAATAAGTAATCATGAGATATATGACATAATAATGATACTGGATTTATTTATATATATATGTATGTCATCCAATTAATTCCATTCAATTCAATGAGGAAACGAAAACAACGTTCATGCGTACGTACGACCGACCGTCTCCATGAACGGTGTATTTATTTCCATTTATCGATCTATTATATATATGTATATTCTGAATATATATTCTATATAAATCATGTTTTATATTCTGGAATTAATTAATCATGATCTAAGTAATCATATGAATAATTACAAGTCAAAACACGGACGACAAATGAAACAATTTTACCCAAAACGCTCTTTAACATGGAATTTACAAAAAAACGGGTAATATAAAGTCATAAGTGAACCATATATGATATAATAACAATGAATATGATTCTGTAATAAGTGAATGACATTATTTAAATCATTATACAGGAGGTTCAGACACTTACGAAGCAAATCAGACCTAAGGTAAGGGAAAATCTCGCAATCTCAATTTTTATCCGAGATTGTTTATAATTCAGAATTTACTGGGGAATATTTATCAACCACATCCATGTTTCCTCAATATGTAATATTATTTATATCCTCATACAATTTTTTAAATCCAAGTTTCCCCTTCGGTGATTTTATATTAAAAGATATGAAAGGAATCTTTTGTCGTTTTTTCATACGAGGTACTTTTTGACCTTTCCGACAAAAGTACGAGAAGAATGTTTTTCTTAACTTATACGGCATGAATGGATTTTTAAAACATTATTTCCAAGAAGATTCCTTTTCATGTTTTCAATTTTATTTTTAATCAAATTCTTTTAGTTTAAAATTGTATGACATTTAAAGAAAGGAAAGTGTTTTTTAAGTAGAAAGGATATTTTCCTCAAGAATGGAGTTCAAGTGTTTTATCAAAATTATTTTCCAACTAAGATAATATAGGGTTATGTTTCTATACCTATTGTTACATTGATTTGATTATGTTGTGATGGAATTATTTTTATGAATTCCTTTATCTTATATGAATTTTTTTATGATGTCATGATGTTTAAAAATCCCATTTTTATTACATGGGTTATGCAATGATGTATGATTTATGATTTTGTGGCACACATAAGAATGGTATCATTATGAGATGGGTGGGACCTATATCTCCCTTTAATTCATTGGGTAAAGATTTTATATCTCATGGGATAGACATGTCTAGAACGGTAGGTTATACCGGTTTAGTGAAACCGTACTGAAACGAGAAGTGAACTCGGTTCAGAAATGGACTTTGTCCACTAAGATAGTCTTGGAAATGAGTATTGACTAATAAGAAATGATTCTCAATGATTATGTGTGTATGAAACAAAGTTTCATGTTTTAATTTATGATAATTGGGATTACATTTCACTACTATGATTTATCCCATGTTATAAAATTATGATTTCTTTTGCATGTTAAGATTTCCAAAAGTTATGTTCTTATGTATATGATGTGATTGATATTTCTTTTGTTTACCCTTACTGAGCATTTGAGCTCACCCTTTTATGTTTTCTTTTCCCCAGGATATAAAGAAATGTTTTAGGTATAAAGAAAAGGAATATCTTTATGGGAGATGTTGAAGATCTTTCACCACAATTAGAAGATTATATTCCTAGTTTCCAAAGACACTAAACTATTACGGTCCTTGTGTGTGTGTTTTTGTTATGTACTAAGTATTCCGAAAAAGTAATGTAATGTCCATGTACGTTAAGATTTGGGTCTCTATAGTTGGTATTAGAGGAAAGGTTTAGTCAACCTTTGGAAACTAGGATGTGATAACTTTAGTGAGATCCCTAGAGATATTTCTAAGGTATGTCTATGGATGTCCCTAAGGTTAAGTATAAGTATAGGTTATAGTACTAGAATTACGGTAACCCAAGATGTTAGATATTGAAGGTACTCCTCCTTTATTGTGTTGTTTTCCCTAGCATGATTTTTGCCTCTCACACTATTCTTTTTGGGTTTTAGACGATGGATGGAACCTGAAGGAACCGTGTTGATCAATGTAATGGACAATGAAATGATTGTCCTCCTGAACAAACAAATGTTATGGGAGATGGAGTGAAAAATCTTATTGCTATACTTACACAATCTATGAATCATTCTGGATTTCCAAATGAGTAGAGAAGGGAACAATATTCTATTGAGTTCTTCATGAGGAAACGTCCACCTTCTTTCAGTGGGTCTTCTGATCCACTTGTTGCTGAACAATGGATCAGTACCACTGAAAAGATATTTTCAGTTATTCAATGTTCTGAACATGATAATGTCATCTTAGCAGTATATCGTTTGGAAGGTGAAGCTGATCAATGGTGGAATCTTATCAAGAATATGAGGCAAAGAGATGAAATTGAGTCCATGGAATGGTACAAGTTCAAGAACTTATTTTTCAATAAGTAATTCCCTCGTATTCTTTGAACAAAGATGGAGAAGGAGTTTCTTGAACTAAAGCAAAAGGATGATGAATCTGTTGGTATATACGAAACGAATTTTACAAGGCTTGCAAGGTATGAATCTGGATTTATCATCCAACCTGAAAGTAAAGTTGATCAATTCCTCAGTGGCTTAAAACCAAATCTTCGAAGGGCATTAGCTATAAGAGACTTCAGTAGCTATGAAGAAATTGTGTGTTGTGCTATCAAGGTAGAAATAGAAGTTGGTATTACTTATCCATCTCATAGTTTTGACAAGAAATGAAAGATGGAGTTAAAGGAGAAATCTCAGAATAATGGTGAAAAGAAGATGATTGTTTCCTTATGCTCAAAGTGTGGAAAGAAGCATGGTGGAGATTGTCTTAAAGGGACAATTAAATGTTTCAAATGTGGAAAGGAAGGTCATCGGGCATTTGAATGCCGTAATGATGGGAAGAATATGTCTAATGATGCAAACAAAGGAAGGGATACACAGAATGAACCTACTACACTTAAATGCTTCAAGTGCAAGTAAATGGGGCATTATGCTAATAAATGCCCTAATCCAAGGGTAAGTGATGATCGACATGGGCAACCACTTAAGGAAAAGGACAAAGGGAAGTCGCATGCGATCACCATTGGCGATGTTGAATATGATAACGATGTGGTGGAATGATTAAGTGTTTATGTAATGGGATTCCAAAATAATGTTGTATATAGTATCGTGTAATATTGGAATATTTATGTATTGGTCTATTGTGGTTTTCAATAATTTTTTGGTACCGGTAACCATGGTAAGTTATTGAGATATTTTTGGAAAAAAGATGATATGCGCAAAATGAAGGGAAAACTAGAAAATGAAATATTTGACGGTATTCATGATCTCATGATTGATATAAGGACTAAGTGATATCATGGTTTGAGTATATAGAATTTTGAGGATTTTGGTATGTGGAAAGTGTTAACTTTTAACTGCATTCATGTTTTCACTAAGGTTCAATGGGTATTCAAGAGAATACATGATTAAGGCCTTTGAATGTTTGTAATGTGACCAACAAGACATATCTTATGATATATGGGGATCAACGATGGTATTAAATCTCTGGTAATCAATTTCACTATATTATGAGAGTGGACTACAGTATTATGGGTAAGCCTAAAGATTGGAATGGATTATGTTGGACATAAGTTAGTATTGTTTAAGGATAGAAGTTTTTTCGATATTATTGATGGGATGTTATAGTAATATAGTTTTAGAAAAAGGACAACCTGCAGAATGGGCGACAGCCCATCGCGTCGGACAAGGCCGTGGGAATCGAACCCACAACTGAAGTGTGACTGGCCTTTATCGCCTACCATTGGCCTACAGGAAGTCCCTATTTAGTAGAAACTAGTTTTATTATATTAAGCAGTATGATATATAAAGTATAAGTCCATTTTAGGAACCATATATGATTAATCTCACTATAGATGGACTTATGTATTTCTTGATAACTTTTCTAACCTTTTGTTTGAGATAGATGGAATGACCCATCATTCTATCACATGATCTTCTAACACATCACGAATAACAAATTCAACTTCATTTATTTAAGAGATGAAGTGGAAATTGTCCAAAGAAGGACCAACAGTGAGACTATACCGAAATCACGAAAGTATTTCTTCTAATTCCAATTTCATCAACTTTAGGGAAACGATCTTGAAAACCAAAAATGTTGTCCTAGTGCACTTATATCTGATGAATCAGATGGTACCTTAGATCGTCAAAAATTTATGGCTTTGTGATTACTGTCTTTTCCATAGCCATGTTCTCTACCACTCTCCATCAGAACATGATGGTTAGATTTCTCTTCCATATCCATATTTTCACCTATGTGGAAACCTAGTGATTAGTTTATTTGGGTAACCGTTACGTTTCATACTTTTGTTTTTAAAGATTGGTTTTGGAATTCCTTTTTATGATGTGGGTTTCTATTAAAGAAACTTTCTAATGGTAAACCATTTATAACCCCCGACGAATTTCGAGGGCGAAATTCATTTTAAGGGGGGTAGAATGTAACACCCCGAGATTTTATGAAAAATATTCTTTTTAATTTCATTAATGTCTTGTGTTTTACGCTACACCAAAAGAAGCTTGCACAACACGCATCCTTGACTTGACTTTCATTACACGCAATCACGACCTTTCTTGATAGCGTGTGTAGTACGCAATACCGAGTTTCACTAAACAACAATATGCTATTAAAATATTATTAAAACTAGCCGTTATGAATAGTAATAACCACTTTTTGAAATTTTGTAAATTTTATTTTTTAAAATGGACTTCATTTTTGGATTCGGAATATCGAAATTAGCTTAGGGTGGAATTTTGGAACTTTTCAGATAACTTTCATTTTCTGATGAATAGTGAAAATTACTAAATTTTAATTAAAAACAACCTTTTTAATCGAAATAATTAATAGTGATAAATTATTAATTTTTGTGGTTTTAAAGTATATTTAGAATATATTTTTACAATTTAATATAATTTTGGTCATTGGATGTAATTTCACATTTAAACCAGACATAAACAAGTGCCAATCTTTTGATAGTTATTATCTCTTAAGAAAATGCTATTTGTTTTGACGACGGGAATTAATTTTTAAATTAATTAATGCAACTGATATGTTTTGAATTTGGTAAAATAGACATCATTTTTGAGTTCATAATATCAAATATAGCTTAGTCCTAATTTTTGGTATTTTTCTGGAAACTTTCATTTTTTGATGAATAGTGAAACCACTAAGTGGTAGTTTAAAAAAATGAATTTATCATAAAACTTAATTTTACCGCTTCTGTGAGTGGAATTTAAAAAATCCGAGAGACACGGTTGATGTCAGTAATTAAAATGTGGTTCAATGAGATGAAAATAATTTTTGATGAATAGTAAATTTTTACTTTTTTTACCACGATTAAAAGTAAATAGGGTAATTAAGGGTAAAAATGATATTATTATTACCCTAACACATTTCATAATTCTATTGGATAAGTGTAATTCGACCAAAAACAACCTTACGAATAAAATATGACCATTTATGCCCACTTGGATTAGATTAAGACATTTATTATTATTTAATTCAAAGAAGATTTAAAATAGTTAAAATCAATGTTTATTTACTAAAACATTTTTAATATAGGGTTATACATAAGATAAATTCTATTGTAAATATTCATTATAAAGATAATATTATTTCCTACATAATGATATTTTATTTATAATTTTTAGAAATTAAATAATTTAATTTATTTATGACACAATGATGATGTAGTAATTACCATAACAGTGAAAAATTAGAATAATTGATATTATAAATACCCAAATAAATATAATTTGAGACTTTTTATGAATTACACTAATTTTATATGTTAATATGACATGTTATTATTGATTTAATTAACTTTTTTAGAACTAATCATTCTGTTGTGATTTTCACAAAAATCAATTACTAAATAGTGTCAAAATGACATAAAATAGTTTTTAAAACAAAAATTATATTATTAATTGTTATTTTATTCTTAAAAATCTAAGGTTCATCCAAATGACTTAGATAATGTTATATATATTAATAATAAACAACTTGGGGTTCGTTTGGCTTGTTATAGTAAGTTTATTAACCTTATAGTGTAAGAACACAAAAAAGCCACAGTAAAAGTAAAATTATCTAACTTAAAGTTAAATATAAATGATAAGGTTAAAATAGGAACCTAAACTTGTATAAATCATATTTTATGAGATTATTTAGACCCATCCCCACCTTATCTCAGAAATAAATCAATTTGTAGCTATTTAAAACCGAATATGACTTTACAATAAAATAATATTTTTAGTTTTCCAAAGGAGCCCCTCTCCTCCCTTATAAAAGGGCACCCCCTCCCCCTCTTCCTCACACCAATTTGAGCCTTCAATCTCGGCCAACCCCTGCCACTTTCTCCTCTCCAATTCCCTAGAGACATCCTATAGGTCCTGGTCTTCCTCAAAGACCAATTTTAGTGCCCTAAAAGGAGGTCTCAAAGAAGCACCTCAAAGAAGAGGTAATGCCCGTTACCGATTTTTTCATCTTTATTTCTTCTTCCACTTCTTCTTCATTAGTTGTTTCATTATGAGTTAATAACATAAGTATCAATCATATACTGATATGTTATTATAAATATGAAACAACCCTATTTCACCTCTTATCCATCCTACGGAAAACAAAATCACCGCGCGTGCGTACGTACGGAATACCGTCTCCACGCCGTGGTGTAATCTATTTTCCACCACCACCTTACTTGGATGGGTATAATGGTGTAAATAATAACTATATATGATTATTTTAAAGTGATATTGATTCTATAATAGTATACATACACTCCAATAAAATTCCACGATCATGGGAATGATATCGTCGCTCATGCGTACGTACGGAATACCGTCTCCACGGCGCGATGAGAATCATTCTCAATGATTAACCATTCATAAATGATTATAAAGTATATATAATAAGTAATCATGAGATATATGACATAATAATGATACTGGATTTATGTATATATATATATATATGTATTTCATCCAATTAATGCCATTCAATTGAATAAGGAAACGAAAACAACGTTCATGCGTACGTACGACCTACCGTCTCCATGAACGGTGTATTTCATTCCATTTATCGATCTATTATATATATGTATATTCTGAATATATTTTATATATAAATAATTTTTTATATTCTGGAATTAAGTAATCATGATCTAATTAATCATATGAATAATTAGAAGTCAAAACACGGATGACAAATGAAACGATTTTACCCAAAACGCTCTTTAACATGGAATTTACAAAAGAACGGGTAATATAAAGTCATAAGTGAACCATATATGATATCATAACAATTAATATGATTATTTAATAAGTCAGTGACATTATTTAAATCATTATACACGAGGTTCAGACACTTACGAAGCAAATCGGACCTAAGGTAAGGTAAAATATCGTAATCTCAATTTTTATCCGAGATTGTTTATACTTCAGAATTTACTGGGGAATATTTATCATCCACAGCCATGTTTCCTCAATATTTAATATTATTTATATACTCCTAAAATTTTTTAAATCCAATTTTACCCTTCGGTGAGTTTTTATTAAAAGATATGAAAGGAATCTTTTGTTGTTTTTTCATACGAGGTACTTTTTGACTTTTCCGACAAAAGTACAAGAAGAATGTTTTTTTAACTTATACGGCATGAATGGATTTTTAAAACATTATTTCCAATAATCTTCCTTTAAAAGTTTTCATGTTTATTTTTAATCAACTTCTTTTAGTTTAAAATTGTATGACATTTAAAGAAAGGAAAGTGTTTTTGAAGTAGAAAGGATATTTTCCTCAAGAATGGAGTTCAAGTGTTTTATCAAAATTATTTTACAACTAAGATAATATAGGGTTCTGTTTCTATCCCTATTATTACATTGATTTGATTATGTTGTGATGGAATTATTTTTATGAATTCCTTTATCTTATATGAATTTTTTTATGATGTCATGATGCTTAAGAATCCCATTTTTATTAGATGGGTTATGCAATGATGTATGATTTATGATTTTGTGGCACACATAAGAGTGGTATCATTATGAGATGAGTGGGACCTATATCTCCCTCCAATAAATTGGGTAAAGATTTTATATCTCATGAGATAGACATGGCTAGAACGGAAGGTTATACCGGTTCAGTGAAACAGGACTGAAATGAGAAGTGAACTCGGTTCAGAAATGGACTTTGTCCACTAAGATAGTCTTGGGAATGAGTCTTGACTAATAAGAAATGATTATCAATGATTATGTGTTTATGAAACAAAGTTTCATGTTTTAAGTTATGATAATTTGGATTACATTTCACTACTATGATTTATCCCATGTTATAAAATTATGATTTCTTTTGCAGGTTAAGATTTCCAAAAGTTATGTTCTTATGTATATGATGTGATTGATATTTCTTTTGTTTACACTTACTGAGCATTTGAGCTCACCCTTTTATGTTTTCTTTTCCCCAGGATATAAAGAAAGGTTTTAGGTAAAAAAAAGGAAGATATTTATGGGAGATGTTGAAGATTATTCACCACGATTAGAAGATTATATTCCGAGTTTCCAAAGACACTAAACTATTACGGTCCTTGTGTGTATGTTTTTGTTATATAATAAGTATTCCGCAAAATTAATGTAATGTCCAAGTACGTTAAGATTCGGGTCTCTACATTAACATATGAAAAACGTGTGAGTACTCAATTATATTCAAAAATACCAAGTGTGTCCTCTCCCGCACTTATAAAAGGCCACCTTTATCCTATCTTATTCATACATTCACACCAATTTAGTTTGGACAATACCTGCCCAAATAACATACCAAATTCATTACCATATTCATAGAAGCCTTATTTTGGATATAAATCCAACCTAAGAAGGCTTTTGGTGCAATCTTTAGGAGGATGCATGAAGAAGTGGTAAAATTCATCAATGAGCGTTTCTATTTTATCTCTTTTTAAACATCCTTAAACTCTTATTATACCATGATAATATAATAAAATCAGTATATTACATATAATTATATGTTTTTAGGTTAATTTAATGACATAAAACCTTCTTCACATCCATCAAATGGGTTGCAAAATAAACGTTTGTGTGTACGAAAGACCACCGCTTCATGAACCGATGCCATTCATTTTTTCATTAACACCTATCTAATATGGTCATAATCACAAATTTATTGTTTATATATGATATTTATGATTTTATTATTACTCTTTAATCATTAAATCATGCATACCTTTATAATCCCTATTTTTTGGGAATACGATAAAATCGCTCGTGTGTACGGCAGACTACTGCCTCGTGAAGCGATGTGATTCATTCAAACTTAACAATGAAGGTATTAAGGATAGGTTTAATAAAAGTATGTGGTATATATCACATAAAAATTATTCTGTAATGATAAAATATATATCATTAACTTTTCTTTTTTTCAAAACAAAAAGAAAATGGAAACAACATTCTTGCGTACGTACGACCAACCGTCTCTAAGAATAGTGAATTTAATTTCATATAACTAAATTTTATGGATTAATATAAATAAATATATACTGAATATATATGATATTTATATCATGGTATAAATTTTTTAGATTATGAAACCATTATCTATGTAAAACTATAAGAAATAACAAGTCAAAACATACATGAAAAACAAAGTAGTTATTGCCTGAAACGTGACTTTAACATGAAATTATTAATAAAAAGGTAAAAAAAGTCATCATAAAATCACATATGGTATGATATATATTAATATTGTTCTATAATATATTTTTAATAAATTTTTATTTATTATACATGATGTTTTAATGAGTACAAAATAATTCAAGACTTAAGATAAGGGATTTTTGTCTTAATTTTCCATATTTGAGATGTAAGTTTTGTTATGCACCTCTATTGTTTCAAGAGGTGTACATACATCCCATTTGACATGTAATATCATGAATTTATTCATCCTAATGGTATTTTAAGTTTCATTTTATGTAATTTATCCATGGTTATTGTGATTCAATGTTACCAAAGTTGTAACTATTTTATGTTACAATCTCATCATTTATTGGGATTGTTTATGATTATGTCTCTAATGTTGAAACCTCATGATCTAACTCTCAATAATTCTCATGAATTTTATTATCCTCTAGTTATTCATTATATATTCACATAATGGAAATATTTGCCTACTATTTGGTACATAAAATAATTAAGATAATATTTGTAAGAAAATTTTACTTTATTTCTCTCTTCGATCGGAAATATGTTTTCTTCTAAAACCATGCTTTCAAAAAATGTTTTCAAAAATATTTTTTTACTCTCTTATGATATTTAAAATAAATTTTTACCCATCTTTCACTTTTTAAAAAAAAAATTGAAATGAATCTTCATATCATTTTTCAAATAATTCTCATTTATATTTTACTGAAAATATGAAAGAAATATTCATTTTAACGTATAAGGCATGAACATAATATTATGACATCATGAAAAATAATTTATTTGAAGATTACTTTAAAAAATTTCAAGGCTATTTTCAAATAAAAAAATTAATATTTTTTATGATTTAAGAATAATTTTTCAAATAGGAAAGGATATTTTTCTCAAGAAATATTTTATATGATCTTTCAAAATTATTTTATATCTAATATGATAATTTTTGGTGTTACATATGACTTACTAGGGATATAATCCAAAGATACCAATAATATTGTTTCTTTGAATTTTTTATGTTTGATGAAATTATATTTATAAACAATGGTTCTCTTCCATGGGTTATACCATAAGGAAATGCTTATGAAACATTCTTATTTTCATGATTTATTCTATTTTGAAAATATTATGAAACTATTCTATTTTACATTGATTATAATATTATGAAATTTTTATTATACCCATTTCATTTAATAGGTTATTATATGATGCATTTTTTTGATTTTGTGTAACACATAAATATGGTTTACATTATGTGATGTGTGGGATCTATATATCCCTAAAAATAATTGGGTAAATATTTACATCTCAAGAGATATAAACGAATGGAATAGGAAGTGAACCCAGTTCAGTAAGATAGGGATGGAATGGGGAGTGAACCCATTTTAGTAAGGGATGTTGTCTACTGTGATGGTCTTTGGAGTGATCCTTAACTACTATAATTGTTTGGGGAGTGAACCCATTCCAATATGATATCCATGTAAGCGGGCCTTGATTAATATGGAAATTTGTTTCTATACTTATGTGTATGCCACAAATTTCATTTCTTATTCCAACTTTATGCTCCCATGGAATAGATTTTTTTATTTCCTTATGATTTAGGCATTATTATCTACCAATATTTATTCCATGACTTATTTTTATGGTAATTGATATGCAAGGTATAGTTTTAAAATGTTATTACCATGTTATCATACCCTTATGATCATATTATTCATATGTATCTCCCTTGTTGGTCGTTACTGAGAATTTGATCTCATTCTTTATTATGTTTACTTTCCCAGGTTATGAAGATGTTTATTACGTATGATATGCATATGAATGGTGTTAGTCATGAATATTGTATTGGGATGTGATGTAGTTTACCTATGTGTCAATTGTATGTGTTCCCAATTTTTCGAAGGCACTAAACTATTACAGTCCTCTGGTGTGTGGTTTTTTAAAGTATTGAATATTCATTGAAATGATGTAATATTTATTTATGAAAATTCTAGGTCACTGTATTTTATATCATAGAATAGGTTTAGTTTACCTTTTGAAACTAAGATAATAAAACCTTAGTGAGATCCCTAAAGACATGTTAAAGGATTAGTGTGAGGATTATTCAATGTTTAGTAAAATTTCCTATAATTTTGGTAAAGGATGGAGTGAGTGGTTACCTATAAATATAAATCTTTCAAGATACTACAATTATATGTGGATTTGGAAAAAATGTACCAAGAATTAACCACCCCAAAAACCCTGTGTTAATCTAGACTCAGCCAAGAATAAGCACACGACAACGGGCCTTACTGCACACCTAGTTTAACACTCCTGGGGATATTCTTTGGAAGTCCATAAGTCTGTATGAACCACCATGAAGGATTTAAATATAATATTACTATTAATTACCTAGGATAAACCTAATTTTTTATAGATTAGAAATAAGGTTTAATTATGTACACATTCTATAAGTGTTTTTCATAATTATGTGGCCCCCACTATGATTATTGTTTCTTAAATTTGGATTTTTTTTTAGTCAATGGTTGGAACCCAAAAGATCCACATTAATTATGGGTGTAATGTAAAATATAATGATTTTCCTAATGAATATCCAAATGTTATGGTATTTGGAATGAAAAAGTGGCATTTCAATAATCACACAAATTTATCAAGATATGAATCATATAGGAAGTCCAAATGAACAAGGGAGGGAACAACATTATGTTTAGTCCTTCAGGAATAAATTTTAACCTTCTTTCAGTGGGTCTTATAATATACTAGTTTTTTAACAATGGATTAGTAACACTAAAAATATATTTTTCATTTTTCGCTATTTATAACATGAAAATTTCATTTTGGATTTCAACCATTGGGAAGGTAATGCAAATCAATGGTGGAATATTATTAATAATGTGACGAAAAAAGATGAAATTGAATCCATGGATTGAGATCAGTTCATGAACCTTTATTTATAATTACTTTCCTTATATTATTTTTATGAATATAGAGAAGGAGTTACTTGAGATAAATCAAAAGGATGATGAATATTTTGATAACTATGAGAAAACTTTTACAATAATTTTGAGGTACTATTCTAGTATTATCATCCAACCAGAATGTATTGTTGTGCAATTATTAAAAGAATTAAAACAAAGTCTCTTAAGGTATTTATCCATAAGAGACATCAGTAGCTATGAAGATACTGTTTGATGTGCTATGAAGGTTGAAATGGAAGTTATATTTATGTATCAATATTATTGTTCTCGACAAGAAAATGAAGATATAGTTCAATGTAAAACCTAAAAAACTTGGATAAAAGAATATGATCATTCCTTTATGCTCAAAGTGTGGGAATAATCATGGTGGAAAATTCCTTGAGGGGACTAGTAAATGTTTTAAGTGTGGAAGGGAAGGGAATTGAGCTTTTGATTAATGAATTTATGGAAATATATTAGAAAACAATGTGAATAGAGAAAAAGTTTCATAGGATTGACCTCCAAAACTTCAGTGATTCAAGTAAAGGGAATGGAAATTATATTAACCAGTTCCCAAACCTGAGGGTAAAGGATGATGATCGGTGTCAGTAACCTCTTAAGTTGATGGACAAGGGGAAATATCATTTGATAATAGTTTATAATGAGGGGTGTGATAATGACCTGGTGAAAGGTACACTTACCATCCACTCTAGAACTGATAAAGTCTTATTTAACTTTAGATATACCCATTAATTCATATCTTAATAAATTTTTAAGGGTATCAATATTTCACCCAGAAGATTAAATGTAGATTTAGAAGTGAAACCCCCTAATGGTACAATGATCACAACCCAAGTCTATTATTCCTATCCAGTTGACATTGTTAGAAATGTGACTCCTTAAAATATTTTCATTCTTCCTCTAGTTGAAGTTGATGTCATACTAGGCATGGATTATCTTTCTTTGTATAAATCACACATCAATTGTCAAGGAAGGGAATTAATTTTTGATATTTCAAACCAACCTATGACCATCTATCAATGTGATGATAAGTATGAATTTCATTGGAGATTACATCTATTTTATGGGTTTTAATTCCCATTCATAAGGGATTTTTATCTCAAATGGTTGGAGAGAAACTTGACATTGATGATATTTCTATTTTTCGAGAATTTTTTGATTTCTTTCTAGAGGAGTTTCTTATCCTTTTACCCAAATGTAAAGTTAATTTCTTGATATAATTCATACCTAGAACCCAACAAATTTCAAAAAATCCCTATATAATGGCCCTGATTGAATTCTAGGAATTAAAGAAGCAACTTTTAGAAAATCTTGAAAAGGGATTCATTTGGACAAGTGTGTCACCTAATGATGCACCACTTGTTTTTATTAAAAATAAATATGGATCAATGTGACTCTATATTTATTATCATGATTTGAATAGTATAACAATTAAGAATAAGTATTCTCGTACCTATATTGATGACTTGTTTGATCAACTATGTGGATCTCAATACTTATCTAAGATTGGACTTCATTTTGGATATCATCAATTCACGATCAAGAAAAAGGATATACCTAAGATGAAATTATGTACAAGGTTTGTACACTATGAGTATATAGTTATTTTATTCAGTATTACTAATTCCCCTACTACCTCTATGGATTTAATGAATAGATTCTTTAGATATTACCTTAGTTGGTTTGTAGTAGTCTTTATAGAATATATTTTTATCCACTCAAAGGGAATGGAAGGTCATGAAGACCACTTGAGAATTTTACCAAAGACCATAATAAAGGAGAAACTATATGAATAATTTAAAATTTGTGAATTACATCTAAAAAAGGTTCCATTTTGGTTCATATAACTCAAGATATGGTATATCAGTAGATCCGTCAACGATGGGGGCTATTGAATATTGGACCAACCAAACATGGTGATTGAGATGTGTAGTTTTGTTTTGGTTTAGTTGGATATTATTGATGTTATATTGAGAATTTATATTGACTATCTAATCCAATGACTAGGTTAACTCAGAAGGAAACCAAGTTCCTCTAGACATGTGAATGTGAGGAAAATTCTAAGGTACTGAAGAGAAAACTATTCATCGCACCTATGCTTACATTACCATGTATTAAAGAAGGGATTATAATATATTGTGATGTATCCCAAAAGGTATTTGGATGTTTACTTATGTATAACAACATGGTTATAGATTATGCCTTTTGAAAATTGAAGAATCATGAGAAAAAATACCCAACTCATCATTTGGAGTTAGATATGGTAATTTTTACATTAAAGATATAGAGGAATTATCTTTATAGAGAAAAATGTGTAATATATATTGATAAAAAAAATTAAATTATATATTCATAGACAAGTATTTGAATATGTGACAAAGAATGTGGTTAGAG
Source organism: Viscum album (assembly GCA_963277665.1). Lineage (NCBI taxonomy): Eukaryota > Viridiplantae > Streptophyta > Magnoliopsida > Santalales > Viscaceae > Viscum > Viscum album. The sequence goes on along the minus strand of OY728138.1, from coordinate 1,696,455,949 downwards.
ATAATAAAAGATTATGACTACTCAATACATTACAACTATGGGAAAGTGAACAAGGTGGTTAATGCTTTGAGTCAAAAGGATCATACTAGCTTGTCCATGAGTAGGATCACAAAAGATCCAATATTTTTTGGATATATAATCGATAGATCTAGAAATATTGATAGATTTGGAAAAATATCATCTTTTTCAATTTAATATTCAACCATTTATCCAAGTGAGGATTAAAAAGGAATAAAAGAAAGTTGCAAAACTACAAAAGATAGTAAGAAATATTCAAGAGTTTAAAATTGATCATGATGGAATGATATGGTTCAGGAACCATGTATGTGTTACTTCCATACTAGACATGAAGAAGGATTTGTTATTAAAAACTCATTTTTCTTCATTATCTATTAATCCTAGAAGTATGAAGATGTGTATATATTTTAAATAATACATCTAGTGGGATGGAATGAAGAGGGATATCACAGAGTTTGTATCTCAGTTCTTGGTATGTCAAAAAGTTAAGGTTCGAATAAAAATGTATATGGGTATGTTTTATAAATTACCCATACTAGAATGTAAATGGGAAAATATCACTATATATTTTTTCATTAGACTCCCCAAAAACACTAAAGGGAATAATATTATATGGGTGTCAGTTGACCCCCTTACTAAGTCAAAACACTTCATCATTATCAGAAAATACTTCTCTCTAAATCAAAATTTTTAAAATATACATTAAGAAAGTGGTAAGATTTCATGGAGTACCAAATTATATTATGTATGATCAGGATATGAGGTTTAATTTAAAGTTATGGATAAGTATTTAGAAATATATTGATTCTGAGTTGAGTTTCAGTATTGTGTATCATCCTCAAATAGATGGTCTATCTGAATGAACAATTCAAACCCTCCAGGATATTATGAGATATTATTATTTGGATTTCAAACATGGTTGGGATAAACACATTCCTATAGTAGAGTTTTCCTACAAAAATTAGTTTCACTGAAGTATTCATATGAATTCTTATGAATCCCTCTATGGAAAAAATGTAGATCTCCAATGTTCTATAATTATATTGGGGAAAGAAATCTATTGGGACCTAATATTTTTAAATAAATGGTAGAGAAGGTTAAATATATTTAGCAACACATCAAAGAAGATCATATTTGGAAGAAAATTTGTGATGATAGTATCCAACGTGATCTAGAATTTGAATTTGGTGACAAGTTTTCTCTAAATTTTTATCTAATGTAGAAGGTTTTTAGATTTGGGATTAAAAGGGAATATAATCCCTAAGTATATTGGTCCCTTCAAAATTCTTGATTTTATTAGGATGGTATCCTATCAATTATATATCCTAAAAACCCTATCTAACATCTATTATGTGCTCCATGTATCTATCCTGAGGACTTACATACCTGAATCTTTACACGTACTAAACATAGAGGTCATACCGCTCAAGTAAGATCTTTCCTATAAAGAACAACGGGTGGAGATTCTAGATCGTACAAATAAAGTTCTACGAAAGAAGACCACTCTATTGGTCAAAGTTTTATGGTGAAACCACTAGTTTTAGGAAGTTATATGGAAACTTGAGGATATTAAGAGGAATAAGTAGCCTAATTCTTTTGTTTTATAATATTGAATTTCAAGGGTGAAATTCATTTTAAGGGGCGTAGAATGTAATAACTTGATTTTCATGAATTAATTTTTGTTCTGAATAAATTAAATTTATTTTATATATTGTGTTACAAAAAACACCAAGTTAATCTTGAGTTATACACAACACCAAGTTAATCATGTGATATATGAAACAGTAGGTTAGCTTTAATTACACATGGTGTTGAGTTTTAACAAGACCATGATAAATTATTAATGTAGTTATTTAAACATGATTGTTATAACCTAGATGTTAAACTTAATGAAATGAATATTAATAACTAATTTTTAAATATTAAATATAATTATATTTTATAAATAAATTACATTGATATAAAAATACTTAATTTTTTAGTAATGTATTTATATGTTTTGAAAACACTAATTTCTTCAAAAAAATTATTTTTATGTATTTTTTTGAAAAATAATAAAATTAATTTTAGAAAATTTTAGAAAATTAATTTGATAACATAAAAATTATTTTTTAAATTTAGGATTTAAAAATTATCTTACGGTGATTTTTTTATTTTTCTAGAAAAGTTTAATTTTTTGATGAATAATATAAAATACTAGATTTTAATTAAAAACTGCATTTTTATTTAATTTATTTATAAATTTAAATTATATTTTAAATTGTTTTTAAATTAAAATAAGTTCAATTGTACCTCAATTAATACAATTTAATTCATTGGTATCAATTTCATAATTAATTTTGATATAAAAACATTGTAATCTTTTGAACATTTTCTCTTTAAAAAATATGCTATCTCATCGTGTTTGTGAGATTAATTTAAAATTAAAATTTTTAACTTATGAGAATAGAATTTAGAAAAATAGATTAAATATTTTATTAATAATAATTTATATCTTATAATAATTTTAACTTAATTTTTGACCAAAATGAATTGTGACTACAATAAAAATTAATTACCATGGTTAAGATAAAAATGGGTTTACTGTAAAGTTAAACTAAAAAGATAAGGGTAAAAATAACATATAAACTTCTCTAAAAACATTTTTATATACATATTTTTACCATAACAATCTAATATTATAGAATTTACTAGTTTGGACCCTTTTAATATATGAAAAACGTGGGAGCACTCAATTCTTTTCAAAAATACCAAGTGTGTCCTCTCTGCCACCTATAAAAAGACACTCACTCTCCTTTCTTCTTTTCACATTGAAATCCTTTTTTAAGACTAGAACTACCCAAATAACTTCTAAAATTCCCTTAAATCATCCAATGAGGCTTATTGTTGACATAAATCCAGCCTATTAAGGCTTTTGGTTCGAATCTAAGTAGGGTACCCAAAGAAGATGTAATGTTCATCAATGAGGGTTTCTATTTTCTTTCTTCCTCGACCTCATTTAATTAATATTATAACACGAATATATAACAAACTTATTATAATCCTTTTACTTATACATTTTTATGATTATTTCATGACCTAAAACCATCTCCAATTCCATCAAATGGGTTATGAAATCATCATTCGTGTGTATAGCGGACTACCTTCTCGCAAACTAATGTTGTTTTTTTCTATTACCACCTATAATAGCTTGTAATAATGATTGATTTATTGTTTATATATGATATTTATTATTTTATTATGATTTTTTAATTATTATATCACACATACCTTCATACTCTCTATTTTTTGGGAACGTGATAATGTCACTCATGTGTATGACGAACTACCATATTGCAAAGGGATCTGATTCATTCACGCTTTACATGGAATGTATTAAGGATGAGTTTAATAAACATATGTGATATATATTACATAAAATTTATTATGTAATGATAATATATATATCATTTAATTTTCTTTCTTTCAATCTTATAAGAAAATGGTAACCTCGTTCATGCGTACGTACATCCAACAGTTTCCATGAACGACATATTTCATTTCCTATCACTAAATTTTATAGATTACTCTAAATGAATATATACTGAATATATAGTATATTTATATCATTTTTTAAATTTTTTATATGATTAAACCATGATCCATGTAAGACAAATAAAAATAATAATTCAAAACATATACGAAAAATGAAGTAGTTATTTCTCAAAATGTGACTTTAACATAAAATTGTTAATAAATGGATATTAAAAGATCATAAAAAATAAAATATGGTTTGGTATATATGAATATGTTTATATAATATATTTAAAATAAAATTATATTTATTATATAGGATTTTTTAAATAGTATGGTGGAATTCATGACTTAAGGTAAGGGATTTTTGTCTCAATTTTCCTTCTTTGAGACATATGTTGTGTTATGTTGCTAAATTCTTTAAAAATGTGTACATACATCCCATTTGAAATGTAATATAATTTATCTATTCATCCTAATGATGTTTTATGTTTAATTTTATGTTAACACTTCATGGGGATTATGATTCAATGTTACCAAAGTGGTAAAGATTTTATGTTACAATCTCTTCATTTATCGAGATTTTTTATGATTAAGTGTCCAATATTGAAATCTCATGATCTAACTCTCAATAATTATAATTAATTTTATTCTATTATGTTTATTCATGATATATTCAAGTAATGGTTCCATTTTTCCACTATTTTGTACTTAAAATTATTAATACAATGTTTTTAAGAAATTATGACTTTATTTCTATCTTAGGTCAGAAATCTATTTTCTTCCAAAACAATGTTTTCTAAAAATGTTTTCAAGAATGTTTTTTTACTAAATTATGATATTTAAAAGGAACTTTAACCAATTTTTTACTTTTTTACAAAAAAAAATAATGTATTATTCATGTCATTTTCTAAAATATGCTCATTTGGCTTTAATCGAAAATATGAAAGGAGTCTTTGTTTTTACATGTACAACACAAATATAATTTTCCTACATCATAACTAATAATTTCTTAGAATATTCATATATATTTTTTCAAGGTTATTTTGAAAAAAAAAATTAAAAATTTTTATTTTTTAAAAATTATTTTTCAAATCATAAAGGATATTTTCCTCAAGAAATTTTTTAAATGATCTTTCAAAGTTAATTCCATCTAAGATGACATCCATTGGTGTTATTTTAAACTTTTTGTGTATTTTATAGAAGGATATACTAATAAATAGTGGTCAATAATCCAAAATACTAAGAAGGAAGATGAAATAATACTCATGGAATGGAAATATTTTAAGGAGATGTTCTTCGACAAATACTTCCCTCATGAGCAAAAAACTGAGATAAAGAGAAACTTCATTAACTTAAATAAAAAGGAAGAATAAAGTATTGTGGGGTATGAAGATACCTTTACAAGATTTTAAAATTATATTATAGATTATATATGAAATAGGTAGGGTAATATTGACCATTTATTTTAATGTATTAATCCAAATTTCTGAAGGGTGTTAGTCTCTCAAAAAAATTATTTATATAATATATTTCTTAATGTACTATCAAGATAGAGAAATAATTATCAAATTAATATGGATTTTAATGGAATAAATATAATAAGATGATAGTAGAGAAAAAATATATAAAGGGAAGAAAGGAATGAAGTATTTTTAAAGATGTGATAATTGTGGAAAGAAAAACACAGGTACTTGGTTGAAGGGAATGGGAGTTTTCTACAAGCATAGAGAAAAATTCCACCATGCTTGTGATTTAAAGGGAAAGAATTAAATTCACAATGTTCCATGATTCCACTATAAGGAGATGGGGAACTATTCAAATTAATTCCCAAATCATCAAGAGAATATACCTTAGAAGAAGATATATGATCATGTTCAAGCTTATGTTATTGATACAAATTAAGAAGAATGATTAATGTGATTGTGTATTTGGATCCAATAAATATGTTTTAAAAGTAATTTATTGATGATATTATAATTATAAGAATCGTAAAATGTATAAGTATTGTACTTGAGTACTATTTCATAAAGGATTTTAGAAAATGTACTGAATGGTACCAAGAAAAGTGATTAAATGTAAATTTAATCTTTTATAAAATCACATGATTAATGGAAGAAAAACCACACTATGTTCTATATGTTTAGATAATAATGACAATTATATGTTTATAGGATAGTATTGGTGACCATGAAATTGGTTAGTGGTTTTATGGTTTTTGTTATCTTATTTAGAGTATACTATATGTTTGGATCTATGGAATAAAATCCACAACCGGCGACATTATTTTTGGAATCGTACATGTTTTCATTAAGGTTTTATAGTGATAAAGGTGTTCACATATTTGAAATGTGACATTAATAAACACTTTATATTGATAGGTAATATAATTTTGATTTAGTGACCATCCTTCAAAATTTGGTTAGACATTTTTTGGGAAAGACATAAGGTCAAATATTTATGGAAGGGATTAAGTTGAACTCTAATTTTTATTGGATAACTTTTTATAACCATTTCAGTTTTACTAAATATTAGAGGAATATCTTGTTAGTATTTTATGGATTGTAAAATCCATTAAAATTTAATTTCAGTGTTATAGGTAAAAGTAATTATTTTAGATATTTGTTTCCTAGAGTAAGTGATAAGTAGTAAATTGATCAAAGAACAACCAAAGGATGAATGTTTTCATATGAAATAAAAAAAACAAGTATATTTCCTTATATTCATAGATAATAAAATAATTCCTCAACTCTATGAAAAGGATCTCGAAACAAAAATGTTGTCCTGTTATCCTCATTTTTATGATATCAATTTCCTTTTTCACACCTCTTTGGTTTATGTCTTTTTGGTTGTTAACTAACTCCTAACCATGTTCTATATCACTCTCCATCAGTATTCGGGTGTTAGTTTTATCTTTTATTTCCATTGTTTCACTTCCCGCATATGTTCTACTATTTAGAGACCTAATATGTGTTATTTCATATGACCTTTTTAATTAACTTTATCTCTAATTAAGAGGATGTTTTATTAACCCTTATTATGATGTGGGGTTCTCAAAAAAATAATTTTATAATATCAAACTATTGATTACTAAGATCAATTTTAAATTGTGGGGAATCAACTTATTTAAAGTGGGGAGAATGTAACACCTTGAAATTCTAAAATAAGAACATTGTATTCGATATTATGTATGAAACACAACAACAATATTAGAAGAAAATATAACAACTCAAAACTTTATGATATTTTTATATTTAAATAAATTTAATCTATTCAATATCTTTCATTACACCTAACAATGATTTTAGATTTCATTACATACAACACTAAGTTTAGCTTGCATTACACGCAATATCGAGATTAAAGAAAATGTGATATATTAATATTTAATATAATAGATATCAAATAATAGATAAATTGGTGGGTATGAATATTACTAACTAATTTTTCAAATTATGGTTACCTATTTATTATAAATAAAATAAGAATCAATAAAAATAAAATAAATTCAAAAACTGTATTTTTTATAAAGGACAGTTTAGTCATGCTTTGCGCACATAAATAAAAATTAATTTTTAAAAAATTTAGAAAATTTATTCTATAAAAGGAACTTAATTTTTAAAATCATAAAATAAAAATTATCTTAGGGATAAATTTTGGGATTTTTATTAAAAAAACATTTTTTGATGAATAGTGAAAAACACTGAATTTTAATTGAAAAATGTCTTTTTGATTAAATTATTTATAATGATAAATTATATTTTGAATTATTTTTAAGTAAAATTAGTTAAAATTTTATATAAATTAATACAATTTAATTCATTATAATAATTGTTATATTGAATTTTGATATAAAAACATTGTAAACTTTTGAACATTTTCCCTTTAAAAACCCATTTTCTGATCGCGTTAGAAGGATTAATTTTAAAATAACATTTTCCACTTCTATGAATGAAATTTTGAAAAATGGATTCAATATTTGGAATCATAATAATTTATATTACCTAATAAGTTCAACTTAATTTTTTAACAAAATGAATAATTAAAATATTAAAAATTATTTAGCGCGGTTAAGGTAAAAATGGATTTGTCCAGGGTTAAACTAAAAATATAAGGGTTAAAAATGACCTACCAGCTTTTAAAAAACAAATTTTATGGCCATATTTTGACCTTATATATTCTATTTTCGATATTGGTTTATTTGTGAAGCTTTTGTAAAGATGAAAACATGGCTATGATTGAATCTTCTCAAAACATTACATGTTAGCCCCTCACCTGGCTTATAAAAGGACATCCCTCTCCTATCTTCTTTACACATTAAAAACCTTTTTTTCTATTAAATACCCAAATAACTTCTTAAACTCCAACCCTAATCATATAATCCTTATTTTGGGGAAAACCCCAACCTAGGATGTCTTTTGGTGTGAACCTGAGGAGATTGCCTGAAAAGAGATAATGTTCTTCAACGAGCATATTTATTTTTTTATTTCTCCACCTCCTTAAATTATTATTAAACCATAATGATATAATAACCATATTATATTTCATTTATATATGTTTTTTTTCCTAAGTTCATGTCCTACATATATATCCACTTGCATCAAATGGGTTTTTAAATCATCATTTGTGTGTATGGCGGACCACCGCATCAGGAACTAATGTCATTCGTTTTTTCATTACCACATCTCTCGGTTGGTTATGATGATGTATATATAGTATATATATAGTATTTATGACATAATTATACCCCTGGATTCAATATACCATATATACCTTTTTTACTTTCCATTCCTTAGGGGATATGATCAATATAAAATATTAATTACCTTCTTTCCGTAATTATCATTGACAAATGGAAACGTTATTCATGCGTAAAAACAACCTACCGTATTTATGGTAATAACATAGTTTATTTCACAAAACCATCATTAATGACTGGTTTAAAAATTATAATTGATATATAAATATAATAATTTTTTCATGACTATTATTTTTGAGGTTATGTAACTATATAATATAGACAACAACCAAAAATTTCATAACAAAGCAAGGCGATTAACACCTGAAACAATGAAAATAATGAAATATTATTAAAAAACGGATGATAAAATATTGTAAAAGGATAATATAAGATATTAAAAAAAATATGGTTCTTTTATAAGTTAATTACATGCTTAAGACCACTATACATGAGTTTAAATCATGTTCAACCAAAAGGAAACGTGTGGTTAGGGTCTTCATCTCAATTTACCTTCTTTGAGGCATATTGTAATGTTATGCAGCTAATTCATTTTATATGGTGTATATACCACCCATTTGAAATGTAATATCATCATCCATTCATTATTAATGGTATTTTATTTATATGTTTTAATTATTTCATCTAAGGGGATTTAAATTGAAAATCACCATGTAGTAAATGTTATTGAATAATCTCAATTTATTTTTTGATTGTTAACCATCTCTTGAAAAATTTAATTTCTTCTGATCATTTTTAATTAGAAATTAAATTTATATTAGAAAAATATTCTTATATTATGGGTATGATTATTTCCTAAAACATATAACATTTTTAAATATGGTGTTTAATTTATAAGTAATTTTATTTACTATGGGAATATCGATAAATATTTATCCTTCAATCAATGTGGATATTTGATGAAAAGATGTATTAATTGATGAATTAAATAAATTATTTTATATATGATGAATGCTTTGGACCTATAGTGATGGTTTGGGATTGGTATAATATACCCCCTTGATGCATCAGTCAGTCTAATGAGATAAATAAGTTGTCCAAATTAAACGGGTTTCTAGTTGTAGTATTTCAACTATCTTATGAATGGTATTTAAAGTAGAGGTATCATGATTTCTTAGATCATGTCATCAAATAATTAAGAATTTTATTCATTAAGAATTACTTTTTTATTATCCATAATATTTTCATAATGAAATTATCTCTGGATGCATTTAATTCTTGGTTTATTGAGTAAATGGAATGATTTTTCATTTATTTACCTTTTCATATTGATTATGACTTATATATTCATGAAGTAAAGATATTTAAATTTAAGGTGTTTTAATTTATTTACCATATCATATTGATAATTCTTTATTTATCTATTGCAGCTTCTGGTGTACTTAACCCTTATTGATCACCTGATCTCACCCTTATTTTATTTCCTTTCCCCAAGATATAAAGAAGATATATTTGAATGAATTTTAAAGGATGTATTTTATTTTTTGTTGTTATGTATTATGTTTTTTTTTTCACATTTTAAAATGAATATCATGTATATATCTTATTCTCAAAAACTATTAAAATGATCAGTCCTTCAGGATTCAACCCATTTTATCAATGCCAAACTAATAAAGCAGACACCATCTTCGGGCTACTCGAGTCAGTTTCACTACACATTAGTTGGAAATATTTTAACCTTATCTCTTATATGTTTTATAATGGATTATTTTGTATCCTTATGTTATGTGTAAAATGTTGGTACACCTTTTTTGTTTAAAATATAACAAATGTGCTACTTAACTCACTTATAAAAATCCACCATCTCTCATCTTCTTTTTAAACATCTAGAACCCATTGGTTTAGAAAGACCTACCCAAATCACTTCTTTAATTACCTCCGATTATACTATAAGTCTTAGTTTGGTCATAAATTCAATTTAATAAAGATTTTATTGTGAACCAAAAGAAGTTGTCTGAAGAAGAGGTAACATCCATAACCAAGTGTTTTATTTTCTTCCAATGGAAACATCACTCTTGTGTATGGTGGACTAACGTCTCACGAAGCTATGTGATTCATTTTTAAATTACACTTGAAATGGAATGAAATAAGAATAAAATTAATGAATATATGAGATATATATGAGATTATATTAATTAAACAAAATTAATATGTCACCCACATCCTTAACCTTTCACTCTTTAAGGGAATGATATCGTCTCTCATGTGTACATATGGCCTACAGTCTCCATGAAGAAACATGATTCATTTTCCATGTACATTTTTTTAAATTGTTGTAAAAATATATCTAATGAGAAAATATTATATTTAAAAATTATTATAATTCCAGATATGATATATATATATATATATATCCTATTCACATGAATTATAACATTCATAGAAAAACACACATGAGAAAACAAAGAAATTACCACTCCGAACAATGAAAATAATGACATATTTTTAACAAATAGGCGGTAAAATTGTATAAAAGGATCGTATATGATATTGTAAATATGATTATGGTTTTGGTATAAATTAATAACATGATTAAATCCATTATATATTATGTATGAAAATGTATGAAAGAAATCAATCCAGATATAAGTTTTTCTCATCTTACTTTGACTTTCATGAGACATATTCCATATTAATTACTTATTTCCAGTGTATGGTGTATATAATGAATATTTGATATGTTATATCACGAATATATTTATATTAATTTTATTTAATGTTTCATTTGATTTAATTTTCTTCATGTGGATTATTATTCAAAAGATACCAAAGTTTTATTTCACAATCTCATCATTATTCAAGATTATTTTTGTTTATGTTCTCCTTATGGAAATTATTTTACATAAGTTTCTTAAAATAAATATAAATTCTTATAATATGGTTATTCGTGATTTTTTAAAATTAATATAACAATTTTCCACTCTTTTTTACATAAAATGATTTATAAAATGTTTTTAATAAAATCTGACTTTATTTCTCTCTTCGGTCAAAAATCATTTTTCATCAAAAAACCTATTTTATAAAAATGATTTCAAAAATGTTTTAATCCTTTAAAAAATAAATTATTAAATAAATATTTACCCATTTTTAATTTTTTTTTAAAAAAATTAAATTAATCTTTATATCTCTTTCAAAACATTGGTCAGTTGTATTTTACTAAAAATGTGAAAGGAATCATTGTTTTAATGTATATGGCATGAACAAAATTTTCCACCATCATGAAAAATAAATGTTTTAAGGATTATTTTAAAAGTTTTAAAATGTTATTATCAGTTAAAAGTATTTTAAAAATGTTTTGTGAACTTTTTTTAAAAGTTTATTTCCAAAATTCAATGGTTATTTTTCTCAAAAATGTTTTTAAGGATATTTTCATGGTGTTTCTATTCATAAATGGCATGAACCCTCTATTTTACTTATGATTCACTAAGGATATTTTGTATTGATACCATACCTATTATTTCTCTAGATATTTTATAATCAGTTTTACTTGGTATGTACAATTTTACTACCATTCACCATTTTACTGTTGATGCATTATGATTAAGTTTATTGATTGGGATATGTATTAACATTTCATATGTCAGTTTTTCAAAATGGTTTTTTATATTGATTATGTTTTATCCATTTCATATTATGAATTAATTGGACTTATTAAGTGATGGGTGGGTCCCTCTATAGCCCCTCTATTCATCTATAGGTCTCATGTTACAAACTTGCTTGGGTTTTAGTTGAGACTTTACCCATTTATTTAGATTTATTAGAACAAGGTCACAATAGTATGTTTTAATTTTTCTATTATATTTTATTTTATCTATCTCTTTATCTCTCTTATATTATTTTTATTTTATTTTTATTCTTCTTCTTCTCTTCTCCCATTCCACCAAGTGATCTCTTACCCTTGACAATGAGGGGATGACTAAAGTATTGGCCTTGTTAGGTTAGGTGTTCTTGAATTATTTCTTAAATTTTATTTTATATTAGTGATAGATTTGAGTATCATACACAAGTGTGGATATTTCTCACCATGACATTCAACTCAAATATATTTCTATGATTTTATTAAATATTTTCTCTCTCTTATACTAGATAAAATCTATTCATATGATGGTGTTGAGCCATTCTATGGATGAAATGGAATACGATGGAGTCAAGTCCAAGAAGATGCCACACTCTCGATTGAGGTGTTCCATCAACTTTTATTATAGGAGGAGTTAGAATTTAGATTTCTAAAGTCATTAGATATTTCTAAACACGAAATAAAAGGATATAAATTCATTCATGAGATTTTAGAATTGGATTATCAAATTTAATTGAAAAAAATAATGAAGAATAATGACAGAATCCAAAACCAAACTCAGGACCAAGTGCTTTATTTCTAATAACATTATTTTTATCATTTCATGTTAGTATAAGTTCAAATTTTCATTCGGAATTTCTTTTCATCATTTTATAAAATTAAAAAAACCAATATTCATATTTCAATGCTTTAATAAAAAATATAAAATAATAAAAATAATGATATTTAATTGAATTAGATTATGCATGTAGAAAAACTGAGAAGATACTCAAGTCAGATGACATTAGTCTACCTTTGTTCTATATTAGGAAAATAAATTTTCTTTTTTACCTGTCATGTGACAGTCATTCATTAAAACTGGAACCATTTATGGGGAGCTAATCAAGTTTTTCTTATTTTTTCTTTTCCACAGACAGTATATAGTTTTTATTTCTTAAAAACCCATTTCAAATTATTTTCTCATAATGTATTAAAATTCATATTATTATGAATTGGTTGACTACTCATAGGTGAAGGATAAAAAATAATAGGATACTAGTTATGGTAAATTATATGTACATGGACATAGATAAATCATAGAACAAATGATTAGAAAAGTAGAAATAAAATTTGAATATCTTCATCCATATATGGAGAAACCAAAACCTAAAGAGTTCGAGGAGGAAGTGATACAGGTTTTTCTTGATTCTTATAAAGACATCCAAGAAGTTAGGTCCAAATTAAATGAATACCAATAGCACAACTACTTGAAGAACTAGATCTAGGATGACCATGATAAGCTGGAGTGGATTTTTGATTAATAAGACTTATTTGATGAGCTATGTGTGGGAGATAAATAAGATATGGATAAATTATGGAATGAGTGTGAGATAAAATTTGATATACCAATTCGTTACAAAGATCAAGAGCCAACACCATTGCATATTTTTCTATCCATGGAGGAAGACACAACTCATGTGATGTAATTTGAAGAAAAGATGGAGGATCCTGACTACCTAACTCCATCCACTAAGATCCAACTTCAAGAGTCACTTACCACTAAAGAATATATTGAATCCTAAAGAAATTCAAGCATATGATTTTATCTCAAATCTATTTAATTTTATTTTATGAAATCTTAAATTATTTTTATTTCCCACAATATTGAATTTTTAGATTCAGAAAATATTTATTGTTCCTTAGAGAAAGATGAATAAATAACACATGCACCTACTGAGGAACACATAGAGCTCCATGGTTTTGATGAACATACATTTGAGGAAGCCCATATATAAATACAAGTATCTATGCCTGCGGAAATAAATACATAGACCACTCTCTTTTAAATAGTGAAATTTATTATTAATAATTTAAATTTAAATTTTATTCAAGTAAAAAAATTCATTCAGCCCTTGTTGATCCAGTACTCAACAAGAAAGAGTAGGTTTCACAAGAAGAAACTATGGGGGGTGATCCATACTTCATCCTACCACTTTCATACAAGATATACATAATTTTGAAAGAGATGGATCTGGTATACATTATGCATGAATCATTCCTCGCCAATAAGGAAGAAGTTCAACCTTGGAAAATCCACATGTGGTGGTACAAATCCAATAATATCCATCCACCATAAGATTATGGATAACAACTTATACTACCCTTAAAGAGGTAGTAAAAATCTAGGGTCCACTTTGGGGATAATTCCAAGACTTATCGTTCTATTTTATTTCTAGGAATTTAGATTTCAAATTCATTCTTTGGATTAGTCCAACATAAAACCCCATTCCCTATAACATTTTTTAACTTTAATGACATGATCATTATGTTTAATTGATAAATTATCTTTAATAGGTCCATGATGGCATAAGTAAGCCTACAAATAGTGGAATAAGAGGACTAGATCTTCATGACCAAAGGTAGTTCATTCTTACATTCATTATGTTCAATCTCTTTATATTTTGTGAGATTATTGATTTGAGCTTTAAAAATGAAATTACATGCCCATATTTTAATTATTTAATTACTTAACTTATCTAAGATTCATGATTTTCTTACAAATCAAAGGTTTCCATGTTTTAGATTTCAATGTTAATGAAATTTATTGAGTAAAATATATAATTGAATAATTTAAGTGAGTCATGGATATTAAAATAAGGACTTGCGATTTGAGGGAAATAATTAATTCATGTAAATGAAATTTTTCAATCATTTTTCATGCATTGAAATTATGAAATTCAGGTGAATTGATTAGTTATTATTTCTTATTCCTTTATTGTTTGTATAATGTTATAATTTACATTCTAAAGACAATTTGTAGACTAAGTACTTCCTATTTTATGTTAAGCATATTTCTTGAGTGATCTTGAGACATGCCACCAGGTAGAACTTGCAATGAAAGGTTTCAAGCAATTGACTGTAAACAAATGTATTTTAAATGATAAAGGCATATTTTTAAAATACCTTATCTTTAATACCACTTATTAATTAATGCTTTTTTATTCCATAGATACCATGAATGACATTGTTAGGAATGAGCTATGTTTCATTCCATTTTTATCTATTCATACCCTACTCTTTGTATTTTCATGATATTTTAAAGTTGAAGTATGGGGGTGAAGTCATTTATGGTGGAAGGGATGATTTACATTGTAAGGAAAAGGTTTCGGGTGCTACTTTGGGTAATGAAAAGGTTTTTTTATTCACACATTTTACTTTCACTTTTTTCCTTCTTAAATTTATTTTTAAAAAATGTGGGTTGTGAATTATGAGTGTCAAAAATCAGAATCACCAGACCGATGATTTTTATCATATGTGGTTAGGTGGTAGATGTGAGACTCATTCTAAGAATAAATTTTGAAAAAGTAAAAAAAAAAGATGGAAAAATCACTTTAAAAAATAAAAAAGGGGTATAAAAGTATAGAAATTTTCAAGAAGGTTCACATCATTCATTATAATTTATTTTAAACATAACCCTTACTTTGAGTTTTGGGGGAAGTGTGAGTTATTACGTTTAAGGGTATAATATTATTACACTTTTAATTATGATATCTTTCTTTATACTTTAATAGATAAACCTCTTCTTTGATCCTTAATTTTAATATCAATTTTTACCAAACTTAAGCCTCAGAGTCATATGAACCTTGATTGAAAATCCTTCATAATTTTTTGTGCTTTATGTCTTTATAAAGTAGATAAAATAGTTTATTTACAATACTATGGATAAGGATCATGTTCTCATGATATGAGAATAACTCTACATGAATTTTATCATGAGTAATGAGAGAAAATATTCAATGGAAAGGTTAGTGATTATTTGGAATATTTAATAATAATGAATAAAGGAGATCGAATGGATGAAAGAATAAGTTAAATCATTTTCAAAAGGGGATAAGTAAAATGCTTGAGATGATTGTTTCTATGAAAATTTACAACTTAAATTTATATTTAATATGGATTATAAAAGTTTAATTTAACATTTATATTCAATTAATTTAATTGTTTTGAAATTTGACTAATGCTAGCATTGGTGACCTATGGAATTTGATGTTGAGATTTTATGCTTGAGGACAATCATAGTTTAAGTGTGGGGGGTTTTGAAACACTTAATTTCCATGCATGTTTTTAAAAAAAAATAATGGTTTTAAATAGATTTTTCATATAAATGCATGTGAAAGTAATTGTTTTATTAATTTATGGTAATTTATAATTATGAAAATAAAATTAATCGAAATTAATAAAAAAAATTGGAAATAAAAATTTTATATTTATCAGAATATATTATTGATAATTTTCTATGATTTGAAAATTTTTAGGAAAAAATAGGGCCAACCTAGATAGCCTTAAATTGTAAGGTCTATAAAGCTACCTATCGAGGCTGAGTAGGTCGGCTGGCCAAGCATGGCCCAAGGGAGATTCGGAAGAGCATCAGGAGTGATCCCCTAGAGTACTACAAGAAAATATGGTCCTACATCCCATGTGGACTAAGCGGTGCGGTCTAGTCCATTTGTGGGTGTGTGAATTTATCTAGAAACCCGCCCCAGTATAGGATTTTGAGATGGTTGCATCACAAGTTTCATTATAAACCATCATGGTTCACACCTTTTGTTTCTATGTGGGATGAATTCATGTGTAAACTATTCAAATTTTAACAAAAATGGTGCCGCTTTGCTAGATTTGAGTGACTCTAAAATCATACACCCTGAGCCACTGAAATCTGCTACTTACCATATGTGTTTAATGCCACTGTTATCGGCAACCACCTAAGAACTACCATGACCAGCCACTTTGAAGCTTGGGATTAATATATTTCTCCATGTAGAGTCATGTGATCACCCTTGATTATCATTGGGGCCTATTACGACCCTCATGAATCCATTTCAAGCTTCATCTAACCACTGTGAAGGCTAGATGATAGACGATCTCAATAAATCCCACTACCATACTTCTGAATCCCATAAAATCCACCTCCATGTTCCGTCCAACCAAGAAATATAGAAGGAGGAGTCCATGTGATCCAAAACCACTTCCCCATGTGGATTTATTCCATTCCAAATAGGACACACCTAAGATCCTATGGTGTATCTTTAAAGAACAATGGGTTCTCAGGGATTTCTACATGAATATGATATTCTTCCCATACTGAGACCTTCTCATTAATTTCTAATAAGATAAGACCCTCGACCACTACTGGGGGAGACTTCACATCCACCGTGAGGAGAATCCTCACAAAGGAGGCCAAAGATTTCCTTTTTCTTATATTTTTTATTTTTTATTTAATTTTCATTTTAGTTTTATTTGATAATGTAATTTATAATTATTTTCTTAATAAAA
Source organism: Viscum album (assembly GCA_963277665.1). NCBI lineage: Eukaryota > Viridiplantae > Streptophyta > Magnoliopsida > Santalales > Viscaceae > Viscum > Viscum album. Next base: position 1,696,438,550 of record OY728138.1, on the reverse strand, counting down.
TAATTCAAGTATTTTTTCTAAACCAATGTGTCACACCACTCTCTTATTCTATTCTCCTCCTCCTTATTCTTCTTTTATTCTATTTATATTTAAATTTTTAATTCTATTATTCTGTTTTTATTTTATTTTATGTGTTTATATTTTATTTTAATTTTTCTAATTTATTTTCATTTATTTATCTCTTTATCACTCTCTCTATATTATATGATTTTTACTTTATTTTTATTCTTATTTTTCTCTTCTCTCATTCCACCAACTGATCTCTTACCCAAAATAGTGAGTGGAAAACCTGACGCATTTCCTTGGAGAGGTTAGGTGTTCTTGAATTCTTTCTTAAAGTTTATTTTATGTCTCTAATAGATGTGAGTAGCATGCATGAGTGTGTAGATTTCCTACCATGACATGCAACTCAAATCTAGTTCTATGATTTTATTAAATCTCTTCCCTCCCTTATACTTGATACAATCTATTTATACATTGGAATTTATCCATTTAGTGGATGAAATGATACATGATGGAGCCAGGTACTGGGAGATTTCACACTCTCAGTTGAGGTTTTCCATTAACCTTGATTATAGGATGAGGTAAATTTTAAATTTATAAATTCATTATAGTTTTCAAAACACTAAATTAAAGGATATAAATTCATGTATAAGTTTTCATAATTGGATAATAAAACATTATTTATGAAATTAATGAATAATAATGATAGAATCCAAAACCAAACTCAAGACCAAGTGCTTTCTTTCTAATTACATTATCGTTAGCTTTACATGTTAGTATAAGTTTAAATTTTCATTCTGAATGTATTTTCATCATTTTAGAAAATAATAAAAAAATCCAAATTTATATTTCATTACATTCATAAATAATATTAAAACAAAAAAATTATATTTAGGTGAATTAGATTAAGTAGAAAAACTGAGAAGCAACTCAATTTAGATGACTCTTGTAAGACTCTATGCTAAATTAGGAAAATATTTTTTTTACCATGCCCTGTGATACATATGAATCATCCCCTAAACAAAAAATTCTTAAAATAAAGTTCAAGTTATTTATATATCCTTAAGGAAAAATTTTCCCTTTGAACTTACACAACCTATTGAGTTAATCATAGAACAACCAAACTAATTCCATATGCTGCTTGATATTAAAATAATACAACAGAAAATCCAATAACCCATAAATATTAAAGTAAAAAAATAGAAATAATGAAAAGAACTAAATAACTATGATTATAAAATAAAAAATGGATCGACACCAAGGTGGAAGTACTCCAGACTCTAAAACTAGACCAAATTTAATGCTCGACTCCAGACATCCATGAACAAAACCTCAAGAATCCCCACTAGGGAAATATGAAATCTTCCCCTTTCATGTATCATGTAATATAATGTCTATATATTCACCAAAGTAAAAATTAAAGGGGTGAGTAATCATGTCTAGAAGGAAAACACCTAGACTTCCCCAGAGAGTCAATAAAAAATAGGAATAATGTTATTACAATGTTTTATAAAATAGAAGGAAGCTTGTCAAAGTTGTTTCTAAAAAATAAAATTTCTATTTATAAAACACCAGGAAACATATCAAAAAATCTTAATAAAAATTCAGCTTCTTTTTTTAATAGAAATAAGCATATCATGTTAGTTCATCAAAGATAAAAAAATTTAAATATAATCCAAAAAACTTTCAAACCCACTTAGATTGCACATGTCGTGTTCTCATAAACACATACCCATGTATTCCGAATGAAAATCACTATACTCATGATCAGTGATCCATCCTTTTTCAATTCTTCACTTTCTGATATATCATTTTATACCTCTAGTCTAGATTAATCATGAATTTCATAATAATAAGGACCCATTTAATGGAATTATAAACACAAACCATGTCAATTGTTTTTCTAAGTTCTCACACACAAAAAATAATTTTTAATGAATACCCTAAAATAATTTTTCCAAACACATTGTGGGAATCACACATAGCCTAATATTTCAATATTAATTAGCAAGAAAAATTTATATAAGAGTTTTAGTATGAGTTTTTTATTCCAAATTGGAAGGTGTTCATTTATAAAAAAGTGAGACTTCATATTCTAAAAAATGTAGACTAAGGGAGAATAAACTTACCTTGAAAATATAAAACATGAATAATATTCACACAATCGCATATATATGGAATCATTCTTCTATTTCACTAATTAATGTAAAAGAAAAATTGATCAAAACATTTTTTATCCCATAATAAGTCCCATAAAAATATTTCTAGGGATCTTTTTAAGAGAAAACAAGTAGATATATATTAAAATGGCATAATTGATCCCTTAACTTTTATTTCCATGATCCAATGCTCGATGAATCATTGATAATGGTGTCTAGAAGTCAAATATCATCATATTTATCCAAGAGAATGCATGGTAGTCAAGATCTTATGTTAAGGAAATAAGAATGTGAGTTTTTGTTAGATTTTAAAGTTTAAAACCCAATTTTGTAATATATTATTGATTTATCAAGGTTTAGTCACACGGTTAGTCAAATCATGTGCTAACCGTGCAAACCACTGTTGTCTATAAATTTAATTATAGCATGGTTAGGCATGATATTCACAAACTATGAAACTCTGCACCATTAAAAAATCTCCAATTATTCCGATTAAGAAACACTAGTAGTAAAAACATTCTCTAAACATGTGCCCTCCAAGAACTCACAAATTCAGTCTTCTTCATTTTCGGGAGAAGTTTAATGGTTTCTCCTAACTATGTTCAAACCATAAACCCTTAAAATGCTTTAAAATAATCTATAACCATATATAAACTTCTTGAGAATTATCTCAACTATTGCATAATATAAAATATATAATATAATAGAGAATTATCTTAAATATGTAGTGTTACATTCTCCCCATTAGGATTATCATCCTCAGAAAGTTGGAGATTAGTGATTCCATTCAAGAGTTCTGACCATTTCTCTGATATGAATTGCTCTCATTCCCAAGTCACTTCTTGGATATAACCATGATACGATAAAACTCATACTAAATAAATAGTTCTCCCACATAAGTTCATTCCATGTCTATCCAAAATCCAAATTGGTTCACGGATAAATGCCTCATTAGGTTCTAGAGTAACATGATTCCAACTAATAACATGTATAAAATATGGTTGGTAAAACTTAAATTGAGATATATTGAAAATATTATAGAAAAAAAAATGAATCTTGGTGATAAATCCAATCAATATGCATCATTTTTGATCTGTTATGGTCTTGTATATTGAGGTGATAGTTTACCCTTATTTCCCAAATGAAAATGACCCTATCATAGTGAAACTTTCAAAAAAATTATAACCTACATCAAAATACAATGGGTGATAATGAATATCTCAATATTATTTCGGTTTGTTATGTATTGTATCCATCCACTTCTCGATCATCTGAATATTTTTTTTATTCTCTTAGAAAAGACTATATCCCATTAGTGAGGTTTCTCTCATTTTCACCCAACAAAGTGTTGAGAGATAACAATAATCATCCATTTCCTTTACCCAGTCCATATGAATCATGTGTTGATTACTATTATGATATTATAACTCCACTAAAGGCATATAATCTTCCCAAAAACCACCAAAGTCCATGAAACAATCTCTAATAATATCTTCCATGTTTGAATTATACTTCATAACTACCCATCTGTATGGTGATGATATATCGTTATCATGTTCAATTGGGTTCCCAAATACTATTTCATAGAGAAAAAAATGATAATTAAAAATATTATCTATACCAAAGATAATATATTCATGTACTCTAGGAAACTTAACTACTTCATTAATATTAAAATTTTATAGATCCTTTAATCTGTTAGACTATCAAATTAGGATAAATTTCTCCATGTTTTTTATTCAATCTATAAATACACAAATAACATCATGATTCAAAATTGTTCATGGTATACTTGTGACAAATTAATTTCACTTTTCTCCCATTTCCAAATAGGTATAACCATAGATTGCAGCATACCTGTTATATTTTTATATTCTTATTTTAACTATTGATAATTGATATATTTAGTGACATGATGCACAATCATTATATTATTAATTAACCACCAAAAAATGGAATTTCATTTCCTTTACATTATTCTTATTACCTTGGTGAAATGCCTATTTCGAATACTAATACACAAAAATAATTTTGTCCTAACAAGTTGGGGGTACCACAATTCCATTATAGAAATGGGATGATAAGATTGTATCCTCTAACCAGTTATTCATGGTCCCTCCAAAATTTTGGTTTGACTTAATAGTGGTGCAGTCATGATCTATTCATTAAGCCTCTTTGACTAAATCCATCAAATTAAGAACAAAAGTGACCAAGAAGAAAACTAAATTTTTATTCTGTTCTACACAGTCCAGATGCATGTTAGTAGTAACACTCATAAACTTGAAATGGTTTTAATATTCTCTAACCATCCAATTATAATAATCTCAACTCAAATAATCAACAACAAAATTTCTTTTTCTAGGTTTATATACCATGTTGTTGTCAAAAATATTGGGATACTCCACCAATTATTGTTACCTCAAGTTCAATTCTCTCTAAGAGAATATATATTTCATGCTTTTATGACTAATAAATACCATGAACTTTTAACCAAAGAGATAGTGGAACCATGTCTTTAAGGCATGATCCACTACAATAAATTCTAGGTCATATGTCAAATAATGCATTTCATTTGTTTTTAACTACCTAAATCCATAAGCAACAACATGGTCTTTATTAATAAGAACACAAACTAGTCCTGATCCAAATTCATCACAATGTACTACATAGACATAACCAGGTTCTGTAAATAAAAGGATATGTTATAATGTGAGATGATATTTATACTCATGAAAGGATTTATGACAATATTCATTCAACTTTAATGAAATACACTTCCTCTCTAATGAAGCCATAGGAGAAGAAATCCTTGATAAATCACAAACAAATAGATGATATTATCATATTAATATGAAAGATATTCATGTTTAGAAGATATTATAGGGTGGATCCTAAAAAATATATACTTCCATCTTTCCAAGGTCAACTGATATTTCTTTTTTCAAAATGACATGGCTGATAAAATAAAATTCTTATATCCAGAATTCACACTTATAAATTTTATAATATAGTTGGTGATCACGCAATTCACTCAAAACAATTTCCAAGTGATCCTCATCATCATTCCTTCTATGAGAGTAATACAAAATTATCATCAACAAATAACATGATAAAAAAGTCAAGATACCTATGGATGATACAGTTCATCAAGTCCATGAAAACTATAGGTGTATTTTTCAGAACAAAGGGAATGAAAACGCATTCATAATGACCATATCAACTATGAAATATTGTCTTTGAAATATCCTCTATCTTGAATATGATTTTATAGAATAAATTTCATAGATAAATATTATAAAACCACTTGGATTACTTCAATTGATCAAAAATATCATTGATTTGTGGAAGAAGATATTTATTCTTGATCATAACTTGATTTAGTTTGTGATAGTTGACACAAAATCAAACTGAACCATATATCTTCTTTAAAAATAGAACTGGAGTAGCCTAAAGTGATTTTCTTGGTCTAATAAAGACCTTACACTCTAATAATTATAGTTAGAACATTAATTACCACAAATTTTTTGATCCATTCTATATGAAGGATGTGATGCTTGACTTGTTTCCTGAGTAGATCAATAAAGAATTTTATTTACCATTTAGGAGCTAGCATTCATAACATGTTTAGAAATAAATCCAAGTATCAATCAACCATAACAGGAATATTTTTATTTCCATTTTCATATATATATCCATAATTCATTGATTCTAGCTTACTATAAAAGGTTTCATCTATTTCTAATAAAGTCCCTTCTATTACAACAATCATATCCAAATCCCTTTTGATTATATACAATGTTACATTAGTTGATGTGAAATTTAATTCTTGAGCATAAAAATCAGCATATATTTGAATGCCACTAACCATTCCATTCCAATTATTATTCCAGAAATATACATCTTTAATAACATAAAATCACATATAAACTTCACGGTGTGAATGGTAATGGTACATGTTGGGCACTTGAATCCTATAAATTTAAATTTATTGAGAAGTGACTTGTTTCTCATGATGTGATGTATCATCTCCACAAGAAAGATAAATAATTTAACCACACAAGAAGAGAGAAAAAATTAAATGCACTAGTATTAAACAAGACATTAATAAGGGTTGAGTTTAGATTAATGGTACCTCACACCATTGAAGGACCAGGTTTATCATCCAAGATATCCTTTTTATATCTATATGATTTTTCTTAGTTCCCATATAGTATTCCTTTCTCCCTTATTGTGATATTTTTTATACAACAGAGTGGTTCCTGGAGTCATATTGGTTCACCAAATTTTGATGGTTGGAACTATTTAGATGAGATCATCTTGATTGGTCATGGGTGATAAATGTCTCATTCTATCCATCTCATTATATTACTATTGAGGTCTAAGGATATATTTCTTAAGGTTCTATATTTTTTTCATTTGTAACATTCTCATGGTGGTTCTATACACTCTTTTTTTGTTGAATGGAGCCACATTGAAAGTAACCTGGTACATTTCTATGAAGTAGTGGATATGTGAATAATCCTATAGATTGATTATCTACTACCCTTATACCCTTGGAATATCTCTCTCTTTTCCAAATATTCTCTACACTAGATTTCTCACCTATATTTAGATATAAAATAGTTTCCCCTCCACTATTATTGCTTAGATGATCACTCTCTCCCACTAGTTCCATACACACCATCTCTGTATAATTCATAATAACAACATAACTAAATTGGTGTTAATATCATGTCATATAAATCCCTTGAATATTTTAAACTTTATAATTTCACAAACTACTACTTCCAATGTGAAATTAACCAGGTGCGTGAAACAAGAAACATATTCAATCACTATCATATTTCCTTAGTTCATCTAGAATAAGTTTGTCATCTTCTCTTATTGGAAGGTGTGTGGATTAAAATTATTATTTAAAATCTCCTCAACCCTTCCCAAGTAAGTCTTTGATATATATTATCTTGAATAGTTAAATCCCATCATTATAGTGGAAGGTATTAAAAAATGTACATCACTAGATTAAAACTAATCTTAGCTAGGGTTTCAAGGAAATTGAATATTTTTCTCATTCCACCCATCCATAATTCCACATATTGAGGTCTTAAATCACCCTAAAACATTTATGGATTCTACTTCTATAATTTAAATGAGTGATACATGTGATGTGGTTCCTCAATTTGAGGTCCCCTATTGATAGTCTGAAATACTTTCATGAAACTCTCAACTAGATTTTGGTTAACCTATGGTTCATTTGGAACCACATTCTCTACTACACTCTATTATTGGTTTCTAATTCTCATCACTAGTGGAATTTATGTTCTATAAACATAAAAAACAATTAAATATTTTATCACATCTCTATTCAGTGATATAACATATATCATATCATAAAAAATCAAGACATAACAATAAAAAAATCAAAGAATCATGTGAGAATGTTGTGATAGTGGGAAGTATCTTAACTAATGTATGATTCCAAATTCTCATTATCTAAACCCACAATGATGAGATAATGACATGCTTAGAAGTTTTTTAGAATAGTTTTTGTACATGGACCACCTTGGTAACATGAAGTTAAACATAAAGTAGTTGTCTTCAAATTTTTTGGGCTATAAATTTAAAGCCCCAACATGTCCAATCTCTTTGATAACATCCCGACTAATGGATCAACCAAAATTGATACCATTTATAAAAACCTAAAACTAAAAAAATTCTTGGAAGGAGTCGTGGTTCCAATAACCTTAGGTGACATCACATAGACACCCATGGATGACAATGAATTCCAAGGGATTACTAAATAATTGGGGGATGATTTTCAATTAAAACGTACATATAATTTCAAGAAAATCACAAAAAAACCCAACCAATACTATATGATGTGTGATATGTAAACAATACAACTATATTTTGATAACTAAACAATTTTAAAGTTACAAAAAAAATAATGAAAATAACTAAATAATTAATACTGAAAAATAAATAAAGACTTGGGAAACAAGGAGGAACCTCTCAAGACTCTATGACATGACCAACTCTAAATATCTAAATCTAGAAATACACAAACACAAACTCAATAATATGCACTAGATAAATATGAAATCTTTCTAATTCTTATTTCATGGTAAATAGAATCTGCATAGACACCATAGGGCATGTGTAGAGGGTGTGTAATAATACCCAGTAGGAAAACCCCTAAACATCCTCATATATTCCACTAAGACAAGAATCAATTTATCTCAACATTTTATAAAATAGAAGCAATAATATTAAAATAATTTATCAAAAATATAGTTTCTTCTTATAAAATAGTAGGAAATATATCAACGCGGTTTTTCAAAAATAAATTTTCCTTTTATCAGACAATAATAAGTATATGAAAGAATCATATTAAATATATATTTTCTTAAATAACATACATAAAAAATTTAAACCAAATTAGCATCCACAAATCAGGTTCTTTCACACACACACACCAATACATGTTGAATGAAAATCTATATTCTCATAATTCGTGATCCATCCTTCACCAAGTCATCACTTGGTGATATATACTCTTGTAGCACAAGTCTGGTATTAAGATCTAAGTTCATATGAAAAATCCTTTGAATAATAAAAATATGAACACATTCCACATCCATGATTTGTTTTTCAATTAATCACACCAAAAACCCATTTTTTATGGAAAACCATTAAATAATTTTGTCGAACATGTTGTGGGAATAACCCATAACAAAAAGTTTTAAGATTAATCACCAAGATAAATTTCTATAAAATCTTCAACATTAGTTTTTGTTTCTAAAGAGAAAATATTTAATTTAGAAATAAGAGATCCTTCACATTCTTAAAAAAGTTGAGTAATGGAGAATAAACCTATGTCAAAATCTTCTAAAAAAAGAGCTTCATATGATTTCATAGATCTAGAAAATTTATTTTTTTTTCTATAATGAATGAAAAATATTTAATAAAAAAATTCAAATATCCCAGATCCATCCATAAAAATCAATATAGGGTCTCATTAAAGATAAAATGAGCATACCTAAATTAAAAAGGAATAAAATAAACTTTACCTTTTGTTTCAATAATCCATCACTTGAAGAATTGTCATGAATGGAGTCGATAAGTTAAAGATGATCATAAATCACCTATAAGAAGTATAAGAGTCAAGATCACAATTCATGTAATAGAGAATGAGGGTTTTCAACTGAGTTCAATGTTTTAGAATCACATTTAAAAATAGATTAATGATGTCACATGGTTTGGAAAATCATGTTCCAACCATGAAAATAAACACCATAAAATAATTTATATGTCATATGGTTAGACCCATATAGTTAGTCAAACTGTGTGATAACCATGAGAATTCACACTATACAGAAACCTCTAATTCACATGGTTAGGATGAATAGTTAGGAAATATGTGAGCCTACCTAGACCACAAAAATTCACCCTGCACAATTTCCGAGAGAAGTTGTACGATTTCCCCTAACTGTGATCAAACCACAAACCCATAAAAATAGTTTGAATATAATCCAAAACCATCTAGAAACTTCCTAATGAATATAAAAATAATTTTATAACATAAAATATTGAATATAATAACAAATAACCTCAAATTGAGGTTGTTACATGTCCTTACTAGGAACCCCTCATGGGCCTTCAATGAAGATGAGGGAGACCCCTTAGGGCTTCCTCAAATAGGCTCTAGGTTGGAAACTAGAATTGAGTTTATAAAACATAAAATGGGAGGCATTAACTTCATATAAACCAAAAATACATTAAAACCTATATATTAACACTGATAATAATAAACATGATCCAAAATTCTAACACTCCGAGTTTTTGGGAACTTTTTTTTGAATAAATTAATTTTCATTGATGTCTTACATTGCACTAAATCAAAAATTACTTTCACACGGCACAAACTCTTCTTGATCTACATTCCACTCGGACTTGGCTTATGTTACACACTATATCTAGTTTCCATGAAACATCATTTTATTAATATAATTATTTAAATAAGATAGTTATGAACCAACTGTTAAACTTAGTAATATGAATAGTAATAACTACTTTTAAAATAATATTTATAATTTTATTATATAAATAAATCATATTGATAATGAAAAACATGTTATTTTGGTAAATTCTTTATGTGTTTAAAAAAACTATTTTCTCAAATAAATTACTTTTCATGTCCTTCTATGAAAAAATAATAAAATTAATTTTAGACACTTGAAGAAATTTAATTTGATAAAATAAACTTCATTTTTAATTTGTAATTTTGATATTATCTTAGGTTCAATTTGTAGTATTTTTTGAGAAGTTTCGTCTTTTTAAATAGTGAAAAATATAGCATTGTAGTTAAAAATTGTGCTTTACATTTAAATAATTATTAAACTTTAAATTTATTTTTAAAGTCATAATAAATCAACTGTACATATATTAATATAATTTAGTTCATTGGAATTATTTTTATATTGAAATTATATATAAAAAAACTTATTAAACAATGAACGTTCTTTATACCCGTCTTCTCACCACAGCTGCGGGATTAGCATTAAACTTAATTTTTCCACTTCTGTTGAATGAATTTTGAAAAACAAACATACATGATTATAATAAATATTATATTTATAGTCTAATTTAATTGAATTTTTTTTAATATTATGAATAGTAACTTTAGAAAACTTTTATTTACTACGGTTAAGGGTAAATCAGGTAATTAAAAGTATAAATAATATTATAATATTATAAAATTACCCTATCACTTGTCCTAATTTTATTGGATGAGTGAGTTTCAAACAAAATAATCCTTATCATGAAATTATAACTTTTTTAATCCACTTAGGTAATAATATGACATTTATTATATTTTATTTAAAGATAAGTTAAAAATGTCATACTCATATTTTTAATAACTATATAATATTTAATATATGGTTATACAGAAAATAAATTTAACTATAAATAGTAATTTTAAATCTAATAAATTTAAATTCATATTGATAATTTATTTATAATTTTTAGATAATAAATAATTTAATTTATAGCTTTCACAATGATGGTGCATTACTTGTTTAATTAAAGGAAATATCAGATAAATGATACTAAAAATATTAAAATAAATATAATGTGACATAATTAATGACATAAAAGAATTTTATAAATAAATTTGACATATTAGTGAGATATTATAAGTGTTGTTTTGAATTTATCATGTTAATATGATATTTTTTAAAAGACAAATAATTAATAGTATCAAAATTGACATAAATGCTACTTTAAAAGAAAAAATAATTTATTAAATGATATAAAATTCATAAAAATATATAATTTGGAAAAATATATTTAATAAGGTTAAAAGTTTCATCTATGATACATTTGGGGTTCTTTTTTCATTTTATAATAATTATATTAACCTTATAGAGTAAAAAATAGAGTTGTCATGGTAAAAGTTAAAGGGTGTAACTAAGGGTTAAATAAAAAAGATAAGTTTAATTTTGTGACCTAAACATATATAAAAACATTTTTTGGAGATTATTTATACCCATAATCATCTTAAATTATAAATAACTCACTTTGGAGCTATTTTGAATTGGAAATAAATTTATATTAATTTAATGTTTTGAGAGTTTCCAGGAGTTCCCCCCCCCCCTCTCTTATAAAAAGGCACATCCTTTCTCACTTACTCACACCACATTGAGAATTATATCTCAATAAAAATATGACCATTTCTCATAATAACATCTTTATCCACTTTCTATAGGTGTTTTGCCTCTCAAAATACCAACTCTTGTGTCCCTATTAGAAGATCTAGAGGGAGCTCGTCAAAGAAGAGGTAATCTTCTTTACCAACTCTCTCAAGAGTATTTATTCTTATACTTCCTCTGCATGTGTTGTTCCATTATAAATTAATAAATCCAGTGTAACCTATATTATTATATGTTATTATTATTATGTAACAACCATATTTCAACTTTTATCCATCATATGAAAAAAAATCACCACAGGTTCGTGCGTACGACCCACCGTCTCCACGTGTGGTCTAATATGTTTTTCATCAACACATTACTTAGATGGGTATAATGAGGTAAACAATGAATATATATTATAATTATAACATTATATTAATTATGGAATAAAATATATACCATCAACTCTCATAACATTTCATAATTAAGGGAATTATAGTGTCACTCATTCGTATATATGGTTTGTCGTCTCCATGACGTGATGTGATTCATTCTCCATGATCACAAGTAAATAATGATTATCTAAATGTATATAATTCATAAATATATTATTTATTACCTTAATATTATTATTCAAATTACATAACTATATTCTATTCACATAAAGTTGGACTTATACGACAAAACATGCATAAGAAAAGAAAGCAGTTAACACCCAAAAGAAGAGTAATAATGAAATATTTGTTGACAAATGGGTGATCTTATGATCATATGTGATATCATATGAAAATGGTTCTATAATAAGTTAATAATATTATTTAATCCATTATATAGTATTTCATATATGTATGAAAGAATTCATACCTAAGTTAAGGGTTAATTTCACAATCTTATTATTATTTGAGATAGTTTATATATAAGTATCAGTAGGAGAATATTTATCTTCCATGTCCATGTTTCTTAAAAATGTTTTCCTAAATATTTTTACCATTATTATACAATGATTTAAATTTATTTTTACCTATGTTTGAAATGAATCTTTTTTCATATTCCTAATCGGTTAATTTTTGACTTTTTCAGAAAAAGTATGAGAAAAATGTTTCTTTTTAACTTATATAGCATGAATGGATTTTTATTATTTCATGGAGTCATATTTCCTTGAGGATTAAATTATAAGTTTTAAAGATTATTTTTAATGAAAATGTTTTATTTTAATATTTCATGGAATTTTAATAAAAGAAAACATATTCAAAAAAAGGAAGGATATTTTCCTCAAGAATATTTTTAAAATATTTTTCCAAATTATTTCCTATATAAGATGACATCCATTGGTGTTACTCATGAATTTCTGTTAAATGATCCAAAGAATCCATCATATTATTTCTTTAAATGGTTTATGTTATATGGCATGATTTGTATGAAATATTTTTATATTTCATGGGTTATATGCTTATGAAACCCACTTATTTTCATGGGATATTCTTTGATGAAATGATTATGAAACCTATCTCTTTTCCACAAGTTATGATATGATTACATTTTTATGATACCCATTTCATTTCATGGGTTATGACATAATTTTTTATGATCTTTTGGCACATGTATGTATGATTTCATTATGAGATGGGTGAGACCTATATCTCCCTCCAATGCATTGGGTAAAGATTTATATCTAATGAGATATACATAAAGGAATTTATCCACTAAGATGGTCATGGTAGTGAACCATGAATACCAAGATGGTGTGGGAAGTGAATACTTACTACCAATATTTCATTGTCATGGATTCCTTTACTACTATGGAAATCATTATTATATGCTTATGTGTTTTCTACAGTTCCATGTTTTATTTCTATGTGATGATTTCATGGCTCATGTTATTTATTTTCTTTATGATTCGTGTCTTATGAACTGCCAATCTCTATTCCATGATTCCTATTTATAACCTTTGATATGTAGGGTATGATCTTATATTTTCATTATCATGATCTCAAACCCTTATCCTCATGATTATATTTACATATTTCCCTTGTTTACCCTTACTAGTCATATAAGATCACCCATTTTTATATTTACTTTCACCCAGGTTATGAAGATATGTATTATGATTGATGTTCCTAAGAAAGGTGATAGTCAATAAGAACCCAATGGGAGATAATGTAGCTCACTTAGGTATCAGTTTTTATGTTTCCATATTTCCAAAGGCACTAGACTAGTATGGTATTTGACCATTTTTTGTGTAATGTTTTAAGTATTCCACCAAAGTAATGTAATATTAATGTATGCAAAGTGAGGTTCACTATAAAAATAATATCAAAATGCATGAATAATTTCAAAAAAATGAAAATCCCAAAAATAATACCAATAACACTCATAGGTTAGAACTTTACTGCAAAAACCAAGATCCAAGCTAGTACTATCCAACTCAGTCACAAAACTCACCCTAAAAACCTATTGAAAAGTTTATATATATATATATATATCATGGTGAGTATTTAATGCATACATCATAGGACCAACCTAAAAAAATATTGTGAAAAATATGGAAAGACCATAGTAATGTATTAGTGAATATACAAAAGAACCAACAAGATCCATTCTTTTCAACTTACACCAAACCTCACTAAGACTCACTCACCAAATATCACATCTAATAATAATAAAATATTAATGAATAATATAATAAGGTTCCACTTAACTATAACACCCCCAAGATATTATGGTATATATATTTTTAAATTTAATTTCTTCGACAGCATAGGTTTCACACAACACCAAGCTTAAACCGACAATGATATACAATTAAATATCATTATTTTATAATTATCATTATAACATAGATGTTAAATCAGTTATAATGAATAGTATTAATAAAATTATGAAATTTATATATTATATATTTAATCAAAAAAAATTACATTCATCTGAATTGTAACGCCATGACCCGAGTTACCCAGAGTTGGTGCATTATTACATAACATTGGCATGATCACAAAATATAAATTCTCGAAAGACCGATTAGTTTAGTATCCTTGGAAACAATAGATACATTCATAAGTCTTACATTACATGATAAAGTGAAAAACTAAAACAACATAGTCTCCATCGTCCACACTCATATCCCCTCATACAATCCTTATAGGTCAGTCATAAAATACTTCTTCACATCTTGGGAAAAATAAAACATAGAAAGGGGTGAGCTCAAATGCTTAGTAAGGATAACAATATAGTGGAAACATTCATAAATAAGAATAAAAATTTAAGGTAATGTATAACTAAAAAAACACTTTTAAACTTGAACTTTAGAATAATATTGAAAAAATAAAATTAAATAATTCCATTTACTTATTCACATAGATATTCTACTAGTCGAATAATCATATGCAATATCAATAACCACTTTCATAATGATGGAATGCATAATGCTGTACTTTCATAACCACATAGTTAAGGCATTGTTCCAAGACTACAAATAAGATTTTGTCAAATCCTTGTGCCAAGACACTAGTTTTTCTCATGAGACCTACCAATGCATCGAGGAGCTATAGCGGGCTCCACCCATCACTTACTAAGTCCAATGCATTCCTCATATGAACAGGATTAAACATAACATAAACATTCGTATTAAAACTAGCATACTAAATGTCAATACTTTATCCATAAACCATTACTAGTATAAAAATAAAACATCCAGAGTCAAACATATCCCAAAACCTTCAATACAATATGGACGTTTTTATCATAATAAATCAACTTTAAATAAGCTTAAAATCCATCAAAGGATGTTGACATAGATGAAATAAAAACTTATTTGAGAGAAATATCTCTTTTTAGAAATCATTTAAAAGTCACATAATTATAAAATAAAACATTTACTTTAAAAATATTCTTATAATCTTGTAAGGGAAGCTTCGACGATTTTATAATGGCGGAAAATACCCGCACCCGTCGTATAAGTTAAAAAACATTCTTACCTTAATTTTGTTGAAAAGGTTAAAAGTACCTTGTTTGGAAAACGACAGAAATATTACATTCAAACAATTTTATAAAAATTAAAACAAAGGTATAAATGAATTTAAACCATAGTCTAGTAAACAGTAATAATTTTTTGGAATAAATTTTTAAGAAACATGGATGTGGATGATAAAGAGGTCACACAAGATAATTACGTATAAACAGCCTCGGATAATGAAGAGATTGTGAAATTAACCCTTAACTTGTAATTTTCCTTGGTCGAGGGTAGGTTAACCTCATCTATAATGGTTAAATAAATGTTATTAAATTATAAAGGAATCATATACATTAATATAATATCATATATGATCTTTTAATATTGCTTTGTTAATAATATCTTAGTATTATCGACGTTTTGGGTGTTAACTGATTCATTTTCCTTTATATGCTTTGATGCGTAAGTAAAGTTTGTTATGGATATGATGTAACTTATTCATATTCATAATGATATTAAGTATTTAAATATTATTTTTAATCATCTAATGAAAATTTCTCTTTAATGGATATGATGGGGAATGAACCTCATCGCGTTCGTGGAGACGATAATCTGTACATACGCACGAGCGACAATATCATTCTTTTGACATAAAAATAATATATAATTGGATGATATATCATATATAATGAATTATTATAATTTTATATTTATTATTTACATAAATTACACATCATTATTATACCCATCCAAATAATAATGTATTGAATAACAATTACACCACGACGTGGAGACTATAATCCATAAGTACGCACGTATGGTGACATGTCATTCAAAGGATGGATAGAATAATGAATTTGATTGTACCATATTTATAATAACATCAGAGTATATAGAATATACTGTAGTTACTTTTTTATAATGTAAACAACAAATAAAAAGGAAGTGGAAGAAGAAAGGAACTTGAAAGATGTGGTGAGATATTTACCTCTTCTTAGGGTTCTTCCTTTTGATTTGATCAAAAGTACTAATTAAGTTGGATTTCTAACTAAATTAAGGACTCTAGGATTCAGGGAGGATAGTTGAGAGAGTATTTTGGTAGAGTTTTGCCGAGCCAAAAGGATTTGAAGGTGTGAATTAGAGAGAAGGGGGAGTTCCCTTTTATAAGAGGGGTGAGGGGAACCTTAGGAAAAGCTAGAAATATTATTTTATAATAAAATAATTTTCAGTTTCTAATGGCTTAAAAATGGATTATGTAAAGTATAATGTTGGGATAGATCAAAAAACACTCAAAAAATAGGTTTTAAAAAGGTTTTGGTCACTATATTAGCTTTATCTTTTAGATTTAACTCTTAGTTAAATAATTTGACATTTACCATGTCTCTTTTTACTTTTATATTATATTGTTAATAAACTAACTATATACTTCCAAGAGAACCCAAATTGGTTCATTAATGATACACCTATCATTATATAAGTATTTTGGCCAAACCTTATTTTTTAGTAATAGAATATCAATTAATAATGTTATATTTGTTTTAAAAACTCTTTTATGTCAATTTTGACAGTATTTTGTTTTTTGTTTTTTTTAATTCATAATAGAATTATTACTTCTAAAAAATTCATCTAACCAACCCTAACATGTCATATTAACCTAGAAAATTATTGGAATTCGTAAAAAGTATAAAATTACATTTATTCTGATATTTATAATATCAATTATTTTAATATTTCATTAATTGGGTAATTATTGCATCATCATTGTGTCATAAATAAATTAAATTATTTAATGTCTAAAAAATATAAATAAAATACCATTATGTATTAAATATTGTTAGATTTCAAATGAATATTTATATTCAAATTTATCTTATCTATAACCCTATATTAAAAATGTTTTAGTTATTAAACATTGATTTTAACTCTTTTAAGTCTTCTTTAAATAAAATAATAATAAGTGTCCTAATCTTACCCAAGTGGACCTAAAGGGTCATATTTTATTCCAAAGGTTGTTTTTGTTCGAATTACACTTATCCAAGAGAATTAGGACTTGTGTTAGGGTAATAATAATATCATTTTTACCCTTAGTTACCCTATTTACTTTTAACCGTTTTAAATAAAAGAAAAAAAGTTATTATTCACCAAAAAAATATTTTCATCTCATTGAACCACATTTTACTTACTGATATCAACTGTGTCTCTCGGATTTTTGAAATTCCACTCACAGATGCGGTAAAATTAAGTTTTATGGGAATTTGCAAATTATCCTAGGAGGTGGGTAAAAGACGGTGAAAAGTTTAATAAAATTTTTATATATCTAAAATTATTATAAACTGACTCCAACGAATTAAATTGAACTTATATAGGTATTATGTATTTATTTTGACCTAAAATAAATTTAAATAAAATAAATAGTTATTTAAATAGAAATTTGGTTATAAACTATAACTCAGTGTTTTTCACTATTCATAAAAAATTGAAAGTCTTCAGAAAAATACCCAAAATTCACCCTAAGCTAATTTCGATATTCCGAATCCAAAAATGAAGTCCATTTTGAAAGATAAAATTTATAAAATTTTAAAAAGTGGGTATTACTATTCATAACGGCTAGTTTGGTTGGTTTTGGTGTGTTAGAACTCGAAGTTACGTACAACACACGCTACTGTATTATTCAAAGAGAAGCGTACCGTGGAAGCTTGGGGTGTTACATTATCCATTACTTTAAATAATTTCTTCCTAAAAATTTCTAGAATATTACTACATAAAAATACTTGTTTGGTTCTTCGTCATAAGTTCCTTGGGTTCCCACATTGCCTCTTCCATCTTATGGTTTCTCCAAAGAACTTTTACTAGACGAGTCATCCAGTTTCTCAGCACTTGTTCTCTTGTATCAAGAACCTTGATAGGCTCTTTGTAATAAGAAAGATCGGATTCCAATTATAATTTCTCATAGGAGAGTACATGCATTGGTTCAGGCTTGTATTTTCTCAACAGTGATATGTGGAATACATCGTGAACATTGGAGAGACTTGGAGATATTGCCTAACGGTAAGCTACAACCCCAATTCGTTCTATAATTTCAAAAGGTACGATGTACCTAGGACTCAATCTACCCGTCTTACCGAAATGTATAACACCCTTCCATGGAGATACCTTCAAGAAAACATGATATCCTACCAGAAATTCCAAATCATTCCTTCGGTTATCGGCAAAGCTCTTATGCCTACTTTGATCTGCTTTGATGTGGGTTTGGATTACCTTCACATTTTGCATCATTTCCTCAACAAGTTCTGGGCCTACAAGTTTTCTTTCACCAACATCATCCCAAAATGTTTGTGTGGGACATCACTTTCCATATAATGCTTCATATGGTGCCATCGGAATACTTGAATGGAAGCTATTGTTATATGAAAATTCTAACAGAGGTAAATATTGATCCCACATACCTTGAAAGTCAAGAGAGCATGATCCCAACATGTCTTCTGTGGTTTGAATAGTCTGTTTTGATTGTCCATCAGTTTGGGGGTGGTAGGAAGTGCTCAAAGGAAGCTCAGTATCCATGGATTTCTGAAGACTTTTCCAGAATCTTGAAGTAAAACAGGGATCAAGATCAGAAACAATCGATAGGGGTACTCCATGAAGTCTCACAACTTCATTAATATATAGTCTTGTTAGACGTTCAAGTGGTAGATCTTCTCTTATATCAAGAAGATGTGCTGACTTGGTAAGACGATCAACAATGAACCATATTACATCATTACTTCTAGGAGTCTTTGGTAGTCCCATGACAAAGTTCATCGTCATATTATCCCATTTCCACCCAGGTATGGGAAGAGGTTGCAAGACTCCTCTAGGCTATTGCCTTCCAGATTTCACTTGTTGACAAACCATACATCTTGACACAAAATCAGCAATATCCCTCTTCATGTTGTCCAACCAAAAATGTTCCTTCAAATATCTATACATTTTGGTGCTCCCAGGGTGTATAGAGAAATTGGAACTATGAGAATCATCCAACAATTCTCTTTTTAGATCAGGTATATTGGGAACACAAAGTCTCTTCCCAAATTTCAAAATTCCATCTTCATATACGAAGTCACTCAATCTCCCATCATTCACAGCTTTAATATTATTTTGAAACTCCTCATCATCAAAATAAGAACTTTTTGTTCTTTCTAGTAAATATGGTTTGGCAACTATTTTAAAAAGTATTCATGTTTCACCTTCCATGGTGATTCCCATATCCATCTTTAATATATCCATGAAAATAGTATCCCTTTCAACTCTCATCTTGTTCAAAACTCCATGATCATTTCTACTCAAATCATCTACCACCTTATTTTCCTTCCCCAGGTGGTAGTGTATCGTGAAATCATAATCCTTGAGTAGTTCAAGCCATCTCCTTTTCCACATGTTGAGTTCTATCTGTGAGAAAATATACTTCAAACTCTTGTGATTAGTATAAATATCACATTTTTCACCATAGAGATAGTGTCTACAACTCTTCAAATAAAATATTATAGCTTCTAACTCAATATCATGAGTATGATAGTTTTTCTCAAGAATTTTTAGCTGTCATGATGCATAGGCAATAACCCTATCATTCTGCATAAGGACACAACCAAGTCCTTTCTTCGATGCATCACTATAAATAACGAACCCATCATTACCTGATGGTAGAGTTATTATAGGAACATTGACTAATATTCTATTCAGTTCTTCAAAACATTCTTCACACTCTTTTTTCCAAACAAATTTAACCTATTTTCATGTGAGATTTGTTAATGGGTTAGCCCATTGGGGAAAATTCTGGACGAAATGTCGATAATAACCTACTAAACCAAAAATATTATGTACCTCAGTTATACTTGTCGGTGCAGGCCATTCTTGGATTGCCTTGGTCTGTGAATGATCAACAGAGATTCCATCTTTAGAGATAATATGGCCAAAAAAAGAAATATCCTGAAGCTAAAATTCACACTTGCTAAACTTCCCATATAATTCATGTCTTCTAAGAGTCTTCAAGATAATGCGCAAGTTATTTTCATGATCATAGTAGATTTTTTATTATACCTAGATATCATCAATAAATACCACTACAAAATCATTGATATATTCCTTGAAAACTCTGTTCATTAGATCCATGAAGACAGAGGGTGCATTATTCAATCCAAAAGGCATTACTGTAAACTCGTAATGCCTGTACCTGGTTTGAAATGTTGTCTTCGGAATATTTTTATTCTTCACACACAACAGATGGTATCCATATCAAAGTTCATTCTTTGAAAAGTATTGATCTCTATGCAGTTGGTCAAATAAATCATCAATGCGAGGTAGAGGATACTTGTTCTTTATTGTTATAGCATTCATCTCCATGTAGTCGATACATAACCTCATAGATCCATCTTTCTTCTTAAGAAAAATTTCAGGGGATCCCCATGGAGAAACACTAGGGTGAATAAATCCCTTGTTACTAAATTCCTATAGTTGTTTCTCTAGTTTCACTAATTCCACAGTTTACATTCTATAAGGGGTCTTTGATTTGGGCCTTGATCCAGAAATTAAATCAATGGAAAACTCAATTTCGCATTCTAGAGGATTTCCAGGTAAATCTTTTGGAAACACATCAACATATTCTTTCATAATAGGTACATCCTCTTTTTAAACATTACTTTCCTCACCCATAGTTATTTCATTATATTCCTCCCCAATAATTGAATTTAGTTGAGCTACTGGGGTGGATCTAGATAAGAATTAGGTGGTGATGCTTCTGCTCTAAAGATAAGGTGTTCTTTATCATCAACATAAAAAATCGTAACCTTCTTCTTCTTACAATAAATATTCGCATCATGGTCCGAAATCCAATCCATATTGAGGATTATATCCAATTCAATCATAGGTATGACGATGAGATCAGTAGATAAAGAACATTAATATGCTCTAATGGGAACTGATTCACAAAACTTTGTTGCGATGATACTTCCCTTAGGTTTTTTGACAAACAACTCCCTTGTTAAGTCAAATTAAAAATATCTAATGTTCTTAGCAAACTGGGAAGATATGAAATAATGCGATGATCCAGAATAAAATAAATCATTTTCTAAACTTGAGGAAACAATTAAATTACCTACCACCACACCTTTCGGAGCTTCAACCTTAGTAGTAGTGATAGAATAAGCTTGGCCTTGATCCCTTGGACTTTTCTGAGGTAAGTTCCCCTAACTCTTAGGACATTCATTTTCATAATGTCCCATCTCCCTGAAATTGTAGCATTGAACATCAGTAGCTTCTTTCTACCCCTTACAATCACAAGCTTGGTGGCCTTTTTCACCACACTTGTAACAGACTCTCATTCCCTTCAAGCAAGTACTGAGGTGTTTCTTCCCACATGTACTACATGATGGATATTCAAATTTTCCCTTCTTCCCCTTATTTTCATTTCCAAAGTGATCAGTAGATCTCTTCTTCTCTTTCTTTGCTTTAAAGTCTTAAGACTTAGAGAATTCTTTTTCTATCTTGATAGAACATGAGACTATATCTTCGTATGATGAGAAGGATTGTGATACTAATTCTCGATGGAGAAATGGTTTTAACCCATCAAAGAAATAATCAATCTTAATTCTTAAGTTACGTATATAATCTGCAGCATGCCTCGCTAACCTTGTAAAGTCAGCTTCATACTTTGCGACATTCTTATCCTCCTTTTTCCTCAGACTCATAAATAGTCTTTCCATATCTGCTCGATGGCCACGAAGAAAGTATTTTTTGAATAAAAGCTCTTTAAACTCCTTACATTCCATATTTGATACATCATCATATTCCTTTGTGTTTTGAATCAATGACTACAATTGATCATCATCTCCTGTGAGGTGGTAAACTGCCCTGACAACTTTTTCCCTTTCACTACTCCCTAAGGCATGGAATACTTTGTCTAAAGTATTTATCCATTGCTCAGCTACTAATGGATTTGTAATCCCATTGAACGTTGGTGGTTATTGCCTCATGAAGCGATCTAACATTGATCCTCCACACTGTGGATCAGGGTGCGCCATACGGGTAAGGTTATTATTCATAACCTGAGTGAGTTGTCCAAATATATTGATAATATGATCAGCACCAGTTGTATCACCATCTCCACTATAATTATGTTGATCAGGAGGGAAATCCATACATGGAGTACGTGCATTGATACGGTTTCCATTCCTTACACTAGGCTCCATTTCTAAAGAATGGCATAAACTAGATTAGTTTATGAATCGCAATACATAAATCTAAACTTGTAAAACACTTTACATAAATTGAAAAGTTTATGGATATAATCCATAATCATGAAATGTTTTTCATTTAGTAAGTATATACTCATAAACCATTCATAATGTTTTGTAAATAAAATGATAATTATCCTAACCATATCCCCCGGGAGTGTCGTAACCAAGAGTGCAGTAAGGCCCGTTGTCGTGCACCAGTTCCCATTTAAGTCTATCTCAAAGTAGTGGTTTTTGGTTTTACCCCTAGGTACATCTATGCCAGAGCCACCTCTACCTGCTTGTATCCATACAGGGATGTATTTTCTTGGAAAACTCACAGAATCTCTACAATGCCAAAATTCTAGGAAGTTCTTCTATACTAATCCTTAAAGTCTATCTTAGGGTAATGTGCTCTAATAAGAGTTCATCTAAATCTAGCTTCCAAGGTTTGTACTAAAATTTCTCTGATACCAACTGTAATGCCCTAACCATAATTTCCCAGAGTTAGTGCATTATTACATAACGTTGTCAAGATCACAAAAGATCAAGTCTCGAAAGACCGATTAGTTTAGTAGCCTTAGAAACACTAGATACATTCATAAGTCTTACATTACATGATAAAGTGAAAAACTACAACAACATAGTCTCCATATTCCACACTAATATCCCCTTATACTATCCCTACGGGTCAGTCATAAAATACTTCTTCACATTCTGGGAAAAATAAAACATATAAAGGGGTGAGCTCAGATGCTCAGTAAGGATAACAATATAGCATAAACTTTCATAAATAAGCATAAACATTTAAGGTAATGTATAACTAAAACAAAAGCCTTTTAAACTTCAACTTCAGCATAATATGGAAAATATAAAATGAAATAATTTCATTTACTAATTCACATGGATATTCTACTAGTCGAATAATCACATGCAATATCAATAACCACTTTCATAATGATGGAATGCATAATGCCAGACATTGATAACCACATAGTCAAGGCCTTGTGCTAAGACTACAAATAATATTTTGTCAAGGCCTTGTGCAAAGACACTAGTTTGTCTCATGAGACCTACCGATTCATCGAGGAGCTATATCGGGCTCCACCCATCACTTATCAAGTCCAATGTATTCCTCATATGAACAGGTTTAAACATAACATAAACATTCGTATTAAAACTAGCATACGAAATGTCAATAATTTATACATAGACCATGAATGGTATAAAAATAACACATCCACATTCAAACATATCACAAAACCTTCAATACAATATGGATGTTTTGTATCATAATAAATCAACTTCAGATAATCTTAAAATCCATCAAAGGATGTTGACATTGATTAAATCATAACTTATTTGAGAGAAATATCTCTTTTTTGAAATCATTTAAAAGTAACATAATTATAAAATAAAACATTTACTTTGAAAATATTCTTATAAACTTGTAAGGGAAGCTTTGAGGATTTTATAACAGCAGAAAATAGCTGCACCCACCGTATAAGTTAAAAAAACATTCTTACCTTAATTTTCTCGAAAAGGTTAAAAGTATCTTGTTTGGAAAACGACAGAAAGATTCCTTTAAAACCATTTTATAAAAAGTGAAAAAGGTTATAAATGACTTTAGCATATAGTCTAGTAAATATTAAAAATGTTTTTCAATACATTTTTAAGAAACATGGGTGTGGATGATAAAGAGGTCCCAGTAGATAATTACCTATAAACAACCTCGGATAATGAAGTGATTGTGAAATTAACCCTTACCTTGTACTTTTCCTTAGTAGAGGGTAGGTTAAACTCCTATATAATGGTGAAATAATTGTTATTAAATTATACAGGAATCATATACATTAATATTATATCATATATGATCTTTTAATATTACTTTGTTAATAATATATTATTATTATCATCATTTCGGGTGTTAACTGATTCATTTTCATTTATATGATTTGTTACGTAAGTAATGTTTATTATGGATAGGATGTATATTATTCATATTTAGAATTATATTAAGTCTTCAAATATTATTTTTAATCATCTAATGAAAATTATTCTTGAATGTATACGATGGGGAATGAATCTCATCGCGTTCGTGGAGACGGTAATATGTACGTACATACGAGCGACAATATCATTCTTTTGATATAAAAATAATATTTAATTGGATGGTATATCATATATAAAGATTTATTATCATGTTATATTTATTATTTGCATAAATTAAACATCTCTATTATACCCATCCAAATAATAATGTATTGAATAACAATTACACCATGACGTGGAAACGGAAATCCGCACTTACGCACGTATGGTGACATGTCATTAAAAGGATGGATAGAATAATGAATTTGGTTGTACCATATTTATAATAACATCACAGTATATAGAATATACTTGATCTATTATTTTATATTGGAAACAACAAATAAAAAGGAAGTGGAAGAAGAAAGGAACATGAAAGATGTGGTGAGATATTTACCTCTTCTTCGGGTTCTTTCTTTTGATTTGATCAAAAAGAATCATTATGTTGGATTTATGACTAAATGAAGGCCTCTAGGATAAAGGGAGGATAGTTGAGAGATTATTTGGGCAGAGTTTTGCCGAGCCAAATGGCTTTGATGGTGTGAATTAGAGAGAATGGGGAGTGACCTTTTATAAGAGGGGTGAGGGGCACCTTATGAAAAGATAGAAATTTTATTTTATAATAAAATCATTTTCGGTTAATAATGGATCCAAAATGGATTATTTAAAGTATAAGGTGGGTATTGGTCAAAAACCACTCAACAAATAGGTTTTAAAAATGTTTGGGTCACTATATTATCTTTATCTTTTAGATTTAACTCTTAGTTAAATAGTTTGACATTTACCATGTCTCTTTGTATTTTTATATTATATGGTTAATATAATTGCTATATACTTCCAATAGAACCAAAAGTGGTTAATTAATGATACACCTATCATTATATAAGTATTTTGGCTGAACCTTATATTTAAAAAAATATAATATCAATTGATAATATAATATTTTTTTAAAAAACTCTTTTATATCAATTTTGACACTATTTGGTATTTTGTAATCGCTAAATTCATAATAGCATTATTACTTCAAAATAAATTCATATAACCAACCCAAATATGTCATATTAACCTAGAAAATTAGTGGAATTCATAAAAAGTATAAAAATACATTTAGTTTTATATTTATAATATCAATTATTTTAATATTTTATTAATAGGGTAATTACTACATCATCATTGTGTCATAAATAAATTAAATTATTTATTGTCTAAAAAATATAAATAAAATAAAAAAATTTAGGAAATATTTTTATATTTCTAATTAATATTTATAGTTGAATTTATTTTATGTACAACCCTATATTAAGAATTTTTTAGTTATTAAACCTTGATTTTAACTCTTTTAACTCTTCTTTAAATAAAATAATAATAAGTATCCTAATCTAATCCAAGTGGTCCTAAAGGGTAATATTTTATTATTAAGGTTGTTTTTGGTGGAATTACAGTTATCCAATAGAATTAAGACATGTTTTAGGGTAATAATAATATCATTTTTACCCTTAATTACCCTATTTACTTTTAACCGTGGTAAATAAAAGTAAAAAGTTACTATTCACCAAAAATTATTTTCATCTCATTGAACACCATTTTACTTACTGATATCAATTGTGTCTCTCGGATTTTTGAAATTACACTCACAGAAGTAGAAAAATTAAGTTTTATGGGAATTTGAAAATTCTCCTAGGAGGTGGGTAAAAGACGGGGAAAAGTTCAATATAATTTTTATACATCTAAAATTATTATAAACTGACTCCAATTAATTAAATTGAACTTATATAGGTATTATGTATCTATTTTGACCTAAAAAATTTTAAATAAAATAAATAATTATTTAAATAGAAATTCGGTTTTAAACTATAACTCAGTGTTTTCCACTATTCATAAAAAATTGAAAGTTTTCAGAAAAATACCAAAAATTCACCATAAGTTAATTTTGATATTCCAAATCCAAATATGAAGTCCATTTTGAAAGATAAAATTTATAAAATTTCAAAAAGTGGGTATTACTATTCATAATGGCTAGTTTGGTTGGTTGTGGTGTGTTAGAACTCGAAATTGCGTACAACACATGCTACTGTATTATTCGAAGAGAAGTGTATCATGGAAGCTTGGGGTGTTACATTCTCCCCTCCTTCAAATAATTTTTTCCTTGAAATTTCTAGAATATTACTACATAAAAAGACTCGGGTGGTTCTTCATCATAAGTTCCTCAGGTTCCCACGTTGCCTCTTCCATCTTATGTTTTCTCCATAAAACTTTTACCAGACGAGTCGTCCGGTTTCTTAGCACTTGTTCTCTTGTATCAAGAACCTTGAAAGGCTCTTTTCAATAAGAAAGATCAGGTTCTAGTTCTAATTTCTCATAGGTGAGTACATGCGTTGGGTCGGGCTTGTATTTTCACAACAGTGATACGTGGAATGCATCATGAACTTTTGAGAGACTTGGCGGAATTTCCAAATGGTAAGTTATAACCCCAATTCGTTCAAGAATTTCAAAAGGTCCGATGTAACAGGGACTCAATTTACCCTTCCTACCGGAACTTATAACACCATTCCATGGAGGTACCTTTAAGAAAACATAATCACCTACCTAAAATTCCAAATCCTTCTTTCAGTTATTTGCATAGCTCTTCTACCTACTTTGAGCTGTTCTGATGTGGGTTTGGATTACCTTCACATTTTCCATCATTTCCTCAACAAGTTCTGGGACTACAAGTTTTATTTCACCAATATCATCCCAACAAGTTGGTGTGTGACTTCTCTTTCCATATAATGTTTCATATGGTGCCACCTGAATACTTGAATTGAAGCTATTGTTATAGAAAAATTCTACCAGAGGTAAATATTGATCCCACATACCTTGAAAGTCAAGTGAGCATGATCTCAACATGTCTTCTAAGGTTTGAATAGTCTGTTCTGATTTTCCATCAGTTTGGCGGTGGTAGGCAGTGCTCAAACGAAACTCAGTATCCAGGGCTTTCTGAAGACTTTTCCAGAATCTTGAAGTAAAAAATGGATCACCATCAGAAACAATCGATAGTGGTACTCCATGAAGTCTCACTACTTCATTAATATATATTCTTTCTAGACGTTGAAGTGGTAGATCTTCTCTTATATCAATAAAATGTGCAGACTTGGTAAGACGATCAACAATGACCCATATTGCATCGTTCCTTCTAGGAGTCTTTGGTACTCCCATGATAAAGTTCATCATAATATTATCCCATTTCCACTCAGGTTTGGGAAGAGGTTTCAAGACTCCTCCAGGCTATTGCCTTCTATATTTCACTTGTTAAAAAACCATACATATTGACACAAAATCAGAAATCTCCCTCTTCATGTTGTCCCACCAAAAATATTCCTTCAAATATCAATACCTTTTGGTTCTCCCAGGGTGTATAGAGAAATTGGAACTAAGATAATCATCCAACAATTCTCTTTTTAGATTAGGTATATTGGGACCACAAAGTCTCTTCCCAAATTTAAAAATTCCATCTTCATATACGAAGTCACTCAATCTCCCATCATTCATAGCTTTAATCTTCTTTTGAAACTCCTCATCATCAAATTGAGAACTTTTTATCCTTTCTAGTAAATATGGTTTGGTAAACATTTGAAAAAGTATTGATGTTTCACCTTCCATAGTGATTCCCATATCCTTATTTACTAGATCCATTAAAATAGGATCCCTTTCATCTCTCATCTTGTTAAAAACTCTGTGATCGTTTCTTCTCAAAGAATCTACCACCTTATTTGCCTTCCCCATGTGGTAGTGTATCGTGCAATCATAATCCTTGAGTAGTTAGAGCCATCTCCTATTCCTCATTTTGAGTTCTTTCTGTGAGAAAATATACTTCAAACTCTTGTGATTAGTATAAATCTCACATATTTTACCATAGAGATAGTGTCTCAAAATTTTCAAAACAAAGATTATAGCTGCTAACTCAAGATCATGAGTAGGATCGTTTTTCTCATGAATTTTCAGTTATCGTGATGCATAGGCAATAACCCAATCATTATGCATAACAACACAACCAAGTCCTTTCTTTGATGCATCACTATAAATAATGAAACCATAATTCCCAGATGGTAGAGTCAATACAGGATAATTGACTAATCTTCCCTTCAGTTCTTCAAAACATTCTTCATACTCTTTTGTCCAAACATATTTAACCCCTTTTCGTGTGATCTTTGTTAATGGGTTAGCCAACCAGGAAAAATTCTTGACGAAATGTCGATAATAACCTACTAAACCAATAAAACTGTGTACCTTAGTTATATTTTTCGGTGATGTCCATTCTTGGATTACCTTGGTCTTTAAAGGCTCAACAATGATTCCATCCTTAGAGAGAATATGGCCAAGAAAATAAATCTCTTAAATCCAGAATTCACACTTGCTAAACTTCCCATATGATTCATGTATTCTAAGAGTCTTCAGGATAATGCGCAAGTGATTTTCATGATCTTCATAGATTTTGGAGTATACCATGATATCGTCATTAAATAACACTACAAAATCATCAAGAATTCCTTGAAAACACTATTCATTATATCTATAAAGACAAAGGGTGCATTAATCAATCCAAAAGGCATTACTGTAAACTCGTAATGCTTGTACCTGGTCAGAAATGTTGTCTTCGGAATGTCGTCCTTCTTCACACACAACTAATGGTATCCAGATCGAAGGTTAATCTTTTAAAGGTATTGAGCTCCATGCAGTTGGTCAAATAAATCATCAATGCGAGGTAGGGGATACTTTTTCTTTATTATTATAGCATTGATCTCCCTGTAGTCTATACATAACCTCATAGATCCATATTTCTTCTTAACAAAAAGGACAAGGGCTCCCCATGGAGAAACAATAGGGTGAATAAATCCCTTATTAATCAATTCTTCTATTTGTTTCTTTAGTTCCACTAATTCCACAGTTTCCATTCTATTAGGGGTATTTGATATGGGCCTTGATCCAGGAATTAAATCAATGGAAAACTCAATTTTTCATTCTCGAGGATGTCAAGGTAAATATTCTAGAAACACATAAACATATTCTTTAACAATAGGTACATCATCTTTTTGAACATTCCTTTCCTCATCCATAGTTATTTCATTCACTTCCTCCCCAATAATTCAATTTAGTTTAGCTACTGGGGTGGATCTAGACAAGAATTAGGTGGTGACGCTTATGCTCTAATGATAAGGTGTTTTCTATCATCATCATCAAAAATCGTAACCTAATTCTTCTTACAATAAATCTTTTCATCATGTTCTGAAAGCTAATCCATACCGAGGATTATATCAAATTCAATCATAGGTATGATGATGAGATCAGTAGATAAAGAACATTTATATTCTCTAATGGGAACTGATTCACAAAACTTTGTTGCGATGATACTTCCCTTCGGATTTTTCACTGAAAACTCCTTTGTTAAGTCAAATTGAAAATATCTAATTTTCTTAGCAAACTGGGAAGATATGAAACAATGCAATCATCTAGAATCAAATAAATAATTTGCTAAACTTGAGGAAACCATTAAATTACTAACCACTGCGTCTTTTGGAGCATCAACCTCAGCAGTAGTGATGGAAAAATCTTGGTATTTATCCCTTGGCCTTTTCTGAGGTAAGTTACCCTATCTCTTAGGAAATTCATTTTCATAATGTCCCATCTCCCTGCAATTGTAGCATTGAACATTAGTAAATTCTTTCTTCCCCTTGAAATCACGAGCTTGGTGTCCTTTTTCACCACACTTGTAAAAGACTCCCATTCCCTTAAAGCAAGTACCAGGGTGGTTCTTCCCACATTTACTATAGGATGGATATTCAACTTTTCCCTTATTCCCCTTAGTTCCATTTCCTGAGTGATTAGCATATCTCTTTTTCTCTTTCTTTTCTTTAAAGTCATAAGACTAAGAGAATTATTTTTCTGTCTTTATAGAACATAATACAATATCTTCGTATGACGAGAAGGATTTTGAGAATAATTATTGATGGAGACATGGTTTTAACCCATCAAAGAAATTATCAATCTTACTTCTTGGGTTACGTATATAATCTGCAGCATGCCTCGCTAACCTTGTAAAGTTAGCTTGATACTTTGCGGCATTCTCATCCTCCTTTTGACTCAAACTCATAAATTGTCTTTCCATATCTTCTCGATGGTCATGAGGAAAGTATTTTTCTAAGAAAATATATTTAAACTCCCTCCATTTCACATTTGATACTTCATCATCTTCCTTTGTGTTTTGAATCAATTACCATCATTGATTAGCATCTCCAGTGAGGCGGTAAACTGCCATGACAACTTTTTCCCTTTCTCTACTCCCCAAGGCATGGAATATTTTCTCTAAGGAATTTATCCACTGCTCAGCTACTAATAGATATTTACTCCCATTGAACATTGGTGGTTTTTTTCTCATGAAGCAATCTGACATTGATCCTCCATAGTGTGGATCAGGGTGCTCCATACGGGTAAGGTTATTATTCATAACCTGAGTGAGTTGTCCCAATATAGTGATAATATGATCAGAACCAGTTGTATCACCATCTCCACTATAATTATCTTGAGTAGGAGGGAAATCCCTACATAGATTATGTGCATTCATACAGTTTCCATTCTTTACACTAGGCTCCATTTCTAAATAATCGCATAAACTAGATTAGTTTATGAATCGCAGTACATAAATACAAACTTTCAAAACACTTAACATAAATTGAATAGTTTATGGATATAATCCATAATCATAAATATGTTTTTTTCGAGGAAGTATATACTCATAAACCCTTCATAATGTATTGTAAATAAAATGATAATTATCCTAAGCATATCCCCCGAGAGTGTCGTAACTAAGAGTGCAGCAAGGCCCGTTGTCGTGAACCAGTTCTCGTTCGAGTCTAGCTCAAAGTGGTGTTTTCAGGTTTTACCCCTAGGTACATCTATTTTAGATCCGCCTCTACCTGATCATATCCAGACAGGGATGTATTTTCTGGGAAAACTCAAAAAATTTCTACAATGCCAAAATTCTAGGAAGTTCTTCTATAGTAATCCTCAAAGTCTATCTTAGGGTAATGTGCTCTAATCAGAGTTTATCTAAATATAGCTTCCAAGGTTTGTACTAAACTTCCTCTAATTCCAACTATAACACCCCAACCCCAGTTACCTAGAGTTTCTGCATTATTACATAACATATGCATGATCATAAAAGATCAAGTCTCGAAAGACTGATTAGTTTACTAGCCTTGGAAACACTAGATACATTCATAAGTCTTATATTACATGATAAAGTGAAAACTACAACAACATAGTCTCCATAGTCCACACTCATATCCCCTCAGACTATCCCTGTAGTTCAGTCATAAAATACTTCTTCACATCTTGGGAAAAATAAAACATAAAAAGGGGTGAGCTCAGATGTTCAGTAAGGATAACAATATAGCGGAAACTTTCATAAATAAGCATAAACATTTAAGTCAATGTACAAATAAAACAAAATCCTTTTAACCATGAACTTAAGCATAATATGGAAAAAATAAAATGAAATAATTCCATTTACTTATTCACATGGAGATTCTACTAGTCGAATAATCACATGCAATATCAATAACCACTTTCATAATGATGGAATGCATAATGCCAGATTTTCATAACCACATAGTCAAGGCCTTGTGCCAAGACTACAAATAAGATTTTGTCAAGGCCTTGTACCAAGACACCAGTTTGTCTCATGATACCTACCGATTCATCAAGGATCTATAGCAAGCTCCACCCATCACTTACTAAGTCCAATGCATTCCTCATATGAATAGGTTTAAACATAACATAAACATTCGTATTAAAACTAGCATATGAAATGTAAATACTTTATCCATAAACCAAGAATGGTATAAAAATAAAAAATCCACAGTCAAACATATCACAAAACCTTCAATACAATATGGATGTTTTCTATCATAATAAATCAACTCTAAATATGCTTAAAATCCCTCAAAGGATGTTGACATAGATGAAATCAAAACTTATTTGAGAGAAATATCTCTTTTTTGAAATCATTTAAAAGTCGCATAATTATAAAATAAAACATTTAATTTGAAAATATTCTTATAATATTTTAAGGGAACCATCGACAATTTTATAATGGCGTAAAATAGTCCCACCCACCGTATAAGTTAAAAAAATATTCTTACCTAAATTTTGTCGAAAATGATAAAAGTACCTTGTTTGGAAAACAACGGAAAGATTCCTTTCAAACCATTTTATAAAAAGTCAAACAAGGGTATAAATGACTTTAACCCATACTCTAGTAAATAGTAAAAATATTTTGGAATACATTTTTAAGAAACATGGATGTGGATGATAAAGAGGTCCCATTAGATAATTATGTACAAACAACCACGGATAATAAAGAGATTGTGTAATTAACCCTTACCTTGTACTTTTCCTTGGTCGAGGGTAGGATAACCTCCTGTATAATGGTGAAATAATTGTTACTAAACTATACAATAATCATATACATTAATATGATATCATATATTATCTTTTAATATTCCTTTGTTAATAATAACTTAGTATTATCATCATTTCGGGTGTTAACTGATTCATTTTCCATTATATGTTTTGTTACGTAAATAATGTTTGTTATGGATAGGATGTATCTTATTCATATTCAGAATTATATTAAGTATTTAAATATTATTTTTAATCTTCTAATGAAAATTAGTCTTGAATAGATAGGATGGGGAATGAATCTCATCGCGTTCGTGGAGACGATAATCTGTACGTACGCACGAGCGAAAATATCATTATTTTGATATAAAAATAATATATAATTGGATGGTATATCATATATAAAGAATTATTATCATGTTATATTTATTATTCACATCAATTACACATCATTATTATACCCATCTAAATAATAATGTATTGAATAACTATTACACCACGATGTGGAGACGGTAATCTGTACGTACGCACGTATGGTGACATGTCATTCAAAGGATGGATAGAATAATGAATTTGGTTGTACCATATTTATAATAACATAACATTATATAGAAGATACTAGAGTTATTACTTTATAATCAAAATAATAAATAAAAAGGAAGTGGACGAAGAAATGAACTTGAAAGAGGTGGTGAGATATTTACCTCTTCTTCGGGTTCTTCCTTTTGATTTGATCAAAAGGGATCCTTAAGTTGTATTTCTAACTAAAGTAAGGCCTCTATGATGAAGGGAGGATAGTTTAGAGCGTATTTGGGTAGATTTTGGCCGAGCCAAATGGCTTTGAAGATGTTAATTATAGAGAAGGGGTGCCCTTTTATAAGAGGGGTGAGGGGCACCTTAGGAGAAGCTAGAAATATTATTTTATAATAAAATCATTTTCGGTTTCTAATGGATTTAAAATGGATTTTTAAAGTCTAAGGTGGGGTTGGTTCGAAAACCAATAAACCAATAGGTTTTAAAAAGGTTTGGGTCATTATATTATCTTTATCTTTTAAATTTAACACTTAGTTAAATAGTTTGACATTTACCATGTCTCTTTGCATTTTTATATTATATTGTTAATAAACTTACTATATACTTCCAAGAGAACCCCAAGTGGTTAATTAATGATACAAATATCATTATATAAGTCTTTTGGCCGAACCTTAGATTTTTAGGAATAGAATATCAATTATTAATATAATATTTGTTTTAAAAACTTTTTTATGTCAATTTTGACACTATTTGGTATTTTGTTTTTCCTGAATTCATAACAGCATTATAACTTAGAAAAAAAATACATCTAACAAACCCTAGAATGTAATATTAACATAGAAAATTAGTGGAATTCATAAAAATCCTCAAATTACATTTATTTGGATATTTATAATATCAATTATTTTAATAATTCATTAATTGGGTGATTCATGCATCATCATTGTGTCATAAATAAATTAAATTATTTATTGTATAAAAAATATAAATTAAATACCATTATGTAGGAAATCATTTTAGATTTCTAATGAATATTTTTAGTCGAATTTATCTTATGTATAAACCTATATTAAAAATGTTTTTGTTATTAAACTTTGATTTTAACTCTTTTAACTCTTCTTTAAATAAAATAATAATA
The DNA here is from genome assembly GCA_963277665.1 of Viscum album. NCBI lineage: Eukaryota > Viridiplantae > Streptophyta > Magnoliopsida > Santalales > Viscaceae > Viscum > Viscum album. Next base: position 1,696,403,304 of record OY728138.1, on the reverse strand, counting down.
AGTGTCCTAATCTAATCCAAGTGGACCTAAAGGGTCATATTTTATTATTAATGTTGTTTTTGGTAGAATTAAACTTATCCAATAGAATTAGGATATGTGTTAGGGTAATAATAATATCATTTTTACCCTTAATTACCCTATTTACTTTTAACCGTGGTAAATAAAAGTAAAAATTTACTATTCACCAAAAAAATATTTTCATCTCATTGAACCGCATTTTACTTACTGATATCAACCCTATCTCTCAGATTTTTTAAATTACACTCACATAAGCAGTAAAATTATGTTTTATGGGAATTTTCAAATTCTCCTAGGAGGTGGGTAAAAGAAGGTGAAAAGTTCAATAAAATTTTTATATATCTAAAATTATTATAAACTGAATCCATTGAATTAAATTGAAATTATATAGGTATTTTGTATCTATTTTTTCCTAAAATAAATTTAAATAAAATAAATAATTATTTAAATAGTAATTTGGTTTTAAACTATAACTTAGTGTTTTTCACTATTCATCAAAAATTGAAAGTTTTCAGAAAAATACCAAAAATTCACCCTAAGCTAATTTCGATATTCCGAATCCAAAAATGAAGTTCATTTTGAAAGATAAAATTTATAAAATTTCAAAAAGTGTTTTTTACTATTCATAACTGCTAGTTTGGTCAGTTGTGGTGTGTTAGAACTCTAAGTTGCGTACAAAACACACTTCTGTATTATTCAAAGAGAAGCATACCACGGAACCTTGGGGTGTTACATAAATTATTTTATAGGAATAAGGTAAGAATGAATCCAATTTTATGAATTAAAAATATATATTTTTCTAAACGCATTTTTACCACCTTTTAATGGTTCACTTGTTTTAAAACTAAATTTTGAAACTTTTATAAATTCTATCAAAAAAAATAAACTTCATTTTTAAAAACATAATTTCATTATTTTATTAGGGTTAAATTTTTTTTTAATATTTATTTTTTAGTGAATAGTGAAAAATCCCAATTTCTATAAAACTATAATTTTTTAAAATATTTATTTTACATTTAATTTTTAAAAGTGTTATAAAATCAGTTATAATTTTAAAATCGATATTTTTTTAATAAATTATGGATCTAATTAAAAAATTATGTTTCTATTGTCTGTAAAATTATTTTAATAAAATGGAGTTCATTTTTGAATTCTACACATCTAAAAATGGTTATGGTGAATTTTTGTGATTTTTCTAAAATACTTGAATTTATAATTAATAATAAAATACATTAATTTATGGTATATATACATTATAAGTTAAATACACTATTTCTTGATTCACCACTAATGTAAGCACAAAAATCTATAACTATCCTTCTATATTTACTATATTTAGTAATGGAGTCATCACTATTTAATATCTTAAGCCAAAATAACAAACTAATGAATAAAATAATAATAAAAACACCTCTCTCATCCAATATAAATACCACCCCTAACCACATCTTCTCCTCAAACCTTTTAAGAATTTAATCTTGTCCAATTTCAACCCAATCCTCTTCCCAAGTCTCTCCCCCACTTCCAGGATCCTTTTTTCTCATCAAAATACCAATCCCAATCCCCTTAAGGAGGTTCTCAAGGATAAGAATTCAAGAGGTAAAACCCTTAATCCTTCTCTTTCCATTTCTTTAAATTTCATTTATTTTCTTATCTTTCCCTCACCTCCTCTATCCAAACATGCACAATAACTCCAGTATCTTATATATACTTGAATGTTATTGTGTTAATGTAAAATCCATCATCAATCCCCTTCTCCTCTCCATCTTATTCTAAAAATGAAAATATTGTCTGTGACGTGCTGATTTACCGCCATTGTGGACGATGTGTTTTCATTTGACATTATCACATACAAGGAATATAATAAAACAATTATTATGGTTAAAAAATATTTTATAATACATATTATAAGTCATATAATGTTATGGAACTAGTATATATACATAATATTAAATAATAAAACAAAACTAGTTTTTGGAAATCGAAATTTCACCAAAACAAACTAAAGGTTATCATTAATGATTTATCTGTTGAGTCATCTTAACTCCATATAAAAAATTATTTCTAAGACCATTTAATATTATGTAAGTTAATTAATATAAAATAATTTCAATTTTACAGTTTTTATTCCATTTTAAATGAATTCCCATAATTATGCGCAAGGAACCCAATCATGGAAACCAAGGAAATGAACACTTCCAGAAAACGAAATAAGATCTTATAACTCATCAAAAAGGCCATAAATGAACTTAATAAAATTATAATAAATAAAACAAACATTTAATATGTTATTAATTAAATTATTAATGAATCATATTTTATTATCCAGGACATTAAGTTCAAGTATAGAACACTTTCGAAAATAAGGTAAGGGATTATCCCAGAACATCCATTTTTCATTCAAGTTATGATTTCTCTCTCTTTACCCCAATATAATTATTAATTATTATTATTATTTTTTACTCTTACTAAATTATATTTTTATGTTAAAAATATAGTTACTTACCTTAATTATTCTTTCTTCTATGGGAAATGCAAGTTTTATAAGGAACCCTTTTCAATTTTTCCTGATAAGAAATCCCGGTTAAAGAGAACTTCCCAATCTCTTACCCATTTTCAAGTATCATCCATAATATGTTTAAAGATACCAATATTTTTCAAAATTAATTCATTTTATCATAAAAAACTATCTTTTTTCATTTCTGGTTTTATACAATCAATTATTCCTTTTTGTTTTAATGTGTCTTTAGTATTTTCCCTTAAACCTCACTAAAGAGGCTCATTTATAATGATTCTTAAACACTCGATTTACATTTTTTCACTTAAGTTGGAGCTAGTTTATTATGATCTGTGCATAGTTTCCATTATGAATGTCTAATTATGATTTAAATCCATTCTTTCATGGACACTATTATGATATTCCCTTTGGTTATGATTTATTCACCACTTATTATTTATGTGTGGGTTATATATTCTTCCCTTTAATATGTGATAATAATTCATTAAATATCTATATTTCATGTATCATGGATATTATTATCACCTTAGTCATATACCATTTTTACATATGATTTCATCTTTGAATGTTTTTTTGATTTGGGAAATATTGATGAATTTGTATCCCCTACTCAATAAGGATATTTTGATAAGTCATTGTGTTCATGAATTGAATCTATGTTTGAAGAATGATTTAGACTTTTAGTGATGGATGCTGCATACTATATCCCATCTATGCATAAACAGGTCTCATGAGACAAAACAGTTGGCAAAAAACCCTCTTTGTTTGTTTCAAAATAGAATAAAGTGGGTTTTTACCCACATACATAAACCATCATGATGGTGTAATGGTTCTTTTTCTAGATACATGGCATCCAATTAATAAGAATTTTCTTATTCAGTATTTAGTTATTACCTTCCATGATATTTTCAATATGAAAAAATCTAGGGATGAATTTTCAATATTAGCTTATCGATGGAATGTGTTTTTCATATTATATACCTTTCCATAATGTATTTGATTTATTGACTTTATTTAACTTATTATTGAGCCATATAACCCTTACTGAGCATTTGAGCTCACCCTTTTATATTTTTTCCTCCCCTAGGTTGTATAGAAGAAATCTTTGAAAAAGTGAGAAGAAGAAATTTATTTTATTTTTGTTATGTACTATGTTTAACTACTAATTTAATAAGGGAACCATGTATGTATCTAGTTTCTTCAAGACTATTAAACTAATTCATCCTTAGGGGTGTGATCTCTTGTGTCTATGCTATTGTAATAAAAGGACCTCCGACTCTGGGCTACTCAGGTTGGGGTTGTTACAATAACCACTCTCCCACTGGTTTATTGATCTCACACCCAAACATCAAACATCTGGTGCTCCCAATCACTTCTAGAGTCCTTTCACAACCCACCCTATCTCATGCACACTTCTCATATCTATTATAGTATGGTATTCTAACCATAAAGGACATCATCCTTGTTCCCTCCTCCTACCATGCATGACCCAACCATATATCATCATATCAACATCACCACATCACATCCCCTCACAGCCTCATTGGGTCTTCTAGTACACCTATCCCATATCCTCTTCTCAGTACCATGCAGGGTCTACTAGTGAAACTATACCTCCTTATTCATACCCTTTAGGTTCGTCCCATACATAATATACCTATTATCTCACCAATACCTTGTAGGGTATTCTAGTAAAAAGAATTATATATTTGTATGATTCGATATTCCTCAAGAATCATAAACGATACTATACTAGAAGAGAGAGTGAGGATGAGGGAAACATCATCTATCCATTCACTTAATAACCTAGATGCTAGGGGAAAACACAGTATACCCAAAGTATATTGGGAGTCAGTAAGGGTATCTAACTCAATTGGGGAATATATATAAATAAAAAGTAAAATAAATAATATATATATATATAAACTATACACAAGCCCTACCTAAGAGGATCACACCCAAATGCCACTATCATATCTCATAAAAATCATCAACCTACTAACCCCTCACACAAGCATTACTACCAACTATGACATAATAACCAACCTCAAATTGTATAAAAATAGTCACAGAAAATATATTTAATTTCTAGTTAATCGTGCCACCATTATATGTCACTATTTACCAAGTACCAACCCTTTTACATTATTTAGGCCATTCAATTCCATATTTAATGAAAACCCATCCAATACATCACCCACAGTGTTTATAACCATTAGTCATTTATTTCAATCATAATTTTTCATGTTTTTAGTTATGATGTTATTAAATTCCAACCAAACCCATATCATGTTCATTATTAACAACTATATTTCATACCACCTAGAAACTGCCAAATGATCCCACACTAACTAACCAAGCCATCACCCATAACAACTAATTCATTCCCTCTTGACAACCATGGAAAGGTAGTCTTATCCTCACTACACAATTTATAAATTCAATTGTATCCCCCTATTCCTTTGGTGTAATTTTCCATACCACCTACTACACAATCCTCAAAAAAACCACAACAGTGACATAAACATAGTCATAATAATAATATTTTCCTCAATAAGCAAAAAAAAATTCAACATTATGAACTATAAAACTATCCCAAAGTCAAACATGTTTTAATATAGATTAATTTATTACTCACAACTTATTCATCATCATATTTAATTTATTATAATTTTATGAAAGGTGAATCCACGACATATCCATAGTAGTAACATATGTGTATCAAAAAAACAATAATTTTCAGAAATATTAGACAAAAAGATCCAAGTGAAAAAAAATATCATAAAATCAAATCAATCCATGTGAATATCCCCCTTTCCAATAAAATTATTTGGTCATGTTTGTTATCTTTATTAGTTCAATCCATAATAACTACCCAATGAATAATAAAATAATGTTAATAAAATAATTTATATATAAAAATGTAGTGTTATTGAATCCCTTATCTCAAATGGATCTCTATTATCCACTATGTAAATACAAGGTGGAGAAGGTAGAATACCAATATTGAGATTGCACCAGTGAGACCATCAACAACCTAAAGCTCAAGATCAATCACCAATCACATCCCTTATCATCACTCATTACAACCACATCCCATAGCCACAACCTTATCTAGATGATAAATTGAGAGGAATAAATCTGAAAGGAGAATAGACTCACCATGGATCAACTAAACTTAACCTCTTAAATCAAAGGATAAATTCCAAGGAAGGTGTATTAAAAGGTATCCAAAAATCATCCTATAATTTCCCAATAGTCTAGGGAAATAGTGGTGAATGAATAAATTTTAGGTAATCCCATGAAATTATACAAATATGGATATTTAATATAATATGGTGAAATTCCACTTACTACACTACAATAGCTTGGTTTTCTACTAAAGCTATGGTGCATCGTAGGAGGTTTTGTTACAAAGGTTACCAGTCTAACCTCCCACTAGAATCCATAGTGTAATATCCTCCAGGTCATATTAACCCAGTGTATATTGGAAATGAAATATATGAATCATGCCACTATAATATCCTAAGTATTGAAGAAAAGGGTCTCAACCCCCAGGACACCACAAAGAAATCCTTTTTTGTATGCCATAGTGACCTCTATACCGATAGAACCACCAAAGGCACTATCCTAAGACTCCATGCCACAAGGTCCATAGCCATTGTGCAAGAGGTCATTACTAAACTACATGACACCATAACCTCATACTCTATCTAAAAATTCATGTCAACATCCATTGATCGTCCCTCAAGCCTCTTCTAGGCATCTCCAAATTCCAAAACACATAATGTAATGGGCCGAGAAGATACGACCCATCACATGTTTTATAATTAGAAGTTAGAATTATATAATCACATAATTATTAATAAAATAAATGATACATGTATTTTCTTTATTACATGTATTTTTATACATTAAATTTTTTAATAAAAATCTCACATAGAAGTTAGTATAATATAAACAAGAAATTATTAATGGAATAAATGATACATATATTTTCATTACTTTGTGTATTTCTATACATTAAACATTTTTATAAATAATTTAATTTTAAAAATAAAATTAATTAAATGAGAATGTTTTTTTTAATAAAAATGTATTCATACAAGTCAATCGATAATTCAATAATAAATAAATAGTTTTAAAAAATTACAAATAAAATTATTAAATATTAAATGAGAGATTTTCAAATGAATTTTTTTTATAAAGAAATTTTTTTAAATTTATAACTACCAAAGAATTATTTTAATGAATTGTATAAATAATTTACATAAAAAATATATCAAAAATCACTTAATGGTTACTACTAGGAACATAATTAGAATAAATTTTTCTTATTTATAAAAATATGTTTTTTCTAAATATGTTTCGGTGTTATAAATTTTTATATAATATATAATTTTATCAATTTATAAATTTAATCTTGTAAAATGGATTTGTTTTTGGGAATTATAATGTCAAAAAAATTTAATAAGGAAAATTTCATTTTTAGGCATAAAAAATAATTTTTTGAGGTAAAAATTGATTTACCATATTAACGTTAAAAAAGGTAAAAGGGTTAAATTATGAGTTAAATACATAAAATATCATAAAAATGATATATGAATTAGTGGATGAGGGAATTATTTACCCCTTATCTTATTTAAATAATTTATCCTCTTATACACTTCCCATTAAAAATCACATTACATATTTATTAATGAATGTGTATTTGTGAAAATTCCACTCAAGCAATCCTATAAAAGGTCATGTACTCTACCCACCACAAATAAAATATTTACTTTAGTTTTATATTTGATACCTACTCATATTATACCATCAAAAACCCTCTCTCATTTTTTTAAACACTAGTGATAATAACGGGTCTAGAATCCTTCATTTCCAAGAGGCTCCCTGTAAAAGGATTCAAGTCATCAATTTAAGTATTACCCATTCCATAAACATTAATTCTCAATATTTTTAATATACCTAATATCCAATATTATTTATCAATTTAGTCAAAATACATCAGAGCCAATATTATTCTATAGAGGTGATATTATTTCTATACTATGACATGTTCTTATCCATCCATTCCTTATAACATATTCTTATTTAGGTAAGTAATACCACCTAAATGAATGGTGTTATATTTATTATTCGTTGAATGATTAATTAAACTTAAATACTTATTATATGATGTAATAATTATTAATTTAATTTATTTTCATAATTATGGAATTATAATATATATATATAAGTATAATCATTAATAAAATCAATTGTTTTTGTTAAATTAAGCATTACAAAGAAGGGGGATTTTAACCACTCATTACAAAACATCACCATAAACTCAATAAAATGACCATTAGAATTCATAATTATATCAAACACACTTATCTGAAATCCATGAACATTTTGTAGGTGATGAAATTATAATATATTATAAAGGATTAAAAAAACTATATCGAAGCTTTCTAAGAAAAATTGAGGAAACTGACTTCTGAATATTAATTTTAACAAAAACAATTAATAAATAGGTAATAATAAATTATGGATGAATTTTATCAAGTAATATATATGTGTGTGTGTGTGTGTGTGTTTTATATATAGATGAATAATAGGCCTCTTTCGAGTATATAAGAGGTTAGAGAGATTATGACCAAGCAGGAATCCAGGGTAAGGGTTTTCATCTCAATTTTCCTTCTCTAAGATACATTTCAAATCATGAACCAATTTTCGTTTATATTGTGAATATAAAAGAAATTTGATATATATTTTATAATTATATATTTATTCAGGGCATTAAAAGTTATATTTCAAGTTCTATCTTCCAAGATCGTTTTATTCAAAAGTTACCAAGGTCAAAAATTGTTTTTGTTAACTCAATTTCCTTTCATTGAGTTATAATTAGTTTTTAACGTATTCCACATGATTGAATTTTCCAACCATACACTTTAGTTTAAAATTTTAATATTAGTATCCAATTATTCATGGTTTTCCAAATTAATCATCATCCTTTTTTGATAAATTATTACATTAAAAGTATAATATATTTTTTGACTCAATTTCCATTTAATTTATTGTTAACCTTTCTTCCCTGACTAAGATCTTATATTTTTTTATATTTTTTAATTTTAAAATTTAAAATGGTATTTTATCTTTATATATATATAAATTAAATTTTTATTTCAAAATAATATTCTTTGATGGATTTTTTACTTTATAGAAATATTTTATTGTTAAAAATAACTTTCATCATCTGTACTAGTTGTTTTTACTACATGTCCTTATTATTTCATAACACCATTGATTTGTTTTCTTATTTTTAAATCCATTATCTTATTTCTTTTTAAATATTCATATTTCACTATATCGCTTTTCAAAAAAATTATAACTTCTTTATTGGTGTAGGTTTTCTTTATAATTGATTAACATATTAAAAGGGAATTTCTTATCAGTTTCATATATTTTGTATCTTTCAATCAACATATTTTTAATTAAATTTTATTTATTTTATTGGTTACATTTTATGGGATTATTTTTTTAATAATTCATCTTATTATATTCTCAAAAATAATTTTTGAAAGTGACTTGTAACTTTGAATTTTTATGATATTGTAAATTATTTTTGTGAAGACACTTTTTATGATTTCACTTAATATTTGATATCTAACTTGTATGATCTATATCATATTGGTAATGATCATGATAAATATATAAATTATATTATAATAGAATTATTTTGGGGGATTATTTTTTTTATTTCCAAAAATCTAACTCTTGATGCCATTTTATCTGATACAATTTGGAAATTTTTTGTAACTCATCCTCTATCCATGTGTTTTTTCATGATAAGACTAATGATAGATATTATGTGGTGAAAATATGTATGAAATATAATTATGTGATATTTTTATCCTATATAGACATATAATGTGTTCTATAATGTTTTATATCTCTTGAGAAAATGATGTTATTTATGGATATTAATGTGTTTTATTCATAGTGGGAATGATTAGGGAGTTCCCAAACCTTTATTTTTTGGAATAATTGGGGTTTAATCATAAATTTATTCATGGTAATGATTTTAGTTTTTTCATAATGTTATGAATTCATGTGCTTATTATTTTTCTATATTTATATGTTATGCTCCAAAGCTCATGATTATTATCTCATGTATTAGAATTATCATGCCAGGGTATATGTTTGATACTTTAAGGTAATAAGTTATTTTATATTTTCTTATAGTAAATTTTTATTATTCCATTTTATTTTTAAACATATATTTCACCCATGTTCATTATTTATCACATGCTTTTTATTTAACCGCCCTTATAACCCACTGATAAGTTTTTTCCTTGATGAGTATTTGAGATAACTCTGTTTTTTGCATTTACCCAATGAATTATATGTAAGATTATGTTTAAAATATATTCATGTGTGGAAATTTTTAAGTATATTTTGAATAAATAATGTGGAATAAGACATTTAGGTAACTAATATATAAGGAAACTAAACCTTTGGCTTCTAGGAATTTGAATTTATTAGGGAGGTGTAATCCTTAAATTATATAGTTGATTTAAAATATATTTTTATTATTCTTGGGTTATATCAAATAAGAATAATACCTAAGAATTTTGGTATTTTTTATGGAATATGAGTTTTCAAAAAAAATAAGTAGATATAAATATTGTATTTTATATTATTTTCTACACATAAATCATGTTCAAACTCAATTTTTACATGGATTTTCATTTAAGATTAGCTTCATTATATTTTTTGGGAGTGTTTGAATGTTTTTTAATTTAGTATGGAGGTGTTTAGAAGATTTTTAGCTGAGCATATTTGGATCTAAAAAATAGAAAATTCCAACGAGAATAAGTTCTTCCTTACTATGATGCATAAAGTTTTTGTTATCAAAAGAGTTGAAAATCAAAAAGGGAAAACTTTACTGTGATATATCAGGTTTTAATATTTATAAGAGATGAATTTTGAAAAAGGTAAAACCCTACAGTGATGTGTACAGTTTTTGTTTATAGAAGATATGAAAATTGATAAAAGATAAAATCTTATTAGGGTATATAATATTTTATATTCAGTATGAATATTTTCTTATGGGATAAAAAACTGGAAAAGTACATGAACAAAGGGTTGATATGTAATTTTTTCTTATGATTGAAATTCAAATTTAATATTTTATCTCTAATATAGTGGAAACTTATCTGATTTATAAGATATTTTCTTTACTAATATGTATGATTTTGGGAAGTGAATTAGGAGTTTTAGAATAATTCTCTTGATTTTAAGATAATAATAAGGTATGATATATCTATGTTATATTAAATGATATGGATGGATAAAATTGTGAAGATTTCATGTGATTTAAAATGAAGATGTTGAACTTTACTTTTATGGAAGAAATATCAATAACATAATTCTTGATATATAAATTTAGAGAATAAGGTTTACGACATGAATATGTTAGTCACAACATGATTTAATCCGTTAATAAATGAATAATCACATCCATCTATATGTTATGAGAAGTAGTTTCACTATGTTAAGAAGGATACATAACTTAATGGAATTAAGTGTGGCTCATAGGATAGAGTCACACCTTGATAATTATTATCTACACTATTTTGAGATGGTTAAGTATATCAAGTTATGTTAAATATAATCACACCCTATTTATGAATACTTATATAAGTAGAAGAGATATATTTTTCCATGAGGAATTTTTTCATGCTAAAAATTAATAAGAAGTTACTAAAGTAGTTAGAGGAACCATTTTATCAAGGAATAAGGTATTCAATAATGTCATGATAATAATGACAATTCCAAATAATGAAGTAGAAGTGGGGGAAGTAAAAGAACCAGTTGATGGAACTTTTTAGTTTAAATTTTAATTTGAAATTCAAATTAAAGGAATATAATTTTAATATAAAAGATAAATATGAGCATGGGTCTTCCATGGTGAATATAGGAGATTATTTAAGAGAGAGAGAGGAATAATTGAGATGATTATTTGGGAGAGACAATAAAAATAGTGTGTTACACCATGTACAAAGAAAGAGAATAAGAAGAAGATGAAGAAGAGTATTTGTTATAATTCATGTAATAATAGAAGTAGAGAAAGAATAAATTCATAGTTTCTGTTTGTGATCATCACACCTATGTAATGTTTTGAGAAAGAATAAAATCACACATGTTATTCACTGTAAAAAAGAGTAAAATCACTATAATATTATCTAGTCACAATCAATTTAGAAGACAAAGATAATCCCTAACTTGGTAAAGTATAATATACTAAAAAAATATCAAGAGATAAAACTGGTTAAGTTATTGTATTATGAGTAAAAGTATATACCTTAATCATTTTTACACACTATGGTGATTCTAGTGGATTGTATGGTCTTGGGTTGTTCCATATTATGCCAATGATTAACTACTCATTTAGTGTAGTGATCTTTTTACATCAGGTGTCCTTTTTTGTATTGTTTCTTTAGTTTTCAGGAGTTAATAAGTTATATAGATCACTCTAACAAGTGTTGTGGTTGATCTCACAAGAAATCATTGAAGTGAACAATATACTATTTTTAACTAATTAACCCCTATTCTTAATGAACCTCTAGTGCATGGGGCCATCATAACAGTGATAAAGAACATGAATTTTAGAATATTCAATGGTGGATATAAACCCTTGACATTTATCCCCCATATGGTGAATGGGTGAGATCATTTGGTAGTTTGAACCAACAATGAGTTTTTTTGAATAATGTTATCATGCATTTGATATGCATGAAACCTCCTTATAAACTCAACATAATCATGCATCATGGAATAAAAAAATTACATTATTCTTTTTATTTTAAAAAAAAGTGATTTTTTTCTCATTTTATGTGTTCCATATATTCCATATTGGACTTTATTCACAATGTTAAGTATCTCTTCTCCTACAGTGAACTCTAAAACTTCTTTTATGGATGATATTTTGTGATTTTTCAGTTATCTTAATGAGTAAAATTCACAATTGTTTTACAAACCTTATCTCACCTTAGTAAATCTTGTAGTTGAATCCTTAGTTAGAGGAAATATACTATAGGATAAATCTGGTTGGTTTCTATATCAGTTTATTGTGAATAGGATCCATCAGGAGCTACAGTTATTTTAACCAAATTTATGTTTTATTCTTCCATATTGATGAATAGTAAAAATACTCTCTTGTATAAGATATAGATGATTGTCTCGACCTTATTAAATTAGAAAAAGATATTTCTAGAATATCTGATGAATCTTCTAGATCATTATAGAAATGAGTAGTATGATATAGTACTATTTTTAAGGAAAACTGATCCCTTTTTTCAGGTATAGTTAAGTAAAGGTTCCAAAAATTATTTCTTAATAGTGTACTCTTTATTGATTTACATGATCATAAACTCTATGTAACCCATGACATTTAAAAATATAATTGGAATATTCATGGCAATTTATAATTCTTTAATGAGTTCTTAGTACTGTTCCTCATTATCGTTTCATCCTTTTAAATGCAGGACATAAAATTATATAAGAACCATTACAGGAGATATAAAAACAATCACCAAACCAACTCAATTTATTTTCAAGTCTTCCATCCTTTCCTCATTGGGATTTAAGAAGCACCAATAAATTACATTTCCTATGTTTTACAAGTTTCATGTATTAGGATAATCTCATCATTAGGCATTTTAATATCCAAAGGGGGATCCTCCATAGAAGGGTGTACTACTTGAAAATATTCAAATTCTTTCTATTTAGTAAACTTTTAATATAAAAAATGGATGTTGAATTTTTGAAGGATGATGACCCATATCTATAATCATCTAATAAACATTTGATGACTAAATATTTACTTGATTGGAACAATATAGAAGATTAGGTGAAGATCATGATTTTAGTGATAATGAATTTTATTCTTCACTATAAATATTAGAGTGGGGTTAATTCTTGTCTATAGTGGTATACTAACTCCTAGGTTCCAAAGTTATTAATCTAAGATAGTAAAGACTATTTTATTTTCCAACATTATTCCTTTAAGTAAAAAGATTTATAGGTGGATACTTTAGATATTCCATATAAGAAAAAGTAAATTTTCTTCCATGGGAATAATGGTAATAGATGGTAAATCAATATATTTCTTGAGGATATCAAAAGAATTTTGGAACTCTTCATAGCACTTATAGGTTTCTCTATTCATATGTTTTTTAAATGGTAAAAATTTTCTAGTAAGTTTAATAATGAAGTTACTGATATAATAATACCTTCTAGGATATTCTCTTAAGTATCAAGGGTTTTTAGGATGGGGAATTCTTTGTATTTTATTGCTTTTCTTAGGATCAACATCAATGTCATGATTACTGACAAAATATTTTAGTAAATTTCTTGATGTCACTCAAAATGCATATGATTATTGTATTTATATATTTTAAAAATCATAATACTCATATCATTAAACTTGGTAATTAATGGAAAAGTATTATTAAGGTACCAAGTCATCTTCACATAGATTATATAATCTTTTAGAAACAAATATCTTATATATAGAGAATAAAAAAAAATAAGGTGGATTTTTGTAACATAAATTTTATGTAAAATGTATTAGTGTTTTATTATGTTTAATTGAGTTTGATATTTTTTTATAAATATAAATGTAAATATGTGTATCTCAATTAATATTATAAAATAGTGGGGTAATCCATGCAGTTTGAATGCATTGAATTTCACATAAGTCAGACTGTAAGTAGAATTTTGTTAACAACATAACCTACAAAAAGGTTGATTCTCTCAGGCCGACCCCAAATTTATTTCTAATATCAAGAGTCCTAGTGATGTTTCTAATTTTTATTAGAAGCAATGGTTAAATAAATAATTTGTAAATATGTTTCCATTGAGAAGAGTCAAACTTTAATCCGTTAAAAATTAATGTACAATGCTCTAGAGCTCTGATTAGGATTCCAATTCACTCCATCACCTTCACCCTATGTTTATTTAATTATTGACCAATAAATTAATTCCTTGAGTTAAATATTTTGAATAATATAAATCTAGAATTTAACTGCAATAAATACAATGTAAGTCACATCCCCTTCATCCCCATTACATGAATATAGACACTCATGTTAAATATTAAAAAAACATATTAAGAATATATTATCTTGTGTGAAAATATGTCTTTAACGCCTCCTTCAGTCATAACTTCATGTGCTATATATCATCTATTATTTTACATTTACCCCCCTCCCCTCCAAAGATTATCAACCCCATACTTTGTATATGTATTTCCTTATTTGTACTTCTATTCAATAATTGTCACCAATCTATATAGGAACATATAATTGGATCACTCTATATATATTATTTATACATCATGACTCTCTTCCATATTTTGAGATCCACTATCCTTTCTTATGTTGATATTTTTCTCTCTCTCATGAGCATTGGCTTGAATGAGTGTAGTTAATTAGGGTACTGTATGATTTGGTTGAATGTATCATGTGAGAAGATTTTTCATTCTATATATTCTATATGTGTCTCTATTTATTTGTATAATTCTTCCTAGATTCATCTCATGCTTCTATTAGTTTTGGATTAATCCTATTGGCATATCCCAAGTGTTTTAAGCCTCAATAGAATTATTTTACTAATTTAAATTTAGTAAAAAACATTACCATGTCTATTATGTTTCCAAATTAATCATATATAGATTATAATTAATCATACATACCTTTAATTTAATAATATATGGGAAGGAAAATTCCATATTCAATATGATTTATCTCTTTAAATCATTACATTTCTTGAGAATGTGGAATTTATAACATAAATGTTCTTATGGGATCAACTAATCCTATATAGATCATTGAATTCCTTTGTTTCTATTATAGATATGTGAGTTATTCATTCAATATGGGCTCAAAAAAATTGATACTTACAAATCTCACCATTATTCTTTATGCATCTAGGTATTTCCATTAACAACCAGCAGACTACCAACTTAATCATACATGAATGGAGTGTTATGCTTACATGTAACAACTAACATTTCAATTAATCTTTCAAAACTTCACTATATTATTCTATAACGAATCCAACTTAATTTTTATCCATATTTAGTCGGTCTTTTCCTCCCTCTTGATACACATTAGGAAACTCTAAAATCAATGTTTAGAAATTCAAATATATTACAAAAAAACTTATTAAACAATTTAATGATATTTTTAGTTCAAAAATTTATGGAATTACACTTTCATTAAAAATATTCAATAAATATAATTAAAAATTAAATAACCTTAATTAATTCAAATATAAAGTAAAAATTCAGGGAAAAGAAATTAAAATTTATACTCATAAAATGTGTGATCAAGTCCTCTAAACATATCATCTTGCACTTTTATGTAGGAGCAAAATAGGGATCTAAGCCTAATTAAAAATTTCTACCATTGTATGTTTTCTTTCTAGTATTCTATACCTATAATTTTTCATGCATCTTTGAATAAATCCTTCCAAATTATTATTCCTAATTAGTCCCACTTTCCTCCAATCCTTTTTATAATCCTGTCCATTTAGTCATGCCTTTCTAGAATTTTTTCCCTCTCACTCATTATGGGTTTAAGTAAATTTTTCAATACTTTAACTCAATCATTTTTTCACTACTTTAACTTGATAAATTGTGTCTATATGTTAAATGACCCTAAATATTAGTGGAAATCACTGAGAGGTGGTGAATTAGTGATTCAATTATATTTTTCGATACTATTTGAAATAACATTCACCACTTGTTATTATAATACATAGACTAAATTCAAACTCATCTAAACACACATATAAAGGACTGATTATATTTTTATAATGTTCACCTCTCAAAATTAAAAGGTTAATCCATAGTATAATTTTGGTTCACAAGTGATCATATAGTTCAATTGTATGGACATGTGGATTATAATGATAAAGGTTTATCCTTGAACTCATGTTAAACCAACGTCTTTTGACTGTGTAAAATTTTATTTCAGTATATGTATAATGATATAAAATCTCTTAACCATATGAGTACTTTTTTTATGAGACTTCCATTGAGTTGTCACTATATAATATATACTTCTTATTTTTCTTCTACATACATAATAACATGTATATTCATCTTAACCATCCTTATCACTCTTTAATAATATATTTATATCTTTATTCAATGTGTTTATGTATTAATTAATGACCACATAATATTTTAAAAAAATATTATATTCTTTAATAGTAGTGATTTCCCATCTCAAAACCTGAATTTAAAATTTGAAAATTACAGATATAACTATTATTAAACTCCTCTAAACATATTCCCATTACGTTCTTTCTTATTATTCCTTAATATAAATTAATTTCATTTTATATTAGTGCAATAAAAAAATTTCGTGTTCTCGTGTAGTGGTTTCATTACTACTTCTCTCCTTCATAGCATAACCTAATCCTTCATAGTTTGAATAACATTCTTCATCAACTTGAATCACAAACTCCTTTTGTGATGTTTTCATCCATGAAAGATCTATTTAAAAATAAATTGGTTTTATTAGAGTAATATAGATCCCACAACAATAGTTCCCTATAATTATATTTTAATCTACATGAATTCATATGTATTTTCAAAAAAGATTATAGTATTGGAACCTTAGGAAGACTATATCAACCTTTTAAAGTTCAAAGGATAACCTTACATTATCATAAACCATATAATGTATAATAATGTAAATTATTATGTCTTTGAACATTATAAATTTTTAAAAACTAACCTTATAATGTGGCGTAAAACGAAATTAAAAAATTTGTGAAAATATTATGAAATTACCATTTCCATTGAAATATACCATGTAGTGATGGGAATACCCCATAAAAACTAATTACTTTTACATTTTTCTAATATAATTACTTGTGTTCTACATTAAAATTTTCATTATATACCTTATGAAGAGCCTATATTAATTTTTCAAGTCCAAATATATTCAACTCCAAAGAATTAAAAATTACCATAAAACAACTAAAACTTATTCCAACCCTATCTAAATAAAAAATAATAATTCACCTCACATAATAGACATTATATCATATGCGTTTGAATATTATTTATATATTAAAAACAAGAAAAAAAATAATATCCACTTAATTTTCATTAATATTTCTTATTTAGAGAAAATATAAATGCTAGAGGAAACTTTTTCAATTTAATATTACAACAAACTCACCTTGGAATCACTACAATCTTCACAAATTCTCAACATCTTAAAAAAACTCTTAGGTATATAAATATACTTATTTTTATTTTTATTAGAACCATGGAACATAAGTCACTTTAAATATATATATATATATGAATAATTATTCTATAATCCTAAGACTAATTTAGTGAATTCAGTGTAGGAAATAGGGACATTGAATAATAATTCCATGTTATCTATAAAATCATTGACTTATTTTCAACTCTTCATAGATTTTTATCTTCTTGATACCAATTGAAAATATTAACCCTGTTAAACCCTTGATACCACTTTAAGAAACACTTTAAGAATCAATTCTTCTTTAAATCATTAAATTTATACATAGAACCTTTAAATAAAAGTTTCTATATTTAGTCCCATAAAAACTATTAGAATAGTTCATAAATCATCATAAATCATACACTAACAAGATGGACTCATGGATTTCATATTTTCATAAATATAGATAAATACATTATCACCCTAAAAACATATCTCTCCCAAAATAGGTAAGACAAATATATCTAGATTTAGATATCATATTGTTTTATCCCCCTTTGTGAATACATTTTAAGGATAAACACATAAAAAATTATATTTTCCTTCATATCCTTTGAAAAAAATATCCAATGAATATGTGAGGGAGGTGGTGGATTCACCCTATCTTATCCTTGATAGGGATGAGGTATAAATCCCATTAATAACCCCACTTTTTGAAATACTTCCTTCGAGAATGATTTAGTGAACACATAGGATATTTTATCCATTCTAGGTAGAAATTCCAACATCAAAATATTCTTATCCACAATCTCTTAGATAAAATTATATTTTATATTAATATTATTTGATCTTGAATTGTGAAAAATATTTTTAGATATATTGATATATATATTATTATCCAAAAAAAAAGTAGTGGTAACTTCAATTATACTATGAGATCCTTCTATTCAGTTCTCATCCATATCAACTGGGTTGTATCGTGAGTTGTAGCCAAATATTTTACTTCAACGGTGCTTAAAGTGGTAAAAATATTCTTGTTTATGTGCCAATACACAAACCCTTCAAACAAAAATAAAATAAAAACACTATATATAGTCCATAGATTATCTATAGTTGGGGCCCAATATGCATATATATGGTAAAATAGATTCAACATTCATTACTATCACACTTTATCCCATAGTATATCATTCCATATATATAATTGAGAATTATTTTTCTAGAAATGAAATGTTACTCTTTTGGTACACTTTTATACATGTAACATAATGTTACATCATATATAATGTATAACTATAAATTAGTAAAGTATATCAAACTTCCAACCAGCTTCCAAAATTCTCTTGGGTCAAATCCCTTCCATTTTTCATCCATCGGTAGTTTGATTCCAATTAAAATTTTTGTAGAAACCAATTTTCAATTCTCATGGTCAAACTTCATTATAATCTTATAATAATACTTATCATGAGAAATAATTATGTGATATTACTCTTGATATATTTTTAAACCCGTAAAATATATCACTTTACTAAGAATGAAAATTTCAAACCACTTTTACATCTCCAAAGAAAACTCTTTACAAGTACCTTTTTCATTTATATATAAAATGATATCATCTACATAAAAAATAAAAATATGTGATACCACATTTTCATATTTAATCTATATATATTTCTACCAATTCTTCCATTATAAAACATTGAATTATTTAGGTAAGTATCTAACTTGGACTAATAATGTAACATCCTACCCCTAGTCCATTGTCTTTGGAAGAGGTAGAGGTGGCACTAACCTTAGGTGACGACCTGTAACACCCCGAGATTTTATGAAAAATATTCTTTTTAATTTCATTGATGTTTTGTGTTATACGCTACACCAAAAGAGGATTTCACTACACACATCCCTGACTTGGTTTGCATTACACACAATCGCGACCTTCCACGATAGCGTGTGTTGTACGCAATACCGAGTTTCGCTAAACAACGATATGTTATATAAACTAGTCGTTATTAATATTAATACCCAATTTTTGAAATTTTATAAATTTTATCATTCTAAATGGACTTCATTATTGGATTCAGAATATCTAAATTAACCTAGGGTGAATTTTTGGTATTTTTCTAAAAACTTTCAATTTTTGATGAATAGTGAAAACACTGGGTTACTATTTAAAAACCGACTTTTTATATAAATAATTATTTATTTTATTTAAATTTATTTTAGGTCAAAATTGATACATAATACCTATATAAGTTCAATGTAATTCATTTGAGTCATTTTATAATAATTTTAGATATATAAAAATTTTATTGAACTTTTCACCATTTTTTACCCACCTCCTAGGAGAATTTGAAAATTTACATAAAACATAATTTTACCGGTTTTGTGAGTGGAATTTTGAAACTCCGAGAGACACGGTTAATATCAAGGAGTAAAATTTGGTTCAATAAGATAAAAATAATTTTTGTTGAATAGTAACATTTTACTTTTATTTACCACAGTTAAAATTAAATAGGGTAATTAAGGGTAAAAATGATATTATTATTACCCTAAAACATGTTCTAATTCTATTGGATAAGTATAATTTGACCAAAAACAACCTTAGGAATATAATATTATCATTTAGGTCCACTTAGATTAGATTAGAACATTTATTATCATTTTATTTAAAAAAGAGTTAAAATAGTTAAAATCAAAGTTTAATAACTAAAACATTTTTAATGTAGGGTTATACGTAAGATAAATTCAACTATAAATATTCATTAGAAATATAAAAATATTTACTACCTAATGGTATTTTATTTATAATTTTTATACATTAAATAATTTAAGTTATTTATGACACAATGGTGATGCAGTAATTACCTAAATAATGAAATATTAAAATAATTGATATTATAAATACCCAAATAAATGTAATTTGAGACTTTTTATAAATTCCACTAATTTTATAGGTTAATATTACATTTTATTATTGATTTAATTAACGTTTTTAGAACTAATAATTCTGTTATGATTTTCACAAAAATCAATTACCAAATAGTGTCAAAATTGACATAAAATAGTTTTTAAAACAAATATTATATTATTAATTGTTATTATATTACTAAAAATCTAAGGTTCAGAAAAATGACTTATATAAGGTTATATATATTAATAATGAACCACTTGGGGTTCTTTTGGCTTGTTATAGTAAGTTTATTAACAATATAGTGTAAGAGAAAAAGAAGACACCGTAAAAGTTAAATTATTTAACTTAGAGTTAAATCCAAATGATAAGGTTAAAATAGTAACCTAAACTTGTCTAAAACCTATTTTTTGAGATTATTTCCACCCATACCCACTTTATCATTGAAATAAATTAATTTTTATCTATTATAAACCGAATATGACTTTATTATAAAATAATATTTTACGTTTTTTCTATAGTGCCACTCTCCTCCCTTATAAAAAGGGCACCACTTCCCTCTTCTATTCACACCATTTTGAGACTTTAAGCTCGACCAAACCCAGAACATTTCCCTTATCATTGTCCCTAGAAACATTATAGAGGTTCTGGTCTCCTCAAAAGACCAACCCTAGTGCCTTAAGAGGAGGTTAAGAAGAGGCGCGTCAAAGAAGAGGTAATATTCTTTACCGATTCTTTCCAATTTATTTCTTCTTCTACTTCTTCTTCTTTATTTGTTTCATCATTAATTAATAACATCAGTATCACTAATATACTTATATGTTATTATAAATATTATACAACCCAATTTAATCTTCTATCCATCCTACGGAAACGAAATCACCGTGTGTGCGTACGTACGGAATACCGTCTCCACGCCGTGGTGTAATCTTTTTTCCACCACCACCTTACATGGATGGGTATAATGGTGTAAATAAATAACTATATATGATTATTGTAAAGTGATATTTATTCTGAAATATTATACATACACTTCAATACAATTCCACGATCATGGGATTGATATCATCGCTCGTGCGTACGTACGGACTACTGTCTCCATGAACGTGATGAGATTCATTTTCCATGATTAACCATTCAAGTATGATTATAAAGTATATATAATAAATAATCATGAATGATATTACATAATAATGATACTGGATTAATTTAAATATATGTTTCATTTACTTAATTCCATTTAATTCAATAAGAAAACAAAAACAGCGTTCATGCGTACGTACGGCCTACCATCTCCATGAACGGTGTATTTCATTTCATTTATATATCTATTATATATATATAATGAATACATATATGATATATAAATAATTATTTACATTCTGGAAGTAAGTAAATCAAGATATAAGTAATAATAATATCAAGAACAAAAAGTCCAAACACGTACGATAAATAAAACGATTTTACCCAAAACACTGCTTTAACATTGAACTTACAAAAGAACGGGTAATATAAAGTCATAAGTGAACCATATATGATATCATAACAATGAATATGATTCTGTAATATTTCAATTACATTATTTAAATCATTATACAGGAGGTTCGGATACGTACTAAGCATATTGGACCTAAGGTAAAGGATAACTTTTCCAATCTCGTTTTTATCCGAGATTGTTTATTCGTAAGTATTTACTGGGGTTTTTGTTATCATCACTATCCATGTTTTCTAAAAAAATTCATTTATATTTAATGTCATTTTTAACCATTTCTGAATTTTAACACATGTCATGAAAGGAATATTACTTTTGTTTACCACACGAGGAAGTTTTTGACTTTTCCTACAAAAGTATGAGGAGAATGTTATTTTTAACTTATACGGTGTGAACGGATTTTTACGGTTTCATAATGCCTCATTTTCATGAATATTCCTCTAAAATATTGCATGATTATTTTCAACAAAACCCTTTTATTTTGAAATTTCATGGAATTTTTTGAAAAGAAAATGATTTTGAAGAAGAAAGGATATTTTCCTCAAGAATTCATTTCAAGTGTTTTATCAAAACCATTTTCCATACAAGATGAAATTATTTCATATGTGTATGTTTCAAGTATAATATCTTTATGATTTACATGGTTCCACTTTTCGTATGATTAAATGATATCCATTTTTTTATATGGATTATGTTATGATGGGATGATGTTTATGAAACCCATTTTATTCTTTGGGTTATGATGAATGATTTATGTTTATGTTGTGGCACACGAAAGAATGATTTCATTATGAGATGGGTGGGACCTATATCTCCCTCAAATGCATTTGGTAAAGATTTATATCTCATGAGATATACATGGCTCGAACGGAAAGTTAGTCTGGTTCAGTGATACATGACTGGAACGAGGAGTGAACTCGATTCAGAAAGGGACTTTGTCCACTAAGATGGTCTTGGAAGCAATGTCTTGGCTACTATGGAAATCATAACATGTGCTTAATGGTTGCCACAATTACATGTTTTATTCCCATGCTATTTTATCAGGATTAATGTTTCTTTATGATCTATGCCTTATGTACTTCCATGTTTTATGTCATTGCTCAAGATCTTGATGTTTAAACATTATGTTCATGTTTTTAAGTTCAAATGTATATGATTTGTTTTATTTTCTCCATGCTTACCCTTACTGAGCATTTGAGCTAACCCTTTTATATGTTTTATTTTACCCAAGATTTAAAGAAAGGTTTTTGGTATGAAAACAAAAAGGGGAAGATCTTTATGGGAGATGTTTAAGATCTTTCACCACGATTAGAAGATTATGTTCCGAGTTTCCAAAGAAAGTAAACTATTACGATCCTTGAGTGTTGGTTCTTGTTATGTATTAAGTATTCCAAAAAAGTAATGTAATTTCCATGTACGTCAAGCTTTGGGTCTCTATAGTTGGTATCAAAGGAAAGTTTTAGTTAACCTTTGGAAACTAGGATGCGAAAACTTTGGTGAAATACCTAGAGATATTTCTAAGGTATGTCTAGGGATGTCCCTAAGGTTAAGTATAAGTATAGGTTATGGTCCTATAATTATGGTAACGATATTAGAATTAAACCTAAGATGTTATATATTGAAGGTACTGCCCCTTTATTATGTTTTTTTCCCTAGCATGATTTTTTCCTCTTATACTATTCTTTTTGGGTTTTAGACGATGGCTGGAACCCAAAGGAACCGTGTTGATCAATGTAATGGACAATGCAATGATTTTCCTCCTGAACAACCAAATGTGATGGGAGATGGAGTGCAAAATATTATTTCTATACTTACACAAGCTATGAATCATTCTGGATTTCCAAATGATCAGAGAAGGGAACAATATTATATTGAGTCCTTCATGAGGCAATGTACACCTTCTTTCAATGGGTCTTCTGATCCACTTGTTGTTGAACAATGGATCAGTACAATTGAAAAGATATTTTCCATACTTCTCTGTTCGGAACATGTTATAGTCATTCTAGTTGTTTACCATTTAGAAGGTGAAGCAGACCAATGGTAGACTCTAATTAAGAATACAAGTCCCTAAGATGAAATTGAATCCATGGAATGGCACGAGTTCAAGACCTTTTTTTCAGTAAGTACTTCCCTCATATTCTTAGAACAAAGATGGAAAAGGAGTTCCTTGAGCTTAAGAAGAAGGATGATGAATCTTTTGGTATATACGAAGAAAATTTTACAAGACTTTCAAGGTATGCATCTAGTTTCATCATCCAACCTGAAAGTAAAGTTGATTGATTTTTCAGTGGCTTAAAACCAAGTCTTCGAAGGGAATTAGCTATAAGAGACTTCAATAGCTATGAAGAAATTGTGTGTTGTGCTATCAAGTTAGAACTGGAATTTGGTGTAACATATCCATCTCATGGTTTTGACAAGAAATGAAAGACGTAGTTCAAGGAGAAATCTTATAATAATGGTGAAAACAAGATGAATGTTTCTTTATACTCAAAGTGTGGAAAAAAGCATGGTGGATATTGTCTTAAAGGAACTAGAAAATGTTTTAAGTGTGGAAAAGAAGGTCATAGAGCAGCTGAGTGTCTAAGTAATGGAAAAAGGGTTTCTAATGATTTGAATAAAGAAAAGACTATAGAGAACGCACCACCAACACTTCAATGCTTCAAGTGCAAGGAAATGGGGAATTATGCTAATCAATTCCCTAATTCAAGGGTTAATGATTATCAACGTGAGCAACCACTTAAGGAAAAGGATAAAGGGAAGCCACATGCGATCACTATTTGTGATGTTGAGTATGATAATGATGTTTTGTAATGATTAAGTTTTTATGTAATGGGATTTCAAAATAGTATCATGGAATCTCATTTATAGAATCACGGAATTTTGGAATATCTATGTATTGGTTTTCAATAATTATATGGTACCGGTAACCATGAAAAGTGATTGTAGTATTTTTGGAAAGTAGATGATATACGCATAATGAAGGGATAATGAGATAATGAGATGTTCGATAGTATTATTGATCTCATGACTGATGTAAGGACAATGTGATATCATGGTTTGAGTATATAGAATTTTTGGGATTTTGGTATGTGGAAAGAGTTATATTTTGAAAGCATTCATGTTTTCACTAAGGTTCTATGGTAATTTATGTTTCAAGAGAATACATGATTAAGGTATTCACATGTTTGTAATGTGACCAACAAGATATATTGTATGATATATGAGGGATAAATCATGGTATCCACATGATCGGTAGATGACATTTCTAGTAATTGTTTTATTTATACTATGAGCTTGGACAGAAGTATTTTAGATAATCCTAAATATTGGAATGAATTATGTTGTAAATAAGTTAGTATTGTTTAAGTCTAGAACTTTTTTCGATATTATTGATGGAATGTTATAATAGTGTAGTTTAAGAAAAGGGAAAACATGCAGAACGGGCGACAACCCATCGCGTCGGACAAGGCTGTGGGAATCGAACCCACAACTGAAGTGCGACAGGCCTTTATCACCTACTGCTAGCCTACAAGAAGTCGCTGGTTAGTAGAAGATAGTTTTATTATATTAAGCGGTATGATATATTAAGTATAAGTCCATTTTAGGAACCATATACAATTAATCTCACTATAGATGGATTTATGTATATTTAATAACTTTTACTATCCTTTTGTTTGAGACAGATAGAATGACCTATCATTCAATCGCAAGATCTGATAACACTTCACGGAAGACAAATTCAACTTCATTTATTTAAGAGATGATGTGGAAATTGTTCAAGGCACAAACAACAGTAATATTGTACCAAAATAAAGTAAGTATTTCTTTTAATTCAACAATTCCTCAACTTTAGGGAAATGATCTTGAATACAAAAAAATGTTGTCCTAGTGTCCTCATATCCGATGAATCAAATGGTACCTTAAATCATCACAAATTTATGTCTTTGTGATTGTTGGATTGTTCATAACCATGTTCTCTACCACTCTCCATCAGAACATGATGGTTAGATTTCTCTTCCATATCCATATTTTCACCTATGTTATCCTATGTGGAAACCCAATGATTAGTTAATTTAGGTAACCGTTATGATTCATGTCACGAACCAACCCGGGTCGGCCCTGAACCGGTCACCCGAGCCGGTCCGCGACATGGCCCGAGAGGCGTTCCCGATCCTCCCGGGCTGGCGACAAGCGCCAGGGCATCAACAGAAGCTATGGGAACGATTTCGCCCAATATAAATAAATAAGACAGTGACAATAATACAGAGCAGCACAGAAAAGATAACCAAATAAAGTGACTAAACAAGAACAAACAAGAATCAAACTAACCAAACACGACATGCGAACAAACTCCGTGCGACCTCGCGGGTCGCTCTCCGACTCAACGATCAAGCGTCACCCTAGGCGAGCGCACTCAAGCTATATCCTGCACAAACACTAAAAACAGAAAAGAACTATAGGCGTGAGTATTAAAACTCAGTAGGCTAGCCCGATATCTATTCCCAATGCACTACCTTTAAAATAAAAGAAACATCATTTCAAGTTTGAACTACAATTTATAAAAGTATGATTTTCTAAGCATTTTACTTAAAAACAAAGTACGAACCATTGCCCTTAGCCATTTCAAAATTCGGGTTCATTTCATTAGTGCCAATGAAATTTTAGGAAAGGGGAAAAGTGATGTTTAAATTTTCAAATTTGTACAAAAGGAATTAAACACTTCCATTTGAAAACAATTTTTAGAAACCCATTAAAAAGCAATTTATCAGTTTCCAAGGAAAACCATATGCCAGAATGCACAAAGTAAAACATACAGCAAGGGCAATGTAAGTATACACGTGAGCATCATAATCATTACTGCAAGCTACAAGAGCTGAATAGACATGGGTGAACCTAGGAGATCGAGAATAAACCAGAAGACACCAATACATGAGAAATCATCCTTATTGACATGTCAAGATGAAATCAAAACGCCCAATACGCTCGACCATACACTCACGGGCAGGTCGAGGGAAAATCCCATAGAAATAAACCCAATATATCCACTTACTATGGGCCACTGGTCAGTACCATAACCTACCAGTGCAGCAATCGTTCTTAGAATATTCTCTCAATATGCCAGATTCCCATGTCTCAAGTGTTTGAAAAAGGGGGTGAGCCAACCGATGCCAACCGAGCATCCAATCAGATATATCTATATATAAAGAACAACAGGCATTCCCCGTGCCACTCCATGGGACAACCTCTTGCCTTTAACTACTCAAGTACCCGGGAGCCTCTAAGCGCGGCCTCCCAAACAATCAATTGCAACCAAGGCATGAGAGTCGTCCTAAGAGGGTTTTTATAAAAAAAACATTTCCATCGCTTTCCATAAAGTGCCAAACGGGCATTTAATACAGTTCACAATTACTACCAAAACCAGTTTAAAACTATTTGAAGAATCCACAAAACACTACTTCACAGGTTGCCAGTATTTTTATAAACCAAACCAAACCATTTTCTTTTCCAAATAAACTTTAAGAGCCAACCGGCCAATTTCTCAAATGAACTAAAGTATTTGTTCACGCTTCAAAAGAAATAATTTCTCATTAAACCAGAACTCTATTTTATATTCCATGAATTATGTTTAAAAGCCAAACGGGCATTCTTTCATTATTGGGTGTCCGCTCGTCAAAAGGATGTTTCATGTGTCGTGTATAAAATAAACGGCTCCTTTTGACATTAAATTCCCATTTAAAAATTAACCATCTTATATTAAAATTTAATTATCGTATATTATCTCATCTTTATTACAATTAATAAAATGTTGATTTGAATAATTAGGGTGCGCAAACAGCATGAAATAATATAACTTAAATTTTAAAAGTAGTGCAAAGGGAACCTACCTCAAAACCAAGCGCGTCGACACAACATCCTCGGATCCCAGTCGCGATGACACGACGTGTGTCCGAAACCACGTGACAAGGTCTAACACTCTGCATAATCAGTACCAAGGACTCAGACACATCCAAAAACTCACCAGAGCATGCCAAACCAAGCTTCGGAAAGAAACGCTCACCTCGGAACTGAAGCACGACAACAACGGAACCTCGGAGACAAGGCGCGGCGATGGCACTCACTCGGAAACACCCTGCGCGGGTCCTAAAAGTCCTAAGCCAACAAATAAAAACCCACCATCAACAAGAGTACGATGATAATAATAAAAATAAAGATAATAATAATAATAATACTAATAATAATAATAAGATTAGTAATAATAATAATAAAAAAAATAGTAATAATAACAATAGTAATAATAATAATATTATTAGTAACACTAATACTAATAATAATAAGAAAAATGATATTAATAATAAAAATAACAAAATAATATTAATATTATTAATAATAATAATAATGATATTAATAATAATAATAATAATAATAGTATGAAAAACAATAATAATTATAATAATAATAATATTAACATTAATAATAATAATAATAATAATAATAATAATAATAATAAGACTAATAATAAGATTAATAATAGTAATAATAATAACAATAAAAATAACAATGATAATAATAATAATAATAATATGATTAATAATAATAATAAAAATAATAACAACAATAATAATAGGAATAATAATAACCATAATAAAAGTAAAATTAAAATTAAAACTAAACAAACCTTTACAGGGGAAGAGAGCGGGTGCAAGGAAGGGGGCAAAGGCAGGGAAGGCCGAGCGGGCTGGCCAGGGAACTGGCTAGGGAAAGGGGGGTCCGGCCGGGGGGAGATGCAGGGATGCGCTGAGGTGCAAAACAGGTGGCCGACGGTCTGCAAGGGAGTGAACCAGGGGGGAGAAAAAAAACAGGAGGGTTGCGCGGGGGTGTTCTGCGGCGGACAGGGGGGTGGAAAACGAGCGGGCTGGCTGGGGCGGAGTGACGGACCGAGCAGGGCAGGAGGAAAGGGGTGATGCGACTACAGGAGGAGAGGGAGGAGCCGCAACACTGGCTGCTGTGCGTAGGGAGAGGAGGTTCGGCGCTGGCTGCTGAAACATAAGAAGGCTGGATGGGGTGGTTGGTCTTCGGGTGCTGGGGGGAGCTGCTGCGCCGGAGCAGCAAGGCAGAGGGCAAGGAAGGTCGAGCGGGATGGCTGGAGGTAGGAGGTTGGCCGGGTGCTGGGGCGCACGGTGTGCGGATGGTGCGCCGAAGGGATGGGTTGCTGCAACGGGAGCAGAGGCGCTGCATAGGGAGAGACCCAGGTGTTGGGTGCGGAACGTGAAGGGGAGGAGAGGCAGGGGCGGCGCGCTGCAGGAAGGGGGGCATGCAGCGGCGGTTAAGGAGGAGGGGAAACGAGGCTAAGCTGCTGCGCGGATGCTGAGGAGGGGGGGTCCTGCGCTGGCAGGGGGTCAGGCGCCTGGAAGCAGCGGCCGAAGGTAGGAGATGGGGGAGCTCCGGAGGGGTGTGCAGCAAGGCTGGGAGGGAGGCGGAGCTGATTGGTTGCGCCGGCGGAGAGGGAGAGCAGGTAGGGCAGGAGGCCGATCCGTTGACGGTGCACAGGATGAGGGAAAGGAGAAGAAAGGGGAAGCAGCATAGGACGTGCGGGAGAAGGAGAAAGAAGAACGGATAGGGTGAAGGTGGCGGCGCGCGGGAGAAGTGGAGGAAGAGAAAAAGAAAAGAGGGAGAGGCGCTAGGGTTAGGGGAAAAGAAAAGATAAGATAAAATAAAAATTAAATAAAATTAAATAAAATAAAATAAAATAAAACAAAATCATAATAATAATAATGAAGTTGAAAGTAAAACATATTATAAAAGTTATTATACCAAACTAATAAAATATATGTAATAGAAATTTGTGCCAAACTTTAATAATAATAACAAAAGTAACCACTAATAATAAAATAAAAATAATAAATGAATTTTATATCATCTTTAATAATATTGAAATTAATGAAAGTCCACGCAAATGCATGGGCGAAGTCGCGCGGTGTCGCGCTCTATCCGCGCTCCCGACGACGTCGAACCCAAGATGCATACTTTTTATCAAAACTCAAAACTTTCATCCGAGACTGAACGTGAACCACAAAAAAATAATTTAAATCCAATGAAATCATAAAATAAAATAAACGCACGGTATTGGGGTGCGAAAATTCTCCCCACCATAACGCTTTCCGCCCCCGGAAAGCCACAACACCAACCAGTCGATCGATCAACACCTAAGGATTTCACAGAACACGATCCAACCTCTTAACCAAGGATGTCACAATGACTACCAGCGGGACTGAACCTCATTGCCCGAAATAAATCACCAACAGAGAGAGGCCCGAACGGGCTCCCCACCATAAGAGATCCACTAGAATTCGATAACTATTTAAGAGAAAACCCAACGAAACTCATGGTGGGTCTCCCCACCATAAAAGGACTGACCTCCTAGCGACCAACCAGAAATCCAACTTAGGCCAGAACCGGGCCTTACCCAAGCTATAAAAGCACAGCAAAAACATTTAAACCACTTACTCCCGTCCGAAAGGGATAGAAGCTTAAATGGATACTTTGCGCAACTAAAACCCTAACCCCATGGGCGGGGAGGGTGGGCCCAAGGATCATATCACTGAAACTACGACGTACGACTACTCACGACCCATCACATCGGGATGGACCCAAACCAGGGCCGCAACTGATTTACATCAGTGGCCCATGAAAAGTCACTGGTCAGAAACTTACATCCAAGAGGCACGATTCCCAACACTACATGATGGTTAAGTACATCGCGCACTTTGCGACAAGAGAGAACCACAACGACAGAGAAACCAGAGCAACAACACCAAAACTATCTCACCACGACGATAGAGGCACGACTTTAACCGGACTCTTTAAAATTTTCCCCGGGGGGTTCCTGACTACGCGCCGGATTCACTCCGAGACCTTTTGGCTGGAGCTCTGATGGATGAAGCATCTTCTGCCTCGCAGTCAGGTTCCGATAATCCCAACAAGAAACATACATCTTTTGATCTGACAGATCGAAGGACAAGATTTTAAAATTAAAACATACCAGCATTGAAAGACGAGGTTCTTCAAAAGACCCATGAAGTTCCCATACATTTCAAACCTAAAACACCACCAGTATAACTACAACGATAAAAGATCCCTTAAACTGAAAGGAAACTTACACCAAGAACTCTGAACAAAGACCCAATAGCACATTACTTCTGAGAACACCCTCTGCGACGCTTTCTTGCAACGCCCCGACAAAATCGTCGCAAGTGACCCAGACGTCCACACGCCTGGCAGGGCTTTGGAGCGCTTGGGCACGATGACTTCTTGTGACCCCGCTTGCCACACTGATAACACACAATAATCTCTCGCTCTGAAGAGGTTGATGAAAGATCTCGAGGCCTCTTGATTCCACGACCTGATCCATCCACTTCCATTTGCTTACTCATCTCCTTTCCAGAATCTTCACCACTGCTCTTAGGGATCGAAGGAGGGAGGACTACTTCGAGCACTCCTGCCATCGCGGCTTCGATACGAAAAGCTTGTCTTGCCACATCGACAAAAGAAGTTAGGTTGGACTCTAACACCTTCGACTGCAGATCAGGGCGGAGACCCGCCTCAAAGCGTCGAGCCTTCACGGGGTCATTTGTGGCATACTCTGGATCATAAGGTACTAGCTCCACAAAGCGATGGAAATATTCTAACACGGATTCGTCGCCCTGCTGCAGACAACACATTTCCATCCCCTTCCTCACCCTTTCTTCCTCAGAGAAATACTGGCGAATGAACGAGGCCTTGAAAAACTCCCAAGTAATCTCTTGACGGGGCTTGTTCCGAGACACTGACTTCCACCACATCCACGGTGAACCTTCAAGCATGAAGGTCGCAAACTTGACCTTCAACGAATCGGGCAACTCAATGAGGCTAAAGTCCCTTTCAATCTTCTGCATCCACTCCTCTACCACAGAAGTTTCTGCTTGACCATAGAAGAGAGGTGGATCGAGCTTCCGAAACTCAAGCATAAAATCCTTAGGTTGATCAACCGCACTACGATCACCCATCGAAGCCTCAAAGGGATAACCACTGGACAAGGAAAGGTCAAAAACCCAATCAAGGCCAACTCAACGAATGGATAACAACCTCAAAATCAAACACTGCATAGGTGACAAGCTCGAAATCCGAGAAAACAAGTTATCATAACATCAAAACTTTTCTCTTTGAAAACATCTTTAATTTAGAACATGCTTAATGGGTTAAACCTTCGCCATTGGTATTCTTTAGAGCCTCACTCACATGCATGTATTCGTGCCACCCAGGGCATCCATCCACCATACCAGAGATCCATCCACATTTCCAACATACCAAAATGCATGTGAGTACTCATCGGAACACCAAGGCCAAAACAAGGCAACTTCATTTTCCAAAAACAATTTATTCATACCACTTCTTTTAAAACAATCCACAAATTAAACATGTCATTTCAAACAACACTTTTTTTTTTCAAAACCAACTTTTCTGATTCAAACCACTTTCAGAAATCAACGGAAAGCCAAAACAAATCAAACAGGGGACTAGTGTCAGTGGGTGACTTGACCATATGGTTGGCGGCCATGTGCCAAACACGCCACTGACACAGAGAGCCTTCTTGGACCATGCCCCTAGATCCACATGGCTTGCCAGGCCGCGCGGGTTAGGAGGACTAATGGCCCAACTCCCTTTGTCGTATCCCAATCGCAAAACATTTCCATAAAAACCCAAACAAACCAATTAAACCGGACTTCCCATGGAAACCTGAGGATCGGTACGGGCAAGAGTTCACGACGCTCTTCTCGCACCTACCCCTCAAGTCCCGACAATCCTACTCCATCTACCTTGACATCCCAAGTAACAAAGGGCGCTCTGAAAAGTGAGGTCTTCTAAGAGCAAACCTCCTCTGATACCATTTTGTCACGAACCAACCCGGGTCGGCCCTGAACCGGTCACCCGAGCCGGTCCGCGACATGGCCCGAGAGGCGTTCCCGATCCTCCCGGGCTGGCGACAAGCGCCAGGGCATCAACAGAAGCTATGGGAACGATTTCGCCCAATATAAATAAATAAGACAGTGAAAATAATACAGAGCAGCGCAGAAAAGATAACCAAATAAAGTGACTAAACAAGAACAAACAAGAATCAAACTAACCAAAAAAGACATGCGAACAAACTCCGTGCGACCTCGCGGGTCGCTCTCCGACTCAACGATCAAGCGTCGCCCTAGGCGAGCGCACTCAAGCTATATCCTGCACAAACACTAAAAACAGAAAAGAACTATAGGCGTGAGTATTAAAACTCAGTAGGCTAGCCCGATATCTATTCCCAATGCACTACCTTTAAAATAAAAGAAACATCATTTCAAGTTTGAACTACAATTTATAAAAGTATGATTTTCTAAGCATTTTACTTAAAAACAAAGTACGAACCATTGCCCTTAGCCATTTCAAAATTCGGGTTCATTTCATTAGTGCCAATGACATTTTAGGAAAGGGGAAAAGTGATGTTTAAATTTTCAAATTTGTACAAAAGGGATTAAACACTTCCATTTGAAAAAAAAATTTAGAAACCCATTAAAAAGCAATTTATCAGTTTCCAAGGAAAACCATATGCCAGAATGCACAAAGTAAAACATACAGCAAGGGCAATGTAAGTATACACGTGACCATCATAATCATTACTGCAAGCTACAAGAGCTGAATAGACATGGGTGAACCTAGGAGATCGAGAATAAACCAGAAGACACCAATACATGAGAAATCATCCTTATTGACATGTCACGATGAAATCAAAACGCCCAATACGCTCGACCATCCACTCACGGGCAGGTCGAGGGCAAATCCCATAGCAATAAACCCAATATATCCACTTACTATGGGCCACTGGTCAGTACCATAACCTACCAGTGCAGCAATCGTTCTTAGAATATTCTCTCAATATGCCAGATTCCCATGTCTCAAGTGTTTGAAAAAGGGGGTGAGCCAACCGATGCCAACCGAGCATCCAATCAGATATATCTATATATAAAGAACAACAGGCATTCCCCGTACCACTCCATGGGACAACCTCTTGCCTTTAACTACTCAAGTACCCAGGAGCCTCTAAGCGCGGCCTCCCAAAAAATCAATTGCAACCAAGGCATGAGAGTCGTCCTAAGAGGGTTTTTATAAAAAAAACATTTCCATCGCTTTCCATAAAGTGCCAAACGGGCATTTAATAAAGTTCACAATTACTACCAAAACCAGTTTAAAACTATTTGAAGAATCCAAAAAACACTACTTCACAGGTTGCCAGTATTTTTATAAACCAAACCAAACCATTTTCTTTTCCAAATAAACTTTAAGAGCCAACCGGGAAATTTCTCAAACGAACTAAAGTATTTGTTCACGCTTCAAAAGAAATCATTTATCATTAAACCAGAACTCTATTTTATATTCCGTGAATTATGTTTAAAAGCCAAATGGGAATTCTTTCATTATTGGGTGTCCGCTCGTCAAAAGGATGTTTCATGTGTCGTGTATAAAATAAACGGCTTCTTTTGACATTAAATAACCATTTAAAAATTAACCATCTTATATTAAAATTTAATTATCGTATATTATCTCATCTTTATTACAATTAATAAAATGTTGATTTGAATAATTAGGGTGCGCAAACAGCATGAAATAATATAACTTAAATTTTAAAAGTAGTGCAAAGGGAACCTACCTCAAAACCAAGCGCGTCGACACAACAACCTCGGATCCCAGTCGCGATGACACGACGTGTGTCCGAAACCACGTGACAAGGTCTAACACTCTGCATAATCAGTACCAAGGACTCAGACACATCCAAAAACTCACCAGAGCATGACAAACCAAGCGTCGGAAAGAAACGCTCACCTCGGAACTGAAGCACGACAACAACGGAACCTCGGAGACAAGGCGCGGCGATGGCGCTCACTCGGAAACACCCTGCGCGGGTCCTAAAAGTCCTAAGCCAACAAATAAAAACCCACCATCAACAAGAGTACGATGATAATAATAAAAATAAAGATAATAATAATAATAATACTAATAATAATAATAAGATTAGTAATAATAATAATAATAAAAAATAGTAATAATAACAATAGTAATAATAATAATAATATTAGTAACACTAATACTAATAATAATAAGAAAAATGATATTAATAATAATAATAACAAAATAATATTAATATTATTAATAATAATAATAATGATATTAATAATAATAATAATAATAGTATGAAAAACAATAATAATTATAATAATAATAATATTAACATTAATAATAATAATAATAATAATAAGACTAATAATAAGATTAATAATAGTAATAATAATAACAATAAAAATAACAATGATAATAATAATAATAATAAGATTAATAATAATAATAAAAATAATAACAACAATAATAATAGGAATAATAATAACCATAATAAAAGTAAAATTAAAATTAAAACTAAACAAACCTTTACAGGGGAAGAGAGCGGGTGCAAGGAAGGGGGCAAAGGCAGGGAAGGCCGAGCGGGCTGGCCAGGGCGCTGGCTAGGGCAAGGGGGGTCCGGCCGGGGGGAGATGCAGGGATGCGCTGAGGTGCAAAACAGGTGGCCGACGGTCTGCAAGGGAGTGAACCAGGGGGGAGAAAAAAAAACAGGAGGGTTGCGCGGGGGTGTTCTGCGGCGGACAGGGGGGGTGGAAAACGAGCGGGCTGGCTGGGGCGGAGTGACGGACCGAGCAGGGCAGGAGGAAAGGGGTGATGCGGCTACAGGAGGAGAGGGAGGAGCCGCAACACTGGCTGTTGTGCGTAGGGAGAGGAGGTTCGGCGCTGGCTGCTGCAACATAAGAAGGCTGGATGGGGCGGTTGGTCTTCAGGTGCTGGGGGGAGCTGCTGCGCCGGAGCAGCAAGGCAGAGGGCAAGGAAGGTCGAGTGGGATGGGTGGAGGTAGGAGGTTGGCCGGGTGCTGGGGCGCGCGGGGTGCGGACGGTGCGCCGAAGGGATGGGTTGCTGCAACGGGAGCAGAGGCGCTGCATAGGGAGAGACCCAGGTGTTGGGTGCGGAACGTGAAGGGGAGGAGAGGCAGGGGCGGCGTGCTGCAGGAAGGGGGGCATGCAGCGGCGGTTAAGGAGGAGGGGAAACGAGGCTAAGTTGCTGCGCGGATGCTGAGGAGGGGGGGTCCTGCGCTGGCAGGGGGTCGGGCGCCTGGAAGCAGCGGCCGAAGGTAGGAGATGGGGGAGCTCCGGAGGGGTGTGCAGCAAGGCTAGGAGGGAGGCGGAGCTGATTGGTTGCGCCGGCGGAGAGGGAGAGCAGGCAGGGCAGGAGGCCGATCCGTTGACGGTGCACAGGATGAGGGAAAGGAGAAGAAAGGGGAAGCAGCACAGGACGTGCGGGAGAAGGAGAAAGAAGAACGGAGAGGGTGAAGGTGGCGGCGCGCGGGAGAAGTGGAGGAAGAGAAAAAGAAAAGAGGGAGAGGCGCTAGGGTTAGGGGAAAAGAAAAGATAAGATAAAATAAAAATAAAATTAAATAAAATAAAATAAAATAAAATAAAACAAAATCATAATAATAATAATGAAGTTGAAAGTAAAACATATTATAAAAGTTATTATACCAAACTAATAAAATATATGTAATAGAAATTTGTGCCAAACTTTAATAATAATAACAAAAGTAACCACTAATAATAAAATAAAAATAATAAATGAATTTTATATCATCTTTAATAATATTGAAATTAATGAAAGTCCACGCAAATGCATGGGCGAAGTCGCGCGGTGTCGCGCTCTATCCGCGCTCCCGACGACGTCGAACCCAAGATGCATACTTTTTATCAAAACTCAAGACTTTCATCCGAGACTGAACGTGAACCACAACAAAAATAATTTAAATCCAATGAAATCATAAAATAAAATAAACGCACGGTATTGGGGTGCGACAATTCATAATTTAGTTTTTAAAGATAAGTTTTGGTATTCCTTTTTACGATGTGGGTTTCTATTAAATAAACTTTTGAGTAGTAAACCATTTATAACCACGACAAATTTCAAGGGCGAAATTCATTTTGAGGGGGGTAGAATTTAACACCTTGAGATTTTATGAAAAATATTATTTTTAATTTCATTGATGTCTTGTGTTTTAAGATACACCAAAAGGATCTTGCACTACACACATATCTGACTTGTCTTGCATTACATGTAATCGTAACCTTCCACGATAGCGTGTGTTGTACGCAATATCGAGTTTCTCTAAACAACAATATGTTATATAAACTAGCCGTTATTAATAGTAATACCCACTTTTTGAAATTTTATAAATTTTATCTTTTGAAATGGACTTCATTTTTGGATTCATAATATCGAAATTATCCTAGGGTGAATTTTTGGTATTTTTCTGAAAACTTTCAATTTTTGATGAATAGTGAAAACACTGGGTTACTATTTAAAAACCGTCTTTTTATATAAATAATTATTTATTTTATTTAAATTTATTTTAGGTCAAAATTGATACATAATACCTATATAAGTTCAATGTAGTTCATTGGATTCATTTTATAATAATTTTAGATATATAAAAATTTTATTGAACTTTTCACTGTTTTTTACCCACCTCCAAGGAGAATTTGAAAATTTACATAAAACATAATTTTACCGCTTCTGTGAGTGGAATTTCTAAAATCCAAGAAACACGGTTAATATCAAGGAGTAAAATGTGGTTCAATAAGATAAAAATAATTTTTGGTGAATAGTAACTTTTTACTTTTATTTACCACAGTTAAAAGTAAATAGGGTAATTAAGGGGAAAAATGATATTATTATTACCCTAACACATGTTATAATTCTATTGGATAAGTATAATTCGACCAAAAAAACCTTAGGAATATAATATTATCATTTAGGTCCACTTGGATTATATTAGGACATTTATTATTATTTTATTTAAAAAAGAGTTAAAATAGTTAAAATCAAAGTTTAATAACTAAAACATTTTTAATATAGAATTATACATAATATAAATTTGACTATAAATATTAATTAGAAATATAAAAAGATTTCCTACCTAATGGTATATTATTTATAATTTTTAGACATTAAATAATTTAAGTTATTTATGACACAATGGTGATACAATAATTACCTAAATAATAAAATATTAAAATAATTGATATTATAAATACCCAAATAAATTTAATTTGAGACTTTTTATGAATTAAAATAATTTTATAGGTTAATATGACATGTTAGTATTGATTTAATTAACTTTTTTATAACTAATCATTCTATTATGATTTTCACAAAAATCAATTACCAAATAGTGTCAAAATTGACATAAAATAGTTTTTAAAACAAATATTATATTATTAATCGTTATTATATTCCTAAAAATTTAAGGTTTGGCCAAATGACTTAGATAAGGTTATATATATTAATAATGAACCACTTGGGGTTCTTTTTTCTTGTTATAGTAAGTTTATTAACCATATATTGTAAGAAAACAAGAAGACACAGTGAAAGTCAAATTATTTAACTTAGAGTTAAATCAAAATGATAAGGTTAAAATAATAACCTAAAATTTTCTAAAACCTCTTAGTTGAGAGGATTTCGACCCATACCCACATTATCTTAAAAATAAATCAATTTAGAGCTATTATAAACTGAATATTTCTTTATTATAAAATAATATTTTTAGTTTTTCCTAAAGTGCCCCTCTCCTCCCTTATAAAAAGGACACCCCTTCCCTCTTCTCTTCACATCCTTTTGAGCCTTGAATATTGGCCAACCCCTGCCCATTTCCCTTATCATCTTCTCTAGATACATTATAGAGGTTCTGGTCTCCTCAAAAGACCAACCCTAGTGCCTTAAGAGGAGGTTAAGAAGAGGCATGTCAAAGAAGAGGTAATATCCTTTACCGATTCTTTCCAATTTATTTCTTCTTATACTTCTTCTTCTTTATTTGTTTCATCATAAATTAATAACATCAGTATCACTAATATACTGATATGTTATTATAAATATTAAACAACCCAATTTCATCTTCTATCTATCATACGGAAATGAAATCACAGCGCGTGTGTACGTACGGAATATCGTCTCCACGCCGTGGTGTAATCTATTTTCCACCACCACCTTACTTGAATGGGTATAATGGTGTAAATAAATAATTATATATGATTATTGTAAAGTGATACTTATTCTAAAATATTATACATACACTTCAATACAATTCCACGATCATGGTAATGATATCATCGCTCGTGCATACGTACGGACTACCGTCTCCACGAACGCGATGAGATTCATTTTCCATGATTAACCATTCAAGTATGATTATAAAGTATATATAATAAATAATCATGAAATATATTACTTAATAATGATACTTTATTTATGTACATATATGTTTCATTTATTTAATTCCATTTAATTCAATAAGGAAATGAAAATAGCGTTCATGCGTACATACGGCCTACCGTCTCCATAAACGGTGTATTTCATTTCATTTATTTATCTATTATATATATATATATATACTGAATATATATATGATATATAAATCATGATTTAAATTCTATAAGTAAGTAAATAAATATATAAGTAATAATAATATCAAGAACAACAATTCCAAACACGTACGATAAATAAAATGATTTTACCCAAAACGCTGCTTTAACATGGAACTTACAAAAGAACGGGTAATATAAAGTCATAAGTGAACCATATATGATATCATAACAATGAATATGATTCTGTAATAAGTCAATGACATTATTTAAATCATTATACAGGAGGTTCGGATACGTATGAAGCATATTGGACCTAAGGTAAGGGATAAATTTTTGAATCTCATTTTTATCCGAGATTGTTTATTCATAAGTATTTATTGGGGTTTTTGTTATCATCCATGTCCATGTTTTCTATAAAAAAATTCATTTATGTTTAATGTCCTTTTTACCCATTTCTGAATTTTACCACATGTTATGAAAGGAATATTACTTTTGTTTACCACATGAGGAACTTTTTGACTTTTCTGACAAAAATATGAGGAGAATGTTATTTTTAACTTATATGGAGTGAATGGATTTTTACTGTTTCATAATGCCTCATTTTCATGAAGCTTACTCTACAAGATTGGATGATTATTTTCAAAAAAACCCTTTTCTTTTAAAATTTCATGGCATTTTGTGAAAAGAAAATGATTTTGAAAAAGAAAGGATATTTTCCTCATGAATTCATTTCAAGTGTTTTATCAAAACCATTTTCCATCCAAGATGACATTATTTCATATGTGTATGTTTCAAGTATAATGTCTTTATGATTTACATGGTTCCGCTCTTCTTATGATAAAATGATATCCATTTTTTTATATGGATTAGGTTATGATGGGATGATTTTTATGAAAACCATTTTATTCTTTGGGTTATGATGAATGATTTATGTTTATGTTGTGGCACATGAAAGAATGATTTCATTATGAGATGGGTGGGACCTATATCTCCCTCCAATTAATTGGGTACATATTTATATCTCATGAGATAGACATGTCTAGAACAGAAAGTTAATCTGTTTCAGTGATACAGGACTGGAATGACGAGTGAACTCAATTCAGAAAGAAACTTTGTCAACTAAGATGGTCTTGGTAGCAATGCCTTGGCTACTATAGAAATCATAACATGTGCTTAATGGTTTACACAATTACATGTTTTATTCCCATGCTATTTTATCAGGATTGATGTTTCTTTATGATCTATGCCTTATGTACTGCCATATTTTATGTCATTGCTCAATATCTTGATGTTTAAACATTATGTTCATGTTTTTAAGTTCAAATGTATATTATTTTTTTATTTTCTCCATGATTACCCTTACTGAGCATTTGAGCTCACCCTTTTATATTTTTTCTTTTCCCTAGGATTTAAAGAAAGGTTTTAGGTAATAAAAAAAAGGGGAAGATCTTTATGGGAGATGTTGAAGATCTTTCACCATGATTAGAAGATTATGTTCCGCGTTTCCAAAGACACTAAACTATTACGATCCTTGATTGTTGGTTCTTTTTATGTATTAAGTATTCCGCAAAAGTAATGTAATGTCCATGTACATCAAGATTTGGGTCTCTACATGACCCCAGGACACCAAAGGCTATAAATAAATTCCAAAGTCTTATAGGATCATTGGGGGAAGATTTTCCTTTTAATATACACAACCTTTAAGATAAAATAATATAAATAAAACAAAGATATTATATGATGCATGAAATTAAAGATGAAAACTCAAAATACAAGGAAAATAGATTAATCAAAGTAGTTGTATAAAGTAAGATGAAATATATTTTTAATATAAAAAATGCATCTAGATTCAATGATGTTAATGTGTAATCACATCAAACATCCAACCCAAACATCTCCAAGCTCCACCCACCATCACCAAAACTAAATAATCACGATACTTTTCAAGATTAATAAAAAACATTACCCTAACTTGTATAATAACAATAAAGGTATTAATACCTAGAAAATCGCATATATTG
This sequence comes from Viscum album, assembly GCA_963277665.1. Taxonomy (NCBI): domain Eukaryota; kingdom Viridiplantae; phylum Streptophyta; class Magnoliopsida; order Santalales; family Viscaceae; genus Viscum; species Viscum album. Next base: position 1,696,361,571 of record OY728138.1, on the reverse strand, counting down.
GGAGTGAGTGTATCAAATATGTAGTCAATCCTCCTTAATAATCCCAAATATGCAAGTAATATATAAAAAATTTAACACAATTTATATAAAAAAATAAGAGTATGAAAATAGTTATCAAGCCTGAAAGCGATATAAAAAAATAGTTTATATCAAAATAATAATTTAACAATATTTCCATGATAAAACTAGTTCATAAAACAATAATTTTATGTAATCATTAATTCCTATAAGAATATCCATTATATATACTCACACATAGATGCTTTCATCCAAGATGATAGTCCCAATATTCAAGAGTTGTAACTCATCTTCTTTACCAAGTCATCACTTGGTCATGAACCAACAAGCCCCAATTGGCATAGATAACCAAGTATGAATCCAAAAATACACCTTATAATGCAATAATAAACACACTTAAACCTATCTATTTCAAATTTTCTCCAAAATATAAATTCCTTAAATAAATTTTCTTTTAATAATTTAATAAAAAAGGTTGTGCGTATCCTTCTAAAAAATGATTTTAACACCATAAAAATATATATTTCAGTAATACTTCATCAAGGGTTTACCCGAAAAAACATGTGCAAGAGTTTTGAAAATCCACATCCTTCATTTTCTAAAAGAAGTAGATAGGGATAAGCCACCTACCTCAAAACTATTTTTGTCTATGAAGCAGTACACGCCGATCTTGGTAGATCCTACTTGCATCTATGTTTATTTCAATAGATCCAAAATAAATTTCATCAAAACATGTTCAAAACACTATATCCATCAATTATAGATCTAATATATAGTTTTTTATATGAGAATATTTTAATATCACAAATTATAATGAAGATATGGAAGCATAACATTAGTTTATAGATCAAACACTCCAAGATTCCTTAGTATTGGGATTATAAAGGATAAAGACCACCAAAAACACCTAAAGGAGGGTTGAGGGTCTAGAGTATATGACAAGGGTTGAATAATTAGGGGTTTGGATGATTTTTTATGTAACAAATCTAAATTTTAAAATTTAATTAATTAAATCACATAGTTAGGATGCATGATTTATGAGTATGTGTTCCAATCATGTGGAGACATTGTTTAAAAACACTTTTCTCGTACAGTTTTTTCACATGGTTTCGTGAACCATGCACCATCTCTATAAAATAACTCTATCCCATGTCACAATATTACAAGGGGTATCAAGATTTTTTATCCTAACTATGCACTAACTATGTACCTTCTTATAGACTTTCTTATCCCACCACATGGTTACCCAGGGAATTATCATTGTTTCCCCTAACCATATGTTAATCATTATCCCTCTAAACTCCTTCAAAAACTCACCAAAAAACTCCCAGAAACATCCAAATGAAAACCCAAAAAAAATATCAAAAACATATAAAAGAGAATCATGTACCTCTAATCAGGGGTGATATTATAGTGACCCAATACTTTTACACATATTATTACATGATTTTTAAAATAAATATCCATTAAATGAAATAAAAGTATCGAGAATAATTGTGTCTTTGGAAGACTATGTATATAAAATAGTAACATGAAACTAAATAGACCGTGTTTATGTTAATATCCATAATAATCTTCCAAATCTATTTGAGATCCTAAAAATTTATAAGATAATATAGTGAGTACATAAAAGAAAGGGGTGAGCTATAAATCCCATTTAGGGAATAAACATGTTAATGATGCATATATATGAATCAAAATTCGTAAAACATTACCTTAAATGAGAAGGTTACTAAATAATAAAATGGGAGAATAACATGAAGAAATGGTGTCAAAATATCAAGGAATCAAAGAAAACATGGAAGCAACACAAAAAATTACATAATCATAAGTTAAGGCTAACTTCCAAGATAACATCAAATGATGGACAGAGTCCAATTGTAGAATAGGTTTACTCCCTAATTCATAGATAATATCTCATGAGACAAAAGATTTTCTCAATGAATTAGATTGATATATAGTCATAACCATCATAAAATTTTCATTGTTATATGTTAAATAAAATTAAATAAAACATAAAACATAGTCTTAAGAATTACCCAAGGAAAGAAATGTGTGGTATAATATTGCCTCATATCATAATCGAACAAAATTTCATAAATAAGGTATTTGAGGAATTAACATAAGGAATGTATTAACCAATAAAATGAAAGGATATTAAGCTAGATATATTTCTGAGAGACATTTATAAAGAATTTATAAGAATTCTATAGCATTAACGAGATAGATAAAGTTAGTTAGATAGAGAAATGTCATAACCCAAAGAAAAAGGGTGGTTTAGAGAGATCCCTTACCTAAAGTATTGTATTTATTCATACACATTATAAACTTCTCTGTATTAAATATAGATTTATTATACATGTATTATATAACCTTAATCATATATATAATACCATATATGATTTTCTTATGACATATTACCACCTGTTTATCAACATATCCTTATTAAAATTACTATTCCATGTGATAACTGCTTCATTTTTCATGCATATTTTGGTTTGAAATCTCGATATCTATAGAATTATCATAGTTTCATCATATATAAAATATTAACAATGATATTAATATCATATATATTAATTATATATAAATATATTTACAATAAACCATTAAAGGTGGAGATGATTAAATGAATTACATCATTCATAGAGATGGTAGGTCGTACGTACACAAGAACGTTGTTCCCATTTTTTATGGATGGAAAAAATGAAAGGTAAATAATAATTAACCTATATAGAATCATAATATTATCATATATAAAATATATATTTATAAAATCCATCATTATAATCAGCTATGATAGGTAGTGATGCATAATGAATTACATCGGTTAGTGAGGCGGTTTCCCTCCGTACACACGAACAACTATTTACTTTCTCATTTGACGGAATAGGAAATAGATGTAAGTGATAAAATTAACATAATAACATAAAAGTCTATAAAATATGCCGATTTTATTAATTAATTATGTTTTATAAATATTTGAATGTGGTAGAAGAAGATATAAAACGAAAATATTCAGTTAAATATTATACATCTTCTTCAGAAAAATTAATTTTATTTACACTTTAAACTCATATAGGATGGTATTGTACCCGAAAAATACCTCTAGAATGTGGGGAAGGATGTTTTTAATGGATTTGGGTATGGAGTGGAAAAAATAAAAGGATTTTATGTGTGAAAGAAATAGGATAGGAGGTTATCTTTTATATGAGAAGGGAGGGGAACTCTTGGAATTACCAAGAATATTAAATAAATATAAATTAATTTTCATGGAAAAAGAATCAAAAATGATATAATTTTAAGGTAGGATTAGGATAGGTATAAATAATATCATAAAATAAAAATTTTATAAGTTTTATTAGGTTTCTACCCTTATCTATTTATTTTAACCCTCATTAACCCTTTTGACAATTACCATGATAATGAAGTTTTTACACTTTAGGGGCCAATATAGTTATCATAACAGAACAATTGGACTATAAATAGAACATATTTATATTTTAAAACATATAAAATTAACTTGAATGAATATATAACTTTTATAAATTTTAAATTATTTAATAAAAAATTATGAATTATAAAATAACAACAATGTCATTGTTTAAACTATTCATTTAATTTGACTTAGAAAACAACATAAAAATAGAATTTGAATATAATTTGTTAAAATAAATCTAATTTTCTATTTTTAACTAAATGATTCATGGAAAGTAGTAATTATTTAAAATTATATTACTTTTAATATTTTTAAAATCCTTTATTATATTTTTCTATTAATTGAATAAATATCGTGTCGGTGTTATGTGAGCATTTAAATTAATTATTCCATTATTAAAAAGTATAAATAAATTACCATGAAAAAAATAATTTATATTTAAAATAACCATTTATAACCTAACATATACTCTTTTTATCACAATGTTGAAAATTTTTAGATAATAAAACAAAGAGATCGACATTTTTTTGACTTTTCCATACATAAAATAATATAAATCCAATAACTTTTCAAATATGGAATAAATTTTCCATATTTTAAAAAAAATGGATAGAAATAGATAAAATAAATTCATTCAATAGTACAAATACAAGTGATAGATTCATTTTTTAGTCCTTATTATATTGTTTTTAACCTTAATTACCCAAATTACCCTTACCGTGTTAACAACTATTTACTATGGTTTCTATTCATAATGAACAAAATAAAAATGGACTTATTTACCAAATTTAGAAATCATAATATTAAATATGAAGTACACTTTTCAAGATCCACTTTTATAAGTGCTAAAAATTATTTTAGGATTAAAATTAAAAACACAATAAAAATAGTTTTTCAAAAAAAATCCATTTAAGTATAGAAATGTTTTTATAAAAAAATGAATTATAAAAATAATTCCAAAGACTATAATTAGATTATTTATAAAAAAATTAAACTAATTCAATTTTAAAAAAAATCAAAAAATATAATTTTAATTTGTAAATACATTAAAATAAAATACAATTTTTAACAAAAATTAGTATTTTTCTCTATTCTTTGAAAAATAAAACATTTCATAAAAAATATAAAAATTCTAACATATGATAATTTTGATAAGATTATTTCAAAAAATTTATTATTTTTATCATCTAAAATTTATAAAATTTCAAGAAATTAATTATAATATTTTCTCACAAAATTAATAAAAACCATATCTGAAAAGAAAAATGTTTTTTTTGAAGAATAAAATTAATTTACTAAAAAATAAGAATTTATCAATACGTTTATATTTAGTAAGACCTTTATATATATTTAATAAATTATTTAATATGATCCATACCCACTAATTTAATGGTTATGTTATAATGGTCATACTTAAATAATAATATTTCATTTTTTGTTTAGGATTGGTGTTGTGTGTCATATAAACTATCAAACATAGTTTTTATTAAAAAACTATAAGTGTTATATTATTCCCTATTAAGACATTTCACCCTTGAAATTTCATAATACATACTACGGGGAAAATAATTCAGGGTAATTATGCTTCATGCATCCATTCGATTCCCATGTTTCCACCTCATATTTATGGTTTTGTCATGGTACTTTGACCAGGTGATTTGTCTTGTTGCGTAGAACTTTATCACTATTTTCCTAGATCGTCATCAACCACTCCTCATAAGATAGATCATTTTACAGTTATACCACCTCTAAATTTAAAAAATTTAAGGGATCTGGTTTGTACTTCTTCAAGGGGGATACATTGAATACCCCATATACTTGAGATAGGTTTGGTAGGAGTACTAGTTTATAGGACATAATTCTAATGCAATCCATAATCTCAAAGGGTTTAATGTAACTAGGACTTATTCAAACATTATTCCTAAATACCATGACTATCTTCCATGGAGATATATATAGATACACTTTATCTCTACCCTTGAACTCTAAGTGTTATTATTTATTGTCAACATATATCTTTTATCTACTCTGAGTAGCCCTGATGTGTTGTTGAATTGTTTTGGCATTTTTTACTATTTCCAAAAATACTATCAATTCCAAAAGATTATTTTCACCAAATTCATCCCAAAAAACAGGTGTTCTAAATCTATTCCCATAAAATTATTTATAAGGATCCATTTGGATGCTTGAGTGAAATCTATTATTGTATTATCAACCATAAAAATCTATCGACCACATCCTATTTTTTAGTCCATTAAACATGATCGCAACATTTCTTATACTGTATGGATAGTCTACTCAGGTTTAATAGTAGTTTGTGGCTGATAAAACGTGCTATAGTTCAAGTAATTATTTAGAGGATATTAAATAATATTTCCAAACATGGAGGTAAATATCAGATCTTATCTAGATATAATCAATAGTGGTGTTTCATACATCCTTATCACCCCTCTGATATATATCCTTACATATTGATTGAGTGAGAAGACCTATCAATTTAAAATATGGTGAGAAGTATTTTTAAAGCGATCCACCAAACCCCATATAACATTATTTCCTCTTTATGTGTTTATAATATCAGTGATAAAGAATATAGTGATGTTTTATTATTTCTATGTAGCTATGGGAAATGGCTGCATTATACCATTGAAATTTTTTCTTTTATCCTTTACTTTTTCACATACCAGACACTTTGATGTATATTCTTTGATATCCTTATTTATATTATCCCACCAACAGTGATATTAGAGATCTTGATACATCTTCATTAACCCAGGGTGGATGGGGAATGTCAACTTATATGCATTATTCAACAGCTCCTTCTATGTGAATATATACTTGATTATCTTATAATATATATATACTTCACACTTATCCCATATAGATTATGAATCAATATTTTCAACATGAATATCACTATAGGAAACTCCATATCATGTGTTTGATAGTTCTGTTTCAGAAAATTCAACTTTCCTAAGGCGTAGGTTATCACTTTAACATTATGAATCAGTATGCAACCCAATACCTTCTTTAAATCCTCCTGTATACCTTGAATAGTTTCTCACTTGTGGGTAGTGTAAGTATAAGTTTATTGATAAGACTATTTTTCAATTCCTTGAATGTTTATTCACATTTATCTATCCATACAAACCTTATTCCATCCTAATCAATCTTTCTTAGCATGTTTTAAAATCATTAGAAGTTTTTCACAAATCATTGATAATACCTAGCCGGTTTAAGGAAACTATGGATATCTAAATGCTAGTCTAGTCCAATTCACAATTTCTATTGTATTATAAGGGTCCACATATATCCATTTTCTAGTGATAACATTCCAAATTAATTATAATTTATTCATTTATAGCTCAAATTTACTATATTTTTCATATAGCCTCTCCTTTGGAAAAGTATTTAGTATAATATTAAAATGCTTCTCATGCTCCTCCTGGATTTTTGATTATATCCTAATATCATCTAAAAATACTACAAAAACTTTATCTAGGTAATATCCGAAGACACTATTCATTAAGTCTGTAATGATTTCTAGATCATTAGTGATTTTGAAGTGCATCACTATGGACTCATAGTGTTCATACCTTTTTCGAAAGCTAGTTTTAGGAATATCTTACTTATTCATTATTAATTGGTGATATGCTGAAAAAATTTCCACCATAAAGAAATATTAGGCCTCACATAGTTAATAAAACAAGTATTCTATCCAATTAAAGGGATACTTGTTATTTATCGTAATTTTTTTGAGTTCATGATAATCAATAAAGAGGCATGTTAACTCATTCTTCTTATTAATGATGAGGGCCAGTAAACCCCACAGTGAAGCACTTGAATGTATAAAACCATTTTCCATGTTATGTTTTAATTTAATTTTAATTTCTTCCAACTAAAGGGTGTCCATTATATAATTAATCTTGGACATAGGAAGATATTTAGTCTTAAGTTTGATTAAGAACTCAACTTATCAATCAAAATTAAGGCTAAAAAACTTTTTCTCGGAATTAATTAGTATAATTACTCAAAATGGTCATGTATTCAAGAATTAATCTATCCTTTTTCTATATTAATTATGAAAGATATTTTTACTCATAAGGTAATAATATCCCTGCTTGAGAATAATATTACAACAGATATTTATCCTCTTTACACTTGTACAGAATATAAAGATGACTTGGGATATAAAGAGTGACCTCCATCACCTAAGATTTGATGTTGTAATTATATAAGGACAACAAATCCATGCCCATTACAGAATAAAACTCAACTCAAGGAAGTAAGGATAGATTTACTGGAATATCTAGTCCATAAACATTGACTGGGGAGGATTTATATACTTAGGAGGTAATAATTTCTCTGTTTTATGTTCTAATAGATAAATCAACTCCCATGTTTTGAGGTATTATTTTAATGGTTATACTAAATAGTCAATATATTAAATAATTCATAGAACATTAATTAAAAAGTATTTCCTTTATTAATGAATGAATAACCCACATAGCTATCACTATATCATTGTCAGGATCTACATAATTATTAGTGATAACATTTTACCTTCCCTTATCTTTGGTCATTGGAGGTTTTTTTCATTGATTGTCTCTTAAAAATCATGGGTTATGGAATTGTCTTGTATATTTATTATGTTCATTGTAGTTGAAACACTACACCACATGTTGAGTATTGATCTGAACATTATTTTCATCCATTACATTCATGGGTTTATTTATCTTTCCTTGAAATTTATTATCCTGATGCCCCTCTTTTCCACACATGAAGAATCTCTCAGTTACCTTTAAATAGTTTACAAGATACTTCTTTCCACACTTTTTACATGAGGGATATTGTTTTTCTTTTCCTATAGTATATCTATCCATCGATCCTTTTAAAAAAACCCAATTTGATACTTTTTATCTTCAGTCCCATGAGACTAATGAGAGTCACCAATCTCAATATCAACCTTAAGGGGAAAACAAACAATATATTTTTAGATTTTAAAGTATCAAATCACAAAATCAATTCATAGAGTTGGTTTTAATACACTAAACAATATTTTCACCTATATTTTATCATTTATGATAAATTTAGAGGCCTACCATGAAATCCTTGTGAAATTTTCCTCATATTATTCGATATAATCATCTTCCTTTTTCGTTTTTTCAAGGAACTACCTCTCTATTTTAATATATATGGTTAGGGGAAATAGTTATTGAAAAATATTTTCTTAAATTATTTGATTCCATGGAATCAATATCCTCTTTTTTACATCATGTACATGATCATTTCCCACCACTGATTGGCTTCCCCCTCTAAGTGATAAATGAACAACATGAATTTATCTTGTTATAAGCATAGGTAATATCTTTCTAATTGAGTTAATACATTATTTTGTGATGAGGGTATCAAAAGATATACTAAAGTTATAAGGCCTTTTCACATTAAATCCTCAACCATAATTTTATATTTCTTAGTAGAATTATGTTGTTTTTCATGATTTAAGTTTTTATTTATAGGATGATTTACCTAGGCTAGTACTTCCATGAATTTAATAGCTCTTGATCCCATAAGGTTAGGAATTTAATTTTGGAAACTGTCACATTGACTATCACATTGGTTGTTGGAATTTTTCCTCATATTTCCCTCTATTAACTAAAATAAATGAAAAACTAGATGAGAATACATTAACTAAGAAACATATAAAGAGGGAAGCTATGAATTTAGAAGGAATAAATTTTAGATGAAAAGTGTATCATAACTTAGGAAGCTATAAGATTCAATATTTGTTATCCATGATAATTTACATATTATGATTTCTAACCTAAAAATCTATTCAAGTACATGATAATGGTTCATAAATAGATTGTGAATTTTATAAATAATATCCCCCATGAGTGTCAAAAAAGGTTCATAGTAAGGGAACACTCACCATGCACCAGAGTAATGGATGATATATATTCAAACAAATCTTTTAAAGTTGATTATCCCTATATTCATATGTTCCAAAACCATTTCCACTTATAGTATTTAGAAAGGGATGTTTATGTAAATCACCCTCCTTTCATTACCATAAATTAGTACATTCTCCAATACATAGGATTATCCTAAGGGTTGTCATTAAATTTTTCTTATCCTAGTTTCTTAAGGTTAACTAAACTCTACCTATAATACCAAATATAGTGAAAAAAATCCTTTTAAACATATTATTAAATTATTTTTAACATAAATATCCATTAAATACAACAAATGGATCAAGAGTAATAGTTTATTTGGAAGATTAAGTATATAAAACAACGATATGAAACTAAAATAAACTTTTATTATTTTAATATTCATAATGAGATCTTAAATCATATTTAAGCTCAATAAACCAAATAAGATAACTTGGGGAAAACATTAATACAATTGATGTTATATAAACACCAATGAGGTAATAGACATGGTATTGAGGTATAATATAAAAATATCATAACATGATACCTTAAAAGAGAAGTCTCATGGATGATAAAGTGAGATAATGACATAAATAAAATGGAATCAAATGATCATGTAAACCTATAAAATGTTGGATTAACACATAAAATGACATAATATAATCAAGGATATATTCAAATACAACATCACATAGTGGAAAAATTCCCACCAAGGTTTAGGTTTACTCCCTAATATGGAACATAATGTATCATGAGATAAATACTTTACCAAATGAATTTGAGCAATATTTGGTAACACCCATCAAAACATTTCCATGATTATGTATTATAAAAATTTAATAAAACATAAATAAAAATAGTAATTATTATCCCGGGAAAAAATATGTTTCATTATCTTACTTCATATAATAATCAAAGGAAATTTCATAAAGAATACAACTGAGAAATGAAAATAAGGAATGTAATAACCCATTAAAGGAAAGTATAATATAATATTTATATATGTGAGAAACATATATACACAATTTATAATCATTATATAACACTAAAGAGAGTTAGAAATCACGTTAGAGAGGGAATGGTTATAAACCAAAGAAAAAGGGTTGTTCAGAGAGATCCCACACCATACGCCTTATCTTTCTTCATGCATGTTAGAAAATAATATAAATTAAATATATATTTATTATACATGTATTATATAACCTTAATAGGTATGCTCGTAATGATTTTATTCATAACAACCACTCATTTAGTCTCAATGCAGGTAAAGCTCGGATCCTTATTGCGATTCATGAAGCCGCTTCAGTCCAAAAAGATTCTTGCAACAACTCGGTTGAAGACTTTGTGATCCTTCGACATCTCTGTATTCCTGGAATATATCCAAATCCCAAACACTTCTTTGAAGTTTTCTGGCAAGCCCCGATGCCAGGATGGATTAAAGTGAATGTCGATGGAGCTTCCAAAGGCAATCCTGGCCCTGCAAGTTGTGGTTCCATCTTCAGAGACTCATCTGGTCAATGTCAGGGCTGTTTTTATATTGGTTGTGGTCTCTCTTCATCGCTTGAGGCTGAGATGTTAGGTGTCATCCATGCGGTTGATTTTGTGCTTCAAAAAGGCTGGAGAAAGCTCTAGATTGAAAGTGATTCCACCACTATCGTCCAGGCCATTTGGAACGGCACCACTCATCTTGCCTGGCCGCTTACCACTCTTTGGATGAAGTGTCTGAACTTACTTCATGGGATTGATCATATTTCTACTCATGCATACCGTGAAGCGAATGCTATTGCTGACACCCTCGCCAACAAAGTTATTCAGCAAAACATGACTTGGATCGACACTCTTCCTGCTGACTTATTACCTCTCTTTGAGAGAGATTGTAAAAAAATCCCATCTTTCCGATCTTTGTAATCCTTTTGCTCTCTAATATATTGTGCTTTGGTCATTGACCGAAGCATTACCTTTAAAAAAAATTATATAACCTTAATAATATATATCATAAAATATATTATTTTTTAAAATATCTTATACCCCATTTACTAACAATTTCATATTAAAATCATTGTCTTAGGTGATAACTGCTTCATTTTCCATGCATGTTTTTGTTCGGTAGTCTCAGTAATTATGGATTGATCACTTATTCATCATCTCATGAATTTTAACCATGATATTAATATTATATATATTCATTATATATAGATATCCATCTATAAAATTTAGATAAAAAATAAATTATACCATTCATGGAGACAGTAGGTCATATGTACACATGACCATTGTTTCCATTTTCGATGGATGGAAAAAAATTAATTAATAATTCAAATTTATAGAATTAGAATAATATAATAAATATAATATGAATTTATTAAATCCATCATTATAACCTATCATGATAGGTCGTGATGGAAAACAAATTACATTAGTTCGTGATGTGGTAGTTCTCCGTACACACGAAAAATGAATTTGTTCCCCATTTAATGGAAGAGGTGATAAATGTAACTGATAAAGTTAAAATAATAAAATATTATTATATGTAAGATACTGGTGATATTATTTCAAAGTTTTTTAATAATATTTTAAGGAGGTATAAGAAGAAATAAAACTAAAATATTTGAATGAAGACTATACTTCTTCTTCAGACAGCTTCCTTTTCTTTACACATTAAACCCTCTAAGGTATATATTCTGCCCAAACCAAGACCTCTAGAGAAAATGTAATGATGATAGGAATTTATTTATTAAGTTATTTGATGATCCAAATGGATTTTTAATTATGAATAAAATAGGATAGGAGGTACCCTTTTATAAGTGAGGGGAGGGGCACTCTTGGACTTAATTCAAATATTAAATTAATATAAAATAATTTTAATGTAAAAAAGGATCATCAATAATATAATTATAATATAAAATTATTAATGGTATAAATAACATCATATAATAAAATTTGGACAATTTTTTCTTGGTTTTTATACTAATCTTTTTTTAACCCGTGTTAACCCTTTTTGACAATTACTGTAATAACGAAGTTTTTACTATTTAGGGGTAACTATATTTTTAGAAAAGGAAAATTGGTAGATAAATGGACCGTACTTGATATTTTTAAACATATATAAATTACTTGGCTGAATATAGTATTTTTATTAATTTTAAATCTTTTAATAAAAAATTATTTATTATAAAATAATATTAATGATATTTATGGAACTATTCATTTAATTTTACTTTGAAATTAGTATTACAACAATGAGATTAAAATATAATCCATTGAAACCTATAAAATATTTTATTTTTATCTTATAATATACATGTAACATAGTAAATTTTTCAAATTACATTACTTTAAATATTTTTAAAATCATTTTTTCATTTTTCTATTAATTGAATAGCTACTTTGTCAGTGTTACGTTAGCATTTAAGGTAATTATTTCATTGAAAAGTTAGAAATAAGTTACCATAAAAAATTATCTTTTTGATAAACATTTAGAACTAAATATACCAACTTTTTATCCCTATTTTTCAAATTTATATATAATAAAACAAAGAGAATGGCATTTTTGAATTTTCTTAAAAAAAAAATACAAAGCTAAAAGTCAAATAAATATGAAAAAAAGTTTCCATAATTACCAAAAACTGATAGAAATTTCTAAAATCCTCTCACCCTGTGTGATAAAGGCATGTGTTAGGGTCATTGTTTGGTCCTTATTATATTATTTTTAACCTTAATTACCTAATTTACCCTTACTGAGGTGAAAATTATTTAATTTGATTACTATTAATAATAACCAAAAATAAAAGAGTTATATTTAATAAATTTTAACCTTTTTATTCCAAATGTAGAATTAATTTTTCAAGTTTTACTTTCTAGAAGTTTCTGAAATTAATTTAATATTAAAACAAAAAATAAGAAAAACATTTTTTTAGAAAAATGCATTTTAAGTAGGAATTTTATATAAAAAATTCAAGTATAAAATTAATTTAATAGCCTATAATTGCATTATTTTTAATCTAGAGGAACTAATTTCATTTTAAAACTAATACAAAATATAATTCTATTTTGTAAATACTTTAAAAGAAAAATCGGTGTTTTCACTATTCATTAAAATAACAAACTTTTCAAAAAATATCAAAATTTTATCATATAATAATTTTGATATTGTGATTTAAATAATTATATCTATTTTATAAAATAATCTTTCAAAAAATTATAGAAAATAATTTAATTTGTTTCTCATAAAAATTTAGTAAAAACTATTTTTGTAAGAAAACATATTTTCAAATAATAAAATATCTTTTATAAAAACTAAGTATTTATCAATTAATTTATATTGAGTAGTTCCTTTATAAATATTTCATAATATAGTTAATCATATTCATACCCACCAATTTAATAGTTAGTTTATAATGTTCAGATTTAAATAATAATATTTCATGGTTCATTTAGGGTCGAGGTTGTGTATCGCATATGCTATCAAACAAAGTTTTCTTTAAAAAAATTTGGAGTATTACAGTAACAAACAAGATCTTGGGGATTTTTTTACACATATAGATGCTTATTTAACATGAAAAAAAACTTTCATCATAACCAATAAATAATTCAATATGTTACTTAAGGTAAACTTCCTCTTCTAATTCTCCATTAAGGAATTAAAAAATGAAATCTATTTAAAAAATATTATATTGATCTTGTGATATAATATAGATAAATATACTTATAGTCTATAGTCTTAAAATCAATTCTTTGGTCTCATCAAAATCAGTTTTTTCAATCTGTAAGTACCCTTTTCACCCCTGTTTTGACTTGTTTCTAACAATTTTCCCCTTTTCATTCAACATATTCTGAAACAAATTTGTAGTTATTATAACATTATTAAATTCAATCTTGGGTACCAACTCCCTTGTTTCATTAATATCTGTCTAATTTGAATATTAATTCTTATCATCATCCCACACTTGGTTCTCTAATGTTTCATTCATATCTCTTGGTTCAACATGTGAAAATAGTGAGGTATTTTTTTTCCTCAATGATCACCTAGTATGAATCATATATCCTTATTCTCCACTAATATTTTAGACCTATAATTACTTTATAATTATTTTATGATTTGACCATAGTTTTTCTTCATCACTTTAAATTCTTGAATCACCATCTTCAATCTATATAACTTCTAAATTCTTATCATTTTCAAAAACATATTCCTTCATTTCAATAAAAAAAGATTTATAATCACTTATAACATATTCTTCTTGATATTTTTATTACTTCTTTGACTGTTCAAGCACATTCACATAATAATTACAAATAATTTTCCCTATCTATTTGTTTTAATAGTGTTATAATCATCCATTTGGAGGATAACCAAAGAAGATTTCATCAAAAGCTATTTTATAAAATTTCCCAATACTTTCCAGTTTCACTTTAATTACATAAGGGATTATATCCATATTTAAATATTTGAATAATGGGTACTTATTTTAATACTTATATTATACTTAATTATCTAAATTTTTCTATACAGCAAATTATTTATAATGTGTACAACCACACTAATTGCTTGTCACCATAAATACTATGAAGTATCCTCATCAATCACAATAGTCCAAGCTATATCCACTAAACTTATATTCTTATATTAAAAAACACAATTTTTATAATGTGTATGGCTCACTTATTTCTTGGTTAATAACATTATTTTCAAGGTAATCATCAAATTTTCCACTAGTGTATTATGTGCCATTTTATGTCCAAATATTCTTCAATAAGAAACCACTCTCTTTAAGTTCTCATTCTCGAACTCTTAATCTTCATTAGATACATTGACTTGTGAATCATACACATAATGAAATTTATATGATTAAAGTAATAAATAATTAAAATAAAATACTTATATCTACTTTTTATAGCTTTTATAGGCCCTTAAATGTATGAATGAATAATCTATAATGGAATATATTTTAGAATAAAAAATTTCTTATGTGAAAAATTACTAATCATCACTTTTTAACATGTAAAGGAAATCTATTTTATTTATTCCTTTAGCATAGACACGTTATAAAATTTTCTTATTCTATTAAGATTACTCATGTTCTTTTATAAAATATTATAAAGTCTTCAATGCCCTAATTAATTTTTTTTCATTCGAGCTTAAGTAGATTTATTTTTTAGAATGTTTAACGTAAAAAAATGTTTCCCTTGATAAGTGTCTCTTATAATAACACATACATATTTTGAACATCAGAAAAAGAACCCATATTTCTATAATCACAATTCATTCCCTTCATAACATTGCTAAGAAACACTTAATAGATTATGTTTTATCCTGTAAACAAATAATGAGTTCTTGGACTCCAACTTCTCATTTCCAGTCACTTCTAAACCAACTTCTTTGATTTTTAGTGACCCATTATTTCTAAGGGTCACTGAATATTCCTTTATATTTTCAACATATTTCAATATTTTTTTAATATCCCATCATTCTTGAAGAATATTTACTATCATGAATCCATGAAAATTATCATTTTCAATATTTTAGTGTAACCTCAACCATAAAATATTTGTATTTTCCATTATAATTCCTATTATTATAGATAATAGTATTATAATTCATACACAACAAGGTTGGTATTATAGTGAGAAAATCTTCTAAAAAGTTACCTACTTGGCTACATCTTCCAAAAATTTATTCTAATGGTTTAAATTTATTCTCAATCTTGAGTTTGGATTTTTTATATTTATTCTTAACTTTTCTTTGTTAAGTAGATTAAATTCCCATTAAAATATGCTTACTAATCCTTATAAGTACATATTAATACTTTTATTTTGACTAATAATTCTTATCCATGTTCTCAGAGCCTCAAAAATTCCAATATTATCCATAAAAACATACTTCCCTCTATAAAAATATGGTTATCTAAAAGGTGAAATTACTATTTCTTCCTTATCATGGTATTAAATAATGGATAATTCATATAAAAAATTATTATATACCCCCAATATCTTCCTATTTAATTTAGACCTCCTTCCATCTTTTTTTAAATTACCAGTTATAGTAGTTTAATCTTTAATGTCAATGTTCCCTGATTTTCCCTATTTCTAAGAAACACTTTTTTTAGCCAAAAATTTTATATTCCATAACTATTTATTAAATTTAGGATTTATAATAAAATGTTCAAGCTATTTTTCACCATTTTAGTGTGATATTTTCCAGTTTACTAGAGCCTCATTATTCTATGAATCCTGAACATTTTTCACAAAATTTTCCGTTGAACATTTACTAAATTCTTGAATAGAATTCTAAATGATGATTTTATATTTTTTCAATTAATTTGAAAAATTAGTTAATTTGGATTTTATTTTATCAAATAACTTTAAATTTATAATTAATTTCGATTGTTTTTTAATTTTTAACATCTTTCATTTTATCTAGAAACTTCTTCAAATCATTAATATTTATTGAAAACCTTTATTCTTCTATAATATGAACAAATTATTTATTACTTTAATATTGGATGTATTTATTTAAATTTTTTATCTATTTATCCAATTTATTAATTTTAAAAATAAAATCCATTATTTATCTCATTAATATAAAATCTATTTTAATTTATTCATCACTTACAGCATCACTACTTTCATCACTAGTGTATTTTCCGTCACTTACTTTAGCAATCTGTAGTAGGTCATCATTATTATAAGAAGTCCAAACTTTTTATTATTCACTATTTCTTTCATTATCTTTTAAATTTGATAATAAGGTTATTTTTTTATATTTAGAGAAATTATTTCCCTTCCCTTTTAAATAAAATATTGATTTATTATTATTTTTCTTTTTAGAGAATCTCTTTGACCTTTAATCATCATACCCACTTGATTATTTTTATTTTAACATTGGATAGTTTAATTAAAAGTTATAAAAATATCCACACATGATACATTTAAGTGTAATTTACCCTTAAAATATTCTTTTCTACTTCTCACACATCTAGAGATAAGAGACAACTGTTTGTAAATCTTTTCATCATAATTTTGAGCAACCGGTTAAATTCTCATTAACATATTTTTTTATCTTCTATTTTTTCAATGATTTTAATGAAATTTCCTTATCAAACATGGAATTCATCCTAAAACACATACCTTTATCATTTAATAATAAATAAGGATTATATTTAATTAATCCAAACAAAGCGTACCTAGATCCTGATCTTGAAGAGCTAAGACTTTAGCATAAAACCTGCTTGGTATAATGAAAATAATATTCTCAATAACTTTTATGTCAACTAAATTTTCTCCAAAACCACTTAATGTTCTCTCAATTCATTAACCCCTATGAAGAATTAATCCACACTATCATCATCATGCATTTTAAGAGCTTCATAGCAATAACTCTAAACCTTTAGTTTTGGTTTCTTCATTTTTTCATTACCTTCAGGGATATTTTTTAGATTATCTCATATTCCATTATCTATCTTGATTCCTTTAACCACTAAATTTCTTTCTAACTGAGATTGAAGAATGTAATTCCAAGAAAGAATATCATTTTTCTTGTTCTTCATATTATTTTCAGTCATAATAACATCTTCATCACAAGGAGTAAATTAATCTATTTTATCCTTCAATACATCTAAATTAATATAATGTAAGTAGGGACACATCCAATGTAACAAACCCAACTTTCATTAATGTAAATTCTTCTTGATCTAATTAAATGTCTTATTATGTAAAATTTTTATATAAAATGTGAACATCAATGGTTTTATGTTTTTGGATTTGAAAATATAGTTAAGAATTGTGACCATTGATAATATAGCAGTTGAACAGTGATCACATGATTAGTATAAATATAGGGCTTTAACAAATCCAATTTACTTAGAAAAAGGAAGTGATGGCTGCATCCAGTAGACTTTCCCCATAAGAAGCCCATTTTTCAGAGCTCAGAAAGGGGATCATGTATTTGGTCTTCTCTCTTGGACAAGCCCAAGTCGAGTATGAATACATTAAGTTCGAGCAGAACCGCCTACGGGAGAATTGAAAGTTGATAGAGATTATCACTCGAGAAATGTTATCTGAGCCACCCCGAGAGTCTGTCACCATCGCACACCTTACTATTCGGTCTTATGTGGGTGTTATAAGGGGTTATTTAAAAATACCTCAGCACTATTATTATGTGCATTATTTTTTATATAATAATGAATATACATCCATTTTATTATTGTTACTTTGTAAATAGTTTTTTAAAGCACAAATATTATTTTTAGTTAATATTCAACTAAGAAATTTATTTTGATGAATTAATGGATTTTTTTGAATTAAATAATATTTTATTAAAATATTATAGTTATTATTAAATTACTCTTACTTAAATATAAATGATCGTATAATTTTTTGAATGCAATTGAAATTTTTATTATGGTTTGAAAGTTGTTTTTGTCAAAACCCATGAATTTTAGATAAATGTCAGTTTTTATTTTAAAAGTAAAAATTCACATATTTAAAAAATTATTTAGATAAAATTAATATTATTTTTTGAATCAGTATGTTGAAATTATCCAACGGTTAATTTTTCATAATTTTCTGAGACAGTCAAATTTTTGGGTAAAAATTATATATCATTTAAATATATAATGTGTTTTATGACCTCATAATGACCAAATAGTGATGTAATAAAATACTATAAAAATTATTTTCGGCCAATATATGTTTTACTATTAAAATAATGTGATTTTCGGTATGTTTTACTTATTTTACAAAGCTTTAGTGAACCCTCTAAGAGTTATAAAACATTTTCACTTTTTAAATGATTTTACTTGAGAGTGTGACTCACCTCTACATAAGCAACCTTATTATTTTAATAAGTTATGCCATTTTCCTTATAAAATATTTTTTTCCACTCCCCTTTGGCAGAAACCATGGGCCAAAACCATGGTCTGGTTTGTGGTTTTGATTAGTTTAATGTGATGTGTCACAAACCTAAACAATAAAGAATTATGTCTCATTTCCAATATAAACCCACCCAATCTCCCACTTCCTCTTCACTTAAATAATTTGGAGTTCATAAAAACTCTACCCTCCTCTCTCTAGAATCCTCCCAAGGCACCCCAAGCTCCCAAGAATCCTCTCTCAAGCCTTTGGAAGCAGACTTCCAAGTAAGTGTTTTCCTCATTTCTAATTTTTTCCAATTTTCTTTAAGTTGTTATGCCCTTTTAATTCCAATTATAAATGTTGGGGTATGGTTTCTCACCTCCAAAATACTGTCCTCTTTATGTTTTAATGATGGTAGACCCCTTTCTCTCTCATAAAAGTCCTCCCATGTACACCTGTTACTATGCCGAAATTCCAAAAATAATTTCTCTCTCCTCATATACATTTAAGAAATTCTTTGGTATCATGAATCTAAATTCCATTACAATTGTTGGGACATGTATCTATATGACCCACCCTTAATTTCCATGTTAGGAACATATGATGAAACACCCATTTCTCTCTCACAAACCATTTTTATGAATCCTTATGCCACATCGTTATGCTGTCGTAATTTCACCGCATTTTTTCAAGCCAAGATCATTGTGTAGTGAATACCATAGCCATGACTCTATCAAGGATATTCACCTTTATGAACATTTACTTATTGGTTATATAGTTTCATGTATGAATTACACATTCCTTTATCGGGAAATAAATGATGATTTTTAATGAATCCATGTTTTATGATTCATGTGCCACACTTATGCTTGAAATGAAATGTTTAAGAATGGTGCACCCTGATAGCACTCCAATGCATTGGGTAAAGTATAGTATCATGATACTTTATGTGTAATGAGTGTTGATTCATTCTAATTAATGTGGAATGAGGTTTTACTTGTGATTCATGTGCAATGAGTATTTACTCATGCTCTATGTGCAATGGGCCTTGGCTCATGCTAATTCCATGTTAAGTGTTGTTGCCACATTTCCATGTTATGATTATTGTGCCTTATCATGACTTTATGTTCATATTTCTCTTGTTCTTCTTTGATATTCCTATTTTCTAACATGTATTGTATTTCTCATTTTATTCTATGTTTATTCCCTTACTGGGCTTTATAGCTCACCCTTTTCTTATGCATGTCCTCAGGTTATCCTATGTAATGCTAAGTATGAGGAAATGTAGTGGTCATGTAAAGTAATTTTTCAAAAAAAATGTTGTATTTAATGTTTTAAGTTGTTATCTAATGATATTTATACCCAAATACACTAGATATCTTGATCTTATATGTTGTATCAAGTGAATTTTATGTAATAAATCATGTTTAAGGGTGAATTAAAAGAAGGGTTGTCATATCCTACCCCACTATATGTAATAATTTTTACAATAAATGTTGGGATCCCCTTAATATTAATTATAATTAGATTATCCATCTATAAAAAATCGATTAACCAAAACTCCAAACAAAAAAGGAACTCTATCTCCAAATAAAAGATCGTAGGAAATAGGCCTTGATTCCACTTGAAAAGACCCTCAATATTAGTAGAAATCACTGATATAGGGGATGGTGGTTAATTAGTGATTCATTAAATTTTTATAAATCTTTTTGAAACAACCTTCACCTACAATTAAAGGTATTACTTAGGTATCTATCAAACTAAACGAAACACACGCAGAGAGGGAACAATAGATTTTTTCAAGATTCACCATTAAAAACAAGTTGGATAATCCTTGGAAATATTTAGTTACACTTAATATCATACATTCAAATAGTGTCAACATGTTAATGAAAATAAAAAAGGTTTATACATAAAATAGTATGTCATTAATCTCTCTCAACTATGTAAAATGTTCTTATTTTATAGGTAAAATGATATAAAATATGTAAACAATATATGAGTATTCTTCTAAATGAGGCTTCCATTGAGTTTTCACTATGGTGTATATTCTTATCATTCTTAAACTACATTATAATTAATAATTATATTATTTTACTATTTATTTTATCCCTTCAATAATTTTTTTACATCTCAATTTAATTTTTATGTGTTTTTTCATCAAACATATCATATTTTAACAACATTGAAAATATTATATTAATCACTAGTATTGATTTTCCCCTAAATATCAAAATTTAAAATTCAAAAAACAAAGATATTAATACCTTTAAATTCATCTCAAATTATTCTCATTCCATTCACACTACTTATTTCTTCTTTCAAATTCATTCAAATTCATCATAGTAAAACATCATATATTTCTACCTTACTGTATAGTTTTTTCATAAGTATTTCTCTCCTTCAAGACCAAACAAAATCCTTTATAACATAAAATATTTTCTTCATCATATTGAATAAAAAACACCCTTTGTGTTGTTTTATTCTTTTAAATATTAGTTTAAGTGTCATCTAATTTCATTAGAGTAATCTAAATTACATTGCATCACTTTCCAAATTTTTTAT
Organism: Viscum album; assembly: GCA_963277665.1. Taxonomy (NCBI): domain Eukaryota; kingdom Viridiplantae; phylum Streptophyta; class Magnoliopsida; order Santalales; family Viscaceae; genus Viscum; species Viscum album. The sequence goes on along the minus strand of OY728138.1, from coordinate 1,696,339,761 downwards.
TTTAATCTGTTTAAATTCCAATGGAACTATAGAATTATCTTTTTTTAACCTTAATAAGTATATATCAAACTTAAAAAGTTAAAAGGTTAACATTATAAATTCATAGACCTTAAAATTATTGATAATTTACCATACAATGAATATAATCCTTATAAAGTTTGAAAAATGAACTTTACAATGTCACATAAATCAACTATATAAAGTCTATGTTAACATTATAAAATTACCTATTCCACTAAAATAAAACCTATAAATATGGGAATGAACATTACAAATTTATGAATTTTTCATTTTCATAGATAAATACTAAGAGTCAACATTAAAAAGTCCATAATTTACTATAAAAAGTTCCCCCATGAATTATTCAGGTCCAAAACTACTCAACTCCAAAGAATTTCATATTAATTCAAAATATCTCCATACTTTTTTCAACCTTCTCTAAAAAACCAAAAATATTTATATTAGATAATAAACATTATATCATGTGAGTTTTAATATGATTTATATATTGATACAAATACAAAACAATAAAAATATCTAAATTATTTTTTTTAATACACCTTCTCTAGAAAAAAACCAAAGTTAGAGGAAGCTTCTTCAATTTTAGATAACCAAAAATGAACTTTGAATCTAAAAAAGATCTCTAAATTTTGAAAATATTCCAGAAAAAACTATTAGGATCAATACTTGGCTTACTGATTAACTATATCTCTATATTGTTACGTTATAATTGATATATATATTAAGGAATTCGAAGGTTATTATGGTGGTGAAGGTGGTCATGTTGTGTGGTAAAAACAATTTCATGGTTGAGGAGGTTTTACTTTTTCTTGGAAAATTTCATGATATGTAGTTGAAATCATTGAAGGTTCCTCCCTTAATTTTTATGGAATGTGTCTTTAATCACACTATTCCCTTATTGGTTTGTTAAATATTCACAACTAAAACAAATATTAAAATATATTTATTCTCTATATTCTTTCCATACATTTACTTTTCTATTTTTTCATAATTAATTATTTTCTTCATTTATTTATTATTTCAAGAGAAAGATATGAGTCCATAATTTCAAAATGGTAAACTATAATCTCATTATTATTTTAAAAACATTCCATAAAAAACATTTCCAGTATCATCTTTCTAATTTGAAATTCATGAGAAACCTAACCCACACTTATTCTAAACTACAAAAATGAAATTTTCCTCATACATAGGTAGTTATATATTTAAGGATTATAATAAATTTCCCTATAAGTTTTTATATGGATACCTTCAGTTTATGAGGATACATATTTATGGGTTTTTTTATAATTTTCCTAAAATGGATTACCAAAATAATGTTCTCGATCATTTTGAAACCAATACTAATCCTAAAAATATATTATAATAGGCATAAATATTTCTACCTTTTAAAGGTATGGTTGATTCTATCAATAAGGATTGAATTATAAGAAGTTTGTAAAAATGTTTAAATATCTGTCAAGAGTGTTAAATTGGTGTGAGATGTTAATTCATGGCATGAGATTTCAAAATTCATAGATTCCACCAAAACATCTTAAAAATAAGAATAATAATTAGGAGCATGTTAACATTCATTTAAGACCATCTATTTGGACCAAATTAGTCCATTTCATGTGGTTAATAAATTAAGAAGAACTAAATAACATTCAAAATATTTCTTATAAGTAGATCAATATTTCTAAATACTTTAGTATTTTTATCCCCACTTTTAGCTCACTAATTAATTTATGATATTCTGCTAAAGTAAATAACTAAAAGGAAAGTAATTTCAAAAATAAGGGAAAGGTGAAACCTGACATGGATGTCATATGGTTTATATGAAAACTCTCAATGTGTAATTAGGTTCCTATTAGAGATTTCTTCAATTCAAAATGTGACTCAATGAGTAAGGAATCCATGGATTAATTATTTTATAATGGAAATAGATGAGTGATATTAAAATTTGGAAATTTGGTTCCCTTTGAAAATTACTTTCATTAGATTATTCAACTATAATTATTTTCAACTAATTATTTTAAGGTCTATGTGATTTTCTTCTCTATGGAGAAGACATAAAAATTTAATTTATGTATTTTTTCCAATGACTAAAAATAGATTTCCATTAGTTCATATAATCTTAATAGATCAATAGTTCAAAAAAAATATAACAAGAAATGGTTCAGAATATATATTCCTCAACTTCCTAAGGAACAACTCCAACCATTAATTTAACAAAAAAACCTTCTTACATTATAGTAATTCCATGTTATTAATGTGAGAATCATGAAATTCCTTAGTCTTATCCTTATATATCCTAGAATTCTCATCAAATTCCCTTCTGACATCCTCTAGATCACGATGATGTTATAACATATTTTTTCCAACATAATTTAAATTCAATTTAAGTACCTTGATGTCCCAAAATTCCCTTTGATATATTTCTATAGGTAATTTTCATGATTTTCCTAAAAACATATCTTATAGTGATATACCTATTGGAGTTTTATAATCATTCATATAGTTTAAGAGTTCACAATCTAAATTATATGACTAATTTTTTCATGAAATAATGATAGTTATTATAAAGTTGATATTATGGCCTTGTTGGAAAGCTCAGATTTCACATAGGTCTGTGGATGGTAAGGGGTATTTTCATGTGATTAAAATTATATTTATCTATTAATACATTGAAAGAATTGTTTCTAAAATTAACATCATTATCACTGATTATAAATCTTCGAACACTAAACCTATTTAAAATTTTTATCTTCAAAACCTTCACTACACTTGATGATTTTTAGTTAGGTAAAGAAATTGACACAACCCATTTGGATACAAAATCTGATAATACTAAAATATACTCACATCCTAGGTATTTAGGTAGTTTTTCTATAAAATCAATACCATATATACCAAACACATCTATTTCAAAACTTCTATCTTAGGGTATCGCTTTTTTTCTCTGAATGGATTCTATCCTTTGACAATTATCACATTATTACCCAAAATTCATTTCATCCTTGAATAATATAGGCTAAAAAATCAGTAGTAAAGTTCACTTTATTCTTTCTTATCACATCTATAGTATCCTCTAAAGGTAAATAAGGGAAATTTTATGAATTCAATTTACCTTAGACCTTGGAATTAACGTCATGATTATTCCATCTCCTTTATTATTGGAAAGAAATAAACCCCATTAAAAATACTATTTTACATCTACCAAGAACTTATTTTTCATATAATACATGATTTTAATTATAATAATTCCTATAACCAAGTAGATAAACAAGTTATAATACCATGGTAGTTGGTGTGTCTTCATAGAAACAAAATGTTTATCATGGAATGATTTCCCAATGTATCCATATTCTTATTCCATTATCTCTTCAATACTTGAAAAATTATCTTCCATAGGGTTAAAATTTCCCTTATTTACCTTAATTACCAAGTTATACTTATGAATAAGTAATACCCATCCATTGAGTTTGGGGTTTTCCTTCTTACTTTCCATGAATTTAATCAATTTTTAATGGTAAATGAAAACCACATACTTTGAACCAATCAAGTAGGTTCTCGACTTCTCTATTTCCTAAAAAATTAAAATAATTTATTTTTTAGTAATTGATTAATTATGTTGGGATCTATTTAGTTTCTTTATTGAGTAATATATGAAACGTTTCTTATTTTCCTTAAATTTTACAAGCACAAAACCAATGTTAAAATAGTTGGAATCACACATTAGTTCAAAAGGAATATTTTAATACGATGTTATTATTATGGGTGTTGTGATCAACTTATCATTAAAGAATTAAAATTTTTCCCTATATTGATAATAAAAACTGAATTAAGATCATTTTTATTAAAAAGAGAGAATAGGATTGGAAATCATAGAACTATCCTTAAGATATTTTTGAAAGAAAATACATAATAGTTTTGGGAATAATATAATAACCCTATATAGATCCTTTTTAGAACCCAGAATTACCTAAAAAAATCTTACCTCATTCACTGATATGGGTGATGGTAGATTAACAGTCAATTCCACCTTTTCCTTGTTAACTTTAATTCTTTCCTTAGATATCTTATTCCCATTAACCATCCCTAATTTCACCATGAAGTGTCTTCTTTCTATTTAAATACCAAGTTTGATTCCTCGTATCTCCTCAATAGGATTATCAAGTTTTTTCAATAATTCATTAAAATTCACTCTGATAATAGAGAAGTATTCCATGAATATCTCAATCCCTTTCTCATCCAAATATTATAATATTTTAATCATACAACTCTTAATATTTATAATTCTTCCACACAATTAAAATATAATTCCATTATAATAAATAATACCATTTGGGTAGGAAAATATAGTATTATGATGGTCCTTTTGAGATATATTGTAACACCCCAGGTAAATAAAGAATATGAAATTTTTATATTTATCCATATTTGTGAATAAAATATTAATATTACTTTAAAGGGGATGCCATGCTCGATGGCATACCCAATACGCAACAACGAGTTTCTTGGGAATCTTATGTTGCACTTTAATAATAAAATACTATTATTTTAAATGGTAGTTAATGCCTAGCCATTGTAATGGCGGGAATGAACAGAACTAACTAAAAAATGATTATATATTTTTGTCAAATATTTTTACTTTTTACAATAAATGTTAGAGGATTAAAAATTTGAATGAATTTAATTTTTAAGCATAAACATTCTAATGTTCTTTAGAAGATCGATTAACCGCCTTTTGATGGAGAACCTCTTTTAAATCTAATTTTTTGACAATTTTATGTGTTATATTTGACAAAATAAAATTCTTCTTTATAATAGAGACATCAAAATTTACTTTGTGTAATTTTTTGGTATTTTTCCGATAAAGTACATTTTTTAATGAATAGTGAAAATGTTGTATTTTAATTCAAAACCTCTTTTTAATATAATTTATTTATATGATTAGATTATATTTTAAATTAGTTTTAAAGTGAAATTATAATATATGTTTACTATTAAATCAAGTGGTGGTCATTGGAATTAATTTCACTTTGAAATTGGACTTAAACTGGTGTCAATCTTTTAATAGATATTGTTTCTAAAAAACACGTTATTTGTTTTGACAGCGGGGATTAATTATTAAATTAATTAATGAAACATATATGTTTTGAATTTTATAAAATATACATCATTTTTGAATTCGGAATATCAAATATAGCCTAGGGTGAATTTTTGGTAATTTTCTGAAAAACTTCAATTTTTTATGAATAGTGAAACCACTAAGTGGTACTTATAAAAACTGATTTTCCGTTTAAATGAAAATTTTCCACCTTGGTGTTTTGAATTTCAAAAATCCGACATACATGGTTTTCATTAAGAATTAAAATTTGGTTCAATGGGATTAAAATAATTTTTTGGTGAATAGTAACTTATTAAGTTTTTAATCGCAATTAGAGGTAATTAGTGTAATTTCAGGTAAAAATAATGTTTTAATAATGTTAAATGACCTAGACACATGTCCTACCCTCATCGTATGTGTCATGTCCGACCAAGAAAATCCATGGGTCAACTTGGGGACCCCATGGAGCTACTTTGGTTGGAAAATGACATAAATACCTTTTTATTTAATGTTAAAATTAAAATGACACAAACATGAGTTGTTTTACTATAACAATTTTTAAATGGGGTTATACAAGTCATATTTTTGACTATAAATAGTCATTGGAAAGATAAAACTATTTCCTACATCATCGTATTTTTTTATAATTTTTAGACATTAAATAAATTAAATTATTTATGACATCATGATGATGCAACGATGACCTCATTATTTAATGATTTAAATAAAATGGAAAGATAATGTAAACTCTAATACCTAAACATGTACAAAACCTATTGTATGGGTGGATTTATAACCCTTATCACCTTATACTTGAAACACATCAATGTGGGACCATTAAAATCTGAAACTCATTCTAAAATAAAGTAACATTTCTTTAATTTCCAAGAGTGCCCCTCCTCTCCTCTTATAAAATGCCCCCACCTCTACCTCCTTACCCACACTTCCAAAGCCTTTTTCTCGGCCAAACCCTGCCCATTTTGTCTCTCCACATACCTCTCCAACTCTTATAAGCCTCACTTTGGTCAGAAGTCTTCCCAAGGAAGCCTTTGAGCTCAAACCAAAGGGAGTTACCCGATTTTAAGGTAATGTCTTCACTTGAGTCCTTTTGTTTCATTTTGCTTCTCCACCCCCCTAAACTCTTATTATTCCTTTATTTTGTAAAAACACCAGTATATTAAATATACTAGGATTTTTTTATGTTAAGTATTCGAGATACACTTACACACACCTTCGTCTAATGGTTAAAGAACATACTGTTTCTGTGGATGGTGAATTACTGCCTCACGAAACGATGATTGTTCAATATTCTATTAACACCTTTCATGGTGGCCATTATGATGTCACTACATTTATATATGATATATAATATGTTTATAGTTTATTTAAGCTTCTGTATTTTTCATTTATGGCATAACTTTATGGCTTCCATTATGGGTATATGTGATATCTTCAATTTAGGAAGTGCGGACTACCGCCCCCTCAAAGTGATTTGATTCGTTAATACCATATGTGGTACGTATAAAGGATATATTTAATGATATTATATATGATACCATACTAGAATTAAAATACTATTATGTATCATTATGTTTTAATTCCATTAAATTTGAAATAGAAATCAAAGTAGCGTTCATGCGTACATATGGCTTACCGTCTCCATGAACAGTGCATTTCATTTCTTAACTCTAAATGTTATGTAATATTATAAATGCATGAATATAATGGATATATATGATATATATGATATCTAAATCATGAATAAAATTCTGGATATAATGGATATTTTACCACATGAACAACTTGTAATTATAAAGAGTTTATTTTTTTTACTCAAGTACCAATGATCGTTAAAACGACCATTATTAACTTAAATAATAACATAGTGTTCATGAAATAGTAATAAGTGATATAAAAGATATAATTAACTTGAAAAATGTTCTTAAGAAAGTATAAATTAACTCAAGTTTATTATTCAGGACGTTAAAGAACGATCGAGTAAAGTCGGACCCGAGGTAAGGGATCCTACTCCTCTTTTTCTTTTTAAGTACACTCTTTTATGTCATTCCTTTTAAGCTCATCTTTCTTGTTATTGGTATGTCCTTTTATATTAATCTTACTGTAATTCTTTATTTTCATATGATAAGAGACCTTATTATCTCTCATCAATCCATTTTGGAAGTTTTTAGTGGCGTCGTTAGGCTGCCGAATTTTCGTAAGAGATCTAACCTCTCTCTTTCTCTTTAAGTAATCTCCTTTATGTCACTTATTTTAATCTCCTATTTGTTATGATTGGGGATGTTATTTTATATTCCTATTGCTGTAAATTTTATTGAAATATTATGAGAGACCCTATTTTATCTCATCAATCCATTTTTGGAAGTTTTAAGTGGCGTCGTTAGGCTGCCGAGTTTTCGTAAAGGATTTTTCATCTCACTTTTATTCCCGTGAGATTTATGCTACATTTTCCACAATTTCCTTTGATTGGTGTATGTACTGACCCTTATTTTACTCATTGTGTAATATACTTTCATTTATGAGTATTTACATCAATGTTGTATTGTCCTTCTTTCACGGGGTGTATGTTTCGAAAGATACCCATGTCGGTAAAGGAACCTTTCACCCTCCTCTTTTTAAAAGACTTCTTTTGTTATGTCTTTTAATTCACATAACATTATGTTGGGATATGTTATTCTATATCCTTAGGGATTTAAGTTTTATTTCCAAGTGATGAGATACCCTTTTTATCTCTCATCAACTCATTTTCTGAATTTTGTAGTGATGCTGTTAGGCTGTCAAATTTTTGCAAGGGAACTTCTTAACCCAATTTTGATTCTTTGGGATAAGCTTGTACTCCTTGAATATGTCATTCTATGAATATGTGTGAATAACCCCTGATTTTTTTACACTTAATATCCACTTATATTTGGTGTATTAGTTTTTCACACATAATTATGTAATTTATTTTTCCTTAATCCTAGGATACCATCTTTGTATGGGAATTCGTCTCAATCTCCTTTCATTGAGGCATGTTTTGTTTTATACACAACCTTCTTTTATACGGTGTACAAAACCCTTTGACTTTTACATTTATCCGAAAGGAATATTTTTTATACAAATCATTTTACTAAACGACAAAAGGGAATGTTTTTGTCATACGTATGTGGCGAAAACGACTTCTCCATCGTCGTGACCATTTTTTTGAGATTCGGTTTCCTCTAAAAGCCATACCTTTTTTAAAGAAAAATAAATACCATGTTTTACTTTTCTTTTATTTTTGTATTGAAAACGGATTTCATAATGTTTTTATATCAATGTGTTGTATTGATATCTTGTGATTGAAAAGTGGAAATGTTATGTTTCCTTTATGCATGTTTTATGTGATACGATTATGTTATGGTTCTTGGGAATTATTATGAAGATGGGTAGTTTCGTGATAAACTAAGGGCGGGTGAGCCCAATATAGCTCTCCAATGCATTGGTTAACGCGAAGGAGTGAAACGTTGAGGTTTCTCTGAAGAGATTTAGGGAATATACTGTGGTGGGTATTCCAAACGTAACCAAGAGGGTTAATCCCTGCGTAAGAATGTTATGAATGCCTCAAGTTACCTTTTATGTCTTATGATTTCTATGATTTATTCATAATTTGATACGCCTATGTTTTATGGGTAAATTATGATTTCATTCTTATGTATATATGAACTCATGTTTCCTTTCCATATTTTTATAACCCCTACTGAGCTTTTTATGCTCATCCCAAGTTTTTTTTTTTTGAAATGTTTTTCACAGGTCAAGGGAAAGGTACATGATATGATGATAGTGTCAAGGAAGTGTCAAGAAAGAATCCATTCTTTATTTTTAAATATGTTTCAGTTGATGGAAAAAAATGAATACTATATTTTATGTAACCACTTTATTTAAATGTGGAATGTAATGCAAGTTTTATGATCTAATTCTCTAAAAATCTAAACCTGAAAAGATCCTCAATATGTAATCTTGTAATAACTCAAGATTAAGTAAGGTTTAAGTCCGGGGCCTTATAGTTGGTATCAGAGGTCGGTTTAGATAACTTTAGAGGTTAGGTTATTCTTTAAGCATAAGTGACATTACCATAATGGTTAGGATTTCAGAAAGAGTCATAGTTTTAGATGAAGTGAATGAGTAAGTATATCTTAGTGTTTATCTTCCTCATTAGTACATGATGGTTTTGTTGATATACTCACACTGACCTTTTTGGTTTTAGTAAATGGATGGATCTATCAGGCACCAAAGTAATAGTGGATGTGAAGGAAACTGTGATAGTTTTTTGATAAAGCAACTGAATGGTATGGGAGCTGCAATGAGAACTCTTGTGTTTATCCTCAACCAACTATCTAGAGTCATGATTGAGAACCTAAACCATGGTGATTTCTCTAAGGCATCATATATGCATGAAACAAATCCCTATGTAACTACAGGTAATAATCATAAAGGTAAGTGTGTTCAAAAACCTATGTGTCAAAGATGTGGAAAGAAACACCTAGGAAAATGTTTCAAAGGGACAGAAATATACTAAAGATGTGGAAATGAAGGTCATAAAGCAAGAACCTTCCATGGAAAAAGGAAGCATCCAGTTGACTCGAGGAAAGGGAAAGAAGTTCTTTCTGAGGGATCAATTGAATGTTTTAAATGTGGTGTGCATGGTCATTATGCAAACACATGTCCTATGAAGAAGTTTCATGAATGGGATCACCAAGATCGTACAAATATTCATTTACCAATACCTAATGCCATTCCGATTGAGGATGAAGAAACTGACAATGACCAATCAAAGGTTTGGATTATTTCATAACTTTTGTTTTCCTATTTTGGAATCTTAGGATATGATTCATGATTTTGTTTGTAGGAAAGAAGTATTTCAGAATAAGTTGGAAAGGAATGGTTAATGGATCATGAATAATGTTGAATGAGTAAGAATTCAACATATAAGGACTTAAAGAGTTATGGTGAAATTCTTAAGAGTATTAAGTCTCTTTTGATGATGGGGTTACATTAGAAGACTTTTTATAGTATGTATAACCCTGATGTTTAATATATGAAAATTTTATTCAGGGAATAGTTATCTGTTCTTTTGTGGACATAGTTATAAAGAACCATTTGGGTTTATATGATCCTTACTTTTGAGGTAATTATGGGTTACTATATGTTATTATGGAAGTGAAAGGCATGAGATAAAATTGAGGTTAAATTATGTTATGGTTATTTTTGATGATTTTATCTCATTTTGGGGAATGTTTTAAGAATTAAATAGTTTTGGAAAAAGGAAAACACGCAGACCGTGTGACAACCCGTCGCGCCAGACAAAGTTGTGGGAATCGAACCCACAACCAAAGTGCAACTGGTATTTATCTCCTACCACTAGACTACGTGAAGTCCCTGGTTAGTATGACTTATTCTTTTTAGTTAGGTGACTTTATTAATTAAGAGTAAGTTGATTTTGGGTTATTTATGAAAATTATTAACCTATCATGGAGGATATGTGATTAGGTTAATTACTTTTCAATAAGAGACTTTAGGAGCAACTGATGTTGTTTGGAGATAAATGTTACGATTTAACTTGGAAGACTATGTGACTAAATCCTTAAAATATTTGGGTTTCAATCTTAGTTTGGTTTACTTTGAATATTTTTATGGACAAATTATTTATTGAATGGTCCTCATTGAACTCTGGGTTTTGTTGGACAAATTTTGGAGATTAAGAATAGATTTTCTTTTTATAAAGGGTTATCCTTTTCTGGATTATCTGATCTTGTAATAACCTTTTTGGTTTTGGTTTTGGTTTAGGTATAAAGATATGGGAAGTATATAGTTCTCTTTTGTGGATTAGGTGATTCTCTAGAAGTTGATTATAGTACTCTTAATGTGAAAAAGTCTTCCTAAATACTTGTCTTTTGGAGAAAATATGAGTTTGTGTAAGAAATCTAATAAAAGTTGAAAGTCAACATGATAAGTAATTATGTTTCCTTTTGAATAAATTCCTCAATAAAAAAAACAAAAATTTTGTCTATTATCTTTTCCTACTGGGGAATCGAATACCGTTTAACCCATCACAAGTTTGAGATTTTCTTGTGGTGAACTTTCTCCTAAACATGTTTTCTATCACTCTCCATCAGAACATGACCCTATGTTTTCTCCTCCATGTCCATGTTTTCCTATATGGAATCCTAGTATGGGTTAAATCGGGTGACCTCTGTACTTCTCATTCTTTATTTTAAAGTGATTGTTTTACCGACTCTTGTTCCGATGTGGGACTTTCAAGGATGTTTCCAAGCCCAATTTTAAAATTGCGAGGACGCAATTTCCAAAAGGGGGGAAGGATGTAACACCCCAGGTAAATAAAGAATATGACATTTTTATATTTATCCATATTTGTTAATAAAATATTAATATTACTTTAAAGGGGACAATATGCTCGATGGCGTACTCAATACGCAACAACGAGTTTCTTAGAAATCTTATGTTGCACTCTAATAATAAAATAATATTATTTTAAATGGTAGTTAACGCCTAGCCGTTGTAATGGTGGGAATGAACATAACTAACTAAAAATGATTATATATGTTTTTCAAATATTTTTACTTTTTACAATAAATGTTAGATGATTAAAAATGTGAATGAATTCAATTTTTAAGCGTAAACATTCTAATGTTCTTTAGAAGGTCGATTAACCACCTTTTGATGGCGAACCTCTTTTAAATCTACTTTTTGAAAATTTTATGTGTTATATTTGACAAAATAAAATTATTATTTAGAATAGAGACATAAAAATTTACTTTGTGTAAATTTTTGGTATTTTTCCGATAAAGTACATTTTTTAATGAATAGTGAAAAATGTTGTATTTTAATTCAAAACCGCTTTTTAATCTAATTTATTTATATGATTATATTATCTTTTAAATTGGTTTTAAAGTTCAATTAGAATATATTTTGACCATTAAATCCAATGGTGGTTATTGGAATTAATTTCAATTTGAAATTGGACTTAAACTAGTGTCAATCTTTTAATAGATATTGTTTCTAAAAAACACGCTATTTGTTTTGACAGTGGGAATTAATTATAAAAATTAATTAATGCAAATTATATGTTTTGAATTTTTTAAAATAGACATCATTTTTTAATTTGGAATATCAAATATAGACTAGGGTGAATTTTTGGTAATTTTCTGAAAAACTTCAATTTTTGATGAATAGTGAAACCACTAAGTGGTACTTATAAAAACTGATTTTCCGTTTAAATGAAATTTGGCCACCTTTGTGTTTTGAATTTCAAAAATCCGAAATACATGGTTTTCATTTAGAAGTAAAATATGGTTCAATGGGATTAAAATAATTTTTTGGTGAATAGTAACTTATTAAGTTTTTAATCGCGATTAGAGGTAATTAGTGTAATTTAAGGTAAAAATAATGTTTTAATAATGTGAAATGACCTAGACACATGTCCTAACCTCATTGGATGTGTCATGGCCGACCAAGAAAATCCATGGGTCAACTTAGGGACCCCATGGAGCCACTTTGGTTGGAAAATGACATAAATACCTTTTTATTTAATGTTAAAATTAAAATGACACAAACATGAGTTGTTTTACTAAAACAATTTTTAAATGGGGTTATACAAGTCATATTTTTGACTATAAATAGTCATTGGAAATATAAAAATATTTACTACATCATAGTATTTTTTTATAATCTTTAGACATTAAATAAATTTAATTATTTATGACATCATGACGATGCAGCAATGACCTCATTATTTAATGATTTAAATAAAATGGAAAGATAATGTAAAATCTAAGACCTTTACATGTCCAAAACCTATTGGATGGGTGTATTTAGAACCCTTATCACCTTATACTTGAAACACATCAATGTGGGACCATTAAAATCCGAAACTCATTCTAAAATAAAGTAACATTTCTTTACTTTCCAAGAGTGACCCTCCTCTCCTCTTATAAAAGGCCCCCACCTCTACCTCCTTACCCACACTTCCAATGACTTTTGCTCGGCCAAACCCTGCCCATTTTGCCTCTCCACATCCCTCTCTAACTCTTAAAAGTCTCTCTTTGGTCATAAGTCTTCCCAAGGAAGCCTTTGAGCTCAAACCAAAGGAAGTTACCCGATTTTAAGGTAATGTCTTCACTTGAGTCCTTTTGTTTTATTTTGCTTCTCCACCCCCCTAAACTCTTTTTATTTTTTTATTTTGTAAAAACAACATTATCTTCAATATACTAGGATGTTTTTATATTAATGATTAGATATACATTTACACACACCTTCGTCTAATGGTTAAAGAACATACTATTTCTGTGGATGGCAAATTACTGCCTCCCGAAACGATGATTGTTCAATCTTCTCGTAACACCTTTCATGGTAGCCATTATGATATCACTACATTTATATATGATATATAATATGTTTATATTTTCCTTAAGATTCTGTATTTTTCATTTATTTCATACCTTTATGGCTTCCATTATGGGAATACGTGATATCTTCATTTTAGGAAGTGCGGACTACCGCCCCCTCAAAGTGATTTGATTCGTTACTACCATATGTGGTACGTATAAAGGATATATTTAATGATATTATATATGATACCATACTGGAATTAAAATACTATTATTTATCATTATGTTTTAATTCCATTAAATAGGAAATAGAAATGGAATTAGCGTTCATGTGTACGTACGGCTTACCGTCTCCATGAACGGTGCATTTCATTTCTTAACTCTAAATGTTATGTAATATTATAAATGCATGAATATACTGGATATATATGATATATATGATATCTAAATCATGAATAAAATTCTGTATATAATAGATATTTTACCACATGAACAACTTGTAATTATAAAGAGTTTATTTTTTTGACTCAAGTACCAATGATCGTTAAAACGACCATTATTAACTTAAATAATAACATAGTGTTCATGACATGGTAATAAGTGATATAAAAGGAATAATGAACTTGAAAAAGGTTCTTAATCCAGTAGAAATTAACTCAAGTTTATTATTCAGGACGTTAAAGAACGATCGAGTCAAGTCGGACCCGAGGTAAGGGATCCTACTCCTCTTTTTCTTTTTAAGTACACTCTTTTATATCATTCATTTTAAGCTCATCTTTCTTGTGATTGGGATGTTCTTTTATATTACTCTTACTGTAATTTTTATGTTTATATTATGAGAGAACCTATTCTCTCTCATCAATCCATTTTGGAAGTTTTGAGTGGCGCTGTTAGGCTGCCGAATTTTCGTAAGAGATATAACCTCTCTCTTTCTCTTTAAGTACTCTCCTTTATGTCACTTCTTTTAAGCTCCTCTTTGTTATTATGGGGGATGTTCTTTTATATTCCTCTTTCTATACATTTTATTGTAATATGATGAGAGACCCTATTTTATCTCATCAATCCATTTTTGGAAGTTTTAAGTGGCGTTGTTAGGCTGCCGAGTTTTCGTAATGGATTTTTCATCTCACTTTTATTCCCGTGAGATTTATGATACATTTGCCACAATTTACTTTGAGTGGTGTATGTACTGACCCTTATTTTACTCATTGTGTAATATAATTTCATTTATGAGTATTTACATCAATGTTGTATTGTCCTTCTTTCACGGGGTGTATGTTTCGAAAGATACCCATGTCGGTAAGGGAACCTTTCACCCTCCTTTTTTTAAAAGACTTATTTTGTTATGTAATTTAATTCACATAACATTATGTTGGGATATGTTCTTCTATATCCTTAGTGATTTAAGTTTTATGTCCAAGTGATGATATACCCTTTTTATCTCTCAACAACTCATTTTCTGAGTTTTGTAGTGATGTCGTTAGGCTGTCAAATTTTTGCAAGGGAACTTCTTAACCCAATTTTGATTCTTTGGGATAAGCTTTTACTCCTTGAATATGTCATTCTATGAATATGTGTGAATAACCCCTGATTGTTTTACACTTAATATCCACTTATATTTGGTGTATTAGTTTGTCACAGATAATTATGTAATTGATTTATCATTAATCCAAGGATACCGTCTTTGTATGGGACTTCGTCTCAATCTCCTTTCATTGAGGCATGTTTTGTTTTATACACAACCGTATTTTATATGGTGTACAAACCCCTTTGACTTTTACGTTTATCCGAAAGGAATATTTTTTATAAAAATCATTTTACTAAATGACAAAAGGGAATGTTTTTGTCGTACGTATGTGGCGACAACGACTTCTCCGTCGTCGTGACCATTTTTTTGAGTTTCGGCTTCCTCTACAAGCCATACCTTTTTTTAAAGAAAAATAAATACCATGTTTTACTATTCTTTTATTTTGGTATTGAAAATAGTTTTCATAATTTTTTTATATCAATGTGTTTTATTGATATCTTGTGATTGAAAAGTGGAAATTTTATGTTTCCTTTATGCATGTTTTATGTGATATGATTATGTTACGGTTCTTGGGAATTATTATGAAGATGGGTGGTTCCGTGATAAACTAAGGGCGGGTGAGCCCGATATAGCTCTCCAATGCATTGGGTAACGCGAATGAGTGAAATGTTAAGGTTTCTCTGAAGAGATTTAGGGAATATACTATGGTGGGTATTCCAAACGTAACCAAGAGGGTTACTCCCTATGTAAGAATGTTATGAATGCCTCAAGTTACCTTTTATGTCTTATGATTTCTATGATTTATTCATGATTTGGTACACCTATTTTTTATGGGTAAAGTATGATTTCATTCTTATGTATATATGAACTCATGTTTCCTTTCCATATTTTTATAACCCTTACTGAGCTTTTTATGCTCATCCCAAGTTTTTTTTTTTGAAATGTTTTTCACAGGTCAAGGGAAAGGTACATGATATGATGATAGTGTCAAGGAAGTGTCAAGAAAGAATCCATGCTTTATTTTTAAATATGTTTTCGTTGATGGAAAAAAAATGAATACTGTCTTTTATGTAACCACTTTGTTTAAATGTGGAATGTAATGAATGTTTTATGATCTAATTCTCTAAAACTCTAAACCTGAAAAGATCCTCAATGTGTAATCTTGTAATAACTCAAGATTAATTAAGGTTTAAGGCTGGGGCCTTATATATATACAATTGAAAGTAACTTCAGTACTGATCAAAGGAATAATATAACTCATGTTTTCTAACTTATATTGAATTAAGTCAATGAAGGGTAGTAGGAAATATTTTTGTAATAACCGAATTCAATTTCTTATAGTATATATATACACTCCAGCTTGTCACTGTATTTATAAGAATTAACTCATTCTAATCATTGGTTTCCATTGGATTAATCCCTTCTTATATACTATATAAATTGGACTCACCCATGATATTAGATAAACTACTCCAACATCTAATAAATTTATCACACCAACCATAAACACATACCTCAGATTAGGATTAAATCCTCTTTAACACTCTACATTTGTCTTAAAAACAGTCTCTATGACTATTATTTATATGCAAAGTGATAAAATTATTATTTTGATGTTTTTAATAGACCCATCCAAAGTTTTATTGTGGTCTATGAGAACTTCCAAAAATTTCTCTCTTTTCTCTCATCAATTCATAATAAAATAGTCACTAGAAATGTGTTGTCTCTTCATAAAAATTCATATATTGGATTAAAAGTAATCATGATATATAATAACTTGATATTTTAGTATATATTTTCCATTAAATAAATACTCTCTTGAATATAATGTATCACACACAACACTGAACAAAAATTAACTACATTATATTAATGATATAAAGTTATATGTATTGAATGTGATAGTTAAAACATAATTATTGAATTGGAGGGTATAAATATAATAAAATACATTATGAAATATATATAAAAAAGGATAATAAATTATATCAAACACTATGATTACTCCTTATAAGTATTATTTTACCAAGCTCGGAAATGAGGTAGTGTTTGTTGGGCGGAAAAAAGACGAGGAAGATGGCAAGAGGGGGGGTGAATTGCCTTTTAAAAAATTGATTAACAAATTAAAAATCAAAGTAAAGTGCAGCGGAAATAAAGAAGGCAAGACACACGAAATTGATAACGGAGTTTGGCCAAAACCCGGCCTACGTCTCCGCTCCCAACTCAACCGTTGAGAGATTCCTACCGCTTGCTTTTCTATGGTTTTAGCAAGAAACCCACTAGGCTTTGAGGTAGCACTAGGACCTATTACAGATTGCTTTTGTGGTTTAGCAAGAACCCACTTGCTTTTGATGGTTTAGAAAGAACCCACTATCCTTCTTACAGGTGAAGGATAGCTCACCTATGTCTCAAGCTATTTAAAGGAAAGCTTGGCAACCTTTTCACACCTTAGTGGTGATGTGAAACCCAAAAGAAAGAGGGGATGAGAAAGAGTTTGGGGTTTGTAGGCACAAACCCAATTTTAAGCTCAAAATAAATAAAACAAGAAAAACCGTAATTGGAGGAAGTCTTGGGCGCCTTTGATTGATTGGAGATGTTGAAGGCCGCTTCCAAGCTTCTTTGAAGGAGCTCCTTGGATTGGAAATTGGTTGGAGCACTTTGGGTTCCTTGAGGAAATCCGCCGGAGGTTCGCCAAAATGATCAACAATGTGTCCGGTGGCTTAGTTGAAGTTCCGAGGCTTCCTAGGCCTTTATTTATAGGCTAGGAACCTTCAAGTATCCGTTGGAGGGCTTTGGAGCCGTTGGAAAAGGCCTCGGAGCCGTTGGAGGCCAAAAGAGGGTTGACTGGTCAAACCCAACGGCTAGTTTGACTGGGCTACCGGCTGGCCGGTACAGCTCCACCGGCTGGCCGGTGCTTGAGGAATTTGGGAGAATTCGAGTGTTGGCTCCACCGGCTGACCGGTGGATGGGCCACCGGTTGGCCGGTGCCTTGGTAGAGAAGAAGAGTCTTGATCCAGGCTCTACCGGTCGACCGGTGGAGGAGCCACCGGCTGGCCGGTGGCAAGACAGTAGCAAACACTATTTGGGCTGGGTGCCACAGGTCGACCGGTGACAGAGCCACCGGTCGACCGGTGGAACCTGGCAGTGGGCAATCCCTCTGCCAGTTCCACCGGCTGGCCGGTGCTATCACACCGGTTGGCCGGTGGACTGAATTTCAGTCCATTTGATGTCCATTCTTGGGCCAACTTCTTGGAAACCTTGTGCCTTTCAATCAAAAACACTTCAAACAATGTTAGATAAACATGAAAGTGATTGTGATCATGAAAATTAAACCACGAGGGGATACGAGAGGTACAACAATCTCCCCCTATTTTGATGATCACAATCACCAAAACAATTAATGTAAAATACTGAAATTGAAAGGAAAATGCTAATCACGATGAGAAGGATTCTCCCCCAATCAATCAAGAAATTTCTCCCCCTTTGTGATTATCAAAATAGAATGGGGCATAAAACTTGATTGAGGGAAATGTTTGAAAAACAAGATTTTAAATCAATTGAAAATGATATCAATTGTTGAAAATTTTGAAAATTTTGAAATGAATATTGAATAACAGTTTGAATTGAAAGTTTTGAATCAAAAACCAATTGAATTTTGAAATTTGAAACCAAGTGTTGAAATTGAAAGTTTGAATTCACAAAAAGGCCTAACTCCCCCTAAATAAAAACAATGAATCGCCGGGGAGAGGGATTTTGAAAAGAAATGATTTTAGGCCCGGAGAGACTCGCTAAGAGGGATTTTTCAATCCACACTTGTCTCATGGCGGGTCTTCTCCTATAAAACTCGTCCGAATAGAAAATAGTCTTTGGCCTACCGTACCGGGCATTTTTGCAATTACACTCATAAATGAGGTGCCCGGGTTTTTTGCAATAATTACAAAATTTAAAATCGGAGCTCCCCCTTACAAAAATAGTGGGTGCATGGGAGGAGGAAGCTCGGTTGGTATATCCTAACCCTTGGGTGGTTCTAGATATACGTTGGGAACCAAGCAAATTGTTCAAATTTTGTTCCCCTTGGGTGAACTTAGCAAGGGTCTCCCTTAGGTCTTTGATGGTTGATTCCAAAGAATCAACATTTGGGAAATTTTGGATTTTGAGGGACATCTCCTCCTTCTCTTTGAGAAGTTGTTCTTTTTCGGAGGAGAGTTTTTTGAAAGACTTTTTCAAAGAAACAAATTTTGAAGAAAGTTCATGAAAACCTTTTTCTAATTGATCTCTAGCATGTGAGAGTTCTGCATATGACAAATGATTTAAAGAATTGGAATTTGAAGAGCAAGAGGAGGAAGAGGAGGAAGAGGAGGAAGATACCTCATGTTTTGCCATTAGGCATTTTTTACCTTGGTCGATCGAGGAGAAGGAGGAGAAGGAGGAGCAATCACTCCAAGATGCCTTTGAAGCCTTCTTCTTTTTCTTCTTCTTGGCCCTTTTCTTGTGGAGTGGGCAATTGGGCACGGATTTTTCATCGGGTTCTTGCTTGTTGTCGGGTTCTTGCTTTTGAGCCTTCTTAGTGCCTTCATGGGTAAGTTCTAAACATTTCCAAATATCATGTGAAGTAGAGCAAGAAGAAATATGATCAAAAACATTTCTATCTAACCCGCAATGTAGAGCATTCATGGCTTTGCCATCAAGCTCGAAATTTGCAATGTCTACGGGGGTCCATTGAGATTCATCTTTACTAGAGAGAGTATAACCGTGCATGACAATTTTAAAAATAGGATATCCAATACTTTTAATAAATGTGGTCATGCGGGTTTTCCAAAAACTATAATCGGCTCCATCAAAGAACGGAGCACGATCCAAAGAAAAACCTTCGGGGGCGTAAGAGGTTGAAGCGGTAGAAGCCATCAAAAAGGATCTTTAATTTGAAACCGGTTAGGGAATTACACAAATTTTCCCTCTGATACCAATTGTTGGGCGGAAAAAAGACGAGGAAGATGGCAAGAGGGGGGGTGAATTGCCTTTTAAAAAATTGATTAACAAATTAAAAATCAAAGTAAAGTGCAGTGGAAATAAAGAAGGCAAGACACACGAAATTGATAACGGAGTTCGGCCAAAACCCGGCCTACGTCTCCGCTCCCAACTCAACCGTTGAGAGATTCCTACCGCTTGCTTTTCTATGGTTTTAGCAAGAAACCCACTAGGCTTTGAGGTAGCACTAGGACCTATTACAGCTTGCTTTTGTGGTTTAGCAAGAACCCACTTGCTTTTGATGGTTTAGCAAGAACCCACTATCCTTCTTACAGGTGAAGGATAGCTCACCTATGTCTCAAGCTATTTAAAGGAAAGCTTGGCAACCTTTTCACACCTTAGTGGTGATGTGAAACCCAAAAGAAAGAGGGGATGAGAAAGAGTTTGGGGTTTGTAGGCACAAACCCAATTTTAAGCTCAAAATAAATAAAACAAGAAAAACCGTAATTGGAGGAAGTCTTGGGCGCCTTTGATTGATTGGAGATGTTGAAGGCCGCTTCCAAGCTTCTTTGAAGGAGCTCCTTGGATTGGAAATTGGTTGGAGCACTTTGGGTTCCTTGAGGAAATCCGCCGGAGGTTCGCCAAAATGATCAACAATGTGTCCGGTGTCTTAGTTGAAGTTCCGGGGCTTCCTAGGCCTTTATTTATAGGCTAGGAACCTTCAAGTATCCGTTGGAGGGCTTTGGAGCCGTTGGAAAAGGCCTCGGAGCCGTTGGAGGCCAAAAGAGGGTTGACTGGTCAAACCCAACGGCTAGTTTGACTGGGCTACCGGCTGGCAGGTACAGCTCCACCGGCTGGCCGGTGCTTGAGGAATTTGGGAGAATTCGAGTGTTGGCTCCACCGGCTGACCGGTGGATGGGCCACCGGTTGGCCGGTGCCTTGGTAGAGAAGAAGAGTCTTGATCCAGGCTCTACCGGTCGACCGGTGGAGGAGCCACCGGCTGGCCGGTGGCAAGACAGTAGCAAACACTATTTGGGCTGGGTGCCACAGGTCGACCGGTGACAGAGCCACCGGTCGACCGGTGGAACCTGGCAGTGGGCAATCCCTCTGCCAGTTCCACCGGCTGGCCGGTGCTATCACACCGGTTGGCCGGTGGACTGAATTTCAGTCCATTTGATGTCCATTCTTGGGCCAACTTCTTGGCAACCTTGTGCCTTTCAATCAAAAACACTTCAAACAATGTTAGATAAACATGAAAGTGATTGTGATCATGAAAATTAAACCACGAGGGGATACGAGAGGTACAACAGTGTTACTAGGGTTTCCCTATTTGAAGCCCAAGCTGAACATCAACAAGTATGACTTGAGTGGAAAAAATCTACGTGAGAAGTTCAAGCTCATTTAAATCACTATGTGATTCACTATATCTTAATCATCGCTTGATACTTCAACAATTTTTAATATTACCCTTAGATATTATATGGAGGTCTTTAAGGGGTTTGTAAGTAGAATTTAGAATGATATAAACATTTAATTATTAATGGAAAAAATCATATAAGATCACATTATTTTATTTGGAATATTTATAAAATTTAATTTGAAAATAAATTTAAAAGGTTTTATTTATTACACATGTGTTTATTAATTACAAGTTAATAACTAATTAATTCAAAAAATTAGAAATAAAATAATTTAATATTAAAAGGATTGTTTTTTTAAGAATTTTATTTTTCATTATTTAATTTATTTCTATCAAATAATGTTTTTTAATTTTAAATTATTATGATAATAAAAAAATTTCAAGTGAAAAAAATACATTATCACCCACTTAATTATTAATTTATATGAAATAATATTAATAACACTTAATGTTTTAAAATTATTTTTTAACAAAAAAAAATTCATTATATTGTATATCTTGATTTAATAGTTAAATTCATATGTTTAGAATTTGAATTTTTAAAATGAAATAATTTTTTGGATTAATCATATCAAAATAAACTTATAGTGAATTTTTGGTATTTTTTTAAAAGGTTGGTTTTTTGATGAATAATACAAAATATAGTTTTTAAAAATACCATGAATTTTATGAAATCATCTTGATATAAGTATTAATTATAAATTTTTGGAGAAATTTTTCTCAAAAAAATATTTAATTAATGCGTAAAACAATTCATTTAAAGATAATATGTTCAATTTAGAAACATATATATATAATATTTTGGAACTTGAATTTCATTTTCTTTTAATAAAAAATTGATTCGGTCCTTTCCTTTAATTACGTATTTATAAGAGAGCAATTGGTTTTTTATTGGTGGGAAAAAAATTACCCTCCTATTCTAATAATAAAATAATAAAATCAATACAACTCATAATATTGGGCCTAAATAAGTCTAAATTAATTTTTATACTTTGAAATAAAATTTATTTCTAAAAATTGGTTTTTTGTGTCAGGTGTACCTGTATTGAAAATAATTTTAATAAATTTTATAAAATAATTAAAATAAAATGGATTTTATATTTTTAATCAAAAATTAAAAATTATTTAATAAGTTTAATTATATTTTTAGGCATAAAAATAAGTTACCTGGGTAAAAGTTAGTCACCCCAGTAATGGCTAAAATAAATAAAAGACGTTAAATCATGGGATAAAGACCCAAAAATCATAGAATCCTATTTTAAATGAGTTTTGTGGTATTTATCAAACTATCGTCATAATATCATAATTTTTTTAAAATTTTTATCCACTTTACATGAACATGACATATCTTTTATTTTAAGAAATTAATATTTATAATAATACCACTCCTATAACTTATAGAAGGCCCCTTCAAAACACCTTCAAAGAAAAACCTAAAAATAAAATTGCATTCCCTAATTTAATATATTAAATTAATTAATAATTTTTTACCATAGTGGGTAGCTTCTATCCCATATTGATTTACCATATTCCTTTACTATCAGAGAGGTTTCCAAGAAGAAGATACAATTTGTTCATTATAATTAATAACTCTTTATCATTATCTTTTATTTATCTTATTCATACAACTATTATTAATTATAATTTATATATTTAAAAAAACTAAAAAAATAATTAATATTCTATAATAATGATATTATAATAATTTCACTTCATATTCATACACATCCGTTGAATTTATAAAGTTCATGTTTGGGTTTGTTTAACCACCAACATGAATGATGAAATGTTTTTTTATCAGGGATTATTATGTAAAATTAATTAAATGTATGATGTGATATTAATAATTAAAAAATATTTTTATTTTTTTAATTTTAATATAAATATCCAAATAATTATTAATATACTAACTTTTCTTCATTAAAATTTACCGAAATAAGCTCATTATGGATTTCATATTAGATAATTGTACCCAAAACTATAATGGAATGAACCCAAAACATAATAACACATTATGAAAATTTTATTCTAGTACCTTTAATATTTTTTATCTATTTTAATACTGGTCATGGAATGATGGTTTAAACCATTGTACTAAAACAGACAAGGAATGGTAAAAACTATTAACCCGGATGATCAATTTTAACTAAAAATAAGTGATAACTATATAATAAATGACTATAAAATATTAAAATAAAAGTTAATTAGTATGAATAAGTCTCTTATATATATTATTAATGATTTTGGTATTACTATACCAAAGTTTTGAGCATATTAGATCAAGCAATAATCCAATGTAAGGATTTTTTCTACTCAATTTCCATTTCATTGGGAAAAATATTATCTTCCTTAGATATACTCCTATAAGATTATTTTATTCTACCATTTCTATATTATATATGGTATTTTATCTTTCTATCTATATAAATTACATGTTTTCATCAAAATATTATTCTCTTATGGATTTCATTCACTATAAAAATATGACATTATTAAGAATAATTCCTATATTTCCTAGTTCTTTTGTTTCCTCCATACCCATATTCTTTATATTGTTTCAGGAATATTATTCTTTATACATCATTTATTTTTTGAGGTCATTTTCCAAGTCCATTTAATTTCTTTGAAAGTTTATAAGGAGTCTTTTTAACATTTATGTCGTGATTAATTTTTCATGTTTGATAAAAAATTATGAAAATAATTTCTTTTTTTATCATTGATTGATTAAGAACTTTTTCCTTATTTTATAAATAATTTTAAGAAAAAATATTCCTCTTTTTTTAATAGTTTTTCATAAAATTTATAGTACCATTTTTTTGTGAATTTTTCATTTTAAAAATAATGGTTAATTCTTTAGAAGAATAAATAAATGGATTTAATTACTATTATTAAATTTTTATCTTTCACTCTATATTTTAGTTCTTTTACTTAATTTAATTTTAAGGGTAAAATATTTTGATTTTAAAAAAATATAGTTTTAAATTTACTTCTTTTATTCCATTAAAATATATTTCTATAGTTACTTTTAATTTTTTTTACAACTGTGATAGAAAATCTTTATGAAATAATTTTCACTTCCATTTTCCTCTTCACTTCTAAAGTATCCTCCTATTATGGAATAATTTCAATGATTATACTTTAAATTATTTTATACTGGATTTAGGTGATTTAATTTTGGCTATCAATTGATCTATCCTTGATTTCTTGTTATGCAATGCCTTTTAGAAATTATATTTAACCCACTTTATTTCAATATATTTTTTCATAATAAGTTATATAATTCATTTCACATGGAACACATATGTATAGCTTATCATTATGAGGATGGTGGGTCTATTATTTCCTTAAAATATATTGGGTAATGTTTTTTATCTCATGGGATAATTTTTTGGTACATGTGAGGTTATACCAATACTAAAAGGTTGTGTTACACACGTGGTTAACAAAATCTTAAATTGTTGTGGTGTAGTGGTGGTTAGCGCAGCCCAAAAGGTTATGATACACAAGTGGTTAGTATAAGATGAAAAAGGTACATATGTGGTTATCTCAATACTATTTTTTATGGTAAGGTAGTTATCCTAATATATTGTTTGACCAATACCTAATTGCATTACCTTGATGCATGTTTTATACTCATATTTGTACTATATTCTTATGTTATGCATCTGAACATTGTCATGATTGAATATTATTGACTTGTGATTATATATTCTCAAGGATAATATTTAATAAAAAATGTATTATTCTATTATTTATGATTTATTATCTATTTTTTATTGCAAATTATTCTATTTTGTTATTCCCATGAACTTTAAATAATCTATCATACCTAAATTTTTATCATATGTTCGCATGCTATCCTTAATTATTATCGCTTATGTTTACACTTACTGATAATTTTATCTCACCCTTAATATTTTTCCATTACCATAGGTTTTAAAGAATATTAAATTTATGATGTTTCTTGAAGGGAATCATGTAAGAATTATTTTTTGGGAAAATAATGAAGACTTATTATAAAATAAGAAGAACATATAGATAATATATAAAGACACTAAAACAATAATTTCTGAGATTGTGTATTTATTTATGAGATTAAATGTTTGATTTATGGAAGTAATGTTAAATATATGCATGTTATGATCAATTCATCTCACCAGGTATCAATGATATAGTGTAAAGATATTGATTTTGGAACCAAATTCAGGTGTACTTGTTTTGGGAGTCTCAATTGGTATAATAATAGGGTTAAGTGTTTTTAGTATTAATTTATGAAGAATAAAATTATATAACATAAAATAATTAATATTTAATCCAAAGTGATATAGGATAAGCCAAAAAATTTATAGGATGAATTTATTGTGTCAAAATTATGGATATATTTATATTTATTTTAATTATCATATGAATACTTACTCTGATTAATATTGTTTAATACCCACATAGACCTATTGGGTTTTAGAATATGACTAGAACAAGGACTAATCAAGTTAACAATGCGTGTGATGGATATTTAAATAATAATCCCAATGAAAACCCAAGTAAGATGGGAGATATTGTGGAAAACTTCATGTAAATGTTAACTAGGATTATTAACATTAACTATGTTGAGCTCTTAAATACACAAAATAAAGAGTAACATGTTATAGATACATTCATGTGAAAACATCAACCATACTTTTATGGTTCATATAATCCACTAATTTCTGTATAGTGAATCAATATAATGGTAAACATATTTTTAATTCTCTAGTGCATGGGGAATAAAATTGTTGTTTTATCCATTAATTAGTTGTAAGGTGAATCTAATAAATGGAGGAACATAATCAAGAACATGAGGCAAGAGGAATAAATAAAATTCATAATATGAGAGAATTTTAGGAAGTCATTTTTTAATAAATACTTCCATAAAACTATTCTTACTATGATATCGAGATAATTACTTGAGATGAAGCAAACAGAGGATTAATCTATTGGTACTTATGAAGAAAAATTCACAAGACTATCAAGGTATGCATATAGTTTTATTATAGACAATGAAATAAAATTATACCATTTATTTAGTGGATTAAAACCAAGTCTTTGAAACTCATAAGCTATAAGGTACTTGGGTGTCTATGAAGAAAATGGAATATATGAAATGAAGGTGGAAATATAAATCAGGGATTCCCATTATTTTAATTGTTTTGGGTAAAATAATTAGAACATTAAGTTTCATGGGAACTCAAATAATAAAACTCTTGGATGAAAGAATATTATTCTTCTTAAATTATAAGGATATTTGAATATTAATTAGGGTAATTGTCTCAAAAGAATAGGGAAACTTTTCATGAATGGAAAAGAATATCATTAAGAACGTCAATTTTGAAGAGATATGAAGAGGAAAACTAGTGAAACTGAAGGTGGGAACACTCAACATAATGCACCACCTATAATTAAATGCCTCAAATATATGGAGTATTGGAATTAAACTAATAAATACACCAAATCAAGGGGTTTTAATGATAACAAAAATCACCGTAATACTAATAAAATAGATTAAGGATGGTCTTTTGTGATCACTACTACTAAAGTTGGTTATGAAAATGAAGTTGTGTAGGGTGCAATAATCATAAACACTGGAATTGTAATTGAATTGTTTAATTCTGGATCTACCCACTCCTTTATATATATAAAAATTTTTAAGATAATCAATAATTAGATATTAATTATCGGTGAAAACCCTTGGTGGTAATATGATTTTATTATAGGTTTAAAACTTATCTTTGATAGATGTTTGTGGAGATGTTCTTCCTACCATCCTTATTATTATTCCTTTAGTTGAATTAATTGTAATTTTAGTAATGGATTAGATCTCTCCACATATCGATTTATTAATTTTGGGGATAGTGAATTCATATTTCATATCCCATACAAACCTATGATCATCTATTGATGCAAGCATGAAAGTGGAATCTATAAGTGATTCACTTCTGTTATATGGGACTTAATACTCAATAATGAGTGGTATTTAGTTCACATGTTTGGGGATAAACTAAATCATGGGGATATGCATTCTTTGAAGGAAAAAAATGAGTTTTCAAGTCTTACATAATATTTTGATATTTATAATAAGAATTTATGTCATGGTTCATGAATATATTAATAATTTCCTCATCTTTTTTCATTGATTAGAGAAATTAATATTATGAGGACACAATTTATTTACATAGGGTGAGGTGGTTGAACATAATGAAGATATATTTTACTATGTATTTTCCTTTAAATAAATATTTCATTGAATATCATACATCACACTCACACTAACCAAAAATAAACCATGATATATTAATGAGATAAAATTATAAGTACTAAATGTGATAGTTATAAGATAACCACTGGATTAGAGGGTTTAAAAAAAGTAACGACATTATGAAACACATGTAGAGATAAAGTGGTGTCATAAAGTAGGGTGAGTCTTTCATGTGAGTAGAATTTTTCCAAGATTGTAAAGGGGGTAGCGTCAGTTAGGATTCCCCTAAACCAAGACCAATATGACTTTCAATTAGTACGACTTTAGAAAAAAAAATCTATGAGAGAATCAAGAGCTCATTGAAATAACTATAATATCTACTCTAGTTGAATCACCACCTAAGGCTTCCACCATTTCTTATCTTACCTTAGATCGTATATAGAGGTATTCATGGGATTTTTAAGTAGAAGTTATGATTAAATAAAAATTTAATTATTATTATAATGAATTTCATATATATTCTCATTATCTTATCTATTTTTTTATACAATTTAATTGTAAAATACACTTAATAGATTTTTTTTTAATAAAATGTGTTGATTAATTCCATGAAAATAATTAATCAATTTTAAAAATTACAAAAAAAATTATCTAATGTTAAAAAGGCCTATTTTTAGTAGAATTGAATTTTTATATATAATTTATTTTTATAGACATGAAATTATCATTTTTAATGGATTATGGTAATAAAATATTTAAATTTTTAAAAATTCTATTAATACTCATTTAATTAGTAATTTAATTAAAATAATATTAATAACACTTGAAGTTTAAAAAACCATTTTTTAATAAAAAATAGTTTTTCATTATATTATATATTTTCATTTAAATGTTAAATCCCTAAAGTTTAGAATTTTATTCAGGTAAATTAACTTCATTTATGGATTAAAAAATTCAAAATCATCTTTAATTTAATTTTTCGTATTTTTCTAAAAAGGTTGATTCATAGGTGAATAGTACAAAATACAGCTTTTATAAATACTGTCTCTTTTTTGAGATGATCCAAATATAAGAATTAAATAAAAGTTTATGAAACCTTTTTCATGACCAAATATGTATTTAAGGTTTAAAATATTGTATTTAAAAATAATATTCTTAATTTAGAAGCCTATGTTTGAAATTTTGGAACAATATTTATATTTTATTCTAATAAAAAACTAATTTTTGTATTTTTACTTTATTTACGTATTCACCATATTTCATTGGGTTTTGGATTGTTTTCAAAATCCAATAAGCCTCATTTTTAAATCATAATCCATAAAAATAAATATAATTCATAATATTTCGATTAAATAATTATAAATTAATTTCTATCGTTAAAAAAACTTTTCCAAAAAATATTATGTTTCATGTACTTATATTAGAATTTATTTCTATCAATTTTATAAGTTAAATAAAATAAAATGGACTCTATTTTTGATTCATAATTTCTGAATTATGTAAAAAGTCAATTTAAATTTTTGGGATAAAAATAATTTATCAATTTAAAAGTTAGTAACCAAGGTAAAGGCTAAAAAAAGGTAAATGTGTTAAATCAAGGGGTGATGAACTAAAATATCATAAAAATATCAAAATTAGTGGATAAGGTATTAATAAAACTCACCTCATCATGTGTTCATTTTTGTCAAATTTGGATCCACTTTTATTGAATATGATATTTTTTTATATTTATGATAATTCCACTCCTCACACATATAAAATGACATATCCACCAACTATTAAAATCCACACATGAAGTTATAATTATCTTCCATAACCTAACATATTTACTTTCCTAATAATCCTCTTCCATAATTTATATCTTTTTCTCCCTAAATTCCTTCAAAACCACGATTGTTTCCAAGAGGATGTTTGATTTATTGTTTGAAAGTAATAAATACTTATCATTTTATTTCATTTATATAACTCATCCCACCCTTATTAATTATTATTTATTTTTTTAATAAATTAAAAATAATATCATTATGATTCTAAAATAGTAAAATTATAATAAAATAACATTATAATCATACTCATCTGTTGAATTTAGCATGTTCTTGTTTGATTCTATTAAACCACCTACATGAATAATGATGTAAATTTTTATATCATGGATGGTTATGAAAACACAATTACTATTATGATATGATATTAATCTATAAATAATGTTTTTTTGGTTATGTAATAGTAATATCATGATTTAACCTATTATTAATATACCGCCTTTTATTCAATGAAAATAAATAAAACAAGCCTGTTATGGATTTTTACTTGGATAATTGTACCTATAACTCCCTTGGAATGAACATAGAACTTAATAACTCAATACATAACCTTTATTATAGTACCTTTAATATTCTAGAGTTTATGAACTCATTATCATAGAATAAAGAAAAAAACATTATACCAAAACAAACATGGAATAGATAAAACTATTAACATTGATGATCAATATCATCTAAAAATAGGTGATAAATATATAAGAAATTAATAAAAAATATCAATATAAAAGTTAAAAAATATGTATATGGATAATTTATGGTTAATGACTCTTTTATTGTTATATAGGAAACTAGAGTGTGTCCAATCAAGAGGTAATCAAAGTTAAGGATTTTGCCAAATTGATTTCATTTCAATTGGGTTATAAACCTTCTCCCATGACCATAATCTTATACATTTATTTTATTCTTACACTTATCTATTATATATGGTATTTTCTATTTAACTTTTCGAAAATATCATCTTTTCGTTAAAATCATATTCTTTGATAGATTTCTTTCTCTATAAAAATACGACATTATTATAAATAATTCCCACCTTTTCTAATAGTTTTCCCCATGTATATATTCTTTATATTGTTTAAATAATGATATTTAATATACTTCATTGATTATTTATAGTAATTTTGAACTTATATTGAATTTCTTATAAATTTTTTAAAAGGATTATTCTTAACATTTTCCATATAATTAATTTTTTGTGATCATTAAAAAAGAGTAAAAAGATTATCATTTTTATTATTTACCACATTATTTCCTTTTCCAATATTTATAACAAGTTTTATTAATAAATCATTCTCTTTATGTTTTCATGGTTTCTTAAGTAAATTTTAAATTCCATTAGTTTTTTTATTTTTAATTTAAAAAATAATGTTCAATGTTATACTAGAATAAATAGTGTGATTTTATTCCTCTTACATATTTTTTATATTTTACTCCCTAGTTCTTATCATTCACATAATTTATTTTTAATGGATCGATATTTTTAATTCATTTAAAATTTTGTTTAAATTTTTTCATTTTATTCCCTTAAAATGGATTTTTTATTTCATTTATAAGTTTATTTTACAATAGTTTTACAAAATCTTTATGAAATAATTTTCACTTCCAATTTCCTCTCAACGTCCAAAGGATCTACCCTTTATGTAATAATGTTCATGATCATCCTATAAATTATTTTATACTCATTTTTTTAGATTTAAATTTGGGTATCAATTGATAAACTCTTGATTCCATGTAATATGATATAATTTGGAAATGATATGAACTCATTTTATTTCATTGGATTTTTCATCATATGTTTTATAATTCATTTCATGTGGCACACATATGTATGGATTATAATTATGTGATAGGTAGGTCATTTATATCCCTCCAACACAATGGTTATTGTTTTTTATCTCATGGGATAAGGTTGTGGTATACAGGTGGTTAGCCCAATCCAAAATGGTTGTGGTACATAGGTTTTTATCCCAATCCTACTATGTTATGAAAAGGTTGATAACCAAATCTATTATATGATAAATGTATTGGTGGTTAACATTAAATCTTTTTTTACTCATATTCAGGCTATATTATTATATAATGTATCACGTCTATGTCATGTTTACATATTTTTGACTCGTGATTCCATATTCTAATGGTTTATTTCTACTTCAACACTCCTTTTTTGATGACTTATAATTTTTAATCAATATTGTGTGTTATACTATTATGTTATTCCCATAAACATTGAATAATTTATCATACTTATTTAGTCATCTTATTCACACTTATGATCCTCCATTTCTATTTCTTATGTTTTCCCTCACTAAACGTTTGAGCTAACCTTTCTTATGTTTCCATTTCTATAGGTTATAAAGTAGACTATAATTTGTGAAATTTCCAGAATGGTATCACTTTATAAGGATATTTTTTAAAAACAAGGAATATATATTGTAATATTAGAAGTTCATGTAGTTAATCTTGAAAGACACTAAACCTTTAGGTTCTAGGATTATGTGTATATTTGTGGGTTGGAATATATAAATTATAAAAGTAATTTAAAATATATTCATTTTATTATAACAATAAATTATTTTAGAATGTATTTTATTTATATAATATTATGTTCGATAGCATTTGGTAATAAAAATATTGAGCTTAAATGAACAATGATATATTATAGAAATATTATTATTTAAATAAGACCATTATAACATAGCCATTAGTTTGGCAGGTATGAATATGAATAATTTAAATATAAAATATATTTATAATTTTTTCCCTTAATAAAATTAATCATCAATCATAAATTTATTATCAATTGGTTTGAAATGAAGATAAAATATTTTTCATAAAACTATTTTTATGTGCATAATGCATTTTTATCTTAATAGATTTAATTAGTCAAAGTTGTTAAAATAATTTAATTAAATTAATATACTATATATATATGATAAAATTAATTTACTTTTATATAATTTTTATTATTTGTAATGGAATAAGGATAAATTCATTTATTCGTTAAAAATACATTTTCTATAAAAATAGTTTTTTTACATTTTTTGTGTGAATATTATAATTTATTTCAATCAGTTTTAGAAATTTTATCTAAGAAAAGTCATCATTTAGAAATCATAATTTCAAAATTATCTTATACTTAATTTTTGGTATCTTTCTAAAAATATTTATTTATGAGTGAAAAGTGAAAATTATAGATTTTTGCAAAACTGTAATTTGTTTTATTTAAATAATGTAAATTAAAAGTCTCATAATATTTCATATTAGGGTTTAAAGTCACATTAGTCTTATTTTATATTCCATGTTAAAATAATTAAATAGGAATACACATTATACTTGAGTTTTTTATAAAATTATTATTATGCTTAAAAATGTATTTTTTTTAAACATCACGTTTTGCGCACTTTTATGAAAAGTAATTTTTAAAAATTTTGGAAGTTAAATAATAGATACAATATTATATATTTATAATAAATATATTAAAATTATGTAATATTGCAATTTTTATTTTTATTTTTAATGAATGGTAACTGTGATACAAGTTAATCACCCCTCATAAAGGGTAAAATGGGTCAAAGTGGGTTAAATCTATGCGATAAGGTCTAAAAATCCACAAAAAATATTAATATTTAATTATATGAGTGTATTTATTCTATAATAATCCTATATTTGAAAAATATTTAATATCAATTCCAATTTACTTTGATTATAATCTTTGTATTATTTTAAGTAAGGATAATTGAAAATTTTCATTATCTTTCTTTTAATATATCTAATTCATTTTCATAGAGATAAAAAGAAGTTATGAAAGTTTATAAATGTTTATTTTTAATATTAATAATTTATTTCTATAATATTAGTTTAACATTTATTTTTAGTGATGTTATAATTACATTAAACGCTTATTGAACGTTAATGCAACACTTGTACAAGTTGTAGAAAGATCAAGTAAATGATTTTAAAAATATTAAAATTAAGATTTTTTTATTAATTATGGTTTTCCATGAATTTATTTGATATTTATAATTTATATGTGACTATTAATGATTTTATTTTATAATTCCATTTTTTATTGATATCTTTAGTGTAAAATTTTGTGAATAGCCCCAAAAATGACATTAAATTGTATTTAATGTTTACAAATTATTTATAAACAATTAAAAATTTATAAAAATCCTATATTAATTCAAATAGATGATAAATTTTAAATACTATAATGAATGGTCCATGTTTTTTCTTATTTTAATTTTTTAAATTACTTTCATTCCCTTATAAATTGAAATTACTTTCATGCCCCTATAATTCTATTGCTTTATTGATAACTTTGGTGTAAATTTTTTAAAATTTTGTTACTTTATTTGAGGTTTAAAGGGTTAATTTTGGGGTTAAAAATTATAAGGTTTATTATTTGGACATTAAACTCTATATCATAAAATATATGGAACTTTGGATCAATTTTACAAGAGTTATACATATATTATATATTAATATTTTATGTATTTACCATATTTCCGCCCACATTACTTATAATAAGGAACCACCTCTCCTCTCAACCTAAAACCTCTTGAGATATTTATATTAACCACAATCTAACCATAAATTCCCAAATTTAATACACATGTTGAATAGGTTATTTTATAAAAAAATATCATCCTATAAGTCTTATTGTTTATGAAAATGGAGGGTTTCCAAATAAGATATATAAGTCTTGATAAGATATTTTCATGTTTAGTTTTTCTTCTAACTCCTTCAAATCATAATTACCCATGTTGATATGATAAAATAAGTATCTTTAATATAATTAAATTTTATTATGTTGATTTCACAACCCTTTTTCATTCCTTTTCTATTATATGATAAATGAGATCATCGCTCGTGTGTATGTGTGGACTACCACCTCCATAAATCAATTTGTTTCATTTTTCATCACCACCTCACAAGGAAGGTAACCATAATCAATTTAATGAAAAAATATGATATTCAGGACATAATTATGATTTTTTAGAGATAATATATAACTTTCCTTCCTACCCCTATATTCATTAGAAAACGATAATGTAGCTCGTGTGAAAATGTGGAATACCACCTCCACAAAGTGATGTGGTTTTTCTTTCATATATTTGATGACTAGTTATAAAATTGTATTTTATTTTTAAAAATTACAATTTTTTCATGATTAATATTCTATATATTATGAAACAATTTCCCATTTTACACTTTTAACCCCAATAAAGTTGTTTTTCTATTATGAGTTGAATGTCCACAAATCATATAACGTGAACTTAACTGATTTAATAACTATAGAATCCTTAGTAAGAAATGAAATAAAAGGGGTAATAATTATGGAATAAACCTAAAATATTCTTAAGTAAATAATTAATGTAAGTTTATTATACTATAATTTAGGTATGTATGTGGAGAGTTGAACTTGAGGAAAGGGGTTTTTCTTTAAAATATTGTTTTAAAATCTTTATAGTTTTTATTCTATTTTTACTCTTTAAAAAAGAACTTTAAAATGTTTCAATTATTTTATTAACATTATTAAATATATTATAAAAGTAAATTTAAACCATTTGTTTCTTTATTTATAAAGTTTTTAAAATAATCCTTTTTAACGGTTTCCAAATAGGTTATTTTCAACATTTTTTACAAAAATTTAAAAGGAATATTTATTAACATATACGGAATTAGCGGAATTTCTTGCCATCATGACCGTTATTATTTAGGAAAATTTCACTATAATTTTTCATGGATTTAAAAGAAAATATTATTTATTATTATTTCAGGAATTTTAATTTTAATATTTTTCAAAGAAAAGGGATTTTTTTATTTTTACATGAATCCAAAATGTTCTTTTTATAGGTGTGAAATTGAATAATTTGTGAAGTTTTATCATGTAAATGAAATTTTATATGTGTTTTATGTATTTTATGGTCCTTGTACATTATTTATAATTATGTTCGATCCTGATATATCTCTTCAATATATTAGGTAATGAATTTGTTCTCTCGTGAATATATATTGGAATTAACCAAGTAAGTTATTTCATTTGTAGGAGTGCTTGTAAGATTGATTGTAAAAGTGATATAAATTTTATGTATCAAGGTATCTATATAAATTTCATATTATTAAAAATTAGTTTTAATGTAATTATTTTGATTTCATAAGGTAATCTAATGAACTTATGTTTAAAGGAAAATTTATACTCTTTTTTAATGGTGAAAATTATTCTTTTCAAGAAAATGTTTTCATGAGTGCTAGTGTTTACAAGAAACCCTCATGATTATGATTATTTCATTATGATTTTTAATGATAATTTTTATGAAAATATTTTGGAAGTGAATTCTATTTCATGAATAAGTAAATAATTATTTTAACACAATATTATTTATATTAAAGTATTATAATATATGATATTTCATGAATTTTAAAAAAGACTAACAAGTTTATTTATTTTTATATCACCTAATGAGATTTGTGTTCTCTTCCCAAGTATCCAAATGTTTTTAATAGGGCCTAAGGATGAGTATTAACTATATAAAGGTTTATATTTTCAATATGATTATTTTTTATAAAATAAGAGAACATGGTTTGAATGAAAAATGAGTTTAAATTTAAGAATTCTTTTTTTAAGAAAAAAATAGATTTTGAGTGGAATTTTTAATATTATATTGTATGGGTTTGATATGTGAATTTTTTTTACTAATCCTATAAAATTATAAACTTAAATTATCCTCAAAATTTAATAAAGTGAAACAGTAGTTATAAATCATGTAATTATAGTTTTTTTTATGTTATAGGTCATTATTATTGGCATGAGAGGGAAGATTTAAATAACTTTAGAGGTTAGGATGATTTAGATGAGTACATTTACAGTTTTTTAAATACCATAATGGGATAATAGTTATAAGTTTGATCGTAATTTTAAAGTCATATATACCCTTTTAGGTTTAATGTGATGGGATTTTAAGATGATTAAGTATATTATTGCAGGCATTTATAGGGATAAAACCTTTGTACTTAGTATATGTTTTAGTGAGAAGGTTATTGAGGAAGAATTTGTTTTTTATTTTATTTTTACTTTAGTTGAAAGGTATTTATAACCTTTAAGTTAATAAATATTTTAATATTTATTAAATTATGTTTAATTAGGATAAAGGGTTAATAAATTTTGTGGACATTTGTATTATCATATAGATAACTATAAGATCGAAAAGTGATTTAGTGACTAAGTGATTCAAGTTATTTTTGTATAATTTCAATATATTTTTTAGAACATTATTGGAATCTTGGTAAATGGGATATGTTTGGATAGTATTAGATTTTATGTCAAAGTGGTTTTCATTCATTGAGGAATAATTATACATGTAACCTTAGGAAGCATTTATGTTTTTGTTACAATTTTATAGCGATTCAAGTTATTTATTGAAATGATTAGCATATTTTGGAGAATATATGATTAGGGAATATATATTTTGGTATGTTACTTTATGGGTGATTAGTTTTTTTATGGATGAATTTTAGGTTAGTATCATAAGAATATGTGATCAAATATTTTTTATCCTTTTTTGCTTTTAATTTTGTTCTACTATATTTTGAAGATTTTTATGGTTAATTATTTATTGAATGTTTAAATTTTAACTTTGTGTGTTTTTATTAAGGATTTATATATTAATTTAGTATTTATTCATATATGATCTTAAATTAAAATGTGGTAACCTCTTTTGGTTTTGGTTAATGGATAGAAACAAGATAAATAACTTGTTATCCTATTGTGGATCTTGTGATATTTTAGAAGTTTATTTTAGTGATTTAGACATGAAAAAATCATCT
Organism: Viscum album; assembly: GCA_963277665.1. Classification (NCBI taxonomy): domain Eukaryota; kingdom Viridiplantae; phylum Streptophyta; class Magnoliopsida; order Santalales; family Viscaceae; genus Viscum; species Viscum album. Next base: position 1,696,302,463 of record OY728138.1, on the reverse strand, counting down.
TTAATATTCATTAATTGTAGTTAGAGATGAGATAAAAGTGTAAGCACAACTTAAAGGTGAAATTTTTTATATGAAATGTAAATAATTCCAGTAATTATATTTTTTCTTATTCAATATCTTATTGGTAAAAAAATTCCTCAACTCAAGGAGGAAGAAAAATCTAACAAGTCCCATTACTTAATTATTATGGTGCACTTGTAAAAACTCTTTCAAAAGTAAAACTCTCATAATGTTAAACAAATTATTTAATAAATATTTAGGAAATGATAAGTTTCTAAGTATTAACAATGAAATTAAAGTTATTTTCTAAAGTAAATGTTATTTATATGGATTTAAATAGAATTATTGCTACTTATGTGTATATTTTTACACTCATTAGAATTGTTTATAAAAATGTTTTAGATTATTTCTATTAGACATGTGATAAAATTTTGAGAATATAATTTATTTAAGGGGCTATAATGTAACACCCAAATATTTTAGAATGTATTTTATCTAAATCATATTATGTTTGATATAGTTTGGTATATGAAAAAATGAACTTAAAAATGATGATATACTACAGAAATATTATTACTTAATTATTACCATTATCACCTATCTATTTCCATAGAAGATATGAATAGGAATAAAATTATTATAAAATATATTTATAAATTTTTCCATTAATAAAATGAACAATCAGACATTAATTTATTATCAATTGGTTTGAAATTAAGATAAAATCTTTTAAAGGTAAAGGATATATTTTTTTATAAAAAAGAATTTATATACACAATGTGTTTTTTATCTTAATAAATTTAATTAATCACTATTGATAAATGGTTCTAGTTAAATTTATATATTATATATATAATAAAATTAAATCATGTTCTTTTCATTATGGTTATGAGGCAATAAATGAGGATATTTTTTATTCTATAGAAATAAATATTTTTCAAAAAATGTTTTTTTTAATTTTTCCACATGGATATTGTAATTTATTTCTACACATTTTGGAAATTTTATTTTAGAAAATGGAATTAATTTTCAAAATAATTATTTTAAAATTATCTTAGAGTGAATTATTAGTATTTTTATAAAAATATTTATTTCTCAGTGGTGAAAAGTACTGATTTTTTGAAAAATCTTATTCATTTTCTACAAATAAAATAATTTTAAAGGACCATTCTACTTTGGATTTGGTTTTAATATAAAATAAGATTAATTTTATTAAAAACAATTTAACTAATTCTATTTGAATCAGTGTTATACTTTATTTTGTTATAAAATCATTTTTATACTTAAAATGAGTACTTTTATAAAAATAGTTTTTCATTGTGTTTCATGCTCTTATTTTAAAATTGATTTTTAACACTTATAAAAGTTAAATCACAAAAAAAATATTCTTTATTTTTAATTATAATATTAAAATTATGTAATATGGTTAATTTTAGTTTTAGTCATAATGAATACTCACCATGATAACAGTTTATATACCCGATAAAGGGTAAAATTAGTTAAATAGGGTGAAATAAATGGGATAAGGTCTAAAAAATAATAAGCAAAAATTAATTTTTTTCTTTTTATTTTTTTATTTTTACCAAAATCATCCTATATTAAAAAAAATATGGCATTATTTTATGAATTGTCTCTAATTATAAACTTTATATTTGTTTAAGTAATGGGTGATTAAAAAATTCCACTCTCTTATCTCTAATATTTTTTCATAGATATAAAAATAAGTTATGAATGGATATAAATTTTTTTAATATAAAAATATTATTTTTATGATATTAATTTATCCTTAATTTTTAGTGATTTAATAATTACATTGAATTTTTATGCAACGCCAATGCAGCTCTTGTGCATGTCGTAGAAAAATCAAGTGAATGGTTTTAAAAACATTAAAAGTAATATATTTTTGATGAATTATGGTTATATATTGGGTAATTATACTGTATAAGGGATTATTAAAGTTTTTATATTCCAAAATTCATTTTTTCTTGATGTCTTTAAAGTCAAATTTTTTGAATAGTCCCAAAATGGATTTAAATGGTGTTTAATGTTTAAAAATATTTTGAGATATTTGAAAAATCATATATATCCTATAAAAACTCAAATTGATGGAAAAAATATCTATCATATCATGAATTTTTCATTTATTTTCCACTTTTAAAATTTAAAATTACTTATATAAGACTTAGAGATTGATAAATTTGTTTCCATATATAAGGTTAAGAGGGTTAATGAGTCGGTTAAACCAAAAGATAAGGTTTAAAATGACACCTAAATGAGTAAATTTTTTTATTAGAACATATTTCAAACTTATACATCTTATATTAAATTATATGTCACTTTGTATTAACTTTACATGAATTATATGTAAATTATATATTAATATTTCATGTATTTATAATATTTCCACCCACCTCACTTATAAACAAAAACCCCCTATCATATCTTATTTATACATCCAAATCCATTTAGAATTACAAATATCTACCTATCTAATTTCCAAACCTTCTTACCTATGCACTATATTTTCTATCCTCTGTGAAAGAACAAATTAGAAGGTTTAATGTGATGGCGCTCAGGTTTCGAGGGGTGCGGGTGACTCACAACCATGGCCGTCAAGGTCCTCCTGTCTAGGGTTCAGTGTGACTCTTCCTCACTATTTTCACTTGACGCTCGTGGCAGGGGAACCGGGATCCACCTGGAATGCAGACGTGATACCGGTGAAAGACTCACTTCCAGATCCGAGGCACGATGGTAAGACTATTGCTCATCGGGATGAAGGATCCTCAGATCTATTGCCTGCTGTTACTCACCGGGTTGAAGCAGATCTTCCTGTTGCTCACCGAGCTGAAGGAACCTCAGATCTAGCGTCTATTTTGAAACCCCCATTCGATGTGCCAGTCGATGTTGATGCAAACAAGGTTAATGGTGTAAGTTTTTTTGAACCGCTGCTTGTGAATCGCCAAGTTGTTGCTAATGATTTTAGATCTAGGGTGGATAACAGGGATGACAGTTCTCATTTGTTGGATGGAGTGGGGTGGGACATGGCTTCGGCTGGGGTGTCAAAGAGGGTGTTGCTGATGAGTCTTTCCAATCCCCATTTTAAGGCTTCTTTGGTAAATTTGAAGGCTGCTTCTGATGGAAGTGTAAAGGATCCGAGTGGCCAAGCAGGTTTTCCTACCTCCGCACCTTCGTTTGCTTCATTTATTGATTCCCACTCAAGCAGGATTCTTCGAAAGGGTTCAGCAGCTCATGTTGATGTTAGTCCTAAAATATTTGATGAAATCATTACAATTGGTAAGAACTCTCTAATTGCACGTCTTATTTTATCGAAGGGTCCGATGTCCTAGAAATTTGATGATCTTGTCAGATGGGTTTCATTATTGTGGGGTTCCTCTGATTGGCGGGGCGTTTATCTTGGTCGTGGATTCTTTCATTGCATTTTTCCATAAAATTATCTCAAAGTTCATGCACGGAGTATTGGGTCCCTTTCTTTGAAACATGGATGGATTCATCTTCCTGAATGGTCCCTTGATTTCAATGCCTCTCATTCAAGGAATTACTTTTCGCATGTTTGGTTCCGTTTTCATGGGTTTAACTGGGTCCTTTAGCATCCAATTATTCTTCATGACATTGGCATGGCGATTGGATCCCCTATTCGCCTTGACAAGGAAACTGAAGTTGTTCGGTTTGGATATTTTGCTAGAATGTTGGTGGAGGTTGATTTGAGCTCCACCTTGATTGATAAGGTAACTATTTCAACTCCCACTAATAACATTAATATTGATGTTGAGTATGAAAGGAAACCACTTTTTTGTATCGATTTCATGGCAGTTGGGCACTCGTTGGAGTTATGTCGGAGGAAGATCTCTTGTGAGAGATGTGGGATAAAGGTTCATATGACTACTCTTTGTAGAAAGAGACTTGAGGGGAATCATGTGGACTTGTTAAATCATGAAATGGATTCTCTCAGAAAATCATCTGCCACTCCGGCTGAGGTGTTGGCCTCCAGCAAACCTGTTTCTCATGTGAAAGGGAAAGGGCTGATAGTGGATACGTCTCTGACGAGTGGCCCCTCTAATGTTCGGGTTGATCAAAAGGAGATTCCATCAAAGTATGGTTGTGCTGTTACTCCCACTAGGTTAGTTGAGGCTGGACATACTCTTAGCCTCTCTATTTCTGGATCCCCTGCTTGTATTGATCCTCCAAATGTAAGTATTAATGATAGTCTTGATGCAGGCTTGATACGTGATGAGACTTTTGAGTTGTCTCCTTATAGGAATTCTCAAAATGTTGATTTCCATCAGGAAATTAAGAATCTATTGATCTCCTCTAAGATTTCTGGGAAGTGGGGTGACATCTCTGAGGCGGAAGAGACAGCAATGGGTTGCGGTGGACCTAGCACTTTCAAAGATGCCCTTCTTTCTGGGAAAGGGAAGGTGAATGATTGCTTAGTCTTAGATCATGCTCCTTAGAAGAGATGACCAAGGAAGTATTATTCTAACATACCTCGTACGGTGTCTACACGATCTTCTAAGCTTTCAGGTGCATTCAATTCTGATATTCTCAATATCCTCAATCAGGATAAGCCCCACTCTAAATGGGAAACTGCTGATGACTCTGATTATGGGAATGACATGTCTTATTATGATCTATAATATTATGTTTGACGGATTAGGGAAATTTCCTTTGTTTGACCCCACCCGCTTCCTTTATACCTTTTTTCTTTATTTAATAAATAGTCAGAAGCATAGCTTCTGGCTGATCTTGATGGTAGAAATTTTAATGTGTAAGCTAAATGTGGTTTTTCAAAGAAGATGTATAACTCTTAACTAAGTGTTTTCTTATTTATTTTTTCTTCTAACTCATTAAAATATTATTTAACAAAGATAATATTAAAGCATAAGTATCTTAACTAAAATAAAATTTTATTATGTTGATGGCACAAACCGTTTTCATTTCCATTTCTATTTTATAGGAAATGAAAACATTTCTTGTGCATACATGTGGGCTACCAACTCCATAGAGTGATTCTTTTCATATTTCATCACCACCACACACAAATGGTTATTAAGATGGATTTAATGAATATTTATAATAATCATGACATAATTATGATTCTTGAAACATAATATACTACTTAACTTTTTACCCTTACATTTACTGGAAAATGATATCATCGCTTGTGTGTATATGTGGACTACCACATCCATGAAGCTATATGATTAATTATTCATGTCCACATTTTATTAATGGTTCTCAAATTATATTTAATTTATAACAATGATAATTATTGCATCATTAATATTCTATATGTGATGTAACAATTACCCATTTTACCATGGTCAACCCAACAAAGTTGTTTTTTGATTATGAACCAAATGTCCTCAAAATGTTTTACATAAATTTTACTAATTTAATAACTATATAAGGAATGGTAATAAATGAAATTAAAGGGATAATAATAAGGTAATAAACCTTACAAAGTATCTTCATAAATAAAATAATTAATATAATTTTTTTATACATGAATTAAAGTATATACATGGCTAGTTAGACATGAGGTAATGGATTTTTATTAGAAATATTATTTTAAAAGTTTTAAAGTTTATCTTCTATTTTCCTCTCTATATATGTTCATTAAAATCATATATGTATGTTATTAATATACTTAAATTTATTTTTAGGGTCATTTTAAACCATTTTTGACTTTCTTTATGAAAGTTTTAGGAGAATTATTTTTAATTTTTTCGAAACATGTTATTTTTTATAAAAGTGTCAAATAAATATTTTGTAATATATATGACATGGGAATAATTTCCTTACACCATAAAAATTATTCTTTAATAATATTTATTTAAATTTTTAATGGTTTTTTCAAATAAAATATTATTTACCATTTGTTGGGGATATTTTCATTTTAAGAGTCTTTAATGAAAATATATTTTTTATTTATTATTTTTACATGAAGCCTAAAAGTGATTTTTTATATGTGTTAAATAGTATAATTTATAATATTTTATGTTTTAAATGAAATATTATATATTTATTATATTTTATTCTACTTGTTCATTTTTCATGATGATGGGTGATCTTGATATATCTCTCCAATTCATAGGGTTATGATTTTGTTCTTCAGGGAATATATGTAGGAATTAACTAAGTAGGTTAGTCCATTTGTAAGAGTGATTGTAGGAGTATTTGTAAGAGTGAAATTTATATAATTTCTCTGGGTAACTATATTAACTTTATATGATTTAAAATGATTTTTCATGGAGGTATTTTGATTTTATAATATAATCTAATGAGATTATGTTTAATGGAAAGTTTATAAATCTGTTTAAGGGTGATAAGTTTGTTTTTCAAGAAAATTATTTCTTGAGTGATCATAATTTACAAGAAATCTTCGTAATTAGGATTTTTCCATTAATATTGTGTATGATATATCTTATGAAAATATTTTTTAAGTGAATATGATTTATATAATAAGTATATGATAATTTAAGCTTAATATTATTTATATAATATGAAATTTTACTATGGAATTTAATGAATTTGAAAAAGGAATAATAGGTTTATTTATTTTTGGTAACCCTAAATGAGATTATTATACTCATACCATGTTTTAAAATGTTTTTCATAGGGTCTAAGGATTATTAGGATCAATATAAAAGTCTATATTTTTACTATTATGACTCATCTTAAAAGAATTGAATAAATTTTTAATGAAACATTAGTTTAAATTTAAGAATCCTACTTTGTAGGGGAAATTTATTTTGAGTGTAAGTGTATTATCTATATTATAAGGGTTTCATATGATATATTTTTATAATTTTCCAAAACTATGGACTAAAAAATACTTGAAATTTAATATGGCACAATACTTATTATAAATCACATAATTATGGGTTGTTTATGTTTTGATTTGATATTTTTATACTCAATACATCTCACTTGGTATCAAAGATAGATTTTAAAGAGTATGATTTTGGAACTAGAACTAAGTGTTCTGGATTGGATCATTTAATTTTCAATTTCAAATTTGGTACAACTATCACATATGGTTTTAATGGTGATCTCACGGCCCTAATACTTCATCTTTTCTCTTGAAATGATCAGATTTCATAATATTTTTTTTTTTACAATCTCTCCCTTCATAGAATATTTCTTACTCTTGATTCCAAAGTTCTTCATAAGTTATAGGTTTAAGTATTTTGGTGTTATATTCTTCAAAAATAACTTCTGGAATATTAATTTTATGACAATCTACTATAAATAAAGGTTTCTTAATTTATTAAAATTTATTCAACTATTCTATATCTTATCGCACTTTGAATGCGATTATCCCTTTTGGAACATCAATCAAAGACCCCGATATGGTAAAAAAATTTCCAACCAAGTATGATAGTAAATTCTATATGTATTTCCATATCTATCACTAAAAATTCATTAAGAATTATTAGCTTCTCAATTATCACCATAATATGTTCAATTATTCATTTTGGGTAAGTTAATGCTCTATCATCCAACTATAATTTCATTGGAGTATTCCTTAGATATTAGAAATCCAATTCCTAGAATATTGAAATGGGAATAAGGTTGATACTTTATCTCAATTCAATGATATATTTGAAATTATTTATCCCCTCAAACTAATAATTGATTGTGAAGATTAAAGGGTCCTTTAACTTATAATTAATATTAGTTTTTATAGATTCACTATGCAATTTGGTGCATAACACATTAACAATCTCTCAATTCTATTTTATTTGAAATAATATTCTTTCAGGTACCTGTTATATGAATTTATTTATAATAATGCTTCAGAAAAGTGAATGGTGATATTAATCATTTAAATAAGATGTAAAAATTTCATGAAATTATTTTCCGTATCCATATCAGACGTTGTATATCTATGTTAGATTGGGATTTTTTATTAAACTTTCTAACTCTTTATTAGTTAAATTTACATTATTTTATCTTATCTTATCTTTGAACTTGATTTTTGTTTATTCTATATTTTTTCCTTTAGTGGGTTGATGTTATGTGTGAACACCTTAATCTATTTTCTTATTGGATTAATATTCAACTACCTATGAGGTACTCCATAAAAAACCATCCCATTTCTTATTGTGATATTAAAAACTCCTCCCTTGTGATTTATTTTTTTGGTACTTTATAGTTTCCCTTTATCTCTCATGGAGGTTTGCTTAATCAACTACCACACATTCAGTTTCAGGTTATGGATACAATATTAGTTACCTTTTAATAATTGATCAATCCATATAAATATGAATTTAATAAAGTCATCCAATTTTATTTAATGGATTTATATTTTATCCAACCTTTATAGAATATTTGGAGTATCCTTATAAAATTAAAATGAACTTGAATATTTTTTCCCAATAAATTATTGATTTCTTCCTTGATTACAACCATGTTGTTTCCCTTGGTACTCTGATAGACGTTCCTATAAAATTTTCCTCACTCCATCCAAGATAATTTGGAGTTATTCTTCCCTAATATTTTTTTAGTGTTAGAGAATGAATCATTCTTAATTGGTTGTCTCCCATAATTCCCTTGGAAATTAATTTTATCAATTTTTTTTAGTCCAAATCTGAAATATAAATGTTTATTTAGTGAATATTAATATGTAAAAATAGACTAAAATAGTTATAATTCTCTTTATAAAATTATTCTTTTAATACTAGACCTTTCATCTACCTTTCAAAATCTGTCATCTATTTGTTCACATCATAATTATTGTAAATTTCATTTTTAATAGTTATATTACCTATGATATACTTTTTATCTATGGTCATTGAGATTATAATTTAAATATTCCTGAGATCAATTATGTTTTTATAACAATAATGGCCCTAATGTAAAAATAATTAAGAGTTTTCATTAAGTACTTTAAAAAATAATTTCATGCACAATGAATGTGGATATTGATTGTGTGGGAATAATTTAAGGTAGTCTATAAACTTATCCCATAATACAAGAATTTTCTATTGATCCTTATGAAAAAATGTAGAAATAATTTTCCTCTAGTCCATAGTTAATTTCATGGAATAAAACCTCATGATAGAATCATTATAAATGTCATTCTATGTTCCAAATGAATTATTCCCTTATTATTTAAGCTAGTTTCTAGATTGATCTTTCATACAATATGGTATAAATATTATCCCCAACTCATATTTAGATACTATATTAATGGGAATATATTGTATAAAAGTTATCAAATCCTTGAGGAAATATAAATCATCCTCGGATAACTCCCCATTAAAAGTTGGAAGATATTGTAATTAGTGATGTTTCATCTCATAGTTTCTAGAATTTGGAGTTATCATTATATATAATTGATTACCAATGAATATTTGAACTTATAAATCCATAATTCTTGGTGAAGTTTTTTCATGATATACCAAATCATCAATAATATTTTTTGATTCATTCATAGTCTATACTCTCATTGGATTCAGATCTTCCATATATTTTGTAGTTTTATCCCAACTCTGTTGGAAATATTTTTCAATATCTGGGATCAGTTGAATGAGGTTATTACTCAATGATATAATATTACACACGGAATTATCCCTGAATCCTAAAATAAACAATTAACTAAAAAATATATGAAATTTTATATCCTATGAAATTCATAATAATGCATAATAGTATTTTTGTGTAATTTTTTATGTTTGGTTAATTAGATTTAGTGGATCAACTGTACCAATCCAAAGCTACAACACCAATTTATTTCTTTTTTTTTATTTTTTTATTTTAAACTATAAAATAATCATGCTATTAAAAATTTACATTAATGTATAAATATTTTTAATATACTAATTCATCTACATATGGATTAAATAAGGGTTGAAACACTAATCAATTGTGTTTGAAAAATAAAAAATAAATTATAAATGCTGAATTTTTTGTAACATTATAGGTATGAAAAATGTACTAATATTTTCCAATATTTTATTAAGTTCATGATTTAATAAAATCATTATGCAACTACACTAAATAATTATAGTGGAATCTCCCCATGTGCATGTTAGGGGTTGGTTACTATATTTCCCTACAGTTCTCTATAATAATAATTGACAAAAAAATTTCCAATGAATAAACCCTAGAAGATGATAATGGATTTTAACCACTGAAGACCACCATGGTTAATGTCATAACAATCATCCCACTTGGATACCAAGAGAACTATGTGAGAGATAAAGTGGGAATGGAATATTTTCTCAATGATAACCCATCGTAATAGGTGAGTCCCCCTGATAGAGTTCACACATGGAAGTAGAGGTAGACCTTGGGTGTTAGGATTTATTTTATTATTACACTCCCAAAACCCCATTAAAACATTGAAAAAGGTAAATAATTCACTAATCCTTATGATACACTCAAATTCACTAAGAAAATCTTGATGGACAACTAGATCACCACCTTTATCTAAGATATTTAAATATTTCAACAACTCAATATCAATCTCCTCAGGAGATACCATCATTATCGATATTATTTTCAAGATGATCCAATCACACCTACTATAGAGTTTCATTAACTAATATTCCTTAGTTTATTGACCAGATTTCTGGTAGTTTTTATAGCTAACCTGAGGCGAGATTTGATAGTCTTTTTTCTTCTTTCTCTAGCGGATCAATGTAACCTCCCACCTATAGACAATGACTACTCTACATCATGGGTGATCCCACCATAAAGAGAATAGACACATGATGAATTCTTCTAAAAAGATTTTATTATTACCCTTATCACTTTAATGGATGCCATGGAGATATAATAATATTCAATATATAATGAAATGGATATTTATTTGGTAATAAACAACACCCATGGAACATTCCCTTAGAATATTTTATGTTTTACAGAGATAAGAAGGAAAACATTACCCTGATATTAGCTAGAGCATTCATCCACTGAATGGAATGTCAGTGCATATCTATATTCCATTCAATTAGATGACTACCATTATGAGTAATCGTCATCCAATTATTACTAGAATTTAGTATACTTCTATCCAAGGAATAAAATAATGGGAATCAAATTATACCCTTAGAATAGAAATGTGATATGGTTAAGCACCCCACTAGTAACCAATCTTGGCTCTCAATCCTCAACACACTTCAATTATTTAATTCACTTCATGAATTAATCATTGAGGCCTTAAATATCCATTTTGAGTTTGATAAAGATATCACTTCCACTGAATCATATCATGTTGAATATGGAATTCATGAAAAATGGAATAACACCATATCATTCTCTATGGAAGATGTGGGTTTTGTCATAGAAGGAAATATACACCCCTCTATGTATTATAAAATATCAATTGTTTCGATGTATGATGATTTATGGAAGATAATTTAATTAGTATAAATCTTATCATAACATGGATGCTCTATAATCTAGATATATCGAGGTTGATCTAATCTGGTCTCACAAAAAAAATTGGTATAAGATAAGAGTGAGAAAAATATGCTTGGAAAAGTTTATTTAGAGAGCCAATTTTATGATTTTGTCTATAATATTGAGTTCATGTTAGTATAATAAGACACCACTTTAAATTAATTTTTGGTAATTCATTGGATACATATACATATAGTTGTCCCTTTATTATTACAAAAGTTCTTGAAAAACTTCCTTAATTTCCAAGTAGGGGTACTCCGGGGTAATGTTGTCCCCTTTAACTCATGTGAAAAACATTATACTGATGTTAGTTATTATAACAGGAGTAAAATTTAGCTCCAAGTAAAAGGATCTGAGCTCATAAACAAGACTAATTTGTTGGAAGCCACATCAAAACATCATTAGGATGACATGAAGAGTAGTTTTCTAATGCCTATCCACAACTTATAAGCAGAAAATTTATACCTTGAACACCACTTCATCAAGCCAATGATGGAGTGATCCCAGATCACTTACTTCTCATAAGAATGGAATAAGAGTATTATTCTTTAGGAAATCTATTATATTGTGCATTAAAGAGTTCACCTTAAGATTGTTAATCAGTGTCTCTCCAAAGTTTAACAGATAGCAGGATTGAAAAAATAGTGGTTGATTGTTCCATGGTATTTTGACATGTTGGGTGGACCTTTCATGAGATAATGGAAACATCTAGGGGTATCAAAATACACCATCATAGTCTCTATATAATTTTAAATTCAGATAAATATTGTACAAGATTCTATTCCTACATAGGTCGGTGATGCTATCTCCCAATCACCAGTGCTTGAGGAGTTGAACTCTACCTCTGGTCCTCATTTTTTTAAATATTAAGTGTTAGATGAAGACCCTATTTATTTTTAAGATGAATTTTCCACCATTTTAGATGAGATTATATAGGTGAACCTCAATACTAAGGAAGAAATGAGGATTATAATGATGAGTTTTGTTATGCCTCTTAATAAGAAAAACAGGAATGTTGCATTTCAAATGAAAAAACATGATATATTTGGGTGAAAATATTTATAAATTATAAGGATTGATCCTTATATCATCATTAATTAGCTAATACTTCCCCTTAACTATCATAAATATAATAAGACACCTAGTAGAATGCACCCCTCCCTCAATGCTATGGTTAATGCTAAATTTGAAAAGCTGATCAAATACCACTTTGTTAGGGAGATCCAGTACCCCTTATGGATAGCCAACATTATCTTAATTGAGAAGAATAAAATATATATTATATATAATATTTACTTCTAGGATCTCAACCACCACTCCCTGAAGGATTATTTCTATATCATAGTCATAGATATATTGATTAATGAATTAGTTGGATTTAAATACATCTTCTTTATGTTTTAATACTTTATATATATTCAAATCTATATGAACCATTAAATATTGGGAAGAAACAATGTTCAGAGAAATCCAGGGAATATATTATTATGTGGGTATTCTCTTTGTCTTGAAAAATAGTGGAGAAACCTATAAATTGGCTATGCACCACACCATATATTAATTCAATTTATTGAAAATATAGTGAATATATATATTAATAATTTAGTAATCAATTCTCAATAATGAAATTATTATCTTGGCGATATTAAGAAAATTATTACCATTCTCCAAACGCATAATATAAAGATAAACACCTTAAATAGTACATTTTGGGTAAAATCTGGGAAATTCCTTGGGTATGTTGTCTAATATAAAGTCATTGATATTGACCTAGATATTATCAAGGGTATCATTAAAATTCACCCTCTATGAAATATATTAAAATTAAGAGATTTTCATGGCCAAATAGCCTATATAAAGTGTTTTATAACCAATATGAAATGCAGTTGTAAGTCCTTCCCAAATTTTAAATATAAAGGCGATGCCTATAAGTGGTAAATGTAATTACAAAATGCATTTAATGACATCAAGTGGTACTTTTTATACCCTCTAGTCTTGATTAATCATGTCTAGTAGAATCAATTAATCCTATATTTGATAGCATTATAGAAATATCTCAGAATATTCTTGGATCAAAGAAAGATCAAGGGAAAAGGGAACATTAATATGCTACCTTGATATGAGGATTACAGACACTGAGGTTAGATATTCTCCTATGAAGAATAATGTCTTTGTTGTTGTCCTTATGATCTAGATGTTTCATAATTATTAAAAGCATAACAAGTACCAATAGATCCCATGAATTAACCAATTTAATTATATCCTCAATTATACCATGATGAATATATGATTTTCATGATGAGAAATGATTCTCTAAAAAAAATATTAGGTTCGTTGTTTAGAAGGATATCCAGGGGAATGATTTGGAGGATTTCCCTACTATGAACCACACCCTTGAGGAAGTTTCCCCAAGATATTGATTTTACTAATGAGTTAATTCTATCTATAAATAGTGTGGTTCCATTCTCAAAGACACACTTTGATAGTGACTCTCAAAACCCAACCAGGAAGAGAATGGTAAACCCTAAACTTAATAGGGTTATCATTGGAGTTTTTTTATCTCTACCTAAAAGGACCTCATTTCATACACATTCATCCTTTAATATTTTCATACTAATAATTAGGTTTAATACCAAGACTTAATTACTAGCCTTGAATTAGGCCTCAAGATATATGTTCTCTGATTACATGTGAATGGTGACTACAATATGGTCATCATGAAAATAAATGGTTACTACACTATTAATAATAAGGATCTCATTACTTTTCCCAAGAGAACCCATGATTTAATGTTTGAATTTCCCTTCAAAACATTGGGTGAATCTTTTTCAATGTTGTCATAATGATCAGTAAAATGATCTATCAAATTTAGTGGTGACCCTTCTGACTCAGACTAGGAGAACATGATCATCTATGTGATGCATCAAAGAGTGATTCCCCCACTGTTTCTAGTGGGGAAGACCATGAACCAACTCAACACTATATCTTTATAAAATGGTCCCTCTGATTCTCCCATGAGGTAACAAGCATATGATTGGGTTACTACCATTAGTCCATATTAATTGAGAGAATATCTACAAGAAGATAGTGAATTTAATCCTTTGTAATGGCCCTGATTTAGAGAGATCTATCTACAATAATATATTTAATGGAATCAAACTATATTTCATCAAAATAAATGAGATTCCTTATATTTTTAGGAAGTTCATGTTGGTCTATGTGGATCTCATCAGATAAGATTGAAGTCATCCCAAAAAATTAGAGGTTGGGTTACTTTTAGCACATCATTAATCAAGATTTCATAGATTTTAAAATGTGTTCCCTTACATGTCATTTATATTCCAACTTCATACATCAGTATGTATATAATGTTTTCAGGAAATCCTAGTGTTCCATGATCATTAAAACCCCATTAAAACTTTGATCTATTCCCAAAGTCACTGTATAATGGTAGGGTTCCATGATATCGCAACTCAAATCTACACACAATTAATAAAAATCCACTTTAATGATCCTCAAATCCTATAAATGCCCCATAACTCACTAATTTTAGAGGGTTTTGTTTTTTGTTTGAGAACATTAAGTATCTCAGATTGTGAAACTTTTAATCCCATGCCTTTTGCAAGAAAAATGAATTAATTTTTATATACTCTTGAAGGTGAGAAATATCATGTGAATTAAATCATGTAATACCCTCAATTTTTAGGAAACTTCTTGAAATTATATGTTATATCACCTCTTCCATGAAGAGTATAGTTCATGAAATAAAATAATGCCTCACAAAACCAAGGGTCTTGCATGACCTGTATCTTGTATGAACTTCTATTAGAAATACCCATTTTATGCCCATTTTTTAGAGAAAAACTTCTAGTATAGTGATAGGATATGTAAAAATTGATCTCACAATATAAATTAATTCATGAAAAAATCACACACACTACCAAAATTATGATCTCTAACTACTTAAAACTTTGTCTTAGATGTGGTCCCAGAAACTTAAGCATTAACACCAGAAATTCATTAATGATTCTAAGAAATATTCACATAGCATAATGTGTAATTCCAACTCAATACCTAGTTGTGACCTAATAAGAATACCTACCTCATGACATCAAATTGGATGGATTGGTTATAACACATGACCTTAAACTATAGACCAAAAACAGTGTTGGGTTTTATTCCTATTTTAATGGGATATATTAGATATCACTTTGATGTTAAATACAAAAATTACTACCATCCCATAACCTTTTGAGAGGTGGTATTCCCAAAAACCTAATAAAACATATAATAGATCATAAATTATCTTTTAATTCCTACTTTCAAGACCTAATTCCATAGAGTTTCCCCATTGGAATAAAAAAATTTTGTTTCCCAAGTGGACTATAAATCATGTGTATCCCAACTAGAATCTAAACCATGAATGTCCCCACTAGAATTTAAATTGTGATTTTCTTGATAAAACACTAAATTATGATTTCCACAATATATTATAAACCATGAGTGAATTCATTTTTAGATTAAAAAATACAGAGTTTTTTCTCCTTTCAAAATTTAAATTTACAGACCCTTCCTTCTTTATATGATGAGTTTAATATGCCCTTGTGTTTTGAAATTAAGAAGATATTGAAATTCAAAACATAACCAAAAAAATAATCCCATGAAACATAATTTATTTACACTTATAAATTATTAAGTGATGTAATTAACCAATATACATGAGGATAGTATAAGGAAGGGGTTTAGAAGCATGTATTAAATTTATGAGGGAGTCCAAGAATAATAAATAATCTTCTTAGTGATGGGAGAGATCATATGAACATCTTATTTTATTAAAGATATTTATCATAGTCACCTTGATGATGATAGTAAACTTTACACTATAAAGTGGGAATATATGACTGGATCACAACATTCCAAGTATCAAGAAATGTCCTGGTGAAAAGCGTGGGAACCATGAAGTGGTAAAATCGACATGAAACCCTTCTCATTCAATAATGAAACATATTAATTGATTGATTATATGGGTCATGTATAATTGTTATATATATATATGTGTGTGTGTGTGTGTTTTTTTTCTAGTAAAGTTCCTCCAACAACTCCAAATAGTCTTGGAGGTATGCGGGCTGTCCCTTATATAATTAATACTCCTAGATGTCTACTTACGGATATCCCACACACTTATACCTAGAAAAGAGATATTTATTCCTCCATAGATTAAGGTAACCCTCACCCTTTCCAAGATGGGGATTTTAAATCGTATGGTGATTAAAACACTTTCCCATTTGTATGAGTAATAAGGATCATCTCTATAATATCTTGGGATTTTATGATATATTTCTCTTTAAATAAATTTATTTGGGAGCTCGCCTTGAACACAAAACTGAGTTTAAATGAAACAAAATACATATTAAATTATTATTATGATACAATTATAACATATTTTAAATTCATCATATCAATATTTTATTTGGTTGAAATTTTGGGATTTTTCTAAAAAGGTTGATTTTTCAGTGAAAAGTGAAAATAACAATTTTTATAAAATTATCATTTCTTTTTGTATAATAATGTAATTTAAAAGTATCATTATAATTATTATTTGGTATTATAGTTATATAATAACCATTTTATTTAAATTATTATCATCATTTTATATAATTTAAATATCAGTCTATTTTTAGGGTTGAAAACGCATTTTTTTGAAAAAAAACTATTATTTTCCGTATTTTGTGGGTTTATTTTTAAATTAAATTATGAAACTTATAGTAATTTAATTTAATAAAAATGATTAAATATTTTTAATTAGTTGGTTAAAATTTGGTAAATATTTCCCTTTTATTTTTTGTCATTATGAATAGTAATAGTAGTAAAATTTATCACCTCACCAAAGGGTAAAATAGGTAATTAAGGTTAAAAATTAACATGAAAATGCATTAAAATTTATCTGAAACTATTATTTATAATATTTTATTATTTTATTTTATCCATTTATATCATGTTCTATAAAATATGGTCGCTTGGTATCATTTTTTTTATACTTAACTTTATATTACATTAAAAAAGTAATGAAAAAAATGCCACTCTCTTGACTTTAATATTTATAATATTTTATCATAAAGATAAAAAGATTTCATGTTTGTTTTTAAATGTTAATTTGAAATAAAAATTAATTTTTTTATCATGGTAATTTATTTTTAACTTTTATTGATTTAATAATTACCTTAATTTCTTACAAAATAAGGATACAACATTTATTGAATTAATGGAAAAATAAATTAAATAATTTAAAACTATTAAATGTAATATAAATTGAATGAATTATAGTGTTCCATGAATTTTGGAGATACAAATGATCTGTTAGGTATTTTTAAAAGTATTATATTTGAATTACATCTTTTTTTTTATGTATTTAAAGTCAAATTAAATGAGTAGTATAAAAATGACATTAATTATATTTTATAATAAATACTATTTTATTAAATGATTTAAAATTCATAAAAATCCTATAATTTTCCAAGATAATTATTTATGGTTTAAAACATCTACCATGATCTATTTATGGGTTCTTTTTCCTTTATGGTAACATTATTAATCCATAAAGGTGGAAAACTTTAATATTGTTGTAGTTGTCACAAGGGTTAATAGAGGTTGAAACTAAATGATATGTGAGAAAACCTAACCAAAACATGTCCATATTTTATTTTATGAGTTATTTCAAGTTTATCCTCGTCTTAGATTTTATTTATATCATTTTTGAGTAATTTAGACCTTAAAATTTATTTATATTAATATAATACTTTAAGATATTCCAAGAATGCCCCTACCCTCACTAATAATAGGTCACCCCTTATCTCTTTTCTTTACACCACATTGAGATACCTAGTTCAAATAAAATATAACCATTTTTATTTTCTACATTATTATACATATTACTATAAGATTATTTTTTCTACCATTTCTATATTATATATCGTATTTTATCTTTCTATCAATATAAATTACATATTTTCATCAAAATATTATTATTTTATGGATTTCATTCACTATAAAAATATGACAATGTTAAGAATAATTCCTATATTTATTAATGATTTTGTTTCCTTCATACCTATATTCATTATATTGTTTCAAGAATGTTCTTCTCTATACATCATTTATTGTTTAAGTTCATTTTCCAATTCCATTTAATTTCATCAAAAGTTTATAAGGATTATTTTTAACATTTATAGAATGATTCATTTTTCATGTTTTCTAAAAAAAGTGCGAAAATAGTTTCATTTTTTATCATTGATCGATTAAGAACTTTTTCCTTATTTTATAACTAATTTTAATAACAAATATTCCTCTTATTTTTTCATAGTTTTCCGAAAAAATTTCTAATCCCATTGTTTTGTGAATTTTTCATTTTAAAAATAACGGCTAATGTTTCAAAAGAAAAAATAAATATATTTCATTACTCTTATTAAATTTTTATCTTCCACAACTTATTTTGGGCCTTTAACTTCAATTTAATTTCAAGGGTAAAATATTTTTATTTTTAAAAAAATATTATATTAAATTTACACTTTTCATTCCCTTAAAATATATTTTTGTAGTTACTTGTAATTATTTTACAACTGTGATACCAAATCTTTATGAAAATTATTTCACTTCCATTTTCCTCTTCACTTCTAAAGGATCTTCCTATTATGGAATAATTTCAATGATTATGCTTTAAATTATTTTATATTGGATTTAAGTGATTTAATTTTGGGTATCTATTGTTCTATCCTTAATTTATTTTTTTTCAATACCTTTTAGAAATTATATTTAACCCACTTTCTTTCAATGTATTTTTTCATAATAAGTTATATAATTCATTTCACATGGAACACATATGTATGGTTTATCATTATGAGGATTGTGGGTTTATTATTTCCTTAAAATGGATTGGGTAATGTTTTTTATCTCATGGGATAAGTTTTTGGTACATGTGAGGTTTGACCAATACTAAAAGGTTGTGTTACACAGGTGGTTAACAAAATCTTAAAATGTTGTGGTACAATGGTGGTTAGCGCAGCCCAAAAGGTTATGGTACACAAGTGGTTAGTATGAGCTGAAAAAGGTACATATGTGGTTATCTCAATACTATTATGTTATGGTAAGGTATTTATCCTAATATATTATGTGACCAATACCTAATTTTATTACCTTGATGCATGTTTTATACCCATATGTATACTATATTCTTATGTTATGCATATGAACATTGTCATGTTGGAATATTATTGACTTATGATTCTATATTCTCAAGGAAAATATTTAATAAAAAATGTATTATGCTATGATTTGTGATTTATTATCTATGTTTTATTCTAAATTATTCTATTTATTTATTCCCATGAGCTTTAAATAATCTATCATACATAAATTTTCATCATATATTCACATGATATCCTCAATTGTTATCGCTTATGTTTACCCTTACTGAGAATTTGATCTCACCATTCATATGTTTCCATTCCCACAGGTTTTTAAGAATATTAAATGTATGATGTGTTTAGAAGGGAATATTGTAATAAGGCTATTTTTGGGAAATAATGAAGACTTATTGTAAAATAATTAGATCATGTAGTTAATATCTAAAGACACTAAAACAATAAGTTCTATGGTTGTGTATTTATTTATGAGATGAAATGTCTGATTTATGAAAGTAATTTAAAATATATGCATGTTATTCTCAATTCATGTCACTAGGTATCAAAGATATATTGTAAAGAGTGTGATTTTGAAACCAAATTCAGGTGTGCTAGTTTTGGGTGTCTCAATTGGTATAATAATAGAGTTAAGTTTATTAGTATTATGTTATGAAGAACGAAATTATATAACTTAAAATAATTAATATTGAATCCAAAGTGAAATAAGATGAGGCTAAAATGTTATAGGATGAATTTATTGTGTCATAATTATAGACAAATTTATATTTATTTTCATTATCATATGAATTCTTACTCTGATTAATATTGTCTGATACACACATAGACCTATTTGGTTTTATAATATGACTAGAACAAGGAGTAATCAAGTTAATAATGAGTGTGATGTACATTTAAATAATAATCCCAATGAGAACCCAAGTAATATGGGAGATATTGTTGAAACCTTCATGTAAATGTTATCTAGGATTATTAACTTTAACCATGTTGGGCTCTTGATTGCATAAAATAAAGAGTAAAATGTTATAGATCCATTCATGGGACAAAATCAACCCTCCTTTTATGGTTCATATAATCCACTAATTTCTTTATAGTGAATCAATATAATGGAAAAAATATTTTTTATTCTCTAGTGCATAGGGAATGAAATGGTTGTTTTTTCCATTTATCAGTTGGAAGGTGAATCTAATCAATAGTGGAACATAATCAAGAACATGAGGTAAGAGGAATAAATAAACTCCATTATATGATAGGATTTTAGGAAGTCATTTTTTAATAAATATTTTCATAAAACTATTCTTACTATGATATAGAGATAATTTCTTGAGCTGAAGAAAATAGAGGATTAATTTATTGGTACTTATGAAGAAAATTTCACAAGACTATCATGGTATGCCTATAGTTTTATTATAGACAATGAAATAAAAATAAAACACTTCTTTAGTGGATTAAAACCAAGTCTTTGAAATTTATAAGCTATAAGCTACTTGTGTATATATGAAGAGAATGGAATATATGCTATGAAGGTGGAAATATAAATCAGGGATTCCCATTATTTTAATTTTTTTGGGTAAAATAATTAGAACATTAAGTTTCATGGGAACTCAAATGACAAAAACCCTTGGAGGAAATAATATTCTTCTTATTAAATTATAAGGATATGAGAATATTCATGAGGGGA
The DNA here is from genome assembly GCA_963277665.1 of Viscum album. NCBI lineage: Eukaryota > Viridiplantae > Streptophyta > Magnoliopsida > Santalales > Viscaceae > Viscum > Viscum album. Next base: position 1,696,281,154 of record OY728138.1, on the reverse strand, counting down.
ATTTTCTCAAAAGAATCGGGAAATTTTTCAAGAATGGAAAATAATATCATCAAGAACATGAATTTTGATGAGATATGAAGTGGAAAACTAGTGAAAATGAAGGTGGGAACACTCAACCTAATGCACCACCAACAATCTAATTCCTAAAATCTATGGATTATTGAAATTAAAGTAATAAATATACCAAATCAAGGGGTTTTTATGATAAACAAAAACGCAAGAATCATAATAAAATAGATTAAGTATAATCCTTTATGATCACTACTACTAAAGTTGGTTATGAAAACAAAGTTGTGTAAGGTAAAATAATCATACACACTAGAACTGTAATTGAGTTGTTTAATTTTGGATCTACCCACTCCTTTATATATAGAAATTTTTCTAAGATAATCAATAATTATATATTAATTATTAGTGAAAACCCTTGGTGATATGATGATTTTATTATAGGTTTAAAACTTATCTTTGATATATTTTTGTGGGAATATGCATCCTACCATCCTTATTATTATTCCTTTAGTTGAATTCATTTTAATTTTAGTAATGGATTAGATCTTTCCACATATATCCTTATTAATTTTAGGGATAGTGAATTCACATTTCATATCCCATAAAAACCTACAATTATATATTGGTGAAAGTATGACAATGAACTTCATATGGGAATCACTTCTATTTTATGGGACTTAATACTCAATAATGAGTGGTTTATAGCTCACATGGTTGGGGAGAAACTAAATCATGGGGATATTCATTATTTAAGGGATAAAATGAGTTTCCAAGTCTTACATAAGATTTTAAGATTTATAATATGAATTTATGTCAGGGTTTATGAATATATTAAGATTTTATCGATTAGAGAAATTGATATTATGAGGACAAAATTTATTTACAGAGAGTGAGGGGGTTTAACATAACAAACATATATTTTACTATGTATTTTACTTTAAATAAATATTTCATTTAATATCATGAATCACACTCAATGCTAACCAAAAATAAACCATGATATATTAATGAGATAAAATTATGAGTATTAAACGTGACAGTTATAAGATCGTCACTGGATTAGAGGGTTTCAAAAAAAAGTAACCACATTATGAAACGCGTACAGAGAGAAATTAGTGGCCTAAACTAGTGGGAGTATTCCATTTGAGTATAATTTTTCCAAACTTTTAAAGGGGATAGTGTTAGTTAGGATTTCCCTAAATGAAGCCCAAGATAACCTTCAATTAGTACGAATTTAAAAAAAAAATATGCGAGAGAATCAAGAGCTCATTGAAATAACTATAAGATCCATTCTAGTTCAATAACCACTTAAGGCTTCCACCATTTCTTATCTTACCTTAGTTTGTATATAGAGGTATTAAAGGGATTTGTAAGTAGAATTTATGATTATATAAAAATTTAATTATTATTATAATTAATTTCATATATATTCTCATTATCTTATTTAGTTTTTCATAAAATTTAATTGTAAAATAAACTTAAAATTGTTTATTTAAAACATTGTATTGATTAATTCCAATAAAATAATTAATAAATTTTAAAAATTACAAAAAAAATCATGTAATGTTAAAAAGGCCTATTTTTAGTAGAATTGAATTTTTTATATATCATTTATTTCTATAGACATGAACTTATCATTTTTAATGGATTATGGTAACAAAATATTTCAATTTTCAAAAATTATATTAACACTCATTTAATTAGTAATTGATATGAAATAAGATTAATAACACTTGAACTTTAAAAACCCATTTTTTAATAAAAATAGTTTTTCATTATATTCTATGTTTTCATTTAAAAGTTAAATCCCTAAAGTTTAGAATTTTAATCAGGTAAATTAACTTCATTTATAGATTCTAAAAGTCAAAATCATCCTTAATTGAATTTTTGATCTTTTTCTGAAAAGGTCGATTCTTAGGTTAATAGTATGAAATATAGCTTTTATAGATATTGTCTCTTTTTTGAGATGATCCAAATATAAGCATGAAATAAAAGTTTATGAAAGATTTTTATTAACTAAATATGTATTTGATGTTTAAAATGCTATATTTAAAAATAATATTCTTAATTTAGAATCCTATGTTTGAAATTTTGGAACATTATTTATATTTTATTCTAATAAAAAGTGATTTTTTTGTATTTTTACTTTATTTAAGTATTAGGCATATTTATTTGGGGTTTGGATTGGTTTGAAAATATAATAATACTCATTTTTAAATAATAATCCAAAAAATAGAGACAATTCATAGTTTTTTGCTTAAATAATTATAAATTAAAAATATATTCTTAAAAATAACTTTTCAAATAAAATTATTATGTTTCATGTACTTATATTAGAATTTATTTCTATAAATTTTATAAATTGAATAAAATAAAATGGAATCCATATTTTGATTCACAATTTCTTAATTATGTAAAAAGTCAATTTAAATTTTTGGCATAAAAATAATTTATCAATGTAAAATTTAGTAACCATAGTAAAGGCTAAAAAAGGTAAAGGTGTTGAATCAAGGGGTAATGAACTAGAATATCATAAAAAATCTCAAAACTAATGGATGAGGTATTTATAAAACTCACAACATCATGTGTTCATTTTTTTCAAATTTGGATCTATTATTATTGAATATGATATTTTTTTAGATTTATGATAATTCCACTCCTCACACAGATAAAATGACCTATCCACCTACCATTAAAATCCACACATGAAGTTATAATTATCTTCTATAATATAACATATTTACTTCTATAACAATCCTCTTCCACAATTTATATCTTTTACCCCTAAATTCCTTTAAAACCATGACAGTTTCCAAGAGGATATTTGATTTATTTTTTTTAAGTTATAAATCTTTATCATTCTATTTCATTTATATTACTCATCCCACCCTTCTTAATTATTATTTATTTATTAAATAAATTAAAACTAATATCATTATGATTCTAGAATGGTAGTATTATAATAAAATAACATTATAATCATACCCATCTGTTGAATTTAGCATGTTCTTATTTGGGTTTGTTTAACCACCTATATGAATGATGATGTAAATTTTTATATCATGGATGGTTATGAAATCACAATTACTATTATGATATGATACTTACATATAAATAATTTTTTTCAGTTATGTAATAGTAATATCATGATTTAACCCATTATTAATATACCATCTTCTATTTAATTAAAATAACTGAAACAAGCCTGTTATGTATTTTGACTTGGATAATTATACCTAAAAATCCCATAGAATGAGCATTGAACTTAATAACTCATTACATAAATTTTATTACAGTACATTTAATATTGTAGAGTTTATAAACTCATTATCATATAATAAAGAACAAAAACATAATACCAAAACAAACATGGAACAGTTAAAACTATTAACATGGATGATCAATATCATCTAAAAATAGGTGATAAATATATAAAAAATTAATAAAAAATATCAATATAAAAGTTAAAAAATATGTATAAGGATAATTTATATTTAATGACTCTTTTATTATTATATAGGATACCATAATGTGTCCAATCAGAAGGGAATCAAAGGTAAGAATTTTGTCAAATCGATTTCCTTTTCATTGGTTTATGAACATTATCCCAGGACCATAATCTTCTACATTTATTATATTCTTATATTTATCTATTATATATGGTATTTTCTATTTAACTTTTGGAAAATAGAATCTTTTCATTAAAATCATATTGTTTGATGGATTTATTTCTCTATAAAAATACTGCATTATTATAAATAATTCCCAAATTTTATAATAATTTTCTCCGTGTCTATATTCTTTATATTGTTTATATAATTATATTAAATAAACATTATTGATTATTTATAGTAATTTTTAACTTCTATTGAATTTATTATAAATTTTTTAAAAGGATTATTCTTAACATTTTCTATATAATTCATTTTTGGAGATCATTACAAAAGAGTGAAAATATTTTCATTTTAATTATTTACCACATGATTTCCTTTTCATATATTTATAACAAATTTTATTAATCAATTATCCTCTTTATGTTTTCATGGTTTTCTAAGTAAATTTTTAATTCTATTATTTTTTTAATTTTTCATTTTAAAAATAATGTTCAATGTTATATTATAATAAATATTGGGATTTTATTCCTATTACCTATGTTTTTATATTTTTACTCCATATTTCTTATCATTCACTTAATTTATTTTCAAGGGGTTGATATTTTTAATTAATTTCAATTTTTTGTTTTAAATTTTTTCCTTTTATTCTCTTAAAATGGATTTTTGATTTTATGTAAAAGTTTGTTTTACAACAGTGTTACAAAATCTTTATGACAAAATTTTCACTTCCATTTTTCTCTCTAAATCCAAAGGATCTACCCATTATGTAATAATGTTCATGATCATCCTCTAAATGATTTTATACTCATTTTTTTAGATTTAATTTTGTGTATCAATTGATCAACTCTTGATTCCATGTAATACGATACAATTTTGAAATGATATGAACTCATTTTATTTCTTTAGATTTTTCATAAAATGTTTTATAATTAATTTAATGTGGCAGACATATGTATGGATTATCATTATGAGATAGGTGGGTTATTTATATCTTTCTAACACATTGGTTATTGTTTTTTATCTCATGGGATAAGGCTGTGGTATACAGGTGGTTATCCCAATCCAAAATGGTTATGGTACATAGGTGGTTTTCCCAATCCTACTATGTTATAGAAATATTGATAACTTATTCCATTATATGATGACTATCTTGGTGGTTAACATTAACTATTTTTTTACTCATATTCAGGCTATATTATTATATATTATATCATATTTATGTCATGTTCACATATGTTTGACTCATGATTCAATATTCTAAAGGTTCATTTTAACTTAAACATTCCTTATGTGATGACTTATAATTTGTGATCAATATTGGGTGTTGTAATATTATGGTATTCCCATAAACATTGAATAATATATCATACCCATTGAGTCATCTTATTCACACCTATGATCCTCCATTTTTATTTCTTATGTTTTCCTTTACTAAGCATTTGAGCTAACCTTTCTTATGTTTCCATTTCTATAGGTTATAAATAATAGTATAATTTATGAAATATCTAGAATGGTATCACTTTATAAGGATATTTTTTGAAAATGAGGAAGATATATTGTTTGATTAGAAGTTCTTGTAGATAATATTTAAATACACTAAACCTTTAGGTTCTAGAATTATGTGTTTATTTGTGAGTTGGAATGCATAAATTATAAAAGAAATTTAAAATATATTCATTTTATTATAACAATAAATGATTTTAGAATGTATTTTATTTATATAAAATGATCTTCAATAGAATTTGGTAATAAAAATATTGAGCCTAAATGAAAAATGATATATTATAGAAATGTTATTATTTAAATAAGACCATTATAACATACCCATTAGTTTGGAAGGTATGAATATGAATAATTTTAATATAAAAAAAAATTATAATGTTTTACCTTAATAAAATTAATCATCAATCATTAATTGATTATGAATTGGTTTGAAATGAAGATAAAATATATTTAAGGTAAATGATATATTTTTCATAAAACTGTTTTTATGTGCATAATGAATTTTTATCTTAATAGATTAAATTAATCATAGTTGTTAAAATATTTTATTTAAATTAATATACTATATATATGATAAAATTAATTTACTATTATTTATTTTTTATTATTAGTAATATAATAAGGATAAATTCATTTTATTCTTCAAAAATACATTTTCTATAAAAATAGTTTTTTTACATTTTTTGTGTGAATATTACAATTTATTTCTATCACTTTTAGAAATTTTATCTAAAAAATTCATCATTTTTAAATTATCATTTCAAAATTATCTTAGACTTAATTTTTGGTATCTTTCTGCAAATATTGGTTTTTGAGTAAAAAGTTAAAATTATTGCTTTTTGCCGAACTGTTATTTATTTTATTTAAATAACATAAATTAAAAGTATCATAATATTTAATATTAGGTTTTAAAGTCACATTAGTCTCATTTTATATTTCATATTAAAATAATTCAATATTAATCCACATTATACTTGAGTTTTTTATAAAATCATTATTATGCTTAAAAATGTAATTTTTTTAAAAAAAAATCATCATGCTTTGCACACTAATATAAAAATTAATTTTTAAAAAATTTAAAAGTTAAATAATAGATAATATATTATATATTTATAATAATTATATTAAAATTATGTAATATTGAAAATTTAATTTTTAGTTATAATTAATGGTAACTGTGATACAAGTTTATCACCCCTGATAAAGTGTAAAATGGGTCAAAGTGGGTTAAATCTAGGAAATAAGGTCTAAAAATCCCCAAAAAAATTATTAATGTATTTCATTAGATGAGTTTTTTTATAATATAATAATTCTATCTTTGAAAATATTTAATATCAATTCCACTTTCCTTTTATTATAACCTTTGTATTATTTTAAGTGAAGGATAATTACAAAATTTCACTATCTTTATTTTAATATATCTAATTCATTTTCATAGAGATAAAAAGAAGTTATGAATGGTTATAAATGTTTATTTTTAATATTAATAATTTATTTCTATAATATTAATTTAACTTTTATTTTTATTGATGTTATAATTACATTGAACGCTTATAGAACGTTGATGCAACACTTGTATAAGCTGTAGAAAGATCAAGTAAATGATTTTAGAAATATTAAAATTAATATATATTTTTTATTAATTATGGATTTCCATTAATTTTTTTGATATATATAATTTATATGTTATTTTTAATGAGTTTATTTTATAATTACATTTTTTATTGATATCTTTAGTGTAAAATTTTGTGAATAGCCCCAAAAATGACATTAAATGCTATTTAATGTTAACAAATTATTTCTAAACAACTAAAAATTTATAAAAATACTATATTAATTTAAATGGATGAGAAATTTTCTATCATATCATTAATGGTCCATGTTTTTTCTAGTTTTAATTTTTTAAATTACTTTCATTCCCTTATAAATTGAAATTAATTTCATGCCCCTATAATTCTATTGTTTTATTGATATATTTGGTGTAAAGTTTTGAAAATTTTGCTACTATATTTAATGTTTAAAGGGTTAATTATGGGGTTAAAAAATTATAAGGTTTATTATTTAGACATTAACATCTATATCATAAAATATATGGAACTTTGGATCATTTTTACAAGATTTATACATATATAATATATTAATATTTTATGTATTTACCATATTTCCACCCACATTACATATAATAGGGAACCTCCTCTCCTCTCTACCTAAAAAATCTTGAGCTATTTATTTTAACCACGGTCTACCCATAACTTCCCAACCTTACTACGCATGTTCAATAGGTTATTTTATAAAAAAAATATCATCCTATGAATCTTTATGTTTATGTAAATGGAGGGTTTACAAAGAAGAGTTATAATGCTTGATCAAGTATTTTCATGTTTATTTTTTATTCTAACTCCTTAAAATCTTCATTACCCATGATTATATGATAAAATAAGTATCTTTAATATAATTAATTTTTATTATGTTGATTTCAAAACCCTTTTTCATATCCTTTTCTATCATATGAGAAATGAAATCATCGCTCGTGTGTATGTGTAGACTACCACCTCCATGAATCAATGTGTTTAATTTTCTATCACCACCTCATAAGAAAGGTAACTATAATTAATTTAATAAAAAATATGATATTCATGATATAATTAGAATTTTTGAGAGATAATATATAACTTTCCTTCTTACCCATATATTCATTAGAAGATGATAACGTCACTCGTGTGAATATGTGGACTACCACCTCTACAAAGTGATGTGATTTTTCTTTCATATATTTCATTACTATTTCTAAAATTGTATTTTATTTTTAAAAATTATAATTTTTTCCTGATTAATATTCTATATATTATGTAACAATTTCCCATTTTACACTTTTCAACCCATTAAAGTTGTTTTTCCATTATGAGTTGAATGTACACAAATCATGTAACGTTAACTTAACTGATTTAATATCTATAGAATCCTTAATAAGAAATAAAATAAAAGGGATAATAATAATCGAATAAACCTAAAATATTCTTAAGTAAATAATTAATGTAAGTTTATTATACTATAATTTAAGTATTTATGTGTCAAGTTGAACTCGAGGAAAGGGATTTTTCTTTAAACTCTTATTTTAAAATCTCTATAGTTATTCTTCTATTTTTCCTCTATAAAAAATCTCTTTAAAATATTTCAATTATTTTATTTATATTATTAAATATATTATCAAATTAATTTTAAACCATGTTTTTATTTATTTATAAATGTTTTAAAAGAATCCTTTTTATGAGTTTCCAAATAGGTTATTATTTACATTTTTTACAAAAAACTTAAAAGGAATATTTATTAACATATATGGAATTAGCGGAATTTCATGCCATCATGACCGTTATTATTTAGGAAAATTTCACTATATGTTTTCATGGATTTAAAAAAAATATTATTTCTTATTATTTTTGGAATTTTAATTTTAATATTTTTTAAAGAAAACGTTTTTTTTATTTTTACATGAATCCAAAATGTGCTTTGCATAGGTGTAAAATGAAATAATTTATGAGAATTTATCATGTAAAGGAAATTTTATATGTGTTTTATGTATGTTATAGTCCTTGTACATTTTTTATAATTATTGTTGAGCCTGATATATCTCTTCAATGTATTAGGTAATGAATTTTTTATCTCATGAATATATATTGGAATTAACCAAGTAAGTTATTTCATTTGTAAGAGTTCTTATAAGATTGATTGTAAAAGTGATATAAAGTTGATGTCCTGAGGTATCTATATAAGTTTTATATGCTTAAAAAATTAGTTTTAATGGAATTATTTTGATTTATAAGGTAAGATATTGACCTTATGTTTAAAGGAAAATTTATACACTTTTATAAAGGTGAAAATTATGTTTTTTAGGAAAATGTTTTCATGAGTGCTTATGTTTACAAGAAACCCTCATGATTATGATTTTTTCGTTATGATTTATTCTGATAAGTTTTATGAAAATATTTTGTAAGTGAATTTTATTTCATGAATAAGTACATGATTATTTTATCACAATATTATTTTTATTAAAGGATAATTATATATGGGATTTCATGAATTTCAAAAAGGACTAACAATTTTCTTTATTTTTATATCACCGAATGAGGTTTGTGTTCTCTTCCCAAGTATCCAAATTATTTTAATAGGGCCTATAGAAGAGTATTAACTATATAAAGTTTTATATTTCCAATATGAGTATTTTTCATAAAATAAGAGAACATGGTTTAAATGAAAATTTAGTTTAAATTTAAGAATTATTTTTGTGAAAAAAAATAGATTTTGAGTAGAAGTTTTCACATTTTATGGTATGGGTTTTATATGTAAGAATTTTTACTAATCCTATAAAACTATAAACTTAAGTGATCCTAAAAATTTAATAAAGTGAAACACTAGTTATAAATCTTGTAATTATAGTTTGTTTGTGTTATTGGTCATTATTTTTGGCATGATAGGGAAGGTTAAAATAACTTTAGAGTTTAGGATGATTTAGATGAGTACATTTAAAGTTTTTTAAATACCATCATGGGATAATAGTTATAAGTTTGATCATATGTTTAAAGGCATATATAACCTTTTGAGGTTTAATGTGATGGGATTTTAATATGATTAAGTATATTATTGTAGACATTTATGGGAAAAAAAACCTTATACTTAGTATATGTTTTAGTGAGAATGTTATTTAAGAATAATTTGTTTTTTATTTTTTTTTACTTTGGTTGAAAGGTATTTATAACCTTTAAGTTAATAAATAATTTAATATTTAGCTAATTATGGTTAATTAGGATAAAGGGTTGATAAATATAATGGACATTTGTTTTATCATATAGATAATCATAATATTGAAAATTGATTTATTGACTAAGTGATTAAAGTTATTTTTGTATAATTTCACTATATTTTTTAGAACATTGTTGGAATCTTGGTAAATGGGATATGTTTTGATAGTATTATATTTTATGTCAAAGTGTTTTTCATTGATTGAGAAATAATGATAGAGGTAACATTTGGAAGCATTTAAGTTTTTGTTAAAATTTTATGAAGATTCAAGATATTTATTGAAATGATTAGCATATTTTGGATAATATATTATTAGGGAATATATATTTTGGTATGTGACTTTGTGAGTGATTAATTTTTTTAGGGATAAATGATAAGTTGGTCTCAGAAGAATTTTTGATCAAATATTTCAGATTCTTTTTGTTTTTAATTTTAGCCTGGTTTATTTTGAAGAGTTTTATGGAAAAATATTTATTGAATGTTTAAATTTTAATGTTGTGTGTTTCTATTAAGGATTTATATATTAATGTAGTATTTATTCATATTTGATATTAAATTAACTTGTGATATCCTTTTTTGGTTTTGGTTAATGGATAGAAACAAGAGAAATAACTTGTTGTCCTACTGTGGATCTTGTGATTCATTAAAATTTTATTTTAGTGATTCAAGCATGAAAAATTCATCTTGAATATTCATTACTTGAAGTGAGTGATGAGATAAAACCAGAAGTAAAACCTAAAGGTGTAATTTTTTATATGGAATGGAAATAACTCAAGTAGGTATATTTTTTCTTATTCAATATCTTATTGGTAAAATAATTCCTCAACTCAAGGAGGAAGAAAAATCTAACAAGTTCCATTACTTAATTATTAAGGTACTCTTGTAGATACTCTTTAAAAAGTAAAAGTATCATTATATTAAATAAATTATTTAATAAATATTTAGGAAATGATAAGTTTCTACTTATTAACAATGAAATTAAAGTTATTTTCCAAAGTAAATGACATCTATATGGATTTAAATATAATTATTTCTACTTATGTATAAATTTCTACACTCCTTGGAATTGTTTATAAAAATGTTTTAGTTTCATTATATTAGACATGTGGTAAAATTTTGAGAGTATAATTTATTTAAGGTGGTATAATGTTTAATGCCCTGAGTTTCAAAAAAAATAATAAGTTTAAATAAATTATAATTTAAAATGAATAATGTTATAAATAAACTATAAAAGAAGGATTTTTTTCTAAATGAAAATTTATGAATACTTTGATTTATAAAAAATGTCATGTTTTTAATATGTGACAACGTCAAATATATTTTCAAAAACATTGTTCTAATAAATGAAATAATTAAGAATGAAGTTTTATTATAAATAAATGTATTATAGTTTTAAAAAATAATGTTATGAAATATATTGTGATTTTATTTAATCCAAACTAAGTTTTTTTTATTTTGATTTATTATTACAAGACATAGTTTTTTTTAATACATGATTAATAAAGATTAATTTCACTTATATATATATATATTTAAAACCTTGTTAAATAAATTATTATAAGATTTAAATTCTAATTAATATTTTGAAATTAAAATTAATATCGGTTACTTTATATATATGAATGATTTATAAATAATAATAATAGAAGGCATTTTATATTTTTACTTTAGGGATTTTGAATATGTTATTTATAGTAATTATTAATTTATTTTTATAAGACAATTTTAAAAAATACAAAATAGTAATAATAATAATAATAAAACGAGTTTATAGATTTATATATATAATTTATATGTTTTATTAATATGTAGTGAATATATATATATATATGGTACTCAATTCTTATAAAAAAGAAGGTAATTTCATTACGTTCAAAAAAATATAATTATAAATTATAATGATTACATTGACCAAAAACATTTGGTGTGACATGAGGTGAGTGAAAAAGCAAAAAATGATAAGATTAAAAAAAATGCTAACTACATACTATAAAAAAAAGTGAACTTAATTATTACTATTTAAAAAAACGTATATATATATAGGATTTACATGTTTTTTTAGTATATATATATATATTTATATTAATATAAAATAAAAAGTAATATAAATATATATATATACATATTAGATACACGATTTGTTTAATAAAAAATGACTTTAATATGTTAAAAAATGATGTGTTAAAACATTAGATAAAAAAACATATAAATTGTGGATATATAATAATATAATATAAATATAATCATGGAATGTTAAAAAAAGTCAAAAGTAAGATATGAAAAGATAATGTGTTTGAGTAAAAAGGGGGATTATTGTCTTAAAAAATGATATGAAATTTAATAATGTAATAATAATATTTATTAGGGGACAAAAGTGAGATGAGATTCAAAATGATGAAAAACATCACATATGTTTGGGATAAAAAACCGTTAATAAAACAACTTTAAATAATAAAACAAAAAGAAGAAAATATATGATATTTTATATTACAAAACGTAATATATATATATATATTACATATGTTTTATTACAAATCGTTATATATATATTATATATATAGTTATAAATAATTATGTTTTAAATCTATATATATATATATATTGTAAATCATTACATATATATATAATATATAATTATAAATTGTTATATTATAAATTGTCTTGTATATATTTTTTATAAATCATTACATATAATTATTTATATATATTATGAATCGTTATATTTTATGTATAAATCGTTATAAGATTTATGATTCATGGAATATTTTAAAATATTATATACCATATTATTATGTGAGCGGCGTGGCTTAGAGAGAGAGTGTGGCTTATTATTAATCAATCTAATAATAAAAAATCACATTATTAAATGGTAGGTTATGTCATGATTGAAGAGAAAGTGACAAAAGTGTGGGTGTAATAATTTTGGAAAAAAAAGTATAAATATTATATAAAAATAATTTGAGGGTTGAGACAACCTATGAGAAGAAACAAAAGAAAAAGATAAATATAATATATGAATAGGTATACTATGTACATATTTAATTAGTTTTATTTTTAAAATAAATAAATAAATAAAATAATACAAATTATTGAGCTTCTCTAAGAAGCTTTTGGAACTTTGAATTTTGTTTTATAAATGTGTTCATAGAGAACCCCTCCACCATGGATGGAAGACTCGAACCCCAATCTGCACAAGATGTTTATGGTAATGCATGCCCAATTTTAAGCAGAGAATTTCTGAAAATATTTTTTTAAGTGAATTTTATTTATTTATTTCAATTTATACTCTCTATTTTCTGGTTTGTGTAAGGGTCTATTTTCAATTATCTCTATTTTACAAACCTTTATTACATAATTATGATTATGTAGTTTTATATACTTCGATTTCAATCCTTCATTTAAAATATTTCAAAGAGTGTTTATGATTTGATTATGCAGAATCTAATCTTATATACCTTGGTATATACAGATTTATATGTATAAATATTTATATGTGTACTTCAAAATCAACCTAAATATTAATTATATTTGTTGGTTTTGGTTCTCTTTTATTCTGCGGAATTTTAAGGTGAAAATATTATTATGATTTTATTTTTATTATTCGAATTATGTTATTTTAAATGGTTATACATGTATATATATATATATGTATATATATATGCATATGGACAAAATAACGATTATTATTTTGCAATTTTATTTCAGCTTATCGTCATACTTCTAAAAAATACACATTAAATATCAACATGTTTTATTGACATTATGAGTGACGCATCTGCATAGATACATGGCCATGATTTTATGCTCATCGTCGACACTCATTGAATTATAAATTAACTCATTAATTTCATATAGGTAATTACCATTATTTCCTATTAATGACATGTCGTGCGCATCGGTATCACTAATTGTGTTTTGATAGTAGTTGTGCATATTTTATGCGCTATATATATATATACATGGATAATTTGTTATTATTATTTCTAAAAGGAATAAATCTCTAAAGGGAAAAGTATGTACAACAAATCATGCATAGATAAGTCGATGTGTAAATCGACTACTTCAGAACAAGAAGATGAAATCTTATAAAAGTATATATATATGTATCTGTGTGTGTGTGTGTGTCAGAATATATATATATATAAATTTGTACACATGCATTACTTATGTATCAAACGTTTTTTATGAGTTTTAATATATGAAAACCCTGTGCAAATGTATACACATTTAATGCAAGCTTAAAAATGTTTTCAGAAAACCCGACTCTCGAGTGTGGTAGACATGAAGGGATTGGGTGTGGACCCATCATGTCTTGTAATTAGTCGAGAAGTCTCGGAATTAGTTATTTTGTTTTTAGAAGCTTTCCTAATGATTTCAGAAAAACACTGGAGTATTTTTTAGCAATTTTTAATGTAAGTATCTTCTAAAAATTGAACTAGTATTTTGATACTGTAATTAATTTCAAACGATATTTTAAAAAATATTATTTCTAAATGTTTATATATCGTTTTTCAAAGAATATTTATCGAAGGTTTTCAAACCCCTTACTGAGGATCTTTTTTTCTCACCCCAAGTTTTTTTTGAAATATTTTTCACAGGTTGCAAGAAGTGGTCATCGTTGTTATAGCGCGTGGAAGCGGTGATGATCTTGCAGTTTGTTTAGTTTTTCATTGTAACTCTGATATTTTTAAACATATGTCTATTTCCAGAATCTAGACCGGAATAAGTTCCTCTTGTATGGCATGTCTAAGGCTGGGTCCTTACACATGGTATCAGAGGAACTGTCTAGAAAAATTTGTAAATAGATGTTGTTGTTTAACGTTAGTGTCTAGGAATCTAGGGTCTTAGTTTTCTAAATTTTGAAGACAGAAATTCAGAATTAGTTTTAGTCCGACGATCGAATTGTGAGGATGAAATTCTATTAAGGGGGGAATATTGTAACACCCTGAGTTTCAAAAAAAAGAATAAGTTTAAATAAATTATAATTTCAAATAAATAATGTTATAAATAAACTATAAATGAATGCTTTTTTCTAAATGAAAATTTATGAATACTTTGATTTATAAAAAATGTCATGTTTTTAATACGCAACAACGTCAAATATATTTTCAAAAAAGTTTTTCTAATAAATGAAATAATTAAGGATGATGTTTTATTATAAATAAATGTATTATAGTTTTTAAAAAAATAATTTTATGAAATATATTGTGATTTTATTTAATCTAAACTAGGTTTTGTTTATTTTTATTTATTATTCCAAGACATAGTTTTTTTTAATACATGATTAATAAAGATTAATTTCGCTTATATATATATATATATTTAAAACCTTGTTAAATAAATTATAATAATATTTAAATTCTAATTAATGTTTTGAAATTAAAATTAATGTTGGTTACTTTATATATATGAATGATTTATAAATAATAATAATAGATGGTGTTTTATATTTTTACTTTAGGGATTTTGAATACGTTATTTGTAGTAATTATTAATTTATTTTTATAAGACAATTTTAAAAAATACAAAATAGTAATAATAATAATAATAAAACGATTTTATAGATTTATATATATAATTTATATGATTTTATTAATATATAGTGAATATATATATATATGGTACACGATTCTTAAAAAAAAGAAGGTAATTTCATTATGTTCAAAAAAATATAATAATAAATTCTAATGATTACATTGACCAAAAACATTTGGTGTGACGTGAGGTGAGTGAAAAAGAAAAAAAATGATAAGATTAAAAAATATTCTAATTAAATACTATAAAAAAAATGTGAATTTAATTATTACTATTTAAAAAAAGGTATATATATGTGTGTGTGTGTGTGTAGGATTTACATGTTTTTTTAGTATATATATATTTATATTAATACAAAATAAAAAGTAATATAAATATATATATATGCATATTAGATACATGATTTGTTTAATAAACAATGACTTTAATATGTTAAAAAATTATGTGTTAAAATGTTAGATAAAAAACATATAAATTGTGGATATATAATAATATAATATAAATATAATCATGGCATGTTAAAAAAAAGTCAAAAGTAAGATATGAAAAGATAATGTGTTTGAGTAAAAAGGGGGATTATTGTCTTAAAAAAATAAATGATATGAAATTTAATAATATAATAATAATATTGATTAGGGGGAAAAGTGAGATGAGATTAAAAATGATGAAAAACGTCACATATGTTTGGGATAAAAAAACGTTAATAAAACAAATTTAAATAATAAAACAAAAAAGAGAAAATATTTGAGATTATATATATATATATATAATTATTTTACATTACAAAACGTAATATATTTATATATTGCATATGTTTTATTATAAATCGTTATATATATATATATATATATTATATATAGTTATAAATCGTTATGTTTTAAATCATTATATAAATTCATATTGTAAATCGTTATATATATATAATATATAATTATAAATCGTTATATTATAAATCGTCTTTTATATATATATTATAAATCGTTACATATAATTATTTATATATATTATGAATCGTTATATTTTATGTATAAATTGTTATAAGATTTATGATTCATGGAATATCTTAAAATATTATATACCATATTATTTTGTGAGGGGTGTGGCTTACAGAGAGAGTGTGGCCTATTATTAATCAACTAATAATAAAATATCACATTATTAAATGGTAGGTTATGTCATGATTGAAGAGAAAGTGACAAAAGTGTGGGTGTAATGATTTTGGAAAAAAAAGTATAAATATTATATAAAAATAATTTGTGGGTTGAGACAACCTGTGAGAAGAAACAAAAGCAAAAGAAAAATATAATATATGAATAGGTATAGTATGTACATATTTAATTAGTTTTATTTTTAAAATAAATAAATAAATAAAATAATACAAATTATTGAGCTTCTCTAAGAATATTTTGGAACTTTGAATTTTGTTTTATAAAGGGGTTCATAGAGAACCCCTCCACCATGGATGGAAGACCCGAACCCCAATCTGCACAAGATGTTTATGGTGATGCATGCCCAATTTTAAGCAGATAAGTTCTGAAAATATTTTTGTAAGGGAATTTTATTTATTTATTTCAAGTTATACTCTCTATTTTCTGGTTTGTGTAAGGGTCTATTTTCAATTATCTCTATTTTACAAACCTTTATTACATAATTATGATTATGCAGTTTTATATACTTATATTTCAATCCTTCATTTAAATGATTTCAAAGAGTGTTTATGATTTGATTATGCAGAATCTAATCTTATATACCTTGGTATATACAGATTTATATGTATAAATATTTATATGTGTACTTCAAAATGAACTTAAATATTAATTATATTTGTTGGTTTTGGTTCTATTTTATTCTGCGGAATTTTAAGGTGAAAATATTATTATGATTTTATTTTTATTATTCGAATTATATTATTTTAAATGGTTATACATGTATATATATGTGTGTATATATATATATATGTATATGGATAAAATAATGATTATTATTTTTCAATTTTATTTCAGCTTTTCGGCATGCTTCTAAAAAAATACACATTAAATACCAACATGTTTTATCGACATTATGAGTGACGCATCTTCATAGATACATGGCCATGATTTTATGCTCATCATAGACACTCATTGAATTATAAATTAACTCATGAATGTCATATAGGTAATTACCATTATTTCCTATTAATGACATGTCGTGCGCATCAGTATCACTAATTGTGTTTTGATAGTATTGTGCATATTGTATGCGCTATATATATATGCATGGATAATTTGTTATTATTATTTCTAAAAATAATAAATCACTAAAGGGAAAAGTATGTACGACAAATCATGCATAGATAAGTCGATGTGTAAATCGACTACTTCAGAACAAGAAGATGAAATCTTATAAAAGTATATATGTGTGTGTGTGTGTGTGTGGGTGTGTGTGTAAGAATATATATATATAAATTCGTACACATGCATTACTTATGTATCAAATGTTTTTTATGAGTTTTAATATATGAAAACCCAGTGCAAATGTATACATATTTAATGCAAGCTTAAAAAAATCAGAAAAACCGACTCTCGAGTGAGGTAGACATAAAGGGATTGGGCATGGACCCATCATGGCCTGTAATTAGTCGAGCAGTCTCGGAATTAGTTATTTTATTTTTAGAAGCTTCCCTAATGATTTCAGAAAAACACTGGAGTATTTTTTAGCAATTTTGAACGTAAGTATCTTCTAAAAATTGAACTAGTATTTTGATACCGTAATTAATTTCAAGCGATATTTTAAAAAATGGTATTTCTAAATGTTTATATATCGTTTTCAAATAATATTTATCGAATGTTTTTAAACCCCTTACTGAGCATCTTTTGTGCTCACCCCAAGGTTTTTTTGAAATATTTTTCACAGGTTTCCAGAATTGGTCATCATTGTTATCGTGCGTGGAAGTGGTGATGATCTTGCAGTTTGTTTAGTTTTTCGTTGTAACTCTGATATTTTTAAACATGTATCTATTTCCAGAATCTAGACCGGAATAAGGTCCTCTTGTATGGAATGTCTAAGGCTGGGTCCTTACATAATGTAACACCCAAATATTTTAGAATGTATCTTATCCAAATGATATTATGTTTGATATAGTCTGGTATATGAAATAATGATCTTAAAAATGACGATATACTATAGAAATATTATTATTTAAATATTACCATTATCAACTATCTATTACTATAGAGGATATGAATAGGAATAAAATTATTATGAAATATATTTATAAAGTTTTCCATAAATAAAATTAATAATAAAATATATATTTATTATCAATTTATTAGAAATAAAGATTAAATATTTTAAAGGTAAATGATACATTTTTCATAAAACAATTTTTATGTACACAACTTGTTTTTTATCTTAATAGATTTAATTAATCACTATTGATAAATGGTTCTAGATAAATTTATATATTATATATATAATCAAATTAAATCACATTCTTTTCATTATAGTTATTAGGTAATAAATGAGGATATTTTTTTATTCTATAGAAATAAATATTTTTCAAAAAATGTTTTTTTTCATTTTTCTACATGGATATTGTAATTTATTTCTACACATTTTGGAAATTTTATTTTTGAAAATTGAAATAATTTTTAAAATCATTATTTTAAAATTATCTTTGAGTGAAGTTTTGGTATTTTTATAAAAACAAATTAATTTCTAAGTGAATAGTGAATAGTGTTGATTTTTGGAAAACTCTTATTCATTTCCCATAAATAAATTAATTTTAGAGGACAATTCTATTTTGTATTTGGTTTTAATGTGAAATAAGCTTAATTTTATTAAAAAAATTAACTAATTCTTTGGGAATCAACATTATACTTTATTTTGTTATAAAATCATTTTTATACTAAAAATGAGTACTTTTATAAAAATAGTTTTTCATTGTGTTTCATGCTCTTATTTAAAATTAATTTTTAAAACTTATAGAAATTAAATCACAAAAAAATATTCTTTATTTTTAATTATAATATTAAAATTATGTAATATGGTTAATTTTAGTTTTAGTCATAATGAATAGTCACTGTGATAACGGTTTATCTACCCGATAAAGGGTAAAATTGGTTAAATGGGGTTAAATCAATGGGATAATGTCTAAAAATAATAAAAACATTAATTTATTTCATTTTATTTGTTTATTTTTACCAGAATAATCTTATATTAAAAAAATATTCCATTCTTTTATTAATTGTCTCCAATTATAAAATTTATATTTTTTTATGTAATGGGTGATTACAAAATGCCACTCTCTTATATCTAATATGTTTTCATAGATATAAAAATAAGTAATGAATGGATATAAATTTCTTTAAATATAAAAAAATATTTTTTGATATTAATTTATCATTAATTTTTAGTGATTTAATAATTACATTGAACGCTTATGCAACGCCAATGCAGCTCTTGCGCATGTCATTAAAAAATCAAGTGAATGATTTTTAAAACATTAAAAGTAATATATTTTATATGAATTATATTTAATTATGAATTTATAGTGTAATTATATTTTACAAAGTATTATTAAAGTTTTTATATTCAAAATTCATTTTTTCTTGATGTCTTTAAAGTCAAATTTTTTGATTAGTTCCAAAAATTGCTTTAAATGGTGTTTAATGTTTAAAAAATATTTTGAGATCTTTTGAAAAATTATATATATCCTATAAAAACTCAAATTTATGGAAAATATATATAATATCATGAATGGTCCATTTATTTTCAACTTGTAAATTTTAAAATTACTTACATGATACTAGAGATTGATGAATTTGTTACCATGGTTAAGGTTATGAGGGTTAACGAGTGGGTTAAACCAAAATATAAGGTTTAAAATGAAACTTAAACAAGTAAATTTTTTTTGTTAGAATATAGTTAAAAAGTATACATATTATCTTAAATGATATGTCACTTTTTATTAAATTTACTTGAATTAGATTTATATTATATATTAATATTTCATGTATTTATAAGATTTCCACCCTCCTCACTTATAAAAGAAAACCCCTTATCATCTCTTATTTACACATCATAATTCATTTATCATGACCAATATCTACCAATCTAACTTACCAACCTTATTCCCTATACACTATATTTTCTAGCCTCTATGAAAGACCAAATTAAAAGGCTTAATGTGTAAGCTAAATGAGGTTTTTCAAAGAAGAGGTATAACTCTTAACTGAGTGTTTTCTTATTTATTTTTTCTTCTACCTCCTTCAAATATTATTTAACCAAGATAATATGAAAACATAATTATCTTACCAAAAATAAAATTTTATTATGTTTATGGAAACCTTTTTCATTTCCTTTTCCATTCTGTGGGAAATGAAAACATTTCTTGTGCGTACATATGGGCTACCAGCTCCATGGAGTGATGCTTTTCATATTTCATCACCACCACACAGATATGGTTATTATGATGGATTTAATGAATATTTATAATAATAATGAAATATTTCTGATTCTTGAAACATAATATACTACTTACCTTCTTACCCTTACATTTATTGAAAAATGATAACATCGCTTGTATGTATATGTGGACTACCACTTCCACGAAGAAATGTGATTCATTATTCATGTCCCCATTTTATGAATTCTTATAAAAATGTATTTAATTTATAAAACTGATAATTATTTCATCATTAATATTCTAGATATGACGTAATAATTACCCCTTTTACCATGGTCAACCCAACAAAGTTGTTTTTTGATTATGAAACAAATGTCCTCAAAATGTATGACATAAACTGTACTGATTTAATAACTATATAAGACATGGTAATAAATGAAATTAAAGGTATAATAATAAGGTAATAAACCATAAAAATTATCTTTATAAATTAAATAATTAATATAATTTTTTTATACATGAAAAGTATATACATGGCTAGCTAGACTTGTGGTAATGGATTTTTATTAGAAACCTTATTTCAAAAGTTTTAAAGTTATTCTTCCATTTTCCTCTATATATATGTTTATTAAAATTATTCATGTATGTTATTAATATACTTAAATTTATTTTCAATTTCATTTTAAACCTTTTTTGACTTTTTTATGAAGGTTTTAGGAGAATCATTTTTAATTTTTTTCAAAACATGTTATTTTTTAAAAAAGTGTGAAATAAATATTTTTTAATATATATGACATGGGAATAATTTCCTTCCACCGTGAAAATTATTCTTTAATAATATTACTTTAAAATTTTAATGGTTTTTTACATAAAATATTATTTTTCCATTTGTTGGGGATATTTTCATTTTATTAGTTTTCACTGAAAATAGATTTTTTAATCCTTATTTTTACATGAATCCTAAAAGTGATTCTTTATATGTGTTAAATAGTATAATTTATAATATTTTATGATTTAAATGAAAGATTATATATTTATTATATTTTATTTTACTGGTTTGTTTTTCATGATGATTGGTGATCTCAATATATCTCTCCAATTCTTTGGGTTATGGTTTTGTTCTTCAGGGAATATATGTTGGAGTTAACCAGGTAGATTATTCCATTTGTAAGAGGGATTGTAGGAGTGGTTGTAAGAGTGAAATTAAGATTATTTCCCCAGGTAACTACATTAATTTTATATGATTTAAAAAGAGTTTTCATAGAAGTATTTTGACATTATAATATAATTTAATGAGATTATGTTTAAAGGAATGTTTGTGAAACTTTTTAAGGGTTATAAGTTTGTTTTTCAAGAAAATTATTTCTTGAGTGATCATAATTTATAAGAAACACGCATAATTAGGATTTTTCCATTAATATTTATTATGATATATCTTATGAAAATATTTGTGAAGTGAATATGATTTATATAATAATTATATGATAATTTAAGCTCAAGATTATTTATATAATAGGAAATGTTACTATGTAGTTTAATTAATTTGAAAAAGGAATAATGAGTTTCTTTCTTTTTTGTATCCCTTAATGATATTTTTATACTCATAACATGTTTTAAAAATGTTTTTCATAGGGTCTAAGAATGATTAGGATCAATATAAAATTATATCTTTCTACTGTGACGGCTCATCTTAAAATAACTGAATGAATTTTTAATGAAACATTAGTTTAAATTTAAGAATACTATTTTGTAGGGGAAAATATATTTTTAGTGTGTCTATTATGTTTTATAAGGGTTTCATAAGATATATTTTTTCTAATTTTCTAAAACTATAGATTAAAAAATCCATGAAATGTAAGATGGAACGATACTTATTATAAATCACATAATTATGGGTTGTTTAAGTTTTGGGTCATTATTATTATGCCCAATACATCTCACTTGGTATCAAAGATAGATTTTAAAGAGTATGTTTTTAGGAACAATAACTAAGTGTTCAGGATTGGGGCATTTAATTTTCAGTTTCAAATTTGGTACAACCATCACGGATGGTTTCAATGGTGATCTCATGGCCCCAATACTTTATCTTTTCTCTTGAAATGATCAGATTTCATAATATTTTTAGTTTTATAATCTCTAACTTCGTAGAATATTTCTTACTCTTGATTCCAAAGTTCATCACAAGTTTTAAGCTTAAATATTTTGGTGTTATATTCTTTACAAATAACTTTTGGCATATTAATCTTATGAAAATATACTATAAATGAAGGTTTATTAATTTACTCAAATTTATTCAACTATTCTATATATTATCACACTTTGAACGCAAGTATCCCTTTTGGAACATTAATCAATGACCCCCCTATGGTAATAAATTTCAAAACAATTATGATAGTAAATTCTATATTTATTTCCATATTTATCACTAAAAATTAATTAGGAATTTTTAGCTTCTCAATTATCACCAGAATATGTTCAAGGATTAATTTTGGGTAAGATAAAGTTCTATCATCCAACTATAATTTCACTGGAGTATTCATTGGCTATTAGATCCCCAATTCCTAGAATATTGCAATGGGAACAAGGTTGATACTTTACCTCAATATAATGATATATTTGAAATTATTCATCCCCTGAAACTAAAAATTTATTGTGAATATTATATGGTCCTTTAACTTATAATTAATATTACTTTGTATAGATTCAATATACAATTTGGTGCATAACGTGTTAAAAATCTCTCAATCCTAATTTATTTGAAATAATATTCTCTAGGTACCTATTATATGAAGTTATTCATAATAATACTTCAGCAAAGGGAATGGTGATATTAATCCTTTAGATAAGATCTAAAAATTTCTTGAAATTATTTTCCTCGTCCATATCAGACTTTGTATCTCTATATTATATTGGGATGTGTTTATTAAACTTTATAACTCTTTATTAGTTAACGTTACATTATTTTATGCTATATTATCTTTGAACTTGACTTTTTTTTCTTCCATAACTTCTTTTCCTATAATGGGTTGATGTTATGTGTGAACAACTTTATCTATTTTCTTATTGGATTAATATTCAACTACCTATGAGGTACTCCATAAAAAACCATCCCATTTATTATTGTAATATTTGAAACTCCTCCCCTATGATTTATTTTTTTGGTACTTTATAGATTCCCTTTATCTCTCATGGAGGTTTTCTTAATCAACTACCACACATTTAGTTCTAGTTTATGGATACTAGATTAAGTACCTTTTAATAATTTATCAATCCATATAAAGATGAATTTAATAAATTCATCCAATTTTATTTTATGGATTTATATTTTATCCAACCTTTATACTATATTTGAAGTACCCTTATAAAATTAAAATGAACTTGCATATTTTTTCCCTATAAATTATTGATTTCTTCATTGATTACCACCATTTTTCTACCCTTGGAACTCAGATGGACCTTCCTATAAAATTTTCCCCACTCCATCCAAGATAATTTGTAGTGATTCTTCTCTTATATTTTTTTTAGTTTTAGATAATGGATCATTCTTAATGGGTTCTCTCCCATAATTCCCAAGGAAATTAATTTTTTACAAAAATTGAGTCAAAATATGAAATATAAATGTTTATATAGTGAATATTAATATGTAATAATATATTAAAATAGTTACAATTCTCTTTTTATAATTAATCATGTAACACTATAACTTGCATCTACCTTTGAGAATATGTGACCTATTTGTTCACATAATTATTAGTGTAAATTTAATTTCTAATAGTTATCCTACCTATGATATGCTTTTTGTCTAAGGTCATTGAGATCATAATTTAAATATTCGTGAGATCAATTAAGTTTTTATAACAATAATGACCCCAATATCAAAATAATTAAGAATTTTCATTAAGTAATTTATAAAATAATTTCATGCACAATGAATGTGGATATTTATTGTGTGGGAACAATTTCATGTAATCTCTAAATTTATCCCATAATTCATTAATTTTCTATTGATCCCTGTGAAAAAAGGTAGAAATAATTTTATTCTAGTCTATAGTTATTTTTATGGAATAAAACCTCGTGATAGAATCATTATAAATGTCATTCCATGTTCCAAATGAATTATTACCTTATTCTATAAGCTAGTTTCTAGCTTGATCTTTCATATAGTATGGTAAAAATATTACCCACAACTCATATTTAGATACTCTATTCATAGGAATATATTGTATAAAAGTTATAAAATCCTTGAGGAAATCTAAATCATCTTCTGTTAACACCCCATTAAAATTTGGAAGATATTGTAAACAGTGTTGTTTCATCTCATAGTTTCTATAATTTAGAGTTATCATTATATATAATTGATTACCAATGAATCTTTAAAATTATAAATCCATAATTCTTGGTGAAGTTTTTCCATGATATACAAAATCATCAATAATATTTTTGGATTCATTCATAGTCTATACTCTCATTAGATGCATCTCTTCCATATATTTTTTAGTTCTATCCCAACTCTGTTGGAAATATTTTTCAATATCTGGGATCAGTTGAATGAGGTTAGTACTCAATGATCCTATAGTACACATGAGATTATCCCTGAATCCTAAAATCAACAATTAACTAAAAAATATAGTAATTTTATGTCCTATAAAATTCATAATAATTCATAATTGTATTTTTGTGTAATTTTTTATGTTTGTTTAATTTTATTAAATGGATCAACTGTACCAATCCACAGCTGCAACGCCAATTAATTTATTTTTTTATTTTTTTATTGTAAACTATAAAATAATAATGCAATTAAAAATTTCCATTAATGTATAAATATTTCCAGTATACAAATTCCATTCCATATGGATTAAATAATGGTTGAAACAGTAATCAATTGTCTTTGAAAAATAAAAAAAATTATAAATGGTGAAATTTTTGTAACATTATAGGTATGTAAAATGTACTAATATTTTCCCATATTTTATTAAGTTCATGATTTAATAAATTATATGAAGTTAAGGAAGTGTAGTTAAACTAATATGATATGATAGTGGGGTGATCCAAGTAGTAATAATGAATTTTACTAAACATTATTTTAATTAATTATAAAATCATGTAATCAATATCTCCTATTATATGGATGATCTTCTTAGACCCATCTGATATTTACTACTTTGGTCAAGATTCCTTATGATTTTTCACTTGTCTCTTAGAATTATTGGATATAATAATAATAATAATATGTTATTATGTATACAGTGGGATCCAATTAACTTTCATACCTTAGAAATCAATGTCCATTATTATAGAGCTCAGCTTACAATTCCAGTTTCATTCGATCACCTTCACCATAATTTCATATAATTATTAATTAAGTAATTATATATTTTGAGTGAAATAGTTTGAATAACATAAATCTAGGATTCAACTACGTGTAACAAAGTGAAAATTGTATCCCCTTTATTCCCACAATATGAATTTAGGCACCCATGATAAATATAAATAGTGAAAGATCATAAAGATTTTGTCTAGTGTGTATCTCTATATTAAACGCCTCCTTTATCCATGAATCCTAGTGAAAACCATCATATCATCTCCCTTATCGACCACTAGAAAGATTTCAACTCACTAATCTCTACATGGATTTATTCCTTTTTAATTCAATTCAATCAATATGATTAATCCACATAGTATTATGTATAATAATTACACCACATGT
Source organism: Viscum album (assembly GCA_963277665.1). NCBI lineage: Eukaryota > Viridiplantae > Streptophyta > Magnoliopsida > Santalales > Viscaceae > Viscum > Viscum album. Next base: position 1,696,254,603 of record OY728138.1, on the reverse strand, counting down.
ATTACTCATACATTATTTATACTTTTCTATAATTTTAGATCTATTATCTTTGACCATGTGGATATTTTTATCTCTCGTCAATATTTTCTACCACATGTGTAATTCATTAAGGTGCTTTCTAATTATTCTAATCAAGTTGTACAGAAATATTCTTCAAGTTATATGTGCTCTACATATCTATCCTTATTTATCAATCATTTTTTAACTTAATATCTGGTTTATATTACTTTTGGATTATTAATTATGGTATTAAGATTCATTTTAAGTATCATTAACATTCTTAACCTGATTTTAGTCAAGTAAAAAATTCCTCATAGAATATTTTATTTCCAAATTAGTCCTATATAAATTATAGTTAATCATACATTGGTTATATCATATGTGGGCATGCTAATTCTTTATTTAATTTTACATAACTCCCATACTCTTTCAATTTCCCAACAAAAAGGAATATCTAACATACTTCAGAATAGTATCAAATACTCATATATAGCTCCCTGAATTCTCTATTCTCTTTAACATATATGTGAGTTATTCTTACTCAATTGGGATAAAACATTTTACAATAATAAATAATTAGATAGTTCTTATTATGTGTATATTCATGTCCACCAGCTTTAAGATGAATTCTTATTTATTCATATAATTATAGAAAATTATTTTTATTTATATAAGACAAAATTAAAATTAATCATCCACAATTTCACTCTATTCTTCCCCAACCTAACCAAATCCCCATTAAATCATCTAGAACTTGTCTTTTCCTTCTATTGTGCATCAACCTATCCAAAACCAATGTCAATCCATTAAAATAAATTCAAAAAAAATTATTAAACAATTTAATTATTTTTTAGGATGATAATTAATGGAATTTTACTTTCATAAAAAAGATTTCTTTAATATATTTCATAATTAAACTACCATAGATAATTCAAGTATGGAAGAGAAGTTTAGTGAAAATCAATTAAACTTTATTCAAAAAAAATTGGTGATCAACATGATTTAGTGGTTTCATTTTCATGTTGTGTAACTAAAATTTAGAGAAAAAAACCTCCAAGACAATGAAAGGATCATTAAATTGGTGTAAATGGCCCACTATATCATTAAAATAGCATTCCATGATTTCATAAATGAGAGATTTGAATAAATAGTTCATCTATTTTTTATAATTTTCTCTACTATTTTATATACTTAAATTAATCACATTATAGAAATATTCTCCTTGGTGTACCATAAAGAAGGTTTCCTCTTATTGATTCTCTAAAACCCTACCAAGATAGATTAATGAGGGAGTAAAACCAAAGGATTAATATTTAGTGTTAAATAGAAAAAAAATCATGAAAATCATCGAGTTGCATCAGTCTTTAGATATTGTTTTCATGAAATCCTAGAGTTCCATTATCATTCTAACCCCATTATAGCAATGATCTATTCCCAAAGTCACTGTATAATGGTAGGGTTACATGATATCACAACTCAAAGTTACACACCATTCATAAAAAGACACTTTAATTATCCTAAAATCCTACAAATGCCCCATAAGTCACTAATTATGGGGGGATTTGTTTTTGTTTGTTTTTTTAGAAAATGAAGTATCATAGATTGTGCACCTTTGAATCCCATACCATTTTCAAGAAAAAATGAATGAATTTTTATATACTCTTGAAGGTGAGAAATATAATGTGAATTACATCATGTAATACCCTTAATTTTTATGAAAATTATTTAGATTAAATTTCATATCACCTCTTCCATGAAGAGTATGGTTCATGAAATGGAATAATGCCTCACAAAACCAAGGGTCTTTCATGACATGTATCGTGTATGAACTTATGTTACAAATACCCATTTTATGCCCCTTTTTTAGAGAAAAACTTCTAGTATAGTGATAGGATTTGTAAACATTGATCTACCAATATAGATTAATTCATGAAAAATTCACACATACTACCAAAATTACGATCTCTAGCCACTTAACACTTTATGTTAGATGTGGTCCCAGAAACTTAAGCATTAACACTAGAAATATCATTAATGATTCTAAGAAATATTTAGATAGCATAATGTGTAATTCCAACTCAATCCCTAGTTGTCTCCCAATAATAATCTCTACCTCATGACATAAAATTGGATGGACTGGTTATAACACATGACCTTAAACTATACACCAAAAACTTTGTGGGGTTTTATTCCTATTTTAATGGGATATATTATATATAACTTTGTGGTTAAATACAAAAATTACTACCATAACATAACCTTTTGAGAGGTGGTATTCCCACAAACCCAATCAACCTTATAATATATAATAAATTCTCTTTGAATGCCTACTTTCAAGACCTCATTCCATAGAGTATCCCCATTGAAATCAAAATTGTTTGTTTCCCAAGTGGACTATAAATCATGTGTATCCCAACTGGAATCTGAACCATGAATGTCCCCACTAGACTTCAAATTTTGATTTTCTCAATAGAACTCTAAAATATGATTTTACACACTATATTCTAAAAAATGAGTGAATTACTTTTTAGATTAAAAAATATAGAGTTCCATCACCTTTATAGATTTAAATTTACAGACCCTTCCCTTTTTATGTGATGAGTTTAAGATGCCCTTGTGTCTTGAAATTAAGAAGATGTTGAAATTCAAAACATAACCAACACATTAATCCCACTAACCATAATTTATTTACACTTATAATTTAGTAAGTGATGTAATTAACCAATGTTCATGAGGATAGTGTCACAACCCATCCTCGGGGCCCATGTCGTGACTACCCCAAGACCACCTTCCATAGGCCAAGGGCTGGCGACTAGAACCAAAGGTGTAAATCCCTAAGCTCGGAAGGCATTGCCTTTATAGTAGTAACACACACCCAAATAGAGTAAGCTGGAAGCAATGCACTAAGTGAAAACTGTATACAAAACGTAGTTCTAAAAGTAAAAGGGGCCAGAAATACTAGCCCAACAGTAAAGTACAGGTACAACGGAAAACAAGTACAGCTGAAAAAGGGACAATAGCTGAAAAGGGAAGCTCCTAGAATGTCCACTGAGTATCCTACCTAAAGGGTAAGTACAGATGTCCTCCTCAGCACTCCACATCTAACATTCCACTCCGTGTACCGTCTCTCTGTGTGGTCCACCTCCGGGTACCGTCCAGTCCTGGCTCGCTCTCAGCCTCCGTCAACACTGTCCGTCGTCTGTATCCAACACAATGAGGTGCGGGCATAGCCCGTGCAGGGGTGAGTATAAGGATACTCAATAGGGACCCCGAGACCCCCAAAGGTCTCCCAGAATCCACGTAGGATTAACCACATAAGGAAAGATACAATCATCAAGTATCAACAACCCTACTTAGGTATATGCCCATACATATACCTAAGTTATCAATCTCAGTTCGTCTCCAACTCTCAAGCCCAAGAACAACCCAGTCCACACAGGAAGCAAAGTCAATCACATTGATGATAATGATTGAAAGTCAAGACTTAGATCACACATGTATACATCTTTCATATAGCGATAGAGATGATCAGATGTAGTCACTGGTTCATCTAAGCTGTCGGACCCACACAGGATACAAATCCAGCTACTATGTCTGACCCGCATAGGATACAAGTATAGAGGTCAAACTGCCGGACCCACACAGGATACAAGAATAGTAGTCATCATTGTTGAACCCATGGAGGATACCAGTACAGTAGTCATCACTGTCGAACCCACGGAGGATCCCAGTACAATAGTCATCATCGTCGAACCCATAGAGGATTCTAGTACGATAGACGTCACAATCACATCCAGCTCTAGGGTTCCCGCACACAGCACGCTCGATTCCAGGAGGGTCCACTCCTTGAACAAAGGGTTTGATACATCAAATAACATTAAGTACATAGTTGATGTATCCCGAAGTTTCATCTTGTCAAAAGAAACCCAACGCGACAGACGGCGCGTCAATCGGACGTTCGGTCTGAGAGTTATTGGCTTTTCCGTTCCAGGGGCCCGGTTGGATTTACGCTCGTTCCAAACCCGGCCATTTTCCAAATTTGTCCAAAACTCACTTAGATTGTCTCAAAAGTACCGCCTCGTCACAAGGGTTCTAGTGCCGCAGACGGCGTGTTGATCGGACGCGCGGTCTGAAAGTTATTCGCGTTTAAGCGAAACGGGCCTGGCTCGTCAAGCCTAGTGGGCTGGCGGGTCGGCCCGACTGGGTTTGATGGGTCTGACCCGGTAGGGGTTTGGCCCGGCCCGTTGGAGCGCGGCCCACCCAGGGACCCAGCCCGGTGGGTCCAACCCGGCTAGGGGGTCGGCCCGGTCCGGTGGGGCGCGGCCCACCCGCGGACCCGGCCAGTGGTTGTGGGCCGGTTTGGCTCGCCTGGAGATGTCAACCGGCACAGCCTTTCCCTACTGCACGGTCAGCCTAAGCTGGCCGGTTTGTCCAGGTCGAGTGGCCCGCGGTTGCGGGTCGTGGTCCTTCGCAGCGCGGTTCCAAGGGGGCGCCGCGGTTCGTTCATCCCAGCCAACAGGTGGCCGACTGGTTCGCTCGCCGAAGCGGCCCATGGAAGCGGGCCGCAGTTCTCCACAGCGCTGCGCCAAGAGGCGTCATGGTTCTCCATCTCGGTCATCTTTATCCGGCTGGTTCTTCCATCAAGCGGCCCGTGGATGCGGGCCGCACCTCCTCCGCACAGCACCTATGGGTGCCGCGGTTCACCAGCCCTCCTGGCCATAGCTGGTCGGTTCTTCAGCCCGAGCAGCCCACGGTTGTGGGCCATGGTTTTCCTCTATGTGGTCAGTGAATGGTCGTTGCCTCCGATTCCCGCCGCCTTAGGTCACAGTTGCCTCTGGTCACTGCCGTCAAAAAATAATAATCAAGAACCATCGGAGGGTCATCGTGTCATGTTCGTTCGGCCCGCGCCCTCTGCGTTAGGTGATATCAAATGGCTAAATACATTCCAAGATAATCAACTAAGAATGAGGAACAATTTTATTCAATCAAAATTGATCATAACCCCCTAACTCGATTCGAAGTTCGTTCGTTGTTGACAGTGTCGATTCGTTGACGTCGGAGTGCATCCTAGGAGGAAGAGGAAGAAAGATGGTGTTCCTCGTGAGAGTTTCCTCACATCCTTTCCCCTGTTAAAGTAGGTAGGAGAAGTTTCTTCACGTCCTTCGAGTCGTGGAGCGTTCTTCGCATTCTTCATCGAGAGAGTATTTTGTTCTTTGTGGGAAGAACTCTCCCTTTCCAATTCTCCCAAAGCTCTCCCAACACAACAAGTTCCAACCCAAAATAATAGCTTAGGCTATTATTTTATCCTCACATGATTTTCAAATTAATTCGAAAATTAGAGGAGCCAAAATTAATTGTTCATTAATTGAAAGTGTGTTGGCACATTCATGAGATGAGGGTGGAATATGGAGAGATTAGAAATAAAAGATGAGAGGTTGTGAGTTTAGGAGTTAAGGGGGGGTTCAAGGAGTTTAAGGGAAGGTAAAGAGTTGATGCTCATGTGGGATCCACACACATTATCCTCCCATGGGAGGTTATGTGGGGGTGGGCCCCACCATCAACCTCCCTTTGGAGATAATAACCACTAACTAAATAAATTGTGTAAGACAATAATTTATTTAATTTATTATGAATCCCCAAAATATAACTTCTACTCCCAAAAAAACATAACTACGGTAAAAGTCTCCTTAAGCTAATAACGGCGCTGCGAGTTCATCGGTGTCCTTGAATTTCAATTCCAAACACCAGTTCAAAAGATAGAAAACCTCACTCGTACGTTTATTGAACGTACCGAACATAACTTCAGAATTTGATTCCGGGCACACCGGGCCTCAGAATCAGGCACCTTTAGAAACTGCAGACTCGTAAAATTCCAAAGTATTTGTAACGCCCCGACCCTAGTTACCCAGAGTCGGTGCATTATTACATAACATTGGCATGATCACAAGAAAGATCAAATCTCGAAAGACCGATTGGTTTAGTAGCCTTGGAAACACTAGATATATTCATAAGTTTTACATTACATCATAAAATGAAAAACTACTACAACAACATAATGTCTCCATAATCCACACTACTATCCCCTCATAATATCCCTGCAGGTCATTCATAATTTACTTCTTCACATCCTGGGGAAAAATAAAACATAGAAAAGGGGTGAGCTCAAATGCCCAGTAAGGATAACAATATAGCGGAAACTTTCATAAATAAGAATAAACATTTAAGGCAATGCATTACTAAAAACAAAAGCCTTTTAAAATTGAACTTCAACATGGTATGGCAAAAGTAAAATGAAATAATGCCATTTACTTATTCACATGGATATTCTACTAATCGAATAATCACATGCAAAAATCAATAACCACTTTCATAATGTTGGAATGCATAATGCCAGACTATCATAACCACATAGCCAAGGCCTCGTGCCAAGACTACAAATAAGATTTTGTCAAGGCCTTGTGCCAAGACACTAGTTTGTCTCATGAGACCTACCGATGCATCGAGGAGCTATAGCGGGCTCCACCCGTCACTTATTAAGTCCAATGCATTCCCATATGAAAAGGTTTAAACATAACATAAACATTCGTATTAAAACTAGCATACGAAATGTCAATACTTTCACAATAAACTATGAATGGTATAAAAATAGCACATCCACAGTCAAACATATCACAAAACCTTCAATACAATATAGAAGTTTTGTATCATAATAAATCAACTTCAAATAATCTTAAAATCCATGAAAGGATGTTGACATAGATGAAATCAAAATTCTTTTTAAAGAAATATCTCCTTTTATTTTGAAATCATTTAAGATCCATATAAAATAAAACATTTTCTTTGAAAATATTCTTATAATCTTGTAAGGAAAGCTTTGAAGATTTTATAACGGCGTAAAATAACCGCACCCGCCGTATAAGTTAAAAAAACATTCTTACCTCAATTCTGTCGAAAAGGTTAAAAAGGACCTTGTTTTGAAAACGACGGAAAGATTCCTTTATAAACCTCTTATAAAAAGTCAAAAAAAGGTATAAATGACTTTAACCCATATTCTTGTAAATAGTAAAAATGTTTTGAAATACATTTTTAAGAAACATGGATGTGGATGATAAAGAGATCCCAGTAGATTATTACATATAAACAACCTCGGATAATGAAGAGATTGTGAAATAACCCTTACCGTGTACTTTTCCTTGGTTGTGGTAGGTTAACCTCCTGTATAATGGTGAAATAATTGTTATTAAATTATAAAAGAATCATATATATTAATATTATATCATATATGATCTTTTAACATTGATTCATTAATAATATCTTAGAATTATCATCGTTTTGGGTGTTAACTTACTCATTTTCTTTTATATGTTTTGTTACATAAGCCATGGTTGTTGTATATTATTCATATCCAGAATGATATACAGTCCTTAAACATCATTTTTAAATCATCAAATGATAATTATACTTGAATGGATACGATGGAGAATGAATCTCATCGCGTTCGTGGAGACGGTAGTCCGTACGTACGCACGAGCGACAATATCATTCTTTTGATATTAAAATAATATATAAATGGATGGTATATCATATATACAGAATCATTAACATGTTATATTTATTATTTACATGAGTTACACATCATTATTATACCCATCCAAATAATATTATATTGAATAACAATTACACCACGACGTGGAGACGGTAAGCCGTACGTACGCACGTATGGTGACATGTTATTCAAAGGGTGGATAGAATACTGAATATGATTGTACCATATTTATAATAACATCACAGTATATGTGTGATACTGGAGTTATTATTTCAGAATGGTAAGAACAAAGGAAGAAGAAGTGGAAGAAGAAATGAACTTAGAAAAGGGTGGTGAAATCATTACCTCTTCTTCGGGTTCTTCCTTTTGATTTGATCAAAAGGGCTCCTTAGGTTGGCTTTCTGATCAAACTAATGCCTCTAGGTTGTATTGAGGGATGTTGGGAGAGTATTTGGGCAGAGTTTGGCCGAACCAAAAGGCTTTGAAGGTGTGAAGAAATGAGAAGGAGGAGTGCCCTTTTATAAGAGGGGTGAGGGGCACCTTTGGAAAAGTTAGAAATATTAATTTATAATAAATTCATATTCGGTTTACAAAGGCTCCAAAGTTGACTATTCAAAGGATGAGGTGTGGATAGGTCGAAAACAACTCATCCAATAGAATTTAGACAGGTTTGGGTACTTATATTAACCTTTTCTTTAAGTATTAACTCTAAGTTAATTAGTTTCACTTTTACAATGTCTCTTTGTATTTTTATATAATATGATTAATAAACTTACTATATACATCCAAGCGACCCCCAAGTGGTCCATTAATGAGGAACCTATCATAATATAAGTCTCTTGGCCGAACCTTAGATTTTTAGGAATTTAATATCAATTAATAATATAATATTTGTTTTAAGAACTCTTTTATGTCAATTTTGACACTATTCAATAGTTGATTTTTGTGAAACTCCTAACAGATTGATTACTTCGAACAAAGTCAATTAAATCAATCCTAATATATCATATTATCATAGAAAATTAGTTTAATTCATTAAAAGTTTCATATTATAATTATTTGGGTATTTATAAGATCAATTATTTTTATTTTTCACTATTTTATTAATTACTGCATCATCATTGTGTCATAAATAAAATAAATTATATAATGTCTAAAAATTATAAATAAAATATCATTATGTAGGAAATCTTTTTAGCTTTCTAATGAATATTTATAATCGAAAATCCAACATGTATAACCCTATGTAAAAATTGTTGTTCTAAAAGATATATGCTTGTGTCATTTTTGTATTCATTTTGACTTAATTAAAATAAAGTGTCATTATCACTTACAAGTGGATCCATGGGGTCCCAAAATAGACCCAAAGATGCCCATGGTCGACCATGTATCAACCAATAGGGTTAAGACACGTTTTAGGGTAATTTAGTATTATTATAATATTATTTGTTTTTAACCCTTATTTACCGGATTTACCCTTTAACCATGGTAAATAAAATATTTACCGCAGTAATTATTCAAAATGTGTAAAAATAAAAGTTACCTATTTACACAATTTGAACATCCTGATTCCAAATATGGAATCCATTTTCCTAAATTCAAAACACAGAAGTGGCAGAAATTAATTTAAAATTAATTCCCGCTGTCAAAACAAAAAGCGTGTTTTTAAGAGATAATAACTATCAAAAGATTGACACTTGTTTATGTTCGGTTTAATTGTAAAATTATGTCCAATGATAAACATTAAATTGAATGGTAAAAATATATTCTAAATATACTTTAAAACCACTCAAATTCATAATTTATCACTATTAATTATTTTGATTAAAAAAGTTGTTTTTAATTAAAATTTAGAAATTTTCACTATTCATCAAAATATGAAAGTTATCCGAAATGTACCAAAATTTCACCCTAGGCTAAATTCGATATTCCGAATCCAAAAATGAAGTCCATTTTCAAATATAAAATATATATAATTTCAAAAAGTAGGTATTACTATTCATAACGGCTAGTTTGATTAGTTATGGTGTGTTAGAACTCGGTGTTGCGTACAACACACGCTATCACATTATTCAAAGAGAAGCGTACCATAGAAGCTTGGGGTGTTACATTCTCCCCTCCTTCAAATAATTGCGTCCTCGCAATTTCTAGGGTATTACTGCATAAAAAGACTCAGGTGGTTCTTCATCATAAGTTCCTCGGGTTCCCACGTTGCCTCTTCCATCTTATGATTCCTCCACAAAACTTTTACCAGACGCGTCGTCCGGTTTCTCAGCACTTGTTCTCTCGTATCAAGAATCTTGATGGGCTCTTCGCAATAGAAAAGATCGGGTTCCAGTTCTAATTCCTCATAGGTGAGTACATGCGTTGGGTCAGGCATGTATTTCCTCAACAGAGATACGTGGAACACATCGTGAACTTTGGAGAGACTTGGCGGCATTGCCAATCGGTAAGCTACAGCCCCAATTCGTTCTAGAATTTCGAAAGGTCCGATGTACCTGGGACTCAATTTACCTTTCTTACCAAAACGTATGACTCCCTTCCACGGAGATACCTTCAGGAAAACATGATCACCGACTTGAAATTCCAAATCATTCCTTCGATTATCGGCATAGCTCTTCTGCCTACTTTGAGCTGATTTAATGTGATTTTGGATTACCTTCACCTTTTCCACCGTTTCCTCCACCAGTTCTGGGCCTACAAGTTTTCTTTCACCAACGTCATCCCAACAGGTTGGTGTACGACATCTCTTTCCGTATAACGCTTCATATGGTGCCATCTGAATACTCGAATGGAAGCTATTGTTATAGGAAAATTCTACCAGAGGTAAATATTGATCCCACATACCCTGAAAATCAAGTGAGAAAGATCTCAACATGTCTTCTAAGGTTTGAATAGTCCGTTCTGATTGTCCGTCTGTCTGAGGGTGGTAAGCAGTGCTCAAATGAAGTTCAGTATCCAGGGATTTCTGAAGACTTTTCCAAAATCTTGAAGTAAAACGGGGATCACGATCAGAAACAATCGATAGGGGAACTCCATGAAGTCTCACAACTTCATTAATGTATAGTCTTGCTAGACGTTCCAGGGGTAGATCTTCTCTTATAGCAAGAAAATGTGCTGACTTGGTAAGACGATCAACAATAACCCATATTGCATCGTTCCTTCTAGGAGTCTTTGGTAGCCCCATGACAAAGTCCATCGTAATATTGTCCCATTTCCACTCCGGTATGGGAAGAGGTTGCATGACTCCTCCAGGCTGTTGCCTTCCAGCTTTCACTTGTTGACAAACCATACACCTTGGCACAAAATCAGCAATCTCCCTCTTCATGTTGTCCCACCAAAAATGTTCCTTCAAATCCCTATACATTTTGGTGCTCCCAGGGTGTATAGAGAAATTGGAACTATGAGCGTCATCCAGCAATTCCCTTTTTAGATCAGGTATATTGGGAACACAAAGTCTCTTCCCGAATTTCAAAATTCCACCTTCATACGCAAAGTCTCTCAATCTCCCATCATTCACAGCTTTAATCTTCTTTTGGAATTCTTCATCATCAGTCTGAGAACTCTTAATCCTTTCTAGTAAAGATGGTTTGGCAACCATTTGAAAAAGCATTGATGTTTCACCTTCCCTGGTTATTCCCATGTCCATCTTCACTAGCTCCATGAAAATTGGATCCCTTTCAATTCTCATATTGTTCAAAACTCCATGGTCTTTTCTACTCAAAGCATCTGCCACCTTGTTTGCCTTCCCTGGGTGGTAGTGTATCGTGCAATCATAATCCTTGAGTAATTCAAGCCATCTCCTTTGCCTCATGTTGAGTTCTTTTTGTGAGAAAATATACTTCAAACTCTTGTGATCAGTATAAATCTCACATTTTTCACCATAGAGGTAGTGCCTCCATATCTTCAAAGCAAAGATCACAGCTGCTAACTCAAGATCATGAGTAGGATAGTTTTGTTCATGAATTTTCAACTGTCGTGATGCATAGGCAATAACTCTATCATTCTGCATAAGGACACAGCCAAGTCCTTTCTTCGATGCATCACTATAAATAACGAACCCATCATTCCCCGATGGTAGAGTCAATATAGGAGCATTGACTAATCTTCTCTTCAGTTCTTCGAAACATTCTTCACACTCTTTTGTCCAAACAAATTTAACCCCTTTACGTGTGAGCTTCGTTAATGGGTTAGCCAATCGGGCAAAATTCTGGACGAAACGTCGATAATAACCTGCCAAGCCAATAAAACTACGTACTTCAGTTATACTCGTAGGTGCTGGCCATTCTTGGATTGCCTTGGTCTTAGAAGGATCAACAGAGATTCCATCTTTAGAGACAATATGGCCAAGAAAAGAAATCTCCTGAAGCCAGAATTCACACTTGCTAAACTTTCCATATAATTCATGCCTCCTCAGAGTCTTCAAGATAATGCGCAAGTGATTTTCATGATCTTCGTAGGTTTTGGAGTATACCAAGATATCATCAATAAATACCACCACAAATTCATCGAGATACTCCTTGAAAACTCTATTCATCAGATCCATGAATACAGAGGGTGCATTAGTCAATCCAAACGGCATTACAGTAAACTCGTAATGCCCGTACCTGGTTCGAAATGCTGTCTTCGGAATGTCTTCCTTCTTTACACACAACTGATGGTATCCAGATCGAAGGTCAATCTTTGAAAAGTATTGAGCTCCATGCAGTTGGTCAAATAAATCATCAATACGAGGTAGGGGATACTTGTTCTTTATCGTTATAGCATTGATCTCCCTGTAATCGATACATAACCTCATAGATCCATCTTTCTTTTTAACAAAAAGAACAGGGGCTCCCCATGGAGAAACACTAGGGCGAATAAATCCCTTATTACTCAATTCCTCTAGTTGTTTCTTTAGTTCGACTAGCTCTACAGTGGCCATTCTATAAGGGGTCTTCGATATAGGCCTTGATCCAGGAATCAAATCAATAGAAAACTCAACTTCTCGTTCTGGAGGATGTCCAGGTAAATCTTCTGGAAATACATCTACAAATTCTTTCACAACAGGTACATCCTCTATTTGAACATTCCTTTCCTCACCGATAGTTACTTCATTCTCTTCCTCCCCAATAATTGAATTAAGTTGAGCTACTGGGGGTGGGTCTAAATAAGAATTAGGTGGTGACGATTCTGCTCTAAAAATAAGGTGCTCCTTATCATTATCATCATGAATCGTAACCTCTTTCTTCTTACAATAAATCTTCGCATCATAGTCCGAAAGCCAGTCCATACCGAGGATTATATCAAACTCAATCATAGGTATGACGATGAAATCAGCAGATAAAGAAAATTTATGTGCTCTAATGGGGACTGATTCACAAAACTTTGTTGCAACGATACTTCCCTTAGGAGTTTTAACTGACAACTCCCTTATTAAATCAAATTGGAAATATCTAATTTTCTTAGCAAACTGGGAAGATATGAAACAATGCGATGATCCAGAATCAAATAATGCATTTGCTAAACTTGAGGAAACCATTAAATTACCTGCCACCACGTCTTTCGGAGTTTCTACCTCAGCAGTAGTGATAGCATAAGCCTGGCCTTGATCCCTTGGCCTTTTCTGAGGTAAGTTCTCCTGACGCTTAGGACATGCATTTGCATAATGCCCCATCTCCCTGCAATTGTAGCACTGAACATTGGTAGCTTCCTTCTTCCCCTTGCAATCATGAGCTTGGTGGCCTTTTTCACCACACTTGTAACAGACTCCCATTCCCTTCAGGCAAGCACCGGGGTGTTTCTTCCCGCACTTACCACAAGATGGATATTCAACCTTTCCCTTCTTCCCCTTATTTCCACTCCCAGATTGATCAGCAGGTCTCTTCTTCTCTTGCTTTTCTTTAAAGTCATAAGACTTAGAGAATTCCTTTTCGGTCTTGATAGCACATGAGACAGTGTCTTCGTACGATGAAAAGGATTGTGAGACTAATGCTCGACGGAGAAATGGTTTTAACCCATCAAAGAAACGATCAATCTTACTTCTTGGGTTGCGAATATAATCACCAGCGTACCTCGCTAACCTTGTAAAGTTAGCCTCATACTTTGTGACATTATCATCCTCCTTTTGTCTCAGACTCAGAAATTGCCTTTCCATATCTGCTCGATGGTCGCGAGGAAAGTATTTTTCTAAAAACAGATCTTTGAACTCCCTTCATTCCATGTTTGATACTTCATCATCTTCCTTCATGTTTTGAATCAATGACCACCATTGATCAGCATCTCCAGTGAGGCGGTAAACTGCCATGGTAACTTTTTCCCTTTCACTACTCCACAAAGCCTGAAATATTTTCTCTAGGGAAAATATCCATTGCTCAGCTACTAAGGGATTTTTACTCCCATTGAACATTGGTGGTTGTTGTCTCATGAATCGATCTAACATTGATCCTCCACGCTGCGGATCAGGGTGCTCCATACGGGTAAGGTTATTATTCATAACCTGAGTAAGTTGTCCCAGTATGGTGATTAGTTGATCAGCACCAGTTGCATCACCAGCCCCACTATAATTATCTTGAGCAGGAGGGCAATCCCTACATGGAGTGCGCGCATTGATACGGTTTCCATTTCTTCCACTAGGCGCCATTTCTAAACAATGGCATAAACTAGATCAGTTTATGAATCAAAATACATAATCCCATACTTATAAAACACTTAACATAAATTGAACTATTTATGGATATAATCCATAATCATAAAAATGTTTTTCTTTGAGGAAGTATATACTCATAAACCCTTCATAATGATTTGTAAAGATAATGAGAGTTATCCTAAGCATATCCCCCGGGAGTGTCGTAACCAAGAGTGCAGCAAGGCCCGTTGTCGTGCACCAGTTCCCGTTCGAGTCTAGCTCAAAGCGGTGTTTTCGGGTTTTACCCCTAGGTACATCTGTGCCAGAGCCGCCTCTACCTGCTCGTATCCAGACAGGGATGTATTGCTCGGAAAACTCACAAAATCTCTACAATACCAAAATTCTAGGAAGTTCTTCTATACTAATCCTCAAAGTTCATCTTAGGTCTACGTGCTCTAATCAGAGTTTATCTAAATCTAGCTTCCAAGGTTTGTACTAAACTTCCTCTGATACCAACTGTAACGCCCCGACCCCAGTTACCCAGAGTCGGTGCATTATTACATAACATTGGCATGATCACAAGAAAGATCAAATCTCGAAAGACCGATTGGTTTAGTAGCCTTGGAAACACTAGATATATTCATAAGTTTTACATTACATCATAAAATGAAAAACTACTACAACAACATAATGTCTCCATAATCCACACTACTATCCCCTCATAATATCCCTGCAGGTCATTCATAATTTACTTCTTCACATCCTGGGGAAAAATAAAACATAGAAAAGGGGTGAGCTCAAATGCCCAGTAAGGATAACAATATAGCGGAAACTTTCATAAATAAGAATAAACATTTAAGGCAATGCATTACTAAAAACAAAAGCCTTTTAAAATTGAACTTCAACATGGTATGGCAAAAGTAAAATGAAATAATGCCATTTACTTATTCACATGGATATTCTACTAATCGAATAATCACATGCAAAAATCAATAACCACTTTCATAATGTTGGAATGCATAATGCCAGACTATCATAACCACATAGCCAAGGCCTCGTGCCAAGACTACAAATAAGATTTTGTCAAGGACTTGTGCCAAGACACTAGTTTGTCTCATGAGACCTACCGATGCATCGAGGAGCTATAGCGGGCTCCACCCGTCACTTATTAAGTCCAATGCATTCCCATATGAAAAGGTTTAAACATAACATAAACATTCGTATTAAAACTAGCATACGAAATGTCAATACTTTCACAATAAACTATGAATGGTATAAAAATAGCACATCCACAGTCAAACATATCACAAAACCTTCAATACAATATAGAAGTTTTGTATCATAATAAATCAACTTCAAATAATCTTAAAATCCATCAAAGGATGTTGACATAGATGAAATCAAAATTCTTTTTAAAGAAATATCTCCTTTTATTTTGAAATCATTTAAGATCCATATAAAATAAAACATTTTCTTTGAAAATATTCTTATAAGCTTGTAAGGAAAGCTTTGAAGATTTTATAACGGCGTAAAATAACCGCACCCGCCGTATAAGTTAAAAAAAACATTCTTACCTCAATTCTGTCGAAAAGGTTAAAAAGGACCTTGTTTTGAAAACGACGGAAAGATTCCTTTATAAACCTCTTATAAAAAGTCAAAAAAAGGTATAAATGACTTTAACCCATATTCTTGTAAATAGTAAAAATGTTTTGAAATACATTTTTAAGAAACATGGATGTGGATGATAAAGAGATCCCAGTAGATTATTACATATAAACAACCTCGGATAATGAAGAGATTGTGAAATAACCCTTACCTTGTACTTTTCCTTGGTTGTGGTAGGTTAACCTCCTGTATAATGGTGAAATAATTGTTATTAAATTATACAAGAATCATATATATTAATATTATATCATATATGATCTTTTAACATTGATTCATTAATAATATCTTAGAATTATCATCGTTTCGGGTGTTAACTTACTCATTTTCTTTTATATGTTTTGTTACATAAGCCATGGTTGTTGTATCTTATTCATATCCAGAATGATATACAGTCCTTAAACATCATTTTTAAATCATCAAATGATAATTATACTTGAATGGATACGATGGAGAATGAATCTCATCGCGTTCGTGGAGACGGTAGTCCGTACGTACGCACGAGCGACAATATCATTCTTTTGATATTAAAATAATATATAAATGGATGGTATATCATATATACAGAATCATTAACATGTTATATTTATTATTTACATGAGTTACACATCATTATTATACCCATCCAAATAATATTATATTGAATAACAATTACACCACGACGTGGAGACGGTAAGCCGTACGTACGCACGTATGGTGACATGTTATTCAAAGGGTGGATAGAATACTGAATATGATTGTACCATATTTATAATAACATCACAGTATATGTGAGATACTGGAGTTATTATTTCAGAATGGTAAGAACAAAGGAAGAAGAAGTGGAAGAAGAAATGAACTTAGAAAAGGGTGGTGAAATCATTACCTCTTCTTCGGGTTCTTCCTTTTGATTTGATCAAAAGGGCTCCTTAGGTTGGCTTTCTGATCAAACTAAGGCCTCTAGGTTGTATTGAGGGATGTTGGGAGAGTATTTGGGCAGAGTTTGGCCGAACCAAAAGGCTTTTAAGGTGTGAAGAAATGAGAAGGAGGAGTGCCCTTTTATAAGAGGGGTGAGGGGCACCTTTGGAAAAGTTAGAAATATTAATTTATAATAAATTCATATTCGGTTTACAAAGGCTCCAAAGTTGACTATTCAAAGGATGAGGTGTGGATAGGTCGAAAACAACTCATCCAATAGAATTTAGACAGGTTTGGGTACTTATATTAACCTTTTCTTTAAGTATTAACTCTAAGTTAATTAGTTTCACTTTTACAATGTCTCTTTGTATTTTTATATAATATGATTAATAAACTTACTATATACATCCAAGCGACCCCCAAGTGGTCCATTAATGAGGAACCTATCATAATATAAGTCTCTTGGCCGAACCTTAGATTTTTAGGAATTTAATATCAATTAATAATATAATATTTGTTTTAAGAACTCTTTTATGTCAATTTTGACACTATTCAATAGTTGATTTTTGTGAAACTCCTAACAGATTGATTACTTCGAACAAAGTCAATTAAATCAATCCTAATATATCATATTATCATAGAAAATTAGTTTAATTCATTAAAAGTTTCATATTATAATTATTTGGGTATTTATAAGATCAATTATTTTTATTTTTCACTATTTTAGTAATTACTGCATCATCATTGTGTCATAAATAAAATAAATTATATAATGTCTAAAAATTATAAATAAAATATCATTATTTAGGAAATCTTTTTAGATTTCTAATGAATATTTATAATCGAAAATCCAACATGTATAACCCTATGTAAAAATTGTTGTTCTAAAAGATATATGCTTGTGTCATTTTTGTATTCATTTTGACTTAATTAAAATAAAGTGTCATTATCACTTACAAGTGGATCCATGGGGTCCCAAAATAGACCCAAAGATTCCCATGGTCGACCATGTATCAACCAATAGGGTTAAGACACGTTTTAGGGTAATTTAGTATTATTATAATATTATTTTTTTTTAACCCTTATTTACCGGATTTACCCTTTAACCATGGTAAATAAAATATTTACCGCAGTAATTATTCAAAATGTGTAAAAATAAAAGTTACCTATTTACACAATTTGAACATCCTGATTCCAAATATGGAATCCATTTTCCCAAATTCAAAACACAGAAGTGGCAGAAATTAATTTAAAATTAATTCCCGCTGTCAAAACAAAAAGCGTGTTTTTAAGAGATAATAACTATCAAAAGATTGACACTTGTTTATGTTCGGTTTAATTGTAAAATTATGTACAATGATAAACATTAAATTGAATGGTAAAAATATATTCTAAATATACTTTAAAACCACTCAAATTCATAATTTATCACTATTAATTATTTTGATTAAAAAAGTTGTTTTTAATTAAAATTTAGAAATTTTCACTATTCATCAAAATATGAAAGTTATCCGAAATGTACCAAAATTTCACCCTAGGCTAAATTCGATATTCCGAATCCAAAAATGAAGTCCATTTTCAAATATAAAATATATATAATTTCAAAAAGTAGGTATTACTATTCATAACGGCTAGTTTGATTAGTTATGGTGTGTTAGAACTCGGTGTTGCGTACAACACACGCTATCACATTATTCAAAGAGAAGCGTACCATAGAAGCTTGGGGTGTTACAGTATTTATGAAAAAAAATTCCTTGAAATTTTTGAGTCTTTACATTACCCCCACCTTAGGTATTTAAATCCCTATAAATCTACAAATCACATTAGATAAACAAATGGGGGTACTAAGCACGCATCTGAGCCTCCCACTCCCATGTGCTCTCCTATAGGTTCCCGTGCTGCAAGTGAATGCGCACCAGAGGAATCAACCATCCATGCAGGACCTGCTCCTGTTGATCCTCGATCTCTACCAGGACCTCTGTGAATGTTTCCCCATAATCGATATCCAGCTCCCCGTGTTCGATGATGTGGGATGGGTCATGCACGTATCTTCTAAGATGAGATACGTGGAAGACGTCATCCACCCGATGCATCTGAGGTGGAAGGGCCAGGCGGTAATCCACCTCGCCTACTCTGCTGAGGACCTGGAAAGGTCTGATGAATCGTGGAGATAACTTGTCGCCTCGGCCAAATCTTTGTATACCATGTCGAGGAGAGACCCGTATGAAGACGTGGTCACCATCCTCGAACTCCAGTGGGCTCTGTTTCCTATCAGCATAGTACTTTTGTCTGCTCTGTGCAGTCTTGATCCACTCTTGGATGATCTTCACCTTCTCCGTCATAGCCTGCACCATCTCTGGTCCTACAAGTTCTGACTCCCCTGGGTCAGTCCAGCACAGAGGTGATCTGCAAGGTCGGTCGTACAGTTCCTCGTAAGGTGCCATCCCGATGGTGGAGTGGTAGCTGTTGTTGTACACAAACTCCATCAAGGGTAAGTGATCCTCCCAGCTGCGACCAATGTCAAGGACACATACATGGTGCATATCCTCGAGAGCCTGAATGATCCTCTCAGTCTGACCATCCGTCTGAGGATGGAAGGTGGTGCTCAAGCAAAGCTACGTGCCAAAATCCTCATGTAACTCCTTCCATAACCGGGAAGTGAAACGATCATCTCGATTGAAGATGATAGTCGATGGCACACCATGATGTCATACAATCTCTTGAACGTAGAGGAGTCACAATCTCTCTACTGAGTCATGCTCTCTAATCAGTAGGAAGTGGGTCGACTTGGTGAGTCGGTCGACAATCACCCAGATAGAGTCATGACTCCTAGAT
The DNA here is from genome assembly GCA_963277665.1 of Viscum album. Taxonomy (NCBI): domain Eukaryota; kingdom Viridiplantae; phylum Streptophyta; class Magnoliopsida; order Santalales; family Viscaceae; genus Viscum; species Viscum album. The sequence continues at coordinate 1,696,235,056 of OY728138.1, read as the reverse complement.
GTTCGTGGAAGCCTCATCATGAAATCCATGGATATCCCGTCCCTCTTCCACTCTGGGACCTCTAAGGGTTGTACCAAGCCTTCTAGTACCTGGTTCTCCACCTTCACCTGCTGACAAGTGAGGCACCGTGATACAAACTCTGCTACCTCCTTCTTCATACCTAGCCACCAGTGCTATCGTCTGAGGTCCTGATACATCTTATCCACTCCTGGATTTACCGCTAGTGGGGAAGTGTGAAACTCCCTCATCACTTCCTCCTATAATTCAACTGGTACCATGGTACGTCCTCCGAAGAGGATGACGTGCTCCCCACCTTCAGAAACTCATCAGGTGTCTTCCCTGAGGATATATGAGCACGTCATGTCTTATAGTCAATGTCCCCATGCATCGCCTCTCTGACTCTCTAAAGAAGTGGATGAGTGACTATGAGGGACTGAAGAAATTCTGCTCCATCTCTATCCACAAAGGATATATGCAATGCAGCTAGCTGCTCTGTCACCTCTCCTAACAACTGAATGCCCAATCTCCTGCTGAGAGCATCTGCTACCATGTTCCCCATTCCAGGAGTATAGAGTATCTTGAAGTCAAAGTCCTAGAGGAACTCGATCCATCATCACTATCTTAGTTTTAGGTCCTTCTGCGAGAAGATGTACCAGAGACTCTGGTGATCATAGTAAACTGTAATGTGCTTTCCCATCAGATAGTGCTGCCACATCTTCAAGGCGAAGACCACTGCTGCTAACTCTAGGTCATGGGTAGAATTGTTCTGCTCGTGCTATCTCAACTGTCATGAACCATATGCAATCATTTCTCACTCCTACATCAGGACACACCTGAGTCCGATCCCTGATGCGTCGCAGTAAACTACGTACTCAATCTCCTCCTCTGGTAGCCTCAAGATGGGAACACTAGTCAATCTCTACCTGAGCTCCTGAAAGCTCTACCGGAATCACTCTGACCACACAAAGGGTTTCCCATTCTTCGTCAATGCTGAAAGTGGTGCTGCAACTCTGGAGAAGTCTGTCACAAATCTTCGATATTACCCATCCAGACCTAGAAAACTTTGAACCTCCGTCACACTCCTGGGTGGATCCCAAGCAAGTACTTCCTTGATCTTCAGTGGGTCCACTGCAACTCCAGCCTCTGAGATGATGTGTCCCAATAAGTGAACCTCTCGAATCCAGAACTGGCACTTTGAGAGCTTACCATAAATCTAGTGCTCTCGGAGTGTGTCCAGTACTACCCGCAAATGGTAGGTGTGCTCCTCCTCAGTAGTCGAGTAAATCAGTATGTCGTTGATGAATACTACAACAAATCGATCGAGGTAAGGTTGGAAGACCATGTTCATGAGACTCATGAACACTACTGGAGTGTTGGTTATGCCAAAGGGCATAACCAAGAACTCATAGTGGCCATACCGACACCTGAAGGCCGTCTTGTGCACATCCTTGTCTCAAACTTTGAGCTAATGATAGCCTGACCTAAGGTCTATCTTCGAGAACCATCGTAATCCCTTGAGCTAATCAAAGAGGTCATCAATCCTCAGGAGTGGATACTTGTTCTTCATGGTCACCTGATTCAGGCGATGGTAGTCTACACACAATCGCAAGCTCCCATCTGCCTTCTTGGCGAACAAAATTGGAGATGCCCAAGGTGAAACACTGGGTCCGATAAATCTCTTTCCCTGCAAGTCCTCCAGTTGTACCCACAGCTTACGAATCTCGGCAGGAGCCATCCGATATGCTGGAGTAGATATCAGTGTTGTCATGGGGCACAAGTCAAAATAGAAGTCTACCTCTCTGCGATGAGTTATTCCTGGAACATCGTTAGGAGAAACATCCGCATACTAATCCGCCACAATAGGAAAATTCGGACTTCGCACATCAAACGCTCTGAGGATGAGACTAGCCAACTGATGTGTGATCGGGTTCCCCCTCCTCTACATAAGTCCATCATGTACTGCAAAGGCTCCCTTCTCGTCGGTGAAGGAGAACCCGGTCCCACCTGTGTGGATACACCGCACTTTGCGCCTAATACAGTCAATCTAAGCATGAACCGTGGATAACAAGTCCATACCCAAGATGACATTGTAAGACCTCGATGCCGCTATAAGAAGATCACAGTCAAAGTTCTAGCCTCCTAGAGTAAGCTCACACTGCCATCACCAGTGCGTAATCGTCGAGTCTTCTCCCGTAGGAGTCTCTAGCCGTAAGGATCGAGCCAACGGCTCTGTCAGAATCTCAGAGCTCTGAACAAGGGAAGCAGAAATAAAAGAATGACTCACACCTGTGTCTATAAGTATTGCAGCAATGGTGGAGTAGACATAGATAGTACCTCAAATCATTTTAGGTGCGATGTATTTGTAGGCCTCGACTGCCTAGAGCTAAGCCTGCCTCTGTCTACCAACTCCCTGTGGTCGGGATGGACCTCCTGGTGCTGGTGGTGGTAGAGCCTCGAAACGCCATCCACCACCCACTGCTCGGCCAACTCCTCTACCATGTATGCCTGCTCCCGGAGGACCACCGTGGTCAAACCTATGTCTCTTACTGGGAGGTCCCTCTACTTTCTGTTGCTCTTCTACATGGCGGGTCAGGTAGTCATGAGCCATGTGGTCATGCCCGCCGCATGCATAGCACTGCCTACTCCTCGTAAGGTTGGCTCTGTTTCGTGTGCCCCGCACAACCGAACCTATATCCTGAGGTCACCCACCTGATGTCCTAGTCCACTTGGACCTCTACGTCAACGGTCTACTGCCGGTTGCAGAAGACTCCGCTACGTATCATCATGCAGTGGGTCTCGCCGCTGGTGACTGCTCAGTGAGAAAACTCTCCACTAGAAGGGCTCGCTCCAGAACCCCTGCCTACATCGAGATGCTGAGGGGAATCGTGGAATCCCTGATCTCATGCCTGAGTCCCTGCTCGAAGGTTTGGACCCTAAATAATGGGTATCGTACCATATGCATGGAGTAGCGTGAGAGTTCGGTGAACCTCGCTGAGTACTGAGCTACTGTCATGCTGCCCTACTGTAGATGTAGTAACTCCAGAATCCGCAATGCATGAAGGGTGGCTGGAAAAAACTCTGAGTGGTAGAGACTCTCAAAGTCTATCCAGAGTAATGATGCCTCATCATGCACCTGGAGCATCAGGATCCACCATCTGCCTGTTGTCGCATGCAGGAGACTCGCAGCAAGGATCACTATGAGGTCGGCTAGTGTCCCTACCGATCTGAAAACTCTCACGACAGCCTCCAACCAATCCTCAGCTGCATGTGGGTCCATCTATTCCTAGAACCTGGGCGTCCTCTGGTGCTGTAACTCTTGTAATGTAATCAGGCGGCGTGCACTCTCTACTGCTGGAGCTGGTGGTATCTGTGGCCCAGCGGGTAGTGGTACTGATGGTGCCTCTACTGTGATGGGGCCCTACACCGAGGCCTCGTCGCTCGGTGGGCTACCATCTCGTACGTAACTTAGAACCCTAGTTGGCTGCCTTCATGGGTCCATCCTGAAAAGAAACAGGTGTTCCATGGTCAAACAGTATACCTGGTGAGCAGACATAAAGTAATCACAAAGAAAACTTTTCAAAGGAAGCACACATGCAATCAGTTTTTTCGTGCACTGAGTTGGAAATCAGGGGTCAGGGTCATGGTGTATGGATACGTCGGCTTCCGCACCAACACTGGACTCCTTGGACTGAAAACCATACTCAATACTCTTGAAACTATTACTTCATAGAAAAGAATCAGATTCTAAGTTCTGCGGTAGAACTGACTCCTCTGATACCAATTTGTCACGACCTGTCCTTGGGGCCCGTGTTGTGACTACCCCAAGCCCGCCTTCCATAGGCCTGGGGCTGGCGACTGCACTAAAGGCGTAAATACCTAAGCTGGGAAGGTGTTTCCTTTATAGTAGTAACACACACACAAACAGAGTAAGCTGGAAGCAAATCACTAGGTGAAAACTGTATACAAAAAGTAATGCTGAAAGTAAAAGGGGCTGGAAATACAAGCTCAATAGTAAATTACAGGTACAATGGAAAACAAGTACAACTGAAAAAGGGACAACAGCTGAAAAGGGAAGCTCCTAGAACATTTGATGGGTATCCTCCCTGAAGGGTAGGTACAGATGTCCACCTCAGCACTCCACGTCTATCAGTCTACTCCGTGTACCGTCTATCCTTGTGGTCCACCTCCGGGTACCGTCCGGTCCGGGCTCGCTCTCGGCCTCCATCAATGTTGTCTGTCATATGCATCCAACACAACGAGGTGCGGGCATAGCATGTGCAGGGGTTAGTATAACGATACTCAGTAGGGACCCCGAGACCCTCGAAGGTATCCCAGAATCCATGTAGGATAAACCACATAAGGAAATATACAATCACGAAGTATCCACAACCCTACTTAGGTATATGCCCATACATATACCTAAGTTATCAATCTAAGTTCGGCTCCAACTCTCGAGCTCAAGCACAACCCAGTCCACACAGGAAGTAAAGTCAATCACATTGATGATAATGATTGAAATTCAAGACTCGGCTCACACAGGTATACATCTTTCGTATAGCGATAGAGATGATCAGATGTAGTCACTGATTCATCTAAGCTATCGGACCCACACAGGATACAAGTACAGAGGTCAAACTGTCAGACCCACACAGGATACAAGAACAGTAGTCATCACTGTCGAACCCACGGAGGATCCCAGTATAGTAGTTGTCGTTTTCAAACCCATGTAGGATCCCAGTATAGCAGTCATTGTCGTCGAACCAACAGAGGATTCCAGTATGGTAGATGTCGCAGTTGCAGCCACCTCTCGGGTTCCTGCACACATCAAGCTCGATTCTGAGAGGGTCCACTCCTCGAGCAAAGGGTTTGATACATCAACTATCATTAAGTCTATATTTTATGTATCTCTAAGTTACGTCTCATCAAAATAACCCCAACGCGACAGACCGCGCGTCAATCGAACGCCCGGTCTAAGAGTTATCGGCTTTTCCGTTCCAGGGGCCCAATTGGATTTACGCTTGTTCCAAACCCAGCCACTTTCCAAAGTTGTCCAAAACTCACTTATAGTATCACAAAAGGACTGCCTCATCGAAAGGGTCCCAGTTCCATAGACAACGCGTCGATCGGACGTGCAGTCTAAAAGTTATTCGTGTTTAAGAAAAACGGGCCCAGCCCGTCAAGCCCAGTGGGCTGGCGGGTCATCCTGGCCCGGTTTGGCGGGTCTGACCTGGCAGGGGGTTGGCCCAGCCTGGTGGAGCGCGGCACACCCAGGGACCTGGCCCGGCAGGTCTGACCTGGCTAGGGAGTCGGCCCGGCCTTGTGGGGTGCAGCCCACCCACGGACCCAGCCCGCGGTTGCGGGCCGGTTTAGCTCGCTCGGCGGTGCAGCCTTTCCCAACTACCCAGCCGACCAAAGCCAGCCGGTATTTCTGGATCGAGCGGCCCGTATTTTTGGGCCGTAGTACTCTGCATCATGGCACTAAGGGGGCGTCGTGATTCCTCCAGCCCGGCCGGCAGGCGGCCGGCCCGTTCTCCCGCCGAAACAGCCCGCGGAAGCGGGCCATGATTCTCCAGCCCTTTCGTCTTTAGCCGGCCGGTTCTTCCAACAAGCGGCTAATGGATGTGGACTGCACCTCCTCTGCACGGCACCTGCGGGTGCCGCGGTTCACCAGCCCAGCCGGCTATAGCCAGCCGGTTCTTTAGCCTGAGCAGCCCACGGTTGCAGGCCACGGTTTTCCTCTACACGGTCGGTGTGTGGCCACAGCCTCTGGTCGTCTCTGCCTCCGGTCTCTGTTACCTCTGGTCGCTGCCATCAAAATAATAATAATCAAAAACCATCAGAGGGTCATCGGGCCGTGTTCGTTCGGCCCACTCCCTCTGCGTTAGGCGATATCAAATGGCCGAATACATTTCAAGATAATCAACGAAGAACGAGGAACAATTTTATTCAATCAAAATTGATCATAACACCCTGCCTCGATTAGAAGTTCGTTTGTTGTTGACAGCATCGATTCGTTGACGTCGGGGTGCGTCCTAGGAGGAAGAGGAAGAAAGATGGTGTTCCTCATGAGTGTTTCCTCACATCCTTGCCCTGGTTGAAGAAGGTAGGAGAATTTTCTTCACGTCCTTCGAGTCATGGAGCATTCTTCGCGTTCTTCATTGAGAGAGTATGTCGTTCTTCGTGGGAAGAACTCTCCCTTTCCAATTCTCCCAAAGCTCTCCCAACACAACAAGTGCCAACCCAAAATAATAGCTTAGGCTATTATTTTATCCTCACATGATTTTCAAATTAATTCAAAAATTAGAGGATCCAAAATTAATTGTTCATTAATTGAAAGTGTGTTGGCACATTCATGATAGGAGGGTGGAATGTGGAGAGTTTAAAAATAAAAGAGGAGAGGTGGTAAGTTTAGGAGTTAAGGGGGGTTTCAAGGAGTTCAAGGGAAGGTGAATAGTTGATGTTCGTGTGGGATCTACACACATTATCCTCCCACGGGAGGTTATGTGGGGGTGGGCCCCACCATCAACCTCCCTTTGGAGATAATAACCACCAACTAAATAAATTGTGTAACACAACGATTTATTTAAATTATTATGAATCCCAAAAATATAACTTCTACTCCTGACAAAACGAAACTACGGTAAAGGTCTCCTTAAGCGAAAATCGGCATTTCGAGTTCATCGGTGTCCTCAGATTTCATTTTTGAGCACCGGTTCAAAATATAGAAAATCTCGCTCGTACGTTTACTGAACGTACCAAACAATACTTCAGAATTTGATTTTGGGCACACCGGGCCTCGAAATCAGGCGCTGTCAGAAAATACGGACTCGTAAAATTCCAAATAATTTAAGAAAAAAAATTCCTTGAAATTTCCTGGTCTTTACAGATAGTTTCAGGAAGGGGTTCAGAATCATATATTATATTTATAAGGGAGTCCAAGAATAATAAATAATATTCTTAATGAGAGGAGAGGTCCTATGACCATCCTATTTGATAAAATATATTGATCATAGTCACCTTGATGATGAGAGGAGTCCTTCCACTATAAAGTGGGAATATATAATTGGATAACAACATTTCAAGTATCAAGAAATGTCTTAGTGAGAAGCATGGGAACCATGAAGTGGTAAAATTGATATGAAACTCTTCTCATTAAATAATGAAACCTATTAATTGATTGATTATATGGTTCATGTAGAATTATTATATATATGTGTGTGTGTGTGTGTGTTCTAGTAAAGTTCCTCCAACAACTCCAAATTGGCTTGGAGGTATGTTGGATTCCCCTGATGCAATTAATTCTCCCAGATGTCTGCTTGCGGAGATCCCACACACTTATACCAAGAAAAAAGTTGTTTATTCCTCCATGGATTAGAGGAACCATCCCCCTTTCCCAGATAGAGTTTTTAAATCATACGGTGATGAAAACACTTTCCCATTTTTATGAATAATAAGGGATCATCTCTGTAATATCCTGGGATTTTATGATATATTTCTCTTTAAATAAATTTATTTGGGAGCTTGCCTTGAACACAAAAACAAGTTTAAATGAACCAAAATACCTATTAAATTATTATTATAATACAATTACATTATTTTTTTAATTCATCATATAAATATTTTATTTGGTTGAAATTTTGGGATTTTTCTAAAAAGGTTGATTTTTTAGTGAATAGTGAAAATACCAATTTTTATAAAATTATCATTTCTTTTTGTATAATAAAGTATTTTAAAAGGTATCATTATGATTTATGTTTGGTATTATATTCATATAATAACCATTTTATTTAAATTTTTATAATCATTTTATATAATTTAAGTATCAGTCTATTTTTAGGCTTGAAAATGAATTTTTCTGAAAAAAAAACTATTATTTGCCGCATTTTGTGGGTTTATTTTTAAATTAAATTATGAAACTTATAGGAATTTAATTTGATAAAATGATTAAATATTTTTAATTTGGAGGCTCAAATTTGTTAAATATTTCCCTTTTAGTTTTTATCATTATGAATGGTAATAGTGGTAAAATTTATCACCTCAGCAAAGGGTAAAACAGGTAATTAAGGTTAAAACTTAACATGAAACGGAATTAAAATTTATATAACACTTTTAATTATGATATTTTATTAATTTATTTTATCCATTTATATCCAATTTTATAAAATATAGTCACTTGTTACCATTTCTTTGATATTGAATTTTATATTACATTAAAAAAGCAATAAAAACAAAATGCCACGCTCTTGACTTTAATATTTCTAATATTTTCCAATAAAGATAAAAATATTTCATGTTCGGTTTTAAATGTTAATTTTAATTAAAAATTAATTTTTTTATCATGGTAATTTATTTTTAACTTTTATTGATTTAATAATTACCTTAATTGCTTACAAAACACTGATAAAACATTTATTGAATTAATAGAAAAATAAATAAAATCATTTAAAATTATTAAATGTAATATAAATTGGATTAATTATAGTGTTCCATGAATTTTGGAGATACAAATGATCTTTTGGGTATGTTTAAAAGTATTATATTTGAATTACATTTTTTTTTTATGTATTTAAAGTCAAATTAAATGAGTAGTGTAAAAAATGACATTAATTATATTTTATAATAAATACTATTTTATTAAATGATTTAAAAATAATAAAAATACTATAATTTTCCAAGATAATTATATATAGTTTAAAACATCTACCATGATCTATTTATGGGTTCTTTATCCTTTATGGTAACATTATTAATCCATAAAGGGTGGAAAACTTTAATATTGTTGTAGTTGTCCAACGGGTTAACTGAGGTTAAAACTAAATGATATGGGTGAAATCAAAACCAAAACATGACCATATTTTATTTTATGAGATATTTTAGATTTATCCTCATCTTAGATTTTATTTATATCATTTTGGAGCAATTTTGACCTTAAAAAAATATTTACATTAATATAATACTTTAAGATATCCCAAGAATTCTCCACCCCTCACTTATAATAGGACACCCCTTATCTATATTATTTACACCATATTGAGATACCTAGCTCAAAAAAACTCTAAAAATCTTTTTTCAACATTCTTATACATGTTCTAGAGGTTCTGGTCTTCACAAAAGTCCAACACTAAGTCCCTTGAGAGGAGATATAAATGAAGTATACCAAAGAAGTGGTAATATTATTTACCTAATATTTCAAGTTTATTTCTTATTATATTTACTCTAAATCTATTATACCCATCATAAAATAATGTATAAATTATAATAAATATAATAATGTGTTATTAATATTATGTGAAAACCATATTCAATCTATTTTGCATCTTATGAAAAGTAAAAAACAAAGCTTGTGCATTTGTACCACTTATCGTCTCCATATAGTGGTGTAATTTTTTTTTCATCACCACATTACTTAGATGGTTATAAATATTAAACTAAGTAAAATATATGATATTTTTTAAATTATTATTTTTATGAAATTATAATATCATATATACCTTCTTACCTTCTTATCTATTAGAAAAATAATAACGTCACTCGTGCGTATGTGTGGACTAGCACCTCTATAAAGCGATGTGATCCGTTTTTCATTTCCAAATTATATGAATGGTAATAAGAATTGATTTAATGAATATATAAGATAATATGATATAAAAATTACCCTATAAAGGTGATTTATTATTTTCCATTATTTCGTTCCATCCATCAAAAAAATGAAAGCAACGTTCATGCGTATGTACAGCTACCGTCTCCATGAACAATGTAATTCATTTTTTCTATCTCTATATTATATGAATGATTATAAATATATATATATTGAATATATATGATATTTATATTTTGAATAAAATTATTTATATGATGGAACATTGAGAAAAATACTTGTACCAAGACTAATGAATCAAAACATACATGAAAATAAAATCAGTTAACAACAAAATTAATGATAATAATAAAAGATTATTAAAAAAAGGGTTATAAAATGTTTTAAATGGTTTATATTTGATATTATAGATATGAAAACTGTTTTGGTATATATGTATTATAAATTTAAATTTATTCTATAGGAGGTTAGAGAACTTATGAGGAAAGTCAAACTTGAGGTAAGGGATTTCATCTCGATTTCCCCTCTATTGAAACATATTTGGTTTTATACACCTATTTATTTTTATTTGGTGCATATACTACCCTTTTATATATTTAGCCTGAATATAAATTTCTTAATGATGATTAAATATTCAATTCATGATTACTATTTAAAGGATATTCAATATTTTCTTGCATTATTTCCTCTCTTTATCACTGGAATCAATAAAAGAAATTTTTAAAATAAATACCGATATTATTTATATTTTGATCAAGGTATATTATTATTCTATGACTATATTTTAAAAAATAATAATTTTATTTACTCCATGTAAATTTTATGTTAACCTTTAATTTTTAAGAATATTGAATATAATCTTTCTAATTTTTTCTGAAAGGATTATTTTGTAATTTTTTATAAAAAACCAAAAGGAATGTATTTTTCTAACATATATGGTGTTAATGTATTTTCACTCCACCATAAAAGTTTTATTATATTTAGCTTCATCTAAAAGTTTTTAAAGTTTTTAGAAATAAAACTGTTCTAAGAAATATTATTTTATTATTTCTCATCTATTTTATTTTATTATCTAAAAGGCATGAAATTATTTCAAAACCTGTATTTCTGATGAATTGATTGTCAACTTTTATCTCTTATTAATTTTTTGGTCTTTATATTTATCATGAAACATTAACTTACCTATGATAATTTTTTATTGGAATTACATTTCTCTTAAATATTCATCATGGATATTCTTAATTCATAATCCATATATAATTTATACATGTGGTGTTTTACTATGAAATTTCTTTGATTGACTGGAGAAAACCTAGATAAATATATACTACTTACTAAATACTGATATTTTTTATATGTAATATTTTTTATGAATTGAATTTTTCATTCAATATATGAGGAATACATTGTAAATGAAGTGACCAATGGATCATGGAATTATATATTCCCTCGAAATACCAACGGATCTCATTTGAAAAATCAGTCAACAAAATTAAATGTGTTTCTGGTATATACCTACCCATTAATTAAAAAATATTATCTCAAGGATTTGGTGGTATATATATCATGATGTTTGAGATCATGAAGTACAATGTTAATCATTTCCTTCCTTGATAATTTATTTATTATTATCTATGTGATTAGTACATTGATATTATGCATGTATGCATTTCATACTCATGTTATTGATTAATGGAATGTGTTTTAGTTATTTAATTTTACATATTGATAATGTCTTATTGAATATTGATATCTTATATTTTATATAAATATTAATGAGTATCTTATCTCACCATTTATTTTTTTCCTTTCCCCTAGATATGAAGAAGAATATTATAAATAATATCATGGATTAAAGAATGTTTTTTATGCTCTGTATTTTATATTTCAAATATAATAAGGGAATAAAGTATGTATATAGTTCTTAAAGACTAGTCAATGATTATCATTTTAGGATGAAATCCTTTGTATCATATACCAATGTAATAATATTGACACTAGATCAAGGTTGTTGGAGTTGTGGTTTCTACAATCTCTAATTGATAGATGGATCAAGATGATATTGAATACATAAATCCATGTCAGTAACCCTAATAAAAAGTTTTCATAGGGACAAAACACCTATTTTCATCATTTATAACCACTTTGAAAGATTATCCATGGATTTTTCCAATAATGCCTTCTACTATGTTGAGGAAGTGGGGGATATCCAAGGTGGACCAACCCTGGTTTCCACTTTGGAGTCACTAATGAAGGATCTATCCAACAAATGGTACTATTATCACTAGGCTACCCTTATGATAGATAAATTTATTGAGATCACTCCTATTCTATATGCCATAGTTTAGGATTCAAGTTACCAACACAAGAGGAATATCCCGAAACTAGTCCCACAAATGGCCACTCACATAGTAGTCATCGCACCCCATATCATTCCAACCATCGTGCATGGGAAATTCTTTGTCAGAGTTGTTTTGAAGCCCTGTATGCTAACCAAGAGTATCAGTTTGGATATCATCAACATTTATTACACCAGTATCTATCACAATAATCCTCCCCATGAAAAATAAATTCATCATTTTGAATGTCCTCTATTGGGTGAAATACTTTAAAACAACCACATAGGTACTCCGTATAATTTAAATAAACATAAAGGTCCTCATGATGATTACAATAACCATAGAGATCCTCTCTATGATGATAAAAATTGTGGAGTTCCTCTCTATGATGCTAAACATTATGGAGTTCCTCCCCATGATAGCAACATAGATACTCATGGAAGTTCTTCCCGTGACATGGAGATGCCTTCACTTGGAGAATCGTTGCACTAGCACAACATAACCAATAAAGTGGCATCAACAGTAAATCATACTTGATATATAAAAATCATATGTCATTTGGAACATGAATGAGATTATTGTGCCTGTGCAACCTCAACTCCTTGAGGAAAGCACTCTTGAATTGAGTATATCCATTCCTGGTACTGAAGTGTACATGGTCCTAAAGACCATTTGTACCTAATTAGGTATGGAGGATGTTTTTTTCCTTTTAGGGACTATTATTGACAACCTTATTAGTTCTATTAACATTATTTTCATCTGCTAATACACCAATGGTGTAGGAGGTATCAGGGTATTTTATATCATTTTCATACGAAAATAAACATCTTAAGGGGATAAAGTTACCCCAATAGTTATCTCAAGAAGAGGATTCAAGGTCCCTATCCTATAAAGTTATTTTTTTAAGACGAATTTAGATCAATATAACATTTCTCTAGATCAAGGTATGGTGACCCGAGTGACAACACTCTCACCTAGATATCCACAACCATGGAGGTCTTAATCACTATATCCAGTTACTTCCCATAAATCCACCACTATGAATTAAGGGATTCCTATAAAAAATGATGATGGGGTTTAAGATATCCTATGGTAGTCATTGGAAACTTATTAGATTCTAGTAATGTTTTAGATTCCTAAAACTCTTCACTTCACCATTCTAGTGATACTTTCTAAAATCAATGTTGTATATGTATGGTAAAATCATTGGTAAATATTCAACCACTCACATAGTTGATAGTTTTTGTATCAAAAAATCATTCATTACCTCATATCCCTCAAATATCAATTCTAAAAGGTGGACCTTTCTATGCTTTTAGTGACACAACACCTTAAATCTAGGATATTTTATTAAAAAAATTAGTTTCCATGTAATAAAATCCTTATGGAACTACAAAAAATAATTATAGTGGAATCTACCCATGTGCATGTTAGGGGTTGTTTATTATATTTCCTTACAGTTATCTATAATAGGAATTAACAATGAATTACCAATGAATAACCCCTAGAAGATGATAATGGATTTTAACCACTGAAGACCACCATGGTGAATGTCATCACAATCATCCCACTTTGATACCAAGAGAACTATGTGGGAGATAAAGTTGGAAGGGAATATTTTCTCAATGATAACCCATTGCAATAGGTGAGTTCCCCTGATGGAGTTCACACATAGCAACAGAGGTAGACCTTGGGTGTTAGGAGTTATTTTATTATTACACTCCCAAAAACCCATTAAAACACTGAAAAAAGGTAAATAATTCATTAATCCTTATTATACACTCAAATTAACTAAGACAATCTTGAAGGAAACCTAGATCACCACTATTCTCCAAGAGATTTAAATATTTCAACAACTCAATATCAATCTCCTTAGGAGATACTGTCTTTATCGAGATTATTTTCAAGATGATCCAATCACACCTACTATAGAGTTTCATCAACTAATATTCCTTAGTTTATTGACCAGAGTTGTGGTAGTTTTTTTAGCTAACCTGAGGAAAGATTTGATAGTCATTGTGCCTTTTTCTCTAGAGGATCAATGTAACCTCCAACCTATAAACATTGACTACTCTACATCATGGGTGATCCAACCATAAAGAGAATAGAAACATGAGGAATTATCCTAAAATGATTTGATTAGTACCCTTATCACTTTAATGGATGTCATAGAGATACAATAAGATTCAATATATAATTAAAGGAATATTTCCTTGATAATAAACAACACCCATAGAACATTCCCTTATAATGTTTTATGTTTTATAGAGATAAGAAGGAAAACATTACCCCGATATTAGATAGAGCATTCATCCACTATATGGAATGTCGGTGCATATCTATATTCCATTAAATTGGATGACTACCATTATGAGTAACCACTATCCAATTATTAGTAGAATTTAGTATACTTTCATCCAAGGAATAAAATAATGGGAATAAAATTATACCCTTAGAATGGAATTATGATATGATCAAGCACCCCACTAGTAACCAATCTTGGATCTCAATCCTCAACACACTTCAATTATTTAAGTCACTTTATGAAGTACTCATTGAAGCCTTAAATATCCATTTTGAGTTTGATAATGATATCACTTCCAATGAATCATATCATGTATAATATGGAATGTATGAAAAATGGAATAACACCATATCATTCTCTATAGAAGATGTGGGTTTTATCATAGAAGGAAATATACACCCCCTCTATGTATTATAAAATATCAATTTTTTCAATGTATGATGATTCATGGTGAATAATTTAATTAGGATCAATCTTATCATAATATGGATGCTCCATAATATAGATATACCGAGGTTGATCTAGTATTGTCTAACCAAAAAAATTTGGTGTAAAATAAGAGTGAGAAAAATACACTTGGAAAGGTCTATTTGAGACACAATTTTGTGATTTCATCTATAATATTGAGTTCATGTTAGTATAATAAGACACCACTTTAAATTAATTTTTGGGAAGTCATTGTATATAAATACATGTATCTATCACTTTATTATAACAAAAGTTCTTGAAAGGCTCCCTTAATTTCCAAGTAGGGGTACTCCAGGGTAATGTTGTCCCCTTTAAATCATGTGAGAAACATTACACTGATGTTAGGTATTATAAAAGGAGGTAAATTTAGCTCCAAGTAAAAGGATATGAGCTCACAAACATGCCTAATTTTTTGGAAGCCACGTCCAAAAATCATTAGGATGACATGAAGAGTAGTTCTCTAATGACTATTCACCACTTATAAGAAGAAAATTTGTACCTTGAAAACCACTTCATCAAGCCAATGATGGAGTGTTCCCAGATCACCTGCTTCCCATGAGAAAGAAACAAGAGTGTGAAGCTTTAGTAAATCCCTTACAGTGTTCATTAAAGGGTCCAACTTAATATTGTTAATCAATGTCTCTCCAAAGTGTAACAGAGAGAAGGATTGAACAAATGGTGGTCGATTGTTCCATGGTATTTTGACATGATGGGTAGACTATTAATGAGATAATGGAAACATATAGGGGTATCAAAATACACCAATATAGTCTCCATAGAATTTTAAATTCAGATAACTGCTACTCAAGATTCTACCCCTACATAGGTCGGTGATGCTACCTCCCAATCACCAGTGCTTGAGGAGTTGAACTCTACCTCTGGTCCTCATTTTTTTTTGAAGGGTAAGAGTTATATGAAGACCCTATTTCCTTTGAAGATGGATTTTCCACCATTTTATATGAGCTTATATAGGTGAACCTCTATACTGAGGAAGAACTGAGGATTACAATGATAAGTTTTGTTATTCCTCTTAATAAGTAAAATAGGTATGTTATATTTCTAATGAAAAAACACGCTATATTTGTGTGAAACTATCTAGAAATTATAAGTCTTGATCTTTATATCATCATTAATTATCTAATACTTTCCCTAAATTATCATAAATATAAGAAGACACCCAGTAGAATGAACCCCTCCCTCAATTCTATGGTTAAGGATAAATTTGAAAAGATGATCAAATACCACTTTTTAGGGAGATCCAGTACCCCTTATGGATAGAAAAAATTATCTAAATTTAGAAGAATAAAAGATATATTAGGGATAATATTTACTTCTAGGAGATCAACCACCACTCCCTGAAGGAATATTTCTATATCATAGTAATAGATATACTTATTAATGAATTAGTTGGATTTAAATCCATCTTCTTTATGAATGAATACTCTATATATACTCAAATCTAGATGAACCCTTAAATATTAGGAAGAAACAATGTTCATAGAAATCCAGGGAATATATTATTATGTGGGGATTCTCTTTGGCTTGAAGAATAGTCAAGAAACCTATCAATTGGCTATGCACCACACCATATATTAATTCTATTTATAGAATATATGGTGAAGATATATATTGATAATTTAGTGATCAAGTCTTAATAATGAAATTATTATCTTGGAAATATTAAGAAAATAATTACCATTCTCTAAACCCATAATCTAAAGATGAACCCCTTAAAGTGTACATTTTGGGTAAAATCTGGGAAATTCTTTGGGTTTGTTGTCTAATATAGAGTCATTGATATTGACCTGGATATGATCAGGGGTATCATTAAAATTCACCCTCTATGAAATATATTAAAATTAATAGATTTTCAAGTCCATCTAACCTATATAAAGTGTTTTATAACAAATATGGAATGCAGTTGTAATTCTTTCCCAAATTTTAAATATAAATGTGGTGCCTATAAGTGGTAAATGGAATTAATAAGTGAATTTAATGACATCAAGTGGTACTTGTTATACCCTCTAGTCTTGATTAATCATGTATAGTGGAATAAATTAATCCTATATTTGATAGCATTATAGAAATATCTCAGAATCTTCTTAGATTAAAGAAACATCAAGGGTAAAGGGAACATTAATATGCTACCTTGATATGAGGATTACAAACACTGAGATTAGATATTCTCCTATGAAGAATAATTTATTTGCCTTTGTCTTTATGGTCTAGATGTTTCATAATTATTAAAATCATAACAAGTACCAATAGATCCCCTATATAAACCAATTTAATTATATCCTCAATTATACCATGATGAATATATGATTTTCATGATGATAAATTATTCTCCAAAAAAAATATCTGGTTTTTTATTTAGAAGGATATCCAGGGGAATGATTTGGTATATTTACCTACTATGAACCTCACCCTTGAGGAGTTTCCCCAAGATATTGAGTTTACTGATGATTTAATTCTCTCTATCAATAATTTGGTTCCATTCTCAGTGACACACTTTGATAAAAACTCTCAAAACCCAACCAAGAAGAGGATGGTAAACCCTAAACTTAATAGGGTTAGCATTGGAGTTGTTTTTATCTCTCCCTAAAAGGACCTCATTTCATACACATTCATCCTTTCATATTTTCATACTAATAATTAGATTTAATACCAAGCCTTTATTACTAGCCTTGAATTAGGCCTCAAGATATATGTTCTCTGATTGCATGTGAATGGTGACTACAAGCTAGCCATTATGAAAATAAATGGTGACTATGCCATTAATAAGAAGGATCTCATCACTTTTACCAAGAGAAACCATGATTTAATGGTTGAATTTCCCTTCAAAACATCAGGTGAATCTTTTTCCATGTTATTATAATGATCAGTAAAATGCTCTATCAAATTTAGTGGTGACCCTTCTGACTTGGACTAGGAGAACATGGTCATCTATGTGGTGCATCAAAGAGTGATTCCCCCAATGTTTCTACTGGAAAATACCATGAACCAACTCAATATTATATCTTTATAAAATAGTCCCTCTAATTATCCCATGAGGTAACAAGCATGTGGTTGGGATACTACCATTATTCCATGTTAATTGGGAGAAGATCTACAAGAAGGAAGTGAATTTCATCCTTTTTAATGGCCCTAATTTGGAGAGATCTATCTACAAGAATAGATTTAATGGAATAAACCTCTATTGAATCAAAGTAAAGTAGATTACTTAGATTTTTATGAAGTTCATGTTGGTCCATGTGGAGATCATTAGATAGGATTGAATTTATCCTAAAAAAATTGGAGGTTGGGTTACTTTTAGCACACCATTAATCATGATTTCATAGATTTTAATATGTGGTCCCTTAGATGTCATTTATATTCCAACTTCATGTATCATGCTCCACGGATACTTCACACCACTAATTACTATTTTACTTTTTCTCTATGGTGAATTGATGTTATGGGACCCTACCCATAGATGATAGTGTAATAGTTCTTGTTTATTCTTACTATTATAAATTTCTTTTCAAAATTGTATAAATTCACCCTTATGAAGGATTTCAATACTAGGTCTATGATTGAGTTTTTGAAGTCCCATAACATTCATTAGTTTTAGATCCATCACACTATTCTCATAGATAATGATAAAAAATTTTAGTTCTATAAGATGAATAATCTATATAGTAAGTACCATATATGATCTAACTATAATTCCCATTATCATAATCTATTGAATAGACATTAAAAATAATTCAATAATCAATCCTATAAAATTTTATAAAAGGAAATAGATTAGAAAAAAAATAACTAGCCTGATAAGATATCCAACACATTATGTGCATATCTGACCATAACTCAAACATCTACCCGAGTGGCCCCATAATCCATTGTGTATGGATGAATGGAATTGTTTACCATTAATTTTTAGCTATATTTTCCCAATAGATAATTATATTAACATTTGATATGGAATGATAGTTCATGGGTCTAAATAGTTGACTTTAATACCTTTATAAAAATAAGCAACAGGCACTACACAATCTTAGGGTACTTTGGAATCATGTAGCTCAAGAATTCGTCAAGAAGGTATTCTATTACTGGTTTCTCTAAATTTACTTAATAAAGGAATTTATAACACCAATTATACTGGGATAAATGCACCAATATCAGTTCCCTTGTGGGAAGACCCCTTTTCTGTTCACAAGGAATGCTCCATTAGTGCATATCCATTAAGTACTATTCCTAGGGAGTACATATTTCCCCCCACCAAAACAATGTTTATTAAAAATTTCCACATATAATTTGGACTATCCCCAAATCATTCTCACAACTCAATGTTAAACTACATGATAATTATCCATACTGTATGATGTTAAACTACGTATAAATCATAATTAATGAAATATGTCAAAATACATGGTACACAACCTCTCCACATGACATTAAACTGAATGGAAACATCATTGTCACATGAATTTAAACTTTATGATGATTTTTCCCTTTTTAAATGAACATACATTTTATGTTTTTTGTATTTATATATGATTATTAGACTATATAATTGAGTAGAGTACACGCCTAAGAGGACACCCACATATATTCTGGTGTTGGTCACCTCCCGTATCATCCCCAAAGAACTATTTGTGGATTGATTTATATTTCAAAAGATACATTGTGAAACATAGATGCATTATCCTTTTCCCAACTATAAGTTCCAATAGAATTATATTCTAGTGTTTGATCCACTTCTTTAACTTATGTTGAGCCCCATTTCACCTCTCATCACTTAGACTATGCCCCATTCAACCATCTCCATTATATAAGTTAGATTTACATAGATTTTACCACCCAAGAACTACATGTCGCTTGATACCCATTAACAAGGGATATGGAGTGATTACTAGATATCTAATATTAGGCCTAGCCACATACTCTATTTTGATTCCATATTATTATCCTAGTGAAGGAAAATTATACCAATTAACATTTGATTTGAGTCTTTATTCTCACACCAGGGCACACATACTTCTCTCCCCTCTCTCTTATACATGATCCTGGTCTATATAGATAATACCTATAATAACTACATGTGGCTTGATTCCTATCACATAATACATGTAGTGATAAATGGATGTTTTCTCTTTGGTTCAAAACAAAATATCTCACTACTCTAATATCATCTTGGTGTTTAGTGTATCTACATGGGGTTAATTTTTCCTATCTAAAATGATATATTAATATTATCCGAGGATATGGTCTGAGATATGTAACTGCAAACTGGAAACCGACCATTCTATCCAAGATGTTTGGCTTTAAATTATCATCACCCATTTAGTCAAAGTTGTATAATGTTAAACTAGCCACACCCATTTTTTCCAAGTGGTTTAACCTTAAACTAATCATATGAATTTGGTTTAATCTATACAACCATAAACAATTATCCCCCATTTTTTCCAAGCTATATAAACTTAAACTAGTATCTAATATTTGGTCAAAGTTGAATGAGCTCAAACTCTAGTATGATTTTGTCTAAGAATCATGACCTTAAACTAAATGAATCCATATATGAGTTTTTAAAAAATTTCATTAATCTCTCAATTATTTTTCAGTTTAACTTGACCCAATTTCTATAAATATAATCACATCATTCAGTCTAAGTTGTACAAAATTAAACAAGTATCCCTAAATTTAATCTTAGATATATGAATATAAACTATATATCCCTAAGGATCATATATTTATCCTCCTTATAGAAAAATCAAACCATATTATAATTTATCTCATGGGGTTAGAATTTGTTTCTAGATCAGAATCACACTATCTTGTATTCCCTCCATGTTTTCTGGTATTTTACATTTATAACACCCTAAGATTTTATGAAATATTTATCTTTAAATAAATTTTTTTTATTGGTGAAATATTTTAATGAAATTTATATATTATGTATTCAATAAAATGTTTTAAAATTCATCTAATATTTTTACTATGCATGGGATAATAATAAATCCATTCTTATGGTTACAACTTTTATTTTTCTAAAAAGATATTTTCATCAAGTTTTGAACACTTATTTTTAGAATTAATTTCATCCAATTATATATATTGAATTTGATAAATTGGATTCAATATTTGGAATCAGGATTTTAAAATTTGGTAAATATTCCCCTTTTATTTTTAGGCATTATGAATAGTAAATGTGGTAACATTTATCATCTTGGTAAATGGTAAATCAGGTTAATCTAGGTTAAAACTAAGTGTAAAGGTATCCATTTTTCATCTAAATTCTCACTGTATTAATGTAATTAAACCCTTATCACCTTAAGATCTAAATTTAATTGTTTAAGAGACACTTGTACCTAAAAATGGCCTCTATGGTATTTAAAGAAAACAATGTTACAAAGTGTCACTCGCTTAGTTTTAAATATATATTATGTGCTCACATAGGAAAAATCATGTTATTAACGAATATTAATATTAATTTTGTGAATAATGAAATTATATTAATTATGGTAATATATTTATAATTTTTTTATTTAATAATTACTTTAAATTCTTGCACAATGCTAATATATTTTTTATTCAATTAATAAAAAAATAAAATAAATGGTTTTTATAATATACAAAGTAATATATTTTCAATGAATTATAGTATCCCAAGAATTTTATAGATAAATTTAACATTTTAGTGATGTTTAAAAGGATTTTATTTTAATTTAATCTTTGTATTGGTGTCTTTAAATTCAAATTAAATGAATAGTTTTGAAATTGACAAAAATGATATTTTATAGTGAATAATAATTTATTAAATGATTTAAAATTCATAAAAATCTTATCATTGGACATGTGAATGGAATATGGTTGAAAACTTAATACATGTTCCATTTATGAGTACTTTCCCATTTATGGTGACATTTTAATACTTTATTATTAAATTATTTGTTACTATGGTTAAAGTCAAAAATAATTAACAAAGGGATTATATAAAAAGATAAGGTTTAAAATGACACAAAAAAACTACCTAAATTGCATTATTTGATGTTATTTAAACCCTAAAAACTTTTTATATGAATTTATATAAATATTGAATAATTTTTCTTTGGAATGACTTTAATATATTTTAATCATTTAATAAATTCCAAGTGTGTCCTCGCCCTCGCTTATAAAGGGACACCCTCCTTCCTCTATCTTAAAATAGATTTATCCTTCTTGGTAAAAAAATACCCTAAAAAATCTCATCGAAACTTCCTTAAAAACATTATATAAGTTCCATTCTTTAAAAAATATTAGCCCTATGATCCATAAGAAGATATCTAAATGAGTTCATTCAAAGAAGAGGTAATGGCCTTAGTCGGTCACTTTCTTTTTATACTTCATCTTTACCTCCTATAAATATATGGTATTTATCAAAAAAATAACATATTTAGTATCCTAAGTATACTAAAACGTTTTTATTATTATGAAATTTCTATTATCCACCCTCTTTCCCGTCAAATGGTATGTGAAAATTTCACTCGTGGATACATACAATTTATCGTCTCCACATGGTGATGCACTTCATTTTGCACCACTATATTTCATGGATGGTTACAATGATGGGTTTAATTTTTATATATGATAATTAGAAAATAATTTTAATTTTTAAATTATAATATCTTATATACATTCTTTCCTTCTAATCCATTAGAAAATGATAATGTCGTTTATGTGTATGTGTAGACTACTACCTTCATGAAGCGATGTAATTCGTGTTTCATTAATATTTTTATTGGATGGTGAAAATGGTAGAATTAATTAATATAAAATACATATATTAAATATAAATTATTATATAAATGAGAATTATTATTTACCTTTATTTCATTCCATTTTTTGAAAATTTAAAACAATGTTTATGCGTACGTACAACCTACCATCTCCATGAATAGTGTAATTCGTTTTTTTACCTCTAATAGTTATAGATCACTATATATATAATGAATATATATTATATTTATATTATTATTATAATTTTTGATATGATTTAACCATGATCAATGTACAATCACCAGAACTACTAAACTGAAATACTCACGACAAACGAAACAGTTAAAACCAAGAATCCATGACATTCATAAGAAATTATTGATAAATGTGTATTGAAATGTTATAAAGGGATAATATATGATATTTTAATTATGTAAATTATTTTGGTATGGATTTATTATAAATTAAAATTTTAATATATTAGAGGTTATATTACTTTCAAAACAAGTGGAACTTGAGGTATGGTATTTTTTCCTCACTTTTACTTTTTTGAGACAAATTCCATATTCATAATTTGTTTAATTTATGTGTTGTATATACTACCTATTAATGTATTTCAGTATTATTTAATGAAATTTATGGAAATTTAGAAATCCATATAAGTTTTTTTCTTTCATGGGTATTATGATTCAAAATTTATCAAAGTGGTAAGGTATTTATGTTACAATCTTATTATTTATCAGTATTGTTACAATTATGATTCCTATTATGAAACTTATTAATCTACCTATAAATAATATCATAAAATTTATTAAACTATATTTATTTTATGAAATTATATTTTTTTCCTTTCATTTCCTATATCTAATCAAGAGAACAAAATAATTTATTTAATGAAAATCAACTTTATTTATCTCTTTGGTCAAAAATACTTTCCCTTCCATGACCAAGTTTTCTAAAAAAGTATTCAAGATTTTTTGTAACATTATCCAATTAATTTTTAAATTAATTTTTACCCATTTATAAATTTTAAAAAAATTATTTATAAGGAATCTTTTTCTCATTTTCTAAATAAGGTACTTTTGACTTTTACCGATAATGTGAAAGGAATATTTATTTTATCATATATGGAATCAAGTAAATTTCATACCATTATGGACACTAAATGATTTAAAGATTATTTTATAAGTTTTAAAGGTTATTCAAATAAAAAAATTCCTTAATATTTGAATTTTTTTTTAAATAAGTGATTTTAAATAGAAAATTATATTTTTCATAGGAAATGCTACAAATGATCTTTTAAAGTTATTTTTCATCTAATATGGCATCCTATTATGTTACTTAAGTTTTTACTAGGATATGTTCCAATGATGCCATATTTATTCTTTATTTGGATGGTTTATAATTACGATAACAATGTGTTTATGAAACCCATTTCAACCATGGGTTATGCTATGATGAATTGATAAAATATTTATTAAATACATTTCTTTTCCATGGTTTATGCCATGATGAAATGTTTATGATACTAGTATCTTTTCATAGGTTATGATATGATGAATTTTTTATGATCTTTTGGAACACATCTTTATGATTTGAAATACATTATGGGTGGGTCTAGAATTATATATCCCTTCTATGCATTGGTTAAAGATAGATATCTCATGAGACAAATAGGACTATAATAGGTAGTGAATCGGTTTCTATAAGGGACATTGTCCATAATGAAAATATTTGGAGTGAACCTTGACTACTATAATGGTTTGGGGATTTAATATAATCCACAATGATAGTCTGGTAAATGTTCCTTTACTACTATAAAAATTATTTTCCATACTTATATGTATTCCACAAACTTATGTCTTATGTCAATGTTATACTCTTAAGGCTCGTAATATTTCATTCCTTTATGATTCATGTTTTAGGAACTAGCAATATTTTCACCATTACTCAATATTATGATCTATGATATACAAGGTATGGTTTTTCAAATGTTATACTCATGTTATCATATACTTGTGCTCATGTTATATTGATATATCCCTTGTTTACCCTTAATGAGCATCTAAGTATCCCTTTATTATGTTTCATTTCCCCTTATTATGAAGAAAGTTATTAATTATAATATGTATAAGAAGGGTGATCATTATAAAGAACTTAGTGGGAGATGATGTATTTCACTTATGAATGATTTTTTTATGTATCCAGCTTTCTAATGGAACTATACCTATTTGATTCCAGTATGGATCATAATTTTATGTAATGAATATTTATATAATAATATGTGATATCTATATATGAAAATTATGGCTCACTATAGGTGGTTTTAGAGTAAGGATTGGTTATCCTTTGGAAACTAGGATAAGAAAACTTTAGTGAGAACCCTTATGCTAAGTATAAGTATAAGATAGAATCATAAAGTTTTGGAAATGATCATGGATAACCTAGATTAAACCTAATTTTTCATATATTTAAAAGAAGGAGTATTTATGTATACATCCAATAAATTATTTTTCATGATTATGTGGTTTTACATTATGATAATGGTTTTATATAGTATGATTTTTGGTTTTAGTTCATGGTAGTAACCTGAAGGAATCATATTAATTCTGAATGTGATGGAAAATTAAATGATTGACCTCCTAATCAACTAAATTTTATGATAGATGGAATGAAAAATGTTATTTATATGCTCACACAAATTTATTAAGATATGAATATTAGTGAACTTATAAATTATAAAAGGAGGGAACAATGTTCTGTTGAGTCCTTTGTGAGTAAATTCCCACCTTCATTAAGTGAGTCCACTGGTCCACTAGTAATTGAGTAATGAAACAAAACCATTGAAAATATATTTTCTATTCTCTGGTGTTCAGAGCATGAAAAATTCATTTTGGTTGTCAATCATTTAGAAGTAGAAGAAGATAAATGGTGGTATATTATGAAGAATATGAGGAAATAAGAAGAAATTTACTCCATGGAGTGGGATGATTTTAAGATCTTGTTTTTTATTATGTACTTTCCTCTTTTTCTTTGAATAAAAATAGGGAAGGAATTCCTTGATATAAATCAGAAATATGATGAATCTATTGGTACCTATAAGGAAATTTTTATAATAATTATGAGGTACACATCTTCTATTACCATCCAACCTAAAAGTAAGGTTGATCGAATCTTCAGTGGCTTAAAACCAATTCTCTAAATAAATTTATCCATAAGATACTTTAGTAGCCATGAATAAATAATTTTATTTTCTATCAAGGTGGAAATTTATATTGGAGTTACTTATCCATATCATATTTTTGATAAGAATAGAATTATGTAATTTGAAGGAATTTTTAAAAATCTTAGAGATAAGAAGATGAGGTTTCCTTTATGATCAAAGTGTGGAAGGAAACACTGTGGAAATTATCTTAAGGGAACTGGTAAATGTTTTAAGTATGTAAAGGAATGTAATCAGGTAATATAATGTTGAATTGATGGTAAAAATCTATCTAATGATGTGAATAGATAGAAATATTCAAAAAATTCACCTCTTACACTCCAGTGTTTCAAATTTAAGGAGTATGGACATTATGATAACTAGTGTTAAAATTAGAAGGTTAGTGACAATGATTGATGTTAGAAACATATTAATCTAAGAGACAAAGTAAAATATCAAGAAATCACTATTTTTTATGATGGATATGATAATGATGTGGTGAAATGTACACTTAACATCAAATATATAACTATTAATTTCTTATTTGAATCTACTTCTACCCTCTCTTTTATATCTTAAGCATTTGATAATAGCATCAAAATTAAATCCCAGTGATTAGATATTGAATTAGAAGTGAAAACCCTGAATGGTACAATGATCTCTTATCAAGTCTATAATACATATCTAGTTGAATTTTTCGAGGATTTTCTTCATGAAAATATACTTATTCTCCATCTAGTTGGATTTGATGTTATTTTGTTCATGTATTGAATTTATTTACATAAATATCACATTAAATATTGAGGAAGGGTAGACACTTTTTATATTTTGAACCAACCAATGATTGTCTAATAGTAATATGATAAACATAAAGTTATGATAGAAATAAAATAAATTATATAGTTATTTGTTCCCATTAAAATGGGATGTTTATCTTAGATAGTTGGGGAGAAACTCAACATCAAAGATATGCCTATTCTATGGGAGTTTGTTGGTGTATTTTCAGAATAATTTCTTGGTCTTCCACCAAATTGTGAAGTTGAGTTCTCAACAGAACTCATATATAGTGTTACACCTATTCCTAAGACTCCATATAGAATGGCCCTGATTTAGTTACATGAATTGAAGAAGAAACTCTAATAGAATCCTAAAAAGGGATTCATCCTCCAAAGTATGTCACCTTGGGTTGAACATTTTCTTATTGTTAAAAATAAAGATAGATCAATGTGACTTTGTATTGATTATTGATAACTTGACAAGATCACTGTAAATAACAAGTATCCTTTATCCTATGTTGATGACTTGTTTGATCAACTTTTCAATGCTTAATACTTTTATAAGATTGACCTTCATTCTAGATATCATCAATTGAGGTTCATGAATGAGGATATACAAAATACTGCATTCCATACATCGTATGGAAACTATTAATTTATAGTGACCCCTTTTAGTCTTACTTATTCCCCTAATATTTTCATTGATATAATTAATAGAGTCTTTATAGATTACATGGATGTGTTTTTGGAATTATTTATAGATAATATTCTTATATATTTAAAGATAAAGTAAGAGTATTGTGATTAGTTGAGAATTGTTCTAAAGACAATTAGATATGTTATTTTCTTTATTTGGTAGGATATTATTGGTTCTTTTTAGAGAATTTATCAAGAATACCTAATATAATCACCAGGTTAACTTTTAAGGGAGATAAGTTACTTTTGGATTGATGAATGCATATAAAAATTTAAAGGAACTGAATAAAAGGTTAGTTAGTGCACCAGTGCTTACTTTACCCTATAGTGGATAGGGTTTTTTCATCTATAGTGATGTATCGAAGAAGGTTCTAGGGTGAATTATCTTACAGAATGATATGGTGATAGCTTATTCCTTACACCAATTGAAGTTTCATGAAAAAAATTACCCAACTCGTGATTTTTTGTTATATATTGTAGTTTTTACATTAATTATATAGAGGAATTATTCTTATAAAGAAATTTGTGATATATATACTGATCATAAAAGTTTAAATTTTATTTTCACATAGATATAGTTAGATATGTGTTGAATAATATGGTTAGATATGATTAATTATTATGACTACTCTATACATTACAACTCTTGGAAAGCGAACAAGGTGGAAGATTCTTTACATCAAAAGGATCATGATAGCTTATCTATGATGAGGATCATAAAAGATACAATATTTCTAGATTTTCAATGGATGTATATTGTAATATTAAAGGAAGGGGAGAAATATTATCTTTCTCAAATGATTGTTCAACCATATTTCCAAGTGAGGATTAAAGAGGAACAAAAGTAAGATATATAGATATAGAAGAAGGTAATAAATATTCCTAATTTTAACCTTTATTGTGATGGAATGATGAAGTTTAGTAACTTTGTATTGGTTATACCCATACTATATTTGTAGAAGTATATATTGGATGCAGACCATAATTTATAATTCTCTATTCATCGTGGAAGTAAAAATATGTATAGATATCTAAAAGAATATTTATTGTGGAACAATATTAAGAGAGATATTTTTGATTATGTATCTCGGTGATTAGAATGTCAGTAAGTTAAGTCTCAGATACATAATTCTATGGGGATTTTAAAACTATTACCAATACCATAATGGAAATGGGAAAACGTCACCATGGGATTTGTCATCAAAATCCCCAAAACATCCAATGGTCATAATACCATTTATGTTATAGTTTATCACATTATTAAGTCATCACACTTCATTACCATTATATAACACTTCTCTCTTGATCATATTTCCATAATATACATTAAGGAAGTGGTATGGTTTCTTAGAGTACCACATTATATTTTATTTGATCAGTATCCAAGGTTTACCTCAAAGTTATGGCTAAGTCTTTAGTAGGTTTTGGATATAGAGTTATGTTTTAGTACATCTTTCGATCCTAAGAAAAATGGTTATTCTTAGATAACCATTGAAAACCTATTATATATTTTGATATCTTGCTCTATTTATTTTAAATGTGGTTGGGATCAACACCTCCCTTTGGTCAAGTTTTCTTTCAACAATAGCTCCCACTATAGCATTAAGATGGATCCTTATGAGGACATATATATAAATAAGTGTATACCATCTACCTAATGGGATGATTTTGTAGAAAGAAAGTTATTGGGACCTTATCTTGATGTAGAAATGACATTTAAAGTCAGAAGCATTCAATAGCACATCATAGAAGCTCAAAGTTGAAAAAACAAATTGTTGATAATCGCTAATGTGATCTTTAATTTGAAGTTGAAGAGAAGGTATTTCTATGAATTTCTTTGTAATTATCCAAAATTCTAAATTAAGAAGATTGTATTCGATAGCATGTATAACGCGCAACACCAAGCACGTAAGGGGATATAATATCTTAAGACATTACAATATAATTCCTATTTAAAATCTATTCAAACTATCATATAGATTTAAATGCATGAAAACACTAAGTTATATTTTCTTATATGCAAGAACTAACATGTTTTATAGCTTATGTTATACTCAAGACCAAGTTTTAACCAACGACAATATATTATTAAAATATTATTATTTAATATAATAAGATTTAACCTAGCTGTTAAATTAACGATTATGAATATTATTAACTGAATTTTGAAAATATATGGTTTAAAAAAATATAAAATGAATTCATTGGTTTCAAATTAATTAAAATTAATATAAGAACCAATAAAATATAAAAAGAATATTTTTATAGAAAACTATTTTCATGCTCACAAAGATATTTTACCCTAATAAATTTAATTAATTACAATTATTGAGCGATATTAATTTGATATATATATATATATATATTATCCAATATTATTTATATTCATCCAATAGATTTTATTTTCATAAGATAAGAATAAACCAAATTTTATGCATAAAAACTAATATTTTATAAAGGCAGTTTTACCTCTTTTTAATGGAGAACCTATTTTAAATACAATTTTTGGAACTTTTATGAATATTATATGTAAAAATAAACTTGATATTTTAAATAAGAATATAAAAATTATGTTATGGTGAATTTTTGGTATTTTTCTGTGTAGTTTTATTTTTTTAATGAATAGTGAAAAATGATGAATTTTAATTCAAAACTGCTTTTTTGTCTAATTTGTTTATAAGTTAAAATTATATTTTTAAATGGTTTTAAAATTTAATTATATTAATTTTTTATAAATTAATCCAATTTAGGTAATTTTAATTAATTTCAATTCGAAATTTAATATAAAAACATAGCAAACTTTTGAACATTTTTACTTTAAAAACCCACATTGTTGTCCCATCAATAGGATTAAATATAAATTAATTTTTACCACTTTTGTGATTTTAATTTCGAAAAATGGATTAAATATTTGGAATAATAATATTTTCTAATTTCTAATAAGGTAAAATTAGTTTTTAACCAAAAATATTAGTGAAAGTAATTAAAATTAATTACAACAATTACTGTGAAATAAAGCTTAATAAATGACTAGACCTTAAACTTAAGGTCCCAAATGGCCTAGAAAATTATCCAAAAACAATTTTCTAGGCATATTTCGAACCTATAATATATTTTCTAGAATTTTTTATATTATTTGAGCCACTTTCAATTTGAAAAATTTTGGTGGAATTCCCTTTTCCAAAATTTACAAGAGTGTCACTCCTCCTACAATATAAAAGAAACTCAAGCCTCCCACTTCTTCACACCTCTAAAGCCAATTTTTATTAACCAATATCTTCCAAAATTTCTCCCAAACCTCCCTTAACTCATCCTATAATCCTCCCTATGGTCATAAATCCATCCAAGAAATCCTTTTGGTGAAAACTAAAAGGAGTTACCCAAAGAAGAGGTAACATCTTTCCTCAAGATCTTTAGTTTTATTTCCATTATCGGCCACCTAAAATATTCTTATTCCATAATTATATAAAAAATATTCTCCTAAATATAATATCATATTTTTATGTTAAGGTTTTTACCTACACTTACACACACTTCTATCTAATGGGTAATGAACTTATCGTTCTTGTGTACAGTGAACTACCATCTCACGAATCGAAGTTGTTCGTTTCTACACTACCACCTCTCATGGTGAAAATTATGATGGAAACTATATTTATATATGATATATATAATATTTATTATTTCTTTATTCTTATTTATTTGATTTATAACACATATATTTATACTTTCCATTTTGTGTAAATATGATAACATCATTTGTGAAAGTGTGGATTACCGCCTCCTCAAAGTGAAGTGATTCATTCACGCTATACATGGAAAGTATTAAGGATGATTTTAATAAAACTATAATGGAGTTATAATATACATAAATATAATTTTATTATCACTCTTTTAATATGAAAAATAAATGAAAGTAGTGTTCATGTGTACGTATGTCCTACCATCTCCATGCATGGTGCATTTCATTTCTTATCTCCAAAAATTATGGATTATTCTAAATACATATTCACTAAATATATATGATAATTAAATCACGTTTTACATTATATTGACTATTAAATAATGATATAATTAATAGGAACAATAAATAACAAGTCAAAACTTACTCGAGAAACTAGGCAATTAACACCCGAAATTGTAAAAATAATGAAAGAATATTAATAAACAAATAATTAGATATTATAATATGATAATATATGATAACATAAATATTAATATAGTTCTATAATATATATGAGGTTAAAGTATGATCACCCAAAAGAAAAATCAAGGTAAGGTATTTTGTCTCAATTTAGATTCCATCGTAACTTATTTATTATTATGCACCAATTAACTTTTATATGGTGTATATACTACCCTTTGAAATTTTATATCATGAATCTCCTTATTCTTATTATATTTTATTTTTCATTTAATTATATTAATTCAAAGTTATTATGATTTCAAATGTTTCAAAGTGGTATGGGACACTTTTGGAATGTTTAATGACTATTTTCCTCAAGAATGTGTTTAATGATTGCCTTTGAAATATCACTTTCTTTTTTGATTTTTAACATTATCTTGAAACAATCAATTCGTTTTGATCATTTTTATTATTCATTACATTTATATTTAATATCAATATTCTCATTCAATGGATATTATTATTTTATAAAATGTATACCACTTTAAATATGATGTTCACTTTGACAGTTGTTTGATTAACTGGAGAATTATTGATAAATTTGTATCTTCTATTCAATATAGATACATTTTAATAAGGAAAATTATTTTTTAATTAAATTGATTATTAGATATATTAAGAATTATTTTGAAATTTAATACATGGGTTGGGGACCATTTAAGGCAAGCCCTACATGTTGGGGACTGGTTAATACAAGCCCCTCTATGTATCGGTAGTCTTATGAAATGAATCAGTTGGCCAAATAAGAATAGTTTAAACTGACTCTTGATAGTAAATTTGTCATGTTCCTGGGAAACATGAAGTACATTAATTAATCATTTCCTTTATTTATAATTCATTTATTATTATTATCCATGATATTATTGCATCGACATATCTTTGGATACATTTTATTCTCAGTTTATTGATTAAATGGAATGTTTTTTAGTTTCTCACCTTTAAATATTTATTATTCCATATCTCATTTATTTAAATAGAAGGTGTTATCATTTATTTATCTTTCCATGTTTATTTACTCTCATAAATTCATTATTGATTCTGATTTACTTTCCTATACTAAGTATTTGAGCTTGCCTTTATTTTGTTTCATTTCCCCATGTTATGAAGAAGAAATATTTGAATAATATTTTAAGTATACTATTTATTTCATTTTATTATATATCATTTTTTTATTTTCTATTTCCCAGTGTATTATGGGTTTCATTTATGTAATCTGTATTTCTAAAACTTCTAAACTGATCAGTCCTTTGGGATTTTATTCATTGTAATTATGCCAATGTAATAAAATAATACACCAGCTCCGAGCTTCTGGGGTTGGGGCATTAAAACCAATATCAGAGGAATTTTATTAGAAACCTTGGAAACTATATTTATAAAACATAGATTAAGGAATATAACCTTAAGATATACTTTGAGGATAAGTATATAATAACATTCTATAATTTTGATAAGGTAGAGATTATGTGGGTATTTCTAAAAATATATCTCTATATAGATACTACAAGTGGATGTGGTTCTCGCAGAGATGTACCTAGGATTAAAAACTCTAATAAGGTGTGTCAGGCTTGACTTAGTATAACCTAGTAAATGAAAATGGGCCTTACTACGCACCTAGTTTGAAACTCTTGAGGGATACTCTTAGGATAGTTCACATTTTATTTAAAACCCATTAAGAAGGATTTAAAAGTAAAAATATCCCCAAATAAACCATGTTTATGATTATGAGATTAGCTATGCATAAATTTTTCAATGTATGCTAAGTGTTTCACTAGTTTTGGGATTATACATTATGTTATTAATTAATCCATTATATGCCATTATTTATAAATTGTTCCTAGTAGAAATAATTTGAACTCCACCAATGCAGGTGATCTAAATAGTAAGAAGGATCATATCTGTTATGGTATTAAGCCAACATTTCGAAGGGAATAGTCTCCCAATTATTCTCATCATATGAGTAAATAGTATCATGTGATAATGCGATAGGTAAATAATTCTCAAAGTCCTATGGATTTCAAGGTAAGTAAGAGAAGAAGAGGGTGGTAGATAAAAATATGGATAAAGTGAATAAGGGAACGAAGTACTTTCCCACATGTGATAATTGTGGAAAGAAACACCCGGGTACTTACTTAAAAGGAATTGGAGTTTTCTACAAGTTTGGAAAGAAATTCCACCATGATTTTGATTTTAAGGGTAATAAAAAGGTTTTCAATATACAATGCTTTAACTACAAGGAGATGGGACACTATGAAAATCAATGTCTCAGTCGTCAAAGGAATATACCCCAAATGATGCTAATGGATAATGGTCAATTTATGATATTGCTACAAATTAAGAGGAATGATTAACATTCCTATTCAATAATTATGAAATTTTAATATTTTATCAATGATGTATTAGTTATAATAATTATGGAATATATGAGGATTGTATTGTAGTACTTTTTAGTTAAGGATTTAAGATTATATAATGAATGTTGCCAAGAATAATTATTCAATAGAAAGTAAAGCCTTTTGGAAAACACGTGGTTAAGGGAAATATAACCATTAATATTTTCTAAATGTAAATACAATGATGTTTATATAAATAAATGATTTATTTGGATATGTGATAAGTACCTTGGAACTGAGTAATGATTTATTGAAAAATTTGTGCATTCTATCATTGATGGAGTTTATAACTCTTTTAGATTTATGGAGTATATCCAATAATATGTGTTTTACTTAAGTAATAAGGAATAATTCATGTTTCAAATAAGTTTTTATGGTAATTTAAGTTATTACCATATTTCAAGAAAATAAATGGTGAAGGTATTTACATGTTTTGAATGAGGAAAATTTAGAGATGATTCATGTTGGTTGAAGGATAATGATAAGTTTATTTTGGAAATTCAGTGACCTTCTTTCCAAATTGTTGGATCATAATCTTTTGGAAAATTTAACCATTTATAAATGGTTTAAGTTGATCTTTGGATAAGGTTTTATAGATTGATGTATTACATCACCCTATGATACAACTTGTGATAATAAATTAAGTATAAATAGTTCAACACACAACCAAAGGATAAGATTGTGTTTATGAAATAGAAATATATATTTACTTATATAGAGTGAAATACTTCCTCAACTATAGGAAAAATTGTCATAAAACAAAAAAAATTCCTATTATCGTCATTGTTTATGATATCAATGACCTTTTTCATAACAATGTTCTAAGGATTTGTGGTCATCAACATTTAGTTGAACATGTTCTCTATCACTCCCCATCAGAACTTGATTGTTAGATTTTTCTTATGCATCCATGTTTCTGTTTCCTACCTATATTCTCCTACTAGGGAACCTAGTTATGTGACCATTTTATTTCCCTTTCCTTTTTTATTAACAAAATGTATTATTAAACATATTTATGATGTGGGTTTTTCAATAGTATTTTAAACCCTCAATCACCAAGATCAATTTTAAATTGCAAGGAAACAATTTAATTAAGGTAGGTAGAATATAACATAGAACGTTGTATTCAATATCATGTATGAAACAAAACACTAACCACATAATGGAATATAATATCCTGATACATTACAATATCATTTCTATTTTAAATATATTCAAACGATCATATAGATTTCAATGCATAAAAATTATAATGTATCTTTCCTTATACGCAATAATTACCTTGTTTGATAGCTTTTATTATATTCAAGACTATGTTTTAACTGAATGAAAATATACTATTAAAATATTATTATTTAATATAATAAGACTTAAGCTAGCTATTAAATTAAAGAGTATGAATAGTATTAACTGAATTAGGAAAATATATGGTTTACATAAATATAAAATGAATTTATTAGTTAAAAATTAATTAGAAATGAATATAAGAACTAATTGAATATAAAAGGAATATTTTTACCGAAAACTATTTTTATGCTCAAAGAGTTGTTTTACCCTAATAAATTAAATTAATTACAATTAGTGAGTGATATTAAAGAGATATATATATATATATATATATTCAATCAAATATTTTTTTTATATTAATTTAATATATTTTACAATAATAAGATAAGAGCAACCCCAATTTATGCATAAAACCCTATATTTTTATAAAGGTAGTTTTACCACATTTTAACATAGAACCTATTTTAAATCCAATTTTTGGAAATTTAATAAATATTATATGTGAAAATAAACTTAATATTTTAAATAGTAACATAAAAAAGTTTAGGGAGAATTTTTTTTATTTTTCTGTGAAGTTTCATTTTTTAATCAATGGTGAAAATAATGAATTTTAATTAAAAACTGGTTTTTCATCTAATTTATTTATAAGGTTAAATTATATTTTTAAATGGTAATAAAGTTTAATAAAATTAATTTTTTATCCATTAATACAATTTAGTTCATTGGAATCATTTTCACTTTGAAATTGGATATAAAAACTTAGCAATTTTTTGACTATTTTTACTTTAAAACCTCGCATTGTCGTCTCATGTACGGGGTTAAATTTAAATTAATTTCTACCACTTATGTGATTTTAATTTGGAAAAATGGATTACATATTTATAATTAGAATAATTTATAATTTCTAATAATTTAAATCTATTTTTTACCAAAAATATTAATGAAAGTAATTAAAATTAATTACCACGATTAAGGTAAAACTAATCTTAAGAAAGGACTAAATCTTAAACTTAAGGGCACAAATGACCTAGACACTTGTCCAAAATCCATTATATGGCCATATTTTTTCCCTATATTACATTTTATATAGTGTTTTCCATTATTTGAGCCACTTTCAATGGGAAAACGTGGGTGTAATTCCCTTTTCCAAAATTTACAAGAGTGTCACTCCTACTCTACTATAAAGGGCACTCACGCCCCCCACTTCCTCACACCTCTCAAGCCCTTTTTGATCGAAAAATATCTAAAAAATATCTCCTAAATAACCATACCCTCATCCTACAAGCCTATATTTGGTCATAAATCTATCCAAGTAATCCCTTTGGTGAAAACCAAAAGGAGTTACCCAAGGAAGAGGTAACATCTTTCCTCAAGATCTTCAGTTTTATTTCCATTATCCACCCCCAAAAATCTTTCTATTCTATGATTACATAACAAACCCACTATAATAAATATACTAGGATGTTTTTATATTAATTTTTGGACCTAAACTTACACACACTTCCATATAATGGGTAACTAATTCACCATTCTTGTGTACGGTGAACTACCACCTTACGAAACGAAGTTGTTCATTTTTTGTTTACCACCTCTCATGGTGGAAATTGTGATATAAACTATTTTTATATATGATATATATGATATTTATTATTTATTTATGATTATTTAATTCTTTTATAACACATACCTTTATAATTTCTATTTTTTGTAAATATGATAAGATCATTTGTGGAAGTGTCAACTACCACCTCCTCAAAGCGATGTGATTCATTCACACTATACATGGAATGTATTAGGGATGATTTTAACAAAAATATGTGACATATAAAACATAAATATTGTACTAAACTTATAATATACATATATACCATTTTATTATCACTCTTTTAATACAAAAAAGAAATAAAAGTAGCGGTCATGCGTACATACAGCCTACCGTCTCCAAAAACGGTGCATTTCATTTCTTATCTCCAAATATTATAGATTATTCTAAATACATATATACTAAATATATATGATAATTACATCATGGTTTAAATTTTGGATATTATTAAATCATGATCTAATTAATAGTAATAATAAATAACAAGTCAAAACTTACTTGAGAAACTGGGCAAATAACACCCAAAATAGTGAAAATAAAGAAAGAATGTTAACAAACGAGTAACAAGATATTATAAGATGAAAATATATGATAAAATAAATATTATTATGGTTTTATAATAATTTATTAACACTAATAAAACCATTATACAATAGGTTAAAGGACTATCACCCAAAAGGAAACTCAAGGTAAGGGATATTGTCTCAATTTACATTCCATTGAGACTTATTTATTGTTATGCACCAATTAACTTTTATATAGTGTATATACTTCTCTTTAAAATTTTATATCATTAATATCCTTATTACCATGAAATTTTAAGTTTCATTTAATTATATTCCTTCAAGTGTATTAGGATTTAAAATGTTTCAAAGTGGCATGGGATACTTTGGAATGTTTAAATATTATTTTCCTCAAGAATATGTTTAATGATTACCTTTGTAATCTTACTTTATTTTGTGATTTTTAACTTTCTCTTGGAACAATCACTTCCTTTTGATCATTTTTATTGTTCATTACATTTATCTTGAATATACATATTTTCATTAAATGGATATTATTATTTCCTAAACCATATACCATTTTACATATAGTGTTCACTTTAACAGTTATTTGATTAAATGGGGAATTGTTGATAAATCTACATCTTATATTCAATATGGATAAATTTTGATAAGGAAACTTTCAATTTAATTAAATTAATTTTTTGATATATTAAGAATTATTTGGACACGCAATACATGGGTTGGAGGCCATTTGAGTAAATCCCTATAGTTTGGGGACCAGTTAATGGAAGCCCCTCAATGCATTGATAGTCTCATGAGACAAATCAGTTGGCCAAATCAGAATAGTTTAAAATTTAACTTGATGGTAAAGGTATCATGTTCTTGGGAAACATGGCGTCCAACAATTAAGAATTTAATTTTTGATAATTCATTTTTTATTATTATCCATGAGATTATTGCATCAACATATCTATGGGTGCATTTCATTCACAGTTTATTGATTAAACGGTATGTGTTTCAGTTTCTTACCTTTTAGTATTGATTATTCCTTATCTATTTTATTTAAATTGAATTTTTTATCAGTTATTTAACTTTCAATTTTGACTTAATATCGTGAATTTATCATTTCTTACACTTTACTTTCCCTTACTAAACATTTGATCTCACCCTTATTTTGTTTCCTTTCCCCAGGTTATGAAGAAGAAACATTT
This sequence comes from Viscum album, assembly GCA_963277665.1. Classification (NCBI taxonomy): domain Eukaryota; kingdom Viridiplantae; phylum Streptophyta; class Magnoliopsida; order Santalales; family Viscaceae; genus Viscum; species Viscum album. Next base: position 1,696,196,749 of record OY728138.1, on the reverse strand, counting down.
GAATAAGTTTTCAAGGATTATTTTTATTTAATTTTATTATATATCATGTTTGTATTTCCTATTTCCAAATATATTATGGGTTTCATGTATGTAATATGGATTTATAAAACTACTAAATTGATCAATCCTTCGGGATTTGATTCCTTGTAATCATGCCAATTTAAAAAAATAATGTATCGGATCTAAGCTTCTAGGGTTGGTGCATTACATTCTCTATGGAATAAGGCTTTGAGATTTGGAAATAAGGGAAATATTATCCCTATTTTTATTATCCCTTTTTATATTCTTGATTGATTAGGGATGATAGCTTATCTCTTATCTCTTCCACCGAACCTCTCTCAAGTTTATGATGTGTCCCATGTATCTCTCTTGAGGAAGTCCATACTTGATCATTCACATGTAATGAAATAAAATGGTGTACTAATAGAACATGATCATTCCTATGAGGAATATATGGTATAAATATTGGATCATATAGATAATGTTCAATGGAATAAGACTACACACCTGGTAAAAGTTCTCTGGAGAAATAAAAAATTTGATGAAGCTACATGGGAACCAAAGGATGTGATGAAACAGATATGTCCTCTTTTTTTATACCAAGGTCATATAAATTCAAGTATGAAATTAATTTTATGGTGGTATAATGTAATACCATGAGATTTTATGAAATATCACTCTTCAAATAATATTTTCTTGATAACTTGTGAAACACGCAACCCCGTGTTTAAATGAACCATAATATAGTATACCATTATAACCTAATAATTAAATTGGTGGGTATAAATAGGATTAACTAATTTATGAAAAATTTATGGTTTAACCATGTATAAAATAATTTTTTTTTTAAAATTGATTATAAATAAAAAATTAAATCATTTGAAAGTAAAAGATATGTTTTCTAAAAAAATATTTTTATGCACGCAATGTATTTTTGTCTTAATAACTTAAATTAATCACTATTAGTGAATGATTTCAATTATATATATATATATATATTGAATAAATTTTTTTAACATTCATCTAATATTTTTACTATGCATGAGATAATAATAAATCTTGTTTCATGCTTAAAACAGTATTTTTTCTAAAAAGTGATTTTCAATGCATTTTTTCCACTTATTTTTAAAATTAATTTCTTCCACCTATGGGTATTTAATTTAATAAAATGGATTAAATATTAGGAATTATGATGTTTAAATTTTGTAAATAGGTCTCTGATTTTTAGGCATTATGAATAGTAATATTGGTAAAATTTAGCACCTTGGTAAAGAGTAAATCGGGTTAATCTAGGTTAAAACTAAGGGTTCAGGTCACCATTTTTCATCTAAATTGATATTGGATGAAGATAATTAAAACCATATCACCTTATTCTATAAATTTAATTATTTCAGAGACACTTTTCCATGCAAATGACCTATATAATATTCAATGAAAAGAAAGTTACAAATTGTCACTCTTAGCTTTAAATATATTTTACGTATTGAAAAAGGGGAAAAGTAAGTTATGAATAAATATTAATAATAATTTTTTGAATAATTAATCTATATTCATGATGTTAATTTATTTTTATTTTTTATATATTTAATAATTTCTTTAAATTCTTGCACAACACTAATACAGTATTTATTAAATTAATAAAAAAATTATTTTAAAAATATAAAAAGTAATATAATTTGAGTGATTCATTGTGTACCATGAATTTTTTAGATAAATATAACATATCAGTTATTTTTAAAATTATTATATTCAAATTTAATATTTTTATTGGTGGCTTTAATGTCAAATTAAATAAATAGTTTTAAAATTTATATTAATGATATTGTATAATAAATAATATTTTATTAAATGATTTAAAATCTATAAAAATAATATCTCTATTAATGTGAATGTAATATATTTTATCACATCATCCATGGTCTATTAATGTGCCATTTTTTTATTTATGGAAACATTCATAACCCTTTATGATTAAAATAGTTGTTACCACAGTTAAGGTCAAAAATAATTTAAAAAGGGATTAATAAAAAATATATGGTTTAAAATGATACCAAAACCTATATAGATCATATAAAATGATTTTATTTAAACCATTTAAACTTTTTAATAAAATTAATGGCAGTCTTTAATTATTTTTCTTGAGAATGACCTTATAAAATTTTAATATTTTATGAAATTTCAAGTGTGTCCTCTCCCTCCCTTATAGAAAGTCACCTCTCCTTCCTATTACTTACAACACATTGAGCCATATAGCTCAAAAATACCATGAAAAAATCCTTTATAAACTTAATTATACACATTATATATGTTATGGTATTTCTAGAAGACCAACCTTAGTATCTTTAAGAGGGTATCTAAAGGAGTTCTTTTAAAGAAGAGGTAATCATTATAACCGATCACTTTATTTTTACATCTTATTTAACTCATTTAAATATATGGTATTTATTATAAAATAATATATATAATATCATAAATATATTTAAATGTTATTATTTTTATTAAATCACTATTATCTACCCTTTTTTCCATCAAATTGGAAGTGAAATTATCACTCGTGCATACATGTGGCTTACCGTTTCGACGTAGTGATACACTTCATTTTACACCACCATATTTCATGGATGGTTATTATAATTATTTTAATGTTTATATATTATAATTATGAAATAATTATACTTCTGGGATAAAAAATATTATATATATATTCTTACCTTCTATACTATTAAAAAATAATAATATCGCTCGTGCGTGCGTGTGGACTACCATCTCCATGAAGTGATGTGATTCGTTTTTCGATTCCATTTTACATGGATGGTAAAAATGATATATTTAATTAATATATAAGATATATATATTATATAATTATTATTATTCATTTTTTAATTATTCTTTAACTTCCTTTAATTCCATTCGTCGAAATGTAAACAAATGTTAATGTGTACATACAACTTACTGTCTTCATGAATAGTGTAATTCAATTTTTTACCTATAACTATTTTGGATGACTCTAAATATATATATATATAATAAATATATATGATATTTATATAATTATAAAAATTTTGGAGATTATGTAACCATGATCAAAGTACATGGAGCAGAACTACTGAAATAAAATACTCATGATAAACAAAACATTTAACACCTGAACACGATGATTTTAATAAGGAATTATTGATAAATGGGTGTTGAAATGTTATAAATTGGTCATATATGATATTATATGTATTTATATTATTCTTTTATAGAATTATAATATATTTAAATTTATTATATATAAGGTTAGATTACTTTTTAAGAAAGTTTACCCTAAAGTAATGGATTTTCATCTCACTTTTACTTTTGTAGGACATATTCCATATTCACCACTTATTTATTTTATGTGGTGAATATATGGACCATGAATGTATTTTTTTACTATTATAAAATTTATAGGGAATTAAATATCCACATATGTTTCATTCTTTCATGTGGATTATGATTCAAAAGTTACTAATGTTATAGGCAATTTATGTTATAATCTCATTGATTATTGAGATTGTTTTTAATATAATTCCAATAATGAAATTTATTTATCTACCAATAAAGAATCTCATAAATGTTATTCTATAATAGTTATTTAATTAAATTAATTTTTTCATTTCATTTTCTCCTCCTTAAGTACTCAAGATACTGAAATAATGTTTTCAAGGAAAAATCAACTTTATTTTCTCTTCCATGTCCACGATTTATAAAATGTTTTAAAGATTTTTTTAACATTATAGAATGATTTTTACAAGTAATTTTTAACCATTTTTAACTTTTTACAAAAAAAATTATATATAATCTTCTTGTAATTTTATGAACTAGGTATTTTTGATAATTACTAACAATGTGAAAGGAATATTTGTTTTAATGTATATGGCATGAATAGAATTTCCCTCCATCATAAGAACTCAATAATTTGAAGTCTCCATTACATTTTTTAAAGTTTATTTTCAAATAAAATGTTTTCCTTAATATTTGGTAAATTTTTTATATTTTAAATGAGTGATTCCAAATAGAAAATAGTATTTTCCACAAGAAATGTTACAACTAATCTTTTAAAGATAATTCCCATATAAGATGATATCCTTTTATGATACTTAAGTTTTTACTAAGGATATGATCCAATGAAATAATCATTATTAATTATCTTTATGTTTTATTATTACAATAACAAGATGTTTATGAAACTTACTGCTTTCCATGGGTTATTCTGTAATGAATTGATGAAATTCTTAAGAAACCTATTTCTTTTCCACAAGTTATGTTGTAACATCCCGTTACCAATCTGACAGGTGTTCCTTTAACCTTGTTGTGGATTTTAATTTTCATTGATTGGGTAGGGTTGAGAATAAATTATGAGGATACCTATAATGGTGAAGTCAGAGATTTTTTGGACTCTCATCTTTAACCGGTGTTTTCTATAGGTTTTCGGAGGGTTACACACCATGTAACTGGGTTACATGATGTGTAATGGTTTATATAGGCAATTCATGAAAGGATTCACACTATGAAGGTTACACATTGTGACTAGCCTTTAAACATCACAAGTTATTTAATGAATGGTTTTCAATTCAAGGCGACGCATTTTTCGACAGTTATAGGATTTATTGGTTTCACGATGAGTATTGGTATTACATGACATGTAATACCCCGAATGTGGTTTTTAAAATGGGAATAATGGCTGAGAAATATTTTCCTCTTCTCTATAGTTTCATTCCTCTTAACCCAAATCCTTCCCCATGTGATCTTGAATCTTTCCAACCCTTCTAGATCCTCTCGTTTGGATTTCGATCATCATTGCACTTGCGGTGTGATTCCTAGGTAATCTTTCTCCTTCTGTATTTATATTTACATCTTTATCCTCCTTTTTTATTTAAATAGATCATCCTAAAATTGAAGGATCTATGCTCTTTTTTGTTGGATATCATCTCTAGGTTTTGTTTCTATGTCTTATACACCTTCATTCTCATTGACGGGTGCCATTGTGAGTGTTGAGTTTTTGGAAAAGGTAGGATATTTCGTCCTGTTTAGCCAAATTGATTAACTTTTAATTGCTTGATTTATTTCAAAGATTGATTTAAATTAAATTTCTCAAACTTAATTTCAATTGAGGTAATAAAATCCAATTCCAGTTAATTGGGAGATTTGAAATGGTTCTGGAATGAGAATTAGAAAAAACCCCAATCCCATTGAATTGGGGTGGGTTTATAGAAATTTGTCGATATAAATTGTTTAATTTCAATTGTAATTTTGATGTAAAAGCTTTCAATTAATTTTTTGAATTTAATTGTGGAAATTAATTGTGATATTGATGAAATTTGTTTTGAATAGATTTTAAACTTTTGAAAATGGATTAAAATGTTTTAATAGAAACCCATAGGTTTTATCTTGTAAAAGAGGGATGTTTTTTATTAAAACCCATTTTGGTTTTAAATGAAAAATTGGAATTGAAATGGAAGAATGGTATTTAATTTTATTTTAATTAGTCTTAAAATAAATTACCCATCATTGATTATGTAAGATCGCATACAAGCCTTAGGTATTTGGTGAGTTATTTGGACACAATCTACACTCTTACAACGTTCTAGAATATACATGCAGCGGGTCACATCTCTGATGGGGTGGTGATGAGTTGCATTTTTCTAGTGTTAGGGGGACATTTGTATACACATATTGTTGAGATCACTTAGAGAGTGTGGATTCCTATAGCCTATATCTTTTGTACCTATTTGGAAGATGACCATGTTTCTCTCTTGTTTTATATTTGAGATATAAATGTATTCCAATGCTGTAAAACTGCTTTACATGCCTTTTTTATTTACATAAACTATTTTATGTAACTATTTTACTTAAGACATTATTTTATAAACATTCTATCACTTGTAAAGAATTTTCTTAAAATATTTTCCATCATTTAATTGTATAGCATGATTGGTTTAAATATTCTTTGAAGTTCCAAACCTGTTTATTTGAAAATTTAAAGCATTACTTTGGTTAAACTATTTTTGGAATCTGTTATAGAATCATTTTTAATGCCCTACTAGGATTTTTATCTCACATCCTACCTATGACTTTGGGTGTTTGTATATTATATCATTCCAAGTTTGAGTAAGGGGAAAGGATCTCTTGGAGGTGGATCCAGATGTTGAACCTTGGATGTGGTGAGTTGTATCCTTAGGGACTTGGGTTGTTTTCCCCTATTTTGTTACTTGGGTTGTAGTACTTTGGGATTGTTTATTCCTTGTTTTATTCTGGTACTTTACTCCCAGTTGATTTTCTTTTATTATGCATACTGACGTGTCTCTTTTTACTTCTGTAATTATTGTGTAAAAATTGTTCCAACATTCAATTGTATGATGCCAAGTTCTAGTCATCGATTCATGGGGATCGAGAATACCCTTTGGGCTATGTCAAGGTCATCTCGGTTATCAGGTTACCAGGCTACCCGAGCTGGTTCATGACATATTCAATGATGAAATATTTATGAAACACATTTCTTTCCACATGTTATGATATGATGAATGTTTTATGATCTTGTGACACACATATGTATATATTTTCACTATATGATGGGTGGGATCAAAATTATATATCCATCCAATTTCTTAGGTAATTATAAATATCTAATGAGATAAACATGACTAGAATAGTGAGTGAACCCAGCTTAGTAAGGGAATATATCCACTATTATAGTCTTGGGATTGAACTGTGTCTACTATGATGATTTGGGGAGTGAACCAAATCCACTATGATAGTCTTGGAAGTTAGACTTGAATACTATGGAAATTATATTCTATGATTATGTGTATTCCATAGACTTATGACTTATGCCAATGCTATGCTCTTATGGATCTTTTTTTATTCCTTTATGATTATTGTCTTATAAACTGTCATTATTTATGCTATAACTCAAGATTATGATGTATGTTATATAGGGTGTGATTTTTCAAATATTATGTTCATGTTCTCATACCCTTATGGGCATGTTTTTTTTATATATCACTTTTTTACCCTTAATAATCACCTAAGATCACCCTTTATTTTGTTTCCTTTCCCCAAATTATGAAGAAAGGTATTGAGTATGATATGTCTATGAAGGGTGATAGTTATGATGAACTTGGTGCGAGATGATGTAGTTCACTTATAAACTTACTATTTATGTATCCATGTTCCAAAAGGCACTAGACCTATATGAATATGGTGTGGATCATTATTTTATGTAATTAATATTCATCTAATAATATGTGATATCTATGTATGAAAATTATGATTCATAATAAAATCAATATTTATAATGCACATTGGTGTATCCCTAAAGTGATTGAACTCCTCTTGAGCATATTTATACCTTATGAACTCACTTTGGGTTATATGAATTTGAATCATCCCTTAAATCATCTATTTATAGTTATACTCCCCTTAGTTTATAGTGGAGGCATAGTTTCTCCAGTCTCGACCCTCCAATACTTTTCCAGGGAACACCTCTTAGAGTAATCACCCACAATAATAACAAGATGGAACTTAAATTTTGAAAATTTTCACAACAACCATCCTTAACTTATTCTCCCCCATTTCTGGAGGTATAGAAGAGGAGCCCACATTTTAAACAATTTTTCAATATCCATACTCAACCTACATGTCACTTCTCTATCAATTCAAACTCTTATAATAATAATAATTAACCTTTATTACACTTCTCTTTACATAATTAGTATTTAAAAACCCTTTGTATTGAACCTTTACTCATCTATGCATGATATTAAGGATAATTTTTTTTGGAAACACACCTAAACTGATTCCCCTATCTTCAGGGGTTTTGTTATAGTGGTTGATGTAACACTCCATAACTAAACCATACACCCCTATCATACACTCTTAGATAATATGAATGATTTTTTATTTCATATTTTTCTCACACCTAGAATGACTCATGTGAGTTTATTTATTCTAGTTGATTGTTTTTATATCATGATTGAGATATAGTGATTTTTTAAAGTATGTAAATAAAAACATGTCATATTTTATTACTTATAAAAATCAATGAGAGTCATCTGAAATATATAAAATCTCTTTCAGTGTAATTTTTTTCAATAAAATAACTAAATTCATTGATTCCTCAAGATCATTAAATCTCTACAAAGAGGAATCTAAAACCTATTACAACCCCATAAACTCCTCCATCCTAACCTACTTCATAGGTCACACATAGGACACTTTCATTTGGATATCATTTTTTTGAGACTTACAATAAACTAGTTGAGTCATTTCTTGGGATATATATAACTTAATAGCTTCCAACAGATTCCTTAGGTGGGGTGATTGCCTCTTACGTTACTAGATCAAAGACTTCAAGCAGACACTCCTTCTACCCATTCCAATAAATCACTTGATTAATTACCCATAATGATTCTACAACACTTCCCCATATTTATATCTTATAGAGTTATCCAAACATTCCCCCATTTTCTCTCACTCTACCATGAAATCATGGGTCATAGAATAAATGGCATGTTAGTCAACCTTATCGGTTCCCATGTTCACTATCCAGTGGTGTAGATTTCACATATGACCAATCGTCACACTGAATGGAGTATATGGGATGAGGCCCCATATGTTCTTAAATTTCATTTTATAAATCGTTTGGTTCTCCTTAATTATATCCAAATATGATTTATTATCATATTAAGTGGAATATTTAGACTCAAGGAATTTCTTGTGTGGTTGTGATGGGTTCTCAGCTATGGAATCCATCATATTTGGATCTATAGTAGAATGGAGACTCTAATAGGTAGAAACAATAGAAAATTAATCAACCCCTAGAATCAAGAAAGGATCCTCATGTGTAAAATATTCTTTAAATACCAAATATTCAACCAGTGTTCTGTTTTGTTATTCTTCATGTGGGATGGGCGCTTTAGGTTTCTGCTCTTACTCATCTTCAATTAGGTTGGTGGTGGGGTATTCTTATCTTCTTTCCACCCTAGACTCCTAGTATTTGGTATGAAATAAAACCTACACAATAAATTATATTTCAATTCATGAAATAGAGACAATGATAAGTAGAAATTTTGTGATGAAGTCCTACATTCTTTGAAACCATAGGTAGGGTCATTTTCATCCTCTGATGGAAATCTAGAGGTCCTAGAAACCTAACCTAACTTTGTTACCACACTAGTTAATAGATTGGGTAATAATTAATTGGATGTAGAATACACTACTTGGTACCTATATAAATTAGTGGGAACCACAAGACTATGGTTTCAGACTTGTCTACCTGTAATATTCGATCTTTAATGAAAAAATAATGAACTTCAATAAATTATTCTTGAAAAAATTAGAGGTATAAAATTGTTTAATTTTAATTTATTATCTATGTGTTTTCAAAATCATTATCTCCCCCATGTATTGTTAGCATTACACATCATTGGTGTCTTATGATACCCCAATATGTCTAGAGAAAACCCCCTTAGCCACTGGGAATTCCAAGGTGTCTCAAGAGACTACTCCCACTTTTTGTTCACTCATTAGTTTAACATATCCCACCCTATATGCATGATACCAGGGTTTATCAAGACTTATTTTACTTAATGAATCTTGTATGATTGATAAAATAGGTTTCAACTCCACTAAGGGACCTAAAATGATGCCATGATTGTTGTAATATTTTGGATTTATTAGGTCTTATGATATCTCTCTCAATTCCTCAATAGATTTAATCTCTTCACTATCTATAGGTTATTTTTCTTTCCTCACATTTCTTACTCGGGAGTCTTTATCACCATACTTCCTATACATCTTTTCCCCAGGTTACCCAATATCCTTTGAGCCTTCACCAGATATCCTTATGATCATCGTTATCGCCCAATCAGTATAGTCACCCTCATGGCCATGGGAATGAACTAGTACCTCTAGATCATTTATGTAGACCAAGGATTCCATCCGAGAGACTAAGAATCTGGCCCTTGAAAACCTAATGCAATCTTGGTTCACCCCATGTATTTAGTGGTTCCCCCACAACCTCCTTCATGTGATTAAATTTCACTTTTCACCCCATTATTTATAAACCCTAGGAAAATATTTATCTTTATTTATTTACCCGATTAATAATATATGATTAATCATATATGATTTATCATAGCCATACTAGGAGAAGTATTGAAGGCCCCTAAAGCTTCAACCTACTAACAGACCCACTTTATAGGGAAACCTTCATAAGTATTAATGCCTACCCCAAAGAATTAACTTTAATGTTTTTTGGGATGACTCAGATGTTTCTTAGTGAAAATTTACACTATATAATCCATTTTATTTAGTACTTGGCTTCTGCTAGTGATAAATCTCATTTGAACTCACCATATTTGAGATTTCACTAGATCATCCATCCATGACACTATTCATTACAATATTGATTTAGGATATTCCTCTACCTAGCTTTTAGTATAGTCATTGAGCAACTTAGTTGGGTAATCCACCACTAGAATCATGATTTCCAAACTAATGACCTCCCAAGATAGCATCCACTATAGATTATAAGATATCATTTCATGGATCTTAAGGAAAGTGAAAGTGTAGAAAAATGAATTGATCCAATGGAGTCATCAAAAATGAAATATAAAATAACATATGGTGTATGGATCCTAGATTATGATACAATCAATGCATACTTCCAACACTCCAAATTTTAATGCCACTAGATACTACCTATCATCAATGGTTCCATTTTCATCATCTATAATAATTAAAAGTATATAATTCAATGGGGTGAGGATTAATCTCTTGTGGTCTACCCTCATTGTCATTATCCCTGTCTCATTGATCTCCAACAGCCATACCCAAACCTTATTCACAATCGATGGTTGGAAGTCTATGTCTATAGCTCTGATGGGGTATGGAAAACCAAACCCATATAAATTATCTATAACCCATCCATATTATAATTATAAGGGTATATATATCTGTGATAACATATCCATTTGGATTATGTGCCTCAATAAATAATAAAAAAATTCTTATTCAAGGATTTTTAGGGTGATCTGGTTCCCAAACTCTAGCTTCTCTACCATCATAAAGGTTCCTAACCTCGCCACCATTTGGGAAATCCTAACTAGAAGAATCCACCAAATGAGTAATTATGTCAAAAATTATACTAAATTCATATTTTTTGTTACCATTTCATTCAAATAGATGACTTATTATTCAAATTGGACTCGTCTCTCTCCTTCCATGGATTACTGGGGACTACATTGGTCAACACACAATTCTTGTCACACCCGGTTTTTTTTTCTTTTCATGTCATGGTTTTGATCCGGTTCATTGAAAATCACAATCCTTTTATTGGGTGTTGGGTGAGATTAATTTTTAGTTTTTAACTACCATATTTGTCTAATCACCCTAATTTGGGTTCCCCATTGTCTTTTTAGGTGTTTTTGGAGAAAGGGTGGTTACTTCATGATTTGGGCCAACCGTGAGCTCATTTCCAATTTTAAAAACCAAATTTGTTTCTTTTATAACTCTTTTTTTTCAACATTTTTCACCCATTAAACTCCATAAATTTACTCCACTAACATATTAAAACCAACACATCTTTTTTACCCCTTATGAATTCAAAATCATGGTGAATTTGGGTTACTTATTTAGATATCGGTCCTGCCTGTGGGCCCATATCTAGTTTTAAAAAAATAATTTATTTATTTTATATCATTTTAATTTTTTAATATTTTTCGGTTATTCCACCTCCCAATAGAATAAAAATTACCTATCCATACAACCATTATCTATTTTACCGCTTTTGATCTCATCAGAATTGAATATGAGGGAGAACGTTCTCAGGTTTCCTCAAATCGTCTAGAATTGATAAGGTAAATTTTTTCATACATAAATCATTAAATTCATAATATTTTTCCAAAAAATATTCTTTCTATGATTATTTCAGACCATAGTAGCCTCTCCAAGAAGTTCCAAGCCATTACATTTTCTCTATGGGTGCATATCAAATGGAATACGAAGAGTTTTCTAGTTGAAAAGGTGTGATTACTTCTCCTTTATCTTACCTCTTCTTCCTCCTTTCATTATTTCTTGGTTTTATAATCTCCCCTAGTCATGATCGACCTAGGGTTCTATTATCCCATGATTTTTTATGGGGGTTTTTTTCATTTGGGGATCTTCGTCATAGGTTTAGGGTTTGTAAACCCTCAGATGGTGATATTGGGTGTACGTTTCCAATACGCCAAGGATTTGAGGTAGGATATCCCTTGCACATGCCTTTATCATTTAAGTTTCACCATTTTATTATTTTTAACATCTTATATATATGTTTATTATTTTTTTCATCCTTTGGATAATTTTCTTGGTGTGAAAAATGGTTTTTTAAGCCTTGTTTTGTGAAAGGTAGATTTGTTTTGTTATAAAAGTGCACACCAAGTGTTTGTTTAAATGTTATGCTATCTTTTGTAACTATTTTGTGAGGTTTATAACCTTTTTTATGGTATTTTGAACATTTTATATTTTATATAATAAAATATGGCAAGAAATTGGTGTTTTATTCCTTGTCAAGTTCTTAAAATAAATTTTTTTGTTTAAAAAGGGCATGTCATGTGTTCGGTAAATTGCCCGATTGGATTTTATGTGTGATGTGTGATTTAATAATTATTTGTTTGGATTTATAAATTAATTGGAAGAATTATAAATGTTATTTTTTGGTCCTTATATGTCTTTACAATTTGAATTTGGTTTTACAAACAAATGGGTTTTGGTTTACAACATGTTTTGGATCGAGTTTCTGGAAAATAGCGTGTTTCACATCCTTATGAAAATGGTTGTTTTTTAATATGTAACCTGAGTGTTTTAAAGGATTTATAAACGTTTTTTCTGCTTTAAATGGTTTTTATACACCTCCCTAATAAAATTGAAATGCATAACTTTGTCAAATTTTAGTTTTTGTAAAATGTTTAAAGGCCTGTTTGGTCTTTCCAAAAAATAAAGATTGAGTGTTTTACCTGTATATACCATGTTGTGTTGATTGGTATTGTTTTATGGTCCATGAAATAATTTTATTAAATGTTTTTCGGGCTTAAAAATATGGTTGGTTATGGTTTTTTTGTGTTTTTATACTTAAAAGAGTGTTTTAGAATGAGTTTTATGTGAAAAGCCTCAATACACTCCTTGAAATTGTTTTACGAAATTTTTTAGTGGTTTATTGATTCGTGAAAGAAATGTGAAGAAAGTTTGTGGGCTGTTTGTATGTTTATGGTTTGGGAATGTAATTTTGATATGAAATTCTTATTTTATAATATGTGTAACTTGATTGAGCACTAAAGGGAATCTCGGGTATCTAGGTGGGTGGACGTGTATTAGTATGCTAGTGATCCCATGGGTTTTGGCCCCTGTTTCACATAGAAAGTTGGATGATGACAACACTAACTAAACTATGATGATGATAATGTTGGGTGTACCACTAGGTTATGGTTTTTCTCCCTACTAGTTTCTTGTGTTCATGAGAATGGATATTTATTATGGTTACTTTCACTGAGATACGAGGTACATGGGGTTCACAACTAAATGGTGCCTAGGGGTGTTCCCATGAGTTGTGCTCATTGGCTATTTTGTACTCACCATCATAATACGGTGTGTTCTGTTGATTAATTTAGTATTTTTTGTGATTTATTTAAATGTGTAAATTATTTAAGTAATCCCTCTTGAAAACTATTTTCATTTTGAAGTTGCACCAATTTGAAAATTGTTACTATAATTCTTGTTTATAAAACATGCAAGTTTTTGTCTAGTAATTTTTTATAGCATGGCACATAATTTGGAAAACATACCTTTATATTTGTATTTAAAACTTGAAATTTATGTTTCTTTTATTTTAAAGTATGTGCATTGGGAATAGAATTTCGGGCTAAACTATTGAGTTTTAATACTCATGCATATAGTCTTCTTCTATTTTTACCCCTTGTGTAGGTTTCAACATGAGTTCGATCACCAAGGGAAATGTGTTGTCACGACCCATCCCCCGGGGCGCGTGTCATAACTACCCCAAGCACGCCTTCCATAGGACAGGGGCTGGTGACTAGCACCAAAGGCGTAAATCCCTATAACTGGGAAGGTGTTGTCTTTATAAACGTAAACAAAAACACAACCAGAGTACAAGCGAAAGAAAACACTAAGTACAGCAGTAAAAAAAGTGTTGAAAGTACAAAGGGGATGGAAATACAAGCCCAACATATAGGTACAACTACAACTAAAAGTAAAGTACAATAGAAAAGACAAGCAGCAGGAAGATGACACGCATCTCCTGGTTCGTCCACCACAGATCCTACCTAAAGGGTAGGTACAGATGTCCTCCTCAGCACTCCACGCCTGATCGTCTGTTTGTCTGTCTCCTCTGGGTACTGACTCATCGTGAGATCCACCTCCGGGTACCGTCTAGTCTTTGAACGCTTGGCCTCCATCAGCGTTGTCCATCGTCTGCATCCAACATAACGAGGTGCGGGCATATCCCATGCAAGGGTGAGTATAACGATACTCAGTAGGAACCTCGAGACCCTCAAGGTCTCTCTAAATCCAACAAGGATAACCACAAAGAAGAATCTCAACAGATAACCCTTACTTAGGTATAACCTCATACTTATACCTAAGTTATCAAGTAACCATCTCAATCATGAGGAAACACAAAGGTTATGAATTCAATGGATAACCACTACCTAGGTATATGCCCATACATATACCTAAGTTATCAAGTAACCATATCAATCATGAGGAAACACAAAGGTTATGAATTCAATGGTTAACCACTACCTAGGTATATGCCCATACATATACCTAAGTTATCAAGTGACCCATCTTAATCATGAGGAAACACAAGGGTCATGAAATCAACAGATAACCACCACCTAGTTATATGCCCATACATATACCCATGTTATCAAGTGACCCATCTCAATCATGAGGTAAACACAAAGGTCATAGACTCAGCTCAAACTAAGATTTTCATTATCGAAACTGTAACTGCTGAAGAGCTCTGTCTCTGACGAGTACAGTGATCCCATCATGACTCCGAGGTATTTATCACTAACCTAAGACTACTGAGGTACTCCTCGTGTTGAGTACTGTGGGTCTGCTGCCAACTACCGGGCGCTCCGTCCACTGAGGGTCTGCCGCCAAATATTGGGCGCTCACCCTAATAGCCTGCATAGGTACTCCTCCTGTTGAGTACCGTGGGTATACGGCCAACTAACGGGTGCTCCATTCTCCGTGGGTCTGTCTCCAAATATCAGGCGCTCCGTCCACTGGTCTAGTCAACTCACTCCAAGTCGAGTCGGTCAAGCAGTCATTAGGTCTTAGCCAGCTACACGGTCTCCGTACTCCGTACGCTCATCTCCGAGAGGGTCTGATCCATGAGCTACCAGTTGATACTCTAAGTATCACAAAGTCTCATGAAGAAGTATCTCAAAGGACCGCCTCGTCATAGGGGTCTCAACGCAACAGACGGCGCGTCAATCGGACGCCCGGTCTGTGAGTTATTAGCCTTTTCATCCTAGGGGCCCGGTTGGTTTCGTGTGCGAACCAACCTGGTTGTATCTCAACAGAACCCCAAAATCTCATATGGTATACTCATAGGGATCGTTTCTCAATGTGATCACCAATTCCACTGACGGTTCGTCAAACGGACGTCCGGTCTGAAAGTTTTCAGCTTTTCCGCTCCATGGGCCCGGTTGGATTTCGGGTTCAATCCAAACCAGCCACTATCCAACTATGTCCAAACCTCCAGAGAAGAATGATAAAAGTTCTGTCTCATCAAGAGGAATCCAACAAAGTTGATGGCATGTCAATCCGACGTCCGGAT
The DNA here is from genome assembly GCA_963277665.1 of Viscum album. Classification (NCBI taxonomy): domain Eukaryota; kingdom Viridiplantae; phylum Streptophyta; class Magnoliopsida; order Santalales; family Viscaceae; genus Viscum; species Viscum album. Next base: position 1,696,180,878 of record OY728138.1, on the reverse strand, counting down.
CTCAAGTTATAAGTGTTTCCGATCCGAGGGGCTGGTTGGTTTCGTGTTCGAACAAACCCGTCCGTACACGAAGTTCTCTGAAACCTTGAGTGTAATATATCAAAACGACCGTATCGATCCAAGGATCTCTACACAACTGACGGTGCGTCGATCGGAGGTCCTTAGGCCAAGATATGGGAAATAAATCGGAAGTGATTTGAAAAATGGGGGGTCTGGGCCCGGTCCGACCCGGCCCAACCTCCCCCGGGTTGGCCCGAACCGGGTCGAACCGACCCGGGTCCGAGTCCAAACCGGCTGGGCGCGGCCCAGCCCAGTCTGCGCGACCCGCCCCAGCCCGGTCGGGGGGGGGGGGGGGGGTGCGCTGGCTCGGCCAGCGGCCGAGCAGGGGGGAATCGTTCCCCCCTTTCTCACCCCACGGATGCGGCGTGCCTGCCGCATCCTCCTCCTCCGGATCCCACGCGGCCGCGGGATCCGGCCTCCTACGGCCATGGCTTCAGCCGCGACGGTTCCTCCTGGCGGCGCTCCGGGTGCTGCCGTGCCGGCGTGGCATGCCTACAGGGTCCTTCGCGGACCACCGGACGCGCTCTGATGGTCAGTTTTTCCTATCGTCTTCACCAGCGGTCCTCCTGGGACCATCTCTTCACTGTGAAGTCTTCAAAATGCCTTTGCAGCCTGTTCTGTCATCACCCGTCGATCTTCACATCAAAAAAAAACTGCGGAGTCTTCAATTTGCCCTTGCGTCCCCGACTCCGACCATGGTTTCGTTCGGCCTCAACGGCGTGGTGCGACGGCGCCGCGCTTCTTCGTCGCGTTCTTTCTTGTTTCCACGCGGTGTCGTTGCACCACGCCTCCTTTGTTCGCGCCGTAACAAACACAACATCAAAGGGGGAGGAGGATTGGCCGTGTTTGGGCGGTCCGACCTCCTCCTGTTAAATTGATAACAAGCGGACCGAATATTAAACGAAGAACACAAATAATTATTCATGAACAAAACCAAACCCCTACATGATGAAGTTGTTGAACGAAGGTCGTCGTGGGAAAAGGACTTTGCGGAAAACGGCGTCGCGGAAGACTGTGTCACGGATCGAGGCTCCGTAAGCGTCGTTGGCATCATAGAGAAGAGAATCGTTGGCGTCACAGTACACGGTGTCGCGTCGTCGATCTCTGAGGAACCAACGTTCTTCGTCGTCCTTCGTCGGAGGCCAGAGTTCTTTGTAGGTGACGGTGCGTTCTTCGCATTCTTCGACGAGGAAGAAGGTGTACAAGACTTGAGCTCTCCTCTTTAAACCCTTCTCACACAATGAAAACAACCTAATAAAATAAGGCCTTGCCTTATTTTATTTCTCATGCCAAACCTTTTTTGAAATTTGAAAAGAAATCCTGAATTAATTACATTGAAAACTTAATCAATTAATTAATTAAGAGAGTTGACTATACATTTATGGGGGGGTACGGGTGTGTTACACAATTAATGGGGGGTTTGGAGGGTTAGAGAATTTGAATAGGTGGGGAATCGTGTGGGCCCCACCTCACTAATATCCTACCCAGAGTAAGGATTTTAGTGGGTCCCACCCCAACTCCCTCACATGGAAGTAAAACCGCAAAGATGTGAAATAAAAATTGTAACACAATTTTTATCTCATTTTAATCTTATTCCATTATTTTTAACAACTCTTCCCGAGCAAACGAAACTCTAGAAAAGGTCTTCCTAAGCAATTATCGGCGTTGTGATTTCATTGGTGCCCTCGGATTTCGTTTCCGAGCACCGGATTAAAAGTTAGAAAAACCTGCTCTTTCGTTCACTGAACATACTCGAGCCTGACTTCGAAAATTGATTCTGGGCACACCGGGCCTCGGAATCAGGCGCCGTCAGAAATTGCGTACTCATAAAATTACAAAGAAATTAAGAAAAACAATTACTTGAAATTTTCGGGTTTTTAAATTACTCCAACCTCAGTGCTTTACGTCCCCATAAAGCTTTAACACAAACTAGGGATAAAAAAGTGCTGCTGAGCACGCATCTGAGCCTTCCGCTCCCATGTGCTCACCTGGAGGTTTCTGTGCTGCCAATGAAAGCGCACAAGAGGAATCGACCGTCCTCGTAGGACCCACTCCTGTCGATCCTCAACCTCTACTAGAACCCTCCAAAATCCACCCCATCGCCAATGTCTAGCTCCCCATGGTCGATGATATGCATCGGGTCAAAAATGTATCTCCCCAGTTGAGATACGTGGAAGTCATCGTGCACCTGGAGAAACTGAGGTGGATGGGTCAAGTGGTAACCCACCTCGCCTACCCTATTGAGGACCTTGAAGGGTCCGATAAAGCACGAAGATAACTTGTCGCCTCAGCCAAATCTCTGTAATTCCACGTCGAGGTGAGACCCGTAAGGAAACGCGGTCTCCATCCTCGAACTCTAGTGGTCTCTACCTCCTGTCAGCATAAGACTTATGTCGGCTCTGAGCTATCCTCATCCACTCCTGGATGACCTGGACCTTCTCTGTCACGGCCTGGACAATCTCTGGTCACACAAGAGCTGCTAAGATTTCTTCTTTTCCGATAAGAGAAATCTGGTCTCATCCCCTGGATGAACCATGTTCTTTGCCTAATACAGTCAATCCTGACATGAATGATGCATTCATGCCATGGATGACGTCGTAAGGCCACGAAGTTACTACCAAGAGATCCAACCATCACTCTCTCCTCCAAGGGTCGAGTCACACTGTCGGAATCAGTGTGAGATCACTGGGTATCCTCCAGTAGAAATCTCGAAAGTAAGGGTCAAGTCAACAGTTTTAATCGGGACCTCTCAGTATCAACCAAACAAAAGGACAGGAAAGCAAACATCACAAAGATAAGTGTCTTTTATTATTGCATGTCATAGTACAAGACACAAATACAACAGCAACATGGAACTAGAAGTACCAAGAACAAAAAGGAATCCACTAGTTTTGCTCCTGTCCACCTGCTTCCGGAGCTCTACTACCTTCTCCACTGCTCGGCTATTGCTCAAGCACCCGCCACTGCTTCTGTCTCGGTGGCCCCTCCAACGCCTGTGGATCAACTGTACGAGGAGTCGGACAGTCACGTGCCATGTGACCCTTCCTGCCGCAGGAGAAACATTGTCTGTTTCTAGAACGTCTGGCTCTGACTCCACCCCGGGTGCCCTGCACTACCGATCCTATAACCCGAGATCACCCATCTGCTGGTCTGGTCCTCTTGGACCTCTGCATCATCTGTCTACTGCCTATAGATGACTTTGCTACTGATGGAAAATCATGTGGAAAAGGCAGCAGCTCCTGAACACGCTCAGGGTGTAGAGCCACTGGTACCAACTCCACCCTGAAAAAGGTCTCGAAGTCTCCCCATGTGAAGGTCATCTCATCGCAAAACTGGAGAATCCAGCTCCACCATCTGTCTACTGCTACTTGAAGGAGGCTGGAAGAAAAGATCACCATGAAGTCCGCTGGGGTACCCACTATCCTAAAGACTCTCACCACAGCCTCCAGCCAATCCTCAGCCGCCTGTGGGTCCGCCTATCCCCAAAACCTGGGTGGCCTCTGGCGCTAGAACTCATGCAGCGCACTCAAGCGGCATGCATCACCTGTTGTTGGGGCTGGTGGCATCGGTGGCCCAACGTATGGTAGTACCGCTGGTGCCTCCGCTGGTGTCTCAACTGTAAGAGGGCCCTGTACCGAAGCCTCATCGCTCATAAGGCTATCAGTATGTATATCTCTTGGGGTTCTAGCTGATCGTCCATGATAAGGCATCCTGAAAGAAACAGACGTGACACGGTCAAATGATTTATACCAGGTGAGCTGACCTGGTTTGAGCTGTTTTAAGGGGAAAACCTTTGAAAACACACACACAATTAGTGTTTTCATGCACTGTGTCGGAAATCAGTAGTCTAGGTCCTGGTGTATGGATATGTCGGTCGCCCGCACCAACACTGGGCTCCCTGAACTGAAAACCACACTCGGTACTCTTAACATTATTGCTTCACAGAAAGAAAATATCAGAGTTATAATTTCTGCGGTAGAACCTCCCTCTAATACCAATTTGTCACGACCCATCCCCCGGGGCGCGTGTCGTAACTACCCCAAGCCCGCCTTCTATACGCCAGGGGCTGGAGACTAGCACCAAAGGCATAAATCCCTATAATTGGGAAGGCGCTGCCTTTATAAAATTAAACAAAAACACAAAAAGAGTACAGGCAGAAGAAAACACTAAGTACAGCAGTAACAAAAGTGATGAAAGTACAAAGGGGCCGGAAAGAGAATCCCAACAGATAGGTACAACTACAACTTAAAGTAAAGTACAACAGAAAAGACAAGCAGCTAGAAGATGACACGCAGCTCCTGGTTCGTCCACCACAGATCCTACCTGAAGGGTAGGTACATATGTCCTCCTCAGTACTCCACGTCCAATCGTCCGTACGTCTGTCTCCTCTAGGTACCGACTCGTCGTGAGATCCACCTCCGGGTACCGTCCAGTACTCGAATGCTCAGCCTCCGTCAGTGTTGTCTGTCGTCTGCATCCAACACAACGAGGTGCGGGCATAGCCCGTGCAGGGGTGAGTATAACGATACTCAGTAGGGACCCCGAGACCCTCAAGGTCTCTCTAAATCCAACAAGGATAACCACAAAGAAGAATCTCAACAGATAACCCTTACTTAGGTATAATCCCATACTTATACCTAAGTTATCAAATAACCATCTCAATCATGAGGAAACACAAAGGTTATGAATTCAACGGATAACCACTACCTAGGTATATTCCCATACATATACCTAAGTTATCAAGTAACCATCTCAATCATGAGGAAACACAAAGGTTATGAATTCAACGATTAACCACTACCTAGGTATATGCCCATACATATACCTAAGTTATCAAGTGACCCATCTCAATCATGAGGAAACACAAGGGTCATGAAATCAACGGATAACCACCACCTAGTTATATGCCCATACATAAACCCATGTTATCAAGTGACTCATCTCAATCATGAGGTAAACACAAAGGTCATAGACTCAGCTCAAACCAGGATTTTCATTATCAAAATTGTAACTGCTGAAGTGCTCTGTATCTGACGAGTACAGTGATCATGTCATGACTCTGAGGTACTTCTCACTAACCTTATACTGTTGAGGTACTGCTCGTGTCGAGTACCGCGGGTCTGCTACCAACTACCGGGCGCTCCGTCCGTTGAAGGTCTGCCGCCAAAAATCGGGCGCTCACCCTAATAGCCTACAGAGGTACTCCTCATATCGAGTACGGCGGATCTGCGGCCAACTACCGGGCGCTCTGTCCGCCGTGGGTCTGTCGCCAAATATCGGGCACTCCGTACATTGGGCTAGTCGACTCACTCCAAGTCGAGTCGGTCAAGCAGTCATCAGGTCTCAGCCGGCTACACGGTCTTCGTACTCCGTACGCTCGTCTCCAAGAGGGTCCTCTCCACGAGCTACAGGTCGATACTCCAAGTATCACAAAGTATCACGAAGAAGTATCTCAAAATACCGCCTCGTCATATGGGCCTCAACGCAACAGACGGTGTGTCAATCGGACGCCCAGTCTGTGAGTTATTAGCCTTTTCGTCCCAGGGGCCTGGTTGGTTTCGTATGAAAACCAACCCAACTGTATCTCAACTGTACCCCAAACACTCATAGGGTATACTCATAGGGACCGTTTATCAACGTGATCACCAATGCCGCTGACGGTTCGTCAAACGGACGTCTGGTCTGAAAGTTTTCAGCTTTTCCGCTCTAGGGTCCTGGTTGGATTTCAGGTTCAATCCAACCCATACACTATCCAACTACGTCCAAACCTCAGGCGAAGAATGGTAAAAGTTCCTTCTCATCAAGAGGAATCCAACAAAGTCGATGGTACGTCAATCGGACGTCCGGAGCTCAAGTTATAAGTGTTTCCGCTCCGAAGGCCCGGTTGGTTTCGTGTTCGAACCAACCCGGTCATACTCTAAGTTCTACAATACCTTTATTGTAATATGCTAAAACGACCGTCTTGATCCAAGGATCGCTACGCAACTGACGGTGGGTCGACCGGAGTTTCGTAGCCCAAGATATGGGCAAAAGACCAGAAGTGATCCGAAAAATGGGGGGTCTGGGCCCCCCCCCCCCCCCCCCGGGTCGGCCCGAACCAGGTCGAACCGACCCAGGTCTGGGTCTGACCCGGCTGGGCGCGGCCCGGCCCGGTCCGCGCGACCCACCCCAGCCCGGCCGGGGGGGTGCGCTGGCTCGGCCAGCGGCCAAGCAGGGGGGAACTGTTCCCCCCTTTCTCGCCCCACGGACGTGGTGCACCTACCACATCCTCCTCCTCTGGATCCCGCATGGCCGCGGGATTCAGCCGCCTGCCACCGCGGCTTTAGCCGCGGAAGTTCCTCCTGGCGGCGCACCGGTAGGGTCTTCCGTGGACCACCGGGCGCGCTCCGGTGGTCTATTTTGCATGTCGTCTTCGCCAGCAGTCCTCCCAGGACCTGCTCTTCACTGCGATGTCTTTAAAATGCCTCTGCGGACCATTCCGTCATCGCCCGTCGATCTTCACATCAAAAAAAACAAACTGCGGAGTCTTCAATTCGCCCTTGCGGCCCCGACTCCGACCACAGTTTCATTCGGCCTCAACGGCGCGGCGCGACGACGCCGCGCTTCTTCATCGCGTTATTTCTTGTTTCTGCGCGGTGTCGTTGCACTGCGTTGCCTTTGTTCGAGCCTCAACGAACACAACATCAAATGGGTGGAGGATTGGTTGTGTTCGGGCAGTCCGACCTCCTCCCGTTAAATTGATAACAGGCGGCCCGAATATTAAACGAAGAACGCAAAGAATTATTCACGAACAAAACAAAACCCCTACATGATGAAGTTGTTGAACGAAGGTCGTCGCAGGAAAAGGATGTTGCGGAAAACAGCATCACGGAAGACGGAGTCGTGGATCTAGGCTCCATAAGCTTCATTGGCATCACGGAGAAGAGAATCATCAGTGTCGCGGTACACGGCGTCGCGTTGTCGATCTCCGAGGAACCAGCGTTCTTCATCTTCCTTCATCGGAGGTCGGCGTTCTTCGTCGGCGACGGTGCGTTCTTCGCATTCTTCGATGAGGAAGAAGGTGTCCAAGACTTGATCTCTCCTCTTCCAACCCTTCTCACACAATGAAAACAACCTAATAAAATAAGGCCTTTCCTTATTTTATTTCTCATGCCAAACCTTTTTTGAAATTTGAAAAGAAATCCCAAATTAATTACATTGAAAACTTAATCAATTAATTAATTAAGAGAGTTGACTTTACATTTAAGGGTGGTGCGGGTGTGTTACACAATTAATGGGGGGTTTGGAGGGTTAGATAATTTTAATAGGTGGGGACTCGTGTGGGCCCCGCCTCACTAATATCATACCCAGAGTTAGGATTTTAGTGGGTCCCACCCCAACTCCCTCACATGGAAGATAAACCACAAATATGTGAAATAAAAATTGTAACACATTTTTTATCTCATTTTAAACTTTTTCCATTATTTTTAACAACTCTTCTCGAGCAAACGCAACTCCAGAAAAGGTCTTCCTAGGCAATTACTGGTGCTACGATTTCATCAGTGCCCTCGGATTTCGATTCTGAGCACCGGATTAGAAGTTAGAAAAACCCACTCATTCGTTCACTAAACTTACCCGAGCCTAACTTTGGAAATTGATTCTGGGCACACCGGGCCTCGGAATCAGGCGCTGTCAGAAATTGTGTACTCGTAAAATTCCAAAGAAATTAAGAAAAAAAAATTCCTTGAAATTTCTGGGTATTTACATGTGTGATCATTATGTTGGAGAGTGACCAGTGGGGTCACATGGAGTTAGTTGGTTATAGGGTTTGGTAGTTGAGTTGTTGGTTTAGTTGTACTTTCAGTTTCTTATACAAATAATGTCCAGTTCAGTTTTTATATAAATGTATTTTGGGCTTTTCATTTCTTTCTGTTGTTTGTTTGATTATTTATATATGGGAGAAATCATTCCCTTGTGTACTCTATTGATGCCCTTAGTGCTTGTCTCCATCCCGTAAGGATCGGGAATTCCTCTCGGGACTTGTCACAGGCTGGAATTTGTGACCGGTTCAGAGTTAACTGAGGATGGTTCGTGACAAAATGGTATCAAAAGAGGTTGGATCTTAGCAGACCTCTATTTTTAGAGCACCCTTGTTATTTGTGGGATTTCAAGGTAGATATAGTAATATTGTTGTGACTTTATGGGTAAGTGCGGGAAGATCATCGTGAACTCCTACTCGTTCTGATCCTTGAGTTTCCATGGGATGTCCGGTTTTATTAGTGTCCTTTGTTCTTGTTGATTTTTTGGTGTTGGTATATGACAAGGGGAGTCTGACTAATGGCCTCTGTGAGCTCGCAGGGCCTAGAAAGCCATGTGGATCTGGGGAATGGTCCTAATAAGTCTCTCTATATTGGTTTTGTGTTTAACATATGGCCGCTAACTATATTGTCAAGTCACCCACTGACACTAGTTCCCTTTTGTGGGTTTCTTGAACCTTTATGGAATTATGAATTTTTGTTTTGAAAATACTAATGTGAGAATTATGGAAATGGGTTTTAAAGGAAGGATTGGATTTTGAAAAGTGGAAAATGGGGTTTTCAAAAACTAAATATAAGAATGGTTTTGGGAATGTTGTGTTTTTTAAACAAATTTTGGGGAAGAAGTGGAAATGATTTAACAGGATTAGATTTTCCCTAATCTAAACATGTGGTTTGTTGAAATAAAATTTTTTGAAAGTGTGAATCATTTTAAGTTGATTCTGAATATTTGTTTTAAATGGGGTTTTTTGGGATGTCGAAAAGTGTTTTAATCTGATGAATTGGTTTTGGAAATTGGTTTTGAGTGGTTGGTGTTTTTCTAGAAAGGGTATCGGTCTCAATGGACATCAGATTATGAAAAGATACCTTGCTGAATTTTAGAAAATGGGAAGGGGTTGTTTGGAGTAGCTTGGTTGTTTTAAAAGTTGTTAGAAATTAAAATAGGTAGGTTTTTAAGAAAATGGTTCTTGATGAAGTGTGGTTTGTTTTGTAAAATATGAAAAGGGATTTTGACTTGGTGGTTGGTGTTCCTTTTGAAGGTACATGATTTTTGGAATGATTTTGTTTTGTTTTAGCCTCTGGTGTTTTCATGGGTGCTCACATGCATGGTTTTATTTATATATTTAAGGATTTTCTATATGGAATGGTGTTTGGGTGCCTGGGGTGGCATGGAAATGTGCATGTGGGTGAGACTTGATGAAACACCATTGGTGAACGTGGAAACCCACCAAGATAGTTTGTTTTTAAAAAGTGTTTTGAGCTGAAAAATTGTGGCCTTTATTTATAAACCAATGGTTATGTGTCTAGTTTTTTCTATGTCTTAGAAACTTTTTTTATTCAATAATCTTCCTTCTGATCTAGAATTCATACTCTTCTTGTATATTGATATGAGATCTTATTGGTGGCTTGGTTTTGGAGTAATGTTCATTGGGTTTCTAAATATGTGTTTGATGTTGTGATGTGGCCATGGATAGTTCTCCGTTGGAAATATTTCATGTTGATCAACCTAAGGATTCATTTAAAATGTTAAATCCACATCTTAGGATGATGCCTCAGCCTGTTTTTTGGAATAGAGAGCTGTTTAGGATTGATTTAAAGTGCTTCCAGGTCATGATAATTCTTTTGGACATAGGAGTTGTGTTCGGTGATATTGATGTGTTTCGCCGTATTCCTTGTCCATTCTGCCCCTCGTTTGAAGTGAGATAGAATTTTGATATGTATCTATGAGATCCTATTTATATGAAGGTTTTTTAATGATCATGTGAGTTTTTTTGAGTGGTGTGATCCTTAGCACCCTGACTGCGGTGCAGCAGATGCTTCAAGAATCAGGGCTCCATCCACAAGCCTCGGAGTAAAGCTTTTCACACATTCAGGAAATCTCTAGAGGTGTGGGGAGCTTGACCAGGCTTCTGCCTCCACCATTATGGTATGGTAGTTTCTATGTCTATATTGTGGTTCCTTATTTTTATGAATTTCCCTTTGTCACAACAAGCGTGGTGGACTTACCCCTCACACAATGTCTATGGTAATGCCTTCATGGATGTGGGTTTTTGATCAATGTCCCTGTGTAGACCACCTATAAAAATAGGGTGCGGTATTGGTGTTACCTGTTTGTAGGTAGAGAGCATTGGGTAGTTCCTTGGTTTCTTTTGTGGTTTTAGTGGCCTAATTATTGGGTCCCCTTCCCTCCCCTCCCTGAGTGGTGGGGGTCCGAATTTGTGCCGAAAGTGTTGGCCCAGTTCTTATTCCCTCTGTTTGGGAGTGGGTGGTTTAGATGTTCATGTTGTAACCCTATTAACTTGGGTTTCTAGGTTGTTTTGGGAGATTTTTGGTGGTCCTGTGCAGGTGATTCCCAATTCTATTTCATTTTGAATTCTTTTTTTTTCATTTCTAGTTGTTCTCTAATGGTGGAGAGACCCGTTATAGGTCTCGAATATCTTTCCTTTAGGATTTTTTGAATGGAAGTTGTGATTTAATGGTGGGGATCCCATTCTAGCCTCCACCCCAAGTCATTGGATTTGTTTAGTGAACTATGGTTTGTGTGATCGTTGGGTTCATTGGGATAGGGCCCAACAATCAAGTTCTTGGCTTGGTTGTGGAGGTGGTGGCTTGATCTTTCTATTGATTCTCTAGAAGTGGTTGTAAGTTGGTGTTTTGTTTGGGAAAGAGTATTAAGTTACATTATTGGTGAATTATATTTCCTTATATTTAGAGGCTGTATTATTTTGATAAGGAATCCTTAGGTGTTGTTCTGTCAGTTGAAAATCGTTATGGATTTCCAGGGGCGGAAAGCTTTAATGGTGGGGAGAATTGTCACACCTGATTTTTCTTTTCTTTTCATGCCATGGTTTTGATACGATTTGTTGAAAATCCTGATCCTTTTATTGGATGTTGGTTTAGATTAATTGTGAGTTTTGAACAAACATATATGTCTAATCACCCTAATTTGGGTTCCCCATTTCTAGTTTCATGAGAGGTTTTGGATTCCAAGAAAATTTCCGTGAAATTTGTTTTAGGTGTTATTCATCACCTTGGTTTTTTGTTGCTCTTATGGGGAAGTGCTTTGGTTTCTTCAAGTCTGTTCGGGGCGTTAGTCAGGGGGATCCATTGTCCCCTTGTATCTTTGTTCTTGCTAAAGATGCTCTTTCTAGGAACTTAAAGCGTAGCTTGGCGGAAGGCAGGTTGAAACCTTTCCGTGGAAGGTGGAGCATGGTAAACATCTCTCACCTACTGTTTGCTGATGATATATTTATTTTTACAAATGGCAGGCGCTCTTCTTTGAATTCTATCATCGGTTCATTCTCTAGCTACAACCATCTTAGCGGGAAAAGTATTAATTCTTCCAAGAGTCATGTATTCATTTCTGATAAATGTCCTAGCCGAAGGTGCAGGGATATCCAGGGGATCCTTGGTTACTGCCAGAAACATCTTCCAATTTCCTACTTAGGAGGGCCAATATCTTGTGGCCGCATCAAAAAACATCATTTTAATGGGATTTTTGATCATATTATGGGAAGAATTTTCAATTGGAAGAACAATTTGTTATTTTTTGGGGGGAGAATTATGTTGATAAACAGCGTGCTCACCTCCATTCCCATGCATGTTTTCTCTGTTATCAACCCTCTGAAAGGATCAATTGAAAGGATGGAAAACATTCTCAATGCATTTCTCTGGGATGCAAAGCAGGAAGGGCGGTGCCACTGGGCCTCTTGGAGGAGTTTGGCTTGACCAGTGGATGAAGGAGGGCAGGTGCTTCGTGATATTCATGATACCATTCTGGGTTTACAAGCTCGGCTCGCTTGGGAAGTCATTTCAGGGGAGACGCTTTGGGCAAAAAAAAATCAAGCGCGCTATGGTAGAAATTCAGTTTCCGGTCTTCACGGATACACGGGATTGGCTCGGTGCATATTCTATCATATTGAAACACTCTCCAACCATACGATATGGATCATCGGTAGGGGGAAATTAATTTCTGGGATTCAAACTGGTATGGGGAAGCTCTTGCATACCCAGACTGTCCTTCTCCAAGTTTAACCTTTAGTGAAGCTACTGATTTTTATGACTTGGTTCATGCGGTGTTGAACCCTCATCAGATGAACATTTTCGAGAACATTGTCATGAATGATGAACCAGATATTTTATGTTTCGCGTTGTCTGGTTCAGGAAAGTATAATTCTCGTGACTATAGGAATTCTCTTCGGGTGGAATCCACTTCAGATGTGTGGGCGCCAGCTGCTTGGTGCAATATGATCCCTCTGAGGATGAACTTATTAATTTGGAGGATCAGAAAAAAAGTTATGCCAATGGAGGAGAACATCCAAATAAGTGTTATCTCCTTGGCCTCTCAATGTTACTGTTGTGATAACCCAAAGGCCGAATTGACTATTCATTTATTTTTCCAAGGTCAATGGGATTTGTACCTTTGGCCCATGTTTTCTCATCCTCTATGTACCGATAATGATCTTCACTCGACTCAGGATTTCTTGAATTCATGGTTTATCGGCACCAATAATAGGAACATTGATCGGAATGTTATAACCATCATCCTTGTGGCTATATGCTGGATTATTTGGGAGGCTCGAAACCAGGTCCGGCTAGGTGAAAAATGATCCATGTTGTTTCTCTAGGTGCGGCTCAGATCTCTCATTATTGAACTCACTTTACTCATCAAAGATGGAGCCACGTTGGCTTCGCTGAACAATCTCCTCAAACGTTCATGCTCGATGAAAAGGGGAAGCGGCTGTTGGGTAAGATGGCAACCTCCAAACAGCGGATTGAAATTGAATATTGATGGTTCTTATATGGATGGGATTATGAGGGGTGGTGGTGTGCTTCGGGATTTCTGGGGCTCTGTCCATATTTCCTTCAGTGCTTACTATGGTCCAGGGAGCTCTCTGGGTGCGGAGGTTCGGGCCCTCGACTTGGGTTTGATGGTTTGTAGGAGAAGAGGTTTGGAGGTGGCCAAGATTGAATCTGATTCTGAGGTCCTTGTGAAGGCCTTAAAGATATGTCAGGGGGTTCTGTGGGAGATGATTTATCTTATACAAATATGTAGGATGGGCACACATTAGGGAAGGCTGATCCACCATAGTAGGAGGGAAACTAATTTTGCGACTGATTCTCTTGCTCAGTTGGGTAGGCAGGGAGAGTCTCTGAGGATCTTTGATAGTCTCCATTCTCTTCCTATAGAGTGTGCTAGTATTGTGCAAGGGGATGATCTTGGACTACACCACTTCCATCCTCCTTGATGGATTGTATTTTTTCTCTGATCCCTTATTTTGAAATAAAAAATATATGTCATCATCATCATCATGATTTGGGCCAACCGTGAGCCCATTTCCAATTTTAAAAACCAAATTTGTTTCTTTTATAACTCCTTTTTTTAACATTTTTCACCCATTAAACTTTATATGTTTCCTAAACTGACATATTCAAACCACCATATCCTTTCGTACCCCTTCCAAATTCAAAATCATGGTGAATTTGGGTTACTTATTTAGGTATTGGGCCCACCCATGGGCCCATTTCCAATTTTAAAAAAATACTTTGTTTCTTTTATATATTTTTCATTTTTTAATATTTTTTAGTGATTACACCTCCCAATATAATAAAAAATACCTAGCATTACCCCCATTATCTATATTACCTATTTTGAGCTCATTGGAATCGAATATTAGGGCGAACGTTCTCAGGTTTCCTCAAATCATCCAGAATTGATAAGGTAAATTGTTTCATACATAAATCATTCAATTAATACTCTTTTTTCCACAAATATTCTTTCACTGTTTCATCCAAACTATATTATCCTCTCAAAGAAGTTCCAATCCATTCCCTTTTCTTTATGGGTGCAGATATAATGGAATACGAAGAGTTTTCTAGTTAAAAAGGTGAGATTCCTTCTCCTTTATCCTCCCTCTTCTTCCTCCATTCATTATTTCAAGGTTTTATAATCTCCCCTAGTCATGATCGACCTATTTTTATATTATCCCATGATTTTTTATTGGGTTTTTGTTCCTTTGGGGCTGTTCTTCATAGTTTTAGGGTTTGTAAACCCTTAGATGGTGATATTGGGTGTGCTTTTCCAATACGCTAAGGATTTGAGGTAGGATATCCCTTGCACATGCCTTTATCATTTAAGTTTCATCATTTTCTTATTTTTCATATTTGATATATATGTTTATTATTTTTTTCATCCTTTGGATAATTTTCTTGGTGTGAAAAATGGTTGTTTAAGCCTTGTTTTGTGAAAGATATAGTTGTTTTGTTATAAAAGTGCACACCAAGTGTTTGTTTAAATGTTCTGCTATCTTTCGCAACTATTTTGTGAGGTTTAGAACCTGGTTTATGGTATTTTTAACATGTTATAGTATATATAATAAAATATGGCATGAAATTGGTGTTTAATTACATGTCAAGTTCTTAAAAGAAATTATTTTGTTTAAAAAGGGCATGTCATGTGTTTGGTAAATTGCCCGGTTGTCTTTTATGTGTGATGTGTGATTTAGAAATTATTTGTTAGGACTTATAAATGAATTGTAAGAATGATAAATGGTATTTTTGGTTATTTATATGGATTTCCAATTTGTATTTTTTTTTACAAACAAATGGGTTTTGGTTTACAACATGTTTTGGATCGACTTACCAGAAAATGGCTCGTTTCACATTCTTATGAAAATGGTAGTGTTTTGAATATGTAACCTGAGTGTTTTATAAGATTTGTGAATTTGTTTTGCTTCTATAAATTTTTTTTATACACCTCCTTAATAAAATTTAAATGCATAACTTTGTCAAATTTTAGTTTTTATAAAATGTTTAAAGTCTCGTTTGGCCTTTCCTAAAAATGAAGATTGAGTGTTTGACATGTATATACCATGTTGTGTCAATTGGTATTGTTTTATAGTCCATGAAATGATTTTATTAAATGTTTTTAGGGATTCCAAATATGGTTGGGTATGGTTTTTTTGTGTGTTTATACTTAAAATAATGTTTTTGAATGATTTTTATGTGCAAATCCTCAATACACTCCTTGAAACTGTTTTACGAAAACATTTAGTGGTTTATTGATTTGTGAAAGAAATGTGAAGAAAGTCCGTGGTATGTTTGTGTTTTTATGGTTTGGGAATGGAATTTTTATGTGAAATGTGTATTTGAAAATATGTGTAACTTGATTGAGAAATAAAGGGAATCCCTGGTATCTAGGTGGGTGGACGTGTACTAGTATGCTAGTGATCCCGTGGGGTTTGGCCCCTGTTTCACGTAGCAAGTTTGATGATGAAAACACTAACTAAAATATGATGATGATGATGATGTTTGGGGGACCACTAGGTTATGTTTATTCTCCCTACTAGTGGCTCGAGTGCATGAGAACGGATATTTATTATGGTTACTTTCACCGAGATATGAGGTACTTGGGGCTCACAACTAACTAGTGCCTAGGGGTGTTCCCATGAGTTGTGCTCATTGGCAATTTTTTACTCACCATTGGCATATGGTGTGTTTGGTTGATGAATTCAGAAGTGTGTGTGATTTATTTAAAAGTGTAAATTCTTTTAAGTAACCCTCTTGAAAACTATTTTCATTTTGAAGTTGCATCTATTTGAAAATTGTTACTAGCATTCTTGTTTATAAAACATGCAAGTTTTTGTCTGGTAATTTTTTTTATAGAATGGGACCTCATTTGGAAAATATACCTTTATATTTGTATTTAAAACTTGAAATTGAAGTTTCTTTTATTTTAAATGATGTGCATTGGGGATAGAATATCGGGCTAACCTACTAAGTTTTAATACTCACACCTATAGTATTCTTCTGTTTTTAGCCCTTGTGTAGGTTTCATCTTGAGTTTGATCGCCTTGGGAGATGTGTGATAATTATTTTGGAGAGTGACCAGTAGGGTCACATGGAGTTAGTTGGTTATTGAGTTTGGTCAGTTGATTTGTTGGTTTAGTTGTACTTTCAGTTTCTTATACAAATAATGTTCAGTTCAGTTTTTATATAAATGTATTTTGGGCTGTCCATTTCATTCGGTTGTTTGTTTAATTGTTTATATATGGGTGAAATTGTTCCCTTGTGTACTTTATTGATTCTCTTGGTGCTTGTTTCCATCCCGGGGGGATCGGGAATGCCTCTCAGTACTTTTCATGGGCTAGCCCTTGTGACCGGTTCAGGGTCAACTCGGGCTGGTTCGTGACAATTCTCCCTTCAGGAATGCGGAGGAACATCCTAAACTAGGTTATGAATGATAAATAAGGGTGAAATAATGGTTCCCTTCACAAATCCTCCCATAGTTCTAGTAGCATAACTTTCTCCAACACATGGTTCTATTCTTGTACCTTATGAGTTGGTTACTTGAATAATCTCATCATACATGTCACTGAGGATAGAGATCACTCCAATCTTTTGAAGATCCCACAAATTTATCTCAACCTTAACTTGGGGAAGGTGGAAAGTATTTGTATCCAATGAACACCATATAAGAAATTCCAATATGATATCTAGGTGGTTTTAAGCATGGAACTTTAATCTCCACACTACTTTGTATAACCTGACCAGTACTGGAACTCCTTATAGGTTGAATAGAATTAGTATGCCCCTTATGGATCATCTATGAAGTTAAATCTCAGTATTAAGTCCCACTACTTAGTCAAGACCTACCAATTGTATAAATTACCACTTAGTATACACTGGTGTATCATATAGGTAGAGACTTGGTTGCTGAATCTTCCCGGTTTACTATCTGAATGGGATTTTGTAGAGTTTACACAAATGTTGGGTTATGGTTTCTAAAAATGTAGCCAATAGAAAATATGTTTTCCTTAAGTAAATCTAAGGAACTCCTAAAATAATATAATAAATGATCATATTTGACATCGAGGATTATGAAATCATCTAACAATGTGAAACCATATAACACCTTCCTCTAATACATCTGGTTCTCTCTCTAGTTTTTCCTTCGTAAATTATCCAACATTTGATATCATTACTAGTACTATTATTTGGTTCTATCTCAAGTTTTATCCACCATTGTGTTCCTCCATGTGTTATAATCTTGGTGATTTGTGGAATCCATGTGAGTAGTTCATTTAGGTGGTGGAAATTTTAAAAAATAAATGTCATTCAAGGATCGGGTCCAGGAAAGTTCCTTCTCATAGATTTCTACACTTTATGAATTTTTTCTCACATAAGTTTTTACCATAAAAAACTATTTTCATAAATGTTTTTCATGAAATTTTCATGGAGAAAAAATCATAGGATGTTCATGTAAGGGTTGTAGTTTCATGAACATAGATGATGACTCTCACTCTATGAAAATCCATAGTCCCCCTCTAAAGACCCCACCCTTATTTATAGATGTTAGGTGTGAAATTTCTCCACCCATGTTGCTTAAGATTAAATAATAAGATTCCAAACTTTAGTGAATTCCTCATAGTTGAACCCTCCTCAACCCTATTAAACCTAATTCTAAGAGGTGGGGGTATTTTTTGACACCTAAAAATGTATCCAAGATGGATCAAGGAGGAATTATAGAAAATAGAAGAAAATTTAAATCTAAAGAAAAGATATTTATAAAAACTATTGAGTTGAATGAGTATGTATGTTTTCCCATAAATGTTATCCTTTATAATTGTAAAAAAGATAAGTTTTATTATGCAATAGAATGCACCTCACACGCACTCAATTTTTCAAAAAAAATCGACCATTGCTCTGTCAGCTTCCCATGCTTAAGTGGAAATCCCGGCCCAGATGACCTTCGATCCTAGTTCTACTTCCACCACTATCATACCTCATTTTCCTGTAGTTTCTACTAGCTCCCTTCCTAGCCTTCTCTGATCCAGTTTATCTTTCAGGGATTCTCTTTGTTGCCCATCCCAAGGCTCCCAGTAGGCATGCTTCCCGAATGTTCATCTGATCTCTCCAGTGGTGTCTAAGTATGGTTCTTGCATCTCATTATAGGTTCTAGCTACGGCCTTTGAAGAAGTGTTTTCATATCTTCAGTGGACCCTTGTGTCACATTTTGGTTCAGAGAAGCCTCCCCTTATGGTCTTCAGATGTTTTGTAGACTCCTGTGTTAGAATAACTCATGTGATTTTATTTAATATTATTATAATGGGATATTAATGGATAAAATTTTCAATTTATGGACTTTGACAATTAATTAAGTAACCACCCATATAACTATTTTATCCCTATTTAAAGGGTCGTGTCCTTTCCAATTAAGACTCAATCAATTTCCGGTACATTCCATCAATTTTTCTGCTGAAGAGAAAAGAGGTACAGGATAGAAATCCTTTTAAGTGGGAGAAAATCAAGGAGATTCAAATCGAGAAGATCCCATGGATCAAGGTATGTTTTATCTTATTTTTAATTCTCTTTATCAATGTGATAAACACAGATTTTAAAGATCCTAAAATAAATGAAATTAATTTACATGTGGTATTAGACGAGGGTTATGAAATCTGTGTTTTTTCATGTATAAATTTATTATGTGTTGCGTTAAAATGAGAATCAAAAATCTGGATTACGTTCTGCAAGCAATATGTTGCGTTAAATCTGAATTCTTTTCTTCTTATTTTAAAGGGTCGTTAATATTAATAATAATAGTGTGTGGTGGAATTTTTCAAAACTGGAATATGGTGTGCAATTTATTATTATTATTATTATTATTAAATGAGAATACACTGCCTCTCTCTTCAATCATGGGGTGTTTTGTAGCATTGTTTCATTTTTTGATAATCGTTGTGCAAATTTTATTATTATTTTTAAATTACAAATCCACTGTGCATTTGTTTTTTCTTCCCAAATATTAAGTTCCTATTTTTTGGGAATCTCAATTTATTGCATCTTCTCCTTGATTTTAGATTTTTGAAATTTCCCTTTTAGTTATTTATTATCTTTGATAATAGAATTTTTTTTATATTTAAAATTTTTTTAATGATTAAAAAAAGGATAAGGTTTCACACCTTTACGAAATGATTTTAAAGGTGACATGATAGCATTTTTTTATTTTATTTTTTTATTTATCAGCTTTTTGTCATCGGTTTTCAAACCATAAAAAATTGTTATAAAAATGATTTGTTATTATTTGAAATAATTATTGGAGTTTTAAATTTGATGCCATTACAAATTAAAGAAAGAGTAAACAAAATTTTGTATTTTTTTATTAAAATTTATTTGTATTTATAACTGTGTTATGATTATGATATTTTTATTTGAAACATTATTGCACGAGATTTTTTAATCACCAAAGTGGTTAAATCATAAAGTTAAAATTGTTTCAAAAATTATGTTAAAATGATATATATTGATTTCTTATAAATTTTATACTATTATGATATCTTATGAGTAATTAAAATTCATTATTATAAGATATTTATTAACTTCCCAAAGGCAATTTTCATATTCTTATAATTTATGAATATAATTTTTGGTAATATATATTATTCATTATGAGATTTATTTATATATCCAAATATAATAAATAAATCTAATTGATGTGTATATTATTTCCAAATAAAGTTATTTTAATTAATATCAAGTATGTTTGTGTATTAGTTTTTTACCCAAAGGATAACACTAATACACATTTATGTTAAATAATTTGTATGAATCAATGTATTATTATTATTTCAAATAATTAATTTTAAATATGTATTTATTGCAGTTATCTTTTCATCATCATTTCACTCACAGATATCATCTGTTCTGATCTTTAATGGATTAAATTTCTCTGATTGGAGTGAGAAATCCAATTTCACATTGGTGTATTGGATCTTTATTTAGAACTCTGAGTAGAGAAACCTGCTACTACAACGGATGAAAATAGTGATGATGATAAGTTATATTATGCATCATGGGAAAGATAAAATAGATTAAGTTTGATGTTCATCTGAATGAGCATAACAAGTAATATCAAGTCAGGTCTCCCTAAAACTGAAAGCGCTAAAGAATTTAAGAAATCTGTGGGAGACCGATCTCAAACTGCTAACAAATCTCTTGCTTGGACATTAATAAGTACATTGACCACCATGAATTTTGATGGTTTACGTACCATGTATGAGCATGTCATTGAAATGAAAAATATTGTAGCAAGACTCAAGTCCTTAAAAATAGAAGTGGATGAAAGTTTGCTTGTACAATTTGTCCTAAACTCATTACCATCTGAGTATGGACCATTCCAAATGAACTACAATACCATGAAAGATAAATGGAATGTGTATGAATTTCATAGTATGTTTCTTCAAGAGGAAACACGTTTAAAGAGTCAAGGAATCCACTCCGTCCATTATGTGCATCATCAAGGAGGAAAGAAGCATGGAATACAGAATCATGCAAAAGGAAATGGACCATTGAAGGTTAATGAGTCTTTTAGAAAGAACCAGAATAACACAAATAAAGATAAATTCCATTTCTGTGGGAAATTTGGACATTTCCAAAAGGATTGTCTGAAACAGAAGGCTTAGTTTGAAAATAAAGGTAAGAAAAATGCTTATACATGTTATAAATCAAACTTATCTAAAGTTACACATAATACATGGTGGATTGATTCTGGTTGTATGACTCATGTTTCGAATACAATGCAGGGATTCCTTTCAACACAAATCACAAGTCCAACTAAAAATTTTATCTACATGGGTAATAGAGTAAAGGTTCCAGTTGAATCTGTCAGGACTTATCGTTTAATCCTTGATAGCGGATATAGTTTGGAATTATGTGAAACCTTTTATGTACCTAGTATATATTGGAATTTGGTTTCTTTATCAAAACATGATGCTGCTGGATAATTTTTTAATTTTGGGAATGGATATTTTAGTTTGTTTAAGCATACACGCATGATTGGATCTGGTTTATTGTATGATGGTTTATATAAACTAAATCTTGATAATATGTATGTTGAAACACTTATGACCTTGCATCAAGATTCTGGTACTAAATGTAGTTTAGTAAATGAAAAGTCTTCTTATTTATGGCATAAACGTTTAGGTCATATTTCCAAAGAAAGATTGGAGAGATTTATTAAGTTTTAAATTCTTCCAAAATTGTATTTTACTGACCTAAACATTTGTTTGGATTGTATTCAAGGAAAACAAACAAAACACAAAAAGAAAGGTGCCACAAGAAGTACTCAACTCCATGAGATCATACATACTAATATATGTGGACCTTTTGATGTTAATGCTTTCAATAAAGAAAAATACTTTATCACCTTTATTGATGATTTTTCATGTTATGGATATGTCTATTTATTGCATGAGAAATCTCAAGAAATAAATTCCTTGGAAATTTATGTAAATGAATTTGAGATGAAATTAGACAAAAAGGTGAAGGTCATAAGGTCTAATATAAGTAGTGAATATTATGGAAAATTTGATGAAAGTGGACAAAACCCTGGTCCATTTTCAAAGTTTCTATAAAGTCATGTCATATGTGCACAATACACTATGCCTTGTACACCACAACAAAATGGTGTAGCGGAAAGGTGTAATAGAACATTAGTGGATATGATTAGGAGTATGTTAAGTAATTATTTTTTACCTTTATCTTTTTAGATGTATTCTTTAAAAACTATCATGTATTTAATGAATAGGTTTCCTAGTAAATCAGTTCCAAAGACTCCTTTTGAACTTTGGACTGGTAGGAAACCTAGTTTAAGACACCTGCATGTATGGGGCTATTAGGCAGAAATAAAATCATATAATCCACAAAAAAGAAAACTGGATGCAAGAAAAATCAGTGGAAATTTCATTGGTTATCCAAATAAATCAATGGGGTATTTATTTTTTTGACCTAACCATAGTATGAGAATTTTTGAAACTATAAATGCTAGATTTATCGAGAATGGTGAATCTATTGGGAGTGAAGTTCCACAAAATGTGGAAATTAAATAAGTTAGAATTCAAGTTTCATTTTCTTGTATTCCAACTTCACATGTTGTTGTTCCTCAAATTATTACATCAAAAAATAATCAAGTAGAACCACAACAGAATGTTTCCCAAATTCACAATGAAGTAATGGTTGAAGAACCACAAGAAATAGTGTTAAGAAGATCCCAAAGGGAAAGAAGGTCAGTTATTTCTGATGACTATGTGGTATATCTGCATGAAATAGAAAATGATATTGGTATTAATAGTGATAATGTTTCATACTCTCATGCCATCAAGTGTGGTAATTCTGATAAATTGTTAGATGCCATGAAATGTGAGTTGAATTCCATGGGACAAAATAAAGTGTGGGACCTTATGGAATTGCCTGAAGGATGCATGAGATTTGGATGTAAATGGGTCTTCAAAACCAAATATGACTCTCTTGGTAACCTTGAACGTTACAAGGCTAGACTTGTTGCTAAAGTATTCACTCAAAAGGATAGTTTAGACTATAAGTAAACCTTCTCACCGGTTTCTAAGAATGACTCTTTCAGAATTATTATGTCATTGGTAGCTCAGTATGATTTAGAGTTACATCAAATGGATGTTAAAATATCCTTTCTAAATGGAAACTTAGAGTAATATGTATACATGTATCAGCCAATGGGTTTTTACATTGAATGAAGGGAACACATGGTATGTAAATTAAAGAAGTCAATATATGGACTTAAACAAGATTCCCGACAATGGTATATTAGGTTTAATGATAGCATTATATCTTTTGTATTTAAGGAAAACATCGTTGATCAGTGTATATATCAGAAGATCAGTGGGAGTAAATTTATATTCTTGATTCTATATGTTGACGAAATATTGCTTGCTGCAAATGATCTTGGTCTATTATATGAGACCAAGAAATTCCTCTCTAATAATTTTGTAATGACAGACATGGGAGAAGCCAAGTATGTGATTGGAATAGAAATATTTCATAATATAACTCAAGGTATATTGGGCTTATCTCAAAATTTATACATCATTAAGATTTTAGAGAGTTTTAGGATGGAAAAATTTTTAGCATCATCAGTTCCAATTCAGAAAGGAGATAAATTTAATCTCAATCAATGTCCTAAAAATGATTTGGAATGAAAAAATATGGAAGAAATTCCTTACGCATCTGTTATTGGAATCTTGATGTATGCTAAAACATGTACAAGTCCAGATATTAGCTTTGTAGTTGGTATGTCGGGAAGATACCAAAGTAATCCTGGACTCGATCATTGGAGAGCTTCAAAGAAATTTCTGCGATATTTGCAAGGAACAAAGGATCACATGCTTACTTATAAAAGATATAATGATTTTGAGGTGATTGTATACTCTAATTCAGACTTTTCTGGTTGTGTTGATACAAGAAAGTCCACTTTTGGTTATGTGTATATTCTATTTGAAGGATCAATATCATGGAAAAGTGCAAAGCAATTGGTTATAGCTGCTTCAACCATGGAAGCTGAATTTATAGCATGCTTTGAAGCTACAATTCAGGGTAAGTGGTTGCGGAACTTTATTTTAGGACTTGGAATTGTCAACAGTATCGCCAAGACCTTGAAAATTTATTGTGACAATACCGCATCAGTATTATTTTCCAAGAATGACTGATATTCTAAAGGTGTTAAACACATGTAATTAAAGTACTTTGGATTTAAGGAGGAAGTTCAAAAACGTAAGGTGTCAATTGAACATATTAGAAAAAATATTATGATTTTCGACCCTTTGATGAAAGGGTTTCCACCCCAGACATTTATTGGACATGTTGAAAGTGTGGGAATTATCATTGAGTAGGTTTCATTGTATGTATTGAATGTTATGATTATTACAGTTTACACCTGGACTTATAAATGTTTTGATCATGTTGTTTGTTTTTTCAAATAAGTATACATGATTAGATTGAATAATGATAGAAAACACATTATTTAATAAAGACATTATTATTAGACCAATTATATATATATATATATCCCATTTTAATTATGATATGGAAAATTTTCATAATATAGTACATGGAAGGGAGTATATTAATAGAGAATATACGACTGTCATGACTCATGTGGACATTATCCCTTATTATGATGAATGTTGTATACATGATAGAATATATATAAATGCGCATAAATGACCGATTGAATATTAATTATCATAAATAAATATTACATGAGTTAAGTGGGAGAATGTTAGAATAACTCACGTGATTTTATTTAATATTATTATAATGGGATATTAAGGGATAAAACTGTCAATTGATGGACTTTGACAGTTAATTAAGTAACCACCCATATAACTATTTTATCCATGTTTAAAGGGTCATGTCCTTTCCAATTAAGACTCAATCAATTTCTAGTAACACCTCTTAGAGTAATCACCCACAATAATAACAAGATGGAACTTCAATTTTGAAAAATTTCACAACAACCATCCTTAACTTATTCTCCCCCATTTCTGGTGGTATAGAAGAGGAGCCCACATTTTAAACAATTTTTCAATATCCATACTCAACCTACATGTCACTTCTCTATCAATTCAAACTCTTATAATAATAATTAACCTTTATCACACTTCTCTTTACATAATTAGTATTTCAAAACCCTTTGTATTGAACCTTTACTCATCTATGCATGATATTAAGGATAATTTCTTTTGGAAACACACCTAAACTGATTCCCCTATCTTCAGGGGTTTTGTTATATTGGTTGATGTAAAACTTCATAACTAAACCATACACCCCTATCATACACTCTTAGATAATATGAATGATTTTTTATTTCATATTTTTCTCACACCTAGAATAACTCATGTGATTTTATTTATTCTATTTGATTGTTTTTATATCATGATTGAGATCTAGTGATGTTTTAAAGTATAGAATTAAAAACATGTCAGATTTTATTACTTATAAAAATCAATGAGAGTCATCTGAAATATATAAAATCTCTTTGAGTGTAATTTTTTTCAATAAAATAACTAAATTCATTGATTCCTCAAGATCATTAAATCTCTACAAAGAGGAATCTAAAACCTATTAAAACCCCATAAACTCCTCCATACTAACCTACTTCAGAGGTCACACATAGGACACTTTCATTTGGATATCATTTTTTTGAGACTTACACTAAACTAGTTGAGTCATTTCTTGGGATATATATAACTTAATAGCTTCAAACAGATTCCTTAGGTGGGGTGACTGCCTCTTACGTTACTAGATCAAAGACTTCAAGCAGACACTCCTTCTACCCATTCCAATAAATCACTTGATTAATTACCCATAAGGATTCTACAACACTTCCCCATATTTATATCTTATAGAGTAATCCAAACATCCCCCATTTTCTCTCACTCTACCATGAAATCATGGGTCATAGAATAAATGGCATGTTAGTCAAACTTATCGGTTCCCATGTTCACTATCCAGTGGTGTAGAGTTCACATATGACCAATCGTCACACTGAATTGAGTATATGGGATGAGGCCCCATATGTTCTTAAATTTCATTTTCTAAATCGTTTGGTTCTCCTTAACTATATCCAAATATGATTTATTATCATATTAAGTGGAATATTTATACTCAAGGAATTTCTTGTGTAGTTGTGATGGGTTCTTAGCTATGGAATCCATCATATTTGGATCTATAGTAGAATAGAGACTCTAATAGGTAGAAACAATAGAAAATGAATCAACCCCTAGAATCAAGAAAGGATCCTCATGTGTAAAATATTCTTTAAATACCAAATATTCAACCAATGTTCTGTTTTGTTATTCTTCATGTGGGATGGGTGCTTTAGGTTTCTGCTCTTACTCATCTTCAATTAGGTTGGTGGTGGGGTATTCTTATCTTCTTTCCACCATAGACTCCTAGTATTTGGTATGAAATAAAACTTACACAATAAATTATATTTTAGTTCATGAAATAGAGACAATGATAAGTAGAAATTTTGTGATGAAGTCCTACATTCTTTGAAACCATAGGTAGGGTCATTTTCATCCTCTGCTGGAAATCTAGAGGTCCAAGAAACCTAAACTAACTTTGTTACCACACTAGTTAATAGATTGGGAAATAATTAATTGGGTTTAGAATACACTACTTGGTACCTATATAAATTAGTGGGAACCACAAAACTATGGTTGCAGACTTGTTTACCTGTAATATTCGATCTTTAATGAAAAAATCATGAACTTCAATAAATTATTCTTGAAAAAATTAGAGGTATAAAATTGTTTAATTTTAATTTATTATCTATGTGTTTTCAAAATCATTATCTCCCCCATGTATTGTTATCATTACACATCATTGGTGTCTTATGATACCCCAATATGTCTAGAGAAAACCCCCTTAGCCACTGGGAATTCCATGGTGTCTCAAGAGACTACTCCCACTTTTTGTTCACTCAATAGTTTCACATATCCCACCTTATATGCATGATACCAGGGTTTATCAAGACTTATTTTACTTAATGAATCTTGTATGATTGATAAAATAGGTTTCAAATCCACTAAGGGACCTAAAATGATGCCATGATTGTTGTAATATTTTGGATTTATTAGGTCTGATGATATCTCTCTCAATTCCTCAATAGATTTAATCTCTTCACTATATATAGGTTATTTTTCTTTCCTCAAATTTCTTACTCGGGAGTCTTTATCACCATACTTCCTATACATCTTTTCCCCAGGTTACCCAATATCCTTTGAGCCTTCACCATATATCCTTATGATCATCGTTATCGCCCAATCAGTATAGTCACCCTTCTGGCCATGGGAATGAACTAGTACCTCTAGATCATTTATGTAGACCAAGGATTCCATCCAAGAGACTAAGAATCTGGCCCTTGAAAACCTAATGCAATCTTGGTTTACCCCATCTATTTGGTGGTTCCCCCACAACCTCCTTCATGTGATTAAATTTCACTTTTTACCCCATTATTTCCAAACCCTTGGAAAATATTCATCTTTATTTATTTACCCGATTAATAATATATGATTAATCATATATGATTTATCATAGCCATACTAGGAGAAGTATTGAAGGCCCCTAAAGCTTCAACCTACTAACAGACCCACTTTATAGGGAAACCTTCAGAAGTATTAATGCCTACCCCAAAGAATTAACTTTAATGTTTTGTGGGATGACTCAGATGTTTCTTAGTGAAAATTTACACTATATAATCCATTTTATTTAGTACTTGGCTTATGCTAGTGATAAATCTCATTTGAACTCACCATATTTGAGATTTCACTAGATCATCCATCCATGACACTATTCATTACAATATTGAGTTAGGATATTCCTCTACCTAGCTTTTAGTATAGTCATTGAGCAACTTAGTTGGGGAATCCACCGCTAGAATCATGATTTCCAAACTAATGACCTCCCAAGATAGCATCCACTATAGATTATAAAATATCATTTCATGGATCTTAAGGAAAGTGAAAGTGTAGAAAAATGAATTGATCTAATGGAGTCATCAAAACTGAAATATAAAATAACATATGGTGTATGGATCCTAGATTATGATACAATCAATGCAAACTTCCAACACTCCAAATTTTAATGCCACTAGATACTACTTATCATCAATGTTTCCATTTTCATCATCTATAATAATTAATAGTATATAATTCAATGGGGTGAGGTTTAATCTCTTGTGGTCTACCCTCATTGTCATTATCCCTGTCTCATTGATCTCCAACAGCCATACCCAAACCTTATTCACAAGCGATGGTCGGAAGTCTATGTCTATAGCTCTGATGGGGTATGGAAAACCAAACCCATATAAATTATCTATAACCCATCCATATTATAATTGGAAGGGTATATATATTTGTGATAACATATCCATTTGGATCATGTGCCTCGATAAATAATACAAATTTTCTTATTCAAGGATTTTTAGGGTGATCTGGTTCCCAGACACTAGCTTCTCCACCATCATAAAGGTTCCTAACCTCGCCACCATTTGGGAATACCTAACTAGAAGCATCCACAAAATGAGTAATTATGTAAAAAATCATACTAAATTCATATTTTTTGTTACCATTTCATTCAAATAGATGACTTATTATTCATATTGGACTCATATCTCCTCTTTCATGGATTACTGGAGACTACATTGGTCAACACACAATTCTTGTCACACCCGGTTTTTTTTCTTTTCATGTCATGGTTTTGATCCGGTTCATTGAAAATCACAATCCTTTTATTGGGTGTTGGGTGAGATTAATTTTGAGTTTTGAACTACCATATTTTTCTAATCACCCTAATTTGGGTTCCCCATTGTCTTTTTTGGTGTTTTTGGAGAAAGGGTGGTTACTTCATGATTTGGGCCAACCGTGAGCTCATTTCCAATTTTAAAAACCAAATTTTTTTCTTTTATAACTCCTTTTTTCAACATTTTCACCCATTCCACTCCATAAATTTACTCCACTAACATATTAAAACCACCATATCTTTTTTACCCCTTATGAATTCAAAATCATGGTGAATTTGGGTTACTTATTTAGATACTGGTCCCGCCCGTGGGCCCATATATAGTTTTAAAAAAATAATTTATTTATTTTATATCATTTTAATTTTTTAATATTTTTTGGTTATTCCACCTCCAAATAGAATAAAAATTACCTATACGCACACCCATTATCTATTTTACTGCTTTTGATCTCATCGGAATTGAATATTAGGGAGAACGTTCTCAGGTTTCCTCAAATCGTCTAGAATTGATAAGGTAAATTTTTTCATACATAAATCATTAAATTCATAATATTTTTCCAAAAAATATTCTTTCCGTGATTATTACAGATAATAGTAGCCTCTCCAAGAAGTTCCAAGCCATTAAAGTTTCTCTATGGGTGCATATCAAATGGAATACGAAGAGTTTTCTAGTTGAAAAGGTGTGATTACTTCTCCTTTATCTTACCTCTTCTTCCTCCTTTCATTATTTCTTGGTTTTATAATCTCCCCTAGTCATGATCGACCTAGGGTTCTATTATCCCATGATTTTTTATGGGGGTTTTTTTTATTTGGGGATCTTCGTCATAGGTTTAGGGTTTGTAAACCCTCAGATGGTGATATTGGGTGTACGTTTCCAATACGCCAAGGATTTGAGGTAGGATATCCCTTGCACATGTCTTTATCATTTAACTTTCACCATTTTATTATTTTTAACATCTTATATATATGTTTATTATTTTTTTCATCCTTTGGATAATTTTCTTGGTGTGAAAAATGGTTTTTTAAGCCTTGTTTTGTGAAAGGTAGAGTTGTTTTGTTATAAAAGTGCACACCAAGTGTTTGTTTAAATGTTATGCTATCTTTTGTAACTATTTTGTGAGGTTTATAACCTTTTTTATGGTATTTTGAACATTTTATAGTTTATATAATAAAATATGGCAAGAAATTGGTGTTTTATTCCTTGTCAAGTTCTTAAAATAAATTTTTTTGTTTAAAAAGGGCATGTCATGTGTTCGGTAAATTGCCCGATTGGATTTTATGTGTGATGTGTGATTTAAAAATTATTTTTTTGGATTTATAAATTAATTGGAAGAATGATAAATGTTTTTTTTTCCTTATATGGCTTTCCAATTTGAATTTGGTTTTACAAACAAATGGGTTTTGGTTTACAACATGTTTTGGATCGAGTTTCTAGAAAATAGCCTGTTTCACATCCTTATGAAAATGGTTGTTTTTTAATATGTAACCTGAGTGTTTTAAAGGATTTATGAACTTTTTTTCTGCTTTAAATGGTTTTTATACACCTCCTTAATAAAATTTAAATGCATAACTTTGTCAAATTTCAGTTTTTATAAAATGTTTAAAGGCCCGTTTGGTCTTTCCAAAAAATAAAGATTGTGTGTTTTACCTGTATATACCATGTTGTGTCGATTGGTATTGTTTTATGGTCCCTGAAATAATTTTATTAAATGTTTTTAGGGCTTAAAAATATGGTTGGTTATGGTTTTTTTGTGTTTTTATACTTAAAAGAGTGTTTTAGAATGAGTTTTATGTGAAAATCCTCAATACACTCCTTGAAATTGTTTTACGAAATTTTTTAGTGGTTTATTGATTCGTGAAAAAAATGTGAAGAAAGTTTGTGGGATGTTTGTATGTTTATGGTTTGGGAATGTAATTTTGATATGAAATTCATATTTTATAATATGTGTAACTTGATTGAGCACTAAAGGGAATCTCGGGTATCTAGGTGGGCGGACGTGTATTAGTATGCTAGTGATCCCATGGGTTTTGGCCCCTGTTTCACATAGAAAGTTGGATGATGACAACACTAACTAAACTATGATGATGATGATGTTGGGTGTACCACTAGGTTATGGTTTTTCTCCCTACTAGTGGCTTGTGTTCATGAGAATGGATATTTATTATGGTTACTTTCACCGAGATACGCGGTACATGGGGTTCACAACTAACTGGTGCCTAGGGGTGTTCCTGTGAGTTGTGCTCATTGGCTATTTTGTACTCACCATCAGCATACGGTGTGTTTTGTTGATTAATTTAGTAGTGTTTGTGATTTATTTAAATGTGTAAATTATTTAAATAATCCCTCTTGAAAACAATTTTCATTTTGAAGTTGCACCTATTTGAAAATTGTTACTATAATTCTTGTTTATAAAACATGAAAGTTTTTGTCTAGTAATTTTTTATAGCATGGGACATAATTTGGAAAACATACCTTTATATTTATATTTAAAACTTGAAATTTATGTTTCTTTTATTTTAAAGTATATGAATTGGGAATAGAATGTCGGGATAACCTATTGAGTTTTAATACTCATGCATATAGTCTTCTTCTGTTTTTACCCCTTGTGTAGGTTTCAGCTTGAGTTCGATCACCTAGGGAAACATGTTGTCACGACCCATCCCCCAGGGCACGTGTCGTAACTACCCCAAGCCCGCCTTCCATAGGCTAGGGGCTGGCGACTAGCATCGAAGGCGTAAATCCCTATAACTGGGAAGGCGTTGTCTTTATAAAGGTAAAAAAACACAACCAGAGTACAAGAGAAAGAAAACACTAAGTACAGTAGTAACAAAAGTGTTGAAAGTACAAAGGGGCCAAAAATACAAGCCCAACATATAGGTACAACTACAAATGAAAGTAAAGTACAACAGAAAAGACAAGCAGCTGGAAGATGACACGCAGCTCCTGGTTCGTCCACCACAGATCCTACCTGAAGGGTAGGTACAGATGTCCTCCTCAGCACTCCACGTCTGATCGTCCGTTTGTCTGTCTCCTCTGGGTATGGACTCGTCGTGAGATCCACCTCCGGGTACCGTCTAGTCCTCGAATGCTCGGCCTCCATCAGCGTTTACTATCTTCTGCATCCAATACAACGAGGTGAGGGCATAGCCCGTGCAAGGGTGAGTATAACGATACTCAGTAGGGACCCTGAGACCCTCAAGGTCTCTCTAAATCCAACAAGGATAACCACAAAGCAGAATATCAACAGATAACCCTTACTTAGGTATAACCCCATACTTATACATAACTTATCAAGTAACCATCTCAATCATGAGGAAACACAAAGGTTATGAATTCAACGGATAACCACTACCTAGGTATATGCCCATACATATACCTAAGTTATCAAGTAACCATTTCAATCATTAGGAAACACAAAGGTTATGAATTCAATGGTTAACCACTACTTAGGTATATGCCCATACATATACCTAAGTTATTAAGTGACCCATCTCAATCATGAGGAAACACAAGGGTCATGAAATCAACAGATAACCACCACCTAGTTATATGCCCATACATATACCCATGTTATCAAGTGACCCATCTCAATCATGAGGTAAACACAAAGGTCATAGACTCAGCTCAAACCAATATTTTCATTATCGAAACTGTAACTGCTGAAGAGCTCTGTCTCTGAAGAGTACAGTGATCCTGTCATGACTCCGAGGTATTTCTCACTAACCTGAGACTGCTGAGGTACTCCTCGTGTCGAGTACTGTGGGTCTGCTGCCAACTACCGGGCACTCCGTCCGCTGAGGGTCTACCGCCAAATATCAGGCGCTCACCCTAATAGCCTGCATAGGTACTCTTCCTGTCGAGTACCGTGGGTCTTCGGCCAACTACTGGGCGCTCCATCCACCGTGGGTCTGTCGCCAAATACTGGGCGCTCCGTCCACTAGGTTAGTCAACTCACTCCAAGTCGAGTCGGTCAAGCAGTCATCAGGTCTCAACCGGCTACACGGTCTCCGTACTCCGTACGCTCATCTCCGAGAGGGTCCGCTCCACGAGCTACCGGTAAATACTCCAGGTATCAAAAAGTATCATGAAGAAGTATCTCAAAGGATCGCCTTGTCATAGGGGTCTCAACGCAATAGACGGCGCGTCAATCGGACGCCCGGTCTGTGAGTTATTAGCCTTTTTGTCCTAGGGGCCCGGTTGGTTTCGTGTGCGAACCAAACCGGCCGTATCTCAACTGTACCCCAAACTCTCATATGGTATACTCATAGGGACCGTTTCTCAATGTGATCACCAACACCGCTGACGGTTCGTCAAACAGACGTCTGATCTGAAAGTTTTCATCTTTTCCGCTCCATGGGCCCGGTTGGATTTCAGGTTCAATCCAACCCAGCCACTATCCAACTATGTCCAAACCTCAGTCGAAGAATGTTAAAAGTTCTGTCTCATCAAGAGGAATCCAACAAAGTCGACGGCATATCAATCGGACGTCCAGAGCTCAAGTTATAAGTGTTTTCTCTCCGAGGGGCCGGTTGGTTTTGTGTTTGAACCAACCCTTCCGTACATGAAGCTATCTGAAACCTTGAGTTTAATATATCGAAACGACCGTATCGATCCAAGTATCACTATGCAATTGACGGTGCATCGATCGGAGGTCTATAGCCTAAGATATGGGAAACAAATCGGAAGTGATTTGAAAAATGGGGGGTCTGGGCCCGGTCCGACCCGGCCCAACCTCCCCTGGGTCGGCCCGAACCGGGTCGACCCGACCCGGGTCCGGGTCCGAACTGGCTGGGCGCGGCCCAGCCCGATCCGTGCGACCCGGCCGGGGGGGGGGGGGGTGCGCTGGCACGGCCAGCGCCGAGCAGGGGGGAACCGTTCCCCCCTTTCTCACCCCACGGATGCGGCGCGCCTGCCGCATCCTCCTCCTCCGGATCCCGCGCGGCCGCGGGATCCGGCCTCCTGCATCCGCGAAGGTTCCTCCTGGAGGTGCGCCGGGTGCCGTCGTGCCGGCGTGGCGCGCCGACAGGGTCTTTCACGGACCACCGGACGCGCTCCGATGGTCCGTTTTGCCTGTCGTCTTCGCCAGCGGTCCTCCTGGGACCTACTCTTCACTGTGAAGTCTTCAAAATGCCTATAAGGCCCGTTCCGTCATCGTCTGTCGATTTGCACATCAAAAAAACAAACTGCAGAGTCTTCGATTCTCCTTTGCGGCCCCGACTCTGACCACGGTTTCGTTCGGCCTCAACGGCGCTGTGCAACGGCGCCGCGCTTCTTCATCGCGTTCTTTCTTGTTTCCGCGTGGTGTCGTTGCACCACGCCACCTTTGTTTGAGCCGCAACGAACAAAAAATCAAAGGGGGAGGAGGATTGGACGTGTTCGGGCAGTCCGACCTCCTCATGTTAAATTGATAATAGGCATACCAAATATT
Source organism: Viscum album (assembly GCA_963277665.1). Taxonomy (NCBI): domain Eukaryota; kingdom Viridiplantae; phylum Streptophyta; class Magnoliopsida; order Santalales; family Viscaceae; genus Viscum; species Viscum album. Next base: position 1,696,147,259 of record OY728138.1, on the reverse strand, counting down.
AAACGAAGAACACAAAGAATTATTCACGAACAAAACCAAACCCCTACATGATGAAGTTGTTGAATGAAGGTCGTCGCGGGAAAAGGACTTTGCGGAAAACGGCTTCGCAGAATACGGTGTCGCGGGTCGAGGCTCTGTAAGCGTCGTTGGCGTCATATAGAAGAGAATCGTTGGCGTCACGGTACACGGCGTCGTGTCGTCGATCTCTAAGGAACCAGCGTTCTTCGTCGTCCTTCGTCGAAGGCCGGCGTTCTTTGTCAGTGACGGTACGTTCTTCGTATTCTTCGACGAGGAAGAAGGTGTACAAGACTTGAGCTCTCCTCTTCAAACCCTTCTCACACAACGAAAACAACCTAATAAAATAAGGCCTTGCCTTATTTTATTTCTCATGCCAAACCTTTTTTGAAATTCGAAAAGAAATCCTGAATTAATTACATTGAAAACTTAATCAATTAATTAATTAAGAGATTTGACTTTACATTTAAGTGGGGTGCGGGTGTGTTACACAATTAATGGGGGGTTTGGAGGGTTAGAGAATTTGAATAGGTGGGGACTCGTGTGGTCCCCACCTCACTAATATCCTACCCAGAGTTAGGATTTTAGTGGGTCCCACCCCAACTCCGTCACATGGAAGTTAAACCACAAAGATGTGAAATAAAAATTGTAACATAATTTTTATCTCATTTTAAACTTATTCCATTATTTTTAACAACTTTTCCCGAGCAAACGCAACTCCATAAAAGGTCTTCCTAAGCAATTATCGGTGCTGTGATTTCATCGGTGCCCTCAGATTTTGATTCCGAGCCCCGGATTAAAAGTTAGAAAAACCCGCTCGTTCGTTCACTGAACGTACTCGAGCCTAACTTCGGAAATTGATTCTGGGCACACCGGGCCTCGCAATCAGGCGCCGTCAGAAAATTGCGTACTCATAAAATTTCAAAGAAATTAAGAAAAAAATTCCTTGAAATTTCCGAGTTTTTACATTACTCCAACCTCAATGCTTTACGTCCCCATAAAGCTTTAACACAAACTAGGGATACAAAAGTGCTACTGAGCACGCATCTGAGCCTTCCACTCCCATGTGCTCACCTGGAGGTTTATGTGCTGCCAACGAAAGCGCACAAGAGGAATCGAACGTCCTCATAGGACCCACTACTGTCGATCCTCAACCTCTACTGGAACCCCGCAAAAGCCACCCCATCACCAATGTCCAGCTCCCCATGGTCGATGATATGCATCGGGTCAAGCATGTATCTCCCCAGTTGAGATACGTGGAACTCGTCGTGCACCTGGAGCAACTGAGGTGGATGGTTCAAGTGGTAACCCACCTCGCCTAACCTGTTGAGGACCTTGAAGGGTCTGATAAAGCACAAAGATAACTTTTCGCCTTAGCCAAATATTTGTAATTCCACGTCGAGGTGAGACCCTTAAGGAAACGTGGTCTCCATCCTCGAAATCTAGTGGTCTCTGCCTCCTATCAGCATAAGACTTATGTCGGCTCTGAGCTATCCTCATCCACTCCTGGATGACCTGGACCTTCTCTGTCATGGCCTGGACCATCTCTGGTCCCACAAGAGATGCTAAGATTTCTTCTTTTCTGATAAGAGAAATCCGGTCTCATCCCCTGGATGAACCACATTCTTTTCCTAATACAGTCAATCCTGAAATGAATGATGCATTCATGCCATGGATGATGTCGTAAGGCCTTGAAGTTACTACCAAGAGATCCAACCATCACTCTCGCCTCCAAGGGTCGAGTTGCACTGTCGGAATCAGTGTGAGATCACTGGGTCTCCTCCAGTAGAAATCTCGAAAGTGAGGGTCAAGTCAACAGTTTTAACCGGGACCTCTCAGTATCAACCAAACAAAAGGACAGGAAAGCAAACATCACAAATATAAGTTTATTTTATTATTATAGCTCAAGTACAAGACACAAATAAAACATCAACATGGAACTAAAAGTACCAAGAACAAAAAGGAATCCACTAGTTTTGCTCCTGTCCACCTGCTTCCGGAGCTCTACTACCTTGTCCACTACTCGGCTGTTGCTCAAGAACCCACCACTGATTCTGTCTCGGTGGCCCCTCCAACGCCTGCGGATCAACTGTGCGAGGATTCAGACAGTCACATGCCATGTGACCCTTCCTGCCGCAGGAGAAACATTGTCTGTTTCTGGAACGCCTGACTCTGACTCCACCCCGTGTGCCCCGCACTACCGATCCTATAACCCGAGATCACCCATCTGTCAGTCTGGTCCTCTTGGACCTCTGCATCATCTGTCTACTGCCTACAGATGACTCGTCTACTGATGGAAAATCATGCGGCAAAGGCAACAGCTCCTGAACATGCTCGGGGTGTAGAGCCACTGGTACAAACTCCACCCTAAAAAAGGCCTCGAAGTCTCCCCATTTGAAGGTTATCTCATCGCAAAACTGGAGAATCCAGCTCCGCCATCTGCCTGCTGCTACCTGAAGGAGGCTGGCAGAAAAGATCACCATGAAGTCCGCTGGTGTACCCACTATCCTAAAGACTCTCACCACATCCTCCATCCAATCCTCAGTCGCCTGTGGGTCCGTCTATCCCTGAAACCTGGGTGGCCTCTGGCGCTGGAACTCGTGCAGCACGTTCAAGCGGCGTGCATCACCTGCTACCAGGGCTGGTGGCATCGGTGGACCAACGTATGGTAGTACCGATGGTGCCTCCGCTGGTGTCTCAACTGTAAGAGGGCCCTGTACCGAAGCCTCGTTGATTAGCAGGCTATCAGTATGTATATCTCTCGGGGTTATAGCTGATCGTCTGTGATAAGGCATCCTGAAAGAAATAGACGTGACATGGTCAAACGATTTATACCTGGTGAGATGACCTGGTTTGAGTTGTTTTAAGGGGAAAAGCTTCGAAAACACACACACAATTAGTGTTTTCATGCACTGAGTCGGAAATCAGTAGTCAGGGTCCTGGTGTATGGATATGTCGGCCACCCGCAACAAAACTGGGCTCCCTGAACTGAAAACCACACTCGGTACTCTTAACACTATTGCTTCACAGAAAGAAAATATCAGAGTTATAATTTTTGCGGTAGAACCTCCCTCTTATACCAATTTGTCATGACCCATCCCCCGGGGCGCGTGTCGTAACTACCCCAAGCCCGCCTTCCATACGCCAGGGGCTGGAGACTAGCACCAAAGGCATAAATCCCTATAACTGGGAAGGTTTTTCCTTTATAAACTTAAACAAAAACACAACCAGAGTACAAGCGGAAGAAAAAACTAAGTACAGCAGTAACAAAAGTGTTGAAAGTACAAAGGGGCCGGAAAGACAAGACCAACAGATAGGTACAACTACAGCTTAAAGTAAAGTACAACAGAAAAGACAAGCATCTAGAAGATGACACGCAGCTCCTGGTTCGTCCACCACGGATCCTACCTGAAGGGTAGGTACAGATGTCCTCCTCAGCACTCCACATCCGATCATTCTTCCGTCTGTCTCCTCTGGGTACCGACTCGTCGTGAGATCCACCTCCGGGTACCGTCCAGTCCTCGAACGCTCGGCCTCTATCAGTGTTGTCTGTCGTCTGCATCCAACACAATGAGGTGCGGGCATAGCCCATGCAGGGGTGAGTATAACGATACTCAGTAGGGACCCTGAGACCCTCAAGGTCTCTCTAAATCCAACAAGTATAACCACAAAGAAGAATCTCAACAGATAACCCTTACTTAGGTATAAGCCCATACTTATACCTAAGTTATCAAATAACCATCTCAATCATGAGGAAACACAAAGGTTATGAATTCAACAGATTACCACTACCTAGGTATATGCCCATACATATACCTAAGTTATCAAGTAACCATCTCAATCATGAGGAAACACAAAGGTTATGAATTCAACGATTAACCACTACCTAGGTATATGCCCATACATATACCTAAGTTATCAAGTGACCCATCTCAATCATGAGGAAACACAAGGGTCATGAAATCAACGGATAACCACCACCTATTTATATGCCCATACATAAACCCATGTTATCAAGTGACCCATCTCAATCATGAGGTAAACACAAAGGTCATAGACTCATCTCAAACCAGGATTTTCATTATCAAAACCGTAACTGCTGAAGTGCTCTATATCTGATGAGTACAGTGATCCTGTCACGACTCCGAGGTACTGCTCACTAACCTTAGACTGTTGAGGTACTACTCGTGTCGAGTACCGCGGGTCTGCTGCCAACTACCGGGCGCTCCGTCCGCTGAAGGTCTGCCGCCAAAAATCGGGCGCTCACCCTAATAGCCTACAGAGGTACTCCTCCTGTCAAGTAACGCGGGTCTGCGGCCAACTATCGGGTGCTCTGTCCGCCGTGGGTCTGTCGCCAAATACCGGGCACTCCATCCACTGGGCTAGTCGACTCACTCCAAGTCGAGTCGGTCAAGCAGTGATCAGGTCTCAGTCGGCTACACGGTCTTCGTACTCCGTACGCTCATCTCCAAGAGGGTCCGCTCCACGAGCTACAGGTCGATACTCCAAGTATCACAGAGTCTCACAAAGAAGTATCTCAAAATACCGCCTCGTCATAGGGGTCTCAACGCAACAGACGGCGTGTCAATCGGACGCCCGGTCTGTGAGTTATTAGCCTTTTCGTCCCAGGGGCCCGGTTGGTTTCGTGTGCGAACCAACCCGGCCGTATCTCAACTGTACCCCGAACTCTCATAAGGTATACTCATGGGGACCGTTTCTCAACGTGATCACCAACCCCATTGACGGTTCGTCAAACGGACGTCCGGTCTGAAAGTTTTCAGGTTTTCCGCTCTAGGGTCCCGGTTGGATTTCAGGTTCAATCCAACCCAGCCACTATCCAACTACATCCAAACCTTAGGCGAAGAATTCTAAAAGTTCCTTCTCATCAAGAGGAATCCAACAAATTCGACGGTACGTCAATCGGACGTTCGGAGCTCAAGTTATAAGTGTTTCCGCTCCGAGGGCCCGGTTGGTTTCGTGTTCGAACCAACCCGGCCATACTCTAAGTTCTTTGAAACCTTCAGTGTAATATACTGAAATGACTGTCTTGATCCAAGGATTGCTACGCAACTGATGGTGGGTCGATCGGAGGTTCGTAGCCCAAGATATGGGCAAACGACCGGAAGTGATCCGAAAAATGGGGGGTCTGGGCCCGGTCTGACCCCCCCCCCCCCCCCCCGGGTCGACCCGAACCAGGTCGAACCAACCCGGGTCCGGGTCCGACCCGGCTGGGCGTGGCCCGGCCCGGTCCGCGCGACCCACCCCAGCACGGTCGGGGGGGGGGGGGTGCGCTGGCTCGGCCAGCGGCCGAGCAGGGGGAACCGTTCCCCCCTTTCTTGCCCCACGGACGCGGCGCACCTGCCACGTCCTCCTCCTCTAGATCCCACGTGGCCGCGGGATTCGGCCGCCTGCCGCCGCGGCGGTTCCTCCTAGCGGTGCGCCGGCAGGGTCTTCCACGGACCACCGGACGCGCTCCGGTGGTCTGTTTTGCCTGCTGTCTTCGCCAGCAGTCCTCCCGGGACCTGCTCTTCACTGTGATGTCTTTAAAATGCCTCTGCGGCCCGTTTCGTCATCGCCCGTCGATCTGCACATCAAAAAAAACAAACTGCGGCGTCTTCGATTCTCCCTTGCGGCCCCGAATCTGACCACGGTTTTGTTCAGCCTCAACGGCGCGGCCTAACGGCGCCGCGCTTCTTCATCACGTTCTTTCTTGTTTCCGCGCGGTGTCATTGCACCACGCCACCTTTGTTCGAGCCTCAACAAACACAACATCAAAGGGGGTGGAGGATTGTCCGTGTTCGGGCGGTCCGACCTCCTCCCGTTAAATTGATAACAGGCGGCCCGAATATTAAACAAAGAACGCAAAGAATTATTCATGAAAAAAACCAAACCCCTACATGATGAAGTTGTTGAACGAAGGTCGTCGGGGGAAAATGACGTTGCAGAAAACGGCATCGCGGAAGACGGCGTCGCGGATCGAGGCTCCGTAAGCATCATTGGCGTCAAGTAGAAGAGAATCGTCGGTGTCGCGGTACACGGAGTCGCGTCATCGATCTCCGAGGAACCAGCGTTCTTCATCGTCCTTCATCGGAGGTCGGCGTTCTTCGTTGGCGACGGTGCGTTCTTCGCATTCTTCGATGAGTAAGAAGGTTTCCAAGACTTGATCTCTCCTCTTCCAACCCTTCTCGCACAACGAAAACAACCTAATAAAATAAGGCCTTTCCTTATTTTATTTCTCATGCCAAACCTTTTTTGAAATTTGAAAAGAAATACCGAATTAATTACATTGAAAACTTAATCAATTAATTAATTAAGAGAGTTGACTTTAACTTTAAGGGGGGGTGCGGGTGTGTTACACAATTAATGGGGGGTTTGGAGGGTTAGAGAATTTGAATAGTTGGGGACTCGTATGGGCCCCGCCTCACTAATATCATACCCAGAGTTAGGATTTTAGTGGGTCCCACCCCAACTCCCTCACATGGAAGTTAAACCACAAATATGTGAAATAAAAATTGTAACACAATTTTTATCTCATTTTAATCTTATTCCATTATTTTTAACAACTCTTCCAGAGCAAACGCAACTCCAAAAAAGGTATTCCAAAGCAATTACTAGCGCTGTGATTTCATCGGTGCCCTCAGATTTCGATTCTGAGCACCGGATTAGAAGTTAGAAAAACCTGCTCGTTCGTTCACTGAACGTACCCGAGCCTAACTTTGGAAATTCATTCTGGGCACACCGGGACTCGGAATCAGGCACTGTCAGAAATTGCATACTCGTAAAATTCCAAAGAAATTAAGAAAAAAAAATTCCTTGAAATTTCAGGGTCATTACATGTGTGATCATTATGTTGGAGAGTGACCAGTGGGGTCACATGGAGTTAGTTGGTTATAGGGTTTGGTAGTTGAGTTGTTGGTTTAGTTGTACTTTCAGTTTCTTATAAAAATAATGTTCAGTTCATTTTTTATATAAATGTATTTTGGGATTTCCATTTCTTTATGTTGTTTGTTTGATTATTTATATATGGGAGAAATCATTCCCTTGTGTACTCTATTGATTCCCTTGGTGTTTGTCTCTATCCTGTAAGGATCGGGAATGCCTCTCGGGACTTGTCGCAGGTTGGAATTTGTGACCGGTTCAGAGTTAACTGAGGATGGTTCGTGACAAAATGGTATCAAAGGAGGTTGGATCTTAGTAGACCTTTATTTTTAGAGCACCCTTGTTATTTGTGGGATGTCAAGGTAGATATAGTAATATTGTTGTGACTTTATGGGTAAGTGCGGGAAGATCATCGCGAACTCCTACTCGTTCTGATCCTTGAGTTTCCATGGGATGTCCGGTTTTATTAGTGTCCTTTGTTCTTGTTGATTTTTTGGTGTTGGTATATGACAAGGGGAGTCTGACTAATGGCCTCTGTGAGCTCGTAGGGCCTGGAAAGCCATGTGGAGCTGGGGAATGGTCCTAATAAGTCTCTCTATGTTGGTTTTGTGTTTAACATATGGCCGCCAACCATATTGTCAAGTCACCCACTGACACTAGTTCCCTTTTGTGGGTTTCTTGGACCTTTCTAGAATTCTGAATTTTTGTTTTGAAAATACTAATGTGAGAATTATGGAAATGGGTTTTAAATGAAGTATTGGATTTCGAAAAGTGGAAAATGGGGTTTTCAAAAACTAAATATAAGAATGGTTTTGGGAATGTTGTGTTTTTTAAACAAATTTTGGGGAAGAATCAGAAATGATTTAACAGGATTGGATTTTCCCTAATCTAAACAAGTGGTATGTTGAAATAAAATTTTTTGAAAGTGTGAATCATTTTAAGTTGATTCTGAATATTTGTTTTAAATGGGGTGTTTTGGGATGTCTAAAAGTGTTTTAATCTGATGAATTGGTTTTGGAAATTGGTTTTGAGTGGTTGGTGTTTTTCTAGAAAGGGTATCGGTCTCAATGGACATCAGATTATGAAAAGATACCTTGCTGAATTTTAGAAAATGGGAAGGGGTTGTTTGGAGTAGCTTGGTTGTTTTAAAAGTTGTTAGAAATTAAAATAGGTAGGTTTTTAAGAAAATGGTTCTTGATGAAGTGTGGTTTTTTTGTAAAATATGAAAAGGGGTTTTGACTTGGTGGTTGGTGTTCCTTTTGAAGGTACATGATTTTTGGAATGATGTTGTTTTTTTATCCTTTGGTGTTTTCATGGGTGCTCACATGCATGGTTTTATTTATATATGGAAGGATGGCCTATATGTAATGGTGTTTGGGTTCCTGGGGTGGCATGGAAATGTGCATGTGGGTGAGACTTGATGAAACACCATTGGTGAATGTGGAAACCCACCAAGTTTGTTTTTTTTTTAAAAGTGTTTTGAGCTGAAAAATTGTGGCTTTATTTATAAACCAATGGTTATGTGTCTAGTTTTTTCTATGTCTTAGAAATTTTTTTTATTCAATAAGCTTCCTTATGATCTAGAATTCATACTCTTCTTGTATATTGATATGAGATCTTATTGGTGGCTCGGTTTGGGAGTAATGTTCATTGGGTTTCTAAATATGTGTTTGATGTTGTGATGTGGCCATGGATAGTTCTCCGTTGGAAATATTTCATGTTGATCAACCTAAGGATTCATTTAAAATGTTAAATCCACAACTTAGGATGATGCCTCACCCTGTTTGTTGGAATAGAGAGCTGTTTAGGATTGATTTAAAGTGCTTCCAGGTCGTGATAATTATTTTGGACATAGGAGTTGTGTTCGGTGATGTTGATGTGTTTCGCCGTATTCCTTGTCCATTCTGCCCCTCATTTGAAGTGAGATAAAATTTTGATATGTATCTATGAGATCCTATTTATATGAAGGTTTTTTAATGATCATGTGAGTTTTTTGGAGTGGTGTGATCCTTAGCACCCTGACTGCGGTGCAGCAGATGCTTCAAGAATCAGGGCTCCATCCACAAGCCTCGGAGTAAAGCTTTTCACACATTCAGGAAATCTCCAGAGGTGTGGGGAGCTTGACCAGGCTTCTGCCTCCACCATTATGGTATGGTAGTTTCTATGTCTATATTGTGGTTCCTTATTTCTATGAATTTCCCTTTGTCACAACAAGCGTGGTGGACTTACCCCTCACACAGTTTCTATGGTAATGCCTTCATGGATGTGGGTTTTCAATCAATGTCCTTGTATGGACCGCCTATGAAAATAGGGTGCAGTATTGGTGTTACCTATTTGTAGGTAGAGAGCATTGGGTAGTTCCTTGGTTACTTTTGTGGTTTTAGTGGCCTAATTATTGGGTCCCCTTCCCTCCCCTCCCTGAGTGGTGGGGGTCCAAATTTGTGCCGAAAGTGTTGGCCCAATTCTTATTCCCTCCGTTTGGGAGTGGGTGGTTTATATGTTCATGTTGTAACCCTATTAACTTGGGTTTTTAGGTTGTTTTGGGAGATTTTTGGTGGTCCTGTGTAGGTAATTACCAATTCTAGTTCATTTTGAATTCTTTTTTTTTCATTTCTAGTTGTTCTCTAATGGTGGGGAGACCCACTACAGGTCTCGAAGATCTTTCCTTTAGGATTTGTTGAATGGAAGTTGTGATTTAATGGTGGGGAGCCCATTCCAGCCTCCACCCCAAGTCATTGGATTTTTTTAGTGAACTATGGTTTGTGTGATCTTTGGGTTCATTGGGATAAGGCCCAACAATCTAGTTCTTGGCTTGGTTGTGGAGGTGGTGGCTTGATCTTTCTGTTGATTCTCCAGAAGTGGTTGTGAGTTGGTGTTTTTTTTGGGAAAGAGTATTAAGTTACATTATTGGTGAATTATATTTCCTTATATTTAGAGGCTGTATTATTTTGATAAGGAATCCTTAGGTGTTGTTCTGTCAGTTGAAATCGTTATGGATTTCTGGGGGCGGAAAACTTTAATGGTGGGGAGAATTGTCACACCTGATTTTTCTTTTCTTTCCATGCCATGGTTTTGATACGATTCATTGAAAATCCTGATCCTTTTATTGGGTGTTGGTTTATATTAATTGTGAGTTTTTAACAAACATATATGTCTAATCACCCTAATTTGGCTTCCCCATTTCTTGTTTCATGAGAGGTTTTGGATTCCAGGAAAATTTCTGTGACATTTGTTTTAGGTGTTATTCATCACCTTGGTTTTCTGTTTCTCTTATGGGGAAGTGCTTTGGTTTCTTCAAGTCTGTTTAGGGCGTTCATTAGGGGGATCCATTGTCCCCTTGTATCTTTGTTCTTGCTCAAGACGCTCTTTCCAGGAACTTAAAGCATAGCTTGGCGGAAGGCAGGTTGAAACCTTTTCGTGGAAGGTGGAGCATGGTAAACATCTCCCACCTACTGTTTGTTGATGATATATTGATTTTTACAAATGGCAGGCGCTCTTCTTTGAATTGTATCATGGGTTCATTCTCTAGCTATAGCCATATTAGCGAGAAAAGTATTAATTCTTCCAAGATTCATGTATTCATTTCTGATAAATGTCCTAGCCGAAGGTGCAGGGATATCCAGGGGATCCTTGGTTGCTACCAGAAACATCTTCCAATTTCCTACTTAGGAGGGCCAATATCCTGTGGCCGCATCAAAAAACATCATTTTAATGGGATTTTTGATCATATTCTGGGAAGAATTTTCAATTGGAAGAACAATTTGTTATTGTTTGGGGGGATAATTATGTTGATAAACAGCGTGCTCACCTCCATTCCCATGCATGTTTTCTCTGTTATCAACCCTCCGAAAGGCTCAATTGAAAGGATGGAAAACATTCTCAATGCATTTATCTGGGATGCAAAGCAGGAAGGGCGGTGCCACTAGGCATCTTGGAGGAGGTTGGATCGACCAGTGGATGAAGGAGGGAAGGTGCTTCATGATATTCATGATACCATTCTGGGTTTACAAGCTCGGCTCGCTTGGGAAGTCATTTCGGGGGAGACGTTGTGGGAAAAAAAATTCCAGGTGCGCTATGGTAGAAATGCAGTTTCTGGTCTTCACGGATACACGGGATTGGCTCGGTGCATATTCTATCATATTGAAACACTCTCCAACCATACGATATGGATCATCGGTAGGGGGAAATTAATTTCTGGGATTCAAACTGGTCTGGGGAAGCTCTTGCATACCCAGACTGTCCTTCTCCAAGTTTAACCTTCAGTGAAGCTACTAATTTTTACGACTTGGTTCATGTGGTGTTGAACCCTCATCAGATGAACATTTTCGAGAACATTGTCATGAATGATGAACCGGATATTTTCTGTTTCGCGCTGTCTGGTTCAGGCAAGTATACTTCTCGCGACTACAGGAATTCTCTTCGGGCGGAATCCACTTCAGATGTGTGGGCACTGGCTGCTTGGTGCAATATTATACCTCTGAGGATAAACTTATTAATTTGGAGGATCAGAAACAAAGTTATGCCAACGAAGGAGAACATCCAAAGAAGTGGTATCTCCTTGGCCTCTCAATGTTACTACTGTGATAACCCAAAGGCCGAATCGACTATTCATTTATTTTTCCAAGGTCAATGGGAATTGTACCTTTGGTACATGTTTTCTCATCCTCTATGTACCGATAATGATCTTCGCTTGACTCAGGATTTCTTGAATTCATGGTTTATCGGCACCGATAACAGGAACATGGATCGGAATGTTAGAACAATCATCCTTGTGGCTATATTTTGTATTATTTGGGAGGCTCGAAACCAGGTCCGGCTAGGTGAAAAATGATCCTTGTTGTTTCTACAGGTGCGGATTAGATCTCTCATTATTGATCTCACTTTACTCATCAAAGATGGAGCCACGTTGGCTTCGATGAACAATCTCCTCAAACGCCCTTGCTCGATGAAAAGGGGAAGCGGCTGTTGGGTAAGATGGAAACCTCCAAATAGCGGATTGAAATTAAATATTGATCGTTCTTATATGGATGGGGTTATGAGGGGTGGTGGTGTGCTTCGGGATTTCTGGGGCTCTTTCCATATTTCCTTCAGTGCTTACTATGGTCTAGGGAGCTCTCTGGGTGTGGAGGTTCGGGCCCTCGACTTGGGTTTGATGGTTTGTAGGAGAAGAGGTTTGGAGGTGGCCGAGATTGAATCTGATTCTGAGGTCCTTATAAAGGCCTTAAAGGGATGTCAGGGGGTTCCGTGGGAGATGATTTATCTTATACAAATATGTAGTATGGGAACACATTAGGGAAGGCTGATCCACCATAGTAGGAGGGAAACTAATTTTGCGACCGATTCTCTTGCTCGGTTGGGTAGGCAGGGCGAGTCTCTGAGGATCTTTGATAGTATTCATTCTCTTCATATGGAGTGTGCTAGTATTGTGCAAGGGGATGATCTTGGACTACACCACTTCCATACTCCTTGATGGATTGTATTTTTTCTCTGATCCCTTATTTTGAAATAAAAAATATATGTCATCATCATCATCATGATTTGGGCCAACCGTGAGCCCATTTCAAATTTTAAAAACCAAATTTGTTTCTTTTATAACTTCTTTTTTTCAACATTTTTCACCCATTAAACTTCATATGTTTCCTAAACTGACATATTCAAACCACCATATCCTTTTGTACCCCTTAAAAATTCAAAATCATGGTGAATTTGGGTTACTTATTTAGGTATTGGGCCCGCCCGTGGGCCCATTTCCAATTTTAAAAAAATAATTTGTTTCTTTTATATATTTTTCATTTTTTAATATTTTTTAGTGATTACACCTCCCAATATAATAAAAAATACCTATAATTACCCCCATTATCTATTTTACCTCTTTTGAGCTCATTGGAATCGAATATTAGGGCGAAAGTTCTCAGGTTTCCTCAAATCATCCAGAATTGATAAGGTAAATTGTTTCATACATAAATCATTCAATTAGTACTCTTTTTCCCACAAATATTCTTTCACTGTTTCATCCAAACCATATTATCCTCTAAAATAAGTTCCAATCCATTCCATTTTCTTTATGGGTGCATATATAATGGAATACGAAGAGTTTTCTAGTTAAAAAGGTGAGATTTCTTCTCCTTTATCCTCCCTCTTCTTCCTCCATTCATTATTTCATGGTTTTATAATCTCCACTAGTCATGATCGACCTATTTTTCTATTATCCCATGATTTTTTATTGTGTTTTTGTTCCTTTGGGGCTTTTCTTCATAGTTTTAGGGTTTGTAAACCCTCAGATGATGATATTGGGTGTGCTTTTCCAATACGCCAAGGATTTGAGGTAGGATATCCTTTGCACATGCCTTTATCATTTAAGTTTCATCATTTTCTTATTTTTAATATTTGATATATATGTTTATTTTTTTTTTCATCCTTTGGAAAATTTTCTTGGTGTGAAAAATGGTTGTTTAAGCCTTGTTTTGTGAAAGATATAGTTGTTTTGTTATAAAAGTGCACACCAAGTGTTTGTTTAAATGTTCTGCTATCTTTCACAACTATTTTGTGACGTTTAGAACCTTTTTTATGGTATTTTTAACATGTTACAGTATCTATAATAAAATATGGCATGAAATTGGTGTTTAATTACTTGTCAAGTTCTTAAAACAAATTATTTTGTTTAAAAAGGGCATGTCATGTGTTTGGTAAATTGCTCGGTTGTCTTTTATGTGTGATGTGTGATTTAGAAATTATTTGTTAGGACTTATAAATGAATTGGAAGAATGATAAATGGTATTTTTGGTTCTTTATATGGCTTTCCAATTTGTATTTTTTTTACAAACAAATGGGTTTTGGTTTAGAACATGTTTTGGATCGACTTACCGGAAAATGTCTCATTTCACATTCTTATGAAAATGGTTGTGTTTTGAATATGTAACCTGAGTGTTTTATAAGATTTATGAATGTTTTTTTCTTCTATAACTGGTTTTTATACACCTCCTTAATAAAATTTAAATGCATAACTTTGTCAAATGTTAGTTTTTATAAAAATTTTAAAGTCACGTTTGGCCTTTCCTAAAAATGAAGATTGGGTGTTTGACATGTATATACCATGTTGTGTCAATTGGGATTGTTTTATAGTCCATGAAATTATTTTATTAAATGTTTTTAGGGATTCCAAATATGGTTGGGTATGGTTGTTTTGTGTTTTTATACTTAAAATAATGTTTTTGAATGATTTTTATGTGCAAAGCCTCAATACACTACTTGAAACTGTTTTACGAAAAATTTTAGTGGTTTATTGATTTGTGAAAGAAATGTGAATAAAGTTTGTGGTATGTTTGTGTTTTTATGGTATGGTAATGTAATTTTGATGTGAAATGTGTATTTGAAAATATGTGTAACTTGATTGAGCAATAAAGGGAATCCCTGGTATCTAGGTGGGCGGACGTGTACTAGTATGCTAGTGATCCCGTGGGGTTTGGCCCCTGTTTCACGTAGCAAGTTTGACGATGAAAACACTAACTAAAATATGATGATGATGATGATGTTTGGGGGACCACTAGGTTATGTTTATTCTTCCTACTAGTGTCTCGAGTGCACGAGAACGGATATTTATTATGGTTACTTTCACCGAGATATGAGGTACTTGGGGCTCACAACTAACCAGTGCCTAGGGGTGTTCCCGTGAGTTGTGCTCATTGACAATTTTTTACTCACCATTGGCATATGGTGTGTTTGGTTGATGAATTCAGAAGTGTGTGTGATTTATTTAAAAGTGTAAATTCTTTTAAGCAACCCTATTGAAAACTATTTTCATTTTGAAGTTGCACCTATTTGAAAATTGTTACTAGCATTCTTGTTTATAAAACATGCAAGTTTTTGTCTGGTAATTTTTTTTATAGAATGGGACCTCATTTGGAAAATATACCTTTATATTTATATTTAAAACTTGAAATTGAAGTTTCTTTTATTTTAAATTATGTGCATTGGGAATAGAATATTGGGCTAACCTACTGAGTTTTAATACTCACACCTATAGTATTATTCTGTTTTTAGACCTTGTGTAGGTTTCAGCTTGAGTTTGATTGCCTTGGGCGATGTGTGATAATTATTTTGGAGAGTGACCAGTAGGGTCACATGGAGTTAGTTGGTTATTGAGTTTGTTCAGTTGATTTGTTGGTTTAGTTGTACTTTCAGTTTCTTATACAAATAATGTTCAGTTCAATTTTTATATAAATGTATTTTGGGCTGTCCATTTCATTATGTTGTTTGTTTAATTGTTTATATATGGGTGAAATTTTTCCCTTGTGTACTTTATTGATTCCCTTGGTGCTTGTTTCCATCCCGGGGGGATCGGGAATGCCTCTCAGTACTTGTCACGGGCTAGCCCTTGTGACCGGTTCATGGTCAACTCGGGCTGGTTCGTGACAATTCTCCCTTTAGGAATGCGGAGGAACATCCTAAACTAGGTTATGAATGAGAAATAAGGGTGAAATAATGGTTCCCTTCACTAATCCTCCCATAGTTATAGCAGCATAACTTTCTCCAACACATGGTTCTATTCTTGTACCTTATGAGTTGGTTACTGGAATAATCTCATCATACATGTCACTGAGGATAAAGATCACTCCAATATTTTGAAGATCCCACAAATTTATCTCAACCTTAACTTGGGGAAGGTGGAAATTATTTGTATCCAGTGAACACCATATAAGAAATTCCAAGATGATATCTAGGTGGTGTTAAGCATGGAACTTTAATGTCCACACTGCTTTGTATAACCTGACCAGTACTGGAACTCCTTATAGGTTGAATAGAATTAGTATGCCCCTTATGGATCATCTATGAAGTTAAATCTCAGTCTTAAGTCCCACTACTTAGTCAAGACCTACCAATTGTATAAATTACCACTTAGTATACACTGGTGTATCATATAGGTAGAGACTTGGTTGCTAAATCTTCCCGGTTTACTATCTGAATTGGATTTTGTAGAGTTTACACAAATGTTGGGTTATGGTTTCTAAAAATGTAGCCAATAGAAAATATGTTTTCCTTAAGTAACTCTAAGGAACTCCTAAAATAATAAACTAAATGATCATATTCGACATCGAGGATTATGAAATCATCTAACAATTTGAAACCATATAACACCTTCCTCTAATACATCAGGTTCTCTCTCTAGTTTTTCCTTTGTAAATTATCCAACATTTGATATCATTACTAGTACTATTATTTGGTTCTATCTCAAGTTTTATCCACCATTGTGTTCCTCCGTGTGTTATAATCTTGGTTATTTGTGGAATCCATGTTAGTAGTTCATTCAGGTGGTGGAAATTTGAAAAAATAAATGTCATTCAAGGATCGGGTCCAGGAAAGTTCCTTCTCATAGATTTATACACTTGATGAATTTTTTCTCACATAAGTTTTTAACCTAAAAAACTATTTTCATAAATGTTTTTCATGAAATTTTCATGGAGAAAAAATCATATGACGTTCATGTAAGGGTTGTAGTTTCATGAACATAGATGATGACTCTCACTCTATGAAAATCCATAGTCCCCCTCTAAAGACCCCACCCTTATTTATAGATGGTAGGTGTGAAATTTATCCATCCATGTTGCTTAAGAGTAAATAATAAGATTCCAAACTTCAGTTAATTCCTCATAGTTGAACCCTCCTCAACCCTATTAAACCTAATTCTAAGAGGTGGGGGTATTTTTTGACACCTAAAAATGTATCCAAGATGGATCAAGGAGGAATTATTGAAAATAGAAGAAAATTTAAATCTAAAGAAAAGATATTTATAAAAACTATTGAGTTGTATGAGTAAGTATGTTTTCCCATAAATGATATCCTTTATAATTTTAAAAAGATAAGTTTTATTATGCAATATAATGCACCTCACACGCACTCAATTTTTCAAACTTTTTCGACCATTGCTCTGTCAGCTTCCCATGCTTAGGTGGAAATCCCAGCCCAGATGAACTTCGATCTTAGTTATACTTCCACCACTATCATTCCTTATTTGCCTATAGTTTCCACTAGCTCCCTTCCTAGCCTTCTCCGATCCAGTTTATCTTTCAGGGATGCTCTTTGTTTCCCATCCCAAGGATCCCAGTAGGCATGCTTCTCGAATGTTCATCTGATCTCTCCAGTGGTGTCTAAGTATGGTTCTTGCATCTCATTAGAGGTTCTAGCTATGGACTTTGAAGAAGTGTTTTCATATCTTCAGTGGACCCTCGTGGCACATTTTGGTTTAGAGAAGCCTCCCCTTATGGTCTTCAGATTTTTTGTAGACTCCTGTGTTAGAATAACTCATGTGATTTTATTTAATATTATTATAATGGGATATTAATGGATAAAATTTTCAATTTATGGACTTTGACAGTTAATTAAGTAACCACCCATATAACTGTTTTATCCCTATTTAAAGGGTCATATCCTTTCCAATTAAGACTCAATCAATTTTCGGTACATTCCATCAATTTTTCTGCGGAAGAGAAAAGAGGTAGAGGTTAGAAATCCTTTTAAGTGGGAGAAAATCAAGGAGATTCAAATCCAGAAGATCCCATGGATCAAGGTATGTTTTATCTTATTTTTAATTCTCTTTATCGATGTGATAAACACAGATTTTAAAGATACTAAAATAAATGAAATTAATTTACATGTGGTATTAGATGAGGGTTATGAAATATGTGTTTTTTCATGTATAAATTTATTATGTGTTGCATTAAAATGAGAATCAAAAATCTGGATTACGTTCTGCAAGCAATATGTTGCGTTAAATCTGAATTCTTTTCTTCTTATTTTAAATGGTTGTTAATATTAATAACAATAGTGTGTGGTGGAATTTTTCAAAATCGGAATATGGTGTGCAATTTATTATTATTATTATTATTATTATTAAATGAGAATACACTGCCTCTCTCTTCAATCATGGGGTGTTTTGTAGAATTGTTTCATTTTTTGATAATCGTTGTGTAAATATTATTATTATTTTTAAATTACGAATCCACGGTGCATTTGTTTTTCTCTTCCCAAATATTAAGTTCCTATTTTTTGGGAATCTCAATTTGCTGCATCTTCTCCTTGATTTTATATTTTTGAAATTTCCCTTTTAGTTATTTATTATCTTTGATAATATAATTATTTTTATATTTAAAATTGTTTTAATGATTAAAAAAGGATAAGGTTTCACACCTTTACGAAATGATTTTAAAGGTGACATGATAGCTTTTTTTTATTTTATTTTTTTATTTATCATCTTTTTGTCATCGATTTTCAAACCATAAAAAATTGTTATAAAAAATGATTTTTTATTATTTGAAATAATTATTGGAGTTTTAAATTTGATTCCAAAACAAATTAAAGAAAGAGTAAACAAAATTTTGTATTTTTTTATTAAAATTTATTTGTATTTATAACTATGTTATGATTATGATATTTTTATTTGAAACATTATTGCACGAGATTTGTTAATCACCAAAGTGGTTAAATCATAAAGTTAAAATTATTTCAAAAATTATGTTAAAATGATATATATTGATTTCTTATAAATTTTATACTATTATGATATCTTATGTGTAATTAAAATTCCTTGTTATAAGTATTTATTAACTTCCCAAAGGCAATTTTCATATTCTTATAATTTATTAATATAATTTTTGGTAATAAATATTATGCATTATGAGATTTATTTATATATCCAAAGATAATAAATAAATCTAATTGATGTATATATTATTTCCAAATAAAGTTATTTTAATTAATATCAAGTATGTTTGTGTATTAGTTTTTTACCCAAAGGATAACACTAATACACATTTATGTTAAATAATTTGTATGAATCAATGTATTATTATTATTTCAAAGAATTAATTTTAAATATGTATTTATTTCAGTTATCTTTTCATCATCATTTCACTCACAGATATCATCTGTTCTGATCTTTAATGGATTAAATTTCTCTGATTGGAGTGAGAAATCCAATTTCACCTTGGTGTATTGGATCTTAATTTAGAACTTCGAGTAGAGAAACCTGCTACTACAACGGATGACAATAGTGATGATGATAAGGTATATTATGCATCATGGGAAAGATAAAATAGATTAAGTTTGATGTTCATCCGAATGAGCATAACAAGTAATATCAAGTCGGGTCTCCCTAAAACTGAAAGCGCTAAAGAATTTAAGAAATCTGTGGGAGACCGATCTCAAACTGCTAACAAATCTCTTGCTGGGACATTAATAAGTACATTGACCACCATGAATTTTGATGGGTTACGTACCATGTATGAGCATGTCATTGAAATGAAAAATATTGCAGCAAGACTCAAGTCCTTAAAAATGGAAGTGGATGAAAGTTTGCTTGTACAATTTGTCCTAAACTCATTACCGTCTGAGTATGGACCATTCCAAATGAACTACAATACCATGAAAGATAAATGGAAAGTGTATGAATTGCATAGTATGTTTGTTCAAGAGGAAACACGTTTAAAGAGTCAAGGAATCCACTCCGTCCATTATGTGCATCATCAAGGAGGAAAGAAGCATGGAATACAGAAGCATCCAAAAGGAAATGGACCATTGAAGGTTAATGAGTCTTTTAGAAAGAACGAGAAGAACACAAATAAAAATAAATTCCATTTCTGTGGGAAAGTTGGACATTTCCAAAAGGATTTTCTGAAACGGAAGGCTTAGTTTGAAAATAAAGGTAAGAAAAATGCTTATACATGTTATAAATCAAACTTATCTAAAGTTCCACATAATACATGGTGGATTGATTCTGGTTGTATGACTCATGTTTCGAATACAATGCAGGGATTCCTTTCAACACAAATCACAATTCCAACTAAAAAGTTTATCTACATGGGGAATAGAGTGAAGGTTCTAGTTGAATCTGTCAGGAATTATCGTTTAATCCTTGATAGTGTATATAGTTTGGAATTATGTGAAACCTTTTATGTACCTAGTATATCTTGGAATTTGGTTTCTTTATCAAAACATGATGTTTCTGGATAATTTTTTAATTTTGGGAATGGATATTTTAGTTTGTTTAAGCATACACGCATGATTGGATCTGGTTTATTGTATGATGGTTTATATAAACTAAATCTTGATAATATGTATATTGAAATACTTATGACCTTGCATCAAGATTCTGGTACTAAATGTAGTTTAGTAAATGAAAAGTCTTCTTATTTATGGCATAAACGTTTAGGTCATATTTCTAAAGAAATATTGGAGAGATTTATTAAGTTTTAAATTCTTCCAAAATTGGATTTTACTGACCTAAACATTTGTTTGGATTGTATTAAAGGAAAACAAACAAAACACACAAAGAAAGGTGCCACAAGAAGTACTCAACTCCATGAGATCATACATACTAATATATGTGGACCTTTTGATGTTAATTCTTTCAATAAAGAAAAATACTTTATCACCTTTATTGATGATTTTTAATGTTTTGGATATGTCTATTTATTGCATGAGAAATCTCAAGAAATAAATTCCTTGGAAATTTATGTAAATGAAGTTGAGATGAAATTAGACAAAAAGGTGAAGGTCATAAGGTCTAATATAGGTAGTGAATATTATGGAAAATTTGATGAAAGTGGACAAAACCCTGGTCCATTTTCAAAGTTTCTATAAAGTCATGGAATATGTGCACAATACACTATGCCTGGTACACCACAACAAAATGGTGTAGCGGAAAGGTGTAATAGAACATTAGTGGATATGATGAGGAGTATGTTAAGTAATTCTTTTTTACCTTTATCTTTTTAGATGTATTCTTTAAAAACTATCGTGTATTTACTGAATAGGTTTCCTAGTAAATCAGTTCCAAAGACTCCTTTTGAACTTTGTACTGGTAGGAAACCTATTTTAAGACACTTGGATGTATGGGGCTATTAGGCAGAAATAAAATCATATAATCCACAAAAAAGAAATGTAGATGCAAGAAAAATCAGTGGAAATTTCATTGGTTATCCAAATAAATCAAAGGGGTGTTTATTTTTTTGACCTAACCATAGTATGAGAATTTTTGAAACTAGAAATGCTAGATTTATCGAGAATGGTGAATCTATTGGGAGTGAAGTTCCACAAAATGTGGAAATTAAAGAAGTTAGAATTCAAGTTTCATTTTCTTGTATTCCAACTTCACATGTTGTTGTTCCTCAAATTATTACATCAAAAAATAATCAAGTAGAACCAAAACAGAATGTTTCCCAAATTCACAATGAAGTAATGGTTGAAGAACCACAAGAAATAGTGTTAAGAAGATCCCAAAGGGAAAGAAGGTCAGCTATTTCTGATGACTATGTGGTATATCTGCATGAAATAGAAAATGATATTGGCATTAATAATGATAATGTTTCATACTCTCAATCCATCAAGTGTGGTAATTCTGATAAATTGTTAGATGCCATGAAATGTGAGTTGAATTCCATGGGACAAAATAAAGTGTGGGACCTTATGAAATTGCCTGAAGAATGCAAGATATTTGGATGTAAATGGGTCTTCAAAACCAAATATGACTCTCTTGGTAACCTTGAACGTTACAAGGCTAGACTTGTGGCTAAAGGATTCACTCAAAAGGATGGTTTAGACTATAAGTAAACCTTCTCACCGGTTTCTAAGAATGACTCTTTCAGAATTATTATGTCATTGGTAGCTCAGTATTATTTAGAGTTACATAAAATGGATGTTAAAATAGCCTTTCTAAATGGAAACTTAGAGTAATATGTATACAAGGATCAACCAATGGGTTTTTACATTGAAGGAAAGGAACACATGGTATGTAAATTAAAGAAGTCAATATATGGACTTAAACAAGATTCCCGACAATGGTATATTAGGTTTAATGATAGCATTATATCTTTTATATTTAAGGAAAACATCGTTGATCAGTGTATATATCAGAAGATCAGTGGGATTAAATTTATATTCTTGATTCTATATGTTGACGAAATATTGCTTGCTGCAAATGATCTTGGTCTATTATATGAGACCAAGAAATTCCTCTCTAATAATTTTGTAATGACAAACATGGTAGAAGCCAAGTATGTGATTGGAATAGAAATATTTCATAATATAACTCAATGTATATTGGGCTTATCTCAAAATTTATACATCATTAAGATTTTAGAGAGTTTTAGGATGGAAAAATTTTCAGCATCACCAGTTCCAATTTAGAAAGGAGATAAATTTAATCTCAATCAATGTCCTAAAAATGATTTGGAACGAAAAAAGATGGAATAAATTCCTTACGCATCTGTTTTTGGAAGCTTGATGTATGCTCAAACATGTACAAGTCCAGATATTAGCTTTGTAGTTGGTATGTCGGGAAGATACCAAAGTAATCCTGGACTCAATCATTGGAGAGATTCAAAGAAATTTCTGCGATATTTTCAAGGAACAAAGGATCACATGCTTACTTATAAAAGATCTAATGATTTTGAGGTGATTGGATACTCTGATTTAGACTTTTCTGGTTGTGTTGATATAAGAAAGTCCACTTTTGGTTATGTGTATATTCTATTTGAAGGATCAATATCATGGAAAAGTGCAAAGCAATTGGTTATAGCTGCTTCAACCATGGAAGCTGAATTTATAGCATGCTTTGAAGCTACAATTCAGGGTAAGTGGTTGCGGAACTTTATTTTAGGACTTGGAATTGTCGACAGTATCGCCAAGACCTTGAAAATTTATTGTGGAAATATCGCGGCAGTATTCTTTTCCAAGAATGACTGATATTCTAAAGGTGTTAAACACATATAATTAAAGTACTTTGGAGTTAAGGAGGAAGTTCAAAAACGTAAGGTGTCAATTGAACATATTAGAAAAAATATTATGATTGTCGAACCTTTGAAGAAAGGGTTTCCACCCAAGACATTTATTGGACATGTTGAAAGTATGGGAATTATCATTGAGTAGGTTTCATTGTATGTATTGAATGTTATGATTATTACAGTTGACACCTGGACTTATAAATGTTTTGATCATGTTGTTTGTTTTTTCAATAAGTATACATGATTGGATTGAATAATGATAGAAAACACATTCTTTAATAAAGACATTATTATTGGACCAATTATATATATATATATCCCATTTTAATTATGATATGAAAAATTTTCATAATATAGTACATGGAAGGGAGTATATTAATAGAGAATATACGACTGTCATGACTCATGTGGACATTATCCCTTTTTATGATGAATGTTTTATACATGATAGAATATATATAAATGCGTATAAATGACCGATTGAATATTAATTATCATAAAGAAATATTACATGAGTTAAGTGGGAGAATGTTAGAATAACTCACATGATTTTATTTAATATTATTATAATGGGATATTAAGGGATAAAACTGTAAATTGATGGACTTTGATAGTTAATTAAGTAACCACCCATATAACTATTTTATCCATGTTTAAAGGGTTCTTTCCTTTCCAATTAAGACTCAATCAATTTCTGGTACGTTCTATCAATTTTATGTGGAAGAGAAAAGTGGCAGAGGATAGAAATCCTTTTAAGTGGGAGAAAATCAAGGAGATTCAAATCCAAAAGATCCCAAGGATCAAGGTATGTTTTATCTTATTTTGAATTCTATTTATCTATGTGATAAACACAGATTTTAAAGATCCTAAAATAAATGAAATTAATTTACATCTTGGGGTCTGCATGATCTAGTCGGGATCTCTGTGATGCATCTGAATTCCTCTCTTTTTTTGTCCTTGCATCGAAATCGGATTTTTTTTTTGCCTGGTGCAAAGCTCCTTAGATAATAGTTCATTGGAACTTCAACCTAGCTCAGTGGTCGATGGATGTCCACAAGGGGAAGGAGAGCCCTCATTCTACTATCTAGATCAGCATCTCGGTTCTTCTGTTACCTTTCCAAAACAAATCTTTTCTTAAATCCATTGGTGACTCCCTTTGTGGTTTTATCTGCACGGATGAATGCACCCGATGTTATAAGGATATGTTGGTGTCTCATAATTGTGTTGATCTGGACATCTCTCTTCCTCTCCCGGATAGGATTTCTCTAAAGGTGCAGGACTCGATGGTGTGGCTTCAAGATATCATCTACCCTGTGTTTCCTAGGTATTTCTCCTCATGTCTTCTCTAGGGACATTCACTGCAAGAATGCAGGAAACAATAGCTTGGTGGCCATCTCCAGGCCCATAGGGATGCCCCAATTCCCCCACCAGTAGTCTTTATTCCTAATCCATTCCAAGCCACTCCCCTAGCTCCATTTTTACCCCAGCTAATTCCTTCATCTTCAGAATTTGATCCCCTCCTTCCTCCCTCTATCAGTGACTATCCTCCTTGCTTATATTTAGTGAATTATGGCCCACTAAATCCCTCCCATCTACCAACTAACTTCATTGCCTAATTCTACAGCACTAGTCGTATTTTTTTCGAGGGTTTCTTGTTGGAACACATTTTGATTTTTACAAACACGCTCTTGGAATCCCTGTATTTTCCTTCCCCTTCATTAGAGCTAGCCCCTAGCCCTTTATATGGGCAGGATGGTCATATGTCATGTCCTTCACCTTTGATAGATGTCTCTAATTTTGATGCTCATTTCCTCTTAGTTCCCCAACTATTGGATCCCCCTTCTCCTACCCCATCTCCCTTGAATCTATTTGATCCTCCGGCCTCTTATGATGTCAGGATCCTGCAACCCCTCCTACGGCCTTATCCCCTAATCAACATGTGGCTTATCGTACAAGGTATCACTCAAAGAAACGTGGTCCCTGCCTCTCTTCCCACACTACTGGGGCCTTTTTTCTTAGGTTCATTTCCATTAACACTTGTTCTTAATGTATCCTATCATTATCTTTAATTCCCAAGTCCTGGTTGATAGGGCCAAATATGATTTCCTTTAAATTGAATCATGACCTCATAAAGTGTTTGTTGTGGTGGTTTTGGATCCCAATAAATCTACCACTAAAATAGGGAGTTCTCTAAGAGGATTAAGATGAAAGGCTTCTTTTATTCATCCCCTACAAACAACCACATCTGGATCTTCTAGAATTATCTTACCTCAGTGAAGTTGGTTCAGGCTATAGAACAGTGTGTTTCTAATAAAATTTAAACTGGGTCTCAATAGTTGTTCTTCTCCTTCATGTATGGTAGTTGAGATGCTCATAGAAGACTTTCCTTATGGCAGGATCTTGAAGCCTTTGATCTAGGGGACCCACCATGGGTGTCAAGGGGTGACTTCAATGTCATTGTGGATCCTAGTGAGAAGAAAGGGTGAGGTGTGTTTCCTCGGAAAGCAAGATTGGATTTCATTCGGTTTATGTCCCACAAGGCCCTCTTGGATTTAAGATTCATAGGTTGTTGTTAT
The DNA here is from genome assembly GCA_963277665.1 of Viscum album. NCBI lineage: Eukaryota > Viridiplantae > Streptophyta > Magnoliopsida > Santalales > Viscaceae > Viscum > Viscum album. The sequence continues at coordinate 1,696,122,013 of OY728138.1, read as the reverse complement.
ACATGGTGTAACAACCAACAAGGAGGGTGTCTCACTTAGTGTCGTCTAGACTGGTGTTTGGCTAACTTCCAAGATGTCTCAGCTTATCCCAATGCTATGTTTTCCCACCTTGTCTGAAGTTTATCAGACCACTCCCCCTTGTTGGACTCTTTTTCTTCACAGAAGGTTTACAATTACCTTTGCATCTTTTCTCAGTCATGGACCAGTCTCCTGGGATATCACCAGGTTGTGTGGGACTTTTGGTGCAGACCTGCATAAGTTCATGGCTGGATTTCCTTTTATAAAAAATTAAGGAGACTTTGCGGGGACCTTTAGGTGTGTCTTATCAAATAACCTCCCGCTTTCTATGATCTGAATTTTCTATCCAGGGAGATCGAGTTCATGGAGATCATCCTAGAATTCGATTGGATTGATGGCCTGTTTAGGGATATTTCCAGCAAGAAGACAAATATGGATGATTTGGTTCTAATGGAGGAATGGGTGGTGCATGACCAAGCCTAGGTTAAATGGCTTCAGGAAGGAGATTGAAATTCATCCAACTTTCATTCTTGTATTAAGGAAAAATACAGGTTTATTAGACCCAATATTTGACTTCAGGATGGGAGATTTATGGAAGATCAGGATGCTATTGGGAGAATAGATGAGACTGTAACACCCCAAAATGATAAAGTTTTAAATGACTAAATTATATGACTCATGTCAACAAGGTGCACCTTCCTTTTCAGGAGCCTAACTGATTAAAACTCTATAGTTAAGCATGTTTAGCCTGGAGTAGTGATCAGGATGGGTGACCTTTTAGAAAATTTCTCAAGGTGTGTGTGAGGAAGGACAAAGAACACTGTAAAAGACATGTGTTGGCCTATGGGGAAAGTCATTAGTTAGATGACCCGTTCGGGCACATGGGTGGGCCCCAGGATGGGGACCACGTGTCTGTGGGGCAACTGGAGGTACCTGGCAGGCCAGGACCTGATGGCCATTTTAAGGCGAGGTGTCTGTGTTGTCACCGGGACCCAATTGTCACATTTGGTATCAGAGGAGGAACTCATCCTTAAGTGTGGTGTACTGCCTGGGTTGAGTTGTAGGGCCCACAACGAGGATCCGATGGCCATGTTAAGGCAGGGTGTATGTGCTGTCATCGGGACCCAGTTGTCATATTTGGTATCAAAGGAGGAACTCATCCTTAAGTTCATTGTACTTCATGGGTTGAGTTGTAGGCCCCACAATGAGGATGTTGTGCTTTAAAGGGGTGGTGATTATAACACTCTCAAATGATAAAGGGTTAAATGACTAAATGATATAACTCATGTCAACAAGGTGCATTTTTCATGGGAGCCTAACTGATTATAACTCCACAGTTAAGTTTTCTTGTCCTGGAGTAGTGATCAAGATGGGTGACCTTCTAGGATGTTTCTCAGGGTGTGTGTGAGTGAGGAAAAAGAACACTGGAAAAGACATGTGTTGGCCTGTGGAGATAGTCATTAGTCAGATGACCCATTCGGGCACGTGGGTGGGCCCCAGGGTGGGGACCACATGTTTGCGGGGCAACTGGTGGTACCTGGCGGGCCAGGACCTGACAACCATGTTAAGGTGGGGATAGTCATTAGTCAGATGATTCGTTTGGGCACGTGGGTGGGACCTAGGGTGGGGACCACATGTCTGCAGGGAAACTGGTGGTACCTGGCAGGCCAGGACCCGACGACCGTGTTAAGGTGGGGTGTCTGTGCTATCACTGGGACTCAGTTGTCATAGAGACTCATTTCAAAGATCTCTTAGTAGGCCCCAAACACCACATGTTGAATGGCTATCCATGTGGGCAGGAAGAGTTCTTGTAGGTGATCCCACACAGTATTTCTATCCAGGACAAAAATCTTTTCAAAGTAATCCCAAATGTGAAGAAGTTTTAGGATGCCACAATGCTTATCAATCCAGAGAGTGACTTGAGATCGGATGGCTTCTTGGGCGCTTTCTACAGATCTTCATGGGACTTCATTTAGGGTGATCTGTTGGAGGTCGTTTAGGATTTCTTTAGGGGACGGTGCCTACCCCATGTTTCTAGTGCCACCACTTTCGTTCTTATTCTTAAGATCAAAGACCACTTCTCTTTACACTACTACAGATTAGTTAGTATGTGTAATTTCCTTTATAAAATTCTCTCTACTATGATCAATATAAGACATTCTCCCTATCTACCCGGACTAATTTCTAAGGAACAACATGGGTTCGTGAGGGGGAGGTCCATACAAGGTGTGATTGCTTTAGCCCAAGAGGTTCTTGGAGATCTTAACATGTGGTTTCATGGTTCCAATTTTTCTTCAAAGCTCAATATGGACAAGGTGTATGATCACGTGGATTGGAATTTTATCATCAAAGTTCTTTCTTGCAGGGGGTTTTCTTCTTGGTCCAGTGACTTGATTGTTAGGTGTATCAACTCCTCATGGTTGTCTGTTCACTTCATGGGTAAGAGCCATGGACTTTTTAAGGTGGTTTGTGGCCTCAGACAAGGGGAACTCGTCTCTCCTAATATTTTCATATTATCCCAGGAAGTTCTTAGTCGGAATATCAACTGGAGTATCATTCGAGGTAATATTTAAATTTACTCATGTAGAGGGAGAGTGAACTGCATCTCACACATCATGTTTACAGATGATACATTGGTCTTCATCAATTTTAACAAGCGGTCTATTCAGGGTATCAACAGAATCATGGATGATTATTATCACTGGAGTGGGAAAATCATTAATAGAGGTAAGAGCACTTTTTACTTAACAAGCTATTTCCCAGATAGAAGAATCAACTCCCTTGCTAGGTGTCTGAATATGAAGCTTGGTACTCTTCCCATGGATTATTTGGGGGGCCATGTCTCTTCTATTAGACTGCATATCCACCACTTAGACCATTTCATTTCTAGAATCATGGGTCATGTCACCAATTTGAAGAGAATTCCTCTCATTTAAAGGCCAGATTATGTTAGTGAATAGTGTCCTTTCTTCCATACCAGTGCATTCCCTCTCTGTTATTAAACTTCCAAAGGGTGTGCTGGAAAACAATGATAAAATCTTGGTTCCATTAATTTGGGATGTGAACTCCAATGGAAAGAAATATTGGCCTTCTTGGTCAAGGCTATCTAGACCAATTGAGGAGGGGTATCAACATGAGAAATATTTCTGACACTTTTTGTGGCATGAATGAAAAGATTTCCTGGTATGTGATTGAATCTTGATCGCTTTGGGGAAGCTTCATGGAGGAAAATTATCAAGAGAGTGAAAGTATTTTGGCTGTCCACACCTCTTCCTTATGGCCTATTATTTCTCCTCTGATCACATCCCTCCAGCCTTTCTCTAGGTGGATCGTGGGGAAGAGGGAGATCTCATTTTGGAATCATAACTGGGATGGGTCTAGCCTCATTTTTCTAGGTTTCCCTATTACTAATATCTTCTTCTTCCATTCCAGCATGTATCTGGATTTCATTATAGCTATCCTGAGCAAAATCCAGTGGGACATCTTTGACCTTATCGATCTTATAGATGAACCAGATAGGTTTGTTTTTAATACCTCGAGCTCAGGTTCCTTATCTACTAAGGATTTCCGCAGGATCTCAAGTAGCATGATCCAGTCTGATGTATGGGGTGGAGTCCTATGGACGAAATAAATACCATCTAAGTTTAATTTCCTTGTGTGGAGGATCAGGAACCGGGATTTATAACTGATGAAAATGTTAAACTAATGGGTATACACATGGAGTCTCGATGTTCTTGCTATAGGGGAAGTAGAGAGGAGACCTAAGATCACCTATTTTTCATGGGGGATTGGGATAAAGTAGTGTGGTATTTATTTGGGGGCTTCAACAACTTTGCTTTTATAGATCATCCAGAACTCTCCTTTCTTGATAAGTGGTTTAATGTCATGGATGGTAGAGGCCCTGAGAGGATTTCCCATTCCCTAGTGTTTTCAGCAGGGTGTTGGTGTATCTGGAATTCTTGTAATAGAGCACTTTTTAAAGGGGTTAGGAGTACTCAAAGAGAAATGGTTGAAAGGGTCAAGTCCACCCTGATTGATTTGGTTTAACTGTGTCAAGATTGGCAAGAATATCTTACCTTGAGGCTGCTCATGGCTGGTACCCAGACTCAACCCACTAGATTTGCTCACCCGGGACAATGGGTCATATGGTCCCCCCATCCCACGGGGCCCAAGTTGAACATGGATGGTTCATGAATTATGGGTTAAATTAGGGGAGGTGGAGTAATTTTTAATTTAGTGGGCTCAGTTATGATTGATTTCACTACTACCTATAGTATCAGTCACTCTCTTCAGGCTAAATCTTTAACCATTCTTTCTGGCCTCATTCTATCCAAGCATCAAAACATCACCCTTGGTGTAGTGTAGAATGACTATATCATCATCTATAACTCACTATATGGTAAGGGACATATCCCCTATTCAATCGCCTATATCATCCACAAGTTCTATGGCCTCTTAGTTATCCACACAGAAATCATTCATGTTTGGAACGAGGGAAATAAGGTAGTTAATTATCTGGATTCCCTATCAGTCAATGGGATGAACCTTATTTGTTCTCTAGACATTGTTTCTTCAACTTCTGAGGGGGAGGAGTTGGTTATAGTGCATGCCCTCGGGTTACATTACTTTAGGCCCCCATTATTGCTTTATTTTCTTGTTCTTTGGTGGCTAGATTTTTATACTCTATAAAATTATAAATAAATGATGATGATAATGAATGAGTATGTGTCTAAATTCACTAAAAAATACTAGAGTTCCTTTCATATTCAAACCATTTAATTCAATGAATCATTTCCAAAGTCTCTGTGTAAAGGAAATTTTTTGTGATCAGGTGACTTGGAGTTGGTGAAACATCCATAGAAATCCACTTCTGTTTGATCATAGGCCTATAAATATCATAAAAATCTATATTTTTAGGGTTTATATTTTTTACACAAGATGAAGTTTCTTAGATAACATAACTCTAAATTTTATTCCTTACACAAGATCGATGAAATTAATTTCCATTGAATCTTGAGGGTTTGAAATCTCATGTGAATTACATCACATATTCCCTTCAATGTATTAAAAAACACTTGAAACTTTTTTAAACAAAACTACTTCTATGAGGGGAATACCTCATGTAAGGGAATAAAGACACAAACAACTCATGGTATTACACAACTCATATCTTACACAAACCTATTTTATATACACCCATTTTATACCTCATTTGTAGAGACAACCATCCATGGAAGCAAGTAAATATGGGAACTTCATTCACCAAATCCAGATTCATTCTTATAAACTACCTAAATATGAACAAATTTATGATTTGTTATCTCTTAGCTTGTTTCATTAGGTGTGGGATAAGTAACTTATGTGGAATACCCATACATGTCCTTAAATTTTTAAAGAAAGATCTAGGTAACCTAATTCATAAACCCCAATCAATCCCCTATTTTCACCCCTTTCATGAAAAAATAATACGTACCATGTGACATTAAAATTCATAGAAAATTACTTTCACACAACCTTAAACTATAGAACTCAAAATATATGGGTTTTAATTATTTTTTAATCAGGATTTGTAGAACTCCTCAAAATATTACTATAATCTCTTCTCCTTTTAAGAGATGGAATCTCCCTAAACCTGATAAACTTTCTTAGAGAGCATCAAAATTCTCAAATTTCCAACCTATGAGACCTTATTCCATAGATTTTCCCCACTAGACTCTAAAATAATAGTATCCCCAATAGACTCTAAACCATGAATTCCCCCATAGTAATATAAACTATAAGTGTCCCTAGTGAACTCTAAATAGTGATTGAATTCCTATTAATCTTTAAAACTATAGATTTCTGACACCTTACTAGATTTATACCTTTAGAACCATCCATACTTATGATTCCCTCATTACCTAACATGGGTAAGACATGGTAGTGTCTAGTATAACCAACACATTCATCCCTTCGACTATAAGTTCTTCACCCTGATAATATCTAATCTAATGTGATTAACCTATGTCCATGAGGATGGTGTCAAAAAGGGGTTCATGATAGTGTCCTAAATCTATGAGGGAGTCATGAACTAGGTAATAAGATCTTTATTGATATGAGATGATCTAACCTTCTCCCATTTAAGAAAATGGTCTGATCATTGTCATTATGATGATGAAATGCCACCTGACTTTTGAAATAAGGAACATGGGACCAGATCATAACATTTCATGTATCTAGAAACCTCTCAGTGGAATGCATTAGAAAACCCTAATCATATTCTAGAACCATTCATATTGGATTTTACCCATAGTACTCTTACATTAAGGATACATCATGAAATCTTGTTATTATATCAACTAATAGTTTTATGATTGAAATAGAGATGTATTATTTTAAGAAATGATGGTTTAAATCTTTGAATTCATTGAAAAATATGGTTTTTTTGTTCTTATTCTTGACCTGGATTATGTTAGTAATCAATTCTAGGTATTGGAATTCATGGATAAAAATTCCCTTGATTAGTTTATCCAACTCATCTTCCACTTTTACATTATGATATGGGTGAATTCTTCTCACTGATTTTTTATAAATATAACAATTTGGTGGTATACACATATGATGAAAAAAATCATAGATCTATATATGAAATTTATATATAGCTCTATGTGAGGAAAACTGATTATTTTTTGAGAAAGGAATCTTACTACTATTTCTCTTAAGGATTAATGACTACATAGATTATTATGGGTCATGGGTATTTTTTAGCACCTATATTTACTTGATTAAACTCATAAAAAATTGGTAAAACACCCACTCTAATGGTCAGTGGGGAAATTCCATGTATTTCTCATTCATCATCATTAGATATGGATGATGAATCCATATTCTAATATCTAAATCATTTCATGATTTTATTATCATTTTTTTTATTTGATATCATTCAATGTAGTTGTAAATTCTACTATTTCAATAGATACAATTTCAGTGGAGGTAAAGGTACCCAATCCATGTGTTTTCTATCGGTGGTGAATTTTTATCTATTCAAAATGGCATGGATATGTTAGCTTAATGTTATCCAATCATGTATTCTGATGAATATACTCAAATCTAGGATCAATTTTCATAGGTTTCATGAAAATATATCCTTCTATTGATAGAGTAAGCTTAACATATACATTTACTTGTCCATTATAAGAGAATAAAATTATATGACATCTTTTTAATTTTTCTATTATGGTATTATAATTTTCTAGATATAGACTTTATTCTTTAATACAATGTCTAAGGAGTAAAAAAATTCACTTCACCTCATTCCAAGGTTTTATGGAAGTATCCCAAAACCCATAGGATCTTTAATTTTTATTTAATCATCTAGTTTTAGTTAATTAACTTCCCTCTTATAGTAACTCATGACAATATACAAGGATTTTATGAGTTAAAAGGGTAACTATCACTATGATATAATAAAACATGTATATAAATGAGGTATTACTTCCACTTGTGGTATGAATAGGTTAATAAAATATATAGATGAATCCATGGTCTTCTCAGATAGGCATTTTTGGTATTTTATTAATAAACCACCATGAACATGCAATTATACTCAAGGAAATTGATTAGAAACTACAATATGATCTTCTCTGGGTATTTATGTTGACATTTTCCATACCCTTGGATAATAAAATCTTAATGAGTTAGATATATTTACTTATATACCTAATTATAAAGGGTTTGGGAAGTAATAAGATTGATTCCAAAAACATTTTCCATGAAAGATCAATGATTATCAATTTCTTTGATATTTCTAAAAACCTATAAAGGTATGATGTTCCTCTATACAGTTCTCTCTCAATTATATTTTTTTAAGTAAATGGTCATGTGATATTTAATATATTAGGAATATATATAATATATTTAATCCATGAATACTTTGGTTTTAAAATTATAAATATGTATAAAAAACTCAACAAGGTCCTCCCTATGTTCTTTGGAGATATAAAGGGATCCTAGAATCAAAAATCCTATTGAGAATATGAAGTAATACTTCAAAACATCATACTTTTGAGCCGAAGGCTTGTATTTACTCTCATATACTTGTTTTTGAGTTTATGGAATTAATTTATGACTTGGATACAAATATAATGATCCTTCTCAAAGATTGAGAGGTAATCCTATGATTAACGGGTTATAATGATTTGTTCAAATTAAATTATGTGTTTAACTAGAGTATTTTTATCAACTAATTGGTCCCCCAATTAGGTATTTGTATAATTAGTACCAAAAGATATGAGCTTAGTAAAATTATTCTATTAGGTTCAATGATGGTTCATTCTAATAGTCTCTATAATATGTTTAATCCTAGGATAGATGGATTAATGTATTTAAAGTGTTCTTTGGGTACATATTCCATGACCTTGGTAGTCTCCTCCATGATAGGTGAAATGAATGTTTAATTTATATAATTCTTTTTCACTAGTGTACTAGTCATATAGTCAGTTGATATTTATATAGGTTTCCTAAGATTCTAGATAAAAGGGAGGTTCTGTTTTATAGGGTAGTTCGTGTATTCCTAATGATGGGGGTTTAAATCCCATAAGAGTTTGAACAGACATTGTGACATGTATGATTTCCTCTTCGTATTACTTTATTTATCAACATTGACTATATGAGTTCTTGGAAGCCTATAAAGTATAAGATATTATTTCATGGGTTGGAGAGGAAATTAGGGAAATTATTGGTTCATTTAGTAATTCCCTAATGATTTCCTGTTCATAGTTTACCAACTTCCATGTCATCTATATATAAAAATTATGTAAATTCTTGTTTCTAACCTTCTGTTATTCTTCTCCTTACTAGGAAGTGGCTAACATGCACGTTACATGTTCCTTAGGACTATCTAGGGTTATATGAACTTTACCCACCATCATTTATTAGAGTTATTTTAGGAAAAAAGTAATACTAGATTTTATGGCCCAATATCTATTATTAGGGGAAATAACTTGGGAAATTGTTAATCCATTCTTCATCATGTAATACCCTGAGATTTTAGAATATATTTATCTATAATAAATTCAATGTCTTATAAATATTATGATGAATGAAACACTTAAATTAAGTGAATAATTCCTTATAAAAATATATAATGGAATAGTTAAATAGATATTTAAATGAAATTGATAAAATACATGATTTTATAAAAATATTCAAAGTAACTTAAGGAAATACCATTGATCCTAGAGAAACTATTGTGAAATTATTTGTTTAATTATGATTTTTTGTTAAATATAATACTTTTTTGAAATCATAATAATGAAATTTATTGATAAAATTCAAGTAATAAAATTAGGTAATTCAATTCATAAACTAGTTGAGAAATGATAAGGAATAAAATTCTAGTAATTCTTGGATAAATAGATATATTTTGTTTACAATAATTATTTTTATTATATATGGTTTATTTTAAAGTTAATTTATTTTATTTAGATTATTAAAAATATATAAATTAATTGTTTATAATAGTATAAAAATGAGTGATCATTCTTATATTTTTATCAATTGTTTATAAATAAAGATAAAATCATTTAAAGGTAAAAAGATAATTGTTTTTTCAGGAAACCATTTTCAAATACATAATATGTTTTTGCATTAATAAAATAAATTGACTACCATTAATTAATTGTTTTAGTGAAATTTTTAGATAATATATCCATAAAATATTTTAACATTCATCTAATGGTTTTTACAAGGCAAGTAATAGGAATAAATTTATTTTTATGGTTAAAAGGAAATTTTTTAATAAATGTTTTTGTTGTGATTTTATTTCTTTTTTTTAATACTAATTTGTAACACCATTAAAAATGAATTTGATAATTTTTTTCCATATTTTAAATCATAATATTCAAAAAAAATTATAATTACAATTTTATTTTTGGTCATGATGAATAGTTTCATTGGTAAAATTTAATCACCATAGTAAGGGTTAAAAGAGTTAATGAGGTGATTAAGTTATGAGACAAGGATTAAAATATATATAAAACTTGTCTAAATTTTCTTTTATGAGTTTATTTATAACATCCCATATATTATATTTTAAACTCTATCCATTTGGTTCCACTTTCTGATGAAAATATTTTTATATTATTATAAAATGTTTAATATTTTCAAGGCTGACATGAATTCTTCACACACATTAAGAACCCTTTATTGGCCAATACATTAAAAAATATCTTCCCAAATTTCATATCAACATCCCAGAGGTCCCTATATTACCAAAATACAATTCTATAAAGTATTAAGGTGTAATCTAAAGGAAAATTCCCAAAGAAGAGGTAATTCTCTTAATCAAGTTCTTTCAAGATTATTTCTTCTTTGAGATCCTTCAAATATGATGTATATATAATTATATAATTATATAATTATCATAAATATAATGAAATTTTATTTTTATATTATAGAAACCATTATTTATTTCTCATCCATACAATGGAAAAATGAAGGCATTGCTCATGTGTGTGTATAAACTATCATCTCCATAAAGCATCGTGTAACATTTTTCATAACCACCTCACATAGATGGTCATATTTACGTATTTAATATATATATATATATATGATATTTATGATATAATTTTGATTATATAAAGATAAATTATTATTTACCTTTTATTTATTCCATTCATTGAGAAATGAAAGCATCACCCGGGCATACGTGCTCGTTATATCCTCCATAAAGGGATATAATTAATTTTTCACCACCACATTACATGGATTGTTATAGAAGTGTACATAATAAGTAGATATTATATTTATTAAATGATTAATATTCTTTAATAATGACCAAAGTGAATGCATCAGAACCATCAAAATAAAACATGCATTGAAAATAGAACTGTTAACAACCAAATATTGATTTTAATAAAGAATTGTTAATAAATGTGTTATTTAAAATTATAAGGTAATGATATATTGTAATATATTTATGAATATTGTTCTTATATATATATATCTATATATTTATATATTTATAATAAATTTAGATTTATTATATAGGATTTTAGAGCATGTATGAAGTATGTCGGGACTTGAGGTAAGGGTTTATGTTGCAAACTCATTATAAAATGAGATTGTTCATGTTTAAATATACATTTGGAAAATTTTATAATCTATATATATCTCTCATAAACCCCATATATTTTAGTATCATCTGGTTATTTCTTGTTTTTTAAAATATTTTTTTCCATTTCCCCTTCTTTGGTACTCAAAAGATAGAAAAACTATTTTAAGTGAAACCGACCATATTTGTTCTTTTCTATCAAGAATATTTTTCATAAATATACATATTATTTTAAATGATTCAAGAATGATATTTTATATTCTAAAAAAAATTAAAATTAATTTATAAAAATATTTTTCTTTATTTTCAAAGTATTAAAAATGAATCTTTACCATGTTTTCTGTATTGGTTATATTTGATTTTTATAAGTGTGAAAAGAATATTTTCTTAAAATATACCAAATGAATGAGTTTTTCCAATGTCAAGAACATTATTTTTTAAATATTAATTTACAATATTCCATAGTTTTATAAGGAACATCCTATTCCCATTACTCTAGAAATTTTTAGTTTTTAAAATTTACCAAATGAAAAGGTTGAGTTCTATTAGTTTTCAAAGCATATTTCAAATAATTTAATAAAATTATTTTTCATTTATACCAACATTTTTTAGGTATTATAATTCATTACTAGGGGTATGATCTTATGATACAAACTGCTTATGTTTCTTGGATGAATTATTATTATGATGTTTTTATAAAACCTATTTCTTTCCCATAGGTTAATTAAGCTATAATAAAATGATGAATGTTTTTATGATATTGTGTAACACTAAAGTATGGTTTTATTTATGTGATTGTTGATCCTGGATTTGAATATTACTCTAGTTCATTGGGTAAATTTTTATATCTCCTGTGATAATATGAAATTAAATGGGGAGTAACCCCAATCTAATATGTGACTTTGTCCACTTTGAATTAAGAGGGAGTGGTGAGTGAAACCAATATACTATGGGAATCTATCAACTATGTTATATTGGCCTTTTTATAAAGACATGAATAATTAAATGGTTTTATATACTTATTATTATCCCACACTCTTATGAATCGTGTATTTTTTTATAAAAAATATTTAGGTCATGACCCAAGATTTATGATATATCACTGACTAGGAATGAAATTTGAATGTCATAACCATTATCTTATACACTTATGATGATATTATGCTCACTTATGATAGTAAATTGATTTCTGTAATGCTTACCCTTACTGAGAATCTGATATCACTCTTTATTATGTTTCCATTTTCCCAAGGTTATGAATAATGGTATTAAGTGTGATTTTTCTAAGAAGGGTATTATGTGAGAATAAATTTGTGGGATGTGTTTAAGATCATTCATAAATTAATTGTATTCTGAATTTGGTCTCTAAAGAAAAAAACAACATCAGTTATAGTGCATGAATTATTATGTAATATATTATGTTTTCATCTAAAATGATGAAATGTGTTTGTATGTTATGCTTGGGTCACCATAGTTGGTATCAGAGTAGGTTTTAGTTAATTTTATTGATTTTTTATAATGAATATGAGGAAAGAAAATAATAAAAACATTGATGAACTGATTATGATATAAGATAAACATAATGTGTCATAAGTTGATAATAATTTTTCAAAATTTAGAAAATCTTAAGAATGATATTTAAGATTATATGATTTCTCACTCTGATTAATGATATGTTCAGATTAAAGTATGTTTTTTATTTAATGGATGGAACTAAGAGGAATTGTTTTAATTTTAAATTTAATGGAAAATACAATGATTGTATTGATGAGAAATGGAGTGGCATGGGGGTTGGAATATAAATTCATGTTTTGGGGATTATGTAACTCTATAAAAACATGAATTATATTGATCTTCCAAATGACCAAAGTATGGAGACACACATCATTTATTATTTTGTTAGGAAACATCCACCTTCAATTATTTGGTCCTACGATCCTCAAATTTTTGAGCAATGGATCAATAGCACTAAAAATATATTTTCCATTATCTAGTGCTTTGAACATGAAAAAAAATTATTATTCATTTATAATTTGTAAGTTATATACAAACAATGTTATAATAGTATTAAGAATATGAGGAAATATAAATTAATTGACTCCATATAATGAGAGGAGTTTAAGATGTTATTTTTTAGTAAATATTTTCTCTAAACTCTTCATTAAAAATAGAAATTTAATTCATTAAGGTAAATTAGAGGGATTATGAATCCATTTGTACCTATGAGTAAAAGTTTATAATAATTTCAAGGTAAACATCTAGTTTTATCATAATACAAAAAAAAATTGATCGATTCATTATGGTCTTTAAACCATGTATTTAAAAGGAGTTATCTATAAGTGACTTTAGTAGCTATGAATAAATAATTAGATGTTATCTCATGGTAGAAATGGAGACTGGAGACTCTAATTATTCTCATCGTTTTGGGTAAAATGTGATTAAGATAGAGTTTCAAGGAAATTATTATAATAAACCCCATGGAGAAAGGAAAATTAATTTGTCTCCATGTCAAAAGTGTGGAAAGAAGCATGATGGAAATTTCCTTGAGGGAACTGGTAAATGTTTTACATTTTGAAAATATGGGAACTAAGAAAATGAATGTTAAAGTTATTTATATAAAAAGTCCAGTCAATGAAATTAATGGGGAGAAATATCAACCAAATGCTCCACTCACACTCTAATACTTCAATTGTGAGGAATATGTGAATTATGTCGACTCGTGATTAAATTTGAGGGTTAATGATGAAAATTGGTGTCACATAACTCTTAAGACAAGATAAAAAGGTAAATATCATGTGATCACAACCATAAAAGTAGGTCATGAGAATGAAATAATGAAAGTAACACTAATCATACACTCAATAACTACAAATGTCTTATTAGATTCTTGTTATTCCCACCCTTTTATATCTAAAGAATTTGATAAGATTATAACATTGAAATTTCAATTATTACATGTATAATTATAAGTGAAAACAAATAATTGTATTATGATCACATCTCAAGTCGGTAGATCCTCTCTGATAGAATTTTGTGGGAATATGATTCTTGGAAATCATGTTATTATCGATATTGTCGAATTTGATGTGATTTTGGGCATGGATTGTGTAGCGACCCTAACCCCAATAGCCTATATTCAATGCATGATTTATTAATTTGGAATAAGATACAGAAAATCACATCCCAATGGATCTAATAGTTTATTAGCCTTGGTATTCTATATAAATATATGATTCCCATATTACATTGTAAAACAAAAATTACAACATAATTTTTTTGATGATATAATTATTCCCTCTAAAATATTCTTGCATATATTTCATAGTAAACTTCGTGAATTCCTAGGGAAAGGGAAAAAAATAAGGGTGAGATAAAATACTTAGTAAGGTTCAAGTACAGTGGAATCATCCATCAATTAATAATAATAATCAATATAGAAAGGTAATAAATGAACACACATGATATATAATCAATAAACTGAGAAGGGAGTGAATCCAGAGATAATATTAACAAGAAAATACCATGGATAATAATAAATATATTAAGGTAAATAACTAAAAACAAGTGAAATTTAAATAGAATAAATATCATAATTGGATAAGGTTTAATCAATATGGAAAGGTAAAAAACTAAAAAAACATTTCATTTAATCAATAAACTAATAATGAAATGCACCTAGATATAATGTCATTGTGAAAATCTTTTAGATAGTAATAACTAAATACCAAATAAAGGTAATTCTAAATTATTAGATTTCATTCTTTCTAGGTACATGATACATTTACCATCAAGACCATTCACAAGATGGTTTAAAACATACTGGGTGCAAACCCACATAACTAAGTCTAGCCAACTGATTCATCCCATGAGACTACCAATGAATCAAGGGGATATCTATAAATGGGCCCCAACCTTGTCATACCTATCCAAATAATTACTCATATATCAAATAATCCATTTAATTCATAAATAATGTACCTGGTCAGATATCTGTATTGAGTGGAGAATATAGATTTATCAATTTTTTCCCAGATAAAAAAATTATATTCAATGTAGAACACCATATATAGAAATGATATATGGTTTAAAAAATAAATTTATCCATGATAAATAATATTTATATTCAGGTAAAATTTAATTACTAATGATCATAGGAACATGAATAATCCAAGGGATGTTAATGGCTACAAAAATGAAATAAGCAAGTGAATGTCAATATTATCCTTGGTCAAAAGGATTATAAACCATCCAGAGGAAGAATAAGTATGGTATTAATATAAAATATACCCATTTTAGTAATAATATTGGTTTTTTATAATTTATTAATATATATACCATAAAATATCTTTAAAAATATTCTTTTTGAAGATATCCTTTTCATTTAGAAAATCATTTACTTTGAAAATCACTTTTAAAAACATTTTATTTAAAAAGAACCTCATAAACTTGCAAAGGAAGATTCAAATAAATGATGGTCATGATGGAGTTTAATTACATACATTTTTTAAAGGTAATAAAATAATATTCCTTTTTCACTATAAAAAGGTTTGGAAAGTTCCATTTTTAGAAAATGGTAAGAAGATTCCTTTCACATTTTTGGTAAAATCCAAACAGCCATTATTTTGTAAATGAAATAAGATTACTTTGAAACATTTTGATAAGAGTAAAAATGGGTGAAAATTCATTTTATAAATCATTTTGAAAATGTTAAAAACATTTTTCAAAATAGTTTTAGAAAACATGGTATTGGAAGAAAACATATTTCCGACCGAAGAGAGAAATGAAGTTGGGTTTTTTAAAAAACATTTTCTAGAACATTTTATGTACCAAAGAGTAGGAAATGGTACTATTATATGAAAATATCATAAATAACCTTATTATAAGAAAATTAAATGGTATTATTAATAAATGGTAAAGTAATTTCCTTCAACTGATATTCAAGAATAATCAATCTCGATTAGAATGAGGTTGTGAAATAAACCACTAAAATGATCACAAAATTGATGTGAGAATTAATAAATGAATTGATTATGTGTGTCAAATATAAATAAAAATACAACATGTGTAAATAAAAAATAATATAATAAAAATTTATTACACATATAATCTTAACATGACATAATCAACAAAGTATAAGTTTAACCCAATGAGTGGAAATTGAGTTAAGAAATTTCTTACCTTACACACCCTTTTGATTGAACATGATTTAAAATATTGTAAAATGGTTTTAAATATGTTATTAAATTATTATAGAACTATATTAATATTTATTATATCATATATAATCCTTTTATAACATATTATTACCTTTTGTTAATAATCTTTCATTATTTTCATTATTTCGGGTGTTAATTGCCTTGTTTTCTAATATGTGTTTCATCATGAAAATATAGTTATGGAACATATTATATAGTTATAAAATATCCATAATAATAATCATGACATAATTATCATATATTTATGTCAATTTTAATTTTAAAACCAATCATTAATGATGGTTGTGATAAAAAAAATCACGTTATGATAATTGAGATAGTAGGTCATATGTACGCATGAGTAAAATTTACATTTTTCAATGATCACTATGAAAAAGAGTTAAGTAATATTTTAATTTAAATAGTGATAATAATATCATATATACCATTTTATATACTTATTTATATCATTCATGGGGTGTGGTGATGAAAATAGAGTCACATTGCTTTGTGAAGGCGGTAGTCTACACGTACATGAACGAAGTTATCATCTTTATGTGAGTGAAAAGGAAAGAAAGAAAATGATATATATTATCTTTATATACTGATACATATGTTATTAATATCATAATCATATCATTTATATCACATGTAATCATTAAATTTATCTTTATCACCTTCCATGTGAAGTATTAGTGAAAGGAGAATCACATTGCTTTGTGAGGCGGTAGTCCACCGTACACACGAGCAACGTTATCATATATTCTATGGAATGTAAGGTAATAAGATATATATAATATAATGACTAAATAGGTATAAATATGTTATAAATATAATATATACACTTTATATCCATCATCATACCCATCCATGAGAGGTAGAGATGAAAAAATGAACGGCATCAGTTCATGAGGTTGTAGTCCGCCGTACACACAAACGATTATTTTGTAACTCGTTTTAGGGAATTGAAGATGGTTTTAGGTGATTAAATTATTATAAAAACATCAAAGTATATTTAATATACAAATTATATTATATTATCATGTTTTAGTAAAAAATGAAGGAGGTGGATAAATATGTAAAATAAAGACGCTCGTTGAAGAGCATTACCTCTTCTTCTAGCATCCTTCTTAGGTTTACACTAAAACCTTAAAATGTTATATTTATACCCAAAATAAGGATTCTATTATGAGGTTAGGTAAGTTGTTAAGTGAGTTTGGTAGGTCCTGTACAAACAAAAGTGGTTTGATGTTGTGAATAAGAGAGGAGATGGGCGACCTTTTATAATTGGGGGAGAGGACGCACTTGGTATTTTTGAAAAGAATTGACTGCTCCCACAATTTCCATGTGTCAAAAGGGTCAAATATTGGAAATTAAAGAAAAATAAAGGTTTTATGGTAGAAATATGTCCATTAAATAGTTTTTATAAAAGTTTATAGGTCATTTTACCATTATCTTTTTAGTTTAACCTCCCGATAATCAATTTTTACCTTAACTACGGTAATTAAATTTTACTACATTCACAATTCATTTTGATAAAAAATTAAGTTGAACTTATTAGAACTTATAAATTGTGATGATTAAAAATATGGAATAAATTTTTAAAAATTCAATTCACAAAATTGGTAAAATTAAATTTAATATTAATCCCGCATACGTGACAAGAAAGCAGGTTTTTCAAGTGAAAATATTCAAAAGTTTACATGTTTTTTATATCTAAATTAATTATAAAAATGATTCCAATGACCTAAATTGGATTAATTTAATAAAATTTAAATAATTTTACTTTAAAAACAATTAAAAATATAATTTATCCTTATAAATTATTTAAATTAAAAGGTAGTTTTCAATTAAAATTCAATATTTTTCACTATTCATAAAAAATAAAACTTCTTAGAAAAATATAAAAAATTAGCCCAAAGAAAATTTTGGTATTATGATTTCAAAAATTAATTTTATTTTTTCAAAAAAAAATCTAAAATTGTTAAAAATTAATTTTAAATTATGTGTGTCAAGCGTGACTAAACCGTCTTTTAGAAAAATATTTTTTTTGAAAACATTTATTTTTCTTTTAAATGATTCTTATCGTTATTTATGATCAATAGATAAAAAATAAATATTTGTAAAATATATATTTTCATAATTTAGTTAATATTATTCATACTCATCATTTCCACGGTTAGGTGGTAACTATCATATTAAATAATAATATTAATCGTATATTATTGTTTGGTAAAACTCGATCTTGCATGTAACACATGCTATCGAAGAAACTTATTATTGAGCATTTCATAAGCTATCAAAGAAATTAAATTTATTCTAAAATAAATATATTTTAATTTCTATGAAGTTATATTCCCTTCTATTCTTGGTTTTTTGTGTCATATACACTATTTAATATAATATTCATATTTTAAAATTTTAGGGTTTATATATTCCATATCTCTATATATAGACTATATCAATTACAAAATAAGTGAAGTCACATTTTATATTTCAAATATACCTATGAGTTTATATCAGTTCAAGGATGAACATGAACATCCAAAGGAAATTACATCTCTTAAATGGGTCTCAGTATATATTCATGAGGGGTATTTGTCTCAAATGGACTTTGAGAAACTAAACATTGAAGATATACATATTTTGTAGGAATATACCAATTGATTTCCTGATGAGTTGCCCAGACTTCCCATGAATCATGAAGTTTAGTTTTCAATATAACTCATACCTAGAGCTATGCCAATTTCAAATAATCCTTATATAATAGACCTCATTGTATTATAGGAATTAATGAATTAACACCAATATAATCTGGATAAGGTATTTATTCAGTAATGTTCTTGACCATGGGGTGCATGAATTATTCTAATTAAGAAGAAATATAGACCAATGCATATATGCATTGATTATCATGAACTTAATAATATAATGATTGAGAAGAAATATTCTCCACCCCGTATAGATGATTTTTTTGATTAATTGTGTGGACCTAAACACTTTTTAATGATAGATATTCAATCTAGATATCATTAGTTAAGAGTTAAAAGAGAGGAAATGTACAATACAACCTTCTATTAACGTATAAACACAATTAATTTATACTTATTCAATACAAACTTACCAATACCATGCTATCTTTGTGGATATAATGAATATAGTCTTTAGATTCTAGCTTGATCAATTTATGTAGTCCTTATAGATGATACTATTATATAATTAAATATTAAAGAAAACATAAAGATCATTTAAAGATTGTGTTAGAGACCTTGATAAAGGAGTATTTATATACCAAATAATGAAAGTGTAAATTATGGATACAGAATGTGTCATTCCTGGGTCATGTAATTACAAGTGAAGGAATATCGGTGGATTATTCAATGATAAAAGTTATTGAGCATTTTCCCAGACAAACCACGGTGACTTATATTAGTATTTTACTTGGATTGTTTGGATATTATCAATTATTTTTGATAAATTTCTCACTTATATCAAATATACTGATTAAGTTTAAACCTAAGGGATTCAAGTTCATTTGGGATGATGAATGTGAAGATAATTCCAAATAATTAATGAGAAGGTTGGGAAATGCACCAGTGATCACACTAACCTGCAATAGAGAATGGTTTTTGATCTATAGTAATGCATTAATGAAGGGATTGAGATTTTTTCTCATATAAAATGAAATGGTGGTATCATATGCCTCATGAAAATTGATGGATCATGAGAAAAATTAACCAACTAATGTTTTTTAATGGATAATCAAAACATTTTCATTGAAGATATAGAGGCATTATCTCTATGGTGAATGGTATGATATATATACTGGTAATAAAATATTCAACTATATATTCACATATAAAGAGTTGAATATGAACCAATGGAGATGGTTGGATTTCATTAATGATTATAATTTCTTGATACATTTCTACATGAGGAAGTCAAACAAGGTGGATAATGCTTTATGATTGAAGGTCCATTATAGCTTGTCCATCATGAGGATTCAAAGAGATAAAATATTTATGGATTTTTAGATGATATATCATGAAATCAAGATGGAAGGCGACAAATCTTATCTTTCATATATGCATGTTTAACCATAAATTTATGTGAAGATTAAATTGGAATATAAAGAGGATTTAGAGATTCAAAATAAAGTAAGGAATGTTTTAGAGTTCAACTATGATAGTAAGGGAATGATCAGATTTAGGATCTGAGTATGTGTCCTATAATACTATAATTAAATAAAGATCTATTAGATGAAATAGATATATCATCATTATCTATCCATCCTAAGTGTAAAAATATGTATAGAGATATCAAATATAATTTCTGGTGGGAAATTTTAAAAGGGATATTACAGAGTGTGTATCCTGATGCTTCATATTTCAGAAAGTTAATGATAAATGTCAGAAGTATAAGGGGTGACATAACTATTGCCCATACCAGTATGGAAATGGTAAAACATCACCATTTATTTCATCACATTACTCCCAAAGACATATAATTTACTTAATTCCATTTTGGTTGTAGTTGATAACTTTATAAAAATATCTCATTTCATTTTTATTTGGGAATATTTTTCACTTGACCAACTTGAATTGATATACATTAAGGAAGTGGTAATATTTTATGTAAAACCACTCTCAATCATATCTGATTGAGTTATGAGGTTTACCTAAAAGTTATAGAGAAGTATTCATTAAGAATTGAATATATAGTTGAACTTTAAAACTATATATCATCCTCAGATAGATGATCAGTATGAGAGAACTATTCATATCCTATAATATATGTTAAGAGCATGATCAATGAATTTCAAAGGAGTTAGGGATCAAAACCTTCATCTGGTTGAAATTTCCTACAATAATATATTTCACTCAAGTATTCAGATCAAACCATGTAAATACCTCTATGGAATGAATTTTAGAACTCCAATATTATTTGATGAATTTAGATAACAAAATCTAATGCGACCTAAGCTATTTAAGTAAATGGTAATTAAAATTAGATATATTCAACAACACATTAGGGAAACTCAAAGTCAATAGAATAATTATATATATAATTTTTTATAAGATCTAGAGTTTGATATTGTATAGGTTTTATTCTTATATATATCTACTTAGAAAAATGTTATGATATAGGGAAAGAAATGTAAGATGACCCCCACATATATCAGTCCTTATGATATTCATGATCATATTGGGATGGTGACTTATCACTTGGTACTTCCATCAAAACTCTCCCAAGTTCATGATCTGTTCCATGTATCACTTTTAAGGAAGTAAATATCTAATCCTACACATGTACTTAACTTGTTGGTTATACCATCATACCATGATCTTTCTTATAAAGACAAACTTGTATAAATCTTGGATCATAGAGATAAAGTTCTACAGAACAAGACCACTCACCTGGTTAAGGTTCTTTAAAGGAATCATACATATGATGAAGCTACATTAGAACTCAATGAGGTAATGATGAAGAGGGGTCATAATTTTTTTCATCAAAGAAATAGAATTTTAAGGTTGATATCCATATAAGTATGGTATAATGTAACACCCTAAGATTTTGTGTTATATTTCTCTTTAATAAATTTGAAGTTCTCAATAGCTTTTGATGTACACAACACCAAATTTAAGTAAATAATACCTTATTTTTACTATAAAATAAAATACATAAATAGATATATAAATTAAATTGATAAAATAAATTATTTTGTAAAAAGGGATAAATCCATTTAAGTAAATAACATTGATCTTAGAGAAACTATTGTGAATTTTTTAATGGATTGTTATTATTTGTTAAATTTAATACTTTTGAAGAATGGTATAAATAATCATTATTGATAAATTCAAGTAATAAAATAAAGTAATGAAATTCATGAAATTGTTGAGAAATGATAAATAATGTTAATCTAGTAATTCTTGGATAAACAGAAATCATTTGTTTACAAACAATGTTTTAACAGTATATATCTTGTTTAAAAGTTAATTTAATTTATTTTGAATATTAAAAATTTTGAAAATTATTTTTTACACTTGTATAAATTTTTTTTATCATTCATAAATTTTATATCAAGTGGATAGAAATAAAGATAAAATATTTTGAAGGTAAAAATATATTTTTTTCATCAGAAAAAAGTTTTTATTCATGAAATTTGTTTTTATTTTAATAAATTAAGTTGATCACTACTGATGAATGATTTTAATGAAAATTTTAAACAATATATACTAAAAAATTTTAAATTTCATATAATATTTTTACAAGACATGGAATCACTACAACAAAATCGCCAGATAGTGGCAATTTTTTTTTAGTTGGTGGTGGTTTAAACCACCGCCATATGGTTCTGTGATGATTTCCAAAAAACACTGCTAAATTTGGATTCGGCATCTAAATCATTTTTATTCCATCCATTTTATGGTGGTTTCTAGGAACCATCATGGAACGTTTGTTTAGAACTAGTTTTTTTGGTTTTAGCAGCGGTTTCCCATGCCAAAAAAATGGAGAGGATATAGCAGTGGTTTAAACCATCGCTATATCCTCGACATTTTTTGGAACTAGAAACCACCACTAAAAAATGTTTAAATTAAATAGTTTCAGTTTAAACCACCACTATACAACCATTTTACATATATAGTGGTGGTTTATACAACCGCTAAATATCAATTTTTAAAAAACCCAACTGCCGAATCTGCAGCCCCAGAACAGAAAAATAAAATTCAATACATATATTTAAAATCATATCCATGTTAACCACACCCAAATATGAGATAATATGAGCATGAAGGTAACCAACATGGTTTACTAACATGTAAAAATTAATAGACTAGTCTAGGAATACATTACAACAAGTAAGTAAAGAAAAACATTCAAGTGGCTATTCAATTCCTAATACATCCTAGGAAGACATCAATGAAGGCAGTAGTTAAATCATTAAAAAATTACAATAAGTTGTAAACAACCCAAACATGGTATTAAACTAAGTCATAATAGTTGTAATTCTCAAACATGGATCCAAACTTTTAAAGAATTCACTAAGAATAAATATATTTAATAAGATTTACAATATAATAAAAAGGGGATGTGTTTTTATACATAGTATCAAACAAGCCACTTAGAAAAAATTTAACCCATTGTATAAAAATATATTTAAAAATCATTCATTTATATCTTTAAAATATAAATAGATTTCATTATTACTTAAATAAAACCAAAGGTTGGCATTATATAGGTATAACCAAATAATCACTCAGTGAGTCAACACCACCTACCAAAAATTTAGGCAAGCTTTATCAATCCAATGATATCCAAGAAGTACTTAAGAATAACTCAACCAAAATTAATTGACAAATGAACCCAATTAATAATAACTATAAATAAATAAATAAATAAAATCCATTAAAAACCAATACTGCAAAATTTATAGAAAAAAAGAAGAAGAAGCCCCAAGATCCTTGGTGAATTACACCATGATCAGGTGGAATCACCATATAAGTGTTAGTCTATCATTAGATTATTTACACATAATCTTTCAATCCAAAGTGAACATTAATCACTACCTAGTGAAATTTGAACAGCACCCTCTCCATCTCCATCTCCACTTCCTACTACCAGAACCTACATGAAAATTATGTTGAAAAATAAACATTGTTATATATTTAAATTTAAACTTAAAACAAATAAAAATGTGTGTACTAAATTATTTGAAGTTGTTTGATTTACCTGATCACTACTATCCCTTGATAAAATATCACTGAGGATAGATTTAGTCATCTTCTTATATAATTCAACCAATTATTTCTATAGAGTAATGACCTTTGAATATTTCATCTTTATATCAGCCCTTGTATATTTATATGATCCCCTTATTCCTAAATTGTTCTTTGAATTACAAAAAACTCTCTCTGAGCATCTCGAGGTACGGAGTAACTCCAACCTGGATTAGAAGTTATTGAAATCCCTGGTGGTTTTCCAAAGACCTCATATGGGAATGATCCCAAACCCATCACGAGTAATCGACCAGGATGCTCCATTCCAAGGACTTGATCGACTGGATCATCCTCAGAGATTGAGAAGTACTGTATGGGATTGGCATCCCATTTTTTTTTACCAATAAATCAAATATCAGTCATATTTAAATCAATACATATTAACCTAGTGACAACTGATAATAAGTTATTAAAATGAAAATTGAATTCATACCATAACTACTTTGGAATACTCGTTAACATAACTCCCATCAAATTTTGTATGAAAATCCAACCAAAGTTTTGTTCAGAAGACTTGTTGCACTAAATTCTTTGACTGCATTAAAAAAATATAAATCTTTAATTTAATATATGAAACAGATAATGTTATCTTATAAATATTTAAACTAATAAAAAAATTACCAGAGTCAAACTATTTCTTGAAAAACTCTTTAACCCAATAGTGTGAGGGATGATTTATTTAGATTTACTTGATGAATTTTTCATTGAAACATCCTGAAATAAATAACATGTATTTTAATAGTAATGTATTAAATGTTATCTCCTTTTCATAAGCATGGATATATGTAAAATGATATTAATATAATAATATATATTTCAATACCATGTGCTTATCATTATGATTACTATCAACAAAAACCTTTCATTTCTCTCATGTTACCCCTTCGAGTACCTTATCATATAGATATTGAGTGCTCAACGAAGTATCATTGAATTCATTCCATAATATCCATTTAAAATCCTTCCATTTCTTTCCCAAATTTTTCGATGCCCACTTTCATGCTATAAGAACAGCAATGGTAAAGTTGAATAACATCTATACAAAGAAATTAATTTTTACAATATTAGAATTTAATAACATAATGACATTAAATTACACCATAATGTATTAAAATTAAATTTATCTATAAATCAAAGACTTTATTTTTCCAAGATTAAGGTACATGCCTTCAATCATCATAGATAATAGGAAGGGTAACCGGATTTTCCACCTGCTAGCCTAGAATCTGTCCAAATAATCCTATGAAATCATCCATAAGGACACCATAATAGTCAAATGGGAAAACTATATTCAATTATTTTAGATTCTAGTCATTTGAACAATTCATATTTCTCTTCGTAGTAATATTGTTTTCATCTTCTATAAAAAACAGTTAGTAGTATAAAAAAGTGAAATAACTTTATTCACATTATAATATTTAAATATAATTGTCACCCTCTAATATCTTCATGAAGAAACAGGAGTGAAGACCTACTCCCTTGCTTCTAAAACTACTGAATAGGGAGGTGTTTTCTTATATGCTAATGGGACACTAAAAAAGGGTGTGCTAAATGATGATGGAATAGAGGGTGTGAGAGACGGTGTAGGGGGATAGATGGAGGGTGTCTCAGATGATGTAGAGAGGGAGACTGATGGTTCATTATCTTTCAGTTTGGTCAAGGGAACATCAACTGGGAGTGGATTGGGATCATTTAAACACTTACTCCTTGTCATTCCTATCATTTAATCAAATAAAATTAATTTCAGAGCATATATTTCAAAAAATTAGTACAGAAAAAAATTAAGAAATGATAACAGATACACAGTACTGAAAAAAAAATATACATATCTATGATGATGAATAACTACATATAACATAAGTTTTTGATAAATTAATGGATAAAAGCACATAAAATCATTTTATCTTTCAATCATTTCATTTTCCTACTCCATCATTACTTTATATACTTCATCCACCCTTACAAGACTAATATTTTCAATATCATGATGAAAAAATAAGTTTTTTTCTTTTTTTGATGGGATTCAATGTCAGAGGTCAAATATTCCACTTCATCCCCTATATCATACAAGTCTCTTTGTTTTACATGAACAGCTACACTCCACCATTCATCTAAGACATCTTCCACACAATATACCATTTTCAATTGTAATTATAAAAAATAAGGATCATGTAATTCACAGTCACTAACATCCATAAAGTGAGATAATTTTGTAGGAATAAATTGTAAGGAATCTATTTTAATACCCCTAGTAATATATAACCACTTAAATTTGAATAAAACAACTGAAAAATTCCTATGGTAGTTTAATTAAATATTATCAGTCAACTTTCCATAGTATCACAATTTATAAACCATAAATATACCACTATTATATGGTTTCAAACCCTCTTCTTGATTGACTGTATGAAATTTAAATCCATTCAAATTGTAAGTTTCAAACTTTATATCCTATTTTAGAGCACCTCAAGCCAAAAAATTAAAATCTTATGGAAACTCAGCATGAGTATCAATATTCATGATCCAAAAAAAGTAATATATATTATTATATTTACAAAATATATTTTTCAACCTGATATCCATATTGATTGCAATATTTTTAAACTTACATGATGTGAAAAGCATTATACAAGCTCTTTATTAATTGATTTTTTTATATCTTTCTCATTTCAGGTTCAACCTCTCCTTCATATATTTTTTTGTATCCTGATCTATTCAATAAATGTATCTACAATTTCAATATTTAGTAGCATATTTCTATGTACCTATAATAATTCCATTTCTTTCAGTGTAACATTTGAGCTCATCCCAACTGATTGGCCAATAGCAGGAAATATTTTTTATTTCCCATGTAGTTAAGATTGAGTCTATGTTCCATCAACAAGTATAACTCAATTAAACCACGTCTCAATATCATCCAAGTATCAAGAATAAAAGGTAATACAATCCTCTTCCAAATAGCCTTTTGAAATAAAGCCTTCGGGTTGAGATTTATTTTTCATGTAAGATTTCAAATGACCAATATATTTGTGAAATAAAATAAATAAAACAAAATTATTTATTTAATGAAGTTCTAATAATTTTTTACTTAATATTAAAAACATATAAATAAATTACCTCTCAATTGTATACATCCATCGATAATATACAGGGCCTCATAATTTAGTTTCCTCAACCAAATGCATAGTTAAATGCCTCATGATAGTAAAAAATGAGAGAGGAAAAATCATATCCATTGCACAAAGTGTCAATAAAAAACTCTTCTGAAGTTTATCAAGTTTAGATGTTTGTAGAGTTTTCTCACATAGTTGTATGAAGCATGTTCAAAATTGTATTACAACAGTAGTAACATTTTTAGGTAATAATGTACACAATGTCAATGGTAGTAACTACTGTAACAAAATATGTGAATCGTGACTTTATAATACATGTAACCTATGATGATTTAATTCAACACATCTTTATATGTTACGTGAATACCCATTAAATTATATTTTCTTGATACATTTCCACATGAGGAAGGAAAACAAGGTGGATTATGCTTTATTATGGAAGATCCATTATATCTTGTCCATCATGGGGATTCAAAGAGATAAAAAAAAATTGGATTTTCAGAGGATAGATCGTGAAATCAAGATGGAAGGAGATGAATCTTATCATTCATATATGCATGTTTAATCATAAATTTATGCGAATATTAAATTGGAATATAAAGAGGATTTAGATATTCAAAATAAATTAAGGAATGTTGCAGAGTTCAACTATGATAGTAATGAAATGATCATATTTAGGATCTGAGTATGTGTCCCATAATACTATAATTAAATAAAGAGTTGTTGGATGAAATATATATATCATAATTATCTATCCATCCTAAGTGTAAAAATATTTATAGATATATCAAATAGAATTTTTGGAGGGAAATTTTAAAAGAGATATTATAGAGTGTGTATATTGATGCTTCGTAATTCAGAAATTTAATGCTAAATGTCATAAGTATAAGGGGTGATGCAACCATTATCCATACTAGTATAAAAATGGTAAAACATCACCATGTATTTCATCACATGACTCCCAAAGACATAATTTCTTTAATTCCATTTTTTTGTAGTTGATAACTTTACAAAAATATCTCATTTCATTTTTATCAGGGAAGATTTCTCACTTGACCAACTTGGATTGATATACATTAAAGAAGTGGTAATATTTCATGTAAAACCACTCTCAATCATATCTGATTGAGATATAAGTTTTACCTAAAAGTTATAGAGAATTATTAATTAATAATTGAATATATAGTTGAAATTTATCATTGTATATCATCCTCATATAGATGATCAGTATGAGAGAACAATTCATACCCTATAAGATATGTTAAGATCATGATCAATGAATTTCAAAGGAGGTAGGGATCAAAACCTTCTTCTAGTTGAAATTTACTATAATAATATATTTCACTCAATTATTCAGATCAAACCTCATAAATACCTCTATGGAATGAATTTTATAACTCCGCCATGTTTTGATGAATTTAGAGAACAAAATATAATGGTACCTAAGATATTTGAGTAAATGGTAAGGAAAATAAGATCTATTCAACAACACATTAGGGAAACTCAAAGTCGATAGAAGAGTTTTTTAGATAATTATAGATGAGATCTAGAGTTTTATATTGTATAGGTTGTATTCTTATAGATATCTACTTAGAAAAATGTTATGATATAGAGAAATAAATGTAAGATTACCCCCACATATATCAGTCCCTATGATATTCATGATCATATTGGGATGATAACTTATCACTTGGTACTTCCATCGAAAATCTCCCAAGTTTATGATGTGTTACATGTATCACTTTTGAGGAAGTAAATATTTGATCCTATACATTTACTTAACTTATTGGTTATACCATAAAACCATGATCTTTCTTATGAATACCAACCTGTATAAATCTTGGATCATAGAGATAAAGTGATATGGAACAAGACCACTCACATGGTTAAGGTTCTTTAAAGGAATCATACATTTGAGGAAGTTACATGAGAACTATATGTGGTAATGAGGAAGAGGGATCATAATTTTTTTCATCGGAGAAATATAATTTTAAGGTTGATATCCATATAAGTATGGTATAATGTAACACCCTAATATTTTGTTTTATATTTCTCTTTAAAAAATTTGTAAGTTTTCAATAGATTTTGATGTAAAAAACACCAAATTTAATTATATAATGCCTTATTTGTACTATAAAATAAAATACATAAGTAGATATATAAATTGAATTGATAAAATAAATTATTTTGTAAAAATAGATAAATCTATTTAAGGAAATAGCATTGATCTTAGAGAAACTATTGTGAACTATTTTAATTAATTGTTATTATTTTTTAAATTTAATATTTTTTGGTGTTAGAAATAATCATTATTGATAAATTCAAGTAATAAAATAAATTAATGAAATTCATGATATTGTTGAGAAATTATAAGGAATATTAATCTTGTAATTCTTGGATAAACAAAAATCATTTGTTTACAAACAATGTTTTAATAGTATATATATTATTTAAAAGTTAATTTATTTTATTTTTAATATTAAAAAATTTAAAATTATTTTTTACACTTGTATTCATTTTTTTGATCATTGATACATTTTATATCAATTGGATAGAAATAAAGATAAAATATTTTAAAGGTAAAAAGATACTTTTTTCATTAGAAAAAAGTTTTTATGCATGCAATGTGTTTTTATTTTAATAAATTAAGTTGATCACTATTGATGAATGATTTTAATGAAACTTTTAAACAATATATACTAAAAATTTTAAAATTCATATAATTTTTTTACAAGGCATGGAATCACTACAAAAAAATCGCCTGATAGCGGCAATTTTTTTTATTTGGTGATGGTTTAAATCGTCGCCATATGGTTCTGTAATAATTTCCAAAAGCCACCTCTAAACTTGGAATCGAAATCTAAATAATTTTTATTCCATACATTTTATGGTGGTTTCTAGTAACCATCATGGAACGTTTGTTTATCATTGGTTTTTTTGGTTTTAGAAGCGGTTTTCCATGCCAAAAAAATAGAGAGGATATAGTGGCGGTTTAAACCATTTCTATATCCTGGCCATTTTTTGGAACTGGAAACCGCCAGTAAAAAAATATTGAACTTAAATATTGGTAGTTTAAACCCCCACTATACAACCATTTTACATATATAGTGGTAGTTTAAACCACCGCTAAATATCATTTTCTTTAAAACCCAATTGCTGAATCTGCAGCCCCAGAACAGCGAAATAAAATTAAATTCATGTATTTAAAATCATATCCATGTTCACCACACCCAAATATGTGATAATATAATAATTAAGGTAACAAAAATGGTTTACTAACATGTAAAAATTAATAGACTAGTCTAGGAATACATTACAATATGTAAGAAAAGAAAAACATTCAAGTGGTTATTCAATTCCTAATACATCCTAGGAAGACATCAATGAAGGCAGTAGTAAACTCATTAGAAATTTACAATAAGTTGCACACAACCCAAAAATGGTATTAAACTAAGGCATACTAGTTTTAATGCTCAAACATGGATCAAAACTTGTAAATGATTCACTAAGAATAAATCTGTTTAATAAGATTTTACAATATAATAAAAAGGGGATGTGTTTTTATACATAGTATCAAACAAGCCACTTAGAAAAAAATTAACCCATTGTATAAAAATATCTTTAAAAATAATTCATTTATATATTTAAAATATAAATAGGTTTCATTATTACTTGAAGAAAACCAAAGGTTGTCATCATATAGGTATAACCAAATAATCACCCGGTGAGTCGACGCCACCTACCGAAAATTTATTCAAACTTTATCAATCCAATGATCTCTAAGAAGTACTTAAGAATAACTTAACCAAAATTAATTTCCAAAGGAACCCAATACATAATCACTATAAATCAAGAAGAAAACAAAATCCATTAAAAACCAACACTACAAACACTATAGAAAAAAAGAAGAGGAATCCCCAAGATCCTAGGTGAATTCCACCATGCTCAGGTGGAATCACCATATTACTGTTAGTCTATCATAAGTTTATTTACACATCATATTTGAATCCAAAGTGAACCCTAATCACTACCTGATTAACTTTGAACAACACCCTCTCCATCTCCATCTTCACTTCCTACTACCGGCACCTACATGAAAATTATATTAAAAATTAAACATTGTTGTATATTTAAATTTAAACTTAAAACAAATAAAATTTTGTGTACTAAATTATTTTAAATTGTTTGATTTACCTAATCACTATTATCCCTTAATGAAATATCATCAGGGATAGATTCAATCATCTTCTAATATAATTCAACCAATTCTTTCTATAGAGCAACAACCTTTTCATCTTTCATATCTATATTATCCCCTATATATTTATATGATCCCCCTATTCCTGAATTGTGCTTTTTATTGCAAAAAACTCCCTCTGAGAATCTTGAGGTATGGAGTAACTCCATCCAAGAGTAGAATTTGTTGCAATCCCTGGTGGCCTGCCAAATACCTCAGATGGTCATGATCCCAAACCTGTCTCGAGCACTCGACCAGGATACTCCTTCCCATGGACTATATTGACTGGATCTTCCACAGAGATTGAGAAGGACTGTACGGGATTGGCATCCCATTGTTATTTTATTTTTACCTATAAATAAAATATCAGTCATATTTAAAGCGATGCATATTAATATAGTGAAAACTGAAATAATTTATTAAAATAAAAATAGAATTCATACCCCAACTACTTTGGAAGACTCATTAATATAACTCCCATCAGATTTTGTATGAACATCCGACCACAGTTCTGTTCAGAAGACTTATTGAACTAAATTCTTTGACTGCATTAAAAAAAATTAAATCAATAATTCAATATATGAAACAGATAATGTTATCTTATAAATATTTAAAATAATAAAAATATTACCAGAGTCAATCTATTTCTAGAAATAACTCTTTGACCCAATAGTGTGAGGGATGATTTGTTTAGCTTGACTTGATGAATTTTTCCTTGAAACATCTTGAAATAAATAACATTTATTTTATTATTAATGTATGAAATCTCATCTCCTTATCATATGCATGTATATATGTAAAATGATATTAATATAATAATATATATTTCAATACCACGTGCTTCTCATTATGATGACTATCAACAAAAACCTTTCATTTCTCTCTAGGTACCCCTTCGAATATCTTATCATATAGCTATTGAGTGCTCAATAAAGTATCGTTGAATTCGTACATAATCTATATTTAAAATCCTTCCATTTCTTACCCAAAATTTTCAATTCCCACTTTTATTCTATAAGATCAGCAATGGTAAAGTGGAATAACATCTATACAAAGAAATTTATTTTTAAAATATTATAATTTAATAACATAATGACATTAAATTACACCATAATGTATTAAAATTACATTTATCTATAAATCAAAGACTTCATTTTTACAAGATTAAGGCACATGCCTCCAATCATCATAGATAATAGGAAGGTTAATTGGCTCTGCCACTATCTATCCTAGAATATATCCAAATAATCCTATTAAATCATCTATAAGGACACCATAATAGTCAAATGGGAAAACTATATTCAATTATTTTAGATTCCAGTCGTCTAGACTATTCATATTTATCTCTGTAGTAACATTGTTTTCATCTTCTGTGAAAAAATAGTTAGTAGTATAAAAAAATGCAATAACTTTATTCACATTAGAATTTGTACCTATAACAGTCACCCTCTAATATCCTCATGAATAAAAATGAGTGAATACCAACTCCCTCACTACTTAATCTACTGAATGGGGAGGTGTTGTCTTAGATGCTGATGGGACACTGAAAAAGGGTGTGTTAGATGATGATGGAATGGAGGGTGTGAGAGACAGTGCAGTGGGTAGATGGAGGGTGTCTCAGATATTGTATGGAGGGAGACTGATGGTTCATTATCTTTCAGTTTGGTCAAGGGAACATCGACTGGGAGTGGATTGGGATCAGTGAAACACTTCCTCCTTGTCATTCCTATCATTTAATCAAATAAAATTAATTTCAGAACATATATTTCAAAAAAATTGTGCTGAAAAAAAAATTAAGAAATGATAATAGATACACAGTACTGAAAAAAAAATATATATAGCTATGATAATGAATGACTATACATATAACATAAGTGGTTTATAAATTAATGGATGACAGCACATACAATAACTTTTTCCTTCAATCATTTCATTGTCATACTCCATCATTACTTCATATACTTCATCCACCCTTATAAGAATAATATTTTCAATATCATGATAAACAAATAATTTTGTTTATTTTTGTTCATGGGATTCAATTTCAGAGGTCAAATATTCCACTTCATCCCCTATATCATACAAGTATCTTTTTTTTACATGAACAACTTCTCTTCACCCTTCATCTAAGAAATCTTCCACATAATATACCATTTTCAATTGAAATGATAAGATATAAGGATCATGTAATTAATAGTCACTAACATCCATAAAGTTAGATAATTTAATAGGAGTAAATTGTATGGAATCTCTTTTAATACCCCTGGTAATATAGACCCACTTAAATTTGAATAAAACAACTGAAAAATTCCTATGGTAGTTTAATTCAATAATATCAATCAACTTTCCATAGTATCACAATTCATAAACTGTAACTATACCATTATTCTATGTTTTAAAAACCTCTTCTATATTGACTGTATGAAATTTAAATCCATTTAAATTGTAAGTTTTGAAATTTCTATCCTGTTTTAGAGTACCTCATGCCAAAAACTTCAAACTTCTGACAACTCAGCCTGAGTATAAATATTCATGATCTAAAAAAAGTAATATACATTATTATATTTAAAAATATATTTTTCAACCTCACATCCATATTGATTACAATATTTTTAAACTTACACGATATGAAAACCATTCTATAAGATCTTTATTAATATATTTTTTTTATATATTTATCATTTTGTGTTCAGCCTCTTATTCATATCTTTATTTGTATCCCAATATCTTTAATAAATAGATCTACAATTTCACTATTTAGTAGAATATATCTATGTACCTGTAATAATTCTATTTCTTTCAGTGTAACATTTGAGCTCGTCCTAACTAATTGGACAATAGTAGGAAATATTTTTGATTTACCATGTAGTTAAGATTGATTTTATGTTCCATCAACACATCCAAATCAATTAAACCATGTCTCAATATCATTCAAGTATCTAGAACAAAAGGTAATACACTCCTCTTCTAAATAGCCTTTAGAAATAAAGTCGTCAGGTTGAGATTTATTTTTCATGTATGATTTCAAATGACCAAGATATCTGTGAAATAAAATAAATAAAACAAAATTATGTATTTAATGAAGTTATAAGAATTTTTTACTTAAGATGAAAAACATATAAATAAAGTACCTCTCAATTTGATACATCCATCGATAATGTACAGGGCCTCCTAATTTAGTTTCCTCAACCAAATGCATAGTTAAATGCATCATGATAGTAAAAAATGAGAGAGGAAAGATCATATCCATTTCAAAAAGTGTCAATAAAAATATATTCTAAAGTTTATCAAGATTATATGGTTGTATAGTTTTCTCACATAGTTGTATGAAGCATGTTCAAAATTGGAGTACAACAGCAGTAACATTTTTAGGTAATAATGTATACAATGTCAATGGTAGTAACTACTATACCAAAATACGTGAATCATGACTTTACAATCCATGTAACCTATGATGATTTAATTAAAAAAAATTATATGTTACATGAATACCCATTAGATAGCTTCACATGTTTTAAAATTCAAAGGAAGGTATTTTTGTCCCTATTTTTCATTGAAAATTTGTCAGAGCATACTTTCCATTCTCATATGTCCAAAGATCATGCTTTATATTCATTGTTTGTAAGTCCTTCTGAGAATTGATATGGTCCTTTGATTTTACATTCTCATTAAGAAATGTAAAGATCAAATTGTCACAAACATTCTTATAAATGTTAATAACATCAAGATTATTCCACAACAAATTAAATTCCCAATACATAAGTTTGAATAATTTACTTTTTCTATTCCATTATTGTGTTATGGTTTCACTTGATGATGTACTTAGAACTCATTTCCAACTATTATTCAAATGAAGCACCTTCCCAAATTGTGTTTCAACATTTCTAATGTGTGCCATTATTTCATAACTTTTCAAAAACTTTGGAGGTGGTCTACTATCAATAAAACCATTGAATTTTGACTTGTTCAACAAAAATCTATGATATGTATCAAGAAATATTTGATGACACAAGAAGTAATATTTTTTACTATAAGGTAGTCATTTGGGCTCAAAAACAAAGTTACAAATAGGGAAATCCAAACTCATGTAAGTATTCCAACCAGATAAGTTTCCAAGTACAGGGAAGTCACTAACGGTCTATATTAGAGCATCATGCATTTTGAACATTGTTCTAGAAGATGCATCATATATATCAACATTGTTGCTCCATAACTCCTGTAATTATTAAATTAGAGGATACAAGTATACATCAATATCATTTTCAGGCATTTTTTTCCAGGAATAATCATAGAAATTATAAAATGCGTTTATTGTATACACATCCACATAGGCAGACTGTGGGGGATCAAAACAATCGTCCAAATGCAATAAATGGTGCTCAAAGTGCCAAATGGGTTGAATCTATCGGTAGCCAATCACAATCGAACATTCTTAGGATCAAATGAGAATTCTAAATGTAATTAATCAAATGTCTT
Organism: Viscum album; assembly: GCA_963277665.1. Lineage (NCBI taxonomy): Eukaryota > Viridiplantae > Streptophyta > Magnoliopsida > Santalales > Viscaceae > Viscum > Viscum album. Next base: position 1,696,086,101 of record OY728138.1, on the reverse strand, counting down.
CCACAATTTTGAATCTCTTGGATGTCGCATTAACCCATCATTGTTATTATCTATAGAATGACACTTCATGTGCTCGGCAGTTTTTAATGACATGAATAATCTTTACAATCAAGGATTCAAAGGGAAGTAATGAAAAACCTTTTTAGGTGTTTTATTTTTCCTCTTCTTCATATAAGTATATTGATTCCGAATTCCAACATCACCCATTGAATTCCATCTAGAAGAAGAACATTTTTTGTAATTTCGTCTCCTTGAATCCTCTCCCTAATAAAGCATACAATCATTAAGACAGGCATATATTTTTTTATAATTCATACCAATCTTGTTAACAACTTTTTTCATATCATAAAAAGACATCGGGATCTTATATTCAGAAAATTAATCACTTAACAATTATAATATCATAGATATCACCTTATTTGTAATTCCACAGAGGCATTTGATATGATACAACGTCAATAAAAAATAATGTTTTGAATATTTCAAACATCCACCATACATATCTTGATTTCCATCATCAACTAAATCATGAAATGCATTTTTTGACTCAGTGAGTTTTTCTCTTACATTAGTCTTCACATAATCAAGATTAGGATCTAATAATATGTTACAATCTTCTCCTTATTTTCCTATAGTCTAACTTTTCAAGTTACTATTCATGTCACCCTCGACTGGATGTTCTGATATGTTTTTATATTGATATTTTTGTCTTGAAATGTCAAATTAATTATTTATAATGATTTTCATTTCATTTTTTATTTTCAATGAAGTTGGCAGCTCATTATGTTGATTAACATTAGTGATCAAAATTTCTATGATGTTTGATTATCCATGCCAAATCCAACACAAATATTAATTAGTGAATTACTTTAATATCAAGTGTTCATAAACTTCATGTCTCTTCAACCATCTTCTAAATTTACACTTAGGACATGGAAATATTATTGTCCTTTCAATGGATCGATTGGAAATTAAAAGATCTAAAAACTCTTCCAAACCCTTAGCATACTGAGGTGTGTTCCTTGGTAATGTGATCTATATTTTATCCATATATATAACGACATTACTACACTTTATTAAAGAAAATTAAAATACATGAGTATTACTAAGTTGGAAAAGAGATAAATAGAAGTGAAAAAAACACAACCCAAGTATTTAAAACAAGAGTCATATAAGTACTAAAAAAGTCAAAGTAAAAAAAAGGAAATCAGTAATGGGTGGTATTATATAAAATATAAGTAAGAGAAAAATCATAAAATCATTAAGAAAACTACATTTTAAATGTTATTTGAAAATAATTTATCAAACCTCACATTGAAAACCAATTTAGAAATTTAACTATTTCCATAAAATCACTTTTGAAGGAAATAAACCCCTCTTTAAAGGAAGACAACTGGTGTTAATCACCCATTTTTCAATAAAATGATAAACAATATAAGATATTTTGAAAAAAATAAGAAAATTCATTTATATTTGTAAGAGAGATTAAATAAAATAAACAATCCTTTTACTATTCATTTTCAAAATAAAGATAATTTTTACAAAGTGAAACAAATCAATCAAAGAAAAAAATAACCATTAAACACCAGTAGATGATGCTCACTAAATTTACTAAAAAATAAATTGTAAATAATAAATTTTATTCTTAAATTTATTCTACATAGAATGATTTATCTTGGTGTAATAATGATGAAATTGGAGATATAATAGTTTATTATATATTAAAATGTTAATATTATAATGTTTTCCACTTAACCTTGTGATTACCCACTTAAACCATATTACATAATCATTCCAACCTTATGAGGTCTTGGATAAACCTTACATTGTCTTATATCATCCTTGTAGAGATATTTTTTAAACAATTTGAAGATGTTTCCTAAATATACATGTAGTTTATCTCAACCTTATTGATAGATCTTAGTAACATTATAATAACTCTCATCATCCTTAAAAATTATTTCACCAACATCACGTTACCTTGTCCAAACCATATGAAATAATTTCCCAACCTTAAAAATGTAGTGTATCAATTTTACATAGACTTGTAACAATGTTATAAATTATGTACCCATTTCATGACTTCTTTATATTTTATCAAACCCCTTCATACATTAATGATATGAACTTCACACACTATAGTAGATTTTCTTAATGATTACTTCCACATTCATTAATTGATTACTTATCAAGCATGAAATTCAATGAAAACTCATCTCTCACTTATATATTCTTACACAAAATCAGCTTTCCAATTTCATCAAAGATGTTAATTCTTCAATCCTCTCAATAGATGGTTTCTTCTATATATCATTCCAAAATTTTATAGACCATGTTCCTTCATCATTATATATATTAAACATAAATATCATCACATCAATAATAACATTTATATGTTCCTTATTAATTACCCACTACCTTAAATTGAATTCAATATCCTTTCCAATTTTATTTTTCCGAAGGGATATTGTTCATGCAATTATTACCCTAGGAAATATATTAAATATTCCAAAACACATTTTCCAAAATTTGAATATTTCTTTGAAAATCCATTGGAAACACTTATTTCAGCATCTATTTCAACACAACAAGTGGAAACACTAACATGAATCACTTCCAAGTCACAAGGTCAAACAAAAAACCTCAAAAAATATTAACAATTAATTAAGCATCAAAATACCTTTTGAGGGAACTCCATGATTCATCTCAACATTCTTGGGAACCACCAACATCCTTCCAAGATATTATTCATCAACATATTGACATCATTCAGATTAACTTAATGTATTTTATCTTTATTGAAAACAAATATAAGAAACAAAAGTTGGTTCAATAATATCCCCTTTATATTTATTGTTAATACCTCATAGAAAATTGATTTTCAACATGTGACTCTTTATTTTATCTTTTTTCTCATTTTTTACTTTATTCTATCTTCGTATTAATGAAAAAAAATACAACATATATGAGAGAGGATGGTTTCACTTCATAAAATGTTCCATCAATTATCCCACTAAATTTTATGGGATCCATTCTTGGTGTAGAAAACATGGGGGTTTAATTTAGACAACATGGTTCTCCAAAATTAAAAGAATATTTAATCCATCATAATTGAATATAAATATAGAATAAAGATAAACATCCTTAATAAAAAATGTATAGTGTATAAATTCAACATTTTAAATATAAAAAAAAATATTCATGTTAACTATTCAAAATAATTTTAAATGAGATTTGATACCTCACATAATTATAAGAAGGTTTTATATGAAAAAGTTCATTATCTAGTGGAACAAGTATCTTGAGATCATCCAATGATCAATATTTAGTATCCCCAGTGGAAAAAGAACTATCAACATCAAAAAAAATTAAGTTGTAATAATTTTTTTCCATGTACAGTGCAAGTATGAATTATAAATATGAACAAAAACGGATGAACAAAAATAGAGATAAATCCACCACTAAAACCACACAAACACCATATCTAAATTAAAAGAAAAAAAGGTAAAATCCTTAGGAAACTCACATAGAAATAGTACCTTAATGAAATGATAATAAATCACCAACAAACACTACCCCAAGATTTTATTTACCATGGTTGAATAGAAGCCCCAAGAGAATTTGGTGATTCCACCATGCTCCTCTGGAATCTCCAAAGAAAACCCCAAACTGAGAAAAAAAATTAGAAAGAATCAATAAGAATATCAAGGGGGGTGTGTGGAGGGAGATACTGACCTCAAATCACTAAAGGAACACAAAAAAAACTTTCCTCAAATCATGGGCTGGTGAATGGAGAAAGGGAGAGGGTTACTGGAGGTCAAACCATGGATAATTGCTCAGACTCAGGGGGCTCGAGGGGAAGGGATCACCAATGATGGCTAGCACTGGTGAGGGGGGAAGGAGCAGAGTGAACAGAGGGGGGAAGCATGGTGACGAGGGCTCATGGGGGTGCTCAGGGGAGAAGGGGGGTCGAGGGAGAAAAGGGACCAGGGGAGAAAATGTCTTTTTAATAAATGGTTAAAATTTAGTGGCAGTTTTTAAAAAACCATCGCTAAATTATCATGATTGTTTTAGCGTTGGTTTAGTAAACCACTACTAAAAACTGTCACTATTAGGAAATTTTGTTGTAGTGAATAGGAATAAATTTATTTTTATGGTAAAAATAATAATTTTCTAAAAATTGTTTTCATTGTGATTTACATGATTATTTTTGAAAATTAATTTTTTACCACCTCTATAAATTGAATTTTTTATAAAAATTAATATTTGGAATCATCATATTCAAATTTTTTATCAGTATAATTTTATTTTTTTCATAATTAATAGTTATCATGGTAAAATTTAATCATCGTGGTATGGGTTAAAAGTTTTAACAAGGGGTTAAACTAAGAGATAAATCTTAAAATATCTCTATAAATTATTTAACAATGATTAGATGAGTGTAATAGAGCCTCACATTTCCTATCTTAAAAAATTTGTACATTTGGTTCCACTTTCTATAGAAAATAACTTTATATTACTTTAAAACATTTAATATTTACATGGGTTCCACTCTACTCACCTATAAAATGGTACCTCCTCTCTCTACTTGTTCAAACACTTTGAGAACTCTATCTTGGAAAATCCCTCCCCAAATATCTTTCCAAATTAACTTCCCATATCCTAGAGGTACTGTTTTCACCAAAAGATCATCCTAAGAAGGATTAAGCTATAATCCAAAGCAAGATAATAAAATAAGATTTAATCATCTTAATGAAGTTTTTTTAGGTAAAAGATACTCCAAAACCTTTCCTAAAAAATAATTGAGAAGTATCATATTCAGTTAGCATGGTTCAATCCATCTCTACTAAACTTCTATTTTTTCTTTCAAAACCACCATTCTATTATAGTTTTTATGGTGAACTAAACTCGTGATGAATTCCATGTTTTTCAAGATAATATTTAAACTCCCCCATTTTTCTATTCTGCACCATTATTAGTTTTAATCTTATTCATGGAATATCCATATTCCTTTTCAAAACTTCTCTTTAATCTCTTAAAAATTTTGAGATCCTCTTATTTATGTTTCAAAAACATAATACATGTAACATGAGTAAAATAATAAATAAATGAAATAAATTATTTATCTTCATTTGTTGATCGCTTTCTCATGGGCCCATATATGTTATAATGAATAAGTTTCAAGGGATTATTTGAATGTATCTCAACTTTCTTATGCACTGAATTTTTAATATTCCCTTTCTAATATATCAAAAAATGAAAATATATTCTTTTATCCATGTTAGAAATATTAAGAATAATTTCTCCCTATATTAGGTTTCTCATATTATTATGTAACATATGTCTAATCCCTTTATGCCATAACTGATTTTCTTCCATCATTCTTAGATAGCACGATCCCTGTGCATCTACAACCTAAAACAAATTTACCTTGGTTTTTTTCCTCTCATTACAACTTTCCCATATTCAATACTTTCAAAAAAAATATCTTTATAAAATAACTTTGTTACCTATATCACAATGTTATGAAACACTCAAAAAATTGTGTTTCAACCCATCAAAAAACAAATCATTTCTAGTTTTCATTTTTTTATTTTTTAATAATATAAAATCCAATGCCTTTGATACTGAGTGACTCATAATTTCCAAAATTCATTGTTCCTTCTTTGTAATATTTTACATTCTTCAACAATTTCAAATATACAATCATATGTGAAGAACACCCACTATAAAATATCCAATTTCATTCTCCTTTTATATATTTGAGAGTAGTTTCAACAACTGAGGCATTATATTTTCCCTTTTCCTCCTTTACATGAGTCTTTTTACATCTTTCATATAAAAGTTTTTGAGATGGTAGTATAAAAAGACATACTTTATCAAGTTTTCTAGTTTGATCACATCATTCCCAAATAGTTTCTAGATATTGAAATCTATTTTCAATTTTTAGAATAGATTTTTTAGGTTTTCTTCTTCGAGTGGGTTGACTCCCCCCCCAACTTTGCCTCTAGTACCTATTGTATTAATTGTGGTATTGATAATTGATCCAATACATTTTCACTATATTCCTAAAGCCTCCACAACACCAAAAATATCCATAAAAATCATATTTTCCTTCATAACCTATATGTTTTTTAGAACTATGCACCTATATTTTATCACCATTCTATCTATAATCTTTTTTTAGCTTAGACTTATTTTCATCCTTAACAAATTCTCTTATTGTGGTGATTTTTTCTTCAGCCTTTGATTTCTTAGGAATTTATGAATTTTTGAATTTTATAGCTTTAGCTACATACATGGTCTTATTAACTTTCTTCTAAACATCTTCAACCTTGTTGTTAACCTCCTAGGTTGATCTTTGTTGATCTTAATAAGGTTTAAACTTCCTAGAAATTTTAACAACTCTTGAAATTGAGTTTTGTAAGTTTTTTATTATGTGCTCGTCTTCAATAAGTTTTTGTTGAATATGATAAAATTCTTTATACTTTATCTTTATTTTTTTCTTCAAGCTTTATGTTGAGGTTATTTTATCCATCATGTAACTTCATAAAATCATCAATATCTTTTAACAACCTATATTTTTCTTTAAGAACTAATTTTGGATTATTTGCTGATAGAATTTATTTCTTTAACCTCTTATTCTGATTTTTGAGTTTAATAATGTTTGAGATATATTATCTCAGTTATCTTTTAATAATAAACTCCATATTAGTATCCTATTATTCTTATTCTTTAGAGATACTTTTTTCATCACTAGTAAATTTCTCATCATTCACTTTTGTAATAAGAAACTTCTCAGCAACATCATCACTAGAGTTTTCATCTTCTACTTCACCATCATCATCTTCCTGCACATTTAGAAAAAAAAATCTCTTGTTATATTTAGGGAACTTCTTATCCTTTCCTTTTGAAAAGGAATTTTTTTTTTTGGCTTCTTCTTTATATATCATCTTAACTTTCCATCTTCTTCATCATTATCTTCATTTTCCTTTAGCCTTGAATAGTTTTTTTTCTAAAATATCCAATGGAACCACAACCAAATAATTTCATTGGTAACTTTACTTTGTAAGTATATATTTTTTACTTTTCTATAAAACAAAGAAATATATTCATCAAAAAATTTAATTACTTCATTTTTAGTGTCATGTTCATTAACTTCATACTTGGAACTTTCTTAAACTTTCCTTTAATAGTATCCTTGAAAGATATTTCTTGATCAACTATTTCCATGCTCTTGACATATTTTTATATTCTCATTTTATATGTGATGAGAATACTATTTAGATCATCTATAGAGAATGTTTAATGATCTATATCTTCTAAGTATTATACCTTATCATTTAATTTATCAGGAATAATTCTTATAAACTTTTCAAAAAAAATTAAATATTTAAAATTCTCACCAAAACATCTTATGGTGCTTAAAATTTTATTTTCCCTTATAAAGAAGTCATCAACAGATTCATCATCTCATATTTTAATATCTTCATACTTCAATCTCTGGATTTTAAACTTGGATTTATTTTCTTTTTTATTTTCTTTATAAATGTTCTTCAACTTGTCTATGATGCACTTAGTTGTTCTGATTCCTTTAACCCTCATAAATTCACTTTTATAGAGGGAGGAAAATAAATAATTTCTATCTCACCCATCATTATCAAGATTCTTCTTATCTACCACTATTAAGGGAGAACCCTTAATAGTAGGAATGAAACCATCTATTACAGCTTCAAGAACTTCATAACCTGCAGATAATAGCCTAGGTAACATTCTTTATTTCTAGATATGATAGTTATTTGCATTAGATATAGGAATCCCCTTATTGTTAATATACTTATAAACATCCATTGAAAACATATTTTTATTCAAACTTCACATGGTAAAGATTCAATAAAGGAAACCTTCATTTGATACCAATTAAAAGGATTAATCGGGATATGTGTAATCACTGAAGAGGGGAAGGGGTTGAATCAGTGATCTTTTCTTTTTGTGTTTTTATTCTTTAATAAATAACCTTGACCTCCAATAAGTTAGAATTTACTCTTATATAAAACAAAAAATAAGCACACTCATAGTAACATAGATATATATGAGGTTTTCCACACAATAAAAGTAACAAGTCCTTGGAATGGTTTGGAAATAATCCAAGACCATACAACTACTTTAAAATAATAATTTTGGAGGTTTATATAAAGGAAGGAATATACATCACTTGCATAGAACTATATTCCTTTTATAGTTCATGTTATCCTCCCATGTATAATATGATATAAAAAAATTCACCAATAATAAGAACCTTCACCAACATACTTCAATACATTATTATTGTGTTTCTTGAAATTTCTTCACACTTATATTTCTTGTAATTTATTATACATCCTCTTCAATTTATTTCATAGTAGTGAGAAAGAACTTTATTCTGTCTAATAGTATCCCATCTGGTATACTTATTCTAGTCCACCTATGTCTGATATTCTCGGTCTGATGGCATAGTCTGATACCTTATTCATATGATTACTTCCTCACCTTGTTATTATGATACCAATTGATAGGAAACTTTGCCTAGTATATATTATCCTAATGTTATTACATATTATTCTTTGACATAATTTCTCTTGATCTATTTAGTTGGAACCTCAATTATCCAATAATTCTCCAAGAAGAAATAGCATTAGTAATATTTTCGTGGTGCACTAACTCCCCTTTATATAGTTAGTGTTTCTATGAAAACATAGGTAGGAGAGAGAACTTTAAATTTAAATTTCCTACTCAAAATTTGAATATCCTTCTCAAAACTCTCAATGTTTGACTATCTTAAAACTTCTTAAAATATAGGATTCAATAATATTTATAAATATTTCCTTAAAATTCAGAATCAGTTTTCTTCATCAAAACTCCTAGAAACTTTTCTAGAATCATGATCTTCCTTTCATGATTATTTAAGCATTGAATGTCTATCTTTGCATAATCACATTTAATATAATTACAAAACTTCATAAAGTTACTCAACCTTCATCCAATACAACATCATAGGAACATCACCATCTGTGATATCTATTTGATAACCATGAAAGGTTCTTATTTGTTTGGTCACCCTCTTCTCGGTAGACTTCAAACTTTTCTATCTGGAAAAACTCACAAGTTTATTCATCTTGGAACTCTTTGATTTACTCTATATGTTGGCTTGTTCTATTGACATCTCTCAAAAAAAATTCTAATACATTTTCTCAAAATCCTTTGTCTGATTCCTTAACTTGGAATATTTCTTGATATTGTAATGGTCTGGACCCTCCTGGTTTAGTACTTTGCCAAAAAAACTTGGTTCCATCAAATGGTTCCACCGAAACGGTGACACCGATCATGATCGTACACCGAAACGGTGACACTGTGATGGTGGAACCGCTCACGGTGTTCCACCGAACCGGTGGCACTGTAACGCTGGCACCGTGATGGTGGCACTGTGACGGTGGCACAGTAACCGTGGAACCGTGACAGTCGCACCGTTACGGTTGCACACTGAAACGGTGGCACGGATGATGGTGGAACCATGACTGTGGCACTGTTATAGTGTCTTGCCGAATGGTGTCCCACCCTTCGTCCTTCTTTTCCAGTTTTTGACCTTTTCCACTTCCGCAATAGATATTTTGACGTTAAGATGTTTTAATACCCATTTCAAAGCCATTTAAAAGCCCATAAATGACATCTAAAATCCCCCAAGAGTCAGGAGACCTTTGACTTACCAAACAAGTGGCCTTTCCCTTAGTGTCACGCCTTTTCCCGTACCTTCCAGTTCTGCCCCTGTTATGCGTTTTCCTATATTTAAAGAAAACCCTTTGACTCACAGCCGTTATGGCCACCTCTATAATGGAAATTATTAAATGACAATTAATTCCATCATGTGTAACCACCCAACTACATGGTGAAACCACGATCCACCTTTAAAGTCGTTCAAAATTCCATATCCCATAACTCGAGGATCTTACCTTTTTATCACATGGGAATCCTTTATTCTTCTTCTTCTTGGCTGTTCTCTTTTGTTTCCTTGTGAATTTAGAGTCCCCCTTCCCGAGGCAAGTGGTGTGCCTGTGCTGGATCTTTTATTCTCACTCTTGGAGTCCCCGGAGTTCCTCCCTTACAAATCGTGCATCCCTAGTTCTTGGTGCATGGAGAGAAACTTTGATTGTTGATCATCTAGGTAGGTTTCTTCCTTCGTCTCTATTTACTGTGTATTATGTGGGGTGGGTATGCTAATGTTTATACGGGGATGGATGAAACCAAACCTTAATGAAGATAATAAACGTACTTTCAAAGAATGAAGGGGTGTGTTTGATGATGCTGATGTATGAATTTACCCTTTATAATATGTTGTGAATTTTAGGAGAATATGTCCATTGAAAATCATGTCCATTGGTGGTATTTCCTTTCACACTAATAGACCCGTGTCTTATGTGATGATTGAATGGTTGTAACATGGAAATTGGTTAATCATGTAAACTCGGTTGATTAAATGAATGTCCAGTGAACAAGAATCCTTGTGTGATCAACCTAGTTAACCAAACGAAAATAAGAAACTCAACTAATGTTGTGATAGAATCTGGAAACTCCCTTTCTCTATCTTGGTAGTATGTTTGGTTGATCTGCTTGATGCTTGTGGGGTGACATGGGTGGGGATTGGATCCCCTATTGTGGTGCAGTTGCTGGTTTTTGGATCTAAGGTTGTGTTGGTCCATTTTTTGGGGCTTGATTTGGTTCTAGTACTTTGAGGGATCTCGCAGATACCTTTTTATTGTGACTTTACAATAGAACCAGGTGTGAATGCTTAAATTGCCGCTTAGCTGTTTTTCCTTGGCTTATGGCTATGCCTGTTAGTTTCCCAGTAGTAAATAATTACTTAAATGGAATCACTTGAATATGAAAATAATAATGGGTTCAATGGAGAATTGGTTTACAGGAATGAGTTGTGACATGTTTGTGGGTTTGGTGCTTCTTATGAATGAATAGTAATGAGGGTGTTTGTGGTTGAGCTGGTTTTGAAACCCCTAGGTTGGGATGAGTGCTTATTTACCTATATGTATAATTTAGTTTTTATGTTTCTTATTCTCACCCCACCCAAGTTGAGTACTTTGTACTGAACACACCCATTTCATGGGGGAGGGTATTTTTCCCAACACTTAGCCCAAGATTATTTGGGCAGGCTGTGACGGCCTGAGGTCCATTTTAGCCCCAGATTCTTTGGGCAGGGTATGTTTTGGTGGTTGGCTCAGGTGTGTGTGGGCAGGTTGTTTCCCAAGTGTCTTCGAGATGAGGCCCAGGTGTCTTCGGGCATGGCAGTAGTTGTTCTGGACCAGGTATATGTGGGCGTGGTTATGTGTGGTTATTGTGGACCAGGTGTTTGCGGGTGGGATGTATGGTTGTGGTAGCCCAAGTGTGTGCGGGTGGGGTATGGTAGTGGGACTGCAGTGAGAATGGTGAGATAGGTCTGATGCGTAGTATGTCTTCAATAACCAGTGGGAAAGTTACACGAGGTACCCAAAAATTGATGTGTTATTACTATTACTTTACTTGACTTGCATTATTTGGGGAGTGTGCCTTGGTGAGGTATGGGTGGATAGTTTCCCTGTTAGGTGCTTTGGTTATCTCCTTTTCTCATGGGACATTATAATTCCTCCACACTTATGCACAAGAGCTTTGGGTTTTCCCTACTGAGTATACCTGTATACTCACCCTACGTATATAAAACTTCTTTTAGGTTTCCAGGAGGACTTCGAGGACCATGCGGGACCCTACTAGTTCAGATTTTGGGACAGTTGTTGTTTTTTTTCATTTCTTTTGGTAATTTCCTTTGGATTTTTTTGGTACCCTATAACACTTTATATTGGAACGTGCATATGGGAATGGTTTGTTTGGCTTTACCTTTTCTTCTAGTTTTGGTGTTGTTTGGGATTTACTATCTTATCTCTCTATCCTACTAAATAAAAATGGTAATGCCTTCCATATTACATGTGATTCTATACCCTTGGTGCTAGTTTCCACTCTAGGACCTATTGAAGGTAGGTCTCGGGGGGTCATTATCTTTCCTTCAACTAGAAGAAGGAAGGTTCTGGCAATCTATTATCCCTTCCCTCATCTTGGTGAAGGCGGGTCGAGATAGAATGGTATCAGAGGCGAGGTTGAAAGATAGGATGGAGATCAGGGTTAGGCATAGTGAGGATTGCATGGGATGGTAGGGCAATAGTGTTAGGAAATCTTGGTGTGTGAAATAGGCCAAGGAAGACCGGCTAGGACACGGGATTTTAGGGCCCCCTATGATCTGATGCAAGGACTCTGGGCCTACCGAACGACCAAGTGAGGCTATACTAATTGCAGGGTAGAGACCCTAGGAAAGGTACATGCATCATAATGACTTGTGTTATTGTGTGTCTTGGGTATTTTGGGGATTTAAAATGAATAGTGAGTATAAAAAAATTAAAATCAACCTTATATACTACTCAGGCTTAGGCATTCCTTGTTTACCTTACAATTATGGAAACCAGATGATGACCATGATTAGTGCGGGAAATTGAGGCCCAGGAGGATAATTTGGATGATCGGAAGAGGGATGATCGAGAGAAGGAGGACAACCAGTGGAAGAGGACGCTTCGTGCCTTTCAGCGGCAGACCCTCAGGTATGAGGGTAGCATCTCAGACATGAAGATAGAGAGATGGCTCGAGGAGATGGTGATAGCTTTCAGCTTGATTCAGGCTTCAACAGAGTAATGGGTTCCTCTAGCTATAATCCATATGTGGGTAACAGCATGTCAATGGTGGATTCTCTACCTTGTGGAGAAGTGGGAGGCTGAGGTTATAGGGACAGACTTCAAGAGGGAGTTTCGGGTGGAATTCCTCTCATCCACGATGAAGGATGAGAAGAGGCAAGAGCTACTCTCCCTTCATAATGGGAGTATGTTAGTGAGATATTTGGGGATCATGTTTAAGGATCTCCATTGCTTTGCTCCAGACCTCTTCCTAGATGAGGAGTCTCGGGTGAGACGATTAGAGGAGGCACTCCGAGCTTCTCTTCAGTATGTTGTTACCCCCTTCACTATACCAACGTACATCGAGGTCTAGAAGAAGGCTGAAATGGTGGAAAGGATAAACACGCTAGGAGGTGTATTGTGAGAGGGAATCCAGTTGGGCTCATTAAAGGGGAAGGCCGTCAGTAGCAGGCCTCTAGCGTCAGGGTCTTCCAAGTTACGACCAGTGGGGAGCAGGCCCCAGCAATTCTAGTTTTGATCTCCCGGTCCTTGCCCTTTCCTTTTGGGAACAGGATCGAGATTCTGCATCTATGTCAGCCTTGGGCACCTTCGGGATCAGTGCCCGAACCGAGTACAGTACAGTGGGGGTGGTCCAGTTCAGCACCCACCTCATCAGTAGTAGTTTCTGGCCAAGCATTTTCAGTAGCAGCAGTAGGGACAGCGAGCTCTCTCTCCTCTGAGGGAAAACATTACAGGAGGAGGCCAACCTCAGGTCACTCCTCAAGTACCTCGACTAGAGCATGGTTGAGGAGGTGGCCGACTACCGAGGGGTAGAGGATATGGGCGTGGGCAGTTACATGTCACAGAGGAAGTAGTTCTAGTAGGGCCGGAAGTCGTTCAAGGTACGATCATCTTGTTTAGTACTCTTGTCTATGCCTTGTTTGATTCAGGAGCTTCGCACTCCTTTTTTTCACCCAGTCTAGCTCATGCCTTGGGTCTATATGCAGAGAGACTTCCCATACCCCTGGTTTAGAGTATGCCAGTTGGGGGTCAGATCAACTTGTATCGTGTTTGATGAGGGTGTAGGATGGTGTTGGGACCACATTAGTCTAGTGGGGACCTTCTTTTACTACAGATGCATCTGTATGATGTCATTCTATGCATCGACTGGTTGTTCTCTTTATGTTCTGTTATCAACTTCTTCCAAAGAAAGATCATGTTTTCAGATGTGGGCAGACAACGTGTGACTTTCATCGGTGAGCAGGGTTGCGAGGAAGGCAACCAGTGAGTGGAGCACGTCCTTTCCTTCTTAACTGAGTTATCAGTGGAGTTGGTGAATACAGAGATAGTGGAATTCCCAGGGATCATCAGTGAGTTCATTGATGTCTTCCCTGAGGAGGTAGTGACTCTACCCCCTTGACGTGACGTTGAGTTTGAGATAGACTTGCAGCCTGGTGCCCATCTGATTTTTATGGCTCCCTATTGGATGGTGCCTTCTGATCTACGGGAGTTATGGATTCAGATTGATGATTTGATGAAGAAGGGCTTTGTTTGACCAAGCGTGTCACCATGGGGTGCCCCAGTCTTGTTCACGAAGAAGGCAGATGGTGGTCTCAGACTGTGTATAGACTACCAGAGACTGAATCAGGTAATTTTCAAGAATTGTTACCCTCTCCCGAGGATAGACGACCTTTTTTACTAGTTAAAGGGGGCAGGATGGTTCCCCAAGATCGAACTGTGGTCAGGATATCACTAGATGAGGTTGAATGAGGGTGACATCTTGAAGACTACCTTCAAGTGCAGATATGGGAACTTTGAGTTCATAGTCATTCTGTTCGACATTACGAACGCACCAGTTGTGTTCATGGGACTCATGAACTCTGTCTTCCAGGAATATTTGGACCAGTTTGTGGTTGTGTTTATTGACGACATCCTGATCAACTCAAGATCATAGGAGGATCACGCTGAGCATCTAAGAATAGTTTTAGAGGTCCTCTAATAGCACCAACTCTATGGGAAATTGTCCAAGTGTAAGTTTTGGACACGAGAAGTGCACTTCCTTAGACACGTGGAGTATGAGTAGGGGATAGCAGCGGACCCATCAAAGGTCGAGGAGATTGTTTCTTGGGCAGAACCCAAGAACGTGATAGAGGTTTGTAGTTTCCTAGGCCTAGCAGGTTACTATCGGAGTTTCGTACCCAACTTCTCTCGAGTTGCAGCACCTTTGAAAGCCTTGACCAAGAAAGATAGAGCTTTTGTGTGGAGTGGGAAGTGAAAATAAGCCTTCAGTTATCTGAAGGGGGAGTTGTTTAGTGCCCCAGTACTGAGTTTTCTAGAATAAGGGGTGAAGTTTGAGGTATTCTATGATGCTTTAGGACAAGGCATGGGGTGTGTGCTAATGCAATAGCAGGGGTGATCACTTATGGGTCTAGGCAGTTATGTCCCCATGAGAGTAACTATGCCACCCATGACTTGGAGATAGCATTGGTTGTGTTCGCACTAAAGTTGTGGCGGCACTACCTCATCGGGGAGCGCTTTGTGGTATTCACGGATCACAAGATCTTGAGGTATATCTTCTCCCGGTGGGACCTAAACTTGCAACAATGGAGGTGGATGGAGTTCCTTTAGGACTAGGACTTCGATATTTCCTACACATCAAGAAAGGGAAACATGGTGGAAAATTCCTTGAGCAGGAATTCGTAGAAGGATGTGGTTTGAGAGTTGGCAGATGCTTGGAAGGCGATGAAGGAGTTGGCTACCCTACACCTAGATGCAAGGGTGGAGGATGGTAGAGGTTGTTTTTTCTATATGAAAGTGGAGTCCTATCTGTTGCAGAAGGTGGAGGAGTCTCAGTGGGGGGGACTTAGAGGCTGAAGTGATTCATGATCATGTTAGCCATGGCGATGCTCTATAGGGATGGTCAGAAGACGGGTAGAATTAGATATTGTTTCATGGGAATTTGTTCGTCCCAGTGGAAATGCGCAAGAGAGTTCTTGTTTATTTCCATAACTCACCCCTAGAAGTACACCCAGGAGTTTTTAAAATGTACTAGGGCTTGAGGGGTCAGTTTTTGTGGCCTGGGGTGAAGCGGGTAGTGGTAGAGCTTTTAGAAAATTTCCTCATGTGTCAGCAGGTGAAGGTTGAACACCACATCCCAGGAGGTCTATTACACCCTTTAGATGTCCCTGAGTGGAAGTGGGATGATATATCAATGGATTTCTTCATGGGACTACCCAGATTCTAAGGGGGTTGCGATGCTATCTGGGTAGTGGTGGACTGGCTGACGAAATCAGTTCACTTCCTGGAAATCAAGGAGTCGAGTACGGTATATTCCCTAGCATAGCGATGCGTGGATGAGTTGGTGTAGTTTCATGGAGTTCTGAAATCCATAGTCTCAGATAGGGATGCACGGTTTACCTCACAAGTTTGGAGGGGATTGCAGTATGCTTTTGGCACCCAGATACACCTTAGCACTTCTTTACACCCCCATACAGATGGGCAGATAGAGTGGACCATTCCGAAATTGGAGGATATGCTATGGGCATGTGTTTTGGACTTTGGGGGATCGTGGGTGCGACACTTGCCTCTGGTGGAGTTTTCCTACAATAATAGCTATCACACTACCATTGGCATGGATCCATTCCAAGCTTTTTATGGGAGGCCTTGTTACTCACCCGTGTGCTGGACAGAGGTTGGGGAAGTGGGTTTTCTTGGCCCAAAAGTGGTGTATAGCACGATGTAGAAGGTTCAGCTTGTATGAGAGAGGATAAAGGCGGATCAGGACCAGTAGAAGTCATATGATGATAATAGGAGGAGACCCTTGGAGTTTGAGATTGGGGACCACGTTTTCTTGAAGGTCTTTCCTAGGCAAGGACAACGGAGGTTCGTTAGGGGGGAGTAAGCTTTCTACCAGGTTCATTAGACCCATTGAGGTGTTGTGGTGGTCGGAAAAGTGTCTTATCAGCTAGCGCTACCACCGTCACTACTGAGAGTGCACGACGTCTTCTATGTGCCTCACATCCATTGGTATCTACATGATGATTCGCACATCCTCGACTGGGGAGATCTAGATGTCAAGGATGATGCAACATTCGTAGAGAGAACAGTGATGATCAAGGATCATGAGGAGAAGGTTCTCCTTCAACGAACCATTCCCTTGGTCCGTGTGTTATGGAGGCATGGTGGCCTCGAGGAGAGTACCTGGGAATGGGATGCACATATGCACTCTCAGTACCCAGAGTTTTTTTGAGTTTTGTTCTATTTTGTTTTGTACTTATCTGTGATGTAGTGTTTGACCTTGTTAACTATGAAATGTGTTGTTTTCCTTACTCTCTGAATGTGTGTGAAGAGTCCTAACTATGGGGAAGGGAGGACCAGATACCTAATCAAGATGCATTAAGGTGGATGTGATTAAACCCATGCAGGAAATTTAGTGCCGCACAAAGCGGATAGTATCTTGACATGGTGGAAAGGACTCCCTAATCCATATGTCTACACAGTGACACCTTTATAGTTTTATGCGGTTACTTGAGGGATAGGTGTTCCTAGATGTCGATGGGGTTTACTCCTGAGAGGTATCTTTTGAGGTGTTCATTCAGACCCCTCTATTTTCTTTGATTCTGGTTTTAATTCTCGAAGACGAGAATAATTTGAGAGGTATCTGATGTAATGGCCCAGACCCTCCTAGTCCAGTAATTTTCCAAAAAAACTCGGTTCCATCAAATGGTTCCACTGAAATGGTGGCACCGGTCATGGTGGAACTGTGATGGTGGCACCAATCATGGTTTCACACCAAAACGGTGGCACAATGATGGTGGCACCGCTCATGGTGCTCCACTGAACCAGTGGCGCCGTGAAGGAGGCACCGTGAAGGAGGAATTGTGAGGGTGTCACCCTAATAGTGGCACCGTGATGGGGCACCCTGACAGTGGCACCATAATGGTCTCACCATGATGGTTGAACCATCATGGTCACACACCGAAATGGTGGCACCACTGACGGTGGTACCATGAATATGGCACCGTTACAGTGTCGTACCGAACGGTGTCCCACCCTTCGTCCTTCTTTTCCAATTTCTCACATTTTCCACTCCTACAACATATCTTTTGACGTAAAGATATTTTAATACCCCTTTAAAATCCTTTTAAAATCCCATAAATGATATCTAAAATCCCCCAAGATCCGGGAGAACTTTGACTTACCAAATGAGTGTCCTTTCCCTCGATGTCACACCTTTTCCCGTGCCTTCCAGTTCCGCCCCTTTTATGCATTTTCCTATGTTTAAAGGAAACCCTTTGACTCACAGCGGTTATAGCCACCTCACCGATGGGAATTATTAGATGAAAATTAATTCTGTCGTGTGTAACCACCCAACCGCATGGTGAAACCACGATCCGCCTTTAAATACATTCAAAATTCCATATCATGTAACTTGAGGATCTCACCTTTTTATCGCATGGGAATTCTTTCTTCTTCTTCTTCTTGGCTGGTCTCTTTTCTTTCCTTGTGTGTTTGGAGTCCCCCTTCCCGAGGAAAGTGGTGCACCTGTGTTGGAGATTTTCTACTCACCCTTGGAGTCCCTAGAGTTCCTATCTTAAAAATCGTGTATCCCTAGTTCTTGGTGTGTGGAAAGAAACTTCGATCATTGATCATCCAGGTAGGGTTCTTCCTTTAACTCTCTTTACTGTGTATCATAATGGGCGGGTATGTTAATGTTTCTATAGGGATGGATGAAACCAAACCTTAATAAAGATAATAAATGGACTTTTAAAGAATAAAGGGGTGTGTTTGATGATGTTTCTATATTCATTTACCCTTTCTTATATGTTGTGAATTGTATGGGCTTGTGTCCACTGAAAATCATGGTTGTTGGTGGTATTTCCTTGCACACTAAGGGACCCTTGTCTTATGTGATTATTGAATGGTTGTAACATGGAAATTGGTTATTCGCGTAAACTTGGTTGATTAAATGAATTTCTAGTGAATAAGAATCCATGTGTAATCACCCTGGTTAACCAAACGAAAAGAAGAAACTCAACTAATAGTGTGATAGAATCTGGAAACTCCCTTGCTCTGTCTTGGTAGTATGTGTGGTTGATCTGCTTGATGCTTGTGGGGTGACATGGGTGGGGATGGGATCCCCTGTTGTGGTGCAGTTATTGGTTTGTAGATATAAGGCTGTGTGGGGCATTATGTTGGGGCTTGTTTTGGTTCCAGTACTTTGAGGGATCTCACGGATACCTTTTGTTGTTGTGACTTTACAAGAGAACCGGGTGTGAATGCTTAAATTGTTGCTTGGTGGTTTTTCCTTGGCTTATGGCTATGCCTGTTAGTTTCCCAATAGTGAAGAATTACTTAAATGGAATCACTTGAATATTAAAACAAGAATGGTTTTGATGGGGAATTGGTTTCCGGGAATGATTTGTGACATGTTGTGGGTGTGGTGCTTCTTATGAAGGAATAGTAACGAGGGTGTTTATGGTTGAGCTGGTTTTGGAATCCCTAGGTTGGGATGAGTACTTATTTACCTATATGTATAATTTAGTTCTTATGTTTCTTATTCGCACCCCACCCAAGTTGAGTACTTTGTATCGAACACCCCCATTTCATGGGGGAGGGTGTTTTTTCCAACACTCCTATGAGTGGCTAGTTATTAGCTCCTTTTATGCTCCCTTTCCTGAGTATCCCAAGATTCCTCGGGCAGGTTGTGATGGCTTGAGGTCCATTTTAGCCCAATATTATTCGGGCAGGGTACGTTGTGGTGGTTGGCCCAGGTGTGTGTGGGCAGGTTGTTTCCCAAGTGTCTTCGGGATGAGGCCCAAGTGTCTTCGTGCATGGAAGTAGTTTTTCTGGCCCAAGTTTCTACAGGCGTGGTTCTGTGTGGTTGTTGTGTCCCAGGTGTTTGCAGGTGGGATGTGTGGTTTTGGTATCCCAGGTGTGTGTGGTCGGGGTATGGCAGTGGGACTACGATGAGAATGGAGGGAGAGGTATGATGCCTAGGTTTTCTTCAATAACCATTGGGAAAGTGGCGCGGGGTACCCAAACATCAATGTGCTATTACTATTACTTTACTTGACTTTCGTTATTTGGGGAGTGTGCCTTGGTGAGGTATGGGTGGATATTTTTCCTACTAGGTGCTCTAGTTATCTTCTTTTCTCACGGGGCATTAGAATGCCTCCCCACTTGTGCATGAGAACTTTGGGTTTTCCCTACTGATTATACCTGTATACTCACCCTACGTATATAAAACTGCTTTTAGGTTTCCTGGAGGACTTCGAGGACCATGCGGGAACCTACTATTTTGGACGTTGGGACAGTTTTTGTTGCTGTTTTTCTTTTATTTTGGTACTTTCCTTTGGATTTTTCTGGTACCCTGTAGCACTTTATATTGGAACATGCATATGGGAATGGTTTGTTTGGCTTTACCTTTTCTTCCAGTTTTGGTATTGTTTGGGATTTACTATCTTATCTCCCTATCCAACTAAATAAAAAAGGGTAATGCCTTCCATATTTTGTGTGATTATATACCCTTGCTTCTAGTCGTCACGCCATGACCCATTGAAGGCGAGTCTCGGGGGTCATTATCTCTCCTTAAACTTGAAGAAAAAAGGGTATGGCAATCTATTGTCCCTTCCCTCATCTTGGTGAAGGCGGGTTGTGACAGATGCCTCTTTCAAACTTCTTTTCATTCAGAACTTCCATAATAACTTTTATATCTGGTGATATTCATATTTTTCTTCAATCTAATGACTTAGTTAGGAAATATTTGTATGATCATTCAGAATTCATTTCCTCATGAACTCCCCAATTTCATCTGACTAACTCCATACTTCTCTATCCATTACAACTTGGACTGCAATTTCCACAATGTTGTTATTTATTTGGGAACCATAGTTCCACCAAGTTCTTCCTTTAACCAACCCTATATATAATCATGAATATCTTTTTATAAACATGAATTTTGGAACTTTTAAGTTCAAAAAAGAATCACTTGATTTTATTTTATCAAAGATCTATGTCTGATGGAACTATGAGTATAAATGGATAATTATTTAGTTCCTCACTCTATCTGATCACTTCATTCCATTAGAATTTTTTTTTAACTTGATCTATGTACCTTTTTTTATTAACATTTGTAAGGAAGACTTTAAAAATGTTTTTTTATTTATGTTTAACAACAAAAGACAGCACTTAAGCAATCCCTCTTCCTTCATAACCAACTTATTCTTAAAATAACACCTCAAAACTTCCTAGTCTCAACACTTATTAATATTATATGGATTTTACATAATTAATAAACCATGTATTGATAAAATATTTATGCATAATCCATTTATTTTACTTGTTATATTATTTAATTTATGTGAATACATGAAATATAATATAAACATGCATTGTATAAAATAGATAACCATGCATTAGATAAAATAACATAAATAAAGTGACTTGATCGTGAGATTTCTAATGGTTTATTTTTTGAGTGTATATTAAATGAACTTATGAACCTAGGGGAAAACTCATTGATTTGAGCTCGACTCGATTTGCACCATTCCTCTATAAACCTAGGTATCTTCTTGGTTGGTTTCACCTCAGTTTAGATTTTGTACCACCTCCTCTCCTTAGAGCTCCATACTTTATATGTTTTACTCACACACAAGTGAGGAGAACCAAGGGTATGGGATATATAAAATAAACCATGCACATGTGATTCCTATAAAGTAAAGGTGGGAGGGATGACTCATAAGCCATAAATTTTAATTTAATAAAATTTTATCACATAATAAAACCTATGCAGTGATATGAAATTAAAAGTAAATCCAACTCATACATTGGTCGGTCAAACTCATGATCAGTCATATACATGCAATGACATTGCATTCATACAAGTTGGAATTCATTTCAAATAACTCTATTAATTAAGATAAATATATATTTAATGGTATTATTAATTAATTAATTCTTCATCTTTATTATTAATCCAAATAGTCTCATAGTTTCATAAGATTCCATACATTGTAATTTTATTTAAATAAATTTATTTATAATTACTTGAGTACACGGTTTGAACTTAAAGGAAACACAGAGTGTATATGTCTAAACTACCTAGAGAGGTCATCATCGTGTACTATGAACTCACATGGAATGTGACATACATGGAATTCCACACAATTACATAGTTTGTACAATTAATTAATGACACATGGACATGTGTTAATTTATGTGGTGTGTACCATTTTTAACACATGTGGAGTACATGGTGTGTAATGATCTCCATACATGGCATGTAGTTTTAAATTTATAATGGATATTTATTAACTATTTAATATTATTTAAAACCTATCACACGACATGTATTATAAATTTATAACACATAAACACATGTTAATTAGGTTTAATTTCATAATAAATTTTCTTTTTACGTAAATTAATTGGTACAAATTACACAGCATGTACTCTTGCTACTCGGTGTGTCATCCCCTCTAGTCAATCTCACACTAAACACTTAGGGACTCTGTGTGTATTCCACTTAGGATAAAAAATGTTACATGTCATGTAATTATATATGACTTGTGTTATGTGGTTTTATAGGCCCGACTCTTCATGAATTTAATACATGATTCATATTTGACCATACCATTTTTTTGAATTTCACTGGTAAATTGTGGGGGGGTTGCATGGTGTGTACTCTATCTACACGTCATGTACCCTATCAAACTATGTTCTAGCTGGACCCGGTCAACACATGTCATGTAATGACATCGTTTCCTTTTTCCACACAACCAACCATCAATTATGTGGTTTTTCATTGGTACATTAATGAACATCCATGTATTGTATCTTCTTTAATACCCACTAATGGTATCAAATTAAGAAAAAAACAAAAATATATAATTACAATCTTACCAACTAATTTCAAATTATTTCTAATTATTCCATATTTTTAAGATTTATTACTCTTAATAATAATATATCACTCATGATTATGAATACCAAAATCACATTTTTTGTTTTAAATATCCTACAAAATATGTGTGATTTCCCGTGAGACATCATTAATTCCACCAAATAGTCATGTTTAGAAATTAAATCTCAAATGAAACACTAACAAACTAAATAACTAACTAAATAACTAAGAAATTGAATTGTGTGGTAAGTTTGAGGTCGAACCCAAAAATAATTGTTTGGAATACTACTTAAAAGGCTTAGGATGAATGGATAAAAAATATTTGGGTTTAGAAACACTCAATAAAATAAACCATACCGAACACTAGTAAATCTAGGATCTTTTAATAGTGAAGTAAAAGGATAATAACTAACTCAATATGTCATCATAATCAGGTCTAAGAGAAGTCTTGGTCTTGGTCATCACTCTTTATCCTACCAATGATCATTTTCATATGGTCAAGTACTTAGGTTAATTAATATAATAGGAAAACCAAATACATCTTTAAATATAACTACTCCAACCCAAAAAATTTCATGCATTATAATAAGTATCAAGTTAATTCATTAAAATAATACAAACTTTAACATGCAATGGTCATGCATGAAAGTGAAATATAATATTTTGACGAATGAAATAAATGTAAAAATATAACTTATAGTAGCCATAAAATAATTACTTAATAGGAAAATAATCCCCTTTCATTACATGATTATAAATAAAAAAATCACATCCTAATTCTAGCCATGATAAAGTGTATGAAAAATAAAAGGAATAAAACTTAGGCGATGGAAGCACTTTAACTTAAAGAACTGCTAACATAGCTCTGATCCTCTCCAAAGTTGAATGTTTTCAAGTGCGGCATCAACATCCTTAAATATAAAACTACTCCCAAAGATATCTCCTTAGTATCTCATCATATCTATATCTCATATCTACATATCTTTATCATTTTTTATCGACCTCAAACTCTACTTAGATAATTTATATAAGTCATAAGAAATAACCATTGTTTCACCTATAAAATATATCTCTTATTTCGTAAAAGGAGAGAGATGGATAAACCCATGTTATATATATAGAATATATAACTATTGTGGTGAAAAAAATGCTTTTGGTGCAACCCATATCCCTCAAAACCAAGCTACAATGTGGATCATATGTTGTGATGCAAAGCTTATCTGACCAAAAATCAGATTGTAACACCCTAGAATTTATAAATGATATTTGTCTCTTGAAATAAATGTGTGTTATAATATACTATATACTATTATATGCATAAATATACTGGAACAAAATTATTTCATTAATAAATACCATTAAATTAATTAGAAATGAAACCAATTAAAATTACAAACATTATAATTGGAAAAGGTATATAAAATATAAAAGCTAAAATGGGAAAATATGGATCACCCTAATCTACTAAAATCATAGCCCCCACTTCTAATAATATAGAAAAGAAACCAAATATTAGTAAACCAACCAATATTATAGAAAATAGAAATATATAACCTTAAGAGGAATGGAGTTGAATAATGAATGAAGGAAAGTATAGGTATTTATAGGAGGTAATGTGACCGTTAGAATAGTAATATTACCTAAAAATCATAAATTATGTTATAAATAATATTTATCATGATTAATTTAAATAAATATAAATATTATAATTCCAAAAAAATATCATGATTTTAAAACTCAAAGAAAAATTAAGCACATTTTTAATAAACTGTATTTTAAAGTATTTCATAAAAATCATAATTTTTATATTAAAAAATTAAAATTACATATGTTATAAATTTATTTTAATAAAATTAATATCATTTTTTAAAATTAATTCATCAAAATTATCCAAGGGTGATTTTTTGGTAATTTTCTGAAATACTTCAATTTTTATGTGAATAGTAAAATTACAATTTTCCACATAACTGATGTATCTTAAATTACACCATTCATGATGTAATAATGATATAATCCTTTTTATAACTTAAGTTTAAACCATGATATATTTTATTTCATAAATGATTCATTAAAATACAATAAACTTAATTTCCAAACCTAAAAAAAACTTTCCAAAACCTAAAGTCAAAAGTGATTCTTTAAAATTACAATTTATTTTTTTCCACTTTCCTTTTTAATAAACTAATTAATTCGAATTATAAAGTGGATTTAAGTCTTAAACCCATTATATTATATTGATATATGATTTGTATTTTCAAAACTTCACTATTACAAGTTTTACCTTTGATATATTATTTTATTTATTTTATTCAATAAAATACCCCTTCTCCTTAAGTATAAATAACCCAACTCCCTTCCCTTGAAAAAACACTCATCCCCCACTTAACAAAGCATAAAAGCTACCAAAATCCTTTCTCTAAATCCTCTTAGTATCCTTAGGGATGTTTTAGAGTAATCCAACTCTAAACATCAAGGGATTTTTAGTGTCATACAACAAAAGCTACACTGAGGATTAAGTATGTTTCGATCAACTCTTCTCTTTTTTTCTTCTTTTTATTATTATATTACTTTTCCCACCACCCCTTTCACAAAAAAAACCTTATAATAATTAATCAGGTAGTATTTTAATATTATATTAATGATTTTAACCTATTATAAGTATCATATTTACTGTATATATAAATTTCAAACTTCCCATTCCCGTTCTCCCGACAATATCCCATCAAAGGTCGATTAACCACCTATAGATTAATTTTCATGTCAAAAACCATCATCATGGATGGATATTATGAATTATATATAATATATAAACATGTAATTATATTTATTATATATTTCTAGAATTAATTATACTAATTTATAAATTACATTTACAAAATATAGAAATCAAGGAAAATGGGAAATTTCTAAGTAAAACATGATATCAAAATGACTATTCTATAACCAAGGAAATTAATAAATATAATCAATTGAATATAATTGGTCAATATTGGTAAAAATTACAATAATTCACTTCTAGATCAATGTTTTTATACATCTAAGTTTATTATTCATGAGGTGAAATGGAAAATAAATAAAGCGGGAACTAAGGTAAGGGTATTCTCAAACCCAACTCCCTTTCATTAGGTCATCCCTATTTCACATAATATTTGGTATGGATATTACTATAATGTACCTTAAACATACTTTCACTATCCAATCCTTTTATTTCTAGGATATACATGTTTCCACCTTTATTTTTAAGCCAAATACAATGATTGTCTAAAAATACATTTCTTTCTAAAAAAATCTTTAACTCCTCATATGTTGTTTCTTATCCAAAGAAAAAATTATCTCTAATTACAATTTATGATCTACCTTTTTCTTTTTTTAACCCCAAAGTTTATTTATTAATGTATTGTTTATGAAATCATTATGAAACTCATTTTTTCCATGGGTTATTTCATGACTATGATTGTTATACGTTCTATGTGGCATACATGATTATGTAAATATTATAACGTGATGGGTGGGGACAAAATTATATATCCCTATTTAAAGGACCAGATTGAGATATTCCTAACACTGAGGTGGGTTGAATCGGTTTTGGGTACATTTTAATCCAATTATACTTTTTATCCATGTGCCTCTTAGACATGTTAGGATCTCAACTCTCTTATTCTCTTTTCCATGTCACATACAATAATATGAAAGAAGTAAAAGATAACACATGGTATTTTTACGAGGTTCACTACTCAATAAGAGTATCTAGTCCTTGGAATGGTATGGAAATAAACTTGACCACACAACCACTAGAAATTAATCCTTTGAATATGGTTAAAGCAAGTAGTAAATACCATTTCAATTTGACAGTTCTTATTTTACAGCACTTGAAAGGATCTTTATACTGCCTATGAATATAGTATTCTACTTGGTGATAAAGTTTTGTAATACCAATAAATTCTTCCACCTATTGAAACTTATTTTATGTCACAATACTAATTTGTTCTTCCACAATATTCCTCTTCACTTTTTTACTTGTACAGCATCATGCAATAAACACTCCTTAGTTCTTTACAGAAGCAAACTAAAAGCTACACAATCTTCTTATTATGTTAGTCAAAATAATATGAATGTAGTAGAATGGTGAACATAGAATTATTCTTGATCAAATAATGATCAACTAAATATAAATTGGTCATTCAATCCTTATCCTCTTCCCTCTTTATTCTTCAGTGAAAAACTGACTGCATTGAATCACCTTCTTCTAATTTTTCTATAATCACAAAACTCCTTTGGAATTATCAAAACAATAATGATCAGATCAACATATCATCATCACATTTAGTCTACCCTAAATTATAATCAAATTTTATTTCGGAACACTCTATTATCCTTTATACATTAAATTATATGCAATTGAGTAACAGAATATTTATCTATTTCTTTGATATTTAATGTCAACAATTGAGTGTATCGGTTCTTCTTAGTGAAACTAATTATTTTGGTACCACTAATTATACTTCACTAAACTTCTCATATAATTCATTTATTTTAATTATGCATGACATTATCATTCTCATTACCATGCATGCATACTTATATATTCTTCTCCTTCTCTCTATTATATTTGCACAAGTGAAACTGCATGATATTATCTTATTCTTATAATAAAAACCCTAGAACATGTATAGAATATTATTCTTACTATTCTATGTGCTTCTCAAAATTGATTTTTGGTTATCTCAATGATTGTTCATGTATGTGTTCATTTATTATACATGGATGGGATTGCATGAACTCCTTTTTTTCTGCTATATATTTAGGTTCCCTACCTCCTTTTCTTAATGAACACAATATATGATTCCCTTTCAATGACTCATTATTAGAACTCACTCTCTTCACACAAGAACCGGGTTCAGATATCTCAACCTGTTCTTATAAATCATGTGTGCATTCATGCACTTGTTTTCATATGAAAACCCAAACAAGTATGTGTGTTTATCTTCTTCCTTGAACAAGTGTGAGGTTCTTTATCATGCAAACAGAAGCACAATTAGCTCCTATATCCTTCACTCAAGTTGAGAGCTTCACGGAACAGGTTATTTGTGAATATTTTCAAGTGTGATAAACACATGTGAAGGCTTGTAGTTCTCATACATCGTATCTTCGTGCAGCTCAGTGAGAGTGTATCACTTATACACTGGTCTATGGAACCATCTATCTTCACGAAGCATAATGAGGGTGTAACCACATTTAGTGTGTCTTTAGATCCTCCTCCTTCATGAAACTAGAATGTTTTTCTAGACTCCCTTCTTTGTGAAGCCTCAAAGGATCGTAGAACTCTTTTCATGTTTACGTAAAAGAATGCTCGGAGAATACTCTATTTTAAAATGATAGATATCAGGTATGAGAATGGAAGCACTTCACTTAATTTTTCTTCCTCTCCTTTTATAGAAAATGATAACCATCTCTTCTTAATTTAATCATTGAATCAAATCCAGGTTTTTATGCCATGTAAATCATTTGTTAAATTCCCTAAGAAATCAACACTTTGAACACTTCAAACCATGGGTTAAAGATACACCGAGAAACCTAGACTTTTTCTTAATAAGAGGCCTTCTCCTTTTTGGTGAATAGATCATTTTCTTGTGATAGAGATCTCCTAAAACTCATCTTCTCAAACTGTTTCATGAATATTGAACATATATCAGTCTTTGCAACTTTGTTTTCATTCAACTGAACCATATTATTTGAATGAATCATGTAAAAAAATTGTATGATATTTCAATAGAGTTTATATCATAATTTATACCTCTAAAAGATCATATAGATATCTTCTTTGATGAATTATGGTTCAATTAACATATTCAAAGAAATAGTGGTGCTATTGAGGGAAGATGGTAGGAAGATGACGGCACTGGGTGTAAAAATCACAACTCATTTCAAATAATAATGCATCGATGATTGGATGGTGTTGATTCAAATTAGTGGCATACGGAATGTGATGGATGGTGTGGATTAAGCCGATCGTATGGATCATGATATGTTCATCCTTTTTAATTGGGTGAAAAATACACCTAAGTAATCGTCCCACATTAAAATATAGAATTTTTTCCCTTCTCTTTATAAGCTAAGCACTATCAGCAATTCCTTGATCCAGAATCGGGGTTGGAACCCAGACACAACTTTCACATCACACCCTCATGGGACATGACACACATGGTATATGGCTTGTAGAAGTAAGCCCAACCTATGCGTAGCCTCATCCATTCACATTGTAGGCCTTATACATGGGAATGTATGCCCCTTGTGGGGAACTATGCTTCTGCTCACCTCTACAGCCATGGATGGTTGGACTAGTCGAGGTCCTCCCATTTGGTTTATGTAACTCCTCAACCCCAAAATCCCAGATCTGGTGCATTATTTTAATACATTGGAATGATTGCAAGGAATCAAGTCCTGAAGGACCAATCAGTTTAGCAGTCTTGGAAAATAGATTACATGCATGAATGTTACATTACACTTTATAACATACAACACAGCATAAATAATACTTTGATAATTCCATTATTCCCTTATATTAACCCTGTATATCAATCATAATAAACTTCTTGGAATCCTGGGAAAATAATACATAAGAAAGGAGTGAGATCAGATGCTCAGTAAGGGTAAATAATATAGTGAAAACTATCATAAATAAGCATAAACATTTAAGGCAATGAATAAGGCTAAAACACAAGACTTTTAAACTTAAACTTCATTATAATATTCCAAATATAAATAAAATAATTCCATTTACTTATTATAACGGATATTCTACTAGTCAAATAATCACATTTAATATCAATAGCTAATTTCATAATGATGGAATGCATAATGTCGTACATCATAACAACATAGTCAAGGCCTCATTCCAATACTATAAATAAAAATTTTGTCAAGGCCTTGTGCCAAGACACTAATTTGTCTCATGAGACCTACCGATGCATCGAGGGGCTATAGTGGGCCCCGCCCATCACTTACTAAGTCCAATTCACTCCTCATATGAAAAGGGTAAAATATAACATAAACATTCGTATTAAAACTAGCATATGAAATTTTAATACTTTAACTATAAACCATGAATGGTATAAAAATAGCACATCCACAGTCAAACAAATCATAACTCATTCAATATAACATGGAATATTTCATTATAATAAATAAACCTCAATCAATAATAATATCCAATAAATGATGTTGACATATTTTAAAATGATCAGTAAAACTCTTTGAGAGAAATGTCACTTTTTCATGAAATCGTTTAAAAGTCACACAATTTATAAAGGAAGATATTTAAAAGATATTTTTGAATAAAAGTGTCCCATACAAATTTGAAACTTTTTAAAGGAATTAAAATTTTAAAACATTCATGTCTATATAAATAAATCTTTAAAATCATTTTGAAAACATGGACATTAATTAAAAAGATTTAGAAAAATAAATCTTTAAAATAATTAAAATGATGATCTATTTAAAGAGTGCCTTCCATAAAACCTTAAAATATTCCTTTTGAAAAAAAATTATGAAACTTGGACAAGGATGATAAATATGTCCCAATAAATACTTACACATAAAAAATCTCGGATAATAATGAGATTGAAGAATTAACCCTTACCTTATACTTTCCTTTAGTTGAGGGTACGTTTAACCTCCTATATAATGACCATAGTATGTTATTAAATTATACCAGAACCATATTAATATTTATTATATCATATATTATTCATTTATGACTTTATACTACCCATTTAATAATAATTTCCATGTTAAATTAACATTTCGGTTAATAATCGCTTTCTTTATCGTACGTGTTTTAACTTGTTATTCTTAATCGTATCACTTAGATAATGATTTAAATAATTCCAGAATATAAAACATAATTTATATATCATATATATTTAGAATATAAATATGTATAATAGATAGATATATGAAATGGAAAACACGGTTTATGGATACGGTAGGTCGTACGTACGCATAAACATTGTTTCCATTTTCATATCGTATTGAACGGAAGTAAGTGAATGAGATATATATAAATACATACATACATACATACATATATATATATATATCTAGTATAATTATTATGTCATATATTACATACTTATTAATAATATATATTTTTATAATCATCGTTTAATGGTGAACATGGAAATGAATTTCATCGCATCGTGGAGATGGTAAGTCGTACGTACGCACGATCAACGATATCATTCTATTGATGGTGAAATAGTATGTAATTGGATGGTATATTATATATAAATAATAATTAACATGTTATATTTATTATTTAAATCAATTATACTCATTATTATACCCATTCAAATAATGAAGTGTTGAATAACAAACTACACCACGACGTGGAGACGGTAATCCGTACGTATGCATGTATGGTAACTTTGTCATTCATAGGATAGATGGAATAATGAATATGGTTGTACCATATTTATAATAACATCTCAGTATGTATAAGGTACTAGATTTATTATTTTATTATGTAAAAAACAAAGAAAGAGGAAGTAGAATAAGAAAATAACTTTGAAAGAGGTGATGGAAGAATTACCTCTTCTTCGGGCGCTTCCTTTTGATTTGAACAAAAGGGCTCCTTAGGTTGGATTTATGATCAAAGTAAGGCCTATAGGTTGAATTTAGGGTAGTTGTGAGGATATTTGAGTAGGTTTTGGCCAATATAAATGGATTTGGAGGTGTGTATTTAAGAGAATGGGAAGTACCCTTTTATAAGAGAGGTGAGGGGCACTTTAGGACAAGCTTGAAATATTATTTTATTATAAAATTATTTTCGGTTTCTAATATCTCCAAATGGATTTATTTCTAGGATAAGGTGGGTATGGGTATAAATAATTTCAACCAATAGGTTTTAGACATGTTTAGGTCACCATATTAACCTTATCTTTTAGATTTGACCCTTAGTTAAATAGTTTAACTCTTACCATGTCTTCTTGTATTTTTAAACTACAAGGTTAATATAGTTACTATAAGTTTTCAAACGAACATAAAGTAGATCATTTATAAAATTTTAACACTATAAAAGTTAGTTTTAAGAACCTTATATTTTTATGACTTTTATATTATTTAATAAAAAGTATTTATTTTAAAATATCATTTATATCAATTTTGTTACTATTTAATACTTGATTTTTTGTAAAATTTATAACAACTTTATTCCTTCAAAAAAATACATTAAATCAATCCTAACATGTCAAAGTCACATATAAAATTATTGTATGGCATAAAAAGTTTCAAATTATATTTATTTTAATATTTATAATATCATTTGTTTTAATTATTCATTAATAAGGTAATTATTGCATCATCATTGTGTCATAAATAAATTTAATTATTTAATGTATAAAAATTATAAATAAAATACCATGATTTATGAAATATTTTTATATTTCTAATGAATATTTATAGTCTAATTTATCTTATGTATAACCCTATATCAAAAATGATTTAGTTATTAAAATTTGAATTTAACACTTTTAACCCTTCTTTAAATAAAATATAATAAATGTCCTAATCTAACCCAAGTGAATAAAAAAGGATCATATTTTTTTACTAAGGTTTATTTTGGTCTAAAAACACTTATCCAATAGAATTAGTAGATTTGTTGGGGTAATTTTATATTATTATAATATTTTTTACCTTTAATTGCCCTATTTACTATTAATTGTGGTAAGTAAAATTCAAAAGTTACTATTCACCAAAAATTATTTTCGTCCTATTGAACCAAATTTTACTTATTGATGTCAACTATGTCTCTCGGATTTTTGAAATTCAATTCACAGAAGCGGTAAAATTATGTTTTATGTAAATTTGCAAAAGTGCCTAGAAGGTGGGTAAAAGATGTTAAAAAGTTCAATAAAATTTTATACATCTAATATTACTATAAAATGACTCAAATGAATTACATTGTACTAATATATGTATTATGTGTCTATTTTTACTTTAATATAAATTTTTAATTAAAAATAATTATTTAAATGAAAAATTTGGTTTTTATGTACTATGTAGAATTTTTTCACTATTTGTCAAAAATTGAATGTTTTCAAAAAAATACCAAAAATTCAACCTAAGCTAATTTTTATATTAAGAATTAAAAAATGAAGAATATTTTACCAAATTTAATTTTTAGGAGTGTCTAAAATTAATTTTATTATTTTTCACAAAAGGACATAAAGTAGTTCTTTTAAGAAAATATCTTTTCTAAATATATAACTATTTCAACAAAACTTATACATTTAATTATAAATATGTTTTATTTATGTGAAAACATTATAAATAACATTTAAAATTTACATTTTACTATTCATATTACAATATTTAATTGATAAATAAATATATTTTGTTTAAATAATTATAATACTAATGTGTTGTTTCATAGAAACTCAATCTTGCGTATACAACAAGACAAGTTGGTGTTGCGTGAAATATAAGCTATTAAATTACTTTAAAGAGATAACTTACTATGAAATCTTGGGGTGTTACAGTTGACCCCTTGGGTCCCACTCAAATGATTGAGGATCTCCTTGGTTATTTAGCTAATGGTTCGCCTATTTTTTAATTAAATCTCCATATAATTACTTAGTAAAAACTAAGTATATACTATAATTCAATCTCCAAATTGTGTGTCATCGTATTATTATTATTCATGAATTACTTCAAATAACCCTTCATTAAATAATACAAATATTTCATGGTTATATTTCATGAA
Source organism: Viscum album (assembly GCA_963277665.1). NCBI lineage: Eukaryota > Viridiplantae > Streptophyta > Magnoliopsida > Santalales > Viscaceae > Viscum > Viscum album. The sequence goes on along the minus strand of OY728138.1, from coordinate 1,696,052,698 downwards.
AAATAATATTTTTCATCTTCTTTAAACTCCTTCATGAAAATCAGAATCAATGTATTCTTCAAGTTATCTCTTACATGGTTCTCATTTAATAATGAAATATTTCATGAAATTCTCCAAATTATCTTCCTTGATTCTTTTTGGAATATAAATTCCAAATAACTCTTCATCTTCCAATCATCATTATACTCATATTTTTCATTTTTTTAAACAATATTTCACCTTTAACATATGTATTTAAACTTAGAACCAGTTCAATAATCATCAAAATTTCTAGGATAATTATTCAAGAATGAAACCTAATGTTATCAAATGAATCCATAACAATTCTCCAGTCATCACCATAAAACTCAAAGTCTTCAGCAGATGTTTCTTGGACTATCAAGACTTGAGGACTTCATCCAAGCTCTGTTAACTTTGGAAATTCTTTATCATATAGACATCAATGATATTTTCTTATCTCATTTATCACCATTGAAAATAAATATTAATCATTTAATAATAAATACAATCCATACATGAAGTGGAATCTTCAATATCCCCCTTTTTATTTATTGGAAATACCTTCAAAGTTCCTTCTAAATGAATGTGTCAATATGTGGAACAATTCTCTTCTCTCTCTCCTTTAATTTTAAAACTTTCATTTCACTTTATCACCCCCTTATTGATAATAAATTCAAAGTTCATGGGAAAATGGTATCATCCCGTACTTAATAAATGTGTCATCCATCAATTCACTCTAATTATACTTGATCTATGCTCGGTATAGAAAACAATATGATTTTATTTAGACAACAAAGTTTTACTTTACCAACTGATCATGATACCTTAAGAAATGTGAACTCATATACCTGTCTTAAAGGGTTATTCACTTTCATTCTAGGATTAAGATACTAAATGTGAGATGAATATTTTTAATAATAATCAACCTAAAACTCCTACACTCACTTTAACAAATAGATCGAAAACATTCAAGTGAAATAGGTAGGATAAGTGACCTTGGGGAACCTCTATATTTCTTATGCCATTGAGTAATTTAATTAATACCACTTTGTAAAAAGTTTTTTATTTTTGATAACCAAGGATGAGAGATTAAGATATACATACCTTTTCTAACGACATGATCTTCAAGAAATTCCCAGAATAATCAAGTTTGATACCAATTGAAATAATGATTCTAGTAGCTTCTTCTTCATTCTTCATTTGTATCCCCCTCAAGGGAAACACTTCTCAGCATCTTCATAATGGTGGATCTCATAAATAATGGATTTCAAGAAATTACAATATAAAGAATACAATATAATGGATCTTCTACTTGTGATAGTCTAGATTGGAAAAATTTTACAACTTCATCAAGGATGATCTTCTTGAATAATTGTTCTTCAGGATACCAAAAATAAGATTAATCCAAGATGGTATCTTCTTTATCCCTGTTATCAAGAATAGGACTACATATTATTCATATTTACCAAATATGATTCTCCATCATATTTTTATTTGAATACCAATTTAGAAATCAATCAAGGATGGTTACTTCTTTATCATAGATATCAATAATTAATAACAATCCTCACTTCTCAGGTTTTCCCCCTGAGAACTTGCTTTACCTTCAATTCCCTTCATTATAAGCACAAATAAAATACACAAAGGTTTAAGGAAATAAGGTGGATACTCCTTGTTTCATTAATTTGAACATCAAGTTTGAGTTGTTTTTCTCAACCAAGTTTCTCCATTTAATACACTATTCATGCTTGCATATCTAAACAATTTTTCTAATTTATGTTGGGGAAGCATGGATCTATTGACATACTCTTATTATTTGTGTGGATAAATTTTCTTCTTAATAGAATTCATAGATGATACATTATTAATCCTTTTAAGGAATGGTTCTTATTCTGGTATAATGGTTAAACAAACTTTTTCAATGTGATCATATTTCTTACATCTCTCACATAGAACTTCTTTAAATTAAGTTGTAACATCCCAGACCCGGATTCCACTGAACGGTGCCCCAAGCCCGATGGGTTACATGGACTCAAGTGCATCTCCCCAAATGCCAGAGGCTACCGAATAGTAGTGAGGGACTAGTTGTATATGTGGGGAGACTATTCCCTCATTAAAAGAGTGTATCACAATGGATATCAATAATAGATACAATTATAAGAATCAGTAAACCATATAATAGAATTTAACTGTGGAAGACTGGTAGTATAAAAAATCCATAAGTCATATCATATCAAGTATTATGATACGTGTCACATGTTTCTAATAAAATATTCAAAATATGAATACAAGGTAGATGTACAATACATATAACAAAATTAAAAAAAGGCCAAAAGAATCTTAGTAGCATCGCAAGACATAGCTTAGTCCCATGCCCTCCTGTTCCTAGTCAGCATATCAAATACCTATAGGAGGGTGCTTTCCCTTATCAACACCTTCAATCATATAATCTGTTTGGGTCCAAAACATGACCCAAATAGGGTGTGAGACCAAATCCCAGTAGGAAACCACCCAAGGTCTGTTCCAATCAATCGGTGAGTATATATAGCAGGAATTGTAAAATAATAAAAGCAGTAAGAAAGTAAAAATCAAAAATATACATCCTGCATGCACTGGTTTTCATTAAAAGTCAATTTACCATTTCAATTACATTTAAATTTATAAGTATCGATATATGGATCAAGCCCGGCATCCCCCATATAATTGGAAGCACAACGGATGCCTCAGAAGGTCATTTAAATAATACAAATCAATACTGACTCCAAGTTTGTGCTTTGGCTTGGAGGCACGTCATAAGTCATTTCATCTAATTCATTTAGAACCTGAGTCCATACTTGAAATTCCTATGTTGGAATTCAAGTATCACTCTAGGTGTATTCAACCAACACCCTATGAGATCATCCATGGAAAACCTCTCATGAACCCATGCATAACTCTAGATTTGGTATAAAGTCCATGTCATACAAGTCTATCCTTGGTAGTCCTCTAAGGAAACCCCAAGTATCACTCATGACATATAATCAATTCCCTTTTTAGTCTGTCCTTGGTAATCCATTTAGATTCCAGGTATCACTCAGTATGTAAGTCCAGACTCAATGATTCCATCCATGGAATTTCTTATTTGTATCCATGTATCACTCATTAAAATACCACAATAACCATTTAGTCCATCCATGGAATTCTAAGGTGAATCCATGTATCACTCAAGGTATAAATCCCAATAGTCACATGAGTTTGTCCATAGTATTCTAATTTGATTCCATGTTTCATCCAAGGCTATTTATCATTTAACTGATTCCATTTCATTGAAACAATTTAATTAACATGCCAAGGTCAAACAAAAGGCATTAAGTATAACTCACCTCTAAAGGGTGACTCAAGAAAAGACCAACCTCAAGGGATTTTTCTTTCATTTAATCACATGGGAATATTTTATATAAAAATAATCAAATTCTTAACAAACTAATACATGGATTTAACATCATTTAACTCATGTGGGAATATCATGATAATGAGCTTTATGTGCTTAATTAGCCTATCATATAGCTTGGTCTCAACATAACTCACAAGGGCTAGCAATTTCAAGGCCATTGAAATACTCGCATGGCCATTTTTAATATATCAATACTAAAAATCCTATCAAGCTATCACATGTATTAGTTATCATATAACTCACATGGGTGAATCAACAATTAGAGCAATTTAATTAAATTACATAAATTCAATTCATAGCCTCTAATTTACTCACATGGGCCAGGAAATTCAAAATAAGCATGCTTAGATAAGTAATAGCACACATGGGTGAAGGGGAAAGTCAACCATCCCATACCATTTGACCAATTCAATTACAATTTAACAACATTGCAATTCCATTTATAACAAATTCTATTTTTAACAACCCATGAAAGGTATAAAGGCACACCTCAAGGGTTTCCAATAAAAAAATCCATAAAAGTGTCATTAAAGAAAAATCTCCCATATGTTGGTCCCTATTCAAGGTATATAACCTATATCATGCAATATAAAGCATATTCAATTACCTAATATGTGATAGGAAACAATAGGGTTAAATTTCATTTTAGGTGACACCCAAAAATTGGGAACGCGGCACATCAGCATATATAAATGATATGAATTTTAAAGAAAATAACATGACCACCTACCTTAGGACCATTCTTTATATATCATCCAGTATCAATCTCTAATTCATCCCGGTTTGGAATAAATCTGAAGAATGGAAGAAGAATGAGAAATTAGGGCATATGATCCTAAATCTAAATATCATAACTGATTCACAGAAGAATGGGTAATGGATAAAAAAGTAATTTAGTCCTTACCGTTGTGGATACAAAGATACAAACCATGCTCAAATTAGAGTTTGGATGGAGATTAGATCTGAAATACATGAATAGTTGGAGGAGAGAGCTCTCAAAGGGGATCCCCTACTGTGCGTATGAAATAAGAACTCATTTTTTGTTTTTATTAAATTTTTAATTTAATTAAAAATTATCAAAAATAAAATATAGTAAGTCCCCATGGTTTACCCTCACAGTTTTTCAAATCGTTTGGAAACCATGCACGGATTCTTGTAGGCTTAGGGAATAGCGCACAGTTACCCTGCATTGTTTATAAACCATGTGAAAACCATTCTAAAACCCTCTGTCAAAGTTTTCTAAAAACTACAAACCTACCACACAGTCTTATAGATCCTCTCACATGGTTTACCCAAACCATGTGTCTTGGATAACCCTTTCATCCATCCTTTCATGGTTTAGTCAAACTGTGTGGCCTGCCTTGTACGGTTTGCATAAACCGTGCTCCAGGCCAAATGCACCCAAAAAATTGGTTTTGGGCTCCAAAAAATCCCCAAACACCTCTGAGATCTCTATTACCTCAATAGGAACTCACATTAGGAAATATTTAAGCAATTAAACTAAGAATTAATTGAAAACCATAGATCTGTACCATAATGAAGAACCGGGTTCTTACAAAATTCTCCCCTTAAAGCAAATATTCCTCAAATTTCCCTCTCTAGGGTGATCAAGAATGTTTGAGAAAAACTCCATCCACTATGATCATACATCAGCCTCCCATTCCCAATTATTGTCCTATACACGGTTGTGCTACCATAGCACTCATACCAAAGTAATAGACTGGCCTTGGAGAACCTTCATGCTATGATCCACAATTCGTATAGGATGCTCCTCAAAGGACACATCTACCTATAAATCAACCTCCTCAAGCTAAAAATCATGATACTGGTTTGAGAAGTAGTGTTGTAGCTGACAAATATGGAATAAATCTTTTATAGCCTAGTACATCTGAGGTAACCACAACTAATAGACTACCGGCCCAACTTTCTACAGAATCTCGAATGGCCCGATGTATCTCAGTAAAATCTTACCCTGTCTACTGATCCTCTTGTGTACTAGACTCAGTGAAATATGTAGGAAAAATCGATCCCTAACCTCAAACTCTAGAGGTATCCTGAGGCGATTAGCGTATGATTTCTGACGTGACTGTGTAGTATCCATCCGCTTCTGAATCAACTGCACCTACTCTGTGTTCTCCTGGACCAAACGATGTTCAAGTATAGCTATCTCTCCTACCTCTAGCCAACACAGGGGTGATTGACATGGACTACCATAAAAATCCTCATATGGAATCATCTGAGTAGTATCTTGGAATCTATTTTTGTAGGTGAACTCAAAGAGGGTTATATGCCTCTCATAAGATCCCCCAAAATCTAAGACACATGCCCATAGTATCTTCTCAAGAACCTAAATTGTGTACTCTGACTAGCCATCTATCTAGGGGTGGTAAGTTGTACTTAGAAGCACCTGTGTACCTAATGCCCTCTTTATCCCTTGATAGAATCGTAAAGTAAATTGAGAGTCCCTATTTAAAATGATAGCATGTAGGACCCTGCGTAGTCATACAATCTCCCAAATGTACTACCTCTCAAGATCATCAACATTGAAGGTTTCCTTCATCATCAAGAACTGATAAACCTTTGTGAGCCTTTCCATAACAACCCATACAACATTATTACCTTGAGGTGACCTTAGTAAACTGCTCACAAAATCCATCACAACATCATTCCACTTACACTTGGGAATGGATAGCTACTGTAAAAGTCTGAATGGTCACTGTTGTTCCGCATTCACCTACTGATAGGTGGAACACCTCATGAAAAAATTAGATACGCATATCTTCATGCCTGGCCACCAATACGGATGATGTAAATCTTGATACATCTTGGTGACACCAGGATGCACTGACTATACAGAGGAATGAAAATCTTGCATCAGCTCCTCACGAAATTATGAGGAGACCCATACACGACCATGTACTCACAGGATCTCATCCTCATCTATGTTCCAACCGTGTGGAGGTTCCTCACCTACCACACTCTCTCATAGAACTAGGCCTTTGGAATATAATAGCTTCCTCATCCTTACTCTATCTATTAATGTAGATGTTACATCTAAGGATGAAAGGAAATTCTACCTCTGACTGTCGTGCACCTCCAAGTGCATCTTAGAGAAAGAAACCATAAGTTGTCACTTGCTACTGGCCTAATGCACTACATGTATTTGAGTCCTCCTACTTAGTTCATTGGAAACTACATTTACTTTACTATGCATATAGGTAAGCTCAAATTTATAAGGTTGTAGGTACTCAACACACCTTTACTACCTCGGGTTCAGATCATGCTATTTAAATATATAATTGAGGATTTTGTGGTCTGTCAACACTATAAAATGCTCTCTCATTAATTAATTTATCCAACAACTCAGTTCATGAACAATTGTATCTAACTCAAAATTGTGCATTGAGTAGTTCATCTTGTGTGGTCTCAACTACCGAGATCTATATGAAATCACTTGATCCCCCTACATAAGAACTTCTCCTAGCCTGATACCTGATGCATCGCAGTACATAGTGTAACTCCTTCCCAACTCTGAAAAAATCAGTATCGACACTAAATTCAATCTCCCTTTCAAATCCTGAAAGGTTTTCTTGTAGGAATCTGACCATACATACTTCACACCCTTCTTAGTCAAGCCTTTCAACATCACTGCTAAGTGTGAGAAGTCTTATATGAAATTCCTATAGTAACCAACCATCCCTAAGAAACTATGCACCTTAAATACATTCTTGGGTTTCTCCCAGGTAACTACTGCTCTCACCTTCTCTGGGTCTACCGATACTCATATCTATGAGATGATGTGACCCAGGAAGTGAATCTACTCCATCCTGAAGTGGAACTTTGTAAGATTACATATAACTGATGATATCTCAGTGTATTAAAAATGATATTAAGATGTTTGGAATGGTTGTGTCAATTATGATAATAAACCAAGATATCATCCATGAAAACCACAAAAAATTTAATCAAGATACGAATGGAACACATGGTTCATTAGTGCCATAAAGACCACTGGAATGTTCATGAGACCAAACGGCATAACCAGATACTCATATTGGTTGTACCTTCTCCTAAAGGTTGTGTGAGGTATGTTTGATAGTCTAACACACACCCGATGGTAACCAAATCTCAAATCAATCATTGATAAGACCTAGTCACCATGGAGATGGTCAAAGATATCATCTATCTGTGGCAGAGGATACCATTTCTTAACCATCAACTGGTTCAATTTATAGTAATCCACACATAGCCTGAGGTTACCATCTACCTTTTTAGAAAAAAGGACTGAAAACCCCCATGGAGAAGTACTAGGTAAGATGAAACCATTTTCCTCTAAATCCTATAGCTATCTCTTGATCTCTTGCAACTCTATTGTATCCATCTTGTAATGAGGAATGGATACTGGTGCAGCTCTTGGCACTAGCTTGATAGATAACTCTACCTCTCTCACATAAGTTAATCCTGAGAATTCATCCAGGAAGACGCCCCTAAAATGATCAACCGCTAGAGGTAAATTAGCTTGGTGTGTCCCCTAATCATCCAAATAAAAACTCGCAATATGGGTTGTTATCCTGCCTATTCCACAATGCTCAGGTCCAGCTCATCTCTCCTGGACATCCTATTCAGCCTTGTGAATGAACTTCCCACCCTCTGGTGATGTAAATCTCACTCTGTGGCGATAGAAATATATGAAATAATGAAAATGAACCAACCAGTACATCCTGAGAATGACATCAAAGCATGTTATCTCAAGGACATAAAGGCCTCATATTAAGTGACACCCACCAACCTCAAGGGGGGACTCCCTGTACTGACACACACCTTCCGTCCTAATCCCTAATGAATTATATTGCATCATAATACCAATATAATTATAAACATAGATCCTAAGTCTCTTCGCAATAGGTACATATATAAAGATATGTGAAGCATATGTATCAAAGAGTGTTGAAGGTAAAACGGAGGCTATTAAAATAGTACCTATGATAGTAGAAGGTCTAGGATTAAACAACTGATAGTTTTGTTGCAATTCATATTCCTAGACTATACCAAAACCCTATGACACTACCTGGATACCCTGAACAGATCCACCCTATTGTCATTATGAACCTGAGGTCTGGCTACCATGGTCATAACCACCACCATGGCCCGATCGGCCTGATGCACCCTGACTCCCTATCTGGTGAGAATCTGTTGACCCTGCTCCTAAATGTGGAGTCATTGAAAACCCTGTCTCACTGGATACTAGTGTAAATGTTCTATAAAATCTCTGTAGATGTCCCATCTTACCGCAAGAATAGAACTCAACTAGGTCCCTTGTACATTGTGGCCTCATGTGTCCTATCCAACCACACTGGTAGCACCTCAGCTAGATACCTGAAGAGATATTCTGACTGATAGTATCACCACGTGGAAGTTCCATAGAATTCTTCCTACTATTGGTCTATGCATTTTTAGATCTTGGTGTTGAGCCACCCTAGCTCACACCCCCAGATTTCCTCAGGTTATTCTCTGTGATCAGCACCTGATTCACTATTCTAGATACAATAGTCAGCTAAAAGACATTTACTTGTGGTCTGATATCATATCTAATACTATCCTTGAATTTCTTGTATTTATATAACTCGTCACCCATCAGAATAGTTTTGAAGTGTTGGAGATCGGTAAAATGGGTCGAATAGTCCATGACTGATAGTGCACCCTTCCCCAGATGTAAGAACTCCCAAGAATTATCAACCCTCAGCATCTCAAGATATAAATAGTTATAGAAGTCCATATGAAACTCACTCTAGGCCATCTCCTGATTAAAATCAGTCTGGGTGATAACATCCCACCACCTCTATGTGTAATCATGCAGCATATATGTAGAAATCTTGACCCTCCACTCATGAGGCATCTCAAGATGTTCAAAGATAGAAAGCATGGCCTCTAGTCATAACTTTGCAACATGTGGTCCACCATCCCCTAAAAATGTGGGTGGATGTTTCTGCTGAAACTTATGCATCAACACCATCATAGTAGAGGAAGGTTGTGGTGCTCCCTAAATGGTCTTCATGAAACACAAGAACCCATTGTGGAACTGTGCCTCAGTACCTATGTCTGGTATAAATCTTGGTGTCGCAACTGGCACGACTGGAGGATCCACTAGTATCCCAATGCCTACCACCTCCAAGGTGTGATCATCACCACCCTCATGGAATAAAACTAGAGGTCATCGTGGTAGCATGGTTCTAAAATTCCAAACACATGCCTCATATCACGATCATTATCAAGGTTCATAGCTCAAAACCACATAAAACAAAACAGGGTAGGTAAAAACATTCCTCTAAAAACACACCCCTATACATGCCCCATGGGTCAGTTCTAGGTTTCAAATAGCAAATGTAAAGGTAATAAATTACCAAAACCCCATTATTAAGGTTAGGTCAGGTCAGGTTATCTTCTATAATCCATTTTAGTTTCACTCGGATTCATATTTATTTCATTTAAAACTGAGTTCACATTCACATTCATTGAATTGATACTCATTTTAATTTTATCACATCCCTTTTAGAAGTGTGAACCAATGGTATGCAGAATTCTAATCTATGGGGACCATACTCCCCAAGGATCAAAGCTTGGCGTCCACCTATGTCACATTATATCACTTTTCACTTTAAGGTTGAACCATGACCCACCAAATTATAATCCAAGAGGGCTCATATTCCTCAGGGATCAAATATTGGCATCCATCTATTCTACACCATAATATATCACAATATACCTAACACAATAGCAGGCGATATACCAGAGCACCCATCACAACAGCATGCAATCGGTAATGCATCCTAAATGGCATGGAATAATGCATGGAATGTGAAATCTAGAAGGTTCCAATATGATGCATGAGATGGAATACCCTCATCTAATCAATTTTCAACATAATAGAACCTAAAATCATATCAACAATAATAGAATAAAACAAGTGCATCACCCAACGGTGGAATCAATTCAACTGTAAAATCCCAAAATCCAAGAAATAACAATTTAATTCGAGGAAATTTGGATTTTTCTTGTATATGGTTTAGCTACACTCGATCATAGCTCATTACAAAATCCATCTTACTTCCTATACCTTTCTATTGTTTCTAAATAGTAATTTAACCAGAAAAAAAATTCGTCGATACCACTTTGTAACGTCCTAGAACCGGATGCCACTAAACGTTGCCCTGAGCCTAGTTGGTCACATGGTCTCAAGTGCATCTCCACAAACACTATAGCCTTCCAACTAGTAGTGATGTCCTAGGTGTGTCTATAGGGGTATTATTCCCTAATTACCAGAGTGTAGCGTAGCATATATCAATAATAGATACAAGTAGCAGAAGAAGTAAACCATATAATAGAATTTAATAGTAGAAGACTGATAGTGTAAACAAGCCAGAATTCACATCATGTGAAGGATGATGATACATGTCACGTGATTCTAATAAAACAGCTGAAACATGAATACAAGGTAGATTTATAATCCATATAACAAAAGTACAAAAAGGATAAAAGAATCTCAATAGCATCGCAAGCCTCAGCTTGGTCCCATGATCTCTTGTTCCTAGTCATCATATCAAGTACCTATATGAGGACACTTTCCCATATCGACACCTAAAATCATATAATATATTTGCCTCTAAAACATGACCTAAATAGGGTGTGAGACTAAATCCCATTAGGTAACCACCCAAGGTTTGTATCAATCAGTCAGTGAGTATATATAGTAGGCAGTGTACAATAAGAAAAGTAGTAAGGAAGGAAGATCTCAAAAGTATACATCCTACATGCATTGGTTTTCATTAAAAGTCCATTTACCATTTCAATTACATTGAAATTTATAAGTATCTAGATCCATATCAAGCCCGGAATCCCCCATATAACTGGTATCACAATAGATGCCTCATAACTTCATCTAAAGAATACAAGTAAAGTCCTACTCCAAGATTGTGCTTTGGATTGGAGGTACGTCATAAGTCATTGCATTTCATTTAATTCATTTAGAACCTGAGTCTATCCTTGATATTCCTAAGTTGTAATTCAAGTATCACTCTAGTTGTATTAAACCAACACCCTACGAGCCCATCCATGGAGAACCTCTCCTGAACCAATGTATTACTCTAGATGTGGTATAAATTCAATTTCATATGATTCTATCCTTGGTAGTCCTATAAGGAAACCCCAAGTATCACTCATAACATATAATCAATTCCCTTTTGAGTTCATCCTTAGTAATCCATTTGGATTTCAATTATCACTCAGCATGTATGTTCAGCCTCAATGAGTCCGTCCATGGAATCTCTTATTTGGGTCCATGTATCACTCATGAAAATATCACAATAACTATTGAGTCTGTCCATGGAATTCTAAGGTGAATCCATGTATCACTAAAGGTATAAAGGCCAATAGTCACATGAGTTCATCCATGGAATTATAATTTGAGTCCATGTTTCACCCAAGTCTATTTATCATTTAACTGATTCCATTTCATTGAAATAATTTAAATAAAATTCCAAGGTCAAACCAAAGGCATTAAGTATAGCTCACCTCTAAAGGGTGACTCGAGCAAGGACCAACCTCAAGGGATTGGCCTTTCGTTTACTCATGTGGGAATATTTTATATAACAATAATCACATGATTAAAAAACTAATACATAGATTTAACATCATTTAACTCATGTGGGAATATCATGATAATGAGTTTCCCATGCTTAATCAGCCTATCACGTAGCACGGTCTCAACATAACTCACAAGGGCTAGAAATTTCAGGGCCATTCAAAGACTCACATGGACATTTTTAATATAACAATCCTAAAAATCCTATCAAGAAATCACATGGATTAGTTATCATATAACTCACATGGGAGAATAAACAATTATAGCAATTCAATACAATTGCAACAATTCAATTCATAGCCTCTAATTTACCAACATGGACAAGGAAATTCAAGAAAAGCATGATTATAAAATAAATGGCACACATGGGTCAAGGGGAAAGTCAACCATCCCATACCCTTTGACAAATTATATTACAATTTAATAGCATTTTAATTCCATTTATAACAAATTCCATTTTTAATAAACCATGAAAGGGATGAAGGCACACCTCAAGGGTGTCCAAGGCAAAAAACCATAAAAGGGTCATTCAAGGAAACTCACCCATGGGGTGGTCACTATTCAAGGTATACAACTTATATCATGCAATAGTAAGCATGTTCAATTACCTAAACCATTATAGGAAACAATAGGGCTCAATTTCATTTTAGGAGACACCTTTAAATTGGGAACACAACACCTTGGCATATATAAACGATCCGACTTTTAACGAAAATCACATGACCACCTACCTTAGGTTTGATTTATCCTATTTTGGAAGAAATATGAAGAATGGATTAATAATGATAAATTAGTTCATATGATCCTAAATCCAAATAGTGCAATCTATTCCAAGAAGAATGAGGAATTACTAAAAAGGAATTGACGCCTTGTTATTGCGGATCCAAGGAGATAAACCATGCTCAAATCAGAGTCTGGACAGAGAGTAGATCTAAAATCCAAGAATAGTCAAAGGAGAGATCTCTCAAAGGGGAACCTCTGCTGTACATATGAAATAATAAATCATTTATTTTTTATTTAATTTTTAATTTAATTAAAAATTATCAAAAATCCAATACAGCAGAGCACATATGGTTTAACCGCATGGTTTTTCAAACCGTGCAGAAACTATGCACGGATTTCTGTAGGCTTTTTTGATAGCACACGGTTACCCCCAATGTTTATAAACCATGTGAAAACTATGCTAAAACCATCTTTCAAGGTCTGCTAAAAACTATTGACCTGTTTCACAGTTGTGCGGCTCCTCTCACATGGTTTACCCAAACTGTGTTGTAACAACTGGGTCCTGGTGACAGCACAGACACCTCGCCTTAACATGGTCGTTGGGTCTCGGCCCGCTAGGTACTACCAGTTTCCCTACAGACATGTGGTCCCCACCCTGGGTCCCACCAACATGCCCGAACGGGTCATCTGACTAATGATAGTTCCCACAGACCAACACATGTCCTTTCTAGTGTGCTTTGTCCTCACTTACACACACCCTGGGAAACTTCCCATATGATCACTCATTCTGATCACTACTCTAGCCCAAGAACGCTTAACTATAGAGTTTTAATCAGATAGGATACCAAAAATGAAGGTGCATCTTATTGACATGAGTCATATCATTTAGTCATTTAACCTTTTATCATTATGGGGTGTTACATTCACCCCCCCCCCCCCAGAGCACAATGTCCTCATTGTGGGCCCTACATCTCAAACTAGGTTGTACAATGCACTTAAGGCTAGGTACCACCTCTGATACCAAATGTAACAACTAAGTCCTAGTGATAGCACAGACACCCCGCCTTAACATGGTCATCGGGTCCCGGCCCGCCAGGTACCACCAATTGCCCTGTAGACACGTGGTCCCCACCCTAGGGCCAACCTACATGCCCGAATGGGTCATCTGACTAATGACAGTTCCCACAGGCCAACACATGTCCTTTCCAGTGTACTTTGTCCTCACTCATACACACCCTGGGAAACTTCCCAGAAGGTCACCCATTCTGATCACTACTCTAGCCCAAGCACGTATAACTATAGAGTTCTAATTAGATAAGCTCCTGAAAAAGAAGGTGCACCATGTTGACATGAGTCATATCATTTAGTCATTTAACCCATTATCATTCTGGGGTGTTACATGTGTGGCATGGATGACCCTTCCATCAAGCCTCACACGGTTTAGTCAAACTATGTGGTCTGCCCCACACGATTTGCACAAACTATGCACCAGGCCAAAAACATCGCAAAAACTGGTTTTGGGATCCAAACAATCCCAGAACACCTCCAAGACCTTTATTACCTCAACAATAACTCACATTAGTCTATATTTAATCAATTAAACTGAGAATTGATGGAAAACCTAAGATCTTTACCTTAATGAAGAACCAATTTCTTATATAAGTTTTTCATTTTCTTGACAAAACCCTCATTCACTTTGTCTTCATCATGTGGAATTATTTATTTTCCTTTTTCACTATCCTTAGCTTATGCATCTTTAAGTTCCCTCATGCTTTCAAAATATTATAACTAGAGAAATAACATTTCATTAGGAACTATGGAAGTAAGTTTGGATCTTCCACCCAGGTTCTTCTGAGTTACATCTATTTTATCAGTAGTTCTTTTGGATGATTCACTTTTCTTCAACTTCTTGGGTTTATAATCTAAGGTCTTCTCATCATTCTTATTTGATACCTTCTTGAGAGGATTTTTGTTCACAACATTTTTCTAATTTATTCCCAAGGTTTCTTCTTCATTCCTCTCCATATTTTTTTATCTTCTTTTCTCATCAACTATGGATACATGTTGAGATGATAATGTACCAACCTTGTGACCACTTCTTTTGCATAAATCACAGATGTTTTCAAGAATTCCAAATCTGTTTGTAGTATGAAGATACTTCTAGACATGTGGATGTTACTTTTTATTCTCTGGATTTCTCCCCCTTGACGTAGACTTCCTTTGTACTTTTTCATTTTGAGGATTGTACCAACAATTTAATTCACAATGCCCAAATATTTTTCTACACCAACATTGACCCACAAATCTTGATTTCTTGATATCTTCTATATCAGATTGGTGGGTCTACTTCATGATTTTTTATGATCTCTATGGATAACCAACTTATACATTGTTTTTTCTATCCACCCTAGACATGATGGTAGGTATCTTATCACCTTTCTTTGTCTATACTTGTTTATAATTTGTATTCCTACATGCATTTTTTGTGGAAATAGATTTAGAAACATTAGTACAAGATGGTATGGATGGTACCTTTTCTTTCTCAGTTTCTTGTGATAGATCATTGGATTAATTCATGATATTATTATCACATGTTTATGGTCTTTTGATAGTAGAATCCTCCAATAAGCACTGAGTACTAGAAACAACTATTTCGTTCTTTTGTGAATTCTCAATATATGTATTCTCAATATTGGACACTTGAACTTCCAAATATATACATTTCATATTGAGGATAATTTTCTGATTTCAATCATGATCATCTTCTCTTCACAATCCTTATTCATTATTTCAACTACATATTTATGCCTCTTAACTTTGTTCTGAATCAAAGAGTTTAGTTCCATGATCTTCTTGAATATTTCTTCAAATTTTGAATCCTTGAAATCAATGTTTTTTTCAATTTTCAAGTGCATGGATCTGTTCTTCAATATTCTTCTTGAATCCCTCTTTTTTAAAATTTTTTGATCCATTTTGATGAAATTATTTCATGTCCCCTCTTTTTTTCTTCAAAGGTTCCAACCTATCTAGAGATATTTAGACATTCTACAGTTTGTTTTTGAAATATTTTCTCCAAAAAATCATCTTATCCTTCTATCTAGGTGATCTATTCCTGTATACATTGAAAGACTCCACAAACAAGGGAGGCTCTTTCTTCAGCAATACCACATAGAAAATTTCTTAATCTATCAACTGATAATTCTTATGAGGTTGCAGATTGATCATCATCACCGCTTGTTCTATCATATTCATTTTGAGGACAGTTTTCAAATTTACTAACACATAACACCTAATTACTAGAGGTAGTAAGTTTATCCATATTCTTAGTGGAAACTTGATCCACCTGCTCATAACATTCCAAGCCTGATATGTATTCATTTTTATAAATTCATGAAGAAACAAATACTTCCTATTATTTTGATAATAAGGACTTCTTTTTCAACTTTATCTTCTCTTTATTTTTCCTATTCATCATAATCTTGTTAGATATAGACTTCTACTCAGAGGTAACTAAATCTTCACCAAAATTTCACTTTATTGTTGACTTATGAAAGAAACTCAAATCTTTAAAAGAGAATAACATCACAGTAGAGAATACAACAGAGGTGAACCTTATCTTTAATACCACTTGAAAGGACCATATTGGGATATTCCTAACACTAGTAGGGGTGAATCAGTGTTAGGTAATTTTTAATCCAATTCAACATTTTATCCCTATACCTCTTAGACCTGTTAGGATCTCAATTATCTTATTCTATTTTCCCTATTATATACAATAATAAGAAATAAGTAAAAGATATCACGTGATATTTTTACAAGGTTCACTACTAAATAAGATTAGATATTCCTCAGGATGGTCTAGAAATGATCCTAACAATACAAACCCTAGAAAGTAATCCTTTGAATGTGGTTACAGCAAGTAGGAAATACCCTTTCACTTGAAATTCACAATAGTCAATTTGACAGTGGTTGTTTTATAGAACTTGGTTGGATCTTTATACTTCCTCTAAATATAGTATTCTATTTTTTTTAAAAGGTTAGTAACACCAATAAATCCTATTACCTATTGAGACTTGTTCGATTTCATGATACTTCTTTGTTCTTCCACAATCTTCCTCTTCACTTTATTACTTGTATTGCAGCATTCAAGAAACACTGCTTACTTCTTTATAACAGAAAAATAAAAGCTTTACAATATTCTTCTTATGTAATTCATAGTAATATGGATGTAGTAAACTAATGAACAGAGAATTATTCATGAAAAAATAATGATCATCTGAATATAAATTGGTCAGTCACTCCTTCTCTTCTTCTCTCTTTCTTCTTCAGGGTAAAACTGACTCCACTGAATCACCTACTTAAATTTTTTCTAGAATCAAAAAACTCCTTTGTGATTATTAAAACAATTATAATCATCACAACACAGCATCATCGTAATTATTATTCCCTAAATTATAATCAATTTTTAACTAGGCATACTTTATTCTCCTTTGGACAAAAATTATACACAATTGAGTAATAGTGTATCTCTTTCTTCAATACTCGATATCAATAATTGAGTGTATCAGTTCTTCTTAGTGCAAATGAATATTTTGGTACCACTAATTATACTTCATTGAACTTATCATCTAATTCATGTATTTTAATTATGCACTATGTTATCATTTTCATTACCATACATGTATACTTCGCTATTCTTCTCCTTCTCTCTATTATCTGCATGCAAGTGAAACTGTGCGGTATTATCTTCTTGTTGCAAGAACAAACCCTATCACATGTATAAAATGTTATTCTTATTATTCTATGTTCTTCTCACAATTTAGTTTTTCTCATATAAATTATTGTGCATGTATGTTCTCATTCATTAGACGTGGATGGGATGGCATGAACTCCTTTTGTTTATACTGTATATTTTGGATCCCTGCCTCATTTTCTTAATCAATACAATATCCACTTCCCTTTACATGCCTCATTCATCAAACTCACTCTGTTCACATAAGAACTAGGTTCACATATCTCAACCCATTCTTATAAATCATATGTGTATGCATCCACTTACTTTCATATAAAAACCCAGGCAGGTATGTGTGTTTCTCTTCTACCTTGCACAAGTGTGAGGTTATTTATGATGAAAGAAGGATCACGATTATCTCATGTATCCTTCACAAAAGTTGAGAGCTTCATGGAATAGGTTATTTGTGAAGCTATTCAAGGGTGATAAAAAAACATGAAGGCTTGCGATTCTCATCCACTATATATTCACGTAACACAGTGAGAGTGTATCACTTATACACTAGTTTGCGGAACCATCTATCTTTATGAAACACAATGAGGGTGTAACCACCTTTTGTGCATCCGCAGATCCTCATCCTTCATGAAACCAAAATGGTTTATGGTAATCCTTTCTTTATGAAGTCTTAAAGGCTCTTGGAACTCTTTTCTTTTACATGTAAAAGAATGCTCATAGAATACTCTATTTTGAAACAAGATCTCTTGGGTATGCGAACGGAAGTACTTGGCTTCATCTTGGTGCTTCACCTTTTATAGATTAGGATCACCGCCTCTTATTCATTTAATCACCAAATAAATTCTCAATTTTTATATTATGTAAATATTCTATTAAATTCCCAAAGTACTCGGCACTTTGAATGCATCAAACCACAGGTTAAATATATACAGAGAAACCTTGCGTTTTCCTTCACAAGTGGCCTTCTCATTTATGGTGAACAGATCATGTTCATGTGATAGGGATCACATGAAACTCATATTCCTAAACTATTTCATGAAGTTTGAACATACGTTGACCTTTGAAACTGAGTTTTCATTTGGACAAACCATATTCTTCAAATGAATCATGAAAACAAAGTTTCATGATATTTCAGTCGAGTTTGTATCATTATTTCTACCTCTAAATGATCATGCTTATATATTCTTTGATCAAGGATGGTTTGATTAACATATCTAGGAAAATAGTGGTGTTATCAAGGGAGGACAAGATGAAGACGACGGCACATGGTGTAAAAAGCATTGCTCATTTCAAATAATAATGAACGGGTGATCGGATGGTACTGATTCAAACTAGCGAGATGCGGGACATGATGGATAGTGCGGATTAATCCAATCAAATAGATCATGATCTATTAATTCTTTTTAATCATGTGAATAGTACACCTAAGGAATCTTCCCACATAAAAAACTTGAATGTGTTTCCCTCTGCTTTATAATCTAAACGCTATCAAGAACTCCTCGATCCATCACTGGGGTTGGAACAAGGACACCACTTGCACATAACTCCCTCATGAGTCATGAAATATACAATCCATGTCTTGCAGACATAGGCCCAACCTATGTGTGGCCTCATCCATGTACATCACAGGCCTTACACATGGGCTTTTATGCCCCTTGTGGGGAACTATGCTTCCACTCACCTCTACAGTTATGGCTGAATTACCTAGTTGAGGTCCTCCCATGTGGTTGACCCCTTGGATCCTACACAAATGGTTGAAGATCTCCTTGGTTGGATGGATAATGGTTGGACTGTTTTTTAATTAAATATCGATATAATTATATAGTGAAAACTAAGTTTATACTATATTTCAATCTCTAAATTATGTGGCACCATCTTCTTCTTCTTCTTAATTAATTCAGTCAAATAACCCTTCATTCAATAATACTAATATTTCATGGATATATTACATGAAAAATAATATTTTTCATCTTCTTTAAACTCCTTTATAAAAATCAGAATCAATGTATTCTTTAAGTTATCGCTTTCATGGTTTTCATGAAATAATGACATATTCCATGACATTATCCAAATGTTGTGCCTAGATTATTTTTGGAATATAAATTCCAAAGAAATATTCATCTTCCAATCATCCTTATACTCATCTTTTTCATTTTTGTAAACAATATGTCACCTTTGACATATGTATTTAATCTTAGAACTAATTCAACAATTATCAAAATTTCTAGAAGAATTATTCAATAATGACATCCAGTGTCATAAAATAGATCCATAACAATTATCCAGGAATCACCATGAAACTTAAAGTCTTAAATAGATTTTTCTTAGAATATTTATACTTTGGGACTTCATCCAAGCTCTATTAACTTTGGGACTTCTTCATCATATTAACATCAATGAGATTTTCATATCTCATTGATCACTATTTTAAACCAATATCAATCATTTCAAATAAATCCATAAAAAAGAGTGATCTTTAATCTCCCCCTTTTTATTTGTTGTAAATACCTTCAAAGTTCCTTTCAAATGAATGTGTCAATCTGTGGAACAATTTTATTCTCTCCCCCTTTTACTTTTAAAACTTTCATTTCACTTTCTCTCTCCCTTATTGAAAAGAAATAAAAAGTTCATAGGAAAAGGGTATAAATCCATACTTAAGTAATGTTTCATCCATTATTTAACTCTAATTATATTTGCGTTGTGCTTGGTGTAGAAAATAAGAGGATTTGATTTAGACAACAAAGTTTTCCTTTACCAACTGATCATGATACCTTAAGAAATGAGAACTCGTATACTTGTCTTCAAGGGTTATTCACTTTCATTCCAGGATAAAGATAGTAAATATGAGATGAATCTTTTTAAGAACAATCAACCAAAAACTCTTTCACTCACTTCAACAAATAGATCAAAAACATTCCAGTGCAATAAGAAATATAAGTGACCTTGGGGAACTTCTACATTTCTTATGCCATTGAGTAATTTAATTACTACCCATTTATAAAAAGTTTGTTATTTTTTATAACCAAGGATGAGAGATTAAGTGAGACATACCTTTTCCAATCACTATAAAAAAAGTTCATTATTTGTGGTTTTTTTAGACTGGTGGTAGTTTAAACCACCGCCTAATAGTATAGTGGTGATTAATAAAATTGTCGCATATTACATGGTCTCTAGTCATTTGGTGGTGGTTTTTTTTATTTTGTGGTGGTTTTACTATGTGTCATTTTTGGAAAATTTAGTATTGGTTTCCTTTTTATTTAGTGTTGGTTATTCTATTTAAATAAATCTAGGGGAAATATAAATAAAATAAAACTAACCATCATTGAACATATGAGAGATGGTTTATTTTGGAGGTTGTTAATTGTAACCACCGTTAAAACATATTTTATTTAATTTTTTTAGTGGAAGTTACTAAAAACCTCCACTAAATCAGATTTTTTTAAATTATTTAACAAAAAACTAACATGAAATAAACTAAAACATGAATATATGATAAACCCATCATATATACGTCATACATATACAGTCATGTATCAAAAAATTTACAGTCATCATAACCTCAGTCTCATTCAAACCATACATTTGTCAACCAATACCTTGGTCATCAATATATATATATATATATATATAATATTCCCAACAATAACTGATGCCCAATATACATCCATGTCACAACCTCTACTTCATCTTTCTTCCTCCACATTATCTCATCAATTGTAACTGACCATGTCATCTCATCAACTGTAACAAAAAATTAAAAAAAAAGTTAAAATTGAACATGATAAATCAGAATTACATTAGAGAACCAAAATAATTTCATAGATAATAATGGTCAACCTCCTACCTATTATCATCATTTACCACCTACAATGAAAACCAGAACATTTAAGAAAATAAATGTGAAAGAAAAAAGACACAAAATATATTCAGAATGCTGCACATAAAAAATTTATTTTCTTAATCAAAAAAATAAATTTTAACATAAAAAAATATATATATAATGCAAACTAATTTGAAAACATAAACCTACCTATTTAAGATAATATTCAAAAATTGAAACTAAAAAGGGATAAGTAAATATTCTAATTTATTTTTAAATTGATGTGTGGTGTGCTTGAAATTGACTTAATAAACAAATTTTAATGACTTTGATATAACAGCATGTCCTATATTTAAAAAAAACTCATAGCTATTTTTCCATGATTTCAAATCAATCTAAGGTCTTTTGTTATGGTTTTGACCATTCCACACATGTTTTAGTGTTTTAAAACAGTAAAAATGTGTTTACAGCCATCACAGGAAACCCGTAATTCAAAATGATGTGTCTTCACTTCCTACAATTAATAATTAAATCTATGGTCATTTTTCATTTATTTCAGGGAAATTCAACATTTTTTTCCTAGTTTTGACCCCCCAACACTTGTTTTTAAAGGATTTTATACCTTTAAGAAGTATTTAATGAGTAATTACAACCACACCGCACATCATATTGATGTTTTGTCTATGCGTACATGTCAAAAAAAACTCAACGGTGGTTTTCCATGATTTCACATTAATATTAGGTTGTTTTCTATGGTTTTGACCATTCTACGCATGTTTTCATGTTTTAAAACACTAAAAACGCATTTATGGTCATCCCATAAAAACCATAAGTTGGAATAATGTTCCGTAGGTTCCAAAATTCCATAATTAAATCTATGCTTGGTGATTCCTAATTTCAAGGAAATTCAACATCGTTTTCCAGGTTTTGACCCCCCGACACTTGTTTTTAAAGGCTTTTATACCTTTAAGAAGTATTTATTGAGTAATTTAGACCACACTTCACATTGTATTGATGTGTTTTATGCACGTACACATCAAAAACAATTCAATGGTGATTTTCCCATGATTTCACATTAATATGAGGTTATTCTCTATGTTTTTTATTGTTCTACGCACATTTTAGTGTTTTAAAACATTAAAAACGTATTTACAGGCATCTAACGTAAAACATAATTCAGAATGACATTTTTTTTATTCCTACAAGTCATAAATTACTTATGGATCATTTTCATAAAGTATAAAAACAATCTAAATGTGTTTTATCAGTTTTGAGTAGGTCGGTTGCCCATTTTACTAAAATAGATGTCAATTTAAAATAAAAAGACGCACTTTGAGCCATATCGGGCACATCATGTGTTGGATTGAGGTTCGATTTATTCTTACACATCACAAATTAAATATATATCATTTTCCTAAATTATAAAAATAATATGAAGGTGTTTTCTCGATTTTGATAAGGTCATTTATCCTTTTTACTAAAATTGATGTAAATTTTAAATAAAAAGATGCACTTTGAGTCATACCGATCATACCATGGGTCATATTGAGGTAAGGATAATTCCTACACATATAAAATGACTTATGGATCACTTTCCTAAATTATTAAAATAACTAGAATGTGTTTTATCAGTTTTGAGTATGTCACTTTTCTTTTTTACTAAATTGTCATTTTAAACAAGAAACACACACTTTGACTCATATTGATCACATCGTGTATCAGTTTGATGTGAGACTGATTCCTACATATCAAAAATTAATTATTAATATATTTCCTAAATTATTAATAAAATATTGGTTTGTTTTCTCAATTTTAAGTGAGTTTCACTTTTTGAACTAAAATATCGATTTTAAATTGATAACAGACACATTGAGTCATACCAGGCACATCATGTATTGAATTGAGGTGAGAATGATTCCTACACATCATAAATTACTTATGGATCATTTTAATAAAGTATAAAAATAATCCTAATGTGTTTTATTGGTTTTGAGTAGGCCATTTGTCCTTTTTACTAAAATGGATGTCAATTTTAAATAAAAAGATGCACTTTGATCCATACTAGGTATATCATGTATCAAATTGAGGTGAGTTTGATTCAAACACATCAAAAATTACTTATATATCATTTTAATAATGTATAGAAACAATCCAAATGTGTTTTATCTATTTTGAGTAGGTCATTTGTCCTTTATACTAAAATTGATGTCAATTCTAAATAAAAAGATGCACTTAGTGTAACATCCCAAGTAAATAAAGAATATAAAATTTTCATATTTATTAATATTTTTGAATTAAATATTAATTTTACTTTAAAGAGAATGTTATTTCTGATAGCGTACTCAATACTCAATAATAGGTTTCTTCGAAATCTTACATTGCACACAACGTTGAGTTATACCAAAAAATAATATATTATTATTATTATTTTAAATGGTAGCTAACGCTTAGCCATTGTATTGGAGGAATTGACAAGAGATAACAAAAATATAATTATAAATTTTTGTTAAATGTCTTTACATTTATCCAATAAAATTTAGAGTCTTAAAATGAGAATGACTCCAATTTTAAGCATAAATATTCTGATTTTTTTAAAAGGTGGTTTTACCGCCTTTTGATGGAGAACCCTTTTTAAATATATATTTGTCACTTTTATATTATCCATTTGAATAAATAAAATTATTATTTATAATTGGGACATCAAAATTTTCTATGGGTAAATTTTTGGTATTTTTCTGATAAAGTTCATTTTTTAATGAATATTGAAAAATACTTCATTTTAAGTCAAAACTGTCTTTTCATATGATTTATTTATATGATTAGATTATATTTTTAATTGATTTTAAAGTATAATTATATTATTTTTTTACCATTTAATCCAATTTTTTCATTTTAAGTATTTTAACTTTTTAATTAAACATAAACACATGTCAATCTTTTGATAGTTATCACTTCTTAAAAACTCGCTTTTTGGTTTTGACAACGGGATTTAATTTTAAATTAATTTCTGTAACTTCTGTGTTTTGAATTTGGAAAAATGAATTCCATATTTGGAATCAGTAGGTCCAAATTATGTAAATATATACCTTTTATTTTTAGACATTATGAATAGTAATTTCAGTAATTATTTTATTTACCATGGTTAAAGGATAAATATGGTAAATAAGGGTAAAAAATAATATTATAATAATATTAAACTACCCTAACATGTGTTCTAATCCTATTGTATGAGATATTTCCGACCATGGAAACCATTGGGTCTATTTTGGGACCCCATGGAGCCACTTTGATGTGAAAATGACATTTTATAAGAATTAATTTAAAGTAAAGAAAATGTAACATAAACAAGTATCTTTTAGTAAGACAATTTTTATAAGGGGTTATATAAGTGATCTTTTATACTATAAATATTAATTATAAAGCTAAAATTATTTAATATATCATGCTATTTTATTTATAATTTTTATACATTAAATAAATTTATTTATTTATGACACAATGATGATGTAGTGATTACCTTATTAATGAATGACTTAAATAAATAAGATTATAAATATAAAAATAAATTTATTTTGAATATTTTTATTCCACAAAATAATTTTATAGATTAGTATGACTTGTTATATTTTAATTAATCAAGTTTTTTCTAAATAATCAAGTTATGGATTTTTTAAAAGTCGTGATATGAATAGTATAACAATTGACATAAATGAGTTTTTAAAACAAATACTACTTTATTAAATGATATAATAGTCCTAAAAATCTAAGATTAGGAAAAATGGCTTAGATAATGTTTAAAATTTAATTAATGAACCAATTTCGGTTATATTTTTATTTTATTCTAACTATATTAACCATATAGTATGAATATACAAGAAGACATGGTAAAAGTTAAATTACTTAACTAAGAGTTAAAACTAAAATATAAGGTTACATTTGTGACCTAAACTTGTATAAAACCTATTGGTTTAAAGGATTTAGAAAAATACTAACCTTATATTAGAATTAAATTAGTTTGGGAACTTTTTAAATCTAAATTCAGTTTATAATAAAATAATATTTCAAGACATTCCTAAAGTGCCCCTCCTTCCTCTTATAAAAGGGCATAACCTCTAACCCTTACTCACACCTCTCAAGACTCCTTGTCTCATCCAAACCCTGCCCAAATAAGTTCCAAACATCCCTAAATTCC
Source organism: Viscum album (assembly GCA_963277665.1). NCBI lineage: Eukaryota > Viridiplantae > Streptophyta > Magnoliopsida > Santalales > Viscaceae > Viscum > Viscum album. The sequence continues at coordinate 1,696,027,145 of OY728138.1, read as the reverse complement.
TCCTATAATCCTTACCTTAGTCATAAGGCAATTAAAGAAATTCATTTAGCTGAAATCAAAAGGTGTTACCCGATTTGAGGTAATGTCTTCTCTCAAGCTTCTTTCATTTATTTTCCCTTCTCTAACCCCTTAAACTCTATTTATTCAATTATTTTATAATAAAAACAGTATATTAAGTATACTAGGATGTTTTTATTCTAATTATTTTACCTACACTCACATACACCTCCATCTAATGGATTTAGAACATATTTTTTCTGTGGACGACGAACTATTGTCTCACGAAACGATGATTGTTCAATTATCTCCTATTGACTCTCATAGTGGCCATTATGATGGAACTATATATATATGATATGTATTGTATTTATATTTTTTATATTATTCTGTAATTTTATTTATATTATATCTTTATGCTTTCCATAATGTGTAAATACAATAATTTCATTTGAGGAAGTGCGGACTACCACCCCCTCAAAGTGATATGACTCGTTCATGCCATACATAGAACGTATAAAGGATGGAGTTAATAAAATTATGTAATGTATATATCATATGATATTATACTATAATTATAATATACCTATGTATCATTTAGTTTTCATTCCTTTAAAAATGAAAAAAGAAATGAAAGTAGCGTTCATGGGTACGTACAGCTTACCTCTCCATAAACGGTGCATTTCATTTCTTATCTCCAAATGTTATGGAATATTATAAATACATACATACTAGATATATATGATATATATGATATTTAAATCATGAATATCATTCTGTAGGTAATGGACTTTTGACCTCGTGGACAATTTGTAATTATAACAAGTTCATTTTTGACTCAAGGACCGAATATCTACAAAATGACTGATATTAACTTAAATAATTATGTAATGTTTATAACATGGTAATAAGTGATATAAAAGGAATCATAAACTGGAAAAGGGTTATAAATCAAGTAGAAATTAACTTAAGTTTATTATTCAGTAATAACAAGGAACATATGTGACGAGTCGGATGCAATTTAAGGGACTTCATCTCAATCTCCTTCCATTGAGGCATATTTTGATAATATACACCTCCTTATTTTATAATGTGTATGATAAAACCATTTAACTTTTAATTTCATTCAAAGGAAATATTTTTCTATGAAGTGTTTTACTAAACTACTAAAGGAAGGTTTTTAAAGTATGTGGCGACAATGGACTCTCTGTCACCGTAATCATTATTTGATATTTGGCTTCCTCTATAAGCCTTAATGTGTTTAAAAGGAAAAGAAATCCCTTATTCCATTTTTGGTTTTTTTGGTATTGAAAATGGTTTTCAAAGTGGATTTACTATTTCAATATCTTGAAATTATTTCTTTTTATTTCAAATGAAATATTGTTAGTGAAATGTTGATATTTGCAATATTTTATGTGTTATAATGGTACTTGGACATTTAACGGGTGGTTATGTGATAAACCAATGAAGGTTGGTTACGTGATAAACCAAATGATGGGTGGTTATATGATAAACCAAGGATAGGTGTTTACATTATAACCTTCAATGCATTGGGTATGGAATTCGGTCGTATGGCTATTCCATTTAGTGATATGTGTGGAAGTCAACCGTATAGTTATTCCATTTAAGTATATTTATGTCCCAAGTTACCTTTATATGTTATATGTTTCTTTCTATAGGATTGTGGTTTTATTTTGATTACATAAAGTGTAAGTAATGATCTTATATTCAATGAATTATATTTACTACTTCTTAAAGGTGAAAAGTATTACTTTATGATAAATTATTCATGGTTTTAATGTTATCTTAAGGATAACAATTTTATTTCTTTATGTATCCCTTACTAATATTTTTATTCTCATCCCAAGTTTTTAAGTGTTTTTCACAGGACATAAATAAGAATAGATTCAATCAATATGAATTATTAACTTAATTCCATATTGTGTAATGTTTAAGAATGGGGCCTTATATTTGGTATCAGAGTTCAATTTAGACAACTTTAGGAGTTAATATATTGTTAAATTAATATCCATAAATTAATTTATGGTAATATTGAAGTGATATATAATTTCAAGATTTCTATGTTTCTTTGTCTAAGATATGTTTCTTGAAAATGGTTTTCAAAGTGTATTTACTATTTCAATATCTTGGAATGATTTATTTTTATTTCAAATGAAATATTATTAGTGAAATGTTGATATTTGAAATATTTTATGTATAATAGTGGTACTTGGAAATTTGATGGGTGGTTACGTGATAAACCAATGATAGGTGGTTACGTGATAAACCAAATGACAGGTGGTTCCATGATAAACCAAGGACGGGTGGTTACGTTATAACCTTCAATGCATTGGGTATGGAAGTCGGTCATATGTCTATTCCATTTAGTGATATGTGTGGAAGTTGACCATATAGTTATTACATTTAAGTATGTTTATGTCCCAAGTTACCTTTATATGTTATATATTTCTTTCTATGGGCTTGTGGTAATCTTTTGATTACAGAATGGGTAAGTAATGATCTTATATTCAGTGAGGTATATTAAAGGTGAAAAGTATTACTTTATGATAAAGTATTCATGGTTTTCATGTTATCCCAAGACTAATAGTTTTCTTTCTTTATGTATCCCTTACTGATATTTTTATGCTCATACCAATTTGTAAAATGATTTTCATTGGACATAAAGAAGAATAGAGTCAAGGATGGGATCATGGAAAAGTTATGATGTTAAAACATGAAACGATGTCATGTTTCTTTTTAAAGAGTTTTTGTTTTATGAAAAAAAAATTATAGTGAGTATAAGTGTCTACTTGTAATATTCAAGTTTTTATGTATAAGTTATGACATAATTATCTAAATATATAGACCTAAAAAGGTCCTCAATGTGAATTATTAACTTAATTCAAGATTTTTTAATGTTTAATTCTAGGGCCTTATACTTAGAGTTATACCTATCACACTGTGTGTTATATTGAGGTTTCTTTGATTACTAAACATCTCAAATGACTTATTGATAATTTTCCTAAAGTATCAAAACAACTCGAATGTGTTTTCTTGGTTTTGAGTACGTTGTTTGTCTTTTTTACTAAATTTTCATTTTAAACTAGAAACACACACTATGAATCATATCGATCACATCATGTATTGGTTTTACATGAGACTAATTCCTACATGTCACAAATTACTTATGAATCTATTTCTTAAATTATCAAGAAAATTTGATCACATTTTCTCAGTTTTTAGTGAGTGACACTTTTTAAACTATATATCAATTTTAAACTGATAACGGACACTTTGAGTCATACTGGGCACATCGTGTATCATATTGAGGTGCGGATGATTCATAAATTTATGACTTATGGGTCATTATCCTAAATTATAAAAAAAATATGAATTTTTTTCTTGGTTTTGAGTAGGTCAGTTGTCCTTTTTACTATAATGGATGTCAATTTTAAATAAAAAAACACTTTGAGTCATACAAAGCACACCGTGTTATGTATTGAGGTGAGGTTGATTCCTAAACATCAAAAATGACTTACGTATCATTGTAATAAAGTATCAAAACAATACGAATATGTTTTCTTGGTTTTGAGTAGGTCATTTGTACATTTTACTAAAATTGATGTCAATTTTAAACAAAAAAGATGCACTTGGAGTCATACTGGTAACATTGTGCATTAGATTGAGGTGCAGCTAATTCCTACACATCTCAAATGACTTATGGATCATTATACTAAATTATCAAAACAATCCAAATAATTTTTCTTGGTTTTGAGTACGTCACTTATCTTTTTTACTAAATTGTTGTTTTAAACTGGAAATATGCACTTTAACTCATACAGATTACATAATGTATCATTTTGACATGATAATGATTAATATACATCAAAAATCATTTATAAATCAATGTCCTAAATTATCAATAAAATCCAAGTGTGTTTCCTCAGTTTTCAATGAGTGACTCGAGCAAGGACCAACCTCAAGGTATTGGCCTTTCATTTACTCATGTAGGAATATTTCATATAAAAATAATAATATGATTAAAAAACTAATACATAGATTTAACATCATTTAACTCATGTGGGAATCTCATGATAACGAGTTTCCCATGCTTAATCAGCCTATCACATAGCATGGTCTCAACATAACTCACAAGGGCTAGAAATTTTAGGGCCATTCAAAGACTCACATGGTCATTTTTAATATAAAAATCCTAAAAAGCCTATCAAGAAATCACATGGATTAGTTATCATATAACTCACATGGGAGAATCAAAAATTAGATCAATTCAATCCAATTACAACAATTCAATTCATAACCTCTAATTTACCAACATGGACAAGGAAATTCAAGACAAGCATGATTATAAAAGAAATGGCACACATGGGTCAAAGGGAAAGTCAACCATCCCATACCCTTTGACCAATTATATTACAATTTAATAACATTTCAATTCCATTTATAACAAATTCTATTTTTAATAAACCATGAAAGGGATGAAGGCAGGCCTCAAGGGTGTCCAAGGAAAAAAACCATAAAAGGGTCATTCAAGGAAACTCACCCATGGGATGGTCGCTATCTAAGGTATACAAATTATATCATGAAATAGTAAGCATGTTCAATTACCTAAAACATTATAGGAAACAATAGCGCTCAATTTCATTTTAGGCGACACCTTTAAATTGGGCATACAATACCTCGGCATATATAAACGATCCTACTTTTAACGAAAATCACATGACCACCTACCTTAGGTTTGATTTATCCTATTTTGGAAGAAATGTGAAGAATGGATGAAGAATGAGAAATTATTTCATATGAGCCTAAATCCAAATAGTGAAATTGATTCCAAGAAGAATGGGGAATGACTAAAAAGGAATTGAGGCCTTGCTATTACGGATCCAAGGAGATAAACCATGCTCAAATCAGAGTCTAGACAGAGAGTAGATCGGAAATCCAAGAATAGTCAAAGGAGAGATCTCTCAAAGGGGACCCTCTGCTATACATTTGAAATAATAAATCATTTAATTTTATTTAATTTTTAATTTAATTAAAAATTATCAAAAATCCAATATAGTAGAGTACGTATGGTTTACCTGCACGATTTGTCAAACTGTGCATAAACTGTGTACGGATTTCTGTAGGTTTGGTTCATAGCACAAGGTTAACCCCAATGATTATAAACCATGTGAAAACTATACTAAAACCCTCTTTCAAGGTCTGCTAAAAACTATTGACCTATTTCACAGTTGTGCGGCTCCTCTCACATGGTTTACCCAAACTGTGTTGTAACAACTAGGTCCTGGTGACAGCACAGACACCTCGCCTTAACATGGTCATTCGGTCTCGGCCCGATAGGTACCACCAGTTGCCCCGTAGACATTTGGTCCCCACCCTGAGTCCCACCAACATGCCCGAACGAGTCATCTGACTAATGATAGTTCCCACAGACCAACACATATCCTTTCTAGTGTGCTTTGTCCTCACTTACACACACCCTGGGAAACTTCCCAGATGGTCACTCATTCTGATCACTACTCTAGGTCAAGAACGCTTAACTATAGAGTTTTAATCATATAGGATACCAAAAATGAAGGTACACCTTGTTGACATGAGTCATATCATTTAGTCATTTAACCCTTTATCATTATGGGGTGTTACATTCACCCCCCCCCCCTAGAGCACAACATTCTCATTGTGGGCCATGCACCTCAGCCCAGGAAGTACAGTTCACTTAAGGCTAGGTACCACTTATGATACCAAATATAACAACTAGGTCCCAGTGATAGCATAGACACCCCGCCTTAACATGGTCGCCGGGTCCCGGCCCACCAGGTACCACCAATTGCCCCACAGACACGTGGTCCCCACCCTAGGGCCCACCAACATGCCTGAACGGGTCATCTGACTAATGACAGTTCCAACATGCCAACACATGTCCTTTATAGTGTAATTTTTCCTCACTCACACACACCCTGGGAAACTTCCCAGAAGGTCACCCATTCTGATCACTACTCAAGGCCAAGCACGCTTAACTGTAGAGTTCTAATTAGATAAATTCCAGAAAAGGAAGGTGCACCTTGTTGGAATGATTCATATCATTTAGTCATTTAATCCTTTATCATTATGGGGTGTTACATGTGTGGCATGGATGACCCTTCCATCCAGCCTCACATGGTTTAGTCAAACTATGTGGTCTTCCCCACACAATTTGCACAAACTATGCACTAGGCCAAAAACATCCCAAAAACTGGTTTCGGGCTCCAAACAATCCCGGAACACCTCCAAGACCTCTATGACCTCAACAAGAACTCACATTAGGCTATATTTAATAAATTAAACTGAGAATTGATGGAAAACCTGAGATCTGTACCTTAATAAAGAACCAGTTTCTTATATAAGTTTTTCCTTTTCTTGACAAACCCTCATTTACTTTGTCTTCATCATGTGGAATTATTTATTTTCCTTTTTCACTATCCTTAGCTTATGCATATTTAAGTTCCCTCATGCTTTCCAAATATTCTAACTAGACAACTAACATTTCATTAGGAATTATGGCAGTAAGTTTGGATCTTCCACCCAGGTTCTTCTGACTTACATCTATTTTATCAGTAGTTCTTTTGGATGATTCACTTTTCTTCAACTTCTTGGGTTTAGAATCTAAGGTCTTATCATCATTCGTATTTGATACCTTCTTGAGAGTATTTTTGTTCACAACATTTTTCTAATTTCTTCCCAAGGTTTCTTCTTCATTCCTCTCCATATTTTTTATCTTCTTTTCTCATCAGCTATGGATACATGTTGAGATGATAATTTACCAACCTTGTGACCACTTATTTTGCATAAATCACATATGTTTTCAAGAATTAAAAATCTATTTGTAGTATGCAGATGCTTTTGGACATGTGGATGTTACTTTTTATTCTCCGGATTTCTCCCCCTTGACGTAGACTTCCTTTGTACTTTTTTATTTCGAGGATTGTACCAAAAATTTAATTCACAATGCCCAAATATTTTGCAGCACCAACATTGACCCACAAATCTTGATTTCTTGATATCTTCTATATCATATTGGTGGGTCTTCTTCATGATTTTTTATACTCTCTATGGATAACCAACTTCCACATTGTTTTTTCTATCTACCCTGGACATGGTGGTAGGCATCTTATCACCTTTCTTTGTCTATACTTGTTTATAATTTGTCTTCCTACATGAATTGTGTGTGGAAATAGATTTAGAAACATTAGTACAAGATGGTATGGATGGTACCTTTTCTTTCTCAGTTTCTTTTGATAGATCGTTGGATGAATTCATGATCTTCTTATCACATGTTTATGGTATTTTGATAGTAGAATACTCCAATAAGCATTGAGTACCAGAAACAACTATTTCATTCTTTTGTGAATTCTCAATATATGTATTCTCAAGATTGGCCAGCTAAACTTCCAAATATATACATTTCAAATTGAGGATAATTTTCTGATTTGAATCATAATCATCTTCTATTCACAATCCTTATTCATTATTTCAACTACATATTCATGCCTCTTAACTTTTTTTTGAATCAAAGAGTTGAGTTTCATGATCTTATTGGATATTTCTTCAAATTGTGAATCCTTGAAATCAATGTTTTTTCAATTTTCAAGTGAATGGATCTGTTCTTCAATATAATTCTTGAATCCCTCTTTTTTTCAAATTTTTTGAGCCATTTTGATGAAATTATTTCAATTCCCCTCTTTTTTTCTTCAAAGGTTCCAACCTATCTAGAGATCTTTAGACATTATACAGTTTTTTTTTTTTGAAATCTTTTCTCCAAAACATCAGCTTCTCCTTCAATCTAGGTGATCTATTTCTGCATACATTGAAATACTCCAAAAACAAGGGAGGCTCTTTCTTCAGGAATACCATGTAGAAAATTTCTTAATCTGTCAACTAATAATTCTTATGAGGTTGCAGATTGATCATCATCACCACTTATTCTATCATATTTATTTTGAGGATAGTTTTTAAATTTAGTAACACATAACACCTAATTACTAGAGGTAGTAAGGTTATCGATCTTCTTAGTGGAAACTTGATCCACCTACTCATAACATTCCAAGCCTGATATGTCTTCATTTTTAAAAATGCATGAAGAAATAGATACTTCCTATTCTTTTGATAATAGGGACTTCTTTTTCAAATTTATATTCTCTTTATTTTTCCTATTCATCATAGTCTTGTTATATATAGACTTCTACTCAGAGGTAACTAAATCTTCAGCAAAATTTCACTTCATTATTGACTTATGAAAGAAACTCAAATTTTTAAAAGAGAATAACATCACAGTAGAGAATCCAACAGAGGTGAACCTTATCTTTAATACCACTTGAAAGGACCATATTGGGATATGCCTAACACTAGTAGTGGTGGATCAGGGTTGGGGAATTTTTAATCCAATACAACATTTTATCCCTATACCTCTTAACTTGTTAGGATCTCAATTCTCTTATTCTATTTTCCCTATTGTATGCAATAACAAGAAATAAGTAAAAGATATCACGTGATATTTTTACAAGGTTCACTACTAAATAAGATTAGATATTACTCGGCATGGTCTAGAAATGATCCTAATAATACAAACACTAGAAATTAATCCTTTGAATGTGGTTGCATCAATTAGGAAATACCCTTTCACTTGAAATTCACAATAGTCAATTTGACAGTGCCTGTTTTATAGAACTTGGTTGGATCTTTATACTGCCTCTAAATATAGTATTCTCCTTTTTGAAAAAGGTTTGTAACACCAAGAAATCCTCTAACCTATTGAGACTTGTTGGATTTCATGATACTTCTTTGTTCTTCCACAATCTTCCTCTTCACTTTATTACTTGCATTGCATCATTCAAGAAACACTGATTACTTATTTATAACATCAAAATAAAAGCTTTACAATATTCTTTTTATGTCATTCATAGTAATATGGATGTAGTAAACTAATGAACATATAATTATTCATGAAAAAATAATGATCATCTGAATATAAATTGGTCAGTCACTCCTTCTCTTCTTCTCTCTTTCTTCTTCAATGTAAAACTGACGGTACCGAATCACCTACTTCCATTTTTTCTAGAATCAAAAAACTCCTTTGTGATTATTAAAACAATAATGATCAGCACAACATAGAATCATCATAATTATTCTTCCCTAAATTATAATAAATTTTTAGCTAGGCATGCTCTGTTCTCATTTGGACAAAAATTATATACAAATGAGTAATAGTGTATCTCTTTCTTAAACACTTGATATCAACAATTGAATGTATCAGTTCTTCTTAGTTCAAATGAATATTTTGGTACCACTAATTATACTTCATTGAACTTCTCATTTAATGCATGTATTTTAATTATGCATTATGTTATCATTCTTATTACCATGCATGCATACTTCCATGTTCTTCTCCTTCTCTCTATTATCTGCATGCAAGTGAAACTATGCGGTATAATCTTCTTGTTGCAAGAACAAACCCCATCACATGTATAAAATGTTATTATTATTATTCTATGTTCTTCTCACAATTTAGTTTTTCTCATATAAATGATTGTGCATGTATGTTCTCATTCATTAAACATGGATGGGATGGCATGAACTCCTTTTGTTTATACTGTATATTTTGGTTCCCTGTCTCATTTTATTAATCAACACAATATCCACTTTCCTTTCCATGCCTCATTCATAAAACTCACTCTCTTCACATAAGAACTAGGTTCGCATATCTCAACCCATGCTTATAAATCATATGTGTATGCATCCACTTACTTTAATATGAAAACCCAGATAGGTATGTGTGTTTCTCTTCTACCTTGCACAAGTGTGAGGTTATTTATGATGAAAAAAGGATCACGATTATCTCATGTATCCTTCACACAAGTTGAGAGCTTCATGGAATAGGTTCTTTGTGAAGCTCTTCAAGGTTTATAAACACACGTGAAGGCTTGCGATTCTCATCCACTATATCTTCACGTAACACAGTGAGAGTGTATCACTTATACATTGGTTAGCGGAACCATCTATCTTTGTGAAACACAATGAGGGTGTAACCACCTTTTGTGCATCCGCAGATCCTCATCCTTCATGAAACCAAAATGTTTTATGGGACTCCCTTCTTTATGAAGTCTTAAAGGCTCTTGGAACTCTTTTCTTTTACATGTAAAAGAATACCCGTAGAATACACTGTTTTAAAACAAGATCTCTTGGGTATGCGAACGGAAGTACTTGTCTTCGTCTTGGTGCTTCACCTTTTATAGATGAGGATCATCGCCTCTTATTCATTTAATCACCAAATCAAATCTCAATTTTTATATTATGTAAATTTTCTATTAAATTCCCAAAGGATTCGGCACTTTTAATGCATCAAACCACAGGTGAAAGATACACAAAGAAACCTTGTGTTTTCCTTCACAAGTTGCCTTCTCATTTATGGTGAACAGATCGTGTGCATGTGATAGGGATCACCTGAAACTCATATTCCCAAACTATTTCATGAATTTTGAATATACGTCGACCTTTGCAACTGGGTTTTCATTTGGTCAAGCCATGTTCTTCAAATGAATCATGAAAAAAAAGTTTCATGATATTTCAGTCGAGTTTGTATCATTATTTCTACCTCCAAACAATCATGCTTATATATTCTTTGATCAAGGATGGTTCGATTAACATATTCGGGGAAATAGTGGTGCTATCGAGGGAAGACAAGAGGAAGACGACGACACTGGGTGTAAAAAGCGCTTCTCATTTCAAATAATAATGAACGGTTGATCGGATGGTACTGATTCAAACTAGAAAGATGCAGAATGTGATGGATGGTTCGGATTAAGCCAATCAAATAGATCATGATCTATTCGTTCTTTTTAATCAGGTGAACACTACACCTGGGGAATCATCCCACATAAAAAATAGAATGTGTTTCCCTCCGCTTTATAATCTAAATGCTATCAACAACTCCTCGATCCATCACTGGGGTTGGAACACAGACACCACTTGCACATCACCCCATCATGGGTCATGAAACATGCAATCCATGTCTTGCAGACATAGGCTAAACCTATGTGTGGCCTCATCCATGTACATCATTTGTCCTTTTTAATAAAATTGATGTGAATTCTAAATAAAAATATGTACTTGGTGTAACATCTCAGGTAAATAAAGAATATGAAATTTTCATATTTATTAATATTTTTGAATTAAATATTAGTTTTACTTTAAATAGAATTATATGTCTGATAGTGTACTCAATACACAACAATAGGTTTCTCTGAAATCTTACATTGCACACAACATTGAGTTATACCAAAAAATAATATAATATTATTATTATTTTAAATGGTAGCTAACGCATACCCGTTGTATTGGAGGGAATGAATAAAGATAACTAAAATATGATTATACATTTTTTTCAAATGTCTTTACATTTATCCAATAAAAGTTAGAGTCTTAAAATGAGAATGAGTCCAATTTTAAGCATAAATACTCTGATATTTTTAAAAGTTGGTTTTACCGCCTTTTGATGGCGACCCTTTTTAAATATATATTTGTCACTTTTATATGCTCCATTTGAAAAAAATAAAATTCTTCTTTAGAATTGGGACATAAAAATTTACTATGGGTAAAAAAAAATTATTTTTCTGATAAAGTTCATTTTTAAATGAATAATGAAAAATACTTCATTTTAAGTCAAAAACTGTATTTTTATATGATTTGTTTATATGATTAGATTATATTTTTAATTGGTTTTAAAGTATAATTATATTATTTTTTTACCATTTAATCCAATTTTTTTCATTGGAAGTAATTTAACTTTTTAATTAGACATAAACACATGTCAATCTTTTTATAGTTATTACTTCTTAAAAACTCGTCTTTTGGTTTTGAAAACGGGAATTAGTTTTAAATAAATTTATGTAACTTCTGTATTTTGAATTTGAAAAAATAGATTCCATATTTGGAATCAGTAGGTACAAATTATGTAGATAGGTACCATTTATTTTTAGACATTATGAATAGTAATTTCAGTAATTAATTTATTTACCATGGTTAAAGGATAAATCTGGAAAATATGGGTAAAAATAATATTATAATAATATTAAACTACTCTAAAACGTGTTCTAATACTATTGGATGAGATATTTCTGACCATGAGAACCCTTGGTTCTATTTTGGGACCCCATGGAGTCACTTTGATGTGAAAATGACATTTTATAAGAATTAATTTAAAGTAAAGAAAAATGTAACATAAACAAGTGTATTTTAGTAAGAAAATTTTTATAAGGGGTAATATAAGTGATATTTTTTACTATAAATATTAATTATAAAGATAAAATGATTTAATATATCATTTTATTTTATTTATAATTTTTATACATTAAATAAATAAATTTATTTATGACACAATGATGATGTAGTGATTACCTTATTAATGAATGATTTAAATAAATAAGGTTATAAATATTAAAATAAATTTATTTTGAAAATTTTTATGCCATACAAGAATTTTATATATGATTATGACTTGTTACATTTTAATTAATGAGGTTTTTTTGAAATAATCAAGTTATGGATTTTTTAAAAGTCATGATATGAATAGTATAACAATTGACATAAATGAGTTTTTAAAACAAATACTATTTTATTAAATGATATAATAGCCCTAAAAATTTAAGATTAGGAAAAATGGCTTATATAATGTCTAAAATGTAATTAATGAACCACTTGCAGTTATATTTTCATTTTATGGTAACTATATTAACCATATAGTATGAATATACAAAAAGACATGGTAAAAGTTAAATTAGTTAACTAAGAGTTAAAACTAAAAGATAAGGTTAAATGTGTGACCTAGACTTGTATAAAACCTATTGGTTGAAAGGATTTAGAAAAAACCTAACCTTATGTTATAATTAAATTATTTGGGGAACTTTTTGAATCTAAATTCAGTTTATAATAAAATAATATTTCAAGACATTCCTAAAGTGCCCCTCCTTCCTATTATAAAAGGGAATCACCTCTAACCCTTACTCACACCTCTCAATACCCCTTGTCTCATCCAAACCCTACCCAAATAAGTTCCCAACATACCTATATTCCTCCTATAATCCTACCTTAGCTATATGGCAATTCAAGAAATCCATTTAGCTGAAATCAAAAGGTGTTACCTAATTTGAGGTAATGTCTTCTCTCAAGATTCTTTCATTTATTTTCCTTTCTCCAACCACCTAAACTATCTTTATTCAATTATTTTATAACAAAACCAGTATATTAAGTATACTAGGATGTTTTTATTCCAATTATTTTACCTACACTCACACACACCTCCATCTAATGGATTTAGAACATATTGTTTCTGTGGACGGTGAACTATTGTCTCACGAAATGATGATTGTTCAATTATCTCCTAATGCCTCTCATAGTGGAAATTATGATGGAACTATATCTATATATGATATGTATTGTATTTATATTTTTTATATTATTCTGTAATTTTATTTATAGTATACCTTTATGCTTTCCATAATGTGTAAATATGATAATTTCATTTGAGGAAGTGCGGACTACCACCCTCTCAAAGTGATATGACTCGTTCATGCCATACATGGAATGTATAAAGGAGGTAGTTAATGAAATTATGTAACATATATATCATATGATATTATACTATAATTATAATATACATATGTATCATTTATTTTTCATTCCTTTAAAAATTAAAAAAGAAATGAAAGTAGCGTTCATGCATATGTACGGCTTACCATCTCCATAAACGGTGCATTTCATTTCTTATCTCCAAATGTTATGGAATATTATAAACACATACATACTGGATATATATGATATATATGATATTTAAATCATGAATATCATTCTGTAGGTATTGGACTTTTGACCTCGTGGATAATTTGTAATTATAACAAGTTCATTTTTGAATCAAGTACTGAATATCTATAAGATGACCGATATTAACTTAAATAATTATGTAATGTTTATAACATGGTAATAAGTGATGTAAAAGGAATCATAAACTGGAAAAAGGTTCTAAAGCAAGTAGAAATTAAATTAATTTTATTATTCAGGAAGAACAAGGAACATACGTGACAAGTCGGATGCAATGTAAGGGACTTCATCTCAATCTCCTTCCATTGAGGCATATTTTGATAATATACACCTCCTTATTTTATAATGTGTATAATAAACCCCTTTAACTTTTACTTTCATTCAAAGGGAATCTTTTTCTATGAAGTGTTTTACTAAACTACTAAAGGAATGTTTTTAAAGTATGCAGCGACAATGGACTCTCTGCCACCGTAATAATTATTTGATATTTAGCTTCCTCTATAATCCTTAATGTGTTTAAAAGGAAAAGAAATACCTTATTCCATTTTTGGTTTTTTTGGTATTGAAAATGGTTTTCAAAGTGGATTTACTATTTCAATATCTTGAAATTATTTCTTTTTATTTCAAATGAAATATTGTTAGTGAAATGTTGATATTTGCAATATTTTATGTGTTATAATGGTACTTGGACATTTGATGGGTGGTTACGTGATAAACCAATGAAGGGTGGTTATGTGATAAACCAAATGATGGGTGGTTCCGTGATAAACCAAGGATAGGTGGTTACGTTATAACCTCCAATGCATTGGGTATGGAATTCTTCCATATTGCTATTCTATTTAGTGATATGTGTGGAATTCAACCATATGGTTATTCCATTTAAGTATTTTTATGTCCCAATTTACCTTTATATGTTATATGTTTCTTTCTACGGGCTTGTGGTATTATTTTGATTACATAAAGGGTAAGTAATGAGCTTATATTCTGTGAATTATATTTACTACTTCTTAAAGGTGAAAAGTATTAATTTATGATAAAGTATTCATGGTTTTCATGTTATCCTAAGGATAACAATTTTCTTTCTTTATGTATCCCTTACTGATATTTTTATTCTCATCCCAAGTTTTTAAATGTTTTTCACAGGACATAAAGAATAATAATTCAATCAATATGAATTATTAACTTAATTCCATATTATGTAATGTTTAAGGCTGGGGCCTTATAGTTGGTATCAGAGGTCAATATAGAAAAATTTAGGAGTTAAGATGTTGTTAAATTAATATCCATAAATTAATTTATGTTAATATTGAAGTGATATAGAATTTTAAGATTTCCATGTTTCTTTGTCTAAGATATGTTTGTTCAGAATGGTTTTCCACAGAGGAAATAGGGAAGTTATCCTGAGAAGGTATACAGAGGAGAATAACCTTCAAAATCAGAATTCTGAGATGGTCAGAATCATAATTGAATAGTTTGTTGCACTGATGGCTCAGTTGAATCAGGTGCTAAATGGTGGTTGTGTTTATAGATGATATTTTGGTATATTCTAAAAGTAAATAGGAGAATGTAAGTCATTTAAGGATTGTTTTGAAAACCTTAAAAGAAAAAAAAGATATATGGAAAGTTTGGTAAGAGTGAATTTTGGTTACAAAAAGTTTCATTTCTTGGTCATATTGTTTCTAAAGATGGCATAACTATTGACCCTTATAAAACAAAATTTATTGAAGAGTGTCCAAGACCTACCAATATCACATAGATTCATAGTTTTCTTGGATTAGCGAGTTACTAGCGAAGGTTTTTTGAAAATGTTTCTCAGTTATCTATCCCACTAACTAAGTTAACACATAAGGGAGTTAAGTTCATCTGGACAAAAGAATGTGATGATTGTTTTTAGGAACTGAAAAGAAGATTGGTAAATGCTCCAGTTTTGGCCTTGCCTTCTAGGAATGGTGATTTTTTATCTACAGTGATGCATCATTGAAAGGACTTGGTTGTGTCCTAATGAAAAATGATCAGGTAATTGCTTATGATTCATGTCATTTTAAACCTCATGAACTAAATTACCCTACACATGATTTGGAATTAACTGTTGTTGTTTTGCATTAAAAATTTGGAGGCATCATTTGTATGGTGTAAAGTGTGAAATATATACTGATCATAAAAGTTTGACGTATATATTCACTCAGAAATAATTAAACATGAGACAATGGAGATGGATAGAATTAATCAAGGATTATGATTTCATGATCCATTACCATCCAGGAAATGAAATTAAGTGGCTGACACTTTGAGTCAAAAGAGTAATGCAACATTAATCATGCTATGTTTGGAATGAGATCCTTTGGTTTTGGATCTAATTAATTTTGGATTGAAAGTTGTTGGTGTAGGGAATTACTCTATTTTGTTTCAGGTGGTAGTGAAATCATCTCTATTAGACAGAATTAAGTAAGCACAGAAAGAAGACAGTGAGTTTTAGAAAAAGGTATAATTGGTTAAGAAGGGTAAGTTACCTGAATTTAACATTAATAAAGACTATGTTTTGAGATTTGGGAGGAGATTATGTGTGCCTTGTGATTCCCAGTTGAAGAAAGATTTATTATGTGAAGCTCATAGTTCCCCGTTTTCAGATCATTCTGGAAGTACTAAGATTTACAGAGATCTTCGGGAGTATTTTTTGTGGTATGGAATGAAAAAATATATTGCTGACTTTACTGTGAAGTATTTGATTTGTCAGCAGGTTAAAGTAGAGTAACAGTTACCGAAAGGTATGCTTCAACCTTTTCCAGTGCCAGAGTGGAAATGGGAAAATGTATCCATGGATTTCATAGTGGGATTACCAAATACTTCTCGAGGTAATAATGCAATCTTGGTTATTATTGATCGATTGACTAAATCTTCTCATTTTCTTCCTATTCTAGATACTCTGTCTCTAGATCAACTTTCTCATTTGTATAATAAATAGATAGTCAGGTTACATGGAGTTACCCTCTCCATTGTATCTGATCATGATCTCAGGTTCACATCTAACTTTTGGAAAGGACTTCAGAAGTCATTGGGAAATGAATTAAATTTCAATACATATTTTTATCCTCAATCAGATGGGTAGTCAGAATGAAAAATTCAGACCTTATAGGATATTCTACGCACTTGTTCACTGGATTACCCAGGAAGTTGGGATCAACATATTTCTTTGGTCGAGTTTTATTATAATAATAGTTTTCATTCCAGTATATAGATGGAACCATTTGAGGCATTATATGGAAAGAGTTTTTGAACTCTAGCTTTTTGGGATGAAGTGGGTGAAAGGAAGTTGATGGGACCATAATTACTATAAGAGATGGCAGAAAAAGTTTAGTTGATTTAGAAATACATGAGAACAGCTCAGAACAGGCAGAAAAGTTATGCAGATAACCAAAGGAAGGATCTTTCTTTAGAGGTAGGTAATCATATATTTCTTAAATTTTCTCCATGGAAAAGTGTGATGTGTTTTGGTAAGAAGGGAATGTTGAGTCTAAGGTTCAATGTACCCTATGAAATCTTGGAGAAAGTTGGATCAGTTGCCTACAGAGTGTCTTTACCTCCAATTTTATCTCAGGTACACAATTTTTTTCATGTTTCAATGTTGAGAAAGTATATTCCAGATCCATATCATGTTTTGATTCTAGAGGTAGTTCAGTTGGAAGAGAATCTCTCTTATGAGGAACAACCAGTTCAGATTCTTGACTGAAGAGAGCAAGTGTTGCGGAATAAGGTAATTCATCAGGTAAAGATTTTTTGGAAAAACCATATGGTTGAAGAGGCAATAATAGAATCTTAAAATGCTATGAGGGATAAATACCCCCACTTATTTTATAAGTGAATCGAATTGCAGGGATGCAATTCTCAAATGGGGGAAGGATGTAACATCCTAGGTAAATAAAGAATATGAAATTTTAATATTTATTAATATTTGTGAATTAAATATTAATTTTACTTTAAAGCGTATGCTATGTCTGATGGCATACTCAACACGCAACAACAGGTTTCTCCAAAATCTTACGTTTCACACAACGTTGAGTTATACTGAAAAATAATATAATAATATTATTATTTTAAATGATAGTTGACGCATAGTCGTTGTATTAACGGGAATGAAAAGAGCTAACAAAAATATGATTATATGTTTTTGTTAAATATCTTTACATTTATCCAATAAAATTTTGAGGCTTAAAATGAGAATGAATCCAATTTTAAGCATAAATACTCTAATATTTTTAAAAGGTAGTTTACCACCTTTTGATGGCGAACCCTTTTTAAATCTAGTTTTTTCACTTTTATATGTTCTATTTGAAAAAATAAACTTCTTATTTAGAATTGGGACATCAAAATTTACTTTGGGTAAATTATTGGTATTTTTCTGATAAAGTTTATTTTTTAATGAATAGTGAAAAATACTGCATTTTAAGTCAAAACTGTCTTTTCATCTATTTTTTTATACGGTTAGATTATATTTTTAATTGGTTTTAAAGTGTAATTATATTATTTTTTTACCATTTAATCCAATTTTAGTCATTATAAGTAATTACACTTTTTAATTAGACATAAACACATGTCAATCTTTTGATAGTTATTACTTCTTAAAAACCCGCTTTTTGGCTTTGACAACGGGGATTAATTTTAAATTAATTTCTGCAACTTCTATGTTTTGAATTTGGAAAAATAGATTCCATATTTGGAATTAGGAGGTCCAAATTGTATAAATAGATACCTTTTATTTTTATACATTATGAATAGTAACTTCAGTAATTATTTTATTTACCATGGTTAAAGGGTAAATTTGGTAAATAAGGATAAAAAATAATATTATAATAATATTAAACAACCCTAACACATGTTCTAATCCTATTGGATGAGATATTTCAAACCATGGTCACCCTTGGGTCGATTTTGGAACCCCATGAAGCCACTTTGATGTGAAATTGATATTTTATAAGAATTAATTTAAAGTAAAGAAGAATGTAACATAAACAAGTATCTTTTAGTAAGACAATTTTTATATGAGGTTATATAAGTGATATTTTAGACTATAAATAGTCATTATAAATCTAAAAATATTTACTACATCATGGTATTTTATTTATAATTTTTAGACATCAAATAAATAAATTTATTTATGATGCAATGATGATGTAGTGATTACCTTATTAATGAATGGTTTAAATAAATAAGATTCTAAATATTAAAATAAATTTATTTTGAAACTTTTTATGTCATCCAATAATTTCATGGATGAGTATGACTTTTTATATTTGAATTAATGAAGTTTTTCTGATACAGTCAATTTTTTATGGATTTTTTAAAAGTGGTGATATGAATAGTATAACAATTGACATAAATGAGTTTTTAAAACAAATATGATTTTATTAAATGATATAATAGTCCTAAAAATATAATATTAAGCCAAATGACTTATTTAATGTTTAAAATATCATTAATGAACCACTTTTGGTTCTATTGGCATTTTATGGTAGCTATATTAACCGTATAGTATGAGTGTACAAGAAGACATGGTAAAAGTTAAATTAGTTAACTAAGAGTTAAAGCTAAAAGATAAGGTTAAATTTATGACCTAGACTTGTATAAAACCTATTGGTTGAAAGGATTTTGAAAAATACTCACCTTATCTTCGAATTAAATGAGTTGGGGACCTTTTTAAATCTAAATTCAGTTTATAATAAAATAATATTTCAAGACATTCCTAAAGTGACCCTCCTTCCTCTTATAAAAGGGAATCACCTCTAACCCTTACTCACACCTCTAAAGCCCCCTTGGATCGTCCAAACCCTACCCAAATAAGCTCTCAACATACCTATATTCCTTTTATAAGCCTTACTTTATTCATAAGTCAATTCAAGAAATCTATTTAGCTGAAATTAAAAGGCGTTACCCGATTTGAGGCAATGTCTTCTCTCAAGCCTCTTTCATTTATTTTCCCTTCTCCAACCCCCTTAACTCTCTTTATTCAATTATTTTATAACAAAATCAGTATATTAAATATACTAGGATGTTTTTATTCTAATTATTCTACCTACACTCACACACACCTCCATCTAATGGATTTATAACATATTATTTCTGTGGACGGCGAACTACTGCCTCATGAAACGATGATTGTTCAATTATCTCCTACGACCTCTCACGGTGGCCATTATGATGGAACTGTATTTATATATAATATTTTTTATATTTATATTTTTTATATTATTCTGTAATTTTATTTACATTATACCTTTATGCTTTCCATAATGTGTAAATATGATAATTTCATTTGAGGAAATGCGGACTACCACCCCCTCAAAGTGATATGACTCGTTCATGACATACATGGAATGTATAAAGGAGGGAGTTAATGAAATTATGTAACATATATATAATATTATATTATACTATGATTATAATATACCTATTTATCATTTAGTTTTCATTCCTTTAAAAATGAAAAAAAAAAGAAATAAAAGTAGCGTTCATGCGTACGTACGGCTTACCGTCTCCATGAATGGTGCATTTAATTTCTTATCTCCAAATGTTATAGACTATTATAAATACATATATACTGGATATATATGATATATATGATATTTAAATCATATATATCATTTTTTAGATAATGTAATTTTGACCACAAGTACAATTTGTAATTATAACAAGTTCTTTTTTGTCTCAAGTACCGAATATCTACAAAACGACCAATATTAACTTAAATAATTATGTAATATTTATAACATGGTAATAACTGATATAAAAGTAATAATAAACTAGAAAAGGGTTCTAAAGTAAGTATAAATTAACTTAATTTTATTATTCAGGAATAACAAGGAACATACGTGACGAGTCGGAAGCAGTGTAAGGGACTTCATCTCAATATCCTTTCATTGAGGCATATTTTGATAATATACGCCTCCTTGTTTTATACAGTGTATAATAAACCCCTTATACTTTTACTTTCATTTAAAGGGAATCCTTTTCTACGAAGCGTTTTACTAAATGACAAAAATAATGTTTTTAACATATGCGGCGACAATGGCCTCTCTGCCGCCATAATCATTATTTGATATTTAGCTTCCTCTATAAGCCTTAATTTGTTTAAAAGGAAAATAAATCCCTTATTCCATTTTTGGTTGTTTTGGTATTGAAAATGGTTTTCAAAGTGTATTTACTATTTCAATATCTTGGAATTATTTCTTTTTATTTCAAATGAAATATTATTAGTGAAATGTTGATATTTGAAATATTTTATATGTTATAATGGTACTTGGAAATTTGATGGGTGGTTACGTGATAAACCAATGATAGGTGGTTACATGATAAACCAAATGATGGGTGGTTCCATGATAAACCAAGGATGGGTGGTTACGTTATAACCTCCAATGCATTGGGTATGGAAGTTGGTCGTATGTCTATTCCATTTAGTGATATGTGTGGAAGTCGACCATATAGTTATTCCATTTAAGTATGTTTATGCCCCAAGTTACATTTATATGTTATATGTTTCTTTCTATGGGCTTGTGGTAATCTTTTGATTACATAATGGGTAAGTAATGAGCTTATATTCAGTGAAGTATATTTACTACTTCTTAAAGGTGAAAAGTATTACTTTATGATAAAGTATTCATGGTTTTCATGTTATACCAAGACTAATAGTTTTCTTTCTTTATGTATCCCTTACTGAGATTTTTATGCTCATCCCAAGTTTTAAAATGCTTTTCATGGGACATAAAGAAGAATAGAGTCAAGGATGGGATCAGGGAAAAGTTATTATGTTAAAACATGAAACGATGTCATGTTTCTTTTTAAAGAGTTTTTGTTTTATGAAAAAAAATGTATAGTGAGTATAAGTGTCTAATTGTAATATTGAAGTTGTTATGTATAAGTTATGACATAATTCTCTAAATCTATAAACCCGAAAAGATCCTCAATGTGAATTATAAACTTAATTCAAGATTATGTAATGTTTAATTCTGGGGCCTTATACTTAGAGTTATATCGGTCACACTGTGTGTTAGATTGAGTTTTTTTTTATTCCTAAACATCTCAAATTACTTATTGATAATTTTCCTAAAGTATAAAAACAACTCAAATATGTTTTCTTGGTTTTGAGTACGTTGTTTTTCTTTTTTACTAAATTTTCATTTTAAACTAGAAACACACACTTTGACTCATACCGATCACATTGTGTATTGGTTTTAAGTGAGACTAATTCCCACATGTCACAAATTACTTATGAATATATTTCTTAAATTATCAAGAAAATTTGATCACATTTTCTCAGTTTTTAGTGAGTGACACTTTTTAAACTAAAATATCAATTTTAAACTGATAATGGGCACTTTGAGTCATATCGGGCACATCGTGTATCAGATTGAGGTGTGGATGATTCATAAATGTATGACTTATGGGTCATTATCCTAAATTATAAAAACAATATGAATTTTTTTTCTTGGTTTTGAGTCGGTCAGTTGTCCTTTTTACTAAAATGGATGACAATTTTAAATAAAAAAACACTTTGAGTCATACCGGGAACACCGTGTATTGGATTGAGGTGAGGTTGATTCCTAAACATAAAAAATGACTTATTGATCATTATAATAAAGTATCAAAACAATATGAATATGTTTTATTGGTTTTCAGTAGGTCATTTGTCCATTTTACTAAAATTGATGCAATTTTAAATAAAAAGTCGCACTTGGAGTCATACCGGTTACATTGTGCAATAGATTGAGGTGTAGCTAGTTCCTACACATCTCAAATGACTTATGGATAATTATCCTAAATTATCAAAACAATCCAAATTATTTTTCTTGGTTTTGAGTACGTCACTTATCTTTTTTACTAAATTGTCATTTTAAACTGGAAACACGCACTTTAACTCATACAGATCACATCATGTATCAGTTTGACATGAGAATGATTAATATACATCAAGAATGATTTATAAATCAATGTTCTAAATTATCATGAAAATCCAAGTGTGTTTCCTTAGTTTTCAATGCGTAACACTTTTTGAACTAAAATTTCGGTTTTAAACTGATAACAGACACTTTGAGGCATACCGGGCACACCATGTATCAAATTAAGGTGAGGTTGATTCCTACACATAAAAAATGACTTATAAATCATTTTATTAAAATATCAAAACAATCAGAATATTTTTTATTAGTTTTGAGTATGTCAGTTGTCTTTTTTACTAAAATTAACGTCAATTTTAAATAAAAAGAAGCACTTAGAGTCATACCGATCACACCATGTGTCAGATTGAGGTGCGATTAAATTCTACACGTCACAAAGTCTCAAAAAAAATTAACTGCCAATGTTACCATGATTTTCATTTTATTTCTTTTTTAAACCGCCAACACTACATATTGACTCGATGTTATTAGCCAAAAAACCGTTCTCATTGTTGAAATCCAGAAGAGCATAGGAAGATTGTGTGCCCATTATATCACGAGAAGTCACTATAATGGGCACATAATATTCCTATCCTCTTCTGGATTTAAAAAATGAGAAATGTTTTTTAGATAATAACATCAAATCAATAAGCAGTGTTGGAATTTCAAAAAATAAAAGCAATGAAAATAGAAATCATGGTAACATTGGCAGAAAGAAACATTTTATCTCTTTTGTGCCTTTTTGTAGATAGTTGAAAGAAAAATATGACTTCCCAAAATATCTGTGAATAAAAATAAATAATTATTAGATAAAAATGATAAGGAAATTAACTTACAAATATTAGATAAAATGATGAAAAAAATTAATTAAATAAGTAGTAGTAATTCACCTTTTCATGATAGTTTTATTCATTCTTGATGCATTTCCTTATTTTCATTATCTCAGTTGTAGGCTCAAAGTCCAATCTCTCATGAGCATGAGAAGCTTCAAACAAACCACCCCAACTCAAGCAAAAGAATCCACCTGTATAAGAAAACAATTATTATATGAGTAATACTAAAAAGAAATAAATTAAACATAAATATGAAAAAAAAATACATTTTAGCAAAAAGGAAAACCATGAACATTCTAAAAGATATCAAATATGTCTTCCTAAATAGAGATTTTTAAGATGAAGTGTCTTTCTCAATAAAGATAAAATTGTTTGTTCTTATATATTTACTTTTTACTTTTTTTATTTTTACTATAGTAACTTGTTTTTACCTATATAAATTATGTTTTACTAAACATATAAAATAGCCCCTATAACTAAATTTTTATGCGTCCATCCTTTGTTTTTATAAATTTAATGTAATGAAATTTATAATCATGATAAAAAGACAATAAAAATAAAACATTTTATATATTGGAAAACTATTTCTTGTAGAAAATTTATATTTTTACTATTATTTTTTCTTAATATTATAATGTATTTATTACCAATAAAATGTCTGTTAATATAATCATATATTTTTTTAAACGTCATTATAGTGTCATTATTTTAAATAGATCAATCTAATTTATTATTTAAATATTACAAAACATTAATAAAAATTCATCTAAAATAATATTTTTATCATTATCATGGTCATCAACATTAATCATAGTAATTATACATTTATTACCAAAAAAGACACTAGAATTATTACATAATATGATAATATTGATCGAGAATAAAATTTACATTTTATGGATATAATTTCAATAGGTGAAGAAAACTAATTTCTTAATTTAATCGACTTAATCAGTATTTTGATTAAAATATTATGTATGTTTGAAAAATTATATACAAGTGTGTTATAAATACAACAAAGTATATTTTTTTATTTATTATTTATATATTTATAATATAAAAAGTCTTTAAAAAAATTTAATCCATTCTTCCATTATAATATTGTAATTAAAGTAAATGTTTTAGAAATATTGGTATTTTTTCACTATTTAGTTACAAAACAATTATTTATAAAAATTATGAAAAATTATTCATAAGATAATATTTACATGCTAGAATCAAAAAATGATGTTTATTTTATAACATTAAAATTAATAATATTTATAATAAAAAAATTATATATATAATGAAATGTGTTTTTGTAGGAAAATTGTTGTTACAAAAATATTCAACTCTATATGAGCTCACGATTTGACATGCATACCCAAAATATTCAACTCTATATTTCTACTATGGATATAATAGATAACACACCTCCTTCTACCACTATAGAGGGTGCACCCCAATGAACACCATCTTTTCAGGCTATACATAGTGTTTCTATTTCCAATTTTAAAGCTTCCTTGGATTTTACCGAAGTAATATTTTATGTCATTTTTCAGGAAATACTACTTTGGGGAAAATTGTAAAACCCTACAAAAATGAAACAATGCTATAGAAAGTGACAACCAAAAAACCAAACAAAACATACCTCACTCTATAGGTTACCCAACCGAATCAGCCCAGTACTTCCATGTTAAGTCTCTGATATCAATATATGGGTGTGAGTTGACGAAACCCTCTAACTTTATTGTAATATAATTAGTAAAATCCAGAATAATTATGATGAAATAATGATGAGTTATAATTAATGCGAAGGGGGTAAATTATATTGGACCTCAAATATTTCCAATTTATTAATATTGTAGTTGTATAATCAACCTTTTTCTCTATTATATGGAAGAATATATCAAATGATATTTATCCAACTAATCTAGGGAATTAATAGCCTATAAGTGTGATAACCAAA
Source organism: Viscum album (assembly GCA_963277665.1). NCBI lineage: Eukaryota > Viridiplantae > Streptophyta > Magnoliopsida > Santalales > Viscaceae > Viscum > Viscum album. Next base: position 1,696,001,577 of record OY728138.1, on the reverse strand, counting down.
TCCATACCCATAACACCTTTAACCCCAACCCTATTTTGTATATAAATAAACTCCATATGAGGGAGTTTTCTAGGAGAAACTACAAAAGACACAAATACAGTTACCTATTCACTAACCAATAAAGTGTAATCTAAAACCATGTATATATAAAATCAGAAATATAGAGAGAAATTACAAGCAATTAACCCCTTTGAGGAATAATAAATTTAGGGTGATTATGGGGAGGATGATGCAACCTTTAAGGGGGGGTTTTGTTATCGTCAAGGAAGGGAACCGAGCCGGAGAGAGGGAGGTCATATAGGGGGTCCACGTCGCTATAGAGGAGGGGAACCGAGATAGGGAGAGGGTCGGAGGGGGGTATGCATCACCAGCGATGAAGGAAACAATGATCCAAGGATATGGAGGTCAGAGGGGGGGTCACAGAGGTCGAGGTCGAAGGGGGATGTCGCGGGGGTTGGAGTCTTCACTGAGAAGGGATGTAGTAGGTCGTAAGGGTGGGGGAAGGGGGTTTTTGGGGTTGGGGTCAACACCAGGGAATGGAGAGGAGGAGTTCGGGGAGGGAGGGGTGGAAAGGGTTCGGTTTCACATAGAGGGAGCTGAGTATGGGTGTTAGGATTTTTTTTTTAAACATTTAGCAACAGTTTTATAAAATCACCCCTATATTATAATTTTTTTAACAGATTTAATTAAAAAACAGTTACTAGAACTACCGATAATAAATTGTCACTAAGCAATTCTTTTTTGTAGTGAATGAAATGATCTTCAAGAAATTTCTAGAATAATCAAGTTTGATACCAATTAAAATAATGATTCTGGCATCTTCTTCATTATTCTTCATTTGTCTCCCCCTCAAGGGGAATACTTCTCCGCATCTTCATAATGGTAGATCTCATTAAGAATAGATATCAAGAAATTCTAGTGTGGTGAATACACCAGAATGGATCTTCTACTTGTGATAGTCCATATTGGACAACTTTCATAATTTCATCAAGGATGATATTTGGGAACACTTTTTCTTTAGGATACCAAAAATAAGATCAAGCCAAGATGGTATCTTCTTTATCCAGGTTATCTAGAATATTACTTCACATTCTTCATATTTGTCAAAGGTGATTCTCCATCATATTTGTATTTGAATAACAATTGAAAAATCATTCAAGTATGGTGACTTATTTATTTTAGTTATCAAGAATTGACAGGACTTACCACTTCTTAGGTTCTACCTCTGATAACTTGCTTCAACTTCAATTCCCTGCATTATAAGCACAAATACAATACATAAAGGTTTAAGGGAATAAGGTGGATCCTCCTTACTTAATTAATATGAACAACAAGGTTGATTTGTTTTTCTCAACCAAGTTGCTCTATTTGAACCACTATTAATTCTTGTGTGGAGAAATTTTATTCTTAACAGCCTTCATAGATGATACATTCTTTATCCTCTTAAGGATTGGTTCTTATTCTGGTATAAAGGTTAAAAAACCTTTTACAATGTGACCAGATTTCTAACATCTCTCACATAGAACTTCTTTAACATAAGTGTTTCCTTTTCTTGAAAAACACTCATGCACTTTTTCTTCATCATGTGGAATTATTTATTTTCCTTTTTCACTAGCCTTATCTTGTGCATATTCAAGTTCCCTCATTATTTCCAAATCTTCTAGACAAATACTAACATATCTTTAGGAATTGTAACACCCTGGAATGATAAAGGGTTAAATGACTAAATGATATGACTCATGTCAACAAGGTTCACCTTCCTTTTCGAGAGCCTACCTGATTAAAACTCCACAGTTAAGCGTGCTTGTCTTGGAGTAGTGATCAGGATGGGTGACCTTCTCCTGGAGTAGTGATTAGGATGGGTGACCTTCTGGGAAGTTTCTCAGGGTGTGTGTGAGTGAGGACAAAGCACACTGAAAAGGATATGTGTTGGCCTGTGGGTATATTCATTAGTCATATGACCCGTTCAGGCATGTGGGTGGGCCCCAGGGTGGGGACCATGTGTCTGCGGGGAAACTGGTGGTACCTGGTGGGCTAGGACCTGACAGCCATGTTAAGGCGGGGGGTATGTGCTGTCATCGGGACCCAGTTGTTATAGGAACTGTAGTAGTAAGTTTGGATCTTCCACAGTGGTTCTTCTAAGTTACATCCAATTTATCAGTAGTTCTTTTGGATGATGTACTTTCCTTCAACTTCTTGGATTTAGAATCCAAGGTCTTCTCATCATTATTCTATGATACCTTCTTGAGAGGATTTCTGTTCACGACATTTTTTTTATTTCTTCCCAAGGTTTCTTCTTCATTCATAGCCATATTTTTTTATTTTATTTTCTCATCAACTTTGGATACATGTTGAGATGAGCATGTACTAACCTCGTGACCACTGCCACTGCATACATTACAGATGTTATCAAGAATTATAAATCTATTTTCAGTATGCATATGTTTCTGGACCTATGGATGTTGCTTTTTTCTCTAGATTTCTCCCCCTTGACATAGGATTCCTTTATGCTTTTACATTTTGAGGTTTGTATCGATAATTTAATGCATAATTCCCAAATCTATTGCAGCATCAACATTGACCCACAAATCTTGAATTCATGATAACTTTTGTATCAGATTGTTGGGTCTTCTTCATGATTTTTTTCATTATTTGTGGGGAACCAACTTCCAAGTTCTTTTTCCTATCCACCCTAGACATTCTGGTTGGTATTTTATCAACTTTATTCATCCATACTTTTTCAGAATTGGTCTTTCAACCTACACTATTTGTGGAAACATATTTAGAAACATTAGTACAATATGGTATAAATAGTACCTTTTCTTTCTCAGCTACTTGTGATAGATCATTGAATTAAGTCATGGTATTATTATCACATGTTAGAGGTATTTTGATAGTAGAATACTTCATTAATCATTGAGTAACATCAACAACTATTTACTTCTTTTGTGAAGTCTCAATATGTGTCATCTCAGGATTGGACAAAAAAAGTTCCAAATATAGACATTTCATATTGAGGATGATTCTCTGATCTTCAATCATAATCATCTTCTCTTCACAAGCCTTCTCCATTCTTTCAAATTCATCTTCATGTAGCTTAAATTTTTTCTTAATTAAAGATTCAAGTTCCTTGATATTCGTGGATATTTCTTCAAATGGTAGATCCTTGAAATCAATGTTTTTTTTCAATTTTTCTTCAAGTTCATGGATATGTTATTCAAGAGCCTTATTGAATCCTTCTTTCTATTCAACTTATTTGATCCATTTTGATGAAATTATTTTAAGTTCCCTCTTTTTTTCTTCAAAGTTTCCAACCTTTCTAGAGAGCTTTAAACATTCTATAATTTTTTCTTACAATATTTTCTCCAAAACATCATCTTCTCCTTCCAGCTAGGTGATCTCTTCCTATATACATTGAAAGACTCCATAAACAAGGGAGGCTCTTTATTCAGTAATATCGTGCAGAAAATTTCTTAATATATCAAATGATAATTCTTATGAGTTTGTATATTAATCATCATCATCGTTTGTTCTAAAATCTTCATCTTGAGGACAGTTTTCAAATGTACTAACACATACCACCTAATTACTAGAGGTAGTAAGGTTATCCATATTTTTGGTAGAAACTTGAGCCACCTGCTCATAAATTTCCAAGCCTTATATGTATTCATTTTCAATAAGTCATGGAGAAACAGATACCTCCACTTCTTTAGATAAGAGGGACTTCTTCTTCAACTTTCTCTTCTATTTCTTTTTCCTGTCCATCATGGTCTTGATAGATATAGAAATATGCTCAAAGATAACTAAATCTTTACCAAAAATGCACTTCATTGTTAACTTAGGAAAAAAACTCAAATCTTCAAAAGAGAACAACTTCACTATAGAGAATCCAACAGAGGTGAACCTTGGCTCTAATACCACTTGAAAGGGCTAGATTGGGATATAACGAACACTAAGAGGGAGGTGAATCAGTGTTGGGAACTTTTTAATCCAATTCAAATTTTTATCCCTGTACCTCATAGACCTGTTAGGATCCTGATTCTCTTATTCTCTTTTCCTTGTTGCATGTAATAATATGAAAGTAGTAAAAGATAGCACAAGATATTTTTACAAGGTTAACTACTAAATAAGAGTATCAAGTCCTTGGAATGCTCTGGAAATTATCCTAACTACACAGGCACTAGAAAGTAATCCTTTGAATGTGGTTATAGTAAGTAGAAAGTACCCTTTCAATTGTAATTCACTATAGACAATTTGATAGTGCTTGTTTTACATCACTTGGATGGATATTTATATTGCCTCTGAAGATAGACTTCTCCTTGTTGATAAAGGTTTGTAACACCAAGAAATTCTTTCACCTGTTGATGCTTGTTGAATATCATAATATTGCCTTATTTTTTCACAAACTTTTTCTTCACTTTATTACTTTCACAACAGCATACAAGCAACACTCCTTATATCTTTACAGCAGCAAATTAAAATCTACACAATCTTCTTCTTCTATCAGTCACAATAATATGAATGTAGTAGACTGATGAACATAGAATTATTCCTGACCAAATAATGATCAACTGAATATAAATTGTTCATTCACTCCTTCTCTTATTTTCTCTTTATTCTTTAGTGCAAAACCGACTACATTGAACCACCTTCTTCTAATTTTTCTAGAATCACGTAACTCCTTTGTAATTATCAAAATAATAATGATCATCTCAACACATCATCATCACAATTAGTCTCCCCTAAATTATAATAAATTTTTAGTTGGGCACACTCTATTCTCCTTTAGACACACAATTATATGAAATTGAGTAACAATGTCTTTATCTTTTTCTTTGATACTCAATATCAGTAATTGAGTGTATTGGTTCTTCTTAGTGAAACTGAATATTTTGGTACCACTAATTATACTGCACTGAACTTATCATATAATACATGTATTTTATTTACGCATCACATTATCATTCTCATTACCATGCACGCATACTTTGCTAATTTTACTCCTCTCTATTATCTTCACACAAGTTCAACTATGTGGTATTATCTTCTTCTTGGAAGCACAAACCCTAGCACATGTATAGAATGTTATTCTTTCTATTCTATGTTCTTCTCAAATCCTTTTTTTCTAAGAGACGCTTTAATGGTAAGTAGTAACCGTACATCACAATATTTAAAAAACTACACCACATTACGAAAACTACACCACATTCCAATTTCAATTAGAAAAACATCACATACTGCCTTCTTTAGAACCAAAGAGACGCACCACCAACAGGGTTTCCAAATTCAAATTTCAAAAACATAATATCGCTTTTTGGACCACGTGTCAGCCGTTATCATTATGTGTTGATCCAAGAGCCACCTCAAGTCACGTAAACATTGATTTGATCACCTAACTCAATTTGAGCTGAGAAATATCATCCAGTCACCTCCATCATCATCACTTCTCAGAACTGCTACCTTTGTCATCGGTGTTGTCGTTGTTGGAGCTTCCATCATCGTCGTCTTCCTCCTCATTTCTCGACACCAACATCCACTTCATCGACGTCTACCACCAAAATCACCCTTCACCTTCAACTTCCACTCCACACACATCATAAGAACACACATCACCATACATGACCATGTCATCATCACCAGAACACCCAAATAGAACAAAAAGGAACTTCCCCATCATCGAAAGAAATCAAAGAAAGGAATCACCAGTCGCAGCTCCATGGATACCCATCAGCTTGCACGAACACATCCCAAAGCCTCCTCGAAATCTAACGCACAAAACAGACCTGGGAGGGTGTGAAGAACCTAAAAACTATAGTAGAACACAAGTGTCGGGGCCTATGATGAGCCGAACCGTGAAGCCATCGCCGTCAACTAACTAGGGCCTATGAATATGAAGTCGTCATGAGACATTGAACCACTCGAACTCACATCCCAAAGCACCACAAAGACCACCGCACAATCCACCATAGAGAGAGGTGGAGACCAGGTTCCAGGGTAGAGAAACAGGTGGCTGAACTCCTCGACGGAACACAACTTTGAGACCCAAATAAAAACCCTAGAACAAACTAGCAAAACACTAAAAGTGATAACGAGCGGGATTGAAACCCAAAGAAAAATACAGGATTGAAACCCTAAATATAACCCAAAGAGATGCCAAAACAATAGAGGAGGTCACCAAGAGGAAAATCACTAAACCCAAGAGAAAAAACATGGAGAGAGGAGAAATCAAATAGAGGAAAAACCAGAGAAGACACCCAGTATGTGTGTTTCTCTTATGCCTTACACAAGTGTGAGGTTATTTATCGTGATAATAGGATCACGGTTAGATCTTGTATCCTACACGCAAGCTGAGAGCTTAACGAAATAGGTTATTCACAAAGCTCTTCAAGGGTGATAAACACACATGAAGGCTTACAGTTCTCATCCATTGTATCTTTGCACAACTCAGTGGGAGTGTATCACTTATACACTGGTTCACGGAGCAATATATCTTCCCAAATAATAAATAGGGTGTAACCACCTTTCGTGTATCCATGGACGATCCTCCTTCACGAAACCAGAATGGTTCATAGGACTCCCTTCTTTGCAAAGTCTCAAAGGTTTGCAAAACTCTTTTCCTATTCAAATAAAAGAATACTCATAGAAAACTCTATTTTGAAATTATAGCTCTTGGGTATGAGAATGGAAGCACTTGGAATAGTCTCGGTGCCTCTCCTTTTATAGACAAGGATCAATTCCTCTTCTTAATTTAATCACCAAATCAAATCCTGGTTTTTATGTCATGTAAATAATCTATTAAATGACTGAAGGACTCAGCACTTTGAACGCTTCAAACCGCGGGTTAAAGATACATCGAGAAACCTGGCATTTTCCTTCATGATTGTCCTTCTCCTTTATGGTGAATAGGTCACGTTCTTGTGATAAGAATCACATGAAACACATCTTCCCGAACTATTTCATAAAGATCGAACATACATCAGCTTTTGCAACTACATTTGCATTCGACCAAACTATATTCTTCGAATGAATCATGCAAACAAAGTTGTATAATATTTCAATCGATTACATCTCATAATTTCTACCTCAAAACGATCATGATACATCATCTTTGATCAAGGATGGTTTGATTAACATCTCTGGCGAAATAGTGGCACCACTGAGGGAAGACAAGATGAAGACGACGGTGCTGGGTGCAAAAAGCACAGCTCATTTCAAATAATAATGTGTGGGTGATCAAACGGTGCTAATTCAAACCAGTGAGATGTGGTATGTGATAGATGGTGTAAATTAAGCTGATCGGATGGTTCGTGATATATCCATTCTTTTTAAGCAGGTGAACAGTACACCTGAGTAATTGTCCCAAGTCAAACTCTAGAATGTGCTTCCCTCCACTTTATAAGCTAAGCACTATCAGCAGCACCTTGAACCAGCACTGGGGTTAGCACCTGAACACCACTTGCACATCACGCCCTCATGGGCCACGACACATGCGGTCCAGGGATTGTGGATGTAGTCCCAACCTATACATGGCCTCATCCATGCGCACTGCGGGCCTTACACATGGGCTCGTACACCCCTTACGGGGCACTATGCTTCTGCTCACCTATGCATCCATAGACAGCTGGCCCAGTTGAGGTCCTCCCATGTGGTTGACCCACTGGGTCCTACACAAATGGTTGAGGATCTCCTTGGATGGATGTCCAATGGTTTTCCTATTTTTTAATTAAATCCCCATAGAATTACTTAGTAAAAACTAAGTATATACTATAATTCAATATCTAAATTGTGTGGAACCATATTCTTCTTCTTCATGTATTCCTTCAAATAACCCTTCATTCAATAATACTAATATTTCATGGTTCTCTTCCATGAAAAATAATATTTTTCATCTTCTTTAAAATCCTTTATGAAAATCAGATTCAATGTATTCTTCAAGTTATATCTTGCATGGTTCTCATGCAATAATGAAATATTACATGAAATTATCCAAATGCTTTGCCTCGATTATTTTTGGAATATAAATTCCAAAGAACTATTCATCTTCTAATCATCCTTCTACTCATCTTTTTCATTTTTGTAAAAAAATGTGTCACCATTGACATATGTATTTAAACTTAGAACCAGTTCAACAATTATCTTAATTTCTAGGAGAATTATTCAAGCATGAAATCCAATGTCATCAAATGAATCCATAAAAATTATCTAGGCATCACTATGAAACTCAGATTCTTTAACAGGTGTTTATTGGAATATAAAGACGTGAGGACTTCATCCAAGCCCCATTAACTTTGGAACTTCATCATATTGACATCAATGAGATTTTCCTATCTCATTGATCACCATTAACAACCAATATCAATCATTTAAAAAAAATATAATCCATACGTAAAGTGAGATCTTCACATCCAATGCATTTGGTGATGTGATGTATCTCATGAGATAGTGTGTATTATGCATGAACATGATGATAGCTTTGTTCATGTAAGAACCTGATTCTTAGTTTTGAGGTACAAATTTCTTCTTTTCTCCTTTCCATAAGTGTTTTTGAGAAAATAAGGAAATTGGGGAAAAATCCAAATTTTTTGGACTACACGCCATGTACTTTTGGCTGTGTGTAAAGAGTACACAGGGTGTGTAGTCATGTCAGCAACGAAGGGTGTAAAGACCGACTACACGCCGTGTAGTGGTCCCTTACACGCCGTGTAGTCAGTCGGAAGGTGAATAGTAAGGCGGTGGCCAGCTATGCGATAGAACACGCCATGTACTCAAGGAGACACGTCGTGTAGTCATGTCGGCAGGTGAACAGTGCCACGCTGGCAGAAAACTGCCAGAGGAATAGTTAAAAAATGGGAAGTACACGCCGTGTACTTGGAAATACACATCGTGTACTTTGTTTTTTTTTACTTAAAATGGGCAGTAGCCTCCCCTATTCACAGGGAAGGCTTAGAAAAGGATGGGAGCTTAGGAGGGGACGGCCGAATCTTCAAGGATCTCCAGATCGGGCATCAGGAATCTGTTTCCACCTCGGACGATCTCGTTGGAACCGCACGGGTAAGCCCTCCACTCTCCTTACGTAGTTCTTGCCAATTATTCCTCTAATGGAAGTTATTTGAGTTTAAGTGAGTTTTATTTCACCTCATATCTACCTCGTTCTGGGATAATTCATGGAACGTCATTCGAGTATACTGATCAGGGGCGTTTAAGGTAGGTGGCTTGGTGTTTATATTCCAACTGTTGTGCGTTTTTATGTACTGTTATGCCACGAACCCATGTTGGGGTGTTATGTGGCTGAGGCCATGGCTATTTTAAATACCTAGAATTGTATAGGTAATTAATTATGATATTAAAGTGTTGTTTGGGATCGTTGCTTGGATCCAGGACCACCCCAGGGGTGCGTTCCTCTGTTTAGCCATTTGGACAGGATACCCAAGGGTATGCCTTTAATGTAATGATTGTATAATTGCCTTGAGAGGAATTTCTTGTTACTGCTTGTTTACATGTTGGGCTTGGCCCAGTTACCTATTTAGCCTGAGGACAGATTTGTGATTAGCCTGTGGGAACTGTACTATTTAGCATGTGGGCAACTTCTTCCATGCCTGTGGGAAGTTGATTTTGTACCTGTGGGCGACACTTCTTACACCCGTGGGCAATATCCGTATGCCTGTGGGCAGATTCTTGTGGTTGGATTCTCTTTACCTGAGGGTAGGGGTTTACTTTTCTGAGGACATTGGCTGTTTACTTTAAATATTCACTGTGGTGGTATTTTAAATTAAATGATTAAATGGATTAAAATGGAAATATAACTGTTAAGTTAGTTACATTTCAGTACTGCTTACTTTATTGCATTTTACTACTGCACATTTTTGTTGCATGTTTACACACAGTTGGACACGGGCCTTTGGTGGGTGCCTACTGAGATTTATTTCTCACACCCTGTTTGGGTCATGCTTTTTGACTCAAACAGATTATATTGTTGCAGGTGTGGATAGGGGCAAGAGTCCCTATACAGGTACTTGATTGCTGCTAAGGAGTAGGGGAGCATGGGATCGGGCTTAGGCTCATGATGTTACCGGTTGCTTTGTTCTGTTTTTTTGTACGTTGTATTGTATTCTACTGTTATGTAACATGGTCTAGTTGTTTTCTTAGAACTTGAGACATGTTGCATCATATATATATATATCTGGTTGGTCATCCTTTACCGCATGTGTATGGTTTATTACTTCCGCTGTTGTTGTGTGCTTTTTATTTTATTCCGCTGCGCTACACTTTGACAAATGAGGGCATAGTTTCTCCACTATCAGACCTGGGTCCTCGCTGGTAGTCAGCAACCTCTGGCGTTTGGAAAAATGCGCTTGAGGTCATGTGGCAAAACAGGTTCGGGGCACCCGTTGAGTGGCACCCGGAACCGGGATGTTACAAAGTGGTATCAGAGGAGTTCTTTTCTTTGAATTACTGTTTGGAGCCTTATTTAGGGATAGGATGAGAACGGTAGTTGGTAATAAGTTGTGCCCAGGCGTAGCTAACCCGTGTATAGGGAAAATCCAATTTACCTCGTGTTGCAATTTTTCCAATTTTGCAAATTTACAGTTGAATTGATTTTCACCGAAGGGTGACGCACTTGTATTGTGCTATTTATATTGTGTTCATGGGTTCTATCTAGTTGCAACCCAATGAGATGAGGGTATGCCATCCCATGCATCATCTTGGCACATGATAGCAATCACATTCCATGCATAGTCTCCATGTTAGGTAGGTACATTATAAATTGCATGTTGTTGTGATAGATGTTGTGCTAGTAAAAGCATGTTGTTGTGATAGCTGCTTGGATTGATACCTGTTGTTTGATAGGGTATTATTGTGTGAACCTGTTTATAGAATGGATGCCAAACTTTGGTTTTGGGGGAGTATGGGCCCTCATTGACTGGAATTTGGTGGATCATTAGCTGTTTATTTTGTTATAACACAGATAAGATGTCAAACTTTGATTCGTGGGGAGTATGGGCCCTCACGGATCAGAATTTGGAACTTAGGTGTTGTTTTACAGTATTTTATGGGTTTTGGGGAAGTTTCTGAGGCATACTGTCTGGAAACCCAGTATACACGCCGTGTAGTATCTTAAACATGCCGTGTATGGCCTTCTGTTCGGGAAGAAAAGAAAATTTTTTGAGTACACATCGTGTAGTCTCTTCCCATGTCATAGACCGTGTGGGCAGGGACACGGGGAAGGGAAATGCTCAGGGTGAACACATTGTGTACCGGATGTACACGCCGTGGAGTGTTGACCTGGAGTTCGCCCTTGTAACAAACAACATGGACAGAGGAGACCTTAAGACATACACATCGTGTCCATTATGGAACACACCGTGTAGTCTGACCTAGGGACCCAGCCATGTAACTAACAACATGGGTCGGGGTAATCCTTCGTGAACACGTCGTGTGTATACGGAACACGCCGTGTATTTTGAGCCATGTTTTCGGCCGTGTAACGAACAACACAGGTTGGCGAAGCTCGTCTGGTACATGTCGTGTACCGGTGGGACACGCCGTGTAGTCTTGTCCGAGGACAGACCGTGTGGACTTAGTCGTGTGGCGGGGAAATGGGGTAGTTTACACGTTGTGTGCGGGTGTAACACGTCGTGTAGTATCAAGCCGAGTAGTCGGCCGTGTCACAAACGACACGGGTAGTTGGAAAATTACACCATACACACTGTGTAGATTATATACATGCCGTGTAGTTTTGTTTAAATGGAAGTCTTGTAGCTTAGCCGTATAGAAGGACACGGGCAGGGGAAGAGAATTCAAGTACACGCGGTGTAGTCAGTATACACGCCGTGTAGTCTTGTTTTTCAAATCTTGAAATACATCCTTCCTCTTGTTCCCTTTGTGGTTCCTTTGCTTTCAGACTTTAATAATATTGATCTAAGGTGTGTGTTTGACCTTGTAGAGTCATGCCGCCGAGACGACTGTATGTTGTTCTCCAGGAGAGCGGCAACGATTATACTCCAGAGATGGTAGGTCATGGGCTACCAGTGGATCCTCTAGTAGAGCCAGATGCGGCGTCAGCCGTTATACCGGACGCAGGCGCAGATGCGTAGTTCCGTGAAGGTTTTATGCGGTTCATGAAGACCTTTCATGGAGCATTGTCGGCTGCCACATCTATGGCTGAGCTTACTCGAATATTCCAACAGTAGCGTTCGCCGACGTTTTCCGGGGATGGCGTACCATAGGCTGCGGAGTCTTGGCTGGGGTCGATGCAGACTATTTTCGAGCACCTTGAGACGCCTCTCGGGCAGAGGGTCAAGCTCACGACGTACATCCTGTGTGATTCCACCAAGAGGTGGTGGGATGTTACCACCTAGTCAGAGCATCATAGAGACGTGGCGTGGGAAGATTTTCAGGCAGTCTTCTATGAATTCTTCTTTCCAGAGACGCTGAGGGAAGATCGAGCTCGAGAGTTCATGAACCTGCAGTAGGGAACTATGTCAGTGATGGATTATTCTACTCGTTTCACCGAGCTTCAGCGCTTTTCACCCTTGCTGGTGGGTGATGAGACGTTGAGAGCCAGACGCTTTGAGGATGGTCTCCGATATGACATCTGAGCACTGGTGAATGTTTTCAGGTTGCCTTCAGTACATGTTATCGTGAATCAGGCGCTGATTACAGAGAGGAACCTACGGGAATATAGGGGTGTGTTCCAGGGCGGTTCAGCACCAGTTTATGGTACTATTTCTTCTAGTAAGAGGAAGAGACAGATGGACTTCTCTCATGGTGGCAGTACCGGTCAGAAGAATGTTTCAGGTGGCTAGGTCATATGCTACCAGTGTGGTAAGGAGGGGCACAAGAGACCGCAGTGTCCACGAGACCCAATGGAGTGTCGAGATTGTGGTAGGATGGGTCATCTGCAGCGCTTTTACAGGGCGTTTCCACCAGTGGCTAGTGAGAGGGGTTCTGTGCAGACTCTACATGCGGGGGCAGGACCAGCAGCTTCTTACCAGTCGGGAAACTAGAATACGTCAGGGCGTGCAGGCTGAGATGGTGGTCGTGGTCGTGGTATCCAGACACTAGGATCTCAGAGGCAGTAGGGCAGGACAGCTCAGGGTAGCCAGACTGTGTCGCAGGGCCGCGGCACTGGGCAGGCATATGCAGTGCAACAGACCCAGTAGGAGCAGGATCCCGAACCTTCTACTGTCATAGGTACTATTCTAGTAGCTTCTGTCTTATCTACAGTACTTTTTGATATGGGTGTTACACATAGTTTCATATATGTACCCATTGTGGTGAGCCTTGGGATCTGTGTTTCTTCTTCTTCTGATATCATAACGCTAGACACTCTGTTGGGGATTAGAACGGCTGGGGTGCGTCAGTGCAAGGAGTTCCCCCTTGAGGTTGGTGGGTGTCACTTCCTTTGGGACCTCTATGTCTTGGAGATGACGAGCTATGATGTCATTCTTGGGATGGACTGGTTGGTTCCCTTTCGAGCCTTTGTGGATTGCTATCGTCGTAGGGTGAGTTTCACGTCACTAGAGGGCAGAGAGTTTCTATACAAGGGCGAGTGGGATGTTCAAGCGAGTCGAGCTGGACCAGAGCATCATGGGCAAGGTGGTATTATAGCCAAGATTGGGAGTTTATATCTAGATGATCATGGGACTTTTCAGATAGATTTCCCTCCAGTGGTTGATCATTTCAGGGATGTCTTCCCGGACGACTTTTCAGGTCTTCCTCCAGAGCGTGAGGTGGATTTCTCTATTGATCTTGTGCCAGGAGCAGCACCGGTGTCCATTCCTCCTTATAAGATGGCTACACCAGAGTTACAGGAGCTCAAGAGGCAATTAGAGGAGTTACAGGAAAAGGGTTTCATCTGAACCAGTACTTCTCCTTGGGGTTAGCCGGTCCTTTTTTCGAAGAAGGCTGACGGTACCCTCAGACTCTGTGTGGATTATTGGAAGTTGAACCAGTTGATGGTTAAGAACTGATATCCCTTGCCAAGGATTGATGATCTTTTTGATCAACTTCATGGATCACGAGTGTTCTCGAAGATTGACTTGAGATCGAGATATCATCAGTTGTGTGTTAGACCATCTGATATACCTCTCACAGCTTTCAGAAGCAGGTATGGTCTATACGGGTATACGGTTATGCCGTTCGGACTCACGAACACGCCAGCAGTTTTCATGGCTCTGATGAATCGTGTGTTCCATTTTTATCTGGATTCTTTTGTGGTAGTATTCATGGACGATATCTTGGTGTGCTCTCACACTCGAGACGACCATGCCACCCATCTTGAGATCGTATTGAGTACACTGGGAGAGCATCGTCTATATGCTAAGCTCTCAAAGTGCCACTTTTGGATGGACCAGATTCGCTTCCTGGGTCATATCATCTTAGAGGCAGGTGTTGCAGTGGACCCAGAGAAGGTTAGAGCAGTAGTTTTCTGGGAGCAGCCTAAGAACATGTTTGAGATACAGAGTTTCTTAGGGATGTCTAGTTACTACAGGCGCTTCATCCAGGACTTTTCCCGCTTAGCAATGTCATTGATGGATTTGACTAAGAAGGGTGTGAATTTCGTTTGGTCAGAAGCTTGCGAGACAGCCTTTCAGGACCTGAAAGGAACGTTGACATCAGCACTGATCCTGATACTCCCAGAGCAGGGGAAGAGCTATACAGTTTACTTTGATGCATTAGGTATTGGTCTGGGAGCAGTGTTGATGCAGGGCGATCGAGTTGTTGCGTATGGGTCTCGGCAGTTGAGGGCACATGAGAGGAATTACCCGACGCATGATCTCGAGTTGGATGCAGTTGTTTATGCGTTGCGCTGTTGGAGACATTATCTCTTGGGAGAACATTTTGTGGTGTTCACGGACCACAAAATTCTCAAGTATATCTTTACTCAGCATGACTTGAATCTGAGGCAGTGAAGGTGGGTCGAATACCTTCAGTCCTTCGATTTTGAGCTTGCCTATACACCTAGTAAAGGTAATGCAGTAGCTGATGCACTGAGCAGGAAGACTCATATACAGGCAGTGTAAGAGGCTAGTGATGAATGGCAGCTGATGGATTTTTTCTCTGAGATGCATTTGGAGGTGCACGACAGTCAGGGGCAGACCTATCTTTCATCTTTATTTGTGACCTCTACCCTCCTGGATAGAGTGAGTATGAGATAGATATCTGATTCATAAGGCCTGGTTCTATGGGAGTCGGTGGCAAGTGAGGACCCTCCTCCTGGGTGGACAATAGGCGATGGTGAAATTCTGTGTTTCCATGGACAAGTGTGGGTTCTAGGGGATATACGCGAGGAGTTGATGTGGGAGTTCCATGCTTCAGCTTGGGAAGTTCATCCCGGAGTTACCAAGATGTATCGTGACTTGAGGCGTCAGTACTGGTGGCCGGGTATGAAGAGCGAGATAGCTAGTTTTGTTACGATATGTTCCACCTGTCAGCAGGTGAAGGCAGAGCATCAGAGGCCAGCTAGACTATTACAGCAGTTACCCATCTTGGAGTGGAAATGGGATGATGTCGTGATGGACTTCGAGACTGGGTTGTCGAGGTCACCTCGAGGCAATGAAGTCGTGTGGGTTTTTGTGGATAGACTCACGAAGGTAGATCAATTTTTTCCAATCGAGGAGACCTTCGGTGTTGACGAGCTCGGGAAGTTGTATATCTGAGAGATCGTACGTCTTCATGGGGTTCCCCATTCTATCATTTCAGATAGGGATGCCCGTTTTATGTCTCATTTCTGGTAGAGTTTTCAGAGGGCACTGGGTACACAGGTGCTTCTGAGCACAGTTTATCACCCTCAGACCAATGGTCAGTCAGAGCGTACGATACAGGTGTTTGAGGACATGCTGCGTGCATGCGTCCTAGACTTTGGGGGCTCTTGGGAGAAGCATATACCCCTAGTTGAGTTTTCCTATAATAATAGTTTTCAGGCAACTATTGAGATGTCACCTTATGAGGATTTATATGGTAGGCCATGCCGATCACCTTTGTGCTGGTTAGAGGCAGGTGATGCAGCTTTACTGGGACTACGTCTCATGCAGGAGACTTCTGAGCAGGTCCAGTTGATTCAGAAGCGGATGGCTATCGCGCAATCTCATCAGAAATCTTATGCTGATCGCCGCAGACGACCTTTGGAGTTCGTGGTCGGGGATCAGGTTTTATTACGTGTTTCACCGAGGTTGGGACACAGGCGGAACTTTCATCGAGGTATGTGGGGACATTTGAGATTCTGGAGAGAGTCGGGTCGGTTGCCTATCGGTTGTAGTTACCACAGAGGTACCGAGTCATGCACAACGTCTTCCACATATCTCAGTTGCGCCGTTATCATTCAGACTTGTCTCACATTTTTCAGCCTAAGGAGGTTGGGTTGGATTTAGATGCATCCTTTGAGGAGCATCTGATTCGTATCGCTGATAGGAGCACAAAGGTTCTCTGAGGCCGATCAGCTCCTCTGGGATGGGTGCTATGGCAGCATGGCTGAGTGCAGGATGAAACCTGGGAGCGGGAGACCGACATACGTGCTCAGTGGCCAGAGTTGTTCTGAGATTTATCTTCACCACCCTTGGAAGGGAAATTTGGGGACTAATTTCTTTAAGGGGGGAAGTTTGTAAGAACCCGGTTCTTAGTTTTGAGGTACGGGTTTCTTCTTTTCTCCTTTCCATAAGTGTTTTTGAGAAAATAAGGAAAATGGGGAAAATCCAAATTTTTGGGACTACACGCCATGTACTTTTGGCCATGTGGAAAGAGTACACAGGGTCTGTAGTCATGTCGGCAACGAAGGGTGTAAAGACTGACTACACACCGTGTAGTGGTCCCTTACACGTCGTGTAGTCAGTCGGCAGGCGAATAGTAAGGTGGTGGCGAGCTATGTGACAGAACACGCCGTGTACTCAAGGAGACACGTCGTGTAGTCATGTCGGCAGGTGAACAGTGTCATGCTGGCGGGAAACCGCCAGAGGAATAGTTAAAAAATGGGAAGTACACGCCGTGTACTTGGAAATACACGCCGTGTACTTTGTTTTTTCTCTTAAAATGGGCAGTAGCCTCTCCTGTTCACAGGGAAGGCTTAGAACTAGACGAGAGCTCGGGAGGGGACGGCCGAATCTTCAAGGATCTCCATATCGGGCATCGGGAATCCATTTCCGCCTCGGACAATCTCGTTGGAACCGCACGGGTAAGCCCTCCACTCTCCTTGCATAGTTCTTGCCAATTCTTCCTCTAATGGAAGTTATTTTCATTTAAGCGAGTTTTCTTTCACCTCAGATCTACCTCGTTTCGGGACGATTCATGGAACGTCGTTCGAGTATACTGATCTGGGGTGTTTAAGGTAGGTGGCTTGGTGTTTATATTCCAACTGTTGTGTGTTTTTGTGTAACGTTGTGCCACAAACCCATGTTGGGGTGGCGTGTGGCTGAGGCCATGGCTATTTTAAATACCTAGAATTGTATAGGTAATTAATTATGATATTAAACTCATGTTTGGGATCGTTGCTTGGATCCAGGATCACCCCGGGGGTGCGTTCCTCTGTTTAGACATTTGGCCAGGATACCTGAGGGTATGCCTTTAATGTAATGATTGTATAATTTCCTTGAGAGGAATTGCTTATTACTTATTGTTTACATGTTGGGCTTGGCCCGGTTACCTTTTTAGCCTGAGGGAAGATTTGTGATTAGCCTGTGGGCACTGTACTATTTAGCCTGTGGGAAACTTCTTCCATGCCTGTGGGCAGTTGATTCTATGCCTGTGGGAGACACTTATTTTGCCCATGTGCAATATCCGTATGCCTGTGGGTATATTCTTGTGGTTGGATTCTCTTTACCTGAGGGTAGGGGTTTACGTGTATGAGGACATTGGATGTTTACTTTAAATATTCACTATGGTGATATTTTAAATTAAATGATTAAATGGATTAAAATGGAAATATAAGTGTTAAGTTTGTTACATTTCAGCATTGCTTACTTTATTTCATTTTACTACTACACACTGTTGTTGCATGTTTACACATAGTTGGGCACGGGCCTTTGGTGGGTGCCTACTGGGATTTATTTCTCACACCCTGTTTGGGTCATGCTTTTCGACCCAAATAGATTATATTGTTGCAGGTGTGGATAGGGGCAAGAGTCCCTATATAGGTACTTGATTGCTGCTGAGGAGTAGGGGAGCATGGGACCGGGCTTAGGCTCGCGATGCTACCGGTTGCTTTGTTCTGTTTTGTTGTACGTTGTATTGTATTCTAATATTATGTAACATGTTCTGGCTGTTTTCTTAGAACTTGAGACATTTTGCATCATATCTATATATATGTTTGGTCATCCTTTACCGCATGTGTATGGTTTATTGCTTCCGTTGTTGTTGTGTGCTTTTTATTTTATTCCGTTGCGCTACACTTTGACAAATGAGGGCATAGTTTCCCCACTATCAGACCTGGGCCCTCGTTGCTAGTTGGCAGCCTCTAACGTTTGGGGAAATGTGCTTGAGGTCATATGGTGAAATGGGTTCGGGGCACCCGTTGAGTGGCACCCGAAACCGAGACGTTACAGTTCACAATTATGATGTTATGATTATACACATATGTTATGCATGAACATGATGCTAGATTTTTTCACAACGATGTGCGGTATTTGACCACTATGACATGATGTTTCATTTTTATGCATTGCCACATCCCATGCCTTTTATCACATGTTTTCTCTCACGATGTTGATGATGATCATATGTTTATGGTATGATGATGATGATTATGCTCACTCATGTTATATTGATTCATGTCCCGTGTTCATCCTCTTACTAGGCTTAAATAAATGTTTAAGTTTTATTATGTACAAGTTATATATAAGCCTAATTTTCCCAAGACACTAAACCTTTTGATCCTGGATTTGTATCTCTATTATGTTTTTTATCTTAAAAATTATGTAATGGTTATGTAATGAAAAGTATGGTTTCTATACGGATAACTGCCATATCACAACCCCCCCCCCCCCCACAACACAAGGAAACCCTTATGTCACATCTATTTTCTCCCTTCAAAGTAACTCTTTCTCATATGGCATAAGATTGGAACACACTACAAGGATTCATTCAGGATTTGACTTAATTCCATGTACACACAATCTGGTGATGTAATGAACAAGCTATAACATAGGCACCTTCCATGCAAATTACACAAAACACGTCCATAGCACAAGGTGACAGGCTAAGGTGCAGGACTCCCTTCAAGAAAATGGTATTGAGATCCATCTATCAAATTCCATAGTGGATTATGGTTCAATACATCCAATTTTGGTGCAATAGTATGCAAAACCCCTACTTTTCATAAGGGAGGTGACAACGAGAAAACTGGATGGCATCATTTTTTGTGAAAAAATGGGCAGTGCCCATGAAAACTTGTCCCACATTGGACTTCGTAAGGGGATACCTTATCTTAATAAACTTGGATTCTCCATACCAAACTTGAACAAGTCCCTTAATCCCTACCCAACTGACAGGAACCTACTTTCCCTCGCATCGGCACCACCCCGTGTCAACCTCTTACTCTCCTCTTCTCTCCTAACATTGACCCACCCCAGTGCACTTGTACACATATTCCTCCTAGCCTTCCATAGTTGATGATTGTATAGCATCCCTTGTGTTATCTATATTTATCTCTTATAATGGCTAGGATGGACTATTTTTTAGTATTCTTCTATGCCCTTCCCTTGTTAAAAATTCATCAAGACATGTTTCCTCTTATACTCATACTTATTCCATACTTTATTCTATTTTACTCCAAGATCCACCAAAATACACCTTTTCCCAAGTCAATGAATTTAATATTGAAAATTCATTACATGAAATCTTGGCATCAAATCCCCCACACTTAGATCTTGTTTGTCCTCAAATATGAAATCTTCACACAAATCACTAAGGAAATCCATGCGGCCAATATTTAAACCTCAAGGACAATATAATAAAATAATTATCAGGGGGGAGATAAATTTTCAAGCACCATATATGAATATCTTTTCCAATCATCATTTTTCAAAGAAACCAAGTCAACAATTTATTTTACTTTTCCTCCTTTGAAAATGATGGAACTTCTCTTAACTTCCATTCAAGTATCTCAATTCACTGTTATCTCCAAATTCAAAGTAAAGTCTCGCGGATCATAAGTGAATAGATACAATGAAGGATGCCCTCTTTTCTAAATATTTTTTTCTTTTCTCAACCTATGCCTTTTCAATAATTTTCAACAATGATTTTTTTCCTATATTTTTTTTTCTTTTCTTTTCAACAATGATTTTTTCCTTTCTAGAGGGAAAACAATAAATCATAATGAAATTAATTCATGATTATCTCCCCAAAACCTAATGAAACACCCCACCTATTCTCCTCATTACATATCATCCCCTTTCCTCCATGTACCCCCACACTGGAACCATTGAAAAACATGAAAAAATATCAAGAGTAGGGGTAGGAAGGATATAATTGGCTTCCAATATGGATCTTTTTAACAAGGCCATTTGTGGATTCTATGAGATTAAAAGAAAGATAAAAATGTCAAGGTAGGTCTCGAGGATGAAAGGCTCAACAAAAAAATCCTCAATCATATTAATGTGATCGTGTTCAATCATAACCTTTACAAGATTCAATACAAGTTCTAGTTGGTTTACAAGAGTCAAGTATCTCTCAAAAAATGAGTATTAGAAAAAATATGAAAAATTAACTTAAAACCATCTCATGAATGGGAAACATATGATAAAGTACAATCACTCATGGTAAACCTAATGATAACCAACTAATCAACATGAATTTTAGAAAATCAATGCATGAAAAATGTGAAAGAAAATTTCATCTAAATAAATCAACTAGTCCCCCCAAGACATGATTTATTAAATCAATACCCTCATGCTTATCTCTAATCATTCATTCCCTATTTTACTCATTTAATATTGTTACCAATGAAATCTAAAACATGGAATAATGGGATTCCTAGATAATCTTGCATCATAGATCAAAAATAAAACAAGTAATCTAAGTGTGGCATGCAAATTTCCCTTTGGAAAACCCAAAAAACGATTTTAAAAAATGTAGGGGTAACAATTCAAATCATTAAAACACTACTCCTCTTTCCTAATGAACCTATTCTTTTCCTATCTTCTTTTTTACCTCTGTCTTCATGGACCTATAAAAATATTTGCATACAAGTGAAAGCACAAGGTTTATGCTTTTAAGCTCAAAAATATTAATAGGATTGAAACTAGTTCCTAATAAGTCATTAAGCTAAGTCCTAAAGATTAATTCCTAAGAAAGCATTAAAAACTCAATTTTCCTCTCAAAAACGCTTTTGTTAATGTATTTTAGCGCAATGTTACTTATTTTATGTTAAGTTATAG
This sequence comes from Viscum album, assembly GCA_963277665.1. Taxonomy (NCBI): domain Eukaryota; kingdom Viridiplantae; phylum Streptophyta; class Magnoliopsida; order Santalales; family Viscaceae; genus Viscum; species Viscum album. The sequence goes on along the minus strand of OY728138.1, from coordinate 1,695,980,209 downwards.
AGGGTTGGAAGGATGTTACCCAATCTAGATCAAAAAATGGTTGAAGGTGTGATTCCTACACGTAGATGGGTCCTCCTCCTTTTCAAATATTGGATTCACTCTTGCCTAATGTGGCACCTTATCCATAGCCATAGGGCCAATCCATCAATGTCTGCTCAGCCTCAAAAAGTTAGATGTTAAGTCATGGACTATCCAAACCTGTTGACCCTCCTTGAAATTTCCTGGTTCAACAGTACCTCTACTATCCTAGATCCTTTACAATAGTTTTTTCTCCTTGTTTATCTCTTTTTCACCCCTTCATTACTTATTTACAATAGCTGTGTATGCCCTCTTTTCAATGGAAACAGAAAACTCAACTTCCATCTTGTTGTCATCACTTAAATCCTCTTCTTTTTCATCCAAATTTTTCATAGCCTGGTGAATGTTAAACTTTTCTTTCTCGCCACCAACCCTTAAAGGAAACTCCCTTATACATAAATTAAGGCTCTTACCATAACTAAGAATGGACTTACCAATATAATGGGGGTCTTCTCCTCATCCATGCCAAGCATGAGGAAGTCTATTCAAAAAATAAAACTCCTCCACTTTAACTAGAATATCCTCAATCATACCTCTTGAATATCTCACTATTGTATCCTCCATTTAAAGAGTAAATCTTTTGGGGTTCATCTTCTCCAATATCAAGATTTTGAAAGTTTATTATGTCATGATGTTCACACTTAATCCAAAATTACATTGATCTTTTCCAAATTCATAAGATCTAATATTAACTAGAATTGAAAATCTACCTAGATCTTGAGGCTTATTTGGTAGACTCCTCGACACTAGAGTTGAGCATTCTTCTATGAGTGGTATAGTTCCCATATCCTCAAGTTTCTTCTTGTTTGAAACTAAAATTTTATAAATTTAGTGTATGTGGGAATGTTCACTAAAGCTTCACCAAAGTGGATGTTAACATGAAGTTTTTTAAAAAAAATCTAGAAACTTACTACATTTTTCTTCAATTCCCTTGCTGCATCCTTCCCTTGTTAATATGAAGTCTCCTAAAAATTTCTAGAAACTTACCATTTTTTTCTTATATTCCTTTAATTCATCCTTCTCGAAAAAAGTAGTGGTGGTTTGTAGGGTGGTCCAACTTCTTATCTAACCACTTCTTCATCCTTTTTCTCTTTTTCCTTCTCCTTTTCCTTACTTTTTTCCACTATTTCATTTTCTTATCTCATTTTCTTCACTTGATATTTTTTGAATTTCTCCACACTATCCTCCAGATTTATGCCACTCCTCAAGCTAATAGATTTCAATTCTCCATGTGCATGAGACTCTATGCCACCCAACAATATCCTGTTTGGCTTGAGTTAGTTTGAAATTTGTCCCACTTTGAATTATAGATCCTACATGTAAGCCCTATGATCATTTGAATCATCCTTAAACTCATTGATGGTAGCCCCATTTGTAGCACCCCAAACATTTTATGGTATGTTTCTGTTAAATACATTCTATTCATCACTATGTTCCTTCGAAACAACACTAGGTTATTTAGGATTTAGTCAGAACCTAGCCATTAAATATAAATTTTCCACTTCTATGTTTTGAATTTCGAAAAATGGTCATCTAGAGTTGTGATCAGTAAGTCATTTGGAGTCTGATAGAACAAACTTAATTTTTGGTGAATAGAAACATACCCTTATGAATAGTAATATGAATAGTAATATGAATAGTAAATAGTATTATTATTTCATTTTCTTAAGGAAACAAGATAATGCGATCTTAATTAGTTTTTCACTGAGAAATAAAACTAATTGCACTTTAAGATTGTTGTTTTTTGAATTAACTATGACTTTATTTAAAAATTAAATTAATAATATTTAGAAAAATAATTTTAAAAAATGGAGTTCATTTTTGAATTCTACACATCAAAAAATGGTAGGGGTGAATTTTTGGGATTTTTCTGAAATTCAAGAATTTTTTATGAATAGTAAAATACGATAAATGTTAAATGCATGATTTACTGCATCATAGGTGATGCAAGGATAATGTAAGCCCACTTGGTTCGAACTCAAATTCCATTATTACTATTAGGGGTCACATGAAACAATACTATTGGTTGTCTTGAGGGAAATAATAAAATAATGAATTAAATATTCAAAAATTACCTCTCTCTTCCACTATAAAAACCCCCCACCACTACCTCTTCTCTTAACTCCTCTAAGCCTTGAAGCTCCTCAAAGTTCTGCCCACTTACCCTTCCCTAATCTCTCCCCACGTCTAAGAAGCTTATGGTCTTCCCAAAAGACCAAAACCCCTTCCCTTAAAGAGTTTCTCAAGGAGGTTATTTCAAGAGGTAAAGCACCCTTCTTTTTCATTTGGTTTCATTTCAATTTATCTTCTTTTGCTACCCTCTCATCACCTCCTCTGTCCAAATGATCATGATAACTCCAGTAACATCTATATACTGGATTTATATCTTGTGAATGGAAGAACCACCATAAATATTCTTACTCCCTCCCTTTTATTTTATAAACGAAATCGACGTCCATGAGATTCTGATTTATAACCTTAGTGGACAGCGAAGTTTTGTTCTTCAAATTCTTCTTAATTACTGGTCATGAAACCATATTCATGGTTGAACCAGACTATAATATATATGTTATAACCTAATTAATATTCAGGAACCAGAATATGTACATATAATTAAGTTATATGACAAAACTAGTTCATAAAATTCCAAATACCGCCAAATAATCGAAGTGGTGGTTATCTAATGATTCATCCTCATTCCATGTAACCAAATGATATAAATGACCATTATCAATTCTCTATGTTCATTAATAATATATAATTCCAATCCTGGAGATTTATAACCATTCCACATAAACTTCATTACTTAAAAACAAATGAACTGAATATAAAAATAAAGGAAACGAACACTCCAGAACGACGAAATTCAATACAATAACTTATCAATAAAGACATAAATGAACTAACCAGAATTATGGTAAACTAAATACATGTCTAATAGGTTCTAAAATAATTTATTAACAAGTACAATTTCATATTCCAGGAGCTTAAGTACAAGAGCGGAACACGTTTGGAGTTAAGGTAAGGGGTTTCTCATCTCACTTTCATTTCTGTGAGATTTTCATTGTTCGCCACTTATTTCTTGTATGTGGTATATGTGTACTTCCATTTGATATATAGTAACATGATTCTATTTATATTCATGTTATTCAATTATTCACTTGATGTTCATTAAGTTCTGGTCATATGATTCGACTGATTACATTGTGGTAAGGGACTTTGTATCAACTACCTTTTCGTTGTGACTAACTTTGTATTGTGCACCTAATAATCCTTATGTGGTGTACCTACTGCCCATTTGAGATCACTTTTCATTTGAAATTATATTTATATTAAATATCCATAATCTCATGTCATGGATATGTTTGTTGTCTAAACCGTATATCATCTTACATACGGTGTTTATTTGGAAAGTTATTTTAATTATGGAAATATTGATGAATCTGTACACTCTACTCTATACAGATATTGAAAAGGCATATTTCTCTTGTATTGAATTAATGTATAAAAAATGCTTTGGACATGTAGTGGCGGGTGGGGCCCGCTATAACTCCTCGATGCATCGGTAGCTCTAATGAGACAAAACAGCTGGCGACAAACCCTTCGAGTTTGTTTCCAAAAATCGGACAGGTTTCTACCCACAGAACTAAACTGTTTTTACGGTATTATGGTTTCATGTGTCAGATACATGACGTCCAATTAATAAGCATTCTCTTTATTCATTATCAGTTATTATTATTATCCATGAGATTTTCACTATGACAAAATCTATGGATGTAGTTTCATTTTCAGTTTATTAATGGCATTGGTTATTCATTCATTCACTATGTCATATTGATTATGTCAGATTATTTGTGATTCACTTATTATTGTACTCATGCTTCCGCTATTTGTAACTCTTACTGAGCGTTTGAGCTCACCCCTTTCATTGTCTACCTTCAACAGGTGATGAAGAGAAGGTCTTCTTTTGAGTTCCTGTGGATGCAGATTTTAGTTTTTGTTATGTATTGTATTTTGTAAACTTTTCCAATGTAATTTGAGTAACTTCTATGTATTTAGTTTTCTTCAAGACTACTAAACTGATCGTTCCTTCGGAATTTTCATTCCTTCTAACCATGTCAATATCACAAGTAATGCACCTGCTCCAGCCTAGAGGGGTCGGGGTGTTACACCGTTGGTTGTCATGAATGTCAAAAAGGTCTCCTCTGATGATGTGATTTATATTTGGAGAGAAGTCCCTTGTTGTTGGAACCCTGATTCTCTTTTTTGGTACCCTTGACTCAGTTGTTTCCCCCCACCATTGAAAGTTATTTTGGAAGTTATAATCAACATAATTTGCATCTTCCATATACATACCTTGGGGTTATTGCATGGCCATCATTGCACAATATTCTTTGTCAAGGCCACTATTTGTGCTTTCATCCATCCTTTGTTTTCCACCATGTGTACTCATCACTTTTGTCCTCATATCTCTCCCCCAAAAGCACTCCCATTCATTATAGATTGATTCTTCATCGAACTGATTGAAGTTAAATATGTTAATCGAAAGTTCATTAATTTAAAGGGAGGAAAGAATCTTGTTAGGAATTTTCTAGCTAATTCATCCCATGTTGCCATAAACTGGTGTTCTAGAATTTGGATCCATTGAGTGATGGGCCATGACTAGTGTTTAGAAATGGACTAAGCGAGCCCATGAGGGGTGTCTCAATTATGACCCAACTTAGTGGACCATGAATACGCCTTGGTCAAAGGGAAAAGTTGAATTAGGCTAACATAGCGGCACCCATGAATGAAATGGGAATATGGAAATACGTTTGTACTTGAGAGGCTAGCCTAGGATTAAAGTGTGTGCCGGTGTTAAGCAAGTTGCCAACCCTTGTACCCTCATGATATATGTGTGCTTATTGACCTATTATATTGCTTACATGTTCAATTAAAGGAATGATTTATATTATGTGAATGCTTATGCTTGGTATGCTAAATGGTTATGGATTGTACGGATTGGGTACTCATGGTTGGGTGAGCATGCCAACTACATGCAAACTAAAGGTGATGCGATGAGAGTAGGTGAGCATACCAACTACATGCAAGCTGGATGTGAGCAATGAGATATGCGCAACTGGTGGCGAGCATGCCAACCTTAGTGAAGATGAATTATGCTTCAGGTTGGACGTCATTCCAATCACGGGCATATTGTGACATGGGTTGGACAGTCATGCCAACCATGGATGTGCGTGTGGTTATGGGGGACTATCCTACGACCTGGACCTCATGCCAACCGTGGGCAGATTGTGTTATGAGTTGAGCGATCATGCCAACGATTGGAGACTACCCTACTGAGTTGTGCACTCATTTCCATGTGTGGGATTTGTATACGATATTAAATGTGATGTAGCTGAAATCATAAACTGCATTTGACCCACAAAATCATTAAAAACGACTTGACAGGGAAGGCGCCATTCAATCACCCTCTTACTCTTCCTCAGCAATACTGACCGGCGAACCCTCCGCACAAACTTCATCCGCATACGCCTGGGAGCTCACCACCTGACCCCTCAAATCCTTGTGCTTCAGATTGCCTGCCAACACGAATTCCAAAACCATAAGTCAAACCGACTGCACAGGCAGCTATTCAAAGCTGAATTGCATACCCATCCAAAAGGTGCGTCCGCTTGCAGTCGTATGGACCAGAGCCTTTACGCGGAATAAAAAGCGTTCCATGGAACGTTTCGTCACAGGAACTTTCCGGGTGATCACTGTTTGTCTCAGCCCCTGGGCCCAAAGAAGACTAGAGTTCAGTACTCGCTAAACCCATACTAACTACCATTCACATCTAACCTTTGCCTCAGAGCACAACCACTGTACTGTTCTGGTGGCCTTCTGGAGCTCTTTCACCTGATCACATTCGCCAAATTCAGTTTGACAGCCGACGGCAAGGAAAAATAAAACAAATTATTTTGCATCGTTTACCAGCTGGATTATAAGCTCATTGTTCCTTTCAAAGTTGTACTGCAGGTAATCAAAGACTGAAAAATGCGGCCGCCTTCAGTACCCAAAGCAATCAAACCACCAGCACATGAATGAGAAAAATACCTTTCAGGAAGGAATCCATGAACTTTCCACAGTACTTCACAGCCATGGCACGCACAGTTACCTAAAACCACTTGCAGATTATATTACTATAATATTATGAATGTTGCATGCAATAATTTCCAATAAATCACCAACCCTGTGATGAGTCCGGCACATGTTGACTAATGATACAACCACATTCACCGATTTTTGCAGTTTATTCACAACTCCCTCTACATTTTCACCCTCTCTGGGATCACTGAGGCTGACTTCCTTAACCTTTTCAGACATGGAACGAGAAAATATGCATCAAACTTCGTCTATGGAAAATGCAGGAATGGAATAGGCAGCTTACCAGCTTGTTCAGTGTCACGAGGTTTTCTTCATGCTGCCCAAAAAATAGTCAATGAACATTTCGACTGGGAAAAACCTAACAAGGAGGTTGTATTATGACAGACATACCAATGATCGATACCATACAACAAATGTTGCTGAAGAGAGGCTCAGAAATCCATGATTTTCTTCATTTGCAGTAATTTTGGGTGATGACATCTGAACCATAACAGAACACAGGTGTCTGCATATTATTTGCCACCATAATAGAACAAAGTTCATGTATTTTATCCCGATGGGACAGAACATGAAAAAAAAATGTTTCTCAAACCTGAGGTAGTACAGAACAGGCAAGCTTATCCAGCAAATCAGGGGTTGACTCGTTATATTTCAAGTAGACACGCAGTATTCCCTGTACCACTTCACCCTGCAAAATCAGGAAGAGACTACAAATACATAATACAAGCAGCAACAGATGGTTGAATTAAAATTTGAACACTGAAAGTCAAACCAGTAAATATGCTGTTGTAAAAGCATGAGGGAGAAATGAAGTAACATAAATCTCACTTTGTTCTTTGATCCATTGTCAACACTATCAGTGCAATCAAGCAGCAATAGTTTATGAGCAGAAGTGCCAAGTCTGCTATGCATGATGGGAAGGATTTCCTGAAGAAATTTCGACTGTGTATTTTTTCCAATTTCTTCCAGTGATTTGTCGAAGAACTTCCTGGCAGAGCTTACGAGTGATTCCAGCACGGAGAGGATTTCTGCAGCCAGCCCAAATGAGAAAGAGCTCACTGCAAAGAGCGTTTACAATAAATCATTAACAAAACATCCATGGGCCTTATTAGGTAACGATAGAAATGAGATCAATGACGCACCTAAATCCAGGATTTCTTCCAAGAAAGAATATGCACTACAGTATAAGTATAAATAACCCCCAGTCTCAGATGCAGGGACCAGTTGCATGCCGGAAAAATGATTAGCCGTTCTCTTCAGGGGCTGGAAAGCTTTGAGGAGATCAGAAAGGATTGCTTTGTTCATCAAAACACCATGAATATTTAGCATCTGTGATCAAGAGAAAAAATAAACCAGTTTTAATTTTTTAATTTCTCCTAAGTAATTTCAGAACTAAGCCCTTCTCCCTTTAGAATAAAAAGACTTCCTTTTTCTTTCACCTTACTGAAACAGCAGAGTATCTCTTTAGAGATCAAAATGGAAACTAAAGATCTTGAAAGCACTACTTCTGAAACATCTGGGTTGCCCGCAGCAGCGGACTGAACTTTCCAATGATCCTTACAAGTTTCAGCACCTGAAAATTCAGTGCAGAATTACTCAGACAACATATGAAATGCTTTACTATTGACTAATCATGATGCTATTGTCACACCTTCCTCGAAAACAAGTAGTGCGGCATTAAGGTGCTTTCTAAGGCTTGGAAAGATTGGTACAAGCTTGCTAAAGATTTCATTGTCTGTCATCTTCCTCGGACCTGGAGGAGCACTCAAAGATCCAGTTGCACATCGTTTGGATGCAGAATCAAAGGTCTCCAGCTTTTTGTGAAGGTCACGCAGAAGGTACAGATGCAGAGGTAACTGCATGAAAAAATATCCAGTCTCACTTGCATGACGCTTATAAGACAAACACTAATGAACATGAAACAGAACAGAACCTCAAACAGTACCTCAGCAGCAGGATCTGAACAACAGGTGTCAACCTCCTGAAAATTAGCAGACAAAATGAATTTCATAATCAGTTGTACTAATATATCAGAAATTATAAGGTAAAAAATGGGTTAAGAATGTGATCCAAGAGAGAGAGTATTAATAAGGTAGCTCGATGGAGAGATTAAAGGAGCGGAGAACCTAATCACCATAAATGTGTAAAAAATAAGAATCAAAGAGGAATTTCAGTAAATGATGAACAATACAATCCTCATACTTTGGGAATGAAGGTGTTGGAGTCTGCATCGCACATCGGACTTGAGATCCGGTATGGTCTTAATTATTCATTATAAAATAACCCCAAGGGCTCCTTTAGAGGGTACACCTTGGGGGTTCGGATCTACCTCATTTTATCATTCAACAAAAGGGAATATCCAAGACTGTACAAGCTGTCAAAACAGTAAGATCATGAATCGCACTAAAAAAGGAAAAACTAAAACAAAGAAACATAGATACAAGGCATGAAAGACATTAGCAATTCAAAGCATCAGGTTCGCCTTCAAAGATCCACCTGAGATTGTTTTTCTAAGATTATTGAGATCTTACTTTATTATAGAGTATCACAATTCTGTGAACGGCAAAGGCATTCCAATCTTCAATGGGAAAAAATTTTATATATGGAAGAAATGCACATTTCACTATCTTCCATCTCTTGGAATGGATGTCTTGGATATTGTTGATACATAATTTACTCCACCGAAAGGGATCTACAACTCCTTCGCAAACAGATCGAAAAAATATTGAAGTCGACAGCCAAGCATGAAATGTTATCTGGCACACTTGCAGTGGGGTGCTGCAAAAAGCTTTTTATTCCTGGATTAAGAATGCAGTATTAGTTGCAACCTAGGGTTGTCTCCAGAGATGGGTGCGCAAAAATTAGTTGTCAAGGTTAGAAAAGGGGGTGTTTTGGTTCAGTTGGTTTTGAAAACAAGAAAAAACATAAGAAACAAAGGGATGAAAAATGTTTGGAAATAAAATTGATGAGAAGTAATTGGGTCAAGGTTGGTTATCAAATTATAATGTTATCCTAGTCTTCAAAGGTTGGCGCTTCTTATTAAATTATGAATGAGAGGTTCCACAGTAGCTTCACCTCTCACCCTTGGTTGAATGGTTTGGGTGAAGCTTAACTAAACAAAAATCATTGTTTGGTCTGTTCCTCTTCCTATGTGTGTAATTGATATAGTAAATCACTCCTAAATTACTTAGAAAATTCTCAATCGGATCTTGTGCTTCTCAAGCAATCCAAGAGTAACCATTGCCCCTTTCACACGTGCCACCAATCACCAACCACTTCACCACTCATCCTAGCTTATTCCAATGTATAAAGGCTAAACTGAGAGGAGGGAGATGATGGATCATCGACCAAGGCAGTATACAATAAACAGAAATAAATCAAACACAATCGCATTTGAAATTATAAACTACTAAGGTACATTGACATTATTTAACATAAGAACTTTTTATTCATTCAAAACTCATGTTGCGGAAACGCCGAGAGTCAGAACGACAGAGGTTTGCATATGAAGAAAAGACAGTAACAAAAGAATCAGAATAAGAAGATGAACACAGACACAACAATTTATGTGATTCGGAAAAACTTTTTATGTCCACGGAGAGGCAAAATCGCTTCACTATAATTCGGGAGCACAATTACAAGGAGATAAGAGTTTCACACACACACAAAACCCTAACTCGAATGAGCTAATAAAGACGAAGAACCGTGTCACCAACCGCGCAATAAGTTCACTGCGCTACAGTGAATGATGGTTGAAAATCTGCACTACTACAGTCTTGCGGTCACCTAAGCCCAATGTGCAACAGTGGATGGCGACAAGAAGTCCGCAGAGCTACAGTATTGTTGTCTCCAAAGTCCACACTGCTACAATACTCTGTCGGTGTCGCCCGATCAGCTCTGCTATAAACGATCAGAGTAGCTACCAACTCCAAACATTTAAACCGGGAACCGAAGACCCCCAGAGCAGGGGCGCATTGCCCCCTGCAACCTCCAACGAGCGCACCGCGAAGCTCGACCCGAAAGAGTTGTGGTTTAGTGTACAATATGGACCTCTAGCATTCGGTCTACAATCATCCAAACGGATTGGGCTACACCAATCCAACAACTCAAGCATTAAAATCGGATTTTATTCTCTTCCCCAATCACCAACAAAATTGACCCCTTTATGCGAGGCGACAGTGGCGAAAGGAGAAGGCGTTACAGTATAAGAAAAAACAGAAAACGAAAACAACATCAACAATAGTGCAAGTCGATCTCTCTCTCCAACATCAATCTCTTTCCCTCTTAAAAATTCTCATTTTCTTTTATCTTTGACCGATCAAATCCTCCAAGATCTTTGCTCTTAAATTTTGAATTGTTTCCTTCACAGCCACGACCCGGTCCTGAAAATCTACAGCTTCCCTTTGTTTTTGAATGGATTGTCATGTATCACGATTGATATTCTTCATTATAATCCATGTGGCTAGCTATTAGTGGTATGCATGATGTTGATGTGGCACGCCAGAGTTTCAGTGTGAAGTACAAATGATACGTGCACCCGCAGAAGTCTTACGAGATCCATGAAAATCGTACACGCAGAATATAATATGTGATTTCTTATTTTTCGCGGCCTGATATCATACGTGTTGTAGAAAGTCATGCAAGCTCCTTTGAGAATTCTTCCCGATAAATTTGATATCAAAATTTCTACAGTGGAAGTGGCATTCAAAGTCTTCAAAGGTTTGAAGATGAATGAGAAGTATATCCCTCAGGACGAGTCAAAAGAAAAAATGAAAGGAAGCTATAAAGATATTGTATCTTTTTTCTCAAAAAAAACTAAGGGGAAAAGGCAAATATAAGGGCAAGTTTCCATTCAAATGTTTCAATTGCGAAAAAGTTGGACATTTTTTAGCAAATTGTCTAAAGAACAAAGACGAGGAACAAGAGAAAAGGAATCATTAGAGTAGTTTACAAGGAAGACAAGCATGAGTTACTCACAAAAAATAGAAAGATAAAATTTCATCAAGCGTGAAAATAAGAAACTTTCCATTGCAGGAAATTGAAGCTTTTGGTTGTGAGGACGGCATCCCGAGCCCGCACGTTTGGAGTATAACCTTCAATGCGGTTGTCACCACGTGCCCCCTATTATTCCCCCATTAATTACCTTAATGTGGTTTCACTAATCCGTGTGGCTCCTACATGTTTTGCATAGTTTTTTCTTGTATATAAAGCAATGAAAATCCATTAGAAAAGATGTAAAGTTTTTGCACCAAAGATCAATCTTTTGTTCATGCTCTATCCTTTGTCCTTCCAGGCATTTGTGTGAGTCTGTGTGTGTTGTCCGAACGACATTGCTAACATCAGATATCATAGCGAGGCTCGCTTGATCCACAATGTCGTGTGTCGAGCCCTCATTGCCCCAACACTCCCAGACATCATCGTTATGTCCCCCCCATATTTCCCTCATTATTTCTCCGATGTGGATTGACACTACGTGCCCCACCATATTCCCCCGTTAATCCCCTTAATGTGATCTGACTGAGCCGTGTGGCTCCCAGGTGTTTTGTATAGTTTTTTCTTGTATATAAAGCAATGAAACATCGCTAGTGTACAATTTTTGCATCAAAGATCGCTTTTGTGTTCTTGTTCTATCTTTTGTCTTTCTAGGCATTAGTGTGAGTTATGAGTGTTGTCTGAACGACATTGCTAACATCGGGTATTAAAGTGAGGTTGGTTTGATCCATGATGCCACACACCAAGCTCTCGTCCCCAGAGATTATCGCCACACCCTGGAGCCCACATTGACAGTAGTGGCAGCACTTTGGTGGTGCATTGCGTGGTGAAGGAGGTTGGGGGTTTGGCGGCATATTCAACCCTCATGAAGACAACTACAGCGACCGGGTCTTAATGATGAAGGTTATACTCCAAACGTGCGGGTTTTGGGACACTGTCGACACCAACAGTGCTGAACTCCGAGAAGACATGATGGTATTAGAGGGCATCCTATATGTTGTCCTGCCAGGGATGATCTTTATACTCATTATCAAAGCAAGCACCAAGGAAGTGTGGGACGATGTTAAGAGCATACACATCGGCATTGATCGAGTACGCAAGGTCAATGCACATAAGCCCCACAAGGAGTACAAAGGCATTGCGTTCAGCAATAGCGAATTGGGGAACGACTTTGTGACGGCGCATCGGATTGGTCAATCAACTCACAATCCTCGATGATCTGAAGCCATGCGTTTGACACTGCGTGCCCCCCCAATGCAGTTTGACCCCATGTGCCCCCCCCCCCGCTATTATTCCCCCATTAATTCCCTTAATGCGGTTTGACTGAGATACGTGGCTACGATGCATTTTGTAGAGATTTTTTTGTATACAAAGCAATGAAACACCACCAAAAAAGTTGTACAGTTTTTACAGCAAAGATCGTTCTTGTGTTCTTGTTCTATCCTTTGTCCTTCCAGGCGTTCACGTGAGTTCCTATGTGTTGTCCGGCTGACAGCGCTAACATGTATGAAGAAGATTAGAAAAATTGAGAGAAAACAACTCTCTTAAAAAACTACAAGACTTAGAAGAAGAAAAATTGAAAGTAGCAAAAAAAAAACAGGAACTCCTTAGGAAAAGGTCTTGGTGTCATATTGGCGGAACAAACAAGATAATTGATGATGTTGTTGCAAGGTTGTTAACCAAAGAAGAAGATGTGAGGAAGCTTGAATCTAAGATGCTTTAGACAGAAAGCTACTTGAAAAAACCTCAGTTTGACTGAGAAATCTGTTGAAGAATTTGGTGGATGTTTAACATCTGGTGAAGAGCAAATTATGACATCAAAGAAGCTCGATGATTGGTTAAGTCGGCAAAGGACGCCTTTTCAGGGTATACAAGGACTTGGATATGTTGGAGGGAAAGTTTCCAAGTCAGAAATAGAAGATGAGTTTTTACCACAGAAGGATGAAAAACAGACGGAAGGTTTTTCAAATTTTTCAGGAGAAAGATCAAAAAAAACTATAATCTAGAGATAGAAAATTTTAAATAAAAATACTACATCCAGGAGGAAGGATAGAAGCACTCTATAAAAATTTGATTCATCAAAAGGAGTGCAACGGGTACCTCAGAAAATTCAAAATCAAAATCAAAAGTACTTTGAGCAACTTGTTAGTCCGAGAAGAAATTATGGAATTCAAAGTCGTTGCATAACAGAGGTGTTGAATCGGGGACAACAAAAGGTTGAGTTTCTTGATAAGATTTGAGGGAGATGTGATCAGCAAGGTCATACATCAAATGAGTGTCTTACTAATCTTCCAACTCAACACAAGCAATCAGTGAGCATGAAGAATTTTCAAAAAAGAAATGGAAGAGAGCATGTCATGATGTTTGAAATGGCTTACAAAGTTTCTAAGCAAGAGAAGTTACGGATTCTTGAAAGTTGTTCTGTCACACATGACGAGTGATCATAAGATTCTCACATATGTTGAGAAATATGGAGGAGCCGTCACATTTGGCAATGATAGCTCATTGAAGATCAAAGGTATTGGGACAACAAATATTGATAAAAAAGAAACTTAAGTCCAACAACGTACTTTATGTTTTGATGGTTTGAGACATAATCATCCGAGTGTATCACAGTTGTGTTATAAAACAAATGAAGCTATCTTCCAGAAAAATGAGATTGAGAGATGAAACAATTATGACTAAAGGAAAAAGAACCAACAATATATTTTCCAAGTTGGGGATGATGCTGCCTTGGCATAAATGAGGAGGATTCTCTTTGACATCGAAAGCTTGGTTATCTTCGTCAAAAGAATATTAGAAAGTTAATTTAGGAAGATGTTGCTCGTGACATCTCTAATAAGAAAAGGGATAGAAATGATTATTTTAAGACTAGTCACAAAAGGAAGATGGTGAGCTGAAGACACAAGCAGATTGAAATACAAACTAGAAGGTCACTTGAGCTTATTCATTTTGATGTTTGTGGGCCACTGAGCAAGAAATCTCATGGAGACAAGTACTTTATTTCATTCATTGATGATTTTACTCGCATGACATGTATTATGATTATGTCGAGTAAATCACAAGTTTTTGAAAGATTCAAAAGTTTTAAGGAGGGCTGCTGAGAAGGAAACGGGGTATTTAATCGAGAGGTTTCGATCTGACAATGGTACAGAATATAACAATGGACAGTTTAAAGAATTTCTTGAGAAATATGACATACGGAATGACATTTGCATGAGACAGGCTTTGGATTTCTACTCAACATATGAGTTGTGTGAGACAGTATTTGACTTCTACTCAACACACAGACTTGTGACACAGAATTTTGCAAGTTACTCGACGAAGACTGGCTTGAAACACATTTTGATATGCGTTGAACAGAATTGGACTTGTGTGAGACAGAATAGTGAGGGTGAGGAGTTGCATGACATAGAACATCAAAAATTACTAACACAGCCATTTGCATGGGACAGAGTTTTGGTAGGGAAGAGTTATGTGACACAGAACAACGAAAGCTGATTCATATTGTTCAACGTAACAAGACGCGGGAGTCACAACATAAAAAGCTGTTCAATACAGCAGCCCAGTGAGATTTTTACCCCACGCAGCATGATTTTTCATTTGTTTTTCATAATTTTTCTTCGAGTAATGTTGTTGAAACGTCATGAATTGTGGGAGTGATTATTTTCGGTCAATAAACTTTGTTAAACCCAGTTTTATTATAATGGGTATTTCCTAGTCCCACATCGGAATATCCCTCCATGTAATCCTTTTTACTCATCTATAAAAAAATGTCTCCACCTCACATTAGGTAAGGGGAATTCGCCATCTACATGTAAACCCAGTTTTATTATAATGGGTATTTCCGAGTCCCATATCGGAATATCCCTCCATATAATTTTTTTTACTTATCTATAAATGAATGTCTCCAGTTCACATTGAGGTAAAGAGAATTTGCCATCTACAAACTTCTTTAAACTGCTTGAGATCATGACTGATGAAACGGAGAATTATTTCCAGCTACTTACGAGCAGCCGCAATTTTATTGTGAGAAAATAATTACTGAAGGAAAATAATAGTTGAAGAAGGTACGTAAAGAAGTTATGAGCAGTTATTTTTTGTTGGCTGAATTGATAGGAAAAATAATACGTGAGTATTATTGCTACAACTAAATAACTATATTTGTAGTGATCTAAAAAAGTGCGGTAGCATGAAAAAAAGAGTTACAGAACTCTAGAGAATATTGCTAGAAAGAATTTTATGGAGATCATTACTCTTTGAAGGTTCAAGAATGTTTATCAATACAAGAAAGAAGATGTTTTCTGTTACGGAAAATATTTTTGGTAAATCGATCTTCTTCACTGCTGAATATCATTTCAATTGTATCCGTGAGGATGGCACAAGGACATGCGGAATATGCTTTGTATTAAATGTTTGAGGATATTCCCTTGCCACTTAGTTGATTTTGATAAAATGATAATAAAACGGTGTGTAGTGGGATGTCACTCATTACATACCAAGAGCTAGTCAGCTCACAATGAATGGTGAACCTGGTAAAAATATCAGTGTTCCTTGCGGTTTTACATTTGTTCTTCGGCAGTTATTATCGAGTGGATGCAGCAACGTGCATGGATCATCATGTTCTAACCAGCACCAAAAGCAATGCTTAAAAGTGTGAATAGTTTTTAAACAATGATTCAGCCCCCCTCTTAGTGTTCCATTTCAATCTCCAGGCTCTTCACATACGCTGTTTGTTGATAGCATAATTCAAATTGATGAATCTTGAAAGTTAATGAAGTGCATAAAGGATAAATTTTTCTCATGGTCCTCGATAGCTCGAAAGTAAAATTCCAACGAAATTGAACAGAGAGAGAGCATCAGCTATTTAAGGTAATTTTATAGCGAATAACTCAAGCCCTTCATTCTTTGCACTATTTGTAGTAAACTTGAAATTATCATATGAGAAATTCGAAGATAAACACATAAAAAATACACAAATTTTGGAGATGGAAAGTCATCACGTTGATGACAGGACAAATAAATATTTAATCTAAGATAACCAATGAAAAAGTGTGTGTATGAACAATTGATATGGAATTAATATATATTACTTTTGAAACATTGGTAAAAAAAGCATTAGTATGCAAACAGCAGTAAAAACAATCTTGAAACACAACCTTGCCATCTCTGCAGAAAAAGTATCTCAACTCAATGATCGCCACAGACCAAATGGAAGGACATGATTGTAGCAGGTTCTTAGGTGTGTTAAATTATGAGAAAAATGAAAATTGCTACAAAAGTTCTCCAAAGTCAATATGCATACCTTTGAAAATGTTAAAATGATTAAGCAGTCTAGTGAAAGAGGCCTGAATTTGAATCTCTGTACATCCAGAAACTTTTTAACTGCAGAAACTTCCACAGAAGCTGCCAAACTTTGGTCGCAGGTATGAGGAACAGCTGATTCAGGCGTTTTATAATTAGAAGACGGACCAGAACAATTATCTCTATTTGGTGCATCTTGGCTTGCTACTGAACCAGCTTTCCTGAACACATCTATAATTGTAGGCTGCCTAAATTTTCCAGTCACATCAGAATTAGAGGATCTTGAGATGTTAGCATGTTTTTGTTTTTTCTTCAGAGATTTGTTTTCACGGGTTTCCTTGCGTTCATTCTTCTTTCTCCCAGAACCAATGCAGTGTGGTTGGTTTAAAATGGAAGATCCAGAGAGTCCAGCCTGAAGATGGACCTCAGGCAAAGATAAGAGATATCCACCAAGGAAATTGTTCAATAAGCTCTCCAAAAACCTGCAGTCGCATTTTGAGGTAATTAAATTGATATTGATACTAAAGATTAAAAAAATCTTGCAGAAATATTGAGAATCAACATCTGGAGTTTGTTGTATATGAATATAAGAGCTCAATAAATAATCAGCCTCCTGTCTCCCAACTTAAACCAGAATTTTTCAACCTTGTTATGCATGTTGCATCATTCAAGCCCTTGCCCATCCTTTCTGTGTTTGTGTGTGAGTTTTTGAAAAATAAAAGTTTAACAATTCAAAGCAAACAGGCATCCTGTTTTTCTTTCTTTTTTTGACAGTATGACAATCTTTTTAAAAATCAATTAATTTGGAGATACAAATATGATATGACATGAAAACCCAATTGTGGATGATCGGATCAAACATAGCCTATTTTTTTCTTATGCACATACAGAACCCCAACTTATGATAGCATGTTAAAAATGATATAATAATGAATTGAAATACCATCTTAAGCTACTCTCATTGACACTGATATTAGGTTGAAAAATAAAAAATAATCTTTTTTTAATTAAAATTTTAACTCCAAAAATACGATTGATTGTATGCACAACGGGGAAAAAACAACTATACTTGGCATCAATGATTCGATGCTCTTGCAACAAAATCCCCACCCACCCCGCTCAAAAAATATGTGTATACACTAGCAAACTAAAAAAAACAAATACATTGAGTGTGCTTTTCAATATATTTGACCTGAAAAAAAAATATCTCCAAAACATACATGAGCAAAATAAAAGATCAACCATCTAATGAATTTTGTATGCTTTACAATATATTTAAGTCAAGGAAAACATACACAAGATTCCTCAGGCGCTTTAGCAACTTGATCATTAGTTCATCCTTCGAAAATTGGCTAGTATGTTGACTTGTTACTTGCGTGCAAAAAGCATTGAGCTAGAAGTGCCACCAAAACCATAAAATGGACACAAATAAGTATAAATAAATGTTTAAAAAACAATAACACGCCGGTCCATGCCCAAATGTATGCATGCATGTTTTTATAAAAAAACTAACATTCCTTGGATTAAAAGGAAAAAAAATGAATTATTACCAATTCTCGTGTCCAATTGATGGCATAATAAACAGAGAAACATGCAGTTTGTTTCTGCTTTGTTGCCAACATACCCCAGCCAGAGTCAGAATAGTACTGCAATGCGCAAACAAATTACATGTAAGCACAAAAGTCAAATTTCATGGTTTTGAGGGACCATATAAATTAAGAAAAACTTTCATTTTTTATAAATGTCAAGGATTAAGAAAATTTTCCATTGATCAACAAGTGATATTCATCATGGCATCAAGCATGTTAGAGTATTTAAGTAATTAGGAAATAAGCTTGTACTATTCGCTTGAATTTGAAATATTGTATCTATCTTAATTTGTATCTTATATCTATTGCTCTAAATAAAGTGTTTCATCCTCATTCATGATAAACGGTTATGGGGTTGCTCTTTCTACATGGTATCAGAGCCAAGAAAACCCTAGGATTTATCTCTCTTTACTCTATCTCCTTTAGCTTTCAAATCGCGCCGGAGCGGCCGCGATCGCACTGGTGCGGCGTGGTGCATTGTCGCTCCTGGCGGCTGAGTCACATCGCAATACGCGATCACAACATCACAGATCACGCGTGATCGCAACAATCTCGACCACGGATCGTTTTGGCATGCAAAAAATGAGTTGTTTATCTAACCCCTCAAAAACACCCCCCGCCCTCCTCGGCCCTGTCTTTCTCCATCACTGCAACTGACGAACCCTCCCACCCCCACCCTGCTTGGCCTCCTCTTTCCCCGTCATTGTAGCCGACGACCCCCCACCCCTTTGCCCGCTCTTTCCCTTCGCGCAGCTCTCCCTTGTTGTTGTCGACGAACCAAGTTTGGTCTCCCTTGCAACAACTGGCAAATCAGGCATGGCTCTCCCTCACTCCAGCCTAAGTATTTTCTTCCGTTGATCCAAATGGTCGTCTTTTCCATGTATTTGTGTCAAACAATCCTCAATAATTTCTGAAATTTTCTCAATCATCCATTGCACCAACTGGCAATAATAGTGCAGTCCTTTCCACCATTGGTGAAGCCTCAAGGACAAAATTTAAACATTTTTTGGTAGTAGAATTCTTTCAGAGACCTCAGCAATAAAAGTCACATGTGATTTTTGCTTGATAGAAACCAATGATTGTTTTACTCAAGCCAAAAAACATCAAATGGGATTGTCGGGAAATGTACACAAGTGTAGGAAGAAAGAAAAAAGCTTGATATATTTCTTGATAAATTGTCCAACCAATTCTATGTTTATAAGAAGTGCTATGCATCAAGTTACATGAAAACATAAGTGGTTTTAAGTTATAAGATGATTTTGTAGAAGAGATTAAAGAATCAAAAGTTGTGCAAGGAAATCTATTTCCATTTTAAATCGGAGTGCGAGGAACATTTTCCGAAACTCCTTCCACCTTATCGCTTCGATCTCTTCCTCATCTTTCGTATTCTTGGTCAATGTTCACAACTGGTCAATTTCTAATTTCATACGATAAACAGTCAGTATAACCTTCTCTTGCTCAAAATATTGAAGGATATAGAAGATCTTTTTAATGGAGTTGATCAATTGTTCCGCGGTTAAGAGATCGGATGATCCATTGAAAGTCGAAGACCTTTGTCGCATAAAGATGTCAATTGCAACTTGCTATTTCTTAGGGGGATTTGGGCGTTCCTCCAAATTCAAGTTTCTATTCAAAACCTAAATCAACTGAGAAAGTATTGTCACAAAGTTCAAGATTCTCGTTCCCCTCGTGTTGGGCATTTCATTGGGGCAATCGTCACATTGCACCTCACATTGATTGTTTACTTGGTTCCTCCTATTTTCGATCATTAGCTAGAATAAAGGAAAAAATATAGATGAGTATTTTAAAACTATTAAACACATAAACAAGAATCCAAAAACATCAAAGGAATAATTTATAAATGACATTTATTCCTTATGAATTTTTAGGATTCAATCTATGTTATCTGTTGAACTTGGTTTATTGTAAAGGGTATTTTCGAGTCCCACATCGGATTACTCCACCTTGTAATCCCTTTTATCCATCTATAAAAAATGTCAGTGCCTCACCTTGAGGTAAGAGGAATTCACCGACCACATGTTATCACGGGAAAAATCACCATAATTTATCCACTACCCTCATTCCTCCTGAAGAATCCCTCCAGGCGAAACCCTCCCGCCCTCCCTGCAGCGCTTCCTACCCCGCCCCCTTCGGCATCCCGGCTTCGCCCAGCCCCACCCTTCCTGCAGTGTCCCAGCTTCGCCCAGCCCTGACCTCCCTGCGGCGCCGACCCCGCCCTCCCTGCGACGTCCCGACTTCGCCCGACCTCGGCCTCCATGCGGCGTCCCAACTTCACCCGGCCCAGCCCTCCCTGCGGCGTTCCGACTTCAGCCGCCCGCGCCCACCCTTCGGCGTCCCGGCTTCGCCCGGCCCCGCCCTCCTTGCAGCGTCTCGGCTGCGCCCGGCCCACCCTCTCCGCAGCGTCCCAGCTTCGCCCGACCCGCCCTCTTTGTTGCGTCCTGACTCCGCCCGACCCCACCCTCCCTGTGGCCTCCCAACTCCGCCCGACCCTGCCCTCCCTGCGGCCTCCCAACTCCGCCCGACCCCACCCTCCCTGCGGCCTCCCAACTCCGCCCGACCCCACCCTCCCGCGCCGCATCTCGACCTGCCCTCCCTGCGGCTTCCCGGCTACGCCCAGCCCTGACTCCCTCTAGGCGGCACCCTCCCGCCCGAGCGACGCGGTCTCCCGACCCCTCGCCTCTCGCGGTTACGTCCCGGACCACCTTCCTCACGACGCCCGACCTGCCTCCCTTCCGACATCCCGACCTCGCCTCACTCAGCGCCTCTCAGTCCCACTCTCCTCGGCGATTCCCGACACCGCCTCCAACGCGGCCTCTCAGTCCCGCCCCCTCCTCTCCCGGCATCGTAGACCACCACCCAGCGCTCTCCCGGCCCCGCCCTCCCCGGCGTCTCCCGACCACGCCTCCCTCGGCGACTCTCAGCCCCCCGCCTCTGCCTCCTCGCTTTCATGCGGCTTTCCTGGGGCCACACCCCCTTCCCTGCTCGTTGCCCCCGCTGCGCATAACTCCTCCCTACACACGGCTCCTGCCTCCGAGCAGAGAAGTCCCAGCAACGCCTCCTACGTTGCTCTCCCGACCAACACCTCCTACAGCAACCCCATCTCCAAGGGCCTACCTCCCACGTGACGGCCCTCTGTCGGCTCCATCTCCACCTCAGCATATTTCCTGGCATCCCCTCAATGGTTGGCTCTTCAGCCTTCCGGCACCACCTCTTATTGCCGACTATCCTGCAAGGTCACCCCCTCGCCCGAGTTATATTTCCTGGCATCCCCTCAATGGTTGGCTCTTCAGCCTTCCAGCACCACCTCTTATTGTCGACCATCCTGCAAGGCCGCCCCCTCACCCAAGTTGTCGACCTTCCCACACTGCAGCCCCACGCTTCATTCATGTGTTTGTGCGCCTGCCTGAGTGATTGTCCCATGCTCCGTCACTGGTCCTCCCGCAAGGCGGTACCCCTTCCCCGGCGCACTCTACATACCCAACCATGCCATTATCCTCACCATCATCCAGTACCCGTTATAAACTGGCACTCTGGAGGGGATTACATTTATACAATCTTATCGGGCTACTTTGTCACCTTGCTCTTCTTCGACCACCATTGCTCAGACTACTAGACCTACCATGGGTATATCTCATCGAATGATAGCTTGAATGCTTGACTCTGGTGCGTTTGAACATCTCATAGGGGATTTCGGTATGTTCACTACCTATCATCTATATACTGGTGTCTCTGCAATTATTGTTGCTAATGGATCTAAAATCCTCATTGTGGGATTGGGCACATGCTCTTTGACCTCGTTTATTCGTATGGTTTCAGTAGCTTATGTTCCTCACAGTCCGTTTAATCGTATCTCCATCATCAAACTCACCAAAGACTTAAATTGTGTTGCTACTTTAACATCTTCTGGTGTTATTTTTCAAGAGCAGTCAATGAATCAGGAACTTGTTCAAGACCATCTTAGGGATGGGGTGTACATGTTCGATACTCCATCATCCCTTGCTTGCTCATCCACCTCTGCTCGTGCACTCGACATACATTTTCGCATTGGTCATCCACCGACTTCCGTCTTACATAAGTTTTGCCCCCAATTCAGTCAACATCTTTCCTTCTATTGTGAATCCTGCAGGTTTGTTAAATATCATCGGGCGACGTATGTTCCTCGACTGGAAACGCATGTAGCGAATCCTATCGAGCTTGTTCATTCTGATTTATGGGGTCCTTACAGGGTCCCTAGTCAGTCAGGGTACAGTTATTATGTTACCTTTATTGATGATTACTCACTTATGACATGGTTTTACCTTCTACATGATCGGTCTGAAGTGTTTTCTACTTTTCAGACCTTTTATCATGAAATTCATACGATGTTCTCCGCCTCCATTAAATGTCTCTGCTCTGATAAGGAATGAGAATATTTATCCACTTCCTTCAGCAGTTTCTCAAGGCTAAATGCATCATTCATCAGACATTCTACCCCGATACACCTCAGCAAAATTGAGTGGTCGAGCGTAAACATCGTCATATTCTGGAGATTGTTCGTGTCCTCCTATTCCACATGTAGGTGTCTCATGTCTTTTGGGGGGATGTCATCCTTACTGCTACATACCTCCTAAATTGTCTTCCTTCTTCCATCCTTTAGGGGGAGACTCGTTTTCGGACTGTATTCTCTTCTCTCTCCTCACTCACTTTCACTTCGTGTGTTTCTGTGTCTGTGTTATGTCTGTGACACTCGTCTAAGGCTCTCCAAGCTTTCTCCCAAATCCCTCCGTTGCATATTCCTCGAATATTCCCGCACTAAGCGTGGATACCGGTTTCTCTCCAAACTTAGGATGGTATATCATCTCTGTTAACGTATCTTTTGTTGAGAGCTCTCCTTTTTCTCTTCTTCCCTCTTCTCATCTATACACCACCATCAATGATTGTCTTCCTCTCATCATCCACACCCCTCTGGTGTCCCCCCTGCTGATCACTAGTTTGGCATTGTCTACTCACGTTGTCCATCGAATGTGTCCCTCATCCAGGTTGAGGACACCATCATCCCAGTTTCGTCCAATACTCATGCTCTTGTAACAAACGACTTGCTCATTGCACTAGGAAAAGGTACTCATTCTTGCTAGAATGTTTCTTTTTACACATCCTCATACAAAGGTCTTTCTGCTCTGGAGATGATATTTATTCCTCACACAAGTGGCGACGTCAAATCTCACCCGGAGTGGCTTCAAGCAATGCGGGAAGAATTGCAGGCTCTAGACGACAATCATACTTGGGATCTGGTCCCCCTTCCGACAGGTAAACAGGTGGTCGGCAGCAAATGGATTTATACGGTCCATCTCAATGTAGATGGCACTCTTCATCGCCTTAAGGCCAAACTTGCGACAAAGGGGTTTGCTCAGACATATGGTGTCGACTATTTTGATATTTTCTCTCTGATTGTAAAGATGGCATTTGTTCGATTATTCATCTCTCTTGTCACTCATCACCATTGGCTTCTTAATTAACTTGATGTCAAAAATGTCTTTCTCCATAGCTTTCTTGAAGAAAAGGTATATCTGCAGCAACCTCCTGGCTTCCGTGCCTCAGGAGCCGACTTTTATGTCTGTCGACTCCGTCACTCTCTATATGGCCTCAAGCAGTCTTCTCGTGCTGGGTTTGGCCGATTCAGCACTGTCATCACTACATTTTGGTTATCTCGGAGTATGAAGGACCACATTGTCTTCTACCGTACGACGTCATTCGACTGCATTCTACTGGTTGTGTATGTTGATGATATCATCATCACTGGAAGCGACTCAGCATGAATCGCTCAGCTGAAAGGGCATCTTCACCAGCACTTTGAAACCAAAGATCTCAGTCCTCTGACATACTTCATTGGCATTGAGGTCTCTGGTTCTCTAGACACATCTTTCTTTGCCAACAGAAGCATGTCGTGGATATCTTGCAGGATTCTTGTATGACTCAGGCAATTGTCGTGGACACTCCTCTTGAGCCTGGGAAACAGTCTCTCTATGACACCACGGAACCATATTCTCACCCCGAGAGGTACCGTCGTCTGGTGAGAAAACTCAATTATCTCACCATGACTCGTCTAGACATTGTCTGCGCTATTGGCAAAATTAGCCAATTCATGGAGCATCCGACAAAATCTCAGTGGGATGTTATCCTCCACATTGTCAGATACGTCAAGCAAGACCCTCTCGTGGTCTTCGGTATTCTCATCACGATCATCTGAATGTCGAGGCCTTCTGTGATACTGACTATGCTGGTTGTCTTGCTACCCGAAAGTCTACTTCTGGGTGTGCCATTTTTCTAGCAGGTAACCTCATCTCATAGCGCAGCAAGAAACAGATAGTCATCTCCAGATCCAACGTTGAGTCTGAGTACTGTGCGATGGTCACGGTCACTACCGAGATCAAGTGGCTTCATCATCTCCTCCAAGAGATTGGTTTCCCGCAAGAGACCTCTGCAGATATTTTGTGTGATAATCAAGCAGCCATGAAGATTACTTCTAATCTCGTCTTCCATAAACACATGAAACATATCGAGATGGACTTCCACTTTCTTCGCCACCACATCAAGCAGCATCATGTCAGTTTCAGCCACATACCGACAACAGATCAGCTTATCGACATCTTCGCCAAAGGCCTCTCGGGAGCTCGACTGGCCTCTCTCAGTACCAAGCTGGGGATCCACAATATCAGCGACCCAGATTGAGGGGGAGCGTGTATGGTCTTGTTTGGTGTCCTCTTTCTTTTTGTGGGACTCTTAGTCCAAGCTATCATGTACTAGCTTGATGGGGAGTGTTGAACCCGGTTTATTGTAAAGGGTATTTCTGAGTCCCACATCGGATTACTCCACCTTGTAATCTCTTTTATCCATCTATAAAAGAATGTCTCTGCCTCATCTTGAGGTCAGGGGAATTCACCTACTACATTATCCATGATTTATTTGGAAACATACACATTTATGGGCATTTGTGTTCACTTAATAATGGTTCGTAATAAAATTGTGAATTTACCAATGCATAACCCCCAGAAGTGCCAAATCAGATGTGCACCAAACCCCGTTGTCGTGCACTAGTTCCCGGTTGAGTCTAGCTCAATACGGTGTTTTTGAGTTTTACTCCTAAAAACATTAGTGTCAGAGTCACATTTACTTGTAGTATCTAGATATGGATGTATTTGCTTAGAAATCAATCACACTATACTTTAACAAAATTTAAGAATGTCTTCTTATGTTTCGTCTTATCCTTAAGGCTTTCACTAAAATTTTCTAATCATAATCCCAAAAATAACTAAACTTTCCTTTAATGCCAACTATGACAACGCATGTCTTTATTACACATTAATTCGTGATTTAACACATAAAAGTACACACAATACAACCCAGAAGATCAAGAAGTCTAATGTCTTTAGGTAATTAGGTACATTATATTACTTAAAACAAGGTACATTGTCATTATTGAAAACTTCCTTAACATTCTCATATTATTCCATCGTACTTAAAACTGTCTGGAATAACCTAGGGACATACGTAAGAAAAGGGGTGAGCTATAAAACCAATAGAATAAACATGGCATATGAACAATAAGGCATGATATAGCATGATAACATTAAGGCGGCATGAGAAAGTGACAACAACTTTAAACATGATATCAGAAACATAAGTCAAACCTAACCACCAAGACATGATAACATGGTAGACAAAATCCATGTAACAACCCAAAATTTTATCAATATAAATTCTCATCTTATAATTATGTATAAATCCCATAAAAACACATGTAGAACACAGTGGAAGCTTTATAAATGAAGAATGAATTAAATAAGAAGTATTTATAGAAATTAAGAAACCTAAATCAATGGAATAGTAACATGACCTATGAAATAGTAATATGACCCTTAAGAACAATAACTCATCCAATAGAATAGTAAGCTCACCTATGAAAGTATAAATCAAATTTAGTCATCTTATAAATGAAAATATGATACGATTATATTATAGTATAAGTAAATAAATATTTTGAAAATGATAAATTAAGTGTCGGTATTTTTATAAAACATAAATGTTTATTTACAATTTTATAATTAATATAATGATTTAAATTTTTCAATGTGTTGTAAAATCAATTATAATTTTAAAATTGGTATTTTTGTGAGTAAATGGTGATTTTAATTAAAAATTAAATTTCCCATATTTAGAAGAATATTTTCATAAAATGAAGTCTATTTTTGAATTTTACATATCGAAAAATAATTAGAGTGAATTTTTGAGATTTTTTTAAAATAATTGAATTTTTTGTGAATAATGAAATATGATAATTTACAAAATAAGGTAAATAAATGCATTTTTGAGTCATGTTTGAGTTAGGGATGATTTAAGTGTTTATTGGTTCGAACTCACATGCATTATTTACTGTATTTAGTCACAAGAATCCACATTATTCACAGTCTTAAACCAAAATAATAAACTAATGAATTAAATGATCAAAAAACACTCATCTCTTCCACTATAAATATCACCCCCACCACCTCTTTTCCTCACACCTCTAAAGCTTTAAAGTTTGTCCAAATTCTACTCAAATCTCTTCTCAAGTCTCTCCCTCACGTCCAGGAGCCTTTGGTCTCAATAAAAGACCAAACTCAAGTATATTAAGAAGGTTCTCAAGAAGAAGAATTCAAGAGGTAAAAAACTTATTTCCTTTTCTTTTAATTTCTTTCCAGTTTCTTTTCTTTTCTTATTCTCTTCTCACCTCCCCTTATCCTAGTGGCATGGTAACTCTAATACTCACATATACTGGAATGTTATTATGTTAATGGAATAATCCATTATCATTTCATTTCCCTCCCCTTTTTGTTGTAAAAATGATAACATCGTCTGTGATGTGTTAATTTAACGCATTCAAGGACGACGAGGTTTCAATTTCCTTTACCGTCTTCAAGGCTGGTCAAAAAACCAATTTTATGATTAAACCATATTATAATATATGTATTATACCTTATTTAATATTTCAGAACCAATATATATAAATAATAATAAATAATAGAACAAAACTATTTCGTGATTATCGAGAAACCGCCAAATTAGTTTAAACAATTATCATTAACATTTTATCTAATAATTCATCCTAATACCATATAACCAAATGATATATAAGGCAAACTAAACTGTTGGAAGCTCATTAATAACATATAATTTCAATTCTGGACAACTATTCTTATTCTAAATGACCTTTCATACACATATACAAATGAACTGATCATAAAAACCAAGAAAATGTGTCGCACCCCCGATTTCTGGTATGTAACCCTTTCGTTATACTTTTAGCAAAAAGACCAGGAACCGGTGGAAGTCGGCCCTAATAAAATTAAATAAAAAGTAAGAGTTAGGCATACAAGGGGTGAAAGTTGGGAGAGTTTGGAAATCTTTATTTGTGTTTTTGGGGCTAAAGAGAAGGCGCCTGGGCGGCGCACGGTTTGTCCAAAGCGTGCGACACCCTAGGAGAAACCGTGTGGTTTGGGCAGTTTGAGGCAATGGCTTCAGCACGATAGACGCACGGTTTTGGTGACTATGCGAGGAGACCGTGTGAAGGGTCATCTTTAAGGCAGTGGTTAACGCACGGTTAGTGCACGGTTTGTCTAACCGTGCAACTAAACCATGCGCGAGTCAAAACCACCTCCTTAAAAAGTGGATTTGGGTCAGCCTTAATGTTTAATGCCTCATTCCTCCTATGCGGCCCGAACTCAAGATTTTGATTCTCCAAAAGTCAAGGAAGGTTTCGTCATCAATCCGAAGGCGATCTGAATGCTTCACTTGGTGATTAGAAGCTGATTCATCGTAGTAAGTGTATGTTCTTCATCGTTCTTGACGTTTTTCTTAGATCTACTTCGCCCCTCTTCTCGATTTCTTAGATCTACGCCTGTTGTGGGTAGATATAAGGTTGTGGATGCCAAGTAAGTTTATATTTGGTCTTGTTTATGTTAGCAGAAGAGATATAAGGCGGGTTTGTGAAGATTTAACCTGGTTTTGTTGGCATTCTTCGTTCGTTTATCATTTTTGCCAAAACTCTCGAGGTAGGTGGTTTCACGCTCTACTCCTCTTTCTAGAATTGATTGGCTTAGTTTCAAATTGGTTTATTGATTGAAATTGATTGTGAAATGTTGGTGAAAAGCATGATATAAATCCTCTTTAGTGGTGATTTGTGGTTTTTGGTGAAATTGTGGAATTTTGGTGAATTGATGTGCAAAGTGATTTAGTTTCTCGATTTTAAAATGGTAATTTTAAAATACGCCTTTGCTGGAATTTTGAAATGGTTTGTTGGAAAAATGGGTTTCCAATAAAAGGTTGTTTTATTGAAATGATTTTGACATGTTGGTTTTAGCAATGGTGTTGGGCATACTTGTGTGTGTATTCATATTGCATTTATGAGGCTTGGTTGAAATATGAACTTGAGCTCGGTAACAAAAGTGTAATGGCACATGGGACATAATTATCCTGTGACGACATGGTAGATCGACAAGAGACCGCTCATGAGTATGAACAGTCATAACGAAGCATGCATGGTTGGTGGTGTGAATATGTGAAGTGGGATGGTTATGCCAAGTGGAACTTGTGGTATGATTTTAAAGCATGGCGTGGTCATTTTCTTGAAATAGTTTGCTGAAAAATTGTTGATATAGCACTTGTTTATATTGAGTTATAAACTGTTTTTAGAAGTTGTTTATATTTAGTTATAAACTGTTTTGGAAATTGTTTTTATATAAATGATGTTAACTCTTCTATCCTAGTGGCGTGAGTAGGAAAGTAATTGGGAAAAACCTACTGAGTTTTAGTACTCACCATTGCTTTGCCACTTTAGTGCTTTCGCAGATGTCATCTACCGGGACATGGAGTATCACATGTTTAGCACTACTTTGTGATACTTGGGTTGTTTGGTGATGTTGGAGCATGGAGCTTGTGGAGCAAGTCTTGCGGTTGTCCTGGAGTTTTATTAGTTTACCTTCCGCTGTTGACTTTGATGTTGTGGTCTTCCGTTGTGGCACTTTATTTGAGTATGATTTTGATATAAGAAATGTTGAGTTATCTTCCATGGTTATCATGCATCATATAGTGGTATGTTTGGTTGTGTATTGTTAGTTGTTTTATTCTAAAAGAGTAAATCGTCCCCCACATGTATGGAAACTCTTTGGCATTTATTGTCAGCTTTTGGCGTCTTGAGAATATCGGTTAAAGCCCAGTAACACCCTCCCACCTTCTCAAGCCAATGAGGGATGTTACAAAAATGAACACTCTCAAACGATGAAATTGTATCTTATAACTCATCAAAAAGACCATAAATGAACTTAATAAAATTATACTGAATCAAATACATGTAAAAGGGGTTCTAAATTAATTAATCAATGGATTTAATTTGATATTCCAAAACATTAAGTTCAAGTGCAAAACACTTTCGAACATAAGGTAAGGGATTCTTTATGAACCTTCATTTTTCACGTTTTCTCTTTCTTTGCCTGTTAAGATCAAAGGACCTTAGGGATTGAATTAATGGAGGAAAGAAGGAATTACAGAGTTAAAGGAGAAGAAACATATATTACAAAACTCCCTCCAGGGAGCTCCCCGCCCAATATTACCGTTGAATCCCCTTTTTTAACTAAAAAAAGATGCCCCACTACTTCCCCCCACGTCCCCTTTTAACTGCTTCAAAAGACCCATGTTTCCCCACTACCATGGGGCATAACAAACTGAATATTCTCCCACTTTCTCCCAACCCACGTGGTCCAGCAAACCCCTAATCTGTTATTTTGTTTCTCTCTGCCCAAGTGGCCTAACGGTCAACCCCGTCTGATTGGACAACTCTGCCCTTCCTGAAATAAACTTTCCAATTTCCAAGAAGGTCACGGATCCTAACACTACCCACCCCTTGAGAATCAGTCTTGTCCTCAAGACAGAAAGTAGGAAGCTAATTTTGGAGGACAAACTCATCCTCCCAAGTGGCGCCATCTGTTGTTTGGCCCTACCACTAAACTAAATACTGAGGTTGATAGGCGTCATTCTGAAGCTGGAAACGCTGAGACAGCACCTTGTGAGGTTCCGAGCGAGGGGAGTCATCGTCGTCCAAATCCGTAGGGAGAGGGTCAGGTGTGGGATGGTGCCCCACAACCTCTTTGAGTGGGGAAACGTGGAATACCAGATGGATGCGTGTTGTGGGTGATAAATCAAACTGGTAAGCGACAAGACCAACCTGTCGACTAATAGGGAACGGGCCGTAATAGCGCGGTGATAACTTCGAAATAATCCGCCAAGTGCTGCTTGTGAGGGCGGAGCTTGACATAAACATGGGTACCAACTGGAAAAACAATCGGGCGTCTGTGATTGTTTACCTGGTGGTGCGTAATGTCTTGGGCGCGCTGGAGGTGGTGCTTAAGCTGGGTCAAAGCCTCATCACGATCTTCCAAAGTGGTAGCCACTGCTGCCACGTGAATTTCAGAGGGTAGGAATTATCATTTTCCTCTGATTAGATTGCCACTTGAAAATTGTATAGTGCTCCAGCACTTCTTCTCAATGTAGAACTAGTGTGACTTCTTCCTTCTTCCACGACACACAACACAAGTGTGATGATCACACACAAACCAAGTGTGCACTCTTCTTCTTCTACTACTTGCACAGTCGCAAGTATTTTTTTTTCTCTTTTTTTGTGCAAACTTCTCTACACAAGCTCTCTTGCATGCGCTTTTATAGACACGCTCTTTCTTCACTTTTTATCTCTCTCTATATTCATGTAAGATCCATGTTCAAATATATCTTAAACATCATCAATATTTTTTCCCTCTTTATGTTTGAATTTCAAATTCAAAATTCAGATAAGTAATTGTCTTCATTTGATTCTCAACTTCTCTTACTTCTTCATTCTTTTGGATCTATTCAGGTAATCACGACATGACTTTACACATCAAGGCGTAACACAACAATTCTCCCTGCTTCTAAAACTTATTCTCACTTTGCAACATGACAATCTTCTTGACGACGCAATTCTTTTCTTCTCTCCAAGTTTGCATGATCATGGCATGATACCATATATTGTGATGCAATACATCAAACCACCTCAAAATAGCACAAATCATAACAATCACGGCGTTGCATCACAATGTGACTCCATCCCATGAGTCTTGCTTCATTCTTTACTACAACACAGCATTTTAAATACAACATGAATGTCTCTCAAATCACAGAGGCAGTTGCAAGCCTCTTTTCATCCATAACTTGCATCGCAGCGTGACTATCATCTTCACTATGCAACCCTTATTCTCTAACTCATACTTCAGTTTTTGGTGTGAAGAATCATTATGTTTCAACCCATATGTTCGAGGACTTTGCCTTTTTTAAGTTTGTTTGCATAGAGTAACTCTTACATATTATTCTTACAAGCTGAGGACTTAGCCATTTTCCAATTTGTCTTATTAGAGTAACCCTTGCATATTGCATATTAATCATACGTACTGAGGACTTGGTCATTTTTCAGTCTATCTGCTCATAATAACCATTATGTATTAATCATAAGTACTGAGGACTTAGCCATTTTTCAGTCAGTTTGCTCAAAGCTACCATTATGTATTAATCATACATACTGAGGACTTAGCCATTTTTTAGTCTGTCTGCTCAAAGTAACCCTTCTGTATTAATCATACATAGTAAGGACTTAAACATTTTTCAATTCATTTGAGTAACCCTTAAATATTAATCATACATACTAAGGACTTAGCAATTTTTCAAACCCAAATCTACTCAACACCAAAACTCTTTCATACTCCAAACATCTTTCAAACACCTCCAAACTTATTAAGAGCCTTCACCTCACATTATAAAATTTATTATATGTGAGTTTGAACATAACTTATGTATTGGCAACAAAACCAACATATAAACATATTCACTCTTCTACAATTCTTCTTCCCAAGACAAACACCATTATGCGAGAGGGTTCTTCTTCAACTCCAGATCTCAGCAATCTCCCCAAGGTCACAACAACTCCATATCACAATATCTTCCTTGAACAACTCTTCGTCTCACCAACATCCATTAAAGGGTTAATTGCCCTTTAAACAAGAATTAAGTGGCATTTTTATTGATTTGATAAAAACAATGTTTTCATCAAGAAAATTTGACCAATAGGCTATATGCAATTATCCATCTCTTGTCGCTCATCATCATTAGCTTTTTCATCAACTTGATGTCAAAAATGTTTTTCTATGTGCCTTTCTTGAAGAAGAGGTATATTTACAACAACCTCCTGGCTTTCGTGCCTTAGGAGCCGACTCTCATGTCTATCGACTTTGTCGCTCTTTATATGGACTCAAGCAGTCTCATCGTGCTTGGTTTGACAGATTCAGCACCATTGTCACCTTATTTGGCCTATCTCAAAGTAAGAAACACACTGTATTCTACCGCACGACATCCTCCGGTTGTATCCTGCTGGTTGTTTATGTTGATAATATCACCATCACTGAGAGTGACTCAAATGGAATCGTTCAACTAAAGGGGCATCTTCAACACCACTTTCAAACCAAAGACCTCGGTCCTCTGACATATTTTCTTGGCATTGAGGTCTCTCATTCTCAAGACACTATCTTTCTTTGCCAACGGAAATATGTCTTGGATATCTTGCAGGATGTTGATTTGACGCAGGCAACTGCCGTTGACACTCCTCTTGAACCCGGGAAACGGTCTCTCTACGACAACACAGAACCCTATTCTCACTCAGATAGGTATCGTCGTCTTGTGGGAAAAATCAATTATCTCACCATGACTCATCCAAACATTTTCTGCGTTGTTGGCAAAGTTAGTCGATTCATGGAACATCTAACAAAATCTCAGTGGGATATTGTCTTTCGCATTGTCAAATACATCAAAAAGACTCTGCTCGCAGTCTTCGGTATTCACATCACAATCATCTGAATATTGAGGCCTTCTATGATGTTGACTATGTTGGTTGTCTTGCTACCTAAAAGTCTACTTCTGGTTTCGCCGTTTTTCTGACAGGTAATCGCGTCTCATGGCGAAGAAAGAAACAAATTGTCATCTCTCGGTCCGGTGTTGAGTCTGAATATCGTGCGATGGTCACGATCATTACTGAGATCCTTTGGATTTGTTATCTCCTCCATTAGATTGGTTTCCCGCAACAGACGTCTGCTCATATTTTGTGTGATAATCAAACAGTTACGAAAATTGTTTCCAATTCCGTCTTCTATGAACGCACAAAGCATATCAAGGTGAACAGCCACTTTCTTCATCATCACCTCGAGCAGCACCCAGTCAATTTCGACTACATACCGACAGCAGATCAGCTTGCCGACATCTTCACCAAAAGCCTCCTAAAAGCTCGACTGAACTCTCTCAGTACCAAACTGGGCATCCACAACATCAACAACTCAACTTGAGAGGGAGTGTGTATAGTTTTATGTGGTGTCTTATTTCTTTTTTGTGGGACTCTTGGTCCAAGCTATCATGTACTAGCTTGAGAGGGAGTGTTGAACCCGGTTAATTGTATTTCCAAGTAAAGGGTATTTTCGAGTCCCACATCAGATTACTCCACCTTGTAATCCTTTTTATTCATCTATAAAAGAATGTCCCCGCCTCACATTGAAGTAAGGGGAATTCACCGACTACAAGTACGATATCATTTCACATGCAAGGTTTCATTAATTTAATAACGACATTCAATTTGAATTACAAAAATAAAAAATTAATCATTGTATGTTTAACTGTACTTTTGATACTCAATTTATCCTATATTTTGCTTACATAATTCTAAGATGGGTCGTATCAAGATTAGATCATACATAAAGTGAAAAATGGTTAAAACTTGTTAATATTTTAGATATTTAGAAATTTAGGTAGGGTTTGAAAAGGTCAATCTTATCTCATGTATTTTAAATTTCAAATATCTCTCATCTCTTGTATTGGTTTCCCTATAAGTAAAGCATCTGACCTCATTTAGAGGTATGCTTTTTGGTCTCTTTTTCTCCATGGTATAAGAACGGGTTTCCTCTAATTTTAAGAGAGAGAAAAAACTAGGAGATTCTGTGAAAGGGGGGGCAATCCCCCATCTGATCTAGCCTAGTTAGGCATGGGTCGCGGTTCTTCTCCAACTGCCACCCCTCACCTAGTCGCAGCACCTCCCCCCTCTTCGGTCACAACAGCTCCCAACTCCGCCATGCGTGCCTCCAATCATCGCCCCTTCCACAAGTGGAGTTGCATCAGACACTTGCCCCATCTCTATCGTTGTTGTGCAGATCTCTACGAGCACGCACTTAAGCCTTGCGAGCCTCACACGTGTGTGCTCCCTCCCATTGAGCACACAGGTCTCGAGCTTCCTCCGTTGTGCCTCTACCCAAGCAAATCGGTTGTCCCTAACTCTTGCACACATGAGTCAGCCCAAAGTTTATCAAAGGCACACGGCACAATAAGGCGCAAAAGTTGTTTGGCAATGTGGCATGAAGTGCAACTCTCGAATATAAGACACATACCATGACATGAATAATTATACACAATTTTCAACAATATTTTAAATTTAATAAACTTAAATTCAACCAAAATAATACAAATTAAATTACATATTATTTTCAAGCAAACCATGAGCAGATAAAAGCCTTTGTGCACTCTTGAGTCATGGAGAGGGGCGAAGGCAATATTGTTTTATTCTTATTTCATTAAATTCTTATTTGATAAAATGTTGCTTTGGTATCTGATTTTACTTTTTACGATGGAGCCCTCCTTTTTGACATAAGAACCTGTGCTTTTAAATTCTTATTTCATTAAATACTGCTTTGGTATCTGCTTTTTCTTTTTTTACTAAGGATCCCCTTTTTGACATAAGATCACCTGTTTTTATATCTGGTTTCTTTTTTACCCAAAAGCCCACCTTTTTGACAGAAAACCCCCTTTTTTGGGCTTCTTAGTTTGCAGAAAACCCCAATTTATTTTAGAGGGCACGCCTCTAATCAGAGGGGTCTGGCACCTCAGCGCCTCTGGGAAAGGCGAGTCAGGCGCACGCCTTTGGCGCACCTCAGCGAGGTCACCTCGCCTCTTAAGTGGCAAGGCGCTCCAGGTGCGCCTCGCTGCGCCCCTTGCCAAGGTGCACGCCTCCGCTCGCCTTTGACAACAGTGAGCCAGCCCAAGACGAGAGCTAGGTGCGCCTCGGCCAGATCTGCTTTTGTGGGGAGGATCGTCGGGCCGCACCCACCCTGCCCCCAACGTGCGATCATCTCCAGCAGGCACACTACCCCGTGCTTCTGTGAGCCCCTCCCGACGAGCCACCTCTAGTCAGGCGTCGTCTTCCAACCAGGTCGCGCCGCCTCTCCTATTGCGTCGCCCCCACCCAGCCCCACCCACCTCCAGGCATCACCTATTTCCTGGTAGCAAGCATCAAGTATGCCTTCGAAACTGCCCAGACCTCCTCTAGACATTCGTCGAGCCTCTTCGCGGTTGTCCGGTCTAATTGTTGCTACGCCACCACTGTTTCATAAATGCTTGGTTTTGGGTCTGTTATTCGTGCGTCGTTCAGTCTGTTATTTGGGCATCGTTTCACCTGGTCGTTTGGGTCCGTTATTTTGACACTCTTTCACCCACCTGGCCTCATTTAGAGATACGTTAAGCCTCCCAAGCAAAAAACAGGTTATTTACATAAATTTTCAAACAGTAAATTGAGATGCTAAAATAACTCTACAGTAAGAAAATCTTATGGCCTCACCTTTGAAGAAGGGAGGTGCAAAGGGCAGCCGAGCAGTGCATCTATTCCACCAAGAGAGCCCTCATTTGAAAGCCTCTCAATCTAAAAAGCAACAAGCAAAATGCCCCACAACACGTTATCCTTTTAAAATTTTAAATCAGAAGAGTTTTGCAAACTTACAACAGCGAGTAAACAAAAGTAAGCTGGGAGAACTTGTATGGATAAAGAAGACCTGGAATCAAGCATTAGAATATGATACGAGTATTATCATATTGAATTCCAGGCAAGTATAAATGCATTACTGTGAGGTAGAGGAAGCAAGAGGCAAGATGTTCAGACAAATTGGAGATATATCGCCATCCAAAT
The DNA here is from genome assembly GCA_963277665.1 of Viscum album. NCBI lineage: Eukaryota > Viridiplantae > Streptophyta > Magnoliopsida > Santalales > Viscaceae > Viscum > Viscum album. The sequence continues at coordinate 1,695,943,996 of OY728138.1, read as the reverse complement.
TCATCCACAGTTCACCTGCAAAAAAAAAAAAATGAATATTACATGATGTCCAGTTTAATATCCTAACCGGTCTTATAACTGGGTTTACATAGCAGCACTCAGAATGAACCACCAAGCCTGTGACCTACCATCTAAATCGCAGTATGAGACCTTAGAAGGTAGTTGCCCGCTTTCAAGATCAGATAAAAACACTGATTCAAACTGCCCGACATGTCTGCCAATCCTTGAAGATACACTTTAGCTTCACATATGCTGAACAGTCATATTAAATGGAAATAAAAAACATAATATGACAGGTTTTGAATAAGTTACCATTCCATCATTGTTGGATGAAGAGTTCTAGATTCCAAAACAGAAACCAACTCATCATAGAACAAGACTGATAGCAAGGGAAGCTGTTTGCAGCATTCCAGACAAGTTTCCAGAAGTTCCAGAGCTTCATCACTGTTTGATTTCTTGCATGTAAAAGCCAAATTCAAATTTGATAAGCAATCCCAATTGGGAAAAAACATCTCAGGATAACTGTAGAAGATTGAAAGCGCTAACAAATCTTTATAAAAGGGAATACAAAATTATAGCAACTGTTTGCAGCATTCAATACACGTTTTCATTCATTCAAGAATTACATCAGTATATGATTTGATGCACATGAAAACCAAAAAACATTCAAGTCAGCTAAACAGACAAAATTTTGTTTCCAATTTCCAATGGAAGCACCATGATGTAAGACCAGAAAACTGTATAAAGCAACTTGAGGAAATGAGAAGAAAACTCCATTTTTCACTAGGAATACCATGGAACCTGGCAATAAGAAATAGAAATCAACACCACAATGCAGATGCATCATCTTCACAAAATCATGACTTATTGACAACAATAATATTGAATTCATTTATAATGGCTCTCAATGATAATTGTCTTATTCCATTTTTTAGTATAAAGATGGGTAATGAATGAGGAGGGAGAAGGGGAAGGGAAAAATATCTAACACGCAAAATGGTCAAAACTCAAATCTCTAACCACCTATGGCATTGCGATGAAGATACCAATTTAAAATAGTTTCTAGTGAAAAACATTAAAAAAATTAGGAAGTGTTAAAAATTAACACACTGATAACTTTTCCAAGAAACAAGAAATATCAAAAAAATAACTAAATTAAAAATTAACATGTGTCACCTGAAATGAGGGTAAACTTGTAGCATTGCTCACATCCCCGAGAAATGAAATGATCTTTAGAGTTCCAAATAAGCCCATCTTTTTGTACTTGATGTTTGGATTACCGATCTATCCAGTGACGGTGATCACGAAAAATAAACAATTTGTAATTGTTGTAGCTATCATGTGATTCAGGCACCAAAAAAAATATCCAGTGTACCTGCTTCCGTAAAATCATAAAAACTTCATTTGCAATGGAAGATCCAATGGAATCTGCAGTAGATCGAGCCCACAGTACTAGATTGCTGAAAACCTCATAGACCTGCACCATTATAAAGCCAGGTGCCAATCATAGAAACCTAGAATTTTTAGGATTAAAACTGGGACAGCATACCCACCCTGCACAAATTTTCAATACTGAATCCATCCAAGTAATCCAGGATTCCTTGACAGGTAAACATAAAACAGAGTAAGTGAACATAAAAACCAAGAATTGAGGTTACATTGCATAGCAGTGGTGATATAATTACCATTTACATGAGAGGAAAGCCGAACCATTTCCTGTGAATACTTGGAGGCTAGCATGGTCATTGTTTCCAAGGCAGAACTGACTTCCAAATTAACACCAGAACCCACATGAGTAATTAATGCACCAAGAACCTGCATAGGTTCCCAAGTAATATCCAAGTAACCATAAGCAGATTACATATCAAAAATACAGTCAGATTGCTTACTTCCTGCCTTGTATAGGTACTGGCGATCTTTTCAAATAAACGAGCATACATGTGAGTGCCAAAATCCCTTGCCTTTTCTTCTTTGCGTGTGAGTAAGTATGCAGACAACGAAATGAATGAGGGAAAATAGTCCTAGTGAAAATCAAAGGGAAAGTCAAAAAATGCTCCTGAATTGAGCATCTGAACTATTATTGCTGCTTGGTCTTAAAAATGGGTTATCTAAGTTCGTGCTTTAATTTTTTGTTGTCCATCTATAGTATCCAGGCCACTATTAATATCTTATTTCTCATTGTCCGATGCCCATTTATTAGCATTTTATTCATCATTCTTCAATGTCCATCCTCTTCAGATGCAAGCAATCAGATAAACAGTGTTAAGGTTTGATAAACATTGTTGACCCACAATGCAATGTAGCACTAAGAGGTCAACGGAGAAGGCTGAGAATTTTCTAAACCTGCACCAATGACTTGTTCCCCTCAATGCACTGATCAAATAAACATTCCTGTACACAGCCATCGATGACTTTCTTTCTCAATATCTTTTCCACATTCTTTTGTAATAAGCCACCATTCATGTGTATGAGCACAAGCAGCCAGATGTCAATTACTCTATGATCTAGAGGATTTTCAAGGCTTTTCAGTTCCTTCAAGGTCTCCTCAGAGAGTATCTGTAACAGAAACATGAACAAGATCTAGTGAATTAACCGAACATTGACATGCTGAAGGAGCATGGATAATAACAGCCCATGTTGCCTACATTTTTGTATCGGAGACTAGACCTCAGAGAATCAAGAATCCATGCCTCCGAATTGTCGACGGGTAACTTTCCTTTTAGCTTACGCTGGTGCATTGCATGAGAATTTGACACTCCAAAATATTTCAACTGTCCACGAACCCTTGAGATTATCCGTCGAATGTTTTTTGATGATGCAGACAGAAGTAAGAACCTCAATAGATATGGCATTTCTTCTTCATCAACTGTTCTTAAGCAAGATATTGCTATGGTGATGGCCTTTGAAGAGAACATAAAAATTACAAGTAAACATGCATTAGCAACAGGATATCAGAAGAAATACTAAAAAACATTGTGCTCACTAACAGTGAAGAAAACAAGTCTGCATGAGTGAAGCATGCCACTGATATTTGAAGTAAATTATTTATATTGATTTTTATGCACATATGTGTGTGCGCACTTGTGTGTATTTGAGTTTATGGGGATGAATTCCAATTTAAAACATGTGTCTTGCATTTCTCAAATACTTTAATTGGGTTTGTAATTCAGAAAAAACAAACTTGAGATCGGGCTATCTAAAATCCATCATGCATGTCATGCATGAAGAGGCAATCATACTCAAGGCATGTCAAACAGAAAAACTGTTCATTATGCACGAAGGCTTTCCAAATGTGAAACCTATACATTTTAACAGGATAAACACCCAAAAGTTAAGATCAAGAAGAGAGTGCATACAACGCAAGTAAACATTGCAACCCACGTGAACTTAAAATTATATAAATAAAGGAGAATAAAATTAAAGATAGGTCCTTTGAATGGAAGACATGAAGCCTGTGCCGATAAATTAGTGTTCAAGGTTGATCCTAAAATAGACTTGGCATCGCACAACACCTGCTCTTGCAACTGATCATCCAGATTCAAATTGGATAAGGAATCAAGGACAGGCACAACGACAGATGAATCTTCTTGCAGTGTCTGCTCGAGGGCATCAACCAGGATTTTAGGTTTCTGGCCACCGAGAATCTCTGGCAGAGATCCAATAATTTCCTTCCTCAAATGTAGCGGGCTAATAGAAAGCAGTTCCAGCAATTTCTCAGTGAATACATTAGCATCCACGAGAAAATCAAGCCACTGGAATTGCCTTAGGATTAGTGTGGCAATGTCACTGAGAAACGGCATTGCTCCCCGACTTTCCAGATTCACATCGAAAAATTCAGGAAGCTTCTCAAGAAGCATGACCTGAATGTCTAGCTGAATTGAGGGAACCAGCAATAGAAGTCGCACAAGGCTTGCGCCTTGAGCGTATCGGGAATTCGATGCATCGCGACTGGATGGGATTAAAACCCTGGTAAGAAGAAGCTCGGAAGAGTTAGTAAGTGATGATTCGTGGTAGGAAAACGGTAAAAAATACTTAGTCATCCGAGAAAATGCTGGTAAATAAATCGACACCCGGGTTCTTAGAAGTGTCGGAACAAAAAAACGTGTCCTCCGTTCACTTGTATTCCCGCGATTTCCCGGGATACATAGAAGAAAAAAAAAAGCTGGAACGAGAAGTCCAGGACCTGTGTAGGTTGCGAGGAGATCTAATGTAAGAGGAGAAATCGGATAAAAACTGAGAGCGTAAAGTGGTGCTTTCGCCGCCCTCCGAAGAGGAGAAGACGTGGTGGAGGTGGCGGCGGAACTTGTGAGGGTCGGAGGGTAGGCAGGGCGGCCCCGCAGGGTTGATAAGGGTGCATCCAGCGTCTGCTAGCACCGATGCCATCACATCCGTGGCATCCAAACCTTCGGCTGCTCCGCTAACGTCACGGCGATATTTCTTCAATGCGGATGCCGCCGAAGGGGCAGCACCGGTGGTGGATTTGGGAACTTTTGTGGGGGGTAATGGAGAGATGGAAGTGGAGGAAGGCCGCTTGCTCGCAGTGGGGCGATGATGGAGGGCAACCATCTCGCCGGTTCGCGCTTGTCCGTGACACTTTCGGCTGCCTCGGACTGCAAGGGAGGTCAAATCGAGATAAACGCAGAAAACGCGCCAATTTTTTGGATTTAAATCGTAGGGGCGTGGACTGACCGTCAAATTGAGTTTTTAGACCAAAATGTCCGAGTTCTTGATTTTTTTTTTTTTTTACGCCGATATATATATATATATATATATATTATTCATGGAAAATTATTATATAAATATATGTATAATTTTTATTACACATATATATATAATATTTAATATGATATTTATTATATATATTATTGATTATTTATATTTGTAATATAACAATTATTAATTAAACCGCAGATTCCATAGAAAATTTTTCAGTGGAAATTTGTACTTGAAATTTTCACTGAAAATTTCCACATGAAATTTACAATTCAAATTTTCACTTCAAAATTCAATGAAAATATATTAATACATAAATAAAAATGTATTCTTTTACTGGAAACTAGTACTTACCGTGGGTTCGCACGGCAATACGTTCAATGCTTATTTTTAAGAAGACAAAACTGTATTTCAAAGTTCATAAAGAACATGAATATTGAATATATTGAAAAAAAAAGTGATAATTAATATTGAACGATAATTCGACAAAATATAGAGAATTGGAAATATAGGAAAATAAGTAATAGAAAATAACATAGGAGAATATGTAGGGGAATATAGAAAACATATTAGAGAATATATGAGAATATATAAGAAAAACATAAGTGTACCATCACTGTACAAAATAAACCATACAAATGCATGACGGAGAATATGAGGAAATTGAACAATTAGAATAATCAGAAATATAAATTATGATCCTTACCATAAATTCCGTATAGAAGAGGAATCAAATTAGAAGTCTTAGTTGTAATAGATTGTGCTAAAACCCAAAACCAGAATCTCTATCAACTTTACAAAAAGACCGGCTTCTCAGGATCATTTCCATACATCTCTTCCTCCAACAGAATCTTTAATTTCTCCATCAACGCAACCTAGAAGGAATTATCATTCATTTGAATAGTTGATGATAAATTTCAAATTATAACACATCTCCTTCATCACTGACATATTGTCGTGAAGAAATCTCATGATCAATGATTCAAGTAGGTACCTTTGGAAGGGACCTTGTTTCTTGGATTCATGGTAGTGTTTCCTGAGTACAAAACTTCTCTTTCATGGTGCATGTTGATGATACAACCATAGTCCTGATGATCAACAGATGCATGTCCATAAGCTGCATTAAACTGGGTAATCACGAACCATGCATGGCACAACAGTAATAAAATTGTAGCATAATAAAACATCACAATTTATACCTTCTTCAAGGAAAATGGAAATGTTTATTCTTCATAATAGATCCTAAAAAGGAGCTTCCAACCTTCATCTCTTTTTGTTTAAAGGAAACAAATCAACTTATGGTGTTTAAAACAATAAGCATTTAAGTGGATATTCCTGGAATGGGAGAGATGCATAATGAAAATTATTCTAAATAGAAACCATAAGCAGATGAAATGATATACAAAATGAATAAAGGGTGGATGAGAGTTCGACTGTTTTTTCCAGAAATAATGTTGAAATAAATTCGAATCCAAATCAAGAAAACGGTTAGGAAATGTGGATAGCTTTTTTTTCTCATGCAGCGAAAACAAACTAAGAAAAAATTCTTTAAAAGAAATTTGAAAAGACAATCAGCAACTCGTCGATTATGAACATGAAATCAAATGCAATTTTTCAACCAGAAGTTCCCACAAACAGAATAAACTTTATGCAAGAGAAAGCAAATACAATGCGCTTACCATGGATGAATGGGGCATTTGGAAGGAAGAAGAGTGCATGGCTAGAGACAGAGAGAGCACTGTCGACGACATCTGTAGTTGATGGGATCTCAGAACCAGAAACACAATATCAACCATATAAAACATTAAACCGATTCAGTTGTTTAATGTTTACAACAACCCTATCCTATGGTAGATAGTGATGAATGCATAGGGATGGTGTTTGTGTTAGGGGACCTTACATAATACACTCCCATATGATTCATAACCATAATTGAATAAACAAATAAATCAAAGATTCAGAACATAATGGAAAGTTGCAATGAATAAGGGAATGGAAATGGATAGGTAGAGACTGAAGTGTCTACCTTATTCTCAATCACATTGCTCAATCTGTTGTCAAGGCGCATGTCTAGCTACTTCAAGTGGCAGCGATCATTCTCAAAAGATCCTCTCCCTTATTTTTCTATGTTATCATCTTCTTGGGCATTAGCATGGGAAAATATAGTCAGACCACATTTAGATTTAAAGATATTATTCAGGTTGATAGATATGATTTCCACAATACCTATTGAATTAACTCTTAGTCTAATAGTGTGATATATGTCTAAAAGAAATGGAGGTGTACACCAATCTGATTACATGCAAATCAGGAGTGGGATGTTCCAATTAGTCCAGTGTCGTTGATCAGAAAGCATGAATTTCAAGTATCATGTTTCATGGAATCCAAAATATAAATAACAGGTCAAGGAGACAGATAATTAAGAATCCCATACAGTTCAATGAACATAATCAGTAATCAATTAGAATATTTTAAAACAGAGATGTAAATAATGATCTGATTTCAAAAATATCAATAATGGACAATATCATGTAAACATTTACATCTCTCTAAACGGGTTTAAAAAACAAAAAATAATGCAAGAAAACATGAGCATCCATATCCTTTTAAAAGCAGTCTATCAAGAAAATGAAAAACATAATTAATGTTTGCCAATCAGGTATTTTAGAAGGATTCATCCGCACCTTTGAGAATACATCAGATCCTTTAGCCATGATATTTACTCACTGTCGATGTCACAACTCCTTAATGATTGCAAAAAAGAGAAAATCCTGGAGAAGATGAAATAGTCAATCGAGCATTTGGTATAGTCTTCATTGTCAAGGAGTGATATATCATGAAAAACCAATAGTCTGTAACATGATAAAAGGTGTATATTCCAACCAGGAAATGAAATAGTCAACAACTGCCATTCAAGCTGGTGGTTTGGTGTTAAAACTGATATGTTATTAATAAAACAGCCACGATAGGTTATTAATATATTAAGAGGCACATAAAAAAGAAATAAATTGCAGTCATTATGTAATCATCCCAGAAATATAAGAGGATATAGGTCATGATGTGGCATTATGTAATCATCCCACAAATAGAAGAGCCTATAGGTCAGGATGTGGCGCAAGTTGTTTACTTTAACATGTCGAGAAACTTCAGGCCACATTGGAACTCCCTATCAATATTTAGCGATGCAAAGCGGGCTCGCGGCCCGCGGGCTTTGCGGGTATGGGGTGGATGTGGGGCGGGGCGGGCCTAAAAAATTGGACCGTTTAGAGTGCGGGCCAATGCGGGTTGAGCCCGCGCGAGTGCGGGTTAATGCGGGTTGAGCCCGCGCGGGTGCGGGCTTGCCCGCGGGCTCGATTTAAAAAAAAAAGATATATTATTTTTACAATATATGTTTCTTTAACATTTAATTTTTTTAATAAAAAAATCATGGTTAAACGGCGACATATGATTTCTTACCGTAATGGTCATATTAATTCACCATTTATTCACATGTGAATTTTAAATGTCTATATTTATTGTTTTAATATGATATTATATTATTTATATAGTAATTATTAACCATATTCACATGGTGTGTCAACCCATTTCTTGAAAAATGGAACTCATCGCCCCTACACATGGTTTCAATTCTATAAGAGTTATTATAATCATAATATTTCTTAGGTCGATTTAATTTTGTTATTATTTAATTTTATTTTGTTATTAAGAGAATTGGATAGAACCTCGTGAAAACACTAATAACTTCATATGAAACTGGTCGTTACCTGAAGAGACTTCATTCATTCATAGGTTCAGTTGTTCACATCACCACACAACCAACATTATCATTCATCGCTCATCACCGATCACTCACCTACTTTCGATCGCAACAATTCACCACCACATCGGCATTACCACATGCCACTATTAACCCACAAAAAAATGTTCCATCACATCCTTTAAAACTCTAGTTATTGTTAATTCATACTTCTCCCCACAAATACCTTTAAGAATGATGAAAAATACAGTATTTAAATGATTATAATTTTTTTTTTTTGTAAATGTAGGTAAGCCCGCGGGCAACCCACGGGTTTCTGCGGGGCGGGGCGGGCTTGGAATTTTTTGTTCGCATTATATGCGGGCTTTTGTGGACAAACCCACGCAGGCTCAAACCCGTGCGGGCTTAGCCCGCCCCGCCCCGGCCCGCCCGTTTCGCATTACTATCAATATTAGTTACTGCATGTTCAATATTCATCTACTTTCAATATATACAATATTGATGTTCATCTAAATATGTTGGTGGCATAACATCCTAAAAGATAACTTTGTTCAGAAAGCCTCATGTTGGCTAACGTGAGGGCAGATCACCACAACCAATATCGATAGGGAGTTCCAAGAGACCCGGAAAGCACAGACAATTTAGATGTGAAAAGAATGCTATTTTTAGTTTTTGGCACAGAGAAACAAATTTATTTAGAATCCCACAAGGCATGTTTTCCTGAGTCACATGAGAACATAAATTCCATAAGGTTTGTCCCATAGAATAACATGAGGGTATATCCTGTACTGTTAGGTCTTTTCTTTAAAATTAATCTTGTCCATGCTGCATCAGATGTGATCACTGCTTCAAGGAGATCCTCCATTTTATTTTAAAGGGGTAAATCACCCAGTAGTTCGACTGGGTATCAACCAAATCTAAGGCAGAGTAACCAAAAGCATCAACATCACACTCCAGGACTGGAAAATTATTTTAACAGGTAGATTAAATTAGTGCAATTATATGGGATAGATAAACTTACTGGCCGAGAGGAGATCGCCTGAGCAATTTTAATGTATGCCTGAAAAATGTAAAATATATTAATTGAGTCGGAATGAATGACGACAGATGGTTTTTAGATGGAGAAATAAGAAAAGGACAATAAGTACTCCAGTATGATGCTATATGGCGTTTGAAAGAATAGACAGTTTCCGATAAGCAGCAGGTCTTGGGAAAGAATTTATACCGGACCCAATTCTACCAGTATCTTCTGAAGCTCAGCAGCCCTAACCTGCGGTCCATCACCGGGAATATGTCAGAATCGCTTCCATAGAATTGTTTCAAATTATGGATAGTAAAATGCAGACCGACCTTGAACATCTGATCTGATCGGTCCATGACTTTGTCGATGTACCTGAGCGCGAACCACTTGCCGAGCGTGGAACCACTACCACAAAAACGGTTTTTCGCAGCGCCCCCCCTTTATCAGTGCTAACGAAAAAGCGCTGATAAAGGGGGGTGCCTTTATCAGCACTCAAAAAAGCGCTGATAAAGGGTGTCTTTATCAGCGCTTGTTTAGTAGCGCTGATAAAGGGGGGACCTTTATCAGCACTTTTTTTAAAAGCGCTGATAAAGTGTTGGCTTAATTTTTTTTTTTAAAAAAAATATATTAATATATTAATATATAAATATAGTTATATTGATATATAAATATAATATATAATTTTTAAATATATTTTAGATAACTATAAATGTACATTTACACTTATTATACATAATATATAAGATATTTAGTGAAAATGACTTCTTAAAAAATTTAAAAAATATTTTTAATTAATAATTTATTAATCATCATGGAGTAATAGTCATTTAATAACAATTTGAAGACTAAAAAAATTAAAAAAATTAAAAAAAGATCCAAAATATGTTGAAAACGCAACTCAAACTTCAAATGACCATAACTTTTGATCCGGGTGTCCGTTTGAGCTCTACCACATATCAAATCGAAGCCTGCGACGATCTCTACGTCGCTGTGACCCAGGGGGACCCTCGTCAAGCAATTTTCGAGGCCAAAAGAGGCCCAAAAGGCCTCCAAAACTGAGTTTTTAGTCGGGGTACCCCGATTTTTTAACATTTTGTGGATTTTCACCCTCGTTTAAGGGGGTATTATTGGATTTTTTTGGTGGGGTATGAATTTATTCTAAGGTATTACATTCATATTGATATTATGTCTTTGAAATTTCATCATTTTTTATAATGCACTGCTATTTATAATCAAATATATAACAATATATTCGTATTTTTTAAATATTCACACCTAAAAATTTAATTATAAATATAAATAATAAAATATATTTACATATAAAATATATTAGCTTTATCTAAATAGCAACTAACATCCATTTTATTTAAAATACAATGAATATTTATATACCTATATATAAATCTAACTATATATATATATATTAATCTAACTATATATATACATATTAATCTAACTATATATACATATTAATCTAATAACTATATATATATTAATATAACTACATATATATATATTAGTATTACTATAAATATATATATATTAATATCACCATAAATATATATATTAATATCACTATATATATATATTAATATAACTATATAAATATATATTCATATAACTATATATATGTTAATATAACTATATATATATATATATTAATATAAATATATATTACTATACGAATAAATATAACTAAATATATATATATATAGATATAGATATATATTAATACCACTATATATATATATATATTAATATTACTATATATATTATAATATAACTATATATATATATTAATATAAATATATATTACTATACGAATAAATATAACTAAATATATAAATATATATATAGAGATATCATGAATTGGAAAGCAAATCAAAATAGAGTAGTGGTAAGGGCTTAGGCGTGCAGGGAGGAGGTCTCGAGTTCAAATCCTGATGGAGGCAGGGGTGCGCGCATGTGGAATATTGGAGCAAGTGCTGTTAAAGGGTGGAGGGGGGTGCGTGGGGTGCTGTATAGGGGCTGAAAAGCGTTGTAAAGGGGGGGGGGGGTGGGGGGGTTCAAGCGCTATAAAAGCCCCCCCGATTGGCAGTATTTTTTAATTTTTTTTTAATTTTTTTAATTTTTTTTAATTTTTTTTTAACTTTTATCAGCGCTTTTTTTTAGCGCTGATAAAGGGGACCTCCCCTTTATCTACGCCGGCTTTATCAGCACTGATAAAGACCATTTTTAGCGCTGATAAAGGCCGTATTTGTAGTAGTGAACCGATTTGGAGGCAACGTCTAAGGATAGTCAAGGGCCTTTCTCTGCAGATAGAAGCAATCTTTGAGACATCGTACTCCGTGAGGGAAGCCGCCTCCCCATCGTTGCACTGGAACAGGTAGCCGGAGTACTCCGTGAAGGTGTCCAGGCCCGAGGGTGGGCTGGCCAGCGGCGGCAACCGCCGTGAAAGGCGTGACGGGCGAAAATATGCAGGTTTTGGGAAATATGCAGGTTTTGGGGATCTTGATAGAGATGCTAATGCACGATGTACCTTAGTCGGAGTAGCCGATGCCCGTCATTGGGAGGGATATGGATTAGTCGGAGAAGAGGAGGATCAAAACCGATGGGATAGAGTTCAGCTCAAACCGTCGAGGCAGAGGTAGCCGGAGATGTGGAGGAGCTGGAACCCTAGAACTCGGGTAGTGGATACGTGGGAGGGTTGAGGTTGGGAGTCGCGAAATATCGGTAGTTCTTGCGCGGTGGAGGCGTGGCTGTCTGTGGTGTTGACACGTTGGCAGAAAAATGCCAAGTTTAGAAGATATATAGATTTGCATTGAAATTTTGCATTAAAAACTTCTAGTGTAAATTGTAGGGATTCCTAAGAGTTTATAAATACTTTATAAATCACGTGTAGGTAAAAATATTTCTTCCCAGGATCCTCATGTATACAGTCTGTAAACGAAGAGTATTGTAAATATGTGTATCTATCACCGTAATAACATTTAGTGTGAATTTTCACGTGAAACATTTAGTGTAAATTTTCATTCAAATTTCTAGTAGAAAAATTTCAATGTATATTTTTCACTATACATTTCCATTTAGAATTCATAGTGCAATTTTGCACTGAAAATTTCCCATAAAATGTCTATGTATGATGACAATTTTCAATGCAAAAAAAAAACACGATGACAAATAGAAATAAAAAATATGTATGGTAATATTAAATTATAAATTTCAAGTGAAAATTTGCAGTCGAAATTTCTAGTATCTATATGCAAAGATCCATGTAAATTTGCATTGGAATTTTATGTTTTACATTTATATTGTAAATCCCCACTAAAATAAATATGTACTAAAAATTTTCAATGTAAATTTACAGTACAAAATTTGAATGCATGTATATATACATATATGTTTGTGCGCGTGCGCAAATATAAATATACAATATAATTTTAAATGTAAGTTTACAGTGAAAAGTCACATCATCAAACTGAAATTTTTTGGTCATTGGTGTAAATTTTTATAAGATATTTAATTTTGAGTGCAAATTTCAACTTAAATTTTATTATAGTTAAACTAAAAATTTGAATATAAAAAATCTAAAATAAATGCATATTTAAATTTGCAATTCAAATATTCTAACACATAAAAAAACAATGTAATTTTGCATAAAAACTTTGAATTGGACATTCCCTAGGGAGATTTCCGGTGCAAAATTTCCCTGAAAATTTTCAGTGCAAACTTCTATTGGAAATTTTCAGTACTAGTAGTTCAAATTTATATATTAAATTACAATGAAGATGTATTGATAAATAAATAAAAAATATAAAATTTCATTGGAAATTTACACCAAAAACCTTTAGTGTAAATTTCCATTGGAAACCTTAAGTGTATATTTTTATTGGAAACTTTAATTGCCAATTTCCAATGGAAATTTTCAATGTATATTTTCCATTATACGATTTCTTTTAAAATTCATAGTGAAAATTTGTACCAAAAATTTTCAATAAAATTTCAATGTGCGATGGAAATTTTCAATGAAAACTAAAAAAACACAAACAAACATACAAATACAAATAAACATGATAATATTAAATTATAAACATCAAGTGCAATTTTACAGTGGAAATTTCCAGTACGTATAAACAAACATCGATGTAAATTTGCATTGGAATTTTGTGTTTTACATTTACACTATAAATCCACACTAATAGAAATCTATACTAAAATTTTTATTACGAATTTACAGTACACAATTTGAATCCATGTACACATACATACATATATATATACACACAATATAATTTTAAGTGCAAATTTACTCTAGAAAGTCACACAACCTCATTGAAGATTTCCAATGAAAACTTACAATGAAAGTTTAAAGCTATCAATGAAATCTACGTTTGTTGCGGCAAGTGCATTCCTGGTATGGTCTGTTTTCGGTGTAAGTTATTCTTTGCATGTTTGTGACGTCTTGACCCGGGTGCCACTAAACGGTGTCCCGAGCCGGTTGACCACATGCCATCAAGTGCGCCTCCCCGTACACCAGAGGGTTCCGACTAGCAGCGAGGGTATGGTAAGTTAGTCTTGGAGATACTACACACTCTTTTATCAGAATAAAACACCAACGGAAGCAAACAACAATAACCAAGTGCAGAAGCGTATAATTAACCAGAACAATACTGTCACGACCCCCTCCCCACAAAGTGTACCCCTCCTGGGCCGGCAATGTGAGAAGAGAGATAATGACCCCCGAGTCCCGCCTCCAGTAGGCCCCGGGTTGGCGACTAGCACCGAGGGTATAATAAACATACAAATGGGAGGCGTTACCCTTTAAGAGAACACATGCAGAAGAGAGAGATAGAATAGACTCCAATCAACTCCAACTCAGAACTGAAATATAAAAGAAATTTAAGTACATATATGAAATGTCATGCAAAAGTACTACAACTGAAAGGGGAAACTAAAAGTACCCAAAAGAAAGTAAAACGACAGCGACCACAAGCCCAAATAGCTCCTCCTCCAACCACAAGCTAGTAGTAACCAACTTGATCCCCAACCTGCTCCATGTGACCTGAAAAACAGTTTATATATACATAGGGTGAGTATAACAGTATACTCAGTAGGATCCTCCCCAAGCCTCTCGTGCAAAAGTAAAGAAAGCATGCTAAAGCCCAGTGAACAACAAGTGAAACTAACTCGTCACCTAAACAGGTATACTAAGTTCTCAACCTCACCATGGCTACTCTCACCAAGTAATGCATACAAGAATATAGAATATAGTAAAGAATCTCAAGGGTACCCCGCTACTACTTCCCCACTAGTTTGCCGCTTTGCCCCAACGACATACATCCTGTGCATCTCTCTCCAAAGGCTTGCCCACAGACACCTGGGCTAAGCTCCACAATCTGCACCTCGTGCACCACAAAGGCTTGCCCGCAAACACCTGGGTGAAGCACCACACCATCCTCACAACCAACAGTAACCAGGTATGTCCCGGGAGCCACCACAGCCCGCATAACGTGTATCATACATCGGGTATTATACCTCAATCCATTATAGCCCATACACCGAGTAGGGATCCTCAAGCCATGACAAACTATACACATTACACCTATAGTAGTCCATATGATACTATATCCAGAATATATGTGTGTGAAATAACAAGCCATTAGAACCCTCTACACACATATATGGGGAAACTAACAGTTGTGCCTGTTGGCACATGTATCTACCAAGAGAAGAGAGCGGGGCCAAAAGGGGGTAGCCAACCACTCGACCTCCCATCAGAATGTTGGGGAAAACACCCCCCAGGGCTCAGAATCCCCGGGGTGTCAGTTGCCCTTACTGACAGGGTGTAGTAGCATATAGAAACACAAAAAGTATAGAATATATATATAACTCACATCCACACTATGGGCATTACCTATTCTTAGATACAACTGTAGCTAACGTCTCTCAGACTCCGGGCTGCTACTTCTAAGACTAGGTGTCCTATAAGCACACAACATTTGAAGAGCTTTATTAGATTACTCCATTCTCATTTTATCAGTTCCACTGTACGTTAATTAATTCTTTAAACATTAATTAACCATGAACAATTCCACATTAAACTGAATTGGCATCACATTCAAAATCAACTACTCCTTTTAAGATTCACATCACCTTTAAATTCTAGTATCTCTATCCCCGTGGATTTTCACCATTTAATCAAAAATTCATTACAAAATTACTTTTCCATATTCCCAGGCATTCTAGAAAAGCTTCCTATGCTTCTAAACACAAAGGAGGCTCAACACGGTGAGTAGATATACTACCCGTCGAGTCTTTTCCGCCTATAGAAAGAGTATAGACCCATTCTCCCTCGAGAGGCTAAACACGAAAAGCACGTGGCATACCCTGCGCGTCTTCGCCTCCTTCGGAAGAAGGGAAACAAGACCAGCTGCCTTGAGCAGTGGGGAAAAGCAAAGCAGATTAACATTCAAAGAAAACCACAAGCATCTAGCAACCACATCCATCCCATTCCATCACCCCTAGTGTCCTCCCCGATACCCATATGCATAAACTGATGCATCTCGCCACTCTAGGCGTCATCTGCTGCCACCACCACAAGGCCTCCATGCCTCCACATATCACAACAGCCATCCAGGCTCACATCACAGCACAAGCAGCAGGAAAACAACAATCACAACCATGGGCTCCTGACCCTTTAACAAACAAGAGGGAAACTCAGAACCCTTTTTGAAATTCCCACATAATCTATTCTTTAATCCATATTGAATTAGCAGATTTGTTATTCGTAGGTTCCAATTACGGGATACCTAATCAGTAAGCTATCACAATTAAATAACCATGCTTACTTCCCCAATTTGATTATCCTCAAATTAGAACAACTACAACAATGGCAATAACCAGATTAATTTACATGCCTCTTTATCTTTATCCAATTAATTAATAATTAATTCCTGCTTTACATTCATTATCAATTTCTATCATGAATGAACAACAAATCAAAGAAATCATAGATATCACTCTATCTAGAAAAACATGAGGCAAACCGTTATCATAGTATAAAGTAACAACATGTGATCAACCAATTCTTTTAATCTGGTTCAAGTATTTAATTAGGTCAATTTCATTGTGATCCAAAGGACTAAATCATGCTAATTCTATGATTGCACATATACAATTAGAGAAGCCATGAATCCCCTATCTCGAAGAGTTCTTGACGTCCTTTATCCACACAACGGGTCACAATCCTCCTATCGCGACAACTGCATCCACCCGAGGATGCCACAGTACGTCCGCACCAACCAAACCCCAAGAAAACCCCATTAGAAGCATGGAGATTACATGCTAATACAGAAAGGAGAACAAGAGAAGATGACCCACGAAGGAATGATGATAAACATACCTTATATCGAAGAATGATCGACACAGCTTGATTACATCAAAACAGAGCGGAACTGATCCGAGGAGTAAAGTTTGATTGTGAAACTCCTATGGGAAGGATTGAAAGGTTCTAGCATCTCATAGCCGAGAACAAAGAGGAAGAACAGGGGAGAATGATATCTCGTCCCTTTTTTAAGGTTTAATGGGGCGACTGTTTAAGATCCGGTTAATTATCCATTAAAAACGGATCGCATTAACCCATGCGGTTTGACCAAGTAAATATATCCCGGCCTTAGGAATAATTAATATAGGAATTATGGCATTTGAATCGGCCTTAAGAGTCCTTAAAACAAGGCTTTAAATGTATTTTACGTCAAAGGAAACGTCAAAGGGGAGAAACTGTAGGAAGCTGAAAACACTGTTCAAGTCTACCGTTAGAAGGTCACCGTTAGAAGGTTACCATTATGGAAACACTGTTCAAGTCTACCATTAGAAGTCCACTGATAGAAGGTTACCGTTCTGGAAACACTGTTCAAGTCTACCGTTAGAAGGTCACCGATAGAAGGTTACCGTTCTGGAAACACTGTTCAAGTCTACCGTTAGAAGTCCACCGATAGAACCTCACCGATAGAAACACTGTTCAAGTCTACCGATAGAAGTCCACCGATAGAAACACTGTTCACTGAACCTCACCGATAGAAACACTGTTCACCTACCGATACTGTTCATAAAACTGGAAACACTGTTCACAGAACTGGAAATTTGGCAAAGTGTTGGGGATAAGTCACCTTGACCTCCCAGAACATCTCCAACACCACATTTTCACGAAGTAATGGACTAGAGAGGTCCGGGTCATTACATTAGATACCTCTCAAAACATTCTCGTCCTCGAGAATTAAAAACCAACCCAGAAGAAAAGAGGGGTCCGAACAACCACCCCATAAGATACCTCTCAGGGGAAAACCACCATGAGTTGTTCGAAAGCTGGAATAAAACTACGACATCCGAGAGTGTGGAACAAACAATCCATATCCAAACAATTAAATCATAACATCACATCAAAGGTACATAAATAAAACATGAAGGGTCTAACCATAAAGGAAACATCATTACATGAAAGGAGTTAAACATTAAACAACTCTGGGTACTGAGCACGTATCTGTGACTCACGCTCCCACGTACTCTCCTCCATGCCACAGTGTTGCCAAAAGACACGAACTAAGGGGATAGAATGCCCACGCAACACCTTCTCCTTGCGGTCTTGGATCTCCACAGGTCGCTCCTCGAAGGTTGCATCATCATCAATATCGATCTCTCCCCAATCGATAACATGAGATTCATCATGAAGATAATGACGGAGCTGTGATACATGGAAAACATCATGTATCTGACTAATCTGAGGAGGAAGTGCTACTCGATACGCCACAGCTCCAACACGAGCTAACACCTCGAAAGGCCCAACAAACCGGGGAGAAAGCTTACTTCCACGACCAAACCTTCGCTGCCCACGACGGGGAGTCACCTTCAGAAACACATGATCCCCAACATTAAACTCTAAGGGTCTCCTTCTTTGATCAGCATATGATTTCTGACGATCCTGTGCTGTCTTCATCCACTCACGAATCACCTGAACCATCTCTGTTGTATTCTGCACTAGTTCTGGTCCGAGAATTGCTGACTCTCCGACCCCAGTCCAGCACAACGGAGAACGACATGGACGACCATACAAGACTTCAAATGGCGCCATACCGATGGTAGAGTGAAAACTATTATTGTAAGCGTACTCTACTAAGGGTAAGTGCTTCATCCATGAACCTCCAAAATCAAGAACACAAGAGCGCAACATGTCTTCAAGAGTCTGGATGGTTCGCTCTGTCTGACCATCCGTTTGAGGATAAAAAGCAGTGCTAAGGCACAGTTGAGAGCCAAAAGCATGCTGGAGACCTCTCCACACCCTAGAGGTAAAACGAGGATCTCGATCAGAAATGATCGTCCTAGGTACTCCATGAAGTCTCAACACCTCCTCTAGATACTGCCTCGACAAAACTTCCACTGAGCTCGACTCCTTGATCGTTATGAAGTGGGCCGACTTTGTTAAACGATCCACTACCACCCATATAGCATCATGTCCTCCCGAAGCTCGAGGTAAACCTGTAACAAAGTCCATTGAGATGTCCTCCCACTTCCACTGAGGAATCTCTAATTGCTGGAGAAGACCACCAGGAACACGGTGTTCGGCCTCCACCTTCTGGCATACTAAACATCGAGACACACACTCTGCAACCGCACGCTTCATCCCAGACCACCAAAACTGACTCTTCAAGGATCGGTACATCTTCATCACACCAGGATGTACTGACAATGGTGAACTATGGAACTCTCGGAGAACCGTCTCGCGCATCGCCAAGGGAACAAAAATCCTACCATGATACAACACTCGGTGTTGTTCATCCTCCGACCAACCATCAAGGGCCTCACCACAAACAACTCTGTCTCTCCAAACTTCCACCTTTAGATCACCCAACTGAGACTCTTCCACCTTCTATATCAGGGATGACTGCACCGTCATCTGGAAAAGACAACCTCTACCCCCAACTTCTCCCATATCAAGATGAAAAGATGATAGCTCTTCCATCAATCTCCAGGAATCACCAGATTCACGCACAACATCATTACATGACTTTCAGCTTAGTGCATCAGCTACAACATTCCCTTTTCCAGGTGTATACGATATTTCAAATTTGTATTCCTGCAAGAACTCCATCCACCGACGCTGCCTCAAGTTCAAGTCACGTTGGGAGAAAACATACCTCAAACTCTTATGATCAGTGAAAACCACAAAGTGCTCACCAATGAGGTAATGTCTCCAAAACTTCAGATCAAACACCACGACTGCCAACTCAAGATCATGGGTGGCATAGTTGCATTCATGGGGACGCAACTGCCGAGACCCATAAGAAATAACTGACCTCTGCTGCATGAGAACACAGCCTAGCCCCAGATGTGAAGCATCACGAAAAACATCAAACTGGACTCCCTCCGCTGGAAGACAAAGGAATGGAGCACTTACCAACTTCTTTTTTAGATACTCGAAAGCTGCCTGACACTGATCAGTCCATATGAACGCTTGATCCTTCCTGGTCAAATCTGTTAGAGGAGTCGCAACTCAGGAGAAATTGGCTACAAACCTCCTATAATATCCTGTGAGACCAAGGAAACTTCGCACCTCTGACACGGTCTTGGGGGCTGCCCAAAACACCACTGCTTCTATCTTCGACGGATCCATAGCTACTCCCTATTGGGACACAACATGACCCAAGAAACGAACTTCTTGAGCCCAAAACTCACACTTGGACAACTTCCCAAACAACTGATGTTGGCGAAGAACTCCCAAAACAGCTCGTAGATGCTCTGCATGATTTTCTTCAGATGTGGAGTACACAAGGATGTTGTCGATGAAAACCACAAAAAACTTGTCCAGGAATTCACGGAACACAACATTCATCAACCCCATGAAAACTGCTGGAGAATTCGTCACGCCGAATGGTATTACAACAAACTCATAATGCCCATGACGACAACGGAAAGCAGTCTTCAGGATATCCTCATCCTTTACACGCATCTGATGATATCCTGACCGCAAGTCGATCTTTGAGAACCAACTTGCACCCTTCAGTTGATCGAATAGGTCATCAATCCGTGGAAGAGGATAACGGTTCTTTATTGTCACTTTGTTTAATCGATGATAATCGACACACAACCGCAAACTACCGTCAGCCTTTTTCACAAACAAAACTGGCGCTCCCCACGGTGAAACACTTGGCCGAACAAAACTGTACTGCAACAGACCATCAAGCTGAATACGTAGCTCTCGAAACTCAGAAGGGGCCATCCTATACGGAGACATAGAGATAGGAGACGCTCCTGGCTGTAGCTCGATCCCAAACTCGATCTCTCGTCGAGGGGGTAAGGATACAACCTCTTCTGGAAAGACGTCAGGGTACTCCTCTACGACCCTAGGAAACGCCAACTATTGAACCTCTGAAGAACTCAGCATCATCCCAGCCATCATGGATGATAAGGATGGAACTCGTCTATAACTCATCCGAGGATCTCTCTCACCAACAAACACCACTTTCTCTCCATCTGCATCAAAGAAAATGACCTTATTCTTGTAGCAATCCACAATAGCCTGAACTGAATACAACCAATCCATGCCGAGTATGACATCATATGGTTGTATTCGTAAACATAGGAAATCTCCCCAAGAGCGGTGTTTCCCCAACACTAGCTCACAGTCTCTACATACTTCAAACAAGTCGGCTCGACCTCCAACTGGCATAGTCAACGCCAAGGGCACTGGAAGCCTCTCTACCTTAAGTCCCAAAGCATGGACAATGGTAGGTGATATGAAGGAGTGTGTTGATCCTGAATCAAACAAGGCATACACCAAGGTAGAAAACAAGCAAAGGGTACCTCAAACGACATCTGGATCGCCTGGGGTTGGCAACACTAGAGCATGAAGCTGACCACGACCTCCTCCACGGCCTCTCTGACCCTGATGACGACCACCACCACGGCCGTGCTCTGCTCTCTGAGGACGGGGAGCGTCATGGGGCTGTCCTCTGCCTGCTCCATCTACCCTCGGGTGATCTAAAGCTGGTGCAACCTGCTGCTGCTACCTCGGATGGAACTGCCTCAACAGAGGAACCTGGAGCAGACCGCCTGTTGTACGATGACTACTCTGAAAATTTGGGCACTCCCACTGCTGATGACCACGACCACCACAAGAAAAACAAGCGCTTGATCCCTTAGCATAGTCCTGAGAGATGCTGCCTCCGGAGAAACGAGATGGGAAGGGCTAGGACCTACCCCCAGGTGAACGAAAACTCTTATTCCCTGAAAATCGGGATCCACAGACCACAACTTTGCTTCATGAGGAATCATGACGATTCCACTCTCGTGACGATCCGGTCCTAGCCAAAGTCCTCTCAACAACCTCTACCCTCGCCAACACCTCAAGATATGTCTTTAGCATAAATGGGGTGACCTGGCGCTGGATCTCTGGACGCAAAGCCTCCTTGAAATGCCTCGCCATGACCTCCTCATCTGGTAATAGGTCTGAAGCATATTGTAGAAGGTTCCTGAAATGGATTCCAAACTCTCGAACACTAGAGCTCCCCTGTCGAAGGGTAAGAAGCTCCTGGCGACTAGATGCCTTCGCAGTCGAAGAAAGAAACTCGACTCTAAACCTGTCTCGAAACTCCTCCCATGAGATCGCTAACTCCTCACGATCCCCGAGGAATAAGAACCACCACTGCCTCGCTGCTCCACGCAACATCGTCGCAACCAAGGACACCCAATGTTCCTTCCGAGCACGAATCGAACTGAAGCCTATCTAGACCTCCTCCAACCAGTCTTCTGTGACTACATCTGAAACGGAGCCCTCGTACTTCTATAGACTCTGGCACTGAAACTCTCAGAGTGTCTTCCTCCAAGTGTCATCGTCGTCAACCTCTACCCAGCGACGATCTGTTGGAACAGCCAGTTGGGCATCTTCTGCGCAAACCTGACAAGGATGTCGACCTGGATCCATACCTGTAAAATAACAACTATTAGAGATCCTAAGCCTGGAACATGGAAGACTCAACATTAATTAATTAATTGTTTTGTTTTATTAATTTTTAGGTTACCTATCCCAAGGTCTACCCATTCAAACACAGGTGCAAAGAATAATGATGCATGATCCTTTCCTAGGTCTCTACCCTGCAACCAGTATCGCATTGTTTAGTAGCCATCATAAGCTTAAAGGTCCATGAAACAGATCATAGGGGGCCCTAAACACCTATGTCTCTGCCGGTCTCTAGTGTTTACCCCACTTGATAAACATGAATGACACCGTTGCCCTACCATTCCATGCATCCTCACCTGTGCCTAACTCCAAACTCCATCCTATCCCTCAACCAGACCTCTGATACCACTCTGTCACGACCCCCTACCCACAAAGTGTACCCCTCCTGGGTCGACAATGTGAGAAGAGAGATAATGACCCCCGAGTCCCGCCTCTAGTAGGCCCCGGGTTGGTGACTAGCACCGAGGGTATAATAAACATACAAATGGGAGGCATTACCCTCTAAGAGAAAACATGCAGAAGAGAGAGATAGAATACACTCCAATCAACTCCAACTCAGAACTGAAATATAAAATAAATCCAAGTACATATATGAAATGTCATGCAAAATTACTACAACTGAAAGGGGAAACTAAAAGTACCCCAAAGAAAGTAAAACGGCAGCGACCACAAGCCCAAACAGCTCCTCCTCCAACCACAAGATAGTAGTAACCAACTTGATCCCCAACCTACTCCATGTGACCTGAAAAACAGTTTATATATACATAGGGTGAGTATAACAGTATACTCAGTAGGATCCTCCCCAAGCCTCTCGTGCAAAAGTAAAGAAAGCATGCTAAAGCCCAGTGAACAACAAGTGAAACTAACTCGTCACCTAAACATGTATACTAAGTTCCCAACCTCACCATGGCTACTCTCACCAAATAATGTATACAAGAATATAGAATATAGTAAAGAATCTCAAGGGTACCCCGCTACTACTTCCCCACTGGTTTGCCGCTTTGCCCCAACGACATACGTCCAGTGCATCTCTCTCCAAAGGCTTGCCCGTAGACACCTGGGCTAAGCTCCACAATCTGCACCTCGTGCACCACAAAGGCTTGCTTGCAGACACCTGGGCGAAGCACCACACCATCCTCACAACCAACAGTAACCAGGTATGTTCCGGGAGCCACCACAACCCGCATAACGTGTATCATACATCGAGTATTATACCTCAAGCCATTATAGCCCATACACCGAGTAGGGATCCTCAAGCCATGACAGCCTATACACATTACACCTATAGTAGTCCATAGGATACTATATCCAGAATATATGTGTGTGAAATAACCACAATCCATTACAGCCCTCTACACACATATATGGGGAAACTAACAGTTGTGCCTGTTGGCACATGTATCTACCAAGAGAAGAGAGCGGGGCCAAAAGGGGGTAGCCAGCCATTCGACCTCCCATCAGAATGTTGGGGAAAACACCCCCCTAGGGCTCAGAATCCCCGGGGTGTCAGTTGCCCTTACCGACAGGGTGGAGTAGAGTATAGAAACACAAAAAGTACAGAATATATATATAACTCACATCCACACTATGGGCATTACCAATTCTTAGATACAACTGTAGCTAACATCTCTCAGACTCCAGGCTGCTACTTCTAAGACTAGGTGTCCTATAAGCACACAACATTTGAAGAGCTTTATTAGATTACTCCATTCTCATTTTATCAGTTCCACTGTACGTTAATTAATTCTTTAAACATTAATTAACAATGAAAAATTCCACATTAAACTGAATTGGCATCACATTCAAAATCAACTACTCCTTTTAAGATTCACATCACCTTTAAATTCTAGTATCTCCATCCCCGTGGATTTTCAACATTTAATCAAACATTCATTACAGAATTACTTTTCCATATTCCCAGGCATTCTAAAAAAGCATCCTATGCTTCTAAACACAAAGGAGTCCCAACACAGTGAGTAGATATACTACCCATCGAGTCTTTTCCGCCTATAGAAAGAGCATAGACCCATTCTCCCTCGAGAGGCTAAACACGGAAAGCACGTGGCATACCCCGCGCGTCTTCGCCTCCTTCAGAAGAAGGGCAGCAAGACCAGCTTCCTTGAGCAATGGGGAAAAGAAAAGCAGATTAACATTCAAAGAAAACCACAAGCATCCAGCAATCACATCCACCCCATTCCATCACCCCTGGTGTCCTCCCCGACACCCACATGCATAAACTGATGCATCTCGCCACTCTAGGCGTCATCTGCTACCACCACCACAATGCCTCCATGCCTCCACATATCACAACAGCCATCCAGGCTCACATCACAGCACAAGCAGCAGGAAAACAACAATCACAACCATGGGCTCTTGACCCTTTAACAAACAAGAGGGTAACTTAGAACCCTTTTTGAAATTCCCACATAATCTATTCTTTAATCCATATTGAATTAGCAGATTTGTTATTCATAAGTTCCAATTATGGGATACCTAATCAGTAATCTATCACAATTAAATAACCATGCTTACTTCCTTAATTTGATTATCCTCAAATTAGAACAACTACAACAATGACAATAACCGAATTAATTTACATGCCTCTTTATCTTTAGCCAATTAATTAACAATTAATTCCGGATTTACGTTCATTATCAATTTCTATCATGAACGAACAATAAATCAAAGAAATCATAGATATCACTCTATCTAGAAAAACATGAGGAAAACCGTTATCACGGTATAAAGTAACAACATGCGATCAACCAATTCTTTTAATCCGGTTCAAGTATTTAATTAGGTCAATTTCATTGTGATCCAAAGGACTAAATCATGCTAATTCTACGATTGCACATATACAATTAGAGAATCCATGAATTCCCTACCTCGAAGAGTTCTTGACGTCCTTTATCCACACAACGGGTCACAATCCTCCTCTCGCGACAACTGCATCCACCTGAGGATGCCACAGTACGTCCGCACCAACCAAACCCCAAGAAAACCCCATTAGAATCATGGAGATTACATGATAATACGGAAAGGAGAACAAGAGAATATGACCCACGAAGGAATGATGATAAACATACCTTATATCGAAGAATGATCGACACAACTTGGTTGCATCAAAACAGAGCGGAACTGATCTGAGGAGTAAAGTTTGATTGTGAAACTCCTATGGAAAGGATTGAAAGGTTCTAGCATATCATAGCCGAGAACAAAGAGGAAGAACATGGGAGAATGATATCTCGTCCCTTTTTTTAAGGTTTAATGGGGTGATGGTTTAAGATCCGGTTAATTCTCCATTAAAAACAGATCGTATTAACCCACACGGTTTGACCAAGTAAATACATCCTGGCCTTAGGAATAATTAATATAGGATTTATGGCATTTGAATCGTCCTTAAGAGTCCTTAAAACAAGGCTTTAAATGTATTTTACGTCAAAGGAAACGTCAAAGGGGCGAAACCGTAAGAAGCTGGAAACACTGTTCAAGTCTACCATTAGAAGGTCACCGTTAGAAGGTTACCATTCTGGAAACACTGTTCAAGTCTACCGTTAGAAGTCCACCGATAGAAGGTTACCATTCTGGAAAAACTGTTCAAGTCTACCATTAGAAGGTCACCGATAGAAGGTTACCATTCTAGAAACACTGTTCAAGTCTACCGTTAGAAGTCCACTGATAGAACCTCACTAATAGAAACACTGTTCAAGTCTACCGATAGAAGTCCACCGATAGAACCTCACCGATAGAAACACTGTTCACTGAACCTCACTGATAGAAACACTGTTCACCTACCGATACTGTTCATAAAATTGGAAACACTGTTCACAGAATTGGAAATTTGGCAAAGTGTTGGGGATAAGTCACCTTGACCTCCCGGAACATCTCCAACACCACATTTTCACAAAGTAATGGACCGGAGAGGTCCGAGCCATTACATTAGATACCTCTCAAAACATTCTCGTCCTCGAGAATTAAAAACCAACCCAGAAGAAAAGAGGGGTCCGAACAACCACCCCATAAGATACTTCTCAGGGGAAAACCACCATGAGTTGTTCGAAAGCTGGAACAAAACTACGACATCCGAGAGTGTGGGAACAAACAATCCATATCCAAACAATTCAATCATAATATCACATCAAAGGTACATAAATAAAACATGAAGGGTCTAACCATAAAGGAAACATCATTACATGAAAGGAGTTACACATTAAACAACTCTAGGTGCTGAGCATGTATCTGTGACTCACGCTCCCATGTACTCTCCTCCATGCCACCGTGTCACCACAAGACATGAACTAAGGGGATAAAATGCCCACACAACACCTTCTCCTTGCGGTCTTGGATCTCCACAGGTCGCTCCTCGAAGGTTGCATCATTATCAATATCGATCTCTCCCCAATCGATAACATGAGATTCATCATGAAGATAACGACGGAGCTGTGATACATGGAAAACATCATGTATCTGACTCATCTGAGGAGGAAGTGCTAATCGATACGCCACAACTCCAACACGAGCTAACACCTCGAAAGGCCCAACAAACCGGGGAGAAAGCTTACTTCCACGACCAAACCTTCGCTGCCCACGACGGGGAGTCACCTTCAGAAACACATGATCCCCAACATTAAACTCTAAGGGTCTCCTTCTTTGATCAGCATATGATTTCTGACAATCTTGTGCTGTCTTCATCCTCTCACGAATCACCTGAACCATCTCTGTTGTATTCTGCACTAGTTCTGGTCCGAGAATTGCTGACTCTCCGACCCCAGTCCAGCACAACGGAGAACGACATGGATGGCCATACAAGGCTTCAAACGGAGCCATACCGATGGTAGAGTGAAAACTATTATTGTAAGAGAACTCTACCAAGGGTAAGTGATTCATCCATGAACCTCCAAAATCAAGAACACAAGAGCGCAACATGTCTTCAAGAGTCTGGATGGTTCGCTCTGTCTGACCATCCGTTTGAGGATGAAAAGCAGTGCTAAGGCACAGTTGAGAGCCAAAAGCATGCTGGAGATCTCTCCACACCCTGGAGGTAAAACGAGGATCTCGTTCAGAAATGATCGTCCTAAGTACTCCATGAAGTCTCACCACCTCCTCTAGATACTGCCTCGACAAAACTTCCACTGAGCTCGACTCCTTGATCTTTATGAAGTGGGCCGACTTTGTTAAACAATCCACTACCACCCATATAGCATCATGTCCTCCCGGAGCTCGAGGTAAACCTGTAACAAAGTCCATTGATATGTCCTCCCACTTCCAATGAGGAATCTATAATTGCTGGAGAAGACCACCAGGAACACGGTGTTCTCCCTTCACCTTCTGGCAGACTAAACATCGAGACACACACTCTGCAACCGCACGCTTCATCCCAGGCCACCAAAACTGAATCTTCAAGGATCGGTACATCTTCGTCACACCAGGATGTACTGCCAAGGGTGAACTATGGAACTATCGGAGAACCGTCTCGCGCATCGCCAAGGGAACAAAAAGCCTGCCATGATACAACACTCGGTGTTGTTCATCCTCTGACCAACCATCAGGGGCCTCACCACAAACAACTCTGTCTCTCTAAACTTCCACCTCTAGATCACCCAACTAAGACTCTTCCACCTTCTGCATCAGGGATGACTGCACCGTCATCTAGAAAAGACAACCTCTACCCCCAACTTCTCACATATCAAGATGCAAAGCTGATAGATCTTCCATCACTCTCCAGGAATCACCAGATTCACAGACAACATCATTACGTGACTTTCGGCTTAGTGCATCAGCTACAACATTCCCTTTTCCAGGTGTATACAATATTTCAAAGTTGTATTCCTGCAAGAACTCCATCCACTGACGCTGCCTCAAGTTCAAGTCACATTGGGAGAAAACATACCTCAAACTCTTATGATCGGTGAAAACCACAAAGTGCTCACCAATGAGGTAATGTCTCCACAACTTCAGATCAAACACCACGACTGCCAACTCAAGATCATGGGTGGCATAGTTGCATTCATGGGGACACAACTGCCGAGACCCATAAGAAACAACTGAACTCTGCTGCATGAGAACACAGCCTAGCCCCAGATGTGAAGCATCACAGAAAACATCAAACTGGACTCCCTCCGCTGGAAGACAAAGGAATGAAGCACTTACCAACTTCTCCTTTAGATACTCGAAAGCTGCCTGACACTGATCAGTCCATATGAACGCTTGATCCTTCTTGGTCAAAGCTGTCAGAGGAGTCGCAACTCAGGAGAAATTGGCTACAAACCTCCTATAATAGCCTGAGATACCAAGGAAACTTCGCACCTCTGACACGGTCTTGGGGGCTGCCCAAGACACCACTGCTTCTATCTTCAACGGATCTAAAACTACTCCTTGTTGGGACACAACATGCCCCAAGAAACGAACTTCTCGAGCCCAAAACTCACACTTGGACAACTTCCCAAACAACTGATGTTGGCGAAGAACTCCCAAAACGGATCATAGATGCTCTGCATGATTTTATTCAGATGTGGAGTACACAAGGATGTCGTCGATGAAAACCACAACAAACTTGTCCAGGAATTCATGGAACACAACATTCATCAACCCCATGAAAACAGATGGAGCATTCGTCACGCCGAATGGCATTACAACAAACTCATAATGCCCATGACGACAACGGAAAGCAGTCTTCGGGATATCCTCATCCTTTACACGCATCTGATGATATCCTGACTGCAAGTCGATCTTTGAGAACCAACTTGCACCCTTCAGTTGATTGAATAGGTCATCAATCCATGGAAGAGGATAGCGGTTCTTTATTGTCACTTTGTTTAATCGACGATAATCGACACACAACCACAAACTACCATCAACCTTTTTCACAAACAAAACTAGCGCTCCCCACGGTGACACACTTGGCCGAACAAAACCGTACTGCAACCGACCATCAAGCTGAATACGTAGCTCTCATAACTCAGAAGGGGCCATCCTATACAGAGACATAGAGATAGGAGACGCTCCTGGCTGTAGCTCGATCCCAAACTCGATCTCTCGTCGAGGGGGGTAAGGATACAACCTCTTCTAGAAAGACGTCAGGGTACTCCTCTACGACCCTAGGAAACACCAACTGTTGAACCTCTAAAGAACTCAGCATCATCCCAGCCATCATGGATAATAAGGATGTAACTCGTCTATGACTCATCCGAGGATCTCTCTCACCGACAAACACCACTTTCTCTCCATCTACATCAAAGAAAACGACCTTCTTCTTGTAGCAATCCACAATAGCCTGAACCGAATACAACCAATCCATGCCAAGTATGACATCATATGGTTGTATTCGTAAACATAGGAAATCTCCCCAAGAGCGGTGTTGCCCCAACACTAGCTCACAATCTCTACATACTTCAAACAAGTTGGCTCGACCTCCAACTAGCGTAGTCAATGCCAAGGGCAATGGAAGCCTCTCAACCTTAAGTCCCAAAGCATGAACAAGGGTAGGTGATATAAAGGAGTGTGTTGCTCCTGAATCAAACAAGTCATACACCAAGGTAGAAAACAAGCAAAGGGTACCTCGAACGACATCTGGCTCGCCTGGGGTTGGCAACGCTAGAGCATGAAGCTGACCACGACCTCCTCCATGACCTCTCTGACCCTGATGACGACCAACACCATGGCCACGCTCTGCTCTCTGAGGACGGGGAGCGTCATGGGGCTGTCCTCTACCTGCTCCATCTACCCTCAGGTGATCTAAAGCTGGTGCAACCTTCTGCTGCTGCCTCGGCTGGAACTGCCTCATCGGAGGAACCTGAAGTGGAGTGCCCGATGTACGATGACTTCTCTGAAAATTCAGGCACTCCCACTGCTGATGACCACGACCACCACAAGAAAAACAAGTGCCTGATCCCTTAGCATAGGCCTGAGAGATGCTGCCTCCGGAGAAACGAGATGGGAAGGGCTGGGACCTACCCCCAGGTGAACGAAAAATCTTCTTCCCTGAAAACCGGGATCCCCAGACCACAGATTTGCTTCGTGAGGAATCATGACGATTCCCCTCTCATGACGATCCAGTCCTAGCCAAAGTCATCTCAACAACCTCTGCCCTCACCAGCACCTCAAGATATGTCTTTAGCATAAATGGGGTGACCTGGCGCTGGATCTCTGGACGCAAAGCCTCCTCAAAATGCCTCACCATGGCCTCCTCATCTGGTAACAGGTCTGAAGAATATCGTAGAAGGTTCCTGAAATGGATTCCAAACTCTCGAACACTGGAGCTCCCCTGTCGAAGGGTAAGAAGCTCCTGGCGACTGGACGCCTTTGCAGTCGAAGAAAGAAACTCGACTCTAAACCTGTCTTGAAACTCCTCCCATGAGATTGCTGACTCCTCACGATCCCCAAGGAACAAGAACCACCACTGCCTCGCTGCTCCATGTAGCATCATCACAACCAAGTACACCCAGTGTTCCTTCCGAGCACGAATCGAACTGAAGCCTATCTCGACCTCCTCCAACCAGTCTTCTGTGACTACATCTAAAATGGAGCCCTCGTACTTCTGTAGACTATGGTGCTGAAACTCTTGGAGTGTCTTCCTCCAAGTGTCATCGTCGTCAACCTCTACCCGGCGGCGATCTGCTGGAATAGCCTGCTGGGCATCTTCTGCGCAAACCTGACGAGGACGTCGACCTGGAGCCATACCTGTAAAATAACAACTGTTAGAGCTCCTAAGACTGGAATATAGAAGACTCAACATTAATTAATTAATTGTTTTGTTTTATTAATTTTTAGGTTACCTATCCCAAGGTCTACCCATTCAAACACAGGCGCAAAGAATAATGATGCATGATCCTTTCCTAGGTCTCTACCCTGCAACCAGTATCACATTGTTTAGTAGCCATCGTAAGATTAAAGGTCCGTGAAACAGATCATAGGGGGCCCTAAACGCCTATGTCTCTACCGGTCTCCAGTGTTTACCCCACTTGCTAAACATGAATGACACCGTTGCCCTACCATCCCATGCATCCCCACCTGTGCCTAACTCCAAACTCCATCCTATCCCTCAACCAGACCTCTGATACCACTCTGTCATGACCCCCTCCCCACAAAGTGTACCCCTCCTGGTCCGGCAATGTGAGAAGAGAGATAATGACCCCTGAGTCCCGCCTCTAGTAGGCCCCGGGTTGGCGACTAACACCGAGGGTATAATAAACATACAAATGGGAGGCATTACCCTCTAAGAGAACACATGCAGAAGAGAGAGATAGAATAGAATCCAATCAACTCCAACTCAGAACTGAAATATAAAATAAATCCAAGTACATATATGAAATGTCATGCAAAAGTACTACAACTGAAAGGGGAAACTAAAAGTACCCAAAAGAAAGTAAAACGGCAGCGACCACAAGCCCAAACAGCTCCTCCTCCAACCACAAGCTAGTAGTAACCAACTTGATCCCCAACCTGCTCCATGTGACCTGAAAAATAGTTTATATATACATAGGGTGAGTATAACAGTATACTCAGTAGGATCCTCCCCAAGCCTCTCGTGCAAAAGTAAAGAAAGCATGCTAAAGCCCAGTGAACAACAAGTGAAACTAACTCGTCGCCTAAACAGGTATACTAAGTTCCCAACCTCACCATGGCTACTCTCACCAAGTAATGCATACAAGAATATAGAATATAGTAAAGAATATCAAGGGTACCCCGCTACTACTTCCCCACTGGTTTTCCGCTTTTCCCCAACGACATACGTCCTGTGCATCTCTCTCCAAAGGCTTGCCCGCAGACACCTGGGCTAAGCTCCACAATCTGCACCTCGTGCACCACAAAGGCTTGCCCGCAGACACCTGGGCGAAGCACCACACCATCCTCACAATCAAAAGTAACCAGGTATGTTCTGGGAGCCACCCCAGCCCGCATAACGTGTATCATACATCGGGAATTATACCTCAATCCATTATAGCCCATACACCGAGTAGGGATCCTCAAGCCATGACAACCTATACACATTACACCTATAGTAGTCCATAGGATACTATATCAAGAATATATGTGTGTGAAATAACCACAAGCCATTAAATCCCTCTACACACATATATGGGGAAAATAACAGTTGTGCCTGTTGGCACATGTATCTAACAAGAGAAGAGAGAGGGGCCAAAAGGGGGTAGCCAGCCATTCGACCTCCCATCAGAATGTTGGGGAAAACACCCCCTCAGGGCTCAGAATCCCCGGGGTGTCAGTTGCCCTTACCGATAGGTTGGAGTAGTGTATAGAAACACAAAAAGTACAGAATATATATATAACTCACATCCACACTATGGGCATTACCTATTCTTAGATACAACTGCAGCTAACGTCTCTCAGGCTCCAGGCTGCTACTTCTAAGACTAGGTGTCCTATAAACACACAAAATTTGAAGAGATTTATTAGATTACTCCATTATCATTTTATCAGTTCCACTGTACGTTAATTAATTCTTTAAACATTAATTAACCATGAACAATTCCACATTAAACTAAATTGGCATCACATTCAAAATCAACTGCTCCTTTTAAGATTCACATCACCTTTAAATTCTAGCATCTCCATCCCCATGGATTTTCACCATTTAATCAAAAAGTAATTACAGAATTACTTTTCCATATTCCCAGGCATTCTAGAAAAGCATCCTATGCTTCTAAACACAAAGGAGGCTCAACACGGTGAGTAGATATACTACCCGTCGAGTCTTTTCTGCCTATAGAAAGAGAATAGACCCATTCTCTCTCGAGAGGCTAAACACGGAAAGCACGTGGCATACCCCGTGCGTCTTTGCCTCCTTCGGAAGAAGGGCATCAAGACCAGCTTCCTTGAGCAGTGGGGAAAAGCAAAGCAGATTAACATTCAAAGAAAACCATAAGCATCCAGCAACCACATCTAGCCCATTCCATCACCCCTGGTATCCTCCCTGACACCCACATGCATAAACTGATGCATCTCGCCACTCTAGGCGTCATCTGCTGCCACCACCACAAGGCCTCCATGCCTCCACATATCACAACAGCCATCCATGATCACATCACAGCACAAGCAGCAGGAAAACAACAATCACAACCATGGGATCTTGACCCTTTAACAAACAAGAGGGTAACTCAGAACCCTTTTTGAAATTCCCACATAATCTGTTCTTTAATACTTATTGAATTAGCAGATTTGTTATTCGTAGGTTCCAATTACGGGATACCTAATCAGTAAGCTGTCACAATTAAATAACCATGCTTACTTCCCTAATTTCATTATCCTCAAATTAGAACAACTACAACAACGGCAATAACCAGATTAATTTGCATGCCTCTTTATCTTTAGCCAATTAATTAACAATTAATTCTGGATTTACGTTCATTATCAATTTCTATCATGAACGAACAAAAAATCAAAGAAATAATAGATATCACTCTATCTAGAAAAACATGAGGCAAACCGTTATCACGGTATAAAGTAACAACATGCGATCAACCAATTCTTTTAATCTGGTTCAAGTATTTAATTAGGTCAATTTCATTGTGATCCAAAGGACTAAATCATGCTAATTCTACGATTGCACATATACAATTAGAGAAGCCATGAATCCCCTACCTCGAAGAGTTCTTGACATCCTTTATCCACATAATGGGTCATAATCCTCCTCTCGCGAAAACTGCATCCACCCGAGGATGCCACAGTACGTCCGTACCAACCAAACCCCAAGAAAACCCCATTAGAAGCATGGAGATTACATGCTAATACGAAAAGGAGAACAAGAGAAGATGACCCATGAAGGAATGATGATAAACATACCTTATATCGAAGAATGATCGACACAACTTGGTTGCATCAAAACAGAGTGGAACTGATCCGAGGAGTAAAGTTTGATTTTGAAACTCCTATGGGAAGGATTGAAAGGTTCTAGCATCTCATAGTCGAGAACAAAAAGGAAGAATAGGGGAGAATGATATCTCGTCCCTTTTTTTAAGGTTTAATGGGGCGACAGTTTAAGATCCGGTTAATTCTCTATCAAAAACGGATCGCATTAACCCACGCGGTTTGACCAAGTAAATACATCCCGGCCTTAGGAATAATTAATATAGGATTTATGGCATTTGAATCGGCCTTAAGAGTCCTTAAAACAAGGATTTAAATGTATTTTACGTCAAAGGAAACGTCAAAGGGGTGAAACTGTAGGAATCTGGAAACACTGTTCAAGTCTACCATTAGAAGGTCACCGTTAGAAGGTTACCGTTCTGGAAACACTGTTCAAGTCTACCGTTAGAAGTCCACCGATAGAAGGTTACCATTCTGGAAACACTGTTCAAGTCTACCATTAGAAGGTCACCGATAGAAGGTTACCATTCTGGAAACACTGTTCAAGTCTACCGTTAGAAGGTCACCGATAGAAGGTTACCGTTCTGGAAACACTGTTCAAGTCTACCGTTAGAAGTCTATTGATAGAAGGTTACCATTCTGGAAACACTGTTCAAGTCTACCGTTAGAAGGTGATAGAAGGTTACCATTCTGGAAACACTGTTCAAGTCTACCATTAAAAGTCCACTGATAGAACCTCACCGATAGAAACACTGTTCAAGTTTACCGATAGAAGTCCACCGATAGAACCTCACCGATAAAAACATTGTTCACTGAACTTCACCAATAGAAACACTGTTCACCTACCGAAACTGTTCATAAAACTAGAAACACTGTTCACAGAACTGGAAATTTGGCAAAGTGTTGGGGATAAGTCACCTTGACCTCCCGGAACACCTCCAACACCACATTTTCACAAAGTAATAGACCAGAGAGGTCTGAGCCATTACAAATACTATGTCATATGATATTCAAAACAAGAAAATACAATACTCAACTGAAAGGTAAAATGTGTTATGGCAATGCAAATGTCAAGTGTCTACAATGCAACTAAAATTAAAGACACAACGACTCCCAAGCGGGTCCCGAACTACATCTGATTCCCTATCTCATGCTTCAATAAACAATCTATCCTTGGGCCTTTCCCTTATCCTATTATACAACAACAAGGTCTACTTGGGTGCCGATTAGGCGGCCCAAATAGGGTGTGAGTACAACTCAGTAGGCCACCACCAACAATGTCTAAAACAAGTCCAGTCAAAAGATAGTGTATGCAGTTTTATGAAGCAATAGATACAATGCATAATTTAAACAGTTATCACATTGTCATTTAATCTTTAATCATCACATTAGGCCCAGTTCAATTAATGTGTACCATTTTAATCATCATTCATTATTATCATTCATTTGGTGTTGAACGTCATGTCAAGCACCCCAAAATCTCATTCAGTGTAGATATCCATGCTTATCACTCCATATCCCATTCTGTGTATGTCGTCATGCCTAGCACCCCAAAATCTCAGGCTTGGATAACTATTGGGGAGGAACGACATTTCCAAGTCCCAACTTCTAATTGGTCTAGAACGCCATGTCTAGCACCAAAAAAATCTCATCCATTTAATCATTCTTTAATTCACAAGAATTAGTCACATTATTCTATTACCAATACAACAATTAGTTAAACATTTCAAAGATCATTAGTTAACTCAAAAATTAACTAAGCACATAATCCATTAATTAATTCATCAATTAATTAATCAATCAACACAATTATCATTCCATAATAATTTATTCACAATTAATTATCCACATCAAATCTCAACTTGTCATTATTAATTCTCACAAATAATTATCTTTGATCAACATCATGACACATAATTAATTATCACAATTAATTATCTTTCATAGCCAACATCATTTCATAATTAATTTCCCCCAATTAATTATCTTAACACAATCAATTCAATATCTCAATTACAATATCTCAACCCATAACCAATCTCCAAAACAAATATCTATTTGGGCAACCCCCCATTCGTTTGTTTCGTGATTCAATTGTCAATTAACCACCAAGGCAATCACAAGTCCATTCCACATCCCTAATTACTCCAATTTAGGAAATCAATTATCAAGGGAAGCTAGAAAATCCATAAACTCACATTCACATATCAAATCCATGACTATGAGAGTTAGATTTAGACCACCTACCTCAGTTTATTGATGGATGTTAGCCCAACGAAAATTCCCAAAATCCGAGCGGCACAATGCTGTCGATCAAGATCCAGATCTAAACCCCTAAACCAAAATTAAGATCAAAGGCATCAAGATCTTGCAAATCTAGATCTAGATCCACAATCCTAGATCTAGATCTCAACTCACAGGTTTAGATTCATGGAAACAGTGGAGATCTTCCATGAAAAGATCAAGGAAAGATAGAGGAATGAACGTGAGAAGCAACGGGATGAAATCTACTTACTAGGAAGAGAGCAGATCTTCAATATGGGCTTTCGACCTCAAAGAACGATGTTTGGATGACCTTGTAATCCCTCCAAAAGGCTCTAGGATCACCTAGAATTTGTCAAGCCCAAGACAAGGTTGAAATATGAGTCTCAGGGGGTTCAAATGGTTTTAAAATAGATTTTTGGATAATTAATCCCGCACGCACGGTTTCCTGGGCAGGGGCGCACAGTTAGGGCAAACCATGCCCCAACCGTGCGGACCTCTCTGTCTAGGTTTACACGGTTGGCACGATTTTTCAAACTGTGCACAAACCTTGCGGGCCTCTCTGTCCAGGTTTGCATGCTTGGAAAAGTTTAGTCGCACGGTTTGTCAAACCATGCACAACCCACTGTCTATTAGTTTTTCTTAAAAATCACCCAAACTCACCCCAAGACACTAATCCAAAATAAAGGTACTTAAAAACTCCAAAAAAGTACCTGAAAACACGCTCGAGATGACTCCAGAAAAGGTCGAAATCTTACAATCTCCCGACCTTATAACAGCTCATCCTCGAGCTGCACTCCCGAACTTCTCTAAGATTCCGAGCCAAAAAGATTGGCCCATTAAGCCCTCATGTCTGATTCCCGTTCCCAAGTTTCCTCTTGAACACTTCCATGTTGCCATAACACATGAACTAACGACACAATCTTTCCCCGTAACACTTTCTCACTACGACCCAACACACGTATCAGATGCTCCTAAAAGGACGCATCTATTTCGAGAACAACCTCTTCCCTATCAATCACATGAGAATGGTCGGGGTGATACCACCATAGTTGTGACACATGGAAAACATCATGAATAGCGTTGAATTTCTATGGAAGGGCTAAACGGTACGCCACTAGCCCGATTCTCTCCAGCACCTCAAACGGTCTTACAAACCTGGGCGCCAACTTGCCCTGCCTCTGTATCCTGTGGTGACCCAATCTAGGCGACACCTGAATGAATACACAATTACCCTCTATAAACTCTAGAGGTCATCTCCATCTATCAGTATATGACTTCTACCTAATCTGAGCTGTAGTCATACATTTACGAATCAATTGCTCCTGCTCTGATGTCTCCTGAACGAGACTCGGTCCCAACAACTCTGACTCACCCAACTCTAACCAACATAGAGATGATCTATAAGGTATTCCATAAAGTGCGTCATATGGTACCATTTGTATAGTTTCCTGATAACTATTGTTATAGTTGAACTCCACTAAAGCCAAGTGCTTATCCCAAGAACCACCAAAGTCAAGCACACATGCTCACCGCATATCCTCTAACACCTGTATGGTATGCTCTGACATCCTATCTATTTGTGGGTGGAAGGTCATACTTAACAAAACCTATGTACCAAGAACCTTATATAAGCCCTACCAGAAGAGTGAAGTAAAGCGCGAATCACGATCTAAAACTATAATCTGTGGCACCCCATGCAAACGAACTATCTCCCATACATACAGTTCTCCCAACTGTTCTACTGTAAAGGTTTCCCTGATAGGAAAGAAATGTGCTAACTTTGTTAGTCGATCCACAACGACCCAAATAACATCATTCTTACTAAGAGTCTTTGGAAGTCTTACCATGAAATCCATAGTCACGTCATCCCACTTCCATTCTAGAATAGGCAATGACAACAATAGGCCTCTAGGTCATTGATGCTCTACCTTCACCTACTGATAGGTGAAACATCTTGTTACAAACCCTGCTATCTCATTTTTCATGCATGGACACCAAAATTGTCGTCGTAGGTCACAATACATTTTTTTCACCCCAGGATGTACCACCCAATTTGAGGCATGGAATTCTCGCATGAGTTCCTCTCATATACTCGTAGTCACAACAACCCGATTTTTCATATAGATGATCTCATCCTCTTATATTATCCAGTCTAAAGGTGTCTTCCCACCTTCAAGGCTTTCCCTTAAAGATAAACACTCCAGATCCTCATACTGTCTGTCCCTGATCCGTCTCAAGAGTGTAAACTCCACTATTATAGAAACTAGAGTCATCTTCTTCTGACTCTCTTGAACTACCACATGCATTTCCGCCATCAAATTCATCATCTTCCACTCCGCACTCGACTCATATACCAACTGAGTCTAAGTTTTCCTACTCAAGGCATCGACCACACTATTCCCCTTTCTGGGTGTGTATGCCGGTTCAAAATCAAAGGACTGCATATACTCTACTCATCTTCACCACTGAAGATTCAAGTCATGCTGTGAAAAGATATACTTAAAGATTTTTTGATATATAAAAACTGTAAACTTTTCACCCAAAAGATAGTGCCGCCAACACTTAAGAGCATAAACCACAACTGCTAACTCAAGGTCATGCATAGGGTAATTCCATTCATGTGGACTCAATTGTTGAGACCTGTAAGCAACAAATCGATCCCCTTGCATCAACACAACTCTGATTCTAATCCCAGAAGCGTCACAATACACCGTGTAATCCTCACCTAACTTAGGTAAGATCAAAATTGGTGCTGATGTTAAGCACTTATTCAAATCTTGGAAAGCATTCTCACATGCTTCTATCCAATAAAACTTTATCCCTTTCTTTATCAAACCTAAAAGTAGTGTTGCTAATTGAGAAAAGTACTTGATGAACCTCCTGTAATAACCAACTAATCCCAAAAACCTTTGAATATCAAAAACATTCTTGAGATGATCTCAAGAAATCACTACCTTCACTTTTTCTGGGTCTACTGCCACACCTTCTTCTGAGATGATATTCCCCAAAAAGTGTACCATGTTAATCCAAAACCGACATTTAGATAGCTTGAAATATAGCTGATGTTATCTTAGTATACCCAGGATGATGTCAAGATGTTGGGCATGATCATCATGATTCTTAGAGTACACCAAGATTTCATCCACAAACACCACAACAAAATGATCTAAGTATAGATGAAAGATCTTGTTCATCAAGTCCATAAATACTGTTGGAGCATTTTTCAACCCAAACAACATTACAAAAAAATCATAAAGGCCATACCTGCTTTTAAAAGTAGTTCTTGGTATATCAGAGGTCCGAACTCTTACCTAATGATACCCTGATCTCAAACTGATCTTTGAGAACACACAATCCCCCTTCAGCTGGTCAAACAAATCATCGATACACAGAAGAGGATATCAGTTATTCACAGTCATTTCATTCAACTTATGTTAATCTAAACACAAGCATAAACTCTTGTCGACCTTATTTGCAAACAAAATAGGTGATCCCCAAGGATACATACTTGGGAGAATAAACTCTTTATCCTCAAACTCCTCCAACTGTCTTTTGAGCTCTTGAAGATCAATCAGTTCCATTCTGTAAGGTGGAATAGATACCGGCTCAGCCCCCAGCATGAGTTAGAACCTTAAAAAGTCTTCAAAAAATACATCCTGAAAAATTTCTACTACTTGTGGAAGGACGTCTTGCCTACCACTCCCATCATCCAACAAAAAACTACCAACTTGGTCTATAAGCTCTCCCAGTTGCTAAGTAATTGGCCCAGCTCAGCCTGCATGAATATCCCATTCTCCACAATGAAAATACTGGTCACCCTTAGGAGATACAAAGGTAACTCTCCTACGGTAACAATCTATGTGGGATCGATATTCGACTAGCCAGTCCATACCCATAATCAGGTCGAAGCTCATTGTATAAAGGACATAGATATCCCAAAGGAAACAATACTCTCTGATCTCTAGTAAACATTCCTTGTATAAACGGATATCCCTAGATCGTTTTCCCAATGGTGTATTGATATTCATCACCCCGCTTACAGACTCCACCTCTAGGCTCAAGCCATTAACAAGATTTGCAGATATAAAGGAATGAGAGGCACCAGTATCAAACAAGGCCGTAGCTAAAGTAGAAGCCAATAGAATAGTACCTCTCGCCATAGATGGACCAGCCTCACTCTCCACAAGTGTAGGTTGCACTGCATGTAACTGTCCTACCCCTCTTCCCTGTGGTGTCGTTTGACTCCCTTGAGTAGCACCACTCTAGTGATATGGGTGCTCATACACTAAATCACCACATCCACTACCTATACCACCTTTGCCTATAGAAATCCAACTACCAGACCTATATGGTGTAAAATACCCCCTTCCAACACTCTGACTCTAAGTAGCTGCTCTCTCAGCACCAGATTGCCGCTGCTTTCTGTAGAACTTCTGTAGGTGCCCCATCTTTCCACAAAACCTGTACTCCAATGGTGGTCAAGGACAATGTGTACGATAGTGTCCCTACCTACCACAATGGTGGAAAAACACATGAGTAAGATCTGGTGAAATTGTTCCTCCTAGTTATCCACCTTGCTTTCCACTGTATTGACTAAGATTCTTGTAACGACGATTCCTGCTCTCGGAAGACACACTCCCTGATTGTCTAGTGATAGTTACCTGTCCAGTACTGGAAGCCTCCTTCAGGTTACCCTATGAAATGAGAGCCTAATTAACCACTTATAAGAATTTCTTCAGTCTAAATATATTTACCTGGGACTTAATTTCACACCTAAGTATGTCCTGAAATCATTTTTCTGAAGAAGACTCGTCTGCTACCAAAGCTGGAGCAAAATGCTGTAAATATGTGAAATGTTCAACGTAATCCATTATGGACATGCTTCCTTGGGTCATATTCATAAACTATAAATCCTTCTCTTATCTCAATGTATATGGATAAAAGTGCTCCAAGAACTTCTCCAGAAAGTCCTTCCGTAACATATCATCAGTATGTCCAGATCATACTTGAATGTCCCACCAACACTTCGTTGAACCCTGTAGAATATAAGAAACCAACATGACCCTCCTCCCAGTCGGAGTCTCCAAATGGTAAAGTATCATCTCTATGGATTCAATCCATAATTCAATTCCCTTAGGTCCACCCTATCCAGTAAAAGTAGGAGGGTGCTGCAGTTAAAACTCCCTTGTCAACTCAGACATGCTTTTCAGAACCCGCATTGGGTATCTCTCCATTAATTGCATGAAATGATCAAATTTCTCTCATAATTGTTCCCCTTCCTCCCCAGCTTGCACCAATGGTGCCTCAAGTTCCCTGTCTGGAAGTTCGTTCCAGGCCATACCCCTTGGTCTCTCCCTCAACAAGCATCATGGAGGCATATCTCTACAAAGCCAAACACACATCTTAGGTCTCATAATGAAACCTTATAACATTTCCGTAAGAGGAGAAACTAACACAACAAGTTTCAACATGTCCTTTTCCCCTTTTTCTTGCCACACGGTCAACACCGATGCCTTATCACTACCTTTAACCATCCTAATCCTAGGTCTTGGTTAACAAGGGTACATACATTATCATTAATTAATTAAAACATTAATTAATCAAATTATCTAAAATTAATTAATTCAATGATTAATTAATTAATCATACCCTTTTTATCAAACAAGGTTCTCATTAGACACCCATTTATTTTCATTTTGCATCATTATTTTAATCTCACACCAAGGGAAAACAGTTTAAGTTCAAAAACTTAACCATAACCCTTTTTCTCATGAGTGCCTAGAATGATGCATGTCACAACAAACCTGAATGCCTAGAATGATGCATGAAGACTCAAGTATCATTCATTTTCAGGCCACAAATCAAAATTCAATAACTATCAAAACAAATATCACATCACATCACAAGTGCATCACCAAAGGTGAAATAATATCCAACTGTAACAAAAAACAACAATCACAACAATCCCACCCTGAGTACTCATATTTTCCCCCGTACATGGGTTTGAAACTCCCATGAACGAGCTCATTACCAATCCTAGACTCTTCCTATTCCCCTGTCTACCTTTCCTAAAATAGTAAGACAAAAGAAGAAGAAAGAAAAGAAAACTCCTATGATACCACTTTGTGATGTCCCGAACCAGGTTCCACTAAACAGTGCCCCAATCCAGTTGGACACATACCCTCAAGTGCGCATCCCCGTACGCCAGAGGGTGTTGACTAGTAGCGATGGTCTGGTAAGTCAGTCTTATACCCTCTTTTATTAGAATAAAATACCAAAGGAAGCAAAGAACAATAACCAAGCTCATAAGCATATAAATAACCAGAATAATACTATGTCATATGATATTCAAAACAAGAAAATACAATACCCAACTAAAAGGTAAAACATGCTATGACAATGAAAATATCAAGTGTCTACAATGCAACTAAAAGTAAAGACACAATGACTCTTAAGAGGGTCCCGAACCACATCTGATTACCTATCCCATTCTCCAATCCCAAACAACAATCTATCCTAGGGCCTTGCCCTTATCCTGTACTGCAATAAAAAAGTCTACTCGGGTGCCGATCAGGTGGCTCAAATAGGG
Source organism: Viscum album (assembly GCA_963277665.1). Taxonomy (NCBI): domain Eukaryota; kingdom Viridiplantae; phylum Streptophyta; class Magnoliopsida; order Santalales; family Viscaceae; genus Viscum; species Viscum album. The sequence continues at coordinate 1,695,900,816 of OY728138.1, read as the reverse complement.
TTTGAATACAACTCAGTAGGACATCACCAACGATGTCTAAAACAAGTCCAGTCAAAATACAGTGCATGCAGTTTTATGAAGCAATAAATACAATGTATAATTTAAACAGTTATCACATTGCCATTTAATCTTTAATCATCACATTAGGCCTAATTTCAATTCATGTTTACCATTTGAATCATCATTCATTATTATCATTCATTTGGTGTTGAACATCATGTAAAGAACCCCAAAATATCATTTAGTGTAGGTCACCATTCCTATCACTCCATATCTCATTCGGTGATGGTCGTCATGCTTAGCACCCCAAAATCTCAAGCTTGGATAACTATTGGGGAGGAACGCCATGTCCAATTCCCAACTTATAATTGGCCTAGAATTCCATTTCTATCACCACAAAAATCTTATCCATTTAATCATTATTTAATTCACAATAATTAGACACATTATTCCATTACTAATCCAATGATTAGTTAAACATTTAAAAGACCATTAGTTAACTCAATAATTAACTAAGAACATAATATATTAATTAATTCATCAATTAATTAATCAATCAATGTAATTATCATTCCATAATTAATTATTCACAATTAATTATACATATCAAATCCCAACTTGTCATAATTAATTATCACAATTAATTATATTTGATCAACATCATGGTATATAATTAATTCTCACAATTAATTATCTTTCATAGCCAAAATCATTTCATAATTAATTCTCTCCCAATTAATTATCTCAATAAAATCAATTCAATATATCAATTATAATATCTCAACCCATAACCAATCTCCAAAACAAATATATATTTGGGAAACCCCCTTCATTTGTTCTGTGATTCAATTATCAATTAATCACTAAGGCAATCACAAGTCCATTCCACATTCCTAATTACTCCAATTTAGGAAATCAATTATCAAGGGAAGCTAGTAAATCCATAAAATCATATTCACATATCAAATCCATGACTATGGGAGTTATATTTAGACCACCTACCTCAGTTTAGTGATGGATGTTAGCCCAACAGAAATCCCCAAAATCCGAGCAACACAACGTCATTGATCAAGCTTTAGATCTAAATCCCTAAATCAAAATTAAGATCAAAGGCATCAAGATCTTGCAAATCTAGATCTAGATCTGAAATCCAAGATCTAGATATCAACTCATAAGTTTAGATACATGGAAATAGTGGATATCTTCCATGAAAAGATCAAGGGAAGATAGAGGAATTAATGGGAGAAACAATGAGATGAAATCCACTTACTGGGAAGAGAGAGGATCTTCAATCCAAGCTTTTGATCTCAAAGAATGATGTTCGAATGACCTTGGAATCCCTCCAAAAGGCTCTAGGATCACCTAGAATTTGTCAAGCCCGAGCCAAGGTCAAAATATGGGAGTCTCGAGGGGTTCATGTAGTTTTAAAATAGATTTTCGGATAATTAATCATGCGTGCATGGTTTCCTGGGCAGGGGCGCACAGTTAGAGAAAACCGTGTGCCAACTGTGTGGACCTCTCTATCCAGGTTTTCATAGTTGGCACGGTTTAGTCACACGGTTTTTCAAACTGTGCGCAAACCGTGCAGACCTCTCTATCTAGGTTTGCACACTTGGCATGGTTTAGTCACATGGTTTGTCAAACCATGTGTAAACCGTGCACAACCCATTTTCCATTAGTTTTTCTTAAAAATCACCCAAACGCACCCCAAGCCAATACTCCAAAATAAAGGTACTTAAACAATTCAAAAAGTACACAAAAACACGCCCGAGATGACTCCAGAAAAGGTCAAGATCTTACAATATTGATTCTATTAATGATATATTTTACATGTATTTGAGTTTGATTTCACCACATAGGATCATAAGATGAAATTTTTTATCACAAAATTTCAATTCAAATTTCCACTTAAATTACAAGTGAAAATATATTAATACATAAATAAACAATGCAGATTTGCATCGAAAAATTACAGTGGAAATTTGAAAATAAAATTGTCATCTTAAATTTTCAGTTTGGGTTTCCATTTAAATTATAATTGAGAGTATATTAATACAAAAATAAACAATTCAAAATGACAGTGAAAATTTCCATTATTTATTTCCATAAGAAATTTAGTGTTTATTTATTGTATATAATATATTTATTATTATTACAACGGATTTTTTTAGTGAGAATTTTTAATACAAATTTTTAGTGTATGCATACATAATATATTAATATATAAAAAACAATATAAAATTTCAATGAAAAATTCCACAGTCAAATTTAGAGTGAATAAATATAAAATCTGTATATAGTTAAAAAAATTATTAGGAGTTATTATATATTTATAAACATATAACTAATTATTAATTATTTTTATGCTTTTTGTTTTATTTATTATTAGTATATATTTATTAATGTTTATATTTCCACTTATATTTATCATTAATGAATTCTTATTATATATTTTGTTTTGATTTAATGTTTATGTGCTTGAGTTTTTTTGTTATTGCATTTCAACAGGATTGAATGGTATTTAAGTCCAATGCATTCAAATGAATTAATTTGTTTTTTTTAAAAACAATCTGATTTAAAATTGAGATCTTCCGCCACACCACTATTTTTACACATGGAAGCCACCCTACGGTGGACCTGATCGTCAGGTTGATATTCCCAACCTAAGACAATAATTTTCCCCCTTTCTGAGATGAGGGAGTGTCAAACCGACCTGATTTAATTTGGACCGGCTGAGAATCCTTCGACCGGAACCTTCAGTGTTTCATATAATTGATTTTATTTTTTAAATTTTAAATTACAAATAAAAATAAAGAGATTTTAATTTGTATAAATGTATACAAGAATATAAGGTATGTTTTCAATGTTTCTTAAATTTGTTATTGATGGATGGTTTTTTCCTTATCTCTCTCTTTGATTCTCAAACCAAAACATTCTTCCTCTTTTACCTTGATCGCTCACTCAAACATGTATGCTTTGACAATATCATTTATTACAAGAATGCGACAAATCATGAAGAAATGGAAGTGCTTTGATGCACTCCTCCCACCACCTACAATTCATCACTTGAAGATAAGTTTCTAAATAAGGGGTTGTCTAGTCCAATGAAAAAATGGATTTTGAACTTTGAGATAACAATGTTCAATTCTCATTTGAGGACCTCATTAAAACCATCCAATTCTTCGATCATGTTCATTATGCATTTGAAGAGTCCATGAAACTAGCTCTTATGGTAAAGCTTATGGGATAAATCATCATCTAAAAAGCACTTTGTGATCGAATTTCTAGTATTTAGAGCACTTTGGGCTCTTTCAAGTTGAATGGTCTGCAAGGAAATTATTCCATGGTTCAATTTACCAGTTTTGAGGATTATAAAAAGTTTTTCCTTCAATTCCCATTAGTTAATTTCAACCAATATGTGATCGTGCATACAAGGACATGAATTTTCTCTAAATAATATAAAGGTCGATGAAGTCCTTACATTGGTCTGGTTTCCTAAAATTTCACTTAAATATTATTGCAAAAACATCATATGAGCAATAGGAAAAGTGACTCGCTCCATTCACCACATAAAAAACAATACTAAAATTATAGATTAAGAGAAATTCATTCAATTGATAGTCTCCCTTGATCTCTCCAAACAACGTATCCATCATTTAATGGCCCGTGATATGCTTCTTAATATTGAATACAAGGGTTTTGCGGTAATGGAAGAGATCTGTCATGGGTATGTTTTCAATAATTGTATCCCCTAGATAATGTAGTAAAGAAATCCATTGGGTTGCCTCTCATAGAGGTTATTGGACTTAAGTTTAAAACTGTCGCTTTGATTTTCTATTTTTGCAAAGAAATTATAACTAAATCAGAGATTTGTTTGAGTTGAACAAAATTAAATCCAAAATAGTACAAAATTGAGAATTTAAAAGATGAAAATGTTGAGATTGGAAACAGATAAAAAAAATAGTAAAATCAGATTTTAAAGCAGCAGTCATGGAAAGTGTAGATCATTTGGATTCTCCGTTCTTTCTTCTCTAAATGATTATCTAATTTGTATTTTGCAATTTTTATCCAAATAAATCTATGTAAACACTTAAATCTGTCTAAACACTATACCAAGACCTTATTATAGGTGTTGTTCCCTTTATAAAAGTGATTCAAAATCTCAAATACTTCTAAGAGATTGAACCTGACCGAACTCACTATTCTCAATGGCAAGACATTGTCAAAGAAGTTTAAATAATGAGAACAATCATTGTACTTTCATAAATTGGATAACAATATATAATAATTTAGAAGAAAATTATTCAATAAAGAAGAAGAACTCCTTCATTCAAAAACACAGTTCCAGAAAACTAAAAAAGAGATGCAATGGAAAAAATTAACTCAGAAAGGTTCATCCTTAGATCAAACTGCCACAACCACCTGATTGTTTAGACAAGCATGTCCAAACAAGCTCCCATCTTCCTCCTTTTTTTAGTTACAACAGATCATAATCTCCACAATTACTACACAATCACCCCTCTTGTAGTTCCACTAATATCCAGCACTATCTAAAAGTGCTTTTAAAAACCTCCTTTCTCAGCACTGGAAAAAATGCTGTTAAAGGGGGTCTTTAAGAGTGCTTTTTAGTGCTATTAAAGGGCATATTTAATAGCACTAAAAAAAGTTATGTTCATTTCATGGGTTTTAGGGGTTTTAGGGTTTTCAGAGTTTCTTAACGTTTTTATGTGTTTTAAGGGTTTTTAAAAAAAATATATAAATAAATATGTATTTAATATATATATATATATATATATAAATATATAAATATATGAATAAAAAATGATTAAATATTTAGATATATCATAAAATGTAAAATAAAATAGTATAGGGGTAGGGGAGTGGAAAAGGTGCTGATGTATAAGATGGAGGTCTCAGGTTCGAAACTCGCTGGAGGTAGGGGTGAATGTTGGGGGTAGGAATATATAAAGCACTGATAAAGGGGTGGGGGAAGCATTAATAAAGGGGACAGGGGGATAGGAAGCACTTATAAAGAGGGGGGGGGGGGTGAAAAAAAAATTATACCCTTTATCATCGGGGCCTTTATCAGTGTTTTTTTAGCAATGTTAAAGGGGGCCTTTATCTACGCTTTTTATGAGCGTTATTAAAGATAACCCTTTAATATCACTTACATTATCAATGCTTCTATAGCGCTGATAAATCCCTTTTACTAGCACTATTATATCCCTGATTTACAGTAGAGTTCATACCATACTCTTTTTATGGCTTGGCTATTCCATAAAAAATGGAGGGACAATATTTGAATTTAATTCCATTCTTCATTTGATCCTTGAGATTCTCCATGAATGCACAAAATCTTCTTTGATTGGCTTCTAGTTGGAAATAACAGCAATGAATCTCTCTTCATGGGCACATGAGTTGATGACATTAAATATTATTGCACATGGCATGCATCTATTCTCTTTTATTCCTCCTTTAATTCTCCCTCAAGCATTGACTCTTTATATAATCTTTAAATGTTTCTATCTAGATTTATTTTCATGACAACCTGGAATCATTCTATGGTGCCTAGATTTCCTGAAATTTCACAAATCATCGAGTGTAAAGCTTTGGATGATTCATCGCATGACTCTCCTCATCATAAGGCTTTAAAGACTTATAGTGAAGTTCATAGATTTTCATTCAAGTAGACAGGGCCTTACGATCATGAGTTTCTGATTTTTGGAAAATTAAATAAGTATTACAATGGAGTGAAAAACCTTTTGATCAGACAGTCAAAGACTTAGAATACGACCATAAGTCTTACATTCAAGCTTTACACTCAAGACTTAGCCAAATTTCTCATTTCAAGTTCAGAAAACCAAATTTTATAGAAATTAATTAGAATTAAAAACAAATGTATGGATTGATCAATTTATTCAAAAAATGAATAAAAAACTTAAAATTTTAATTAATCCATTTTCAATAAAATTGTCAAAATACCCTTGAAAACTAAAAACGATGCAAATCAAATCAAAATGACAGTTTTATGGAATTTTTTTCATTGAAATACACATAAAAAGTCAAAAAAAGTTATATCAATTCCCCCACACTCAAGACTTGTATTCCTGGACAAGTAAGCAACAAATATCACACTAAAATAATTTTAAAACAAAAACTCATGAGATCCATCAATTAAACGCCAAGGAATAAAAATCATCATGCATCCCAAACAACCATTATTCCAAATTCTCCATTTGGTTCATTCAATCTAATTCCGCTTCATTTATCATCTCATTCCCACAAACCACTTACCTCATATATAATATTCCCTCTTCACATGAGTATGAATTTACAATAAAGTTTGTCGCATCCAAATAATTAGAAGAGTCGCCACAAGTTCGATAAACTCCTAGATCTACACCCTAATTGAGTCAAGGACTTGTGTTAAATCATGAGGGTTTGTTCAGGGTTGTTCTGAGCTTTTGGTTATTTATTTTTAGATGTGGAAACTACTGGGGAAGAACAAGGAGGTTTTTCTCTTTAAGAAGCAAAAATACATAATCAGTTTTCATTTAAGTGTTGTATCTCCTCATTCTCCCAATAAAAAACCATCTTCAACATCTTTAAAATATTAAGGGATAGTTCACACCATTAGAAAATCAGTATCAACATGGATTTTATTCCCTCTTTCCTCACTTTATAATAGTGTTGTCTAGTTTTTTTTATCTGAATATTAACACAATTTTGAGATGGTGAAGGAAAGAGAGACAACTTTGGGCTCCAGAATGTGGCGTGAATGTCCAACCTCTTTCTCAAATGAAAATAATTCTTTTCAGATTTTAAAAATTTAAATTTCTTTTGATTTTAAGTATCTTGAGTACCTTAAAATTTGTTTCAATGTATGTTTCCAGAAATATAATTGAAAAGCTTCAGTAAGGAACAACCTTCAAAAAAACCACTTTTTTTTAGAAAAATAACTTTTTCAGCTTCTGATTTTTCTTCCCATAACAACCCAAAATGAATTATCTAACCAAAAGATAGCTCCCCTAAACTTTAATTCAACTAATTCATGCAATTTACTTCCTAAAGTAGGTTGGACAGGGAAATTGACTTGTAATACATCCAAATAGCAGTCTGTTTATGGTTTCCAAGGGGTTCACTAGGATAAAATATTCAGTTAGGCCAACATAAAATGTTTCTATTAAAATGGGTATTTTAAATCATAAGATATTTGCCTCAATAATTTTAAATTTAAGCACCTAAAACTCCACAATTTTGACATAAGTAAAGAAAATTATGTTTAAACAAGTATTGGTTAGTTCTATCAAGAATTATGGTGGATGATAAGAATAAAAATAAATGGTTTAGAGTCCTCACAAGTAGGTTAATTTAAAATTGGATAGTGTTATGAAACATGATATTCAAAATTTCAATGTTTTTTTCATGATATTCACAAAATTTGAACTTAGGAAACAATTATTTCAATATTAATTTAATTTCAGTTTCAAGGGAAAATCAGTTAACTCATCATATTTGTTTTCAAAAACTACATGGGTGTTCAATTTCATCCTATAAGTATTTAAAAACACACTAAAAATGAAAGAAAAATGATAACAAAACAAAATGAAAAAGAAATTAAAAAAAAATCTAAATGAAAAAGAAAGCACACAAATATCCTAAATTAACCAAATATTTTCCCCTAAATTATTTGGTGTAATGTCCCCATTGTAAAATAATTGATCAATGAGAGAATAAAATTCAGAAATTATAGACAAAACAACAGACAAGTAGGATGAAAAGACACAACATAGTGCTCAAAAGTACTCAACTGATTGAAGATAAACCTCATATACTAAAGGTTCTTGAAAATTTTCTTTGAGAAACATTAATTAGTGGTAGTTAACTATGAATGATGTTTATTTGTATAACTTTTTAATCTGGACAACACCAAAATGAAAAATATGAGTAACAATGTAAGGTCCGAACCATTTGGAACTAAATTTACCTAAAAGAGCTTTAACTTGGATTTATATAACAACACTTTATCTTCTTATTTTAAGTCCTTATCGAGTATCCTTTCATCATAAAAAACCTTTGATTTCTCCTTGTATAGCCTAGCACTTTCATAAGAATTATTTCTAATTTCTTCCAGTTCCTACAAGTAGAATTTTCTTCCTTTTCCAGCAAAAAATAGATTCATGTTGCATGATTTCACAACCCAAAAAACTTTGTGTTATAACTGAAGTGGAAGGTGAAAAGATTTTACATAGACTAATCTAAAATGGGACATTGTTATTAGTGTTTTAAAAGTGGTTTTATATACCCATAATGCATCATCTATCCTCAATCTCTAGTATTTTTTGTTTGGGTGAACAATTTTCTCTAGAATTTATTTGATTTCTATATTTGATAGTTCAATCATTCCATTAGTTTGTGGGTGATAGGGTGTTGAAACCCTATAAGTGATGTAATGTCCCCACCCCAGTTCTCCCTCATGTGATTGAGATAGTCGGCGCATGACCTCAAACTGCCTTTCTGTATTCCAGAGGCTGCTGACTAACAATGATGGTCTAATAAATATATTGGAGATATTATACCATTGGAACCAAATAATAAAAACAACATAAGACATGATAAACATAACAATATAAATCAAATACAAAAGGATAACAGGTAAAATAAAAATATTCCAAATACAATGAACCATGTCATGTCATATGATATGTCAAAATAAATGTCATGCTGAAGGTTATACAAGTAAACAGCTAAAAGACAAATGCCAAAAATAGACTCCCAACACCAATCTTGAACCCCATGCATATGTTGAGTTAGAAGTTTTACTTCTTACTTTTCCATTCCTTTAGTTTTGGAAATCATAAACACTTTCTTAAAACATGTTTACTAACTTTTTATGTCCCAAGAATTTTAGTATTTTTTTTGTAGAAAACATTACTTTCTACCATACATTGTAATGTTCTAATGTATTATGATTGTAAAATTTATATTACTCAATATGATACATCAGACTGAAGGTGTGTCTGATTATCAAAATGACTTTTATTCATACAAATGGTTAGACATTTGTTTTGTCTACCCAAATGACAAAAGTAATGACCATAGGACTGACCTTGGTACCGATAAATCAGACTAACCCTCATTTAGTTCATTGTATTTATAACTAATAAGGAATTCCATCATAGTGACTGAAGTTTATAATCAAAATCACATAAGAATTTTTTCTATCATAAGGAATATATTTTAGCACTGTAATGGTTTTAGACAAAAACAACATCGAACGTTCAATTATGCCAAATCATTGTGAGCTATCAAGCACCAGCTGTTTGAGGCCATTACAACAAACTTAGAAATATGACTATTGGAGCTTCACCTATAAATAGTAGGTTATTTGAAGAGTTTGGAGCTAATTTTATTCACAACTCAATTATTTTAAAGTTTTCTATACATGAACATCTCATTCCATAGTCTTTGTAATAATTTAGAGAGTTTTAGTTCTAAGGAATCCTTGTTAGGATTGTTTCATTTAGAACTTTTACTTTTGTATTCATGTATAATCATTGTTATGATCGAGGGATTTAGGGGATAGAAAGATAGTGAATCTAATCCATTAGATTGAGGGATTTAGGGGATAGGAAGACAGTCACTGATAATTATATCGAGGGATTTTAGGGAGAGGAAGACATACATTATTCTGATCATCGTATCAAGGGATTTCTTGGTAAGGAAAGACATAATTTATAGTAAATATAAAACTGTGGATACTTTTATTCAAGGTTATTTACTACCTTATTCTTAAGGTTAAAAGAGTTAAATCTTTTTAATATTGTAAGTTATTCTAACTATTACCTGCTATTGTATTGCTTGTTTTTACAAGTTCTTATTCTGTTGTGCATGTTATAAAAATCTATCCATAATACTTATATTTATATGCTATATATTTTATCTGTATAAATATAAATATGATAAAAAAATACTTTGATATTACTCATATCTATTGTGATTCTGATATCCACTCTGATAATCAGACAAAGTTTGAGTCTAATAAATTTACTTTAATAGGTTTTATTTTTTTGTCTTATTTAAAGTTTTTTTAAACTAAAATTCAACCCCCTCTTATAAGTATAGCCATATAAGCTACTCTTACGATACCATAATTGGTATCAGAGTAGGTTTTTAATTATTATATACTTGATGAGTTTTTAATTTCTTTACTTACTATAAGTTCTTTAAGTTTTGATATAAATGTTTTGTTTATAAACTCTGTTACACTAACATGTATTTGTAGAAAAGAGTTTCTATTATTTTAAATATAATAGGTATGAATTTTGGATCTCTTTATAATATGAATCCTAGTCTACCACCCATCTTTGATGGGAATGACTACGAATATCTGAGAGATAGAATGAAAAATTTTGTGATCAACACTGGAGTTGATAACCTATTGATGCTTTTTGGAAAGTACAAGATTCCTGATAAGAAAGTTTATACTTTTACTAATGTTAAGAAATAAGAATATCATTTGAATTATAAAGTTAGAAATATTTTATTGTGTTCTATAACAAGGAATGTATATAGTGATATATCATCCTGTGAATTTTAAAATAATATTTGGAGTAAATTGGAAGTTACATATTTTGATACATCCAAAGTTATGGAAGAAAGAAGAGTTATGTTAAGAGATGATTACCAAACCTTTGATTTTCTTCCTAGAGAGTCAGTTTCTAAGATGCACCAAAGATTCATGACTATTATTAATAGTTTAAAGTCTCTTGCAGAAAAAGGTATTAATGATGAAATTTTAGTTGGAAAGATTACTGACATAATGCCCAATGAGTGGGAATAAAAAAAAAGTTGTGGATAATACAAAGAAGCTAACTAATATTACTATAAATTATTTGATTGGTATAATTATGTAATATGAGAGAATAATTAAAAGAGATGATGAGAAAGAGAAAAAGAAAAATGGCGGTGCTTCTTATTCTACAACATCTACTGTACCTTTTAAATTTTAGTTAGCTGAGAAAGATGTAAAATCTTTAAGAAAGAATAAAGTTATTGTTCATTCATATTATAGTACATCAGAACATTTAGATAATGAGTTAGATAATCTAGCTATAAGGATGAATAATATTGTTGGAAATAAATATTTTCAATATTGATATAAAAAGTCCTTAAGGATAAAGGTGACAAGAAATATTTTTAGGTCACTTGCTATGAATGTAAGAAAGCTGTAAATATCTGACCTGATTGTCCTAAGATTAAAAGGAAAGACAAAAAGGGAAATAATTCAGAAAGAAAAGACAAGAAATATTATAATTCAAAAGGCAAGAAAGTTTTGAAATCTTCTGATATATGGAGTTCCAATGGTGGTGATTCTTTAGATAATTATTCTAATAATGAAATTTCTGGACATAGGAACATTGATATTTTTGCTAAAGTACCCATGGTAAATCAATGTCTAATGGCTAAGGTATGAACTATTGAATCCCTTACAAATTTATATTTAAATTTCAATTATCTTGAAACTGACAATGAGAAAAATTATACATCTTCAGATGAATAATCTTCCTTAACCAATGAAGAAAATACTTTACCTACTTATGATGAAGTATCAAGATTTGAAAAACTATTAGAAAATTAAAATTGTAAGATTTGTAAAAAAACTTGTTAATTCCAAAGAAAAACTTGATAAGGAAGATTCAAGAATAACTATTTTAAAAAATGAAATATTAGATCTTTCTAAAGATCTTAATAAAATTAATGTTGAAAAATATACTATTTAAAAAGATTTTGAAAAAGTTATTTATGATAAAAATGTTTTACAAGGAAAAATTAGTTCTAAAAATAATATTAATGAGGATAAAAATTTAGTTATCAGACTAAAATCCAAAATTTCTAGTTTGAAGAAAATTTTATCAAAGTTTACCACTAGTAAGGAAAACTTTGACAATATGTATAAACAAATTAGACCTCATGGTAATAGTTTAATAATAAATTTATAAATAAAAAACCTATTTTTAGTAATAATTACGTTGTTCCTAAAAGTGATCCTTTTGCACTAAGTGCCAAAGTGGTGGGCACTAGAAGAAAAATTATTCTTTAAACAGAGTACAATCTCTTGGATTTCATAAGGCTTATTTTTTTTAATGAAATGAAAATTTTCCAAACTAATAAAATCAGATAAATGTGGTTACCTAAATTTTTTTTAGTAATACTGAACCCAAAAAGGTTTGAGTTCAAAAAATCTAATCTTTTTGTTTTTAGGAAAATAAAGATAGTATCAATAACAAAAATATTTGGTACATGGATAGTGGATGTTATAAGAACATGATTGGAAACAAAAATTTCTTCAAGAATATAATTAAGATAAAAGGTGGTAAAGTAACTTTCGAAGATAATGCTCAAGAAGATATTTTCAGAATAGGTAACATTATTCTTCTTGGAAAAGTTCTTATTTCAAATTTTTTATTTGTTGTAGGACTTAATCATAACCTTATAAGCATAAGTAAATTATGTGATGAAGGTTACCTTCTGAACTTTAGGAATGATTAGTGGACATTACATAGTTCCAAGGATGAATTTATTCTTTCTTCCAATCGATATGAAAATGTTTACACACTAAAATTAAAAGACCTTAGGAGCCAATGCTTACCTTACCTTAGTGAAATGAAAGATCAATCTTGGTTATGACATAAAATTTTAGGACATTGTAACTTTAGAAACTTATCTAAGTTGAATAATAAAGGGCTTGTTAAGGATCTATCAGAACTTAGGTTTGATACTTGTATGTAACCCTTGTTAATATGGTAATCAACATAAGTCAAGTTTTAAATCTATTAGTGAAGTCTCAACTTCAGATGATTTAAAGTTAGTGAACATGGACTTATTTGGTCTTACACAAACTAGAAGTATTAGTGAAAAATATTATGTATATGTCTTAGTTGATGATTACACTATATATACTTGGGTCTATTTTCTTACAAAGAAATATGAAGCCTTTAGTTATTTTAAAACTTTTGTAGCCAAAGTTAAAAATTAGAAAAATATCTCCTTGATAATTATTCATAGTGATCATGGTGGTGAATTTGTAAATTCTGATTTTGAAACTTTTTGTAGTAAAAAGGTATTGAACATAACTTTTCAACACCTAGAACTCCCAAAAAAAAATGGCATAGTTTAAAGAAGAAATAGAATTCTTCAAGAAATAACCAGAACCATGCCAAGTGAATACTCAGTTGCTAAATTTTTTTGGGCTGAAGTGGTTAGTAATGCCTACTATACTATAAATTGAGTTTTAATTAGACATTTTCTTAATAAAACTCCTTATAAGTTGTGGACAGGAATAAAACCAAAAGTTTCTCACTTCAAAGTTTTTGATTACAAAGTATTAATTCTGAATACTAAAGATAATCTACACAAGTTTGCACCCAAATCCGATGAAAGAATATTTTTAGGTTATTCCACCACTAGTAAGGATTATAGAGTTTTTAAAAAATATTCTCTTACTATTGAGAAAATAGTGCATGCTAAGTTTGATGAAACCGATCCCTTTGTTTTCAAAAAACCTTAACCTAAATCCTCAGATGTTATTTCTAAAACTAATTTTCAAACTTTTTTATAAATTTATTCTCATAAGGAAATAACTCAAGAATTAGTTTCTAAAGTTATTCCTCAAGAATATTTTCTACCTATTGTTTAAGAAACAACTTTTGAAAACCCAAAGAGTCATTTGTTTCTTAGGAATTATCCTAGTGAAAGTATCATTGGTGATGTAGATCAACTGGTTAGGACTAGAAATTCCTTAAGAAATTAAATTGAACATCTAGCTTTATTATTCCAATTTGAACCTAATAATCATGATGAGGCTTTAGGTGATGAGGATTGTATCAAGGCAATGCAATATGAACTCAATGAGTTTGAGAGGAACAAAGTTTGGACTTTGGTTGAATGAGCTTCAGAAGCTTCTATAATTAGAGTAAAATGGGTATTTTGAAATAAATGTTATGAAAATGGAATAATAACTAGAAATAAAGCTAAACTTGTTGTTAAAGGATATAATAAACAAGAGGTAATAGATTATGAAGAAACTTATACAGTAATAACAAGACTTGAATCTATTCAAATACTTATAGTCTTTATAGAATTATTTAATTTCAAACTATTTCAAATGGATGTGAAGTGTTCTTTTCTTAATAGATATGTTCAGGAGGAAGTTTATATTGAACAACCACTATTGCAAATATGACCTTTATCAGTGCTAGAAAATTCAATTTACAGTGCTAAAATAGTGTTGTTAATCTCAAAGAAGATAAAAGGGGGTCCCTTTTATCAGTGCTTTTTTAAAGCGCTGATAAAAGTTAAAAAAAATAAAAATAAAAAAATATTTCTACAATTCATGGAGGGGCTTTAACAGTGCTTGAACCCCCCCTTCAACAGCCCCCCACCCCAGCCCGCACGCCCCAACCACCCCCTTTAACAGCGCTAGCCCACCCTTTAATAGCGTTAACCCTTATTCCACCCGTGCGCACGACTTGCCTCCCCCTGGATTTGAACTCGGGACCTGTTGCTTACGCACCTAAGCCTTTACCACTAAACCATATTGTTTTTCTCTTCATTTATTAATATATATATATTTATTTATATATATTTTTAGTTATATTTACTCATATATTAATATATATATATATTAATATATATAGTTATATTAATATATATATGTATATTAATATATATAGTTATATTTATATATTAATGTATTTATTTGTATATTAATATATATTTATAAGATCAGTTTTAAATACATTTATAAAATATGCTTTTTTTGTGTGTTTTTATAAATAAATAAATACATATACACAACACACACACACACATATATTATATGTGTATATGTAATTATAATTATACATATTTATATATATTTAAAAATATTATATATTAATATCTATATACATATGTTTAGAACATATAGATAATATATATCAGTTTGTTAATACAGACGCGCGCACACACACATATATACAAGTACACATTATATAGGTATATAAATATTCATATATTTGTATTTTAAATAAAAAGGATATTAGTTTTTTATTTTGATAAGGCTTATTTATTGATAAATATATTTTATATGTAAATATGTTTAATTATTTATTTATAAAATTAAATTTTTATGTGTGAATATATAAAAAATATGTATATATTGTTATATATTTGATTATAAATAACAATACATTATGAAAAATGATAACAATCCCTAAAAACTTGAAAAACAAGTAAAAAATAGAGAAACCCTCAAAACCTGTAAATATAGTCAGAAAGTCAAATAAACCCTAAACTTAGGGTAATGATGAAAACTTATGATATGAGAGTCCATTCCAACTACATGACTATTCAAATCAAAGATCATCAAATGATATTTGATATGAAAGATGGTGGAGGCTGAACAGATAGGCAGATCGTAAGTTACAACTGTTTGAAAAAACAGCAGACAAGACAAAAGTGCTAGAAATAAGGGCTTGAAAAACCTAACAAACCGCAGAGTCACTGAAACAGGCATAACTTTTGATCCAGATGTCTGTTTCAGCTCCTTGACCAGTCAAACAGAATCTCATGGAATTAACTATGATATAACAGGTGGAGGAGGCCAAGCAGACACACAAATCAGGAGTTGTTATCATTTTAAGAAAAAATTGACAGGGCACCGGATACGGAAACAAAGTTTTGGAGGCCTTCTGATGTTTTTTTGGGGTTTTAGGGTCCATTAAATGATTTTAACTTTTTTCCAGTCATCCTTATGTGTAGATATCTACTCTCCCTTCGATTTGATATGTGGTAAAGCCCAAACAGACACTCGGAGCGAAAGTTATGGTCATTTGAAGTTGAAGTTTTTTTAGAGTGGTATAACTGATATATCTTTTGTTTCTTTGATATTATCATAGTTTATATTAGACGTGGTCTTCAATAATCTCACAAGATTCTATTTGACTGGTCTTGACTCTCAAACGGACACCCATACTAGAAGTTATGGTTGTTTTAGTGAGTTACAAGTTTCTTAGGTTTTTATGCGCTAGGAGGGTTTCTCAATTTCAAACAATCATAACTTCTGTTCCGGGTGTCTGTTTTTTCTCTACCACACATAAAATAAAATATTGAGAAAATATCTACACTATGGTGACCACTAGAACCCCTTCTCATGTTTTTAAGGCCAAAAGGCCCATAATTCCTCCCAACGATTATAAGTTCTGCTTCGGGTGTCCGTTTTGCCATAACTTCTGCTCTGGGTGTCCGTTTTGCCTCTACCACATATCAAATCGAATCTTGCGAATAAAAATAAACTCCGGTGACCACTAAAACACATTATCATATCCGTCAAGGCTCAAAAAGGTCCTTAATTCCTCCAAACAACTATAACTTCTACTCCGGGTGTCCATTTTGCATCTACCACATATCAAATCGATCTAAAACATATTTAAAAAATATATATTATATTTATATCAATATAAATATACTTATATATCAATATATTATTATTTATTATTATTTTTGAAATATACACTTTATCAGCACTAGGAAAAAAAGCGCTGATAAAGCCCCCCTTTATCAGCGCTACTAAAAAAAGCACTGATAAATGGGGCCCATTTAACATCACTAAAAAAATCACTAATAAAGGGGGCGCCTTTATCAACACTTTTTTAGCACTATTAAAAGGTGGTGCTGCGAAAACACAGTTTTTTGGTAGTGAAACATGTAGTTTTGAAACTAAAAAACATCTATAATATGTTTATAAACTTACCAAATCTTTATATGGACTTAAACAAGCCCCTGAATCTTGGTATGATAGGTTAAATAGATTTTTGTTACAAAATTTTTTTGTTAAGGAAGATGTGGATATAAATATTTTTATAAAATAAGTAAATAAAAACATTATGATTGTACAAATATATTCTGATAAAATTATATTTGGTTTAAATCAACAATATTTAATAGATTCCTTTGCAAATCTTATGATGTCTGAGTTTGAAATGAGTATAATGGGTGAATTAACATATTCTATTGGTTTTAAAATTTCACAAAAACCAGAAGGAATTTTTATATCTAAACATAAGTATATAAAATATATTCTTAAGAAATTTGGATATGATAATACTAAAAGTATCAATACTCCCATTGGTACCTCCAACACTTTAGATCTTGATGAGGCTGGGCAACCAATTGATCAAAAGATTTTTAGAGGTATAATATAAAGTTTACTTTACTTAATTGTTAGTCGTCTGAATTTAATGTTTTTAGTATGATTATGTGCATGATATTAATAAAATCCAAAATAATCCCATCTTTAATTTTTCATTATCTTAATGTAACTTTGGATTTAAACCTTTTCTATTCTTCTGAAAATGTTTTTGAATTAAAAAGTTTTTTCAGATGTTGGCTTTGGTGGATGTAGAATGTATAAGAAAAGTACATATGGGACTTGTCATTTCTTAGGAGATTTTTTAGTTTCTTAGTCGTTTAAGAAACAACACTCAGTAGCACTTTCCACTACTGAAGTCGAATATGTGGCGGTTGGAAGTTGTTGTGCTCAAGTGTTGTGGATGCAACACACAATCACGATCCATGACATGAGTTTTACTAAAAATCAAATATTTTGAGATAATATAGGTGCAATTTCTTTAAGTAAAAAACCAACACATCACTCACATGTGAAACACATAGATATAATACACAATTTCCTTCGAGATCACACACTTAAAGGAGATATAATTTTATAATTCATCAGAATGCAAGAACAACTTGCTAACATTTTCACTAAACCCCTTAGTTAGGATAGATTTGAATACATTAAATAGAAGCTAGGAATTATCAGTGTAAAGTGATTATTCATATCTAATTCTTGTTTACCCATATCCTTACATTAATATACTCTTTTTAGGGGGGGGGGGTACATATGTTTTTGTTTTTCAAAACTTCTATTTTTTTAAAAAATCTTTTAGTTTAAAAAATTGTTAGTTTTTCTAAAAAATTTATCATAATGGGTTTTCTGGACTGAAGTTTTTATAAAATTTTCAGAGTCAGAATTCTCAAAATTGCTTTCCAGACTCAGAAATTGTTATAAAATTTCTGAACTCAAAATTTGTTACAAGTTTTAACGTAATCCATTTTCTTTAAAACCATCACATTTATTTTTCTATCATAATAAGTTTTTCAAGATAAAATCATCAAAATAAAAATTCATTACAAAACTATCATAATCTATTTACAGAAACTAAGAATAACAAGTTAATCATACTAATGAAACTTTCTACTCCAAAAGGCACTCTTCTATTCTTTTAGTTTTTGCACTATTTCATTACATTATTTTATAATTGTTGTTGTTGTTGTTTTAATCCTAATTTTATAAAAAATTTGTTTAGTTTTCCATTTTTTTTAAATATTTCCTTATCAATATGATCCTCACTCCAATAAAAGTTTTTAAAACTTTGAGTATTCAAATAAAATTTTAAAAATAGTATTCGGATAAATCTTGACCATTATATCAGAAGGATTTCAATCTCAACCATAATGAAACATCACCCCCAGTTCCTATATAAGAGTGGGTCACCTCATGTCCCACATAAATTCTTCATAGATTTCACACATGAGTTGTTTCACCCTTCAAAGTTGCCAGTTCGATACTTTATCTTTATGTCTGATTATCGGCCTCATATCTAAAACCAATGACAACCAAAGAGGACTATTATAAGTGGGTTTTTTAGGAAAGTACTAATATAAAGATCATGGTTTGATAAGTATGATTCATCTCTCAAGAATATTATTTCTTTCCAAGTATGAGAATCAATTTTTATTGAGAAACCAAAAAAAGATTTTGATTTATACTATCTTGAGGTAGTTTATGAATTTTATGCTTCTGCTCAATTTTTTAAAGAAGATGGTAAGGAAAATGTATCATTAACCATGTTTAGAAAGAGGTACATACTTTCTTATAGAAGTTTAGTGGACTTAGTTGGAATCCCTTCGGAAGGAGAAGCCTATATACCTTCACATAAGCTACCAAACAGACTCAGATCCTTTGATAAGAAAAAGGTTAAAGAATCTATGTTCTCATATTATGAGAAAATTAGAAAATTATCTCATTTGAATCTTGATAACAAAGTTATTGATTTATGGATGCAAGGTTACTTGATTCCAAGGAAAGGAGACAAGAATACTTTGAAGGTTTTAGATGTATTTGTACTTTATTATCTTGTGAACATGAGAAAGATTGATCTGATAAAGTTTATCTTCATTATTGTGGAGAACATTAAAACTTCCTTAATAAAGTAAAAGATAATAATGTTTCTAGAATTTATCAGTAAGTTGATAGTGAATTTCATGGAGTTGTTCAAAGTGTAAAATAAATCGTATCCAATAAGGGAGAATATTTCCTTTATAAGTGAAGATACTATATCATTAATGATGTTGGTATTTGATTATAAGTTAAATAAGTTTTTAGAAAATATTGATGGTGATGCATCATTGGTACAACAATCAAGGAAATTTGAGGAAGTTTAAAAGAAAAAGAAAATAAAGGCTGGGATTTCTTCCATCAAGCAAAAGAAATAAAATAAAATATCAGATGATATTTTCAAGAAGTTTATGAAACATAAATCTTAAAAGAAACCAAGGAATTCATAGTTTAGAATTGACCCTACTGAAGCTAAATCTTTAAAGATTTAGACATTTGAACAACTTAAGAAAGAATAAAAGAGAAATCATCAAAAGAAGATATTACAAGAAGCTAAAATTGTGGTGATTTTGTTAAATGGTGTTGAAAGAGAATCTGAGAATCTGGTGCTTTCGACATCCCACACCGATCAAATCATTCTGGAATCTAGATTAACTTTTTAAGAAACTTATATTGTTTATACTGATATCCCTTCTATATAAGATAATGGAAAATAAAAGATAGTTATGGAAGAATAGTTTCTAAATATTCTTGAGAAAAAATTGGAACCTGGGTCAGATGGAAAGGGAGCTATGAGAATGAAAATACAACTAGAAAGAGAATTCAAAGAAGAAGTTGGAGAATCAAAAGAATAAGAATAAAAATAAGGAGAAGAAGAAGAAAAAAAAGGAGAATAAGAAGAAGAAGAATTTGAAGAGGAAGAAATATAATAAGAGGTAGAAGAAGAATATGAAGAGGAAGATGAAGATAAAGAAGAGGATGATGGTGAAGAAACAAAATCAGATAAGGAATCATTAGAATCATCATATTCATCAGATTTACCCTCAAAATTTAATAAGGATGAAAAATTAATAAGTACCTAGGAACGAAAATATTTATCAAAAAAGGAAGCAAAACCATCATTAAAGAAAGAATAAGAAGATCAAAAATCAAAGAAAAAAGTTGATGGAAAAGAAAAAATAGATAAGGATGTGGAAATTATTGAAGTTTCATATGAGAATAAATCCTAAAAAAATATGATAATAAAGAAAAAGAAGATGATATCGAAATGAACATGACAAAAACTCCTTAGCTTGAGCCTGATCAATTAGACTCTAGAGCAATAATAGATCAAAAATGTGTTGACTTTATTTGTCTAGCTTTAAAAAGATTAACAAATCAAATTATATATTTTACAAATATCGAATCAAAGTGTAAGATTATTCAGGAAGCCATGAATGAGAAATAAGAGTCTCTCTAGGTTTTGATAGAAACAATTATAAGGATTGATATATACTTGAAACTTTTGTAAGAAAAATTCAAAACTCAAAAGTCCTTATATAATAAAATAGTGAAATGGTCAAATCATATTGATACCAATATTTGGGATCATGATGAATAGTTTCTGGAGGTAAAGAAACTCATGTTATAATTAGATGAATTTTTCAAAAAATTATCCTTAGATATGGCAGATAGAGTTAAGTTTGTTGAGGAATTCAGAGATGCCACAAATGACTGGACATAGGATGTAAAAGTCTTGAAAGAAAATACGCATGACATGAAGTTGGAGATGATCAGACTTAGATCATGTGAAGATGAGTTGATCTTAATGAGGGATCAAAATAAATAACTCTTTGAGGAAGTTAAAATTTTGAAATCATAAGTGCACAAGAAGGATTCCCTAGAAGAAAAAGTTGTGAAGCTTGAAAAATACCGGCATGAGTTCAAGAAAATGAAGGCCTTTGTGAAGAACTTGATAAAGAAATAATGATTTATTTTTTCTTTTAACTCTTAATGTATTTTTTTAAAACATTTTAATTGTTAATGAATGAATAATTTTCATCCAATTCTATTGTGATTGAATGTTTTCCAATTCCAATTGGTCATATATTCTTTCATATTTATATGAAGGATTAGGTAGTTCAATATTGTTTCGTATGTTACTTTTCTAACATTTTAGGAAACTTAGGATTATTTCCCATTACTTTTTGAAAATCACAAAGGGGGAAAATGTATTATATTTAGGGTCAATATTATATAAATGGGGATAATTTCTTTTAAAAGGGTAGATACTGCCTTTAGGGGGAGAATAATTCTTAAATGGGGAGATTTTATACTAAGGGGGATAATTTTTCTTTAAGGAAGATTTTTTATAATAATCTCTATTATACTTAAAAGAGTTAAAAACTCAGGGAGAGTTAAGTTATAAAGAATAACTTTGTAGTTATTAAAATAACAAAGGACTATAAGTTTTTCATTTTTTTCCATTTAAGTTCTGTGGTTTGTACTTTCCAAAAATGGGAAGATTATTGAGTCATAAGTTTTACTTCTTACTTTTCTATTCCTTTAATTTTGGAAATCACAAACACTTTCTTAAAACATGTTTACTAACTTTTTATGTCCCAATAATTTTAGTATTTTTTTAGAAAAAATTACTTTCTACCATACATAGTAATATTCTAATGTATTAAGATTGTGAACTTTATATTACTCAATATGATACATCATACTGAAGGTGTGTTTGATTATCAGAATGACTTTTGTTTAGACAAATGGTTATACTTTTGTTTTGTCTACCTGACTAAAAAAATTAATGACCATATGACTGACCTTGGTACTGATAAATCATACTAACCATCATTCAGTTCATTATATTGATAATGAATAAGTAAGTCCATTAGACGGACTGCAGTTTATAATAGTAAGCACAAAATAACTATTTCTATTATAAGGAATACATTTTAGCACTATAATAGTGTTAGAAAAAAATGATGTCAGACATTCATTTATGCCAGATCATTGTGAGGTGTCAAGCACCAGTTATCCATGGCCATTGCAACAAACTCAAAAATATGATCGTTGGAAATTTGCCTATAAATAGTAGGTCATTTGAAGAGTTTAGAGTTGGTTTTATTCACAAATCAAGTTTTTTAAAGTTTGATCTGTGTGAACATCCTGTTTCGTATTCTTTGTAATACTTTAGAGAGTTATAGTTATAAGGAATCATTGTCAAAGTTGTTTCCTTTAGATATTTTTATTTTGTAATCACGCCTGATAATTATTACGATTGAGGGATTTCGGTGATATGAAGATGGTGAATTTGATTCATTAGATTGAGGGCTTATAGGAATAGGATGTTAGACGCTAATCATCTTATCAAGGGATTCTAGGGATAGGAAGATAGAGCTAATTACGATCATCATATTGAGGTATTTTGATATAGATAACATTTTCATCATTTTTATATGAAATTAAATGATTTAATCCCTAAAAATTTATCAATTTGACTTATTTTAATCAATTTTAGATTTATAGGGTGTTTTGGGATTAAATGCACAAATTTCTTAATTTGGAAATATAGATAGATTTTAATCAATTTGGTAATACGATCATAACTTTTATAATATAAATCAAATTTATGTGATTATTTTTTTTATTACATACCTTGATTTATTTTCTTCATGTTTTTATTTTGTATCAGGAGTTAATTATTCCATCCAAGGGTCCGAAAAATTCAATCAAATTAGACAATCATTCTAGAAACCGCGTGGAACCCACCTCCCTAAATTAATCATAAATCGGTATAAACACCTCTAATTAAGGTGATTCAAAATTTAATGGAAAGAAAATTCAATGGGGAGTTCTTATGTTGAATATAATGGAGATATTAATTTATTAAGTCAACCCTTGGACGCTCAAATTTTGGAGCAGAAATAGGAAACATTCATCCATAATAAAATCTAGAAATTATTTAAACATATATCTTAGTAAAAAGGGATTATCAAGATGAAATTTTGGGTAGAAATGTAAAAGATATTTTGGAACATATTTAAATAAGACACCATGAAAATATTCGGCCATTAATTTGTCCTACCATTATCAAACTTTTGGTGGACATAATCTAAAGGGGACCGTAATGGGAGATTTCAAAGATCTTGAATTTGAAGACCGAAGGATGAAACCCCCTTGGGGTATATAAAGAGCAGTGCACCCATGATGAAGAGGATTTCTACACCACACATGGAGAGGAGTCCTAGGGACATGTTGTTAATTTAGGACTTCTCTTCTCTTTTCTTTTTTCTTTTAGATTTATTTTCCCTTGCAATGCATTCATATTTTTATTAAAGTGATTCCATTTTCTTATTCCATATCTCTTTATCTTCCAATATTAATCTCATTTTCTCTCTTCTATATTCCACCATGATCACTTTTAATTTTTCAATGGAAAGTTACTAATCTGAGGCTTGACCCTGGGTGAGGTTTCACGGTGTTCTTTGTTATTGAGCTTCAATTCAATTTTTTTTAAATTTATTTGTGGTGTATAGAGGAGTATTGCATGGGTGCGGCGATCATCCACCACAAAACTATTTCAAAATCCATTAATTTTTATTGATTCATTCTTTTTCCTCCCTTATCTTAGGAAAACCCTTCATACGATGGAGTTGGGGTTTCCTAAAGGGATGAAATGACATACAGTGGAACATAGTATTTTAGGAATAACATTCTTGTTTGAGGTGTTACCCTACTTGACTATTAGAGGAGGTGTGGTTTGGTGTGCCATACACATACTAAAATCACACACTCTATAAATAAAAGAAAATTAATTCATTAATGAGGTTTCATAAAATAAATTATCAAATTGAATTTAAACAATAAATAAATTAGGAATGAACCTATGTTATCCAACCCTAGGACCAAGTTCTTTCTTCCCTAATTTCATTTTGTCTGCATATTCATCTGCATTTAGATTTAGAGTTTTCATTTCATTATTTTAATTTCACTATTTACCAAAAACTTTAAAACCATCATTTTCAATAAATTATAAAAAAAAAGAATTATAATAGGTGAAATAGAATCAGTGATTGAATTGACTGTGATGATCATCAAGTGAGATGACCCTATTCAGCCACTGTACTACATTAGGAAAATAAATTAGCTTTTTTCACACCTTACGATAGGCGTGCATCAAAACTGGTGTCATTTCTAGGGATCTAAACAATTATTTCGATCATTTTTTCCAAATTCACATTTTTGTAAATATTTTTCATTCTTTAAAAAAAATTCAAAAAACCCTTTTTCCATGATGTATTAAAATTCAAATTATTATGCATGGAACAATTACTCAAATGTGTAGGAAGAAGAAACTGACTACACTTAGGATGACCTACAACAAAGGGATGATGCTCTAATGATAAGGGTTAAACAAAAGGAAAGAGTAATATCAACATGGATCTCCCTTGAAGATTTAATGGTCATGGATGATGAAATCCAAACTGATATTCAAAGATTAAAGGCCAAGAAGGAAGTGCCACTGGTCTTCCCAGATTTCACCGAAGACATCCATGAAGTTAAATCCAAACTTGAGGTGGAGGAGCCTGACTACCTACCTCTATCCAGTAAAGATCGATTCCAAGAGTCACTTTCAATTGAAGAGGAGATTTAAGCCGAATCATTCTAGGGAGATGATACAACCTTGAACTCAAAATCATTTTATTTTATTGAAACTAATTTGAGTATTACTCCCAACTATTTTGAATTTTCAGATTCAGCCAACTTTTATTATGCCCCGGAGTAATATGATGAAAAAGAATATGCACCTATTAAGGAACACTTTGAGCTCCCTGAAGATGTTGAACATTTACTAGAGGGAGTACAAGAAGAGATCCCAATGGCTCGACTTGAAGAATAAGTGATACACAATGATGACATTAAAAGGAAATTTTTTTAAATTAATTATAAAAAATTAAATTTTGAATCTCCCTTTGATTATTATTTTAATTAAAAATATATAGAGAAACCAATGTAAGGATAATATGATGTTGAAAAAGTATCAAAAAAGGAGGAGGAGTCTCCATACTTCATCCTACACCCACCATGCAAGCTGTACCATATTGTGAAGGGGTAAGATCTGATGTAATATATACATGGAATCCTCCTCAACAAGAATAAATAACTACAATCTGGGAAAATTCACATGTGGTGGTTCAAGTAAAATAAGCTTTATCCACCATCAGACTTTGGATAACAACTAGTACTATTCACTGGAGGTAGTAAAAATTTAGGGCCCATTTGGGGGATTGTACCAAGATTTATCCTTTACTTTCTTTCTAGTAATTCTATTTTCAATATTAGAAATTTAGATTTCAAATTCATTCTTATGAATTAGTAAATAATGCAACCCACTCCATCTTATATTTTTTGAGCTTTAAAAGACACGATCCTTATGCTTAATTGTGTAATTATATTTTGTAGGTTCATAATGGAAGAAGGAATCCTAAAACATAGGAAGATAGGACTTAGATTTATTTCAAAAAGGATTTCAATTTTAGTGTTTAAAATTATAAACTCTTTACATTTTTTTCCAAATCATGATTTGAGCTTTCAACTGGAATTGCATGCCCATACTTGAATTCATTCTTTACTTTACTTATCTAGGAGACATGAGTTTATTAGGAATCCAATGATGTCATGTTTTAGATTTCAATGTAAATGAAATTGAATGAGTAAAATGAAAAATTGGATTATTTAAATGAATCATAGATATTGAAATAATGACTCACGATTTGAATAAATTAATTGATTCATGTAAATGAAATTTCCCTATCACTTGTCATGCTTTGAATTTCTAAAATTCACATGAATTGATTTGTTATTATTGATTATTCCATGAGTGATTGTCCAATATCATATTTCCCATTATCAAGAGTATTTTTAGACCAAGTAATTTCTATATATTATTGAGCATATTTCTTGAGTGATCTTGGGACATTTCACCTGCCAGAACTTTCATTTGAACTTTTCAAAGATATAACTGTATAAAAACACATTTAAAATGATTGAGGCATCTTTTGAAAATAAATTATCCTTATATAAAACCTTTACATTAATCATTTTTATCCAATATAATCCATGAATTACCTTTATATGAATGATCCATGTTTCAAGCCATTTTTATCCATTCTTACCCAACTCTTAGTATTTGCATGATATTTTAAAGTTGAAGTGTGGGGGTAAAGGTAATATGGTGGAAGAGATGATATGAATTGTAATGAAGAAGTGTGGGGGTTCTATATTGGGTAATTATAAAGGTAATTTGATTTATTCATTATACTCTTTATTTCTTTTCCCCTCTTGAATAAAAAAAATAGAAAATAAAAAAAACCAAAAAAATGATAAAATTGTGTTGTGATTTGGGAAAACAAAAAATCACCATTTTATAGACCATAAAAATTATGATATTATGTGGTTAGGAGATATATGTGAGGTTTTATCTAATCATAACTTTTGAAAAAAGAAAAAAAAGTACAAAAGAAAAAAAATTCAAGAGGGTGCACAAATTATTCATTATGCTTTACTTGATCATGACCTTACTTTGAGTTTTGGGGAAGTGAGAATTTCTACTTTGAAGGGGAGAAATTAATTACACTTTTATTTATGATATCATGAATTTTAATTAAGATATAAAACTCCTACTTGAGCCTTAATTTTTAAAATCATCAATATCCTACCAACCCTAAGCCTCAGAGTCACTAGAACCTTTATTGAAAGTCCTCGTGATTTTATGGGCCTTTTGCCTTTACAAGGTGAATAAAGTAGTTCCTTTACAATCCTATAGATAAGGATCATGTTCTCATGATATGAGAATAAATCTACTTTAATTTTATCATGATTTATGAGAGAAAATATTCAAAATAGTGGTAGATCATGATTTAGAATGTCTAGTAATAATAAATTGAGAAGCTTGAATGAATGAAAGGATAAACTCCATCATTTTTTAAATGGGAAAAATAAAATGCATGAATTGATTGTTTCTTTAAAAAATGGGAAATTAAATTGAAATTTTATGTTCATTTTTGAAAATTTTATTTCACATTGAAAATTGTTTGATTTTATTGATTTTATTACTTTGAAATTTGAATACTTGTAATATTGGTGCCCTTTGAATTCCATGTTGAGATTTTATGCTTGATAAAAATCATGGTTTAAGTGTGGGGAAATTGATAGAGATAATATTTTCATAATTTTTTATATGAAATTAAATGATTTAATCCCGATAAATTTATCAATTTGAGTTATTTGCATCAATTTTGGATTTATAGGGTGTTTTGGGCTTAAATGTGAAAATTGCTTAATTTGGAAATATAGACAAATTTTAATCAATTTGGTAATTATATCATAACATTTATAATATAAATCCAATTTATGTGATTATTTTTTTATTGTATTCCTTAATTTATTTTCTCTATATTTGTCTTCTGTACCAAGAGCTAATTCTATCATCCAAGGGTCTAAAAAATTCAATCAAATTGGATAATCATTCTAAACAACAGTGTGGATCCCACCTCATGAAATTAATCATAAATAGGTCTAAAAACCTCAAATTAAAGTGATTCTAATTTTAATGGAAATAAAATTCAATGGGGGAATTCTTCTATTGAATATCATGGAGATCTTCCTTCATCAAGTCAACCCTTGGACACTTTACTTTTGGGGCAGAAATAGGAAACATTCAGCCATAATAAAATCTCAAAATTAATTGGCCATATCTCTTACTAAAAAGGCATGATCAAGCTGAAATTTTGGGGATAAACGTAAAATATATTTTTGAACATATTTAAAGAAGACACCATGCAAATATTAAACCATTAAATTGTCCTACCATTATCAAAATTTCGGTGGACATAATCTACAGGAGATCGTAAAGAGAGATTTCGAAGATCTTGAATTTGAAGACCGAAGGATGACACCCCCTTGGCCTATATAAGGAGGAGTTATACCATGATTAATAGGATTTATACACCACCCATGTAGATGAGTCCTAGAGACATGTTTTTTATTCAAGACTTATCTTATTTTTCATTTTTATTTTAGTTTTATTTTCCCATGTAACACATTCATATTTTTATTAAAGTGATTCCATTTTCTTATTCCATCTCTCTTTATCTTACAATATTAATCTCATTATGTCTCTTCCATATTACATCATGATCTATTTTCATATTTCAATGACAAGTGACTAATATAAGGATTGTCTCAGGGGGAGGTTTCACAGTGTTCTTTGTTATTGAGCTTCAATTCAAAATGTTTTAAATTTATTTGTGGTGGATGGCGGAGTATTGCACAGGTGCGGCGGTCATCCACTACAACACTATTTCAAAATCCATTCATTTCTGTTGATTAATTCTTTTTCCATCCCTTGTCTTAGGAAAACCCTTCATATGGTGGATTTGGGGTTTCCTAAAGGGGTGAAACAACATATGGTGGAGCCGAATCTTTTAGGAATAACATTCTTGGTTGAGGTGTTACCCTACTTGACTATTGGAGGAGGTATGGTTTGGTATTCTAGATTCATACTAAAATTACACACTCTATAAATTAAATGAAAGTAATTCATTAATGAGGTTTTATAAAATGAATTATCAAATTTAATTTAAATAATAAATAAATAATGAATGAACTTGTGTTATCCAACCCTAGGACCAAGTTCTTTCTTCCCTAATTTCATTCTATCTGCATCTGCATCTGCATCTTCATTTAGATTTAAAGTTTTCATTTCATTATTTTAATTTCACTATTTACCAAAACCTTTAAAAGAATCATTTTCAACAAATTATAAAAACCAACAAAAAATAAATATAATAGGTGAACTATAATTAGTGATTGAACTGACTGTGACACTCCTCAAGTGATATGACCATGGTCATCCACTATGTTGCATGAAGAAAATAAATTATCTTTTTCCATGCCTTGCGATAGACATGTGTCAACTTTCCTAGTAAGGAAATACAAACTTTAAAGTAAGTATAAAACTATGGATACCTTTAGTCAAGGTTATTTAATACCTTAATCTTAAGGTTAAAAGAGTTAAATCTTTTTAATATAGCTTGAAAGTCATTATTACTGTTACCGACTATTGTATTGATTGTTTTTATAAGTTCTTATTATGCTATGCATGTTACAAAAAGTCACCGTACTTATCTTTCTATACTATTTTTTATTAGTATAACTCTGAATATGATGAAAATAATAATTTGATATTAATTAGACCCATTGTGATTCCGATCTTCACTTTGATAATTAGACTAAGTTTGAGTCTGATAAATTTACTTTAAGAGGTTTTGTGTTTTGTCTTATTTAAAGGTTTTTTAAACTACAATTCACCCTACTCTTGTAAGTATAACCATCTAATATACTCTTATGATCCTACAACTCGGTCCCATATCTAAGCTCCAGTCTCAGCAAGAAAGGAAATCAATCAAGCGCAGGGACCCTTACCCTTATCCATACCTAGATCCATGAAATTTTCTCGGGTGCCAAACAAATACCTGAATAGGATGTGAGTAAAACTTAGAAGACCACCACCAATGGTGTCTAAAGAAATCCATTTTGAGTAATAGTGTATGAAATAGTATGTTATACAAAGGATTTAATTCATAATTCAAAGTAGAGAATCTCAAATAAACCCACCAACCCTCAACTTATAGGTTGACACTTAGGGTCATCCAATACCTTCTTCGGCATGATGTCGAATGGATATGTTCATTATTACCACTATCCAAGTGGATTTCCATTCCATGGACCCATCTGGAGTTTCATTACCCATTCCATGGATGAATTTTATATTCCCCATGTTAATGGACTCTATGAAAATTCTCACGTTAGAGCTGCTTACATGTTCCCTTGGCATATTACCCATGCTAAAAATGATATAACAATTCCAAGTATCAAGTAATCATGCATCTCTCCCTCAGGTATCAGGTAACCATGCATCAAGTACAAACAAGATCCAAATGCACACAAAACACAAAAACACACCAAACTTGTTAACATATGCCACATTATTTGTTTAAATAAAATTACCAATTATCATGCCATTTATTCCATTATGCCATGTTTTCCAAACACATTCCAAATATCCAGTTACATGATAAGTTACTAATTCACATTCAATTGTGTTAATCTTCAATTCACATATCAATTATCCCATGACCAACCAATTACCAATTCCATGAGTAGTTCCAATTCCACAATAAATTTTTCTTATCCTATTACAAGGCTCTAGGTTCTCAAATTTCATGTTTCAAACCAAGGTCAAGGGTAGGAACACCTATTAGGTGTCTACAAGTCTAAGTCTCATTCACTAACTGACCTAATGAGATCTATGGGAGGTATAGGTATGAGGATCTAAACAATTCTAATTAAAATAGGTTTCATGCATGATGTGCCAATGAGATCACACATGTTTCACATACTAGAGAAACAAAACAGGACTTAGAGAGATGTTTCAGACTAACTACCTTAAAATAAAGAAAAAGATTCCCAATACCAAACATTCAGGACAATTAGAAACACCATGATTCCCTATGGACAGTGATGGATCCACCATATCAAGGATGGGTGAAGATGATCCAAGAGAAAAAAATAGTAACTCGACAATTTTGAGTGAAACTCATCAAATATAGTTTTCTAGATTGAAGAATGGATCGAAGGATTAAGGTTTGATGTTAGAGAAGTTGAGGGAGACTCAAGGAGAACTTCAAGATCATAAATCCCAAGTTATGGTTGAAATAAGGTTAATTAAGAGTTAAAAGGGGTTTATGGGGGTATAAAATATGATTCTCCACCTTGGTTTTCCAGTCTAACCCAACTTTACCAGCTATTCGTTGGCCACCACTAGTTGGATGGTGGTGCCTGACAACATGTCTATTCCACTATGAACTTTAATGGCTGGACATTGGGTCTCAATGATTGGTTAATGGTCCTCCTGTAGTATTAGTGAGCTACTTCCTAGTCCACTGGATGACTGGTGGACTGCACCAGCTAGTCGATGGCACTGAATCTTCTCTTAAGCTGCAAGCCACTGCTATCCATCACTAACTCACCTCCTTAAATCCATCAGGCATCTCATAAAAAATATTTTAATTGGTTCTAAGGGATCATTCATAGAATTTAAAATGGTTCAAAAAAAAAACTTAAAGATAGAACAAACCTAGGTAAAAGATGGGGTCTTATAACCTCCCCACCATATAACGAAACATCCTCGATCTATACTCCCATGCATTATTGAGGGCTATTAGTGACCAAATAGTGATACTGTTGTTGGGTCGGAGGTGATGGCAAGAGGGGGGGTGAATTGCCTTTTTAAAATTAATTAACAATTTAAAACAAATTTAAATGCAGTGGAAAGTAAAATGGCAAGACACAATTGATAACGGAGTTCGGCTTTAAACTCAAGCCTACGTCTCCGCTCCCAACTCAACCGTTGGGAGATTTATACGACTGCTTGCTTTTTAATGGTTATAGCAAGAAACCCACTAGCCGTTTTAAGGTAGGCTAGATCACCTTCTTACAACTTGCTTTTTTATTATGGTTGTAGCAAGAAACCCAAATTGAAAGAAGGAAGAAAAAGGGTGGTTTGTTTTAATACAGACCCAATTAAGAACTAAACAATTGAAGTAAATAAGTTAGAACAAACTAGAGGAATCCTTGAGCGCCAAGAGGTGAGTGTAGTTGATGTAGAGGCAGCCCAAGCTTCAAGGATGGCAATTGGATCTCAAGTGGCCTTTGAGAATTGTCGTAGGAGCCTCAAATGATCAAAATAGCTTTGGTATGCTTCGGTATATGATCGGTGGTCTTCCCGGCATCCATGGATGTCTATTTATAGGAGAAATACTCCCAAATACTTCAATATGGCTGTTGGAGGGCTTTCGGAGCCGTTGGGGATCAAGTAGACAAGTCTGGTCAAGCTCCAACGGCTAGTTTGACTTTGCTTACCGGCTGATCGGTGCTTGTCCACCGGCTGGCCGGTGCCTTGGAAGGTGGAGAGTGCTTCTGCCCAGAAGCCACCGGCTGGCCGGTGGTGAGACAGTAGGTCTCACTATTTGAAGGAGTTCCACCGGCTGGCCGGTGAGGAGGCCACCGGCTGGCCGGTGGTCTGGACAGAAGGCATGCCATTCTGTCTGGACCCACCGGTTGGCCGGTGGCCAGACACCGGCTGACCGGTGGCACCTGGCAGAGGGCAAGGCCTTCTGCCTGGTCCACCGGCTGGCCGATGGGCTGGATCCGGCTGGCCGGTGCCCTTACCGGCTGGCCGGTGGTCTCACACCGGCTGGCCGGTGGACTTAAACAGTCCATTTTGAATTCTTCTTGGGCCAGCTTCTAGGCACCCTATTTCCTATCATCAAAAACACTTGAAACAATATTAGATCACGATGAGAGTGATTGTGATCATTAAAATACAAGAGAGTGGGGTACAACAATCTCCCCCTATTTTGATGATCACAATCACAAAAAAATCTTAAAAAAAAGGTATGAAAGCTTTAAAAAAGGGTAAACAATTTGAACTTGGAAAACGTAGAGACGTGCCAAATATAATGATCTTGAAAGCATTGAAATACTGAGAAATGGTCATTTTTTTGAAATTGCAACCAAATGCCATTTTTTAAAGAAATCAATTGAAAACAATAACTTAACCATTTAAAACAGATTTGGATGACATCAATAACTTAAAATGGAACTTGTAAAAAGAGAATTTTAATAGATAACTATGTAAAAAGAGCATTTTAATAAATAACTATGTAATAGAGAGTAAAAAGAGCATTTTAATAAATAACTATGTAATAGAGAGGTTTTCTCCCCCTTTGGGATTATCAAAATAGGAGGAAAAGTATGAAAGAAAAATAAGAAAAACCAGCAAAGAGGTAAACAATGATAAAAAGGAATGGATAGACAAGACAACTTGAAATTTAAATAAGATGAAATGGTACAAGGAGAATCCAAAATACAAATACAAAAACAAATCAAAAACAAGAACGACTCTATTCACTCCTAGAGGGCCGAGAGTGACGGCGACGCCTGAAGGTCGGAGGAGCCGGAGGAGCCTGGACCGCCTCAAAGCGACGATCTAGAGAATCAATCCGTGAGTGGAGCTGATCAAACTGAGAGCTGATGTAGGAAAACTGCAATTCCAGCCGGGTCTCAATCTGATTCTGGAAGCGTAGGAACTGATCAGCCGTCACCGGCAAGCCACCAGCATCAGCAGGAGGGGGCACAGCCTCAGCAGGCTCAGGTGCATCATCACCCTCTCCAGCCTCCTCATCAGCAGCAGCATCAGCCTCACCTTCGCTGTCACCACTTCCTTCCTCTTCATCATCATCACTATCCTCACTGTCTGAAAGAGGGTAGGCAGCGGCAATAGCAGGAGGCATGGCATTGGCAGGAGGATGGGAATGAGTCTGAGGAGAGTAGGCCTTGAGAAGACCGTCCTTGTCCACAATCCATTCCTGACGCCAAGGGTGCCAACGGATGTTCATTCGTTGCACCATCATAAAATTCACTATGCTATCCTTCGTTGGCTGCTCGAAGGAAGTAGCATGAAGAGGCACATCAAGAAAGGAAAAGATTTTAGTCAAGAGGCGTCCGTAGGGTAGAGTTTTGGACCGGCGCAGGTGCTCAGCCACATAAGTCATGGCCCGGAACAGAAACCGGACCAAATTGAAATGTATGCCTCGGGTGATAAATGAGAGAAGATAAATATCAATGAATTTGACATTATCATGATCCCCGATACGGGGCGCAAGGGAAGTTTGAATGAGGCGATCAATAATACGATGGTTAGGAGAGAGCTGGGAGAGCTTGACAATAGGATTTGTGGGTTGCCCTGTGAGATGCTCAAGGGCTACGGCTATATCAAACTCACGGTCCCGTGGAAACTCCCCCTGAGCAAAAGCATGGGGTCCAACATGAGGAACCCCCAGCATCCTGGCAATCTCCAAAGAGGTGATAGTGATGGGTTGCCCAAGAGCAGTGGAGGAGATGGTATCAATGTCATCAGAAACGGACCACGTCAAATGAGCATAGAACTCTTTGACAAGAAGAGGATAAATGACATCCTTTTCGGGTGGCTCAAAAAAAGAATGCCAATGTTGATACTCAATAATCGAGAAAAGCTCAAGACGAGCAGTAGACAGCCAAGAATAATCAATTACTCTACCCGGCAAAATGACTTTGTCATGCCAAATGTCCGGGAGTTGAGGGATTGAAGGAGGAGGAGGAGCTTCTTGAGCGATTCCCTTGCCTTTGCGTGTAGAGCGAGGTCCCATGATGGCAAAGGGAAAAAATAAGAAAGAGATTAAGAGAAGAAAGGAGGTTTGAGAGGTCAAAAACCAAGAAGGGAGGCTAGGGTTTGGAGGACCTGCGGTTTTAGGAGGAGCAGCCCGAGAGAGAAGAGAGAAATGAGGGAGGAAGGGTTTTAAAAATAATTTTAACCCTTCCTCGGGTCGGCCCAAAAAACAGAAACCCGACACCACCGGTTAACCGGTGATGTACCACCGGTTGACCGGTGGTATTGAAATTCATAAAAAATATAAAAAACAGAATTTAAAAAAAAGGTGTTTAAAAAAAATAAATAAAAAATAAAATATAGGCAAGCCAAGAAAGTCAAATATTTAATAGTGCTCATTGACGAATCATTCCTAACTCCCCTTTAATAAAATCAAAACGGTCAACCGGGAGCGGTTTGGTAAAAATATCAGCTAATTGGAAATCAGTAGGAATGAAGTCCAAAGTGATATCTCCTTTTTGAAAATGGTCACGAAGGAAATGATGCCTTAAGTCTATGTGCTTTGTCCTAGAATGTTGTATTGGATTCTTAGAGATACTAATGGCACTAGTGTTGTCACACCGAATAGGGACATGATCATAGGAAAGACCATAATCCAAGAGAGTGTGTTGCATCCAAATAATTTGGGCACAACAATTGCCAGCGGCTACATACTCGGCCTCGGCAGTAGAAAGAGCAACACAATTTTGCTTCTTGCTACTCCACGAAACAAGGGACTTGCCTAGCAGATGACAGGTTCCACTAGTACTCTTACGATCTAATTGACATCCGCCAAAATCAGCATCCGAATAAGAAGATAGTTCAAAAGAAGTATTTGAGGGATAAAATAAACCAAGATTTTTTGATCCTTTTAAATACTTAAAAATTCTTTTGACCGATTTAAGATGGGATTCTTTAGGATTGGCTTGAAAACGAGCACAAAGACAAACACTAAACATGATGTCAGGACGGGTCGCAGTTAGGTAAAGTAGACTCCCGATCATACTCCTATAAAGCTTGTTATCCACCGGTTTCCCGGCTTCGTCTAACGTAAGCTTACATGAAGTACTCATGGGTGTACTAATTTCCTTTACTTGATCCATACCAAAACGACTTAGAAGCTCGTTTGTGTATTTGCTTTGGCTTAGAGAAATACCTTTTGAATTTTGAAAGATTTGAAAACCAAGAATAAATTTCAATTCTCCCATAAAACTCATTTCAAATTCTTTTCTCATTAAACCTGAAAAATCAGTACAAAGAGATTTTTTGGTAGAACCAAAGATAACATCATCAACATAAATTTGGACTATTAAAAGATCTTTTGAAGTGTGTTTTAAAAAGAGGGTACAATCGGCTTGACCCATTTTAAAATCATTTTCTAAAAGAAATTTTGTTAACCGCTCATACCAAGCCCGAGGGGCTTGCTTTAAGCCATAAAGAGCCTTGGTTAACTTAAAAACATGATTTGGAAATTTTGGATCTTCAAAACCGGGAGGTTGTTCAACAAAGATTTTTTCAGAAATAAAACCATTTAAAAAAGCACTTTTAACATCCATTTGAAAAAGCTTAAAATTTAAGTGGGCGGCGAATGCCAACAAGATCCTAATGGATTCTAACCTAGCAACGGGGGCAAAGGTTTCACCATAATCGATTCCTTCTTCTTGATTATAGCCCTTAGCTACTAGGCGAGCCTTGTTCCGGGTTATGTTTCCTTGATCATCAAGTTTGTTCCTAAAAACCCATTTAGTGCCAATAATTGGATGATCATTGGGTCTTTCAACAAGAGTCCAAACATCATTTCTAGAGAATTGATTTAGTTCCTCTTGCATTGCAAGAACCCAATTCTCATCATTAATGGCATCATTAACGGTTTGAGGTTCTAGGTGAGAAATGAAGGCTTGATGTTCAACTTCATTGAGGATAGATCTTCTAGTTCGAGTACCGGCTTGAAGGTCACCTATGACATTTTCTAAAGGATGGTCTCTAGAAGGTTTCCAAACCTTAGGCAAGGTGGAAGGCGAAGAAGGTGAAGAGGGTTCTTGATGGTCATCCTCCTTGGGAGGAGAAGAGGAATCATACAAATGAAGCTTATCAAGCTTATCTTCAACATCCTCAATGACCGGGTGAGGTTTTGGAAGAGTTTCATCAAATTTGACATGAGATGATTCTTCTATGGTTTTTGAACGTTTATTGAAGACACGATAGGCTTTGCTTGAGTTTGAGTACCCAAGAAAAATACCTTCATCGGATTTGGCATAAAATTTCCCTAGGTTATCTTTTGTGTTAAGGATAAAGCATTTACACCCAAACACTTTAAAATAACCAACTTTGGGCAATTTGCCTTTCCAAAGTTCATAGGGGGTTTTCTTAAGAAGGGGTCTTACAAGGACTCTATTAATAGTATAACAAGCAGTGTTTACCGCCTCGGCCCAAAAATATTGAGGGAGGTCGAATTCACTAAGGAGGGTTCGAGCGATTTCTTGGAGAGTTCGGTTTCTCCTTTCAACCACTCCATTTTGTTGAGGAGTCCTAGGGGCAGAGAAGGTGTGATTGTATCCTTGAGAGGAACACAATTCATCGAATTCTTTGTTCTCGAATTCACCACCATGATCACTACGAAGAGATATGATTTTATATCCTTTTTCGTTTTCTACTTTCCTAGAGAATTTCAAAAAGGTTTTACAAGCATCATTCTTATGGGCTAAAAAGAAAACCCAAGTAAAACGAGAAAAGTCATCAACAATAACTAAGGTATAGGATTTTCCACCTAAGCTTGCTACGGGAGTAGGACCAAAAAGATCAAGATGAAGGAGTTCAAGAGATTTTGAGGTGGACACTTCCTTCTTAGATTTGAAAGAAGACTTGTGTTGCTTACCAAGTTGGCATGGCTCACAAATCAAATCTTTCTTAAATTTAAGTTTAGGAAGGTCACGAATGAGCTTGTTCTTATTAAGATTTAGAAGTGAATGAGAGCTACAATGCCCCAATCTTCTATGCCAAATCCAAGACTCATTGTCAAGAGCACTTAAACATTTAACATTTTGGCTAGCTAGAGATTTTAAATCAATAATGTAAACATTTTGAAAACGGGAAGCAGAAAATATCAACTTGTTTTGAAAATCTAACACATTGCATAAATAATTTTGAAAATTGACTGAAAAACCACTATCACAAAGTTGACTAATGCTAATTAAATTATGCTTTAAACCTTTAACTAATAAAACATCTTTAATAAAAGAGGAGCTACCAAAACCAATGGTACCTATTCCGACGATCTTGCTTTTTGAGTTATCACCAAAGGTGACATATCCTCCATCGAATTCTTCAAGTGAGTTGAACTCGGAGGGATCGCCACACATGTGCCTTGAGCAACCGCTGTCAAGATACCACGACCCTTTAGAGGTCCTACTCTTTTGGCGTTTATCCTACAAAATCAAGAAAGAAGAGATTTTGGTACCCATATAAGTTTGGGTCCGGAAAGATTAGCAAAAAGAGACTTTTGAACCCATAATGTTCTAGAGGGATTCCTTCTATGATACTCATCCGAGTAGTTAATGGATTTGGGTCTTCCATACCTAGCATTTTTACAATCACATTCATAAATCATGTGACCGGTCTTTTTACAATAATTACAAAATTTGTATTGAGAGCTCCCCCTTACAAAAGTAGTGGGTGCCCTAGAAAAAGTGGATTGCTTGTTATAGCCAAGTCCATGTGTGGTTCTAGCCGAACGCTGAGAACCTAGTAATTTAGTTAAGTTTTGTTCACCTTGGGTGAACTTGGCAAGAGATTCCTTCAAATCCTTAATGGTAGAATTTAAAGAATCTACATTTGGAATATTTTTGACTTTAAGGGCAAGCTCCTCATTCTCTTCGAGAAGTTTGTCTTTTTCGGAAATAAGAGTTTTGTTTTTCTTTTTCAAGGTCAAAAATTTAGAGGTAAGTTCGTGAAAACCTTCCTCTAATTGATCTCTTGCATTTTGGAGTTCTTCATAAGACATATTATTATCAAAAGAAGAAGATGAGGAAGAAGAGTGAGAAGAAGAGTGAGAAGAGGATACCTCATCAAATGCCATTAGGCATTTTCCATCTTCATCGCTTGAGTCGCTTGAAGACATGGAGTCATCACTTGCACTCCATGTTGATGCTTTGAAGGCCTTCTTGTTTTTCTTTTCTTTTAACCTTTTCTTGAAAATGGAGCACTCCGGTTTGATGTGGCCTTTCTTTCCACATTCAAAGCAAGTGATTTCTTTCTCCGCCTTTGGCTCTTCCTTTCGTGCCTTTTGAAATTTCTTCTTTTTCTTCATGAACTTGCTCATTTTCCTTGCTAGTTGAGCCATCTCGGATTCACTATCATCGGAGGAGCTTTCTTCCTTTGCCTTGAAATCAATGTTCTTTTTCTCCTTGAAGATCTTTCCTTCTTTATCGGCTTGCCTCTTCATGGTAATCTCATAAGTCATGAGTGACCCTATGAGTTCTTCAACCGGCATCTTCTTGACATCTTTTGCTTCTTGGATTGCCGTCACCTTTGGTGCCCAAGAGCTTGGTAGGACCCAAAGAATTTTCTTCACCATTGTTTCTGCTGAAACATCATCACCAAGGGACTTTCTCCCATTGCAAACATCAGTAAAATGAGTAAACATTTCAGTGATTGACTCGTGTGGGTGCATTGTGAAACTCTCAAAGTCTTGACGATACATATCTAACCTAGTGTCTTTGACTTTGTTAGTGCCCTCATGGGTCACTTCCAAAAGTTTCCAAATTTCGTGTGAGGTGGTGCAAGTAGAAATACGATTAAACTCATTACGGTCTAACCCACAATGAAGAGCATTCATGGCTTTGCCATCAAGCTCAAAATTGGCAATGTCTTCGGGGGTCCATTTAGATTCATCCTTACTAGAAAGAGTGTAGCCTTGCATAACAATTCTATATATAGGATAGCCAATACTTCTAAGAAAAGTAATCATTCGTGTTTTCCAATATGTGTAATCGGTTCCATCGAAGTATGGAGCCCGAGTCATGGAATACCCTTCGGGTGCTTGTGAGAAAGAAGCCATCACTATGGATTTTTCGTTTGTAACCGGTTAAGGTATTACAAAAACGTTCCCTCTGATACCAAATGTTGGGTCGGAGGTGATGGAAAGAGGGGGGGTGAATTGCCTTTTTAAAATTAATTAACAATTTAAAACAAATTTAAATGCAGCGGAAAGTAAAATGGCAAGACACAATTGATAACGGAGTTCGGCTTTAAACTCAAGCCTACGTCTCCGCTCCCAACTCAACCGTTGAGAGATTTATACGACCGCTTGCTTTTTAATGGTTATAGCAAGAAACCCACTAGCCGTTTTAAGGTAGGCTAGATCACCTTCTTACAACTTGCTTTTTTATTATGGTTGTAGCAAGAAACCCAAATTGAAAGAAGGAAGAAAAAGGGTGGTTTGTTTTAATACAAACCCAATTAAGAACTAAACAATTGAAGTAAATAAGTTAGAACAAACTAGAGGAAGCCTTGAGCGCCAAGAGGTGAGTGTAGTTGATGTAGAGGCAGCCCAAGCTTCAAGGATGGCAATTGGATCTCAAGTGGCCTTTGAGAATTGTCGTAGGAGCCTCAAATGATCAAAATAGCTTTGGTATGCTTCGGTATATGATCGGTGGTCTTCCCGGCATCCATGGATGTCTATTTATAGGAGAAATACTCCCAAATACTTCAATATGGCCGTTGGAGGGCTTTCGGAGCCGTTGGGGATCAAGTAGACAAGTCTGGTCAAGCTCCAACGGCTAGTTTGACTTTGCTTACCGGATGACCGGTGCTTGTCCACCGGCTGGCCGGTGCCTTGGAAGGTGGAGAGTGCTTCTGCCCAGAAGCCACCGGCTGGCCGGTGAGAAGGCCACCGGCTGGCCGGTGGTGAGACAGTAGGTCTCACTATTTGAAGGAGTTCCACCGGCTGGCCGGTGGTCTGGACAGAAGGCATGCCATTCTGTCTGGACCCACCGGTTGGCCGGTGGCCAGACACCGGCTGACCGGTGGCACC
Source organism: Viscum album (assembly GCA_963277665.1). Taxonomy (NCBI): domain Eukaryota; kingdom Viridiplantae; phylum Streptophyta; class Magnoliopsida; order Santalales; family Viscaceae; genus Viscum; species Viscum album. The sequence continues at coordinate 1,695,860,262 of OY728138.1, read as the reverse complement.
TGGCAGAGGGCAAGGCCTTCTGCCTGGTCCACTGGCTGGCCGATGGGCTGGATCCGGCTGGCCGGTGCCCTTACCGGCTGGCCGGTGGTCTCACACCGGCTGGCCGGTGGACTTAAACAGTCCATTTTGAATTCTTCTTGGGCCAGCTTCTAGGCACCCTATTTCCTATCATCAAAAACACTTGAAACAATATTAGATCACGATGAGAGTGATTGTGATCATTAAAATCCAAGAGAGTGGGGTACAACAACTGTTCCCACATATCAGACTCCCACTCCATGGTATCCTCCTACACATGCCCATGCTGGCACTACACTTGCACTAGTAGAACCGTATTTTATCGGATATTCTTCTCACTACAGTCCATAATATAGATCAAATGCTCCTCAAAGGACACATAAACATATAGATATATATTTGAATATAAAACACATGAAACAAATCTTGCATGTTATTATAGAATTTTGGAAGAGATAATCGATATGTAACTTGATCAATTATCTCTATTATCTCAAACAGACTAAAAAAACTAGGTGATAGCTTCCCCTTCTTCCAAATACGACATTTCCCCAACCTAGGTGACACTCGAAGAAAATATGGAGACTAAACTCAAACTCTATAGGCCATCTCTGATGGATAGTATAAAATTTATGTCTGCTCTATATGATTACAACCCACTTTTTGATCAACCAAATCTACTCAAAAGTTGCCTGCATGATACTAGATCCAATGATCGCTAACTCACCCGTCTCTAACCAAGAGAGGTGAATAATATGACATTTTATAAAAAACATTGGAAGGATCCATTTGGATCAATGACTGGGAGCTATTATTATAATTTAACTTCAAGAGTTCCTAATGATACTACCACAAACCAAGGAGTTCCAAAACATAGGCTCATAACATGTCCTCTAGAATCAGAATCATCCATTTAGATTAACCATCAGTTTAAGGATGATAGATTGTGCTCAGAAGAACCTGTGATCCCAGAGTCTTTTGAAGGACCTTCCAGAACCATGACATAAAATGAGGATCTTAACCTGATATGATACTATGAAAAAAAAACCATGAAATCAAACTATCTTCCACAAATAGAGGTTACCCAAGTCATCGATGGTGAAGGTCTCCCTGATAAGCAAGAAATGGGCCGCCATCGTCAATTTATCCATGATCACCCACACTAAATAATTTTTTGATATGTCTTAGGTAATATTGTCATAAATTCCATAGTTATATAATCCCACTTCTATTTTGTAATGGGAAAAGGTTGTAGTAACCCATTAGTCCCATACTGATTAGCCTTCACCTACTGATAGGTGAAACATTGCACCATGAGACCCGCTATCTCTTTCTCCATCCCTGACCACCAATATTGACTATGGAGATCACAATACATATTCATCAACCCATGATGTACCTCCCATATAAAAGCATGAAATTCCCCCATTAGCTCCCTATGCATAGTCGTAGGAACCCATATGTGGCCATGGACTTGAAGTACCTTTTCGCTGTCAAGAAACTAGCCCGATGGTGGATTCCCACCATATATGTTTTAATTCAGGGAAAAAACCCATGTATCAGACAATTTAATCTTCTTTATCTAGTATATAAGTAAAGAAAAAAATAGTTATCGATGTCAAAATTACTCATCCCTAAGTCACCTGAACATCTGGATGCAATTCCACAAAGAGTGCCCTCAACTGCCACTCATCACAAGATTCCTACACTACCACTGACCGAATCTTCTTACTCAAGGTGTCAACAATGATGTTGTAATTCCCTAAACCAAGATCCACTGAATGGTGTCCCGAGCTAGTGGGTCACATGACCTTAAGCGGACCTCCCTGTATGTCAAAGGTTGCTGACTAACAGTGAGGGTCTAAGGTGGTATAGTGAGGAGACTATACCCTAATGACCAGAGTAACACAACAATATCACAAGTAAATAAATCAACATAATCATAATATAAATCAAGACACATAATATAAACACGTAGAAGACTAAAATAATAAAATAGGTCAAAAGTAGTCATATACAATATGATGACTATGTCATGTCTCTATACAAAATGGTAGACGATACATGGCAACATGCATCCAATACAACACATGTATAAAAAAAATACCAAAAAGGAACTATCTCCAGCTACATCATGAGCATAGCTTAGTCATGTGATCTCTTACTCCTATGCACAACCAATCAAGCATCGTAAAGTGGATTCTTACCCCGATACCTACCTATATCCAAGAAGTCTGCCCATATACCTAACAAAAGCCTAAAAAGGGTGTGAGATAATACTCAATAGGACACCACCAATGGTGTCTATAACAAGTACAGTTTTTGAATATACAATCAATAGTGTGAAGTATATAACAAGTATAATAGTAATAATGTAACATCCCGTTACCTTGATCGGATAAGTTTTTCCCTCTCTCTAAGTTACCTTTTGGTTCAAATTCCTTAGAGGTGGTTTTCTTTATTTTCTGTAGGCTGTAGAATAGTTATACACTGTGTCACTATGTTACACATTGTGTAACTATGTTACATGCCATGTAGTGGTTGCTGGATACAAGTCATGAAAGGTGAGATCACACTGTGAAGGGTTACACATCATGATCAGGGATTACATGAAGTGAATTTATAAAAGTCCAATTTTTAAGACGAGGTGATGGGTTTTTTGGTGTACCAATCCAGCGTGGAATTCATGACATGACCAGGGGTTACACATCATGACTCGACCCAAGCCCAGTTTTAAAACACATGATCAAGTGTTTTGTTTCAGTCCTTTCACCAGTTCTTTGTTGCTCTCAACCCAAGGCTGTTCCTAGGTGATTTTCAGAGGTGTATTTCCTCCTAGATCGATTCGCTCAACATTCGATCTCTATTGCGGTTGTAGTACATCTCTCTAGGTAAACAATATTTTTGCTTCTTCATTTCAAGTGATCATAATAGTTCTCTAGCTTTGAAGTAATGGATCCGTTGATCTAAGATAGACGTTCCTTCTTGTCCTCTTCTAGATCCATTGTGTGATCTCATTTCAGAGGATTTTTCTTCCATTGGCCGTGGTGCAGCGGGTGTTCGTCTTTAAGGTATGTGGGTTTCCTCTCTTCCACCGACCCCTTTTCTTCTAAATTAAATCAATATTGATGTGTATTTGATTCCAGGGACTTCGTTAATGATGTTGGTTTTTTTTTGATTTTGGATTCCATTACGGGCATGTGCAACCCAAGTTTTGAGGTAGGTGGTTCCGTCTCTAGACTACATTTATGAACCTAATTGTTTTGCTTTATAAACTGTTTTCTATATTGAAATTGGCATGTTTGTTTTGTGTGTGTGTTGAAAAGGATTTTTAATGAAAAATTGTTTTCTACTGGTTATTGATAAATGGAGAGAAAATGGGTATTTTCAAGAATTGAAATAGAAATTGTGAAATGGTTTTGAAATAGTTTTCAAAGCATTGAAATGATTTGTGAAAAAGATTACGCGGGTTACCTTGGGAACTTAGGTAGAAGGTTTATCTTGGGGAAATCATCCATTGTTTTGTGATTATCAAGAAGGTTTATCTTGGGGCTTTCCTCTGTTTCCTAGGCCTATTGTTCTAGGGGACCAATATTGAAATTTTGGGGGGTTTACTCATGGGGTATTCCTCTAATTCCTAGGCCTGTGTTCTAAGATTAGATTTGTGCACTTGATTATTGTGGTATGAGTAGTCTGCAGCCAAAACCTGTAGTATTCTTTGGTGTTGTGATACCTATGCGTTTATTTTGAATTGATTTGATTTATGAGTTAGCCTGGATATGCATATTTATGCTTGTTGAAAATGATATGAAAAATGTGATTTGAAATTAATATACCCGCTTTTTTTAGAACTATGAAAAAAAGAAAAATGTTTACCATGTTTTCTATAAAACTGCTTTACTACTTATCATGCCATGTTTTTACTTAAAATGATCATACATGAATTGTTATACAAAGACTAATTATGGAACATCTGGGTGGGATCCTACTGATCCTGTTAGCTCACACCCTATACACCTCTTTGGTAGTGCGTAGACCTTTGTTTGTATTATAGTGTAGGGAAAGGTAAGGTGACCCAGTGAGGTGGTGAGATTTGTGTCAGATGGTTGGGTAGTTGATAGTGAGATGGTGGGAGTCTGTCCCTACCATCGTTTGGGGTAGCTGTTTGGTTTTTAGTCCTTTGTCGTTGGAACTATCTTGGAGTTTTTAGCTACTTTTTCTGTTGTCTTTTTCTCTCTCTCACTATTTCCTTACCATTATGGCACATATATATTTGTTAGACTTCCACTATTTATTTCTTAATTTATACATGTATGCCATGTTGTTGTTCAGGTTGGAAAAAATCGTTCCCTATGTTGTGTTGTTTGATGCTCAGGTGCTTGTCGCTAGCCTATGGGGATCAGGAATACCCTTCGGGTATGTGATGAAATGGGTCGGGTTCCAAGTTTGAGGGTAACCTAGGTCAGTTCGTCACAGTTTGGTATCAAAGGAGGTCTTTCCTCAAGAGTCCATGTCTTGGGATGACTGTTAGACTGGATATAGGATTTTCGGGACTTGAGAGGCATGTTACGATAAGTTCCTGACTAGATCTTTTCGTAGCGAGACTCAAGTTTCCATGGGATGTTGGGATGTGTGTCTCTTGTATTGGTTTTTGTTTAAAAAAACTCAGTTTTTCTTATGGGTTTTCTAGTTTTAATTGTTATTTGTTCTATTTTCTTATAGTTCTTTTGTTTTGGTGTGCAATAGTATACCTCCGAGATGTCTTCCACAAGTTCCTCAGGAAGGTGTAGCTGATTATCCTCAAGGGAACCCACCTATAGATCAGAATATCATCAAGACTATCGTACGAGAAGTCCATGCTGTTGATCAGGATGTTCCATGAGTTTAGAATGCAGTGGTTGAGGTACAACCTAGAGATGGAGTATAGAAAGATCGATCGTGGGAGTTCTTGCGCGAGTAGCCACCATCCTTTAAAGGAACAAATGAAACTCAAGAGGAGGAGGATTGATTAGATAGGATCGATCAAATATTCAACTTCCTGGATACACCTAAGGATATCAGGGTAAAGTGTGCAGCATTCAGACTCAAGGGATTCATCAAGCAATGGTGGGATTCTATGGTCCAAGCAGATATGCATATAGAGTGGGATTGGAAGGGTTTTAAAACCCTGTTCTTTCAGCAGTTTTGTCTAGAGTCACTGATATTGGAAAAGTCTCTAGAGTTACTATCATTGTAGTAGGGAGAGAATTTAGTGTCGGCATACACCAACGGATTTTTTGAGCTTGTCTGTTTTGCTCTAGACATGCTGAAGAATGACCAACTGAAGGCACAAAAGTACCTACAAGGTTTGAGATCGGATATCAGATCGCATGTGTTTATGTTGTAACTTTCTACCTATGCAGAGACGGTAGATAGAAATATGATGGTAGAAATTAATATGTAAGGAAAGGTTGTATTTTACACCTCTTATCTTCCATTGGGTGGCAGCTTCAGTGGCGTTCATGGGAAGAAGAGGAAGTGACAAGATCATCACAGAAGTGGTGGAGGTGGGTCTCAGTAGTGAGCCTCCTCTACACCGTCTGTCACTACTGGTAGTGTGAATCTGAATTTATATCAGTGTGACAAGGGAGGAAACACCATAAGTTATTGTCCTATTCCTGTGAAGATGTCCAATAGTTGTGGATGTGTTGGTCATCTACAATGCTCCTGTCAGGCTATGACTACGACTCGTTATGGTTAGGGTTCATCAGCTCCAAAGGCTACTGTGGTGCAGTCAGAAGCTTCAAAGACTACAGAGATCCAACCATAGGCCTCAAGAGTGAATCATTTTCACACAGTAAATGAGTGTCTAGTGGAAGTTAATGCATATCCAACAATAGTGATAGGTACTATCCTTATTTCATCTTCAGTAGTAATTGCTTTATTTGATATTGGTGCCTCCCACTTGTTTATATCTACATGTTTTTTGATGTTCTTAAACTTCCAATGGAAATTATTTCCTTTAAAATGGATTAAGAGACACCTATTGGTAAGAGTAAAGATAAGGGGTTTCAGTGTTCTTGTTTGTTGACAATAGCCGATATAGAGTCGGTCTAGGATTTTCTCATTCTTGATCTAGATCTGTTTGACATAATCATTGGTATGGATTGGATTATTGCTCATCTATATGAGGTTTATTTTTATCATTGGAACATTTTGTTTCTTTCTGTTGATGGGAGCTCTTGTGTATTTCAGTGGGAGTGGGAGCTTAGGTCTAGTTGTGTAGGTCCTTCCCATCCAGAGCTCCAGAGTTTGCTGTGTAACGACCCAAAGTTTTATCAATGAAATTACCTTATTATAATTATTACTTATAGTATAATCATATTATTAATCACAATTAAATATCATGATACTAAATAATATGTGACCACTAAACATAATTTTCCCACTTCTATGTTTTGAATTTCAAAAATCTAACATATACAGTTGCGATCAATAAGATGTTTGGAGTCTAATAGAACAAACTTATTTTTTAGTAAATAGTAACATACCCTTATGAATAGTAATGTTACCCTTATGAATAGTAATATGACCCTTATTAATAGTAATTTTTTTAATATAATATCAACCTTACCCATGAATGATTAAATAAAATTTAGGCATCTTATAAGTGACAATTTGACCATAGTAAAAGTATTGGTATTTTTGTAAGTCATAAATAAATAATTATAATTAATTAATTAATTTAAAAGAAAATTTATTTTCCTAAAATGTGTTCATAAATTAACAATTCTATGTCTTCTTGTTTTAAGATAATTTTATAAGACCTTATGTAATTTTTGAAAGCATTATAAAATCAGTTTTAACTTTAAAAACTGTATTTTTCAAGTAAATTGTGATTTTAATTAAATATTAAATTAATCATATTGATAAAATTATTTTTGAAAAATGGAATTCATTTTTGGATTCTACATATCTAAAAATGGTTATGTTCAATTTTTTGGATTTTTCTGAAATACTTGAATTTTGGATGAATAGTGAAATACCATAATTTACAAAATAAGCTAAATACACTAATTATAGAGTCATGTATGATGTTCTTCTGATGTAAGACCAATTGGTTCAGATTATCATGATAAAATTACTTTATTTAGTCTTGGAAGACTCAATATTACTTGTCTTGTGGAGAAATAATAAATTAATGAATTTAATATTGAGAAATCCCCTCCCCCCTCCACCTTAAATACCACCCTTCACACCCTCATTTCCTCGCACCTCTCAAGCTTCAAACCTTGTCTAAACTCTGTCCAATAATCTTCCTTATCCCCTCCCCCATGTCCAATATCTTATGTTCTCATAAAAATACCAAGCCTATCTTCCTTAAAGAGGATCTCAAGAGGAGGATTCAAGAGGTAATTCCCCTCTCTCTTTTTCCTTTAAATTCCTTTCAATTTCAAGTTAATTTCTTACTATATCTACACCTATATTCATCCACATGGTATGGTAACTCCAATATTATACATATAATTTAATTTTATGATACTAATGGGATATTATATCATCCAACCCCCTTCTTCTCTTCTTTTTATTTTTGAAAGGAAAACATTGTTCGTGTGGTGTTAATTTATCACCTTCAAGAATGACATGTTTTCAATTTTCTTTTCCACCTTCATATCTAGTGATTCATCAAAATGCTATATGATATAATTAATTACAAGATAATTTAAACTTATGTAATATCATTAATAAAATGAAAGATAAGTTCTGTATGTTTATCCATGTTCTACACAAACTTCCATTTATGAATACAAGTGAACCGTTCAAGAATACCATAAAAACGAACATTCCCAAACAATGTTTTTAAAATCTAAAACTCATAAAAATGACCATAAAAGAACTTAATGAAACCATAGTAAACCATATTAATGTATAAAAGGTTCTTTAATTTCTAATTAATGAATACAATGTCATTATACAGGACATTAAAGCGAAGAAAGACTTCAGATACAAGGTAAGGGGAAATTATCGAACCCAACATTATTTCTTTGGGTTCTCCCTCTTTCACTACATTTTTGGTATGGTATATCCTTAAAAATAATTTTTTCATCATTATATTACCTTTTCTGGGATATAAATTTTTTCCACTGGAGTTTATGTCAAACAAAAGTTTTCCAAAAGAACTCTTCTTTCAAAAACACACCTTTTACTTCTCACTCAAGGTTGATGGTTATTGTATCAAGTATGTTATTCCCACTTTATTTTGGGAACCCAAAGTTTATGAATGTGTTATTATGAGATTAAACCAATTAATTTCCATGGGTTAGTTATTTTCATTTTTGGTATATGTTCTTTGTGGCATGCATGATAATGATAATGTTATGATGTGACGGATGCACCCGGAATTATATGGTGCAATATGAATGTTTCAATGTAAAAGGTGCACAAAAAATTATACAGTGCTCCAATGCATTGTGTAAAGTAATGAATCTCACGAGTTAAAGTGAAATAATGTGTGAACAATATTCTATCTTTGTTCACAAGTATGTGTGATAATTAACCACTAGGACATGATGTTTCATTTTTTATGAATTGCCACATTTCAAGTCTTTTATTAATGCTTCCTCTCATGTTCATGATCCTTTTCCTATGCTATGATTATGATCACCCATTGTTATATTGTTCTTATCTATCCTCTTACTGGGATTTTAGATCACCCCATTTTGATGTATATCCTCAGGTGACTACATGTACTAAGGAGAGGTCAAGTGCCAATAAGAAGCTAGAGAAAAAGGAATTAAATAAATGTTTATGTTTGATGTTGTAAATGTCACGTATGGTCCTAGTTTTCCCAAGACACTAAACCTTTGTATCATCTATGTGTAATACTATTATGTTTTTCATATTTATAATGATGTAATAGTAATGTAAGAAAAGATAGGGTCGTTATATGATATCTTCTATTGTGTTTCAGCTCGATGATGTCTCTCCTATCGCTGATTTTCTTGTTGTTATTCGAGACTTTACTGACATTTTTCTAGATGATTTATCTAGTATTACTTTAGAGAGATAGGTATATTTTACAATTGATCTGGTTCCAAGTACGCAACCAATACCTTCTTATCACATAACACCAACAGAGCTGAAAGAGCTTAAGATTTAGTTGGACAACCTATTAGAAAAAGGTTTTGTTCACCCTAGAGTTTCACCTTGGGCATCCCCAGTGCTCTTTTCCAAGAAAGAATATGGTTCACTTTGTTTATGTGTAGACTATCATAAGTTTAACTGAGTAAAAGTTAAGAATAAATATCCTTTTCTTTATGTGGATGATTTGTTTGATCAGTTGAAGGGGGAAAAATGGTTTTCAAAGATCAAACTTCAGTTGGGTTATCATCATCTCAGAGTTTAGGAGTCTTATATACTGAAAATAGTCTTTAAAAGAAGGTATGTCCATTATGAATATCTTGTGATGCCTTTTGGTCTGACTAACGCCCCTATAGTTTTTATGGATTTGATGAATCAAATATTCCACCAATATCTCGACACTTTTGTGATAGTTTTTGTGGATGATATTTTGGTTTATTCAAAATCTGAGAGTGAGCACAAGCACCATTTGGGTCTGGTTTTGTAAATTTTGAGAAGTCACCATTTGTATGGAAAGATTTAGAAATATAGTTTTTGGATTCAAGAAGTGAAGTTCTTGGGGGAAAAAATTTCTAAGCATGAATTATCAATTGATCCAAAAAATTTAAAGACTATTTTGCAATGGAAGGAACCATGAAATTTCTTTGAGATACGAAGCTTCCTTGGTCTTGTTGGAGACTATCGATGATTTTTCAAGGACTTCTCTAAGTTGGAATCACCTTTGACTGCTCTTACCAGGAAAGTGGTGAAATTCACCTGGGATGCAAAGTGTCATACTTCTTTCAATGAACTTAAAAGGCTTCTGACATCAGCTTCTATTCTGATCTTACCTAAGCTCAGTAAGGGGTATGTGGTGTTTTGAGATGCTTCAAGTGCTGGTTTGGGATCTGTGCTTATGAAGGAAGACTGTAATACCCGAGAATTTTATGAGAAATATTTTGTTTTTATAAATCATCAAAGGAATATTTCACTACACACAACACTAGCTTGGCTTGCTTTACACGCAACTGCGACCTTCCTCAATAGCTTGCGTCGTACATAATACTGAGTTTCACTAAACAACGATATGCTATTAAAATATTATTAAAACTGGCCATTATGAATAGTAATAACCACTTTTTGAAATTTTGTAAATTTTATTTTTCAAAATGGACTTCATTTTTGGATTCGGAATATCGAAATTATCCTAGGGTGAAATTTTGGTATTTTTCTGAAAACTTTCAATTTTTGGTGAATAGTGAAAACACTGGGTTACTATTTAAAAACTGACTTTTTATTTAAATAATTATATATTTTAATTAAATTTATTTTAGGTCAAAATTGATACATAATACCTATATAAGTTCAATTCAATTAATTGGAGTCATTTTATAATAATTTTAGATATATAAAAATTTTATTGAACTTTTCACTGTCTTTTACCCACCTCCTAGGAGAATTTGCAAATTTACATAAAACTTAATTTTACCTCTTTTGTGAATGGAATTTAGAAAATCCATGAGACATGGTTAATATAAAGGACTAAAATGTGGTTCAATGAGATGAAAATAATTTTTGGTGAATAGTAACTTTTTACTTTTTTTTACCACGGTTAAAAGTAAATAGGGTAATTAAGGGTAAAAATGTTATTATTATTATTACCCTAAAACATGTCCTAATTATATTGGATAAGTGTAATTCGACAAAAAAAAACCTTAGGAATAAAATATGACCATTTAGGCCCACTTGGATTAGATTAGAACATTTATTATCAATTTATTTAAAGAAGGGTTAAAATAGTTAAAATCAAAGTTTAATAAGTAAATAATTTTTAATATAGGTCTATACATAAGATAAATTCGACTATAAATATTAATTAGAAAGATAAAAGGATTTCCTAAATAATGATATTTTATTTTTAAATTTTAAACTTAAAATAATTTAATTTATTTATGACACAATGATGATGCAATAATTATCTTATTAATGAAATATTGACATAATTGATGTTATAAATACCCAAATAAATGTAATTTGAGACTTTTTATGAATTAAAATAATTTTATATGTTAACATGACATGTTAGTGTTGATTTAATTAACTTTTTTTTTAACTAATCATACTGTTATGATTTTCAAAAAAATCAATTACCAAATAGTATCAAAATTGGCATAAAATAGTTTTTAAAACAAATATTATATTATTAATTGTTATTATATTCCTAAAAATATAATGTTAGGCCAAGATACTTATATCATGATAGTTGTATCATTAATGGACCACTTGGGGGTCCCTTGGATGTATATGGTTTGTTTATTAACTATATAATATAAAAATACAAAGTGACATGGTAAATGTCAATCTAATTAACTAAGAGTTAAAACTAAAAGTTAAGGTTAATATAATGACCTAAACTTGTATAAATTATATTTTATGAGAGTATTTAGACACATACCCACCTTAGATTCTAAATAAATCAATTTGGAGCTATTAAAAACCGAATATGACTTTATAATAAAATAATATTTTTAGTTTTTCCAAAGGTTCCCCTCTCCTCCCTTATAAAAGGGAACCTCCTCCCTCTCTTCATCACACCACTTTGAGCCTTAAATCTCGGACAAACCCTGACAAATTACCTTCTACACTTCCATAGAAACATCCTAGAGGTACTGGTATTCTTCAAAGACCAACTTTAGTGCCCTAAGAGGAGGTCTCAAAGAGGCGCTTCAAAGAAGAGGTAATGTCCGTTACCGATTCTTTCAACTTTATTTCTTCTTCCACTTCTTCTTATTTAGTTGTTTCATTATGAAGTAATAACATAAGTATCACTAATATACTGATATGTTATTATAAGTATGAAACAACCTTATTCCACCATATATCTATCCTATGGAAAACGAAATCACCACGCGTGCGTACGTACGGAATACCGTCTCCACGCTGTGGTGTAATCTATTTTCCACCACCACCTTACTTGGATGGGTATAATGGTGTAAATAATGAATATATATGATTATTGTAAAGTGATATTGATTATTAAATAGTATACATACACTCCATTACAATTTTACGATCATGGGAACAATATCATCGCTCGTGCGTACGTACGGAATACCGTCTCCACGATGTGATGCGACTCGTTCTACATGATCTTCATTGCATAATGATTATATAAATGAATTTAATGAATGAATATGATATATATTACACTAATAACATTCTGGAAATGAGGTATCTATAACCTAAAAAGAAGAATAAGAATTTATTCGACAAAACACGCATAAGAACAAAAAGTAATAAACACCCGAATAACAAGTAGTAATGAACTATTACTAATAAGAATCTAAGAATATGACCATATATGATATCATAAAAATAAGTATGATTCTGTAATAAGTCAATAACATTATTTAAATCATTATACAGGATGTTCGAACACTTACAAAGCAAATCAGACCTAAGGTAAGGGAAAATCTCACAATCTCATTTTTATCCGAGATTGTTTATACTTCAGAATTTACTGGGGAATATTTATCATCCACATCCATGTTTCCTCAATATGTAATATTATTTATATCCACATACAATTGTTTAAATCCAATTTTACCCTTCGGTGAGTTTTTAGTAAAAGATATGAAAGGAATCTTTTGTCGTTTTTCGTACGAGGTACTTTTTGACTTTTTCGGCCAAAGTACGGGAAGAATGTTTTTTTAACTTATACGGAATGAATGGATTTTTAAAACATTATTTCCAAGAATCTTCCTTTACAAGTTTTCAAGTTTATTTTTAATCAACTTCTTTTAGTTTAAAATTATATGACATGTTAAGAAAGGAAAATGTTTTTGAAGTAGAAAGGATATTTTCCTCAAGAATGGAGTTCAAGTGTTTTATCAAAATTATTTTCCATCTAAGATAATATAGGGTTCTGTTTATATCCCTATAATTACATTGATTTTATTATGTTGTGATGGAATTATTTTTATGAATTCATTTATCTTATATGAATTGTTTTATGATGTCACGATGTTTAAGAATACCATTTTTTATTACATGGGTTATGCAATGATGTATGATTCTTTTGATTTTGTGGAACACATAAGAATGGTATCATTATGAGATGGGTGGGACCTATATCTCCCTTCAATGCATTGGGTAAAGATTTATATCTCATGAGATAGACATGGCTGGAATGGCAGGTTAAACCGGTTCAGTGAAACAGGACTGAAACGAGGAGTGAACTCGGTTCAGAAATTGAAATTGTCCACTAAGATAGTCTTGGAAATGAGTCTTGACTACTAAGAAATGATTTTCTATGATTATGTGTATATTACACAAAGCTTCATGTTTTAAGTTATGATTATTGGGATTACATTTCACTACTATGATTTATCCCATGTTATGAAATTATGATCTCTTTTGCAGGTTAAGATTTCAAAAATGTTATGTTATTATGAATATGATGTGATTTATATTTCTTTTGTTTACCCTTACTGAGCATTTGAGCTCACCCTTTTGTATGTTTTCTTTCCCCAGGCCAGGAAGAAGGTTATTAAGTAAGATATTCCAAAAAGGGACTCTAGATATGATGAAATAAATGGGAGACAATGTAGATGCTTTATGAACCAGTTGTTTATGTTTCCCAGTTTCTAAAGACACTATACCTATACGGTCCTTTCATGGTTTTGTTATATTTTGTAATAAGTTTATTTCAATTTTTAAGTATTAACAATGTATGTAATGTATGGGTCGTTATAGTTGGTATCAGAGGAAAGGTATAGTCAACCTTTGGAAACTAGGATGCGAAAGCCTTAGTAAGAACCCTAAGGATAAGTCTAAGCATAGAACACAATCTTAGTGTTTTAGAAATGGCCATGAATAACCTATGATAAGACCTTAAGTGCAAAATTTTATTCTTGATTATGTGGTTTTCCTATTATAATTAGTGTTTCTCACACTATTCTTCTTGGTTTTAGTCAATGGCTGGAAGCCGAAGGAACCGTGTTAATGCGGAATGCGATGAGAAATGCAATGATTGTCTCCCTGAGCAACCAAACATTATGGGAGATGGAATGAAAAATCCTGTATCCATGCTCACACAACTTTCTCAAGCTATGAATCATGCAGGACTTCCAAACGAGAAAAGGAAGGAGCAACATTCTGTTGAATCCTTCACGAGGCAGCATCCACCTTCATTCATCGAGTCTACTGATCCATTAGTTGCTGAACAATGGATTAGTACTACTGAAAAGATATTTTCAGTTCTTCAATGTTCTGAACATGATAAAGTCATCCTAGTAGTGTATAGTTTGGAAGGAGATGCTGATCAATGGTGGAATCTTATTAAGAATACGAGGCAAAGGGATGAAATTGAGTCCATGGAATGGGACGAGTTCAAGAACTTATTTTTCAATAAGTACTTCCCTCATATTCTCCGAACAAAGATGGAGAAAGAGTTTCTTGAACTGAAGCAAAAGGATGATGAATTTGTTGGTACCTATGAAGAAAATTTTACAAGACTTGCAAGGCACACTTCTGGTATTATTATCCAACCTGCGAGTAAGATCGATCGATTCTTTAGTGGCTTAAAACCAAGTCTTCGAAGGGCCTTAGCCATAAGGGACTTTAATAGCTACGAGGAAATTGTTCGATGTGCTCTCAAAGTTAAGATGGAGATTGGAGTAACCCATCAGTCATATGGGTTTGATAAGAAGAGGAAAATGGAATTCAAAGGAAAATATAAAGAGTACACTGAAAAGAAGATGAGCTTTCCCTTATGCTCAAATTGTGGAAAGAAACATGGAGGGAGTTGTCTTAAAGGGACAAGTAAATGTTTCAAATGTGGAAAGGAAGGTCATTGGGCATTTGAATGCCGCAATGATGGGAAGAAGATGTCTAATGATGCAAACAAAGGAATGGATACACAGAATGAACCTACTACACTTCAATGTTTCAAGTGAAAGGAGATGGGGCATTATGCCAATCAATGCTCAAATCCAAGGGTTGATGATGATGGTCGACGTCAACAAACTCTTAAGGCTAAAGACAAAGTAAAGTCACATGCAATTTCTATCAGTGATGTGGAGTACGATAACGATGTGGTGAAATGTACACTTACCATCCACTCTAAAGTAGCAAATGTTTTATTTGATTCTGGATCCACCCACTCTTTTATTTCTGAATAATTTTCTAAGGGTATCAACGTATTACCTCAACAATTAGATGTTGAGTTAGCTGTGACAACCCCTAATGGCACAACAGTCTCATCAAAAGTTTATAATTCTTCCCCAATTGAAGTTTGTGGGAAAGTGCTTCCTGCAAATCTTGTGATCCTTCCTATAGTGGAATTTGATGTGATTCTTGTCATGGATTGACTTTCTTTATATGGATCTCATATCAATTTCCAAATAAGGGAAGTCACATTTCATATTCCAGATCAATCTATGATCTTCTATCGATGCAAGGATGAACATAACCTTCCAGTAGAAATTTCTTCCATATTATGGGTCTTGATTCCACTAAATGAAGGTTATTTATCTCAAATGGTTGGTGAGAAACTCACGATTAAGAATATTCCCATTTTACGGGAGTTTGACGATGTCTTTCCGGAGGAATTGCCGGGTGTTCCACCAAACCGTGAAGTTGATTTTTCAATAGAACTCATACCTGGTGCTTTGCCTATTTCAAAGACACATTATAGAATGACCCCAATTGAGTTGCAGGAATTAAAGAAGCAACTCCAAGAGAATCTTGATAAGGGATTCATACACCCTAGCGCGTCACCTTGGGGAGCACCTGTTCTATTTGTTAAGAAGAAAGATGGATCAATGAGGCTCTACATTGATTATCGAGAACTTAACAAGATCACTATCAAGAACAAATATCATCTCCCGTGCATTGATGACTTATTTGACCAACTACGCGGAGCTCAATACTTTTTCAAGATTGATCTTCATTCAGGGTATCATCAATTAAGGGTCAAAAGGGAGGATATACCAAAGATGGATTTCCGTACAAGGTATGGACACTATGAATTTATAGTTATGCCATTTGGTCTTACTAATGCCCATGCTATCTTCATGGATCTAATGAATAGAGTCTTTAGAGACTATCTTGATCAATTTGTGGTAGTATTTATAGACGATATTCTTGTCTATTCAAAGAGAAAGTAAGAACATGAAGATCACTTGAGAATTATATTGAAGACCCTGAGAAAGGAGAAGCTTTATGCCAAATTTACCAAGTGTGAATTTTGGATTCAAAAAGTTGCATTTTTGGGTCACATAATCTCAAAAGAGGGGATATCTGTGGACCCAGCAAAAACAGAGGTTATCGAAAGATGGTCGAGACCAACAACAGTAACTGAGATCCGAAGTTTTCTTGGTTTGGCTGGTTATTATCGACGTTTTGTGAAAGATTTTTCACGATTATCTAATCCACTCACCAAGTTGACTCGGAAATGAGTTAAGTTTGTTTGGACAGAGGAATGTGAAGAGAATTTCAAGGAGTTTAAAAGAAGGTTATCCAGTGCACCTGTGCTCACACTACCTTGTAGTGGAGAAAGGTTTGTGATCTACAGTGATGCATCCAAGAAGGGGCTGGGGTGTGTTCTTATGCAAAATGATATGGTGATAGCTTATGCATCACGGCAGTGGAAAATCCATGAGAAAAATTACCCAACTCAGGATTTGGAGTTAGCTGCGGTAATCTTGGCATTAAGGATTTGGAGGCATTATCTTTATGGAGAAAGGTGTGATATTTATACTGATCATAAAAGTTTAAAGTATATTTTCACACAAAAGGAGCTGAATATGCACCAAAGAAGATGGTTGGAGCTGATTAAGGATTACGACTGCTCAATTCATTACCACCCTGGGAAAGAAAACAAGGTGGCAGATGCATTAAGTTGACAAGACCATGATAGCTTATCTATAATGAGGATCACAAAAGATCCAATATTTATGGATTTACAAAGGATGGATCTTGGAATTATAATGGAAGGGGGAAAATCGTATCTTTCTCAAATGAATGTTCAACCATCTATACATGTGAAGATTAAAGAGGAACAGAAAGAAGATGTATAGTTACAAAATAAGGTGAGAAATATTCCTTAATTCAACCTTGATTGTGACGGGATAATAAAGTTTAGGAATCAGGTTTGTGTACCTCCCATCCCAGAATTAAAGAAGGAGCTGCTGGATGAGGCTCATAGTTCTTCATTCTCTATTCATCCTGGAAGCACGAAGATGTATAGGGACCTGAAAGAGTACTTCTGGTGGGATGGCATGAAAAGAGATGTTACTGAATATGTCTCTCGATGCTTGTTTTGTAAGAAAGTTAAAGCCGAGAGACAGAAGTCTAAGGGAATGTTACAACCATTACCCATACCCGAATGGAAATGGGAAAACATCACTATGGACTTTGTCACCGGACTTCCTAAAACATCCAAAGGCAATAATGCTATCTAGGTCATAATTGATTGTCTTACAAATTCTGCACACTTCATTGCTATTAGAGAGGATTTCTCTCTAGATCAACTTTCCAGGATATATGTAAAGGAAGTGGTAAGATTGCATGGAGTACCACTTTCTATTATATCTGATCGGGATCTGAGATTTACCTTGAAGTTCTGGAAAAGACTTTAGCATACTCTGGATACAAAGTTGAGTTTCAGCACTGCTTATCATCCTCAGACAGATGGTCAGTCTGAGAGAACAATTCAAACTCTAGAAGATATGTTAAGAGCTTGCTCTATGGATTTCAAAGGTGGTTGGGATCAATACCTACCTTTGGTGGAATTTTCTTATAATAATAGCTTTCATTTCAGTATTCAGATGGCTCCTTATGAAGCTCTCTATGGAAAGAAATGCAGGACTCCAACTTGCTGGGATGAAGTTGGGGAAAGAAAGCTATTAGGACCTGATCTTGTTGATGAGATGGCAGAAAAGGTCAGATCTATTCAACAACACATAAGAGCAGCTCAGAGTCGACATAAAAGTTATGCCGACAACCGAAGAAAAGACCTAGAGTTTGAAGTAGGTGATAAAGTGTTCTTACGAATATCTCCCTGGAAGAGGGTCATGAGATTTGGAAAGAAGGGGAAGTTGAGCCCTAGATATATCGGTCCTTTTGAAATACTGGATCGTGTTGGGAAGGTAGCTTACCGATTGGAACTTACACCAAATATCTCCCAAGTTCATGATGTGTTCCATGTATCTCTCCTGATAAAGTACATACTTGATCCTTCACATGTACTCATCTCAGAAGTTGTATCGCTGGAACAAGATCTTTCTTTTAAAGAACAACCGATAGAGATTCTCGATCGTAGTGAAAAAGTCCTACGGAACAAGACCACTAGCTTGGTGAAAGTTTTATGGAGGAACCACCAATTAGAAGAAGCTACATGGGAGCTTGAGGATATGATGAGGGAGAGGTATCCTCATCTTTTTGTTACAAAGTGACGAATTTCGAGGGCGAAATTCATTTTAAGAGGGGTAGAATGTAACACCCGAGACTTTTATGAGAAATATTTTGTTTTTATAAATCATAAAAGGAATACTTCACTACACACAACACTAGCTTGGCTTGCTTTACACGCAACCACGACCTTCCTCGATAGCTTGCGTCGTACGCAATACCGAGTTTCACTAAACAACAATATGCTATTAAAATATTATTAAAACTAGCCATTATGAATAGTAATAACCACTTTTTGAAATTTTGTAAATTTTATTTTTCAAAATGGACTTCATTTTTGGATTTGGAATATCAAAATTATCCTAGGGTGAAATTTTGGTATTTTTCTGAAAACATTCAATTTTTGGTGAATAGTGAAAACACCGGGTTACTATTTAAAAAATGACTTTTTATTTAAATAATTATTTATTTTAATTAAATTTATTTTAGGTCAAAATTGATACATAATACCTATATAAGTTCAATTCAATTCATTGGAGTCATTTTATAATAATTTTAGATATATAAAAATTTTATTGAACTTTTCACCGTCTTTTACCCACCTCCTAGGAGAATTTGCAAATTTACATAAAACTTAATTTTACCGCTTTTGTGAATGGAATTTCGAAAATCCGAGAGACACGGTTAATATCAAGGACTAAAATGTGGTTCAATGAGATGAAAATAATTTTTGGTGAATAGTAACTTTTTACTTTTGTTTACCACGGTTAAAAGTAAATAGGGTAATTAAGGGTAAAAATGTTATTATTATTATTACCCTAACACATGTCCTAATTCTATTGGATAAGTGTAATTCGACCAAAAACAACCTTAGGAATAAAATATGACCATTTAGGCCCACTTGGATTAGATTAGGACATTTATTATCAATTTATTTAAAGAAGGGTTAAAATAGTTAAAATCAAAGTTTAATAAGTAAATCATTTTTAATATAGGGATATACATAAGATAAATTTGACTATAAATATTCATTAGAAATATAAAAATATTTCCTACATAATGATATTTTATTTGTAAATTTTAGACTTAAAATAATTTAATTTATTTTTGACACAATGATGATGCAGTAATTATCTTATTAATGAAATATTGACATAATTGATGTTATAAATACCCAAATAAATGTAATTTTGAGACTTTTTATGAATTAAAATAATTTTATATGTTAATATGACATGTTAGTGTTGATTTAATTAACTTTGTTCGAACTAATCATTCTGTTATGATTTTTACAAAAATCAATTACCAAATAGTATCAAAATTGGCATTAAATAGTTTTTAAAACAAATATTATATTATTAATTGTTATTATATTCCTAAAAATATAAGATTCGGCCAAGATACTTATATCATGATAGGTGTATCATTAATGGACCACTTGGGGGTCTCTTGGATGTATATGGTAAGTTTATTAACTATATAATATAAAAATACAAAGTGACATGGTAAATGTCAATCTAATTAACTAAGAGTTAAAACTAAAAGTTAAGGTTAATATAATGACCTAAAATTGTATAAATTCTATTAGATGAGAGGATTTAGACCCATCCCCACCTTAGCTTCGAAATAAATCAATTTGGAGCTATTAAAAACTGAATATGACTTTATAATAAAATAATATTTTTAGTTTTTCCAAAGGTGCCCCTCTCCTCCCTTATAAAAGGGCACCTCCTCCCTCTCTTACTCACACCACTTTGAGCCTTAAATCTCGGCCAAACCCTGCCAAATTCTCTTCTACACTTCCCTATAAACATCCTAGAGGTCTTGCTCTTCTTCAAAGACCAATTTTACTGCCCTAAGAGGAGGTCTCAAAGAGGCGCTTCAAAGAAGAGGTAATGTCCGTTACCGATTCTTTGAACTTTATTTCTTCTTCCACTTATTCTTATTTAGTTGTTTCATTATGAAGTAATAAAATCAGTATCACTAATATACTGATATGTTATTATAAGTATTAAACAACCCTATTTCACCATCTATCCATCCTACAGAAAACGAAATCACCGCGCGTGCGTACGTACGGAATACCGTCTCCACGCCGTGGTGTAATCTATTTTCCACCACCACCTTACTTGGATGGGTATAATGGTGTAAATAATGACTATATATGATTTTTTAAAAGTTATATTGATTCTGAAATAGTATACATACACTCCATTACAATTTCACGATCATGGGAACGATATCATCGCTCGTGCGTACGTACGGAATACCGTCTCCACGATGTGATGCGACTCGTTCTATATGATCTTCATTGAATAATGATTATATAAATGAATTTAATGAATTAATATGATATATATTACACTAATACCATTCTGGAAATGAGGTATCTATAACCTAAAAAGAAGAATAAGAATTTATTCGACAAAATACGCATAAGAACAAAAAGTAATAAACACCCGAATAACAAGTAGTAATGAAATATTAATAATAAGAAGCTAAGAATATGACCATATATGATATCATAAAAATAATTATGATTCTGGAATATTTCAATAACATTATTTAAATCATTATACAGGAGGTTCGGACACTTACGAAGCAAATCGGACCTAAGGTAAGGGAAAATCTCACAATCTCATTTTTATCCGAGATTGTTTATTCTTCAGAATTTACTGGGGAATATTTATCATCCACATCCATGTTTCCTCAATATGTAATATTATTTCTATCCACATAAAATTGTTTAAATCCAATTTTACCCTTCAGTGAGTTTTTAGTAAAAGATATGAAATGAATCTTTTATCGTTTTTCGTATGAGGTACTTTTTGACTTTTCCAGCCAAAGTACGGGAAGAATGTTTTTTAACTTATATGGAATGAATGGATTTTTAAAACATTATTTCCAAGAATCTTACTTTACAAGTTTTAAAGTTTTTTTAATCAAATTCTTTTAGTTTAAAATTATATGACATGTTAAGAAAGGAAAATATTTTTGAAGTAGAAAGGAGTTCAAGTGTTTTATCAAAATTATTTTCCATCTAAGATAATATAGGGTTCTGTTTCTATCCATATTATTACATTGATTTGATTATGTTGTGATGGAATTATTTTTATGAATTCATTTATCTTATATGAATTTTTTTATGATGTCACGATGTTTAAGAATCCCATTTTTTATTACATGGGTTATGCAATGATGTATGATTATTTTGATTTTGTGGCACACATAAGAATGGTATAATTATGAGATGGGTGGGACCTATATCTCCCTCCAATGCATTAGGTAGAGATTTATATCTCATGAGATAGACATGGCTGGAACGGAAGGTTAAACCAGTTCAGTGAAACAGGACTGAAACGAGGAGTGAACTCAGTTTAGAAATGGACATTGTCCACTAATATAGTCTTGGAAATGAGTCTTGACTACTAAGAAATGATTTTCTATGATTATGTGTGTATGCCACAAAGTTTCATATTTTAAGTTATTATTATTGGGATTACATTTCACTACTATGATTTATCCCATATTATGAAATTATGATCTCTTTTGCAGGTTAAGATTTCAAAAATGTTATGTTCTTATGAATATGATGTGATTGATATTTCTTTTGTTTACCCTTACTGAGCATTTGAGCTCACCCTTTTGTATGTTTTCTTTCCCCAGGTCAGGAAGAAGGTTATTAAGTAAGATATGCCAAAAATGGAATCTAGATATGATGAAATAAATGGGAGACAATGTAGATGCTTTATGAACCAGTTGTTTATGTTTCCCAGTTTCTAAAGACACCATACCTATACGGTCCTTTCATTATTTTGTTATTTATTGTAATAAGTGTATTTGAATTTTTAAGTATTAACAATGTATGTAATGTATGGGTCGTTATAAAGACCATGTGGTATCTTACAAATATCGTAAGCTTCAACCATATGAGAATAATGACCCCAATATTGATTTAGAGTTTTCTACAGTCATGCATGCAATTAAGTGTTAGCGACACTATCTTTTTGGGGAAAGGTTCATGGTCTTCTTTGATCATAAGATTCTGAGTTATATATTTTCTCATAAGATCTTAAATATTAGGTAGATATGATGGGTAGAATACCTTCAGATATTTGACTTTGACATCACCTATACCCCAAGAAAGGGAAATGTTGTTGCAGACGCTCTTAGTAGAAAATCACCATCACAGGCTATTCTGGAATCGAAGGAAGAGTGGAACCTTATGGGGGTTTTCATTCAGTTTCACCTAGATGCTTAGGAGGATGTTTCAGGTATAGTTCTATCCAGTGTTCAGTTATCATCATCTCTCATGGAGTCTATCTTATAGAGTCAGCATCAGGATGGTGAGTTTTAGAAGACTCTAGAAATCATTTGTGATGGAGAGACTGTTTTGGGTTGGTCTATTTCTTCAGATGGTATGCTTCACTTCAGGAAAAGGATTATCATACCAGCATCTATGAGGAGTTCAATTTTGTTTGATTGTCACAGATCTTCTTGGTTTGTATATCCAGGCACTATTAAGATGTATTATGACATGAGAAGGATATTCTGGTGGCCGGGTATGAAGTGTGACATCTTAGAGTTTGTATCTCACTATTACACATACCAATGGATAAAGGTAGATCACTTAAAACCCTCTGGTTTGCTTCAACCTCTTTTTATGCCAGTTTGGAAATGGGATGAGGTATCCATGGATTTTATTTTTGGATTACCATGGACTCCCTGAGAGAAGAATTCTATCTGGGTGGTTATCGATCAATTAATGAAGTATTCTCATTTCATTCAGATTAAAGACACCATTAAGGCTGAAGATCTAGGTAATCTATATGTGTAGGAGATCGTGAAGTTACATGGGAGTCCTTATGCCATTATTTCAAATAGGGATCCTAGGTTTACCTCAAGGTTCTAGAGGATTCTTCAAGAGGCAATGAGAACTCAGATCAAGTTGAGCACAACTCACCATCCAAAAATAGATGGTCAGACAGAGCATGTAATTCTGATCCTGAAGGATATGCTTCGCGCCTACATCTTGGATTTCGGTGGGTCGTGGGATAGTCATCTGGGATTGTTTGAGTTTGTTTATAACAACAGTTATCATTCATCGATCAAAATTTCTCCCTTTGAGGTGTTGTACGGTATCCTGTGCAGATCACCTCTTTATTGGGAAGAGGTGGTAGAAGTATCTTTAGTTGGACCAAGTTTGGTTCAGGAAGCGTCCGTGAAGATTTAGGATGTACATCGATGTCTATTTACAACCTAAAGTCGATAGAAATTGTATGTAGATCAGCGTTATCATCCTTTGGAGTTTTCCGTAAGTGATAGGGTCTTCCTAAAAGTTTCTCCTCATTTGGGTCACCATCGACTTAGAAAACAAGGAAAGTTGGCTCCGAGATATGTTGGACTGTTTGAGTTCACTAAACGACTCAAACAAGTTTCTTATCAGTTAGAATTGCTGATTAAGTTGACAAACATTCATGATTTTTCCACATATCTCAGCTTAAGAAATATCACCCTTATACCGCTCAAATTTTGAGTTGGGAAGAAATTTATTTGGAGCCAGATGCTTCTTTTTGGAGGAACTAGTTGAGATCATTGAATCTCAGACAAAAGTCTTGCTTGGGAAGTTGATTCTGTTGGTCAGATTTATATGGAAACAAGGATCAGATTCTCATGAGACTTGGGAACACAAATCATTGGTGAGGGAGCAATGGCCTCATCTTTTTCTAGGGATTACATCTTCCACATGAATTACTAAGGATGAAAAGTATTTATGGTGGGGAGTTTATAACATCCCATTACCTTGATCGGGTAATTTTTTTCCTCTCTCTAAGTTCCCTTTTGGTTCAAAGTCCTTAGAGGTGGTTTCCTAGATTTTATATAGGCTGCAGAATAGTTACATGTCATGTAGTGGTTGCAGGATAAAAGTTGTGAAATGGGAGATCACACTGTGAAGGGTTACACACCATGATCGGGGCTTACATAACATGACTTTCTAAAAGGTCAGTTTTTAAGACGAGGTGATGGGTTTTTCAGCATACTTATCCAGCATGGACTTCACAACATGACTAGGGGTTACAAATAATGACTTGGACCATGCCCAACTTTAAAACATGTTCTCGGGTGTTTTGTTTTAGTCTTTCCATAGTTCTTCGTTTCTCTCAACCTAAGGTTGTTCTTATATGATTTTTAGAGGCACCTTTAATCTTAAATCGATCCATTTTTTTTCTGATCTCCATTGAGGTTGTGGTACGTCTATCCGGGTACGTGATATTTCCACTTCTTCATTACAAGTGATCACGATAGCGCCCTAGCTTTATGGTACCCGATCTGTTGATCTAAGTTGGATGTTCCTTCTTTTCCTCCTCTAGATCCATTGTGTGATATCATTCTGGAGGTCTTTTCTTCTATTGTTCATGGTGTAGCAGGTGTTCATCTTTGAGGTATGTGAGTTTCCTATCTTCTATCGACCCATTGTCTTCTAAATTTAATCAATATTGATGTGGATTTGATTCTAGGGCCTTCTTTTATGTTGTTGGGTTTTGTTGATTTTGGATTCTGTTATGGGTGTGTGTGACCTGAGTTTATAGGTAGGTGGTTCCATCTCTAGCCTATATTTATGAACTTGAATGTTTTACTTTATAAATTGTTTTGTATATTGAAATTCACATGGTTATTTTTTGTGTGTGCTGAAAAGGTTTTTTAGTGAAAAATGGGTTTTCCCTAGTTATTGATAAATGGAGAGAAAATGGGTATTTTCAAGCATTGAAATGGAAATTGAGAAATGGTTTTGAAATGGTTTTCAAAGCATTGAAATGATTTTTGAAAAATAGAACATGGGTTACCTTGGGTACTTGGTGGAAGGTTTAACTTGGGGCCATTGTCCATTATTTTGTGATTATCAAGGAGTTTTGTCTTGTAGATTTTCTCTGTTTCCTAGGCCTGTTGTTCTAGGGGAATGATATTGACATTTTGGGGGGTTTACTCATGGTGTATTCCTCTGCTTCCTAGGCCCATGTTCTAGGATCATATTTGTGTTGTACATCTCGTTCCCCTCGTTGTTTGATTTTCATGATCACAATCACCTTTCTTTTTATCTAACTTTGTGTTCTAAGTGTTTTTGTTGATAGGCAAAAGATTACCAAAAGATTGGCCCAAGAAAGCTGGCAATTGGACTGAAATTCAGTCCACCGGCCAACCGGTGTGATAGCACCGGCCAGCCGGTGGAACTGGCAGAGGGATTGCCCACTGCCAGGTTCCACCGGTCGACCGGTGGCTCTGTCACCGGTCGACCTGTGGCACCCAGCCCAAATAGTGTTTGCTACTGTCTTGCCACCGGCCAGCCGGTGGCTCCTCCACCGGTCGACCGGTAGAGCCTGGATCAAGACTCTTCTTCTCTACCAAGGCACCGGCCAGCCGGTGGAGCTGTACCGGCCAGCCGGTAGCCCAGTCAAACTAGCCGTTGGCTTTGACCAGTCAACCATCTTTTGGCCTCCAACAGCTCCGAGGACTTCTCCAACGGCTCCGAAGGCCCCCAATGGGTTCCATGCCTATAAATAAAGGCCAAGGAAGCCCCGGAACCCAATCGGATCATATACCAAGCGCCCAGACATATTGTTGCACATTTGGCGAACCTCCGGCGCTCCACCTTCAAGGATCCTCAAGTGCTCCAATCCAATTCCCAATCCAAGGAGCACCTCAAGAAGCTTGGGAGAGCACGCTACATCAGCTCCTTCATCCAATTGGCGACCAAGTCTTTCTCCAATACGGTTTTTATTTTATATTCATTTTGAGATTTAAAATTGGGTTTGTGCCTACAAACCCCAAACCCTTTTCTCATCCCCCTTTCTTTCGGGTTTCACATCACCACTAAGGTGTGAAGAGGTTTCTTCAAGCCTTTCCTTTTAAAAGGCTTGTGTTTCGGTGAGCTAGCCTTCACCCGTTAAAAAGGCTAGTGGGTTCTTGCTAAACCATTAAAAGCAAGTGGGTTCTTGCTTAACCAATAAAAGCAAGCTGTAATAGGTCCTAGTGCTACCTCAAAGCCTAGTGGGTTTCTTGCTAAAACCATTGAAAAGCAAGCGGTAGGAATCTCTCAACGGTTGAGTTGGGAGCGGAGACGTAGGCCGGGTTTTTGGCCGAACTCCGTTATCAATTTCTTGTGTGATTGCCTCTTTATTTCCGCTGCATTCTTTACTTTGATTTTAATTTGTCATTCATTTTTTAAAAGGCAATTCACCCCCCCCTCTTGCCATCATTCCCCGTGTTCTTCCGACCCAACAATTGGTATCAGAGGACGTATTTGAATAAATCCTTAAACGGTTTCAAATTAAAGATCCTATTTTTTGATGGCATCTACCTCTTTCGCCCCCGAGGGCTACTCATTGGGTCGGGCTCCATTTTTTGATGGGACCGACTATAATTACTGGAAAACCCGCATGACTACTTTTCTTAGAAGTATAGGGTATCCCATATATAAAATTGTCATGCAAGGTTACACTTTGTCTACCCCCGACGAATCCAAATGGACCCCAGCCGATATTAGAAACTTTGAGCTTGATGGCAAAGCCATGAACGCTCTCCATTGCGGCTTAGATAGAAATGAATTTAATCGTGTATCTACTTGCTCATCTTCACATGAAATTTGGAAGCTTTTAGAAGTGACCCATGAAGGCACTAATAAAGTCAAGGATACTCGGTTAGACATGTACCGTCAGGATTTTGAGTCATTCTCTATGTATCCAAATGAATCTATTTCTGAAATGTTTACTAGATTTACTGACGTGTGCAATGGGAGAAAGTCCCTTGGTGATGATGTTTCAGCTGAAGCAATGGTAAAGAAGATCCTATGGGTCCTTCCGAGCTCATGGGCACCTAAAGTGACGGCAATCCAAGAAGCTAAGGATGTCAAAAACATGCCGGTCGAGGAGCTCATCAGATCCCTTATGACGTATGAGATCACGATGAGGAGGCAAGCTCAAAAGGAGGGCACACCAATCAAGACCCCAAAGAATATCGCCCTCAAGGTACAAAAGGAAGTAAGCTCCTCCTCATCTTCTTCCTCATCTCCTTCCTCATCTTCCTCATCATCAAGCGGCGACTCGGAAATGGAGAATCTCGCCCACCAAATGCACAAGTTTATGAAGAAGCACAAGAAGAAGAAGAAATCTCGCAAGGCGCGAAAGCAAGAACTCACCGAAAGATCCGAGCCCAAGGTAAAATGCTACGGGTGCGGCGAAAAGGGCCATTACAAGCCCGATTGCCCACTCAACAAGAAACGGGCCACGCAAAAGGAAAAAGGAAAGAAAAAGGTCCTCAAGGCCACATGGAGTGACACCTCATCCTCCTCCTCCTCCTCCTCGAGCGACCAAGGTACAAAATGCCTAATGGCATTCCATGAGGTAACATCTTCCGACTCCTCTTCCTCTTGTTCTTCAAATTCAAATTCTTTAAATCATCTTTCTTATGAAGAACTCTCACACGCTAGAGACCAACTAGAAAAAGGTTTTCATACTTTATCGTCAAAATTTGTTGCTTTAAAAAGGTCTTTCAAAAAACTTTCCTCCGAAAAAGACCAACTTCTTAAAGAGAAGGAGGAACTCTCCCTAAAAATCCAAAATTTCCCAAATGTTGATTCTTTGGAATCAACCATCAAAGACCTTAGAGAATCTTTAGCCAAGTTCACCCAAGGTGAACAAAATTTGTCCAAACTCTTAGGTTCTCAACGAGTATCTAGAACCACCAATGGACTTGGCTACACCAATATAGCTTCCTCCTCCCATGCACCCACTGTTTTTGTAAGGGGGAGCTCTTGTTATAAATTTTGCAATTATTGTAAAAAACCCGGGCACCTTATTTATGAATGTAATTGTAAAAACGCCCGGTATGGCCAACCCAAGTCTTTTTTCTTTTCGGACGAATTCTATAGGAGAAGACCCGCTATGAGACAAGTATGGATTGAGAAATCCCTTCTTGCGAGTCTCTCCGGGCCAAAATTTATTTCCTCTCCCCGGTGACTTTTTGTTTTTATTTAGGGGGAGTTAGGTTTGTTTAAGCTTTTTGTTTCAATTCAAACTTTCAATTTCAAATTAAGCCCTTTTGATTTATTTTTCAAAATTTTCAATTCAAACCTTCAATTTCAACTCTTGGTATCAAAATTTTTCAATTCAGTTTTTTTTTTTCATTTTTCAATTCAAATTTTCAATTCATTTTTGATTCAAAACTCTCAATTTCAAAAATTTCATTTGGTTTAAAATTTCAAATCTCAATTGGTTTTTGATTCAAAACTTTCAATTCAAACTGTTATTCAAATTTTCATTTCAATTTCAAAATCTCAAATTGATTTTCAAATCTCAATCTTGTTTTTCAAATTTTTTCCCTCAATCAAGTTTTATGCCCCACTCTATTTTGATAATCACAAAGGGGGAGAAATTTCTTGATTGATTGGGGGAGAAACCTTTTTGATCATGCATTGCTTATTTTCAATTTATTCATTAAAAGCATGCCTTTAATTTTTGTTTTTACTTTAATTGTTTTGGTGATTGTGATCATCAAAATAGGGGGAGATTGTTGTACATCTCGTTCCCCTCGTTGTTTGATTTTCATGATCACAATCACCTTTCTTTTTATCTAACTTTGTGTTCTAAGTGTTTTTGTTGATAGGCAAAAGATTACCAAAAGATTGGCCCAAGAAAGCTGGCAATTGGACTGAAATTCAGTCCACCGGCCAACCGGTGTGATAGCACCGGCCAGCCGGTGGAACTGGCAGAGGGATTGCCCACTGCCAGGTTCCACCGGTCGACCGGTGGCTCTGTCACCGGTCGACCTGTGGCACCCAGCCCAAATAGTGTTTGCTACTGTCTTGCCATCGGCCAGCCGGTGGCTCCTCCACCGGTCGACCGGTAGAGCCTGGATCAAGACTCTTCTTCTCTACCAAGGCACCGGCCAGCCGGTGGAGCTGTACCGGCCAGCCGGTAGCCCAGTCAAACTAGCCGTTGTCTTTGACCAGTCAACCATCTTTTGGCCTCCAACGGCTCCGAGGACTTCTCCAATGGCTCCGAAGGCCCCCAATGGGTTCCATGCCTATAAATAAAGGCCAAGGAAGCCCCAGAACCCAATCGGATCATATACCAAGCGCTCGGACATATTGTTGCACATTTGGCGAACCTCCGGCGCTCCACCTTCAAGGATCCTCAAGTGCTCCAATCCAATTCCCAATCCAAGGAGCACCTCAAGAAGCTTGGGAGAGCACGCTACATCAGCTCCTTCATCCAATTGGCGCCCAAGTCTTCCTCCAATACGGTTTTTATTTTATATTCATTTTGAGCTTTAAAATTGGGTTTGTGCCTACAAACCCCAAACCCTTTTCTCATCCCCCTTTCTTTTGGGTTTCACATCACCACTAAGGTGTGAAGAGGTTTCTTCAAGCCTTTCCTTTTAAAAGGCTTGTGTTTCGGTGAGCTAGCCTTCACCCGTTAAAAAGGCTAGTGGGTTCTTGCTAAACCATTAAAAGCAAGTGGGTTCTTGCTTAACCAATAAAAGCAAGCTGTAATAGGTCCTAGTGCTACCTCAAAGCCTAGTGGGTTTCTTGCTAAAACCATTGAAAAGCAAGCGGTAGGAATCTCTCAACGGTTGAGTTGGGAGCGGAGACGTAGGCCGGGTTTTTGGCCGAACTCCGTTATCAATTTCTTGTGTGATTGCCTCTTTATTTCCGCTGCATTCTTTACTTTGATTTTAATTTGTCATTCATTTTTTAAAAGGCAATTCACCCCCCCCTCTTGCCATCATTCCCCATGTTCTTCCGACCCAACAATTTGTGCACTTGATTATTATGGTATGAGTAGTCTGAAGCCGGGACCTATAGTATTCCTTGGTATTGTGATACCTGTGATTTTATTTGGAATTTCTTGGATTTCTAAGTTATCCTTGATATACATGTTTATGCTTGTGGAAAACGATATGGAAAATGTGATTTGAAATTGATATACCCACTTTTTTCTAGAACTATGGAAAAAAGGGAAATGTTTACCATGTTTTCTATAAAACTGCTTTACTGCTTATCATGCTATGTTTTTAATTAAAATGAGAATACATTAATTGTTATACAAAGACTGGTTATGGAACACATGGGTGGGATCCTACTAAGCCTATTAACTCACACCCTTCGCACCTCTTCGGCGGTGCATAGACCTTTATTTGTCTTCCAGTGTAGGGAAAGGCAAGGCTCCATAGTGAGGTGGCAAGGTTCATGTCATCTGTTTGGGTATCTGGTGGTGAGATAGCGGGAGTCCACCCCTACCATCATTTGGAGTAGATGTTTGGTTTTTATTCCTTTACTGTTTGACTTGTCTTGGAGTTTTTATCTACTTTTGTTGTCGTCTGTTTCCACTATTTCCTTACCTTTATGGAATATATATATATTTTAAAATTCTACTGTTTATTTATTTATTTATACATGTATGCCATTTGGTTATTCAGGTTGGGTGAAATCATTCCCTCTGTTGTGTTTTTCGATGCCCGGGTGCTTATCGCCAGCCCGTGGGGATCAGGAACAACCTTCAGGTATATGATGGAACGGGTCGGGTGTCAAGATTGAGGGTAACCCGGGTCAGTTTGTCACAAATAAAATAATGTTTCAAAGGAAGATGTAATCCTATCTAGCCAAACATGGATCCCTATGAACAATAACCAAGTAACCATAAACAAGGGGATAACTGTAAAGAATAAATAAGTAGGTGTGATATTGTCTAATCTAACAACTATAATCAAATACCCATACTGGGGATATCTATAAATCATGACAGAGCACCCACAATGACCTTGCCGTGTAATCAAGTGTCAGGTCTGAAAGGGCCAAACACAAGGTATAAATGACAAAGGAATCCTCATTGAGTCCATGTAGCATCTCGATAAAAACTCAGTAAAGACTTGGATGGAATCAAAGGAGCATGTCCAAGGTGTTCTAATCAAGTCGGATCGAAGGAGTAGTAAGGTCCTTGGAATCCTATAGAATTATGATACAAAGAGATCATCCAAGGAATCCACTACCATAATCAATATGGATCCATAGAGTAGAAATGTCCATGACATCCAATGGAATCAGGATCCAAGAAGTATAAATGTACAAGGAATCCACTATCATTATCATGATCGATAGAGTATAAATGTCCATGGAATCTTATGGAATTAGGATCTGAGGAGTATAAATATCCATGACATACACTACCATAATCAATATATTCATCAATTTACACTTCATTTAATAATCATAAATAATCCACGAGTTCATCCAACTCATTTCTCATTTCCATTTAAACACATTAACCAATTAATTACACATTTAACATTCATATAATCACATGGAAAGGAGGAATAACTTTCTCATATTCATTCATTCAATTTATTAAGGCTCCTAATAAAGTTGGTGAGATCACACACACCCAATGAGGTGGTATATCATGGGAAAAGTACATAAAAACACCTCAAAGGTGGCATGGGTTGAGGTGAATTACCTCTAACCATATAATGGTACTAGTGGAAAACCTAAACAGGTCTTAAATAATTTAAACAATATGTTCATTTAATTTTAGGAGAAATTCTAGAAAGTCCAACGTGCAGAAAAATGAAAA
Source organism: Viscum album (assembly GCA_963277665.1). Taxonomy (NCBI): domain Eukaryota; kingdom Viridiplantae; phylum Streptophyta; class Magnoliopsida; order Santalales; family Viscaceae; genus Viscum; species Viscum album. Next base: position 1,695,828,106 of record OY728138.1, on the reverse strand, counting down.
AAAGGTATATAAAATTCCAAAATTTAATAGAAAGGTATATACCACCTAACATATACCCATGGTAGAACACTCATCCATTATTGAACTCTAATTTAGTCCATATCGAGAGAAAAAGGAAGAACAAACAAAAAAACTAGAAATATGGAATATTAGCTTGCACCTAAATAACTCTATCAATATGAAGTCAAACAATTAAAGGTGAAAGATTAATGAAGAACTCACCGACATGGATCCAACGAGACTAATGACGTTTGAATCTAATTCTGGACGGAGAATCAGGATCCAAGACTAGGATTTGAGATTCAATGGGAGAAAAACCTCTCATATATTCTTTATAATGAAAGGAGGAAAAATATTTAGGTTTTAAGAAAATTTAAGGGCATTTTGGTTATTTCACCCCAAAACACTAGGATGCACGATCTGGATGTATGACTGTCCAAACCATACACCAACCGTGCACCCCTCACCACCTCAATAGGGAAACCACATGGTTTGGTAAACAATTTGAAAAACATGCTACATGCCTCTTCTAAAAACTGTAGAGCTTCCCATATGGGTGTGTGGCCTTAGGTGCATGGTTATGGAAAACCGTATGCCCTTTTCTGCTCTCTGTACAACCCTGCATGGTTACTCCTAACCGTGTGTCTTGGGTCACATAGTTTCTACTAACCGTGTAGCCCAACCACCTTTTCTAAAAATCGGGAATCCAGGCTCCGAACAAGCCTCAGACACCCCTGAAACTCCTGTGACCTCATTAAGAATTCACACTAGGTCAAAAAAATGAATTAAACTAAAATTCAAAACATCCATAACTCATAGAAAACCCCAAGATCTTACAATATCACCCTTTAAAGCAATTCATCCATGAATTTTCCTTCCAAGGGTGGTGAAGAATTGCCTGAGAATAAATATGGCCACTGAGCATGTATGTAGGCCTCCCGCTCCCAAGTCTTGACCTGTAAACGACCGTTCTTCTATAACACATGTACTAGAGGAATCGACCAACCTTAGAGATCCTTTATGCTCCTATTAATGATACGAATATGATGATCCTTTAAGAACACATATACCTGTAAATCAACCTCATCCGACTGTAGAGTGTGAGACAGTTCCAAGTGACAATGGTGTAGCTGAGATAAATGGAAGGCATCATGCATGGATCAATATCTCTGAGGTGACTACAACCGATAGGCTTTTGGCCTGACTCTCTCCAAAATCTTGAACAACTTAACATATTGTTATGAAATATTACCTTATCTCTTAATCCATCTATGTCCCATCCTCGTTGAGATGTGTAAAAAGACCTGATCCCCGACCTCAAACTCCAAAGGTCATCGACGATGATTGGTGTAAGATTTATGTCTAGATTGTGCAGTAGTCATCCGCTTTCTAATCAACTAGACCTGCTCTAAAGTCTTCTAAACAAGACGAGGTCTGAGTAAATTTTCCTCTCCCACCTCTAACCATCACATAGGTGATCAGAATGACCTACCATATAAATCATTATAAGGTTCCATTTTTATAGTTTCTTTATAGCTATTGTTGTAGGAAAATTCAACTTGGGGTATATGCCTCTCCCAAGAACCCCTAAAATCGAGGACACATGATTTAAGGATTTTCTCAAGAACCTAGACCATGTGATCTAACTAGCCATTAGTTTGAGGGTGGTATGCCATGATCAAAAGTTCCAGTGTACCCAAAACCCTCTGTAAACTCTACCAAAACCATGATGTAAATCGTACATCCCTATCTGATACAATGGTATGAGAAACCCTATGAAGGTGCACAATATCACAAATATAAAGACTTCTAATCTCATCTACTAAGAAGGTCTCCATGATTATCAGGAAATGGGTAACCTCCATGAGCCTATCCATAACAACCCATACGACATCACTACCACGAGGCGACCTCGATAACCTAATCATGAAATCCATCGCAACATCATCCCATTTTCACTTGGGAATGTATAATTATTGTAAAAGTATAACTAGTCCCTGGTTTTCTTCCTTCAACTAGTGACAAGTGGAACACCTCATGATAAAACAAGCTACCTATAATTTCATCCCAACCAATGTTATTGAAAATTCAAGTCATGATACATCTTGGTGACGTTGAGATGTACTTCCCAAACTGAGGCATGAAACTCTTACATAAACTCCTTGTATATGTCTACTGATAGCCTCATGGGCATTATTAATTCTCACAGGGTTACTAAATTTTTAAATTTATAACACGAAACAAAAAAACCACTAAACTATAGGGTAGTATAGTAATTTCAAGTCTGAGGTCAAACTCATTGATACATGGTTGGAGAAAATATTAATTTAATAACAAATACCTAAACTAATTTTGATTTTTAGAAATTGAATCTAAGCTATTGAGCATGTGATTGGTGAAGAAAGTAGAAGAAAATAAAAAAGGGTGTTGATAAGTAATGAATCCAGGTTCATGGGATGACAAGGTATAAAATAATCAGTTAATAATCATGTAGTTGTTAGAATTAGGTCCTAGTAAGTCCAATGGTCATGGTAAATGCTATCCATCTAAAGCTCTCCTTTCCTCATGGTTAGGTAATTCAGATTGAAAAGGATAGGTAACCCAAAACCTTATTTAAACATAGGTAAGAGACAAAACCAATGGTCATGCAATAATTTTAAACCCCAAATCTCACATTAAATAATATCATTCAATCAACTCAGGAAATGATCATGCTCAAAGAAAGAAAGAAATTAAACCTGCGTCTTAACCCTGCTCACAATGGTCAAGAATAAAGGAATCAGGGAAGGGATATAATTGAAGAACAAATATAAAACCCCAAAATTAATTGAAATAAAAAATAAAATACCTTATAAATTCAATCCTCATTCATAATTAATGCTACAACACAAATAAATAACCCCCTCATTCTATCCATGAGAGATTATAAAAAAATAATGAAGAAAAATCTATATAAAGGTGATAGAAGGGCTTCACAGTGGTGCGCCTTGGGCCGAAATCATCCCTCATCATGGATCCCTCTGATAACCCCCAAGGTGTAGATGAGTGTTCCTTTTATAAGCATTTTGGTCAAACCCTCATCCGCCTGCAGATCTCACGTATCTCTATTTTTTTTTTTCCGTTTCTCGAAACTGTCACAACATGTAAATTCACATGACATGTAATCCGCATTATCAGTGGATTTATTCATATGTCTCTGTCTCAAACTTTCACATCATGTATAGTGTACACTATGTGTAATTACTTTTCACAGTGTGTAATGACTTCACTACTTACATTGGGTGGTGGTGGCTTCTCTTGATGAACTCACATCGTGTAATGAAATACACAACATGTAAATGTACTGCTCTAGTTCTGCAACATGTCCCCCTTCTTATGGTTTCTGTCATCTGGCTTCAAAAATTCAATGTCTCACCATGCTTTTAGCACCAATATTCACCCATTTTCACTCATTTTCCAAATATTGGTTGTATCCTTCCATAAAACATAAAACAAATAAAATCATTCACAAATTGAAAAGATTAATCATTTAAATACAAAAAATAATTTTTTTAAAACACCATAAAATACATGCATTAAATACACATATCATTTACTAGAACCCAAACACGACCATGAATACATATAATTTCATCCTCTACAATGGTCTAACCAAGAGGTGGGTCCTCACCTGCTATGCTCTCCCATAGGACTAGGCCCTCAACATCAGATAAATGTATCATCCTCACTTTATACAGAATAGTGGAGGTCACAACTAAATAAGAAAGATAATTCCAGCTATGATTATCTTAAACCTCCAAGATCATCTTTGAAAATAAAGCTATAATATTTCAGTCACTACTGGCCGCATGAACTACTTGTATCTGAGTCCTCCTGTTCAGTGCATCGACAATATCATTTACCTTTCTGATTGTATATGCTAACTCAAAATCAAATGACTGGAGGTACTCAACCCATCTTCACTACCTCAGATTCCAAGTCACACTATGTAAATATATACTTGAGTATTTTTTAGTCCATAATGCCTCAAAAAATTCAAGGCATGTACAACAACAGCTAACTCAAGATTGTGCATCGGGTAATTCCTCACGTGTGGCCTCAATTGAAGAAAAATATATGCCACAAATATCTCCTCCTATATCAAAACTACTTCTAACCCGATACCTGATGGATTGTAATATACTATATAGATTCTACTTGGCTCTAATAGAATCAAGACTGAAACTGAAGTCAGTTACCCTTTTAGATCATGAAAGTTTGTCTCACAGGTATCTAACCATACAAATTTCACACCCTTCTTAGTCAAGCCCATAAGAGGTGCTTCTAAGCATGATAATTCCTATACGAAAAAACTATAATATCCAGTTATCCCCAAGAAACTCTATATATCAAAGACATTCTTGGTTTTCTCCTAGGAAATGACAGTTTCCACCTTCTTTGGGTCAACTGATACTCTTGTATCTAAGATAATATAACCTAGGAAGTGAATCTTATCCATACAGAAGTATCACTTTGTGAGATTAGAATATAACTGATTATCTCTAAGTGTATCCAAAATTATCTCAAGATGTTTGGCATGGTCATGTTGATTTTAAGAATACACTAAGATATCATCCATGAATACCACCATAAATGAATTCAGATAAGGATGGAAAACTCGATTCATCAGTGTCATGAAAACTATTGGCATGTTCATGAGACCCAATGACATGACCAAATACTCATATAGACCATACATAATATGAAAAACTGTAAAAGGAATGTCTGATGGTCGAACATACACCTGATGATAACCTGACCTCAAATAATTTTTCAAGAAAACCCAAGCTCCTCAGATATGGTTGAAGAGATCATCCATCTGAGGTAAAGGATACCAGTTCTTAACCATCAACTAGTTCAATTTCTGATAATCCACACATAAACAAAAGGTTCCATCCACTTTTTTTTAAAAAGGGCTGGTAATCCCCATAGAGAAAAATTAGGTCGTTTAAACCCCTTTTCCTCTAAGTCTTAAAGCTATATATTGAGATCTTGTAACTCTATAGTAGCCATCCTGTAAGGAGGAATGAATATCTATATATCTCCTTGAACCAACTCAATAGATAAATCCACCTCTATCTCAGGAGGTAAGCTGGAAAATTCATCTAGGAAAATGTCCCTAAAATGATCAACCTTTGGAAAAAAATATTTCTAGTGTGTTCCTTGATCATCTAGATATAAACTAGAGATCTAGGCTATCATACTACCCAACCCATGATGCTATGGTTTATCTCTACCTAAGAGACATCTCATTCACCCTTATGAATAAAAAATCCACCCTCTAGTGATGTGAATGTAACCCTTTAGTGATAACAATAAACACGGTCATGATAATAATCTAGAAAGTCATCCTAAGAATGAAATCAAAACCAGTAATATTGAGGATAAAGAGGTCCCATACGAAGTGACACCCGCCTACCTCAAGGGGTCACTCCCTAAACTAGTGTATACCCTTCATTTTGATTCCCAATGGAGTGTCGAGTGTCATAACGCCATCAGAAAATTGAACAGTAATATCAAGTATCTCCACAAAAGGTAAAAATATGAAACTATGTGATGAGCCTATATCAAAAATATTATATACTAGAGTATAGGATACTAAGATCGTACCTCTCACTATAGATGGCTCGATGCTCTGATCCTCAGGTGTAGGCTATAAAAAAAATATATGGACTAAGCCGTGACCTTGTGAAACAACCCCACTACCCAGAGCATGCCCACTCGAGTATCGCGATACAACTGGTGCCTGGATACCTTGGCCACGACCACCACCTTGGCCTGAATGATTGACACTACTTCAGCTTATAGCATGACATGGAGCTCTGAATTATACTCCCAAACCTGAAGTCAGAGTCGATCCCCTTCCACTAACTGTTGGAGGGAAGGTCCCACAGAATTGATGTATATGGACCATCCTACCACATGATCGACACTCTACTGGGTCTCTATCGCACTGACTCCTTATATGTCCTTGTCTCTCACAATTATTACATAATATATAACTACCGGTACTCACACTATGGATGATATTTCCCTCATAAGAAGCCTAAAAATAGTGCTTTCTGCCAGCTGACACTGAACCACTAGGTCGAGAGGCTGAACTTCCCCGCTCTACACCCCCATATTCCCTTAGGTTTTGTTTAGTGATAAACACCTGATTTACTATCTATGTTATAGTAGTCAGTCAAAAAACATTTACTTGTGATCGAACAACATACTTGAGAACTTCCTCAAAGCATATCTCCCTCAATGGCTCATCAGTAAGATAAATTGGCACAAAGAATTGAAGCTCTATAAATCATGTAAAATAGTCCATAAAATTCATCAAAACCTACTCTAGATGCATAAAATCACCAGTTCTTTCAGCTATTAGGGTCTTAGGAAAAGATTAATCATAAAACCTAGTTTGTAAATCCCTCCAAATCATATCTCAAAATGTACCATCTTGGTTCAAAACATCCCACCATTTCTTAGCTTCTCCCTAAATCATATATGTCATGAGCTTCACTATCCTCTCAAGAGGTGTCTCTAGATGCTCTAAAATCAAAAAATAGTCTCAATCCATAGCCAAATATCCTATGGACTTCCATACCCTGAAAACATGGGTTTATGTTGCTTCCAGAATACACACATCATCTCTTCCATAGACAAGGCAGGTTGTGCGGTTCCCTGAATAGTCTGCATAAAGCATAAGAAACCCTAATAGAACTAGGCCTCAATACCCATATCTGATACAACCACTAGTGTCGTAACTGGAACTGCTAAAGGATCTACTAGTGGATCACAACTCACCAACTCTGGAGCATGGTCTTTTCCACCCTCTTGGAACATGACTGGAGGTCTTCATGGTGGCATGTATCTATAATGCTAAGTGCATGCCTCGGAAAAGAGTTAGTTAAAACCAGACCACAAATATAAAATCATAGGATAGATCTAAACCTTCCTATAACCAAGCCACACCCCTATTCTTACTCCTAAATACAATACTGGATAACAGGAACCACTATAAAAAGTACCAGATACACTGCCTACTACCCACTCTAAAGATGGCTCTCGATCAACTTCTCTATTTCAAAGCATGATTCCCAGTATATGAACTATCCAGTGTAATTGAAAAATCAATTTATCAACCTTTCCATTTTATAATTTCAATTTCATTTAAATTAATATTTATATCACAAACCTATTTCAATGGTTTAACCAAATGGATTACCAATTCCAACCTATAAGGTCCCATATACCTAATAAACCAAAGCATGGAATCCATTTAATCCAAACCATAACACATTCCAGTCTATGTGACCAATGTTCCATGACTCAATGTGCCATAATTGACTGCTTAGGGTGTTTGTTGTATCCTATGTAGGAAAACACTATTTAGGTTACATAAGACACTCTAATTACTAATCATGTTTCTCAATTCTCTTCATAAATCATTACCCAAGTATTAATTTTACCACACAAGGTACACATAATAAATTTCATGGAGTCAAGCAATGCATCCTATATGGCATGACATATGCATGGAATGTAAATCCTGAAGGTTCCTAAAATAATGCATGAGATGGAATTCCCTCATCTCATTGGGCTAAGTATAAAAATATATAATCATAATAAACATAAACCTCAAGTGTGTTTCCCAATAATGAAGTAATATCAACCGTAATAGGAAAAATACAGAACAACAATTTCTCAATCTGGGCAATTTGGATTTTTCCTGTACATGGGTTAGCTACTCCCAAACACAACTCATTACCAAATTTAAATTCATTCCCAATCCCCTATCTATTGTCTCAAAATATTAAATCTATAAATAAAGAAAAAGAAAGATCTTTTGATACCACTTTGTAATGCCCCAACCTGGGATCCACTAAATGGTGCCTCGAGTTGGTGGGTCACATGGCCTCAAGCACGCCTCCCTGTATGCCAGACACCATTGACTAACAGTAAAGGTCTAATGTGGTACAATGGGGAGACTATACCCTCATGATTAGAGCAACGTAGTGATATTGAAAGTAAATAAATTAGTGAAACCATAATATAAATAATGATAGAAGATAAACATCCAGAAGACTGTAATAATAAAATAGGAGGTTAAAATCAGTCATATACAATATTATGATCATGTCATGTATCTATAAAAAAATGAAAGGAAATACATGGAAACAATAATCTAATACAACACATGTGTCAAAAGAACAAAAAGACCAAAAAGGAACTACCTCCAGCTAGCATCATGAGAATAGTTCATCCCTACACTCCCCTGCTCTTATGCACAACCAATCAAGTATCATAAAGTGGGTGCTTTCCCCGGTACCTAACTTCATCCAATAAGTTTGTACAAGTACCCAATAGTGACCCGAACAAGGTGTGAGATAACACTCAGTGGGCCACCACCAACGATGTCTATTACATGCCCAGTTTGTATATATATGATAAGTAGTGTGTAGTATATAATAGGTATAATAGTAATGAAATAAAGTGTTAAAAGAAGATGTAATCCTGTTTATCCAAAAAAGTATCCCTATGAACAATAACCAACAACCTATAAATAAGGGGCTAACTGTAATGCATAAATAAGTAGGTATGATACTGTCCAATCTAACAACTGTAATCAAATACCCATACCGAGGATATCTATAAATCATGATAGATAATCCACAATGGTCATTCCATGTAATAAATTGTCAGGCCTACAAGGGATGAATATAAGGTATAAATGACCAATACATCCTCATTGAGTCCATGGAGAATCTCGATGGAAACTCGGTAAAGAATTGGGTTGAATCCAAGGAGAACGTCCAAGGCATTCCAAGAAAGACAGATCCAAGGTGTAGTAAGGTCCTTGGAATCCTATGGAATTAGGATCTCAGTAGCTCATCCAAGGAATACACTAACATAATCAATATAGATCTATGGAGTATAAATGTCAATGTTACCCAATGAAATCAAGATCCAAGGAGTAGAAATGTCCAAGGCATCCACTATCATTGTCATGATCAATGGAGTATAAATTTCCATGAAATCTTATGGAATTAAAACCCGATAAGTATAAATGTCCATGAAATCCACTACCATAATCAATACATTTATCAATTTACACTTCATTCAATAATCATAAATAATCTAGGAGTTCATCCAAACCATTCCTCATTTTCACTTTAAACCCATTAACCAATTCATTTCACATTTACTATTTATGTAATAACATAGAAAGGAGGAATAACCTTCTTATATTCATTCATTCAATTCTCATTCAATTTATTAAGGTTTCCAATAAACCTGGTGAGCTCACACACACCCAATGGGGTTGTATATCATGGGGTGTGTACATAAAAACACCTTAAAGGTGGTACAGGTTGAGGTGAACGACCTCCAACCATATAATGGTAACAGTGGGAAACCTAAATAGGTCCCAAAAAATCTAAACAAGATATTCATTTAATTTTTGGGGAAACACCAGAAAGTTTAGTATGTGGAACAATGACAATAAGGTAAATAAAATTCTAAACTTTAAGGGAAAGGTATAGACCACCTACCATATACTCATTATAGAAAACTCATCCCACACCGACCTATGATTCGGTCCAGATTGGGAGAAAAAGGAAGAATAGATGAAAAACCTAGAAATATGCCATATTATCTTGCACCTAAATAACTCTATCGATACAAAGTCAAATGACGAAAGGAGCAATATGAATAAATAATTCACCGACACAGATCCAATGAGACCAACAATGTTTGAATCTAAGTTTGGACAGAGAATTGGGATCCAAGACAAGGATTTTAGCTTCAACGAAAGAAAAAACTATCCTATAACTGCTGGAATAGAATTAGGAAAAAATACATATATTTTAAGAAAATTTAAGGTTAATTTGGTCATTTCACCCAAAAAACACTAGGTTGCATGGCAGTCCATATGGTTGTCCAAACTATGTGCCAACCATGAACCCCTCACTACCTCAATAAGGAACCCGCATGGTTTATGCACATGGTTTGGAAAACCATGTGCAAACCATGTTGCATGCCTATGATAAAAACTACAAATCTTCCTGCATGGGCATGTGACCCTGGGCCCACGGTTAGGGCAAACATGGCACCCTTTTCTACTCTCTGTCTAACCTCACATGGTTACTTCTAACCGTGTGACCTGGATCTGTCACGCCCCGACTCCCAAATACCTGGAGCCAGTGCCTTAGGATGTGATGTGCAATTTATTACAAAAACATGCATTGAAAAATTACACATCATGTCCCATACAAAGGATCAAATTCGGTTCAGGTTCCGGGAAACCAGCCACTTCTGTCATTCTTCTTTAGCTCAAACTGATTCCTGAAAAAATTTATTAAAAAACATAGGGTGATCATACGAATACCCATTAAGGGATTTAAAAATAACATACTATACCCAATATAACTTTTGAAATCATCCTTTAAAACATTCCATAAAACATTTTTCTTAAAGAAAAGCTGTAACACATGTAACATATCATAATAAAAGTGCTTAATTAAAAACATGCTAACATAATTAAAAGGGTACACGTTTAAATTATAGGCATTCTCATTTGGAAATAATAAGTAAAAGACATTCTATGTGAAAATTCAAGTACAAAATTAATAACTAAGGGTAATGCATGATCAGAGTTGTGCTTAAAATAATAACTTCAATTTCATCCTTCTATTGTGAACATACACTGGTTAATAATCTCTGAGTACTGCATAGATAACATTCCATAAATTTTACTTATTCTGATTCTCATAAACATAAGCTCTTAAAACAAGAATATTCTAATATTTGAATATTATTCTGGTTAATTAAATTACTTAGTCATAATGAGGAAAATGCATATGCTAGACTGTGTCAAGGCCTCAGCCAAGACGTCTAATGATTAAGGCCTCGACCAAAATCCATAACTCATAGTTGGGAAAGGCCTTGACCAATTTTGATTTTAGTTGTCTCATGATACCTACTGATGTATCGAGGGGCTGTAGCAGGCCCCACCCATCACATACTAAGTCCAATGCATTCCTTAAATCTATAAATCAAAGTGCACATACCACTTTGATTTATTAAATCACTTATCACTTATCATACCAAGTGCATGTATTACTTTGTTTCTTACTTCACATTACTCAAAGTGTCCCATAACACCTTGAATAATTTAAAATTTACTTCATATTACTCAAGGTGTCCCATACCAATTTGAGTAATTTAATTTCTTATCTAATAATTATGATATGCCACATGCATGAATCATTGAGTGCAACTATAAATAAAATGGAAAATGAAACCATTTAATCTAAAAATACATAATATGATAGATAAAATTGAAAATATGTCAGTAATAGTTTATCGAAGGAATACATGGTTTATTTCACATTCTTTTCACATGAGACAATTACTAAAGCACATCAAATAATGGATGAGAAGGGGTTTTCCATATGCGATGTTAATATGATAACTCTTTAATTTAAAATCCTCATTCCATGAATGAAAATACATGTTATTTAATATGTTGATAAAAGTTCCAGTGATCAGGAAATCACGACTTAACTAACAAAAATCACCATAGTTGATAAAACATTACGTGAGCATAACATGATCGCATGGTTTAACACACCCTTTTATCCTTTAATATATTTTGGTCAAATCAAAAACATATATTATTTTTAATCATAAAACACAACAAGTTAAATCATATAATACCTTTGAAACATGAAATTATAACAAGGTTAATATAATTAAAAGTTCTTCAACTAAAACAAGTTTGACATACTTTATGGGTTATGACATACATATTTACATAAATACCTATTGGTTTGGCTTACACAGAGATTGATATTAATTAAAGTCTTACAAGTATTAATTACATCAATACATTAATTAAATTCTAATAATCCATACATGAAATTAGGGTTTTGGAAACTATAACCGTATATACACAAAATGTATATACGAGTTTTCATAATTAAACTAGGTTTAATAATTTCTCATAAGTAATAAATACTTTAAAACATATTTAATACACCATTATCACTTGATTAAAAACCAAACCATGTTAGGTTTATAACATGTGTGACCGTATGTATATATATATATGTAACAGTTAGGGTTTTGCATACTAAATATAAATCCAATTAAACCCAAAGCATATTTCGCATCCAACCCATTATTTAAAGATTTGTATTCACCTTTAAAAAAAAGAAAATCATAAATAGATTTGTAATTAATTACCCATGTATATCTGAATATACATAAGTTTATATTTGACTTTGGTTTAGTAGAACCATTCAGAATAAAATCCTTGCATCATTTAAACCTAAAAAAAATAATTGTAAACACAAAATCCAAACTTTGAAAGTATAGATAGGTTTGGATTTTAAATACCTGTAAATATATATGTATATACCTGAATATTCATATAACTATATATTGGGTTGTGCATAGGAAGTACAAATATAATTAAACCCTAAACATAACTTGCATAAAAAACATTATTTAAGGGTTGGGAATCATCTTCTAAAATTCATAAAATAGATTTGGTTTGAGTCACATAAATTTTTATATATATATATATTTATATGATTATACAAAAAGTGTATAATCGGGTTTGAAGGTATAAAAAACACTTAAAAATATGCACACTCACATGTATATATATATATAACTCTCAGTAAAATAAGGATGCCTTAAAGAAATGCCATAAACCCTAAAAAAAGAAATTTGAAAATAATAAATCCCTCACCTTAATTCGTGGAGAAGGAGGAGGCTTGGTAGGATTTTAGAGGTTCTTGAATACGATTCTAGAGTTATAAGATAGAGATGAGTGGTTCTTGGGGAAGCAATGAGTGTGGAAAAATAAACTAAACTTACAAAGAATTTTTTTAATGCCAATTGCATAGGGTCTGAGGCCTAAAAGGCTTATAAAAATAATAGAGGGGTTGGTCTTTGTGGAAACCGTGTGGGAGGAGGGGGTCCAGCGAGTGTCACGGGAGAAGAAAATGGTGTAAAGTAGGGTGTAGGGGTTACTGGTTCAAATCAGGCAGAGAAGAAAAAGAAGACACCGTGGGAAGGGGAAAATTGAAAAATGAACGGATGGTTGGGATTTGATATGAACTTGATCTAATGGTCGGGGTGAATCCACAGGATTTAAAAGTGATGGATGACTCAGATTGATCCGTGGCTAGATCAGATGGCCCTGGTTCGACGCGGTGTTTAAAAATATCGAACGTCCGAGATTAGATCCTCGTCGGATCGGATGGTGTACGAAAATGCATATGTATTCCGTGGTTGCTGAGGGTTGAGTGCTGGATCGAGATCAATGGCCCAGATCGCGGGCGACGCGATCTAATGGCCCAGATCTCATTTCTATTGAAAAAACTCATCCCACATCAATTCAGAGAGAGTTTCTGCGGCTATTTATAAGCCTGAGATTCCCGCAAAGGCTCAGAAAAAACACAACACACACATAGGGATCCTTATACATGGGCTTTCTCCCCCGTAGGCCTCGGCCTACCCCTGCCTCGCCACAACCTCGTATCCACAGTGGCGAGCTCTAGACTCCCATGCACTCCTGCGAGCCCTTCATGGAACTTATACCCACGCTCGGACCGGCCTAGCCTGGGGCTGAGGGCTAGGCTCAGCCACCTAGCGCGAGCTTCCTCCCTCGACCTAGATTATGGTCTAGCCCTAGTGGGCCTATTTTTTTTCATAAACGCCCACTTTCAAAATTATAAAAAAACATAAGGAAACAAATACATTTATTTCAACTATATAGAAAATATTTTACTAAACATTAATTTTATTTAATCTTAAAAAGGTTAATTAATACCAATTATACTTTGTCTAATAGTATTACTAAAATTATTTATAAACACTAAATCTTTAACATTAAAAGTTATAAATTGAAATTTAGTTTACCCACATGAAAACTTTTATACTAATATTATAGAAGTCAAAACTTAGTTTAATCAAAACATAGTTTAATTAAAAGAAATTAAACATGGTTTAATTAAAACACCATTTAATCATTATAAATGAAAATGTTTACATTATATTTGAAATATTTGCAAGGTGATTGAAATCATCATTTCAAAAATCACCTGAGTGTAATTAAAAATATTATACCATGTCCTCTTAAGGCTTATAGTTAGAGGTTATCTTATAATTTCCAATTCATAACATAAATTTTGGAAAACTAAGTTGTACTTAAATGTTTTTAGTTAAATCACCACAAGGCCAATGACTATAATTATATCCATTGGAATTCAACGGTCACCCAAGGCAACAGTCGGGTTGATGCCTTATAAAATCTTGTCTTAGGGTGTCTTAAGCTTAAGGTAATTGAAGAGGATGGTGCTTGCTATACCACTGATGCTCAGTACGGTTTTCATTTTCACAGTGGTGATGTTCTTTGTTTCGACTGACCCGAGGGAGATTCTCTATTTACCAGGTCTCGTTGTTGTTTTAGGGGGCCTTCTAGTGGCTCTGATAGGGGTTTTAGTAGGTATATTTGGTTATCATGATTACCCTTTTGATCTTAGTGTATTGTAAACACTTCGGTGTCTGGTTTCAATAAAAATCCTTGTTTTTATCTTATAAATTTTGTTCGGTTAAAAATAAATAAAAATAAAAGCATAATATTATCATTATATGAGAAATAAGTTTTGGGGTGTTACAGGGTTGCACAGTTTTTACTAACCATGTATCCCAACTGTCTTTTTCAAAAACTGAGCCTTCGGGCTCTGAATAAGCTCTGGACACCCTCGAAACTCCTGTGACCTCATTAAGAATTCACACTAAGTAAAAAATAAGGCATTAAACTAAAATTTAAAAGTTTTTTACCTCATAGAAAAACCCAATATTTTACAGATATATCTTTTTCTAGGAGTATATACTCATTTGAATTCGAAAGGAAAAAGATACACGCCCCACCTCCTCCACTAAAGGTTCAAATCCTATTGTGAAAATATTCACATAAGGACTAGACCTTATATATTACATATTCTATTGAATTTAGACTAGAATTAAATTTCATTGATCCACAAAGATATTTTAGGTTTATAATTTCAGAGAATTAGGAAATACTCTTAAAAATAAAATCCATACATTACAAGTGGAAACTTCTACACAATATCTATTTTTTTCATAATATAAAGGTCTTAAAAATAAAACATGACAACATTCATCTTAGATTATTCTTTTCTCTTACCCATCATTAAACTCTGTGAAAAACATTTTAAAACTTGGGATGATAAAAAAAATCTTAGTAAGGGACATAAAAATAAGGAAAGAAACCATTATTCCCTAACAACATGAAGTCATTTTCACAAATATATAATTCTCACCCTTAAAAGTAACATATACTTACTTAGTGAAAACATGAGATTTCCATAGACCATAGTATGGATAAATAAACCATTTAGGTAACTTGAGGAATAATTTTATTATCATAATTACTTATTATTGTAACCCTAACAACTACCATATGATTTATAACCCTCAAAACTACCATAAAATAACCCTTATAGTTGTACTTATATGTAACCATCACATTTACACTTGGAATAACCATTACGGTGAACTTCCAACAAAACCAATTCATTAGAGGGATATCATAGACCCACCCATATTTGGTTTATAATATAACCACACATCATCATAAAAAATTCCCAAGAACTAGAACATAATCATAAAACATGAATACTTTCATCATAAAAACAATTCCTTAAGGAAAATCACTTATTTTAAAAGAATACCGTGCACATGCAAAGGAAAAAATTTTATTTAAAAATAAACATGTAATTATATAAAGGAGTCTTCAAAAAATTAAGGAATTATGTAATAAGGAAAATATTCTCATGCCTTATAAGTTTAAAAAACATTCTTTATGAATTTTGTAAAAGAGACATTAAAGAGGATTTTTAAAATGAAATTATCTTACCTTATGTATGAATGCGTTCTGAACTTGCACTTAACATACTATATAATCAAATTATATTCATAAATTAATAAATTAAGAACCTATTCCATATATATTTTATTTATTATAATTTTTGTTCATTCTTTTATGGTTGTTTTGATGAGTTATAAAGATCAATTTTGTCGTTCCAGGAGCGTTTGTTTCATAGTTCCAAGGTTGGAAACATATGTATATTTATGGATGTTCTTGTAAAATGGGATTAATACTACATAAGTGAGGTTATATGGTATTTATGAACCTCATTAAGTTCATATGGTACCATATATAATTTTTATTTCTGATATTAGGATGATTCATTTGATAAAACTTTAATAATAATTGTTCAGTTTATTATGGCAGTTTTTCTAACCATCGTGAACTAGTTTTGTTTTGTTTAATATTATGAATATATATTAATTCCAGAATGTGAGAACATATATAATATATATATATAGGTCATTTTAAACAATTATAATTAAATTTAAACTTGTTATAAATGGGGTAAAGGGAAATGAAAACTCATCTTCCACAAAGGTGGTGGATCGACATACCATGGGTAATGTTTTAATTTTTAATAATAAAAGGAGAAGAGAAAATATTTGATGATGGATATTACATTAACATAATAAATTAATGGTATATATATTATACTAGAGTTATCATTAAACTTTTGATAGGGGTGAGGATAAGGTATAAGAGAGAAATAATTTAAAAGAGAATGTGGAATTTACCTCTTAAATATCGTCTCTTTGAGAACCTCATTAAGATACTTGGAATTAGTCTTTTGGTGAGACCAAAAACACTATAATGTGTCTAGGGATGAGTATAATAGAATTTTTTAGAGTATTTTCAATCTATAATTTTTAAGGTGGTAAAAATAAGTGAAGGAATGAGTGATCTTTTATAATTGAGGTGAGGGGAATTTTAGGGATTTCTTAAAATATTAAAATATTATAAGGATACATTAGGGCCAATGTAAGATCCCAAAATTCTTTGAGGTGATTTATTATTAAAATTATGGTTTAAATACCTTTAATATGGTTGATAAATGTTTCCCAAGTATATAAGGAGTTTCCAGAGTGTTTTGGGTGTTTGGGACACAAAAGAAGGGAGAACGAGGGTATCTGGTGAATGTTGCACAATTGGTGCACGATTAATAATAACTGTGTGCCCTAATCATGATTTTATAGAAGAAGAGTTTACATTTTAAATAAATATTTTAAGGAGGAAGAATAAACCATACGAGATTGGACATATCCATTCCACACAGTCATCACATGGTTTATTAAACCGTACAGGATCCCCCAGGTAACCGTGTAGCCTATCCCCCCTTGGACAGAGGGTGTCACACGGTTGGTGCATGGTTTGGAAAATAGTGTGAAAAAACCGTAAAACCCTTTAAAAGTGGTATTTTACCCCTTTCTCTCTTGATCCTAAATTTTTCTAACTCGATAATCTATACCATTCTTCCTCCTACAACCCTAATAGAGAACCAAAATGCCATAAGCTTCCCAAGGATCAATCTCCCTCAGTTCTAAGCTATTTTGAATGTCATTGGTTTAAAATCAAAGCTCCATGTGAGTATAACACTCCTATTTATTATCCTTTTCATATTAGTTATTGTGTAGTCATTATTCTTCTTCTGAATCCCTAAACCCCTCATTTTACAGTGGATCTTAGGTTGGGGCTTCAAAGGGTGTTCAAATCTGAATCAAAGGATAAAAGCAATGGTTCGTCTTCAGAATAGAGGTAGGTGTTATAAAAGTTATATCCCATACTCTTGTTGGTTATTTATGTGTATGTGGACTTTATTTGGAATGGTTGTGTTTCCTATTTAGTTTTCCTTGGTAGAAGTGATAAATTGTTTGGGTAAATGTTTAATTGAACCCCTCATGATCCCCTTGGGATGCGTTGATGTTGAGTTGACTGGGTTAAGGGCCACCCATGGGGTGTGACACTCCTTGAACATGGTAATTGAAATGTTAAGTTTAGAATTGAATTTTTATAAAAAATACCCCATAATGAATGTTTTGACATGTTAGTTTGGGTTATGAAATGAAACTAATGGTAAATGTGTTTGGTTGTTAACTTGGAATAAGGGGTTTTTGGTATGATAATAAATGGGTTAAATGAGTTATGGATTATAAATGATAAACTTTGTTGATTGGATAATGTGTGAAAATTATAAATGAGTTAAATGGGTTAAGGAATGAAAATGAGAAAGTATAAATGGGATAATTCATAATGATTCTTTGTGTGTTGAATGAACTTTTATTGTTATTTATGAACGTGTTAAACCGTATTGGTTTATTTTTGGTAAATTTATTTTGGTTAAAGAAGCATATGAACATGAATTGGTGGTTTTTAGGGGTATTTACTTGAGTTTATATGCCCACAATTTGTGTTGGACCAAGGATCTAAACCCATCCCCTAGAATGCATGGGTTAGGGAGTCAGACTGATGCTCTATGCCCCTAATGGTTGTATTGGATGAGACTACTTGGGCTGAGGCTCTAAGGTAAGTATGATGGAATTTATTGTAAAATGTTTTCCCTAGTGATATAAAGAACTTGAATTATCCACTTAGGTATAGTAATTGATCGACATAGGTCATAGTGTAATTTATGAAAATGCCTAACCCTTGGTGCAGATGACGAAATGTATTAAGTGAATATTGTTAAATAATGGCACCAAGTTTATCTTTTGTTATATTTTTATTCATTTAGTACATGAATACACTATCTGTTTAGATTGGATATTTTGTAGACACTTTTAGTGGTGTTCTAATACTCACACCCTTCTTGGGCCTCCATTGGATACCCAAGCATATTTCATGGTTACGGGATAGGATAAGGGAAAATGCCCAATACTAGTGGGTTGATTTGGGAATGTGATGTGCATGGATGAGGGATCTAGACTTGGAGTCATGTCCCATTTTGTGGATTCATATTTTTATCATTATTTTAGGTTTTCCTTACACTTGACATTGTATGTCATGACATGGAATATTTACTGTTTGGTTGTGGGCTTGTACCCATATTTGGGAAATGGATAGTAACACATGTTTGTTGTTAGTGTTTATTTATGTTTCCTTTATTTTGTTCTTTATCTGGAATGGATTAATCTAATAAAGATGTTATAGTATTCCCATGTGATCTATTATACCCTTGCTACTAGTAATCAACCTCTGGAATATGAGAATGTACACCTGAGGTCATGTGGTGACCCAGATCGCGGCACTGGTTTAGTGGAACCCGGGTTGGGGATGTTACAAAGTGGCATTAGAGGGTTTTCTTTTTTATATATTAATATTGGGGAATGGTATATGGGAGATTAAGAAGTGTTGGGCCTTGAAAATGAGATCGTGTATGGGAGTATCTAACCCATGTATAATGGGAAACCCAAGTAACCCAGGGTGAGATTGTTGTTTTGGATGTGTGCTTCTACGGTTGGAGGATATTTCACCATTGGGTGATGAACT
Organism: Viscum album; assembly: GCA_963277665.1. Lineage (NCBI taxonomy): Eukaryota > Viridiplantae > Streptophyta > Magnoliopsida > Santalales > Viscaceae > Viscum > Viscum album. The sequence goes on along the minus strand of OY728138.1, from coordinate 1,695,808,626 downwards.
TGTTGTGTAATGAGACTATTTTATGATATTTTTCTCATGGTCTAAATGTTATGATGTTGTTCATTCATTCATCATTTCATGAAACTAGGGATATAGGTGGCATGCATCATGGTAGGCACACACGGTGAAGATGTGTGAGACATGAGGGATAAAATTCATTTCATTTTCTTTGAAAAATTTAAAGAATCAATGTTTAATAAAGATAATGTAAATATTTAAATGGAAGGAATGTGAAATAATGGTTAAATAAAAGTGTATAATGAAAGTTTAATTTTTTTTAAGATTCCGGTGGTAATAAGTTGTAAAGAAGGGAAGATGCTTGGAAGAGAAAGATTTATGTTATGGAAGTGAAATGGTTAAAAAGGGTGTTTAATGAAAAATATTTTGGTTGTGTGAGTTAATTTACCCTATATTGACTATGAACCATGCTAGGGATGGATAATAGTAGTAATAGAGATGTGACTATGTCTGTTGGGGATAGTGTATTCAGAATGGGTTGTTTATGGCTAGTGAAGGGCCTTCTCTTGTGAAAATTGTGGATGTTTTATGTTATGTGTTCTAAGATGTGTATTTGACATTGTAGAGAAATTCCACCATAAAGACATGTTCTGGTTGGTAAGAAAGAGGATATCATCAAGAATGATCCTCCATAAGTGGGTCAAGAAACCCCAGTGATCTAGGGTAATAGAGGAGAGGAGTAGTTCCATGAGAATTTCGCCCGCTTTACGCAGATGATGGAATGGGACCCAAGGTGGGTTGTTTCAAGTATGTTTGAGTTGACTAGAGAGTTTTAGCTATAAAACCCTCCAAATTTTTCTAAAGAGGGTGGAATTGAGGCTACTGAGTTCTTGATAGAGTCCATCCAGATGATTTTTGATCACTTGGAGACTCCTTCGGAGAAGAGAGTCAAGTTGGCGGCTTACATGTTGTGAGGTCAGGAAAAGTGCTAGTGAGACATTTTGGTTCAAATTGAGAAGTAATAGGGTATGAATTAGAAGGGTTTCGAGGGAAAGTTTCTAGAATATTTCTATCTAGAGAACTTGAGGCAGTGGAAACATCTCACGCAACGAATGAGGCATTGGAACCAAGGATGTTATGTGCTAGAAATGGAGTATGGTTTGTGTTTTTTGTCAATACAAATTGGAAGATTAGGAATTTTTCAAGGAAATGGATCATACAGTTCAAGTAGACAATAATATTTAAGGTGGAGTCATTTCCCAGTGTTTTCCAAATTTTTGGGTCCAAAAATTGGAGAATGGAGAAGAGTGTTTTTGGAAAATTAAGTTGCGTGAAAGATTGAAGGAGGTTTAGAAACTTGTACACAAGTCTTGATTTGGGATTAGTGCATCAAAATATGGAAAATTCAAAAAGTGAACCCAAGATTTAAATGTGCGCAAAAGATGAGGTTGGGCGGAAGAATCTTACGCGCTCAATTCAGCGTCAAAAGGTGTTTTGAACACTTATAAAGAATCTTACACGCACCAACAAAGATGCATCAAAAAAATTCATATAGGGTCATTGAGGCCTATAAATAGGCGACTAACCCCATGAAATACTAAATAATTTTCCAATGAAGATCTGGTTTCTCTACTGCATGAAAGATTTTAACATGAAATATTTGTCGCAAAAGAATTGTAGAGAGTTAATCTTGAATGAAAGGTGTTCCTTTAGTCTAAGAAGACCAAGTGAACCCTTTGGTGTAGTTGCACGAAAATAAGGATTGTTCAGAAAGTAAGGGTTGTGAAAAAGTCATCTTGCATGAAAAATCCCAAATCTTGCATGCAAGAGAAGGTGTTGCACGTAAGTGCAGAGTGGAGCTTCTATCAGTTTTTTGGTACCCGGTTTGTTCGATCAATGCCTTCAAGTGCATCAATTCAGGAATAAGATGCAAGAAGCATCTTGTGCTGGACATAGAAAAAGACTTCAATGCAAATCTATTGAAGAGATCTTTAAGCCAATAAACTAAGTAAGACTTCTCCAAAGGCAGCGATCCAAGGAGAGTCGACAGAAGTGTTCCAAGGTATGCAGTGAGCTATCCATGAACCATTGTAAAGGTTGTGTGTCTAGCACAGAGTGACTATGCCTGAACTCTTGTATTCCACAACTAGTAAAGATTAGTGGACTTTGGCATGACCAAAAACCTGCCAGCATATGCTCCTTGGATGTAGTCCTTAGTGATGAACCAAGTAAAATTGTTGTGTGTTGTCTCTTTACATGTGAATGTTTGACTACTGATTATATCCATCATACAAGTTTAATGAGTTCCTTACAATGTGGGAATAAGATCCATCACATCAAAAGAAAAATTTGACACCCTAATTCACCCCTCCCCTCTTAGGGTGTCCTAGGGTTCTACATAAGGCCCCTGCATGAGAAGTTTCTAGGATGGAATTAGACATGAGATCAAGCCTTAGGTTAATATATTTGGTTTAAAGTGGTTTTTTGAAGTGGTGGATCATGCCCTTATTTTAGAAGGAAATCTCAAGTAGGCTTCTGGTGGAGGACATGGGGTCCTAGTTGGGTGATCCAGTGGTGAGACTACCAATGGTAGGAAGTGACACTTCGAGAGTTTTCACCAGGGTGATAGCAGATAGAGTATTTAGAAAATAGAATCATCCTCTCAAGGTAGTGATCAATTTTTCTACTATCAATGTGGTAGGCCGAGACACATGCGAGGTTAGTGTCCCTAACCACTAGTTAAGTGCAGAGTATGCGGCGGGATGGGGAATGTTCAGAGGTTTTGTAAGAACCCTCAAAAGTTGAGTGATGATGGAGGATCTAGGCCAATGTAGAGTGTAGGAATGGAATCATTTACCCCATATCTGGCATGAATTTGGAGCTCCACTGGTTATACCAGTCGGGGCAGTGGGTGTGGTGCTCTAGGATAGGGGCGTCCTCATCCGTAGGGTAGTGCAACACCAGGAACTCAAACTGGATCCCAGGGTAGAGGGACATGTCAGCTTCATACAGGTCAACCTACATCTGGAGGTGGAAAGGCTAGACTATCGACAGTTCGAGGTATGATTCTAATATCTTTCATGCTTTCTAGTGCTTTATTTGATACAGATTCCTTACATTATTTTATATATGCCCATTTTTTTGAGTGTGTTGGGCCTAGTAGTGGAACATATGTGCAAGGTTATGTCGATTGATATACTACTGGAAATGGAGTTATTTGTGATGGGGTCCTGTCACAAATGCCCCATTGTAGAAAACAATGTCACAAATAGTTTCTCTGAGTTTTTAAAAAACTCCATTGTGACAGGCTCATCATATAAACTTAAAAAAATAAAAAAATTAATATTAATAAAATTTAATAAAATAATATTAATAATAATACAATAATAAAAAAAATAATATTAATAAAATAGTATTAATAAAATAATAATAATAATAATAATAATATAAATAATATTAATATAATAATAATAATATAAATAATAATAATAATAACAAAATTAATTTTAATAAAATAATATTAGTAAAATTAATAATAATAATAATAAAATAATAAAAAATTATAAAATAATAAAAACCTCAATATTTGCAAATATATTAAAAATAATACTAATAATAAAAAGAATAATAATAATAAAATAATAATAAAATAATAAAAATAATAAATAAATAATAAAGTAATAAAATAATAAAAAATTAAATAAATAATAAAATAATAAAAAACATAATATTCACAACAATATAAAAAACACACTATATGGAAATGTAAATATATAATATTACAAAAAAAATTTCATTCAAATGTTTTAATATAAAAAGTAAATACATCACTGAGGGGGAGGGTCTTCTAGAGGAGCTGAAGGAGATGGTGGAGGGAACTCCATCCCTAAACCATGAGTCAGACGTCGCATGTACTCCATCATCTACTCATGCTACTGCTGATGCCATTGACACATCTCCTATTGCTGCTACTATCTACAAATCCCTTCCTACTCCCTATGCATACTCTCTATAATCTCACCATGATCTCGTAGATGCTTCTGATACTATGCAACAAATGATGATGAATCTTCACGAGATCCTCTAGAGCTACACTCTAATATCACATCGGTACCATAATAACTCACAGACGCTAATTGAGAGTCTATACCAACAATTCAACCTTTCTCAATGGTATATTGTGTCGTATGCATCCATGTTGACTCATCAAATCCTGCTGCACTGGTCTGATCCTCGGTCTAAGCCTGACTCTCAGTCTACATCTGAGACGTTGTGGCCTCATATGACTCCTTTAATTTAAATTTAAATTTAAAATAGTTAAAATATTATTTTTAGTTAATTTTAAAACTCAAAAAGAAATTATACTAACCACAATCTGACACTGATGATCACCTCTAATCTCTCCAGTGATAGGATCATTGTACATCCTCCTATAAACATCGAACTTTGTAATATTGGGCTTTTCGACTGCCTATATGAATATAAAATAAACAATTAACATTTAAAGTTATATAAATTAATTAAAAAAGGTACTTACTATATGTTCCCTATACGTACTGAATGTACAACTACCAACTAGATGTGTCACCTCCATATCCCTCGATTTTATCAACCTACTGATGATATCCTCTTAAAACGACCACCCATCAAGTGTGAACATAATCCATCCCAAACCTGGGATGAAATGTAATCAGGTAGGTGAACATAGCAAGAATAATCAAACTCCGTGACTCCTGCTTTCCTTAATTCTATCCTCCTCAAATTTTGAAAAAATTGACGGCAACAATCGTATATACAACCCTCTCATGCCTGCCAGATAGATTCACACATGATCTCATCGATGGGATACCATAAACCCTACAAAAAATTAATAATATAAAATTATTAATTAATTAAATTTCAAAATAAATATTATTTATTTATGTACCATCCAATGATCAAACATGCGATGTTGAACATCTATGAGAATTTGATCCCATGTAACCCATGCTCTAGAAAATAATTTCGCAATACAACACTCCCCTGTCCAATAGCTATATGCGAAAAGCTATGAAAAAATAAAAAATAATCAAACAATTAGTATATAAATAAATGGATGATAATTAATGAAAACTAAATAAAATACACAAGTAAACATACCTCTACATGCATGGATCGAAGCCAAGACATGAACATTGCTCATGGATAGGGTCAGAAATCATCAATCTCGCAAGACCATAGCCCCTCTGAGTCCCCACTGCACCACCGATAGTTCGAGGGTCAGATGATCCAACATCCTTCTCATCACTAGGCAGATCATCACCCTCCAACTCATGAAACATATCTGAGTCCATCTAAAACACAAAATGATTGTTGTTAGAAAATAGTTGAAAAAAACTATTATATATATATATATTATATATGATTATATCTAGCATTTAACTGTGTCAATATTCATATCCATCCTTATCTTCATATATGACGGTTTGAATATCTTTGTATTCATCCTGAGTATCATTAATTTCCATAGGAGTTTCAATTTCATCATCTCATGTCATTTAAAATTCATTTGTTACATCAATAACTTCATCGTCACCATCGACCTTTAAATGTGGGGTGTCATCATCGATATTCATGTATCTTTATGTAAAAGATGGATTTGGAGTAATCTCTTGAAAAATTTCAATTCCTTTTACTTCAGAGGAACCACATTCAATTTGAATAAACTGATTTTTCCAAGATTTTATTTTTATTATGCTCCACCAATCACCAAACTCTCTTTAAGTATCACAATAATTTTCATAATAAATTTTATGTGTCTGATGAGCTAATAAAAATGGTTAATTTACTACAATAAGGATTTTATATTTAATATAAATAATTCCATGGCTCGGATGAACACGCAAGCCTCTCTTAGTATCCAACCACTGACATTTAAACATTGTTATGTAATTCTGTCCCAGATAACATAGTTTAATAATTTCTTCCAACATGCCATAAAAGTCAAATTCAATTTATCCATTATGATATCCTCTCAATAAAACACCACTATTAATTGTTTTTTATTCCCCATATGAATGTGTATGATATCGAAAACCATTCACCACATATGCATTATAAGATTTAACCATTTTGGATAGTGGGTTACTCAATACACACAATTGATTATCAATTTTATCATCATATTGAGATACCTTAAAATTTGTAAAACAATTATCAATATAATAATTAATAAATTGATTTTATATGTTAAACCATAAATAATTTATGTTACCAGTTTTTGAAACCAGTAAAAAAATTATTTTGCCGACGTTCTTCAAGAGAAACTACTGTTATTTGTGGAAGCTATTTCTTGATATGATTATCATATAACCTAAAAATAAAATAATATTAATTTTCTATAATAAATATTATAGAATAATTTATATGATAGATCACAGTAAAAATGGTGTCATTTCTTCACAGCTGAGTAAAACATATGTATGAGATCTATGATGTTCATCACCTGGAATCCATCTTTTATGAAATCCACCGAAGCCAAGTTCTGGATGATAAAAAACTAATAATTTATTGCTCATTTCTTCTTCAAAATTTCCCTCATTACGGCCCATTCATTTTTGTTTTGATGGATATTCATATTAAAAATAATGAGAGTAGAAAAAAGAAATTTCCTCCTACAAATAAGCTTCTTCAATTGATCCTTCAACCAATGCTTTGTTATGTACTTTTTTCTTCAATTTATGCATGCATATATCGAATGGGTACATCCATAGGAACTGTACTGGACCTCCACATTTTTCTTCACGAGGAAAATGTAATATCAAATATTACATTGAGTAAAAGAAATCGGGTGGGAAGATTTTTCCCAGTTTACATAAAATTAAAGCAACATCTTCTTGCAGTCTTCTTAGTGCATCGTAGTCTGTTGTTATCACACAAATGTCTCAAAAAAAATATGATATTTCTGTTAGAATATACAAAATCATATAATTCAACAAACCTATTAATCTAATTAGAATAAGTCTTTCCATTATAACATGACAATCATGACTTTTTAATTCAGTAATATGAACATTTATGACACATCTACCCAAATTGGAAACATTACCATCTGGAAGTCTCAAATCTATAATCCATTGACAAAATAATAATATTTTTTCTTTCGAAATTCTATAATCTTCTTTTGGATTCATTAACTTTTTTGATCTGACATTTTCAAACAGTTCAAGTTTTGAATGCCTATAAATTTGGGAAAGATCTAATCGTGCCTTTACATTATCTTTGGTCTTACATGGTGTATCCAAAATTGTATAAAATATATTATTGAAACAGTTCTTATTAATATTCATGAAATCCAAAATGTGATGGACCAATAAATCATACCAATATGGCAGATCCCAAAAATGCTCTATTTTATCCAATTATGTTCTTTCCCAAATCCGTCATTTTTCTATTGGTTTATAGTTGGTTCAAATGAAATGGAAGGTAATGAAGAGATAAATGATTTTAAATCCATACATGAGATCATTTTTGGAGATCCATCTCTTTCAATTGTGCCTTTTCTGAAATGATATATGTTCTTCTGAAAAGGGTGATTGGTTAGAAGTAATCTGCGATGATAGTTGAAAAAAATAAGGTTTTCTTCCATTGATGAGCATAAACCCTTTATTGTCTCTTATACAGTACATACATTATTTTGGACCATGTTTACTCCAACCAGATAACATGCCATATGCTAAGAAGTCACTAATTGTCCACATCAATGCTGCTTTCAGTAAGAAATTTTGTTTCGAAGCAACATCATATGTACTAACACCATTACTCCACAATAAATTTAACTCATAAATCAATGGCTTCAAATAAACATCAATATTCTTTTTTGGATGTCTTATAATTAATAAGGTCAAAAAGATATATGGATCCTTCATTAAAATCCAAGGAGGTAAATTGTATGGAGTCATAAAGATAATCCAATAAGAATATTGACTATTGTAAGAACCAAATAGACATAAACTATCAGTAGAAAGTGTAACGAACCGAAATTTTGAATAAATCTTGTTTCCTAATTTTGTGTGTTATTTTATTTTTTTATACTCAACAAAACTGTTTCATTTGATAACATGAGTATAATTAAAATGAGACTATTGAGTTTTGACTGTTATATGACCATTGGTCAATATGACCGCTGGAAACTAAACATTTCGGTATTTTTCTCTAAATACAAGTGATCTTGGTTAATTAATATAGAAAGGAGATTCGATGGCCTCACCCAGTAGTCTTGGACCAATCGAAGCCCATCTAACAGAACTTGGGAAGGAGGTAACACCACTGGGATTTACTCTGGACCAAACCCAAGCCGAACTTCATCGTGTGAAGCTAGAACGAAATATCCTTCACGAGAAGTTCAAACTGATAGAAATTACTACTCGTACGATGTTGGCCGAGCCTCCCTCAGATTCTCTCACCTTAGCACACCTTACACTTAGGTCCTATGCTTGTGTGATAAGGGGCTATGTAAGGAGACCATAACTGCCTTGTGTAATCCTTTGTTTTAAATAAAAATTTTGATTTCTTCTTATGATGAAGTTTATGAATTTTCAAATGTCTGGATAAATATAGTATGCATATTTTTGGTGAATCTTAGAGAAAGGATATTTTAAAAAATGTTTATGTAAACCTTAAATAATTAAAAATGTGTAATGATTTTCAAAAAATGGTCTTCTACAATTATGTTCAGTACGAAATTTAGAGTCTAATAAGATCAACTTAATTTTTGATTAATAGTAAATTATGAATAATGATTTTATTATTAGGATTAGTAATGTGACCAAATGGATTAGTAATATCACTTAAATAAAGTATTAATATAATATAGGAACCTTGATTAAGTAATGTGATTCAATAAAATAGGTAAATAACTGTTTCATTAATTATTAGTCAAGTATTAGTTTTTTCGGGTGAATAGTGTTTTTTAATTAAAAATTAAATTAAAAATATTTAGAAAATTATTTTTATAAAATGGATTTCATTTTTGAACTCAGAGCATCGATATTATGTTAAGGTAATTCTTGGGGATTTTTCTGAAAAAAATGAATTTTCGGTGAATAGTGTATTTATTTAAAAATAAAATTAAAAATATTTATAAATTTTTTTTTATAAAATGGAGTTCATTTTTTAAATCAAAGCATTGATATTTGGTTAAGGTGAAATTTTTGGATTTTTCTGAGAAAGTTGAATTTTCAGTGAATAGTAAAAATACAGTTTTAGGGTTTCGGTATGTTTAATGACATCATAACTGTGTCATGATGATGTCATGAGATATTTTAAGGGTTGGACGACCAAAGGTAATGAATTATTGTATGGGGGGACCCATGTGGCCTAACTCCATGGGAAATACCATGGGAGAGCCCATGGTTTTGAGAAAACCACTTGTGAGGTGTCCCTTGGCCATTAATGCCATGTCCCCTCACATTCCCTATAAATACCCACACTTTCCTCATTTATTTTTCACTCCCAACTCTCACCAAATGAATCTATGGTCTCATTACCTCCCAAGGAGTCCTCTCAAGGTGCCCCCAATCCCTCAAGGTCCCAACCTTTGAGTTTTAAGAGATACGTTTTAAGGTAAGGGATCTGACCTCTCTCTTTCTTTTCAAGTAATCTCTTTTATGTCATTTCTTTTATGCTCCATGATATTATGTTTGGGGATGTTATTTTATATTAATATTACTTCCCTTTTAATTTTCATATGATGAGATACCCCCTCTTGCTCTCATCAATTCGTTTTAAGAATGTTTAAGTGGCGCCGTTAGGCTGCCGGATTTTTAAGGGATTCTTTCACCTTTCTCATTTTTCAAAGTTCTACTTTCATGTCAAGTCTTTCAAGTTACTTTTTATTATGTTGGGGTATGATCTCTATATCTATAATACTGATCTTATATGTTCATATTATGAGAGACCCTATTTGATCTTGTCAATTCATTTTTTTTGAATTTTAAGTGGCGCCGTTAGGCTGTCAAGTTTTTAAGGGATTCTTTCACCTTTCTCATTTTTTTAAAGTTCTACTTTCATGTCAAGTCTTTCAAGTTCCTTTTTATTATGTTGTGGTATGATATCTATATCTATCATACTTATCTTTTATGTTCATATGATGAGAGACCCTATTTGATCTTGTCAATTCATTTTTGTTGAAGTTTAAGTGACGTCGTTAGGCTGCCGAATTTTCATAAGAGAAATCTAATTTTTGTCTTCCTTCCATGTTTTTCATTTCAAATGGTATGTCCTTAAAATTTCATTACCATGTTCTTAAATCCTTTATATTCTGTTCCTATACTGTTTTATGGATCATTTATGAGTGGGTGACCCATGTCCCCTCTCTTTTCAATGTTTTCTAAAACCTCGTAACATAGCCGTTATGCTGCAGAATTTCTGTCTCAAAATGTCTCTCTCTTTTTTCTAAAGTTATTTTATTTTATTAAGTGAATACTCAAATCTCTCTCTTATATATGGGTATTCACATATATACCAAGTTGTTCTATTTTAAATTCTGGGATTTACATACATGAGACCCACCTTCCTTTTCTGTGGGTTTTAAAGTGACACAAAGATCATGTCTTTAAAGCAGTTTTTAAAACGTTATGATTATGAAATGAAACCCATTTCTTTTATGCTATATGGGTTGTTTATGAAATGATTGATGATGATATATGTGGCTCACATGATTATAAAGAAAAATTTAAGGGTGCACCCTGATAGCGCTCCAATGCATTGGGTAAAGACTTAATCTCTAGAGATGACCATTTAGACTGATACCTTGGTGAATAACCTTGGTAATTTTTAATGACACCTTGGGGATGGACCTTAGTGAAACGGAAATGATTTTCTATGTTAAATGTTGTAGCCACATCTTCAAGTTATGAAATACGTTATTTTTATTATGATATGCCTCATGATTTCTTTCTCATACCTTAAAGTTATTTTTCATGACATTGTTGATGTATCTCAAGTTCACATGTTAAATGTTTCCCCTTGTTTCCCTTACTGGGCCTTCTACTCACCCTTTCCTTTGATGTATGTCCCCAAGTTATGAGATGCAGTAATGAACCTAGGATGAACATAAGGAGAAGCCTTTCAAGTGTTTAATAAGGATGTTTTATGTTTTCATGTTTTAAGTTCCTGGTTTTCAAGACACTAAACCTTAAAGATCCTCGGTTTTGTAAAATGTAATGAAAAGTTATGTTATAAAAAGGCTGGATGCCACAAAAATACCTAATCACACATTTCGGGATTCTGAAGCAAAAGACGGATGTACTTGGTCAATTGTTTTCCATGAATCACTATCAAATGGATTATTTAATTTTTTAAATATTGGTTTTGTTCTATGACATCAATGAAGCTGTGTTCTGAGTCATAAATAAATGTTGTAATCTGGGTGTAAGAAAGAAATACCTTAATTATTTTATAGGAATCAATCCAAACTTCCCTAGTTGAGCCTCTTTATACCTTGATTGTCCACATTTAGGACAACTATCCAATGACTCATTTTCACCATAATATAAGATGCAATCATTTGAACATGCTTTAATCTTCTGATAACCAAGACCCAAATTACGAACCATCCTCTTGCTCTCATAGAAACTTATAGGCAACATATTTTCTTTAGGTAACAGTGTTTTAACCAAAGAGAATATCTGATCAAAACAGCTATTTGACATTCCATTATCTGATTTAATAACCATAAATTTTTCAGTTGCTTCAAATTTGGTTATCTTGTAACTAGGATATAAGGCATCCTCAAAGGACCTCCACAACTCATAAAATTGAGATGGTTCCAAGTCAGGTGTTAAATTAATATCATCCCGAGTTTCAGTTTTTTGAAAATATGGACCTACCACATCATGTACTAAATTTTGAAATCGTGATGGATCTGAAAAAAAATTATTAGTATCTTCTCTAGAACTATGTTTACCATGTTGATACCAAAAAACATAATCCATTTGAAAACCAAAATTCAATAGATGACCCCCAATATTGTCAAATGTTTCAAACATCCTCATAAAACATTTTTTACATAGAAACTTAATTGTCCCTTCTAAAACAAATTTTGGTTTTGATAATTCAAATGATAAGAAAGTTTCAACACCCTCAATATATACAGGATTTATACCAGAACCATTTGGATTCCTATACTTATTTATCTAAGCATGATCATCTAATAATGGCTGTTGTCGACTTCCTTGTTCCATGTTTCTCTAAAAAAATAAAATAATTATTTTTTATGAATAATTTTATATAAGAAAAACATGACCCAAAAAAATAAAAAAAACTTTGTTAATTATTGCTAATTATTGCAAATTACTACTAACTATTTCTAATTACCACTAATTATTTCAAATTAAAGCTAATTATTACCAATTATTGCTAATTATTGGTAATTACAGCAGATTATTTCTAATTACTGCTAATTATCGCTACTTATTCACAATTATTCACAATTAATGCTAATTATTTGTAATTCCCGCTCATTACCGCTAATTATTCTTAATTATTTGTAATTATTTGTAATTACCACTAATTATTCCTAATTATATGTAATTATTCTTAATTATTCATAATTATTCGTAATTATTCATAATTATTCATAATTATTCATATTTATTCCAAATTATTTCTAATTGCTCTTAATTATTCCTAATTATTCATAATTATTACTAATCATTCATAATTATTACTAATTATTCCTAATTATTACTAATTATTCCTAATTATTCCTAGTTATTCCTAATTATTAGTAATTATTACTAATTATTACCCATTATTACTAATTATTCATAATTACTACTAATTATTACTAATTATTCATAATTACAACTAATTATTCACAATTACCAATAATTATTCATAATTATTCATAATTACCGCTAATTATTAATGATTATTCTTAATTATTACAATTATTCATAATTATTGGTAATTACTTCTAATTATTCGTAATTATTTGTAATTACTGCTAATTATTCCTAATTACTAATTAATACTAATTAATACTAATTATTACTAATTATTACTAATTATTACTAATTATTACTAATTATTACTAATTATTACTTATTATTACTAATTATTACTAATTATTACCATTTATTACTAATTATTACTAATTATTACTATTTATTACCATTTATTCCTAATTATTACTAATTATTACTAGTTATTACTACTTATTAATAATTATTACTAATTATTACTAATTATTACTAATTGTTTCTATTTATCACTATACATTCTGATTTATTTCTATTTATTCCTATTTATTACTATTTATTCCAATTTATTAATAATTATTACTAATTATTACTAATTATTACTAATTATTACTAATTATTCCTATTTATTAATAATTATTACTATTTATTAGTAATTATTAGTAATTATTCTTATTTATTAAAAATTATTATTATTTATTACTGGCTATTACTAATTATTCTTATTTATTCACATTTATTACTAATTATTACTAATTGTTACTAATTATTACTATTTATTACTAATTATTGCTAATTATTTGTGATTATTACTAATTATTACTAATTAACACTATTTATTCCTAATTATTGCAAATTATTAATATTTATTCATATTCATTATTATTTATTACCATTTATTCCTATTTATTCCTATTTATTATTAATTATTCCTATTTATTCCTATTTATTACTACTTGTTTCTATTTATTACTAATTATTCTTATTTATTACTAATTATTAATATTTATTACTATTTATTACTATTTATTACTATTTATTACTATTTATTCCTATTTATTACTATTTATTCCTAATTACTGCTAATTATTACAAATTACTACTAAATACCAATATTTATTCCCAATTACCGCTAATTATTATAAATTATCGCTATTTATCAGTAATTACCGCTATTTATTACTAATTATCGCTATTTATTACTAATTACGGTTAATTATTACTAATTATTACCTATTATTACTAATTATTACTAATTATTACTAATTATTACTAATTATTGCTATTTATTACTAATTATTACTAATTATTCCTATTTATTACTATTTATTCATATTTATTCCTATTTATTCATATTTATTTCTATTTATTCCTATTCATTAATAATTATTACTATTTATTACTAATTATTACTAATTGATACTAATTATTCCTAATTATTCCTATTTAATAATAATAATAACAATTTATTACAATTTATTACTATTTATTAATAATTATTAATAATTATTACTAATTATTTCTAATTAATACTAATTATTACTATTTATTTCTAATTATTACTAATTATTACTAATAATTCGTAATTATTACTAATTATTACTAATTATTACTAATTATTACTAATTATTACCATTTATTCCCAATTATTACTATTTTCCCTATTTATTCCTATTTATTCCAATTTATTAATAATTATTACTAATTATTCGTATTTATTCCTATTTATTCATATTTATTACTAATTATTCCTATTTATTACTAATTATTCCAATTTATTACCGTTTATTACCGTTTATTACTATTTTTACTATTTAGTCCTATTTACTACTATTTATTACTATTTATTCATAATTACCGCTAATTATTAGAAATTATCACTAATTACCTCAATTTATTCCTAATTACCACTAATTATTACTAATTACCGCTATTTATTACTAATTACCGCGATTTATTACTAATTATCGCTATTTATTACTAATTATTGTTATTTATTACTAATTACCACCAATTATTACTAATTATTAATATTTATTACTATTTATTTCTATTTTTACCAATTATCGCTAATTATTACTAACTACTGCTAATTATTACTAATTACCGCTAATTATTACTAATTACCACTAATTATTACTAATTAGCACTAATTATTACTAAATACCACTAATTATTACAATTTATTAGTATTTATTACTAATGAAACAACATATTTGTAAAAATAAATAATGCAAAATAAAACTATCTAATTCTAATTCTAATTTAATCGTCGCTAATTGACAATAATTATAATTAATATAAAATTAAATGAATTAACTAAAAAATAAAAGTAATAGATAAATACCTTAAAACAAAATCTTTTGTACGATGCAAGGCCTGAAAATCGCTCCGATGTAAAATTTTAAACTTTTAAAAAATTTAAGAGAGAAATATGAGTAGAGGGAGAGAGAGGAGTTGAGAGAGGTGTGAAATGAAAAAAACAGATGAGGGTATATATAAGTTAGATTATTTGCGACAGGATTCCCGTCGCAAATACTAAACCCCCCATTAATGAGGGGTGGTGGTTAAAAAGGTATTTGCGACGGGACCCGTCGCAAATACCTACATGCCGACATAGTATTTGTGACGGGATACAAGTCATGTCACAAATAATATTATTTGTGACGATTCCCGTCGTAAATGCTAAACCCCTTATTAATTAGGGGTGGTGGTTAAAAATGTATTTGCGACGGGACTCGTCGCAGATACTATAACCATCGAAGAGTATTTGTGATGAGACCCGTCGCAAATACAAAAAACCACTGAAGGGTATTTGCGATGGGTCCCATCGGAAATACTAAAACCCACCGAAGGGTATTTTCAACGGGTGGTTCCACCCATCGGAAATACCCTTCCCGCGGTTTGGCGCACGATCCACGTCGAACCTTTTGCGACGAGATACCTATTCCCATCACAAATAGTCCCCCCTGAAAGACTTGTTGTGACAAGACCCTTCCTCGTCACAAATAACCCGTCTCAATTATCCGGTTTTTCCGTAGTGATACACCATTAGGTGTGCGAGCAGGAAATATCTGGCAATGTAAGGGGTGCACTCTTGAGGTTGGTGGATACCAATTCCCGTGGGACTCGTTTATGCTCGAGATGTCAGGTTTTGATTTAATTTTGGGCATGGATTGACTAGTGTTGTACCAGGCCCATATTGACTATTATCACCATAGTGTTATGCCCCGCCAGACTTTGAGTGAGGAAGCTAGCCAAGTGCCGCATAGGAGCTTGGGAGAAGGCCAAGTCCCATGATAATAAGGTAACTTTCACGTCCCTCGAGAGGAATACTTATGTTCACCATGGGGAATGAGATATCCAAATAGGCCATGTTGGGCTAGTCAGCCAGCAATTGGGTGAACTCATAGCCCAAGTGGATTGTCTTATACTTGATGATGAGGGAGTAGCATAGCTTTTCTTTCCTCCTATGGTGGATTAGTT
The DNA here is from genome assembly GCA_963277665.1 of Viscum album. Classification (NCBI taxonomy): domain Eukaryota; kingdom Viridiplantae; phylum Streptophyta; class Magnoliopsida; order Santalales; family Viscaceae; genus Viscum; species Viscum album. The sequence continues at coordinate 1,695,792,439 of OY728138.1, read as the reverse complement.
TCAGGATGTGTTTCCTGAGGACTTCTTAGGGTTGTCACCCGATAGAGATATTTAGTTCACAATAGAGTTTCTTCAGGGAGCAGAACCAATTTCTATTTTTCCATATAGAATGGTACTGATATAACTCCAGGAATTTAAAACTTAGTTGGAGGAACTAAAGAACAAGGGATTTATCCATCCAAGTACGTCACCTTGGGGATATCCAGTTCTGTTTTCCAAGAAGACTGACAGATCCTTAAGGTTGTGTGTCGATTATAGGAAGTTGAATAAGATGATGGTTAAGAAATGATACCCTCTTCCACGAATCAATGATCTTTTTGACAATATGAGGGGTGCTTCAGTGTTCTCAAAAATTGATTTGAGATTGGGGTATCATCAACTGAGGGTGAGACCTTCTGATATACCATAGTATTCTTTCCGGAGTAGGTATGGGTTGTGTGAGTTTGTTGTAATTCCATTCAGGTTTACCAATGCTCCAGAAGTGTTAATGGTTTTGATGAATGGAATCTTTTACCCATATTTGGATCAATTTTTAGTTGCCTTTGTAGATGACATCTTGGTGTACTCCAAGACTCATGATGATCATGCTAAACATATTGACATCGTCCTGAGTATGCTAAGAGAGAATAGTCTATACACCAAGCTATCTAAATGTAATTTCTGGATTGACAAGGTACATTTATTATGTCACATCATCTTTGAGGAGGGTGTATCTATAGACCTAGAGAAAGTTCAAGCTGTTGTATCTTGGGAGCATCCCAAGAATGTTTTTGATGTCTGAAGTTTCCTGGGTTTGGCAGGCTATTATAGAAGGTTCATAAGGACTTTTCCCAGTTGATAGAACCACTCTTGGGCTTGAACAGAAAGGGCATCAAGTTTTAATGGTCTAAAGCACGTGAGAAGGCTTTTCAGAAGTTAAAGAGGCAGCTAAAAACTGCATCGGTTTTGATCCTACCTGAGCTTGGTAGGGAATATACCTTGTTTTGTGATTCATTCATTGTTGGGATTGGTTCGGTGTTGATGTAGAATGATTGGGTTGTGGCATAGGGGTCTTAATAGTTAAGGCCCCATGAATGAAATTACCTTACGCATGACCTCAGGTAGATGTGTTGGTTTATGATTTAAATTGTTGGCAGAATTATTTGTTGGTAGAATGGTTTACTGTGTACAGCAATCATAAAATCCTTAATTATATCTTCTCTCAGCATGATTTCAAAATTCGACAGTGAAGATGGGTTGAGTACATACAGTCCTTTAATTTTGAGTTGGTTTACATGCCAGGAAAGGGGAACAATGTTTCAGATGCTTTGAGTTGGAATACTCAAAACCAAGCAGTTCAGGAATACAGTTTCGAGTGGAGGATAATGGCGCTATTTACTGAGGTGCACCTAGAGGTTCAGGATGGACAAGGGAAGATGACCCTTGCATCCTTGGCAGTTGAGTCCACCCTTCTGAGACGGATCAAGGAGATATAGTATGAGGATTTATAGTGTTTATATTTGAGGAAAAGTCTTGAAGGTGGGGAGTCACCTTCCGATTGGACTATTAGTGATGATAAGATCATTTATGTTTATGTCCGTGTTAACATGACTACATGTATGTGGGAAGAGTTGATGCACGAGTTCCATGCCTTGAAGTGGGAAATACATCCCATCTTAACGAAAATATATCATGATCTTCGTAGATAGTAGTGGTGTCTAGGGATGAAAAAATAGGTTGCATATTTTGTGATGTGATGCTACACCTGTCAGTAGGTGAAGGCCGAACATCAGCAACCGAGTGGTTTGTTACAGCCTTTTCCCATACCATAATGGGAATGAGATTATGTAATGATGAGTTTTGTGGTGGGTCTTATAAGGATTCCTCATAGGAATGATTCAATCTGGGTAGTTGTAGATCAGTTGACCAAGGTGGAACATTTCTTACCGATTCGAGAGACCTTCATCGTTGATTAGCTGGGTGTGTTTTACGTTCTAGAAATAGTACGGTTGCATAAGTTTCCACAAAAAATAGTTTTAGATCATGATATGTGGTTTAATTCATGCTTATGGTAGGGGTTACGGAAGGTGCTCGGTACCCAGGTGTTTTTGAGTACGACTTTCCACCCGTAGATGGATGAAAAATCAGAGTGTACCATTCAGGTACTAGAGGACATGTTGAGGTCATGCGTCCTAGATTTTGGCAGGTCTTGGGAAAATCACTTGTAACTTATTGAGTTCACATATAAAAATACTTACCAGGAAATGATTCAATTGGCACCGTTTGAGGTGATCTATGGGAGGTCATGTAGATCATTGTTGTGTTGTATGGAGGCTAGGGAATCAGAATTGTTGGGGCTAAGTCTCATGTAGGAGACATCAGGACAGTTTCATTTGATTTAGAAACGTATGACTATGACTTAGATTTTTCATAAGGAATATGATGGTTGATATTGTTGACCCCTTGAGTTTACGGTGGATTATCGTGTATTCCTTTAGGTGTCACCAAGTTTGGGTCACCATCAGATTCATAAATAGGGTAAGTTGGTGCCCAGGTACATGGGTCCATTTGATATTGTGGATAGGATCAGACTAGTGGCGTACCGATTGACTCTCCCACAATGGTATAGTGGTATGCACAATGTTTTTCATGTGTCACAACTTTGTAAGTATCACCCTGACCCATATCATGTAATTGATGTTGATGATGTTGAGCTTGAGACTGATGTGTCCTTTGAGGAGCATATGGTTCATATTATGGATCATAGTGAGGAAGTATTGTAGGTTAAGACTGTGCCTTTGGTTTGAGTTTTTTGGCATCATGGTAATGTTCAAGAATAAACTTGGGAGAGGGAAACAGATATGCGGGTCCAGTGGCCTGATATTTTTACCTTGTAAGTTCAGTGATGCTTGGGAGTGAGTCTTGGGGATGATCTGTTCTAAGGTGGGGAGGTTGTAAGATCCCAAACTTCTTTGAGACAATTTATTGTTAAAATTATAGTTTAAATAACTTTAATATGGTTGATGAAATGTTTCTTGAGTCTATTTAGAGGCTCAGGGGGTTTCGGGGGTTTGGGACATGAAAGAAGGAAGAAAGGGGCCATCCAGTGCAAGTTGCATGGTTGGAGCACAATTATTAGTAACTGTGAACCCTAACCATGATTTCTTAGAAGTAGGGTGCATGGTTTGAAGAAACCATGCAAGGGAAAAGGAAAAACCATGTAGTCTTGGATATATACATTCTACATGGTTTTTTAAACCATGAGGGATCCCCAGGTCTATGTGGGATCCCCAAGTAACTGTGCGGCCTATACCCCTCTTGGACAGAGGGTGGCACACAATTGGTGCATGGTTTGGCCAATCATGAGACCAAACCACATTCCCCTTTAAAAGTGGGATTTTACCTTTTTTACCTCTTAGTCCTTATGTGTTCTAACTCAGGAATCTCCTCTATCCTTCCTCCTACAACCCTAGTGATGAACCAAAACCCCCTAAGCATCCCAAGGATCGATCTCCCTTGTTTCTAAGCCTTTTGGAGCACCGTTCATTGTGAATTGAAGCTCTGAGTGAGTCTAAAACTCCACTTACATATCTTTTTAGGATTGGGTCTTATGTATCTATTCTTCTTCTTATGAATCCATAAAACCCTCCTTTTCTATAATATCTTAGGTTGGGGCTTCAAAGGGTGTTTGAATCTGAATTAAAGGCTAGGTTTAAGTGAGCATTCATCTTTAGAATCGAGGTAGGTGGTCTACAAGTTATATCCCATAGTCTAGTTGGTTATTTATGTGTACATGGAAATGATTTTGTGTGGTTGTATTTCCCATTTGATTTTCCTTGGTAGAAGTGATAAATTTTTTGGGTAAATTTTTAATTGAACCCCTCATGATTCCTGTGGGATGCATTGAGGTTGAGTACACTAGGTTAAGGGACACCCATTGGGTGTGCCACTCATTGAACATGATAATTTAAATGTTAAGTGTATAATTGAATTGTTATGATATAGATCCCATAATAAATGTGTTGGAATGTTAGTTTGGGTTATGAAATGAAACTAATGATAAATATGTTTGGTTGTTAACTTGTCATAAGGGGTTATTATGTTTGTAAATTTATGAGATAGATCATATTCCATGAACAAAATAGCATCCCTAAAGAAGTATTTTCAAATATAATTACTATTTCATTTAAAATATTTATTAATCCTTTGTATATTTATATTTTTCTAGTACTACTATAACTATTTAAAAGAGTCATATTCACAAGAAAATATAGATGTTCTCATAAATGAATGAGCAACATACCTGATGGAAGAATGTACACAAATAGCATGAAGATGCGACTTACATAGAAGTAGTGGATTGTTTTATATTTATATTTAATTTAATTCTTTTTAGTATTACTCATATAAGAATTGTTTTTTTAAATAGGTGGATTACTTTTTTCGAGTTGGGGAGGTTTGTTCAAAGATGCTCATGCTCGTGAGAGATTGGACTTCGAGGCTGTAACTCAGAATTCAATGATAAGGGAATGTTTTTTTAATATGCTATTTTTTCCTCATAATATTATTTGTTCTCTACTACATTAATATAATCTAAATTAAATGTTTGACTACTCATGCATATAATGTATTCCATAGAATTATTCTCCCTTAAAACCTTGTCACCACTACATTTTTGGCATTTATCAATTTCCTTAAAAGGCAGTATAGGGATCTTGAGGAAAGTGATAAATTTTGACATGCAGTGTTTCCATTTCGACAAAGAAAGCAAATAGAAAACATGGTAACACATGATGTGGTCGGTATAACTCAAAATGTGTATTTTTATTTATTTAATTATTTTTTTCATCATTTTATCTACTATTTGTAAGTTAATTTCCCTATCATTTTTATCTAACACTTATTTTTTTGATATATCTTTTGGGAAGTCATAATTTTCTTTCAACTACATGCAACAAGCTAGAAAAGAGAGAACATGTTCCTTTTAGGTGGAATAGGAAACCCCACATTGCATGAAATGTGAAGTGAATCGTAAGGATGCATATAACAAGGGATTTATTAGTAGTTTAATAAAAAATATGACTTCCCAAAAGATCTATCATGAATATTTTTCTAAACAGTGTAGTAATCAGCTGCAGATCAACCAGCCACACCTCAATCTGATACACAATGTGCTCTGTATGACTCAAAGTGTATGTTTTTAGTTTATAATATTATTTGATCCATAAATATTTAGGTATTATAAACTACCATGCTTTGATCCATAACTCATGATTATGATCTATGATATTCAAGGTATGAATTTATAATGTTAATATCACTTTCTAACATCTTTATGCTCATGTTATCCCTATATGATCATTAATATCTCCCTTGTTTACACTTATTGAGTATCTATGATCACCCTTTCTTATGTTTAATATCCTTAGGTTATTAATAATGGTTTTATAAATGATATTTATAAGAAGGTTTCTAGTAAAGAATAACTTAATGAGAGACTCTTATGAACTAGTTCTTTATATTTCCATGTTTCCAAAAGTAGTAGACCCAAACTATTCTAGAATGTATCATTATGTTATGTAAGTAATATTAATCTACTAATATATGATATCTATGTACAAAATTTTTGGGTCAATGTTAGGGCCAATAGGGGCCTATATACCCTAAGAGGGGGGGTGAATCAGGGTATGGATATTCTTTTTCAAATTTCTTCCTGCCCCACTGGATCTTGACCAATTAATTACAATGGTCACTTTGTTTTATCTTGTGCGATTATTATGATCAGTTCTTTTCTGGTTTGTCAGATGATGATGCTTTGAATGCAATGCAGGGAAGCGACCAGGTAGACACAGATATTTTTACTTGGTTCACCCGTACTGGGCTACGTCCAAGGACCATACAACGACGATGTGCCATTGTACCAAATCCACTAAGGCTCACTGCCAACAATGTTCACAAGGTTCGGGATAGATCACTTCTATGACCATGCTCACTACCTTTACAAGGTTTTAGGGTCAGATCACTGCTTTCCCAAGGGTCACTCCCTGTTTCTCTCTCTCCGGCTCATTGCCAGTGGAGAGGATCACCTTCTTCCTCTTCCTAAGCTCACTGCTCTATGAAGGGATTCACTCACAGTTTATAGACCTGTAGGTCTCTTCATTTTCATGAATGCATGCATCCTTAACTGTTGATGGATGCTCTGTTATAGTCAAACTTTCATCCACTGATGAATACCACTTTTCCTCTTAACCACTAGGCAATTCACTTTGGAAACACCTTCACAAAGCACCCTACTTCGCTAGGCTCCCAATTTCGCGAAGCTCAAACAAGCCTTCGCGAAGCTCCTGCCTTTTTGCGAAGCTCTATCACGAAGCACTCTCGCGATGCACAGACCTTTGCAATGCTTAGGCCATCGCAGAGCTCCTGCCTCTACGCAAAGCTCACTGAGCCAACGCGGGTCACACGCCTTTCACGGAGCTAGAATAGCTGCCGCGAAGCTCCCCTTTTGCGAAGCACACTACCTTCACGAACCACCTCTGCGAACCGAGAGAAATGGATTTTCTCTGAAAATTCTCTCTACTTCTCTCGAGGGGGTCGGCCTCTATTTATAGGTGATTCCACCGACCCTCGAACTTTCCACGCGAAGTCAACGCTACATCATCTCAAATCGCGAAGCTCCGAAGTTTCAGCCGAAATTCTATCCAAATCGCGAAGCACCACGGCAATTTTCCGTTCACGGAGCTCGTCGTAATCGTGGAGCATCCCGTAAATTCCTGCATGCCTTCACCGCGAAGCTCCCTCGCAATGCCCTTCCTCGCCGTGAAGCTCCCTTGCAAAGCCCTTCACCGCCACGATGCGCTTCAGCCTCTGCCGTTCACAAAGCTCGTCGTAATCGTGAAGAATCACCGCCTCCATTCTTATGGTCTTCGCGAAATCCAAACAATGAAGCTTCACTTCGCAAAATTCATGCCTTTGCCATATTTAATTATTATCTTCATGGAAATCATATTTTCGTGATACTCACCAAACTCCAAATTTTGGACCCCAAAAATTTGGCAAACAATGGGAAACGACACCACCTTGTACTACTCTTTTGTACTACCTCCATATCGTCCTTTCCTTTGTCATCATTCTTTATCAAAATTGATTGTCAACAACTTCTTGGGAACTTGACAATTCTCCATGGAAACCTGATTTGTCAACAAACACAATCAACCCAAAAATACTTCAATGTTACCTTGAGGGATTTTTTCCCAACAGTCAATATAGTTGGTATCAGAGCAATCGACCTACTCAAAACTGAGAAAAAAGAGCAAGTGACCGGTATCACTCAAAGTGTCTCTTTTTATTTATAATTGACATTAATTTTAGTAAAAAGAACAAGCGACATATTGAAAACTAAGAAAATGCATTAATATTGTTTTGATACTTTAGAAAAAATATCCATAAGTAATTTGTGATGTGTAGGAATCAACCACAACTCAATCTGATGCATAGTGAAACCAGTATAACTTTAAGTGTGTATTTTTATATTAAATTGATATTAAATTTAGAAAAAAGAAAAATTGACATATTGAAAACAAATAAAAAGAATTCATATCATTTTATACTTTAGTAAAATGTTCTATGATTCATTTTTGATGTGTAGGAATCAACCATGCCTCAATCCGATGCACAATGTGACTGGTATGACTAAAAGTGTCTGTTATCAGTTTAAAATTAACATTTTTGTTCAAAACATGTCACTCAATGAAAACCAATAAAATGAAATTTGATTGTATTAAAAATTTAGTAAAGAGATTTGTAAGTTATTTTTGATATGTATGAGTTGGTATCATGTCAAACCGATGCACGATGTGATCAGTATGACTCAAAATGTGTGTTTTTAGTTTGAAATAACATTTTAGGAAAAAAACACAACTGGCATACTGAAAACCAAGAAAACACATTTTGATTTTTTTGATAATTTCGGAAAATGATCTATAAGTCATTTGTGACGTGTATGAATAAATTTCACCTCAATATGATGCATGGTGTGGCCGGTATAACTCAAAGTGTCTATTTTTATTTAAAATTGACATTAATTTAAGTAAAAACAACAAGTGACATACTAAAAACAAGAAAAAACATTTATATTGTTTTTATATTTTAGTAAAATACCCATGAGTCATTTTTGATGTGTAGTAGCCAACAATACCTCAATACAATGCACGGTGTGATCGATATGACTCCAAGTGTGTCTTTTTATTTAAAATTAACATTAATTTTAGTAAAAAGAACAAGTGACATACTGAAAACTGAGAAAACATATTAGGAATGTTTCGATACTTTATTAAAACAACCCATGAGTCATTTTTGATATGTAGGGTTCAAAACATGCCACCCATTTAAAAATAAAAAAACACATTTGATTGTCTTGATAATTTATGAAAGTGATTAATAAGTCATTTGTGACGTGGATGAATCAATCTCATATAAAAATGGCACATGATGTGACCTGTATGAATCATAATGCATGTTTCTTATTTGAAATAACATTTTAGTAAAAAACACAACCGACATACTGAAAACTAAGAAAACACATTAAGATTGTTTTAATACTCTAGGAAAATGATTTATAAGTCATTTGTGACATGTAGGAATCATCCTCACCTAAATAAGAAGCATGGTGTGGCTGATATAACTCAAAGTGTCTTCTTTTATTTAAAATTTACATTAATTTAAGTAAAAACAACAAGTGACATATTAAAAACCGAGCAAATGCATTCAGATTGTTTTGATACATTAGGAAAATGATCCATGAGTCATTTTTGACATGTATTAGTCAAGATCACATCAATATGATGCATAGTGTGACTGGTATGACTCCAAGTGTGTCTTTTTATTTAAAATTGACATTAATTTAAGTAAAAAGAACAAGTTACACCCTAAAAATTGAGAAAACACATTCATATTGTTTTGATACTTTAGGAAAATGATCCATGAGTCATTTTTGACACGTAGGAATCAACCAAATCTTAATCCAACACACGGTGTGAATGGTATAACTAAAAGTGTCCGTTATCAGTTTAAAATTGACATTTTAGTTCAAAATGTGTCACTCACTGAAAACTAAGAAAACATGCTCCGATTGTCTTGATAATTTAGTATAGTAATTAATAATTTATTTTTAAAGTGCATGAAGTAGTATCATGTCAAATTGACGCATTATGTGACTAATATAACTCTTAATGTGTGTTTCTAGTTTGAAATGACATTTTAGTAAAAAAACACAATTTACATACTAAAAACTGAGAAAATGAATTAATATTGTTTTTATACTTTATAAAAGTGATATATAAGTCATTTTTGATTTTTAAGAATCATACTCACCTCAATACGATGCACGGTGTGTCCGATATAACTCAAAGTGTCGCTTTTTATTTAAAATTGACATTAATTTAATAAAAACAACAAGTGACATACTGAAAACCAAGAAAACACATTCAGATTTTTTTGATATTTTAGGAAAACGATCTATAAGTCATTTTTAAAATGTAATAATCAGAAGAATCTCAATATGAAACATGGTCTGTCTAGTATCACTCAAAGTGTCTCTTTTTCTTTAAAATTAACATTAATTTAAGTAAAAAAAACAAGTGACATACTGAAAACTGGGCAAAAATATTCATATTGTTTTGATACTTTAGGAAAATGATCCACAAGTAATTTGTGAAATTTAGGAATCAAATAAACCTCAATCCTATATATGGTGTGACTGGTATGACTAGAAGTGTCTGTTATCTGTTTTAAATTGACATTTTAGTTTAAAACATGTCACTCACTAAAAATCAAGAAAACATACTCCAATTCTCTTGATAATTTAGGACAACAATTAAAAAGTCATTTATGATGTGTATTAAGTAGTCTCATATCAAATTGACACACACTGTGACTGATATGACTCTTAATGCGTGTTTCCAGTTTGAAATGACATTTTAGTAAAAAAACACAACTAGCATACTAAAAAATGAGAAAACACATTTGGATTGTTTTGATACTCTAGGAAAATAATCTATAAGTCATTTGTGATGTGTAAGAATTATATGAACCTCAATACGATGCATGGTATGGCTGGTATAACTCTAAAAGTGTCATTTTTTAAAATTGACATTAATTTTAGTAAAAGAACAAGTGATCACATACTCAAAACTGAGAAAATGCATTTGAATTATTTTGATATTTTAGGACAATGATTCATAACTCATTTGCGATGTGTAGAAATAAATCCCACCTCAATAGGATGCATAGTGTGACTGATATAACTCAAAATGTGTCTATTTATTAAATATTGAAATTTTATTAATGTATTATTTCATATTAATGTTTAATTTATTTCTTTATAGTATTACTAACATAATATTTGTTATCTTATATAGGTGGAATATTTTTCTCGAGTTGAGATGATTTTTTAAAAATATAATACCATGGGAAGACATTTTTGAGAGGGGATCATGAGCATAAAAAGATGAAACATTATTATTTTTAAATGTTTATTGGATAATTGTATATGTAATTTTATAAAACACTATTTGAAATGTATATAGCAGTGTTTTATTATATATACCATGGGTGGACATTTTTTTATTCCTGGTGCCACATTAAATGTATATAGCATTGTTTGAAATTATAGGTTTTTTTAGGTTTTTGCTGGGTGTGCTGTTATATTAACAACACATTGTAGCTAGTAAGGCCTTTGTCAGTGCTATTTAAAGAGGTGATAAAGGGGACCCCCTTTATCATCACTGTGATTAACAGTTCTTTTTTAGTGCTGTTAAAATTCATTTCGCGCGCAATTAAAGGGTATATGTGTATTAATGTTTATTGAATGGATGAGACATGAAAATGATAAACGAGATAAATGGGTTTAGGTATGGAAATGATAAAGTGTAAACGAACTAAGGCATAATAATGCTTTGTGTGTTGAATAATTTTTTTTGTGATTGATGAATGTGTTAAATGATATTGGCTTATGTTTGTTAAATGTATTGTGGTTAAAGAAGTATGTGAACATATATTGGTGGTTTATAGGGTATTTACTTGAGGTTCTATATCCGCGGGTCAAGTTAGAATAAGTCTCTAAACCCCATCCCTAGAATGCATGGTTTAGGGAGTCAGATTGATGCTCTATGCCCCTAATGATTGCATTGGATGAGACTACTTGCACTGAGGATCCAAGGTAAGTATGATGGAATTTATTATGAAATGTTTTCCCTAGTGAGATAGGGAACTTAAATTATCCCCTTAGGTATAGTAACTGACTGACATCAGCCGTAGTGTAATTTATGAAAATTCATAACCCTTGGTGCATATTATGAAATAGCTTAAGTGAATATTGTTAACTAATGACACCTGATTTATCTTTTTTTATCTTTTTATTCATTTAGTACATGTATAAAAAATCTGTTTAGGCTGGATATTTTATAGAAACCATTTGTTGTGGCCTAATGAGTTGTATTCACACCCTGTTTGGGCCGCCATTGGGTACCTAAGCAGATTTCATGGTTGTAGGTGATGACAAGGGTAAAGGCCCAATTTTAGAGGGTTGATTTGGGAATGGGATGTTCATGGATGAGGTATCCAGACTAGGAGTCAAGAAAAATTTTGGGGATTCAAATTTTTATCATTATTTTGGGTTTTCCTTACACTTGGCACTGTATGACATTACATGGCATATTTACTGTTTGGTTGTGGTCTTGTATCTGGTTTCGGGAAATGGATGCTAATGCGTGTTTATTGTTAGTGTTTATTTCTCTTTCCTTTATTTCACACTTTATCTGATGTAGATTACTTTGATAAATAGGGTATAGTCTTCCCACATGATCTATTAGACCCTCCATATTAGTCGAAAATGTCTGGCATATGGGGAGGCGCGCTTGAGGTCATGTGGTGACCCAGCTCAGGGCACCCGTTTAGGGGCACCCGGGTTGGGGATGTTACAACCAAAGACTTCCAAATGGCCTATAAAGAATAGATGATTGTAACGCCCCGACCCCAGCTACCCAGAGCCGGTGCATTACTTTGTAACATTGGCATGATCACAAAAGATCAAGTCTCGAAAGACCGATTAGTTTAGTAGCCTTGGAAACACTAGATACATTCATAAGTCTTTCATTACATCAAAAAGTAAACAAACTACAATAACATGGTCTTCATAGTCCACAATCATATCCCTTTCTGACTACCCCTGCAGGTCACTCATAAATTACTCCTTCACATCCTGGAAAAATATTAAAACATTGAAAGGGGTGAGCTCAGATGATCAGTAAGGTTAATAATATAGAGGAAGCTTTCATAAATAAACATTAACATTTAAGGCGATGTATAACTAAAACAAAAGCCTTTTAAACTTGAACTTCAACATAATACGGCAAAAGTAAAATGAGATAATGCCATTCAATTCTTCACATGGATATTCTACTGGTCGAATAATCACATGCAATATCAATAACCACTTTCATAATAATGGAATGCATAATGCCAGACTATCATAACCACGTAGTCAAGGCCTCGTGCCAAGACCACAAATAAGATTTTGTCAAGGCCTTGTGCTAAGACACTAGTTTGTCTCATGAGACCTGCCGATGCATCGAGGAGCTATAGCGGGCTCCACCCGTCACTTATTAAGTCAAATGCATTCCTCATATGAATAGGTTTAAACATATCATAAACCATAACATAATCTTATAACATAAAACATGCATAAAGGAAACATAACATTTCCACATTTCAATCACAAGATATAAATACAACACATTAATATAATAAAAACGCTTTCAAAACCATTTTCAATACCAAAATAAAAGAAAGTTAAAACTTTGTATTTATTTTTCATTAAAAAAATGATGGCTTGTAGAGGAAGCCGAAACTCAAATAATGGTCAAGGCGGCGGAGAAGTCGTTGTCGCCGCATAAGTACGGAAAGAAAAAACATTCCCTTTTTGTCGTTTAGTAAAACGCTTCGTATAAAAAAGATTCCTTTTGAATAAACGTAAAAGTCAAAGGGGTTTATACACCGTATAAAAGAAAGTTGTGTATAAAACCAAATATGACTCAATGAAAGGAGATTGAGACGAAGTCCTTAAAAAGATCATTTTTAAAATAAAATAGATCTATTATGTGTATTCACTATAGGTACACATAAAGAAAGTAAAAATACAAAATAATACATAATAATATCATGACATAATTGGAAATTAGGAGATTAACCCAAAGAATGGAAGTTGGGTTAAGAAGTTCCCTTACAAATAAAATAGATCTATTATGTGTATTCACTATATATACACATAAAGAAAGTACAAATACAAGATAGGACATAATAATATCATGATGTAATTTGAAAGTAGGAGATTAACCCAAAGAATTGAAGTTGGGTTAAGAAGTTCCCTTACCTCATGTCCGACTTGACTCAACCGTTCTTTAACCTCCTGAATAATAAACTAGAGTTAATATCTACCTTATTAAGAACCATTTTCAATTTCATTATCCTTTTTATATCACTTATTACAATGTTATGAACGTTATGTAATTATTTAAGTTAATAACGGTCGTTTTGTCGATCTTTGGTACTTGTGTCAACAATAACCTTCTTATAATTACAAGTTGTTCATGTGGTGAAATATCCATTATATCCAGAATTATATTCATGATTTAGATATCATATATATCATATATATCCAGTATATACATTCATTCATAATATTACGTAACATTTAGAGGTAAGAAATGAAATGCACCGTTCATGGAGACGGTAAGCCGTACGTACGCATGAACGCTACTTTCATTTCTATTTCGTATTTAATGTAATGAAATCATAATTATATAGAGGTATAATATAGTTCCAGTATAATATCATATATAATATCATTTACTCCATCCTTTATACATCCCACATATGGCATTAACGATTCACATCACTTTGAGGGGGCGGTAGTCCGCACTTCCTAAAATGAAATTATCGCGTTTTACCCATAATGTAAATCATAAAGTATGCCATAAATGAGAAATACAGAAGCATAAGTAAAACATTAACATATTATATATCATATATAAAAATAGTGACATCTTAATGTCCACCTTTGAAGGTGTTATATGAGTGTTGAACAATCATCGTTTCGTGAGGCAGAAATTCTCCATCCACAGAAACCATATCTTCTTTAACCATTAGATGTATGTGTGTGTAAGTGTAGCTCGAATCCTTCTTATAACAACATCCTAGTATATTGAGGATACTGTTTTTGTTACAAAAGAAATGAATAAAAAGAGTTTAGGGGGTTTGAGAAGAAAAATAAAACAAAACAACATTAGAGAAGACATTACCTCAAAATCGGGTAACTCTTTTTGATTTGAGCCAAAGGCTTCCTTGAGAAGAGTTCTGCCCAAAGTGAGGCTTCTAGGAGTAAGAGGGGGAAGTTGGGAGAGTATTTGGGCAGAGGTTGGCCAAGCCAAATGGCTTGAAGGTGTGAATAAGGTGAGAGAGGTGGGGGACTTTTATAAGTGGAGAGGAGGGGCTCTTTTGGAAAGATTGAAATGTTACATTATTACACAATGTTTTTAGGATTCTAAAGGTCCCACACTTATATAATTAGTTGATAAGGTGATAAGGGTTCGAAATCTACCCATCCAATAGTCTTTGGACAAGTGTAAGCCTTGTATTTTACATTATCTCTTCATTTTATTAAAATCGTTAAATAATGAGGTCATCGCTGCATCATAATGATGTCATAAATAATTTAATTTATTTAATGTCTAAAAATTATAAAAAAAATACTATGATGTAGAAATATTTTTAGCTTTATAATGAATATTTATAGTCAAAATTTGTACTTGTGTAACCCCACTTAAAAACTGTTTTAGTAAAATAACTCATGTTTGTGTCAATTTAATTTTAACATTAAATAAATATATATTAATGTCATTTTCCAACTAAAGTGGCTCCATGGGGTCCCCAAGTTGACCCATGGGTTGTATTGGTCGGACATGACTCATCCAATAGAAGTAGGACAAGTGTCATGCTCATCTCATATTATTAAAATATTATTTGTACCTTAAACTACACTAATTACCTCTAATCGCGATTAAGAACTTAAAAGTTACTATTCACCAAAAAATTATTTTAATCTTATTGAACCACATTTTACTTCTTAATGACAACCATGTATGTCGGATTTTTGAAATTTAAATCACAGAAGTGGTAATATTTCATTTAAACGAAAAATCAGTTATTTAACTACCACTTAGTGGTTTCACTATTCATCAAAAATTGAAGTTTTTCAGAACAATGCCAAAATTTCACCCTAAGCTATAATTGATATTCCGAATTCAAAAATGATGTCTATTTTACAAAATTCCAAACATATAAGTTGCATTAATTAATTTTATAATTAATTCCCGCTGTCACAACAAATAGCGTGTTTTTAAGAAACAATTTATATCAAAAGATTGACAATTGTTTATGTCCAATTTCAATGTTAAATTAATTCTAATGACCACCATTGGATAAAATGGTAAAAATATATTCTAATTATACTTTAAGGCCACTAAATAGTATAATTTATCACAATAAATTATTTTGATTAAAAAAGTTGTTTTAAGTATTTTATACTATTCATAAAAATTTTGAAGTTCTCCAAAAATTACAAAAAATTCAACATAGGCTAATTTCAATATTAGGAATACAAAAATGAATTCCATTTTGAAATATAAATTTTCTATAATTTCAAAAAGTTGTTACTACTATTCATAACAGCTACTTTGATTAGTCACGGTGTTTTAGAACTCGAACTTGCGTACAATGCAAGCTATTGCATTATTGAAAGAGAGGTGTATCGTGGAAGCTCGGGGTGTTACATTCTCCCCTCTTTCAATAAATTGCGTCCTCGCAATTTGAAATTTTTCTTGGAAAATAAAAGGTTGAAAATAGAAAATACCTTTGAGGAAAACCCACATCAGAAATAAGATTAATAAAATTTAGCCTTAATAAGAGGGAAAGGGAAATGAAAAAGTCACCACCCAATTATGATCTCGATTGGGAGAACATTGGTGGCAATTAGAGACATATAATTGGAGGAAAAAACGTAAATATTTGTAGGGAGCGATTGAGGTCATCAATCACAATCAACTGTCAAATTGAGGGCCTCAAAGCCTTCAATCTATGTTGATTTAAAATATCATCTGTTCAACAAGACATAAGGTATTAGGATAACACATTTTTTTTAATATCCCTTTACTAAAGTTTAAGAATTAATTTATTCATTGAATAAGAGATAGGTATATATATATTTATGCTTGACAATTAGAGTTTCAACCTTCAACTCATCTTTCACTCAAAAAGATAATAGAACTCAAAAATATTATACTTATCCTAATTGTATAAGGTTCTAAATGTTAACAAATACCATTTAGATTAGTAAAATTATTTTGTAATAACCAGGGACTTCCTGTAGGCTAGTGGTAGGAAATAAAGGCCTGTCGCACTATGATTGTGGGTTCGATTCCTACAGCTTTGTCCGACGCGACGGGTTATGCCCCACCCTGCAGGTTGTCCTTTTTCCTAGAACTATAGTATTATAATATTCCAAAAATAATCTTCAGAAATGCTTTAACCTTAAACAATACTATCCATGGTTCAACTTAATCCATTCCAACCTTAATAGTTATCCAAAATACCTCCATCCAGACTTTCTCTAAAAGGTCTCTAAATTCCAAAATCAATTGTAACATCAGATTCCCCAAACAAGAAAAGTTTCTCTTATTGTCACATACTAAAAATATGATTACCTTAATCATATTAAAACCTTACGGAAATCAAAAAGTACTGCAGTACAATCCTTATATATATATCACATTATTCTAATAACCAGAATATAATCCATGAGTCCAAAAGCACCAATACATTAGTTATTCTGCTTCAACTGTAGTAACAACATAAGATTTTCCTTGATCCCTTGGCCTTTTCTGAGGTAAGTTTCCCTGACGCTTAGGACATTTATTTGCATAATGCCCCATTTCCCTACAATTGTTGCATTCAACTTTGACAGCCTCTTTCTTTCCCTTGCAATCACGAGCCTGGTGACCCTTTTCTCCACATTTATAACAAACTCCCATTCCTTTTAGGCACGTACCAGGGTGATTCTTCCCACAATTATCACATAATGGAAAATACTTCTTTCCCTTTTTCCCTTTATCTGTCTCTTGTTCCACCGTTCTCTTCTTCTCTTGCTTTACTTTGTTGTCATAAGACTTAGAGAATTCCTTTTCTGTCTTGATAGCACATGAGACAATATCTTCGTATGATGAGAAGGATTGTGATACTAAAGATCGATGGAGAAATGGTTTTAACCCATCAAAGAAACGATCAATCTTACTCCTTGGGTTACGTATATAATCGGAAGCATGCCTTGCTAACCTTGTAAAGTTAGCCTCATACTTTGAGACATTCTCATCCTCCTTCTGCCTCAGACTCAGAAATTGCCTTTCCATATCTGCTCGATGGTCACGAGGAAAGTATTTTTCTAAGAAAATCTCTCTGAACTCCCTCCATTCCATATTCGATACGTCATCATCTTCCTTTGTGTTTTGAATCAGCGACCACCACTGATCGACATCTCCAGTGAGGCGGTAAACTACCATGACAACCTTCTCCCTTTCACTACTCCCCAAGGCATGGAATATTTTCTCTAAGGAATTTATCCATTGCTCAGCTACTATAGGATTTGTACTCCCATTGAAGGTTGGTGGTTGTTGCCTCATGAAGCGGTCTAACATTGATCCTCCACGTTGCGGATCAGGGTGCTCCATACGAGTAAGGTTATTATTCATAACCTGAGTGAGTTGTCCCAGTATGGTAATAAGTTGATCAGCACCAGTTGTATCTCTAGATCCACAATAATTATCTTGAGCAGGAGGGAAATCCCTACATGGAGTGCGCGCATTGATACGGTTTCCATTTCTTCCACTAGGCGCCATTTCTAAACAATTGCATAAACTAGATCAGTTTATGAATCAAAATACATAATCCCATACTTATAAAACACTTAACATAAATTGAACTATTTATGGATATAATACATAATCATAAAAAGAAATGTTTCCTTTGAGAAAGTATATACTCATAACCCTTCATAGTGGTTTGTAAAGAAAATGAGAATTATCCTAAGCATATCCCCCGGGAGTGTCGTAACCAAGAGTACATCAAGGCCCGTTGTCGTGCACCAGTTCCCGTTCGAGTCTAGCTCAAAGCGGTGTTTTCGGGTTTTACCCCTAGGTACATCTGTGCCAGAGCCGCCTCTACTTGCTCGTATCCAGACAGGGATGTATTGCTCGGAAAAATCACAAAATCTCTACAATAAAAAAATTCTAGGAAGTTCTTCTATACTAATCCTCAAAGTCTATCTTTAGGCTATGTGCTCTAATCAGAGTTTATCTAAATCTAGCTTCCAAGGTTATTACTAAACTGCCTCTGATACCAACTGTAACGCCCCGACCCCAGCTACCCAGAGCCGGTGCATTACTTCGTAACATTGGCATGATCACAAAAGATCAAGTCTCGAAAGACCGATTAGTTTAGTAGCCTTGGAAGCACTAGATACATTCATAAGTCTTTCATTACATCAAAAAGTAAACAAACTACAATAACATGGTCTTCATAGTCCACAATCATATCCCTTTCTGACTACCCCTGCAGGTCACTCATAAATTACTCCTTCACATCCTGGAAAAATATTAAAACATTGAAAGGGGTGAGCTCAGATGCTCAGTAAGGTTAACAATATAGCGGAAGCTTTCATAAATAAACATTAACATTTAAGGCGATGTATAACTAAAACAAAATCCTTTTAAACTTGAACTTCAACATAATATGGCAAAAGTAAAATGAGATAATGCCATTCACTTCTTCACATGGATATTCTACTGGTCGAATAATCACATGCAATATCAATAACCACTTTCATAATGATGGAATGCATAATGCCAGACTATCATAACCACGTAGTCAAGGCCTCGTGCCAAGACCACAAATAAGATTTTGTCAAGGCCTTGTGCCAAGACACTAGTTTGTCTCATGAGACCTGCCGATGCATCGAGGAGCTATAGCGGGCTCCACCCGTCACTTATTAAGTCCAATGCATTCCTCATATGAATAGGTTTAAACATATCATAAACCATAACATAATCGTATCACATAAAACATGCATATAGGAAACATAACATTTCCACATTTCAATCACAAGATATAAATACAACACATTGATATAATAAAAACGCTTTCAAAACCATTTTCAATACCAAAATAAAATAAAGTTAAAACTTTGTATTTATTTTTCATTAAAAAAATGATGGCTTGTAGAGGAAGCCGAAACTCAAATAATGGTCACGGCGGCGGAGAATTCGTTGTCTCCGCATAAGTACGGAAATAAAAAACATTCCCTTTTTGTCGTTTAGTAAAACGCTTCGTATAAAAAAGATTCCTTTTGAATAAACGTAAAAGTCAAAGGGTTTTTTACACCGTATAAAAGAAAGTTGTGTATAAAACTAAATATGACTCAATGAAAGGAGATTGAGACGAAGTCCTTAAAAAGATCATTTTTAAAATAAAATAGATCTATTATGTGTATTCACTATAGGTACACATAAAGAAAGTAAAAATATAAAATAATACATAATAATATCATGACACAATTGGAAATTAGGAGATTAACCCAAAGAATGGAAGTTGGGTTAAGAAGTTCCCTTACAAATAAAATAGATCTATTATGTGTATTCACTATATATACACATAAAGAAAGTACAAATACAAGATAGGACATAATAATATCATGACGTAATTTGAAAGTAGGAGATTAACCCAAAAAATTGAAGTTGGGTTAAGAAGTTCCCTTACCTCATGTCCGACTTGACTCAACCATTATTTAACCTCCTGAATAATAAACTAGAGTTAATATCTACCTTATTAAGAACCATTTTAAATTTCATTATCCTTTTTATATCACTTATTACAATGTTATGAACGTTATGTAATTATTTAAGTTAATAACGGTCGTTTTTTCGATCTTTGGTACTTGTGTCAACAATAACCTTCTTATAATTACAAGTTGTTCATGTGGTGAAATATCCATTATATCCAGAATTATATTCATGATTTAGATATCATATATATCATATATATACAGTATATACATTCATTCATAATATTACGTAACATTTAGAGGTAAGAAATGAAATGCACCGTTCATGGAGACGGTAAGCCGTACGTACGCATGAACGCTACTTTCATTTCTATTTCGTATTTAATGTAATGAAATCATAATTATATAAAGGTATAATATAGTTCCAATATAATATCATATATAATATCATTTACTCCATCCTTTATACATCCCACATATGGCATTAACGATTCACATCACTTTGAGGGGGCGGTAGTCCGCACTTCCTAAAATGAAATTATCGCGTTTTACCCATAATGGAAATCATAAAGGATGACATAAATGAGAAATACAGAAGCATAAGTAAAACATAAACATATTATATATCATATATAAAAATAGTTACATCTTAATGGCCACCTTTGAAGGTGTTATATGAGTGTTGAACAATCATCGTTTCGTGAGGCAGAAATTCTCCATCCACAGAAACCGTATGTTCTTTAACCATTAGATGTATGTGTGTGTAAGTGTAGCTCGAATACGTCTTATAACAACATCCTAGTATATTGAGTATACTGGTGTTGTTACAAAAGAAATTAATAAAAAGAGTTTAGGGGGTTTGAGAAGAAAAATAAAACAAAACAACATTAGAGAAGACATTACCTCAAAATCGGGTAACTCTTTTTGATTTGATCCAAAGGCTTCCTTGAGAAGAGTTATGCCCAAAGTGAGGCTTCTAGGAGTAAGAGGGGGAAGTTGGGAGAGTATTTGGGCAGAGGTTGGCCGATCCAAATGGCTTGAAGGTGTGAATAAGGTGGGAGAGGTGGGGGCCTTTTATAAGTGGAGAGGAGGGGCTCTTTTGGAAAGATTGAAATGTTACATTATTACACAATGCTTTTCGAATTATAAAGGTCCCACACTTATATAATTCGTGGATAAGGTGATAAGGGTTCGAAATCTACCCATACAATAGTCTTTGGACAAGTGTAAGCCTTGTATTTTACATTATCTCTTCATTTTATTAAAATCGTTAAATAATGAGGTCATCGCTGCATCATAATGATGTCATAAATAATTTAATTTATTTAATGTCTAAAAATTATAAAAAAATACTATGATGTAGGAAATATTTTTACATTTCTAATAAATATTTATAGTCAAAATTTGGACTTGTGTAACCCCACTTGAAAACTGTTTTAGTAAAATAACTCATGTTTGTGTCAATTTAATTTTAACATTAAATAAATATATATTAATGTCATTTTCCAACTAAAGTGGCTCCATGGGGTCCCCAAGTTGACCCATGGGTTGTCTTGGTCGGCCATGACTCATAAAATAGGAGTAGGACAAGTGTCATGCTAATATCATATTATTAAAACATTATTTGTACCTTAAACTACACTAATTACCTCTAATCGCGATTAAGAACTTAAAAGTTACTATTCACCAAAAAATTATTTTAATCTTATTGAACCACATTTTACTTCTTAATGACAACCATGTATGTCGGATTTTTGAAAATCAAATCACAGAAGTGGTAATATTTCATTTAAACGAAAAATCAGTTATTTAACTACCACTTAGTGGTTTCACTATTCATCAAAAATTGAAGTTTTTTCAGAACAATGCCAAAATTTCACCCTAAGCTATAATTGATATTCCGAATTCAAAAATGATGTCTATTTTACAAAATTCCAAACATATAAGTTGAATTAATTAATTTTATAATTAATTCCCGCTGTCACAACAAATAGCGTGTTTTTAAGAAACAATTTATATCAAAAGATTGGCAATTGTTTATATCCAATTTCAATGTTAAATTAATTCTAATGACCACCATTGGATAAAATGGTAAAAATATATTCTAATTATACTTTAAGGCCACTAAATAGTATAATTTATCGCAATAAATTATTTTGATTAAAAAAGTTGTTTTAAGTATTTTTCACTATTTATAAAAATTTTGAAGTTCTCCGAAAATTACAAAAAATTCAACATAGGCTAATTTCAATATTAAGAATACAAAAATGAATTCCATTTTGAAATATAAATTTTCTATAATTTCAAAAAGTGGTTACTACTATTCATAACGGCTACTTTGATTAGTCGCGGTGTTTTAGAACTCGAACTTGCGTACAATGCAAGCTATTGCATTATTGAAAGAGAGGCGTATTGTGGAAGCTCGAGGTGTTACAATGATAAAATTTTAGACCATATATTATCCAATTGGTCTTAATTGTTTTTTATAATTTTTAAATAATTTAATAAAATACTATATTCATGAAAAATTATTATTGTCAAATTTAATACTATTCATTACTATGACATTAAAAACATCAAAAAAAATTTAAAATTGTAATAAACTATTTTATTATATAATATAAATGTCATAGTTATATATAGAATTAATTTATTAGATTAATTAACTTAAATTATATTTATTTTAATATTTTTAATATCATTTATTTGGTTTTTTCCTTTAATTTAATAATTACTACATCGTCAATGTGTAAGCATTTGAGGTATTTATTTGTTGCCTAAATTTTTTTAAAAAATTTCCATGAAGAATATAAATATTTTTTATTTATATTGACTATTTATAGTAGAATATATATTCTATAAAACTATATATTAAAAATTTATAATAATTAAAAACCACAACGTGAACAATTTAACTTTCTTTTAAATAAAATATTATAAATTAATTAATGTCAAACAAGTGGATTAAAAAAGATCCTAAATTAGAAACAAGGATGACTATGTTTGATAATTTCTCAAACATTAATATTTATAAAATTTTTAGGTCATTTAATGGTTCTTATAATTTTAATTAAAATCATTTTATTGATTTTTCTTCTATTTTCACAAGCACTGCGTCGGCGTTGCATAAGAATCCAAGGTAATTATTTCATTTATAAAAATTAAAAATAAATTAATATCATAAAAATAAATAAACAAGGATGAATAAAATCTTTTATATTCATTTATTATGTATATTTACTCATATCCATGTCAAGAAAACTTATTTAATTTGTTAATTTTATTTTTCTTTCCATGTGCAAGAATTACACAAGAATTTTGATAAGATTCATATTATATGACTTTAAAATTAAAAATATCAATAAAAAATAATCATAAATGAATAATATTTAATAAAAAAATCCATAAAAAGGCTTCTTATAACTCAATTATTATCTATAAGACATCGAATTTGACTTTTCCAATGCTGTGCAGGCACTACGTCGACATTAAAAATAATTTTTATATTTATCATGAAATAAATTATAATTTGCATGTTCTGAATTATTTTTGTACAATATTTATATTATAATATCATAATTTAGTATTCTATAAGTTTAATAAATTTCATATCATAATTATTTCTTGACGATATCACAAAAAATACTATATTTTATAAAAAAATCACATTTTTTACTATTCCACAAAAAACTAACTTTTTTTGAAAATTCTCAAAATTTCACCATAGAATAATTTTGATATGATGATTTCAAAAATTAAATTAGTTTTTTAAAATTAAAATTCAATAATTTTAAAATTAATTTTTTAAATATAACCATATAGAAAATTAGTTTATTAAAATATTTATTTTAATAATTACTTAACATATTTAAAATGAATTTAACTATTTAATTCAAGAATACCAATGAATATGAAAAAAATTATTATATCAGTACCTAGGTTTTTACATTATCCCCCCTTCTATAAATTGTGTCTTCAAAATTTATTCACTTATTAAACAAATGACAACACCTTTCTCTCATAGCATTTTCAGATTCCCATGTTGCTTCTTTAACCACACAGTTTCTCCACAAAACCTTAACCTAGTGAATTACCTTATTACATAATAATTTATCTCTGATGTCAAGAATATGAATAGGATATTCCTCATAAGAAAGGTTATCTTCCAACTGAACTACTTCAAGGGTCAAAACACGAGATGAATCCAACACATATTTTTGTAACATCAAAACATGAAATACATTATGTACCTTGGATAAACCTAGAGGTAAGGATACTTGGTAGGAAATCGGTCCAACTTTCTCTAGGATTTCATATATTCCAAATAAACTTGGACTTAACTTTCCCTTCCTAGTAAAATGCATAACATTTTTCCATGGAGATATTTTAAGAAATACATGTTCACCTACCTCGAATGAAATATCTTTCCTCCTATTATCTACATAACTTTTCTTCCTGCTCTAAGATGTCCTCATATGTTTTTGAATCATTTTTACCTTATCATCCATTTCCTCTAATAATTCTAGCCCCATAAACTTTCTTTCACCTACTTCATCCAAAAATGATGGTGTTTAACACCACTTTCCACATAATGCCTCAAAAGGTTCCATCTATATACTAGAATGAAAACTATTATTATATGAAAACTTAACTAAATAAATATGATTATCCCAAATTCCCTAATAATCCATTAAACAATATCAAATCATTTTCTCTAAATTATTAATTTTTCTCTCAGTCTTTCCATTAGATTAAGGATGAAAATTAGTGCTGAAATTTAATTCAGTTCCTAATGAATTATGTAGGCCTTTCCAAAAATTAGAAGTGAATCTGAGATAACCTGACTATCTATTTAACATACAACTAAGAAATTTGATCTAAATATAGGGTATCTCTAATATGTTAGAAATGTGTAGAGTTAGTCAATCGATCAACAATAACTAAAATCTCATTATTACCTTGAGAAGTCTTTGGTAGTCCCACCACAAAATCCATGGATATATTTTCCCATTTCCATTATGGAATTGGAAAAGAATAAATCACCCCTTACATAATTTTCATTTTGCTTTAACCTATTAAAAAGTAAAACATTTCATGGTGAATTCAGAAATATCTCTTTTCATTCCATCCCACCAGTAATACTCCTAAAGGTCTCTGTACATCTTAATACTTCCAGGATAAATGGAAAATAGAGAGCTATGAGATTTAATTAATAATTATTTCTTTAGTTGGTGAGGCATGCATAATCTATTTCCAAATCCCAATACACAATATTTTCCTACATCAAATTCTGGAAACTTACCCTTCTTAACCAATTCTAACTTTTTCTATAACTCACAGTCTTACTTATATGCTTGCTTAATTCTGTCTAATAGAGATGAATGAATTGATACCTGAAACAAAGTAGAGGAATTTCCTTCACCCACAACTTCCAAGACAAAATTCATTAAATCAATAATCAAAGGGTCATGTTTTACATGTAATATTATTAATTTAACATTACTTTTTTTACTCAAAGCATTTAACACTTTATTTTATTTTCCAGGATGGTAGTGAATCATACAATCATAATCCTTAATCAGTTCCAACCATATTCTCTGCCTCTTGTTTAATTACTTATTAGTAAATATATATTTTAAACTTTTATGATTAGTATATATTTCACACTTTGATCCATATAAATGATGTATCCAAATTTTTAAAGTAAAAACCACAGAATATAATTCCAAATCATGTGTAGGATAATTTAAATCATGAGGTTTTAGTTGTCTTAAAGCATAAGAAATTACCTGATCATTCTACATCAGAACGCAACCAAGTCCCTTCAATAAAGCATCATTGTGGATGAAAAAATCACGATTTCTTAAGGGCAAGTCCAAAACTGGATAATTCAAAAAACTTCTTTTTAATTCCCAAAAACAATAATAATAATAAATTTTCTAGATAAATTTAATTCCTTTTCAAGTTAAATTATTTATTGGGATAGATAACCACATAAATTTTTCAACAAACCACCAGTAATAGCCTTCTAATCCAAGAAAACTTCAAATATTAGTAACATTTGTAGGTATTGTCCATTTATAAACCACTTTTTTTTAAGGATCAATTGATATTCCATCTTTATTAACAATGTGACCAAGGAAAGAAATCTATTGTAACACAAAATCACTCTTGCTAAATTTTCCATATAACTTATTTTCCGTGAAGTTTTTCAAAACAATCCTTAGATTTTTTCATGTTCCTCATAAATTTTTGAAAAAACTAAAATATCATCAATAAAAAAAACTAAAAAATTATATAAATATTCATAGAATAATCTATTCATAATAACCATAAATATAGTAGTGGAATTTTCAAACTAAAGGGAATAAATAAAAACTCATAATGATCATATCTAGTATGGAATGAAACCTTTTGAATATCATACTTCTTCACCTTCATCTGATGGTAATTGGATCTGAATTCAATCTTGGAAAAATATTGAGCTCCCTGGAGATAATAAAAAAAGTCATCGATATAAGGTAATTAATACTTATTCTTAATAGTAATGTTATTCAAAGCTTTATAATCAATTAAAAGCCACATGGAACCATCTTTCTTTTTAACAAAAAAACAGGAGAACCCCATGGTGAAGTGCTAGGATGAATGAAACCTTTATCAAGAAACTACTATAACTAATTTTTCAATTATATAAGTTTCACTTAATCCATTCGATAAGGGGGTTTTGAAATTTACTTAACATCATGAACTATGTCAATAGTAAATTCAACTTCCTGATCAAGTATAACACCAAGAAACTCATCAGAAAAAACATCATGGTATTCATTTACCATTGACACATCATTAATATGAACAATTTCCTTGTTTTCAAAAATATTTACAATATAACTTTCATTTTTATCTTTTAAAAATTTCTCAGCTTCTTAATATGTTATCAATGGTATAGGTTCATTCTTTAATACAAACTAAAACTATTTCTAAAAAACAAATTATTTAGCTCTATAATCTATCTTATCATGGTAAACAGAGATCCAATACATACCCAGAATAACATCAAACTCTACTAGGGGAAAAAACAAGGTTTTAAAGTAATGTATTTCCATAGAAAACACCAAGATGATTATTATAATTCCCTTTTTTACTTAATATTTCCCCTGAAATTTTTACCATAAGTTATAGTTCCATTTATTGAGGTAAATTTCCAATTTACCAGAAAATTTATCAGAAATAAATGAATCTATAGACCCCATATCAAACAATACATTAACATAATCTGAGAAAAAAAAAGTACCTGATACCACTTCATTGGATGGACCAACATCTACTTAAGTAGTTAAAAAGTATTTCACCACACATTTCTGCTTATATTCTGGCTTTTTCCCATTATTCAAATCCTTCTTTGGGTAGGTATGTTCATAATCCCCCTTCTCACCACATTTAAAACACTTTAAAGTTTGCTTATCAGAATTGAACTTACCAACACTAAGATATTTTTCATTACAATCATGGGACATATGACCAAAATTACCACATCAGAAGAACTTATTGGATTTGTTTAGGAATTACAAAGGGTGATTTTTAATACACTTTTCACAAATCAAAAACTATGTTTTCTTACCTTTAGATTTATTTGATTGGTACTTACCCATTTTCTGCCATCTGAAACTTTTCTTCTGCTTGTTGTCATGAAATACATGATCATTGACAAACTCCATTTCTACCCTTTTATCACATTGAACATGTTTCTCATATCTTTTGAATTCATGGGAATCTAATTACCTCTAATATCTTAACTTCAATCCTGATTAAAAATGATTGATTTTACTATCAAGATCTTGAATAAGATTTATAATGTACCTTTCCAATCGAGTGAAGTTTGCTTTGTACATGAAAACTGAATCTTCTTTTTTTTTAATTATATAAATTTATTTTACATCCTAAGTCGAACTTCCTTAGGAAAATATTTTTCAAGGAAAACATTCTTAAATTTATCCCATTCCAAGGCACTAATCTATTCTATTTCCATGATATTCTTGACCATTTAACACCATTGGTCAACATCACCTCAAAAAGATTAATAGAAATACTAAAATTTTGATTATCTGAACACCTCATGTCATAAAATATCTTTTCAAGGGATTTAATCCACCCTTAAGCTACCACAGGGTTAGAAGATCCATTAAAACCAGGAGGGTGTTTCCTCATAAAATGTTCCACTATCATCATGTTTCTTTGTGGTATATATGGTTATTATATTTCATGGATACCACCAAAATTTATAGCTTGATTCAACTGAGCCATTATTTTCACAAACTACTCGGTTCCAATTCCCACTATTCTAAGTTGTAGATTCAAAAATATATCATCCTCTTGGTGCCTTCCTACTTCAGTTTCCCTATTTTTTCTATGGAAAACCATTCTAGATAGACATAATTTAGTAAAAAAAACATTGTAATCTTTAAATTCTACATAATTTAAACTTAAAAATAAAGTTCAAATCATTTATAGTATTATATTAACATCATCCTAATCCCTAAAGTTATCTAAATCATGCTATGATACCAACTATAAGGACCTTGCTTTATATATTACATATTCTAGTGAATTTAGACTAGAATTAATTTTATTTGAATCCCAAAGATGGTTTAGATTTATTATTTTAGATAATTAGGACATAATCTTACAAATAAAACCCATAAATTATAAGTGGACACTTATACACAATATCTATTTGTTTATAATAGAATGGTCTTAAAAATAAAACATGATAATGTTCAGATTGGATTCTTATTTTCTCTTACCCATCCTTAAAACCTATGAAAAATATTTTAAAACTTGGTATGAACGAAAAAATCTTAGTAAGGTACATAAAAAGAAGTAAAGAAACCATTATTTCATAAACACATGAAATCATTTTCACAAAGATATACTTGTCACCCTTAAAAGTAACATATACTTACTTTGTGAAAACATGAGATTTCCATAAACCATATAAAGCATAAATAAAACATTTAGGTAACTTAGGGAATCATTTTTTATCATACATAATTATTATTTTAACCCTTTTGGCTACCATATGATTTTTAACCCTCATGGATACCATAAAATAATCATTATGGTTATACTTGGATGTAACCATCACAGTTACACTTGGAATAACCATTACAGTCAACTTACAACATACCCAATGCATTGGAGGGATATCACAGAGCCACCAATATTTGGTTTAAAATGGAACCACCCATCACTATAAATAATTCCCCAAAACTAGAATATAATCATAAAACATGAATACTTTCATCATAAAAACAATTCCTTAAAGAAAATCACTTATTTTAAAAGAATACCGCGCACATGAAAAGGTTAAAATTTTATTTGAAAATTACCATGTAATTTTGTAAAGGAGTCTTGAAAACATTATAGTGTTATGAAATTGGTAAAATCATATCATGATGTATAATTTAAAAAAACATTCTTTATGAATTTTGTAAAATAAAAATTAAATAATATTTTTAAGGGAAATTCCCTTACCTTATACACAAATGCATTCTTCACATTCACTTAACATTATGGATAATCAAATTATATTTATTAATTACTTAATTTAGTACCTATTACAAATATATTTTATTTATTATAATTTTTATTAATTTCTTTTATGGATATTTTGATGAGTTATAAAAATCAATTTTGTTATTTTGGGAGCATTTGTTTCACAGTTCCAAGGTTGGTAACTTGTGTATATTTATGGATGTAATTTTATAATGGGATTAGTACTATATAAGTGAGATTATATGGTATTAATTAACCTATATAATTTCATATGGTCCCATATATCATTTTTATTTCTAACATGAGGATGATTCATTTGATAAAACTTTAATGATAATTGTTCAGTTTATTATGGCGGTTTTATCGACCATCACAAACTAGTTTTGTTTTGTTTAATATTATGAACATATATTAATTACAGAATGTGAGAATAATATATATATATATATAGGACATTTTAAATAATTATAAGTGAATTTAAACTTTCTATAAATGGGGTAAAGGTAAATGAAAACTCATCGTCCATAAAGGCAATGGATCGACATACCATGGATGATGTTTTTGTTTTTAAGAATAAAATGGGAAGAGAAAATATTTGATGATGAATATTACATTAAAAAAATAAAATTACATGATATATATGATAATGCAGTTATAATGAAACTTTGGATAGAGGGTGAGGATAAGTTAGAAGTGCGAAAGAATTTAAAAGAGAAGAAGGGGAAATTTACCTCTTGAATATCGTCTCCTTGAGAATCTCCTTAAGGCACTTGGAATTGGTCTTTTAGTGATACCAACAACACTAGAATGTATATAGGTATTATTATAATATAATTTTTCTGAGTATGTTTGGGATATAAGGATAAATGTGGTGAAAATAATTAAAGGAAGGAGTGCCCATTTATAATTGAGGTCAGGGGCATTTTAGGAATTTATTAAAATATTAAAATATAAGAAGGCTATTTTCGGGACAAAGACTTAAAAATGGTCTATAATGAATATTGGATGGAATTTTAGACCATATATTATACCCTTTGGTCTTATTTTATATTTTTATTTTTTTAAATAATTTAATAAAATATTATATCCATGAAAAACATTATTGTCAAATTTAATACTATTCATTACTATGACTTTAAAAACATAAAAAAAAGTTTAAAATTCAAAAAAACTATTTTATTATATCCTAGACATGTCATAGTTATCAATAGAATTAATTTATCATCTTAATTATCTAAAATTATATGTATTTTAATATTTTTAATATAATTTATTTGATTTTTCTATTAATTTAATAATTACTGCATCATCATCGTGTAAGCATTTAAGGTGTTTATTTTTTGCCTAAAAATTAAAAATAAATTTACATAAAGAAGATAAATCTTTTATATTTCCATATAATATTTATAGATGAATATATCTTATATAAAAATATATATTAAAAAGTTATACTAATTAAAAACCATAGTGTGGATAGTCTAACTTTCTTTTAAATAAAATATTATAAGGGATTTAATGTCAAACAAGTGGATTCCAAAATGCCCTAAATTCAAAAATAAGGTTATTATGGTACAAAATTACTCATAAAGTATGATTTATACTAATTTTTGGGTCATTTAATGGTTCTTATAATTTTAATTAAAATCATTTTATTGATTTTTCTTCTGCTTGCGCAAGCATTGCATTGATGTTGCATAAAAATTAAAGTTAATTATTTAATTTATAAAAATTAAAAATAAATTAACATCATAAAAATAAACTCACTAGTATCAATATAATCTGTTATATTCATTTATTATGTATATTTACTCATATCCATGTCAAGAAAAATTATTTAATTTGTTAATTTGACTTTTCTTACTTTGTGCAAGCATTTGGATAAGATTCATGTTATATAACTCTAAAATTTGAAAATATCAATAAAAATAGTCATAAATAGATAATATTTAATATAA
Source organism: Viscum album (assembly GCA_963277665.1). Lineage (NCBI taxonomy): Eukaryota > Viridiplantae > Streptophyta > Magnoliopsida > Santalales > Viscaceae > Viscum > Viscum album. The sequence goes on along the minus strand of OY728138.1, from coordinate 1,695,761,008 downwards.
AATTCATTTAAAGACTTCTTATAACTCAATTATTATCTATAAGGAACCAAATTTGACTTTTTCAATGCTGTAGAGACATTGAAAATAATTTTTATATTTATCATGAAATAAATTATAATTTACCTGTCCTAAATTATTTTTGTACAATATTTATATTATAATATCACAATATAGTAATTTAATAAGTTTAATAAATTTTATATCATAATTATTTCTCAACGTTATCACAAAAAAATACTGTATTTTATAAAAAAAATTATATTTTTTACTATTCACAAAAAATTTAACTTTTTCAGAAAATTATCAAAATTTTACCATAGAATAATTTTGATCTACTAATTTCAAAAATGAAATTAGTTTTTCAAATTAAAATTCTATAGTTTTAAAATTAATCTTTTAAAATAACCATACAAGAAATTAGTTTATTAAAAAAATTATTTTAAGAATTACTTAACATATTTATAATGAATTTAACTATTTAATTCAAGAATACTAATAATTATAAAAAAAAATTATTCTATTAGTACATGGGTTGTTACAATGCACTTAAATATATTTTGGTCCATGTACACCACAAATATTTTGCCCAACAAATAATGTATCCAACATCTTAGGGCGTGTACGACTACATCTAACTCCTGATCGTGAGTAAGAGAATTCCACTCTTATGGTCTCAATTGTATAGATCCTTAAGCAAACAAATGATTATCCTAAATTAGAACTTATCCGATACTAACCCTTAAATAATCACAATGCACAATATACTCCTTAACCGACTCAAGTAAGGTAAGGATTAGTGATGAGGTCAACATGCTCTTCAATTCTTGGAAATCCCACTAACAAGCATCTAATCAAAAAAAATTCACATATTTATTGGTTAGACCAAACACCGGCACGACTAGGTGGGAAAAATCCTAGATTAATCATCAATAATCATCCGTTATACCCAGAAAGATTCGAAACTTGAAAACATTCTTAGTTTACTCCTAAGATACCATGATTTTCACCTTCTCTGGGTTCACTAATACTCCAACCTCTGAGATAACGTGGCCCAAGAAGTGAAATTTTTCAATATGGAAAAGAAATTTTGATAAATTGAAATATAGTTTATTCACTCTCATTATACTGAGGACAATTTCAAGATATTATGCATGATCATCTCTACACTAGGAGCACACTAAGATGTCACTGATGAAAACAACCACAAAATGATCTAAACATGGATGAAAAATACAATTCATCAAGGACATGAATAATGCTGGTGTGTTCTTTATAACAAAAAACACTAACACCTACTCCTAAAAGTAGTCCAGGGTATATCAGAATACCTCACCCTCAAATGGTGGTTCCTTGACCTCAATTTGATCTTGGAGAAAAACTGGGCACCTATCGGCTGATCAAAGAGATCAATAATGCATGGAAGGGGATATTAGTTCTTGATTTTCATCTGGTTTAGCCTCTAGTAATCTACACATAAGCAAAAGGTTTCACCTATGTTCTTGGAAAACAACATAGAAGAACCCCATGGTTATGTAATATGACATATGAATCTCTTAGTTTCCAGATCTTCCAACTACACTTTCAGATCCTGAAGCTCTGTTGGTGTCATCCTATAAGGTGAGATAGGAATAAGTTCATCTCCTAGTAATAACTTGATAGTTAAATTTATCTCATGCTCAAGTGGTAAGTTGAATAACTATTCAAGAAAGACATCACAAGATTGGTCCACTACTAGAGGAAGGGTACTCTATTACGAATCACCATTACCTAGAACATGTATTGCAACCTGGGCCATGAGATAATCCAATCTACACTGAATTGGACATGTATGACTAGTACAAAGATCACATTCACCATGATGGATATAACTTCCCCCTCATGGAGATAAGAATTTCATTCTCCTCTGATAACATTCGATTTGATCATGGAATAGAACTATACAATCCATAACCATAATAAAATACAACCCTACAATTTCCAGCATAAAAAAATCCCAGATGGAACAATAGCCAACAATTTCAAGAGAAAACTCTTTACAACACTTGATACCCTCAAATCACACCTATAATAATGTGTCAATGATCATAAGACCATCCTTTCTTTCCATATCCAAACCCAAGACATTGAAAAATTTATCATATATAAAGTAATTCAATTCTCCTTTATCAAAAAAAATGTAGGCAAGTGTGGATGACATAAGGATCATACCTCTAACAATGGAAGTTTTTGCATCCAGATTGGTTGGAGTAGAGTCAATAACGTGCATCTGAATCACCCCTCTACCCCTGGGATGTAGATTGACTCCCTTGTGATGATCCCTATATATGATACTGTTTCTCTTGCAGCAGGATACCACACCCTTTACCTCAACTTGAGCTTTCAGTGGAACTCCAACCACCTATCTACCGAGGGGTAGCCGAGTCTCTCCCAGACTCCAGTGTCTAAAAAAAATCCTTTTCTTCCACTAGACTACTAAGTGTTCCTATATAACCTCTACAAGTGTCCCATCCTACTCCAATCTTGACACTCTATTGCATGGAAAGGACACTAAAAGAGATCGTGGATAGCCCTACCATACTGAAAGCACTACCACTAGCTACGGTCCTGGGATGGTTTTCCACTCCCCTAACTACTCTTCCTGCCACTTCTCAAATAATAGTTATCATAGCGACACTTATTTCCACATGAAGAAGAACTCCCCTATCATCCAACTGAAACTATATTCCCACCACTTAGGGACTCATTCAAGTTCCCTTTGATGATGATAGCCTAGTTTATCACATTAGAGAAGTTATTCAAACAAAATACATTCACCTACGATGTGATCTTGAAATGAATCCCATTATATAAGTGCTTCACCCTATCTATCTCATCTCTTACCAATGAAGGATAAAAATTATTTAGGTCTGTGAAGTGACCCACATAGTCCATCAAAAAAATGATCCCCTATGTTAGGTGTATGAACTTATGATCCCTCTCATCCCTTAGTGTATCACGATAAAATGACTCAAAAATTAATCCTAAAAGCGTTCACAGGTTATCTTATATTATTTTCCATCCTATACTATGATGTCCCACTAGTGTTTGTATGGTACTCATGGCATATAAGCAATAAGCTTCACCCACCTCTCTATGGATGTCTCCAAATGACTAAAGATAATTTGGATAGACTCAATCTAGAACTCTACTACCTAAAAACCTCCATCTCTAGTGAAAATGGATGGGTACTACAACTGAAACTCTCTCATCAGGTCTGACATCGAAGGAATAACATGATTAGTGTCCCTCCCCATATATCTCATGAACCACAAGAAACTATAATTAAGTTGACCATCCATTAGATTTCTTGGTTCTAGAGGAAGTCCTTGTCTTTCCACGTGAGGTGTGTGCTTATTACCAATCTCTTGATGTTCAACCATAGGATTATGTAGAGGAATTTCTCTACAAGGATCAACATGCTCCTCAAATCACATGGTTCAATAAAAGATAAAATTAGAAGGAAAAGGAAATTCATGATAAATAAAGGTACATTGTCACTTTATTTCTTGGATTCACAAGTGAATTAATCATTTTAAAAAAAATTAAATTTATTTCTCTTTTTTTTCCAGGCATTTCATGAAATTTCATGTGTAATAAAAGAATATATGGAATGAATAATGCATGATATAATACTTCTATATATTCCTACTATGATTCATGTATACACACCTCGTGTCATATTGTCCCATGACTAAAATATCATAAAACAGTAACACCACACAACAAGTTCATCACCCAAGGTGAAATAACATCACAACTATAATAAGAAAATCCTCATGAACAATATTCTCATTTATGGTAACTTGGGTTTTCCCCCATACATGAATTAGATACTCCCATGCATGGGCTCATTACCAAGCCCTTACATATCCTATTATCCTATCTACTATGCCTAAATAGTAAATCAAAATAAAATTCCTCCTTTGATACTACTTTGTAACATCCCTAACCCGATTCTCCCTCATGTGGCTGAGACGGGTCACCAAATGACCTTAATCATGGATTCCCATAGTTAGAGGCTACTGATTAGTAGTAAAGGTCTAATAAATATAGTGGGGATACTATATAATATGGTACTAAATAATAAAAATAGCATAATTCATGATAAACATAACAATATATATCAACACCAAAAGGATAAAAGGTAAAATCCAAATAATCCAAATAAATTAAACCATGTCATGTCATACAATATACCAAACTAAATTTCATGATGAAGGTCACACAAGGAAAAAAATAAAAGAAAAACACCAAATAAATACTCCCAAAACTGGTCCCTAACCCCATGCTTGGTCCCATCTCAAAGATATAGTCCCAACAAGAAAGGTATCAAGCATAGGGTCCATTACCCTTGTCCAGACCTACATCCAAAAAGTCTACCCAGGTACCAAATGGAGGCCCAAATAGGGTGTCTCTAAAACTCATTAGGTCACCACAAATGGTGTATAAAAAAATCTATTATAAGTAATAATTTATACAACAATGTGATATATAAATGCTTTAATTCATAATTCAAAGAAGAACATCTCAAATAAACCCATCGACCATTGAGTTCCATGTTAACACCCAGGGTTAGACGATACCTACTTTGAAATGATACCAAATAGATTTTTTCATTCTCACAAGTGTCCAGGTAGATTCCTATTCCATAGACCCATATCAAGGCGCATTACCCATGCCAAGGATGAATTTTTTATTCCTTATGTTAATGGACTTTATGGGAATTGCCATGCCATAGATGCTTACGTGTTCCCTTGGCGCATTACCCATGCCAAGAGAATTATATCCATTATAAGTATCAAGTAACCATGAATCTATCCCTTAGGCATCAAATAACCATACATCTTTCCCCTAGACATCAAGTAACCATATATCTCTCCCTCAAGGATCATGTAACCATGCATCAAGTATAAGAAAAATCCAAATGAATATCGAACATCAAAACATGCCAAACTTGTTAACATATACCACATAGGTTGTTTCAATATAATTACCAATTATAATTCCATTTATTCAATTATGCCAAGTTTTCAAAACACATGCCAAATATACAGTTACATTCTAAGTTACCAATTCACATTCAATCGTGTCAATTTCCAATTCATTTATCAATTATTCCATGACTGACCAATTAAAAATTCCATGAGTAGTTCCAATTACATAATTAATTTTTACAATCCTATTAAAAGGATCTAGGATCTCAAATTTCATGTTCTAAATCAAGGTCAAGGGTAGGAACAATTCTCAGGTGGCCACAAGTCTAAGCCTCATTCTCTAACAGACCCAACGAGATTCATGGGAGGTTTAGACATGATGATTTAAACAATTACAATTAAAATATTCCTTAAACATGGTGTGTTGAAATAATCGTATGTGTTGCACATAATAAATAAATAAATCAAACCTTGAAGAGATTTTTAGATCACCTACCTTAAAAATAAGAATAATATTCCTAGAATCAAACATCTGGGTCAACATGAAACACCATGGTCCTCTATGGATAGTGATGGATCCACCATATAAAGCCTGGATAAAGACGATCTAAGAGGAAAATAAGAGTAACTCAATAATTTTGAGTGAAACACACCAAATATAGTAATCCAAATTGAAGAATGGATCAAAGGATCAAGGTTTGACGTTGGATAAGTCAAGAGATCCTTAGAGGGATCTTCAAGTTCATAAATCCCAAGTTAGGGACAAAAGAGGGTTAATTAGGAGTTAAATGGGATTTCTAGGGAAAAAATATGATTTTAATCTTAGTTTTCCTACCTAAACTAGATCTATCAGCTAGACTGTGGTTCCAAGTAGCATGATTGCACCATTGGAAACCCTATTGATTGGCTGGTGGGTTTCCTATAGGAAACAAATTCTTCTTGGGCTCCACTGGCTAGATGATGGGCTACATCAGCCAGCTGGTGGCATTTTAACTTATCCTAAGCTGCAAGCCCTCTTTTTTCCATTTCTATCCTAACTCCTTTGATCCCTTGAGCACACTTGAAACACTATTTTAACTGGTTCCAAGGTCTTATTCATAGAATTTAAAATGGTTCAACAAAACTTAAAGACAGAACATACCTGGATAAAATACGGGGTCTTACAAGTGACCCAATATTTATTCAGAATATCTTTTAAGGTTTTATTATATAATTAAGTTCCCTATTTAGTAATTAAGAACATGGGGGTACTGAATCTAAAAAATATGTTTGTCTTTATAAATTTAAAAAGAAATTTTCCATCATTAGTCTTTATGAGAATAAATTGTTTCCATTCTGACACATAATAGACAAAAAGAAGTATATAAAGGTATCCAAAAGAGTTGGGAAAGTGTCCCATACAATACATTACTCATACATCATATAAATACCAAAATAGGAGGGGTTTCTAAGACATTTAATTTATTTTAGAAACATTTCCTTGAAGCTGGTCATTCTTATATGTTTTGTATAATTCAAAAGAATATTTGAAAATGGAAGGTCAATATAAACCTGAATATAGTGATTTTTGATTAGTTCTTTAAGATCCAAAGTGTCATCTAAAGCCTAAATAATGACAAAAATTTAGTACTTATTGAAATTTAAATTTGGGAACACATCTTCTTATAATTTAGTCATTTCCAACATACCATATGTAATGATCATCTTAAATACAATTCTTTGAATCATTCACAAGTTTATACAATTTTGTTTAGGAAACTAATGGGGTATTTCAATAGAAACCAAATAATTCACTAACTCAGTAAACCAAAGTCTCTCATTCCTAACAATATATAAATTTTCCTCAGGAAAGGTTTCTTTGATCGGTGGTCAGATCTAAAACTTTCCATAAAAAATTGTGGTTATTCAGATTAAATGGTTAGACATAATATTTTCATTTCTTATTTTTCCTTTATTTCAATATAGAGTTATTGTAACAATAATATCCATCTCGAAAGTTTTGGTTTGAAATCATGCTTTTTCATTAAATTTTTAATTATTAAATGGTATGTGAAGACAATAAATAACATATGAATTTGTCTGAAGAAAAGAAAAAAAACCAAAAAATCCTTCTCAGTGGTGGTATAATTAGCTTGATATTGATATAAATTTCTAAAATCATAAGAATTACAAGATATTTATTTTCCAACTTTTGGATTAAAACATCCCCAAGAGAAAAATCAGAAGCTTCAGTCATAATTTCAAAGGTAAGTTCCAGTTTGGTGGTTGGACTATGAGTGTGGTTATCAATTTTTGTTTCAACCCTTGAAAGTCTTGTTTAAAATTCTCATAAAAGAGAAACAATTATTCTTTTTTAAGTAACCTTGATAAGGTAAAAGTAGTTTTACTAAATTATTTTATGAATCTTATATAGAAACCAACATGAACAATGAATTATCTGATATCTATCATAGTTTTTGGGCAGGGAAGTGAAGAAATTTCCTCAACTTTAGACTTATCAACTTGGATTATATGTATAGATACAACATATCTGAGTAAAATTACTTTTTTAACCATGAAATGACATTTTTATAATTTATAACAAGATTTTTTTGAATGTAAGTTTCAATAACATTTTCCAAACTCTTCAGGAAACTTTTAAATGATTATCCATATACAGTGAATTCATCCATAAAGATGTATATGAAATTTTCAAAAAATATATAGAAAATACTTATCATACATATTTGAAAAGTTTTTGGTGTATTAAAATAACCAAATATAATTATCTTGTAAGAAAATGTACCAAAAGTGCACGCAAAAATATTTCTCTCTTAATCTTACAGTACTATATGAATTTGGAAGTACCAAAAAATTCCATCTAGAAAGCAGTAATGGGTCTATCCAGCTAGTATATCAAGAACTTGATCAAGAAAAGGAAGTTGTAAATGATCTTTCCTTGTTACCAAGTTGAGTTTTATATATTAAATACACATCCTCCATTTATTTGAATGTATGACAGAGACTAGCTCACAGAATTCATTATTTGAGATTATAAATCCATTTTTCATAGGGACAACTTGAATGGGGATCACCCATTGGATATCAGTGATGGTAAATATTATTTTAGTGTCCAATAAAGTAGTGAATTCTTTTTAAATAACCTATGAAAAGTTTGAGTTCAATCTTTATTATAATTGTCTCATAAGTTTGTATTTTCCTCTAATAAAATACTATGTATATGGGTTGAAAGACTGATTCTAGTGATATTAGAGGGGTTATATCCTGAGGATTTCTTGTATAACCTAAATAATCCTACTAATTATATATCTTGGTCCTTTTATAGTCCTTTATAAATAATGACAAGGAATTTCTCATCTTTACCTATAAAATAATATTTGATATTTTTAGGTAATGGTTTTAGTTATAATTTAGGGGAATAATTTTATTTGGTAAAATATTGGTTATGTAACTTAGTAAAATCAATTTAAAATATTATTTATTCACCAAAATGATTATATTTTAGACCACATTTGGGGACAATAGGTTATCTAGTAGTCAGTTTATAAGGAAAATCCTCAGAAAAAATTATAGGTTTAAAGGAATCTACATGATCTGAATTTCCAACAAAAAGGTTATAAATTTGAACATCCTCAACAATTTTTTGACATGTGAAATTATCAATTTATTTAAAATATAATAAAACATGTTCAACATATTTAAAAATTTCAACAAGTTCATTAATAATAGGATCAACACTTTTAAAAACAACAGCTTCACAAAAAGCCGGTTCAATAATTAATTTGAAATAATTTTCTAGATCATCAAATATTATATTAAAATAAGATTTAGAATTTTAAAAATTATATTTTTCTCATATTTTTGTTTTGAAATTAGGGAAAATATCAATAGAAAACCAACAAATCATATTAACTTGAGAGGTTTAAGTATCTTATATTAGGTGTTTTATAGATCAGAAAATATTGAAATGAACAACCACTCTCCCAAACTCAAGTGAAAATATTCCTTTTTCAACATTAATGGTGAATTTAATAGTTTTAAAGAAGGATATACCAATTATTATAGGTTAATGTATACTAAATTGATAATCTTTTACATTTAAGACATAAAAATCAGTTGGGAAAATCACGTTTCTTACCTAAACTAGAACATCTTTAATAACTAAAATAGTATTTTTGGTACTTTAGTTAACAATTTGAATGACTATTTCAGAAGTTTTGAGTTATATAACCTGAAAATACAAATAAACATAGCATGGAATAACATTTATAGAAGCTCCTAAGTCAATCATGTCACCCCTAAATTCAAATTCTCCTATAATACATGGAATTATGAATATTTATGGATCTTTACATTTGATAGGAAAATCATATTGAATTATTGAGGATAAATTTTTCCCTAAATTTAATTTCTCTCCTCCCTTGAATTTTCTTCTGTGGTAACACATTTCTTTCAAAAAATTTACATACTTTAAATTTTTTTTCATAGAATCCAACAAATGGATATTTACTTGGAATTTTCTAAAAGTTTATAGGACTTATTTATCCATTTTTAACAATATTTTTCTATGGTGGAACAATCATAGGATATTTCAGTTATGGTTTTAATATTTATCTATTATTCTGAATATAATGATCAATCATCCTTTTTCGATCTTTCTGGGTCATTTTAGACAAATCCTATTCTTATGACAATGACTTATCTTTCAAAACTGATTTTCATTTTTCAATATCTTTAGATATTTAAGCAAGAACCCTAGTAGATTTTTTTATCTACAACATGTTATAAAATAGGTGAAATAGGTGAGGAATTCAGTTGAATGTGTTTGGGTTCAGAATTAGATTTAAAAATTCCAGTTTTGGGGTTATTCAGTTTAGTTCCACTTCTAAGTCCAATAACACTTACATTTTATTTCCCTTTATCTCTCAGATTGACTTGAGTCTATAAAGGTAAACCTATACTCATTTTATTTCTTATTCTACAAAAATTAGTATCCAATTGAACTATTTTATCTATCAATGTATTCAACATGTTCTATTATTGTTATTAATTTTATTTATATTGCCTCATTTGTTGTCTCACAAATTATTCAAAATTGATTTTAAATTTTTTAACAAGAGGAGAAAGATAGAAATCACTTCTAGGTTGAGAATTAGATTACTTATTAAAGTATATATATTGAAAATTAATTGATTCTCCTTGGAATAATATATTGGGGTTTTAGGATTTCTAAATCTACCTTGAGTTTGATTATTCCATCATTGGTTATAATTTTTCTTGGGTTGAAAATATATCTATTGGTTATACTGAAACATTCTTTATGGAAATAATACATTAAAAATTTCAGAAGGATCTTATATTTTAGGAAATTGGTCACCATAATGGTCATATTGAAGAAAAAATTACATAGTGAACTTGTAATTTAAAAGTTGTTTTAGGCTTTGGTTGAGGTTGAGAAGTGTTGGACTGTTAGAGTTGGTACCATAGAACCAACTTGTTTAGTACATGATTACATGTTTTCTATTATTAATGAAGTTTTATGATCAAATAATTATTGTTCCTCTGGGTGAAATTTTTATGTGATAATTCCCTAAGGATAAATGTCTCACTGAAAGGTCATAGTATGTAATGACCTAGACCTTTATAAATAAAAGTACCTTTCCGATTTAATTAAATGTATTATTATGTATAATGGTTATAGAAAATACATGCACTTACTTCGTTTCATTATACCCTATTGTATTTAAAATACCATCAAGCATAATAACCATTGATAATATAGCCGTTGAGGAGAGGTAATATGATTAGTATAAATAAAGGATTTTGAATAATCCAATTGAAACAGACAAAGGAAGTGATGGAATAAACCAGTGGGATTATACCCTACAAAGCCCATTTATTAGAGATTCAAAGGGAGATATAATCATGAGGATTTTCCATTGATTAAGACCAAGATGATATCCAACAAATAAAGTATGAGAAAAACCATTTATGGGAAAATTTCAAGATCATCGAGATCATAACCCAAACCATGTACGCCGAACCACCCAATGAAAGTCTCATCATTGCACACCTTACCCTTAGGAAGTTTTCTGGTGTAATAAAAGGCTATGTATTAAAACCCTAAAATATTAATATGTATATTGTATTTTTAATATAATAATGGTTATATTTACTTTTTATTATTGTTACTTTATAAATGATTTTGATTTTGATTTGATAAAACACAAATTATATTTTTGGGTAATATTTAATTTCAATTAAGACATTCCTTTTGATAAATTGATATTTTTTTTGAAATAAATTATTTTTAATAAATTATTATTATTAAATTATATTTATTAAGTATAGTTGATAATATAATTTTATGAATTCAAAAAATAATTTTTATTATGGTTTGAAAACTATTATTGTAAAAAACCTAGCATTTCTCAATAAATATCAATTATTATTTTAAAAGTAAAAATTAAAATATTTATAAAATTATTTGGATAAAATAAGTATTACTTTTGGAATCATAACATCAAAACTATCCAATGGTGATTTTTTTATAATTTTCCGAGACAATCAAATTTCTGGGTAAAAATTAAACACGGTATAAATAAATAGTGTGTATTATGACATCATAATGACCCAAAAGTGATGTAATAAAAAATATAAAAGTTATCCAAGACCAAATATATGTTTACCCTTTAATGTGATATTTTTTAGGTTATTTTATTAATTTTAGAAAGCCTTTATGAATCCTTCAAAACCTATTTTGTATTTTAAGGTTTTAAAATAATTTCTATAAGAACATAACTCACTTCCACATAAACAAGGGTAATATTTTTATAATTTTATCCCTTGGACATATAAAATAATTAAATCCACACCCCTTTAGTATAAAACATGTGAGAAAACCATGGTAAGGTTTTTGGTTTTGATTACTTTATTATATAGAGTTCAAAACCTAAGTTTGAGAAATAATAAAGAACTCCTCTCTATTTTCCTATATAAACCCACCAAAGCTCCCATAAATATTTACTAAAAAACCTTGTAACATGTCCTTAGTCTTACCTCCCTGCTATAAATTCCTCCCAAGGTTCCCCCAATCTCTCAAGAAGCTCCTCCCAAGCTTTTGGAATCTGCCTCTCAAGGTAAGGGATCCTATCCTTCTCCCCTTTATTCAAGAATATTCATTATATTGTGCCTTTTATCCAAAATACCTAATATTGGGATTTGTTATTCCATATAAAAATTAATTCCATTATGATGTATAAATTATGTGATTCCCCTTTTAATCTCATTAATCCCTCCCATAAACATTTATGTTCCCCTGTTATACTGCCGAAATTTCACTGCGATTTTCCATGCTAAACAATTGTGTAGTGAATACCCATACCCATTTTCTATCAAGGGTGTTAAAATTTATGCACCTATAATTATGTTAATTTTTAATTACATGTATGTAATCCAAAATACATTATCATGGGATTAAATGTGATTAAATTTTTTCTTATGTTATATGATCTATGTGGCACACTTATTCATGTACATGAAATGATTATGATGGGTTCATCCAGATAGCACTCTAATACATTGAGTGATATTATAGTCTCATTATATTCCATGTATGGTGTGAGAGAGGTTATACTAAGCACATTATGTTATTATTTCTTGGTGTTTAACCTTGACTTATGTTTATGATTTCATGTTTAAAGTTTTTTCCACATTCCCATGTTGCCTTTACGTTACTTTGCTATATCATGCCTCATTGTTCATGTTTACGATTCTCACCCCTTTTTCTTATTACATTACTAGGATTTATAGCTCACCCCTTTATTATGTATATCCCTAGGTTATCCCATATAGTTTTAAGTACTATATAAAATTATGATCATGTTAAGGAAGTTTTCAATAATGGTGATGTACCCCCTATTTTAAGTTATTATGTAATGTACTTATTTACCCAAATAGACTAGAATTATCGATCTTTTGGGTTGTATTTTGTGTAAATTTATGTAATAAATCATGAATTAATGTGTAATAAATACAAGGGTTTTCATATTTGGTATCAGAGGAAAGTTTAGTTATTTTTGGGATTATGATTAGAAAAATCTAGCGAAAGACTTAGGGATAAGACTAAACATAATAACACATCCCTAAATTTTGGTAAAGTTTAGAGTAATTGGTTTCTAACAAAATAAACACCTATCTAGATACTAAAAGTGGATTTGTATCTAACACAGATGTACCTATGGGTAAAACATGAAAACACCGCATTGATCTAGACTAGATCGGGAACTGATGCATGAAAATAGGCCTTTCTACACACCTGGTTTGACACTCTTGAGGCATATGATATAGTAAATTCACAAGATCATTACAAACCATTATTAAGGGTACAAAAATCCCACAAGTGTCTATGTTATCAAATAAAATATGGATAACATAGACCAAAGCCTATAAATTCACTAGTTAATGAATAAATGTCATTTATATATTATCCCTTTAATATTTTTGGATTCCTATTTATGTTTTTAATAGTTTAAAAATACTCATCCTTAATTTTACCTTAATTTTAGCTAATATCCATAAATAGTAGGAACCGAGTAAACAACCAATGTGAGGGGAAATGTGATGACTTATCCAATTAGATGACTATCCTGGAAAGAGAAGGAATCATGAAATTTGTGACAATAATCTCTTAGTTAAATCAGGTTATGAATAGAAACCTGAATTAGGAGGAGCACCCAAATCCCCTTAAGAAAGAACAAGCTTCAATTGAGAACTTTATGTGACAAAGGCCTCCAACTTTCAATAGATCATCTGATCCCTTATTCATAGAATAATTGATAAAATACATTAATAAGATCTTATCCAAACTTCAATGTTGTGAGTAAGAGAAGGTTATACTAGTTGTCTATTGTATGGAGTGAGAAGATGACCAGTGGCGAACATTGATCAAGAATATTAAGCCTGAGGAAGTGATCGAAGTGATGGGGTGTAAGGAATTATGGAAAATGTTTTTCAAAAAATATTTTTCTCACACTCTCCTACTTAAAATGGAAAGATATTTCCTTTCCATCAAGAAAAAATATGATGAATTTATTAGGGAATATGAGGAAAACTTCACAAGAGTTGCATGATATGCCACTGGATTTTTTGTTACCCCCAAATGAAAAGTTTACCACTTCTTTGGTGGGATAAAACCTAGTCTATAAAAATCCATAACGATCCAATAATTAGATAGTTTTGAGGAAATTGTCTGGTGTGCTGTCAAAGTAAAAATAAACATTTGTGAATCTCAAGGGTCTCATGGGGATAAGAAATGGAAAGTGGAGTTATGGTAGTGAAATGGAAAAATCTAATGGTGGTAAGAAATTTCCACATCCCACTTCTCAAAAGTGTAGAAAGGAGCACCCTAAAAATTGCTTAAGTGGAATGAAAAAATGCTTTAGATGTGGAAAGGAAGGAAACTAGCTAGATATTACCGATGGGAGAAACCCACCAATGAAATGGAAGGGAGGAATGATCTAGCCCACCCTCATCCTATTGTCTAATGTTTCAACTAAAAGGAATAAGGACACTCTGTGAACCACTTACCTAATCCAAGGGTTGTTGGAGAAAATCAACACCAACAATCTATAAGGTAGCAATGGAGATCTTATTCCATCACAACCGATAATGGGGATCCTGAAAATGAAGTGGTAATAAGTACACTGGTTATTTATTCAATAATATTTAGCATACTTTTTGATTCAATAATAGTGATCATACTTTGTGAAGACAAAAATGTTGATATTATTATTCCACTGGTTGATTCACCAATCTTAAGGTTTTATGACTATGCCTAGGTTTGGGTGGAAGATTATCTGGGTGGTTTATTGAATCGATCGATCCATTAGGTAGACAAGACCTGTGCATCACTGAACCCCTTATCTGTAGTAGCAATAGAGTTTTCTCAGGACTTAGGTGAGCCACCAAGGAAGTTTTATCATCATATTGATGAACATCCCATTAGTGGGAAACATTTTTTGAGGGGGATGGTCCCTTAATATCAGTGATGGAAGATGTGTCAATTGCGAGGAGAGAACATAAAACTTATTCGCTTGCTCCTTCATCTTCTCAGATAATAATTCCTACTTTTGGCATACCCACCCAAGTGGTTTCAGAAACCCATGTATCATGAAGTCATATCTGGCATAAAATCCATGCCATGATTACCGAGACTCCCTTGGAGGAGTTATTTGGCCAATAGGAACACCTACACCAACTTTTTCATGGTATGGGGGCAGGTGGATTTGATTACCAACCATCATATGATATCAAGAGAATTTTTTTCCCAACCCTACAAAAATTGGTTAGCAATGATGGGGAATTTCATAGTTTTGATGACGAGACTCCCCTGGCTGAATTAATAAGGGAATCTTCAAAGGTTCTTGAATTGATACATTAGATAATCTATCAGATGCATGCCCATATAGATGATTTGACCACTTAGATAACAAAATAGGAGGACATCGTATCTCGCTCAAATTATAATATTTTGACTTCATTATCATTATTAGAGACTAATCTAAATAAATATTAAGAGATTTCATCTTTTATCAAGACTCTTCATTTATTTGATTGTTTTGATTCCATCCCTATTTAGATTAAATCATACTATATTTTTTATAAGAGGACAAGAAGATCTCAAATTTTTAATTGTAGAGATGATAATTCATTCCCATATTTATATCATTGGTTTTATTATCAATAAAGGTTATATGAAAACATTGAATTTTGAAATGAAATAATTATTGACAACAAATATGAAGTGGGAGATTGAAGAAGCCAATTTATTTATTGAATTTTAATTTTATATTAATAATTTTATTCAATGAAAATTTAGGTATTTTTAATTATTATTATTTTTTAACTATTTATTATGTAAAAGTTATTATCTAATTACACTAGGAGAAGTGCACATTGTTTACAACATTTTAAAACGGAATATTAATATTATAGATGATCATATTTATGTTGTTTTGTATTTGATGGTGAGAAATGGATTGAGATTGTATTAAATATTTAGAATATGATTTAAAACAAAATAGTGATCCTTTATTAGAAAATGGGGTTAACCATAGGCCAACCAAGGACAACCACTTCTTAGGAAAGAAAGAATGTTTAATCACCCAGCCCATTGTAGTTAGTGAGAGTGCATAACACTCACATGGAGTGCCTAAGGATTGTGGGATTAATAGTTCTAGAATAAATGTGCTTTGGTTTTATCATGTATGAGGAGTGGGTATGTGGTATAACATAGGAAGGAATGACCATATAAAGCCCATAGTGTGTGAAAGTGTATCAATGTGTCAACCCCAATGTCGGCTCGAATGTAGAGAGACACACCTATATATTAATAAGGAGTAGCAGTCTGAGCATATTATTGATTTTGGAAAAGTTCTATGTGGAACACTTTTCATCCACTTAAAATGTTTCATATATAACTCCATTTATTTGATATGTTTTATTTGAGCTATCTGGTCAAGCTAAGAAGTTGTATTCTTCCTTAAGCTTCATCGGTGAAGCTTTAATACACAGTTCTTCATGTCATAATGATTAGTGATCAAATTCATCTCGTCAAATCCTAAGAGGGGATAAATATGGTTGTAATATTCCACAAATTAATAAACTGAAGTTAGTGGTGTATTTTATTATTAGAAATAGTGAATAGAAAACGGTGGCAGTGAGATTTGTTTTACAAAGATGGTGTCTTTCGTAATTGAAAAGCTTTAAGTGGAGTGGTTCATATATATTATAGGCTGTGCACATATGCGGTGGGGATAATTCGGTGGAGTATTCTCCATTAATACCCCAACATGCTCGTTTCTTGGGTAAAAACAGTAAGAATATCCAAGAGATAATTTGGAAGAGCTGAGAGTGAAATAGGGAAAACAAGAAAGGTCAATATTTGTGTATGGTTTCTATGAATTCATTCAGATTATTTCTATACATTCATGTTTTCATTATCATGGTTTGATTACACAATCTAGTGTATGGTCCACACTATATTTCAGGAGGGACATGAAGTAGTTTCCACATATACATCTATTACGTGAGGTATATAAGTGCGAGCTTAGTTGTGTGAGAGGGGGAAGGAAGAGACATCCTGTATTATATTATTCCATAACTGAATGTTAAAATAAACTGATCAGATTAAATGTAACAGTATAAATTCTTCAGGATAGAGAAAAATAGTGACGTTATTGTTAAGCAGTGATTTAGGTGAAGAGTATAAGAAATAAAATACATAAAATAATATGCATGAATGAGTTTGTTTTCATGAAAATGAAAGTAATTCATTCATTATAAGTGAGTATATTGTTAATTTTTGTATCTAAATGCATTAAATTGATGGGGGGTTCATTGTTTCTTACATTAATGTGGTTTGAGAAAATACCATGTGATATATTTTTCATAAATATAGTGTAGTGTTTTGAGACAATCTGGGTGTAATATCAGAAGATTTTACACATGAGAATTTAATGATTAAGTGAGGCTAAAACACCAGGAGAAGAAATAATATTTTCTCGATCATGGTTTCCCTTACCTAATTGATCATACACAAGTGATTAAAATTATTAAGAAAAATCTATATAAAAGGTTTGTTTCTGTTGAATGTATTTGAAGTTTTACATTAGAAAATCAAATATAGAAATCCCATTGAGTAAGATCATGAAATCATCATATAATTGATCAAGATAAGAAGAATGACCTTGTGAATATGGGGAACAGTTATTGAAGAGGCTCAACACTAGGGGTTATAACCATTCAAATGTTTTGGGTCTAACTAAAGGAGGAAAAAGATTTGAGTCACTGGGGGTATAATTAGGATCAAATGGGGTATTAACTAATGGGAGTATAACCTGTTGATTCATAAACCATTATAATTAATAATAAGACTATAATGGATAATCTATAACTGGGGTATGTATAACTAGATTTAGTAACAAGTAAGTGTTAGTATTAAATAATTTAAAAATATTTTTTTGTTATATTTCATTTAATTTATTCATTTCATATTGGGTCCACTCATCTTAATAGGTGATAGAGGTCCAAAATCAGAAGGGGGCAGGGTGGTAGGGGTAGGGGCAGGGGCAGGGGGCATGGGGCAGGGTGGAGGGTGGAGGGGGTAAGGGGGCAGGGGGGAGGTCTACAGAGCAGGGGGCTAGGGGGAAGGGGGCAGGGTGGAGGGGGGCAGGGGGCAGGGGGGATGTTTGCAGGGTAGGGGGTGGGGGTGGGTGGAGGGGGGTGGGTGGAGTGGGTAGGGGGCAGGGGGCAGGGTGGAGGGGGGTATGGGGCAGGGGGGATGTATGAAGGGCAGGGTGAGGGGGTGGGTGGAGGGGGATGGGTGGAGTGGGGAGGTCTTCATGGAAGGGGGGAAGGGGGGTGGTCTGCAGGGGGGTCTGCAGGACACCCATGCTGCGACTACTGACAGTGAAAAACAACATCAACTCTCCTCACCTTCACACAGTGATGAGATGATGGACAAAGAAGTAGTTCAGAATCTAGTTTGCAATATGAAGATGGATGAAATATGTATGGATGAGTCGTGTAATAAAGGAGCCTGTAAGTGGTTACACTAAAATAGAAAAGTGTAGAGTGAGATAAATGTGTCAGCAGGAACAACAGGGGTCTACATCAAAATAGAAACCCAAGGTCATGGGTGAAAAAATACATCTGATATTTTCCCATTATGACAAAGATCATTATAGGGGGGTGGGGGGCAGGGGGGATGTCTACAGGGCAGGGGGGAGTGGGGTGGGTGAAGGGGGATGGGTGGAGTGGGGGTGGGTGGAGGGGGCAGGGGGTAGGGTGAAGTGGGGCTGGGGGCAGGGGGATGTCGGCGGGGCAGGGGGGAGGGGGGAGGGGGCTGGGTGGAGGGGGTTGGGTGGAGTGGGGAGGTCTGCAGGGTAGGGGGCAGGGGGTGGTCTACAAGGGGGTCTGCAGGACACCCATGCTGCGACTACTGACAATACAAAACAACATCAACTCTCCTCACTTTCACACAGTGATGAGATACTGGACAAAGCAACAGTTCAGATTCTAGTTTGCAATATGCATATGGCTGAAATATGTAGATTGTTGATTCGTGTAATCAAGGATCCTTTAAGTGGTTACACTAAAATAGAAAAGTGTAGAGTGAGATAAATGTGTCAGCAGGAATAGAAGGGGTCTACATCAAAATGGAAACCCAAGGTCATGGGTGAAAAAATACATCTGATATTTTCCCATTATGACAGAGATCATTAGAGGTATGAAAAGGGGAGCATGTGGGAAAAACTACTTGGACATGTGAAAACATATTATTGCATGCATGACCATGCAAAATGACACAAGAGAAAAAGGTCAAGAATAATAGAGAGAAGAAAGGAGGGGACTCCTAAGGATAAATAGAAATAGAGCACCCTGATATATTCAAGAAGAGTTTTTAGAGACAATAGAGAACATTATAAAAGATCCAAGAAAGACAAAAGTGTGGAGTGAAGAGAGTATTGAATATTAGAGAGAGGAATATGATAAAACTTTAAAGAAGTGAAATAGAAGTAGAAGGGAGGTTGGCGCCAAGGCAATCATCGAAGATCAGATGCAGTGAAGAAGGAAGAGGCAGGAGACAGTATATGAAGATACAGAGGCACCCATCCGAGTTCGGTTCATCCAATGGTGATATCATCACATTTTCATAGGCCTTTGAGCCAACTTGTAAAGGGTAGTGAGCTTCCAAAACAGAGTGGGGGTGCCCCTTGTAGGTAGCAAGTCTGCACTGTGTAAACAAGCAGTGAGCCCAACATGAACATACTTTGAGCTTTGGGTTGTACAGACAATGGTTTTAGTGATTTGTGTGAGGAGCAGTGGAATCACTCACACATTAGATGCAGTCCCGTATTGGAATGAACCAAGTAAATCGACTATGTATCCTCTGCTTGTTTGGTTGTCTGCCCCGCATGACTACTTTGATACAGATCTGATCATTATGCTTAAAAGGTGCTCCTAATAACCTTTGAACAAAATTTGTTAAAAAATAAGAGAGATTAAGGGATGAAACAATAGGAAAAGCTTCAAAGTGTGTGTGGCTCTGACACTTACATTATCAGTGATTATTGGTGATTTCAATTTTATCTCAACAACACTATTCAAGTGCCCTGGGTCATTATCGGTGATTTGAATGTTATCCTTGAAACTAGTGAAAACCTAGGGCCCTTGAACTCAAACACTTCCATTAAAGATTTTAATCACTGTATTGATGATAATAACCTTTTTGAGATTAATCTATCCGGGGGTGTGTGCAGGGGGGTCTGTCCAGGGAGGGGGTGGGTGGGTGGGGGGTCTGTCCAGGAAGGAGGGGGTGTCTTCTTGAATATGTCCTTTGAAACTCAATAATTTACAATGTTGTTTTTGATTATTTAATGTTATCTAATGAGGAATAGAGTTATGGGAATCTGATATTGATTTTGTTTCTTTTTAGGAACTTTAATGAAAATATCCAGCTTGAGTGAAAAATATAAGAGGGAGGTTGGTTCATTAAAAAGAAGAAAACTGCATCATATCATTACAGGGGAGTAATTAATTTGGTTTTTACTTGTTTAGAACAATTCATTCATGCTGACACTTATTGGAACTCTTGCATGTGTGTGAGGGTGTATATTCCCAGTGGGGGAGAAACAACTTTTAGTTAGAAAGCTCCAAGAGATGAAGTGGATGGTTTGGTTCCACCTTAAGGTAGGATCCCTCTTCTAGCCTCTTTAATTCAAGAATGCTTTACATTGAATTTAGCTTCTTTCTTAATTATGTTTAATTATATTGAATTTCATATCTTGAATAAGTGTTCTTTAATATAATTGTTTCATTTGATAAATAAAGTCATGTTTTTATAATAAAACCCCTCCAACAGAGGTGCGCTGTCTGTGAAAACTCACAGTGATAGTTATGTTGATCTAGTTGCTTAAATTATTACATTTGATTTGTGCTGAATGAGTTTTAGAATAAATGTTAAATATAATTAAATGAATTGTGTGATAAATCAATGCCATTATTTTATAATAAACCCCTCTAATGGAGGTGATCTGTCTTCTAAATCAAAGAGTAGTGATAGTTATTTTTATCATGTTTAGATTTGGTTTGAGTCTTTCATATGCCTCTTGTTGGTGTTTGTTTTGTGGCTAGTTAGTTTTTGTTTTCTTTGAATAATATAAATTGGCTTATCATACTCATTTAAATCAAATGAAATTTCCTGAGTAGGCATATTCCTTGACCATGACACTTTTCTTTTCATGCTTTGAATATCATAAATAAAATTTCCATGTTTAGGAAAAGTGAATAAATTTGTAAATGGTTTATGTAGGGTTTATTATTCTTTTCCGTCATTTTGTTTCTCTTTAGATGTTGCGTATCTGACGATCCCTTGTTATAGCATATTAAATAGTTGATCTGTTTTATCATTTGTCGGCAGGGCGACGGTCAGAATGTTGCCCCGCCTCCTCCTGCTCCCTTCTCTCCTGGATGGAAGATGTTGCCCCGCGGATGTCGCTGGACAGAGCCAACACGCCGCGGTCATGCCGAGGTCACTCCGTGGTCATTCCGTGGTCATGCCGTGGTCATGCTGCGGTCACGCCGCGGTCATGCCGTGGTCACGCCGCGGTCATGCCGTGGTCATGCCATGATTTGGCCCTGCTCCAGGACGACCCCCCATGGCAGTTCGCAGTGATAGTATTCCATGAGTCTTGTGATCAATGTTGAGACTAACTAATCACAATTTCTGCTGGTGGGGGGATGACCGGAATGTTTCCCCGCCTCCTCCCACTTCCTTCGCTCCTGACCGAAAGATGCTGACCTGCGGATGTCGCTAAACATGGGCAACATGCCGCGGTCATGCCGCGGTCATGCCGGGGTCACGCCACAGTCACGTCGCGGTCACGCCGCGGTCAAGCCGCGATCACGCCGCGGTCACGCCGCGGTCACGCCGCAGTCACACCGCGGTCACGCCGCGGTCACTCCGTGATTTGTCCCTGCTCCAGGACAACACCCCGTGGCATTTCGCAGTGATAGTATTCCATGAGTCTTGCTTTTGATTCCTACCTTGAAATGTCGCTGAGATATTCCACCTGATATGAAACTAAATAGAAACTCTGACCTAAGGGGTGCACAAACAAATGTCGATGAAACTGATTTCCAGCGTTTTCCACGTTTGAAGGAAAAATTTTACCCAAGGTGTAGAAGACCTAGCGACGAGTTGGACATATTTAGAGGTGATGATGGAATTTGTAGCTTGGAAATATCGAGCTTAGAGATCGATGAAACTGAGTCATTGAGTTGAACACCACGTGAGTCTGCTACTTCAGTCGAATTCGACCGAAGTTAGTTGTATCGGGAGGATGATGATAAACCAGCTGTACGAGATTGAAGACCGCTGTGCACATCATGATGTTGGTTCAATTGAAGCGTCAGTGAATATTTAGGTTTCAGAGCGGCGCATATGAAACCAAATTGAAGTTTTAATTCAGACAAACGAGGCAACAAAAGATCTTCAATCAAGCTTTGGTTGAGCTTCAGACCAGCATGTCAGATGTTTGAATCGATGAAGATGATAGGGTTAGGCGCGCTGATCCCATCACCAGAGTTGAAGAGAGATGAGAATTCATTGCGCTGGTTGAGGAAATTCCAAAATCAACTGATTGAGTCTGTATCTCATATGAACTGCTATGTGTGAACCTGATCAAGCTTGCTCGTTGAAGACACGTCCTTAGTTGATTTTGTCTAAAATCAGTAACGAAGATGGTGGAGACCTCTTCTCTCTTTACCACTGCGGTTTCAGTTTTGAAGGAACCTGCACAACAGGTTCTTACTTGAATGCTCCAATGAATTTCCCATTGAAGGCGATGGCACTGAAGAAGATGACATTGTTCTGGAATAGAATGCATAGAAGGTGTTTGACAAATTGCCTCATTGAGCTTAGTTGACTTCACCGCTTGAAACACCAGTTGCTTCAACATTAAAAAATTAGAAGAAATTCCAACCCATGCCAGGTGCACGAAAAAAATTCTCAAATGAAGTTCCATCCTACTGAGCCACACCTTCTTATTGAATCCTGGACCTAGGTTGAAGAGATTCCAAAAATTAAGTGTTCGGTTGAAAATGAAGGTGACCGTGTCAAGCTCTGCACAAGTGTGAAGAAGCTAGCTTGACGAATACTAGAAGTATTTTTATGCCCAATATTGAAGCCCATAGACCAAATTCCTAGGCCCAATAGGCCCAAGTTGTCTAGAACCAGGTCCGAATACCAGCATCATGTGAATCAGTAAGGCTTCTCATCACACGGTGTGAACGGTATGACTAAAAGTGTCCGTTATCAGTTTAAAATTGACATTTTAGTTCAAAATGTGTCACTCACTGAAAACTAAGAAAACATGCTCCGATTGTATTGATAATTTAGTATAGTAATTCATAATTTATTTTTGATGTGCATGAAGTAGTCTCATGTAAAATTGACGCATTATGTGACCAATATAACTCTTAATGCGTGTTTCTAGTTTGAAATGACATTTTAGTAAAAAAACACAATTGACATACTAAAAACCGAGAAAATGAATTAATATTGTTTTTATACTTTATAAAAGTGATATATAAGTCATTTTTGATTTTTAAGAATCATACTCACCTCAATACGATGCACGGTGTGGCCGATATAACTCAAATTGTCTATTTTTATTTAAAATTGACATTAATTTAAGTAAAAAACAACATGTGACATACTGAAAACCGAGAAAACACATTCAGATTTTTTTGATATTCTAGGAAAACGATCTATAAGTAATTTTTGACATGTAATAATTATAATAATCTCAATATGAAACATGGTTTGTCTATTATCACTCAAAGTGTCTCTTTTTATTTAAAATTGACATTAATTTAAGTAAAAAAAACAAGTGACATACTGAAAACTGGGAAAAAATATTCATATTGTTTTGATACTTTAGGAAAATGATACACAAGTCATTTGTGACATGTAGGAATCAACTAAATCTCAATCCTATATATGGTGTGACTGGTATGACTAGAAGTGGTTATCAGTTTTAAATTGACATTTTAGTTTAAAATATGCCACTCACTAAAAATCAAGAAAACATACTCCAATTCTCTTGATAATTTAGGACAACAATTAAAAAGTCATTTATGATGTGTATAAAGTAGTCTCATATCAAATTGACACATGATGTGATCGATATGACTCTTAATGTGTGTTTCCAGTTTGAAATGACATTTTAGTAAAAAAAGACAACCAGCATACTGAAAACTGAGAAAACACATTTGGATTGTTTTGATACTCTAGAAAAATAATCTATAAGTTATTTGTGACGTGTAAGAATTATATAAACCTCAATACGATGCATGGTATAGCTGGTATAACTCCAAATGTGTCATTATTTAAAATTGAAATTAATTTTAGTAAAAGAACAAGTGATCACATACTCAAAACCAAGAAAATTCATTTGAATTATTATGATATTTTAGGACAATGATCCATAAATAATTTGCGATGTGTAGAAATAAATCCCACCTCAATAGGATGCATAGTATGACTGATATAACTCAAAATGTGTCTGTTTATTAAATATTGACATTTTATTAATGTATTATTTCATATTAATGTTTAATTTATTTCTTTATAGTATTACTAACATAATATTTGTTATCTTATATAGGTGGAATATTTTTCTTGGGTTGAGATGATTTTTTCAACAACTAATACCATGGGTAGACATTTTTGAGAGGGGATCACGAGCATAAAAAGATGAAACATTATTATTTTTAATTTTTATTTGATAATTGTATATGTAATTATATAAAACACTGTTTTAAATGTATATAGCAGTGTTTTTTTATATATACCATGGGTGGAAATTTTTTTATTCCTGGTGCCACATTAAATGTATATAGAATTGTTTGAAATTATAGGTTTTTGTAGGTTTTTTCTAGGTGTACTGTTATATTAACAACACATTGTAGCTAGTAAGGCCTTTATCAGTGCTATTAAAAGAGGTGATAAAGGGGACCCCCCTTTATCATCAATGTGATTAACAGTTCTTTTTTAGTGCTGTTAAAATCCATTTTCTGTGCAATTAAAGGGTATATGTGTATTAGTGTTTGTTGAATGGATATGGCATGAAAATGATAAATGAGATAAATGGGTATAGGAATGGAAATGATAAAGTGTAAATGAACTAAGGAATAATGATGCTTTGTGTGTTGAATAATTTTTTTTGTGATTGATGAATGTGTTAAATGATATTGGATTATGTTTGTTAAATGTATCATGGTTAAAGAAGCATGTGAACATAGATTGGTGGTTTATTGGGTATTTACTTGAGGTTATACATCCACGGGTCAAGTTAGAATAAGTCTCTAAATCCCATCCCTAGAGTACATGGGTTAGAGAGTCAGATTGATGCTCTATACCCCTAACAATTGCATTGGATGAGACTACTTGGACTGAGGCTCCAAGGTAAGTATGATGGAATTGCTTATGAAATGTTTTCCCTAGTGAGATAGGGAACTTGACTTATCCCCTTAGGCATAGTTTCTGACTGACATCAGCTGTAGTTTAATTTATGAAAATTCCTAACCCTCGGTGCATATGATGAAATAGCTTAAGTGAATATTGTTAACTAATGACACCTAATTTATCTTTTTTTATCTTTTTATTCATTTAGTACATGCATAAAAAATATGTTTAGGCTGTATATTTTATAGAAACCATTTGTTTTGGCCTAATGAGTTGTATTCACACCCTGTTTGGGCTACCATTGGGTACCTGAGTAGATTTCATGGTTGTAGGTGAGGACAAGGGTAAAGGCCCAATTTTAGAGGGTTGATTTGGGAATGGGATGTTCATGGATGAGGGATCCAGACTTGGAGTTCGGAAAAATTTTGGGGATTCAATTTTTTATCATTGTTTTGGGTTTTCCTTACACTTGTAACTGTGTGACATTACATGGCATATTTACTGTTTGGTTGTGGGCTTATATCTGGTTTTGGGAAATGGATGCTAATGCGTGTTTATTGTTAGTGTTTATTTCTATTTCCTTTATTTCACACTTTATCTGATGTAGATTACTCTGATAAATAGGGTATAGTCTTCCCAAATGATCTATTAGACCCTCTATATCAGTTGAAAATGTCTGGCATATGGGGAGGCGCGCTTGAGGTCATGTGGCGACCCAGCTCAGGGCACCAGTTTAGTGGAACCCGGGTTGGGGATGTTACAACCAAAGACTTACAAATGGCCTATAAAGAATAGATGATAACATTTTAGACCATATATTATCCAATTGGTCTTAATTGTTTTTTATGATTTTTAAATAATTTAATAAAATACTATATTCATGAAAAATCATTATTGTCAAATTTAATACTATTCAATACTATGACATTAAAAACATAAATAAAAATTTAAAATTAAAATTAGATATTTTATTATATCATATAAATGTCATAGTTATATATATAATTAATTTATCATCTTAATTATCCTAAATTATATTTATTTTAATATTTTTAATATCATTTATTTGATTTTTTCCATTAATTTATTAATTACTACATCATCACAGTGTAAACATTTGATGTATTTATTTGTTGCCTAAATTTTTAAAAAAAATTTACATGAAGAATATAAATATTTTTTATTTATATTAACTATTTATAGTAGAATATATATTCTATAAAACTATATATTAAACATTTGTAATAATTAAAAACTATAGCGTGAACAATTTAACTTTCATTTAAATAAAATATTATAAATGACTTAATGTCAAACAAGTGGATTAAAAAAGATCCTAAATTAGAAACAAGGATGATTATGTTTGAGACTTACTGATAAATTAATATTTATAAAATTTTTTGGGTCATTTAATGGTTCTTATAATTTTAATTAAAATCATTTTATTGATTTTTCATCTGTTTTCACAAGCACCGCGTCGACATTGCATAAAAATTCAAGGTAATTATTTCATTTAGAAAAATTAAAAATAAATTAATATCATAAAAATAAATTAACAAGGATGAATAAAATATTTTATATTCATTTATTATGTATATTTACTCATATACGTGTCAAGAAAACTTATTTAATTTGTAAATTTGATTTTTCTTTTCATGTGCAAGCATTACACAATAATTTTGATAAGATTCATATTATATGACTTTACAATTAAAAATATCAATAAAAAATCATCATAAATGAATAATATTTAATAAAAAAATCTATAAATAGACTTCTTAGAACTCAATTATTATCTATAAGACATCGAATTTGACTTTTCCAATGCTGTGCAGGCACTACATCGACATTAAAAATAATTTTTATATTTATCATGAAATAAATTATAATTTTCATGTTCTGAATTATTTTAGTAAAATATTTATATTATAATATCATGCTTTAGTATTCTATAAGCTTAATAAATTTCGTATCATAATTATTTGTTGATGATATCACAAAAAATACTATATTTTATAAAAAAATTGTATTTTTTACTATTCCACAAAAAACTAACTTTTTCAGAAAATTCTCAAAATTTCACCATAGAATAATTTTGATATGATGATTTCAAAAATTAAATTAGTTTTTTAAAATTAAAATTAAATAATTTTAAAATTAATTTTTTAAATATAACCATATAGAAAATTGGTTTATTAAAATATTTATTTTAAGAATTACTTAACATATTTATAATGAATTTAACTATTTAATTCAAGAATACTAATGAATATGAAAAAAATTATTATATCTGTACCTAGGTTTTTACGTTATCCCCCCTTCTAGAAATTGTGTCTTCAAAATTTATTCACTTATTAAACAAATGAGGACACCTTTCTCTCATAGGATTTTCAGATTCCCATGTTGCTTCTTTAACCATATGGTTTCTCCACAAAACCTTAACCCGGTGAATTACCTTATTCCATAATAATTTATCTCTGATTTCAAGAATATGAATAGGATATTCCTCATAAGAAAGGTTCTCTTCCAACTGAACTAATTCAGGGCTCAAAACACGAGATGAATCCAACACATATTTTCCTAACATCGAAACATGAAATACATTGTGTACCTTGGATAAAATCAGAGGTAAGGATACTTGTTAGGAAATCGACCCAACTTTCTCTATGATTTCATATGGTCCAAATAACCTTGGACTTAACATTACCTTCCTAAAAAAATGCATAACATTTTTCCATGGAGATATTTTAAGAAATACATGTTCACCTACCTCGAATGAAATATCTTTCCTCCTGTTATCTACATAACTTTTCTTCCTACTCCAAGATGTCGTCATATGTTTTTTAATCATTTTTACTTTATCATCCATTCCCTCTACTAATTCTAGCCCCATCAACTTTATTTCACCTACTTCATCCAAAAATGCTGGTGTTTGACACCACTTTCCATATAATTCCTCAAAAGGTGACATCTATATACTGGAATGAAAACTATTATTATATGAAAACTTAACTAAATAAATATAATGATCCCAAATTCTCTAATAATCCATTAAACAAGCTCTAATCATTTCCTCTAAATTCTTAATTTTTCTCTCAGTCTGTCCATTAGATTAAGGATGAAATGTAGTGCTGAAATTTAATTCAGTTCCTAATGAATTATGTAGGCATTTCCAAAAATTTGAAGTGAATCTGGGATAACCTAACAATCTATTTAACATACAACTGAGAAATTTGATCTAAATATAGGGTATCTCTAATATGTTAGAAATTTGTAGAGTTAGTCAATCGATCAACAATAACTAAAATCTCATTATTACCTTGAGAAGTCTTTGGTAGTCCCACCACAAAATCCATGGATATATTTTCCCATTTCCACTATGGCATTGGAAAAGAATAAATCACCCAATACATTATTTTCATTTTGCTTTAACCTATTAAAAAGTCAAACATTTCATGGTGAAGTCATAAATATCTCTTTTCATTCCATCCCACCAGTAATACTCCTGAAGGTCTCTGTACATCTTAGTACTTCCAGGATAAATGGAAAACAGAGAGCTATGAGATTTAATTAATAATTATTTATTTAGTTGGTGAGGCATGCATAATCTATTTCCAAATTCCAATACACAATATTTGACTACATCAAATTCTGGAAACTTACCCTTCTTAACCAATTCTAACTTTTTCTATAACTCACAGTCTTACTTCTATGCTTTCTTAATTCTATTTAATAGAGATGACTGAATTGATACCTGAAACAAAGTAGATGAATTTCCTTCACCCACAACTTCCAAGTCAAAATTCATTAAATCAACAATCAAAGGGTTATGTTTTACATGTAATATTATTAATTTAACATTACTTTTTTGACTCAAAGCATTTAACACTTTATTTTATTTTCTAGGATGGTAGTGAATCGTACAATCATAATACTTAATCATTTACAATCATATTCTTTGCGTCTTGTTCAATTCCTTATGAGTAAATATATATTTTAAACTTTTATGATTAGTATATATTTTACACTTTGATCCATATAAATGATGTCTCCAAATTTTTAAAGTAAAAACCACAAAATATAATTCCAAATCATGTGTAGAATAATTTAAATCATGAGGTTTTAGTTGTCTTAAAGCATAAGAAATTACCCGATCATTCTACATCAGAACGCAACCAAGTCCCTTCAATAAAGCATCATTGTGGATGAAAAAATCACGATTTCTTAAGGGAAAGTCCAAAACTGGATAATTCACAAAACTTCTTTTTAATTCCTGAAAAAAATCATAATAATAATTTTTCTAGATAAATTTAATTCCTTTTCAAGTTAACTTAGTTATTGGGCTAGATAACCACACAAATTTTTCAACAAACCACTAGAAATAGCCTACTAATCCAAGAAAATTTTGAATAATAGTAACATTTGTAGGTATTTTCCATTTATAAACCACTTTTTTTGTAGTATCAACTGATATTCCATCTTCATTAACAATGTTCCCAAGGAAATAAATCTATTGTAACAAAAAATCACTTACTAAATTTTCCATATAACTTATTTTCTTTGAGGTTTTTCAGAACAATCCTTAGATTTTTTCATGTTCCTCATAAATTTTTGAAAAAACTAAAATTTCATCAATAAAAAAAACTAAAAAATTATATAAATATTCATAGAATACTCTATTTATAAGAACCATAAATATAGTAGTGGAATTTTTCAAACCAAAGGGAATAAATAAAAACTCATAATGATCATATCTAGTATGGAATGAAACCTTTTTAATATAACACTTCTTCACCTTCATCTGATGGTACTTGGATCTGAATTCAATCTTAGAAAAATACTGAGCTCCCTAGAGATAATAAAAAAAGTCATCAATATGAGGTAATGAATACTTTTTATTAATAGTAATGTTATTCAAAGCTTTATAATCAATTCAAGGCCTCATGGAACCATCTTTCTTTTTAACAAAAAAACAGGAGAACCCCATGGTGAAGTGCTAGGATGAATGAATCCTTTATCAAGAAACTACTACAATAGATTTTTTAATTATATAAGTTTCACTTAAGCCATTTGATAAGGGGGTTTTGAAATTTACTTAACATCATGAACTATGTCAATAGTAAATTCAACTTCCTGATCAAGTATAACACCAAGAAAATGATCAGAAAAAACATCATGGTATTCATTTACCATTGACACATCATTAATATGAACAATTTCCTTTTTTTCAAAAATATTTACAATATAACTTTCATTTTTATCTTTTAACAATTTCTCATATTCCTAATATGTTATCAATGGTATAGGTTCATTATTTTATACAAACTAAAACTATTTCTAAAAAACAAATTATTTAGCTCTATAATCTATCTTAGCATGGTAAACAGAGATACAATACATACCCATAATAACATAAAACTCTACTAGGGGAAAACAACAAGGTTTTAAAGTAATGTCTTTCCATATACAACAACGAGATGATTATTATAATTCCCTTTTTTCCTTAATATTTGCCCTGATGTTTTTACCATAATTTCTAGTTCGATTTATTAAGGTGAAATTTCCAATTTACCAGAAAATTTATCAGAAATAAATGAATCTATAGACCCTATATCAAACAATACATTAGCATAATCTGAGAAAACAAACAATGTACCTGATACCACTTCATTAAATGGACCAAAATCTACTGAAGTAGTTAAAAAGTATTTCACCACACATTTCTGCTTATATTCTGGCTTCTTACCATTATTAAAATCCTTCTTTGGGTAGGTATGTGCATAATCCCCCTTCTCACCACATTTAAAACACTTTAAAGTTTTCTTATCAGAATTGAACTTACCAACACTAAGATATTTTTCATTACAATCATGGGCCATATGACCAAACTTACCACATCGAAAGAACTTATTGGATTTGTTGAGGAATTACAAAGGTTTATTTTTAATACACTTTTCACAAATCAAAAACTAGATTTTCTTACATTTAGATTTATTTGATTGGTACTTACCCATTGTCTGCCATCTGAACCTTTTCTTCTGCTTGTTGTCATGAAATACATGATCATTGACAAACTCCATTTCTACCCTTTTATCACATTGAACAAGTTTCTCATATCTTTTGAATTCATAGGAATCTAATTCCCTCTAATATCTTAGCTTCAATACTGATTAAAAATGACTGATTTTACTATCAATATCCTGAATTAGATTTATAATGTACCTTTCCAATCGAGTGAAGTTTGGTTTGTACATGAAAACTGAATCTTCATTTTTTTAATTATAGGAATTTATTTTACATCCTAAGTCGAACTTCCTTAGGAAAATATTTTTGAAGGAAAAAATTCTTGAATTTATCCCATTCCAAGGCACTAATCTATTCTCTTTCCATGATATTATTGACCATTTAATACCATTGGTCAGCTTCACCTCAAAAAGATAAATAGAAAGACTAAAATTTTGATTATCTGAACACCTCATGCTATCAAATATCTTTTCAAGGGATTTAATCCACCCTTAATCTACCATAGGGTTAGAAGATCCACTAAAACCAGGAGGGTGTTGCCTCATAAAATGTTCCACTATCATCATGTTCCTTTGTGGTATATATGGTTATTATATTTCATGGATACCACCAAAATTTATAGTTTGATTCAACTGAGCCATTATTTTCACAAACTACTCGGTTCCAATTCCCACTATTCTAAGTTGCAGATTCAAAAATATATCATCCTCTTGGTGCCTTACTACTTCAGTTTCCCTATTTTTCTATGGAAAAACATTCTGAACAGACATAATTTATTTAAAACAACATTGTAATCTTCAAATTAGAAATCATTTAAACTTAAACATAAAGTACAAATCATTTATATTATTCGATTAACATCATCCTAATCCCTAAAGTTATCTAAATCATTCTATGATACCAACTATAAGGACCCTACTTTATATATTACATATTATAGTGAATTTAGACTAGAATTCATTTTCTTCGAATCCCAAAGATGGTTTAGGTTTATTATTTTAGATAATTAGGACATAATTTTACAAATAAAACCCATAAATTATAAGTGGACACTTATACACAATATCTATTTTTTCATAATCGAATGGTCTTAAAAATAAAACATGACAATGTTCAGATTGGATTCTTCTTTTCTCTTACCCATCCTTAAAACCTATGAAAAATATTTTAAAACTTGGTATGAACGCAAAAATCTTAGTAAGGTACATAAAAAAAGTAAATAAACCATTATTTCATAAACACATGAATTCATTTTCACAAATATATACTTCTCACCCTTAAAAGTAATATATACTTACTTTGTGAAAACATGAGATTTCCATAAACCATATAAAGCATAAATAAAACATTTAGGTAACTTAGGGAATCATTTTTTATCATACATAATTATTATTGTAACCCTTGTGTCTACCATATGATTTTTAACCCTCATAGATACCATAAAGTAATCCTTATGGTTATACTTGG
This sequence comes from Viscum album, assembly GCA_963277665.1. Lineage (NCBI taxonomy): Eukaryota > Viridiplantae > Streptophyta > Magnoliopsida > Santalales > Viscaceae > Viscum > Viscum album. The sequence continues at coordinate 1,695,728,011 of OY728138.1, read as the reverse complement.
ATGTAACCATCACAGTTGCACTTGAAATAACCATTATAGTCAACTTACAACATACCCAATGCATTGGAGGGATATCACAGAGCCACCAATATTTGGTTTAAAATGGAACCACCCATCATTATAAATAATTCCCCAAAACTAGAACATAATCATAAAACATGAATACTTGCATCATAAAAACAATTCCTTAAAGAAAATCACTTATTTTAAAAGAATACCGCGCAAATGAAAAGGATAAAATTTTATTTGAAAATTACCATTTAATTTTGTAAAAAAGTCTTAAAAACATTATAGTGTTATGGAACTGGTAAAATCATATCATGCTGTATAATTTAAAAAAACATTCTTTATGAATTTTGTAAAATAAAAATTAAATAATATTTTTAAGGGAAATTCCCTTCCCTTATACACAAATGCATTCTTCACTTTCACTTAACATCATGGATAATCAAATTATATTTATTAATTACTTAATTTAGTACCTATTACAAATATATTTTATTTATTATAATTTTTATTAATTTATTTTATAGCTATTTCGATGAGTTATAAAAATCAATTTTTTTTTGTTTTGGGAGCGTTTGTTTCACGGTTCCAAGGTTGGTAACTTGTGTATATTTATGGATGTTATTTTATAATGGGATTAGTAATATAGAAGTGAGATTATATGGTATTAATTCACTTATATAAGTTCATATGGTCCCATATATCAATTTTATTTTTGACATGAGGATGATTCATTTGATAAAACTTTAATGATAATTGTTCAGTTTATTATGGCAGTTTTTTCGACCATCACAAACTAGTTTTGTTTTGTTTAATATTATGAACATATATTAATTATAGAATGTGAGAATAATATATATATATATTGGACATTTTAAATAATTATAAGTGAATTTAAACTTTCTATAAATGGGGTAAAGGTAAACAAAAACTCATCGTCCATAAAGGCAATGGATCGACATACCGTGGATGATGTTTTTGTTTTTAAGAATAAAATGGGAAGAAAAAATATTTGATGATGGATATAACATTAAAAAAATAAAATTACACGATATATATGATAATGGAGTTATCATGAAACTTTGGATAGAGGGTGAGGATAAGGTAGAAGCGCAAAATAATTTAAAAGAGAAGAAGGGGAAATTTACCTCTTGAATATCGTCTCCTTGATCAAGGCACTTGGAATTGGTCTTTTAGTGGTACCAAAAACACTAGAATCTATATAGGGATTATTATAATATAAATTTTCTAAGTATGTTAGGGATATAAGGATCAATGTGGTGAAAATAATTAAAGGAAGGAGTGCCCTTTTATAATTGAGGTGAGGGGCATTTTAGGAATTTATTAAAATATTAAAATATAAGAAGGCTATTTTCAGGACAAAGACTTAAAAATGGTCTATAATGAATATTGGATGGAATTTTAGACCATATATTATACCCTTTGGTCTTATTTTATATTTTTATTATTTTTAAATAATTTAATAAAATATTTTATCCATGAAAAAACATTATTGTCAAATTTAATACTATTCATTACTATGACTTTAAAAACATCAAAAAAAGTTTAAAATAAAAAAAAAACTATTTTATTATATCCTAAACATGTTATAGTTATCTATAGAATTAATTTATCATCTTAATTATCTAAAATTATATTTATTTTAATATTTTTAATATAATTTATTTGATTTTTCTATTAATTTAATAATTACTGCATCATCATTGTGTAATCATTTAAGGTGTTTATTTTTTGCCTAAAAATTAAAAATAAATTTCCATAAAGAAGATAAATCTTTTATATTTCCATATAATATTTATATATGAATATATCTTATATAAAAATATATATTAAAAAGTTATACTAATTAAAAACCATAGTGTGGATAGTCTAACTTTCTTTTAAATAAAATATTATAAGGGATTTAATGTCAAACAAGTGGATTCCAAAATTCCCTAAATTCAAAAAAGGTTTATTATCATACAAAATTACTCATAAATTATGATTTATACTAATTTTTGGGTCATTTAATGGTTCTTATAATTTTAATTAAAACCATTTTATTGATTTTTCTTCTGTTTGAGCAAGCATTGCATTGATGTTGCATAAACATTAAAGTTAATTATTTAATTTATAAAAAATTAAAAATAAATTAACATAATAAAATAAACTCACTAGTATCAATATAATCTTTTATATTCATTTATTATGTATATTTACTAATATCCATGTCAAGACAACTTATTTAATTTGTTAATTTGACTTTTCTTACTTTGCGCAAGCATTTGGATAAGATTCATGTTATATAACTCTAAAATTTGAAAATATCAATAAAAATAGTCATAAATACATAATATTTAATATAAAATTCATTTAAATACTTCTTAGAACTCAATCTATCTATAAGGAACAAAATTTGACTTTTTGAATGCTGTAGAGATATTGAAAATAATTTTTATATTTATCCTGAAATAAATTATAATTTACATGACCTAAATTTTTTCTGTACAATATTTATATTATAATATCACAATATAGTAATTTAATAAGTTTAATAAATTTTATATCTTAATTATTTCTCAACGTTATCACAAAAAAATACTGTATTTTATAAAAAAAATTATATTTTTTACTATTCACCAAAAATTTAACTTTTTTAGAAAATTCTCAAAATTTTACCATAGAATAATTTTGATCTACTGATTTAAAAAATGAAATTAGTTTTTCAAATTAAAATTATATAATTTTAATATTAATTTTTTAAAATAACCATATAAGAAATTCGTTTATTAAAAAAAATTATTTTAATAATTACTTAACATATTTATAATGAATTTAACTATTTAATTCAAGAATACTAATAATTATAAAAACATGTTATTCTATCAGTACCTGGGTTGTTACAATGCACTTCAATCTCTTTTGGTCCATGTACAACACAAATATTTTTCCCAACAAATAATGTATCCAACATCTTAGGGCGTGTACGACTACATCTAACTCCTGATCATGAGTAGGAGAATTCCACTCTTATGGTCTCAATTATATAGATCCTTAAGCAAACAAATGATCCTCCTACATTAGAACTTATCCGAGACTAACCCTTAATGCATCACAATACAAAATATACTCCTTAAACGACTCAAGTAAGGTAAGGATTAATGATGAGGTCAAAATGCTCTTCAATTCTTGGAATCCCAATAAGAAGCATCTGATCAAACAAAATTCACATATTTCTTGGTTAGACCAAACATCGACACAACTAGGTGGGAACAATCCTGGATTAATCATCAATAATCATCCATCATACCTAGAAATATTCGAAACTTGAAAACATTCTTAGTTCACTCCTAAGATACCATGATTTTCACCTTCTCCGAGTTCACTAATACTCCAACCTCTGAGATAACGTGGCCCAAGAAGTGAAATTTTTCAATTTGGAAAATAAATTTTGAAAAATTGAAATACAGTTTATGAACTATCAGTATACTTAGGAAAATTTCAATATATTAGGCATGCTCATCTCTACACTAGGAGCACACTAAGATTCCACTGATGAAAACTACCAAAAAATGATCTAAACATGGATGAAAAATCCAATTCATCAAGGACATGAATAATGTTGGTGTGTTCTTTAGAACAAACAACAGTAATACCTACTCCTAAAAGTAATCCATGGTATATCAGAATACCTCACCCTCAACTGGTGTTACCTTGATCTCAAGTTGATCTTGGAGAAAAACTGGGCACCTATCGGCTGATCAAAGAGATCAACAAAGCATGAAAGGGGATATTAGTTCTTGATTTTCATCTGGTTTAGCCTCTAGTAATCTACACATAAGCACAAGGTTTCACCTATCTTCTTGGAAAAAAACAGAGGAGAACCCCATGGTTATGTAATAGGACACACTAATCTCTTAGTTTCCATATCTTCCAACTATACTTTCAGATCTTGAAGCTCTGTTGGTGTCATCCTATAAGGTGAGATAGAAATAAGTTCATCTCCTAGTAACAAATTGATAGTTAAATTTATCTTATGCTCGAGTGGTAAGCTGAATAACTATTCAAGAAAGACATCCCAAAATTGGTCCACTACTGGAGGAAGGGTACTCTACTATGAATCACCATCATCTAGAATAGGTATTTCTACCTGGGCCATGAGATAATCCAATCTACACTGAATTGGACATGTATAACTAGTACAAAGATCACATTCACCATGATGGATATAACTTCCCCCTTATGGAGATAAGAAGTTCATTCTCCTATGATAACATTCGATACGATCATGGAATAGAACTAGACAATCCATAACCATAATCAAATATAACCCTACCATTTCCAGCATAAAAAACATCCCAGATGGAACAATAGCCACCAATTTCAAGAGAACACTCTTTACAACACTTGATACCCTCAAATCGCACCTATAATAGTGTGTCGATGATCATAACCCCATCCTTCCTTTCCATATCCAAACCAAATCCACTGAAAAATTTATCATATATAAAGGAATAAAATTATCCTGTATCAAACAAAATGTAGGCAAGGGTGGATGACATAAGGATCATACCTCTAACAATGGAAGTTTTTGTATCCAGATTGGTTGGATTAGAGTCAATAACGTGCATCTAAATCACCCCTATACCCCTAGGATCTATATTGACTCCCTTGTGATGCTCCCTATATATGATATTATTTCTCTTGCAGCAGGATACCACACCATTTACCTCAACTTGAGCTTCCGGTGGAACTCTAACCACCTATCTATCGAGGGGTAGCTGAGTCTCTCCCAGAATCCAGTTTCCAAAAAAATCCTTTTTCTTCCACTAGACTACTAAAAATCCTTTTTCTTCCAATATTGACACTCTATTTCATGGAAAGGACACTAAAAGAGATTGTGGATATCCCTACCATACTGAAAGAACTACCCCTGGCTACGGTCCTGGGATGGTTGTCCACTCCTCTAACTACTCTTCCTGCCACTTCTCAGATAATAGTTATCGTAGCGATGCTTATTTCCACATGAATAAGAACTCCACTATATTACAACTAAAACTATATGCCCAACACTTGGGGACTCATTCAAGTTCCCTTCGATGATGATAGCCAAGTTCATCACATTAGAGAATTTATTAAAACAAAATACATTCACCTACGACGTGATCTTGAAATGAATCCCATTCTATAAGTGCTTCACCCTATATATCTCATCTCTTACCAATGAAGGATAAAAATGCTTTAGGTCTGTGAAGTGACCCACATATTCCATCACAAAAATGATCCCCTATGTTAGGTGTATGAACTTATGATCCCTCTCATCCCTCAGTGTATCTCGATAAAATGACTCAAAAATTAATCCTAAAAGCGTTCACAGGTTATCTTATATTATTTTCCATCCTATACTATAATGTCCCACTAGTGTTTGGATGGTCCTCATAGCATATAATCAATAAGCTTCACCCACCTCTCTATGGATGTCTCCAAGTGACTAAAGATAATTTGGATAGAATCAATCCATAACTCTACTACCTAAAATCCTCCCTCTCTAGTGAAAATGGATGGATACTATAGCTGAAACTCTCTCATCAGGTCTGACATTGAAGGAATAACATGATTAGTGTCCCTCCCCATAGATATCATGAACCATAAGAAACTATAATGAAGTTGACCATCCATCAGATTTCCTGGTGCTAGAGGAAGTCCTTGTCTTTCCACGTGAGGTGTGTTCTTATTACCAATCTCCCGATGTTCAACCATAGGATTTTGCAGAGGAATTTCTCTACAAGGATAAACATGATCCTCAAATCACATGGTTAAATACAAGATCAACTTATAAGGAAAAGAAGATTCATGATAAATAAAGGCACATTGTCACTTTATTTCTGGGATTCACAAGTGAATTAATCATTTTAAAAAAAATTAAATTTATTTCTCTTTTTTTTTTCAGGCATTTCATGAAATTTCATGTGAAATAAAAGAATCTATGGAATGAATAATGCATGATATAATACTTATATATATTCCTACTATGATTCATGCATACACACCTCATGTCATATCGTCCCATGACTAAAATATCATAAAAAAGTAACACCACACAACAAGTGCATCACCCAAGGTGAAATAACATCCCAACTATAACAAGAAAATCCTCAAGAACAATATTCACATTTCTGGTAACTTGGGTTTTCCCCTGTACATGAATTAGATAATCTAATGCACGAGTTCATTACCAAGACCTTACTTATCCTATTATCCTATCTACCACGCCTAAATAGTAAAGAAAAAGAAAATTCCTCCTTTGATACTACTTTGTAACATCCCTAACCCGATTCTCCCTCATGTGGATGAGACGGGTCACCAGATGACCTTAATCATGGATTCCCATAGACAGAGGCTACCGATTAGTAGTGAAGGTATAAAAAATATAGTGGGGATACTATATACTATGGTACTAAATAATAAAAATAGCAAAAGTTATGATAAACATAACAATATATATCAACACCAAAAGGATAAAAGGTAAAATCCAAATAATCCAAATACATTAAACCATGTCATGTCATACAATATACCAAACTAAATTTCACGATGAAGGTCACACAAGAAAACAAATAAAGAAAAACACCAAATAAATACTCCCAAAACTAGTCCCTAACCACATGCTTGGTCCCATATCAAAGATCTAGTCCCAATAAGAAAGGTATCAAGCATAGGGCCCATTACCCTTGTCCAGACCTGCATCCATGAAGTCTACCCAGGTACCAAATAGAGGCCCAAAGAGGGTGTCTATAAAACTCATTAGGTCACCAAAAATGGTGTATAAAAAAATATAGTATAAGTAATAATGTATACAACAATGTGATATATAAATTCTTTAATTCATAATTCAAAGAAGAACATCTCAAATAAACCCATCGACCATTGAGTTCCAGGTTGACACCCAGGGTTAGCCGATACCTTCTTTGACATGATACCAAATAGATTTTTTTCATTCTCACAAGTGTCCAGGTAGATTCCCATTCCATATACCCATATCAAGGCGCATTACCCATGCCAAGGATGAATTTTTTATTCCTTATGTTAATGGACTTTATGGGAATTACCATGCCAGAGCTGCTTACGTGTTCCCTTGGCGCATTACCCATTCCAAGTGAATTATACCCAGTATAAGTATCAAGTAACCATGAATCTATCCCTTAGGCATAAAATAACCATACATCTTTCCCTTAGACATCAAGTAACCATACATCTCTCCCTCAAGCATCATTTAACCATGCATCAAGTACAAGCAAGAGCCAAATGAATATCGAACATCAAAACATGCCAAACTTGTTAACATATGCCACATAGGTTGTTTCAATCCAATTACCAATTATAATTCCATTTATTCAATTATGCCAAGTTTTCAAAAAACATGCCAAATATACAGTTACATGCTAAGTTACCAATTCACATTCAATTGTGTCAATTTCCAATTCATTTATCAATTATGCCATGACTGACCAATTAAAAATTCCATGAGTAGTTCCAATTCCATAATTAATTTTTACAATCCTATTAAAATGCTATAGGTTCTCAAATTTCATGTTTTAAATCAAGGTCAAGGGTAGGAACGGTTCTCAGGTGGCCATAAGTCTAAGCCTCATTCTCTAACGGACCCAACAAGATTCATGGGAGGTCTAGACATGAGGATTTAAACAATTACAATTAAAATATGCCGTAAACATGGTGTGTTGAAATGATCGTATGTGTTGCACATACTAAATAAATAAATCAAACCTTGAAGATATTTTTAGATCACCTACCATAAAAATAAGAATAATATTCCTAGAATCAAACATCTGGGTCAACATGAAACACCGTGGTCCCCTATGGATAGTGATAGATCCACCATATAAAGGCTAGATAAAGACGATCCAAGAAGAAAACAAGAGGAACTCAATAATTTTGAGTGAAACACACCAAATATAATCATCCAAATTGAAGAATGGATCAAAGGATCAAGGTTTGACGTTGGATAAGTCAAGGGATCCTTGGAGGGATCTTCAAGATCATAAATCCCAAGTTAGGGACAAAAGAGGGTTAATTAGGAGTTAAATGGGGTTTCTAGGGAAAAAAATATGATTTTACTCTTAGTTTTCCTACCTAACCTATCTCCCTCAGCTGGACTGTGGTTCCAAGTAGCATGATTCCACCATTGGAAACCCTATCGATTGGCTGGTGGGTTTCCTATAGGAAACAAATTCTTCTTGGGCTCCACTGGCTGGATGATGGGCTGCATCAGCTAGTTGGTGGCATTTTAACTTCTCCTAAGCTACAAGCCATCTTTTTCCATTTATATCCTAACTATTTTGATCCCTTGAGCACACTTGAAACACTATTTTAACTGGTTCCAAGGTCTTATTCATAGAATTTAAAATGGTTCAACAAAACTTAAAGACAGAACATACTTGGGTAAAATACGGGGTCTTACAAGTGACCCCATATTTATTCAGAATATCTTTTAAGGTTCTATTATATAATTAGGTTCCCTATTTAGTAATTATGAACATAGGGGTACTGAATCTAAAAAATAGATTTTTCTTTATAAATTTAAAAAGAAATTTTCCATCATTAGTCTTTATGAGAATAAATTCTAACCATTCTGAAACATAATAGACAAAAATAAGTATATAAAATTATCCAAAAGATTTGGGAAAGGGTCCCACAAAATCCATTAATCATACATGAAATACATACAAAAATATGAGGGGTTTCTAAGACATTTAATTTCTTTTAGAAATATTTCCTTGAAGCTGGTCATTCTTACATGTTTTGTATAATTCAAAAGAATATTTTAAAATGGAAGGTCAATATAAACCTGAATATAGTGATTTTTGATTAGTTTTTTAAGATCCAAAGTGGAATCTAAAACCTAAATAATGAAAAAAATTTAGTACTGATTGAAATTTAAATTTGGGAACACATCTTCTTATAATTTAGTCATTTCCAACATACCATATTTAATGATCATCTTAAATACAATTCTTTGAATCACTCAAAAGTTTATAAAATTTTGTTTAGGAAACTAATGGGGTATTTAAATAGCAACCAAATAATTCACTAGCTCAGTAAACTAAAGTCTCTCATTCCTAACAACATATAAATTTTCCTCAGGAAAGGTTTCTTTGATTGGTGGTCAGATCTAAAACTTTCCATAAAAAATTGTGGTTATCCAGCTTAAATGGTTAGACACAATATTTTCATTTCCTGTTTTTCCTTTATTTCAATATAGAGTTATTGTAACAATAATATCCATCTAAAAAGTTTTTGTTTGACATCATGCTTTTTCATTAAATTTTTTATTATCAAATGGTATGTGAAGATAATAAATAACATATGAATTTGTCTGAAGAAAAGAAAAAAACTAAAAAATCCTTCTCAGTGGTGGTATAATTAGCTTGATATTGATCTAAATTTCTAAAATCATAATAATTACAAGATATTTCTTTTCCAAATTTTGTCTTAAAACATCCCCAAGAGAAAAATCAGAAGCTTAAATCATAATTTCAAAGGTAAGTTCCAGTTTGGTGGTTGGACTATGAGTGTGGTTATCAATTTTTGTTTTAACCCTTCAAAGTATTGTTTATAATTCTCATAAAAGAGAAACAATTATTCTTTTTGAAGTAACCTTGATAAGGTAAAAGCAGTTTTACTAAATTATTTTATGAATCTTCTATAGAAACCAACATGACCAATGAATGATCTGATATCTCTCATAGTTTTTGGGTAGGGAAGTGAAGAAATTTCCTCAATTTTAGACTTGTCAACTTGGATTATATCTTTCGACATAACATATCTGAGTAAAATTACTTTTTTAACCATTAAATGACATTTTTATAATTTATAAAAAGATTGTTTTGAATGTAAGTTTCAAGAAAATTTTCCAAACTCTTTAGGAAACTTTTAAAATATTATCCATATACAGTGAATTCATCCATAAAGACGTCTATTAAATTTTCTAAAAATCTATAGAAAATACTTATCATACATATTTGAAAAGTTTTTGGTGTATTACACAAACCAAATATAATTATCTTGTAAGAAAATGTACAAAAAGGGCATGCAAAAATATTTTTCTCTTAATCTTACAGTGCTATATGAATTTGGAAGTACCAAAAAATTCCATCTAGAAAGGAGTAATGGGTTTATCTAGCTAGTATCTCAAGAACTTGATCAAGAAAAGGAAGTGGTAAATGATCTTTCCTTGTTAGCAAGTTGAGTTTTATATATTCAATACACATCCTCCATTTTTTTGAATGTATGACAGAGACTAGCTCACTGAATTCATTATTTGTGATTATAAATCCATTTTTCATAGGGACAACTTGAATGGGGATCACCCATTGGATATCAGTGATGGTAAATATTATTTTAGTGTCTAATAAAGTAGTGAATTATTTTTTAATAACCTATGAAAAGTTTGAGTTCAATCTTTATTAGAATTTTCTCATAAGTTTGTATTTTCCTCTAATAAAATACTATGTATATGGGTTGAAAGGCTGATTCTAGTGAGATTAGAGGGGTTATATCCTGAGGATTTTTTGTATAACCTAAATAATCCTACTAATTATATCTCTTGATCCTTTTATAGTCCTTTATAAATAATGACAAGGAATTTCTCATCTTTACCTATAAAGGAATATTTGATATTTTTAGGTAATGGTTTCAGTTATAATTTAGGGGAATAATTTTATTTGGTAAAATATAGGTTATGTAACTTAGTAAAATCAATTTGAAATATTATTTATTCACCAAAATGATTATATTTTAGATCACATTTGGGGACAATAGGATATCCAGCAGTCAGTTTACAAGGAAAATCCTCAGAAAAAATTACAGGTTTAAAGGAATCTACACGATCTGAATTTCCAACAATAAGGTTATAAATTTGAACATCCTCAACAATTTTTTGACACGTGAAATTTTCAATTTCTTTAAAATAAAATAAAACATGTTCAACATATTTAAAAATTTCAACAAGTTCATGAAGAATAGGCTCAACACTTTTAAAAACAACAGGTTCACAAAAAGCAGGTTCAATAATTATTTTGAAATAATTTTCTAGATCATAAAATATTATATTGAAATAAGATTTAGAATTTTAAAAATTATAGTTTTCTCATATTTTAGTTTTGAAATTAGGGAAAATATCAATAGAAAACCAATAAATCATATTGAATTGAGAGGTTTAAGTATCTTCAATTAGGTGTTTTATAGATCAGAAAATATTTAAATGAACAACCGCTCTCCCAAACTCAAGTGAAAATATTACTTTTTCAACATTAATGGTGAATTTAATAGTTTTAAAGAAGGATATCCCAAGTATTATAGGTTAATGTATACTAAATTGATAATCTTTTACATTTAAGACATAAAAATCAGTTGGAAAATCATGTTTCTTACCTAAACTAGAACATCTTTAATAACTAAAATAGTATTTTTGGTACTTTAGTTAACAATTTGAATGACTATTTCAGAAGGTTTGAGTTCTATAACCTGAAAATACAAATAAACATAGCATGGAATAACATTTATAGAAGCTCCTAAGTCAATCATGTCAGCCCTAAATTCAAATTCTCCTATAATACATGGAATTATGAATATTTATGGATCTTTACATTTGATAGGAAAATAATATTGAATTATTGAGGAGAAATTTTTCCCTAAATTTAATTTCTCTCCTCCCTTGAATTTTCTTCTGTGGGAACACATTTCTTTCAAAAAATTTACATACTTTAGATTTTTTTTCACAAAATCTTACAAATGGATATTTACTTGGAATTTTCTAAAAGTTTATAGGTCTTATTTATCCATTTTTAACACTTTTTTTCTATGGTGGAACAATAATAGGATATTTTAGTTATGGTTTTAATATTTATCTATTATTCTGAATATAAGGATCAATCATCCTTTTTCGATCTTTCTTGGTTATTTCGGACAAATCCTATTCTTGTGACAATGATTTATCTTTCAAAACTGATTTTTATTTTTCAATATCTTTAGATATTTAAGCAAGAACCCTAGTAGGTTTTTTTTATCTACAAAATGTTATAAAATAGGTAAAATAGGTGAGGAATTCACTTGAATGTGTTTGGGTTCAGAATTAGATTTAAAAATACCAGTTTGGGGGTTATTCAGTTTGGTTCCACTTCTAAGTACAATGACACTTACATTTTCTTTCCCTTTATCTCTCAGATTGAGTTGAGGCTATTAAGGGAAAACTCAAATCATTTTATTTCTTATTCTACATAAATCAGTATCCAATCGAACTATTTTATCTATAAATGTATTCATCATGTTCTATTATTGTTATTAATTTTATTTATATTTCCTCATTTGTTGTCTCACAACTTATTCAAAATTGATTTTAAATTTTTTAATAAGAGGAGAAAGATGGAAATCCCTTATATTTTGAGAATTAGATTACTCATTAAAGTATATATATTGAAAATTAATTGATTCTCTTTGGAAAAATATATTGGGTTTTTAGGATTTCTAAATCTACCTTGAGTTTGATTATTCCATCCTTGGTTATAATTTTGCCTGGTTTGAAAATATATCTATTGGTTAGACTGAAACGTTATTTATGGAAATAATACATTAAAAATTTCAGAAAGATCTTAGATTTTAGGACATTAATCACCATAATGGTCATATTGAAGAAAAAATTACATAGTGAACTTGTACTTGAAAAGTTATTTTAGGCTTTGGTTGAGGTTGAGAAGTGTTGGACTGTTAGAGTTGGTACCCTAGAACCAACTTGTTAAGTACATGCTTACATGTTTTCTATTATTAATGAAGTTTTATGATCAAATAATTATTCTTCCTCTGGGTGAAATTTTTATGTGATAACTCCCTAAGGATATATGTCGCACTGAAAGGTCATAGTATGTAATGACCTAGACCTTTATAAATAAAAGTACCTTTCTAATTTAATTAAATGTATTATTATGTATCATGGTTATAGAAAACACATGCACTTACTTTTTATTATTATACCATATTGTATTTAAAATACCATCAAGCATCATAACCATTGATAATATAGCCATTTAGGAGAGGTAATATGATTAGTATAAATAAAGGATTTTGAAGAATCCAACTGAAACAGACAAAGGAAGTGATGGAATAAACCAGTAGGATTATACCCTACAAGGCCCATTTATTAGAGATTCAAAGGGAGATAGAATCACCAGACTTTTCCATTGATTAGGACCAAGATGATATCCAACAAATAAAGTATGAGAAAAACTGTTTATGGGAAAAGTTCAAGATCATCGAGATCATAACCCAAACCATGTACGCCGAACCACCCAATGAAAGTCTCATCATTGCGCACCTTACCCTTAGGAAGTTTTCTAGTGTAATAAAAGACTATGTATCAAAAACCTAAAATATTAATATGTATATTGTATTTTTAATATAATAATGGTTATATTTACCTTTTCTTATTGTTACTTTATAAATGATTTTGATTTTTATTTGATAAAACACAAATTATATTTTTGGGTAATATTTAATTTCAATTAAGACATTCATTTTGATAAATTAATGTTTTTTTGAAATAAATTATTTTTAATAAATTATTATTATTAAATTATATTTATTAAGTATAGTTGATAATATAATTTTATGAATTCAAAAAATAATTTTTATTAGGGTTCGAAAACTGTTATTGTAAAAAACCCAGCATTTCTCAATAAATATCAATTATTATTTTAAAATTAAAATTAAAATATTTATAAAATTATTTGGATAAAATAAGTATTATTTTTGGAACCAGAACATCAAAATTATACAATGATGATTTTTTTTTATAATTTTCTGAGACAATCAAATTTCTGGGTAAAAATTAAACACGGTATAAATAAACAGTGTGTATTATGACATCATAATGACCCAAAAGTGATTTAATAAACAATATAAAAGTTATCCAAGACCAAATATATTTTTACCCTTTAATGTGATATTTTTTAGGTTATTTTATTAATTTTAGAAAGCCTTTATGAATCCTTCAAAACCAATTTTTTATTTTAAGGTTTTAAAATAATTTATGTAAGAATACAACTCACTTCCACATAAACAAGGGTAATATTTTTGCAATTTTATCCCTTGGAAATATAAAATAATTAAATCCACACCCCTTTAGTATAAAACAAGTGAGAAAACCATGGCATGGTTTTTGGTTTTGATTACTTTATTATATAGAATTCAAAACCTAAGTTTGAGAAATAATAATAAACTCCTGTCTATTTTTCTATATAAACCCACCAAATCTCCCATAAATATTCACTAAAAAACCTTGTAACATGTCCTTAGTCTTACCTCCCTGCTATAGAGTCCTCCCAAGGTGCCCCAAATCTCTCAAGAAGCTCCTCCCAATCTTTTTGAATCAGCCTCTCAAGGTATGGGATCCTCTCCTTCTCCCCTTTATTCAAGAATCTTCATTATATTGTGCCTTTTATCCAAAATACCTAATTTTGGGATATGTTATTCCATATAAAAATTAATTCCATTATGATGTATAAATTATGTTATTCCCCTTTGAATCTCATTAATACCTCCCATTAACATTTATGTTCCCCCGTTATACTGCCGAAATTTCACTGCGATTTTCCATGGTAAACAATTGTGTAGTGAATACCCATACCCATTTTCTATCAAGGGTGTTTAACTTTATGCACCTATAATTATGTTAATTTTTAATTACATATATGTAATCTAAACTCCATTATCATGGGATTAAATTTGATTAAATTTTTTCTTATGTTATATGATCTATATGACACACTTATTCATGTACATGAAATGATTATGATGGGTTCATCGAGATAGCACTCTAATACATTGAGTGATATTATATTCTCATTAGATTCTATGTATGGTGTGATAGAGGTTATACTAGGCACATTATGTTACTATTTATTGGTGTTTAACCATGACTTATGTTTATGATGTCATGTTTAATGTTTTTTCCACATTCCCATGTTGCCTTTACGTTACCATACTATATCATGCCTCACTGTTCATGTTTACGATTATCACCCCTTTTTCTTTTTCCATTCCTAGGATTTATAACTCACCCCTTTATTATGTATATCCCTAGGTTATCCCATATAGTTTTAAGTACTATAGAAAATTATGATCATATTAAGGAAGTTTTCAATAATGGTGATGTACCCCCTATTTTAAGTTATTATGTAATGTACTTAATTACCTAAATAGACTAGAATTATTGATCTTTTGGGTTGTATTGTGTGTAAATTTATGTAATAAATCATGAATTAATGTGTAATAAAGACAAGGGTTTTCATATTTGGTATCAAAGGAAAGTTTAGTTATTTTTTGGATTAGGATTAGAAAAATCTAGCAAAAGCCTTAGGGATAAGACTAAACATAATAATACATCCCTAAATTTTGGTAAAGTTTAGAGTAATTGGTTTCTAAGAAAATAAACACCTATCTAGATACTACAAGTGGATTTGTCTCTAACACAGATGTACCTATGGGTAAAACATAAAAACACCGCATTGATCTAGACTCGATCGGGAACTGATGTATGAAAATAGGCCTTTCTAAACACCTGGTTTGACACCCTTGAGGAATATGATCTAGTAAATTCACAAGATCATTACAAACCATTATTAAGGGTACAAAAATCCCACTAGTGTCTATGTTATCAAATAGACTATGGATAACATAGATCAAAGCGTAGAAATTCATAAGTTAATGAATAAATGTCATTTATATATTATACCTTTAATATTTTTGGATTCCTATTTATGTTTTTAATAGTTTAAAAATACTCATCCTTAATTTTACCTTAATTCTAGATAATATACATAAATATTAGGAACCGAGTAAACAACCAATGTGAGGGAAAATGTGATGAATTCTCCAATGAGACGACTATCCTGATGGGAGAAGGAATCATGAAATTTGTGATAATACACTCTTAGTTAAATCAGGTTATGAATAGAAACCTGAATTAGGAGGAGCACCCAAATCCCCTTAAGAAAGAACAAGCTTCAATTGAGAACTTTATTCGACAAAGGCCTCCAACTTTCAATAGATCATCTGATCCCTTATTCATAGAATAATTTATCAACTCCATTGAGAAGATCTTATCCAAAATTCAATGTTCTGAGTAAGAGAAGGTTATACTGGTTGTCTATTGTATGGAGGGAGAAGCTGACTAGTGGCGAACATTGATCAAGAATATGAAGCCTGAGGAAGTGATCTAAGTGATGGGGTGTAAGGAATTATGGAAAATGTTTTTCAAAAAATATTTTTCTCACTCTCCTACTTAAAATGGAAAAAGATTTCCTTTCCCTCAAGAAAAAATATGATGAATTTATTAGGGAATATGGGGAAAACTTTACAAGAGTTGCATGATATTCCACTGGATTTTTTGTTACCCCCAAATGAAAAGTTTACCACTTCTATGGTGGGATAAAACCTAGTCTACAAAAATCCATAACAATCCAATAATTAGATAGTTTTGAGGAAATTGTCTGGTGTGCCGTCAAAGTAAAAATAAATATTGGTGAATCTCAAGGGTCTCATGGGGATAATAAGTGGAAAGTGGAGTTATGGAAATGAAATGAAAAAATCTAATGGTGTTAAGAAATTTCAACATCCCACTTTTCAAAAGTGTAGAAAGGAGCACCCTAAAAATTGCTTAAGTGGAATGAAAAAATGCTTTAGATGTGGAAAGTAAGGAAACTAGATAGATATTACTGATGGGAGAAACCCAAAAATGAAATGGAAGGGAGGAATGATCTAGCCCACCCTCATCCTATTGTATAATGTTTCAACTAAAAGGAATAGGGACAATCTGTCAACCACTTACCTATGCCAAGGGTTGTTGGAGAAAATCAACACCAACAACCTATAAGGTAGCAAGGGAGATCTTATTCCATCACAACTGATAAGGTCGATCCTGAAAATGAAGTGGTAACAAGTACGCTGGTTATTTATTCAATAATAGTGAGCATAATTTTTGATTCTGGTTCTATTAATTCCTTCATATCATGAAAGTTTATTAGAACTATTCAAACACCACCACAAATCATAGAAGTAGAACTGTTGATGAAAATAGAAAAATAGGGAAATTATTTCATGCCAAATATATAACTCCTACCCTATCAAAATTTTTGGGATGGACTTCCCAGAAAACCTTATGATACTCCCTTTAGTGGAATTTTATTCAATTCTAGGTATGGATTATATTTCCTTATATAGAGCCAACATAAATTTTCATGAGAAGGATATCAATCTCCATATCGAAAATCATCCTATGATTTTGTAAAAGTGTAAGGGGGAGGATGAATCTTATTTTTCACCAAAATCTCAAGCACGTATATTATTTACCTAATAGAAATCATATCTATCTCAAATTATTGATTCTAAGGAAAAGATCATCCTTAAAGACACGCCCATTGTGAGGGAATACAATGACGTGTTTCCTAAGGAATTTCTTTGTCTTTCTCCTAGAAAATAGGTTTAAATTTCAATCAAGATTATACTTAGGGTGTTTCCATTATCCAAGACTCTGTATATAATGGCTATTATGGAAATTTAGGATCTGAAGAAACAAATACAAGAGAATCTAAATAAAGTGTTCATATTCCTAAGTGATTCATCGTGGGGTGCACCGGTCCTTTTTTTCAAGAAGGATGGGTCAATGCACCTTTGCATTGATTATAATGAGCTTAACAAGATCATGATAAAGAACAAGTATCATCTTCCAAGGATTTATGACTCATTTGATTAGCTATGTGGAGCCCAATTCTTCCCTAAGGTGGATCTTTGGTTAGGGTATTATCAAGTAAGGGTGAAGAAGTAGTATATCTCCAAGACTACTTTCCATACAAGGTATGGGTACTATGAGTTCATAGTAATGCTAATAAGACACACTGATGCTCCAAAAATATTCATGGACTTGATGAATAGAGTATTTATAGATTACTTAGATTTTTTTTGTAATATTTATAGATGATATTCTAATATAATCCAAAATTAAGGAGGATTGTGATGAACATATGAGAACTATTCTAAATACCTTATGAAATGAGCATCTTTATGAAAATTACAAAAAATGTGAGCAATGATTTAAGTAAGCCTCATTCTTGGGTAATATTATCATAATTAATAGAATATCTATGGACCCTTTAAAGATAGAAGAAATTGAAGGATGGATAAAGACAAAAGCTATGATATAAATTCGTAGTTTCCTTTGATTAGATGGGTACTATTATTGATTTGTGAGAAATTTATCATGATTATCAAAACCTATAAACAAACTAACTCGGAAGGGAGTCAAGTTTGTTTGGAATGGTGAAAGTGAACAGAGCTTCAAGGAGTTAAAAAAGAGGCTTATCACTGCACCTATACTTACACTACCCATAAGCGGGGAACTTTTTGTGGTATATATAGATGCTTTGAAGAAGGTATTGGGATATGTGTTAATACATAATGAAAAAGTGATAGCCCATGCCTTAGGGAAATTGAAATTTCATGAACAGAACTACCCAACACATGATTTAGAGTTGGCTGTTGTGATCTTCACATTGAAAATCTGGCAGTATTATCTCTTTGGGGAGAAGTATGAAATATATTTGGATCATAAGACCCTCAAGTATATATTCACATAGAAGGAGTTGAATATGTGGCAATGAAGATAGTTAGAGCTAATTAAGGACAATGACTGCTCAATCTACTACCATCATGGGAAAGAAAATAAAGCGCTAGACACTCTAAGTAGAAATGAGAAAACAATTTTATCATTGATGAGAATTGATAAGGATTTGATAACAATATACTTGAAAAGGATAGACATAGGAATCATAAAGGAAAGAACATCACCAATAATTTCACAAATGATTTCCCAACCATACCTTATAGAGAAGTTAAAGGATGATCAGAGAGATGATGTTAAAATTAAGAAGAATGTGGATACTATAAGAAAATGGAAATCCTTAGAGTTTAAAACTAATGAAGAAGGATTTGTAATATTTGGGCCAAGACTATATGTACTATCAAATTCTAAGTTAAAGAATAGGCTATTGGAGATGCACATAGCTTGACCTTGTCCATCCATACAAGGATAAAAAAGAAGTATCGAGATCTCTGAGATCACTATTGGTGGGACAATATGAAGAATGAGATTATATAATGTACATTAATATGTTTTGTAAGTTATCAAGTGAAGTCAAAAAGGAAAAATTCCAAGGGGATGATGTAACCATTACCCATACCTATATGTAAATGGGAAAACATAACCAGGGACTTTGTCACTATTATTTTGAATACATAAAGTGGATATAATTCTATATGGGTTGTGGTGGATCTTCTTATAAAGTCTTCATAATTAATTGTAATTTTAGAGGACTTATCACTCGATTAACTTGTAAGGATATACATTAGATAAGAGATGAGGATATATGGAGCACCACTATCGATTATATCTAATCGAGATCCAAGATTTACCTCCAAGTTTTGGAAGAGTCTCCAACATTATCTAAATACCAAGTTGAACTTCATCAAAGATTATCACCACCAAAATAATTTTCAATTTGAGTGGACTATCTAGAAACTCTAGGATATGTTAAGAGAATGATTAATTTATTTCAATGGAGGATGGGATCAACATATTCCTCTGGTCAATTTCTTATATAATAATAGTTTCCACTCAAGAATCCAAATGTCCCCATATGAAGACCTTTATGGGAAGAGGTGAAAAACACCTACATGCTGAGATGAAGTTGGGGAATGCAAATTGCTAGGTCTTAAAATGGTCAAGGAAATAATGTAAAAGGTCAAGACTATTCAACATCACATCAAGGCTTCTCAGAGTTGATAAAATAGGTACAATGAAAAATGTTGATGAGACCTAGAGTTCTATGTTAAATACAAGGTATTCCTCCATATTTCTCTATGGAATAAAGTCATGAGATTTAGGAAGAAGGTAAAGATTATTCCAAGATACATATATCCCTTTGATATCCTTGATCAAATCGGAGCAATGACCTATAGGATAACACTCTCACCTAACATATATAAAGTACAATATGTGTTCCACATATCTCTCTTGAGAAAGTACATACCAAACCCCTCACATGTTCTGAATCCATAGGTGGTACCATTGGAGAATGATATTTCATATGAGGAGCAACCAGTGAAGATATTAGATCATAAAGATAAAGTTCTATGAAATAATACAATGCACCTGGTGAAAGTGATATAGAGAAACCACAAGTTTGAAGAGGTGACATTGGAAATAGAGGTGGTGATGAAATAAAGTTACAATCATTTATTTTAGTGTGTGAAATAAAAATTTCAAGGCTGAAATTTCTGAAGGGGGGAGATTGTAATGACCCAAACCTTTATAAATAAAAGTCCCTTTATAATTTAATTAAATGTCTTATTATGTATTATGGTTATAGAAAACACATAAAATTACTTGGTTTTATTATACACTATCATATTTAGAATATTTTTAATCATCATAACCATTGATAATACAATCATTTAATAGTGATCATATGATTAGTATAAATAAAGGATTTTGAAAAATCCAATTAACCCAGACGAAGGAAGTGATGGACTCAACTAGTAATATAATACCTTATGAAGCCCATTTATTAGATATTATAAGGGAGATTGAATCACTAATATATTCCATTGATTAAGCCCAATCCTATATCTAACAACTAAAGCATGAGAGAAATCGCTTATAGGAGAAGTTCAAGCTCATCGAGATCACAACCCAAACCATGTATGCCGAACCACCCCATGAAAGTATCACCATCACACACCTTATCTTCAGGGTGTTTTCTGGTGTAATAAAAGGATATGTATCAAGACCCTAATAATATGAATATGTATATTGTATTTTCAATAGGATAATGGTTATATTTACCTGTTATTATTGTTACTTTATAAATGATTTTGATTTTGATTTGATAAAACACAAATTATATTTTTGGGTAATATATAATTTCAATTAAGACAAAATTTTTGATAAATTAATTAATTTTTGAAATAAATTATATTTTAATAAAATATTATTATTAAATAATATTTATTAAGTATAGTTGATAATATAATTGTATTAATTCAAAAATAATTTTTATAAGGGTTCAGAAAGTGTTATTGTAAAAAACCATGTATATATAAATAAATGGAAATTATTATTTTAAAAGTGAAAATTAGTATATTTATAAATTTTTTTGGATAAAATAAATATTATTTTTTGACTAAAAACATTTATATTATCCAATGGTTAATTTTTCATAATTTTCTGAGACGATCAAATTTTCAAGAAAATAATAAAAAGGGTAATGACCCAAAAGTGATGTAATAAATGCTATAAAAGGTATAAATTGAAAAATATTTGTTTCCCCTACAATATAATGTTTTTAGGTTATTTTATTAATTTTATAATGCCTTATGAATCCTCTAAAACCTATAATATATTTTAAGGTTTTAAAATCATTTATTTAAGAACACGACACACTTCCACATCACCAAGGGTAATATTTTAATAAGTTAGGCCCTTGGACTTATAAAAATAATTAAAAACACTCCCCTTTTGTATAAATAATGGTAAAAAACTATGGGAAGGTTTTTGGTTTTGATTAATTTATTATATAGAGTCCAAAACCTAAGTTTGAGAAATAATAAAGAAATCCACTCCCTTTTCCTATAGAAACCCACCCAATATCCCATTTATATTTAGTAAAAAAATACTTGAACACATCCTTACTCTTACCTCACCTCAAGGTTCCAAAAATCTCTCAAGAAGTTCCTCCCAAGCTTTTTGAATCACCCTCTCAAGGAAAGAGATCCTATCCTCCTCTTTATTCAAGCATCTTCATTATCTTATACCTTTTATCTGCAATTCATAATGTTGGGATATGTTATTAAATATCTTCATTACTGAAATTATGATTTATAAATGACTATAGAACCATTTCACTCTAATTAATCCATCCCATTAATATTTATATTCCCCCGTTATGTTGCCGAAATTTCTTTGCAATTTTCTATGCCAAAAAATTATGCAGTGAATACCCATACCCATTTCCTATCAAGGGTGTTGACCTTTTTGAATATATACTTATTTTATTGGGTAATTACATGTACATAATCTAAAATCCATTATCATAAGATTAAATGTGATGAAATGTTTTCTTATGTTTATATTATTTATGTGACACACTTATTCATGTTCATGATATGATTATGATGGGGGTGCCCAGATAGCGCTCTAATGTCATGGGTAATGTTTTAGTCTCATGAGATGACATGTAAGGTATGGGGAGGTTATCATAAGCACATTATGTTACAATGTATTAGTGTTTAAACTTGACTTATTTTTATGATGTCATGTTTAAACTTGTTCCACATTCCCATGTTTCCTTTATGTTACCATGCTATATCATGCCTCACTGTTCATGTTTATGATTCTCACACATTTTATGTCCCATTGATATTTGTATTGTATAACATGTAATACCTTCTTCATGTTATTCTTTTATTATTCCCTTATTGGGATTTATATCTCACCCATTTATTATGAATGTCCCTAGGTTATCCCATGTAGTTTTAAGTACGATGGAATATTATGAGCATGTTAAGGAAGTTTCCAATGATGGCGATGTTCCCCTATTTTAAGTTGTTATGTAATGTACCTAATTACCCAAATACACTAGAATTCTTAATATTTTAGGTTTTATTGTGTGTACATTTATGTAATAAATCATTAATTAATGTGTAATAAAGACAAGGGTTTTTATAGTTAGTATCAAAGTAAAGTTTAGTTATTTTTGGGATTAGGATTATAAAACTTTAGAAAAATCATTAGGAATAAAACTAAACATAATAAGACATACCTACATTTTGGTAAATTATAGAGTAATTTGTTTCCAAGAAAATAAATCCCTCTCTAGATACTACAAGTGGAGGTGGATCTAACACAAATTTACTTAGAGATAAAACCTGAAAACATCGCATTAAGCTAGACTCGATCAGGAATTAGTGCCTAAAAACAGGACTTGATGCACTCATAGTTTGATGCTCTTGAGGGATATACTTAGGTAAATTTACAAGATCATTAAAAAGAATTATTAAAGGAATAAAAATGGCCATAAGTGCCCATGTTAGCAAATCGATTATGGATAACATAGATTGAAGCCTAGAAATTCGTAAGTTAAGGAATACATGTTATTTATAAATTACCACTTCAATGTTTTTGGATTCCCATTTATGTGTTTAATAGTTTAAAAATACTCATCCTTAATTTCCCTTTATTATATCTAATGTCAAAAAATAATAGGAACAAAGTAAACAACCAATGTGAGGGGCAATGTGATGACTTCCCCAATGAGATTCTCAACCTGACGGAGAAGGAATTGAGAACTTTGTAATGATACTCTCTCAGTTGAAAAAGGTTATAAATAGAAAATTAAATCAAGAGGAATACCCAACCCCCCTAATAATGAAAAAGTATCAATTGAGACCTTCACATGAAAAGGCCTCCAACTTCTAATGGATCACATGATCCCTTAATCACAGAACAATGGATCAAATCCATTGAGAAGATCTTATCCATCCTTAAATTTTTCAATAAAGATAATGTTATACTAGATGTTTATAATATGGAGGGAGAATATTATTATTGGTGGAAATTGATCAAGAATAAGAAGCCTGAGTAAGAGCTTGAAGTGATGGGGTGGAAGGAATTATGGATTTTTTTTCGAAAAATATTTTCCTCACACTCTCCAACTTAAAATGGAAAGGGATTTTATTTCCCTCATGAAAAAAGATGATGAATATTTAAGTCCCAAATGGTATTAGATACCTTGATAGGGGGTGAACCAAAGTATGGATATTCCTTTTTAAAATTATTCCTACTCCACTAGATCATGAACTCTTTATTATAAGGTTCGCTTTGTTTTCTTTTTAGTGTTTATATTGATCTTATCCTCAACAAATTTATCAGATGATGATACATAGAAAGTAAAGCAATAAATAAAGCACAAGGAAACACATATTTTTACTTGGTTCACCCTCATCGGGATATGTTTAAGGAGAATACAATGGTAATGTTCCAATATACCAAATTAATTAAGGATCACCACCAACTCAAGGTTTGGGATAGATCACTTATATACCTAGACTCACTATATTACAAGATTTAGGGATATCTCACTACTTCCAAAGGGTCACTTACTAAATATTTCCTTTGATAGATCACCATTGATGGAAAGGATCACCTTATTTCTCTTCCTTTTATCACTATTATAGAAAGGATTCATACACAGTTTATGGAAATTTATGTCCCTTCATTAGAAATAATGAATACATCCTCAGTTTTAGGTAGATGCTCTATTAAAGTCTCACTTCCATCCACTTGATCAATGTCACTTTACCACAGTTTTACTAGGAAATCCCTTCTGAACGCTTTCATGATGATCACTACTTTTTGAAAAGATCACTATCTTTATGAACCCCACAACCTTCATGAAGCTCACCTCTTTTGTGAAGATCACCTCTTTCGTGAAGCTCAAACAACCTTCGTGAAACACCTTCCTTTCATTAAGCTAACTTAGACTTCACAAATCCCATAGATTTTGTAAAGCTCAACCAAACTTTGCAAAGAAACCTCCTTTCATGAAGTTCAAACTTTCGATCGGATTTTTATAGACTTTGTGAACTTAAATAGTTTCACGATGCTTGAAACTTTTGGTCATATTTCATAGCCTTCCCAAAATTCCTTTATTCACAAAATTTTTCATAATAAAAACCTTTGCGAATCACCTTTATGAATTCAAAGCCTTTGAATCTTCATTAATTATCACTCTACTTTTCTAAGGGGGGTAAATTCCTATTTATAGGCATTGACTCCCATTCCAGAAGCTTCCATCCTCATCATCACCTTTTAATGAAGCTCTCTAGTCTCATTCTTGAAGCTCCCTATTTTCAATAAGCACTAGGGAAATTTCTCATTCATGAATCTTTTCATAGTTGTGGAGATTTACCTTTAACCCTTCACGCATATCTATACTCATTTGTGATGATACACACCTTCACAAAAATCCATTTACAAAACCCAATATTCACAAAACTCACACATTTACCATATTTTTATGATTCATTCATGTAAATCCAACTTTCTCAATGATTGATCCATCATCCAAATTTTAGACCCCAAAAATTTAGAAAACGCTGGGAAATAGTGCCACCTTGTATACGATTTTTTTTACTTCTTTAAGGGAATCTATTCCTTTGTCTTCAATCTTTGTGAACATACCTAGTCAAAAATATCTCTGGAACTCCACTACTGACCATGGAAACCTACTTGGTCAACAAACACAATCAACCCAAAAGCATTTCAATGTTACCTTGAGGGATTTTTCCCAACAGAATCTATTAGGGAGTACAAGGTAAACTTCACAATACTTGCATGATACACCTCCAGATTTGTTGTTACCCCCGAATAAAAATTTGACCACTTATTTGGTGGGATAAAACCTAGTTTATGAAAATCTCTAGCAATCTGAGAGTTTGATAGCTATTATGAAATTTTTTGGTGTTCCCTAAAATTTGAAATGAAGATTGGAAAATATCAAGGGTCTCATGAAGATATGAAGAGGAAAGTGGAGTTTAATTCTGGTATGGAAAAGTTTAATGGTGGTAAGAAATTTCAATATCCCTCTTATAAAAAGTTTGGAAAGAAGTAACCTATAAATTAACTAAGGAAAATAGGGAAATTAATTAGGTGCAGAAAGGAAGGGAACCTAGCTAGAAATTTCCAATAGAAAAAACCCACCAATGCAATGGAAGAGAGGAATGCTCCGGCCCACCCTAATCCTATCATACAATGTTTAAATTTCAAGGAATAAGGATACTATGTGAACCACTACCCTAAGAAAATGGTTGTTAGAGACAATCAACGCCAACAACCTCTAAGGTAGAAAGGGTGAGATTATGTCATTATAACCATTGATGTGGACCTCGATAATGAAGTGGTGACAAATACTATAGTTATTCATTCAAGAATAGAAAAAAAATACTTTTTTGATTCTGGTTATATGAATTCCTTTGTATCACCCAAGTTTACTAGAACTATTCAAACAACACAAAAAATAATGGAAGTAGGAATGTCAGTGAAAATGGAAAATGGGAAAATTATTGAATCCCAAGTATATAACTCCTCCCCTATCAAAATTTGTGGTAAGAACTTCCCAGTGAACCTTATAAAACTCCATTTTGTGGAATTTGATGAAATTATGGGCATGAATTTTCTTTCCTTATATAGAGCCAACATAAATTTCCATGAGAACAAAATCACTCTCCATTTTGAAAATCATCCTCTGATTCTGTACAAGTGTAAGGAGGAGGATGAATCTTATTTAGCACCAACATCTCAAGAATGGATATTATTTTCCTACAAGAAAGTGTATCTATCTCAAATGATTGAGTCTAAGGAAAAGATAAACTTAAAGACATTCCCATTGTGAGGGAATATGCTGATGTTCCCAAATAATTACATAATCTTCTTCATATTTGAGAGTTTGAATTTTCAATCGAGATTATACCTGGGGTATTTCCATTATCCAAGACTCTATATAGAATAAATATTGTGGAACTTGAGGATATAAAGAAACAACTATAGGATAATCTGGATAAAGGGTTCATACATCCAAGTGCTTCACCGTGGGGTGCACCAGTCCTCTTCTTCAAGAAAAAGGATGTGTCAATGTGACTTTGCATTGATTATCATGATCTCAACAAGATCATGATAAATAAAAAGTATCCTCTCACTAGTAGAAATATTGGATTTAACATTATAGTTATAACATTGGTTTTTTATAACCTAACATTGAAAGTTATGAGGTAAATTTTTAACATCGATTTTTATAGAAACCATTGTTAAAAGTTCATGTGTACAATATTTAATGGATGTTTTTTTATAAACAACGTCAAAGGTTATACATAGGAACATTAAATTTTGATTTTTTAAAAAACCAACGTTAAAAGTAAAAAAAAACCGGCATCGATTTTCTCAAAAACCGACATCGAATCATAATATAAAAACTTTCAATGTCAGTTTTGTTAAAAACTGTTATTGAAACACTTTAAAAAAAGTTATCGAGCCTGAACCCTCATTCAATATTTTCTAAATTTTGATTTCCTCCTGACCTTCAAAGGTACTGAAACTGCCCACCATTCATAGATCTTGGTTTTCTTCGCTTTAATAATCTTTAATCCTATTTTTACTCTCATTGATCCATGATTTATAATCCTTCTATATTTTTCATGATCCACAGATAGATTTTTTCTTGAAAACCCTATTTTATTTGACCATGGAACCCTCTACCACATGAAGATATTATAATATAATTTTATTTTATTTAATTATCTTTGCACCATCATTGATCTTTAGTCTTTTATCCTTAATCATTGTTTCATGATCCATGAAGATATTTAATTCCTAGAAACCCTTTTCCGGTCGACCGACAACTGCATTTAAAGGTTTTTGTTTATTCATTTTTCTTATTTATTTTTGAAAACATGTTTCTTCAATATTGAAGTATTCATCCTATCACCGAATTCAAGGTAGTACATCTATATTTAGAAATAATTTTTCATTATTGAAATTTAAATTTTGTAAGTTAGTTTTTTTAATTTTGAATTGTATTTGGTATTGATAATATATCTTTTATTTTAGTTTTTTCTTATATTATCATTTGATCTCCTAGTAATTCTAATGATTACTAATCTTTATTATATTATGATCAATGTAATTACCCTATTTTCATGATAGTTGATTTAATATTACTTTATGTTGAGCCTTCATTATTGTTTTTGTGGGTATTATGATTGATTTATATTACCATTAGTGTTATTTTTAAAAGAATAAATTCATCTTCCATGCCTTCTTTACAAAGGATTGTATTTTCCTATATTTTTATTATACATGAGTAGTTTTAATGTGACATTTTAAAATTTATTTTTTGTATCAATGATTCATTTATTTAATGTCTTAGAGGATCATGTTATTTTTAAATATATAACTTTCATGATTTAAATTAAATGATTTAAAATATTGATGATATGTTACCTATTTTTAATAAAAGTGAAAATATTAAATTTATAGTTGTATTTTAAACTAACATGAAATGGATTTACTTTTAAATGTTATACATGAGTTTTAGAGTGGATACCTATTGGGAATTTTTACTCATACCTATCATATTATAGGATTATCATAGTTTCTTCTTAAAATTGGTGCATATTACCATATGGTAATAGTTTTCTTGAATATTTTTATAAAAAATTAATTTGGATTAAATTTTGGGTTTAATATATTAGAAGATTCATTTTTTATAAATGATTACATATTATGTTATAGTGAAAATGAATGTTTACTTGATTTCCATCCCATATTACCATATTGTGTTTAGGTCTTTCAATCAATGAGTTCTTTCTATTTTCATATTATTGTTGTCAATGATTCATTTAACCTATATTTTTTACCCTATTAAATTTAACTTTGTTGTTGATAATTAAAATTTTGAATTTATGTTTAATGTTATTTATTCTTGGTTAACTAAATAAGAATATTGATGATTATTTTGAAGGATCTAGGCATAATGAAAGAGGTGTTGTGTGATAATTATTTAAAAACAAGGAATCTAAACTTTAAAAGAGTATCCTTATTCCTTTACTAAGATAATAAAACATTGTTTATAATTAATTATTTAAATAAAATAAATTCCTAGTGTAATTTATTTTTGATTTTATTCCTTATAATCATAGATATTTCCCACCTGATCACCAATCATTTAGATTATATGTTTTGATGTTTAAAATTTATTTATTTATATATATATTTAAATGTTTATATGTATAATATAATTTTTTTTATATTATGATCTTAGATATTTAATGGATAATTATTGGATAAATTTATAAAGAACCACTGATGAATATGAAGAAGGAGTTGATGATGTAATTCATTAAAGAAAATATTCAAAACCTAGATTTAATTTTTTATCCATGCATGAAGTGATTGAATATGAGAAAGTTAAATTCTAGGGAAATTAAGGATCATCTCATTTTCTATGGTTTTACCCATAATTACACATTTTTGGATCTATCATGGTGAAATAACTAAAAATTCAACATCTAATGTTGATGAAAATATTAAAAATGGGACAAATAATCATATTGAAGAATTAATTCATTATGTAGGCATTGAAACCATCGAAAAAACATTAACCATTGAATGATTGTATAAAGATTTTGAGAAACCATTATTCTTAGGTTGAACTAAATATACATTGTTATAAATAGTTCTGAGATTAGTTAACTTGAAAGAAAGAAATGGGTGGAGTGATAAAAGTTTCATTGAGTTGCTTGAACTTTTAAAAGAGCTACTGTCAAAAGGAAATAGGATTCTGGATTCCAATTACGAGGAAAAGAAAATATTATTCCCAATGGGATTGGGTTATAAAAAGATATATGATAATCCCAATGATTATGTTTTTTATAGGAAGGAATATGAATATTTATCAAAATTTCCTAAATTTGGGACATCAAGCTATAATATGGATGAAAAATTCAGCTCTAATTCATTCTCAGGTACTGGAATCTAACCTCCTACTAAATCAATTTGGTACCTTACAATAATTTTTTCCAATAATTCATTCCAGTAATTCCAATAATTCAACTTTTATTCATTCTTAGGTACCAGAATCTAACCTCCTACTAAAGAATTTTGGTACCTTCTAATAATTCTTCATTTAAAGCATCTATTTGAAAATTCAATTGATATAAAAAGGTTAAGGTGACATACTGATGAGCGTATCTCTGATGGTAACTTAGGTCACCCGATTGATTCACCATAATAGAATAGATTTGATAAAAAAATTCCTGATTTTGGAAGTGAAGTTAGAAATCTTAGAATGGGACTATGCATAGATGAAATAAATCTATATTAGAGCCTAAGTATCCAACATAGTTCATGACCTGTTTTGTTAGTAATTTAAATCCGGTCCGTATAGATATGTATGAAGAGAAAATATGTTATGTTGAGTTTGATTATTTTTGGTCCAAAATAGCTAGGAAACGATATTGATGTGTTTCTTTCACCATTGATTGATGATTTAAAACTTCTATAGGAGATAGGTGTTATAGTTTTGATGTATACAAGAAAGATCATTTTCTTTTTCATGCTATGACAATGTTCACTATAAATGACTTTTCTATATATGGAAACTTATCTGGATATAGAGTTAAGGGACACAAAACATGTCCAATTTTTGAAGAAGATACTTCATATTATCAATTTCTGAATTGAATAAAGAAAATGTACATGGGACATTAAGTATTTTTATGAATTGATCATCCTTATCATATATTGAAAAAATCATTTAACAGTTTACAGAAATATAATATTCCCATACAACCATTGTTAGTTTAAGAATATTATGACAGGGTGAAAAACATTTATTTAACATTTAGAAAGAAAGGAATTTATATTCATCAAAAAAATATCTATAAGAAACAATCCATATTTTTCAAGCCACCTTATTAGATATTTTTAGAGATAAAACATAACATTCATGTTATGTATGATGAGAAAAATATATATGACAGTTTGATTGATGCTTTTTTAGATATAAAAGGAAATACAAAAGATGGATTTCATGCTATATTAGATTTGATATCAATGGGAATATGTTTGGAGTTAGATCCCACTATGAAAGTAAATAAAACACATTTACCTTCGTCTTGTCACACATTATCAAGAGTGATAAAATAATTTTTTTCATTATTTTCATGGTATTGAATTACATAGTGGATATTCTTCAAATGTGAAAAATTTTGTGTCATTGAAGGATTGTAAATTAATAGGTAAGAAATATCACGACTGTCATGACTGTTATTCAATTTTTTTCAAATCCATTTGTAGTAAAAATGTTGATATAAATTTATTAGATGTGTTGGAGAATGAAGTTGATATTATACATTTTCAACTAGAAATGTATTTCCCACATATGTTTTTTGATAAAATGTTTCATATGGTGATTTATATGGTGCATGAGATAAGAATATGTGGGATTTTTTATTTACATTTGATGTATCATTTTGAAATATATATGAAAATTTTGAAGGGATATGTTAAAAATCCTCATCGACTAGAGGCTTCTATTGTTCAAAAATATTAATTGGAAGAGGAGATTGAGTTATATACTGATTATTTGTATAAAGTGGAGAATATTGGTCTCCATATATCTCAACATATGATATTTGATAGTGAAAGTAGAAGGGTTCATGGATTAAAGGTAAATTTCATTCCACGTGATGAAGTCATGTAGGAACATTTATATATTTTGAACAACACAGATGAGGTTCAACCATATATATCACCACATATCTCTGAATTGAAGATACAATATCTGAAAATAAATGAAAAGTGGTTGATAATTGAGCATAAAAAGATATTTATTTCATGGTTTAAAGAGAAGGTCATCACAGATATATCTACATCAGAAACATTGAAATGGTTGTCAAGGGGACTATCTCTTAATGTGATCACATGGTTTGGTTTTGATATTAATGGGTAAAAATTTTACACAAAAAATCAGGATGATAAGAGTACCATTAAAAATAGTGGGGGTAATGGTTGTTTTTATAGAAATAATTTGTTTGAGTGAAAAAGATAGAAACAAAATTTCTGCATTAATGACATATTTTAGAGTTCTTGAAGATATGTGGGAAATTTATTATAATAAATTTTCAGTCATAATGTTTAAGTGTAACTGGGTTGATAATAATAGTGATGTAAAATATGATGATTATGGGTTTAAACTAGTTTATTTAAAAATATTTAGTTCCAAATAGGAATTGTTTATCATGGATACACATGCAAAGCAATTTTTTTATTTCATTGATCTATCGAATGATTAATCTTCATTCATTTTGAAAGGGAAAATAATTCATTTGGGTGATAAGGATTATGATGATGTTATGAATTTATATGAGAATTTTTTTATCTATTACACTATTTATGGTTGATAATAATGACTATAATGCGTACATAGTCCATACTATACAAAATGATCATGTTTAAGGGATATAGGAAATCACTAAATTACTCTCCTAATTATCTAGGTAAATATTTATATTTTTTTTGAAATTTATATGTGTAAAAAGATCTATTTTTTATTAATTATTAGATGTTAAATTATATATATTGATTATTTTTATGATTTTTTCATTAAATTTTATATTAAATAGTTATTGTTAAACATTTTTTTATTGAAAAACCCGATGTACATCATTATGTTTTAATTAAATTTACACATATGAAAAACTATTTTTAGCTATGATATTTAAATTTATAAATTTTTTTAGAATTTTAGAATTTATGTTTATATTTAACTGTTTAACTTGAATATTTTATGGTTACAGATCATGACATAATTTTTTTCAAACTTTCACATGTGTGGCACTATTTTTTTACTTACATATTTTTATAATCATTGTTTTTAAATATTCATTTTTTTAATAATATTTAGGTACACAAAATTTCATTACATTTTTCTACTTTAATGATAAACACAGAAGAAGAAAAACATTTACCAAGGTATATATCTTTTTCTTAATATTATTAAATATTCTGTAATATAATTATTTAATGAAAGAAAAAAATTAATTTACAAACAATAATTGTAGGACTACTGATGCGCCTCCCACATATTCATATTATTCTTCTGTAGAGAAATAAATTTCTAGAGTTGGTAAATGTGGGATTATAAATTTAGAAAAAATTTCACTTGATCATGGAAAATATATATTAAATATTAATTTTGATGATAATAATAACCTAACTAGCCCAAATGTAATTCATTTTACCAGTTATATTACCATGCAGATTCATTGCAGGATTAACATTTTATATCCTGATTGGAAGTCTATCAATAAGTTGGCGAAAAAGCAGTTTTGTGAGTCCATAACGGTAAAATTTATCAATTGATTTATTTTTATCACATTTTTTTAATATTATATATTTTAAATGACTAAAATTTAATTTATTAAATTGTAGATGACATTCAATTTTGAATAAAAAGAAAGAAATTAAAAAATATTTATATCTTTAGCTGTAGTTCGATGGAGATATTTAAAAAAAATCAATAAAAAATTATTTTTTTTGGAATTTACAGAATGAAAACCCATGCCTCAAGTATGAGTTTTTAGATGTAAATATATGGAAGAGATTTTTCACCAACCGACATGATGAAAAATTTATGGCATGATAAATATTTTATATTGTAAAATTTCTTATATGTTACATGATTAATTATTAGTTCACAATATGTCATAGGCCTCTAGTAGATATCATAAAAATATCCAGTTGCAGAACGTATACCCTCATACTTTATCACATGAATGATTTCATTTATTGGAGGATAAAATGATTGCAGAAAATTTTGATGCATTAAGAGATCATTCTATTGGTGGTTTAGATGAGGTTTAGTTTGGTCCTACATCTCCCTCCACTCTCCATGAAAAATGGAAATAAGTAAGAAGAAAAAAATGAAAATTATCTTATAGATCACTCCGAGGAAGTAGATGAAAAAATTGTAAGAATTTTTTTATTTTCCATGAATGTTTGTATTTTTTAAATCAATACTAATATGAGATTTTAATTTTTTCCTTTTAGAAAGAACTTTAAGTGTAATCGATGCAGAGTAATTTTATCCCTGAGGGTTGGATGGATATCCTAGATATTGCTTTAGGAAATCCAGAACACCTTGATCATGTAAGAAGATATGAGGCGGGTTCTAGTGTTAGGAAAATTTTTGGCCACCAAAGTAAGAAATAAATATACCCATAAATAGATTCCTTAAAATATGAGTTGAAAGACCTGGAAAATTCTATGGATGATGAAATTCAATTAGTTATACATGATATGTTTCAAAAATTAATTAAACAATCACAACCTGAACAACTTGCATATCTTTCACAACATGCAGAGCCTATGCAACCTACCCAGCCTTCCCCGCTACCCTACTTGGATCCTTTACCTCCTCATTCAGAACCGACCATATACTGTGAGTTGTATACTGGATATCCCCATGTACGTATTTTAGCATACAAAGTCATACATAATTTTGGGGATTCTGTACATCACTAGCCTATGCATTTGGGTCAATTAAGAATATTTGTACATGAAATTATTGATCCAACTAGTCTACTTCCATTGCCTACCAAGGAGGTTACCAGAGTTGGAGATTGTATTGGTCATTTTTTACCTTGTCCGGCTATCCTTCTTCATTATCTAACATATGAGGTATGAATTGTTTTTTTAAATATTATTTATATTTGATTAAAAATTACTTATAATGTTTTGTGAAATTTAATTTATATAGGAGCATCAAATATCAAAATAATTAGTAAAAAAGAAACAAAAATTTTGGGAACCAACAACTTCAAATGCATCTGAGATTTATGATGGGATAAAAATATTATCCCATGTTTCTTATTACTTGGATAATATTTATGAGTTTCATATTATGTTTGATATATGTGAAATAGAATATCCATTGAGAATATTTAAAAAAGATATCAACAATCTAGTTATTTTTATGAGCTCAGCAAGCAAGTGTTGTGGTTTTTTTTCATGTAAGTAAATTTATGTTTCTGTTTTTATTTCTTTAAATAAATATGATTTCAAGTGACTTAATATATTACTTATTTAATTAGTCATCTACACATGCTTCTTATTCAAAATGATACCACTGGGTTTTATGGTCTTATAGACCCAGAATTCATTTCTATGGATGTAAAATATCTGAAAAAATCCTACTAGAGTTGCATATATATATATATGATAGATTATCAAAAACAAAGATTGGGTGCTGGTTTTTTCCATTATTTGATAGATAAGAACACTAAAATTATTATAAATTAATATTCATTATAATTTTATTAATTATGAACATTTTATATTGTATAGGTCATTGGATGTTTGGCATATTATGGCCAAAATAATGAAAATTATATTGGTTTTGATCTTTATTAAGTGGTATTCATAAAAAGTTTAGAAACTTCTTAGACAAGTAAATTTTATTCTTTTTTATAAGTTTATTTTTAATTATTATTGTTTGTAAATGTTTTGTTAGTTTATTTATATGAAAATGAAGGTCATGGAAAAAGTTTAAAAAAGATCACTTGTCAATAAAATAGCCAAATACAATCCAATATGAGGAAGTAATGGTAAATATTTTTCTATTTGATAATATTTAGTTTTTGTTACATATATACATATATTGGTTTTTATTTTCAATTTAATATTTTATAACGATAATGTCATCATAAAAAAGTAAGTTTTGAATGTTGTTATTATGTTTTAAGATTCATGTATGAGATAATCACAACTGGGTTAACAAATTAATTTGATAATGTTATTTATATTAATTATTTTATTCTTTATATCAAAATATTCTGTTTTTTAATCTTATAACATTCATTGTTATTTTAGATTTTCAAAGATACCGATTCGTATATTAATGAAGAAATTACCCATATTTTCAGTTTTTTGAAAACTATTTCTTAAGTATGATTTTGATTTAAATAATCAGGTATATCTATTTTAATAAAATTTATAAAAATGTGTATTTAGATAATCATTTTCTACTTTAATTTGGTATATTATGTTTATTTTTATAGGGGTTTTATTTGATATATAAATGGTTATGATTTATAAAAACATATCCACACAACACAATCCTTTAAAATTTCAGGTATGTATTTTTAGTTAAACTTTAAAAATGAGTAATTATATAATCATTTTTTTCTTAAAGTTTGTATATTATATTTTTTTATAGGTTTTATATGTTTCATGTATATCTATTTTAATTAAAGTTAAATAACTAAGTATTTATATTTTTTTTTGATTTTAGTTGGTATATTGTGTTTGATTTTACAAGGGTTTTCTTTTCCTTAAGTTAGTATTTTATGTGGAGTATGAAAATATTTTATCAAATTGTTAAAGAAATACATTTTATTCTTTTTTTATAAGTTATCTAATTTTAATTATTATTGTTTATATGTTTTTTAATAATTGATATAATAAAATAAAGGTTAAGGAAAAGTTTTAACAATGATCAATTTCCAATACATAATCCAAATAAATTCAACTACGTGAAATTATAAGTAAATATATTTTATATTAGATAATATATATTTTTTCTAATACATATATGTGTTGGTTTATATTTTCAAGTTAATATCTTATAACTGTAGTTTCATCGTATACCTCCAATTAAAGTAGAGATCATCACCTTCAACTTTCATCGTCTATATAAATATACGACTCTTCCTTCATGAATTTGATCATAAGATTTAGTCCCGGTTCTCTTCCATTACTGAAACCCTAATTTTCTAAACCTCATTTAATTTAATTTCTAAGTTCTATGATTCTTCCTCTTTTGTAAACCTAATATTTTTTCAGTGGTTTTATTCTACTTATAAATAGGTTATTCCCTATGTGTGTTGCATGGTCTTTATTGAAAGGATTTGATGACGGTGAATTATTGAAAATTTA
This sequence comes from Viscum album, assembly GCA_963277665.1. Lineage (NCBI taxonomy): Eukaryota > Viridiplantae > Streptophyta > Magnoliopsida > Santalales > Viscaceae > Viscum > Viscum album. The sequence continues at coordinate 1,695,691,329 of OY728138.1, read as the reverse complement.
TAATTATTATTCCTTTTATTTTATTTAAAGTGAAAGAAAAATAACTTTTAACTATTTATTTTCATTAGCATCTTCTATAAAAAATTAATTGTCAATGTTTATTTTTTTTCATTACTGTTAATCAAGACACAAGGGGTTACAAAAAATAATGACTTCATCTCTATTTCCTTCACTTGGCATGAAGAAAATGTTCATTAAGTGAAATTTTTTTATTCATGTGATTTTATGATTTGATTGGTTTTCTATTTGACCTATATTTTCTAACAATATTCGATTCTCTAATTTCATCATTTTTTATCTACTATCAATGAAATCTCATTCATTATTATTTTCCACCATTATATTTTTTTTTAAAAAAATTGAAGTACTTTACAAGTGAGAAAAAGATGCCAAAATAGTACAACTGACCTTATCATCCTTCCTAAATGGCCAATGTCATTTTTCACCATTTTAGGAATTTAAGGCTAAGTTTTCATCCAAAAACAAAAAAATGAAATTTCTTTCTATAATCTAATTATCTCAATGTAAAATTATGCTACTTTTTTTCAGTTTGTGTTGTTAAATGGAGGCTTTCACTAAAATTCCATAACAAAAACATTTAAATATGTGACATAAAAACACAATTCCAATAAAAAATATTCAAAAACTTATAACTAATGAGACAAATATCAATTAAAAAACATCATCATGTTGTTTTATTTGTTTTTAAATGTTAATGAGTTGCTTTATGGGTGTTGATTTCTTGTCTTAATGTTAATATTTAATATTACATTTTCAATTTTTTTTAAACTGATTTGTTTTTTATAACAGGTGATTGATATCATTGAGTTAAGTGTTTTAATGAAATGTTTTATGTTTTAATTTTTTTTAATTTTGTGTTGAATTGGATGACTTTAAATTAAATTTATAAATATAAAGAAAACAAAATTTCAATTATAAAGTTCTATTTGGTTGGGTTAATTTATGTTTTTTTGTTACATATGTGATTTTTTTAGTTTAAAATGGTATATTTTATGTAAATACCATAGATACTATCACTTTCACTGAATTGAGTATTAAATTTTAATATTTGAAGCCTCACTATGGTTCTTATTGAGTCTTTACTCCCACACATTACATGTTCACATTATTTGACTAGTAGTTTCACATATAGAATTTCAGGTACATGAAAGTAAATGAGGATAGATACTTAGATGGTTGACGATATAGCTGGGTGTTTATATCGTAGGTAAGGTCACCACAAGCTGATGGTGTGAGAGAGGATAGAGTTAGAATGAGGATTCATGCAATAATTTTAGTCTTCACATAGGTACAATAGGAATTCATCATGGAGAGGATAAAAAATGTTTTAGAAAAATTGTTTTTAGTTTTATTTTTTCTATTGTATATGTTTTTTTACAATTTTTTGGATTTGGGGAGATGTAATGTAACAATTCTATTTTTTTAAAAAACATTTGAATTTACACACTAGTTTTTTTAAAAATAGATGTGAAAAAATTTATGTTGGTTATTCTTAATAACTGACGTTGAAAGTCGAACTAGAAAATAATTTCAAGGTCGGTTTTTTTAAATAACCGATGATTAAAGTCTTACGCAATTACCCAGTTCAACTTGGAACATCGGTTTTATGTAAAAACCGACATTTAAAGAGTATTTAAACATTAGTTTTTTTTTTCAAAAATAGACATTGAAAGTTATACTGTATTTTTTCACCTTTAAAATAACATAAATTTCAACATCAGTTTTTTCATATAACCAATGTTGAAATGGACATGTGTTCGTTTACACATTGGTTTTTTAGTAAAAATAATGTGTAAATGTATTTTCAACATTAGTTTATATATAATATGACATTTAAATACCTCTTCCTTTCACTTTTTAGAAAATTTTTAAATGCCAGTTTTATTAAAACCAATGTCGAAACTGTTATTTATAAAGTTTCATTTATAAATGTCGGTTAAAAAATAATGTTAAAAACTAAAAAAAACATAATGAATATATATTTTTCCACTAGTGTATTCCATGGATTAATGACTTGTTCGATCAACTACGTGGAGTCTAATAATTCTCCAAGGTAGATCTTCAGTCGAGGTATTATTAAGTAAGGGTGAAGGAGGATATCCATAAGACTACTTTCTGTATAAGGTACTTGCACTATGAGTTCATAGCAATTCCATTCCGACTCACTAATGATCCATAAATGTTTATGTAATTGATTAAGGGTCTTTATATATTACCTCAAAAAATTTGTGGTAGTATTTATAGATAATATTATAATATATTCCAAAAGAAAAGAGGAGCATGAAGAGTATTTGATCACTATGCTAAAGACCTTATGAAAAGATAATCTTTATGCAAAGTAAAACAAATGTGAGTTTTGTTTTAAGGAAGTCTCATTATTGGGGAATATTATCACAAGAAATGAGATATCTATGGACCCTTTAATGAAAAAAATAATTGAAGGATGGGCAAGGCCAACATCTGTGATAGAAACTTATAGTTTCCTTGGATCAGATGGGAACTTTCATCAATTTTTGAGAAATTTATCATGATTGTAAAACCCTCTAACCAAACTAACTCAGAAGGGAGTTAAGTTTGTTTATAATTATAAATGTGAAAATAGATTTAAGGAGTTGAAAAATAGGCTTATCACTACACTTTTACTTATAGTACCCACGATAACTTTTTGTGGTACACAATGATGCTTTAAATAAGGGATTGGACTATGTGCTATCACAGAATGAAAAAGTGATAGACTATGATTCAATCCAACTGAAAGTTTTGGAGTTGGTTTCAGCGATCTTCACATTGAAAATATGGCAGTATTATCTCTTCAGAGAGAAGTGTGAAATATATATGAATCATAAGAGCCTCAAGTGTATATTCACACAGAAAGAGATGAATATGCACTAGTAAATATAGTTAAAGATGATTAAGGACTGTATCCGTTCAATACAATACCATCATAGGAAAGTAAATAAATTGGAAGATTCTCTAGGTAGAAAGGATCCAACAATTTTATCATTGATGAGAATTGAGAAGGATCTAATAATCTTAGACTTGAAAATGATAGACATGAGAATCATAAAGGAAGTAACATCATAAATCCTTTCACAAATTATTTCTCAAACATACCTTCCAGAAAATATAAAGGATTCTCAAATAGATGATGTGGGAATTTAGAAGAAAGCGAAATCTATAAGAAAAGGGAAAATCTCAGAGTTCAAAATTAATGAAAAAGGAGTTGTAAGATTTGGTTCAAGACTATGTGTACCATTAAATCCTAAGTTAAAGAAGGAGATGTTGGATGATGCACATAGCTCGACCTTATCCATCTATCAAGGGAACAAAAAAATGTATCGAGATCTCTGAGAGCACTATTGGCGGGACAATACAAAGAATGAGATACATCAAGATGTCTTATATGTCAGCAAGTGAAGGCGTAAAGGAAAAAATCCAAGGGGATGATGCAACCAGTACCCATACCTACATGGAAATTGGAAAACATAACCATGGACATTATCACCACTCTTCTGAATAAATCAAGATGAAATAATTCTATATTGGTTGTGGTGGACCGTCTTACAAATTATTCTCACTTCATTACAATTCAGGATGACTTCTCACTCGATCAACTTACAAGTATATATATTAGACAAGTGGTGAGGCTACATGAAACACCACTATTGATTGTATCTAATCAAGATCCAAGATTTAACTACAAGTTCTGAAAGAGTCTCTAACATTATCTAAATACCGATTTGAACTTCATAATGACTTATAAACATCAAACTGATGGCCAATCTAAGTGAACTATCCATACACTCATGGAAATGTTGAGAGAATGGTCAATTGAATTCAAAGGAGGATGAGATCAACATATTCCTTTGGCCGAGTTCTCATATAATAATAGTTTCCACTCAAGCATCCAAATGTTCCCTATGAATCCATTTATGGGAAGAGGTGAAGAACACCTACATGATAGGATGAAGTTGGGTAATGCAAACTTCTAGGTCCTAAAATGGTTGAGAAAATGGTGGAAAATGTCAAGTCCATTCAACATCACATCAAGGCTACTTAGAGTCGACAAAAGAGCTAATCTAACAATCATCGATGATACCTAGAGTTCAATATTGGAGACAAGGTATTTCTATACATATCTCCATGGAATAAAGTCATGAGATTTGGGAAGAAGGGAAATCTTAGTCCAAGATACATCGATCCCTTTGAGATCCTTGATCGCATTAGAGTGATGGGTTATCGACTAGAACTCCCACCTAACCTATATCAAGTACATGATGTGTTCCACGTATCAATCTTGAGGAAGTACATAACAGAACCCTCACATGTGATAAATCCAGAGGTGGTACCATTGGAGAATGATCTTTCATATGAGGATCATCTAGTGAAGATCATAGATTGTAGAGACAAAATTTTATGAAATAAGACAATGGACCTGGTCAAAGTGCTATAGAGAAACCACAAGTTTGAAGAGGTGATGTGAGAACTAGAGGAGGTGATAAAACAGAGTTACACTCATCTATTTTAGTGTGTAATAAAAACTTCAAGGGATAAATTTCTGAAGGGGGGAAGATTGTAATAACCTGAACATTTATAAATAAAATTCCCTATGTGATTTAATTAAATGTCTTATTATGTATTATGGTAATAGAAAACACACGACCTTCCTTGTTTTTATTATATCCTATCGAATTTAAAATACTATTATACATCATAACCATTGATAATATAGATATTGAACAATGATCATATGATTAATATAAAAATGGGCTTTGAAAAATCTAATTAACACAAACAAAGGAAGTGATGACCTCAATCAGTAGAACCATACCCTATGAATCCCATTTATTAGAGCTTACAAGGAAGATAGTGTAAAAAACTAACCCAGATACCCTCTCAAACTGCTACCTAACCCGAACCACCACATACCCAAAGGGAATTACCGATCCCCACAGGCTGGTGACTAGCACCCAGGCATCAAACAAAAAATAGAGGGAACGATTTCTCCCAACCTAGAGCAATAACATGGCATATATAATGATAACATATATTCACCAAACTAAGCTATATTATTATAAAATACCCTAATATAATGATATCCACTAGAATATATTCACCAAACTAATCTATACTACTATCATAAATATCTTTAAGTATGTATTTATATAAATAAGATTTAGTTCTTATGAGATCCTTTCCTATCAATAGTTTAATTAGATTCGGATTCTCATTAAATATACTATATTCATTGAATTGAATAGTCATATCTTCCATTTTAGTTTTTAACATCCATAATTAATTTTCCGATATAAAAAGAGTATTATTAATGATTTATTTATCCTTCTTATACTCATTCAATAATATCATAACATTTTCATCATATCTACTTATATATTATTTATCTATGATTTTAGATTCCAATTCCCTAAAAAAAGATTCCCAAAACTCATTCATTACAATATGATTAGATATACTATACTTATTTTTATGAATGATCAATATTGGACCTCTATATAGAATAAATATATTATACATACCAGCACCTTGCCTTATTAAGGGTAAGACAATCCATTGATTTATTTTAATGATCATATTTTTTATGTTGTTTTTTCTTATTAGGGTACTTCACATCTATTCCCCCTAAAGGGTGTAATTATAATGTTATACATTTTATTCTATATAGAGGGTCTATCTTGATCATTCATAAAAAGGAGTATAGTATATATAATCATACTGTAATGAATGAGTTTGGGAAGAGTTTTTAGGGAATTGGGAGATAAAATCATAGATAAAGAATATAGAAGTAGGTATGATGAAAATGTTATGATATTATTGAATGAGTACAAGAAGGATAAATAAATCACTAATAATACTCTTGTTATATTGGAAAATTAATTATATATGTTAAAAAATAAAATGGAAGATATGGATAGTCAATTATATGAATATAGTATATTTAATGACACTCTAAATCTAGTCAAACTATTGATAAGAAAGGATCTTATAAGTGTTAAATCTTATTTATATAAATAACCACCTAAAGAAATTTATGATAGTAATATAACTCAATTTGGTGAATATATGTTGGAGGATATCATTATATTAGGGTTTTGTATAACAGTATGGCTCAGTTTGGTGAATATATGCCATCATTATACATTCCATGGGTGTGGTATAACAGTATTCAAGAAAAGATAGATATATCACATAAAAAAATAAATAGAGGAAACCAAACAAATCAAGAGTAAAAATGACCTCCAAGTACAGGTCCAACCACAAAGGACTACTAAAATAGGGAAACAAACTACTCTATGTGATTTCATGGGTACACTCCCACCATCTCACCACTAGCTATCCAACTCAGCTGACAGAAAACCTCGCCACATCACTGCGCCACCTTACCTTTCCCTACATTAAAAGAAATAACCAGGTCTACGCATTTCTGAAGAGGTACATAGGGTGTGAGATAATAATCTTAATAGGTTCCCACCCAGGTGTTTCATATCAAGTCTCTGAACAATAATCCAATCATGCTCAACTTTAAATAAAACAAGGCATGATAACAGTTTAATAGTTTTTTATATCAAAATCATGGAAAAACAATTTTAATTTCATCTTTTTACACATTTCTAAATAAAGCAGGTAAATCAATTTCAAATAATTTAATTAGTATATATTACGATAGATATATCATGTCAAAACAAATCATGCATCGCATATCATATCAAATCCATGATAATAAAAAAAATAGTATAAACCAAAAGTATCCCAAATCGGTCAAGAAGCACATGTAACATCACGCCAAGGATCACACGAGGTCAGGATAATAGAGAATCAATAAGAAACATAACCACATGTTAATGGATTTGATAAAAAAATGAAAAGGCACTACCTCAATAAAAGTAATGAAGAATCATAAAGGAGCATTTACATAGAGAGATGAAAACCGACCGCAACGGTGATCAATCACCAAACGAATCAATCCAGATCAAACAGAGTCTCCCAAAATTACAAGATAAGCCTTATAGGTTAAGAGAAATAATACATGTGGATGAATGAATTAACATATCACTTGTATGGAACCCTAATATCCAACACTATGAAATTTACATAGAGTGTAATCCATTTACACGTCGTGTAATCCTCGAGACTCAAATACACCGAACACTCATTTCCTTTTTATTAAAAACTGATCTTTTAATATTACACGATATGTAATCCTTACACGATGTGTACTAACTTCACACTATATATTAGGTTCACAGAATCTACCTTGTAGAACTTACATGTTGTTTACTCCTATTACAAAATTTGTATTTCTCTTGGAGACTTTGAAAACTACAGGTTCTTACATCAAAACACAAACCAACCCAAGTGTTCTACGAACTCGGAGAGAACCATTCCATTACATTATACATTTATAACCAGACTCTATTAATTGAAAAAAAAAACATCCATCTCCAGACTTTATTTCATTTTTCTTAGTAAATGTTCACTATCCTTGAGAGTCCTTAGATGCACCCAATTCAAGAGGAAAAGAAGAAAAGAGAAGGGAAATACCTGAAAGCAGGTAACAAGATATTGTTACAAACACCCCACCATAATAATTTCAATCCCCGAGAATTAATGTGGAAGAATGAATTCCATTAAAGCTCCCTCATCAATGAATCATTCTCCTAAGTCTCATGTGAATCTGATCTGTCCCACCATAACACTCTGAATAACATAATGGACTTTCCAAGAAAGACTTTCACTTTAGAGTCAATGATCTCAACTAGCCGCTCAACAACAAAATCATCTAGATTTAACTCAATTTATTTCAAACATAGAACATGAGATAGATCAAGATGGTATTTACTAAGCTGAGATATGTGGAAAACATCATGAATTTCTTTCAACTAAGCCGACAATGTTTATCAATAAGCAACCTTCCTAAGCCGCTCAATGATTTTACTTGTCAAAAATTCCGCAAGACCGTGGGACTATCTGTCATCCCTTGGATTTATTTGGGTTAGATATTTGAATATTTAGGTCTAAATTTTTTTTAACCACATTTGATTCAACCCTCAAAACCCATAGCCCGCATGAACTAGCCCATCGGGTGTCCGCAGGTCCCATTTGACCCACAATTATAAGTAGTATACCAAAAATTTATGTTTGAAATATAAAATAAAACAATTTAATACAATAAATTAATATGAGTGTGGGAAAAAATATTTCAAGTTTAATACAACCTTATATAAATAAAGGAAAATATCATATAATGTTTGGTTTTGAACTTGACGGCCAGATTGGAAATGGGATGGATGACATGTGTGTTTATTTGTAGCATGACATAAGATTAATAAATAGGATTGATGTATTAAAAAATTTATGTAATAATTATGAAAATGGATGTACAAAAATACCCTTTTGTTTTTAATACAACACTTTACTAATATTTTGATTTATGTATTTTAATTTTATTATTATAATTTTTTATATATTAATATTTATGTATTTTAATAGTGTTTTAAAATATAAAATAATATCTAGTTTTTTATTTTAAAATAGAATATATGTTAACACAAGTTTTTTTATTTTTTTAATTTTTGATAACATCATATAATTAAAAAAATATATTTTCTATTATTTCATTTTAATAATAATATTTATTGCTATTATTTTTTAAATGTAACTTAGAAAAAATTAATAAATAGGATAAATAAAAATAATAAACAATAATATTAAATATATAATAATATTATGTATTAATATATTTTCATTGAAAATCTAAACGTGTATTTATTTTAAAATTTTGATAATCAAGTCTCAAATAAAAACTTTTAGTGTAAAATTCTAGTGATTTTTTTAGTGCAGATTTACACTGATAATAATAAATTTTTAGTGCATAGAAAATATAATTTTTGGGTTTACATTAGTCATTTAAATGAAAATTTTAACTACAATTTTCTAAAGGAAACTTCCACTAAGTGTTTCTGGTGTAAATTTTAAATGTAAATTTTTGATGAAAATTTATATTTTTTATTTATGTATCAATATATTTTTACTATAGTTTTAAGTGGATAGTTCTAGTGGAAGTTTACAGTAAAAGTTTATAATGAGAATTTTAAATGTAATTTTCGGTGAAAATTTACATTTTTCATTTTTTTGAATGTATCTACATTATAATTTTAAGTGAGAAACTGAACTATGGATTTTTGGTGGAAATTTTCATTAAGAATTTTCAGGGGATGTTTTCACTAGAAAATTCTATAGGAAATTTATGTTTCAAAACTTTAGTGAAAAGTTACACTATTTATGTGTTAATATGTTTGAACTCAAAATTTGAGCATGAATTTATTTTAAAATTTCATTAATAAAATTTTCAGTATAATTTTAATAAAAATCAAATGGAAATTTACATTGGAAATTTAAGTAGAAATTTGAACTAAACTTTTTTAGTAGAAATCTGTACAAAAAGATTTTCATAGAAATTTTCAATGAAAATTTCTAGTTAAAATTCACATTTTTATATATGTATTAATATATTTGTATTTTAATTTTAATTTTTGAAAAATTAACATTTTTATTGATGTTTTAATATATCGACATTGTAATTTTTAGTGAAAAATTAAAGTACAAATTTCTAGTGGAAAATTTCAATGAAAATTTCCTGCTGAAGTTTGCACTAAAAATTTCAATAGAAAATTTTTAGTGAAAAATAAAACTATTTATTTATGTGTTAATATATTTAAATCTAAAATTTAATAATTCATTTATTTTATAATTTTTTAATCAAAATTTTAGTATAATTATAATAAAAATAAAGCATAATTTTGCACTGGAAATTTAAGTGGAGATTCAAATTAAATTTTCATTGGAAAATTTCACTAAAAGTTTTTCTGTGCAAATTTGCAATGAAAATTTTTAGATAATATTTTCATTTTTTATTTATGTATTAATATATTTTAATTATAATTTTAAGTGAAAATTTGAAGTGTAAAATTTATGTGGAAATTTACACGTGAAATTTCTACTAGAAATCTGTATTGGAAATTTTCATTTTAAATTTTCCTATATACATATAATAAATAATATATAATATATTTATATGTAATAAATATATTATATGTATTATATAAATTTATATAATAAATAATGTATATTATTATATGTATATTTAATAAATATTATATATATTAGTTGTAGTGTTAATGAGAGGCGCATGGGTATTGTTGTCCATAAAATGGTTTGGAAAGTTAGGTTAAATGGCCCACCTAAGATAATATTAATACCATAAATCATCAAAGATATAAATTTTTAATGGTTTTTGTTGTTGTTGTTAGGGTTATTATTAAGTGAAAACTAAATATTTTCACCCAATATCAAACATTACTATTTTCCCACTCCACTTTATCATGGTTCACCAAGAAAAATCATATTTTTATATATTATTTTCTTTAAGCTCGTAAGTCAACCTATTAGTCCATGGGTCCCGTATGGATAAGTTTGGGATTTTATTTTTTTAGTCCACATTCTTTGTGGACTGGGCCAAATCACTCAATAAAATCTATATCCCTCATGATCTGCCCCATGGGTTGACTTTCCCTACCCCGTTAACACCTCTATCAATGACAAAAAATGGTACAACATATCTTAGAGCCAAATTTACCTATTTTCTAAGCTTATGGTGACCCAACCAAGGAGAAACTTTCAAGAAAACCTGTTCACCTATGGAAAAATACAAAGTACTATGTCGTTGATCCGCATAAGATTTCTATCGACTCTGAGCTATTACCAAACATAGACGTATATCCTAAATCCTTGCAGACATCTCCTGAACCAAACCTAGTCCCACCAAAGAAGCTTCCACCACCTTTGCCCCCAAAAGAGGTTATTTTCATGGGATACCATACAAATACTCAAAAGGATCCATTCTGATTGGCAATTGGTAACTTTTTTTATAAAAAAACTCAACCAGTCCCAAATGGCTATCCCATGATCCACCAAAATTCAATACACATGCACTGAGAATATCCTCCAAAATATGAATAGCATGCTCCATTTGACCATCTATCTGTGGATGATAATCTATAACCAACCTGAACTAAGTCCCCATCAACTCTTAGAGACTTCTCCAGAATCTCGAGATAAACCTAGGATCCCCATCCGAGACAATGAAGTAAGAAACCCCATATAACTTCACAACTTTCTACACATACAACTTACCTAGATCTTCAAATTTTACAATGCCTTTGATCAGAATAAAATTAGCTAAAATTTTCAACCAATCAATACCCACCCAGATATAATTCTCCCCTCATGGAGTCCATGGTAATCCAACAAAAAAATCCATGGATTCATCCCATTTCCAAATCGGTACTATAAAAGGTTGTAGAAAACTTGAAGGTTTCAGATGATCTGACTAAAATCTATTAGAAGGTGTAATAATGGGACACATAATCAACAATTTCACACTTTATACTTGGCCACTAGAATCACCATCTAATGCCATAATACATCTTTATAGTGTATGGATGAATGAACCATGAAGAACTATGACAATAAAAAAAACCAAACTCCTCACAGATGATGGGATGAAAAACTGATCCCCAAAACAGAGAATACCATCTAAAGAGAGAGACCAACCAGAAACGGTCTCCCCACCATATAGGTTTTATTAAATTCCTATAAACTTGACATTCTGCTACTGAATCTATATAATAGAATCAAGGAGATATAATGATAACTGAACATTGTTCATAACCATACTTGAAACATCTTCTTGGAGAATCCAGATGCAATTGAGAAAAAAGTCCCATAAGGTTCCACTATTCCTTCAATTCTAGAATAGATTGTGATGGAACTTTCTTACTAAGATCATCTGTAATGAAATTACCCTTCCCTAGGGCATAGGTGATATCAAAGTCAAACATCAAAAGGTATTTTTTCCACTTCCTCTATCTATGATTCACATCCTTATGAGAAAATATTTAGCTAAAAATCTTATGGTTAGAAAATACTATGAACCTTTCCATAAAAATATAATGACACTAACACTTAAGTGAATTCATAACTACTATATGCAATAAATCATGAGTGGGGTAATTATTCTCACATGGTTTAAGTTGAAGAGATCTATAAGCTAGAACATGATCATCCTATATGATAAAACAACCAAAAATAACACCAGAAGCATCACAAAAAATCACATACCCCTTATCAAGATCAGGTAATATTAGAATCAGAGATGATTTTAGAAGTCATTTCATCTTGTTGAAAGAAGACAGACACTTTTCATCCCATATGAATTTTACCCCTTTCCTAGTAAGAGTAGTCAAAGGTGATTCCGACTTTGAGAAATCTTTGATGAATTGTAGATAGTATGCAACAAGACAAAGGAAGCTCCAAATTTCAAAGACATTTCATGGTTCTTCACATGAAAAAATATACTTTACCTTCTTAGGATAAAATGATAATACATGCTCATAAATAAAATTCCATAATAATTTCACTTCTTGAATCCATAAGTTTCATTTCAAAATATTTCTATACAAATGATGACTCCTCGGGATTTAAACAACCAAACTGAGATGGTGATCCAAATCATTCTTGTATCTCAAGTAAAATAAAATATCATCCACGAACACTACCACAAAAGTGTCGATATACTGATGGAATATCCGATTCATCAAAACCATAAAAACTACAAGTGCGTTAGTATGAATAAATGATATCATAAGATATTTGTAATGGACATAATTGCTTCTGAAATCCATCTGTGGTATATCACACTCACAAAATCTAATATGATGATAAATTGACCAAATATAAATCTTCAAAAACTACTTTATTGCCTTTAAATGATCAAACTGATCATCCACATGAGGCAAATGATACTTGTTCTTAACCATTAACCGATTCAACTTTCAATAATTCATGCACAAGAGGAGTGAATTTTCTTCCTTATTGGAAAAGTGCACCATGGATTCCCAAGAAAAAACACTAGGGTGAGCAAAAACCTTCATCACATGATCATCCAACTGAATATTGATCTCTTTTATCTCCACTGGTTCCATATGATAAGAAGGTATCAATATCCATTGCGTACCTGGAACCAGGTCAATTATAAACTCTACCTCCCTATCTAGATAAATCCCAAAGAATTCATTAGTGAAAATTTAGGGAAAGTCCCAAAAAATGTAATTAAGATCAACAATAGAAGAGAGGTCATTGACACAACTACTACAACAGACAAAAAACTCTTGATCTCTGGGCGGGAAGGTTCTGTGTGACGAAACCTTGAATCCCACTCTCCCTGAAGCACCCATGAGCTTCCAGTGGCCATAAGAAACTATACACACTAAGGATAACAATAAACCTCAATAGGATGAGAAACAATCCAATCCATCCTAATGATTACATTAAATAGATCTAAATTAATAATAAGAAAATCCCAAACTAACTCCGCATCAGCTATTGATTGCACATAAGGACATCGAAACCACTACTCTTTCCTCTTCCCAAGAGGTGTCACTAACTACATAATAAAGGACATGATCTCTATTGTAAGGTTAAGAATATCAATAAAATAGCTGGATATAAATGATTGGGAAGCACAAGTATCAAATAAAGAAATCGCTACCGAGGATGTAATAAAGATGGTACCTCTTACTGTTGTTGGACTCACATCCACCTATATTGGAAACTCATCTACTAAGTAAAGGTTCTTTACTACCAAGGCCTATGGATAGATCCCTTTAGTATTTGAATCATCTGAATGAACCTTGGTATCCTTTGAAGATGATGATACCTGACTATATAGAGGTGTAGAAATAGTCTGATAGAAACACTATAGATTCCCATGACGTCTATAGTTATTACACATCTTAGAAGGTGAAGGACAAGAAAGATATGTGTGACTTACCTTGTTGCACTGATAGCATGTCATAAGCACACCAATAGCTGCAACTAGAGGTACTGAAGATTCCTGTAGCCAAGAACCACCTCCATCACTCCTACGATGAACTTTCCATTTTTTATTCTTTCCTGGCATGCTAATGAATCTACCACTAGGTAGAAGAGAAGGAGAAAAATATCTTACCTTGTCTGCCATATTAATTTATTCCATTATATCCCTATATAATTTCTCTACATTGGTTAAAAGATTCATGAAAAATACCTAAAATTTGATATCCATTTGAAAAACCTATAGGTATTTATGTTCTTTCAGCTGGTCATTCTTTACAACATCTGGTGCAAAACGAACAAACTCAAAAAACTGATTGGTGTATGCCAACATTGAATGCTCTCCCTGCTGTAAAGAGAGGAACTCTAGAGACTTCACCATCATCAGCGAATCAAGAAAAAACTGATGGAATAAGAGTCTTGAAACCCTTCCAGTCCAATCCCACATGCCTATCCACATGTACCATATAATCCTAACCATTATTTTAGGACCCTAAAGTCTAAATTCCACGCACTTCACCTTGATAATCTTAGGTGTATCCAAGAAGTAAAAGATTTGATCAATATTTTCAAGTCAATACTCCACCTCTTGAGGGCCATTCATACCTTTAAAGGATGATGACTTCTCACCCAATAATTATTGTGATCAATCTCTTTCTCTAACAACTCCTAACTACACCTCAAAAACTACATTCTAAAATAAAGGCCCATTCTGGTCAAAAACATGAATTGATCGCACAATAACCTTGATGAAATTATAATCAATTGGAGGATTACCTTGAGAAGAATCAGTCTCACCCTCTCGATGAAATCACATAACATGTATCAGAGGCATACTGCTGCCCACATAAATAAAATAAATGATCCGACATAGAATAATCATAGTTAATACCATAAAATCCCTAATAAAAAACTAATATTAACATCAAAACCCAAAACATGAGACAAACATCCCAATATACCATGGTAACTTGAGTCTCATCATGTAAAGTGATGTCCAAGTACTTCCCATAATCTACGTATCAAGTCCTGAGAATCCTACATCAATCTATAAAACATCCCAAGATAAGGACAACCTTAAAACTTGGGGCTGTGATACCAAAATATAATAAAGTGACTTAGATACCCTCTCAAACTGGTACTTAACCCAACCCACCACATACTCGATGGGTGTTATTGATCCCCGCGAGTTGAAGACTAGAACCTGGGCATCAAAAAACAAATATAAGGAGTGATTTCATCCAACCTGAAGTAAAAATGTGGCACATATATATAATATATACAAAAAAATATAAAATATAGATATATGCAATAATAGAAAACAAATAGAGGAAACCAAACAAATCAAGAGTAGAAAAAATATCCAAGTATAGGTTCAACCACAAAGGACTACCAAAACCAGAAAACCAACTACTCTATGTGGTTGTGTGGGAAGACTCTCACCATCTCACCAAAAGCTACCCAACTCAGCTGACAGATAATATCTCCACCTCACTATGATACCTTAACTTTACCAATATCAAATGACATAACCAAGTCTACACACCACTGAAGAGGTACGTAAGATGTGATAAAAAATTCTTAGTAGGGTCCCATCTAGGTGTTCCATATCAAGCATCTAAACAATAATACAAGCATGCTCAACTTTAAATAAAACAAGGCATGATAACAACTTAACTGTTTTTATATCAAAAGAATGAAAAAACATTTTCAATTTCCCCTTTTTCCAAATTTACAAATAAACTATTTAAATCAATTTCAAAGTATTTCATAGCCACATATCACAATAGATATATCATTTCAAAAAAAAAATCATTCATCACATATCATATCAAATCCATGGAATTACAATAAAATAGTACAAACAAAAAATAACCCAAATCAGCCAAGAAGCATGGGTAACATCATACCAAGGATCAATCCATGTCAGGATAGCTAGGACACTCATAACTAACATAAAAAATCATGTACACATAAATACACAAGACATATGCATTGAGTATAGAGAGCATAGGAACACCCCAGCAAGTGAACCCCCCCAACAGGTCTAACAAGTCCCCAGAACAATGGGCCTAGGGAGAAGAGGAAATCCCCATGATAAAATCCATTTATAGTTGATGAGACATGTTTCTACACCTTCCACCAAAGTACCCAAGGATTCCCATGTGGTCTATTTTCCAAATCAATCCACCAAACCATTTCCATCATTTTATACTTTAAAAACCATTTCACAAAACCTTTTTATAATTCTTTGAAAACCCCTTTTAAATTTACAAAAAACAAGGTAAAAACATATTTTATAAAAAATATGAAACACACAAAACATATCAATCATATTATGAAATTTCATTTAATAAAACAATTTATCAATATAGGAGAAAATCAGCTCAACACCACATGCTAGAGATACAACCACTTACCATAAAACTCAGGTTGCACATGCCTGCAATGAAACCCACCATAAGAAAAGATTAAACAACAATAAAAGAGGACCTATAATCAATATAAAAATATTATAATTGATTTAATTTAACCAAAGGGTTGGTAGATAATAAGAAACTACACATACCTCAAAAAATCACACCCACCGCACCACATCCAAAAAAGGAAACAACCCCCAGAACAAGATCGTGCAATAGATCTAGATAGAATCAAGAAGAAACATCACCATAGGTCAATAGATCTGATAACATAATGCAATGGTGCTACCATGATCAATGAAATGAAGAACTATAAAATCTCACTCATTCAGAGAGACACAAACTGACCATAACGGTGATCAATCACTGAACAAATAAATCCAGATCGAACAGAGACTACCAAAATCATCAGAGAATCCTTCTAGGTCTAGATCAATAAGACCCACAGATGAATAAAATAAAATATCAATCATACGACACCCTAATATCCAATATTGTGACATTTACATGATGTGTAATACATTTACACATCATGTAATCCTCGGGACTCAGATACGCTGAAAAAACCATTTCCTTTTTTATTAAAAACAAATACTTTAATATTACATGGCATGTACTCACTTCACACTATGCATCAGGTTCAAAACATATTCCCTACAGAACTTTCACATCATGTACTCCCATTACACGATGTGTATTTCTCTTACAAACTATGAAAAATACAGGTTCTTACACAAAAAACAAACCAACTTGGGAATTCTCTAAACTCAGGGAGAACCCTACCAATCCATTACATGTTTATACATAGGCTCTATTAATTCAAACAAACATCCATTTTTAACTTTAGGTTATTTTTCTCTACAAATGTTCTCCATCCTCAGGAGTCCCATGACACGCCCAATTCAAGAGGAAAATAATAAAAGGGAATGAAAATACATAAAATTAGGTAACAAGATGTTACAGATAGAATTACTGGGATTTTCCATTGACCAATCCCAACCCAAGATCCAAAAATTAAATAATGATAGAAATTGTTTATGGGATAAGTTCAAGCTCATTAAGATGAGGGCCCAAACCCTGTACGTTGAACTACCCCATGAATGTCTCACTATCGCGCACCTAACCCTCAAGGAGTTTTCTGGTGTAACAAAAGGATATGTATCAAGACCCTAATAATATGAATATGTATATTGTATTTTCAATAGAATAATGGTTATATTTACTTCTTATTATTTTTACTTTATAAATTAGTTTTATTTTGATTTGAAAAAACACAAATTATATTTTTTGGGTAATATGCAATTTCAATTTAGACATTCCTTTTGATAAATTAATAATTTTTTGAAATAAATGATATTTTTTAAAAAATATTATTATTAAATTATTTTTATTAATTATAGTTAATTATATAATTTTACAAAGTCAAATATAATTTTATAAGGGTTCAAAAATGTTATTGTAAAAATCCCAACATTTCTCAATAAATGTCAATTATTATTTTAAAAGAGAAAATTCACATATTTAGAAAATTATTTGGATATAATAAATATTTTTTTTGGAATCAGAGCATCTAAATTATCCAATGATTAATTTTTCATAATTTTCTAATACAGTTGAATTTTTGGATAAAAATTAAATACGGTATAAATAAACGATGTGTATTATGACATCATAATGAACCAAAAGTGATGTAATAAATGATATAAAATGTATCCATGATTAAATATATATTTACCTTTTAATATAATTTTTTAATTTATTTTATTAATTTTATAAATCCTTTATGAATCCTCTAAAACCTATAATATATTTTATGGTTTTAAAATCACTTCTTTAAGAACATGACTCACTTATACATCACCAAGGGTAATATTTCAATAAGTTAGGACATTTTAATTAAAAAATAATGAAAACCAATAACCTTTGGAACAAACCATGGGAAGTTTTGTGGTTTTTATTACTTTATTATATAGAGTCCAAAACCTAAGTTTGAGAAATAATAAAGAACTCCCCTCTCATATCCTATATAAACCCACCCAAGATCCCATTACTCTCCACTCAAGAACCTTGGATATTGTCCTAATATACCCAAATCTCTATATATTTTTCCCAAGGTGCTCCCAATCTCTCAAGAAGCTCCTTCCATGCTTTTGTAATCACCCTCTCAAGGTAAGGGATCCTCTCCTTCTCCTCTTTATTCACACATATTCATTATCTTATTCCTTTTATATCAAATTAATAATGTTGGTATATGTTATTTAATATCACCCTTACTGAAATTATTATTTATAAATGATTATATATCTTTTTTACTCTCATTAATTCCTCCCATGAGCATTTATGTTCCCCTGTTATGCTATTGAAATTTCACTGTGATTTTCCGTGCCAAATAACTATATAGTGAATACCCATACCCATTTCATATCAAGGGTTTTCAACTTTATGAAATTATACTTATTTTATTTGGGAAATGAATTTATTTAATCCACAATAAATTATCATGGGATTATACATGATTAAATTTGTTCTTATGTTATATGATCTTTGTGGCACACTTATTCATGTACATGGTATGATTATGATGGGTACACCCAGATAGTGCTCCAATGCACTGGGTAATGTTTTGGTATCATGAGATTCCATGTATGATGCATTATAGGTTATCCTAATCACATTATTTTATGATTTCATTATTGTTAACCTTGAATTATGTCTATGATGTCATGTTTAAAGTTGTTGCCACATTCCCATGTTGCCTTTATGTTACCATGTTATATCATTCCTCATTGATCATGTTAATGATTCTCAAACCTTTTATGTCCCATTTATATTCTTATTTTCTAACATGTAATACCTTATCCATGTTATTCTTTTCTTATTCCCTTACTGGGATTTATATCCCATCCCTTTCTTATGTATGTCCCTAGGTTATCATATACAGTTTTAAGTACGATGGAATATTATGAGCATGTTAAAGAAGTTTTCAATAATTGTGATGTACCCCTATTTTAAGTTATTAGGTAATGTACCTAATTACCCAAAGAAACTAGAATTATCAATATATCGGGTTTTATTATGTGTAACTTTATGTAATAAATCATGAATTAATGTGTAATAAAGACAAGGGTTTCCATATAGTAGATCCCCACTATGATGAGAACCTTGAGGTGACATGACATTATTATTGAATCTTATTCTATGGAAAGATGATACTGTCTTATAGGACATAGAAGATATATTATATTAGGGTTAGGAGGCTCATAATACATTTATACACCTTCTCATAGAGTTCTACCTCAGTAATATTTAAGATATGAGGTTATAAGAACTGAACCGTTAGTAGAAAATCCATATCTCCATGTGTCATTGGATGTTCATATTTTTGGATATGTGTATTGATCCTTATACTTTAATATCATCATTAGTGGATATAATGACTTGGTGTACTTTTATGTATTAAAAAAAACCTTGATGACATATTTTCACAGCTAGGTAGGGTGTGTTGGGTGCGTTATAAGTGATATTGCATTAATGGATAATATGAGAAAGGATTTATCCCTTCTATCCTATAATGAAAGTTGATATATTGGTACCTTTGATGGAATTTAATTGCCTGCAAAAATCTATTTTCATGGTGTTCAGTGGGTGAGTTCATTTTCGAAAAGTCAAATAAAGGGAAATCTAGTATATAGGTTGATGGAACCGACTTGAAACCAACTTGATTTGATATATTATAATAAAGAGATTATATTACATGGTAAGCATTCATAGGTGGTTGGATGTCATTGTGACATCAACTTATTTATCTATGGAATCCTTGGCGTATTTTTAGATGCTAACCTTGGACTTAAGGCAGTTATGCCTAATGCCACTAAGAAAGTGACCTAGAGGGTCACACACTTAGTTTATCCTCAATCTTATTTAAATTAAAGTATTTAATATAATATGTTAGAATAAATAATATTTATTCTAGTTTTAGTTGATCACTATAATTTAATCATGAGTTATTCTAAATAATAAATTTATTTAAATAATAATAATAAATATTAGTTTGCAAGTTTGGAAAATATAATATTTATTATATTTATCATAGAATAATATAGTGACAATTATTTAATTAAATAGTCATTATTTGAGGATCGGTAAATGAAGAAGAATGAAAGAATACCGAGTTTAATGTTCCAATTAGAAATAATTAATATTTATTTATATTCTTAATGCATTGTGCATGTCAAGTTAATAATAATAATAATAATAATATTCATGGGAATGGGGTCAATTAAGAATATTAAAGATGGACAGGGGCTTGTGTGTGATTTTCCAATCCTAAACCAGATATAATAAATATCTAATTATATCACTTTCCTAATTCACTTTTGGTATGCACAAAAGATAAGGAGAGATTAGCTTAATCCCAAGAGTGCACTCTATCTTCTTCCTCTCTCAAGCCTTTGAGAGAACATCACAGTTTCTTCATCATTTATGAAGAATACTACTACGATCAACCACGAACAACACAATCAATTAAGATCAGCCATTCTAGCACCCGATGATTTTGCGATGTTGATCATAGATCGTGGTGCACGCATGGATCACTTCTAGAGGGATTATGCACTTGAATCCCATAGAACAATGATAATGCAATAAATTCTATTCAATACGATCATAAAAAAAAGTGGAATTACAAGTTTAGGTAATTATATATCTTCTCATAAATTAATTATAGATTACATGTAAAGATCCTCTCCCTATGGTTCCCGTGTATTAATATATTCTAATAATCTATTATTTTTCATTGGCCATGATCTCATGATCATGTAAAGAACTGAGTACATGTGATTTAAGACTAAAAAATGAGTTAGTCATACCTTTAAAGGATGCTTCCGTTGTTCTGAGAACCTATAAGTGGTATCAGAGCAATCACATGTTTAATTTATAATTATTTATTATTCATTGATTTATTACATGATTTTCATTTTTATTTTACTTAAAATGATTTGTTTTAATAATATAACATCAAAATATCCTCTTTTATCCATTCTCGATAATATAAAAAATAACTGGTTAATGACTAAAAATGAAGAATTGTCTGAATATTTCCACCTAGAGGTGACAAAGGCTTTTCTTAGAGAAAAAAAGTACACGACATGTATTTTTTATTTTGTGTATGTATCCTGCTTTATCGGGTTAGATTTGACCAAATTGGATCTAATATTCAAATATATTAGATCAAAATATAGATTTGGATAGATAGGAACATGGAATGAAGAACTACACACTATATAACCACTATACATGATGTGTAGTCTCTATTATCTCAAAATTGAGTACATGAGGTTTCCCAAGCGTGTTGTGTATCAGATACATGACACAGGGACTAGATTTCTAGGAAATTTGTGGTTACATGCCTTGTATTATCAGTACACATCATGTAACTTGAACATATCAAAGGTATACAACATAACCAAACCCAAGTCATGTGCTGCGGACATAGGTATAATACAAGTACATGCCATGTACTTTTGTATACTCCATGTAGTCTAATACCGGTAGTGTTTTCAAATTTTCACAAAAAGAAGAATTAAATTTATAATTAAACCTATTGATTATTTGTTTCGTGTGTTTTTCATTTGAAAATACATGTCATGTCATAAGATTAATAATTATATATTAAAATTAATTTCTATGTTAAAATTTTTAATAACATGTGAGGTTTCCTCCAAGTAAACTTGTGCACTAAATTAATTTTAAATAAATTTAATTTTGTTCAAAATTATAGATGATGGAGAGTTAAGAATGGTTGGATAGATTCAAGATAAATTGAATTAATTTGATTGATTCATGGAACATTATCTTAATTAATGAATGAATCAAATTATTCAATATCAATATTTAAAATGCATGCTCGTTGCTTGATTTGTGGATGATCATGAGATTAGACCAGCCCTTTGTATGTAATTGATTTCATTTAATTTATTTTTGTTAAATTTTTATTGATGTATTGTGATTCATACCCTCCTTCTTATTATGTAAGGGCCTACGTGTCTGTGATTTGTTTTATATAAAACCCCTTTATCCGATCCATTAGATTATCTCACCTACTTCTGAGTAAAATCTTATGTAAGGATGGATCTCCCAAGTGAGTGGAGGTAGTCTAGGTTAAGGATCCAAGGAAAAAACAATCAAGGAGATACAAATGAACCAAAGGTGGAATTCTACAACACAAACTAAGCGGTGGTTCAAGGTGTTTTC
Source organism: Viscum album (assembly GCA_963277665.1). Lineage (NCBI taxonomy): Eukaryota > Viridiplantae > Streptophyta > Magnoliopsida > Santalales > Viscaceae > Viscum > Viscum album. The sequence goes on along the minus strand of OY728138.1, from coordinate 1,695,668,686 downwards.
CCTAGGGTCGAGGGTTAGTTTATCATCTGCTAGATAAACTAACCACTAGAAAAATCTCATGATCATTCCACTTATATTTTATTTTTGTTAGTTTCATGGTTAATTATTTATGTTTGTGTATTCTACAAGATCACCTAATAAAGGAATTAATAATCATGAAATATGGAATAAAATATAATCAGATTATGTGTAAAGGTTTTATCAGGAATAGTTAATCACTTAAGTAAAATCCAATTAATAATATTAAGGAATGTAAAAGGATAAAAATTGGATTTACACATAAGGATAAAAATAATGAATTAAAATATTAAGTCTGATTATACTTCCACTACTTAGAATCAACCTCAAAGTTTAAAGTACTTAACCAACCCAAGTTGGGATGTTTTTAATTATCATTGAAATTTTAGGTTAAAGTTTTGGGTTGACTTATCTTAGTTTACATCCAAGGTTAATTTCCCAAGTAATACTTGATGTTACTAAGAGGAAAAGTTTGAGGAAATCTTAGAACTAGATTTCAATATTGGGGAGTCCACTCAACAGATCAAGGAATTGTGATTTAATGTAATTGTAAAGTTATGCCTACCTAAAACCCTTAAAATAGCTTGTCAGGCTGAAGTATGGGTTATGAGAAGAGAAATATATAAATCCTTTCCACTAGAATATATATGGAACAAGACATTATGAAACTGATGGTGAGGGATACTGAGTTTCAAAAAATAGTGTAAGATTAATAAGAATTTAATTAATTTTAAATTTATTAATATAATTTTATAATCAAAACAAATACTAATTATTTTTTCTTAATTTATATAAATGGAAAATAAAACAACATCAACTATATCACTGTGATCCATACTAGAGAAGGATAACTTTATCACCAGTGTGAATTTATAGGAATAGTATAGGCACTTGTGCATTATTCTATGATATAAATGGAAATTATATACATTGGAAACCCATATCCAGAGTTCATTTCCAAAGAGGATAAAAAAGAAGAATTTTCTCTCTATTCGAAGCATCTTTATGACACTATAGATGTCCAATGTTTCATGTTAACCACCATGTCCAATTATTTTTTAAATAAATACTAGGATATGGATGCATATAACACTATTTATCACCATAAGGATCTCTATCAAAAGAAGGTGAGATCAGAGTGATATGAGATCTCCAATTCACTATTCACATGCAAGCTTGGAGATTTAGCACCAACTAGGGCCCTTGCGGTCAAGATGATTGTCTACATTGAGAACTTAGACATCTTGGGTTTTAATACCCATGATGAGATTTATACAGATCTCATTCCATCCTCATTACCAAAGACCTTATCAAGATTTATCATGAATTATAATATGATATATAGTGAGAAGACACCTTTTAAACATCTTACACTTATTCATCAAGTTGATAAAGACATGGGGTGTGACAAACCTACTATCCTTATGGTAAATAATAAGAGTAAGAATAATTAAAAGGCACTGAAGAATCATTCCAAGTCTAAAGTTATTGGGAAATATCCTTCCAATAAGAAGAAGATAAAAAGGAAAGGAAATGAACAAGATGAAGTATGTTTTTTATCTGGAAATCAGGGCCACTAGAATAGGAATTGTACCCAACCAAAGAAGTAAGTAGAAGATTCAGGTGTATTCATTATTAAGTTTAATCTTTCCATATCTACAAGTTAGTTATTAGATACTACTAGTGTCACTCACATTTGTATCCAAATATAGGAACTAAGTAGATTTAATAAGATTACTAGAGATGAGGTGGAATTAAAGGCTACCAATGGAGTGAGGTCGGATGATCAAGACATTGGAGACTACCATCTCACATTACCGATATGATTAGTTTTGGTTTTAATTAAGTGTTATTATACACCCAGTGTTAGCAAGAATATTACTTCCTTTTCTTGTCAAGATTTGGATGGATTTATTTTCATCTTTTGAAATAAAGGTTGTTAATTTTATAAAGATATCATATGTTATGGTAAAGAACAATTGAATAATTTTATTTATGTATTAAATTAAGAAAACCAAATTTTTGAAATTGATAATGAAACAAACATGCATGACTCATATGACACCCAGTTATGGAATCACCATCTTGGTCATGAAAATGAGAAACATTTAACAAAGTTCTATCAAGATGGTTATTTAGACTCTTTTGAGCTAGACACTCAAAAGATGTCATGCTTGTTTACAAGGAAGGATGAAAAAACCACTATTCAGTGGTTAAGGTGAAAGGGCCGTAGATCTTCTATAATTGGTACACAATGATGTGTGTAGACCTTTTTAAGTAAAAGATATATGTGGATTATCCTTCTTTATTAATTTTACTGAAAACTTGAGTATGTATGGTTATATCTACTTAATGAGGTATAAGTTTTAATCCTTTGATAAGTTCAAAGAGTCCAATAATGAGGTTGAGAATTATCTTGGTAAGAAGAAAAAGAATTTTTGATTGGATCGAGGTGGTGAATATCTTAACCAATACTTTATCAACTTTCTATTGAAGTATGATATTTTATTTCAACTCACTCAACCTTATAAACCATAGTTTAATAGTGTTAGTTAAAGGAGGAACTATAACTTTTCAAAAATGGAAAGGTTGATGATGAGTCATGAAAATATTCCATTATCCTTTTAGAGATATGGATTATAGATGACATTATAATTACTAAACTAAGTACCAACTAAAGCAGAAAATGGTATTCCTTTCAAGTTATAGAGTGTAAATAAAACTGTTTTGTCACATGTTCATGCATGGGGTTGTGAGGAATTTGTTAAGGCAAGATCAAATAGTAAACTAGTACCTTGAGGCATGAAGTGTATCTGTATAGGGCATCATAAAGAAAAAAGGGGATACTATCTATAAAACCCTTCATACAAGAAAGTAACTATTGAAGAACATGCTATTTTTTTGATAAGGAGAACATACTCAAAGATAATAGTGGGAGAAAGATTTAATTTGATGAATTTTATGTTCAAGATACACAATAGTTAGTATAGGAACTAATTCCATAGGTCCCCATAGAAGAAGGTGTTACTAAAAAACAAGTTCTATGTATGATTACAAGAGAGGTAAGAGAACCATAGAGATATGGTTTTATAGTCACTGATGATGGTGACTCATTATTGGTTTACAATAATTATCATATCTCATATATGGAGGCAGTAGAGATCTCATAAGCTGCAAGATGGAAAGAAACCATGAATTCTGAGATGGATTCAATGTTTCAAAACCATGTTTGGGTTTTGATTGATCTATCAATTGATGTAAAACTTATTTTGTATAAATGGATATTCAAGAGAAAACTAGACATGAAAGGTAAAGTAAATACCCATAAATCACAAATAGTGGACAAAGGGTTTAGATAATGTCAATGCATTAACTACGATGAAACATTCTCTCTAGTTTCCATGTTTAAATCCATTAGAATCCTTCTTGCCATAACATCTTACCATGACTATGAGATTTGAAAAATGGATGTCAAAATAGATTTCCTTAACAGAATCCTTCAAGATTATGTGTATATGACACAACAAAAAGGGTTTATGACTCCAAGAAATTTCAAAAAGTTATACAATTTGTAGAGATCCATCTATATATTAATGAAGGAATCCTTGTTATGGAATATTCGATTCAATGAAGCTATACAAGAATTTGGTTTCATTAAGAATGAATGTGAGCCATGTGTTTACAAGTGGTTTAGTGTTAGTATAATTATTTTCATAGTAGTATATATTGATGACATATTACAAATTAAAAATGATATAATAGCCTTAAAATAGGTTAATTCATGGTTGAGTAAGTGATTCTCCCTAAAGGACTTAGGTGAAGTATCCTACATTCTAGGGATCAAGATCATGAATTATAGATCCAAGATGCTACTTGGAATAAGTCAAGGTATATACATTTACTAGATACTAAAAAGGTTCAGTACAGAACAATACAAGAGGGGATTGGTTATAGTGTCACATGGTATACATCTTTCCAATAAAATGTGTCTTTAGACACGAGAGGAAGGAGAAAGAATGAGTAAGTTACCATATGATTAAACAATAGGATCCATAATGTATTATATGATATGTATAAGGTTTTATGTTTCCTATGATTTGATAATGGAAGGAATATATCAAGAAGATACAGGTGAAACATATTAGACTGCTGTTATGGCCATCCTTAAGTATTTGAGGCGTACTAGGGATATGTTCCTGGTGTATGGAGGAGATAAATAACTAGTCATTAGGGGGTATATAGATGATAGATTTTAGACATATTAGAATTATAAGAAGTCATAGTCTAATATTTTTTTTGTCTCAATTGAGGAGCTATGAGATGAAAGAGTTCAAAGAAGCTAGTTATCACCGATTCTACAGTAGATTCTGAGTATATTACAACTTCTTTTGTATCCAAGGAAGCAGTTTTGATTCATAACTTTTTATAAGGGATATATGTGGTGCCTATCAGTAAATAATCTATCACAATTCACTTTGATAACACTATAGCGGTGGATCCCTCCAAAGAGTTGAGTTCACACCAAAGGAAAAAGCACATAATTTATAAGTTTCATCTCTTGAGGGATTTTTATCAATGAGGTGAAGTTATGGTGATAAGAGTATCAATGGAGGAAAACATAGAATAACCCCTAACCAATGATTTATCTCAGTAGAGGCATGAGTTTCATGTGAGATCTAGTGGACTAAAAGTTATTATTAGTTTTATCTAGTGAAAGTAGGAGTTTAATAGAGTTATTTCCCTAGATTCGACTTGTTTAGTACTTGATTACATATTTTTAATATCACATTATTATTGTTCCTATGCATGAAATTTTTATGTGATAATTTACTAAGGATATATGTCACTCTAAAAGGTCATATTAGATCCCCTCTATGATGAGAAACTTGAGGTTCCACAACATTATTCTTGAATATTGTTCTATGGATGTATAATATTGTCTAAAGAGAAATATAAAATACATTCCATCATGGGTACAAGGCTTATAATACATTGATACACCTTCTCATGGCGTTTGAACTTAATAATATCAAAGATATGAGGTTATTAAAACATTCCCATAAATAGAAATCCACATTTCCATGTGTCATTGGATGTTCCTATCAATGAACATGTGTATTGATCCTTATACTTTAATATTATCATTAATGGATATCATGACTTGTGTACTTTGATGTATTGATGAAAATCATGATGTCATATTTTTTCTATAAGGACCCGACCATAAAAATTACACATTCCAGTGAATTTAAACTAGAATTATCTTTCTTACATTCTCAAAGATATTTTAGGTTTAGTGTAAAGACCCGTAAAATTCAAGGGAAATTTTTTCTTAATTTTCTTTAGAATTTTACAAGAGCGCGGTTTCAGACGGCACCTGATTCCGAGGCCCGGAGTGCCCGGAATTAATTTCCGAAGTTTGGCTCGGGTACGTTCAGTGAACGAACGAGCGGGAATTTCTAACTTTTGATCCGGTGCTCGGAATTGAAATCCGAGGGCACCGATGAACTCGCAGCGCCGATATTCGCTTAATGAGACCTTTTCGGGAGTTGCGTTTGTTGCGGGTTGAAAGTTACGTTTTGGGGTTTTTAGTTTGAGTTAAATAAATTGTGAAGAACAATTTTTTTTTACAACAAGTTAAAACCTATCAAAGGAGGTTGGAAGTGGGACCCACACCCACTTAACCTCCCTTGGGAGGATTAAGTGTGGTGGGGCCCACACGAACCCCCTAACCCTTTTCAAATTCTCTCAACATACTTAACCCCTAATTAATTGGTTACTCTTAATTAATTGTGGGGGTTAAGTCTTTTTGAATTTCAAACTTTGAAATTCTTTTGTGTTGTGTTAATAAAATAAGAGGTAGTCTTATTTTATTTTGAGTTCTTTGTTTGTCTTTTTGAGAGTTCCTCTTCATCTTCTCCGGCGAAGAACGTCTTCATCCTCAACGAAGAACGACAACACTTCGTCAAGGATCATCGACTCGGCGACCCGGTATCTTCGGACCTCTTCTTCCTCCTCGGACCTTCTTCGTCGGCAAACGAAGATCCGCCAACGTCGTGTCTCTTCGGGCATAACACTTCGTCAACGGATTTGACGAACGACGACCGCAACGCCCGACCTCCGCGACGCCGTCTTCCGCGGGACGTAGACGATTCTTCGAATCTTAAACCCGAGGTAGGGGTTGTCGTTTTCTTTTGGTTTCCTTATTTTATTCTTGATCGTGATTTTATCAAGACTATCGTGTGACTTGATTTATTTTAAGTTGCGTTTTTATTTTAACGTGAGGGGGCCGGACCGCACGAACACGGCCGAACCCCCCTCCATCGTTCTTGTTTTATTCATGCGGGTGGAAGCAAGTGGCATGGTGCCGTCGCACCACGCGGATGATCGTGCTTATAATTTACGCAACGCCGTCGCGCTACGCCGAGGAGAATCTTCAAGAACGCGACGCCGTCGCGCCGCGTTGGAAGGAATCATGGTACGGCGAAGGGGCGCGGTGCCGTCGCACCGCGCCGGACGATGAACACCGCGGCCGGTTCCGGGCCGCGGCGGGGCGAGGAGACCGCGGCCGGTTCCGGGCCGCGGCGGAAGAGAAGACCGGCGGCCGGGCCGCCGGCGTCGGAAGCCGAAGAGGGGACCGGAAATTCCGGTCCCGTTGGAGAAAACCGGCCGGCCGGCTGGCCGGCCGGATGCCGTTAAACCGGGGAATTAATTCCCTGGCCAGCTGGCAAAACCCCCCTCTTAAAGAGGGGGGCGGTTTTATTTTAAAGGGAGGGGGCCGGCTGCCCCCTCGGTTCCGCACCAACAGGCCCCCCCACGTGAGGGGGGGGGGGCTTCTTTAAAAAAATTGGGGCGCGGCCCCTTTGTGCCGCGCCGCCCCTCAAGAAAACGCGGGGCTTAGCCCCGCGTGCCACCCACGTGCGGCGCCAAGCGCCGCCACCGCGGCCCGCCGCCGCCGCCACCGCGGCCCGCCGCCGCCGCCGCGGCCCGCCGCCGCCGCCACCGCGCTGCCGCGCCGCCAGGCCGCCGCGCCGCCGCCGGCCGCCGCGCCGCCGCCGTCCGCCGCCGCCGGCCACCGCGCCGCCCAGGGGGGGGGGGGGGGTCGGGCCGGGTCGGCCCGGACCCGGACCCCCCCGTTTCGAACCAGATTTGGTTTTTGGCCCATAACTTGAGCCTCGGACCTCCGATCGACGAACCGTCAGCGGCAACGCGATCCTTGGATCGAGACGGTCGTTTCGGTATATCGCACTCAAGGTTTCGGTTTAATTTGAGTTCGGCCGGGTTGGTTCGTTCACGAAACCAACCGGGCCTTCGGAGCAGAAACGCTCATATCTTGAGCTACGAACGTCCGATTGACGCGCCGTCAGTCGCGTTGTGTTCCTCTTAGTGAGACGGATCTTTTGGCATACTCCGCCCGAGGTTTGGACGCAGGTGGAGTACGGTCGGGTTGGTTTTTCCTTAAAAACCAACCGGGCCCCGGAGACGAAAATGCCAATAACTCTCAGACCGGGCGTCCGATCGACGCGCCGTCTGTTGCGTTGAGTTCCTGTTGTCGATACGGAACTTTTGGATACATCAACTCTGGTCTCCGTGACAGTTGATGTATCAGCCTCTCGGTTCGTGGAGCGGACCCTCCGTACGAGCTTGCTGTGTGCGGGAACCCTAGTGCTGGCTGCGACTGTTCTACTGCTACGACTGCTACTGTGACTGCGACGACGACAGTACAGAGATCCTGTGTGGATTCGACGACGACGACTACAGCACTCAGCGATCCTTCGTGGATCAGTGCTACAGGTCCTGTGTGGGCCCGATCCTGTGTGGGTCCTTGCGCTCAGCGGTTCTGTGTGAGCCAACGCCTACAGGTTCTGTGTGAGCCCGATCCTGTGTGGGTCTTTGCGGGGGTTAGTTACCTATCGATCCTTCGTGGGTCCGACGACTTAGATGGATCAGTGATCATCTTTATCGTCCTTGAAGAAGTATACCTGTGTGAGCTGAATCCTGTTGCTTTCCTGTGTGGATTGTGTTGTGCAATCCTGTGTGGATTATGTTTTGCTTTCCTATGTGGAATACGTATACTTTCCTGCGTGGACTGAGTTGTACTTGGGCTCGGAGGTTGGAACGTATTTTAATTGATGACTTAGGTATATGTATGGGCATATACCTAAGCAGAGTCGGTTGATACTTCGTGATTGTACCTTTCTTCGTGGTTTATCCTTTGTGGATTTTGAGAGACCTTCAGGGGTCTCGGGGTCCCTACTGAGTAGCTTATACTCACCCCTGCACGGGCTTTGCCCACACTACGTTGTGTTGGTTGCAGACGACGGACAGCGTTGACCTTAGCTGAGGCTTGCACAGCGGGACGGTACCCGGAGGTGGACCACTGGGCGGGACGTGCACGGAGCAGACGACGGGACCCGTGGAGCAGAGGAGCTATCTGTACCCACCCTTCAGGTGGGATTTCCAGTGGACAGCTTGGAGTAGCGGCTTTTACTTTTCAGTTGCTGTTTTTCCCTTTTCGAGTTGTACTTTACTTTCAGTTTGGGTTTGTATACTGGCCCATTTACTTTTCCGCACTTTCAGTTGTACTCTGTTTTGTTTAGTGTTTACTTTCCGCTTGCTTACTCTGTGGTGATGTTTACTTTTCAAAGGCAATGCCTTCCCAATTTACTGGGATTTACGCCTTGGTGCTAGTCGCCAGCCCCTGGCCTATGGAAGGCGGGCTTGGGGTAGTCACGGCACGGACCCCGAGGGCGGGTCGTGACAAATTGGTATCAGAGGAGTTCGGTTCTACCGCGAACTCTGATCTTTTCTATGTGAAGCAATAATGTTTAGCGTATTGAGTGTGGATATCAGTCCAGGGAGTCCAGTGTTGGTGCGGCGGCCGACGTATCCGTACACCAGGACCCTGACTTCTGATTTCCGACTTAATGCACGAAAACATTGATTGCGTGTGTGTTTCAAAGTTTTCTTTGTGATTACTTATATCAGCTCACCAGGTATACTGTTCTGACCGTGGCGCACCTGTTTCCTTTTCAGGATGGCCCCACGACGGCAGCCAGCTAGGGTTCCGAGAGTCGAGCGAGATGACAGCCCACCGAGCGACGAGGCCTCGGTGCAGGGCCCTTTTCCAGTAGTGGCACCGGCGGTAGCTTTACCCGCCGATTCCCCGATGCTTCCAGCAGCAGCCGCTGACGATGCACGTCGCCTCAGCGCACTGCATGAGTTTCAGCGACAGCGACCGCCCAGGTTTCGCGGGGAGACGGATCCCCAGGCAGCAGAGGACTGGCTGGAGGCAGTGGTTCGAGTGTTTAGGCTAGTGAGGACACCAGCAGACCTCATGGTGATCCTCGCTGCGAGCCTACTAGATGCAGCAGCAGGACGATGGTGGAGCCTGATGCTCCAGGTGCACGATGAGGCATCTCTTCTTTGGACGGACTTTGAGAGCCTCTTCCGCTCGGAGTTCGTCCCAGCCACCCTTCGTGCGGTGCGTATCCAGGAGCTTCTACAGCTGCGGCAGGGCAGCATGACGGTCGCTCAGTACTCGGCGAGATTTACCGATCTCTCGCGCTACTCGACCGACATGGTACGGGACCCATTCTTCCGGGCCCGGACCTTCGAGCAGGGTTTGAGACACGAGATCAGGGCATCGCTGATCTCCCTCAGCATACCGACTCAGACAGGAGTACTGGAGCGGGCTCTTCTGATCGAGAGCTTCCTTGCTGAGTCTACACCAGCACAGAGACCCACCGCAGGGCGGCACGTGGCAGGGTCATCTGCAGCAGGCAGTCGACGGATGACTCAGAGGTCCAGACAGACCAGACCTTCGGGCCGACGACCTCAGGGCACTGGCTCAGCAGTGCGGGGCACACAGCGCGGAGCCAGTCTTACGAGAGGCAGACAGTGCTACTCGTGCGGCGGGCAGGACCACATGGCTCGCGACTGCCCGACCCGTCGTGCCGAGGAGCAGCAGTCAGTTGATGGACCACCGAGGCAGAGGCAGAGGGTCGACCATGGCGGTCCGCAGGGAGGAGGCGGACGAGGCAGAGGAGCTGGACGAGCAGCTAGTGGTGGCCGACGCTTTGAGGCTCTACCACCACCACCACCACCAGGAGGTCCACCCCGACCACAGGGAGCTGGCGGGCAGCGACAGGCACAGCTCCAGGCAGCAGAGGCCTACGACCACGGCGCACCCGAGATGATTCGAGGTACTATCTGTGTCTATTCCACCCTTGCTGCAGTTCTTATAGACACAGGAGCGAGTCATTCTTTCATAGCCGCTGCCCTTGTTCGGAGCTCGGAGATTCCGACAGAGCCGTTGGCTCGATCCTTACGGCTAGAGACTCCTACGGGAGCAGACTCGACGATTACGCACTGGTGCCGGCAGTGTGAGCTTACTCTAGGAGGCGAGAGCTTCGGCTGGGATCTTCTTGTAGCAGCGTCGAGGCCTTACGACGTCATCTTGGGCATGGATTGGCTGTCTACGGTCCATGCACAGATTGACTGTTTTAGGCGCAAGGTGCGATGTGTACGCACCGACGGGAGCAGGTTCACCTTCACCGGCGAGAAGGGAGCCTTAGCAGCACAGGATGGACTTCCACGGAGGAGAGGACAGCCCATCACTCATCAGTTGGCTAGCCTTGTCCTTGGAGCAGTTGACGTGCAAAGTCCTGGTTTTCCTGCAGTGGTGGATCAGTTTGCGGACGTTTTCCCCGACGATGTTCCAGGGCTACCTCCTCGCAGAGAGGTAGACTTTTATATTGACTTGTACCCCGGAACAGCCCCGATATCCACTCCAGCATATCGGATGGCCCCTGCCGAGCTTCGAGAGCTATGGGTACAGTTGGAGGACTTGCAGGGCAAGGGGTTCATCCGACCTAGTGTTTCACCCTGGGCTTCCCCGATATTGTTCGCCAAGAAGGCGGACGGGAGCTTGCGACTTTGTGTTGACTATCGTCGCCTGAACCAGGTGACAGTGAGGAACTATTATCCGCTACCGAGGATTGATGACCTCTTTGATCAGCTCAAGGGAGCACGGTGGTTCTCGAAGATAGACCTCAGGTCAGGCTATCATCAGCTCAGAGTCAGAGACGAGGATGTGCAGAAGACGGCCTTCAGATGTCGGTATGGCCACTATGAGTTCTTGGTTATGCCTTTCGGTGTAACCAATGCTCCAGCAGTGTTCATGGCTCTCATGAACAGGATCTTTCAGCCATACCTCGATCGGTTTGTCGTGGTCTTCATCGACGACATTCTGATTTACTCTACGACAGAGGAGGAGCACGCCTATCACTTGCGAGTTGTTCTTGACACACTCCGAGAGCACCAGCTTTATGGTAAGCTCTCGAAGTGCCAGTTCTGGATACGTGAGGTCCACTTTTTGGGACACGTTATCTCTGAGGCGGGAGTTGCAGTGGATCCCGCGAAGATTGAGGCTGTGTTAGCATGGGAGCCACCCAGGAGCGTGACTGAGGTTCGGAGTTTCTTGGGACTAGCTGGATACTATCGGAGATTTGTGCCGAACTTCTCCAGAGTTGCGGCATCACTCACAACTTTGAAGAAGAAGGGGAAACCCTTCGTGTGGTCAGACAGTTGTCAGTAGAGCTTCCAGGAGCTGAGACAGAGATTGACTAGCGCACCTATCTTGAGGTTGCCTGAGGAGGGAGTAGGGTACGTAGTCTACTGCGATGCATCAGGGACCGGACTCGGATGTGTTATGATGCAGGAGCGGGCAGTGATCGCCTATGGATCACGACAGTTGAGACCGCATGAGCAGAACTACGCTACCCATGACCTGGAGTTAGCAGCAGTGGTCTTCGCTCTGAAGACATGGCGACACTATCTGATGGGCGAGCGCTTTACAGTCTTTTCCGATCATCAGAGTCTCAGATATATCTTCTCGCAGAAGGACCTGAACCTGAGACAGCGACGATGGCTCGAGTTCCTCCAGGACTATGACTTTGAGATAGTCTATACTCCTGGGAAGGGGAACGTAGTAGCCGATGCCCTCAGCAGGAGGACGGGCATTCAACTACTTGAGGAGGCAACGGAACCGCTAGCCTCTTTGCAGATATCCTTCGTGGATAGAGATGGAGCAGCCTTTCTTCAGTCTCTCACAGTCACTCCTCCACTACTGCAGCGAGTCAGGGAGGCACAGCGCGGGGACGCTGACTGTGAGACACGGCGTGCACAGATATCCTCGGGATAGGCACCTGATGGTTTCTCCCTTGGAGCAGAGCACGACATCCTTTTCAGAGGACGTACCATGGTACCAGTAGCTTTGCGAGAGGAAGTGCTGAGAGAGTTTCACACTTCTCCTTTGGCGGTACATCCTGGAGTGGCGAAGATGTACCAGGACCTCAGACGACAGCACTGGTGGCCGGGCATGAAGAAAGCTGTAGCAGAGTTCGTTTCTCGATGCCTTACCTGTCAGCAGGTGAAGGCAGAGCATCAGGTACCAGCAGGCTTAGTACAGCCCTTGGAGGTTCCGGAGTGGAAGTGGGACGACATATCTATGGACTTCGTGACTGGACTTCCACGCACTTCCAGAGGTCACGACTCCATCTGGGTGATTGTTGACCGACTCACCAAGTCGGCACACTTCTTACCCATCAGAGAGCAGGGCTCAGTTGAGAGCTTGGGACGTCTCTACGTTCAGGAGATTGTGCGGCTCCACGGCGTGCCATCATCTATCGTTTCCGATCGAGATGCCCGTTTTACTTCCCGGCTTTGGAAGGGGTTACAGGAGGTGTTCGGGACGCAGCTACGTCTTAGCACAGCTTTTCACCCTCAGACCGATGGTCAGACGGAGAGGACCATTCAGACTCTCGAGGACATGCTCCGTGCATGTGTCCTTGACTTTGGTCGTAGCTGGGAGGACCACCTACCCTTGGTGGAGTTCGCATACAACAACAGCTACCACTCCACCATCGGAATGGCACCGTACGAGGCGTTGTACGGCCGACCTTGTAGATCTCCTTTGTGCTGGACAGACCCTGGGGAGTCAGCACTGGTGGGACCGGAGATGGTCCAGGCCACGACAGAGAAGGTCCAGGTCATCCAGGAGCGGATGAGGACAACTCAGAGCCGGCAGAAGTCATACGCTGACAGGAGGCGGAGGCCACTGGAGTTCGAGGATGGCGACCACATCTTCTTACGGGTCTCACCTCGACGTGGTATTCGGAGATTTGGCCGAGGCGGCAAGTTATCTCCGCGCTTCATCAGACCCTTCCAGATTCTCAGCAGGATTGGCGAGGTGGCTTATCGCCTGGCTCTACCACCTCAGTTGCACCGGGTGCACGACGTCTTCCACGTATCCCAGCTGAGGAGATACGTGCACGACCCGACGCACATCATTGACCATGGGGAGCTTGACGTTGACGATGGGGCGACTTTTACAGAGGTCCCGGTGGAGATAGAGGATCGACAGGAGCGAGTCCTTCGTGGGCGATCGATTCCTCTTGTGCGCATCAGATGGCAGCACGGGAATCTCCAGGAGAGCACATGGGAGCGGGAGGCTCAGATGCGTGCTCAGTACCCTCATTTGTTTCCCTAGTTTTTGTTGTATCTTTACGGGGACGTAAAGCCCTGAGGTGGGAGTAATGTAAAGACCCGTAAAATTCAAGGGAAATTTTTTCTTAATTTTCTTTAGAATTTTACAAGAGCGCGGTTTCAGACGGCACCTGATTCCGAGGCCCGGAGTGCCCGAAATTAATTTCCGAAGTTTGGCTCGGGTACGTTCAGTGAACGAACGAGCGGGAATTTCTAACTTTTGATCCGGTGCTCGGAATTGAAATCCGAGGGCACCGATGAACTCGCAGCGCCGATATTCGCTTAATGAGACCTTTTCGGGAGTTGCGTTTGTTGCGGGTTGAAAGTTACGTTTTGGGGTTTTTAGTTTGAGTTAAATAAATTGTGAAGAACAATTTTTTTTTACAACAAGTTAAAACCTATCAAAGGAGGTTGGAAGTGGGACCCACACCCACTTAACCTCCCTTGGGAGGATTAAGTGTGGTGGGGCCCACACGAACCCCCTAACCCTTTTCAAATTCTCTCAACATACTTAACCCCTAATTAATTGGTTACTCTTAATTAATTGTGGGGGTTAAGTCTTTTTGAATTTCAAACTTTGAAATTCTTTTGTGTTGTGTTAATAAAATAAGAGGTAGTCTTATTTTATTTTGAGTTCTTTGTTTGTCTTTTTGAGAGTTCCTCTTCATCTTCTCCGGCGAAGAACGTCTTCATCCTCAACGAAGAACGACAACACTTCGTCAAGGATCATCGACTCGGCGACCCGGTATCTTCGGACCTCTTCTTCCTCCTCAGACCTTCTTCGTCGGCAAACGAAGATCCTCCAACGTCGTGTCTCTTCGGGCATAACACTTCGTCAACGGATTTGACGAACGACGACCGCAACGCCCGACCTCCGCGACGCCGTCTTCCGCGGGACGTAGACGATTCTTCGAATCTTAAACCCGAGGTAGGGGTTGTCGTTTTCTTTTGGTTTCCTTATTTTATTCTTGATCGTGATTTTATCAAGACTATCGTGTGACTTGATTTATTTTAAGTTGCGTTTTTATTTTAACGTGAGGGGGGCCGGACCGCACGAACACGGCCGAACCCCCCTCCATCGTTCTTGTTTTATTCATGCGGGTGGAAGCAAGTGGCGTGGTGCCGTCGCACCACGCGGATGATCGTGCTTATAATTTACGCAACGCCGTCGCGCTACGCCGAGGAGAATCTTCAAGAACGCGACGCCGTCGCGCCGCGTTGGAAGGAATCATGGTACGGCGAAGGGGCACGGTGCCGTCGCACCGCGCCGGACGATGAACACCGCGGCCGGTTCCGGGCCGCGGCGGGGCGAGGAGACGGCGGCCGGTTCCGGGCCGCGGCGGAAGAGAAGACCGGCGGCCGGGCCGCCGGCGTCGGAAGCCGAAGAGGGGACCGGAAATTCCGGTCCCGTTGGAGAAAACCGGCCGGCCGGCTGGCCGGCCGGATGCCGTTAAACCGGGGAATTAATTCCCTGGCCAGCTGGCAAAACCCCCCTCTTAAAGAGGGGGGCGGTTTTATTTTAAAGGGAGGGGGCCGGCTGCCCCCTCGGTTCCGCACCAACAGGCCCCCCCACGTGAGGGGGGGGGCTTCTTTAAAAAAATTGGGGCGCGGCCCCTTTGTGCCGCGCCGCCCCTCAAGAAAACGCGGGGCTTAGCCCCGCGTGCCACCCACGTGCGGCGCCAAGCGCCGCCACCGCGGCCCGCCGCCGCCGCCACCGCGCTGCCGCGCCGCCAGGCCGCCGCGCCGCCACCGGCCGCCGCGCCGCCGCCGTCCGCCGCCGCCGGCCGCCGCCGCCGGCCACCGCGCCGCCCAGGGGGGGGGGGGGGGGGGTCGGGCCGGGTCGGCCCGGACCCGGACCCCCCCGTTTCGAACCAGATTTGGTTTTTGGCCCATAACTTGAGCCTCGGACCTCCGATCGACGAACCGTCAGCGGCAACGCGATCCTTGGATCGAGACGGTCGTTTCGGTATATCGCACTCAAGGTTTCGGTTTAATTTGAGTTCGGCCGGGTTGGTTCGTTCACGAAACCAACCGGGCCTTCGGAGCGGAAACGCTCATATCTTGAGCTACGAACGTCCGATTGACGCGCCGTCAGTCGCGTTGTGTTCCTCTTAGTGAGACGGATCTTTTGGCATACTCCGCCCGAGGTTTGGACGCAGGTGGAGTACGGTCGGGTTGGTTTTGCCTTAAAAACCAACCGGGCCCCGGAGACGAAAATGCCAATAACTCTCAGACCGGGCGTCCGATCGACGCGCCGTCTGTTGCGTTGAGTTCCTGTTGTCGATACGGAACTTTTGGATACATCAACTCTGGTCTTCGTGACAGTTGATGTATCAGCCTCTCGGTTCGTGGAGCGGACCCTCCGTACGAGCTTGCTGTGTGCGGGAACCCTAGTGCTGGCTGCGACTGTTCTACTGCTACGACTGCTACTGTGACTGCGACGACGACAGTACAGAGATCCTGTGTGGATTCGACGACGACGACTACAGCACTCAGCGATCCTTCGTGGATCAGTGCTACAGGTCCTGTGTGGGCCCGATCCTGTGTGGGTCCTTGCGCTCAGCGGTTCTGTGTGAGCCAGCGCCTACAGGTTCTGTGTGAGCCCGATCCTGTGTGGGTCTTTGCGGGGGTTAGTTACCTATCGATCCTTCGTGGGTCCGACGACTTAGATGGATCAGTGATCATCTTTATCGTCCTTGAAGAAGTATACCTGTGTGAGCTGAATCCTGTTGCTTTCCTGTGTGGATTGTGTTGTGCAATCCTGTGTGGATTATGTTTTGCTTTCCTATGTGGAATACGTATACTTTCCTGCGTGGACTGAGTTGTACTTGGGCTCGGAGGTTGGAACGTATTTTAATTGATGACTTAGGTATATGTATGGGCATATACCTAAGCAGAGTCGGTTGATACTTCGTGATTGTACCTTTCTTCGTGGTTTATCCTTTGTGGATTTTGAGAGACCTTCAGGGGTCTCGGGGTCCCTACTGAGTAGCTTATACTCACCCCTGCACGGGCTTTGCCCACACTACGTTGTGTTGGTTGCAGACGACGGACAGCGTTGACCTTAGCTGAGGCTTGCACAGCGGGACGGTACCCGGAGGTGGACCACTGGGCGGGACGTGCACGGAGCAGACGACGGGACCCGTGGAGCAGAGGAGCTATCTATACCCACCCTTCAGGTGGGATTTCCAGTGGACAGCTTGGAGTAGTGGCTTTTACTTTTCAGTTGCTGTTTTTCCCTTTTCGAGTTGTACTTTACTTTCAGTTTGGGTTTGTATACTGGCCCATTTACTTTTCCGCACTTTCAGTTGTACTCTGTTTTGTTTAGTGTTTACTTTCCGCTTGCTTACTCTGTGGTGATGTTTACTTTTCAAAGGCAATGCCTTCCCAATTTACTGGGATTTACGCCTTGGTGCTAGTCGCCAGCCCCTGGCCTATGGAAGGCGGGCTTGGGGTAGTCACGGCACGGACCCCGAGGGCGGGTCGTGACAAATTGGTATCAGAGGAGTTCGGTTCTACCGCGAACTCTGATCTTTTCTATGTGAAGCAATAATGTTTAGCGTATTGAGTGTGGATATCAGTCCAGGGAGTCCAGTGTTGGTGCGGCGGCCGACGTATCCGTACACCAGGACCCTGACTTCTGATTTCCGACTTAATGCACGAAAACATTGATTGCGTGTGTGTTTCAAAGTTTTCTTTGTGATTACTTATATCAGCTCACCAGGTATACTGTTCTGACCGTGGCGCACCTGTTTCCTTTTCAGGATGGCCCCATGACGGCAGCCAGCTAGGGTTCCGAGAGTCGAGCGAGACGACAGCCCACCGAGCGACGAGGCCTCGGTGCAGGGCCCTTTTCCAGTAGTGGCACCGGCGGTAGCTTTACCCGCCGATTCCCCAATGCTTCCAGCAGCAGCCGCTGACGATGCACGTCGCCTCAGCGCACTGCATGAGTTTCAGCGACAGCGACCGCCCAGGTTTCGCGGGGAGACGGATCCCCAGGCAGCAGAGGACTGGCTGGAGGCAGTGGTTCGAGTGTTTAGGCTAGTGAGGACACCAGCAGACCTCATGGTGATCCTCGCTGCGAGCCTACTACATGCAGCAGCAGGACGATGGTGGAGCCTGATGCTCCAGGTGCACGATGAGGCATCTCTTCTTTGGACGGACTTTGAGAGCCTCTTCCGCTCGGAGTTCGTCCCAGCCACCCTTCGTGCGGTGCGTATGCAGGAGCTTCTACAGCTGCGGCAGGGCAGCATGACGGTCGCTCAGTACTCGGCGAGATTTACCGATCTCTCGCGCTACTCGACCGACATGGTACATGACCCATTCTTCCGGGCCCGGACCTTCGAGCAGGGTTTGAGACACGAGATCAGGGCATCGCTGATCTCCCTCAGCATACCGACTCAGACAGGAGTACTGGAGCGGGCTCTTCTAATCGAGAGCTTCCTTGCTGAGTCTACACCAGCACAGAGACCCACCGCAGGGCGGCACGTGGCAGGGTCATCTGCAGCAGGCAGTCGACGGATGACTCAGGGGTCCAGACAGACCAGACCTTCGGGCCGACGACCTCAGGGCACTGGCTCAGCAGTGCGGGGCACACAGCGCGGAGCCAGTCTTACGAGAGGCAGACAGTGCTACTCGTGCGGCGGGCAGGGCCACATGACTCGCGACTGCCCGACCCGTCGTGCCGAGGAGCAGCAGTCAGTTGATGGACCACCGAGGCAGAGGCAGAGGGTCGACCATGGCGGTCCGCAGGGAGGAGGCGGACGAGGCAGAGGAGCTGGACGAGCAGCTGGTGGTGGCCGACGCTTTGAGGCTCTACCACCACCACCACCAGGAGGTCCACCCCGACCACAGGGAGCTGGCGGGCAGCGACAGGCACAGCTCCAGGCAGCAGAGGCCTACGACCACGGCGCACCCGAGATGATTCGAGGTACTATCTGTGTCTATTCCACCCTTGCTGCAGTTCTTATAGACACAGGAGCGAGTCATTCTTTCATAGCCGCTGCCCTTGTTCGGAGCTCGGAGATTCCGACAGAGCCGTTGGCTCGATCCTTACGGCTAGAGACTCCTACGGGAGCAGACTCGATGATTACGCACTGGTGCCGGCAGTGTGAGCTTACTCTAGGAGGCGAGAGCTTCGGCTGGGATCTTCTTGTAGCAGCGTCGAGGCCTTACGACGTCATCTTGGGCATGGATTGGCTGTCTACGGTCCATGCACAGATTGACTGTTTTAGGCGCAAGGTGCGATGTGTACGCACCGACGGGAGCAGGTTCACCTTCACCGGCGAGAAGAGAGACTTAGCAGCACAGGATGGAATTCCACGGAGGAGAGGACAGCCCATCACTCATCAGTTGGCTAGCCTTGTCCTTGGAGCAGTTGACGTGCAGAGTCCTGGTTTTCCTGCAGTGGTGGATCAGTTTGCGGACGTTTTCCCCGACGATGTTCCAGGGCTACCTCCTCGCAGAGAGGTAGACTTTTATATTGACTTGTACCCCGGAACAGCCCCGATATCCACTCCAGCATATCGGATGGCCCCCGCCGAGCTTCGAGAGCTATGGGTACAGTTGGAGGACTTGCAGGGCAAGGGGTTCATCCGACCTAGTGTTTCACCCTGGGCTTCCCCGATATTGTTCGCCAAGAAGGCGGACGGGAGCTTGCGACTTTGTGTTGACTATCGTCGCCTGAACCAGGTGACAGTGAGGAACTAGTATCCGCTACCGAGGATTGATGACCTCTTTGATCAGCTCAAGGGAGCACGGTGGTTCTCGAAGATAGACCTCAGGTCAGGCTATCATCAGCTCAGAGTCAGAGACGAGGATGTGCAGAAGACGGCCTTCAGATGTCGGTATGGCCACTATGAGTTCTTGGTTATGCCTTTCGGTGTAACCAATGCTCCAGCAGTGTTCATGGCTCTCATGAACAGGATCTTTCAGCCATACCTCGATCGGTTTGTCGTGGTCTTCATCGACGACATTCTGATTTACTCTACGACAGAGGAGGAGCACGCCTATCACTTGCGAGTTGTTCTTGACACACTCCGAGAGCACCAGCTTTATGGTAAGCTCTCGAAGTGCCAGTTCTGGATACGTGAGGTCCACTTTTTGGGACACGTTATCTCTGAGGCGGGAGTTGCAGTGGATCCCGCGAAGATTGAGGCTGTGTTAGCATGGGAGCCACCCAGGAGCGTGACTGAGGTTCGGAGTTTCTTGGGACTAGCTGGATACTATCGGAGATTTGTGCCGAACTTCTCCAGAGTTGCGGCATCACTCACAACTTTGAAGAAGAAGGGGAAACCCTTCGTGTGGTCAGACAGTTGTCAGCAGAGCTTCCAGGAGCTGAGATAGAGATTGACTAGCGCACCTATCTTGAGGTTGCCTGAGGAGGGAGTAGGGTACGTAGTCTACTGCGATGCATCAGGGACCGGACTCGGATGTGTTATGATGCAGGAGCGGGCAGTGATCGCCTATGGATCACGACAGTTGAGACCGCATGAGCAGAACTACGCTACCCATGACCTGGAGTTAGCAGCAGTGGTCTTCGCTCTGAAGACATGGCGACACTATCTGATGGGCGAGCGCTTTACAGTATTTTCCGATCATCAGAGTCTCAGGTATATCTTCTCGCAGAAGGACCTGAACCTGAGACAGCGACGATGGCTCGAGTTCCTCCAGGACTATGACTTTGAGATAGTCTATACTCCTGGGAAGGGGAACGTAGTAGCCGATGCCCTCAGCAGGAGGACGGGCATTCAGCTACTTGAGGAGGCAACGGAACAGCTAGCCTCTTTGCAGATATCCTTCGTGGATAGAGATGGAGCAGCCTTTCTTCAGTCTCTCACAGTCACTCCTCCACTACTGCAGCGAGTCAGGGAGGCACAGCGCGGGGACGCTGACTGTGAGACACGGCGTGCACAGATATCCTCGGGATAGGCACCTGATGGTTTCTCCCTTGGAGCAGAGCACGACATCCTTTTCAGAGGACGTACCATGGTACCAGTAGCTTTGCGAGAGGAAGTGCTGAGAGAGTTTCACACTTCTCCTTTGGCGGTACATCCTGGAGTGGCGAAGATGTACCAGGACCTCAGACGACAGCACTGGTGGCCGGGCATGAAGAAAGCTGTAGCAGAGTTCGTTTCTTGATGCCTTACCTGTCAGCAGGTGAAGGCAGAGCATCAGGTACCAGCAGGCTTAGTACAGCCCTTGGAGGTTCCGGAGTGGAAGTGGGACGACATATCTATGGACTTCGTGACTGGACTTCCACGCACTTCCAGAGGTCACGACTCCATCTGGGTGATTGTTGACCGACTCACCAAGTCGGCACACTTCTTACCCATCAGAGAGCAGGGCTCAGTTGAGAGCTTGGGACGTCTCTACGTTCAGGAGATTGTGCGGCTCCACGGCGTGCCATCATCTATCGTTTCCGATCGAGATGCCCGTTTTACTTCCCGGCTTTGGAAGGGGTTACAGGAGGTGTTCGGGACGCAGCTACGTCTTAGCACAGCTTTTCACCCTCAGACCGATGGTCAGACGGAGAGGACCATTCAGACTCTCGAGGACATGCTCCGCGCATGTGTCCTTGACTTTGGTCGTAGCTGGGAGGACCACCTACCCTTGGTGGAGTTCGCATACAACAACAGCTACCACTCCACCATCGGAATGGCACCGTACGAGGCGTTGTACGGCCGACCTTGTAGATCTCCTTTGTGCTGGACAGACCCTGGGGAGTCAGCACTGGTGGGACCGGAGATGGTCCAGGCCACGACAGAGAAGGTCCAGGTCATCCAGGAGCGGATGAGGACAACTCAGAGCCGGCAGAAGTCATACGCTGACAGGAGGCGGAGGCCACTGGAGTTCGAGGATGGCGACCACATCTTCTTACGGGTCTCACCTCGACGTGGTATTCGGAGATTTGGCCGAGGCGGCAAGTTATCTCCGCGCTTCATCAGACCCTTCCAGATTCTCAGCAGGATTGGCGAGGTGGCTTATCGCCTGGCTCTACCACCTCAGTTGCACCGGGTGCACGACGTCTTCCACGTATCCCAGCTGAGGAGATACGTGCACGACCCGACGCACATCATTGACCATGGGGAGCTTGACGTTGACGATGGGGCGACTTTTACAGAGGTCCCGGTGGAGATAGAGGATCGACAGGAGCGGGTCCTTCGTGGGCGATCGATTCCTCTTGTGCGCATCAGATGGCAGCACGGGAATCTCCAGGAGAGCACATGGGAGCGGGAGGCTCAGATGCGTGCTCAGTACCCTCATTTGTTTCCCTAGTTTTTGTTGTATCTTTACGGGGACGTAAAGCCCTGAGGTGGGAGTAATGTAAAGACCCGTAAAATTCAAGGGAAATTTTTTCTTAATTTTCTTTAGAATTTTACAAGAGCGCGGTTTCAGACGGCACCTGATTCCGAGGCCCGGAGTGCCCGAAATTAATTTCCGAAGTTTGGCTCGGGTACGTTCAGTGAACGAACGAGCGGGAATTTCTAACTTTTGATCCGGTGCTCGGAATTGAAATCCGAGGGCACCGATGAACTCGCAGCGCCGATATTCGCTTAATGAGACCTTTTCGGGAGTTGCGTTTGTTGCGGGTTGAAAGTTACGTTTTGGGGTTTTTAGTTTGAGTTAAATAAATTGTGAAGAACAATTTTTTTTTACAACAAGTTAAAACCTATCAAAGGAGGTTGGAAGTGGGACCCACACCCACTTAACCTCCCTTGGGAGGATTAAGTGTGGTGGGGCCCACACGAACCCCCTAACCCTTTTCAAATTCTCTCAACATACTTAACCCCTAATTAATTGGTTACTCTTAATTAATTGTGGGGGTTAAGTCTTTTTGAATTTCAAACTTTGAAATTCTTTTGTGTTGTGTTAATAAAATAAGAGGTAGTCTTATTTTATTTTGAGTTCTTTGTTTGTCTTTTTGAGAGTTCCTCTTCATCTTCTCCGGCGAAGAACGTCTTCATCCTCAACGAAGAACGACAACACTTCGTCAAGGATCATCGACTCGGCGACCCGGTATCTTCGGACCTCTTCTTCCTCCTCGGACCTTCTTCGTCGGCAAACGAAGATCCTCCAACGTCGTGTCTCTTCGGGCATAACACTTCGTCAACGGATTTGACGAACGACGACCGCAACGCCCGACCTCCGCGACGCCGTCTTCCGCGGGACGTAGACGATTCTTCGAATCTTAAACCCGAGGTAGGGGTTGTCGTTTTCTTTTGGTTTCCTTATTTTATTCTTGATCGTGATTTTATCAAGACTATCGTGTGACTTGATTTATTTTAAGTTGCGTTTTTATTTTAACGTGAGGGGGGCCGGACCGCACGAACACGGCCGAACCCCCCTCCATCGTTCTTGTTTTATTCATGCGGGTGGAAGCAAGTGGCGTGGTGCCGTCGCACCACGCGGATGATCGTGCTTATAATTTACGCAACGCCGTCGCGCTACGCCGAGGAGAATCTTCAAGAACGCGACGCCGTCGCGCCGCGTTGGAAGGAATCATGGTACGGCGAAGGGGCGCGGTGCCGTCGCACCGCGCCGGACGATGAACACCGCGGCCGGTTCCGGGCCGCGGCGGGGCGAGGAGACCGCGGCCGGTTCCGGGCCGCGGCGGAAGAGAAGACCGGCGGCCGGGCCGCCGGCGTCGGAAGCCGAAGAGGGGACCGGAAATTCCGGTCCCGTTGGAGAAAACCGGCCGGCCGGCTGGCCGGCCGGATGCCGTTAAACCGGGGAATTAATTCCCTGGCCAGCTGGCAAAACCCCCCTCTTAAAGAGGGGGGCGGTTTTATTTTAAAGGGAGGGGGCCGGCTGCCCCCTCGGTTCCGCACCAACAGGCCCCCCCACGTGAGGGGGGGGCTTCTTTAAAAAAATTGGGGCGCGGCCCCTTTGTGCCGCGCCGCCCCTCAAGAAAACGCGGGGCTTAGCCCCGCGTGCCACCCACGTGCGGCGCCAAGCGCCGCCACCGCGGCCCGCCGCCGCCGCCACCGCGGCCCGCCGCCGTCGCCGCGGCCCGCCGCCGCCGCCACCGCGGCCCGCCGCCGTCGCCGCGGCCCGCCGCCGCCGCCACCGCGGCCCGCCGCCGTCGCCGCGGCCCGCCGCCGCCGCCACCGCGGCCCGCCGCCGTCGCCGCGGCCCGCCGCCGCCGCCACCGCGCTGCCGCGCCGCCAGGCCGCCGCGCCGCCGCCGGCCGCCGCGCCGCCGCCGTCCGCCGCCGCCGGCCACCGCGCCGCCCAGGGGGGGGGGGGGGGGTCGGGCCGGGTCGGCCCGGACCCGGACCCCCCCGTTTCGAACCAGATTTGGTTTTTGGCCCATAACTTGAGCCTCGGACCTCCGATCGACGAACCGTCAGCGGCAACGCGATCCTTGGATCGAGACGGTCGTTTCGGTATATCGCACTCAAGGTTTCGGTTTACTTTGAGTTCGGCCGGGTTGGTTCGTTCACGAAACCAACCGGGCCTTCGGAGCGGAAACGCTCATATCTTGAGCTACGAACGTCCGATTGACGCGCCGTCAGTCGCGTTGTGTTCCTCTTAGTGAGACGGATCTTTTGGCATACTCCGCCCGAGGTTTGGACACAGGTGGAGTACGGTCGGGTTGGTTTTGCCTTAAAAACCAACCGGGCCCCGGAGACGAAAATGCCAATAACTCTCAGACCGGGCGTCCGATCGACGCGCCGTCTGTTGCGTTGAGTTCCTGTTGTCGATACGGAACTTTTGGATACATCAACTCTGGTCTTCGTGACAGTTGATGTATCAGCCTCTCGGTTCGTGGAGCGGACCCTCCGTACGAGCTTGCTGTGTGCGGGAACCCTAGTGCTGGCTGCGACTGTTCTACTGCTACGACTGCTACTGTGACTGCGACGACGACAGTACAGAGATCCTGTGTGGATTCGACGACGACGACTACAGCACTCAGCGATCCTTCGTGGATCAGTGCTACAGGTCCTGTGTGGGCCCGATCCTGTGTGGGTCCTTGCGCTCAGCGGTTCTGTGTGAGCCAGCGCCTACAGGTTCTGTGTGAGCCCGATCCTGTGTGGGTCTTTGCGGGGGTTAGTTACCTATCGATCCTTCGTGGGTCCGACGACTTAGATGGATCAGTGATCATCTTTATCGTCCTTGAAGAAGTATACCTGTGTGAGCTGAATCCTGTTGCTTTCCTGTGTGGATTGTGTTGTGCAATCCTGTGTGGATTATGTTTTGCTTTCCTATGTGGAATACGTATACTTTCCTGCGTGGACTGAGTTGTACTTGGGCTCGGAGGTTGGAACGTATTTTAATTGATGACTTAGGTATATGTATGGGCATATACCTAAGCAGAGTCGGTTGATACTTCGTGATTGTACCTTTCTTCGTGGTTTATCCTTTGTGGATTTTGAGAGACCTTCAGGGGTCTCGGGGTCCCTACTGAGTAGCTTATACTCACCCCTGCACGGGCTTTGCCCGCACTACGTTGTGTTGGTTGCAGACGACGGACAACGTTGACCTTAGCTGAGGCTTGCACAGCGGGACGGTACCCGGAGGTGGACCACTGGGCGGGACGTGCACGGAGCAGACGGCGGGACCCGTGGAGCAGAGGAGCTATCTGTACCCACCCTTCAGGTGGGATTTCCAGTGGACAGCTTGGAGTAGCGGCTTTTACTTTTCAGTTGTTGTTTTTCCCTTTTCGAGTTGTACTTTACTTTCAGTTTGGGTTTGTATACTGGCCCATTTACTTTTCCGCACTTTCAGTTGTACTCTGTTTTGTTTAGTGTTTACTTTCCGCTTGCTTACTCTGTGGTGATGTTTACTTTTCAAAGGCAATGCCTTCCCAATTTACTGGGATTTACGCCTTGGTGCTAGTCGCCAGCCCCTGGCCTATGGAAGGCGGGCTTGGGGTAGTCACGGCACGGACCCCGAGGGCGGGTCGTGACATTTAGATATTTAGAGATTTAGGTCATAAATATTACATAACAAACCCATATATATAAAAATTGGAAACGTTTAATTAACATCCATTTTCCCCATAATATAAAACATTTAAAATGAAACACATTTTCTTTTCATGAAAAATCTTTATTACTTTCAACTTGAATTCTTCTTTTCCCTTACCCACCATTAATCCCTATGATTTTTTTAAAACATGGTATGGGCATAAAAATTTTAGTAAGGGATATAAAAATAAAGAAAAAAATCGTTAGCCAATGAATATTTACAATTTTTTTCTTTTTTCCAAATAACATTTGGGTTTAAAATAAAAATTTTATTACACAATAAATCAACTTTACTGCCCAAATATTTTCATAAAACATTTTATAAGAAATATTAAAGGAAAAATAAAACTCAAAAATATTTCTTTGAATTCATGAAAAACTCATAAACACCTTTTTCAAAAATTCATTCTTTTCACCCTTAAAAAGTATCATATACTTTCCTTTAATCAAAACTTCATCATCTTACCTTGAGAAATAATAAGATTCTATAAAAACCTATAAAAATCATAGATAAATCAGATAGGTAAATTGGGGAATCATTTTCATATAAATATTACATATGAATTAAACCTCATGTTTACACATGAAATAACTATCATGGTTATACTTAGAGTAACCATCATAGTTACACTTGAATACTTTGAGTAACCATCAGAGTTACACTTGAATACTTGGAGTAACCATCACAGTTACACTTGAAATAACCATCATAGCTATACTTGGAAAAACCACCGCAGTATATTCCTATAATATATTAGGAGAAATCTAATCAATTAACTTTTTCCCTTTACCCAATGCATTGGAAAGATATAACAGGATCACTCGACCTTGGTTATC
The DNA here is from genome assembly GCA_963277665.1 of Viscum album. Lineage (NCBI taxonomy): Eukaryota > Viridiplantae > Streptophyta > Magnoliopsida > Santalales > Viscaceae > Viscum > Viscum album. Next base: position 1,695,642,312 of record OY728138.1, on the reverse strand, counting down.
ACTAAACCACCCATACTTGGTTAATAATGTAACCACCCATCATTGGTTTATAACAGAACCAAAAGTCCTTATATTATAATGGAACCAACCTTAATCATAAACAATTACCCATAACCATAATATAATAATAAAATCTTGCATTATAATAACATTCTTTTCACCTATAAGAAAGCATTTTAGGATATTGATATATCCCTTTTCTTTAAAACCCAAATTTCAAAACTAAAATTTCCAAAATAAAGGGAAAGTGGGTTTTTTTTAAGAAAACATAGAATATTATAAAATAATCCAAACATGAAATAATAGTTATAGTGGTGGTAAAAGTCGTTGTTGTCATATACATTAAAATAGAACATTCTTTTTGTTTTTTTTGTAATGAAATTAAAAAAAATCCATAAAAAATATTCATTTTAAAAACCTTTGAATGAAAGTTAAAAGAGACTTAAAATATCATTTATAAATATTATATATATATATATATATAACATCCATAAAATAATTTTAAGAATATGGACATGGAAGAAAAATAGATTTAATGGAAACTTTAAAAGATTTTTTTTAAGAGAAATCCCCTTACCTTGAGCCTGACTCCTCACATATTTTATTTATATTCATAAATAATAAACTTATGTTAATTATTTAATTAATTTAGAAACGTTTTCAATTTTATTATTCCCATTATCTCATGTATTAATATGTTATAAAAATTACTTAATCATTTAAGTTCATGTCAGATGTTTTGAAAATATTTATTTCATAAGTCTAAAATGACTTCAATAGGTTGGCTATGGTAAAAGAAATGATTATTAAATCATATAAATAATAATAATAATGAAATAATTATCATTTTATAAATCAATTATAATTTTAAATCCAACCATTAAATATGGTTATGAAAAATAAAATACGTTACATCATGGAGACGGTAAGCCGTACATACGTATTAGTGACATTTCCATTTTTCAATGATAATTATAAAAAGCTAAATATTATATTTTATTTAAATAATGATAATAATATCATAAATATAATATTAATTGTTTAAATATACTTATATATATCATACATGTGATATGGTGATGAAAAATGAATCAGATCGCTTCGTAGAGGTGGTAGTCCACACGTATGCACGAATGACATTATCATTTTTCAGTGAATGGAAATATAAATTGGTAAATGATATAATATTTTTTAATAATGATAAATTTACATGAATATAATATATAATCATTAATTACATCATTATAATCCATCCATGGTATATGGTGATGGAAAATGAATTACACCAGTTCGTGAGGTGGTAGTCCGTTGTACACACGAATGATGGTTTCATTTCCCATTTGATGAAATAGAAGATAGATATAGGTTATTACATTAACATAATATCATATAAGTATATTTAGGATACTTGTGTTATTATTTTATCATCATTTAAGAATATTTTAATGTGGTTTAAGAAGAAATAAAACTAAAACATGTGGTTAAAAACTATCCCTCTTATTTGGAAAATATCATTTTCTTAACACATTAAGACCTATAATATTGATATTATTCCTAAAATAAGGCATCTATAACATGTTTATTTATGTTAGTAAGGTTTTTAAGAAGATATTTTCTAAAAAAATTTGTTTTGAATCATGAATAAATGGGAAGAAGTGGTTTCATTTTATAAGAGAGGGGAGAGCCACTCTTGGAATTTCTTAAAATATTAATTTAATACAAATTAATTTTGATGTTAAAATAGATCCAAACTAATAAAATTAAAATATAATATGATTATTAATATAAATAAACTCATAAAATAATTTTTTAATAGGTTTAAATCACATTATTACCATTATCTTTTGGTTTTAACCCTCTGTTAACCCATTTCACACTCACCGTAATCTTAAAGTTTTTTTACCATTTAAGGGTTAATAATATTACTATAAAATAAAAAACAATCAATAAATGAACCTTTTTTGATTTAATTAACCATATATAATTAATTTTTCTATATATAATATTTTTTTGAATTTTAAATCATTTAATAAAATATTATTTATTATAAAATATCATTAATGTCAATTTTAGAACTATTAATTTACTTTGAATTTAATAAAATCAAGAAAAAAAGGAATTAGAATAAAATTAAACCAAAACACTATAAATATCATTTTTATCTATAAAATTCATGGTTTAAATTAATTATTTAAAATTGTAATACTTGTAATATTTTTAATATCATTTACTTTTTTTCCATTAATTGTAATATTATTTCATCAACGTTGTTTAAGAATTTAAGGTAATTATTTATTCAATAAGAATTAAAAATAAATTATCATTATGAAGATAAATAATTTAGATTAAAAACTACTATTTATAACCGAACATATCCTCTATTTTTTCACCATGTTAAAAATATTATAGTTATTAAAAACAAGAGTGTCAAATTTTTGACTTTTCTTTACATTAAATATTATAAATGTCATTATCACATCCAAATGGCCAAAAATGCCATATAACCGAATATTATATGAGTGTAGATGAAAATTACTCATAAAATAAAATTAATTCATATTTTAGGATCATTTTATAGTCATTATCATTTTATTTTTAACTTTAATTACCCGATTTACCCTTAACCGTGGTAACAAAAATTACTATGGTTACAATTCATATTGACCAAAAATAAAAGTGAGAAATTTAAAAAAAATTAACCACTGATTAAAAATATGGAAAATATTTATCAAAATTCAAAACATATAAGTGGAATAATTTAATTTAAAATTAAACCGAAAAAATGCGACTAAAAATGATTTTCCATAAAAATGCCCTTTTTTAAGTATGAAATGTTTTTATACTAAATTGAAGTATAAATTTCATTTAAAAAACCATAATTAGAATATTTTAAATTAAAATGAACTAATTAAAATTTTAAAATAATCCAAAATTTAATTTTACTTTGTAAATAATGGAAAAGAAAATATAATTTTCAATAAAATTGGTATTTTTCAGTATTCATTGAAAAATTCATATTTTTAGAAAATATTCAAACATTTATCCTAATAGAATTTTGAAACGATGAATTCAAAATTAAAATTAAATTTTTTAAATTAAAATTCTATAATTTTGAAATTAAACTTTTAAATAGTACCATATAATAAAAAAGTGTAATAAAACTATTTCATTTTTTATTTAAAAATTTATAATGAATATAAATATCTATATCATGAATGATAATAAATATAAAAGTGATTTATTCTATAATTAACTAGGTTTATTCATTATTAACCCCATTTTTAAATTGTGTCTTCTCAGTTTTATTCATTTATCAAACAAGTGGGGATATCTTCCCTCATAGCATTTTTAGTTTCTCATACCACTTCTTCAACCATATGGGTTTTCCGAAAAACCTTAACTTGGTGAATTACCTTATTCCAAGATAATTTATCTCTATTTTGAATAATATGAATAGGATGTTCCCCATGATAATGATTATCCTTCAATTTAACTACCTCATGGATCAAAACATGAGATGAATATGACACATATTTTCTTAACATCTAAATATGAAAAACATTGTGTACCTTGGATAAACTTAGAGGAAAAGACAATTGGTAAGTAACAAACCCAAATTTATCTAGTACTTCATATTTTACAATTAAAAATGGAATTAACTTCCCTTTTTTACAAAATTCATAACACTTTTCCATGGAGATACTTTAAGAAAAACATGATCACCCAAATCTAAAGAAAGGTCTTTCCTTCGGTTATCTGAATAACTATCCTGCCTACTCTGAGCTGTACTCACATGTTGTTGAGTTACCTTAACCTTCTCAACCATTTCCTCTAACAACTCTGGCTCCGTAAACTTCCTTTTTCCTAATTCAAGCCAACATTTTTGAGTTTGCCATTTATTTCCATATAATGCTTCAAAAGGTTCCATTTTTATACTGGAATGAAAAATGTTATTATAAGAAAAATAAACTAATGAAAGATGTTGATCCCAAATTACTTGGTAATCCATTTAACAAACATGGTTCATATATTCCAAAGTCTGAATCATTTACTCAGACTGTCCATCAGATTGAGGATGAAAAGCTCTACTAAAATTTAATTCAGTACCCAATGACTTTAGAAGAATTTTAAAAAAATTAGATGTGAACTTGAGATAATGGCCAGATACAATGGAGTGAGGAATTCCATGTAAACTGAAAATAACTTTAATATACATTTGATAAAGTTTGATCCAAATAAATTTTATCTTGAATGGGAAAGAAATTTATAGATTTATTCAATTGATCAATAATAACCCAAATCATATTATTACGTTGAAAAGTATTTGGAAATCCCACCATGAAATCCATGGATATATTTTCATATTTCCACTTTAGTACTGGAAAATGATGAATCATCTCTTTATTTAATTTATATTTTGATTTAACTTGTTGATAAGTCAAACATTTCATGGTAAATTCAACAATATCACTTTTCATTCCATCCCACCCATAATACTCTCAAAGGTCTCTGTTCATATTAGTACTTCCAGGATGAACAGAAAATGGGGAACTATAAGCTTCACTCAAAAATTATTTCTTCAACTATGAATCACAAGGAACACATAATCCCTTTATAAATCTATAAACACATTCTTTGTTAATACTAAATTTAGGTAACTTACCCTTTTTAACCAACTCTACATTTTTCTATAAAACATTATACTTCTTCTGAGCTTGATTAATTATTTTTTAAAGAGAAAATTATTCTAAGATCTAAAAAAAATATAGGAGGTTACTGTATCCACAATTTCTAGGAAAAAAATCATCAAATCATTAACAAAGCATCATGTTCCAGATATAACAAGGTTAATGTAATATTATTTTTCCATCTCAAATAATAAGCTACTTTGTTTTCTTTTCCATTTAGATAATGAATCATGCAGTCATAATCCTTAATCAGTTCTAAACATATTATTTTCTTCATGTTCAATTATTCTTGAGAAAATATATACTTAAATTTTTTTGATTAGTATATATTTCATATTTTACTCCATCTAAATAATGCCTCCAAATTTATAATGAAAAACCCACAACAACTAATTACCTATCATGTGTAGGATAGTTTAACTCATGATGTTTTATTTTTCATAAAAAAAAATTAATTATCTAATCATTATTCATCAGCACACAATTAATTTCCCTCAATAAATAATCACTGTAGATGATAAAGTCACCATTTCTCGGTGGTTGAGCTAAACCTGGAGAATTCACAAATCTTATTTTTAGTTCCAAAAAAAAATCATAAAATTATTTAATCTAGATTAATTTAACTCCTTTTTGAGTTAACTTAGTTAGTGGTATATAAAAATGAGAATTTTTTTCAAAAAACCACTGGTGATATCCTAGAAACCCAAGAAAATTACTGTAATGTCCCGAACTAGGTGCCACTAAAACTAGTGTCCCATGTCGGTTCTCCATATGAACTCAAATGCTCCCTCTCGTATGCTAGAGGCTACCCAATAATAGTAGTGGTATAAGATGGTACTGTAAGGAGACTATGCCCCTATATCAGAGTGAAAAATATCAACATAAATAACCAAAAATCACACAAATTAGAGTATAGAGAAAGAATAAATCAACTGGACATAATGTAATAAAATGAAATTTAATAAATGCCTAAACATCCATGTTATATATAAAACATCGATTTACCATTGGGTTGATTACATATATAAAATGAACAACTGAAAATAAGTACATCATGACCTACAACATCACCTAGCTGAATCTCATCAAATTCCCTGATACCATTTGATCCATCTAGCCCAATCATGAAAAATTCAACCCAGGCCTCAGCCCAAACCCGTGCCTACAATAACATGTGAGAACTACAAGGGTACCCAAGTGCAATGGAGTCCCAATAAGTTTGTGACTAAAAATCATTATACCACCACCAATAGTTTCTAAAGCAATAATTGTCATTACAACAGTGTATGAAGATATTTATAGGTGAAATAAATAAATAAGACAGTAAAATAAACATGTTTCACCATTAAAAATTTATCATTAACCTTTTAATCATTTAGGTTATAATGGTTCACCAAATCAACCAACCCTACTATGTCCAAGTTGAGATTCCAAGCCATATACCTCAAGGGTCACAATATTTGAGTCATAAGGAGAATTCATTTATTAATTACTTTAATCCAATGTACCTCAGAGCGTCAGTCCATGTACTCAAACTAGGGATTCATAACGCAATGTATGACCATACCAATCATATATAATACTAGTAGTTCCTTGAGAATTAGTATAGAAACTATACCATGGATGAGGAACACCATGACCAAGATCTCAATCACTAATATGGAATGACATGTCCATACTCTTTGAGTTAAGAACATCATCCCATCCTATGAAAACAATAGTGCACTAGGGTGCCTGGAGCATCAGTCTGGCTCACCCAAAACCATGGATGAGGAACACCATGTACAACATGATAATCCATATATAATATCAATGGTTCATATATCATCATCTGAAACCTAATCCAAGGATGAGGAGTTTCATTTACAACATCCAAAACCATTACATTATCAATCAATTCCATTATTCAAGGATTAACGTACTTCAATTTTTAACATATTAACATCAATGGTTGACCACTATTCATTTTTCAATATTCATTACCATTTATCATTTCATCAATACCAAGGTCCCAATGGGCCTACAAAATCAAAAACATGCCTTAACAAGGCCCAAACACTTTTACATGTCTTAAAACACTAAAACCAAACATCCTCATTAAACATTTTGAAAACCACCCTATTTAACATGGGCATTCCTATTTTTAAAACCAAACAAGGTCCATGAACTTAATTTACATTTAAACCTTTATAAGCGTTTTCATAACATTTTCACTAAAAATAGAACCACAAACTCATTTAAAATCAACATATTAAATCCATTTAAAACCCCTTTTTATAAACCACATGGAGGTAAAAACCTCATTTAAAAACAAGAATAATTTCAAAACATACCTTCCCCCCTCTTCACCCAAAACTGGGTCAAAACCCAACACACACATTTAAAACCATTTCAATGAAATCATATGCATTTCAAAAAAGTATAATATATAAAATATTTCAATCCATCCTTCCAATATGTTATAAAGTAGTTATTTTCAAGGTCCACTTAGTAGCACTTAAACTTTCATTCAAACCAACCAACAAGATTAACCCAACTAAGATCGTAACCCACTTACTTTAACCTTTACCATTTTTGGAAAATGGAACACCCCATGGTGGCCATAGGTTATATCTTAAAATCACCAACATATACAAAAAGATCCATGAGAGGTCCAAGGTATCAATCCAAAGACTATAATAAGCTTAATTATTCCAAGGAAGTAAAAACACAACACATGGGATTTAAGGCACAACCTATATACACATGAAAAAAATTAACAAGACTATAGGAAAAGATATTAGACCACTTACCTCATTAGTTAAGCTTACCATAACATTTCCATAGCACGACGACTTTTCAGAGGTCCATCCAAGTCTCTTCCAACCACTTTAGAATCCAATCGAGATATCCAAAACCATCCAATCTCCAACCTAATACCAAGAATCAACAATTGATTAATTATAACAATTATAATTAAAAAATTCATTAAAACCAAACTCAAAATATTTCTTAAAAACTCACTGATTGCTAAACTGTAATAAAAACTCCAAGAAACCACCATGGAAGGTCTACAACAGACTCTCGATACCATCATTAGGTAAATCCCTAAGATTAAATACCATTTCAACACTTAATTAAATTAAACCCTTAGAAAAAACCTAAGAAAAACCACCATGAACACATAACTTAACAAAACACCACACAATGATGTAAAAAACTCACCTTGGTATCTCCTCGACATAATCCAACCAAAATCCCCATAATAAATATACAATTACACCATGATCTGGTGGAACCATCAACAAAACCTAAACTGGAGACCTCCAAAATTAGGTAGAAGAAGAAAAGGTGTTGTCCAGAGTAGAGTACTCAAGATTGGGGGGGGGGGGGTGAAATGAGTATCTATAAAAATTTCAGTTAAAAAGTTCACTTAAAAAGATTCCCCAAAAAAAATGAATACAGATCGGTTAATAAAAGTAATACGGTTATAATAGTTTGACTGTTAAAATAACTTCTCAAAAGATTGACTAATTCTCAGTAATATCAATTTGCGTTATTGATACAACTTTTAAAGCTACTATAATAAGAAAAAACAGTTATAACTTCTATCCAAGACTAACTATCAAATTAAAATATAGTTTTATAAAATATAAAGTAAAGTAGAGAAAAAAAAAATTAAAAGACAAAATGGATAAAACAAGTGGTTCAGTCTCAAGACAAGACTTAACACACTCCACTTGGTGATCACCTGCCACCATGCAGTCTATATAGATAAGACATTGATCCACACCCTGGATCAGGGTAAAAAAACAGTACACAAACTGCCCAAGTCACACGACCTCTACCACAGTTCTACGTGGGAAAAATGAACTACCGGGTCATGTAGGACCTATTCCAAAGTTATGCGTGGGTGAAGAAAAGAGTATAACAATATTAGAGATAAGACATCTTGTATCCTACAATTTAATGCAGGAGACAATGTGATTTTTAATACAGATACACAACAGAGAAAATATGATGAGAAAGGGTTAGAAGTGCTCTGAGTGTTATTCTATGAATCTCTGGACTTGTAGGATGTCTAAGATGTTATTCATGAGTTCTCTTGTGAAAACAGAGTATTGAAAGTCTGGTGCTCTGGTTTCCATTTTGATGAAGTGACCTATGTAGCTCGTTTTATTCTTTGAGTTGGTACTACAGATATGTTTGAGGATCTGATCTATGGTAGTTCATCCTTTAGGGATTGAGAGTGCTTCATGTGTTCCTCAATTTTATATTGTTTCATGCATGAGTTATCTTTTTAAACACTTGCTTATCTATGTTTTTTAATCCACACTTATCTTATTTTTAATTAAGGGTGCACATGTTGGAGCCGAAAAGTTGCATGTATTTTTCACCTCATACCTCATACTATCAGTTGAAATGTCTATAAAGAAACATTAATAATGTCAGTGCCATTAAATAACTTAAATATGACTATTAGAAATTAAATTAAAAATGAAAAAAAGATTAAAGAATGGTGTCACAGTTTGTCTTGAAATGGTATCACTTGGAAACAATGTCTTCTCCTTTTCCTTTGATTGGTGAGATAGTCACAGTGCCATAACTGCGTTGACATCTGAAATCGGTAGAACATATGCGGTGTTAGGATCACAGTGTCTCTGGTAGCGGTGTCTAGTCCTTTGTTAAAACTTTGAACAGTGTTTGAGTCATGATATCAGAATTATGGTATCAGCATTACAGTGTCAGGTTCACAGTATTAGGGTTATGATCTCAGGGTCACGGTATCAGGGTCATGGTATTAGGGTTATAGTGTTAGGGTCATGGTATTAGGGTCACAATGTCAGGGTTATGGTGTGAGGGACTTTTCCCAAATCTGGTACCAGAAGCAGACTTACTACCTTGCAGACTTAGCCAAAAACCTATAAACAGTCTTAAACAGTAATATTCAAAGACTGTATTAAACTTAATTATTGGTATAATAAAAAATAATAGAACAATATTAACCATAATTTGTGAAATTTTGAATTAGAACTAGTAAGCATGGAATCCTAAGGAGACCAACAAACTCCAAACATGATTTAAACATGATTAGAATAATTTTCATGATTTTCATGATTTGTGAGCATTAAAACATGATAAAATAGGAGGATTCTAACATTATCCCCCTTTTTGATGATCATAAATCATGGAATGTATTAAATATCAAAAAAGTGAATAAAGCCTTTCTTATTTATCCCCCTTTTGGGATTATCAAAAAGAAAATAAGAAGAAAAAAATAAGAAATGAATAATTCTATGGCCAAAATCAAACAACAATAAGGCACATTCCATTGAAAAATAAGATAGAATCCAGTACAGACATATGAAAAAATAGAGACCATTCCTATCAAATAGAAATCCTTCACTTCTCTTTATAGGCAGTATACTTCTCTTTTCCCTTGGTAGAATCAACAGGAGGAGCCACATGAGCATAAGAGGAGGTGGTGCTGAGAGTGATCCAATGGTGACAGAAGGAAGAGGCACAACTTCCAAAACATAAGGTGAAAGAGTGGGTTTGGTCGAATACTAAGGAAAGTATTTCTCAATAATAACAGGTATGTTCTGGCTCAGAGCCTGAGATATAGACATGGTAGTAGGAGAAAATTTAGACGATGAAGAAGAGGTGGAACCTGGCCTCAAGGGAGCAGCTGTAGGAGCCACTATAGCAATGCTTTTCACATGGAGACATGGCTTCAACAAATTGATAAAATTAGTGATGATGTCACCTCCATATTGCATAGCCTTTTCAAAATTCTCTTTATTCTCTATAAACTTCTCTAAGGTAGGTGTGAACTCTTTTATTTTCTATACTTGGTCCTTAAACACTTGAGTCATATGAGCCATTATCAAATTATATAAAATGTACTTGAAATGACTTGTCAATTCATGCTTTGTATAAATCCTTTTTAAGTATAAATACAACTTCTTTGTAATCTCATCATAGGCCATAGAAGCTTCCTTAGAGTACAATGGAACCATGTTATGGACATGATCACCGTTTTGAACAATTTTAGAGAGGCTTTCCTAAACAGATGGACTTTTCAAATATTTAAGCTCTTCTTGAATAACCTTTCTTAGAACTGGAATTTTAACAACTGAGATGATTGATCAGGCTTGGACAATGAGGAAGGAGCTGAGATGGATGAAGAGTGTGCAGAAGATTCATGAAAACGGTCTCAATAGAGTCCTTGAAAATACCAATAAACACATCAATGAAGGATTCCAATTTTCAAATTTCTTCTGCCAACTTGTCATTGTTTGCAATTATTTTCTCAAAAATAGAGACCATATTTGGTCATATTAGTGCTAAAACATTTTTATCTATATTGTCAGCATCTTCTATGCTGAATCGAGCAACAAGGGGTTCAGTAGTTTTAAACTCTTTCTTCAGTTCCTCAACCAAAGACCTTAAATATTTCACTTCCTCACTTAGCTGTCGATTTTCAATTCTTACTTATTGAATTTCATACAAAATTCGAGGTTGGGTTTTCCATATAAGTTTATCCAAAATCATACTAGCATCATGTTCACTTAGATAAGTTACATGAAGAGTTTGATCTTTCAAAAGCTTCTCAAAGCCAACCATCATATTTTCACCAAACACTTTTAAATCCCCATGGATTATAGAGATTAGATCTTCTTGTGAAATATCTGTTTTAGAAACCACAATATCTTTGGGCTCCTTAGAAGGTATCACTCCTAGCAGAGAAAAATATTTCAATTGAAAATCTGTTGTGAGATCGATTCTTCTCATTGAATCCAATTGAGAGTCTGAGACAACAAAATAGATGGGGAATTTATACATATTATCCATAAGACTTATCTCAACAGAAATTTTTACTTGAGTACTTTATAGAATGGGATTTTTCTCTCCCTAAATTAGTGCATTATATCTAAGAGTGAGAGAATCAGTCTCTTTCTCTATTTCCAAACTTGTATCAATGTCTGGATCACCCATCTCTGTTCTAGATTTCCAAAAGGCTTGGTCCATTCTTTCTTCAGCTGACAGGATTAATTCTAGCTCAAATTGTTCTTTAGACCTTTCCAAAACTGCATAACCTTTCTCAACAATAGGTTCTTCTAGATGTTCCTTAGGAACATCTTTCTCTTCCATACCATCATCAGGTCCTTCTTTATAAACAAAGTCTTCATCAATTATTTGTTCACCAACTTTTTGTTCAACAATTTGTTGTTCATGTAAGCCATTTTCCTCTTATTCTAAGGCAATTATTTCTATAAATACATCTTTTTCATCCTCTACTTCTTATCTCAAGTATTCCAAAAAACTCATTATATTCTAAGCCTAGGTCACACTTATACTTAGGTCTTAAGTTATTTTCAATGGGATTGAACTTTTCATACAACCTTTAATTTTCTTCCTTCCAATACTGTTTCCAATGATTCCAATTTATTTTCATTATTCTGAGTGTATATTTAGAGTTATAGAACTCACAGTCCTCAATGAATTCATCATTTGGACCAACTACTCCTTTTCCAAATATCATGGCAAAAATAAATCTTACATAAAATAGTGAGGTTGATTTTAAAGTAGTCTTGATCATATAACTAATGTGCATAATGATGTACTTACATAAGTTAATTTTATGTCCATTTTTCATGATATGTATTAGAAAAAAATCTTAATGTTTCATGGTTTATAAATCTCCCTTCCTAGGGTAGATAATATTCTGAATGAATTTGAACAGTATCCTTGTTTCTCCATTTAGCTTTGCTGAAATTGGCTTTCTTCTCTTCTTATTACCAGTTAGACTTCCTAAATTTTCTTCCAAGTTGAAAAAAACACTGGTAGGAGGAGGAACTTACTGATGATCTGCACATATTCCTTCATGTGGTATTCCAAGATAGGAAGCCCACATCCTAGATAAAAAAGTGCACCATTATCCCTTTATCCAAGTTCTCACAACCAACTTATCTTATGACTCAGTGGAGAACCGAAGATACTGATAAAATCGGGAGACAAGATTTGGATAGATGGGTCACTTTTTCTTAGTAAACCAATCCAACCAGCCTTGTTCAGTCAGAACTTTCAAGAGAAGTGACTTACTTGGCAGTAGCCACTTCAAACATACTTCCTTTTGAGGAAAAAATATTTTATCAACAAGACCATGATTCAGTGGTCCTTCAGGTGATATTCGTGGAACATTTATTTCTTTCTTGTGATACCTTTGCTTCATAGGAGTCTAGGAAGAGGGTTGCTTCATTCTGGGCATCAAACGTCAGGTTCGAGAAGGATAAAGAGTTAAAGGAGAGGAATAGATTTAGAAGGAAAGGGATTCAGTTTTTAGAGAGGAAATCTCAAGTGAAGATAAAAGTGAAAAATAACATATTTTTTATCATTTAGGAAGTCCAAACGTCATAAAAAAGTGCGGTAAAGTAAAATATTGGATACAAAGATATGAGAAATAAATAAATAATAAAAAACATATAGCTCTTTACTGTGAGACCATAACATGTCATCACAGTGTCATTATTACAGTGTGACAGTAAACGATGCGACCGTAATATTGAGACAACAAGTGTAAGATAGTGCCTGTAAGACTGTAAAAGTGAAACAGTAATTCCAAATCTGTAACATGTGAGACCATAAAAGTGAAACAGTAAGTGTGAGGCAATTACATGTAGAATCGTAAATCATGAAATAGTAAGTTCAAGATCGTAAGCCTTTCACTTAAGACTTATCATCCCTAATTCATGTATGATGTAATTTATCCTTTAATATTTTAATGGTTTAGTGAATATATCAGCAAGATGACACTACTAGAAATTTAATCTATAGCCACGGACCTATAGACATGGTTTTATTGGTCCGTGGATATATCTTCCTAATTTCCACGGTTTAATTTAATAACCTTGGATATAGCGAGTGTTTTCCTATTTGGTATCGGGGTCCCCGATTCGCTCCTCCCATATTCTTCTCCTCCCGACGAGTTCTTCTCCCCGACCTCGCCTGACCATGTCGCCCTCCTCCCCGACCTCTCCTAACCGCAACACCATACTCCCTTGATGACTTCTCCTCCCCGACGTTTTCTCCTCACCACGTCACCCTCCTCTCCGATGAACTCTCTCACCACGGTGCCATCCTCCCGACGACCTCTCTCACAGCAGCACCCTCCTCCCCGAAGATCTATCTCACCGCGGCGCCCTCATCTCTGATGAACTGTTACCACGATACCATCCTCCTGGATTCCAATCCACACAGGTATTTTATACCATATTATTTCATCAATGTTCTGATTTTAAGGTTATACTATGATTTTAATATCATGTGATGGTTGTTTAGATCTCCCTTCCTCTTGTATTTATAGAAGACATGGGTAGAGTATGAGTAGAAATTGAAGGCATATTAATGTAATGATGTTGAACATATAAGGGAACCATACACAATGATGGTGATATAAGAATTATTGATAATAAAATATATGTGTTTCTTGTGTTCATATAGATGGAATCCAGTTCATAGAAATCTTCCAACATAACCATACATAGTAATATGATTACTGGGAATCAAATTTCAACCCTCATTATGATGTGTTCTCTACCAGCAAGGATTTTAAAGGGATTATACCTCATGAACTTAAGAGATATCCCCTATTACACTGAATTTATTTGAATGGATTCAGTATACTGGATGATGTTTACACTCCTTCACATGGTTATAATCTTTCATCTTACTGACTCTAATATCCCCTTGATTTTATTCAAACAATGATTTCTAAAGACACTAAATTTTTTGTACCACTCCTCCATGGGTTATCCTACATGTTGGTTAACTCCCCTCGAGATCTAGAAGGTTTAAATATTTTCCACCAACCAATTGATCAAATTTATTTGAGCACACTCATCTCCTCCTTGAATTCTCTTACAAGTGGTTGGATCTCTAAGTGGGACTTATGACCTAGAGTTAACTTCTCCGATGAATGTGCATGGAATTTTTAGGTTAAGAAGAGATGATCATAATTCTCTGACCAGTTACTTGTTATCTATCTTTATGAGGTAGTATGGACTTCTCATTTCATCATGTATCATCAATAAAAACTTAAAGAGCTAATTATCCATTGGTTTCCTAGAACTAATTCCTTCCTTTTATCCCATGTAAAAGTAGGGATTGATGTTTGGAATTTTTATTGATTGGGTGGAATACCTCCTCTTTGGGAGATGTATGAAGAAAATATTCCAGTTAAAGATGTTTGGGATGACACCTCACGATATTTGATATTGGAAAGGGATGTTCTCACCATTTTTAAGGATAAGTTAAGGAAGGATCTGAACCTACAGTCACTTGTTTCTTTTAAGGATTGGATTAATATATTTCTATACCACAACAGATCTTGACCAACCACTATACACCCTCATCGATGCTCTTCCTAATAGGTTCATGATAGAACAAGATTTTATTGGGCCATCCTTGAAGCTAGGGAGTATACCACATGGGGATGATGACTGAGACTAGAGGTATCCCCAAGCCTTCCACTCAAGGGGTTTATAACCATGTTTTTGAATAGATGGATTTTCCTACATGGGGACACATTATTGGGAATACAAGTAATCATATTGGTGATGGTAGTCCGATTGGGATAGGGGTGCCCTCTTAATATAGTAATGATGACTCTTGGATGCCTTTATCAACTTCACATTCATATTAGGTAAGGCAACATCCCTTACTGGATTGGAGGACCCTTCCAGTTCTTATTTGGATAGATAGGAGAGCATTTCCGGTGTTACAAATATCATAACACTAAAGGAATCCTTGATGATTTGATATATTCTTGGATGTTTAATGTTTCAAGGGTTGGGGTGATGCCACTAGGTCCTTATGAGGTTATTGGAATGTTGATACAACATTATCATTTCAACTTCATGCCCTATCCTGCACTGTCTATAATAATTTACGATAATGTAAGGGGATCTCTAGATGAGAGGTCATACAATATTTATCTATAGGATGGGGTTATTACGGATCCTTATAAAAGATAATTATATACAATGCATATTCCCCCAATCAGTTTTCTCTATAGTTTGTTTTCATTCAAAGAGTTTCTCCTCTCCCTTAAGATTCCATGAGAGTCGAACAACATCCTGGACTTATCCACCAAATTCGTCTTATATTGGCATGTGAAGACAAAAATGTTGAGATTATTCTTCCAATGGTTGATTCACCTATCTTCATGTTTTATGACTATTCCCAGGTTTGGGTGGGAGATTATCTGGGTGGTTTATTGAATGGACCAATTCATTAGGTAGACAAGACATGTGCTTCACTGAACCCCTTATCTGTAGTAGCAATGAAGTTTACTCAGGACTTAGTTGAGCCACCAAGGAAGTGTTATCATCATATTGATGAACATCCCATTAGTGGGAAACATTTTTTGAGGGGGATGGTCCCTTAATATCAGTGATGGAAGATGTTTCAATTGTGAGGAGAGAATATAAAACTTATTCTATTGATTCTTAATCTTCTCATATAATCATTCCTAATTTTGGCATACCCACCCAAGTGGTTTCAGAAACCCATGTATCATGAAGGCATATCTGGCATAAAATCCATGCCTTGATTACTGAGTCTCCCTTGGAGGAGTTATTTGGCCAATAGGAAAACCTACGCCAGCTTTTTCACGGTATGGGGGCAGGTGGATTTGATTACCAACCATCGTATGATATCAAGAGAATTTTTTTCCTAACCCTACAAAAATTGGTTAGCAATGATGGTGACTTTCATAGTTTTGATGACGGGACTCCCCTGGCCGAATTAATAAGGGAATATTAAAAGGTTCTTGAATAGATACATTATATAATCTATCAGATGCATGCCCATATAGATGATTTGACCACTCAGATAACAAAATAGGAGGACATCATATCCTGCTCAAATTATAATATTTTGACTTCATTATCATTATTAGAGAATAATCTAAATAAATATTAAGATATTTCATATTTTATCAAGACTCTTCATTTATATGATTGTTTGGATTCCATCCCTATTTGGAGTAAATCATACTATATTTTTTATAAGAGGATAATAAGATCTCAAATTTTTAATAGTAGAGATGATAATTCATTCCCATATTTATATCATTGATTTTATTATCAATAAAGGTTATATGGAAATATTGAATTTTGAAATGAAATAGGTATTGACAACAAATCTGAAGTGGGATATTGAAGAACCAAATTGATTTATTGAATTTTAATTTTATATTAATAATTTTATTCAATGAAAATTTATGGATTTTTAATTATGATTATTTTTTGAACTATTTATTATGTTAAATCCATTATCTAATTACACTAGGAGAAGTGCACATTGTTTACAAAATTTAAAAATGGAATATTAATATTATAGATGATCATATTTATGTTGTTTTGTATTTGATGGTTAGAAATGGATTGAGATTGTATTAAATATTTAGAATATGATTTAAAACAAAATAGTGATCCTTTATTAGAAAATGGGGTCAACCATAGGCCAACCAAGGAAAACCACTTCTTAGGAAAGAAAGAATGTTTAATCACCCAGCCCATTGTAGCCAGTGAGAGTGCATAACACTCACATGGAGTGCCTAAGGATTGTGGGATTCAGAGTTACAGCATGGATGTGCTTTGGTTTGATCACGTATGAGGAGTGGGTATGTGGTATAACATAGGGAGGAATGAACATATAAAGCACATAGTGTGTGAAAGTGTATCAATGTGTCAACCCCAATGCCAGCTCGAATGTAGGGAGACACACCTATGTATTACTAAGGAGTAGCAGTCCGAGCGTATTATTGATTTTGGAAAAGTTCTATGTGGAACACTTTTCATCCACTTAAAATGTTGCATATATAACTCCATCTATTTGATATGTTTTATTTGAGATATCTGGTCAAGCTAAGAAGTTGTATTCTTCCTTAAGCTTCATCGGTGAAGCTTTAATACGTAGTTCTTCATTTCATAATGATTAGTGATCAAATTCACCTCATAAAATCCTAAGAGGGGATGAATATGGTTGTAAGATTCCACAAATTAATAAACTGAAGTTAGTGGTGTATTTTATTATTAGAAATAGTGAATAGAAAACGGTGGCAGTGAGATTTGTTTGACAAAGATGGTGTCTTTCGTAATTGAAAAGCTTTAAGTGGAGTGGTTCATATATATTATAGGCTGTGCACATATGCGGTGGGGATAATTTGGTGAAGTATTCTCTATTAATACCCCGACATGCTCGTTTCTTGGGTAAAAACAGTAAGAATATCCAAGAGATAATTTGGAAGAGATGAGAGTGAGATAGGGAAAACAAGAAAGGTCAATATTTGTGTATGGTTTCTATGAATTCATACAGATTATTTCTATACATTCATGTTTTCATTATCATGGTTTTATTACACAATCCATTGTATGGTCCACACTATATTTCAGGAGGGACATGAATTAGTTTCTACATATACATCTATTACGTGAGGTATATAAGTGCGAGCTTAGTTGTGTGAGAGGGGGAAGGAAGAGACATTATTTATTCTATTATTCCATAACTGAATTTCAAAATAAATTGATCAGATTAAATGTAACAATATAAATTCTTCAGGATGGAGAAAAATAGTGATGTTATTGTTAAGCAGTGAGTTAGGTGAAGAGTACAAGAAATAAAATACATAAAATAATATGCATGAATGAGTTTGTTTTAATGAAAATGAAAGTAATTCATTCATTAGAAGTGAGTATATTGTTAATTTTTGTATCTAAATACATTAAATTGAAGGGGGGTTCATTGTTTCTTACATTAATGTGGTTTGAGAAAAGACCATGTGATATATTTTTCATAAATATTGCGTAGTGTTTTGAGAAAAATCTAGGTGTAGTATCAGAAGATTTCACACATGAGAATTTAGTGATTAAGTGAGGCGAAAACATTAGGAGAAGAAATAATATTTTCCCGATCATGGTTTACCTTACCCAATTGATCATACACAAGTGATTAAAATTATTAATAAAAATATACATAAAAGGTTTGTTTCTGTTGAATGTATTTGAAGTTGTACACTAGCAAATAAAATATAGAAATCCCATTAAGAAAGATCATTAAATCTTCATATAATTGATCAAGATAAGAAGAATGACCTTGTGAATACGGGGACCAGTTATTGAAGAGGCTCAACACTGGGGGTTATAACCATTCAAATGTTTTGGGTCTAACTAAAGGAGGAAAAAGAGTTGAATCACAGGGGGTATAATTAGGATCAAATGGAGTATTAACTAATGGGAGTATAACCTGTTTATTCATAAACCATTATAATTAATAATAAGATTATTATAGATAATTTATAACCGGGGTATGTATAACTAGATTTAGCAACAGGTAAGTGTTAGTATTAAATAATATAAAAATATTTTTTGTTATATTTCATTTAATTTATTCATTTCATATTGGGTCCACTCATCTTAATAGGTGATAGAGGTACAGAATCAGAAGGGGGAAGGGTGGCAGGGGGCAAGGGGTAGGGGGGCAGGGGGCAGGGGGTAGGGGGGAGGGTGGAGGGGGGCAGGGGGGAGGGGGGATGTCTGCAGAGCAGGGGGGCCGAGGGCATGGGGAAGGGGGGATGTCTGCAGGGAAGGTGGGGAGGGGGTGGGTGGAGGGGGTTGGGTGGAGTGGGTAGGGGGTAGGGGGAAGGTGGCAGGGTGGAGGGGGGCATGGTGGAGGGGGGCAGGGGGTAGGGGGGATGTCTGCAGGGCATGGGGGAGGGGGTGGGTGGAGGGAGTTGGGTGAAGTGGGGAGGTGTACAGGGTAGTGGGTGGTCTGGAGGGGGGTTTGCAGGACACCCATGCTACGACTACTGACAGTTCAAAACAACATCAACTCTCCTCACCTTCACACAGTGATGAGATGCTGGACAAAGCAGCAGTTCAGAATCTAGTTTGCAATATACAGATGGCTGAAATATGTAGATGGATGAGTCATGTAATCAAGGCGCCTGTAAGTGGTTACACTAAAATAGAAAAGTGTAGAGTGAGATAAATGTGTCAGCAGAAATAGTCGGGGTCTACATCAAAATGGAAACCCAAGGTAATGGGTGGAAAAATACATCCGATATTTTCCCATTATGACATATATCATTATAGGGGGTGAGTGGAAGGGGGGATGTCTGTAGGGTAGGGGGTGGGTGGAGGGGGCTAGGTGGAGTGGGGGGTGGTTGGAGGGGGCTAGGTGGAGTGGTGGTGGGTGGAGGGGGCAGGGGGCAGGGTGGAGGGGGGTAGGGGGTAGGGGGGATGTCTGTAGGGCAGGGGGAGGGGGTGGGTGGAGCGGGGAGGTATGCAGGGCAGGGGCAGGGGGGTGGTCTGTAGGACACCCATGTTGTGACTACTAACAATGCAAAACAACATCAAATCTCCTCACCTTCACACAGTGATGAGATGCTGGAAAAAGCAGCAGTTCAGAATCTAGTTTGCAATATGCAGATGGATGAAATATGTAGATGGATGAGTTGAGTAATCAAGGAGCCTGTAAGTGGTCACACTAAAATAGAAAAGTGCAGAGTGAGATAAATGTGTCAGCAGGAACAGTAGGGGTACATCAAAATGGAAACCCAAGGTCATGGGTGGAAAAATACATCCGATATTTTCCCATTATAAAAGAGATCATTAGAGGTATGAAAAGGGGAGTATATGGGCACAACTAATTGGAAATGTGAAAACATATTACTGCATGCATGACAATGAAAAATGGAACAAGATAAAAAGGTCAAGAATACGAGAGAGAATAAAGGAGGGGACTCCTGAGGAGAAACAGAAAGTGAGCACCCTGATATTTTCAAGAAGAAATTTTAGAGACAACAGAGAACATTGTCAAAGATCCAAGAAAGAAAAAAGTGTGGAGTGAAGAGAGTATTGAATATTAGAGAGAGGAATATGATAAAACTCTAAAGCAGTGATAGAGAAGTAGAAGGGAGGTTGGCACCAAGGAAATCATCGAAGATCAGATGCAGTGAAGAAGGAAGAGGAAGGAGAAAGTCTATGAAGCTACAGAGGCACCCATCCGAGTTTGGTTCATCCAATGGTGATATCATCACATTTTCTTAGGAATTTGAGCAAACCTATAAAGGTAAGTGAGCTTCCAAAATAGAGTGGGGGTGCCCCATGTAGGTATCAAGTCTGTATTGTGTAAACAAGCAGTGATCCCAACATGAACAGACTTTGAGCTTTGGGTTGTACAGAAAATGGTTTTAGTGATTTGTGTGAGGAGCAGTTGAATCACTCACACATTAGATGCAGTCCTGCATTGGGATGAACCAAGTAAATCTACTGTGTATCCTCTTCTTGTTTGGTTGTCTTCACCGCATGACTACTTTGATACAGATCTAATCATCATGCTTAAAAGGTGCTCCTAATAACCTGTGAAAAAAATTTGTTAAACAATAAGAGTGATTAAGGAATGAAACAAGAGGAAAAGATTCAAAGTGTGTGTGGCTCTAACACTTCAATTATCGGTGATTATCGGTGATTTCAATGTTATCTTAACAACACTATTCAAGTGCCCTGGGTCATTATCGGTGATTTCAATGTTATCCTTGGAACTAGTGAAAATCTAGGGCCCTTGCACTCAAAAACTTACATTAAAGATTTTAATCATTGTATTGATGATAATAACCTTGTTTAGATTAATCTATCCGGGGGTGTGTGTAGGGGGGGTCTGTCCAGGGAGGGGGTGGGTGGGTAGGGGGTCTATCCAGGAAGGAGGGGGTGTCTTCTTGAATATGTCCTTTGAAACTCAGTAATTTACAATGTCATTTATGATTATTTAATGTTATCTAATGAGGAATAGAGTTATGGGAATATGATGTTGATTTTGTTTCTTTTTAGGCACTTCAATGAAATTATCCATCTTGAGTGAAAAATATAAGAGGGTGGTTGGATCATTAAAAAGAAAAAAACTACACCATATCATTACAGGGGAGTAATTAATTTGGTTTTTACTTGTTTAGAACAATTCATTCATTCTGCCACTTATTGGAACTCTTGCATGTGTGTGAAGGTTCGTATTCCCAGCGGGGGAGCACCAACTTTTAGTTAGAAAGCTCCAAGAGCCGAAGTGGACGGTTTGGTTCCACCTTGAGGTAGGATCCCTCTTCTATCCTCTTTAATTCAAGAATTCTTTAAATTGAATTTCGCTTCTTTCTTAATTCTGTTTAATTATATTGAATTGCATATCTTGAATAAGTGTTCTTTAATATAATTGTTTCATTTGATAAATAAAGTCATGTTTTTATAATAAAACCCCTCCAATGGAGGTGCGTTGTTTGTGAAAACTCACAGTGATAGTTATGTTGATCTAGTTGCTTAAATTATTGCATTTTATTTGTGCTGAATGAGTTTTAGAATAAATGTTAAATATAATTAAATGAATTGTGTGATAAAGCAATGCCATGATTTTATAATAAAACCCCTCTAATGGAGGTGCGCTGTCTTCTAAACCAAAGAGTAGTGATAGTTATTTATATCATGTTTAGATTTGGTTTGCGTCTTTCATATGACTCTTGTTGGTGTTTGTTTTGTGGCTAGTTAGTTTTTTTTCTTTGAATAATATAAATTGGCTTATCATACTCGTTTAACTCAAATGAAATTTCCCGAGTAGGCATATGCCTTGACCATGACACTTTACTTTTCACGCTTTGAATATTATAAATAAAATTTCCATGTTTAGAAAAAGTGAATAAATTTGTAAATGGTTTGTGTATGGTGTATTATTTTTTTCTGTCTTTTTGTTTCCCTTTAGAAGTTTCATCTCTGATGATCCCTTGTTATAGCATATTAAATAGTTGATCTGTTTTATCATCTGTCGGCGGGGCGACGGTCGGAATGTTGCCCCGCCTCCTCCCACTCCCTTCGCTCTTGGACGGAAGATTCTACCCTGCGGATGTCGCTGGACAGAGACAACACACCGCGGTCACGCCGTGGTCACGCCGTTATTTGGACCTGCTCTAGGACGACACCCCGTGGCAGTTCGCAGTGATAGTATTCCATGAGTCTTGTGATCAATGTTGAGACTGACTAATCACAATTTCTTTCGGCAGGGCGACGGTCGGAATGTTGCCCCGCAGATGTCACTGGACAGGGCCAACACGCCTTGGTCACACCGCAGTCACGCCGTGGTCATGCCGCGGTCACTCCATGGTCACACAATGATTTGGCCCTGCTCCAGGATGACACCCCATGGCAGTTCGCAGTGATAGTATTCCATGAGTCTTGCTTTTGATTCCTTCCTTGAAATGTCACTGAGAAATTCCACCTGAGATGAAACTAAATTGAAACTCTGACCTAAGGGGGAGCATAAACAAATGTCGATGAAACCGAGTCCCAGTGTTTTTAATGTTTGAAGGAAAAATTCGAACCAAGGTGTAGAAGACCTAACGACGAGTTGGACAGATTTTGAGGTGACGATGGAATTTGTAGCTTGGAAATATCGAGCTTAGAGATCGATGAAGTTGAGTCATCGATTTGAACACCACGTGAGTCTGCGACTTCAGTCAAATTCGACCGAAGTAAGTTGGATCGGGAGGATGATGACGAACCAGCTTTACGGGATTGAAGACCATTGTGCACATCATGATGTTGGTTCAATTGAAGCTTCGATGGCTGTTTGGGTTTCAGAGTGGCGCATATGAAACCAAATTGAAGTTTTAATTCAGACAAACGAGGCAACAAAAGATATTCAATCAAGCTTTGGTTGAGCTTCAGACCAGTGTGTCAGATGTTTGAATCGATGAAGATGATATGGTTAGGCGCGCTGATCTCATGACCAGAGTTGAAGAGAGATGAGAATTCATTGCGCTGGTTGAGGAAATTCCAAAATCAACTGATTGAGTCTGCATATTAGATAAACTGCTACGTGTGAACCTGATCAAGCTTGCTCGTTGAAGACATGTCGTTAGTTGATTTTTTCTGAAATCAGTAACGAAGATGGTGGGTACCTCTTCCCTCTTTACCACCGCGGTTTCAGTTTTGAAGGAACCTGCACTAAAGGTGCTTACTTGAATGCTCCAATGAAGTTCCCATTGAAGGCGATGGAACTAAAGAATATGACATTGTTACGGAAGAGAATGCACAGAAGGTGTTTGACAAATTGCCTCAGTGAGCTTAGTTGACTTCACCGCTTGAAACACCAGTTGCTTCAACATTAAAAAATTAGGAGAAATTCCAAACCATGCCAGGTGCATGAAAAAAATCTCAAACGAAGTTCCATCTTACTGAGCCACACTTTCCTATTGAATCCTAGACCCAGGTTGAAGATATTCCACAAATTAAGTGTTCGGTTGAAAATGAAGGTGACCGTGTCAAGCTCTATACAAGTGTGAAGAATCTATCTTGATGAATACTAGAAGTATTTCCATGCCCAATATTGAATCCCATGGACCAACTTCTCAAGCCCAAGAGGCCCAAGTTTTCAAGAACCAGGTATGAATACCAATAGCATGTGAATCAGTAAGGCTCCTCATCACGCGAGCACAATGAGCAGAGTAAGACTTCCACCATAGCCATGATGTACCAAAGCATTTGACCCTATAATACTTCAATAAAGAGTAAATAGCTCGATCGTGGGAGGGGGATGATTTAACAAGGACAATTCAAATGATGCTCTCTCATGAAGAAATATCGACCATCAAGCTGTGCATGAGGTGTCAATTTGAAGAAAGGGAGTTGGGATTGGAATTTGAGGAATAATTCAGAATTTCTAGGTTCATTGAAGTTAAATTTCTTGCTAATCTTGTGGCAGATAATGGAGGATTGAAAAACCTTGAGTATTTCTATAAGTGGGACCACTGTTCAATAGAGGTGGGGGCACTTCCAAGACTGGATCAATCATGCTTTTGATGATTTTCTCTACCATCTTTTATTTCATTCTGCTGTAATACTATGATTATGGAACATTAGGATATTTGTGGTCACACTAAATATAATCCACCCTTCCTCCTTGTTTAATTATACCCGTTAATTCTTAACCCTCTTACTTCTCTGGTTGTTTTTAATTTCATAATCATTAGGAGGTTTATAATTTCTTTTTATTTTAATTGCTTCTTCTCCCATTCTCAGAATTGCACACACATGCCACTTGGATTCAATGCATTGCCTACGATCATGGGCAGTGGGTTGGTCTGATAGTGATTGAAAATTTCCAATCATTAGGATAGGCAAGATTAGAGAACCTAGTTCCTGAAGTTGTAGTGGAATTTTTAAAACCAGTAGAGGATTCATCAAGGGATGATTCTAACAATTGGTTGGCAGCTTTATTACTCTTGAAATTGAACTTTGGGTGGTAATTCATGCAGTTAAATATGTAAGCATTATGGATGGAATAAGTTATGGATTGAAATTGAATTCTTGTTGGTGGTCAACATACTCATCTGTAAATCTACATTGTTCCCACTACAGCTCTACAAGGAATGGATGGATTATTATTATTATTGAGAGAAGATACACTTCATGTAATCTCACATATGTAGGGAGGATAATATAGTGTTCGATGCACTATCTAAGAATTTTTTAGAGAATGGGACTTTATTTTGGTTTTTTATCTCAATGATGAATTTCTTCGCCTTTATCACTCTAATGTAAAGGGTGATTTCTACACATATCTCTAAATTCAATTTATTGTATCTCCACTTTATTTTTAATAAATTTGATGTGAATGGTTATTCTAACCCATTCCATGGACCTTATTGGGTTATTATATCATGTTATATGTTGTCACATATTTTTATTTCTAGTTATTCCATGATTACATGATACCATACAATATTAATTATTGTTATTTCATGATTAGACATATAGAGTAGTGGTATTATTGTTTATTATACATGTGGGTATTGTAGGACATGGTAGAGGAGGTTATGAATTGAAACTTGTATACCAGCTAAACATATGGGGGGATGGTGTAGGAGGGATGTGTGCAGGAGGGCTGATATGTTATGTCATCCGCCGTGTGTGGATTGGCTCCTTTGAGGTAGGGTCCCTCTCTCAGCCTCCTTGATTCAAGAATGTTTTAAATTGAATTTAGCTGCCTTCTTAATTCTGCTTGTTTATATAATTTCAATTCTTGAATAAGTGTTAGTTAAGATAATTGTTTCATTTGATAAACAAGACATAGTTTTGTAAAATAAAGTGGTTTATAAGTGTTGATGGAATTTTACTTTATTCCTATATTTTGGTGATTTTTGATTTTTGAATAGGCAATTGAAGGCGATGTTTAAAAAATAAAGAGGTTTATTAATAATCATGTTATTTAGTATTAGGATGTACATATCAATCTGAATATTATTTTTTCATTGTTGGTTATAGATTCATGTATCATTTATCATGTACAATTGACACACTGATCACATATATCTCATTACAGGTGGTTTCTCATTTATTTGTTCGTTATATCTCATTTTCTCCCACTATTTTCTTATAGGTGGTTTCTTATGACAATGCCAGTTCTATCCACCACCATCGATGATAGTGAATTCAACATCAGATTTGGGCAAGGTTTATTCTGTTTTTATTCTTTGGCCCAATTTTAATTAGGGCATTTGTTATTTTTTGGGTTTTTTATATTTTTGCAGTGCGTTTTGGATTTTGTTGAGGTGGATTTGAGTCTCCATTGACGAAGGCTTACATGTGTATGCATAGTTAAGAATATATATATATATATATAAGTCCCCCCTTTATATATATTCACTCATGGAAGTATGAATATATATTGGGGATAGGTGTGCTTATATATAGATATGAAAAATGCATACATGTGTAAGTATAAAGGGGTATATGCAAGTATAAACATATATCTAAGGACCCCCTTGTGCATATTTGGCCATGAAAATATGTACATAGGGGCTAGATGTCCTTATATATATGTGAAGTTCCATATGCGTGCAAGTAGAAAAAAGAAAGATTCGAGTTGTCTTCGTCAAAAGCAACGCGCCTTGAGGTTGAGGTAGGTTCCCTTTTCCTAAACCTTTAATTTGAATTCTATAATTGTTTGATTATTTTAAAAACTTGTTTTCATAATTGCTTTATTGTTTTAAAAAATGGTTTTCTAATAACCACTAGCTTTGTCAAGGAAGAATATGAATATATCCCTTGAACTTATTTATAGGCCTTGTTCAAAGAGGTTAACAAATGGTAGTAGTTTCTAGATACTAGAATGAGAGATCTAAAAACCATACATTGATCATCCTTAGAGACATTTATGATTTCATTCAACTTCCCATCAAATTCATCATAAAAGACCACTACTTAATTTTAGGGATCTATTAGTTCAAATACCAAGCTTCTTGACATATTATCTGATATCATGGAACTCACTCATAATATTCCTCTTGAAATCTTGCATAAGGAATGGTGTGAACATATCACACTATAGGGACCGAATCTGTAAGGATACATAATTCAATTTTGGGAGAAATTGAAAAACTCCACTCTGAAAAGCTGGAACTAAAGGTTCTGAGGTGGAAGTTATATAGGGTTGAAACCTTTTGATGAACTCAAACTAGCTTAATACAACACTTTATAAAGTGTGTAAGGCCCTTTATTTCAGTCCCGAAATACTTAACCTCATCAAGAACATATTTAGACATGTCTAATTGCACCATTGAAATATTTTGGAATATGTACCATTGAGATAAAACCATTCACCAAGATCATTGAACTTAGACTTGGAAGTATAAACATCCTTCAAATATCTAACTAGACCATTCACGTCCTTAAGCTCTTTGAAACTTACTTTAGAAATAACTTTTTGAATAGGGGGAATGATTGGAGATTCTTAATCAACTTTGTTTTGGTAGTCTTTAACCCAACCAGCTTGTCAAAATCAACCTTGGGAATAGAGGACTTCTTAAGTTCTCTAATCTCATCATTAGTATATTTTAACTTCTCTTTCATGTCATTATAATCTCCTAAAATATTATCAAACTCATTTAGAATATCAAAGGCAAAATATTAAATTTTATAACTTTATAAGATCTTACTAATAGAGGGTGATTTATCATGCACAATAGGAGGTGGTGATGGTATAGGTGGTGTATGAGAATGTTCAACAGTTTTCATAACCACATCATCAGTTCAATATTCATCAGCAAGTGATCCAAGGATAATTGGATCCATTGAGTGATGCTCCACCTCTGGTTTAACTCTTCATTCACAATTGGCCTTTCTTCAGGAATAATAATAGTTGTCTCAATAATTTTCTAGCAGGGGGGAGGGGTGTCCAGCAGGGGGTGTTGTCCAGGCAGGGGGAGAGGTGTCCGGGAAGGGGGGGGGGGGATATCCAGGTGGGGGGGGGGGGGGATGTCCCGGCAGGGGGAGGGGTGTCCGACAGGGGGGGGGGGGTGCTATCCAGGCAGGGGGGAGATGTGTCCTCACAATTGGGCTTTCTTCAGGAATAAGAAAAGTTGTCTCAATAATTTTCCAGTAGGGGGGAGGGGTGTCCAGTAGGGGGTGTTGTCCAGGCAGGGGGGAGAGGTGTCCGAGAGGGGGGGGTGTCCAGGCGGGGGGGGGGGGGGTGTTGTCCAGGTAGGGGGAGGGGTGTCCAGTAGGGGGTGCTGTCCAGGAAGGGGGGAGAGGTGTCCCGAGGGGCTGTCCAGGCAGGGGGCTGCTGTCCAGGCAGGGGGGGTGCTGTTCAGGCAGGGGGGTGTCCAGCAGGGGTGGTGCTGTCCAGGCAGGGGGAGGGGTGTCCAGCAGGGGGGGGGGGTGTTGTACAGGCATGGGGGAGGCCTGTCCAGGAAGGGGGGTGTCCAGTAGGGGTGGTGCTGTCCAGGCATGGGGGAGGGGTGTCCAGCAGGGGTGGTGCTGTCCAGGCAGGAGGGAGGGATGTCCAGCAGGGGGGTGCTGTCCAGGCATGGGGGGGGGGGGGGGGGTTGTCCAGGCAGGGGGGTGTCCAGCAGGGGTGGTGCTGTCCAGGGAGGGGGGAGGGGTGTCCAGTAGGGGTGGTGCTGTCCAGGCAGGGGGGAGGGGTGTCCAGGAGGGAGGGGGTGCTATCCAGGAAGGGGGGAGAGGTGTCCAAAAGGGAGGGAGGGGGAGGGGAGCTGTACAGGCAGGGGGTGCTGTCCAGGAAAGGGGGAGTGGTGTCCAATAGGGGTGGTGTTGTCCAAGCAGGGGGGGAGGTGTCCAGGAGGGAGGGAGGGGGGGGGGGGTGTTGTCCAGGCAGGGGGAGGGGTGTCCAGTAGGGGGGGGGGTTCTATCCAGGCAGGGGGAGAGGTGTCCAGGAGGGAGGGGGGGGGTGATATCCAGGCAGAGGGGAGGGGTGTCCAGCAGGGGGGGGGGGTTGTCCAGGAATGGGGGAGAGGTGTCCAGCAGGGAGGGAGGGGGGGTGTTATCCAAGAAGGGGGGGTGTCCAGGGGGGAGAGGTGTCCAGGAGGGGGGGGGGGGGTGCTATCCAGGCAGGGGGAGAGGTGTCCAGGAGGGAGGGGGGCTGTCCAGGTAGGGGGGGAGGTGTCCAGGAGGGGGTGGTGCTGTAGGGGGGTGGGCTACCACATTAGATGATTTCTTCATTCCATTCAGAATAACTTCTTAAATACACATATTGATTGTTGCAATGACATCATACATCTCTTCATTCAACATCAATCAGTACATAACAATTTTTGGGAACCATAGTTCTATTTAGCTCCACTATAACTTAAATATCATTATGACTTGAACTTTGTACAACCACTCATCAATCTCCCATGTTGGCATAAGATGATTAAACTATTATTAAATTGGGGGGGGGGGGTTGTCCAGAGCGGGCTTTGCAGGGGGAGGAGGGGGGATATCCAGGGGAGGCCTTGTAGGGGGGAGGGCTATCCAGGGGAGGCATGCTGTCCAGGGAAGGCTTTGTAGGGGGAGGGGGCTGGAGGGTGGTGGGCTGTGCAGGGGAGAGGGTGGGGGATATTTTTTTGGGGGGAGGGGGGGATGTCCAGGAAGGGGGGGGGGCTATCCAGGAAGGGATTTACAGGGGGGAGGGGGCTGTCCAGGGGGGCTTTGCGGGGGGGAGGGGGGCTGCAGGGGGGTTGTCTACTGCAAGGGGAGTGGGGGGGGGGGTGTCCAGGGGGTCTTTACAGGGGGTGGGGGCTGTAGGGGGGAGGGGGGCTGCAAGGGGAGTGGGGGTGGGGGGGGGGGGTATTTTTTTATGGATTTTCAGACCCTATAGCCACGGTTTTAAACCATGGATATTGGTTTATTGCCACGATTTTTAACCATGGCTATAGGTCTAATGAAATTGTTTAAAACCGTGGAAATAAAGTGTGTTTGTCCTCTTGAATAGCCACAAATCTAAACTGTGGTTGTATACCTATAGCCACGGTTCGAACCGTGGCTATAGATCTAGATCCACAATCCCAAACTGTGCCTATAGGTCTAGGCCTATAGCCATGCCAAACTTAGCCACGATTCCTCAAACCATGGCTATTACCTATTGCCATAGTTTGAGGACCTATATCCAGGGTTTAAAACCGTGGCTATAGCTCGAATTTCTAGTAGTGTGATGTTCAGTTCCAATGAATTCCAAAGTGATATCACCTTTTTGATAATGGTCTCTCAAAAAGTGATGTATTACATCAATATGTTTTGTCCTGGAGTGTGAAATAGGATTATTTGAAATATTAATAGCACTTGTATTGTCACAATTTATAGGTACATGTCTAAATTGATATCCATAGTCTATTAATGTGTGTTTCATTCACAAAATTTGTGCACAACAACTACCAACAACTATGTATTCATCTTTGGCAGTAGATAATGCAAATGAGTTTTGTTTCTTACTACACCATGACACTAGTGGATTGCTTAAAAGGTGACATGTTCTAGAGGTGCATTTTCTATCTAAATTAGAACCACTGAAATCAGCATCAAAATAGCTAACTAAATCAAATGATTGTCCTCTAGGATAGAATAGTCCTAGATTTTGTGTATGTTTGAGGTATTTACAAATCCTTTTAACAACATTTAAATGTGACTCTTTAGGGTTTGCTTGAAAGAGAGCACACATATATACACTAAACATAATATCAGTTCGGCTAGAATTTTAGTAGAGTATGCTTCCAATCATTCCTCTATACGTGGTTTGATCAATAGTTTTTTCATCTTCATAAAGATCCAATTTACAAGTAGTAATCATTAGAGTATCACTACTTTTAGTGTTGTCCAAGACAAAAAGTTTTAGAAGATATTTAATAGATTATCTTTGATTTAAAATAATATTATCTTTATTTTGAAAGATTTGAAATCCAAGAAAGAATTTTAGTTCACCCCTTAAACTCATTTCAAATTCATTTTTCATTATTTTAGAAAATTCAATACATAAATAATTTTTTGAAGATCCAAAAATAATATAATCTATATAAATTTGATCTACGAAAACATCATTGGAAATTAATTTTATAAAAAGAGTAGGATCAACTATACCTTTTGTAAAACATTTGGAAATAAGAAAAGTACTTAATCTATCATACAAAGATCTTGTACCTTGTTTTAAACTATACAATGCTTTTGATAATTTAAAAACATGATTTGGAAAGTGAGGATTTGTGAAACCAGGGGGTTATTCAACAAAAACATCCTCAGATATATACCTGTTTAGGAATTCACTCTTGACATCCATTTGATATAGTTTAAAATTAAGATTTACTGAATATGAAATCAAGATTCTAATAGCTTCAAGTATAGCTACCGGTGAAAAGGTCTCCTCATAGCCATTTCCTTTTTCTTGACTATAGCCTTGTGCAACCAATCTATCTTTGTTTCTAACTATGTTACCAAATTCATCTACTTTATTTCTAAACACCCACTTAGTGCCTATGGTAAAAATATCTTTTGGTCTATCAACAAGTTTCCAAACTTTGTTCCTTTAAAACTTATTAAGTTCTTCTTGCATAACCATCACCCAAAATTAATCATTGACAGCATCATTGATGTTTTTAGGTTAAAGTTGTGACAAGAAAGCTTGATGTTCAACCTGATTTCTAAAAGAGGCTCTAGTTTGAGTTCCTTTATCTAAATATCCAACAACAACATCTAAAGGATAGTTCTTAAGAGTTATAACAGCTCTAGAAAAAGAAGGGATAGTGATTTTAGGCTCTTCAACAGGTTTGGGTTCATTATGGCTTGAATCTGGAGAATTTACAGAACTAAATTTTTTAACAGATTCCTTCATAAGATGGTTAGAAGATTTAGAATTGACGTCTAGATTTGAAATATCATCCTTAAGATTCTTTAGAGTGGTCTTAGGCTCATGTGGATCTGTCTCATAAAAATTGACATGGAAAGATTCCTCCACACATTTAGTTCTTTTGTTAAAAACTCTATAGGCTTTACTAGAGATTGAATATACTAGAAAGATTCCTTCATCACTCTTGGATGAAATTTTTTCAATATTTTCCTTATTATTAAGGATATAGACTTTGCAACCAAATACGTTTAAGTAGTTCACTTTGAGTTTTCTATTATTCCACAACTCATATAGAGTTCTTTTAAGAATAGATCTAATCAAAACTCTATTAATAATATAGCATGTTGTATTTACAGCTTCAACCCAAAAATAAATAGGTAAGTCATATTCACTAAGAATGGTTCTAGAAATTTATTGCAAGGTCCTTTTTATTCTTTCTACAACTCCATTTTGTTGAGGTGTTCTAGGGGTAGAGAAATTATGAATATAACCATTTTGTGAGAAAAAGGATTCAAACTCTTGATTTTCAAACTCATATCCATGGTCATTTCTTAGAGATTTAATTCTAAGTCCACTAAGATTTTCTATAGTTTTAGCATACTTAGTGAAATGAGAGAAGACTTCACTTTTGTGAGCCAAGAAGAAGGTCCAAGTATACCTAGAAAATTCATCTACAAGAACATAAACATAGTTCTTTCCATTTAAACTAGAAAATCTAGATGGTCCAAACAAATCCATGTGAACCAACTCAAGAGGTTGAGAAGTTGAGACTTATTTCTTTAGTTTGAAGGAAATTTTATGTTGCTTTCCCTTTTTACAAGGATTACACACTTTATCATTTGGAAACTCAAGTTTGGGTAGGTTTTTAACTAAACATTTTATAGTTATCTTTCTAAAGGAGTGAATATTACAGTGTCCTAGTCTTTAATTCCAAAGCCAAGACTCTATGTAAAATACACTTAAACATGAAACATTTTCAGAAACTAAAGAATCCAAGTTAAAATAATATACATTTTCATTTCTTAATGCAAAAAATACTAATTCATTTTTAGAATTAAAAACATTGAAAACATAATTTTCAAATTTAACATGAAATACATCATCACATAGTTGTGAAATACTAAGTATATTATATTTCAATCCATCAACAAAAAGTACTTTAGAAATTAAAAATGAGTTAGAGTTACCGATTTGGCATAGGCCAACGATATTTCCTTTAGCATTGTCCCAAAAAGTGACATTCCCACCATCAATATTTATTAGTTTCTTGAAACATGAATATTCTCCTATCATGTGTCTTGAACACCCACTTTCCAAGTACCATAAGATTTTATAGGATCTCTTCAAACAATTTTTTAACAAAATAGTCAAATAAAAACAGACTTTGGTACCCATATTTTTTTTGGGTCCAGTAATATTAGTAACTAGACCTTTAGAAACCCACATCTTCCTTATAGTTTTCCTATAAGAATTATGTAAAGTATTTGAGAAATAAAATTTATTTATTCTAGAAAAACTTGAAACAATAGAGGATGTATCATAGTTTGAACTAGCAGAATGTTTTCCTAAACTGGGAATAAAGCTATATGTTCTAGATTTAGAAACAAAATTGGGTTTTCCAAAATTTCTTTTACCAAGTTGATAGCCAATACCAGTGGTGTATTTAGGGGAAATTTTTTTACCTAGAATTTGTACCAAGATATATTTACCATTAGTAAACCTTTCAAGGTCCTTTTTCAATTGCTTATTGGATAGATTTAATTCATTGTTTTCTTTGAGTAATTGAACATTTTTCTCTCTTTCTATAGCAAGTTCAGATTTAACAGTTTAGGTAAGAGCATACTATCTCTTTAAAAACTTGTATTTGTCTTTTAGTTCATTACATCTCTCTTAAAGAATATTGTAATACTCAAAAATTTATTATTTAGATATATTTATTCATCTCCAAAATAATAGTAATTTTATACAGGAGATTCCAAGATTACCTCAGATGTGTTTGTCATGAAACACTTATTATCTTTGTTAGCCTATTCATCATGTGAAGACTCTAAGTAACTTGAACTGTCCTCAGAATCACTACAAGTTTCTTTCACTAATTTTTTATACTTTCTATATTTGTACTCATATTTTTTTTATACTTTATCTTGGTACAGTTGGCCTTTACATACCCCTTTCGCTTATATTGATAACATACTATCTCATCAGACTTATCATTTATTTTCCAATCCTTCTTATAACTTCCCTTTTGATCATATATTCCTTTGAAGTTAGGCTTTCTGAAAAATTTATTCCTTTTGTAAAGTTTCTTAAACCTTCTAGCTAATTGAGACATATCCTCATCACTATCGGGTGATGATTATTCACTACTAAAACTTTCTACAGAGGCTTGTAGTTTCTCTTTTTATTTGTGTTTAGAGTTAGTGGTCTTAAATGCCAAAAAATTTCTTTTGGGTTCATTATCCTCTTCCTTATTGACTTTCATCTCTTATTCATACATCATTAGTTTCCCAATGAGTTATTAGATAGATAGTTGGATGATGTCACATGATTATCTAATGGAGACATAAGTTTATCTCCATCTCTTTGGTAAGCATCAAAAAATCCTCATGATTTTCCCTTTGGATGTAACTTCTCTTCTAAAAGAGATCATTATATTTACAATTTAGTTGAACCTAAGGTATATATCAGAAATAAGCTCATTAGGATTCATTTTAAAGTTATCATACTTGATAGTATAAGTATTAAGTCTCATTTATTTCACATTATTGGTTTCATCATGTGAAACAGAGAGAGTGTCCCAAATTTCATAGGCAGTTTTACATGCAGAAATCCTATTAATTTCTTTATCTCATAAGGAATAGTATAGGGAATTCATTTATTTACAGTTATTGTTATGTGTAGCATTGTTTAAGTCATCCCAAGTGGTTCTAGCAGTATCAAGAATCTTATAGGCATCTATAACCGAAGACCAAATCTCAAAACTCATACTTTATAATTACAGTTTCATTTTAATATTCTATTGTGCATAAGTGGTTCCATTGAAAAATGGAGGTTTGTTTATAGAAGCACCTTATAGTCTATTATCCATAATAAAGAAATACTTTTAAAGAGCTAGAAATTTTGAACTAACAAAAATTTATACATCTTTAAAGTACAACTAAAATCATAGTTAAAAATATTTTAAAACAGAGACTTAACAAGAATAAAATCCCCTGATACCAAATGTTGGTTGGAGTAGAATACTCAAGAGGGGGAGGGGGGTGAATTTAGTATCTATAAAAATTTATGTTAAAAAGTTTACTTAAAAATATTCCCCAATAAAAATTAATACAATACAATTAATCAAATTAATACGATTATAATAGTTTGACTGTTCAAATAACTTCTCAGAAGATTGATTAATTCTCAGTAATATCAATTTGAGTTATTGATAAAACTTTTGAAGATACTATAATAGGGAAAAATAGTTATAACTTCTATCTAAGACTAAAAATAAAAGTAAAATCTAGTTTTCTAAAATATAAAGTAAAGTAGAGAAAAACTAAATTAAAAAACATAACAGATAAAACAAGTGGTTCAATATCAAGCTGAGACTTAATCCACTCCACTTGGTGATCACCCGCCACCAAGCAGTATATATAGATAATATACTGATCCATACCCTGGATTGAGGTAAAACAACAGTACACAGACTGTCCAGGTAACAAAAACTCTACCATGGTTCTACGTGGAAAAAATGAACAACCAGGTCATGTAGGACCTCTTCCACAATTATGCGTGGGTGAAACAAAGAGTAGAACAATATTGGAGAGAGGATATCTTGTATCCTCCAGTTTAATATAGGAGACAATGTGAGTTTATTACAGATATACACACTACTCAAGAAGTAGTAAATGTATTACACAACAGAGAAAATATTATGAGAAAGGGTTAGAAGTGCTCTGAGAGTTATTCTATGCAGCTATGGACTTGTAGGATGTCTCAGATGTGATTCTTGAGTTCTCTTGTGAAAATGAAGTATCGCAAGTCTAGTGCTCTGGTTTTCAGATTGATGAAGTGAGCTATGTAGCTCGTGTTCTTCTTTGAGTTGGTACTACGTAGATATTTGAGGCTCTAATCTATGGTAGTTTATCCTTTAGGGATCTAGAGTGATTCGTGTGTTATTTAGTATTATATTGTTGAATGAATTAGTTAGATTTTCTAATGCTCGCTTCTATATGTTTTTTGAACCACACTTATCTTATTTTTAATTAAGGGTGCACATGTTGGAGCTGGCATGATGCATGTATTCTGCACCTCATACCTCATACCGTCAGGTGACATGTCTACAAAGAAAAATTAATAATGTCAGTGCCATTAAATAACTCGAATATGACTGTTAGAAATTAAATTGAAAATGAAAAAAATATTAAAGAACAATGTCACAATTTGTATTGAAACGTTATCACATATAAATAGTGTCTTCTCCTTTTCCTTTGATCATTGAGACAGTCATGGTGCCAAAGTTGCATTGACATCTGGAACCGGTAGCACAAATGCGATGTTAGGATCACAGTGTCTCTGGTAGCAGTATCTAGTCCTTTGTTAAAACTTTGAACGGTGTTTGAGTCATGGTATCAAAATTACAGTATCCGTGTTACGGTGTCAGGGTCACAGTATCAGGGTTATGTTGTTAGAGTCATGGTATTAGGGTCACGATATCAAGGTTACGATTTTAGGGTCATGGTATTAGGGTCACAGTGTTAGGGTCACAGTATCAGGGTCACGATATCAGTATTATGGTGTCAGGGTTACAATGTCAGGGACTTTGACAAAATCTAGAACCGGAAGTAGACTTACTGTCTCGCAGACTTAGAAAAAAATCTACAAATAATCTTAAGAAATAATATTAAAATAATGGATTAAACTTAATTATTAGTATAATAAAACATAATAGAACAAGATTAATAATAATTTTTGAGATTCTAAATTAGAACTAGTAATCATGGAATAATAAGGAGACCAACAAACTCCAACCATGATTTAAACATGATTTACATAATTTGCATGATTTTCATGATTTGTGAGCATTAAAACATGATCAAACTGGAGGAGTCCAACAAAAGGGAAGGTAAAAAGTCACTAGAGGTAGATTCTTACCTCAAAATTACAAATAAAAACACCAATAACACCTCCTTGATGAGGTTTAAAGATAGGAGGAAGGGAGGAGTAGCCCTCCTCTGGTTTATACATGCAAGGGGAAGAGAAAAGAGAGGGTTAAGTTAAAATACCAAAGGAAAAAATGGTAAAACCACAAATTTCATGGGATTCTAGGAAGCCACATGGTTTTCTAAACCATGTTCCAACCATGCAGTTAGAACTATCTAAGAAAAAACTCCCACACAGTTTGGATTCACGATTGGCCAAATCATGCACTAACCATGCATACCCCTACTAGAAAACCTCTATAACCAGGTTCATTTTTTTTCTAAAATTGTGTACAAGTCGTGAACCATGTCTCAAACCCTGATTCACTTCACCTGGTTTCCCATTTATCTCACACAGTTTACCCCAAACTGTGCTTAAACCGTACAACTTAACTGTGCTCAGTTCAAAATGAACTAAAAATATCCTAAGAATTAATGTGTCACATGGTTTCTCCTAAACCATTCACACCAAACCTTACACCCTGGACAGATTATCTGAAACTACTGAAACTTAATTATAAGCCTCCAAAGCTCATACAAACACCCGAACTACCTCTCGAGGCTCTTTCCTCATTTCAAAACATAACTTTGAAGAATTATATCTCTTAGAATATCATTCCAAGTATTGATACAATACTTGACCCATCCAATAAACAAAAATTCCCAATCCTTTTGAATTTTAAACCTATCCAAACATAGGATCTTATAACTACAAATCTCAATAACATTTGTAAGTCTTATCCATTCATCATCCACTTTAGTTTTAGTAAGATCAAATATTATTCCATCTTTATTTGCGATGGTCTAATGAATGAAATCTATTGTAACCAAACATTACATTTTCTAAATTTTACATATTTTTTTTCTTATAGGGGTTTTAGAACAATACTTAGATGTTTTTCATAACCCTATTAAATTTTTGAATAAATCAAGATATCATCAATAAAAAACCCAAAAAGTATCCAAATATTCATGAAAGAATATATTCATAAGATCCATAAATATAACTGGGAAATTTTTTAACCGAAAGGCAATAAACATAAAATCATAATACTCATATCTAGTACAAAAATATATATTTGTAATTTCATCCTCCTTCACATCCATGTGATAGTACTCGGACCTTAGATCAACCTTTCAAAAAATATTGGGCTCCCTGGAGCTAGTAAAACAAATCATCGATATGAGGAAAATGATACTTATTTTTAACAGTGATGTTATTAAAGTCTAGATAATCAATTAAAATCTTCATTGAACTATATTTTTTTAACAAATAAAACTAGATCACTTCAAGGTGAAGTGAAATGTTGAATGGATCCTTTATCTATAAACTCATGCAATTTCTTTTTCAATTATAAAAGTTCTATTTAATCCATTTGATAAGGTGGTTTTGAAATAGTATTATCATGAGTGTAGAGACCCAAGATTGACGTACATAAACGTTACATTACTTTTGCGGAATACTTAATACATAACAAAAATAGATGCCCAAAGACCGTATTAGTTTAGTGTCTTTGGAAACTCAGAACATAATCTTCTAATCATAGTGAAATATATTCAACATCTCCCATAAAGATCTTCCCATTTTGTTTTCTTACCTAAAACCTTTATTTATATCCTGGGGAAAATAAAACATAAAAAGTGTGAGCTCAAATTCTCAGTAAGGGTAAAAATGGTGAACATAAAACAATCCATAAACATTTTAACGTAAAAACATGAACATAAAACATAAAAATAATGAGTAATGACATAAATCTTGGCAGTTTATAATGAATAGATCACAAAGGAACATCAATCATGATAAAATAGAATGGAAATAAAACATGTAATTATGGAAAACCATTAAGCACGTGATATGATTTCCATAGTAGCCAATGCATTGCTGCCAAGACCATCACAGTGGACAAAGTCTATTACTAAACTGGGTTTACTTGTCATTCCAGCCCTGTATTACTGAACCAAATTTTACTTTCTGTTTTAGACATGACTATCTCATGAGATATAAATCTTTACCCAATTCATTGAAGGAAGATACAGGTCCCACACATCTCATAATGAAACCATTCTTTCATGTTCCACAAAATAAACATAAATCATTCAACATAACCCAATGAATAAAATGGGTTTCATAAACATCATCCCATCATAACATAATCCATATAGAATAAATGGATATCATTTCATCATAATAAAAATTAAACCATGTAAATAATAGAGACATTATACTTGAAACATAAACATATTAAATAATGTCATCTTAGATGGAAAATAGTTTTAATAAAATACTTGAAATGAATTTTTGAAGAAAATATCCTTTCTTCTTCAAAATCATTTTATTTTCTCAAAAAGCCATGCAATTTTAAAAGAAAAGGATTTTGTTGAAAATAATCATGAAATAGTGTAGAGGAAGCTTCATGGAAATACGGCGTTATGAAACCGTAAAAATACATTCATGCTGTATAAGTTAAAAAAACATTCTTCTCATACTTTCACTAAAAAAGTCAAAAAGTACCTCGTATGGTAAACAAAAGAAAGATCCATTCCATACCACATAGTAAAAGTCAAAAAGAGGTAAACACGACTTTAAACATACATGGAAGAATAGTAAAAACTTTATGAAAACTTTTTTTTATAAAACATGGACATGGATGATAAATATAACCCTAGTAAATACTTACGAATAAACAATCTCGGATAAGAACGAGCTTGGAATAATTATCCCTTACCTTATGTCCAATTTCTTCCGTATGTGTCCAAGACTCCTATATAGTGGGTTTAAACATATTATTAACTTGTAACAGAACCATAATAATATTTATGATATCATATATGATTCACTTACGACTTTATATTACCCGTTTATTTGTCAATTCCATATTAAAGTAGTGTTTTGGGTAAAATCCTTTCATTTGTCGTACGTGTTTTGACTTCTAATTACTCATATTATTACTTAGATCATGATTACATACTTACAGAATGTAAAACATGATTCATATATAATATATTGATAAGTGGAATGAAATACACCGTTCATAGAGATGGTAGGTCGTACGTACGCATGAATGTTGTTTTTATTTCCTTATTAAATTGAATGGAAGTAATTAAATGACATATACATAAATACAGTATCATTATTATGTCATATATTTCATGATTATTTATTATATATACTTTATAATCATTCTTTAATGGTTAACATGGAGAATGAATCTCATCAGGTCGTGGAGACGGTAATTCGTACGTACGCACGAGCGATGATATCATTCCCATAATTATTGAATGGAATTGGAGTGGATGATATAATATCTCAAAATTTTTATGATGTTATAATAATAATATATAGTTATTATTTCCAAAATTTTACCCATCCAAGTATGGTGGTGGTGGAAAAACAGATTACACCATGACGTGGAGACGGTAAGCCGTACGTATGCACGCGCGGTGATTTCAGTTTTTGTAGGATAGATATAAGGTGAAATAGGGTTGTTTTATATTTATAATAACATATCAGTATATTAGTGATACTTATTTTATTACTTTATAATGAAACTACTAATGAAGAGTAAGTAGAAGAAGAAAGAAACTTGAAAGAATTAGTAGAAGGGATTACCTCTTCCTCGACGCGCCTATTTTAAACTTCCTCTTAGGGCACTAGAGTTGGTCTTTTGAGAAGACCAGAACCTATATAATATAACTATAGAGGTTTATAAGAGTAATTGGCAGGGGTTGGATGATATTTAAGGCTTAAAATGGAGGGTAGAGAAGAGGGAGGGGGTTCCCTTTTATAAGAGAGGAGAGGGGCACTTTTGGAAACCTCAAAAATATTAATTTATAATAAACTCAAAACCCACTTAAAAACCTCAA
This sequence comes from Viscum album, assembly GCA_963277665.1. Lineage (NCBI taxonomy): Eukaryota > Viridiplantae > Streptophyta > Magnoliopsida > Santalales > Viscaceae > Viscum > Viscum album. Next base: position 1,695,601,376 of record OY728138.1, on the reverse strand, counting down.
AAATGACTCAAATTCGAAGATGATATGATATAGGGTTTTAATATCATCACCCAATAAAATTTAGACATGTTGGAAAATTATTTTAAACCTTATCAATTTGATTTATCCTTATTTAATCTATTTAATCTTATTTGTGGTAATAATATTCTAAATTTTAAATGGTTATAAATACTTATTTATGTGTTGTGAATTGTCCATAATTGGATACTTTATGACATTTTCGACCATATAAATTTTAATTTTTAATTTTTAAATAATTTTGTGATTTTTAAACAATTTAATAATATGTTATTTTTATAAAATATCAATAGTGTCAATTTTGACACTATTCATTTATTGAATTTAAATAATATCCACACAGAAGATATGTTAGAAACAAAATATTTAATAGATTACTAACATATCATATTTATCTATAAAATTCATGGAGGACATTAATTAGTTCATTTAATATTTATTCAAATATTTTTAAAACCATTTAGTTGATATTTCTTTTAATAAAATGATTACTGCAACATTATCTTATAATTATTTAATATATGCATTTGTTGCATAAAAATTAAAAATAAAATACTATGATTAATTTAACTATATTATATTTCATAATAATACTTTTAATCTAATTTATCTTCTAAAACAACCAACTTTTAAAATGATATGTTTATTATATTATGAAGGTGACAACTTTGACATTATTTAAAATAAAATAATATAAATGCCATAATCTGTTTTATAAAGCCCCAAATGGTACAAAAGTATACCCTTGGATAATTAGGGTATATATATACTCGAAAAGTAAGTTTTGGTCAAGTTTATGGTCCTTTTGATGGGTCTTATTATTTTAATAAAAACTATATTATTGATTTTTCACTAAATAAATAATCTCCGCATCATTAATGTATAAGCTATTAAGGTAATTATATATTTCTTAAAAATTACAAATAAATTACCATGATGAATAAAAACATTTTATATTTCAAATGGGTATTTATAATCTAATTTATATTCTCTATAACCTTATATTAAAAATAATTTAATTAATAAAGTTTGAGTGAGACATATTTCACTTTCTTTTAAATAAAATAAATTAAAGGTCTTAATATCATCAAAGTTGGTTCCAATAGATTCCATTTGAACCGAAGTATGTTTTAGAGAGAAATATAATCAACCAATTATATCAATACAAGTGTTATTGTAATTTTATAATATTATTTTTACCCTTAATTACCTGATCTACCTTTAAATGTGGTAAATAAAATTTACAGTAATTACTATTCATAATGCACAAAAATAAAAAAGTATCCTATTAACATAATTTGAACCTACTGATTCCAAATATGGAATCCATTTTTCCAAATTCAATACAAATAAGTTTCAGTATTTAATTAAAAATTAATCCCGCTGTTGAGAAAAGGGATTTTAAAAGTTAAAAAATTGTAAAAGATTGAAATGTTTTTACCTATGAATTCAATGTAAAATTAATGATAATGACTTATATTATATTAAATGGTAAAAATATATTCAATTTATACTTTAAAACCATTCAATATTATAATTTAACCATATAAATTTTCTCGATGAAAAAATTTGTTTTTAATTAAAATTTAGCGTACTTTTACTATTCATGAAAATATGAAGGTTATCAGAATAATGTAAAAAATTTATCCAACGTAAATTTTTATATCCTTATTCAAAATAAGAAGTTTAATTTTTCAAATTGAACTTATAAACTTGTCAAAAATTTTATTTAAAATGGGTGCGCCATAAAAAGACGACAAAACTGCATTTTTTGAAAAATACTTCATTTATACGAAAAATTAATTTTGTTCTCATATCATGTTCTAGAAAATGTGTAAGATGAATTATAATGTTATAAAATTTAAAATGTGGTTAATACTATTTATAACGTCTAGTTCATAATAATATTATAACAATATATCATTGTTTAGTAAAACTCGGTATTGCGTACAACACACGCTATTGAGGAAGGTCGCTCTTGTGTGAAACACAAGCCAAGAATAGTGTTGCGTATAATAAAATCTAATACAGTGTTGTGTATAGTGAAAGATAATCTTGGTGTAGCGTACAACACAAGAAATCAAAAAAACTAAAAAGATTATTTCTCATAAAATCTCGGGGTGTTACATTCTACCCCCCTTAAAATGAATTTCGTCATCAAAATTCATCGGGGTTATAAATTGTTTACTACTTGAAAGTTTATTTCATAGAAACCCACATCGTAAAAAGGAATACAAAAACTTAATTTTAAAAATTAAAGTTAGAACATAACGGTCACCCAAAGTAACTCAACACTGGGTTTCCACATAAGAGAATATAGGTGAAAATATGGATATGGAAGAGAAATCTAACCATCATGTTCTGAAGAAGAGTGGTAGAGAACATGGTTATGAAAAAGACAACAATCAAAAATCCATAAATTTGTGATGATATAAGGTACCATATGATTCATCGTATATGAGGGTACTAGGACAACATTTTTGGTTTTCACGATTATTTCCCTAAAGTTGATGAATTTTTGCGTAAGGATAAATAATTACTTGATTTCAGTGTAAAATCATCGTCGGTCATTGTCACGACCCGCCCTCGGGGTCCGTGCCGTGACTACCCCAAGCCCGCCTTCCATAGGCCAGGGGCTGGCGACTAGCACCAAGGCGTAAATCCCGGTAAAAAGGGAAGGCATTGCCTTTGAAAAGTAAACAAACACCACAGAGTAAGCAAGCGGAAAGTAAACACTAAACAAAAGCAGAGTACAACTGAAAGCGCAGAAAAGTAAATGGGCCAGTATACAAACCCAAACTGAAAGTAAAGTACAACTCGAAAGGGAAAACAGTAACTGAAAAGTAAAAGCCGCAACTCCGAGCTGTCCACTGGAAATCCCACCTGAAGGGTGGGTACAAATAACTCCTCTGCTCCACGGGTCCCGCCGTCTGCTCCGAGCACGTCCCGCCCAGTGGTCCACCTCCGGGTACCGTCTCGCTCTGCAAGCCTCATCTAAGGTCAACGCTGTCCGTCGTCTGCAACCAACACAACATAGTGCGGGCAAAGCCCGTGCAGGGGTGAGTATAAGCTACTCAGTAGGGACCCCGAGACCCCTGAAGGTCTCTCAAATCCACAAAGGATAAACCACGAAGAAAGGAACAAACACGAAGTAATAACCAACACTGCTTAGGTATATGCCCATACATATACCTAAGTCATCAATTTCAAATACGCTCCAACCTCCGAGCCCAAGTACAACTTAGTACACACAGGAAAGTAAACGTATTCCACACAGGAAAGCAAAACGTAATCCACACAGGATTGCACAACACAATCCACACAGGAAAGCAACAGATTTCAGCTCACACAGGTATACTTCTTCAAAGGACGATAAAGATGATCTATGATCCATCTAAGTCGTCGGACCCACGAAGGATCGATAGGTAACTAACCCCCGCAAAGACCCACACAGGATCGGGCCCACACAGGACCTGTAGGCGCTGGTTCACACAGGACCGCTGAGCGCAAGGACCCACACAGGATCGGACCCACACAGGATCGGGCCCACATAGGACCTGTAGCACTGATCCACGTAGGATCGCTGAGTGCTGTAGTCGTCATCGTCGAATCCACACAGGATCTCTGTACTGTCGTCGTCGCAGTCACAGTAGCAGTAGTAGCAGTAGTAGTCACAGTAACAGTCGCAGCCAGCACTAGGGTTCCCGCACACAGCAAGCTCGTTCGGAGGGTCCGCTCCACGAGCCGAGAGGCTGATACATCAACTGACACAAAGTCAAGAGTTTATGTATCCAAAAGTTCCGTATCGTCAACAGGAACTCAACGCAACAGACGGCACGTCGATCGGACGCCCGGTCTGAGAGTTATTGGCATTTTCGTCCCCGGGGCCCGGTTGGTTTTTAAGGCAAAACCAACCCGACCGTACTCCACCTGCGTCCAAACCTTGGGCGGAGTATGCCAAAATATTCGTCTCACTAATAGGAACACAACACAGCTGACGGCACATCAATCGGACGTCCGTAGCTCAAGATATGAGCGTTTTCGCTCCGAAGGCCCGGTTGATTTCGTGAACGAACCAACCCGGCCGAACTCAAAGTAAACCAAAACCTTGAGTGCGATATACCGAAACAACCGTCTCGATCCAAGGATCGCGTTGCCGCAGACGGTTTGTCGATCGGAGGTCCGTGGCTCAAGTTATGGCCAAAAGAATGAAACTGCTTCGAAACGGGGGGTCCGGGTCCGGGCCGACCCGGCCCGACCCCCCCTGGGCCGGCCCGAACCGGGGCGACCCGAACCGGGTAGACCCGACCCGGGTCCGACCCGGCCCGGCCGGCCGGCCGGCTGGTGGCGCGGTGGCGCGGCGGCCGCGGCGGCCTGGCGCCGCATGGAGGCGGCACGCGGGGGGCAAAGCCCCCGCTTTCTTGGAGGTGGCGCGGCTTTTTAGCCGCGCCTGTTGCAAAACCGCCCCCCATCGTGGGGGGCTTGCTTGGCAGGAAACGGGGGGCCTCCTGCCCCCCTCAAGGAAACCGCCCCCCTCATTAAGAGGGGGGTTTTGTGTGCTGGCCGGGGGATTAATTTCCCCCGGTTTATTGCCATCCGGCCGGCCAGCTGGCCGGCCGGTTTTCTCCAACGGGACCGGAAAATCCGGTCCCCTCTTCGGCTTCCGACGCCGGCGGCTTGGCCGCCGGTCTTCTCTTTCCGCCGCGGACCGGAACCGGCCGCAGTGTTCGTCGTCCGGCGCGGTGCGACGGCACCGCGTCCCTCCGCCGTGCCTTGATTTCTTTCAACGCGGCGTGACGGCGTCGTGTTCAAGATGTTTCTTCCATGGTGCGCGCGCGACGGTGTTGCGTAAAATGAACGCACGATTAATCGCGTGGTGCGACGGCACCACGCCATCTTGTTTCCACCCGCAAAGCAATTCAACAAGAACGATGGAGGGGGTTCGGCCGTGTTCATGCGGTCCGGCCCCCTCACGTTAAACAATAACACTTTTATAAAATCCATACGTCAGTTATGCATGAACCACGAACAAGGATAAAATAATTAAACAATAATCAACAACCCCTACCTTGGGTATAAGATCGAAGATTTGTCAACGTCCCGCGGAAGACAACGTCGCGGAGGTCGGGCGTCGCGGTAGTCGTTCGTCAAATCCGATGACGAAGAGGTGCGTCCGAAGAGGCACGTTGTTGGCGAAACCTTGTATGCCGACGAAGGTTGTCCGAGGAAGAAGCGGCGTTCCCCCTCGTTGACACGGAAGACGAAGAAGAGCGGAGCGGCGTTCTTCGTCGGAACTTGAGCGTTCTTCGTCAAGTTGAGCGTTCTTCGTCAAGGCTTGAAGATGAAGGAGAAGCTCTCAAAATCCTCTCAAGAACAAAGGAAAACAACCCAACAAAATAAAATAAGCTTAAGCTTATTTTATTACACAACCCTCCTCTTAGAATTTCAAAGGTTTGAAATTTAAATTAACCCTCTTCAATTAATTAAGCCAAGTTGTCAACATTAATTGAAATGGGTTAAAGGGGAGGTTTTGAGAGAATTTGAGGAGTTGGGGTTCGTGTGGGCCCCACCACACTTAATCCTCCCAAGGGAGGTTAAGTGGATGTGGGTCCCACTCCCAAATCCCTTTGGTAGGATTTATCTAGTTAAAATAAAATTTGTTCTTCCCAAATTTTATTTAACTTAAACTAAAAACCCAAAAACTAACTTTCGTCCCGCAACAAACGCAACTTCCGAAAAGATCTCTTTAAGCGAATATCGGCGCTGCGAGTTCATCGGTGACCTCAGATTTCAATTCCGAGCACCGGATCAAAAGTTAGGAATTCCCGCTCGTTCGTTCACTGAACGTACCCGAGCCAAACTTCGGAAATTGATTTCGGGCACTCCGGGCCTCGGAATCAGGTGCCGTCTGAAACCGCGCTCTTGTAAAATTCTAAAGAAAATTAAGAAAAAATTTCCCTTGAATTTTACGGGTCTTTACATTACTCCCACCTCAGGGCTTTACGTCCCCGTAAAGATACATCAAAAACTAGGGAAACAAATGAGGGTACTGAGCACGCATCTGAGCCTCCCGCTCCCATGTTCTCTCCTGGAGATTCCCATGCTGCCATCTGATGCGCACAAGAGGAATCGATCGCCCACGCAGGACCCGCTCCTGTCGATCCTCTATCTCCACCGGGACCTCCGTAAAAGTCACCCCATCGTCAACGTCAAGCTCCCTATGGTCAATGATGTGTGTCGGGTCGTGCACGTATCTTCTCAGCTGAGACACGTGGAAGACGTCGTGCACCCGGTGCAACTGAGGTGGTAGAGCCAGGCGATAAGCCACCTCACCAATCCTGCTGAGAACCTGGAAGGGTCCGATGAAGCGCGGAGATAACTTGCCGCCTCGGCCAAATCTCCGAATACCACGTCGAGGTGAGACCCGCAAGAAGACGTGGTCGCCATCCTCGAACTCCAGTGGCCTCCGCCTCCTGTCAGCGTATGACTTCTGCCAGCTCTGATCTGTCCTCATCCGCTCCTGGATGACCTGGACCTTCTCTGTCGTGGCCTGGACCATCTCCGGTCCCACTAGTGCTGACTCCCCAGGGTCTGTCCAGCACAAAGGAGATCTACAAGGTCGGCCGTACAACGCCTCGTACGGTGCCATCCCGATGGTGGAGTGGTAGCTGTTGTTGTACGTAAACTCCACCAAGGGTAGGTGGTCCTCCCAGCAACGACCAAAGTCGAGGACACATGCGCGGAGCATGTCCTCGAGAGTCTGAATGGTCCTCTCTGTCTGTCCATCCGTCTGAGGGTGAAAGGCTGTGCTCAGACGTAGCTGCGTCCCGAACGCCTCCTGTAATCCCTTCCAAAGCCGGGAAGTAAAGAGAGCATCTCGATCGAAGACGATAGATGATGGCATGCCGTGGAGCCGCACAATCTCCTGAACATAGAGACGTCCCAAGCTCTCTACTGAGCCCTGCTCTCTGATGGGTAAGAAGTGTGCCGACTTGGTGAGTCGGTCAACAATCACCCAGATGGAGTCGTGACCTCTGGAAGTACGTGGAAGTCCAGTCAAAAAGTCCATAGATATCCCGTCCCACTTCCACTCCGGAACCTCCAAGGGCTGTACCAAGCCTGCTGGTACCTGATGCTCTGCCTTCACCTGCTGGCAGGTGAGGCATCGAGAAACGAACTCTGCTACTGCCTTCTTCATGCTTGGCCACCAGTGCTGTCGTCTGAGGTCCTGGTACATCTTCGCCACTCCAGGATGTACCGCCAAAGGAGAAGTGTGAAACTCTCTCAGCACTTCCTCTCGCAAGGCAACTGGTACCATGGTACGTCCTCTGAAAAGGATGTCGTGCTCTTCCCCAAGGGAGAAACCATCAGGTGCCTGTCCCGAGGATATCTGTGCACGCCGTGTCTCACAGTCAGCGTCCTCACGCTGTGCCTCCCTGACCCGCTGCAGTAGTGGAGGAGTGACTGTGAGAGACTGAAGGAAGGCTGCTCCATCTCTATCCACAAAGGATATCTGCAAAGAGGCTAGCTGCTCCGTCGCCTCCTCAAGTAGCTGAATGCCCGTCCTCCTGCTGAGGGCATCGGCTACTACGTTCCCCTTCCCAGGAGTATAGACTATCTCAAAGTCATAGTCCTGGAGGAACTCGAGCCATCGCCGCTGTCTCAGGTTCAGGTCCTTCTGCGAGAAGATATACCTGAGACTCTGATGATTAGAAATGACTGTAAAGCGCTCGCCCATCAGATAGTGTTGCCATGTCTTCAGAGCGAAGACCACTGCTGCTAACTCCAGGTCATGGGTAGCGTAGTTCTGCTCATGCGGCCTCAACTGACGTGATCCATAGGCGATCACTGCCTGCTCCTGCATCAGAACACATCCGATTCCGGTCCCTGATGCATCGCAGTAGACTACGTACCCTACTCCCTCCTCAGGTAACCTCAAGATAGGTGCGCAGGTCAATCTCTGTCTCAGCTCCTGGAAGCTCTGCTGACATCTGTCTGACCATACGAAGGGTTTCCCTTTCTTCGTCAAAGCTGTGAGTGATGCCGCAACTCTAGAGAAGTCTGGCACGAATCTCCGATAGTATCCAGCTAGTCCCAAGAAACTCCGAACCTCAGTCACGCTCCTGGGTGGCTCCCAAGCTAACACAGCCTCAATCTTCGCGGGATCCACTGCAACTCCCGCCTCAGAGATAACGTGTCCCAAGAAGTGGACCTCACGTATCCAGAACTGGCACTTCGAGAGCTTACCATAAATCTGGTGCTCTCGGAGTGTGTCTAGTACAACTCGCAAGTGATAGGCGTGCTCCTCCTCTGTCGTAGAGTAAATCAGAATGTCGTCGATGAAGACCACGACAAACTGATCGAGGTATGGCTGAAAGATCCTGTTCATGAGAGCCATGAACACTGCTGGAGCATTGGTTACACCGAAAGGCATAACCAAGAACTCATAGTGGCCATACCGACATCTGAAGGATGTCTTCTGCACATCCTCGTCTCTGACTCTGAGCTGATGATAGCCTGACCTGAGGTCTATCTTCGAGAACCACCGTGCTCCCTTGAGCTGATCGAAGAGGTCTTCAATCCTCGGTAGCGGATACTTGTTCCTCACTGTCACCTGGTACAGGCGACGATAGTCAACACAAAGACGCAAGCTCCCGTCCACCTTCTTGGCGAACAATATCGGGGAAGCCCAGGGTGAAACACTGGGTCGGATGAACCCCTTGCCCTGCAAGTCCTCCAACTGTACCCGTAGCTCTCGAAGCTCGGCGGGGGCCATCCGATATGCTGGAGTGGATATCGGGGCTGTCCCGGGGTACAAGTCAATATAAAAGTCTACCTCTCTGCGAGGAGGTAGCCCTGGAACATCGTCGGGAAAAACTTCCGCAAACTGATCCACCACTGAAGGAAAACCAGGACTCCGCACGTCAACTGCTCCAAGGATAAGGCTAGCCAACTGATGAGTGATGGGCTGTCCTCTCCTCCGCGGAAGTCCATCCTGTGCTGCTAAGTCTCCCTTCTCGCCGGTGAAGGTGAACCTGCTCCCGTCGGTGCGTACACATCGCACCTTGCGCCTAAAACAGTCAATCTGTGCATGGACTGTAGACAGCCAATCCATGCCCAAGATGACGTCGTAAGGCCTCAACGCTGCTACAAGAAGATCCCAGCCGAAGATCTCGCCTCCTAGAGTAAACTCACACTGCCGGCACCAGTGCGTAATCGTCGAGTCTGCTCCCGTAGGAGTCTCTAGCCGTAAGGATCGAGCCAACGGCTCTGTCGGAATCTCCGAGCTCCGAACAAGGGCAGCGGCTATGAAAGAGTGACTCGCTCCTGTGTCTATAAGAACTGCAGCAAGGGTGGAATAGACACAGATAGTACCTCGAATCATCTCGGGTGCTCCGTGGTCGTAGGCCTCTACTGCCTGGAGCTGTTCCTGTCGCTGCCCGCCAGCTCCCTGTGGTCGGGGTGGACCTCCTGGTGGTGGTGGTGGCAGAGCCTCAAAGCGTCGCCCACCACCGGCTGCTCGTCCAGCTCCTCTGCCTTGTCCGCCTCCTCCCTGCGGACCGCCACGGTCGACCCTCTGCCTCTGCCTCGGTGGTCCATCAACTGACTGCTGCTCCTCGGCACAACGGGTCGGGCAGTCACGAGCCATGTGGCCCTACCCGCCACACGAGTAGCACTGTCTGCCTCTCGAAAGACTGGCTCCGCGCTGTGTGCCCCGCACTGTTGAGCCAATGCCCTGAGATTGTCTGCCCGAAGGTCTGGTCTGTCTGGACCCCTGAGTCATCCATCGACTGCCTGCTGCAGTTGAATCTGCCACGTGCCGCACTGCGGTGGGTCGTTGTGCTGGTGTAGACTCAGCAAGGAAGCTCTCGATCATAAGGGCCCGCTCCAGTACTCCTGTCTGAGTCGGTATGCTGAGGGAGATCAGCGATGCCCTGATCTCGTGTCTCAAACCCTGCTCGAAGGTCCGGGCCCGGAAGAATGGGTCCCGTACCATGTCGGTCGAGTAGCGCGAGAGATCGGTAAATCTCGCCGAGTACTGAGAGACTGTCATGCTGCCCTGCCGCAGCTGTAGAAGCTCCTGGATACGCACCGCACGAAGGGTGGCTGGGACGAACTCCGAGCGGAAGAGGCTCTCAAAGTTCGTCCAAAGTAGAGATGCCTCATCGTGCACCTGGAGCATCAGGCTCCACCATCGTCCTGCTGCTGCGTGTAGTAGGCTCGCAGCGAGGATCACCATGAGGTCTGCTGGTGTCCTCACTAGCCTAAACACTCGTACCACTGCCTCCAGCCAGTCCTCTACTGCCTGGGGATCCGTCTCCCCGCGAAACCTGGGCGGTCGCTGGCGCTGAAACTCATGCAGTGCGCTGAGGCGACGTGCATCGTCAGCGGCTGGTGCTGGAAGCATCGGGGGCTCGGCGGGTAGAGCTACCGCCGGTGCCACTGCTGACAAAGGTCCCTGCACTGAGGCCTCGTCGCTCAGTGGGCTGTCGTCACGCTCGACTCTCGGAACCCTAGCTGTCTGTCGTCGTGGGGCCATCCTGAAAAGGAAACAGGTGCGCCACGGTCAGAACAGTATACCTGGTGAGCTGATATAAGTAATCACAAAGAAAACTTTGAAACACACACGCAATCAATGTTTTCGTGCATTAAGTCGGGAATCAGAAGTCAGGGTCCTGGTGTACGGATACGTCGGCCGCCGCACCAACACTGGACTCCCTGGACTGATAACCACACTCAATACGCTAAACATTATTGCTTCACATAGAAAAGATCAGAGTTCGCGGTAGAACCGAACTCCTCTGATACCAATTTGTCACAACCCGCCCTCGGGGTCCGTGCCGTGACTACCCCAAGCCCGCCTTCCATAGGCCAGGGGCTGGCGACTAGCACCAAGGCGTAAATCCCAGTAAAAAGGGAAGGCATTGCCTTTGAAAAGTAAACAAACACCACAGAGTAAGCAAGCAGAAAGTAAACACTAAACAAAAGCAGAGTACAACTGAAAGTGCGGAAAAGTAAATGGGCCAGTATACAAACCCAAACTGAAAGTAAAGTACAACTCGAAAGGGAAAACAGCAACTGAAAAGTAAAAGCCGCAACTCCGAGCTGTCCACTGGAAATCCCACCTAAAGGGTGGGTACAGATAACTCCTCTGCTCCACGGGTCCCGCCGTCCGCTCCGAGCACGTCCCGCCCAGTGGTCCACCTCCGGGTACCGTCCCGCTCTGCAAGCCTCAGCTAAGGTCAACACTGTCCGTCGTCTGCAACCAACACAACGTAGTGCGGGCAAAGCCCATGCAGGGGTGAGTATAAGCTACTCAGTAGGGACCCCGAGACCCCTGAAGGTCTCTCAAATCCACAAAGGATAAACCACGAAGAAAGGAACAAACACGAAGTAATAACCGACACTGCTTAGGTATATGCCCATACATATACCTAAGTCATCAATTTCAAATACGCTCCAACCTCCGAGCCCAAGTACAACTCAGTCCACACAGGAAAGTAAACGTATTCCACACAGGAAAGCAAAACGTAATCCACACAGGATTGCACAACACAATCCACATAGGAAAGAAACATATTTCAGCTCACACAGGTATACTTCTTCAAAGGACGATAAAGATGATCTCTGATCCATCTAAGTCGTCGGACCCATGAAGGATCGATAGGTAACTAACCCCCGCAAAGACCCACACAGGATCGGGCCCACACAGGACCTGTAGGCGCTGGTTCACACAGGACCGCTGAGCGCAAGGACCCACACAGGATCGGACCCACACAGGATCGGGCCCACATAGGACCTGTAGCACTGATCCACGTAGGATCGCTGAGTGCTGTAGTCGTCGTCGTCGAATCCACACAGGATCTCTGTACTGTCGTCGTCGCAGTCACAGTAGCAGTAGTAGCAGTAGTAGTCACAGTAACAGTCGCAGCCAACACTAGGGTTCCCGCACACAGCAAGCTCGTTCGGAGGGTCCGCTCCACGAGCCGAGAGGCTGATACATCAACTGACACAAAGTCCAGAGTTGATGTATCCAAAAGTTCCGCATCGTCAACAGGAACTCAACGCAATAGACGACGCGTCGATCGGACGCCCGGTCTGAGAGTTATTGGCATTTTCGTCCCCGGGGCCCGGTTGGTTTTTAAGGAAAAACCAACCCGACCGTACTCCACCTGCGTCCAAACCTCGGGCGGAGTATGTCAAAAGATTCGTCTCACTAAGAGGAACACAACACAGCCGACGACACGTCAATCAGACGTCCGTAGCTCAAGATATGAGCATTTTCGCTCCGAAGGCCCGGTTGGTTTCGTGAACGAACCAACCCGGCCGAACTCAAAGTAAACCGAAACCTTGAGTGAAATATACCGAAACGACCGTCTCGATCCAAGGATCACGTTGCCACAGAAGGTTCGTCGATCGGAGGTCCGTGGCTCAAGTTATGGCCAAAAGACCGAAACATCTTCGAAACGGGGGGTCCGGGTCCGGGCCGACCCGGCCCGAACCGGGTCGACCCGACCCGGGTCCGACCTGGCCCGGACGGCGCGGCGGCGCGGCGGCCGTGGCGGCCTGGCGCCGCATCGAGGCGGCACGCGGGGGGCAAAGCCCCCGCTTTCTTGGAGGCGGCGCGGCTTTTTAGCCGCGCCTGTTGCAAAACGGCCCCCCCATCATGGGGGGCTTGCTTGGCAGGAAACGGGGGGCCTCCTGCCCCCCTCAAGGAAACCGCCCCCCTCATTAAGAGGGGGGTTTTGTGTGCTGGCCGGGGGATTAATTTCCCCCGGTTTTCTCCAACGGGACCGGAAAATCCGGTCCCCTCTTCGGCTTCCGACGCCGGCGGCTCGGCCGCCGGTCTTCTCTTTCCGCCGCGGCCCGGAACCGGCCGCGGTGTTCATCGTCCGGCGCGGTGCGACGGCACCGCGTCCCTCCGCCGTGCCTTGATTTCTTTCAACGCGGCGCGACAACGTCGTGTTCAAGATGTTTCTTCCATGGTGCGCGCGCGACGGTGTTGCGTAAAATGAATGCACGATTAACCGCGTGGTGCGACGACACCACGCCATCTTGTTTCCACCCGCAAAGCAATTCAACAAGAACGATGGAGGGGGTTCGGCCGTGTTCATGCGGTCCGGCCCCCTCACGTTAAACAATAACACTTTTATAAAATCCATACGTCAGTTATGCATGAACCACGAACAAGGATAAAATAATTAAACAATAATCAACAACCCCTACCTTGGGTATAAGATCGAAGATTTGTCAACGTCCCGCGGAAGACAACGTCGCGGAGGTCGGGCGTCGCGGTAGTCGTTCGTCAAATCCGATGACGAAGAGGTGCGTCCGAAGAGGCACATCGTTGGCGAAACCTTGTACGCCGACGAAGGTTGTCCGAGGAAGAAGCGGCGTTCCCTCTCGTTGACACGGAAGACGAAGAAGAGTGGAGCGGCGTTCTTCGTCAGAACTTGAGCGTTCTTCGTCAAGTTGAGCGTTCTTCGTCAAGGCTTGAAGATGAATGAGAAGCTCTCAAAATCCTCTCAAGAACAAAGGAAACCAACCCAACAAAATAAAATAAGCTTAAGCTTATTTTATTACACAACCCTCCTCTTAGAATTTCAAAGGTTTGAAATTTAAATTAACCCTCTTCAATTAATTAAGCCAAGTTGTCAACATTAATTGAAATGGGTTGAAGGGGAGGTTTTGAGAGAATTTGAGGAGTTGGGGTTCGTGTGGGCCCCACCACACTTAATCCTCCCAAGGGAGGTTAAGTGGATGTGGGTCCCACTCCCAACTCCCTTTGGTAGGATTTATTTAGTTAAAATAAAATTTGTTCTTCACAAATTTTATTTAACTTAAACTAAAAACCCAAAAACTAACTTTCGTCCCGCAACAAACGCAACTTCCGAAAAGGTCTCTTTAAGCGAATATCGGCGCTGCGAGTTCATCGGTGCCCTCAGATTTCAATTCCGAGCACCGGATCAAAAGTTAGGAATTCCCGCTCGTTCGTTCACTGAACGTACCCGAGCCAAACTTCGGAAATTGATTCCGGGCACTCCGGGCCTCGAAATCAGGTGCCGTCTGAAACCGCGCTCTTGTAAAATTCTAAAGAAAATTAAGAAAAAATTTCCCTTGAATTTTACGGGTCTTTACAGTCATTCCATGAAAAAATTTCAATTCATCTCTTATTTAGAGAAATGAAGTTTAATTTGTCATTATTGAAGTATTAGTAGATCATGTGATAGAATGATAGGTTATTCCATCTGTCTCTATCACAAAAAAGGTTAGCATAAGATATTAAATATACATAAGTCCATATATGGTGAGGTTAATCGTATATGGTTCCAAAAATGGACCTATACTTCATCTATCATACCGCTTAATAAAATAAAACTGATTTCTACAAACCAGGGACTTCTTGTAGGCTAGTGGTAGGTGATAAAGGCATGTCACACTTCAGTTGTGGGTTTTATTCCAACAGCCTTGTCCGATGCGACGGGCTGTCGCCCATCCTACGGGTTCACTACTAGAGTTCTAGGTATTTGCGACGGGTTATTTGCGATGTGATCCCTTCACAAATAACCTTTAGCAACGGGGTCCCGTCGAAAATAGTCCGTTGTAGAAAACGTAGTCGTAAAAAGTATTAATTGTGACGGGCCCGTCGCAAATAATACTTTTTTGCGACGGACAGCTTCACCGTCGCAAATAAGTCTCCGATTGTATACTTTATATATATAATTTTTTTTTTGTGACGGGCCTGTCTCAAATACTTTTTGTGATGAACCTGTAAACCCTTTGCAAATAATTTTTTTGAAAATATTTATTTAGACTATTTGCTATGAGCCCGTCACAAATACTTTTTGCGACGGGAACCCGTCACAAATAAAAAATAAATTTTTTAAAAAATAAATTTAATAAAATTATGATTATTTAAAAATTAATTTTAATATTATTAAAATAATAAAAAAAATAAAAAATATTAAAATTCTCAATATTCACAAAAATAAAATAAAATAAAATCATAAAATATTATTATTATTAATATTATTATTAGTAAAGTAAACAAACATTAAAAAATATAATACCGAAAAAATATATTTAATAAAATTATGATTAATGAAACAATAATATTGATATTATTAAAATTATAGAAAAATAAAAATTATAAAAATTCTCAATATTCACAAAAAAATCATAAAAAATTAAAAATTAAATTATGTAATATTCGCACTGATATAAAAGAAATAAACTGCAAATAGTTCATATTACAACAAATGTTAAATTCAAATGTTTTTAACATAAAAAAATCACTGGGGGGTCGTCTTCTGGAGGAGGTGGAGGAGCTGAAGGAGATGGTGGAGGAAACTCCATCCCTAAACTACGAGTCAGACGACGCATGTACGCCATCTACTCATGATGCTGCTACTGCCATCGACGCATCTCCTCCTCGTGCTGCTGCTTCTGCTGCTGCTGCTGCTGACACATCTCTTCTTGCTACTTCTGCAAACTCTCTATAAGGTCATTATGAGCTCAGAAATGCTCCTGATACTGTGAGGCAGAAGATGATGCCTCTCCACGAGCTCCTCTCGAACTGGACGCCGATATCACAATAGTACCATAATAAGTACCAGGAGTCACATGAGAGCCGATACCAACTACTCGACCCTTCTCAAATCCATACTGAGTTTCCTGCATCCATGTTACCTCATTAAAATGGTGGGCACTGGTCTGATCAGTCGCCTTCTCCTGACCCTCAGCCTGTGTCTGAGAGGTCGCAGCCTCATATGACTCCTTCAATTCCAATTTGAAATTAAAATTGTGAAAATATTATATGCAGTTAATTGTCAAACTAAAAAAAATAATACTAACCACAATCGAATGCTGGCGATCACCTCTAATCTCTCAGGTGGCTAGATCACTGTACATCCTCTGATAAACATCGTACTCTGTAATATCAGGATGCTCGACTACTTATATGAATATAAAATAAACTATTTATATTTGAAGTTATATAAAATATTTTTAAAAAATACTTACTAAATGCTCTCTATGTGTACTAAATGTACGACTACCAGCTCGATGCGTCACCTCCTATCTCCCTTAGTTCTACCGACCCAATGAAGACCTCCTCTGAAATCCACCACCCAACCAGTGTGCACATAATCCATCCCAAACCTGAGATGAAATGTACTCTGGTTAGTGGTCTCTACAAGACTCATCAAATACTATTGCTCCTTCTTTCTTAATGACCGTCTTTTTAAAATTGTGTAAAAACTGACGCAAATGCTCACGCATAACCACCTCCCATACTGCATTGATAGCGTCACACATGATATCATTGATGGGATACCATAAACCCTACAAATAATTTATAATATCAAGTTATTAATAAAATAAATTTCAAAATAAATATTATTTATTTACATACCAGCCAATAATTGTATATGTCGAGCTACACATCAACGAGAATATGTTCCCATGTGATCCATGGCTGAGAAAAATAATTGTGAAAGATAGCGCTCCCCTGTCCAATAGCTACATGCGCAAAACTGTGAAAAAAGAATAAATAATCAAACAATTAGTATATATATAAATAAATTAATGAAAGCTAACTAAAATATACAGGTTACCATACCTTCGTGTGCGTGGATCAAAGCCAAGACATGGATGTCGCTCGGGGATAGGGCCAGGATTCATTAGTCACACAAGACCGTGCCCCCTTCGTGTACCTCCTGAACCATCAGTAGGCTGAGGGTCAAATGATCCCACATCCCCCTCATCCAAAGGTAGCCCAGCCTCCTCTGACTCATGAAATAGATCAGAGTCCATCTGAAACACAAAATGATTTTTGTTAGCAGATAGTTTAAAATAACTATTATATATAGATATATATTAGTTATGATCATAACCAACATTTAACTGTGTCAATGTTCACCTTCATCATCATCTTTATATCTGATGATGTCAATGTCTTCATATTCCTCCTTGACATCATCAATATCCATATGAGTTTCACTTTCACCATCCCTTGTCATTTCAAATTCATTTGTAACATCATTACCATCTTTGTCACCATTGACCCTTAATTGTGGGGTATCATCATCGATATTCACATTTCTTTGTGAAAAAGATGGGTTTTGAGTAGTATCTTGAAAATTTTAAATTCCTTCCTCTTCAGCGGAACCACATTCAGTTTGAGTAAATTGATTTTCCTGAGATTTCATTTTTATTATGCTCCACCAATCACTCAGGTCTCTTAAAGTAGCATAGTACTTTGCATAATAAATTTGATGTGCTTGTTGAGCCAGTAAAAATAGTTCATTTACTGCAAGAAGACTTTTATATTTAATATCAACGATTCCATGAGTCTGATGAACTCGCAAGCCTCTCTCAGTATCCAACCACCAAAATTTAAACATCGTTATGTAATTCTGTCCAAGATAACATAGCTCAATAATTTCATCCAGAATGCCGTAAAAGTCAACTTCAGTTTCTCTATGATGCGATCCTCTCAAACAAACTCCATTTTTCAATGTTTATTTTGATTCCCCATATGTACATGTATGAAATTGAAAACCATTCACCACATATGCATTATAAGATTTAACCATTTTGGATGGTGGATTACTCAATATACACAGTCGCTTATCAATTTTATCAGCATGTTGAGACACCTGAAATTTTTTAAAACAATTATCAATATAATAACTAGTAAACTGAATTGATATTAAACCATCAATAATTTATGTTACCAGTTTTTGAAACCATTGAGAAATTTTTTTTGTCTGCGTTCTTCAAGAGAAGCTGCTATAATTTGTGGAAGTTTTTTCTTGATATGATTATCATATAACCTAAAAATAAAATAATTTTACATACTGTAATAGAAATTATAGAATAAGTGATAAAAATACTCACAGTAAAAATTCTATCATTTATTCACAGTTGAGTATAACATATGTATGAGCTCTGTGATGTTAATCATCTGAAATCCATCGATCTTGAACTCCACCGAAGCCAATATTTGGCTGATTAAAAACTAATAATTGATTGTCCATTTCATCATTAAAATTTCCCTCATTCCATCCCATGCGGTTTTGTTTTGAGGGATATTCAGATTCAAAATAGTAAGAATAGAAAAAAATAATTTCCTCTTGCAAATAAGCGTCAACAATTGAGCCTTCAACTAATGCTTTGTTACATACTTTTTATTCAATTTATGCATGCATCTCTCGAATGGGTACATCAATCAAAACTGTACTGGACCTCCATATTTAGCTTCATGTGGAAAATGTAATATCAGATGTTTTATTGAGTCAAAGAAAGTAGGCGGAAAGATTTTTTCTAGTTTACATATAATTACAACAACATCTTCTTCCAGTTTTCTTAGCGCATCATAGTCTATTGTCACTGCACAAATGTCTCTAAAAATATATGATATGTCTATTATCGAATCCCAAATCATAGAATTCAACAAACCTCTGAATCCAATCGGCATAATTCTTTCCATTATAACATGATAATCATGACTTTTTAATCCGGTAATATGACCATTCTTAACACATTTGCCCAAATTATAATCATACCCATCTGGAAGTCTCAAATCTGCAATCCACTGACAAAATAATAAGTGACTCTCTTTGGACAGTGTATAAGATTTTTTTGGCTTCATTAACCTCTGTGATCTGATATTTTCAAATAGTTCAAGTTCTGGTCACCTGCAAATTTGGGAAAGATCTAATCATGCTTTTATAATATCTTTGGTCTTACCTGGTGTATCCAAAACTGTATGAAATAGATTATCAAAAAATTTCTTCTCAATATGCATGAAATCCAACATGCGGCGGACCAACAAATCAGACCAATATGGAAGATCCAAAAAAATTCTTCATTTTATCCAATTATGTTCTTTCCCAAATCCATGAATTTTCTGTTGGTTTACTGTTGGACCAAATGTAATGAGAGGTAATGAAAATACAACTGATTTTAACTCTGTAACTGAGATCATTTTTGGAGGTTCATCCCTTTCAATTATGCCTTTTCTGAAATGAGATTTGTTCCTTCGAAAAGGATAACTGGTTGGAAGAAATCTCCGATAACAGTCAAAATAACAAGGTTTTTTTCCATTGACGAGCATAAAAGCTTTTAATCTTTCATACAGTAAGGACATGATTTTGGACTATGTGTACTCTAGCCAAATAACATGTCATATGCCAGAAAGTCACTAATCGTCCACATCAATGCAGCTTTTAATGTGAAATTTTTTTTTGTAGAAACATCATATGTACTAAAACCATTACTTCACAATGAATTTAACTCATCAATCAATGGTTTCAAATAAACATCAATATTATTTTTCAGATGTCTTGGGATTAATAAGGTAAAAAAGATATAGGGCTCCTTATCACCATCCATGGAGGTAGATTTTACGGAGTTATAAAGATAGGCCAACATGAATAATGACTACCATAAGAACCAAATGGACATAAACCGTCAGTAGAAAGACCCAATCACACATTTCGGGCTTCTAAAGCAAAAGACGGATGTAGACGATCAAAATGTTTCCATGAATCACCATCATATGGATGATTCAAGATTTTATCAGTTGAAATATTGGTTTTTTGCCATGAAATCATTGACGCTGTGTTATGAGACATAAATAAACGTTGCAGCCTAGGTGTAAGGGGGAAATATCTCAACTGTTTTACAGGAATCGATGCAGACTTCCCTGGTTGGGCTTCTTTATACCTCGATTGTCCACATGTGGGACAACTATCCAACAACTCATTTTCACCAGAATATAAGATGCAATCATTTGCACATGCATGAATCTTACGATAACTAAGGCCTAGATTACGAACCAACCTCTTGCTCTTATAGTAATTTGCAGGCAACACATTTCCTTCAGGTAACAGTGTTTTAACCAAAGAAAATATCTGATCAAAATAGTTGTTTTACATTGCATTATCTGATTTAATAGCCATAAATTTTGCAACCACTTCTAGTTTTCTTATCTTTCAACCAGGAAATAATGCATCCTCAACAGACCTCAACAACTCATAAAATTTAGATGGTACCAACTCAGGAGTTAAATCAATATCATCGTGAGTTTCAGTTTGTTGAATAGATGGAACTGCAACATCATATACTAAATTTTGGAACCATGATGGATCCAGAATCAAGTTATTAGTATCTTCTTTGGAACTGCGTTCACTGTGTTGATATCAAAAAACATAATTTGGTTGAAAACCAAACCACAAGAGATGTCCACCAACCTTGTCAAATGTGTCAAACGTTCTTAGAGAACATTTTTTACAAGGACACTTAATTGTGCTTTCTGAAACATGTTCTAGTTTTGATAATTCAAATGCTAAGAAAGCTTCAACACCCTTGATATATACAAGATTTATACCAGAACCATTTGGATTTTTATGCTGATTTATCCAAGCATGATCATCTAATAATGACCGATGTCGACTTCCTTGTTCCATATTTTTCAACAAAATATAAAATCATCATTGTTTTTGAATAATTTGAAATTATAAAAACACTATCTAAAAAAAGAAGATAAATAATTACTACTACTTCTTAATAATTACCATTAATTAAGAGCGACACAATTTCCAATGGATTGATGACTACTCTTTTGTCCGACGTCTGATTTACTTGCATCTTTCTCACACTGAAATCACAATGAAGAATCTGGCCGGAGGTACACATATTTATTCTCGTATGCTTGAGAATGAATATGCGTACCTCCGACCAAATTCTTCATTGTGATTTCAGTGTGAGAAATATGCAAGTAAATGAGCCGTCAGAAAAAAGAGCCCCCTTTTCCTCGATGAACCATCTTCTTCCAACTGTCACCACATGAAAACATTATAAAAAATACGATCCTACGAATGCATATCCAATCTCATGCATACGAGATTGAATATGCCTATGTAGCACCACATTTTTCATAATGTTTTGAGTCTGTGAGAGTTGAAAGGAGAAAAGTCATCAAGCAAAAGGAGTGCCGTCAATCCACTGGAAATTGTGCCAAGTTCTTAAAATTTATTAAATTTCTTTCTAACTATTCCTAACTATTCCTAACTAATTATTCCTATTTATTACTAAATATTCCTATTTATTACTAACTATTCCTATTTATTACTAACTATTGTTATTTATTACTAACTATTACTATTTATTACTAATTATTACTATTTATTACTAATTTATTACTATTTATTCCTATTTATTCCTATTTATTACTAATTATTACTAATTATTACTAGTTATTACTAATTATTACTAATTATTACTAATTATTACTAATTATTACTAATTATTACTAATTATTACTAATTATTACCAATTTTTCCTAATTATTACTAATTATTCCTAATTATTACTAATTATTCCTAATTTTTACTAATTTTTCCTAATTATTCCTAATTATTACTAATTATTCCTATTTATTACTATTTATTGCTATTTATTACTATTTATTGCTATTTATTACTAATTATTGCTATTTATTCCTAATTATTGCTAATTATTTCTAATTATTGCTAATTATTGCTAATTATTTCTAATTATTTCTAATTATTCCTATTTATTACTAATTATTACGAATTATTCTTAATTATTACTAATTATTCCTAATTATTCCTAATTATTACTAATTATTCCTATTTATTACTATTTATTGCCAATTATTACTAATTATTGCTATTTATTGCCAATTATTGCTAATTATTGCTAATTATTGCTAATTATTCCTAATTATTTCTAATTATTGCTAATTATAGCTATTTATTTCTAATTATTCCTAATTATTCCTAATTATTGCTATTTATTAGTATCTATTAGTAATTATTGATATTTATTACTAATTATTACAATTTATTACTAATTATTATCAATTATTACTAATTATTATGAATTATTCCTATTTATTAATAATTATTCCAAATTATTATGAATTATTCCTATTTATTACTAATTATTCCAAATTATTTCTAATTATTAATAACTATTACTAATTATTCCTATTTATTACTAATTATTTCTATTTATTACTAATTATTGATATTTATTACTAATTATTGTTATTTATTACTAATTATTACTATTTATTACGAATTATTTCTATTTATTACTAATTATTGCTAATTATTCCTAATTATTCCTAATTATTGCTAATTATTGATAATTATTCCCAATTATTGTAAATTATTGCTAATTATTAGTAATTATTACCAATTATTAGTATTTATTACTAATTATTAGTATTTATTACTAATTATTACAATTTATTAAAAAATTATTACAATTTATTACTAATTATTACTAATTATTACTAATTTTTACAATTTATTACTCATTATTACAATTTATTACTAATTATTAAAATTTATTACTGATTATTACAATTTATTGCTAATTATTACAATTTATTACTAATTATTATAATTTATTAATAATTATTACAATTTATTACTAATTATTACAATTTATTAGTAATTATTAGTAATTATTACTAATTATTACTAATTATTACTAATTATTACTAATTATTACTAATTATTACAAATTATTACTAATTATCTGTATTTATTACTAATTATTACAAATTATTACTAATTATTAGTATTTATTAATAAATATTACTAATTATTACTAATTATTACAGTTTATTAGTAATTATTACAGTTTATTACTAATTATTACATTTTATTACTAATTATTATAGTTTATTACTAATTATTACAATTTATTACAAATTATTACAATTTGTTACTAATTATTACAATTTATTACTAATTATTAGTAATTATTGCAATTTATTAGTAATTATTACAATTTATTACTAAATATTACAATTTATTACAATTTATTACAATTTATTAGTAATTATTACAATTTATTACTAATTATTACAATTTGTTACTAATCATTACAATTTATTACTAATTATTACAATTTATTACTAATTTATACTATTTATTACTATTTATTACTCATTATTACAAATTATTACTAATTATTAGTATTTATTAATAAATATTACTAATTATTACTAATTGTTACAGTTTATTAGTAATTATTACAATTTATTACTATTTATGACAATTTATTACTAATTAATACAATTTATTACTAATTATTAGTAATTATTACAATTTATGAGTAATTATTACAATTTATTACTAATTATTACAATTTATTACTAATTATTACAATTTATTACTAATTAATACTATTTATTACTATTTATTACTCATTATTACTATTTACTACTCATTATTACAATTTATTACTAATTATTACAATTTATTACTAATTAGTACAATTTACTAATTATTACAATTTATTACTAATTATTATAATTTATTACTAATTATTACATTTATTACTATTTATGACAATTTATTACTATTTATTACTCATTATTACTATTTATTACTCATTATTACTATTTATTACTATTTATTAATAATTATTAATATTTATTACTAATTATTAGTATTTATTATTATTTATTACCAATTATTATTAATTACTACATATTAATTATATACATTACTAATTATCGTTAATAATTATTTATTACTACTAATTATTAAAAATTAGTACTAAAAAATTCAATTTATTAGTACAAATAAATACTCATGACAAAACAATTTAAATTTAATTTAATTACAACTAATCAACAATAATAAAAATTAACATAAAAAAATGAAATAAATAATAAATTAAATAAAACATAAATACCTTTAAGCTTGATTTTCTATTGATGTAGATGGTTTCACAACTTCTTCGTGAAAAAAAAATTAACTCAGAAAAATTTTCCCTCTAAAATCAGAGTTTAGAGAGAAACATGATCTAAGAATTGAGAGGAATGAGAGGAAAAACGGATGGGGGTATATATAGGTTAAATTATTTGCGACGGGTATCCAGTCGCAAATAGTATCTTTTGTGACGGGTCCCGTCACAAATACCTACGCCCGCATTAATTACTGTCGACGGTTAAAAAGTTATTTGCGACGGGACCCGTCGCAAATAACCCCCGCCGACACACCTTTTGCGATGGGACGACATCCCGTCGCCAAAAGTTATTAACCGTCACCGGGTATTTGCGACAGGGCCCGTCGCAAATACTTCACAATTTGCGACTGTGGGATCCCACCATCTCAAATAACCTTCGCGCGGTTTGGCGCGCTACCCACGCCAAACCTTTTGCGGCGAGAGACGAAATCCCGTCGCAAATAATTGGTTATTTGCGGCGGGTCGTTACCCCCATCACAAATAACCTCTTGGACGGACTTTTTGCGATGAGATTTATTCCCGTCGCAAAAAGTCCATCGCAAAAAGTCCTTTTTCCCGTAGTGGTTGTCCTTTTTCTAAAACTATACTATTACAACATTCCAGAAATAATATAAAAAATTTCTAGCATTAAACAATACTATCTGATTTCTAACTTAATCTTTTCCAATCTTTAGGCTTATCCAAAATACTTTTGTCCAATCTCATAATATATAAAAAAAGATTACTAGAGAGGTCATCTACCAAGCATGTGAATACCATCATTTATCCCCCATATATCATATGATATATCTTGTTGGTCATATTCCAAACATGTGAATACCTTAATCATGTATTTTCTTGAAACATGAATTACCATAGAACTTTAGTGAAAATATGAATGCTGTCTAAAGTTAACTCTTTCCACATACCAAAATCCCAAAATTTCTATATACTCAAACCATGATATCACTTTGTCCTCATATCAGTCATGAGCTCATTAATACTATCAAACAAATTATTTTCTTCTTATCCCTTCATTATGCGCATATCATCTGCTTTCCAAAAATATTTCAATCACTTTTCGTGGTTACCGGTAACATATTCATATGGAAAACCACAATGGACCAATACATGGATATTCCAATATACCATAAAAGTACCTCAACAACATTATTCTTGAATTCCAATACATAAGCCCTTCAATCCATCCTCTTCAATGATTGGCATGGAATTGGTCCTTCCTCGATTTAGAAGTAACCTCTTAGGTCAGGGCATTGAGTTGGGTAATGCCCATGTTTTCCACAGATAAGACATTGAACTCCATAACAGTCTGTCACTCTATGCCCCTTTTCCCCACACAGATAACATCTTCCCCTCCATTTGAGGTAGTCCTCAAGGTTCTTCTTCCCTTCTTCTTGATATGTAGAAAGCTTAATCTTCCTTCCTCCATGTTCCTCACCATTCAAACATGCATAAAAGTCCATCTTCCTCTTATTTGATGACTTAGGAATACAACTAAAGTTCACCTTGTTGATCATATATCGCGATGAATGATTCGACATAATCATAATATATTTCTCTCCAGAAATTATACAATTTTGTTGATCATAGTCACCAATTTTTCCATTGGAATCAATGTTAACCGAATTCCTTCTCATTCCCTCCATTGATTAAAACCAGAAACCATAGTGTAAGAAACAATTAAAATAACTAGGAACCACATAATCATAAAAATTCACTTATGGGATGTCTAACTTATCACACATTCTTTAATCCATGACACCTTAGGTTCACCCTAGGTTATTCATGATCGTCAACATAATTCTAGGACTATAACCTATAGTTATACTAAACCTTAGGGACATCCATAGACATAACTTAGAAATATCTCTAGGGATCTCAATAAAGTTTTTTCATCCTAGTTTAAAAAGGTTAACTAAAACTTCCCTCTGATACCAACTGTAGAGACCCAAGATTGACGTACATGAACATTACATTACTTTTGCGGAATACTTAATACATAACAAAAACAGATATGTTTTTCGTATAATTATTTAATATACCTATTTGTTGTATAAAAAATAAAAATAAAATAATAAGATGAAGTTAAATCTATTATATTTCATAAGAATACTTCTAGTCAAATTTATCTTCTAAAACACCCAACTTTTAAAATGATATGTTTATTAAATTATGAAGGTGACAACTTTGACATCATTTAAAATAATATAATATAAATGTCATAATCTATTTTATAAGGCTCCAAATGGTCCACAAGTCGACCCTTGGATGATTAGGGTATAGATAGACTTGACCAATAATGTTTGGTCAAGTTTCTGGTCCTTTTGTTGGGTATTATTATTTTAATAAAAACAATATTATTGAGTTTTCACTAAATAAATAATTTCTGCATCATTAATGTATAATCTATTAAGGTAATTATATATTTATTAAAAATTAAAAATAAATTACCATGATGAATAAAAACATTTTATATTTCAAATGAGTATTTATAATCGAATTTATATTCTGTATAACCTTATATTAAAAATAATTTAATTAATAAAGTTTGAGTGAGACATATTTCACTTTCCTTTAAATAAAATAAATTGAAGGTCTTAATCTCATCCAAGTGGGTTCCAATAGATTCCATTTAGACCCAAGTATGTTTTATAGAGAAATATAATCAACCAATAATATCAAGACAAGTGTTAGTGTAATTTTATAATATTATTTTTACCCTTAATTACCTGATTTACCTTTAAGTGTGGTAAATAAAATTCACCGTAGTTACTATTCATAATGACCAAAAATAAAAAGTTTCCTATTAACATAATTTGGACCTACTAATTTCAAATATGGAATCCATTTTTCAAAATTCAATACACAGAAGTTGCAGTATTTAATTTAAAATTAATCCTGCTGTTGAGAAAACAAGTTTTAAAAGTTAAAACATTGCAAAAGATTGAAATGTTTTTACCTATGAATGAAATTTAAAATTAATAATAATGACTTATATTATATTAAATAGTAAAAATATATTCTATTTATACATTAAAACCATTCAATATTATAATTTAACCATATAAATTATCTCGATGGAAAAAGTTGTTTTTAATTAAAATTTAACGTATTTTTACTATTCATCAAAATATGAAGGTTATCAGAATAATGTCAAAAAATTATCCAATGTAAATTTTTATATCCTGATTCAAAATAAAAAGTTTAATTTTTCAAATTGAACTTATAAACTTGTCAAAAATTTCATTTAAAATGGATGTTCCGTTAAAAGACGACAAAAGTGCATTTTTTGAAAAATACTTCATTTATACAAAAAATTGATTTTTTTCTCATAACATGTTCTAGAAAATGTGTAAGATGAATTATAATGCTAAAAAATTCAAAATTTGGTTAATATTATTCATAATGGCTTGTTCATAATAATATTATAACAATATATTGTTGTTTAGTAAAACTTGGTATTGCGTACAACACATGCTATTGAGGAAGGTCGCTCTTGCATGCAACACAAGCCAAGAATAGTGTTGCGTATACTACAAGCTAATACGGTGTTGCGTATAGTGCAAGCTAATCTTGGTGTAGCGTACAACACAAGACATCAAAGAAATTAAAAAGATTATTTCTCATAAAATCTCAGGGTGTTACATTCAACACCCCTTAAAATGAATTTCGCCCTCGAAATTCTTCGGGGTTATAAATCGTTAAATACTTGAAAGTTTCTTTCATAGAAACCCACATTGTAAAAATGAACACTAAAAATTAATTTTAAAAAGGAAAGTTATAAACATAACGATCACCCAAAGTAACTCAACATTGGGTTTCCACATAAGAGAATATAGGTGAAAATATGGATATGGAAGAGAAATCTAACCATCATGTTTTGATGAAGAGTGGTAGAGAACATGGCTATAAAAAATCCAACAATCACAAATCCATAAATTTGTGATGATCTAAGGTACCATCTGATTCATCGGATATGAGGGTACTAGGACAACATTTTTGGTTTTCAAGATCATTTCCCTAAAGTTGATGAATTTTTGCATAAGGATAAATACTTCCTTGATTTCAGTGTAAAATCATCATTGGTCATTCCATGAAAAATTTCCACTTCATCTCTTATTTAAAGATATGAAGTTGAACTTTTCATTCTTGAATTATTAGTAGATCATGCGATAGAATGATAGGTCATTTCATCTCTCTCTATCACAAAAAAGGTTAGCATAAGATATTAAATATACGTAAGTCCATTTATGGTGAGGTTAATCGTATATGGTTCCAAAAATGGACCTATACTTCATCTATCATATCACTTAATAAAATAAAACTAATTTCTACAAACCAGGGACTTCCTGTAGGCCAGTGGTAGGCGATAAAGTCCTATCGCACTTCGGTTGTGGGTTTTATTCTCACAGCCTTGTCCGACGCGACGGGTTGTCGCCTGTCCTACGAGTTGTCTTTTTTTTCTAGAACTATACTATTACAACATTGCATAAATAATATCAAAAATTTATAGCCTTAAACAATACTATATAATGTCTAAATTAATCCATTCCAATCTTTAGGCTTATCCAAAATACTTCTGTCCAATCTCATAATATATAAGAAAAAAATTACTAGAGAGGTCATATACCAAGCATGTGAATACCATCATTTATCCCCCATATATCATACGATATATCTTGTTGGTCATATTACAAACATGTGAATACCTTAATCATGTATTCTCATGAAACATGAATTACCATAGAACCTTAGTGAAAACATGAATGCAGTCAAAAGTTAACTCTTTTTACATACTAAAATCCCAAAATTTATATATACTCAAACCATGATATCACTTTGTCCTTATATCAGTCATGATATCATTAATACTATCAAACATATTATTTTCTCATTATCCCTTCATTATTCTCATATAATCTGCTTTCCAAAAATATTTCAATCACTTTTCATGGTTACCAATACCATATTTTTATGGAAAACCACAATGGACCAATATATAGATATTTCAATATACCATAAAAGTACCTCAAGAACATTATTCTTGAATTCCAATACAGAAGTATTTCAATCCATCCTCTTTAATGATTGGCATGGAATTGGTCCTTCCTCAATTTAGAAGTAACCTTTTAGGTCAGGGCATTGAGTTGGGTAATGCCCATGTTCTCCACAGATAATACATTTAACTCTATAACAATCTGTCACTCTATGCCCCTTTTCCCCAAACATATAACATCTTCCCCTCCATTTGAGGTATTCCTCAAGGTTCTTCTCCCTTCTTCTTGATATGTAGAAAGCTTAATCTTTCTTCCTCTATATTCCTCACCATTATAACATACATAGAAGTCCATCTTCCTCTTATATAATGACTTAGGAATACAACTAAAGTTCACCTTGTTAATCATATTTCATGATGACTGATTCGGTATAATCATAATATCTTTCTCTCCTGGCATTATACAATTTTGTTGATCATAGTCACCAATTTGTCCATTGGAATCAATGTTAACTGAATTCCTTCTCGTTCCCTCCATTAACTAAAACCAAAAACTATAGTGTAAGAAACAGTTAAAATAATGAGGAACCACATTGTAAGAACCCGGGCCTTCTTTTTAGGTATGTTTTTCCTTTTTCTGGAGTTTTTGAGAAAAGGGGAGTTTCTGAAAATTTTTGAAGTACACGCCGTGTACTTTATGATTACACACCGTGTACTTCCTTGCCGTTGAAGGCCGTGTGCTGGCCGTGTAGGGGCCACACACACAGCCGTGTAAGGGTGTTTGGAGGCCACTTAAAGAGGAGTATGGAAAAGGTGAGTACACGCTGTGTACTCCAAAATTACATGCTGTGTATTTTGTTTTTTTTCATTAAACTCACCGGGGTCGCTTCTGACGGACAGAACCAACTTATTTTTGTTTTCATTCGTCCGAGAGAGTCCGTACGACCGTAGATCTTCGACGAACCCCTGAGCATCTGTCCGTTCTCCGAATCGACACTACAACAAATTCCGATCCTAGCGGCAGTTTTTTTCCAGTTTAGCGGCGGTTTAAACCGCCGCTATATTGTGTGGCGGC
The DNA here is from genome assembly GCA_963277665.1 of Viscum album. Taxonomy (NCBI): domain Eukaryota; kingdom Viridiplantae; phylum Streptophyta; class Magnoliopsida; order Santalales; family Viscaceae; genus Viscum; species Viscum album. Next base: position 1,695,571,488 of record OY728138.1, on the reverse strand, counting down.
GGTTTACAAAAACCGCCGCTAAGTTTGGCGTCGGCAATCTATTAGCGGCGGTTTTTTCGATTCCGCGGCGGTTTTAGAAATGTGTCGTATGTCCGTCATTTAGCGGCGGTTTTTCTTCATTTAGCGGCGGTTATATGGGTATCTTATTTAGCGGCGGTTTTAACCGCCGCTAAATTCAGTCGTTTGATGCGCCTATTCTGCGGCGGTGAAAACCGCCGCTAAATATCAACATAATATATTTAGCGGCGGTTAAAACCGCCGCTAAATTCTGCCCAGTTCATCATTTAGCGGCGGTTAAAACCGCCGCTAACGGATTCCCGGTTATTTAGCGGCAGTTAAAACCGCCGCTAAACGTTGAACTGGAAAAAAAAAATACGTTGCATCTGCTACACCACTGCCCCACTAACCAAGCACACAACCATACACCAGTTTCATAGTTTCAATTTAACTACATCAATTACCAACCACCTACATAATCATTTACCATATTTATATATTTAATTACAATCCATTATATATTCAAGACCTACATTTTTTTCAACCTAATTTAAGCAAAATTATCCAATTTATCCATCATCATTCATTTACTAGGATTTACCATTTCAAGAATTCCATAACTACTGAGTAACTAACAAGACAAGACACAATGTTATAAAATTCAAACACATCCAACCCACAATTTTTGCATCACAAATCATCACCTTATCCATAATCCAAACTCATAAAGTAACCATAACCATAATTCCATCTATTATGCAAACTATCAAATTAAATCAACCTCACAAGAAAAGGGAAAAGACAATGATTCCTTGTTTACAGATAGGAAATTCAATTACCATAAGTAAAGACATTATCATTTTAATGTGAGGTGATTTATCAAATTAAATTTTAGAAACAATAATAATTTCATAGAAGTAAAAACAATTCATAATAAACAACAACCAACACACATTCATAGAAAAGCAATATCATGAAAAACCTAAAGCACATTTGATATCACCCCTTCCCATTAATTTTAATATATCCAATTAATTATTTTCATTAGGAAATATCTTAACTTCCACCCAAGATGAAATAGTAGTATTATAATATCACATATTTAAAATAGTAATGAGGGAACTCAAATATCCTACCTTAATTAGAGATTTAAGGAGAACCATAATCGCAACAGAAGAAACAAAGGATCAAGTTTCACTAGGATATAAGAGAAACCCACCAAAACCTATCCTCAGAATCCCATCACCCAAACACACTCATAACTCAACCAAAAATATAGGGGTTCTCAACAATAAACACCCAAAATATTGGGAATAATAAAAGGTAGAAAGGAAAGAAGAAGGAAACTTGAATAAATGGAACTCAATTATCCACAATCCAAGAGGATAAAAACATTAAGAGAGATGGTAAAAGGTAATCAATGGGATTTGGTGTTATCCAAATATCAAATTAGAAGAAAGAAAATCAAAATAAGTCCATATGTGCCTTCTATTTATAGAGGAAATCCCAAATGGGTTCTCCATAGTGTGGAGACATCCCAATATGCTGTGGTCTCCCTTGGTTAAAGGAGATCTAAGTCACCCATATCTCTTTCCTGCCTTTCATGTGTTTTTAAAAAAAATTGACCACCACCATATCCTAGAACATGGAATGGACCAAGGTGTGCTGGATCCCTCGATTCCCTCCATGAACATCCACTATGACATAACATAAAAAGATTGGTTGTTTTCTCCTCACCACACCCAAGACCACGACATGGTTAAACCTAGCTCCCCGTGCTACACAGGTGGTACCCAAAAGTGAAATGAACAATATAATTCCCTTCACCGTGCATATTCTATTTCCCATATTACACAGGGTGGACATCCATTCACCATTCCCAACAACATAACCAACCATACCATTTCACTCTTTGTGGTGTATCCTAACATCACACAACCATCTCCATAGACAACCTACAAGAACCAATGGCCAAAACAACCATCACCACAACCAACAACATGGAATGGTGACCCTTTGAATGCACATAACTCTCACCAAGACTCTAAAACACCTCTAAAATTCCTTTTAGTAGAAACAAGACATGGAAAAATGTAAAGGGAGTGACTTTTGAATTCTGGACCCTCAAAACAAAAATCTATTAAACAATTATCATCCTTGAGAATCAAAACAAAACATAAACACATCACAATGTAAAAGTATACAACATCCAACACAACTCATAGAATATATACACAAAAACAGATGAATGATGTATATTTTTATCGGAAAACAAAAAAAAATTGGTGTTTTATTCACCCATAATGCAACTAGGTCAAAATTAATGTTCCCAAAAAATCCCACAACTTATTGAAATTCAATTCCAGATTTCCATCGATTAGGGGATTGAAAGTCATTTTAAAGAGAGTTTAGGTAATGGAGGGATTCCATATTCCTCCCAATAATGATGATATGAAATAGGAATTACATTCTAAACAATTAATTATGGTATCATGGGGAGTCCTAAAACCTCATCCATGTACAATCATTCTTAATAATGTATTTAACTGGACTCCTTGATTTCTATATAATGTTATGAAATCATTATTCAATATATGATCACATATCCTCCCTAATATTGGGGATACATTGTGACCATCACAATTTTGACTTCCACCCACTTCCAATTGGTATATAATGATTTCATGAATGTACACATCTAAGAACTAGTATATGAATTCATAGATCATATATATTGTGAGCCCCATTTATATATCTTCTTCTATTATAACACTGAATGATATAACCACAAACCAGATGTATTCAAACCTATGAGGGAAGGATGTATTCAAGATAACCTCATCATTCAACCACCTCGGGTGATTTTTAGACCATATATCAATCATAAAAAACCTATCAGATTCCTTTAAATGGTGTAATATATCATCTACAATTAAAATGGGTAATAATTCTTGATTTTATGATAATTAAACATTAATTACTCCAAACATAGTCTCAGAATACCATCTTAATACATAGAGAACAACACTAGAGTGCTAAAAAGAAATAATTTTCAGCAAATGAAATGCTTTTACTACAAACCAACTGTTATCATACTTGTTCAACACATCAACAATACTACTACTCATCATCTGATGCTGCATCGTCACCCTCTCCACCTTCATCTCTACCACCTGCTGCCACCTGTAAGAACATTATATTGAAAATTAAATATTGTTGCATATTTATAATAAAAATTAAAACCAATAAAAGTTTGCAAACTAAATGATTTTGATTTTTTTGTGATTTACCTGCTCACCACTACCCGATGCACTACCACCGGGGGCATATCTGCTCATATGCTGACGTATTTCAAGCAACTCTTTCTGCAAATCAGATATCTGATTCCCCTGCTGGTGAACTGTGTTTCGTAGAGCAGACATCTCCCTCTGAGCATCTTCAGGTATGAAATGACTATAACCAGGAGTGGATGAGGCCGAAATCCCTGATGGCATGCGAAAGACCTCAGATGGTACGGGTCCCAAACCCATCCCGCGCACTCTACCAGGATGCTCCTTCCCAAGGACTTGACCAACCGGGTCATCCTGGGAGACTGAGTAGGATTGCCCAGGATTGGCATCCCATTTTTCTTTAATTTTTACCTATAAATCAAATATCAATATATATTAACACAGTAAAAACTGATATTAAGTTATTATAATAAATAATTGACTTCATACCCCAACTTCTCTGGCAGGTTCATTAACAAAACTTCCATCTGTTTTTTTATGAACATCCAGCCACAGTTCTGTTCGGGATGCTTCATGCCCTAAACTCTGTGACTGCATTAAACAAAGATAAATCATCAATCAAATATGTTAAATAGATAATATTATCTTATAAATATTTAAACTAATTAAAAGATTACCAATGACATTCGGCTTCTTGAAAAGCTTTTTGAACCCGCAGTGTGCGGGATTACCTGCTTCGCCCGGTTTGAAGCATTCTTTCTTGAGAGATCCTGAAATAAATAAAATTCAATTTAATAGTATTGTATTCAATGTCTATCTCCTCTTCATGTACATTTATAAATGTAAAATGAGGATAATATAATAATATATATTTCAATACCATCCGCTTCTCATCACGATGTCTATCGACAAAAACCTTCCACTGTTCTTTCGGTACCCCACTGGGTATCTTCTCATACATCTGCTGCACGGTCAACGAAGAATCGTTGACATCACACCACAACCTCCATTTGAAATCTTTCCATTTTTTTCCAAGATTTTTCAATGTCCACTTCCGTGCTATCACATCAGCAACGGTAAAGTGGAAGAACATCTGTATACAGAAATTCATTTTGAATATATTAGTAAAATGACATTCAATTAAACCATAAAGTAATAAAATTACCTTTATCTGAGAATCATAAACTTCATTTTTCCAGTTTGGAGGCATATGCCTCCAATCATCATATGAAATAGGCAGGGAAACGGGCTCCGCTGCCAGCTGACCTATAATCTGACCAAGTAAACCTGCGGCGTCATCCGTCGGGACCCCATAAGAATCAAATGGCACCACTATCTTCTTGCCATGCATGTTCCAAACATCAGAACTTTTTATGTCTCTTTCCACGGTTTCATTGTCTTCATCTGCAATGAGCAAACAATTACTATAAACAAAATGCAATAAATTTATTTAATTAAAATTTGTACCTATGACTGCGACCCTCCAGAATGTCCGTGATGAACTGGAGTGGGCGTGTCGCTGCCCCGCTGCTGAAGCTCCTGTAGGGGGAGGCGATGACTCATCCCCTAATGAGGCATCCACTGATGGTGTCAGAGATGGTGCAGGGGGAGATGATACTGTGGGGACAGACGGATCGTCATCTGTCGCAGAAGAAGAAGGAATAGTGTACCGCTTCTTCCTTGGCATTCCTGTCATTTAATCAAATAAAATTAAGTTCAGAATATATATTTCAAAAAATTCATGCAGAAAAAAAATTAAAAATGATAATAGATGCCCAGTATTAACAAACAATATATATATAACAATGATAATGAATGACTACAGAAATGAAACAAGTAGTTGCTGAATGAATAAATAATTGTACATACAATCATTTTCCCCTTCAATCATGTCGGTTTCCTGCTCCATTGCTTCATCCACTTCATTCATCCTTGCTAGACCAATATTTTCAATATCATGATGGACAAATAATTCTGCTTCCTGTTGTTGATGAAATTCAATTGCAGAGGTCAAATCTTCTACTTCATCACCCATATCATACAAATCTCTTTGTATTACGTGAGTAACTACACTCCACCCTTCATCCACAACATCATTCACATAATATACCATTTTTGCCTGCGATGCTAAGATATATGGATCATGCAGTTCACGATCACCAACATCCATCAAGCGAGAGAAGTTTACAGAAGTAAATTGCAATGAATCTCTTTTAACACCTCTGATAAAATCGACCCATTTGCATTTGAATAAAACAACAGAAAAATGCCCGTGGTAGTTTAATTCAATAATATCATGCAGCTTTCCATAGTATTCCACTTTAGCAAATGTAAAAATACCACTATTCTGTGTTTTCAAACCCACTTCTCGATCGACTGTACGAAATCTAAAACCATTCACATTATAAGCGTTGAACTTTCTAACTTGTTTTATAGGACCTCTAGCAAGAAACTTCAAATCTTCTGAAAAGTCAGCTCGAGTATCAGTATTCATGATCTGAAAAAAAAATATAATTTAATAGATTTGCAAATTGTATGTGTCAAAGTAATATTCGTATTTATTGCAATATTTATAAACTTACACGTCGTGAAAACCATTCTACCAGCTCTTTATTCACAGCTTTCGTTATATCTTTTTCATTTCGTGTTCGGCTTCTCATTCGTCTCTTTGTTTGTATCCTCAACTCTTCAATAAATGGATCTGCAATTTCACTATTCAGCAGCACATATCTATGTGCCTGTAATAATTCCAATTCTGTTAGTGTCGCGTATGAGGTCCTCCCAACTGATCGGCCAATAGCAGGAAATATTTTTGATTTCTGATGCATTTGAGATTGAGTTGATGTGTCGTCAACACGTCCAACTCGAGTAAATATTGTCTCAATATCATCCAAATATCTGGAACAAAAGGTGAGACACTCCTCGGCCAAATAGCCTTCAGCAATAGAGCCTTCTGGTTGAGCTTTATTTCTCACGTATGCTTTCAAATGCCCAAGATATCTGTGAAAAAATAATAATAATATTATGCATTTATTTAAATGCCAAAAAATGTTTACTTAACTGGAAACATATAAATAAAATACCTCTCAATTGGATACATCCATCGATAATGAACGGGGCCTCCTAATTTAGCTTCGTCAACCAAATGCACAGTTAAATGCATCATGACAGTAAAAAACGATGGAGGGAAGATCATCTCCATTGCACAAAGGGTCAATACAAACCTCTCCTGTAGGTTGTCCAGCTGAGATGGATGTAGAGCTTTCTCACATAACTGTCTGAAAAATGTGCAGAAATGGAGTACAACAGCAGTAACTTTTTCAGGTAATAATGTACGCAATGCCAATGGTAGTAACTGTTGTAACAAAACATGTGAATCGTGACTTTTCAATCCATATAACTTACGATTCTTCAAGTCAACACACCTCGAGATGTTACTCGAATACCCATCAGATACCTTCACATTCTTTAAAATTTGAAGGAACGTATCTTTATCCCTATTTTTCAATGAAAAAATGGCCGGAGCATACTTTTCATTCTCATCTGGCCAGAGATCACGTTTTATGTTCATTACTTGTAAGTCTTTGCGAGCATTGAGATGATCCTTCGACTTTCCATGCTCATTAAGTAATGTGAAAATCAAATTATCACATACATTCTTCTCAATATGCATCACATCAAGATTGTGGCGCAAAGAATTAAATTCCCAATACGAAAGTTTGAAGAATATACTTTTTTTCTTCCATTGTTGCGTTCTGATTTCACTTGACGATGCACTTCGCACTCGTTTTCCGCTATCATTCAAATGATGAACCTTCCCAAATTCTGTTTTAACATTTTCAAGCTGTGTCAATATTTCAGAACCGGTTAACAACTTTGGAGGTGGTCTACGATCAATGCAACCATTAAATTTTGATTTGTTCAGCCGAAATCTATGAGATGCATCAAGAAATCTTCGATGGCACAAGAAGCACCATTTTCTACTATGAGGTAGCCGTTTGGGCTCGAAATCAAAGTTACAAACGGGACAAGCCAAACCCGTATAAGTGTTCCAACCAGATAAATTCCCAAGCCCAGGGAAGTCACTAATGGTCCACATTAAAGCAGCATGCATTTTAAACATTGTTTTAGAAGAAACATCAAATGTCTCAACACCGTTGCTCCATAACTCCTGCAATTCTTCAATCAAAGGCTGCAGGTATACATCAATATCATTTCCAGGCATTTGTTTTCCAGGAATAATCATCGAAATGATAAAAGATGTTTGTTGCATACACATCCACAGAGGCAGATTATAAGGGATCAAAACAACTGGCCAAATGCTATAACTCGTACTCAAAGTCCCAAATGGGTTGAATCCATCGGCAGCCAATCCCAATCGAACATTCCTAGGATCAGCTGAGAAATCTGGATGTAATGAATCAAATGTCTTCCACGATTGGGAATCCCGTGGATGTCTCATTAACCCATCATTGTTATTATCTACAGCATGCCACTTCATGTGTTCGGCGGTTTTTGATGACATGAATAATCTTTGCAATCGAGGCTTCAAAGGAAAGTAACGCAAAACTTTTGCAGGTGTGTTCCTTTTCTTCTTCTCCGTGAAATTATGTTCAGTCATACTTCCAACATCACCCTTTGACTGCCATCTAGAAGAAGAACATTTCTTACAATTCTGTCTACTTGAATCCTCTCCCCAGTAAAGCATACAATCATTGGGACACGCATGTATTTTTGTATAATTCAGACCAAGCTTGTTAACAACTTTTTTCATATCATAAAACGATTCTGGGATTTTTGCTTCAGGAAATGCATCACGAATCAATTCCAATAACATGGACATTGCCTTATTTGTAATTCCACATAGACATTTGATATGGTACAACTTCAGTAGAAATGAAAGCTTTGAATATTTCAAACACCCACTATACAACTCTTGATTTCCATCGGCAACTAAATCATGAAATGCATTTTCCTCACTGAAGTTTTCCCTTACATTTGGCTCCACAGAATCAAGAGGATCCAATGATATGTTACAATCTTGATCTGCTTGTGTTACAGTCTCAGAAACATCACTTGTCACGTTGCAATTTGTAGCACCCTCTTCTGGTTGTTCTGATATGTTTTGATGCTCATAGTGGTGTCTTGCAGTGCCGAATGCATCATTTATGAGGTTTTGCATTTCATTTTCCATTGTCGAAGAACTTGGGACCTCATTCTGTGGATTAACATCAGTCCTCAATCTTTCTGTATTGTTTGATTCTCCATGCCAAATCCAACACAAATATTGCTCAGGGAATTGCTTCAGTATTAAATGTTCATAAACTTCATCTCTCTTCAACCATGTTCTAAATTTACATTTAGGACATGGACATCTTATTCTCCCTTCAACGGATCGATTAGAAATTGCAAAATCTAAAAACCCATTCAAACCCTTAACATATTGAGATGTGTTCCTCGGTAATGTGATCCAGCTTTTATCCATGTATATCACAATGTGCCTACACAAAATATACGATAGTGTAAGATTACAGAAACATAATATAATAAAGATGAACCATTGGCCATAAAGTATGCATAATATAATAAAGATGATTCATTGACCACATTTACCATTTCAGACCAACTGAACAAGTCTGGTCCATAGGAGACAGCGTCAACACCTCATTTAGGAGCAATAAGAATATCGGGATACACACTTATCATAACACCATCGATCACACATTTATGTTGCCTCAAACAACACCCCTTTGATGTGTGATCGAAACTGATCATAATGCATTTTAAATCAAGTTAACTACATGATCTTCATGTGGAAAAAGTTCATCATGTGGAAACTTTAAAGACAATTCATGCTATTCAAAAGTAATATTTTAGAAATGCTGGGAGATTGTGTGAGAGAAAAAAATTGGGAGATTTGGCTACACCATCCAAAAGATTAAGGGGTAAAAAGAGTTATCCCCACTCTAAAAATACCACCAGCTATTTAGTGTCTGTTGGAAGTGGTTTCTTGCATTTCCAGACACTAATAGCTAGCCGGTGGCACTGCAACTGTTTTGACTACATCTACCACCCGACCTCTCCCAAGGTTCCTATGATACTTTGAGATAACTCAAAAGCCTCCAACCATATCTAAAACTCCTCCATTGAGGTTTTCAAAGACTCAAAATTTGATTCTAAATCCCATTTCAAAATTCAACTTAGCCACTAAATTGAAAATTTAAGTTTCCCTTGATCTCTAAACACCTGTATAGATATGGGGTTTTACAAATACCATCCCTAATTAAAGCAAAGTGAACATAACTCGAAAGAGATTATAGTTTGGGCACATAAAAGAAAACATGATAACTATATACACATGTCAGTGTGTATGTAGGGTGTGAGAAAAAACATTCCCATTTGGATTCTACTATAGATTCTGTGAAATTCATTCCATATGAAATTTCAATAATTCTAGTTTAAACTACAGTTAGGAAAATAAGTTTCTCACATGTAATATTATCAAATAAAATATCACACCAAATTTCACATATTAAAAAATTTAATCCATTTTTAACTAAATAAGGAAAAAATAACTACTTTAAAACTTTAAATAGGAGACCTTTAATTTTTTTTTTCAGAACAAAACTAATATTTTACTATGTATCTATATCTTCTTAAAAACTCAAATATAAAACATAAAATTTTATTTCCTTTGAAAAAAAAATCAATTTAAAATCCACCATAATTTAATTCATTATATAAAACAAATAAAATCATAAGAATAAAGAAAATATCAATAAATAACTAAACCAATAATGAATAAGGAGTAACAAACACAAACACACAATGGTTTCATAATCCAATAAATCTTGGGGACACCATGAAAAAGAAAATGAAAATACCCTTTTTAATTTCATAAAAAATACTTGGTATCATGGGAAAATCACTAGGGTATAACATGAATGATATTGGATATATCTAATCAGAACACTACCTAATACATGTGAACCTAAATATTTTGGGAGCTACCATGGTCTCATTGGGTCACAAATCTATCCCATTAGCTCACTCGGTCTAATTGGGACGTAATCCCTAGCCAATGAATAATATACAGTAGGGTCACAATCATATAGATCTTTTACATAGCTACCTATGATCCCCATGATAAAACTCAAGGTATGTGAGGAAACAAGTAAGTCATATGATCATTACACAAATAAATTTTAAAACACTTTAACTAAATATCACATCACCTTCAATTCCATCTTAAGAAACATCCCCATTTCACAAAAAATTCCTATAATAAAGATATAAAATATTCTCCTCAGTAACAAAAATATATATGTATCAATCAGTACAAAATCAAGGGCCTTGACTAAGGGCTGTGTACATTTTTGAGAAAACCTCCTTGAAGGTGACAAACATGACTTTCTTTCAAAATTAGTCCAGGATAGCAAGCCATTTTTTTCCATTTTGAAATATTTATTTAAAATTTATTTAAATGAAAATAATAGAAATCCATACATAAAACCATTTAAAGGATCAATTTCCTTTTTTCATTTAAATCATTTGAAATTCCAAAACACCACCTTTTATTTAAACTTTTTATTTAAAACTACACCTTTTACCATTCCAAGACTTAAACATGGCCAATTGACCATAATAATTAAAATCAACATTAAATGATCCATATACACATTTTTTTAAATACTTGAAATTCAATATCACTTTATAAATGAGTAAACTATTGAAAAACCTTTATGAAAAGTAAGAAAAACTTGATATTTTTTTTAAATCCACTACTATTACCGCATATAGATTTAATTTAACAATAAAAGGAATTAGAAAACATTAGGCACTCAATGATCTTCTAATTAAAGGAAATTTAAAAAATTTACCTACCTCAATCAAGTGGAAGTCAAGTTAAAATGAGTCTACTTTTATAGAAAATATCAACCAAGAAAAGGGGAGCCCTCTAGAAGCCCTAAACACATAAAACCCCCATATTAGAACCATATCATACCCTAATATCCACCAACATATTTACTAGAGTTCATGGGATAAGTATAAAACAAGAAATAATGGGTGTAGGGGAGAGTATAGGGGATGAACAAGATGAAAAAAGCATTTACCTCAATAAATTTCTAGAAATCAATGGAGGAGAGGCTCAAAATGGAGGCCGCGGGGGGTGTGGCGGTCGCCGGAGGGCGTGGGGGGCGCGAGGGGCGCGGGGGCGCGGGGGTCACCGGCGGTCGAGGGGGGGGTGCAGGGTTCGCCGGGGGGATCGGGTGTCGCCGGAGGTAGCGGGACGGGGATCGGGGAAGAGGGGAGGGTTTGTGAGGGGGATCGGGGTACGGGTATGCGATAGGGGAGGGGAAAGCGTCGCGGTTTTTCAAAATAGGTTGGGTTTCGCGGCGGTTTGTTAAAAACCGCCGCGAAATCTTTCACGGATAACGTTTAGCGGCGGTTTTGTGAACCGCCGCCACAAAACCGCCGCTAAACACTGTTTATGTTGTAGTGCGACTTCCGTGAATTGCATTGGAACCACAACAGTAAGCTCTTCCTTCTCCTAGAGCTTCGTTTCCCAATTCCTCCTCTTTTCCAAGTTGTCATGGGTTGAACATTTTATGAGTTTTCATAGATCTATGGCGTTCTAAGGAGATTCAAGCCTTGTGGTTCAAGTATATCGATCTCTTAACCCCAAGGTAGGTGGTTTGTGCCTTTCTATAGAAAGCCTTTGAGTATTATGTTCAAATTTCACCAATACCCTTGAACGGGTATTGCGTATTTACTGTTTTTCCCCTATTGTTTTCCTGGTTTTCTTGTATGCCTCAGTAGAGGTTATTGTTTGTGAATAGGGTAATTTGCTGTGCTTTGGATGTATTGCCCATGCATGTTTTTCCTGTTTATGAACGTTTGGTCTAGTTTTTCCTATTAGGCTATTGCCAGTTCCATACCTAGTATTGTAGGATGGAGTGTTATTTTTCTGACATGCTGTTATGCTGTAGAATTCTATCCAAGTAGTTCTTGAGGTTTTCTTTAGTCGTTACGTGATGCGATACTTACTGACTTTACACAGGGCTGTGAGAACCTAGTGTAGTAGACCATAGGGAGAATGGGCGTAAGGGCTTCTCTAGAGTTTCTTTATATTTTACGATGCAAGACCACATGGGGAATTGATGTTGAGTGATTTCTCAGAGAGTATGTAGTTCCTCGACGTGGGCCACAGAGGGAATGTGACGTAAGTGCTTCCCTAGAGCGCCTTTAGTACCGATATGAGACTATATGGGGAATTGACGGTGAGTGATTCCTCATAGAGTCTATACTTTAACTGAACCAGAGGGGTGAGACTGTGTGTGCTTCCCAGAGGGTTGCTTGTATCTGCTAGGTAGGACCAGAGGGGATAGGCTGTGAGTACTTCCTAGAGGGTTACCTATTTTTGTTATTTTCTTTGATTATTTATTTCTTGATAATTAGACTGTGGATTGTTTGATGCTAAGTACTTTCCTATTTACTACTTTCTGTACTTTTACCTTCCATATATTCACTGACTGTTAGGCACAAATCTTTGGGTGGTTGCCTATTGGGATTAGTCTCACACCCTGTTTGGGTCATGCTTTTGGGACCAAACAGATTATATTGCTGCAAGTATAGATAAGGGTAAGCACCCTTCTACTTTAGGTTCTTGATTATTGTGGAGCTGGAGAGCATGGGACCAAGCTATGGCTTGCGATGCTGAGGAGTTTATCTGTTTTCTTTTGGAATTTGGTTTAGTACTGTTGTATTCCGGCATTGTGACTTTTTTGTCTATTTTCCTAGACATATATGTATCATGCATCAGTCTTGATGCTAGACACTCTGTTGGGGACTAGAACAGATAGTGTATGACAGTGCAAGGAGTTCCCTCTAGAGATTGGTGGGTGTAACTTCTTATAGGATCTCTATGTCCTAGAGATTATAGGCTATGATGTCATTCTCAGAATGGACTGGATAGTTCCCTTCCAGGCAGTCGTCGACTCTTATCACCACAGGGTGACTTTCATATCACCAGAGTGTAGATACCCGAAGCCTGACGTACATAGAAATTACATTACTTTTGCAGAATACTTAGTACATAACAAAAACACACACACAAGGATCGTAATAGTTTAGTGTCTTTGGAAACTCAGAACGTAATCTTCTAATCATGGTGAAAGATCTTCAACATCTCCCATGAAGATCTTCCCTTTTTTTCTTACCTAAAACCTTTCTTTATATCACGGGGAAAAGAAAACATAAAAGGGTGATCTCAAATTCTCATTAAGGGCAAATAAAAGAAATATCAATCACATCATATTCATAAGAACATAACATTTTGGAAATCTTAACCTGCAAAAGAGAGCATAATTTCATAACATGGGATACATCATAGTAGTGAAATGAAATCCCAATAATCATAACTTACAACATGAAACTTAGTGGCATACACACATAATCATAGAGAATCATATCTTATTAGTCAAGACTCATTGCCAAGACTATCTTAGTGGACAAAGTCCATTTCTGAACCGAGTCACCCTCATTTCAGTCCTGTTTCACTGAACCAGTATAACCTACCATTCCAGCCATGTCTATCTCATGAGATATAAAATCTTTACCCAATGCATTGGAGGGAGATATAGGTCCCACCCATCTCATAATGATACCATTCTTATGTGTGCCACAAAATCATAAATCATACATCATAGGATAACCCATGTAATAAAAATGGGAATCTTAAACATCGTGACATCATAAAAAAATTCATATAAGATAAAGGAATTCATAAAAATAATTCCATCACAACATAATAAAATCAATGTAATAATAGGGATAAAAACAGAACCCTTTATTATCTTAGATGGAAAATAATTTTGAAAAAACACTTGAAATGAATTCTTGAGGAAAATATACTTTCTTCTTTAAAATCAATTTCTTTTCACAAAACGTCATGCAATTTTAAAAGAAAGAGATTTTGTTGAAAATATTTATGAAATTTTTCAGAGGAAGCTTTATGAAAATAAGCCTTTATAAAACCATAAAAATCCATTCACGCCGTATAAGTTAAAAATAACATTCTCCTCGTACTTTTGTCGTAAAAGTAAAAAAGTACCTTGTAATGTAAAAAAAAGAAAGATTCCTTACATACCATGTAGTAAAAGTCAAAAATGTGTAAAAATGACTTTAAACATACATGAAAACACTTTTATAAAACATAGACATGGATGATAGAAATAACCCCAGTAAATACTTACGAATAAGCAATCTCGGATAAAAATGAGATTTGCAAAATTATCCCTTACCTTATGTCCGATATGCTTTGTCTGTATCCGAAACTCCTGTATAATGATTTAAATAATGTCATTAACTTATTAAAGAATCATATTCATTGTTATGATATCATATATGGTTCACTTATGACTTTATATTACCCGTTCTTTTGTAAATTCCATGTTAAAGAAGCGTTTTGGGTAAACTCGTTTCATTTATCCTAGGTGTTTGGACTTGTTGTTCTTGACATTATTATTAATTATATCATGATTTACTTACTTCCAGAATATAAAATATGATTTATATATCATATATATTCAGTATATATATATATATATAATAGATAGATAAATGAAATGAAACACACCGTTCATGGAGACAGTAGTCCGTACGTACGCATGAACGCTGTTTTCCTTTCCTTATTGTCTTGAATGGAAGTAAGTAGATGACATACATATATATATATGCATAAATCAAGTAGATTTAAAATGTCATATATTTCATTATTATTCATTATATATACTTTATAATCATTCATGAATGGTTAATGTGGAGAATGAATCTCATCGCGTCGTGGAGACGGTAGTCCGTACGTACGCACGAGCGATGATATCGTTCTTATGATCGTGAACTTGTGTTTAAGTGTATGTATACTATTTCAGTATCAATACCACTTTATAATAATCATATATAGTTACTCATTACACCATTATACCCATCCAATTAAGGTGGTGGCGGAAAATAGATTACACCACGGCGTGGAGACGGTATTTCGTACGCACGCACGCGCGGTGATTTCCTTTTTCCATAGGATGGATAAGAGGTTAATTAGAGTTGTTTAATATTTATAATAACATATCAGTATATAATAAATACTGATTTTATTACTTTATCATGAAACAACTAAAGAATAATAAGTTGAAGAAGAAAGAAATTGAAAAAGATCGGTAATGGATATTACCTCTTTTTGATGCGCCTTCACTTAACCTCCACTTAAAGAACTAAGGATGGTCTTTGAAGAAGACCAGGACCTCTAGGATGATACTAGGACATTGGAGAAGAGATTTTGGCAGGGGTTTTCCGAGCTTGAATGCTCAAATTGGTGTGAGGAGGAGAGGGAGGAGGTGCCCTTTTATAAGAGAGGAGAGGGGCACCTTAGGAAAATCTCAAAATATTATTTTATATTAAGGTGAAATTCGGTATATAATGGTTCCAAAGGGTCTTATTTCGAAGATAAAGTGGGTATGGGTCGAAATACTCTCATCCAATAGGACTTAGACAAGTTTATGTTATTATGTTAACCTTATAAATTAGATTTAACTCTAAGTTAAATAATTTAACTTTTACCGTGTCTTTTTGTTTTCTTACACTATATGGTTAATAAACTTACCATAACAAGCCAAACGAACCCCAAGTTGTTTATTATTAATATATCTTTCCTTATCTAAGTCATTTGGATGAACCTTAGATTTTTATGAATTAAATAACAATTAATAATATAATATTTGTTTTAAAAACTAATTTATGTCAATTTTGACACTATTTGGTACATGATTTTTATGAAATTCATAACAGAATTTTAAGTTCAAAACAAGTTACTTATATCAAAAATAAAATGTCATATTAACATATAAAATTAATTTAAGTCATAAAAAGTCTCAAATTACATTTATTTGGTCATTTATAACATCAATTATGTCAATATTTCATTAATAAGACAATTACTACATCATCTTTGTGTCATAATAAATGATAATTATTTAATCCATAAAAATTCTAAATAAATTCATATGATGTATATAATTGTATTATATTTCTGGAGACTATTTATTTTCTAAGTTTCATGAAGTTTATTACTAAATTAAAATTATTATACTTATAATATTTAAGAAAGTGACATGTTGTCACATTCTTTGGTTTTAATAATAATTAAATTATTTTCATGGAAAAAAGTCCATAAAATGAATCTAATCCAACCCTTAGGTTATATGGGTATACTTTTAGCCATCCAATAGAATTTTTCCAAGTGTTAGGGTAATTTTATAATCTTATATTTACCCTTAATTACCCGATTTACCTTTAACTATAGTAAATAAAATTTACCGTAGTTACTATTCACAATTCCCAAAAATAAAAAGTAGCTTATTAACATAATTTGGATCCACTGATTCCAAATATGGAATCCATTTTTCCAAATTCAATACACAAAAGTTGCAGAAATTAAATTAAAATTAATCCTGTTGTCGAAAGAAAACGGGTTTTTCTTTAAAACATTGCAAAAGATTGAATTGATTTAACCTACGAATTCAAGGTAAAATCAATGCTAATGACATACATTATATTAAATGGTAAAAATATATTATATTTATACTTTAAAATCATTAAATATTATAATTTAACCACATAAGATATTACGATGAAAAAAGTTGTTTTTAATTAAAATATAGCGTGTTTTTACTATTCATTAAAATATGAAAGTTATCGGAAAAATATCAAAACTTTATCTAATGTAAATTTTTATATCTTGATTCAAAAGAAGAATTTTATTTTGTAAAATTTAACTTATAAACATCTCAAAAACTAAATTTAAAGTGGGTGCGCCATCAAAAGGCGGCAAAACTGCATTTTTTGAAAAATACTTATTTTACCCGAAAAAATTATTTTGTTCTTATACCATGTTTTAGAAAATGTGTAAGACGAATAATAATGTTATAAGTTTCAAAATTTAGTTAATACTATTCATAACGACTAGTTAATAATAATATTATAATAATATATCGTTGTTTAGTAAAACCCGGTATTGCGTACAACACACGCTATCGAGGAAGGTTGCGATTGCGTGTAATGCAAGCCAAGTCAGGGTTGCGTGTAGTGAACAACTCCTTTATTTTTGCGTATAACATAATCCAACCATATTTTATTTATACATTGAATATATATATATATATATATACTCAATGTTGCGTAGAATAACTATTATCAAAATTGTGTGTAACACGATCCAAGAATAGTGTTACGTATACGACAAGCTAATACGGGGTCGCGTATAGCGCAAGGTAATCTTGGTGTAACATACAACACAAGACATTAATGAAATTAAAAGAATATTTTTCATAAAATCTCAGGGTGTTACATTCTACCCCCCTTAAAATGAATTTCGCCCTCGAAATTCGTCGGGGTTATAAATGGTTTACTACTCGAAAGTTTGTTTAATAGAAAGCCACATCATAAAAAAGAATGCCAAAACCAATCTTTAAAAACAAAAGTATGAAACGTAATGGTTACCCAAATAAACTAATCACTGGGTTTCCACATAGGTGAAAATATGGATATGGAAGAGAAATCTAACCATCATGTTCTGATGGAGAGTGGTAGAGAACATGGCTATGGAAAAGCCAGAAATAACAAAGCCATAAATTTGTGATGATCTAAGGTACCATCTGATTCATCAGATATAAGAGCACTAGGACAAAATTTTTGGTTTTCAAGACCATTTCCCTAAAGTTGATGAAATTGGAATTAGAAGAAATAATTTCGTGATTTTGGTATAGTCTCACCGTTGGTCGTTCTTTGGACAACTTCCACTTCATCTCTTAGAGAAATGAAGTTGAATTTTTCATTCATGCTGTGTTAGTAGATCATGTGATAGAATTATGGGTCATTCCATCTCTTTCAAACAAAAGGTTAGCAAAAGTTATAAGTCCATCTTATGGTTAGATTAATCGTATATGGTTCCAAAAATGAACTTATAATTCATATATCATACCTCTTAATAAAATAAAACTAGTTTCTACTAACTAGGACTTCCTGTAGGCTAGTGGTAGGCAATAAAGGCCAGTCACACTTCAGTTGTGGGTTCGATTCCCATAGCCTTGTCCGACGCGATGGGCTGTCGCCCGTCCTGCAGGTTTTCCTTTTTCTAAATCTATATTACTATAACATCCCATAAATAATATCGAAAAAAGTTTTATCCTAACTTATGTCCAACATAATCCATTCCAATATTTAGGATTATCTAAAATACTTCGGTCCAAGCTCATAGTATAAAGAAAATGATTACTTGATATTTCGTCAACCAAGCATGTGAATACCATCATTTATCCCCCATATATCTTGTTGGTCACATTCCAATCATGTGAATACCTTAATCATGTATTCTCTTGAAAAATTAATACCCATTAAACCTTAGTGAAAACATGAATGCTGTCAAAAGTTAACTCTTTCCACATACCAAAATCCAAAAATTCTATATACTCAAACCATGATATAACCTTCTCCTTATATCAGTCATGAGCTCATGAATACTATCAAACATTTAATTTTCCCCTTATCCCTTCATTATGCACATATCATCTACATTCCAAAAATATCTGAATAACCTTTCATGGATACTGGTACCATTAATCATACACTTTCAAAACTCAAGGAAAGATAACAGTGTAACAATCCTTAGATGTCTCTTTATTCCATAGTACCATGAGATTACTTATACAACATTACACATGATAAACATCTAATCATTCCACTTCATTCTTAAACCATTGACCGAGCTTCAAAAATTCTTCCATCTCACATATCATTTGTAGTCTCTTCATCATCATCAACATAAATACTACCCATACGACCATACTGATTCTCTTCATGAGACTTTCCCTTAGGGCATTGGTTTGCATAATGCCCGTACATTCCACATTTAAAACATTTAACCATTGTTGATGTCGTAGAAATACCATTATCCTCATCCCTGGTGTTAACTGAACCTTTTACTTTTCACTTACTGGATTTGTGTCCTTCTTTTCCACACCCAAATCATCTTCCAGTTCCTTTGAAACATTCTCCTTGATGCCTCTTCCCACATGATTTACATAGGGGAAATTGAACTTTCTTTCCTCTATGATCATCATGAAAATCCATCTTTCTCTTATTAGCCGAGTCAGGAAACTTACCAAATTTTACTTTATTGATCATATTATGAGATTTCTGATTCGGCATAATAATGATGTTTAGACTTCCAAATCCCATTTCATTTGGTTTCTCATGAAGAATATCATTCCATTGTCCAGCATATCCTCCATTATCGTGAATCATCTTGTTTCCAGCCATTTTCTAAAACCCAAAAAAAATAGTGTGAGAGGAAAAAAAATCATGCTAGGGAAAACAACATAGTAAAGGGGAAGTACCATCAATATCTAAAATCTTAGGTTAAATTCTAAGATCGTTAGCGCAATTCTAGGACTATAACCTATACGTATACTTAACCTTAGAGACATCCCTAGACATACCATAAAAATATCTCTAGGGATCTCACTAACGTTTTTGCATCCTAGTTTCCAAAGGTTGACTAAACCTTTCCTCTGATACCAACTGTAGAGACCCAAAGCCTGACATACATAGACATTACATTTGTGGAATGCTTAGTACATAACAAAAACACACACACAAGGATCGTAATAGTTTAGTGTCTTTGGAAACTCAGAACGTAATCTTCTAATCATGGTGAAAGATCTTCAACATCTCCCATGAAGATCTTCCATTTTTTTCTTACCTAAAGCCTTTATTTATATCCTGGGGAAAAGAAAACATAAAAGTATGAGCTCAAATTTTCATTAAGGGTAAACAAAAGAAATATCAATCACATCATATTCATAAGAACATAACATTTTGGAAATCTTAACCTGCAAAAGAGAGCATAATTTCATAACATGGGATAAATCATAGTAGTGAAATGAAATCCCAATAATCATAAATTAAAACATGAAACTTAGTGGCATACACACATAATCATAGAAAATCATATCTTATTAGTCAAGACTCATTTCTAAGACTATGTTAGTGGACAAAGTCTATTTCTGAACCGAGTCACCCTCGTTTCAGTCCTGTTTCACTAAACCGGTATAACCTACCATTCCAGCCATGTCTATCTCATGAGATATAAAATCTTTACCAAATGCATTGGATGGAGATATATGTCCCACCCATCTCATAATGATACCATTATTATGTGTGCCACAAAATCATAAATCATACATCATAACATAACCCATGTAATAAAAATGGGAAACTTAAACATCGTGACATCATAAAAAAATTCATATAAGATAAAGGAATTCATAAAAATAATTCCATCACAACATAATCAAATCAATGTAATAATAGGGATAAAAACATAACCCTTTATTATCTTAGATGGAAAATAATTTTGATAAAACACTTGAAATGAATTCTTGAGGAAAATATACTTTCTTCTTTAAAATAAATTTATTTTCACAAAACGTCATGCAATTTTAAAAGAAAGAGATTTTGTTGAAAATATTTATGAAATTGTTTAGAGGAATCTTCATGAAAATAAGGCTTTATAAAACTGTAAAAATCCGTTCACGCCGTATAAGTTAAAAATAACATTCTCCTTATACTTTTGTCGTAAAAGTAAAAAAGTACCTCGTGATGTAAACAAAAGAAATATTCCTTACATACCATGTAGTAAAAGTAAAAAATGTGTAAAAATGACTTTAAACATACATGAAAACACTTTTATAAAACATGGACATGGATGATAGAAATAACCCCAGTAAATACTTACGAATAAGCAATCTCAGATAAAAATGAGATTTGCAAAATTATCCCTTACCTTATGTCCGATATGCTTTGTACGTATCCGAACCTCCTGTATAATGATTTAAATAATGTTGTTAAATTATTAAAGAATCATATTCATTGTTATGATATCATATATGGTTCACTTATGACTTTATATTACCCGTTCTTTTGTAAATTCCATGTTAAAGAAGCGTTTTGGGTAAAATCGTTTCATTTATCGTAGGTGTTTGGACTTGTTGTTCTTAACATTATTATTACTTATATCATGATTTACTTACTTCCAGAATATAAAACATGATTTATATATCATATATATTCAATATATATATATATAATAGATAGATAAATGAAATGAAACACACCGTTCATGGAGACGGTAGTCCGTACGTACGCATGAACGCTGTTTTCCTTTCCTTATTGTCTTGAATGGAAGTAAGTAGATGACATACATATATATATGCATAAATCCAGTAGATTTAACATGTCATATATTTCAT
Source organism: Viscum album (assembly GCA_963277665.1). Classification (NCBI taxonomy): domain Eukaryota; kingdom Viridiplantae; phylum Streptophyta; class Magnoliopsida; order Santalales; family Viscaceae; genus Viscum; species Viscum album. The sequence goes on along the minus strand of OY728138.1, from coordinate 1,695,549,896 downwards.
TATTATTCATTATATATACTTTATAATCATTCATGAATGGTTAATGTGGAGAATGAATCTCATCGCGTCGGGGAGACGATAGTCCGTACGTACGCACGAGCGATGATATCGTTCTCATGATCGTGAAATTGTGTTGAAGTGTATGTATACTATTTCAGTATCAATATCAATTTATAATAATCATATATAGTTACTCATTACACCATTATACCCATCCAATTAAGGTGGTGGCGGAAAATAGATTACACCACGGCGTGGAGACGGTATTCCGTACGTACGCACGCGCGGTGATTTCCTTTTTCCGTAGGATGGATAGAAGGTTAATTAGAGTTGTTTAATATTTATAATAACATATCAGTATATAATAAATACTTATGTTATTACTTTATCATGAAACAACTAAAGAAGAAGAAGTTGAAGAAGAAAGAAATTGAAAAAGATCGGTAATGGATATTACCTCCTTTTGACGTGCCTTCACTTAACCTCCACTTAAAGAACTAAGGATGGTCTTTAAAGAAGACCAGGACCTCTAGGATGATACTAGGAAAGTATAGAAGAGATTTTGGCAGGGTTTTGACGAGCTTGAATGCTCAAATTGGTGTGAGGAGGAGAGGGAGTAGGTGCCCTTTTATAAGGGAGGAGAGAGGCACCTTAGGAAAATCTCAAAATATTATTTTATATTATGGTCAAATTCGGTTTATAATGGTTCCAAAGGGTCTTATTTAGAAGATAAAGTGGGTATGGGTCTAAATCCTCTCATCCAATAGGATTTAGACAAGTTTAGGTTATTATTTTAACCTTATCAATTAGATTTAACTCTAAGTTAAATAATTTAACTTTTACCGTGTCTTTTTGTTTTCCTACACTATATGGTTAATAAACTTACCATAACAAGCCAAAAGAACCCTAAGTTGTTTATTATTAATATATATATCCTTATCTAAGTCATTTGTCCGAACCTTAGATTTTTAGGAATTAAATAACAATTAATAATATAATATTTATTTTAAAAACTAATTTATGTCAATTTTGAAAATATTTGGTACATGATTTTTATGAAATTCATAACAGAATGATAAGTTCAAAAAAAGTTACTTATATCAACAATAACATGTCATATTAACCTAGAAAATTAATTTATGTCATAAAAAGTCTCAAATTACATTTATTTGGGCATTTATAACATCAATTATGTCAATATTTCATTAATAAAACAATTACTGCATCATATTTGTGTCATAATAAATGATAATTATTTAATCCCTAAAAATTCTAAATAAATTCCTATGATGTATATAATTGTATTAGATTTCTGGATACTATTCATATTAGAAGTTTCATGAAGTTTATTACTAAATTAAAATTATTATACTTATAAGATTTAAGAAAGTGACATGTTGTCACATTCTTTGGTTTTAATAATAATTAAATTATTTTCATGGAAAAAAGTCCATAAAATGAATCTAATCCGACCCTTAGGTTATATGGGTCTACTTTTAGCCATCCAATAGGATTTTTCCAAGTGTTATGGTAATTTTATAATCTTATATTTACCCTTAATTACCCGATTTAACTTTAACTATAGTAAATAAAATTTACCGTAGTTACTATTCACAATTCCCAAAAATAAAAAGTAGCTTATTAACATAATTTGTATCCACTGATTCTAAATATGGAATCCATTTTTCCAAATTCAATACACAAAAGTTGCAGAAATTAAATTAAAATTAATCCCGTTGTCGAAAGAAAACGGGTTTTTCTTTAAAACATTGCAAAAGATTGAATTGATTTAACCTACAAATCCAAGGTAAAATCAATGCTAATGACATAAATTATATTAAATGGTAAAAATATATTATATTTATACTTTAAAACCATTCAATATTATAATTTAACCACATAAGATATTACGATGAAAAAGTTGTTTTTAATTAAAATATAGCGTGTTTTTACTATTGATTAAAATATGAAAGTTATCGGAAAAATATCAAAACTTTATCTAATGTAAAATTTTATATCCTGATTCAAAATAAGAATTTTATTTTGTCAAATTGAACTTATAAACATGTAAAAAACTAAATTTAAAGTGGGTGCGCCATCAAAAGGTGGCAAAACTGCATTTTTTGGAAAATACTTATTTTACCCGAAAAATTTATTTTGTTCTTATACCATGTTTTAGAAAATGTGTAAGATGAATAATAATGTTATAATATTCAAAATTTAGTTAATACTATTCATAACGGCTAGTTTATAATAATATTCTAATAATATATCGTTGTTTAGTAAAACCCGGTATTGCGTACAACACACGCTATCGAGGAAGGTCGCGATTGCGTGTAATGCAAGCCAAGTCAGGGTTGCGTGTAGTGCACAACTCTTTTGTTGTTGCGTATAACAGAATACAACCATATTTTATTTATACATTTAATATATATATATATATATACTCAATGTTGCGTAGAATAACTATTATCAAAATTGTGTGTAACACGATCCAAGAATAGTGTTGTGTATACTGTAAGCTAATACGGTGTTGCGTATAGCGCAAGGTAATATTGGGGTAACATACAACACAAGACATTAATGAAATTAAAAGAATATTTTTCATAAAATCTCGGGGTATTACACAGAGGGTGGATCTTTTCTTTAGAAGGGCGAGTGAGATGTCCAGGCGAGTAGAGCGGGTCCAGAGCATCATGGGCTAGGAGGAGTTACAACCCAGATCGCTAGTCTATATCTGGATGACCAGAGAACTTCACAGTTAGACTTTCCTCGAGTGGTAGATCGTTTCAGGGTTGTCTTTACAGAGGAATTTTTAGGTTTTACTCCAGAGCAAAGGGTTGACTTTTCGATTGAGCTTGTGCTAGGAGCGGAACCAGTTTCCATTCCTCCTTATAGGATGGCTACACCTGAGTTCCAAGAGCTCAAGAAGCAGTTGGAGGAGTTGTAGTCAAAGGGTTTCATCTGACCCGGTACTTCTCCTTGGGGTTCGCCTGTCCTATTTGCGAAAAAGACAGACAATACCCCTAGGCTTTGTGTGAATTATCGGAAGTTGAACCAGTTGACGATCAAGAACTGATATCCCTTGCACAAGATTGATGATCTCTTTGATCAGCTTCGAGGAGACCGGGTGTTCTCGAAGATTGACTTGAGGTTCGGTTACCATAATTTTCACGTTAGACCATCTGATATACCTATCACAACCTTCTGGAGTAGGTATGGTCTATACGAGTATATGGTTATGCCATTCGGCCTCAAGAACGTGCCGACAATTTTCATGGCATTGATGAACTGAGTGTTCCACCCATACTTGGATTCCTTCGTGGTTGTTTTCGTGGATGATATCTTGGTGTACTCTCACACTCAACACGGCCATTCCACACATCTTGAGATTGTTCTGAGTATATTGAGAGAGCATCAGTTATATGCTAAGCTCTCAAAATTCCACTTTTGGATGTATTAGATTCACTTCTTGGGTCATGTTATCTCAGAGAAAGAAGTATCAGTAGACCCAGAGAAAGTGAGATAAGTAGTTTCCTGGGAGCAGTTGAAGAACGTCTTTGAGGTGCGGAGTTTTCTAGGGATGGCTGGATACTACAGATGCTTCATACAAGACTTTTCATGCTTAGCAGCACCACTGACAGGTCTGACCAAGAAGGGTGCGAAGTTCTCATGGTCAGATTCTTGTGAGTCAGCCTTTCAGGAGCTGAAAGGGAGGTTGAATTCAGCCATGATACTAGTCTTTCCAGATCCAGGCAAGAGCTACATTTGTCTACTGTGATGCTTTAGGTATCGGGCTGGGAGCTGTTCTTATGCAGGGAGATGGAGTCGTTGCGTATGTGTCTCAATAGTTGAGGCCACACAAGAGGAATTACCTGACACACGATTTGGAGTTGGTATCTGTTGTTCATGCCTTGCGTTGTTGGAGACATTATCTTCTAGGAGAGCATTTTGTGGTTTTCACTGACCACAAAAGTCTCAAGTACATTTTCAGTCAGTGTGATATGAATTTGAGATAGTGAAGGTGGGTTGAGTACCTTCAGTCCTTTGACTTTGAGCTGGGCTACACGCCTGAGAGAGGCAATGCAGTGGATGATGTGCTGAGAAAGAGGACTTAGATACAGGTAGTTTAGGAGGCCAGTAGTGAGTAGAAGCTTATGGATCTGTTCTCTGAGATGCATTTGGAAGTTCACGACAAACAGAGGAAGACCTTTCTTTCTTCTGTAGCTGTTACCTCTACCCTTCTTGATCGAGTACGAATGAGGCGGCTATCAGATTCTGAAGGCCTAGTACTATGAGAAAGTGTGTCAGGAGAGGTACCTATTACTAGATAGACCATAGGTGAGGATGAGATCTTGCATTTCTAGGGATGCGTATGGGTGCCAGCAGATATACACGAGAAGATGATATGGGATTTTCATTCCTCAGTTTGGGCGGTTCATCCTGGCGTCACCAAGATGTATTGAGACCTACACCATCAGTATTGGTGTCCAGGTATGAAGAGGGATGTTGCTGGTTTCTTCATGAGGTATTCCACCTATCAGCAGGTGAAGACGGAGCATCAGTGACCAGGAGGGATTTTACAGCAGTTACCCATTCCCGAGTGGAAGTGGAACGATGTCACGATGGATTTCGTGATAGGGTTGCTGAGGTCTCCTCGAGGGAATGACGCAGTATGAATTGTCATTGACAGGCTTACGAAGGTCACTCAATTCTTTCCAATCAAGCAGACCTTCAGTGTTGATGAGCTGGGTAGGTTGTACATCTGTGAGATTTTACGTCTGCATGGAGTTCCACACTCCATCATTTCAGACAGGGATTCACATTTTACTTCTCGGGTCTGGCAGGGGATACAAAAAGCATTGGGTATACAGGTGCTTTTGAGTACATCCTACCATCCCTAGACAGATGGCCAGTCTGAGCATATGATTTAGGTGATTGAGGAAATGCTCCGAGCATGAATTCTAGATTTTGGAGGTTCTTGGGAGAAACATATACCTCTTGTGGAGTTTTCCTACAAAAATAGTTTTCAAGAAACTATTAATATGTCACCTTATGAGGCTTTGTACGGTAGGCCATGCCATTCACCCTTATGTTTGCTGGAGGTAGAAGAGGTAGCTTTGTCGAGACCTCGTCTTGTTTAGGAGACCACAGAACAAATAGAGTTTATTTAGAAAAGAATGGCTATTGCACAGTCTCTTCAGAAGTATTATGCTGATTAGTAGAGATGACCTTTGGAGTTCGAGGTCGGGGATCAGGTTTTTCTACGTGTCACATCGAGGCTGGGACACAAGCAAATCAGGAGACAGGGTAAGCTTTCGCCGAGGTACGTCAGGCTGTTTGAGGTGTTGGAGAGAGTTGGGCCGGTTTCCTATCATTTGCAGTTACCTTAGAGGTACCAGGTTATGCATGACGTTTTCCACGTTTCTCAGCTCCGACGTTACTTTTCAGACCCGTCTCATGCTTTCCAACCCGAGTAAGTCGAGTTGGAGGTTGATGCATCTTTTGAAAAGCATCCTATCCAGATTTTCTATTACAGTAAGAAGGTTCTCCGTTGTCGGTCTGTTCTTCTGGTACGGGTGCTATGGCAGCACGGGCGAGTATGGGGCGAGACTTGGGAGAGGGAGGCCGATGTACGTTCGCAGTGGCCGGAGTTGTTCAGGGTTTCTTCTTCTACGCCACGCTAGGGAAATTTAGGGAAAAATTTCTTTAAGGGGGAAGTTTGTAAGAACCTGGACCTTCTTTTCAGGTATGTTCTTCCTTTTTATGGAGTTTTTCAGAAAAGAGGAGTTTCTAGAAATTTTTGAAGTACATGCCGTGTACTTTATGAGTACGCACCGTGTACTTCCTTGCCACTAAAGGCCATGTGCTGGCCGTGTAGGGGCCACACACATGGCCATGTAAGGGTGTTTAAAGGCTGCTTAAAGTAGAGTACAGAAAATGTGAGTACACGCCGTGTATTTTTTTTTCATTAAACGCACTGGGGTCGCATCTGACAGACAGAACCAACTTCTTTTAGGTTTCTTTCATCCGAGAGAGTCCGTATGGTCGCAGATCTTTAACAAACCCCCTAGCCTCTGTCCGTTCTCCGAATAGACCACTGTTTATTTCATTGGAACCACATCGGTAAGCTCTTCCATCTCCTAGAGCTACATTTTATAATTCCCTCTCTTTTCCAAGTAGTTATGGGTTGAAATTTTTATGCATTTTCGTAGATCTACGATGTTCTAAGGCGATTCAAGCCTCTTGGTTCAAGTATATCGATCTCCAAACCCCGAGGTAGGTTGTTTGTGCCTTTCTGTAAAAAGTATTTGAGTATTATGTGCAAATTTCACCAATACCCTTGAACGAGGTATTTCATGTTTATTGTTTTTCCCCTATTGTTTGCCTGATTTTCTTGTATACCTGATTAGAGGTTATTGTTTGTGAATAGGGTAATTTGCTGTGCTTTGGATGTATTTACCATGCATGTTTTTCCTATTTATGACCATTTGGTCTAGTTTTGCCTATTAGGCTATTACCAGTTCCATGCCTAGTATTGTAGGATGGAGTGTTCTTTTTTTGACATGCTGTTATGCTATATAATTCTAGCCAAGTAGTTCTTGAGGTTTACTTTTTCCGTTATGCAATGTGATACTTGCTGACTTTACACAGGGCTGTGAGAACCTAGTGTAGTAGACCATAGGGAGAATGGACGTAAGGGATTCTAGAGAGTGTCTTTATATTTTACAATGCGAGACCACATGGGGAATTGACATTGAGTGATTCCTCAGAGAGTATGTAGTTCCTCGACACGGGCCACAGAGGGAATGTGACGTAAGTTCTTCCCTAGAGCGCCTTTAGTACCGATACGAGACTATAGGGGGAATTGTCGGTGAGTGCTTCCTCAGAGAGTCTATACTTTAGCTGAACCAGAGGGGTGAGACTGTGTGTGCTTCCTAGAGGGTTTCTTATATCTGATAGGTAGGACCAGAGGGGATAGGCTGTGAGTACTTCCCAGAGGGTTAACTGTTTGTGTTATCTTCTTTGATTAGCTGCTTCTTGATAATTAGATTGTGGATTGTTTTCTGCTGAGTACTTTCCTATTTACTGCTTTCTGTACTTTTACCTGCCATATATTCACTGACTATTAGGCACAGATCTTCGGGTGGTTGCCTACTGGGATTAGTCTCACACCTTTTTGGGTCATGATTTTGGGACCAAACAGATTATATTGTTGCAGGTATAGATAAGGGCAAGCACCCTTCTACTTCAGGTTCTTGATTGCTGTGGAGATGGAGAGCATGGGACCAAGCTATGGATTGCGATGCTGAGGAGTTTATCTGCTTTATTTTTCACTTTGTTTTAGCACTGTTTTATTCCAGCATTGTGACTTATTTGGCTCTTTTCCTAGACATATATGTATCATGTATCATTTATATATATATATATATATATATGCTCTAGTTGTTTTCTTTATCAGTCTTCCACTGTTGCTGTTGTTTGGTATTTACTGCTTTCGCTATTTTATAATTGTTTATCTTCCATTGTGTTACTCTACTAATGAGGGAATAGTTTCCCCAATATCACACCCAAGGCCCTCGCTGCTAGTCGGAAGCCTCTGGCATTTGGGGAAATGTGCTTGAGGCCATGTGACCAACCGGGTACGGGGAGCCTCTCGGTGGCTTCCGGAACCGGGACGTTACACACATAATCATAAAAAGACACTTATGGTATGTCTAACTTATCACACATTATTTAATCCATGACACCTTAGGTTCACCCTAGGTTATTCATGATCATCAAAATAATTCTAGAACTGTAACTTATAGTTATACTAAATCTTAGGGACATCCCTAGAAATACCTTAGAAATATCTCTAGGGATCTCACAAAAGTTTTCACATCCTAGTTTCCAAAGGTTAACTAAAACTTCCCTTTGATACCAACTATAGAGACCCAAGATTGATGTACATGAAAATTTCATTACTTTTTCTGAATACTGAATACATAACAAAAACAGACGCCCAAAGACCGTATTAGTTTAGTGTCTTTGGAAACTCAGAACATAATATTATTATCATGGTGAAAGATCTTCAACATCTCTCATAAAGATCTTCCCCTTTTGTTTTCTTACCTAAAACCATTCTTTATATCCTTGGGAAAATAAAACATAAAAATGGTGAGCTCAAATGCTCAGTAAGGGTAAACATGGAGAACATAAAACAATCCATAAATATTTGAACGTAAAAACATGAACATAAAACATCAAAATCATGAGTAATGACATAAATCTTGGCAGTACATAATGCATAGATCACAAAGGAACATTAATAATGATACAATATCATAGGAATAAAACATATAATTGTGGAAAACCATTAAGAACATGATATGATTTCCATAGTAGCCAAGGCATTGCTGCCAAGACCATCATAGTGGACAAAGTCCGTTATTGAACTGGGTTTACTTGCCGTTCCAACCCTGTATTACTGAACCAGATTTTACTTTCCATTCCAGCACTATATATATCATGAGATATAAATCTTTAACCAATGAATTGGATTGATATATAGGTCCCACACATCTCATAATGAAATCATTATTTCATGCACCACAAAATAAACATAAATCATTCATCATAACCCAATGAATAAAATGGGTTTCATAAAAATCATCCCATCATAACATAATCTATATCGAATAAATGGATATCATTTAATCATAAGAAAAATGAAGCCATGAAAATAATAGAGACATTATACTTGAAACATAAACATATTAAATAATGTCATCTTAGATGGAAAATAGTTTTGATAAAACAATTGAAATGAATTCTTGAGGAAAATATCCTTTCTTCTTCAAAATAATTTTCTATTCTCAAAATGCCATGAATTTTTTTAAAAAAAGTATTTTTTTTTGAAAATAACCATGAAATAGTGTAGAAGAATATTCATGGAAATAATGCGTTATGAAATCGTAAAAATCTGTTCATGCCGTATAAGTTAAAAAAATATTCTTCTCGTACTTTTTCCAGAAAAAGTCAAAAAGTACCACGTATGGTAAAAAAAAAGATTCATTCCATACCACATAGTAAAAGTCAAAAAGAGGTAAACACGAATTTAAACATACATTGAAGAATAGTAAAAACTTTATGAAAACGTTTTTTATAAAACATGAACACAAATGATAAATATAACCCCAGTAAATACTTACGAATAAACAATCTCAGATAAGAATGAGATTGGAAAAATTATCCCTTACCTTATGTCCAATTTCTTCCGTCTGTGTCTGAGACTACTGTATAGTGGGTTTCAACATATTATTAACTTGTAATAGAACTATAATAATATTTATCATATCATATATGATTCACTTATGACTTTATATTATCCGTTCATTTGTTAATTCCAAGTTAAAGCAGTGTTTTGGGTAAAATCGTTTCATTTGTCGTATGTGTTTTGACTTCTAATTATTCATATGATTACTTAGATCACGATTACTTACTTCCAGAATGTAAAACATGATTTATATATAATATATATTCAGAATATAATATATATATATATATATATGTAATAGATCGATAAATGGAATGAAATACACCGTTCATGGAGACGGTAGGCCGTACGTACGCATGAACGCTATTTTTGTTTCCTTATTAAATTGAATGGAAGTAATTAAATAACATATAAATAAATCCAGTATCATTATTATGTCATATATTTCATGATTATTTATTATATATACTTTATAATCATTCTTTAATGGTTAACATGGAGAATGAATCTTATCGCGTCGTGGAGACGGTAATCTGTACGTACGCACGAGCGATGATATCATTACCATAATTATTGAATGGAATTAAAGTGGATGATATAATATCTCAGAATTGGCATGATGTTATAATAATAATATATAGTTATTATTTCGACCATTATACCAATCCAAGTATGGTGGTGGTGGAAAAACATATTACACCACGTCGTGGAGACGGTAAGCTGTACGTACGCGCGCGCGATGATTTCGTTTTTTGTATGATCGATATAAGGTGAAATAGGGTTGTTTAATATTTATAATAACATATCAGTATATTAGTGATACTGATGTTATTACTTTATAATGAAACTACTAAAGAAGAGGAAGTAGAAGAATAAATAAACTTGAATGAATCGGTAGAAGAGATTACCTCTTCCTCAACACGCCTCTTTTAAATTTCCTCTTAGGGCACTAGAGTTGGTCTTTTGAGAAGACCAAAACCTCTATAATATAACTATAGAGGTTGATAAGATAAATTTTCAGGGGTTTTCGAAGCTTGAAGGCTTAAAATGGAGTGAAGAGAAGTGGGAGGGGGTTCCCTTTTATAAGAGAGGAGAGGGGCACTTTTGGAAACATCAAAAATATTAATTTATAATAAAATCAATCCCCACATAAAAACCTTCAAAATTACTCATATTCAAAGATTATATGATATAGGGTTGTAATATAATCATCCAATAAATTGTATACATGTTGGGAAATTATTTTAAACCTTATCAATTTGATTTATCCTTATTTAATCTATTTAATCTTATTTGTGGTAATAATATTCTAAATTTTAAGTGGTTATAAATAATTACTTATGTGTTGTGAATTGTCCATAATTGGATACTTTATAAAATTTTAGACCATATAAATTTAATTTTTTAATTTTTAAACAATTTTGTTATTTTTAAACAATTTCATAATATGTTATTTTTATAAAATATCAATAGTGTCAATTTTGACACTATTCATTTATTTGAATTTAAATAAAATACACAAAGAAGATATGTTTGAACCAAAATATTTAATAGATTCCTAACATGTAATATTTATCTATAAAATTTGTGGAGAACATTAATTAGTTCATTTAATATTTATTTTAATATTTTTAAAACCATTTATTTGATATTTCTCTTAATAAAATAATTACTACAACATTTTCATATAATTATTTAATATACTTATTTGTTGCATAAAAATTAAAAATAATATACTAAGATTAAGTTAAATTTATTATATTTCATAATAATACTTTTAGTAAAATTTATCTTCTAAAAACCCAACTTTTAAAATGATATTTTTATTAAATTATGAAGGTGACAACTTTGACATCATTTAAAATAAAATAATATAAATGTAATAATCTATTTTATCAGGCTCAAAATGGTCCACAAGTCGTCCCTTGGATTCTTAGGTTATATATATACTCGACCAATAAGGTTTGGTCAAGTTTTTGGTCCTTTTTATGGGTATTATTATTTTAATAAAAACTATATTATTGATTTTTCACTAAATAAATAATTCATGCATCATTAATGTATAAGCTATTAAGGTAACTATATATTTATTAAAAATTACAAATTAATTACCATGATTAAGAAAAAAATTTATCTTTCAAATGAGTATTTATAATCGAATTTATATTCTATATAACCATATATTAAAAATAATATAATTAATAAAGTTTGAGTGAGACATATTTCACTTTCCTTTAAATAAAATAAATTAAAGGTCTTAATCTCATCCAAGTGGGTTCCAATAGATTTCATTTCGACCCAAGTATGTCTTATAGAGAAATATAATCAACCAATAATATCAAGACAAGGTTTAGTGTAATTTTATAATATTATTTTTACCCTTATTTACCTGATTTACCTTGAACTGTTGTAAATAAAATTTACCGTAGTTACTATTCATAATGCCCAAAAATAAAAAGTAGCATATTAACATAATTTGGACCTACTGATACCAAACATGGAATCCATTTTTCCAAATTCAATACCCAGAAGTTGCAGTATTTAATTTAAAATTAATCCAGCTGTTGAGAAAACAGGTTTTAAAAGTTAAAACATTGCAAAAGATTGAAATGTTTTTACCTATGAATTCAATGTAAAATTAATGATAATGACTTATATTATATTAAATGATAAAAATAAATTCTATTTATACTTTAAAACCATTCAATATTATAATTTAAACATATAAATTATCTCGATGAAAAAAGTTGTTTTTAATTAAAATTTAGCGTATTTTTACTATTTATCAAAATATGAAGGTTATCAGAATAATGTGAAAAATTTATCCAACATAAATTTTTATATCCTGATTCAAAGAAGAAGTTTAATTTTTCAAATTGAACTTATAAACTTGTCAAAAATTTGATTTAAAATGGGTGCACCATAAAAAGACGGCAAAACTGCATTTTTTGAAAAATAATTCATTTGTACGAAAAATTGATTTTGTTCTCATACCATGTTCTAGAAAATGTGTAAGATGAGTTATAATGTTATAAAATTAAAAATGTGTTTAGTACTATTCATAATGGCTGGTTCATAATAATATTATAACAATATATCGTTGTTTAGTAAAACTCCGTATTGCATACAACACACGCTATTGAGGATGGTCGCTATTGCATGAAACCCAAGCTGAGAATAGTGTTGCGTATACTACAAGCTAATATGGTGTTGCGTATAGTGCAAGATAATCTTGGTGTAGCGTAAAAAATAATACATAAAAGAAATTAAAAAGACTATTTCTCATAAAATCTCAGGGTGTCACAATGAGTTAACAGGTAAATAGTAAACTAAACCTCTAGATTTGGAATAACACTAGGTAAATCATTAGAAAAAACATCTAGATATTCATTTACTATGAGAAGTTACTAATCTGAATAGTTTATTTTATTTTAAAAACATATGCTAAGTAAAATTCACTATCATTTATAATCAATTCCTCAACTTATTGGTAGGTTATAAAATTTATGAAATCATTGAATAAAACTTTCTTAGCTCTCCAATCCATATTATCATGATAAGCTGAAATCCCATCCATACCCAAAATAATATAAAACTCAAACCTGGAAAGTTTAACAAGATTTGTAGGAAATACCATCATACTGATAATAATAGGAAGATTCTTATAAATCTTGGTTTCTTTATTATTTACCCTCTGAGTTTTTACCATAAGTTATATCATACTTTTATGAGGTGATATTTTCAATTTACTTTCAAATTTTTCAGAAATGAAAGAATGTGAAGATCTAGAGTTAGACAGAATAAACCAGTAACATACCTATTACCACTTCATTTGACAGTAAAAAATCAACCATAGTAGTAAAAAAAGATTTTGCCACACCCATTTCTTTCGATATTGATGATTTACAGCCCAAGTTACTGACTTTGAGTATAAATTAACATAATGTACAAACTCATTGCAATTAAAACATATAACCATCAACTTTTTATTATTTTTTAGATCATTTTTCTATGATTTATGAGTCATATACCCAAACTTTCACAACATAATCATTTCAGATATTTTATAATACATTCCATAGGGTGATTTTTTCCACACTTGTCATAATATGGGAACTCGATTTTCTTACCTCCATATTTCATTGATGAATGTTTCCCCATTGCCTCCCATTTAGTCCTTTTCTTTTTCTTATTATCTTGGAATAAGTTATCACTAGAAAACTCCATTTCTACCTTTTCATCATATAGAACAAGTTTATCATTGCTTTTTAAATCATAGGAATCTAATGCCCTTCTATATCTTTGTTTCAACCCTGAGTAAAGTGGATTAATCTTACTATCAAAATCAAAGATAAAATTCAGCATATACGTTTATGTAGACGCCGGAAAAGTCCGTTGTTCCCAAACGAAGCTCCGGATGCGGAAAGCGAAGTGATATTTGGAGTCGGAAGAACGTTTCGGAGGGCCCGGAGGCCTTGCGCGGAATTTCAGAGGCCCGCGCGCAAAGGTGATGTCCCGCGCGGAAAACCCCCGGGATGCGCGCAATGCGCCGGCCCGGCGCGCAATTTTGCGCGCCGCGGGTCCGCGCGACTCCCTTACGCGCCGCGCCCGATTCCGCGCCCGCGAGAAGAATTTCGCGCTCGCACCCTGGATTCCGCGCCCGGGGTTGCCTATAAATACCAGGCGACCCCCAACGTTTCAAAGGTTGCTGGAAGTCGAAACGTCTCCCGTGCGCGCAATTCAACCCCTTCCGCGCGCAATGACGAACTTCAGGTAACCTCCTTTCTTTCGCGCAAGAAAGCCTCGGGGTCCGCCTTCGCGCGCAATCCCTGCTGGCTCCTTTCATTTGAATAAACACTCACCCTAAGGCCTTTGCGCGCAAAAGAACCCGCTTGCGCGCAATTGCCCCCGGGGTGCGCGCAATCCGGCCCGATTGCGCGCACCCCCCCTTCTTTCAAGTGGCCATTCATTAGAGAATGAGCCGTTGCCCCCGCGCGCTATTCGAAGCCCGGTGTGAGCATTCTCAAGTATCCGCGCGCAAGGCACTGGCCCAATTGCGCGCCAGCCGCCCCGATTGTGCGCCGGCCCGCAGTTTTGCGCGCAAAGCTTCCTTTTTGCGCGCAATCTGCCAGGGTCGTCCCCGTTGACCTCCTAAGGGTACCCGCCTGCGTGGCGCCCGATGATCCTCATCCTGGGTGCCCGCACCGCGCGTTGTCTTCCCGTGCGGCCCTCCAGGCTTGCGCGAAGTGACACGCACGTATGTCCAGCATGACGTTAAACTGCATATTCGTCCAGCATGACGTTAAACTGTGCATTCGTCCAGCATGACGTTAAACTGCCCCTACGTCCTGCACGACGTTAAACTGTACATCGTCCGCGCTGCAAGACGTTAAACTGCCAAGTGCTTCGTCCTCAACACATGACGTTAAACTGTACTTCGTCCGGCAAGACGTTAAACCGTCCGCTTCGTCCTCAACACACGACGTTAAACTGTACTTCGTCCGGCAAGACGTTAAACCGCCCGCTTCATCCGATCCCGTGCTCTGCGCGCAGGATCTCCCCCGGTTTGGATGTGGCCCCCACCCGCTCGTCTCTGCAGGGATGTCGGGATTGTCCCCCTTTAGGGACGATTTAATGGGAGTGGCTTTTCCCTACGGGGGCAGGGTATTACAAACCCCTAGTTTCTCGTGGGAGGCTGCACATGTGTATCTCCATTGCACCTCCCCACTGCCGAAGCCAGTAGAGGGTCTGACTGGGATCGAGGTGTCTTCTGCTTTCGGTCCAAGTCCCTTCCAACTGAGTTTTGCAGTATCCGGGCTGCCCCAAGTGCGTAAGCCCTGACAGAATGAACTACGTGGACTTTGATCCCTGTCTTCTATACAGGGTACGTAGGAAGCCTCCCTGAGGTCCAAGCCCACCACCTGGTCGTCCCGGTCGTATTTACGTCGGTTCGTCCATCAGTGGACCCCTCCAGGGTTCACGCTTGCGTTGATTCACCTATGAATCCGCCCCTGTGGGAGACTGCCCGTGTGTATCTCCACGGTGCCTCCCCACAGCCCCCCTTTTCCATTTCCCCTTTCATCGTCCAGCATGACGTGAAACTGTGATCCACCCGGCCGTTCCATCCCCCTCCGTGCGAGGTGGTTCGGTTCAATCCTCCGCCCGGCGGCCTCGACCTCTTCGTGAGTCGGCTTGCCGACGTCCAGCATGACGTTAAACTGTATGCCCGAACTACGTTGACTTTGATCCGTGTTAACGCGCGGTACGTAGGAAGCCCCTCTGGGGTCCAAGCTCTTTACTCCATCATCCATCCTGATCCTTACCCGGGCCGCCACATCCCGGTGGGGTCATGCCACTTCACTTCACTCCACGTTACTTGGGAAGCCGCCCATGTGCTGGCCCCAGCGTCGGAGGTTCCCCGCAAGGGGTTCTGTCATCTGATCCACTTTTCGTGTTGATCGGTCCGATGCCGTCCCCGCTGGACGTTAAACTCGCGGCATACCCCGTGTTAAACACGGGAAGCTGAGGAAAACCTCAGGTGACACAGTTCCCCGCACCTAGTACGGGATGCCTCAGGCCATCATGCCTTCGAGAAGCCCTATTAGGGACGGAAGACAGACGTGCAGAGCCGCAGTGTTACGACATGCCCCCAGCACCCAGAGCCACCCGGCCTTCTCACCGCAGGTTGCTGCCCCGCCCAGACCCCTTGGAGCGTCCGGGCGGAAGCAGCGTAATTAACCGGTGTCCATGAAGATATGGCGCCGGGAACGAGATTCACGAACATTCTTAAGTCTATGAGGGAGACCCGGATTAGGCGACAAGTTCCGAGGAGACGTCCAAGGAAGGAGGAGCCGACATCCCATCATCCCGGTTTCGATCAAGGAGCAGACGCCCCTGAATAAGGGACGGATGCCGCCCGCCCTTGGAAAGCGGGACTGCGGGACCACAAGCCGCGCGCCCATCCCCTCGGGTTGACGGGTGCACGCGCGAACGCGTCCTGGCGGAACAGCGTAACCCGACGCACATCCGCACCGAAACAGAAAAATGGTGAACCCGACGTGAATCTCTTCTCCTCGATACGAAGACCGATGGCTTTCAGAGGTGTTGGAAGACCGGCGTGTTGCCCGGCCAAGCATTCAGTCTTACCCGCCAGGGGCTGGGGAAGTGAAATCGGGCACTACGTCTCGCAACGTCGAGGGCCTGGGTTCCCCCCACGGAAGGCGTCGTGGCGCTAAGAAGGAAGAGCGCGCCCCGCCAGTTCCGCCACTATCCCGTACTCTCGGCGATTTCATGCCCCCGGAGATGGGGGTCCCTCCTCGGATCCGCCCGGTGATGGATGATTCGTCCGATGACGGTATTGGGTACGCTTCGGTTAACACCGTCGAGCTGGTAAATCCCTTTTCGGTTCCCGACGTTGAAGAACACCAGGTGGACCTCCCTAGTGTCCCCGGTCGTCGCCACCGTCGGAAGAACCGCAGCAGCAGGAGTCGCCGGGGCACAGCCGTTGGTACCTCCAGCCAGGCCGTGCACGCCACTGAGACTAGGCAGCAGGCTCAAGATCGAGCTCAACGTGCGCAGGCTCCCCATCCGGGGATGACGGATTCGCCTCCGCCACTGTTTGTGGTATGGGACCGGGCAGAACCGCCTCAGCCGCGTCACGACCAGCTCCGCCCTGCCACAAGTCCATCCCGGCCTCCTGACTCCAGTACGGTGACCATTTCCCGGACTGCGACCAGTGAACAGCGAGATGCGCCAAGTACCAGTCGGCCGCCGATCCAACCGGTAAGGCCCGTCATGCCACCAACCGCAGAGCAACCTCCTGCAACCAGGGGCTCGCGCTTGGCCAAAAAGTATGATGTCCTGAAGCACTTGGCCGACATCCCAGCAAGGCTCTCCATCCTTGAGGCTCTGCGCATGTCATCTGAGATGCGCGAGGCACTCGCTGAAGCCCTGAAGAGCCCCCTCCAGTTCGAGACAGAGGTTGCGGCTGCAGAGGCCTTCCACGCCGAAACGATCGAGGACGCCGAATGTCAGGCAGTTATCTCGTTCTCTGGTAAGGATGAGGACCCTCCTATACAGGGACACATCCGTCCGCTGTATGTCACTGGCCAGTTCAATGGCCTTGAAGTCCGGCGTTGTCTTGTCGACACGGGGTCCGGGATTAATCTGATTCCAACTCGGACGCTCCGGAGATTGGGGTTGTCTGAGGATGACTTGATTCCCTCCGACCTCAGGATCCAGGGGTACGACCGCACCGAGCAAACCCCGGTCGGCAAGATACGTTTGAAGACCCAGTTCGGTGACTTGGTTGCCAACACCGAATTCATGGTAGTCTCTCAGGACACTGCGTATAACGCATTGATGGGCAGGCCATGGCTTCACCTTCATGCGGCGGTTCCCTCGTCATACCACCAATGCCTCAAATACTCCCTTAATGGTCGAGTAGGCGTGCTTCAAGGAGATGCCTCTCCTTTTGCCTCATGTGAAGCCCGCTATCTGGACGCGGACTATTACAAGAGCAAGGATAAGCAGATCCTGGCAGGTGAGGTTGAGCCTGTCGCTGTTGCAAGCGATCCCTGGGCAAGTCTGGATGACGCTTACGTCCTCCCAATTCACCGGTTGGACGTGGCCATGGTCTCGACGGTCCGCGAGTCTCCTGATGAGATGGCCGCAACCGCCCGTGCCAGCACCAGTGGCCCAGCAGGACCTGGTAGCCCCAATGCAGTTGCCAACGCAGCCTCTCCCGTGGACGATCCCTCCCCGAGTGGAGAGGACGTGGAAGATGCACCCCCAGCCTTTGAGGAGGGCGTCCCCGCCACGGTCGATGAGTTAATACAGGTGAACCTTGGAACCGAGGCAGATCCAAGACCCACATTGGTCAGTGCCGCCATGCCCTCTGAGGAGCGGCAACAGTACGTGGACTTTCTCAGGCAGCACCGTGATGTGTTCGCTTGGGGCTATGACGAGATGCCGGGGCTAGATCCTCAGGTAGCCGTCCACCGCCTAGGTCTCCCGGCGAACCATCGCGGGTTCAAGCAGCCTCCCAGGAAAATGCACCCATCCCATGGTGCCATGGTTGAGGCCGAAGTTGACAAGCTTATCAAAGCCAACTTCGTGAGGGAAGTTCAGTACCCCAAATGGCTGGCCAACATTGTGCCGGTCAGGAAGAAGAACGGGCAGATTAGAGTCTGCATCGACTTCCGCGATCTCAACCGCCACTGTCCGAAGGATGATTTTCCCCTTCCAGTGACAGAGCTGTTGATTGATGCCACAGCAGGGTTCCAAGCCCTCTCCTTCATGGATGGATACTCCGGATACAACCAAATTCGGATGGCCCCTGAGGATGAGGAGTTCACTGCCTTCAGGGCCCCCCAAGGTACCTTTTGCTACCGGGTCATGCCCTTCGGCCTGAAGAATGCAGGTGCCACCTATCAACGGGCGATGCACCGCATATTCAAGCCAATCCTCGGCGCACTGGTGGAATGCTACGTCGACGACTTGGTTGTCAAATCGCGCCAGCGTCAGGACCATCTCAAAGATCTTGAGAAAGTGTTCAGCTTCCTCCGGTCTCGCTGCCTGAAGATGAACCCGTTGAAGTGTGCCTTTGGGGTCACCTCCGGAAAGTTCCTTGGATTTGTGGTAAGATACCGGGGTATTGAGATCGACCCAGAGAAAATCAGGGCGATTAGCCAGATGCCTCCCCCGGGTACCGTCCGGGAACTGCAAGGGTTCCAAGGCCACTTAGCCTATATACGCCGATTCATCGCGAATCTGGCCGGCAAGTGTAAGCCCTTTTCTCGGCTTATGAAGAAGGGTGCCACCTATGTATGGGATAAAGAGTGTCAGACCGCTTTCGAGGAAATCAAGCAGTACCTGCTTCAACCTCCGGTCCTGATGCCGCCCGTATCCGGAAAGCCGCTGGTCCTTTATGTGACCGCCCTGGAACGGTCCCTGGGTGCCCTTCTCGCCCAGAAGAACAACGAGGGAACAGAGAATAGCCTCTATTACCTCAGTCGCATGCTCCTCGATGCGGAGGTTAGGTATTCCCCCATCGAGAAGAGCTGCCTGGCGCTCGTATTTGCCGTACAGAAATTACGGCACTACTTGCAGCACCATGAGGTACAGTTGGTTTCTCGGGTAGACCCGTTGAAATATATCCTGAGCCGACCTATGTTGACTGGCCGTCTAGCGCGGTGGGCTGTGATTCTCCAGCAGTTCGACATCAGGTATGTGTCTCAGAAGGCCATCAAAGGGCAAGCGTTGGCAGACTTTCTGGCCGCTCACCCGACCTCCGCGGATCAGCCGCTGGATCTAGGCTTTCCTGATGAGACCATTCTCTCGGTTGATCGAGCCGATCCATGCTGGCAGATGCACTTTGACGGTGCCTCCCGGAGCCCCACCGGTAGAAGACTCGATAATCCTAAGCTCAACAGAGTGGGCTTGGGTATCGTCTTCATTACCCCGGAGCGAGCCGTGCTGCCATACTCTTTCCTGTTGTCAGAGGGCTGTACCAACAATGAGGCGGAATACCATGCCCTCATCACCGGCCTCGAGTTGGCTCTTGAGATCGACGTGCCCCGTCTGTGCGTGAAAGGGGACTCCGAGCTGGTCGTTAAGCAGATCAATGGCGACTATGTTGTCAGGAAGCCGGAACTTGTGCCATTGTTGGAGTGCACCCTCCTTCTGATGGCCCGGTTCCCTTCTCGGCCAGAAATTGTCCATATTCCCCGGTCGCAGAACGGTCGAGCAGATGCTTTGGCCAGCCTGGCTGCGTCACTTGCGGAACCTGAACAGGACAACCTGATCGTCCGCGTGACGCGCCGCAGGCTCATCGCTCCCGTTATCCCGGAAGAAGATCGCGGCCCGTTGGTAAGTAATCTCACCACGGTTGCCCCTATGCCCGGAGCCCCGAGTACCCCAGATATAGCAGTCGGATCAGCCCCTGATTGGAGGACGCCTTTGGTTGAGTACCTCCAACATGGCATTCTTCCGTCAGATCGGGCCGAGCGCGAGCGAGTTCGACGCCGCGCATCGCAGTTTGTCCTCCAGAGCAGTCCCGGCCTGGAGCAGATCCTCTACAAACGCGGATTTGATGGTGTTCTCCTCCGTTGCCTTCAGGGAGTTGAGATCCCACGAGTCATGCAAGAGGTTCATGCTGGTTCATGCGGCGCCCACCAGACTGGGCCGAAGCTGTCCCACCAGATTCGGAGGTTGGGATACTTCTGGCCCTCTATGATCCATGACTGCATCGAGTACGCCAGGAGGTGCCATGCGTGCCAGGTTCATGCAAACTTTGTGCATCGGCCGCCGGAGCCTCTCCATACCACAAGGTATTCCTGGCCCTTTGCAGTCTGGGGACTGGACGTCGTGGGACCTTACCCGCCGGCGACAGCTCGCCAGTGCCGGTTCATTCTGACCGCCACGGACTTCTTCTCCAAATGGGCAGAAGCGATTCCGCTCAGAGAGGTCAAATCCTGTTCGATCGCTGACTTCGTGACCTCCAACATCATCTATCGATTTGGAGTGCCTCACGCTATCCTCACGGATAACGGAACCAATTTCCGAGCAGCCGAGTTGAAGAAGTTGTACGCCAAGTATAACATCCGCTCGAACCATACATCTCGCTATCATGCGCAGGCGAATGGACAGATCGAGGCGTTTAACAAAACCCTCTCTAACATTCTGCAAAAGATGGTTGGTCAGAACAAGAAGAGTTGGCCGGACAAGCTCCCCAACGCCCTCTGGGCTTATCGGACGACGACTCGCAATTCCACCCAGATGACCCCTTATTCCCTGGTGTATGGAGCTGAGGCCGTCCTGCCCATCGAGATCCAGTTACCATCCTTGCGCACTGCGGTCTACGACCAGCAAGCGCCGGAGAGAGTTGCTGAAGCCCGTCTAGTCGAGTTGGAAGCACTGGATGAGAATAGACTTCGCGCTTTGCACAACTTGGAGAGGCATCAAAGCAGGATGGCTCGAGCTTTCAATAAGAAGGTTCGCCTCCGCTCCTTCCTGCAGGGTGATCTAGTGCTAGCCCTAAGAGCACCGATGATCCCCGGCAGGAAGCCGCCCAAGTTGGAGCCCAAGTGGGAGGGACCTTTTGTTGTCCACAAGGTCTATCCCAATGGCGCGTACTCCCTAGCGACTATGGATGGTGAGCGTGTCACTCCTCCCACCAACGCTAGGTTCCTCAAGCAATACTTTGCCTGAGTGTCACCACGTCCTGCACGACGTTAAACTGCATTCGTCCAGGCTACAAGACGTTAAACTGTTCAGCATTCGTCCGCGCTGCAAGACGTTAAACTGCCAAGTGCTTCGTCCCGCATGACGCTAAACTGCACTACGTCCGAGCTACAAGACGTTAAACTGTTCAGCATTCGTCCTGCATGACGTAAAACTGCCCCTCAAGAACTACGTGCGGCTTGATTCCCATCCTTATGGGATACGTAGGACCGCCTGAACATTCACGTTTCAGGCCCAGCCCCATCCTTCGGGAATTTCCATCCCATCTTGGGCCCTTGGCCCATTTTCCCCCGGGTGTGCGGCGTATGGTGTGAGTGCGGGGCTATGCCCTCATTCACGTCGGTTTGCTCGTCACGCTGTACGCCCCCCCACGTTTGGGGATGCCTTCTGCTCCCCCCTTCTTTTTTCCTCATCGTCCTGCATGACGTTAAACTGCCTTTCCAGAACTACGTATGGCTTGATTCCCATCCTTATGGGATACGTAGGACCGCCTGGACGCTTGTGTCTCAGGTCCAGCCCCATCTCTTGGTTGATCACGGGGATCTGCCCCCTTTGGTTGCTCTCAGGGTGAGTCCTCCGACCCTTTCCGGAGATCTGTTAACATGTTTTGGGTGCTTCGGTCTATGACTCGTAGTGTCAGATTCAATCCCGACAAGTCCTGTGTTGCTTGTCAGGCCTCGCGCTTCCTCTTATTCGAGCCTTCACTCAAAGGGATCCTCGTTAGCGGTTTGGGTACGATGCCTCAGTGCTCTCCCACCGCTCCGGGTTGATTTACCGGCGGGTCTTGGGCCGCAAATCGATATGAATCCTGCGATTGAGCGGTTGATGCTCGTTTGCTTGCCCCGTCTTAGGCTGACGCGATCGGATGTTGTGTTGCGAATGCGTCAGCAACGTCCTTGATCGCCATGTCAGCTCTCTCAGGCTCTGAACATTGGTTGCGCAGTCCTCATCACACTCCGCCTTTGTGCGTTGTAGTGGAATCTTGACACTCTCTTCATACTGACCTCCGGTACGCCTCTACACGTTAAGCAGACCAACCAGGGTAATGATGTCGTTCGAGGCTCCAATGATCTGAGCGCCAAGGATATATGCGGATGTTCTCCCCAAGGGCCATGCGTAGCTGGACCCTCGTCCCCATAAGGAGGAGGGAGTCGCCCGAACAATTGCGTTCTGGGCCCAGTATATCTGGAGGCTAGCATCTCTGCCCCTCGGGTGATGGACATACGCAGACCCCCATCCCAAGACTCTTCTCCTGGAATCGTGCGCGACCGCAGGGCTGGGTATGCTCCCACCTCCGCCGTGTCCGCCGTACCGCGGTAAGCGGATTCCTCCATGGTCCGAACCACACGACCTTAAACTGTGTTGTCTGGTCCTACCACACGACCGTAAACTGTGATCGTCTTGGCCGCCCGACGAGAAAACGGCACTGCATCGTGATGTTCCCCTCAGGGGACACTCATGTTGGGCGCTGGTTAATAACCACGCCATTCATCAATGCTTTCCGTGGCTTGATTACTGCGGCGACGCCAGAGATTTCTCAATCACGGGCATGTCGCCGCACAAAGAAAAACCATTCATCTTTAAGGACAAACAAGAAATATCAAATGCCGCTCCTTTTGTGTGCGAGGGTCAGACCCGCACTCTTCCCCGCGCTGGTGCCCGATTGTGTTGCACCGCGCTTCAAGAACTACGTGCGGCTTGATTCCCATCCTTATGGGATACGTAGGAACGCCCGGATGTTTGAAACTCCGGGTCCAGCCCCTCATCTTTTAGAGATTCCCCCTTCTCTGGGGAATCCGCCGCCTTCAGGTCACCCTCAAGGCGTGTTCCCCGACCCCTTGCCGTGGTCCACCGGTGTCAAGAGTACTCTGGTTTATTGCCAGGAGGGTCAGGATCCGCTTGGTCAGGTTTCCTCCACTTTTCAAGCTTCGTGCTCCCTTTCATTCGGACCCATCGTCTACGCCCTGGGTGGAGCCCCCGCGAACGGTTCGGACACAATGCCTCAGTGCTCTCCCACCGACTCGGGCCGGTACCCCCAATGGCCTCGGGCAGCAAATCGATATGAATCCTGCGATTGAGCGGTCGATGCTCGTTTGCTGCCTCATTCCATCAACGGTTAGTGCGATATTGATGCTGCTTTTCCGCCACGGTCGGCAGTACTCTCATATCGTCACGCCGGTGCTCCCGGTCCTCGAGTGAATGGCCGCATGATTCACATTTCCCACCTCCCATTCTGACCAGGCGAAAACTCGACACTCCTGACGCTATCCCTCAGTGCATCTTCGCATATCCAGGGGATATGACCAGATGCGGCGTACTTTGAGGTCTTTATGGTCCGAGCTCTAAGACCTTAAACTAAGATCTCCCCTTATGGTCCGAGCTCTAAGACCTTAAACTAAGATCTCCCCTTATGGTCCGAGCTCTAAGACCTTAAACTAAGATCTCCCCTTATGGTCCGAGCTCTAAGACCTTAAACTAAGATCTCCCCTTATGGTCCGAGCTCTAAGACCTTAAACTAAGATCTCCCCTTGTGGTCCGAGCTCTAAGACCTTAAACTAAGATCTCCCCTTCTGGTCCGAGCTCTAAGACCTTAAACTAAGATCTAGCCCTTATGGTCCGAGCTCTAAGACCTTAAACTAAGATCTAGCCCTTATGGTCCGAGCTCTAAGACCTTAAACTAAGATCCTCTAGCCCTATGGTCCGAGCTCTAAGACCTTAAACTAAGATCCTCCACCTTTATGGTCCGAGCTCTAAGACCTTAAACTAAGATCCAGCCCTTATGGTCCGAGCTCTAAGACCTTAAACTAAGATCTACCCCAAATGGGGTCCTACGTCCTGCATGACGTTAAACTGCACTCTCAGAACTACGTGTGGCTTGATCTCCAGCCTGATGGAGTACGTAGGAATGCCCGGGCATTTCGACTCGGGTCCAGCCTCAGGGATCGTTAAGTCCCGCCCCTCCTCGCCGTCGGCCGTCTGGCCTGACATCGGGTAGAGTGGTGCAGTCGTAATATTCTCCCCGATTCAGCTCGGGATGCCCCATCGCAAGGATGGGAAGCGACGGTTTCCTCGTCAGAGAGGTGCTGTCTGAGAATTGAGGTGACTCACGGCCAGATTAGTGCATCCGCCTAGTACGTTTTCCCCACGGTGGCGCAATTTTGAGAGCGTTGGATTCTGCCCGAACAAATCGTCACTTCGCCCCACGCTTCGCATGCCCTGTTGATCTGGATTTTCCACCCTTGTGTCTGAAGGAACCCCAAAGCGGTATTCATGATGACATGTGGTCCGCCTCCTGCAATATGAATGATGGCCTTTTTCGGTCCGTCTATTGCAGTTGTTATGGTCGATCCACTGTCCGCCTACCGTCTTGGGCATTTCCTGGAAGGCCGACCGTTGTGGATGTCTGGATTCGGGACACGCGATTCACCCTTTCTCATTTCTCTATGTTCGGATAAAATCTCAACGCCCCTAGCGTTGTCCCGCTCGTGTGTTGGAACAAGTTGGGGGACGATACATTGGTTAGGTCTGAGGTCTCCTTTCCTAGGAATGACCTCCCTCTTTTCTCCAGAAACCCAGGCCCAATTATGGATGCCTGATGCTTGGTTAACGCTCCCACGAGACAATTTGTGGTTGAGCATGTTAAACCAAAAGACGCAGATAAATATGGCGATTCATACAAGTGGATCAAAATATTAAGTAGCGGAAGCAAATGTTCTGGGAATGGAAAAAAACAGCCCTTAGGGATTAGCGTGCTGAATGAGTCTTTCTAATGCCGCTACCCTTTGGCTGGCGGCCTCCAGGGCTGCTTCTCGTTCTCTGCGTGCCCTCTCCTCGTCGGCGGTCGCAGCACGCAGTTCGTCAATCCTGGCCTGTGCACGCTCCCGCTCGACTTGGAGTGTGACCATCTGTTGGCCCGCCTCCGTCAGCTGTACCTGAGCGTCGATCAGTTGTGCCGATAGTTGCTCCACAAGCTCGGTACAAGCTGCGACGAAGGCCTCCTTCTCTGCCGCCTGCCCTTCGAGGCGCCGGACTTCCTGCTCTGCCGCGATGAGCGCCTGCGTGCTCTCCGACATGTCCCGACTTTGTGCGACGTCGGCACGCCGGCGGATCTCGCGCATCTTCTCGGCCATGAAATCACGGACCGTCAGATGAAGGCGTTGAGCATCAGCTCCCCCGGCACACAGGAAGCGCAGCCAGGTCTGAAGTGATCCCATGCGCCCCAGCCATTCCGATGGGTCTCGCTTGAGGAAGCGCTGGATGCACTTCCACCCCCTGCGTCGCGTTACCCGGCTATCCTCGACCGCCTCCGCGTCCGAGTCATCCATCTCCTCTGGGTCGGCAGGCCGGTAGGCAGGGAAGGCAGCTAGCAGGTCTGCTGCAGGGTCCGCCCCTGGGAGGTCCTCACGAGGGATAGGTTCCCCAACATCCGGGCAACCTTCTTCTCTCTCCCCAGCGGCGCTGACACCCTCGTCAGCCCCCAACCTCTCTCCGATGTCAGCACCGCCGATGTCCGGAGCCCCTTGATCAGCAGTTGGTGGGGCCGGCTCGGTTTGGAAGGTCTGTTCCGGAGCAGGCGGCATGTCCACCACTGGTCCACTCGTAGATGGCCCGGGTTCGGCAACCCGATGAGCCTCCAGTGTTGAGATCACTGCGCAGGGCATGCCATGGTTAGTCACGGATCGTCAATGGCAAGCACCAGCAGTAAAGTAGGGAGACTTACGGGAGGTCGGAGCATCATCTTCCGCTACCCCGGTCGCCGCAGGAACAGTTGCAGCAGGGGACCCCTTAGCGCTTGACAGTTCGATAATGGGTGCCTGGCCCCCGCCTTGTCCTGCTGGCGCCTCTCCTACTCCTGTTGAGGACGCCTGACCGACATCCGTGTGCTCCTGAGAAGGATGGAGAAACGGGTTAGAAGCTGCATAAGAGAATGGATGAAGCAAGTTGAGTAGGGATAGAAGCGGACCTCGAGGAGCTCAGTGACATCAACGTTGTCAGAGCCGGCCACCTCGCCGCTCTCCCGTGGGCTCCCCCGATGGGACCTTCCCTCGGAGCCTTCATCCTCCCCCGTCTCCTCCTCCTCCTCGGAGTCGTTACTGTTATCTTCTCCCGGCGGCATCTGTTCTGGAGCGGGCTCGAGACCGAGCATCACCTTCACCAGAAGGGATGGCTCCGCACGCTGACCACGTTGGCGCGCGTACTCGTCCATGGCCGTCAGATATGCATATTGCCGGTTGAAGTCCACCCTGTCGGTGATCTGGAGGCGCCCGACCTCTGGCAGATAGATTCCTTCTCTGAGTATCTTTCGCCAGATAACGTCGGTCCCCAGTGACTGCCGCAGGGTCATCCAGGCCGACCACAGCGCCGGGAAGACTGCATCGTGGGAGGGTTCGAGCAGACGCCTCACCTGCTTCCCGGGCCGCTCCTCGACCGACGCATGCGCCCCCTCTCTGGGCGCCGAGGTCGTGGCGGCAGCCTGCGATGCGCCCGCCGCCGAAGTCCCTGCCCGCGCCGGCTCCGCTGCTTGGCGCGCCTCCGTTCTCCCCCGTGTGGCGGCGCCTCGCCTCCTTCCTTGACGCCCGGTCTCCGCACGGGTAGCCTCGAGCCGCCGAACTAGCTTCCGCAAGAGCCCCTCAGGGTACGCGATGGCCCAGTGTTCGGCGTACTCGGTTGCCAGGCCTGCGTTAACTCCGGTAGGAGGGAGGGTGATGACGTCGCCAGAGCCGAAGGCGACGAACATCAGCCACATCTGGCGAAGGACGCAAGGGTTCGTCTCCTCCCGAACAGCAGTGAATACCCTCTTCGGCATCCGTTGAAGGCACCCGAACTGCCTGGCGAACCGGGTCGGCACGTAAGGCTCGCAGATCACTTTCCCGTCGATCCGAGCCACGAGCACCCCGCCCCGCATGTTCAGGAAGTATTCATGCTGCTCCAGCGGGCCCTGTCCGTTGTCGATCATCTGGCCGACGGGAGTGGGGAACGGGCTGAAGTTGAAATTGGCATGATTACCAATCCGAACCCTCACGCCCTCCTCACTGAGGGTCATCGGAGCGACCCCCGCAATGTTCAGCAGGGAGGGTCGCAGGCCGTTGCCCGGAGGACTGATGGCATTTGGGAACGTATACCCACCGAGGTGAGCAGCCACCCATCCGTGGAAGAACTGAAAGGGCCCACAGATCCTTCGTGGCGACCCCCCTCGTGAGATGCGTCCCAGGATGGCATACAGCCTCGCCAGCACTGGGACCCCGAGGTTGTACCTCTTATTGGCAGCCATGGCGCCCGCCATCGCCAGCGTCGCCGGGCGGACGCCCATCCTCGCATCCCGCACTGGCAGGAGCCACCCGCTCAGAAAGGCGGCCAGGAACGCCGCGTACCGGACATTCGGGTCCCGGGCCTCGATGACGCGGTACCCCCATGAGCGGTAATCGCCCGTCTCCAGGACCCGCCAGTACGACCCGTTCCGGCTCCTCTGAGCTGCGGTCGGGCACCGCTTCCCCCTGCCTGGCATCTTGACCGCCGGGTCATGCTCCAGGAACTGGCCGAACCAATCCTTGTAGGCTATGTCCTTCTGGAAGTCTTGGATCCCGAGCCGCTGCGTAGCCAGGTCAAGCAGATGCCAGGTCAGAATGGGAGTCCGTGACCTGTCCTCCCAGATGTTCTTCGGTGGCAGGAACTCATCGTACTGGTAGCCCTCCAGCGGGATACCTCCGATGCAGTGGATGTCCCAGAGACCGATGCCGACCTCCCCATGGTGAAGATGGAAGGTGTTGGTATCCGGGGACCAGCGAGTGAACAGCTCCGGCCCGAGCTCAGACTGCTGGTAGAAGTGGAACTGCGACGTCCACACCGCCTCAAACAGGCCGATGTACCGCAGCTCCTCTGCGAAGTGATCGCAAGTGTGGCGTACCCAGAACGCCCAGGCCCATTCACTGGTAAAGTTGCCCCCAGATCGCAAGTCCCAGTCCTTCAGCCAGCCCTTGGTGTCGTCCGTGACGCTCTGGCGATATATGCTCGAGTAGAGGGCTGGATAATTCTCCGCAGTAGGCTCACCCCCATCAATGGTTCGCGTCCTCGGGTTCAGGACATAGACATCCAAGTGTCTGGTCTCCCTGGCAGGATGCCCATTGTTGGTGATGTTATAGCGGTGAAGCTCGTCCTCCCGAGTCACCCAGGTTCGCGGCGCATCAATCTCGAACCCTGGCACCGGAACCTCATCGAGGATGCCGAAGTTCCAGAGCGGCAGGTTGTCCGACAGTGGATATGTCTTCTGGGCCGGCGTTAGTAAGTCGAACAAGGATTGATTGTTGGAAACAATCTCCTTGGCTCCGTAAACCTCCTCGTTCGTCGCCATCTCAGCTCTGCGAGTGGCGGCATCCCCCTCATTTCCTCTGTGCGCGGCCATCTCAGAAGTTTCGGGAGTCGTGCGGGTTAAGGGATGAAGAGTGCGGGATCGGACGAGGCTGGTGGAAAAGTTTGAAGGTTGGCGCGCAATCCAAGTGGACGGCGCGCAATTGGGAAGACTGTCGCGCAAAGTTCCGGGTTTTCGCGCAAAAACAGGCGAAATCCGGACGGTTTTGCGCGCCGATCGGTCGAATTTCGCGACCGGAAGAGGCAATTTCGCGCACGAGAGCTTTGGAGCTTATCGCGCGGAAGGCCAGAGTACGGAACGCGGGACCCAGCGCCCCTATTTATAGGCGAGGCCGGGCCCGCGCTGCGCGGAAAGCGCTTTGCGCGACCGCAGCGGCGAATTTCGCGACCGGTGCCCCTTTTTGCGCGCCTAAAGTCCCGCGCCGCCCAGGACTTCGGCATTCCGGCGTCTCCCTCGGAACCCAATCGTTGCGACCTCTCGCCGATCAGATTCCGAGGGGGGGCTTTTGTAGACGCCGGAAAAATCCGTTGTTCCCAAACGAAGCTCCGGATGCGGAAAGCGAAGTGATATTTGGAGTCGGAAGAACGTTTCGGAGGGCCCGGAGGCCTTGCGCGGAATTTCAGAGGCCCGCGCGCAAAGGTGATGTCCCGCGCGGAAAACCCCCGGGATGCGCGCAATGCGCCGGCCCGGGGCGCAATTTTGCGCGCCGCGGGTCCGCGCGACTCCCTTACGCGCCGCGCCCGATTCCGCGCCCGCGAGAAGAATTTCGCGCTCGCACCCTGGATTCCGCGCCCGGGGTTGCCTATAAATACCAGGCGACCCCCAACGTTTCAAAGGTTGCTGGAAGTCGAAACGTCTCCCGTGCGCGCAATTCAACCCCTTCCGCGCGCAATGACGAACTTCAGGTAACCTCCTTTCTTTCGCGCAAGAAAGCCTCGGGGTCCGCCTTCGCGCGCAATCCCCACTGGCTCCTTTCATTTGAATAAACACTCACCCTAAGGCCTTTGCGCGCAAAAGAACCCGCTTGCGCGCAATTGCCCCCGGGGTGCGCGCAATCCGGCCCGATTGCGCGCACCCCCCCTTCTTTCAAGTGGCCATTCATTAGAGAATGAGCCGTTGCCCCCGCGCGCTATTCGAAGCCCGGTGTGAGCATTCTCAAGTATCCGCGCGCAAGGCACTGGCCCAATTGCGCGCCAGCCGCCCCGATTGCGCGCCGGCCCGCAGTTTTGCGCGCAAAGCTTCCTTTTTGCGCGCAATCTGCCAGGGTCGTCCCCGTTGACCTCCTAAGGGTACCCGCCTGCGTGGCGCCCGATGATCCTCATCCTGGGTGCCCGCACCGCGCGTTGTCTTCCCGTGCGGCCCTCCAGGCTTGCGCGAAGTGACACGCACGTATGTCCAGCATGACGTTAAACTGCATATTCGTCCAGCATGACGTTAAACTGTGCATTCGTCCAGCATGACGTTAAACTGCCCCTACGTCCTGCACGACGTTAAACTGTACATCGTCCGCGCTGCAAGACGTTAAACTGCCAAGTGCTTCGTCCTCAACACATGACGTTAAACTGTACTTCGTCCGGCAAGACGTTAAACCGTCCGCTTCGTCCTCAACACACGACGTTAAACTGTACTTCGTCCGGCAAGACGTTAAACCGCCCGCTTCATCCGATCCCGTGCTCTGCGCGCAGGATCTCCCCCGGTTTGGATGTGGCCCCCACCCGCTCGTCTCTGCAGGGATGTCGGGATTGTCCCCATTTAGGGACGATTTAATGGGAGTGGCTTTTCCCTACGGGGGCAGGGTATTACAAACCCCTAGTTTCTCGTGGGAGGCTGCACATGTGTATCTCCATTGCACCTCCCCACTGCCGAAGCCAGTAGAGGGTCTGACTGGGATCGAGGTGTCTTCTGCTTTCGGTCCAAGTCCCTTCCAACTGAGTTTTGCAGTATCCGGGCTGCCCCAAGTGCGTAAGCCCTGACAGAATGAACTACGTGGACTTTGATCCCTGTCTTCTATACAGGGTACGTAGGAAGCCTCCCTGAGGTCCAAGCCCACCACCTGGTCGTCCCGGTCGTATTTACGTCGGTTCGTCCATCAGTGGACCCCTCCAGGGTTCACGCTTGCGTTGATTCACCTATGAATCCGCCCCTGTGGGAGACTGCCCGTGTGTATCTCCACGGTGCCTCCCCACAGCCCCCCTTTTCCATTTCCCCTTTCATCGTCCAGCATGACGTGAAACTGTGATCCACCCGGCCGTTCCATCCCCCTCCGTGCGAGGTGGTTCGGTTCAATCCTCCGCCCGGCGGCCTCGACCTCTTCGTGAGTCGGCTTGCCGACGTCCAGCATGACGTTAAACTGTATGCCCGAACTACGTTGACTTTGATCCGTGTTAACGCGCGGTACGTAGGAAGCCCCTCTGGGGTCCAAGCTCTTTACTCCATCATCCATCCTGATCCTTACCCGGGCCGCCACATCCCGGTGGGGTCATGCCACTTCACTTCACTCCACGTTACTTGGGAAGCCGCCCATGTGCTGGCCCCAGCGTCGGAGGTTCCCCGCAAGGGGTTCTGTCATCTGATCCACTTTTCGTGTTGATCGGTCCGATGCCGTCCCCGCTGGACGTTAAACTCGCGGCATACCCCGTGTTAAACACGGGAAGCTGAGGAAAACCTCAGGTGACACAGTTCCCCGCACCTAGTACGGGATGCCTCAGGCCATCATGCCTTCGAGAAGCCCTATTAGGGACGGAAGACAGACGTGCAGAGCCGCAGTGTTACGACATGCCCCCAGCACCCAGAGCCACCCGGCCTTCTCACCGCAGGTTGCTGCCCCGCCCAGACCCCTTGGAGCGTCCGGGCGGAAGCAGCGTAATTAACCGGTGTCCATGAAGATATGGCGCCGGGAACGAGATTCACGAACATTCTTAAGTCTATGAGGGAGACCCGGATTAGGCGACAAGTTCCGAGGAGACGTCCAAGGAAGGAGGAGCCGACATCCCATCATCCCGGTTTCGATCAAGGAGCAGACGCCCCTGAATAAGGGACGGATGCCGCCCGCCCTTGGAAAGCGGGACTGCGGGACCACAAGCCGCGCGCCCATCCCCTCGGGTTGACGGGTGCACGCGCGAACGCGTCCTGGCGGAACAGCGTAACCCGACGCACATCCGCACCGAAACAGTTTCCAATTATGAATTTTTTATTCGTATGTGGCTATTGAATCTTCCTCATTTTGTCTCATGTACAAGAATTTAGTCTCTATCCTAAGTTGAACAATCTTAGAAAAATATTTCTCAAGGAAAATATTTTTAAATTCATCGCATTCCAAGGAATAAATCACTTCCCTATATATAATATTCTTAACCATTAAAAAAATGGTCAAATTCACCTTCAAAATGGTATTTAATAATAATTAACTTTTGATGATCCAAATAACCCATGACATCAAAAATCATTTCTAGTGATTTAATTCATCCCTCAGCTACCACTGGGTTTGAAGATCTACTGAATGCTGGAGGATGTTGTCTCATGAAATTATCAACTATAAACATGTTCCTCTGTGGTAAATCTGATTTCTCCCTAGAATGGATACCACCTCCATTTATAGATTGTGTAAACAGATCCATCACAACAATATATTGAGCAGTTCTAATTTTAACCATTCTAGGTTGTTGATTCAGAAGGATATCGTCTCCATGGTGCCTTCCTACTTCATCTTTCCTATTTCCTCTATGGAAAACTTTTCTAAACAGACATAGTTTAGATTAAGAAACATGGTAATATTTAAATGATATATCATTTTAAGTTAAGCATTAATTAAAATATTTTAAGGGTATTCTATTTACATTATGCTAACCTCTAAAGTTATCTAAACCTTGCTATGATACCAACTATAAGGACCTAACACTAAGCATTACATATTCTAGTTAATTTAATCTATAATTCACTTTATTAAACTCTTAAATATATTTTAGGTTTATATTTTTAGAGAGTTATTTCATAAATCTTACATAAAAAACAATATATATACAAAGTTGACATTTCTAATAATTATCCATTTTTTCCATAATATACAACTTTTAAAATGAAAAATATTTTCTTTTTTTTAATAAATCTTAAAAAATTTAAAATTTTCTTTTTCATTTTCATTAAAAATCCTTAATATCTATAAAAAAATATTTTAAAAAATGATATGAGCACAAAAATCTCAATAAGGGACATAAAAAGAAATAAAGAAACCATTAGTCTGTGAATATTTACAAAAATTTTCCGTTTTCTAAATAAACTTTGGGTTCAAACTAAACATTTTCTTACCCAAAAAATCAAATTTAATACCAAAATATTTTCATAAAAATTTAATAAGAAATATTAAAGGAAAAAATAAAACTCATAAATATTTTTTTAGTAATGAAAAACTCATAAACACTTTTTCAGAAAGTTATACTTTTCACCCTTAAAAAGTAGAATATAACTTACTTTAATCATAAGGTTAGTATCTTACCTTGAGAAATCATAAGATTCTGTAAAAAGACATATAAATCATAGATAAATCATATATATAACTTGGGATTTTATTTTCATATTAATATTGCATATGGAGTAACCCTCACAGGTACACATGGAATAACCATCATGGTTATACTTAGAGTAACCATCATAGTTACACTTGAATACTTGGAGTAACCATCACTGTTACACTTTAAATAACCATAAAAGTTATACTTGGAATAAAAATAATATAATTTTACCATAATCTCTTAGGATAAACCTAATCGATTAACTTCGTCCCTTTACCTAATTCATTGGAGATCTATAACAGGCTCGCCTGACCTTAATTTATTACATAACCACCTGTACTTGGTTAATAATGTAACCACCCATCATTGGTTTATAAAGGAAACACCCATACTTGTATTATAATTGAACAACCCATCATCATAAAAAATTATGAATAAATATAACATAATCATAAAATCTCGCATCATAAAAACATTCTTTGCACCCATAAGAAATAATTTTAGGATATTGATATATCCCTTTTTTTCAAAACCCAATTTTCAAACCTAAAATTCCCAAAAATAAAGTGAAGTGGTGACTTAATTTAAAGAAAAAATGGAATCCTATAAAGTAATACAGACATTAAATAATGGTTATGGTGGTGGGAAAATTCGTTGTTTTCGTATACATTAAAATAGAACATTTTTTTTGTCTTTTTGTAATGAAAGTCAAAACATTATGTAAAAAATATTCCTTTTCAAAAACTTTGAATGAAAGTAAAAATAGAAGTAAAATTTCATTTATAAATATTTTATTTCCATATAAACACATCCATTAAATAATTTTAAGAATACATACATGGAAGGAAAAGAGTTTTAAGGGAATGTTTAAAAGAACTATTTTTAAAAGAAAGTCCCTTACCTTGAGTCCGACTCATCATGTATGTTCATTATATTCTTGAATAACAAAATTTTGTTAATTATTTACTTTATTGAGAACTTTTTTATAGTTTATTATTCATTTTATCTCACTTATTACCATTTTATATCAATTACTTAATCATTTAAGTTCACGTTAGATGTTTTAATGATATTCGGTTCGTAAGTCCAAAATGACTTCGGTTTGTTGAGTATAGTCAAATAGGTCATTATTAAATCATATATATAATAATAATGACATAATTATAATTTTTATATATTAATTATATTTTTAAACCCAACCATTAAATATGGTTATGAAAAATAAACTACGTCACAATCATGGAGATGGTAGGTCGTACGTACGAATGATTAACATTTCCATTTTCAATGATCATTATAGAAATAAAATAAGTATCGTATTATATTTTCATAATGAAAATAGTATCATAAATATAATATTACTTTTTAAATATACTTATATATATCATCCATGTGATTTGGGGATGAAAAATGAATCACATCCCTTCGTGGAGGTGGTAGTCCACATGTACACACGAACGACATTATCATTTTTCAGTGAATAGAAAGGTAAGAAAGTAAATGATATATTATCTTTTTATAATGATAAATATCTCATTAATATCATATATAAACATTAATTACATCATTATAATACATCAATAAGAGATAGTGGTGGAAAATGAATTACATCAGTTTGCGAGGTGGTAGTCCACCATACACAAGAACTATGGATTCATTTCCCATTTGATGGAAGATGAGATTGATATAAGTTATTAAATTAACACAATAAAATATAGGTATATTTAGGATAACATTTTTATTATTTTAGAATGTTTTAATTATATTTTAAGGAGATGTAATAAGAAATAATTCTAAAATATGCAGTTAAAAACTATACCTCTCCAAAAAATCTCATTTTCTCAACACCTTAAAACCTCTAAGATCGGTATTATACCCAAAATAAGACCTATAAAACATGTTTAGGGATTTTAGGAATGTGT
The DNA here is from genome assembly GCA_963277665.1 of Viscum album. Taxonomy (NCBI): domain Eukaryota; kingdom Viridiplantae; phylum Streptophyta; class Magnoliopsida; order Santalales; family Viscaceae; genus Viscum; species Viscum album. Next base: position 1,695,514,598 of record OY728138.1, on the reverse strand, counting down.
TTTTTCATATATTTTCGAAAAAATGGGTTTTAAGTATGAATAAATGAGAATAAGTGGTGCCATTTTATAAGAGAGGGGAGGGACACTCTTAGAATTTGTTAAAATATTAATTTAATAAAAATTAATTTTGATATAAAAATGGATTAAAATTGATAATATTAAAATATAATATGATAATTAGTTTAAATAATCTCATAAAATATTTTTTAAAAATTTTAGATCACATTTTTACCCTTATATTTTGGTTTTAACCCTCCATTAACCCTTTTCACACTTATTGTAATATTAAAGTTGTATACCCTTTAAGGGTTACTAATGTTGCAATAAAATGACAAAAGACCTATAAACAAACCATGTTTGATGTATTTAACCATATACCATTAATTTTTATGAATATAATATTTTTATTAATTTTAAATCATTTAATAAATTATTATTTATTATAAAATATCATTAATGTCAATTTTAGAACTATTCATTTACTTTGACTTCAATAACATCAATAAAATAAAGGAATTAGAATAAAATGCATAAAAACTTCTATAATATTTCATTTATATATATATAATTAATTTTTCACATTAAATCTTTCAAATTATACCCCTTTTAATATTTTTAATATCATTTATTTTATTTTTCATTAATTGAATAATTACTGCACCGATGTTGTGTAAGAATTTAAGGTAATTATTTATTCATGAAAAATTTAAAAATAAATTAAAATGATGAATATAAATCATTTATATTTAGAATTACTATTTATAACCGAACATATCCTCTGTTTCCCCATGTTAAAAATATTATAGTTATTAAAAATAAGAGTGTGACATTTTTTACCTTTCTTTATATAAAATATTATAAAGGTCATAATCACATATAAATGGTAAAAAAATTGACATATAACATAATATTATATTATTATGGATGAAATATAATTATAAAATAAAATTAAGGCAAGTTTTAGGGTCATTTTATAGTCCTTATCATTTTATTTTAAACTTTAATTACTTGATTTACCCTTAATTGTGGTAACAAAATTACTAAGGTTACTATTCATAGTGACCAAAACTAAAAGGAAACTATTTGCCAAATTTATACCCATTGATTAAAAATATTTAATACATTTTTCAGAATTAAAAACATATAATTGGTAGAATTTAGTTTAAATTTAAACTAGCAAAACACAACGAAAAACTGTTTTTTAAAAAAATTCCTTTTTTAAGTATAAAATATTTTTATATGAAATTGAAGTATAAAGTTTATTTAAAAAATCATAATTATATTATTTTAATTCAAAATTAACTAATTAAATTTTAAAAATAATCCAAAATAGAATTTTACTTTGTAAACAATTGAAAATAAAATACAATTTTCAATAAAAATCAATATTCTTCACTATTGATTGAAAAATCAATATTTTCAAAAAATCCTAAAAAATTTATCCTAATAATTTTTTTACATGTTAAATTCAAAAATTAAACTCATTTTTTAAAATTAAAATTCTATAATTTTAAAATTAAACTTTTAAATAAAATCATATAATAAAAATGTTTAATAACACTATTTGTATTTTGATTTAAAAATTTATAATGAATATAAATAACTATCTCATGAATTATAATAAATATGGAAATGATTTATTTTATCATTACCTAGGTTGTTATATTTTTATCTAGATAGGGTATGTTGGGTGCGTCACAAGTGATATTTCATTAATGGATAATGTGAGAAAGGATTTATCCCTTCAATCCTATAATGGTAGTTAGTATCTCATCCCCTTTGATGGAATTGACTGAAAATTTATTTATTTTATTATCAAAATACTTTTGAGGACGAAAGTGAGAAACCACATAGACTGAGAAATCTCAAAAACAACACAAGCAAGTAAAGAGAGGAGAAACACCAGAGAAAACACCCAGACCTACCCCACCCTAGCAATTGAGTCATGATAGCAAGCCTTCACCAACACAAGACCCTTTGGCAAGCAGTCACATGAAAAATGAACGGGCACAGTACCGATGGCGTAGCCATACCCTCTCAAGAAACCCAATACAAAATTCCTCCATCGATGAAGACTTCGCGCTCTGATCCCCATCCAGCACAGGTCCAAGTAAGATCTAGAAAAAAGAACCTAAAAAACCAAAAAAAAGACAACCAGTAGGAAAAAAATAGAGGGTTCCACAACTCCCACAACAAACCTCTCAAAGATACTGGCCAAAACCGCCAACTTGATCAATACCACTAAGAAGAAATTTAGTATTACCCAAGTCTCTCTCCCTAAAAATTTTCCAGGATAAAGATGAAACCTGTAAGTTAGCAACCTCCAAAATCCTCTTCTCAAACTCAGAAGTAAGTTGATCCCACGTCTGAATGTACTCCTCAATGCTAATAACCCCACTATTGAAACCCCCTACCAGAATTGAGTCCTATCTGTCAATCCATGAAAGTTGTTCCTCATTAATGGGCACCTCAAGTGACCTCCCCATCATCCTAGCTACCTCCTCCTCAGTTGCATTGAGCATCAAGACCTGCTCCATCACTGCATATTCAGAATTTAAAAGGATCACCAAGTCTCCATCACCTTGTTACCCTGTTCTTTGAAGGTTCCTAGACTCCTTTTCCATCTTCTTTTCTTTCATCTTCTTTGCAGAGCGAGTCTCTAAAGGAGGAGGTAATGAAGAGTAGTCCTTCTTCCCCTTCCTCTTTTCGAGACCCCTAATACTCCTTGGGCTTTCATCCTCCTCCAATGGTTGATCTTGATCACACCCTTTGAAGGACTGCACTCCGGCCCCAACACCCCACCTAGGGAAGTGGGTTCAGAATTCACATCAGCCTCTAGAAGTCCTTCAAACCTATTATGCAATGAAACTAAGGTATGCATCGATTCCAGACCCCCTCCAATAGTCACCATTAGATCTTCCCTTCTAGTCATGTCACCGCTACCACCCAAAGAAGTAATATCCATACCCAAAATAGTCTCCCCATCCAGCGACATTCGGTCAAAAGTCTCATCTTGACTGGGCTGTAAGAAGCCACACCCTATAAACTGAGGCTGTTTGCAAACATCCTCTAAAACATCACCCTGTTTAGAAAAAATTGTTGGAACATTAGGACACTCCTTGTTTATTTCAGATTTATATTCACCTGCAGGTCTATACTGACCATGTATGACCACTGCATGACAATCCGGCACTGAGTCTGGCCTGCTCACACCACTGAGATCACCTATCGAACTACTAAAAACTTCTTGGACTTTCAGATTAGGAGCCAAAGCCAATGGCTGCCTCTGCCTCACCTTGTGTTTAGTGGGAAAGTTTATTTCTATAAAGTCAAAGAAAGAGAAATCTAGAATATAGGTTGATGGCACCGACATGCAACCTGCTTGATTTGAGATATCACGATAAAGAGATTATATTACACAGTAAATTTTTATAGGAGGTTGGATGAAGTTGAAACATTAACTTATTTCTATATGGAAGAATTAGAATGTTTCTAAATGATAATCTTGGAATTTAGGTGGTTATTCCTAATTCCACTGAGAAAATTTTCTAGAGGGTCATACAATTAGTGTATTCACAATCTCAGCTAAATTAAAGTATTGAATTTAATAAGTTAGAATAAATAATACTTTTTCATGTATTGGTTGATAGCCATAATTTAATCACAATTTATTCAAAATAATAATGTGAGTTAAAAAATAATAATAAAGATTGGTTTTCAATTTTGGAAAATATAATATTTATTATATTTATCATAGAAAAATGCAGTGACACCTATTTTATTAAAAAATTATTATTTGAGGATTGGTAAATACAGGAAAAGGATAGCGGACTGAGTTTAGTGGTCTAATTAGAAATAATTAAAATTTATTTATATTCTTAATACGTTGCGCATGTCAAGTGATTAATAATAATAATAACATCATTCATGGACATGGGTTCAATTAAGAATATTAAATACATTTCGGGGATTGTGTGAAATTTTCCAACACTAAACCAGATATAATAAATCTCTAATTATATAAATTTCTTAATACACTTTTGATGTGCATAATGGATTAGGAGATATTGGATCAATCCCTAGAGTGTGTGCTCTCTTCCTCATCTCTCAATACTTCGAGAGAAAACCAAGATTTCTTCATCTTCATGAAGAGTACTGCTATGATTAACCATGAAAAATGCAAGTGTTAAGGATCAACCATGCTAGTACTCAACAATTCTACAACATTGATGAAATATTGTGGTGCATATGTGGATCAATGATAGAGATATTTTTAACTTGAGTCCTATATTACATTGAAAATGAAATGAATTCTATTCCATCAGATCATTAATAAAAGTGTAATTAAATGTTGAGATAATTATATATATTTTCATTAATTAATTATAAATTACATGTAAATATATTATCCTTAAGCTTCTAGAATATTAATGTCATCTATTAATCTACTGTTTTCATTGGAAATGTTCTCATGATCATGTAAAGAAATGATTATAAATGATTTAAGGCTAAAATCCAAGTTGGTCACACCTTTAAAGGATGCTTCTTACGACACCAAAAAACTACATGGACAATATCATAAAACTCATTATGGTATTAATATCCCTTAGTTGTCTTATAATCATGTTATTTTTATAAATGGGAGTGGAGACTTATTGGGATGATTTAACATGTAACAAGCCTCTTTTTACAAATTGTTGAACATTTTGGTTCTTGTTTTCAATTATGGATTTAGCAGAATTAGTTTTTTTATTTACTAAATCTCCTTCAATAGAAACATCAATCATAATTCTATCAGTAATACATAATCCTTCATAAAAATATTAGATCAAAAGTTGTTCACTTATTTGTTGATGGGGGAAATTAAAAAAAGTCTCTTGAATATTTACTAGTATTCATGCAAAGTTTCTCCATGGGTTTGTCAATTTTTTTAAATTTATTTACTAATGGATACAGTTCTAGCAGCAAAAAATTGTTTTTCAAGATTTTTTTTTCAATTCAATCCAATATCAAATCAAAGTTAGATGTGAATAAAAGAACCATTCTTTATAATCTCCTTTTAAAAAATAGAAAATATCTTAGTTTCATTATATTTCCATATATTCCTTGGGGTTTCATATTGACACCAAGATAAATGAATTATTACAAATGTTTGTGTGTATATTCACCTGAAAATCCATTGAATTTTTGGAAATTGGTTAAAAAAAGAAATTCGATTTCAAAACTTGTAGGGGAATTAGAGTATTATATAGGTTTTTTTGATTTTCTTCATTGGATGAAGCTAATTATTTTAATGTTTTATTGTGAGATAGTAGGGTTTCAGGTTTAATAGAGCTTCTTCTTAGAGTGTTAGTGGTAGACTCAGAACAAGTAAACAGATACTTTCTAATAGATCTAGCCCTATAATGTTAAGCTCTATCAATTTCAGGATATAAAGGAAAAAAATTTGGGTTATAATTTAAGAACATACCCACATAAATTTAAAATTAACTTAACCAACCTACCAAAAAATGATTTCGGTTGATGGAAGAGATTTTTTATGGGTGTCTTATCAATAATTTTCTCCCCCAAAGAATGTAGTAAAGAAACCCATCAGGTTATCACTCAGTGAGTTTTTTAGACTTATGTTTCAAACTGTCACTTTGATTTTATATTTTTTGCAGATAAATTCAAAATAATTTTGATATTTTTTTTGAGTTGAAAAAAATAAATATAAAATAATACATAATTAATAATTTAAAAGATAAAAATGTTGATATTGGAAATAGATGGAAAAGAAGAGTAAAAATCAGTTTTTAAATCAATAACCATGGTGAGTGTGGATCCTACTGACTCTACCTTATTTATTATCTAAATTGTTATATAATTTTTATTTATCATTTTTTACATAAGGTAAACACCTAAATATATTTAAAAATTATAATAATACTTCAATATAGGTGTTATTACCTTTGTAAAAGTGATTCAAAAACTCAAAGACCTCCAAGAAATTAAACCCAACTGAACTCACTATTCTCAATGGAAAGAACTTAAAAATAATTTTAAATAATTAGAAAAATCACTTTAATTTTATAAATTTAGTAATAATCTAGAACTTTTTAGAAGAAAAAAAATAAATAAATAAAAATAAATTGGTTAAAAAACATAGTTCCATAAAAATATAAAAAAGATAAAATGGAATACATGGAATTAGAAAGGTTCATCCTTGGATAAAACTTCCATAACCACCAAAGAGTTTTTCTGAGCATAGCTATATTAACTTCTATATTCATCCCTCTTCATTGCCGTTACATCTTATCACAATCAACATAGTTACAACATAGTCACCTCACTCCCCCTCTTGTAGTTCACACCATAATATTTTTATGGATTGGTTATTCCAAAAAAATGGAGGGGATAATATTTGAATTTTATTCTATACTTTAGTCGATCCTTGAGATTCTATATGCATTCATAAAAACGAATTTGATTTAATTATAGGTGGAAACAACAGAAACAACTCTCTCTTCATGTGAACACAGGTTGACAACATTAAATATTCTCACACATGAGATGCATTTGATCTATTTTATTATTACTTTAATTGTACCTCAAGTATTTAATATTCATATCCTCTTTAAATGAATCCATATGGAATGATCTTCATGAAATCTTAGAAGAAATTTACAAAACCCATATTTCCTTAAATTTTATAAAGTGTCAAGTGTAAAGATTTATAAGATTCATCACACTACTTTCCTCGTCATAAGTATTTGAATTATTATGGTGAATTTTAAAGCTTTATGTTCATGTATAAAAATCCTTATGATCCTGGGATTCTAATTTTTGAAAAATGTAATAATCCTTATAATGGAGTGTAAATCCTTACGATCAGACAGTCAAAGATTTACGATGCATCCAAAATCTTTATGTTTAAGATTTATGTTCAATATTAAATCAAATTTCTCATTTCAAATTCAAAAAAATACAAAAATTACTCAGAATTAAAAAAAGGTATGGATTGATAAATTAATTCAATAAATGATTCAAAACACTTGAAAATTATGAATTAATAAATTTTAACTAAAATTACCAAAATACCATTGAAAAAAAAAGATGCAAATTGGATCAAAATTAAAATTTGTTGGGGATTTATTCATTTCAATACACATAAAAAGAATGAAAAATATTTTTTATATTAGCCATTAATTTGTTTCTACTATAGAAAGTATGGTTATCAGGAATATCATTATCCAGAAAAGTTAAAACCCCCAAATGAAAGTGGGGTTGGTTTAAATACTTCCATTAATATTTTTCAATAGTCTCATTTTAGATCTCCTATAAATCCTAGTGCAAAATCTTCCATTAATAATAGAAAATATTTTCCTTTTGGATATGAAGTTAATTTTATAGAGAATAAAACTTTGATATAGGTGTCTCACAGGGAAAGGAAACCAAATTAGAGTTAATCAATGACATCACTTGATGGATGGAACCACCCTCCATCAGGTGTTTTTTGTTTCAATGTCATGGAGGATATCCTCCCAAATCAATTCATTACCTTCCCTAATACACACATGAATGAATACTCATCCTTAATGTCATTCATATTTGAATAATAACACCTTTCACAAAATTAAATGGTGAACCATGTGACACCCATCAGGTCACTAGTATATAATTATTAGTGTTTTTATTTTATTTTATTTATCTTTTGAGTTTTTAGAAGTCAGGGCTTAAAAATATAAAATTTTGGGAAACCAGGTTAGAGTGCACAATTAGCACATGGTTAGTGATAATTTTTTACCCAACCATACAAGAGAGGGTTTAGAGGAAAAGATCCATTTTCATGGCTTAAGAACATTTTTTAAACCATGTAGACTCTCTAAGAAAATGTGTGATCTATTTTTGTTGGTGTGTAACCTGCTAGTTTAGTGCACAGTTTGGAAAACTGTATAGCCTACCAAATTTATTAAAAATGGGAAAATTTTCCATTTTCCCTTACAATTTTTAACCTCAGTCTCTCTCCTCTTCCTATAATTTTCATAAAAAACTCCCCTCCTTATCATGGAATATCTTCCCCCCTTATCCCTTGGTGATTTCCCCTTGGTTCTTAGTGATTTCTATTTAGGTAAGGTTTGAATCCTCTTTTCCTCCTCTTTTCCTCCTATTTTCTTCTTTATAACCCTTATTCTTCCATTTATATGGAGTTTTGGAACCCCATTTCACCATAGGGGACAAAACTATAGCTAAGGTTGTGGTTTTAATGACATTTATTTGTGTTTTAGGATAGTGAGGATCCTCTATTCCCTTTCCTTGTGATTTTTAAGGAAGGTGACATGTTTACTTCAAATTTGAAGTACGTGTCTCCACCTAATGGGACTTTCCCATGGAATAATCTTAATTATTGGTTTTAATTTGGTTTAAGTTGATCAATTATTATTGTTATGAGTTATTTATGGATATTATATGATCATTATTTTTGATTCATGGTGTGTGTTAGATTTAAGGGAATTTTCAAATGGATTTCCTTGAAAATTAACATTATGACTTGAACGTATTTGATAAAATATATTAAAGAAAATTGGTTTCAAATGATTATTTAATATGGGTTTAAAATGGAATTTATATTGGGTTTTATATCCCATTCTTATGTGATTATTGGCACCAATTATATATATCTCTGATCACTAGAAGCACATGGGAGACCTTGGGTGAGTTGGTGATCTAGACAGATAAAACCCCTAGTATAGATTGTTTGATGACTAGGTTTAGTGTCCTCATTATACTAAGTATTCAAATGGGATGGATTAGTTATCTATTAATACAATTTAAATCTTATAGAATAATAAATAGGTTCCTTTATACAAGCTATAGTTTCTAGGGTTAGTCCTAGTTTCCTCAGATACATAGGTCGAGGTTATGATATTTGTGTTGAATTATTTATTTCCCATTGCATGTTTTATGCTTATGATATCTCATATGTTGCGTTTCCCTCATATTTATCCTTGTTTCCTTATTCATCTTATTTTGAAACTTGGCTATGTTTTATAAAACCAAAGGGGTTTATGGATTGTTTCCAAAGAAAGTGATTATTTAGAAAAATAGTTTTTAAAATAGAACTAATATTATGCATGGTGATAATAATTATATAGATTCATGGTGGTATCCTACTAGTATTTTTCCTCACACCATAAATATGAATTTGGCCATATGATGAATTGGTTTTTTAGGGCACAATTAAATGAATGTTTGCTATAAAATTTGGTGTCTCTTCTCAAGGCCCGCCTTCCTTCTGTGTTCTGGTGATGGAGGTAACCGTGGATCACAAGGAGTATTAGACTCATGTTGTGTATTTTGGGATCCTTATTTTTTAGGTTAGTTTTTATTATAATCTCTAAAGTTAAACTATTTTGGTTTATTTTGTATATGAATGATACATATCCCTTGTTTATGCTTATGATACAATGGTTATAGTTAGGGTTATATTTGTTGCTACTTATAATCTATTTATTGGTTTTATATATTTTAAAAATGTTTATTTTATGATGTGTAAATACAATTTATGGATGGTTCATACTAAATTTTCAGGAGGAATCTATGTTTTATATATATATATTTTTAGGGTAAAACTATTAAAAAGTGGTTACATTGTGATACCCCAATGTTTGTCGCTAGCCTGTAGTGATTGAGAATGCACTTTGGGCCTTATAGCAAGCTAGAATGGGTGAAGTTATGGGTTGAACTAGGATAATTCATTACCAAATGGTATTATATACCTCTTATTATTGGGGAATTAAATGTAGCACAGTGAATGGTCCATCATAGCCCAAGAGGTAGGTGAAGGGAAGTGCCTGACTAAATCTCATTCATATCTAACCTCAAGTTACCGTGGTTGGTTGGGAGCTGTATGTTGAATTTGATCTCAATTTTAGGTTTCTTTGATGAGATATTATGTTTCTTTTTGTTGGGTATTGGTTTTGGGAAGAAATCATGTACAGTTTTGAGGTTTTTTGAGTTTTAGGGTGAAATATGGGAAGAAAATAGAGGTGAAAGATTTAGGTTCATGGTTAATAAAAATCATGAAAAACCCATGTGACCAAGTATACAGTCCTTTAAGTACCATTTATCATGGTTAGAACATGGTTTTCAAAACTATTCATAGAGAGAAAATGTTTAAATTTTAAATATTTTCACCCATTTGGAATTTAAAATTTCCATGATTGATTTTATTACTTTTTTAAGAGTAATTGAATTATTTTTTATGATTAAATTGATATTTTTTGAATTTAAATTTCATATTGATGGAGTTTATGTCTTGTGTTTTATAAATTATGCCTCACAAAAGGCACCTATAAACTGAAATTATGAATAAGTGGAGCATGTACAATAAGCTAGTCCTCTAATCAACTCTTACATCGTGGAACCATTAATTTGGAATATTCAATATTTGGGATAATATGGTGAAAGAGATAAATCTTGAATGATGGACCATTCTCAATAGTTTTCTAAGAAAAAATAACCATCCTTTATAGAGATTAAGGGCCTCAAGATCCTAAGTATTGGATCTGAAATATTGAGAGTATCTTCCATTTCCTTAAGCCCCTAGAGACCTCTCAAGTCAACTTCACTACTTACATGTTGGAGGGATCTATTTGGAAGTGTAGGGAGTCTATAGTGCAAGACAAGTTATACAAGGATCTCACCTGGGTCTTGTTTAAGAAAGTATTCAACCAATAATTTTATCCAAAAACATTGAGGATGGTGAAGGCCCATGAGTTCATGAATCTGGAGCAAGAGAACCATTCAGTAATGTAGTATGATACTCATTTTTCCGAGTTGTTTTATCTTTATCCCAAGCTCATCACTAATGACTATATTAAGGCATTACACTTTGAAATTGGGTTAAATCATGAGATTAGGTTGTGGTTTATTAACCTTTGTCTACCAACCTATGCAGAGGTAATGGAAAATGTTGTGATGGTTGAGATTGATGTAGTGGGTTTATGGGCTTCAGTGCTACCCCTTTAGTGGAAATAGGTAGTCAAATCTCTTCGTCTAGCTAGAAGTGGAAGTGAGAGGAGTTCTTATAGAGTATTGGTGGGGGAACTGACGATTCATCAGAGTTTTTACAGGTAGCTTCCTTAGGGAATAAGGCCGTGACCTACTTCCAGTGTGTGAAGGAAGGCTTCACTAAATCAGAATACCAGGGGATACCTATAGTGTTCCGCCAATGTGGGTATATATTCCATCTTAAATGTTTTTATAGAGGACCTCCATAGGGAATTAGAGTCATATATTTTATCTCTAGGAGCTCTTATGTTAACTCTGATGTGTCTAAGGGTTTGTGAAACCATCATTGAACAAAAGGGGATTTCCATCCAACAAAGGATATATAAGGTGGATTTTAATTCGACTATTTATATGTAGCTGATCATGTTCCAGAGGAGAAAGGTGTTGGTCTAGATAATATTATAGGTACAATGTTTATTGTTTCTTCCATATATTTTTCATTGTTTGATACATGTATGTCCTTTTATTTTATCTCATACAAGTTTATTTATTCCCTAGTATTATGATCAGAGTTGATTCTATTTATGTTGGATATTTCCACTCTATTGAAAAAAAATACAGAGTAAGTATTTAAGTGATCAAAATATCATGTGGTGATTTTCGATCACAAGATTGTATGGGATTTCTTGGTTTTTAACCTAGATGTTTTTATCTTATTATCGAAATGGACTAGATGCTCAGTTTCAAGGATTAGGTCAATTTTTATCATCATCAGGTTTAGTTCCTCTCTCTTAATGGGAACACTCACATATTTCAGGGTGAGTGGGGACCTAGGTTAGAGAGAGAAGGACCTGTTATTCCAGATATCAGGTGGATATCATTCCAGCCATCTAGTTTTATCTTTGATGTTGTTTATCAGAGTTTAGTATATCGGTTTCAATAGGAGGTGGATAATTATCCCGTGGTATTTCCAAAGTAATTTTTTGATCTTATTTCCTTAGAGGGAGGTATATTTTTCCATTGAATTACTTCTCGATATGAGATTGATTTTCATAGAATCCTATCGAATGCCCCCCCCCCCCCCGAGCTAAAGGATTTGAAGGTCCAGTTAGAGGATCTCAAAGGAAAGGGATTTATTTGAATGAGTATGTAAGCACAGGTATCATCAATCCTCTTTGTGAAGAAGAACTAGTATAAAAAGTGGCTTCAACATTGAGGTTATAACATTGGTTTATAAGATACTGACATTAAAAGTAATGCATAATACTTTTAATGTCAGTATTTTTCAAAATTGATGTTAAGAGTTCATAAAAAGGTTTCGACGTCAGGTTTCTTAAAATATAACATCAAAACTTAAGTCAAAAACCATTTTTAACATAATTTTTTTAAATTGAAATTAAATCCATTTTAAAAAACAAACACACCCCAAATCCCTCATTTCATTTTCTTTGAAACCCTTTTGTTATTGACCTACGATGGCACCAATGACCACCCGATAATCTTTAATAATTATTTTAGTAAATTTTATTCGATTTTAATCATATTTTCATGACCATTTATCCTCAATATTCCATCCTTTGTTCTCGTTTCATGATCTATGAAAATATTCAATTCCTAAAAAACCTATTTTGGTTGACTAGAAAATACGGTTTAATGTTTTTGTTGGTTATTTTTTCTTATTATTTTTTGAATTTTTTTTCTTCAATATTTTAGTGTTAACCTTACCAAAAAATTTGATAGAGTAGATCTATATTCAGGATCAATTTTGTATTATTTAAATCCTAATTTTGTATGTTATTTTTTAAAAATTTAAAGATAAATTTTTTATCTATTAGCTATAAAGTTGATTCATCCTTTCCTTTGTTTATATTCATTTTATTATTAATTATAATTTTTTAATTAAATTTTATTTAATTTTATAAAATTTTTATATGATGGAATTATCAAATGTTTTTCCAAAAAATGATATATATATATATATATATATGTATATATATATATATTAGTTTAAACTAGTATCCATGATATTTTTAATTTTTTATTCTAACCAAATTATATATGTTTGGATCAATATGGAAAACATGAAACAAATATAGAGTCATATATATCATAATATAATCATTACAATTCAACTAAATTTTATGACTTAATATATCACAATTTTTTTATTCATTTCAACCAAAATCAATATTGAATGACAATGATAACCACTCTTATTTTTAATCTTCATAAATTTACGTTGTTCTTGTGATTTATAAGAATCACATTACACTATTTGTGTTGTAAGTAAATAAAAAGTAATCAAAAAATTTATGGATATTAAATCAAAATTTTAGATGTTAGATGCTTATTTTAATCCCATTTTGAAATTGATTCATGTTACCATATAGTTTTGGTTTTCCTGAAGATTATTATGAAACAAATAATTTGGATAAAATTTTGTGTTTAATATATTAGAAGAGTCATTTTTTATAAATTATTTCATATTATATTATGGTGAAAATGGATTTTTAATTTATTTTCCTCCCATGAAGAGTTAAGTTATGAAATTTGACATGGTAAAAATAATAAAATAGTTTTGATAAAACTAATCTGGTATTTTTTTTATCACATAGAGTTTGAAAATATTTTTTATGTCTTATAAAAAAATATTCTACGATATGAAATAAAGTGAATAATTTTTTCTGACAATGATATGATTCTTCCTAAAAATGGTAATCAATGAGATTATTTTGATCAAATGTATACATTATTTACTGGTAACCCATATTATTTGTGTTTGGGGATTTCAATCAATGATTTTTTTCTATTTTATTATTATTGTAGTTGATTATTATTAATTGTTTGTTATGATAATTCTTTGTTAGTTATTAAATGTTTTTATGTTTTATAAATTTTGTATAATTGTTTGTAAGTTATTTTTTATTTTTGAAGATAAATTATGTATATTTTTTTAAAGATAAATTATGTATAATTTTTTTGTTATTTTTGAATATATATTATGTATAATATGGTTTTATCATTATGTATAATGATTTTTTATGATGAAATGGTTATCAATAATTGATTATTTGAATTATATGTTTTTATGTTTAAAATTTATCTATTTTTTTATATATTTTTTAATGTTTATATGTTTTAATATATTCACATTTTATATTGTGATATTATGTTTTTAATGGATCATAATTGGATAAATTTATGAAAAACAATTGGTGAATAAGAAAAAGGACTTGATTATTTATCATAATTTTCTAAATAAAATATTCAAAATAAAGATTTGATTTACTATTTATATATGAAGTGTTTGAATATGAGAAAGTTAAATTCCATAAAAATCAAGGATCATCTCATTTGATATAGTTTTATCCATAATTATAAATTTTGGATATAACATGGTGAAAGAATGGAAAATTCAACATCTAATGTTGATGAAAATATTTAGAATGAGACAGAGGATCATATTGAAGAATTAATTCATGATGTAGGCCTTGTAACCATAAAAAAAATGAAAGATATTGAATAATTATATGAAGATTATGAGAATCCATTATTCTGAGGTTGCACTAAATATATAGTGTTATAAATAGTTCTGATATTAGTTAGCTTGAAAGCATAAAATGGGTGGAGTGATAAAATTGTATCTAAGCTGCTTGAAAATTTAAAAGGGCTACTTCTATAAGGAAATGAGCTTCCAGATTTTAATTATGAGGGAAAAAAATATTATTCCCAATGGTATTGGGGTATAAAAAGATACATGATTACCCCAATTATTATGTGTTATATAGAAAGTAATATGAATGCTTATCAAAATATCTTAAATGTGGGACATCACACTATAATATGAATGAAAACTAAAACTATGATTCATTTATAGGTATAGAGATCAAACTTCCTACTAAAGAAATTTCGTAACTTCGAATAATTCATTCCATTAATTAAAATTATTCAACTTTGATTCATTATGAGGTACCAAAATAAACCCTCCTACTAAAGAAATTTACTACCTTCCATTAATCCCTCATTTGAAGTGACTATTTTCAAATTAAATTTATGAAAAAGGTTAAGATGAATTATAGACGAGCACATATCTGATGGTAACTTATGTCACCCAGCCAATTCACCATAGTTTAAGAGATTTTATAAATAATTTCCTGATTTTTGAAGTGAAGTTAGAAATATTAGAATGGGAATGTGCATAGATGGAATGAATCCATATCAAAGCCTCAGTAGCCAACATAGTTCATGGAATGTTTTTTTGGTAGTTTACAAATTTTCCCCATAGATATGCATGAAGAAAAAATATGTTATGATAATCCTGATGATTTATAGAACAAAAAATTTGGGAAATTATATTCATGTGTATCCTTCACCATTTATTTATGATTTGAAACTTCTATGGGAGATAGGTGTTATGGTTTTTGATGAACACAATAAAGAGTATTTTCTTTTGTGTGCTATAATAATGTTCACTATAAATGAGTTTCCTTCATATGGAAATTTATCCCAATACGAGTTAAGGGGTATAAATCATGTCCATTTTGTAAAGAAGAGACATCATATTATCAATTATAGAATTGAAGAAATATAGTGTACATGGGATATAAAATATTTTTGTGAATTGATCATCCTTATTGTATATATAAAAAAAGAATTTAATAATTTACATGAATATAATATTCCCCCCACAACCATTTTTAGTTAAAGAATATTATGAGATGGTGAAAAATATTTATTTCACATTTCAAAAGAAAGTATGTTATGGTCATCAAAAAAATATCTATAAGAAACAATATAACTTTTTTAAACTACCTTATTGGGAATTTTTATAGATAAAACATAACATTGACGTTATGAATGTTGAGAAAAACATATTTGACCATTTTATTGGAAACTGTTTAGACATAATAGTAAAAAATAGATGGATTTCATACTAGATTGTACTTGATATCCATGGGAATATGTTTGGAGTTAGATCCCACTATGAAATGAAACATAAAATATTTACCTCCAACTTGTCACACATTAAGAAAGAGTGAGGAGATGAATTTTTTTCAGTGTATTCATGGTATTAAAGTACCAAGAGGACATTCTTAAAATGTGAATAATTTGGTTCCATTAATGGATTATAAATTAATAAGTATAAAATCCCATGACTATCATGTATTGATGTTACAATTGATACCGGTCACACTGCTTGGTATACTACTGACACTTTTCAGAAAGACTATCAATAGGTTATTTAATTTTTACAAATCAACTTGTAGAAAAGTTATTGATCAAAATTTATTAGATGTGTTGGATAATGAATATGGTGTTATACTTTTTCAACTAGAAGTTTATTTTTGACCTAATTTTTTTGATATAATGGTTCATATGGTGATTCATCTAGGGAGAGAGATAATAATATGTGGGATTTTTTCATTTATGTTGGATGTATCATTTTGAAAGATATATAATTTTTTTGAAGAGATATGTTAAAAATACTCATCTATCAGAGGCCTGTATTATTCAAAAATATGTATTAGAAGAGGTGATTGAGTTTTTTAATGATTATTTTTATGAATTAGAGCATATTGGTCTCCCTATATCTCAACATATGATAGTTGATAGTGAAGGTAGAGTTATTTTATGCTTAAAGTTCATTCCATATGATAAAGTGATGAAAACACATTTATACATTTTGAACAAAAAATATGAGGTACAATGATATATGTCATCACATATGACCGAATTAAAGGTACAATTTATGAAAATAAATAAAAATTGGTTGATGATTAAGCATAAAAATACATTTTTTTCATGGTTTAAAGATAATTTCATTATAGATATATTTGCATCATAAACATTGAAATGGTTGGCATGGGGAGTATAACGACCCATACTTTACATACATTGTTAATACTTCAAAATTGAAGCACACTTATTACAACATATAACAAAACCATGAATGGACCATATAGGTATAGTGTCTTTAGAAACTGGGAAACATAAACAACTGGTTCATAAAGAATCTACATTGTCTCCCATTTATTTCATCATATCTAGAGTCCCTTTTGGCATATCCTACTTAATAACCTTCTTCATGACCTGGGGGAAAGAAAACATACAAAAGGGTGAGCTCAAATTCTCAGTAAGGGTAAACAAAAGAAAAATCAATCACATCATATTCATAAGAACATAACATTTTGGAAATCTTAACCTGCAAAAGAAATCATAATTTCATATCATGGGATAAATCATAGAAGTGAAATGTAATCCCAATAAAAATAACTTAAAACATGAAACTTTGTGTCATACACACATAATCATAGAGAATCATTTCTTATTAGTCAAGACTCATTTCCAAGACTATCTTAGCGGACAAAGTCCATTTCTGAACCAAGTTCACTCCTGGTTTTAGTCCTGTTTCACTGAACCGGTTTAACCTGCCGTTCCAGACATGTCTATCTCATGAGATATAAATCTTTACCCAATGCATTGGAGTGAGATATATGTCCCACCCATCTCATAATGATACCATTCTTATGTGTGCCATAAAATCATAAATCATATATCATTGCATAACCCATGTAATAAAAAAGGGATTCTTAAATATCGTGACATCATAAAACAATTCATATAAGATAAAGGAATTCATAAAAATAATTCCATCACAACATAATAAAATCAATTTAATAATAGGGATATAAACAGAACCCTATATTATCTTAGATGGAAAATAATTTTGATAAAACACTTGAACTCCATTCTTGAGGAAAATATCCTTTCTACTTCAAAAACATTTTTCCTTTCTTAACATGTCATACAATTTTAAACTAAAAGAATTTGATTAAAAATAAACTTGAAAACTTGTAAAGGAAGCTTCTTGGAAATAATGTTTTAAAAATCAATTCATGCCGTATAAGTTAAAAAAACATTCTTCTCATACTTTTGTCGAAAAAGCCAAAAAGTACCTCATACAAAAAACGACAAAAGATTCCTTTCCTATCTTTTACTAAAAAATCACCGAAGGGTAAAATTGGATTTAAACAATTGTAGGTGGATGGAAATAATATTACATATTGAGGAAACATGGATTTGGATGATAAAATACACCCCAGTAAATACCAAAGTATAAATAATCTCGGATAAAAATGAGATTGTGATATTTTCCCTTACCTTAGGTCCGATTTGCTTCGTAAGTGTCCGAACCTCCTGTATAATGATTTAAATATTGTAATTGACTTATTCCAGAATCATACTTATTTTTATGATATCATATATGGTCATGTTCTTAGCTTCTTATTAGTAATATTTCATTGTTACTTGTTATTCAAGTGTTTATTGCTTTTTTGTTCTTATGCGTGTTTTGTCGAATAAATTCTTATTCTTCTTTTTGGGTTATAGATACCTCATTTCAAGAATGGTATTAGTGTAATACATATCATATTTATTCACTAAATTCATTTATGTAATCATTATGCAATGAAAATCATGTAGAACGAGTCACATCACATTGTGGAGACGGTATTCCGTACATACGCACGAGGGATGATATCGTTCCCATGATCGTGGAACTGTATTAGAGTGTATGTATACTATTTTAGAATCAATATAAATTTACAATAATCATATATAGTTATTATTTACACCATTATACCCATCCAAGTAAGGTGGTGGTGGAAAATAGATTACACCACGGCGTGGAGACGGTATTCCGTACGTACGCACGCGCGGTGATTTCGTTTTCCATATGATGGATAGATGGTAAAATAGGGTTGTTTAATACTTATAATAAAATATAAGTATATGAGTGATACTGATGTTATTACTTCATAATGAAACAACTAAATAATAAGAAGTGGAAGAAGAAATAAAGTTGAAAGAATTTGTAACGGACATTACCTCTTCTTTGAAGCGCCTCTTTGAGACCTCCTCTTAGGGAACTAAAATTGGTCTTTGAAGAATACCAGGACCTATAGGATGTTTCTAGGGAAGTGGAGAAGAGAATTTGGCAGGGGTTGTCTGATCATGAAGGCTCAAAGTGGTGTGAGTAAGAGAGGGAGGAGGTTCCCTTTTATAAGGGAGGAGAGGGGCACCTTTGGAAAAACTAAAAATATTATTTTATTATAAAGCCATATTCGGTTTTTAATAGCTCCAAATTGATTTATTTAGAATATAAGGTGGGGATGGGTCAAAATAATCTCATAAAATATAATTTAGACAAGTTTAAGTTTCTATTTTAACCTTATAATTTAGATTTAACTTTAAGTTAGATAATTTTACTTTTACCGTGTCTTCTTGTTTTCTTACACTATAAGGTTAATAAACTTGCTATAACAAGCCAAAAGAACCCCAAGTTGTTTATTATTAATATATAAAACCTTATCTAAGTCATTTGGCCGAACCTTATATTTTTAGGAATAAAAGAACAATTAATAATATAATATTTGTTTTAAATACTATTTTATGTCAATTTTGACACTATTTGGTAATTGATTTTTGTTAAAATCATAACAGAATGATTAGTTCGAAAAAATTTAATTAAATTAGTAATAATATGTAATAGTAACCTAGAAAATTATTTGAATTCATAAAAAGTCTAAAATTACATTTATTTGGGTATTTATAACATCAATTATGTCAATATTTCATTAATAATATAATTACTACATCATCATTATGTCATAAATAAATTAAATTATTTAAAGTCTAAAAATTACAAATAAAATATCATTATGTAGGAAATCTTTTTATATCTCTAATTAATATTTATAGTCTAATTTATCTTATGTATAACCCTATATTAAAAATGAGTTACTTATTAAACTTTGATTTTAACTATTTTAACCCTTCTTTAAATAAGTTAATAATAAATGTCCTAATCTAATCCAAGTGGGACTAAATGGTAATATTGTATTCCTAAGGTTGTTTTTGGTCGAATTAAACTTATCCAATAGAATTAGGACATGTGTTAGGGTAATAATAATATCATTTTTACCCTTAATTACCCTATTTACTTTTAACTGTGGTAAAAAAAAGTAAAAAGTTACTATTCACCAAAAATTATTTTCATCTCATTGAACCACATTTTATTCCTTGATATTAACCTCATCTCTTGGATTTTCGAAATTGCACTCACAGAAGCGGTAAAATTATTTTTTATGTAAATTTGCAAATTCTCCTAGGAGGTGGGTAAAAGACGGTGAAAAGTTCAATAAAATTTTTATATATCTAAAATTATTATAAAATGACTCCAATGAGTTGCATTGAACTTATATAATTATTATGTATCAATTTTTACCTAAAATAAATTTAAATAAAATAAATAATTATTTAAATAAAAAGTTGGTTTTTAAATAGTAACCCAGTGTTTTCACTATTCATCAAAAATTGAAAGTTTTCAGAAAAATACCAAAATTTCACCCTAGTCTAATTTCGATATTCCGAATCCAAAAATGAAGTCCATTTTGAAAGATAAAATTTATAAAATTTCAAAAAGTTGGTATTACTATTCATAACGGCTAGTTTTAATAATATTTTAATAGCATATCGTTGTTTAGTGAAACTCGGTATTGCGTACGACACAAGCTATCGAGGAAGGTCGCGATTGTGTGTAAATAAAGCCAAGCCAGTGTTGTGTGTAGTGAAATATTCCTTTGATGATTTTTATAAAAACAAAATATTTCTCCTAAAAGTCTCGGGTGTTACATTCTACCCCCCTTAAAATGAATTTCGCCCTCGAAATTCGTCACTTTGTAACAAATAGAAGAGGATACCTCTCCCTCATCATATCCTCAAGCTCCCATGTAGTTTCTTCTAATTGGTGGTTCCTCCATAAAACTTTCACCAAGTGAGTGGTCTTGTTCCGTAGGACTTTTTCACTACGATCGAGAATCTCTATCTGCTGTTCTTCATAAGAAAGATCTTGTTCCAGCGGTACAACTTCTAAGCTGATTACATGTGAAGGATCAGGTATGTACTTTCTCAGGAGAGATACATGGAACACATCGTGAACTTGGGAGAGATTCGGTGGAAGCGCCAATCAGTAAGCTACCTTCCCAACACGATCCAGTATTTTGAAAGGACCGATATAACTAGGGCTCAACTTTCCCTTCTTTCCAAATCTCATTACTCTCTTCCAAGAAGATATTCGTAAGAACACTTTATCACCCACTTCAAACTCTAGGTCTTTTCTTCAGTTGTCGGCATAACTTTTTTGTCAACTCTGAGCTGCTCTTATGTGTTGTTGAATAGATCGGACCTTTTCTACCATCTCATCAACAAGATCAGGTCCTAATAGCTTCCTTTCCCCAACTTCATCCCAGCAAGTTGGAGTCCTGCATTTCTTTCCATAGAGAGCTTCATAAGGAGTCATTTGAATACTGGAGTGAAAGCTGTTATTATAAGAAAATTCCACCAAAGGTAGGTGTTGATCCCAACCACCTTTGAAATCCATAGAGAAAGCTCTCAATATATCTTCTAGATTTTGAATTTTCCTCTCAGACTGACTATCTGTCTGAGGATGATAAGCAGTTCTAAAACTCAACTCTGTATCCAGAGTATATTGAAGACTTCTCCAGAACTTCAAGGTAAATATAGGATCCCAGTCAGATATAATAGAAAGTGGTACTCCATGCAATCTTACCACTTCCTTTACATATATCCTGGCAAGCTGATCCAGAGAGAAATCTTCTCTAATATCAATGAAGTGTGCAGAATTTTTAAGACGATCAACTATGACCCAGATAGCATTATTGCCTTTGGATGTTTTAGGAAGTCCGGTGACAAAGTCCATAGTGATGTTTTCCCATTTCCATTTGGGTATGGGTAATGGTTGTAACATCCCCTTAGACTTCTGTCTCTCAGCTTTAACTTGCTGACAAACCAAGTATCGAGAGACATATTCAGCAACATCTCTTTTCATGCCATCCCACCAGAAGTACTCTTTCAGGTCCCTATACATCTTCGTGCTTCCAGGATGAATAGAGAATGAAGAACTATGAGCCTCATCCAGCAGCTCCTTCTTTAATTCTGGGATGGGAGGAACACAAACCCGATTCATAAACCTTTATTATCCCATCACAATCAAGGTTGAATTCAGGAACATTTATCACCTTCTTTTGTAACTCTACATCTTCTTTTTGTGCCTCTTTAATCTTCACATGTATAGATGGTTGAACATTAATTTGAGAAAGATACAATTTTCCCCTTCCATTATAATTCCAAGATCCATCCTTTGTAAATCCATAAATATTGGATCTTTTGTGATCCTCATCATGGATAAACTAGCATGGTCTTGTCGACTTAATGCGTCTGCCACCTTGTTTGATTTCCCAGGGTGTTAATGAATTGAGAAGTCGTAATACTTAATCATCTCCAACCATCTTCTTTGGCACATATTCAGCTCCTTTTGTGTGAAAATATACTTTAAAATTTTATGATCAGTATAAATATCACACCTTTCTCCATAAAGATAATTCCTCCAAATCATTAATGAAAATATTAATGCAGATTACTCCAAATCATGAGTTGGGTAATTTTGATCATGGATTTTCAACTGTCGTGAGGCATAAGCTATCACCATATAGTTTTTCATGAGAACACAGCCCAATCCCTTCTTGGATTCATCACTGTAGACCAAAAACCTTTCTCCATTACAAGGCAGTGTGAGCACAGGTGCACTGGATAACCGTCTTTTTAACTCCTTTAAATTCTCTTCACATTCCTCTGTCCAAACAAACTTAACTCCTTTCTGAGTCAACCTGGTGAGTGGATTAGATAATCGTGAAAAATCTTTCACAAAACGTCGATAATATCCAGCCAAACCAAGAAAACTTCTGATCTCAGTTACTGTTGTTGGTCTCGACCATCTTTCGATAACCTCTGTTTTTGATGGATCCACAGATATCCCCTCTTTTGAGATTATGTGACCAAAAAATACAACTTTTTGAAGCCAAAATTCACACTTGGTAAATTTGGCATAAAGATTCTCCTTTCTTAGGGTCTTCAATATAATTCTCAAGTGATCTTTATGTTCTTCCTTTCTCTTTGAATATACAAGAATATCGTCTATAAAGACTACCAAAAACTGATCAAGATAGTCTCTAAAGACTCTATTCATCAGATCCATGAAGATAGCAGGGGCATTAGTAAGACCAAATGGCATCACTATAAATTCATAGTGTCCATACCCTGTATGGAAAGCTGTCTTTGGTATATCCTCCCTTTTTACCCTTAATTGATGATACCCTGAATTAAGATCAATCTTGGAAAAGTATTGAGCTCCACGTAGTTGGTCAAATAAGTCATCAATGCATGGGAGAGGATATTTGTTCTTGATCGTGATCTTGTTAAGTTCTCGATAATCAATGCAGAGTCTCATTGATCCATATTTCTTCTTAAAAAACATAACAGGTGCTCCCCAAGGTGACGCACTAGGGCGTATGAATCCCTTATCAATATTCTCTTGGAGTTGCTTCTTCAATTCACGCAACTCAATTGGGGCCATTCTATAAGGTGTCTTTGAAATAGGAAAAGCACCCGGTATGAGTTCTATTGAAAACTCAACTTCACGATTTGGTGGAAGACCCGAAAATTCCTCTAGAAAGACATCGTCAAACTTTCATACAATGGGAATATTCTTAATCATGATTTTCTCACCAACCATTTGAGATAAATAACCTTCATTTAGTGGAATCAAGACCCATAAGATGGAAGAAATTTCCACTAGAAGGTTATGTTCATCCTTGCATCGATAGACAATCATAGATTGATCTGGAATATGAAATGTGACTTCCCTTCTTTGGTAATTGATATGAGATCCATATAAAGAAATCCATTCCATACTAAGAATCACATCAAACTCTACTATAGGAAGGACCACAAGATTTGTAGGAAGCACTTTCCCAAAAAATTCAATCGGAGAAGAATTATAAACTTTTGATGTGACTGTTGTGCCATTAGGGGTTGTCACACCTAACTCAACATCTAATTGTTGAGGTAATACGGTGATACCCTTAAAAAATTCTTCATAAATAAAAGAGTGGGTGGATCCAGAATCAAATAAAACATTTGCTACTTTAGAGTGGATGGTAAGTGTACCTTTTACCACTTCATTATCGTACTCCACATCGTTGATAGAAATTGCATGTGACTTTCCTTTGTCTTTAGCCTTAAGAGTTTGTTGACGTCGATCATCACCAACAACCCTTGGATTAGGGCATTTATTGGTATAGTGACCCATTTCCTTGCACTTGAAACATTGAAGTGTAGTAGGTTCATTCTGTGTATCCCTTCCTTTGTTTGCATCATTAGACATCTTCTTCCCATTATTTCAACATTCAATTGCCTAATGACCTTCTTTTCCACACTTATAACATTTTCTTTTACCCTTAAGACAATTTCCTCCATGTTTCTTTCCACACTTTGAGCATAAGGGAAAACTCATCTTCTTTTCAGTGTGGTCATTAGATTTTCCTTTGAATTCCATTTTACTCTTTTTATCAAACCCATGTGACTGATGGGTTATACCAATTTCCATCTCAACCTTGAGAGCACATCGAACAATTTCCTCGTAGCTATTGAAGTCCCTTAGGGCTAAATCCCTTCTAAGACTTGGTTTTAAGCCACTAAAGAATCGATCGATCTTACTCTCAGGTTGGATAATAATATCAGAAGTGTACCTTGCAAGTCTTGTAAAATTTGATTCATAGGTACCAACAGATTCATCATCCTTTTACTTCAGTTCAAGAAACTCCTTCTCCATCTTTGTTCGAGGAATACGAGGGAAGTACTTATTGAAAAATAAGTTCTTGAACTCGTCCCCTTCCATGGACTCAATTTCATATCTTGGCCTCGTATTCTTGATAAGATTCCACCATTGATCAGCTTCACCTTCCAAATGATAAACTGCTAAGATGACTTTATCATGTTCAGAACATTGAAGAACTGAAAATATCTTTTCAGTGGTACTGATCCATTGTTCAGCCACTAATGGATCAGTAGACCCGTTGAATGAGGGTGGACGCTGCCTCATGAAGGATTCAACAGAATGTTGCTCTTTCCTTATCTCGTTTGGAAGTCCTGCATGATTCATAGCTTGAGAAAGTTGTGTGAGCTTGGAAACAAGATTTTTCATTCTATCTCTAATAACGTTTGGTTGCTCAGGAGGACAATAATTACATTGCCCATCGCATTCTGCATTAACACGGTTCCTTCAGGTTCCAACCATTGAATAAAACCAAGAAGAATAGTGTGAGCAACACTAATTATAATAGGAAAACCACATAATATAGAATAAAATTTTACACTTAAGGAATTATCATAGGTTGTTCATGGCCATTTCTAAAACACTAATATTGTGTTCTATGCTTAGACTTATCCTTAGGGTTCTTACTAAGGCTTTCACATCCTAGTTTCCAAAGGTTTATTATACCTTTCCTCTGATACCAACTATAACGACACATACTTTACATACATTGTTAATACTTCAAAATTGAAGCACACTTATTACAACATATAACAAAACCATGAAAGGACCGTATATGTATAGTGTCTTTAGAAACTGGGAAACATAAACAACTGGTTCATAAAGCATCTACATTGTCTCCCATTTATTTCATCTTATCTAGAGTCCCTTTTGGCATATCCTAATTAATAACCTTCTTCCTGACCTGGGGGAAAGAAAACATACAAAAGGGTGAGCTCAAATTCTCAGTAAGGGTAAACAAAAGAAAAATCAATCACATCATATTCATAAGAACATAACATTTTGGAAATATTAACCTGCAAAAGAAATATTAATTTCATATCATGGGATAAATCATAGAAGTGAAATGTAATCCCAATAATTATAACTTAAAACATGAAAATTTGTGGAATACACACATAATCATAGAGAATCATTTCTTATTAGTCAAGACTCATTTCCAATACTATCTTAGCGGATAAAGTCCATTTCTGAACCGAGTTCACTCCTCGTTTCAGTCCTATTTCACTGAACCGGTTTAACCTACCGTTCCAGCCATGTCTATCTCATGAGATATAAATCTTTACCCAATGCATTGGAGGGAGATATATGTCCCACCCATCTCATAATGATACCATTCTTATGTGTGCCACAAAATCATAAATCATACATCATTTCATAACCCATGTAATGAAAATGAGATTCTTAAACATCGTGACATCATAAAACAATTCATATAAGATAAATGAATTCATAAAAATAATTCCATCACAACATAATAAAGTCAATTTAATAATAGGGATAGAAACAAAACCCTATATTATCTTAGATGGAAAATAATTTTGATAAAACACTTGAACTCCATTCTTGAGGAAAATATCCTTTCTACTTAAAAAACATTTTTCCTTTCTTTACATGTCATACAATTTTAAACTAAAAGAAGTTGATTAAAAATAAACTTTAAAACTTGTAAAGGAATCTTCTTGGAAATAATGTTTTAAAAATCCATTCATGTCGTATAAGTTAAAAAAACATCTTCTCATACTTTTGTCGGAAAAGTCAAAAAGTACCTCGTACGAAAAACGACAAAAGATTCCTTTCATATCTTTTACTAAAAACTCACTGAAGGGTAAAATTGGATTTAAACAATTGTAGGTGGATGGAAATAATATTACATATTTAGGAAACATGTATGTGGATGATAAAATACACCCCAGTAAATACCAAAGTATAAACAATCTCAGATAAAAATGAGATTGTGATATTTTCTCTTACCTTAGGTACGATTTGCTTCGTAAGTGTCCAAACCTCATGTATAATGATTTAAATAATTTCATTGACTTATAATAGAATCATACTTATTTTTATGATATCATATATGGTCATATTCTTAGCTTCTTATTAGTAATATT
This sequence comes from Viscum album, assembly GCA_963277665.1. Classification (NCBI taxonomy): domain Eukaryota; kingdom Viridiplantae; phylum Streptophyta; class Magnoliopsida; order Santalales; family Viscaceae; genus Viscum; species Viscum album. The sequence goes on along the minus strand of OY728138.1, from coordinate 1,695,487,742 downwards.
TCATTGTTACTTGTTATTCGGGTGTTTATTGCTTTTTTGTTCTTATGCGTGTTTTGTAGAATAAATTCTTATTCTTATTTTTAGGTTATAGATACCTCATTTAAAGAATGGTATTAGTGTAATAAATATCATATTTATTCACTCAATTCATTTATGTAATCATTATGCAATGAAAATAATGTAGAATGAGTCACATCACATCGTGGAGACGGTATTCCGTACGTACGAACGAGTGATGATATCATTCCCATGATCGTGGAATTGTATTGGAGTGTATGTATACTATATAAAAATCAATATAACTTTACAATAATCATATATAGTTATTATTTACACCATTATACCCATCCAAGTAAGGTGGTGGTGGAAAATAGATTACACCACGGCGTGGAGACGGTATTCTGTACGTACGCACGCGCGGTGATTTTGTTTTCCGTAGGATGGATAGATAGTGAAATAAGGCTGTTTCATACTTATAATAACATATCTATATATGATTGATACTGATTTTATTACTTCATAATGAAACAACTAAAGAAGAAGAAGTGGAAGAAGAAATAAAGTTGAAAGAATTGGTAACAAACATTACCTCTTCTTTGAAGCGCCTCTTTGGGACCTCCTATTAGGGAACTAAAATTGGTATTTGAATAAGACCAGGACCTCTAGGATGTTTCTAGGGAAGTGGAGAAGATAATTTGGTAGGTTTTGGCCGAGCTTGAAGGCTCAAAGTTGTGTGAGGAAGAGATGGAGGTGGTTCCCTTTTATAAGGGAGGAGAGGGGCACCTTTGAAAAAACTAAAAAAATTATTTTATTATAAAGCCATATTAGGTTTTTAATAGCTCCAAATTGATTTATTTAGAAGATAAGGTGGGGAAGGGTCGAAATCCTCTCATACAATAGAATTTAGACAAGTTTAGGTTTCTATTTTAACCGTATCATTTAGATTTAACTTTAAGTTAGATAATTTTACTTTTACCGTGTCTTCTTGTTTTCTTACACTATAAGGTTAATAAACTTACTATAACAAGTAAAAAGAACCCAAAGTTGTTTATTATTAATATATAAAACCTTATATAAGTCATTTGTCTAAACATTAGATTTTTATGAATAAAATAACCATTAATAATATAATATTTTTTTAAAAACTATTTTATGTCAATTTTGACACTATTTGGTAATTGATTTTTGTAAAAATCATAACAGAAAGATTAGTTCGAAAAGGGTTAATTAAATCAGTAATAATATGTAATATTAACCTATAAAATTATTTTAATTCATAAAAAGTTTCAAATTACATTTATTTCGGTATTTATAACATCAATTATTTCAATATTTCATTAATAATATAATTACTGCATCATCATTGTGTCATAAATAAATTATATTATTTAAAGTCTAAAAATTACAAATAAAATACCATTATGTAGGAAATAGTTTTAGATTTCTAATTAATATTTATAGTTGAATTTATTTTATGTATAACCCTATATTAAAAATGAGTTACTTATTAAACATTGATTTTAACTATTTTTACCCTTTTTAAATATGTTAATAATAAATGTCCTAATCTAATCCAAGTGGGCCTAAATGGTCATATTGTATTCCTAAGGTTGTTTTTGGTCGAATTACACTTATCCAATATAATTAGGACATGTGTTAGGGTAATAATAATATCATTTTTACCCTTAATTACCCTATTTACTTTTAACCGTGGTAAAAAAAAGTAAACAGTTACTATTCACCAAAAATTATTTTCATCTCATTGAACCAAAATTTAGTCCTTGATATTAACCATGTCTCTCGGATTTTCGAAACTTCACTCACAGAAGCGGTAAAATTACGTTTTATGTAAATTTGCAAATTCTCCTAGGAGGTGGGTAAAAGACGGTGAAAAGTTCAATAAAATTTTTATATATCTAAAACTATAATAAAATGACTCCAATGAGTTGCATTGAACTTATATAGGTATCATGTATCAATTTTGACCTAAAATAAATTTAAATAAAATAAATAATTATTTAAATAAAAAGGCGGTTTTTAAATAGTAACCTAGTGTTTTCACTATTCATCAAAAATTGAAAGTTTTCAGAAAAATACCAAAATTTCATCCTAGACTCATTTCGATATTACGAATCTAAAAATGAAGTCCATTTTGAAAGATAAAATTTATAAAATTTCAAAAAGTGGGTATTACTATTCATAACGGCTAGTTTTAATAATATTTTAATAGCATATTGTTGTTTAGTGAAACTCGGTATTGCGTATGACGCAAGCTATCGAGGAAGGTCGCGATTGTTTGTAAAAAAATCCAAGATAGTGTTGTGTGTTGTGAAAGATTCCTTTGATGATTCATATAAAAACAAAATATTTCTCATAAAAGTCTCGGGTGTTACAGGGAGCGTCTCTTAATGTGACCACATGTTCTGTTTTGGATATTAAAATGTACACATTTAACACAAAATATAGGATAAAAAGAGTATCATCCAAAATAATGGGGTAATGGTGATCGTTGAAGCACTGTATTTCTCGAGTGAAAAAGATAAAAACCAAATTTCTGCATCAATGACATATTTTGGAGTTCTTAAAGATATATGAAAAATTTATTATACTAAATTTTGAGTGACAATGTTTAAGTGTAATTGGTTTGATAGTAATAGTGGAGAGAAACATGATGATTATGAGTTTACACTATTTGATTTAAAAATATTTAGTTACAAATAGAAACAATTTATCACGACGACACATGAAAAGAAAATATTTTATGTCATTGATCCATTGAATGATCTGTGGTATTTTATTTTTAAGTGAAAAAAATTATTTTGGGTGATGAGGATCATGGTTGTTGGATTAGACCAACAACTCCTTATTTTAATGATCCTAAATCATGTTTATCTTATTATTAATTATTTTCATGTTGTATATTAGAAAGTGGTTAACTAGAAAAAATTTCAAAAATTGATATGTTTCGTGATTACTATGACACCTTACCATATAAAGGTTAAGTGATCGTACCACCTTACTGGACATTATGCTTTACCTTATTTTATGCACACAAAATTCTTACCATGAGTCCGATGAACAAAATTTGTCTAATTCATGAGATAACCGCACATTGAAGACTGAACTTACCGTGCGATGAGAATCAACTTACTTCATGTACAATCAACCAACCATGAAATTCAGTGTACATAACCACATGATGGAAACTACCCACCACATGAGTTAATCAAGTCACCATTCCGAGGAATATAATTTTCTATAAAGTAATATACTGATTGTTGAGAAAGTATTGTTTTCAATAGTACATATTGTTTGTTTTTAAAGGGGGAGTTTGTTGAGAACAATACTCTATCTCTTTATGACAATTTTGATGCTCACAAATACCCTTAATTATTTTCTAATGATTTTATTTGTTAAGTATTTTGCAAGAATTTATTATTCATTATATTTTTATTTTTGGACGAAATATTTAGATTCTTGAACAATGAGAATTAATTTCTAAGGTATTCGTATTTAGTGCGTTCTAGAAACACTGTTCATACCATACATGGAGAAACGTAGCGTAAGGATGAAATGTGGTGTATACTTTATGGGGTAAGAGAAAAAGTATGGAAGAGTAACCATATGTTATCAGCAAAGTATGAAAAAGAACCCTACATTAAAAAGGAACCCTACATTTGGGATATTAGAAAAGTATGGAAGGAGAACCATACGTAAGTGTTAAACGTTAGGTTTGTTTCTCAAAAGTATGGTTCATCAACCTTACTTTTGTAAACAACCATACATTCTTGGAAAAGTATGTATCAAGTAAAATTATGGATCTTTTATCGTATGTTTGAAAGTTTAAGAGAAAAGTATGGATGACTAACCCTACGTTTATGATCAACCTTACATTTGATGAAAGTGACATGAACCTTAAGTTTGAGATCAAACATACATTGCCAGCCCTACGACATCAACCTTACATTTATAATCTACATTACATTCATAGGATGCATACTGTACAACTCAACCTTACATTTGGCGTTGGAGAATTTAAAATCGATATTTTTATGCAACAGTCATAAAGCTGATTATTTGGATGATTTCAAGCCGGATTTAAAGCTGATTTTAAAGCGTGACTTTGACTGATTAAAAGATGTTTTATCAATAGTTTAAGGATATAATTAAAAGGATATTTTTATGCTGAGTCTTCATGGAAGTTATGATTACTCTATAAGTTCAAATATTTGAATATCGTGGGTCAAAAGATGACTTTTATGGATCTAAAATTTTCAGAAGAAGTTCTTATCATTGTTATTATATATGATTTTTTCTAAATAGCAACATGAGATCATATGTGATCTCTCGATCATTCTAAACAGGAAAAAAAACAGAGACTATCAAATCATATAGATCTGCTGATTCAAGAGAATGACAAAGTTCTGTTTGCTGAAGAAGAAAAATCACGATAGAAGATTCATTCGTTCTACATCGAAGATAATTTGTGAATATAATACTTCTGAAGTTGTGAATTATATTTATATATCTACTGCAACGGGATCGACTCAGAAAGAGTCTTTTGTGAAGAACATTATTTCTGAAGGTTATGATCTATCTACTATCAATTGCATGTTGTTGCAATTGTGAAGAACATCTGGAAAGTATTTTCAGAATACAAAAATCTTTATTTTCTATTCTTGAGTGACCGACTTCTTGTACTAAGCTATGTAGGTTCTATAAGTGAACCCGAAGGATTTTTTTTCCTTATATTGTAAAGGTGTCAACTGCCTATACTCAGTTGTGAAACAGTCTATGGAAACGAGGACCAGATAGTGAAAATCCCCAAGCTCGTGGAGTAGAGCGTGGGTGGAGTGGACTAGGGGCCTTCTGTTCCCCGAACCACTATACATCTTGTGTCTCTACTATTTAAAATTCCGCTGCATTAATTCATCTTATTAAAGTAAAAGGGACGAACACAATCTCACAAAGATTTCTGAAAAGACACAATTCACCCCCCTCTTGTGTATATTTGGTACAATCCGATCCAACAATTGGTATCAGAGGTTGAGCTTTCTGATAAAGCCTTAACAAGCTAAAAGTGATTATACACAGAGCAAGATGACTGATACAAGAGAGGGAATGTCTATGGTCTGATCACCGTACTTCAATGGAGAAAACTATGGATGCTGGAAGTCGCGAATTATTATCTATCTGAAAAACCTTAGATACAGAGTATATTCTAAGATTCTGACTCCATATGAAATACCAGAAAAACTTGAAACGTGGAGTGAAACTACTGAACCAGAATATGCTATAAAATAGAAGGTAATTAATGCAATTATATGTGGTCTAGGACCTGATTAATTTAACAGAGTATCTCAATGCCTGACAACATATGAAATATGACAAACTATTGCTGTTGCTTATGAAGGAACTAACAATATCAGGGAAATGAGATATGCAACTGCTAAGCTTAAATTTGATACTTTTAGAATGGTTGATGGTGAAAGTATTACTCAAATGAATGGAATATTGAAACATATTTTCAATAACATAACCGCTTTGGGAGATCCCATTAAACAATATGAGCAAGCTTTAAAAGTACTGAGGGTACTGCCTACAAAATGGAATGGAATCTTTACTGCAATCAGACAGTCAACACCAATCAAAGACTTAACCATGAGAGAACTGATTGGAACACTAATGATGTATAAATATGAGATGGAAGATGAAGAAAATGAGCATAAAGTGCTTATCAAAAGAGATGACACTGCCTTGAAAGTGTCATCACAGAGCAAAAACATAAATATAAAGAAAAATGTAAAAGAGAAATCAGAAAGTTCTGATTTATCAAACTTTGATGTTGAACTGGCTCAGCTAGCTAGAAGATTCACTAAATTCTATAGAAATTATAAGGGCTTCACAAAATCCTTCAAAAAGGATGAAAAGGAAGTCAGATGTTATGAATGCAAGAAAATGGGGCATATCAGACCTGACTGTCCTCAGCTAAAAGAAGACAAGAAAAAGAAATTATTCAAAATAAATGATTATGAGTATAAGGAAAAAAGGCATGAACGTTATATGGAGTGTATATTAAGACTCCAGTATAACTTCTGAATCAGACTCAGATAAGGAAGAAGTAAATCTGAAAGCCAACATGTGTTTTATGGTAGAAAAAGATGAGGTAAAATCTTACTACTCTTTTGACTCTAGTTCTGAATCTAGTTACCCTAATGAAAAAATTGCATCCTACTACAATATGCTTGAAGAAAAATATGATTCTCTATTTAAGAATCAAATGTATTTAAAGAACATTCATAAGGCTGTTTCTGATGAAAAAGATACAATGTTGAAACAATATAAGGAGTTAACTGAAAATTTTGACTCAATTAACACTAACAATATAGATTATGAATCAAGGATAAAATCACTGCAAACTGAAGTGGAAACTTATAAAAATGCAGCCCTTTTTTTACTAAAGGGGAAAATATTTTAAATGAAATTCTTGGAAAAAATGTCATTAAAAATGAATGATTTGGAATTGGCAGTAAAGGTAAAAAATCCAAGTTGTACAAGAATTATTTTATTCCAAGTGAAAAAAGACTAGATTGTAATTACTGTGGAATAAGGGGACATATTTCTAAAAACTGTTTCTTAAGAAAACCCCAAATAAGTTTTATTAAGAAGACTTTTGTATCAAATGATTTATTTGACTCTTGTGAAATTATAAAAACAAAGCAAGTCTGGATTCCCAGATCTCTGCTGGATAACACCCCTGGACCCAACAGAATATGGGTACCAAAGAAAATTGTGTAAATATATTTGCAGGGAGCAGGTCGCAAAAGAAAAAGGGATATATGGTATATGGAAAGTGGCTTCTCAAGGAATATGAGTGGAAACTCATCGAATTTCTCTACACTCACTCAAAAAGATGGTGGACTTGTCACTTTTGGTGACAATGCCAAAGGGAAAATCATTGGTATTGGAACAGTTGGAGACACAGAAGCTATCTCAATCAACAAAGTAATTTATGTACAAGGATTGAAACACAATCTGATAAGTATCTCTCAACTATGTGATGATGGTTATGCTATTGATTTTTCTAACAATTGCTGTTCTATTTTCAAAAATAAACTGCTTAAATTTAGAGCACCTAGAGCTGACAATGTGTATACCCTGGATTTAAATTCCTTGTGTAAACATCAAGTAAATTGCTTAACTACTAAAGTAAATGAATCTTGGATCTGGAATTGGAGACTTGGACATTGTAATGTATATGTTTTATATAAATTATCTAAGAAACAATTAGTTTCTGATTTTCCTAGTCTCAGATTTGAATGTGATAGATTCTGTCATGCATGTCAACTTGACAAGAAACACAAATCATCCTTCAAATCTATTAACAAAATTGCTACATCTAAACCTCTAGAACTTATCCATATGTATTTTTTTGGACCTTCAAGAGTAGCAAGCTTGGCCGGTAAATTATATGTATATGTTTTAGTTGACGACTTTTCTAGATTTACATGGATTTTATTTTTAAAATTTAAAAATGAAGCTTTTACCTTATTTGAAAGTTTTTGTAAAACTGTTCAAAATGAAAAAGGTTTTAAAATAATTTCATTAAGATGTGATCATGGTGGAGAATTTGAGAATTAGGAATTTAATTCCTTCTGCTCAAATATGGGTATTAAACACACCTTATCTGCACCAAGAACACCTCAACAAAATGGAATTGTTGAAAGAATAAATAGAACTATTCAGGAAATGTCTAGGACTATGCTAAATGAATAGAGTCTTCCTACCTATTTTTGGGCAGAAGCTGTAAGCACAACCTGCTATATAATTAATAGAGTTTTAATTAGACCTCTTTTGAAAAAGACACCCTATGAACATTGGAATAACAGAAAACCTAAAGTAAATTACTTTAAAGTTTTTGAATGCAAAGTTTACATCTTGAACACCAAGGAAAATCTTGGTAAGTTCGATCCAAAACCTGATGAAGGAATTTTTTAAGATATTCAGCTACCTCCAAAGCTTATAGAGTCTATAATAAGAAGTCAATGATTTTTGAAGAATCAGTTCATGTGAAATTTGATGAATTTGATCCCTTTGAGAAAAGGACAGATCAAATGGATGAATCTGACTCTAATGATAACATGAGACTTGAAAACTTGAAAAATGATTTTGAAAAATATATAAAATAAATTCAGTTCAGTTCAGAAGAACATGATACTTAAGAACTTATGAGTGTGTTTCCTAGACAAAATAGAACTCTAAAGAATCACCCTTTAGAAACTATCATAGGTGACTTAGACACAAGAATAAAAACTAGAAGAAATATAGGAAATTTTGTAGAATTATCTACCTTTCTATCCCAATTAGAACCCAAGTCTATAGAAGAATATTTAGATGATGAAAGATGGATGATAGCAATGCAAGAAGAATTAAACCAGTTCAAAAGAAATGAAGTCTGGGAATTAGTTGAAAGACCACAGAATTATCCAGTGATAGGAACCAAATGGGTCTTTAGAAATAAGCAAGATGATCAAGGAATAATAACTAGAAATAAATCTAGACTTATAGCTAAAGGATATAATCAGGAAGAAGGTATAGATTATGATGATACTTTTGCACCTGTAGCTAGATTATAAGCCATTAAAATCTTCTTAGCCTATGCATCTCATATAAACTTTAAATTATTTAAGATGTATATTAAGTCTACCTTTTTAAATGGTTATTTAATGGAGGAAGTTTATGTTGATCAACCTCCTGGTTTTGAAAATTCTCAAAAAATATATTCTATTTTTAAAATTACTAAATCTCTTTATGGCCTTAAACAAGCACCTAGAGTTTGGTATGAAATATTAAGCTCTTTTATATTGAAAAATGATTTTACTGTTGGAATGGAAGATCCAACACTTTTTAAGAAAACTGTAAATTCTAATGGTTCAAATTTATGTTGATGATGTAATTTTCGGACCTACTAATAAATCTCTTTGTCATGAGTTTTCAAAGTTAATGAAAAAAGAATTTGAAATGAGCATGATGGGAGAATTAAATTTCTTTTTTAGGTCTTTTAATTTATCAAAAAGATTTTGGAAATGTTTTGAATCAAAGAAAATATGTTACTAATTTATTAAATAAATTTGGACTGAAAATAGAAAGACATATACAACTCCTATGTGTACTAATATAAAACTTCATTTGGATGAAACTAGAAAATCAGTTGACAACAAGTTATATAGAGGTATGATTGGTAGTTTATTATATCTTACTACTAGCAGACCAAATATAATGGATTCAATATGTCTTTGAGCAAGATTTCAATCAAATCCTAAAGAATTTCATTTAACTACTGTTAAAAGAATTTTTAGATACTTAAAAGGAACAGTTTTTCAATCTCTTCTTTATCCGAAAACTTCTGATTGTAATTTAATTTCATATTCAGATGTAGACTTTGGGAGTTATAGATTAGATAGGAAAAGCACTTCAGGAACTTGTCACTTTTTAGGGACATCCTTAGTGTCATGGTCAAGTAAGAAACAACATTCAGTTTCCCTGTCAACAGTTGAGGCAGAATAAGTTTCTGCTGGCAGTTGTTGTGCACAAGTGTGGTGGATGAAAAAAACTCTTATGGACTTTGGAATAAATTTTAATAATACGCATATTTTATGTGATAATACTAGTGCTATAAATATTTCAAAAAATCCTATTAATCATTTTAGGACTAAGCATATTGATATCAGACATCATTTTCTAAGAGATCAGGTTCTTAAAAAGGATATATCTTTGGAATTTGTAAGTACTGAAATTCAATTAGCTGATATTTTTACTAAACCAATTCCCACTACAAGGTTTGATTTTATTAAGGGGGAGATATGTTTATTTAATTTTAAATAAAGTTTTATTTTACTATATTTTTTCTCTATTTTAAGTGTTTAAAATAATTTTGTTATTTGTTTTTCAAACCGAATAAGTTTTTTTCCATATATTCTCTTCTTTTACCCGCGTAATCAATTTTATTTATATTTAAAATCTATGTAATGATTAATGAAAACACAGGAATCAAGTTGATCAGAAACCCTTTCGACTTATAAACCTTTTTATTTCTACCAAAACCTTTTGAACCCGTGAAACGGCACCACTGCTCGTCAAACTCTAATTTTCGAACCTCTGAAACCCTAACCTTTAAACCTTTATAGATTCTCACAGAAATGGAAAAGATTAAGTTTGATGATAAGGCTGAGACTAGAAATGCTAAGAAACAGTGCTCAGAAGGAAGGAAAATCTTACAGGGAAAGGTAATTGATCTCGACTGGATATTTTAGACGAACTTGTTGTTAAAACAAGCACTGTCATTTCAGAATCTCGAATAGACTTTCAATAGTGAGAATACAGAGTTTTTGTATGAAGTAGAACTGCGATATTTCTTTAAGTCTATACAATTCAGTCTGGGAGACAATGAGGACACTATGCTGGCTAAGATAGAGGATAGGGATTTTTCGATCTCTTCAGTAGAAATTGGTCTGATTTTGAACAGCCCTCATGAGGGAGTCTTTAATTTTGATTTGAAAAATATAGGCAATTCTATGCATAAATATGAGGAAATTATGTATTTTCCTTTTGGTTCTACTTCTATAAAGAAGATGTTTATTAAGGACGTGAAGCAAGATCAGAAAATCCTTGTGAAATTTATACAAATAGGGATAGCACCAAGAATTTCAGAGATGGAAAAGATATTGTATCCTAACATTTACATGATTTATCTTCTGCTCAGTGATATAAACTTAAATTTTCCTAGTTACATGGTTAGGTACCTGTGTTACTGCTGTCATAGTGAAGCCAGAATGAACTTTTACCCTTTTGGTAGATTCATTTCCAAACTGTTGTTCAAAATGGATATGGTGAGACTGGTGGATGCCAGAGTAAGATGTCATTAGAGTAATGTTTTCAATACTGGGAATTTAAGAAAAATTGGATATTTCTGGAGCACTATAAAAGGGAAACTTTTTCCATTAGGATCTGAGGAAGAAACATAGAGTGCTCAAGTTCAATCTGCTCAGTCCAAAGAGGGACATGGTAGATCGAGAGTCAGCACTACTGCAAGAAGAATCGGATTTGAAATAGAAGATACTGAGGAATAAAGAAGTCAGGAGGGACTTCAAACTCATAGAAAAAGAACTGTTAATGAGGAACTTGCTTCTCCTGTACTGACAACAAGAGATTTACTCTCTTACAGTTTTGTAATAGAAGCTGCTGCTAAAAAAGAAACAGAAACTATTATTGAGAGGTTAGAACCAGTGGAAGAACCTCAGATTCAATCTGAAATTCAAGAATAAGATGAAGGAGAGAAACAAAAACAATTTTTAGCTGATATTAAAGTTAAACTTCAACAGGAAAAGGAGTCAGAGCCTGGTGAGGAAGTGGCTAGACCTTAGGAAACTCCAGAACATATTCTTTTAGAAACTCTAATGGAAGAACAAATTGCTGATGTTCATGATGAGCATGTTTCTAAAGCTCAAACAGAAGTAATTCATGAGTATTTTTCTGTGGAAGAGTCTACAAAAGACTCTGAGGAAAAATCTGTGGATCAACCAGCTCAGGGAAAAGAAAAAGAAAAATATGATGCAGATTCACTACCTTTAGTACTGCTGCATCAAACTGGAACTGAGAATGAAAATCAAGCATAGGGTGCCTTTGATTCAGGGAATAAAAAAGTTTAAGAGTTGTATAGAAAGGTTTCTCAATTAGAATATGCAAATGATACTCTGAGAAGAGCCTTAGAATCAGAACAGTTGAAATTTCAGAGACTTAAGGATAATACAGTTTGAAGTCAAGAAGTTGAAATTTTAAAGAAGGATATGCAGAATTCTATTGAAAAATTAAAGTCTGAAATGGTTATGAAGTTAGATTTATCAGATCTCAAATTATTTATGGAGACATAATTTGATATGTTGGAACTAGTGCTGCTAGTGGGTCCGGTACTTCACCTGATTTACTCAGAAAGTTTCAAGCTATCACAGCTGCCATGAGCAATATGAGTGACAAATTGCACGATCTTCAATGCAACAATGCTCCTTTATTAGTCTTGTTAGACAATTAGAAATTTTTGGTTAATCAATTAAAATCAAGTGAACCATCTCTTAGACTTGTGCTGACTCAATTCACAGAGAAGTTGTCTTTGTTTATGGAAAAGGAAGAAAGACTTCATGAGTTTTTCAGATTCAACCTCATAGAAGATATTCATATGACTCAAGATACCAGATATCTTATTATTAAGCTTGGTGATGGAATGATGTGAAGACTTAGGGAGCAGTTTATAGAAATCAAGTCTGCAGTTCATAGGAGATAGACCCTACCTGAACCCTGAACAAACCTTGATTCCTGTATTTTTCATATTTATACTTTTTATGAAAGTCTATTTCATTATATTTATTTGTTTTACTATCCTTGTTTCGATATGCCAATAATCTATATTTAATTATTGACAAACAGTTAATTAGAGAATTTACTTATGTTCAGTGCTACATTAATCTGTGTTATATTCCATATTTTTTTATTCTTTTTGATATCACAAAAAGGGGAAAAAATTTGGATAAACACAACATTTTTGTTTGTTTCATTTTATATTGGAAAAAATTTAAAATGGATAAATTAAGTTTGAAATTAAGTTAAATCTAATATTGTATTTATCTTTTCAAAATTCAAAACTATATGTAATTAATTAATTTTTGTGTAAGTTAATTTCATTAATTATTTTATGGGTTTTGTGATCATCAAAAAGGTGGAGATTGTTGAGAAAGTGTTGTTTTCAACAATATATATTGTTTGTTTTTAAAGGGGGAGTTTGTTGAGAACAATACTTTATCTCTTTATGACAATTTTGATGCTCACAAATACCCTTAATTATTTTCTAATGATTTTATTTGTTAAGTATTTTACAGGAATTTATTATTTATTATATTTTTATTTTTGGATGAAATATTTAGATTCTTGAACAATGAGAATTAATTTCTAAGGTATTCGCATTTAGCATGTTCTGGAAACATTGTTCATGCTCTACATATTCAGGATCTGTTTTAGCGCATTCTGGAAACACTATTCATACCATACGTGGAGAAACGTAGTGTAAGGATGAAATACGGTGTATACTTTATGGGATAAGAGAAAAAGTATAGAGGAGGAACCATATTTTATCTACAAAGTATAAAAAAGAACCCTACATTAAGAAGGAACCCTATATTTGGAATATTAGAAAAGTATGGAAGGAGAACCATACGTAAGTGTCAAGTGTTATGTTTGTTTCTCAAAAGTATGGTTCATCAACCTTAATTTTGTAAAAACCCACACGTTCTTGGAAAAGTATGGATCAAGTAAAAGTATGGATCTTTTATCATATGTTTGAAAGTTGAAGAGAAAAGTATAGATGACTAACCCTATGTTTATGATCAACCTTACGTTTGATAAAAGTGACATGAACCTTACGTTTTTAATAAACCATACGTTGCCAACCCTATGAAATCAACCTTACATTTATAATCTACATTACGTTCATAGGATGCAAACTGTACAAATCAACCTTACGTTTCACGTTGGAGAATTTAAAATCGATATTTTTATGCAACAGTCCGCAAGCTGATTATTAGGCTAATTTCAATCAGGATTTAAATATGATTTTAAAGCACGACTTTGACTGATTCAAAGCTGTTTTATCAATAGTTTAAGGATATAATTAAAATTATCTTTTTATAATGAGTCTTCAAGGAAGTTATGACTACTCTGTAAATTCAAATATTTGAATATCGCGAGTTAAAATATGACTTTTGTGGACGTAAAATTTTCACAATAAGTGCTTATCATTGTTATTATATATGAGTTTTTCCGAACAGAAACACAAGATCTTATGTGATCTCTCGATCATTCTAAATAGAGGAAGAAAAATAGAGACTATCAAATCATACAGATATACTGATTCAAGAGAACGACAATGTTCTGTTTGCTGAAGAATAAAAATCATGATAAAAGATTCATTCATTCTACATTGAAGATCATTTGTGAATATGATACTACTGAATTTGTGAATTATATTTCTATATCTACTGAAACAGGATCAACTCAGAAAGACTCTTTTGTGAAGATCATTATTTTTGAAGGTGACGATCTATCTACTGTTAATTGCATGATGTTGCAATTGTGAAGAACATATGGAAAGTATTTTTAGAATACAAAAAACTTTATTTTCTAATCTTGAGTGACTGGCTTCTCGTACTAAGATGTGTAGGTTCTGTAAGTGAACCAAAAGGCTTTGTTTTGCCTTAGATTGTAAAGGTGTCAACTGCCTGTACTCAGTTGTGAAACGGTCTGTGGAAATGAGGACCAGATAGTGAAAATCACCAAGCTCATGGAGTATATAATTGTTGGAGTGAACTAGGGGCCTTCTATTCCTTGAACCACTATACATCTTGTGTCTCTGCTATTTAAAATTTTGTTGCATTAATTCATCTGATTAAAGTAAAAGGGAAGAACACAATCTCGCAAAGATTTTTGAAAAGACACAATTCACCCCCTCTTTTGTATATTTGGTATAATCCGATCCAACACTGATCATGTCTTCTAATGTAGTGACCACACAAAGAAAAATCTTACAACATGAAGTCATCAACTTACGACATGCATGAATGGGATGACCGTATGAAGAGATAAACTGATCGTATCACCTTACTACATCAGTTGAATGTATCAAGTTTCCATGAGCTCAATTAACCATACTACAAGTGAAGACAACTTACTGTGTATAACTTATCATTGGAGCATTTCAAATCTCCAATGGCTAGTTTTGAAGCATTAAATGAAGATTCAGTGCATTTAATGAATAATTATTATTCTATAATAGATACTTCTGATTTATATTTATTTAAAGAGAATTGTTCGATCATGAGAATAATAGACATGAAAGTCTACTAAGAAAATTTGATCACACATAGAAAATAATAGAGGATATTTACGTGAGTGATTTTGCTACAAAGAAGACTTTAAGACACTCTATTTTCTATATATTTCCTAAGAAACTCATTCGATCACCTTGAAATACATAGTCAAGAACCTATGAACATATTGGGCTATTCATATCAAGAAACATTACTTTTTCCCACCACTAATCACTTTATCTTTCTATTTATTCTTTATATTTGAGTTATGTTTAGTTTTACTCTGTTTATAAATATAAAAAAGTCTCTTGTACTTAACTAGAGATTTTTAAAATCCCTCTTTAAAATTTATTCATTTTTATACCCATGACAACTGTGGAAGTGTTCATATGTGACCTGTACTTATTTTTATATCACATATAATTAAAAAAGAGGATATGTGCCTAGAAAATATTTTGTAATGTTTTTTTAAAACCTGATCCTAGTTTTGGATCAAGTTTATTGTTTAATAAACTTCTTGGAAGTAGTTAATTTCCAAGTAGATGGGATTATGCCCTGGCTTGAGACCGAACCCCTTGTTTAAATTTCGATGTATATTTTTCTAGTTTTTTTATTTTAAAATTAAAATTGATTTCTCTTTTCTAAACTATAAACAAAAACATACTTTGATAGTTAGTATTATTTAGTGTTTTATATATAAAATTTGATCAAGTAGTTTAGTTCCAAAAGTTAAAGTGATTTTAATAATTATTTTAACTAAGCATTGATACCACTTCTAAGAAATTATTTGAAAAATAAAATTTATATATTTATAATATTTTGATTAAATAGGATTTATTATTAAATTAATGATTTAATTTTTAAATTTTATTTAATTATAAATTTCATTAGGAACTCAATTTAACCCCCTTATTGAGTTACTCACTCTGAAAAAAATTCTCTATCATAAGTTTATCAAACAATTTTTTACTGTGATTTAGTTGTATTTAAAGATATTAAATTTCTCTAAATTTTAAATTTAATTATTTATGGATAATAATATAAAATAGAGAATTGAAAATAATCTACCTCCTTATTTTAATGGTATTAATTATTCTCAATGTAATATTAAAATGAAAATTCATATTGAAAGCATGGGATTTGAAATTTTGACTATCATTAAGGATAAATATGAACTATCAAAAATAGTTAGAGTTGAATGGAGTGATCTAACTAAAGTAGATTATAATGATAACTATAAATATATAAATGAATTATAATTTTATTTGTAAGATGAAGAGTTTAACAGAATATCTGCATGTACCACTGTATTTGATATTTGGGATACCTTGGATGTTTCTCATGAAGGAGCTTCAAATGTCAAAGAAATGTGTTTGAATACATATACTATTAAATATGATACCTTTAAGATGAAATTCGATTAACCAAATTTTTATATGTATCTTATGTTCAATAAGATTTTTAATATGATGCATTCACTTAGGAAACTAATTACTGATAAAGATCAAGTGATGTGCCTGCTAAGATGTTTACTAGACAGATAGAGAGAAACTTCAGTTTCAATCTGAGAATCATGTGATATAAGTAAGTTTCTTATTAAGGTGATAATATGAAGGCTCATGATGTATGAAGAGGAACATAAAGTGAATAGATAAAAAGAATATGGACCAAAAAGGAAGTCAACAACCTTCAAGACTTCTGACTCAATGAAAAAATGAAAGATTATAGAAGATATCTCATGTGATAGAGAATCATCTTCTCATAGTGATGAAGAAATGGATCACTTATTTAGATGATTCAATGAATTTTAAAAAAGGAATAAATTATTCAATAATCCAAACTAAAAAGGTAAGTTTGATAATAAAGGTAATTAGAGAAAATAATGTAAAAAGGATCATACTACAAATGAAATAGTCTACTATGAATGCAAGAGAAAAGGTCACATAAAAGTAGACTGTCCTATGTTAAAGTTTAAGAAAAAGTATAAGGATAGAGATAAGATATATTATAAGGATATTAATGTAACTTGGAGTGATACATAATATATTTTAGGTGAATTATATTCAAATATATAGGATAAGAATGATAGATCCAATATTTGTTTTATGACAAACACATTAGAGTCATCTAATATTATTCCTACATCTCCTCTTCATAATTCCAATATTTTTGAAAATGAAAGTAGTGAATAAAAAATGTCCAATGAAGAAATGTTTGAATATTATAATATAATGGAAGACACATTTAATGAACTTAAATATAAATACAAGAGTTTAAATAAGCATCATGCTTTGTCAACTCACTTCAAAACAAATCTTTGTTTAGAGAAGGATAAAAATAGTCAACTAATAAAAGAAAATAATGAGTTGAAATTATCTAATGAAAAATTAAAGAAGGACCTAGAGATATTTATGAATAGAATAAATAATTTAACCTAGATTATTGGAAAGAAAACTGCACCTAAGTATACTACAGGAATTGGATATCAGCCTAGACAGAGAAAGATCAATAAGAAAAAATTAATTTCTAGTTCTAGTTCTACCAGTACTATGAATACTTCCTATTCTTATAGACCTAATAAAATTTTTATTTCTAAATGTCACAAATATAACTATAAGAAACTAGTTAAAAAATTATTCATTCTAAAATCTCTTATTACTAAAATTTATGGACCTAGAAAGATATAGGTACCAAAGTCATTTTTGGCTTAAATTTATTTTGTACGAAACCTATTTAAAAATATCCAGTAATCGCTTTTGGTTTCTGGATAGTGTATTCTCTAGACATATTAATTGGTACTACTCAATTTTTAATAACATAATCAAGGTTGATGTTGGATACATCACCTTTGATGACAATTCCAAAGGAAAAACAATCAGACTTGGTCAAATCGGTAACTCTGATACTATTTTAATTTCCAAACTTTTATTTTTAGATGGATTAAAATATAATTTTCGTATTATTTAAAAGTTATGTAATTATTTTTTCCATGTTAGGTTTCAAAATAATGATTTCAATGTTTTTAATCTTGAAAATTCTTTAGTTTTCACTGCTTTGATAAATAATAATGTATATGCTGTTAATTTTGATACCTTGTTTTCTCAAAAAAATTCATGTCTAAGTTCCTTTCATAAAAAATATTGGATTTGGCATAGAAGAATTGACCATTGAAATATACATTCACTTATAAAGTTAACTAGGAAAGAGTTATTCAAGGATCTACCTAGACTAGAATTCCCAAATGACAAAGTCTATAACCCATGTCAAAAAGGGAAATAACACAAAATCTCTTTCAAACTAAAGAAAGAAGATTCAAATTATCAATTATTAGAGTTTTTTCACATGTATTTGTTTAGACCCTATAGAGTTTCTATCTTAAATGGGAAGAACTATATTTATATTCTAGTAAATTACTTTTCTAGATATACTTGGGTATTATTTCTAGATCATAAAAGCGAATCTTGTTCCTATTTTTATAAGTATGATAAATATTAAAAAAATGTTAGTGGACTTAGAATTAAGACCTTAAGAAGTGATCATGTACATGAGTTTAAAAATATAAAATTTGAATCATTATTCTCACTACATGGCTATAATCATAACTTTTCTGCTCCTACGACCCCGAAACAGAATAGTGTAGTAGATAGAAGAAATAAAACCCTTTAAAAAATTTCTAGACTATGCTAAATTATTAGGATTTACCTATTTATTTTTAGGAAGAATATATGAATACAACTTTTTATATAATCAATAAAGTTCTAATAAGACCAAAGGAAACCCCTTATGAAATATGGAATAGAAGAAAACCAAATTTTAATTACTTTATTTTTTTGGTTTCCAAGTATTTATTCTCAATACAAAGTATAATCTTGAAAAATTATCATCCAAGAGTGATGAAGGAATTTTCCTTGGATATTCTAAAATTATTTTTTCATACAGGGTATTCAATAAATGGACTAAGATTGTGGAAGAATATTCCCATGTCAAGTTTGATGAAACAGATCCACATGAGGTTAGTGGCTTATTCTCCTTCTCCCATGGAGGATGACTTATAATATCCTCTTTGGATCTCCTTCATTGTGAGGTTAGTGGCTTATTCTTCTTCTCTGGGTTTCTTGTGCTCCAGGATTCTTCGACACTGTCAGATTTGGAGTCACGAGCGGAAGACCGGGTTGCGACAAAGGTCGCTGGATGTTCTGGCATGCGCCATTGGCGGGTTCTTGGGTTCGATGGCGGTGTGGATTTGGTCCTGGGTCGAGATTTCTCAGTGGTTTGGGGGTCTTAGCTTCGATCTACGATGGATGCGAGTGCCTTGGGGGTTTTTGCGGCCTTCTCTTGTGGGTTTGAAGGTGGCGACGAGCTATGTTGTTAGTTTGATTTTCTTTGTGGTGTGACCTTCCTCCTGCGTAGCTGTATGGCGGAGGCTGATCTAGTAATGTTGGTTTTTGATTTTGTTTTTTCATCTATTTGATTTAAACTTTGTTGTGATGGAGTTTGGATGGTGTGGCAGCGGATGCAGCAGCGTCGGAGGTTCCCTGCTGCTTCTTGCTGCGGATTGGTGTTTGGATTGGTGATTCTTTGTTGGGTTCCTTCTTTTTTGGAGAGGCGGTGTTTTTTTTGGAAATGGTTTATCTGGTTTTCTGTTGATGGTTTGATGGTTTGATGGTGGAGGTGGTTTTATTTCCTCAGTGATGGTGCGAGGCGTGAGTCTCCAAGGGGGAAACTGGATTCCTCCTTTTCTTGATGGTCCTACAGTCCTGTTATGATGGCGACGATGGTTTTCTTTTCGACGACGTTGATGATTTCCGGCGGGCGGCTCCCGCAGGCATCTCATACCTTTGATGATGGTGGTATGTTTCTATGGAGGTTCTGTTCCGGCCATAAGAGGCGACGTTCTTAACTCGTCCGTTAGGGGCGTGGCTCGTGGTCTCTGCTCGAGGTCTCCTCGGTAGTGATGGGATGTCACGTGGGTATTTTGAATTTCAAATTTGGGATCTTTATCTGGTTTTTGAATTTTGAATATGGTGTTTTGGGTTCAATAAAGTTTTTGTGAGGTTACCGCACACCCATAAAGTGGTTTATCCAAAAGTCAAATAAAAATGGAATTTCGGGCAATGATAAACCTTCTGATAGTTCTGTGGAACATGCATAAAAATATTCTAGTTCTGATGAACAACCTAGACCCAAACCTATAAATGAGAATGAGGTGTCAAACACTTCTATTTCAAGAACCATTATGTTTCATAGATATCATTCCTTAGATATTATAGTTGGAGGCCTAGATAGAAGAAAGAAACTTGATCTTCTCTTAGAAATCAGGTTGAACATCAAAATTTATTATCACATCTTGAACCTAATAACATCAATGATGCAATTAATGATGAATTTTGGGTAATGTAAATGAATTAAGAACTTAATAAATTTTAAGTAAATAAAGTCTTGGAACTAGTGGATATACATAAATACATTCTAACCATTGGCACTAAATGGGTGTTTAGAAATAATATTGATGATTCAAGCATAATAATTAGAAATAATCCTAGACAATTTTCAAAAGGTTATAGTCAAGAAGAAGGTATTGAATATGAGGAAACCTTTTCACTAGTATCTAGACATGAATCCATCAAAATGTTTCTTACATATACAACACATTTTTATTTAAAACTATATCAAATGGATGTTAAGAGTACATTATTAAATGGTTATATTTTTGAGTATTTTTTTGATCAACCCCATGGATTAAAAAACCCTCATTTTCTAAATCATGTTTTTAAATTAACAAAATATTTATATGGTTTAAAAAAATCTCCTAGATCTTGGTAGGATATGGTCATCTCATTTTTAATTTTTTAAGTTTTTACTAATGGTATAGATGACCTACTTTATTTGTTAAAATAATTTCAAAATATGTTTTAGTTGTAAAAATTTATGTTGATGATATTATTTTTGGATCTTAAGGAAATTATTTATGTATTGAATTTTTAAAAATGATGCAAAGTGATTTTAAAATGAGTTTAATGGATGAACTTAAATTATTTCTTGGATTTTAGATTTTTAAAAATAAATAAGGAATTATTCTAAATCAAATAAAGTACATAGAAAATATTATAAAAAATTTTGGCATGAAAAATAATAAAGGTAGTGATACTCCCATAAGTACTAACTTCATGTTGGATCTTGATGATACTGGGAAATCAGTTGATAAAACCACTTATAGAGGTATGATTGGAAGCTCACTATACTTAACTTCTAGTTGGATTGATATAATATTTAGTGTGTGTATGTGTTCCAATTTTCAATAAAATTAAAAAGAGACACATATAATAGCTATGAAAAAAATTTTGAAATACATTAAGAATACAACTAGCATAAGATTGTTTTACTCTAAAAGACAAGAATTTTATTTTTTTAGTTATTCAGATGTATATTTTAGTGGTTGTAAGTTAGATAGAAAAATAAATTCTAGAACATTTCACTTTCCAAGAAATTCTCTTGTATCATGGTGTAGTAAGATGCAGAACGCTATGAAATTATCCACTATTAAAGATGAGTACATGGTTGCTGGAAGTTTCTGTGCATATATTCTATGGATGAAACACATATTATTAGAATATGGATATCAATTAAAATATGTCCCTATAAATTTTATTAATAAAAGATCAATAAATATTTATAAGAATCCTATATCTCATTATAGAAAAAATAATATTGATATAAGACATCACTTTCTGAGACATCATTACCAAAAAGCTGATATAACTCTAGAACTCATTGACACTGAACATCAACTTATTGATATATTTACAAAGACTTTTAATATTGAGATAATAAATTATATCTTACATGAATTGGGCAAGATAAATTATTTATAATTATTTTAATTTAGTTTTTGTAACTAATTGCTTTGTTAAAATGTTTTAACTTGTATTTTATAAGATTTTATGGAAGCAATCATGAAGTATAATTCACACGGTCATTAGACCAACCATGGGTTTTTGTTTAGAAGGTCATAATTTCTACCATGAACACTTACTCATATGGTCATCATTCTCACTGGGTATTAACACACATGGTCACTATACTTATCATGAAAACTTGTTTATACGGTTAGTATGTACTTATCAAAAACAACATGGTACTATAGTTAACATGCCAATCATAAATTTATGATTATCATTCCAACTTTGCTTATGTTTTATTACAGATCCATGGTCACTGGACTTACCATGTCTATTTACCTTGAATTTTTCATAAAAATATTTTGAAGTACTTTTTTAAGTTTATTATTATTTTAATCCCTAAATGATTTAAATTAAAATTTGAATCATAATCTAAACTTCTACTTTCCTTTTTTAGATATCCTATATCCTTTTGATCAAATAGTTTCAATGAAACAAATAAGTTGATGATCTATGGTTGAATTCGAGTCAATTGATAGTTTGAAACATGATTTAGGAAAAGGGTTAGGATGAATGGTTTAAAGAGAATGGTATACCTTTCTATCAGAATCTAATCAAAGTGTTTTATGTGAATCTTGATTTTTTACATTGAGAGAATACGAATATAGTCAAATCAAGGATAAATGGTGAAAATTTTGACCTTTCTTCAAAGAACTGGGAAAAGTGTTTAGGAGTGACACACAATGGAGAGTATAAAGATTATCAAAATTTATATCTTGTTAATCATCCACACTTTTAATTTCAGACTACCTTTAATGATCTCCCTGAGAATAGAACTCCCAGAAGACCCATTACTGTTGAGTTGAGTAGTGAATGTAGGCTCCTTATTAAGTTTATTCATCATGTTATATTTCAAATAAAAGGAGAATTTAGTATCCTAAGGCATCTAGATATGTTTTTCATATTTTTGATTAAGATTGGTGTTCAAATCAATATTTGAAGATTTTTTATGAGTCACATGATTGAGCTATGAAATCCAGCTTCAAGATTGAGTTCCTTACTGTATATTAAGATAATTTACTCCTTTATAGTATAAAAATGTTTATTTTCTTAAGGAGAGGATAAGATAACCGATTTTGATATATTTTTTCCCACTCAAAATATTTGTAAGTAAATGAAAGTAAACTAGAATCCATGGAAACATGAATGGTTTGCTGACATAGAGAAACTGTATTAATAGTTTAATCCATTCAAGTATCCTGTTAGACCAAGGGATCTTGTTGATATAGGTCTTAAACTAGATGAGTATTTAGATTATTTAGATGATAATGCTTCTAAAGAAGAAGAATAAGTAGTTGCAGAAGAAGATAAAGAAGAAACAAAGGATGTAAACCTTAATGAAGAAGCTAGGTTAGCTTATGAAGATTAGGCAAAATGGGATAAATCAGTTGGAAATGATGAAGATAGGTATAGATCAGAAGGATATCCTATTACTGGGATTACTACTAGATAGCCTATAGAAGATTCACCTTTTGAGGGGGAGAAGTCCCCTAGATATTTTTTATCGGGCATAAAATGTCCTATTTTCAATGATGAAGATCATGAAGGCAGTCCAACTGGATATAGTGGACCAACTACTCTCTCTATTAAAATAATTTTGCAAGTATATTTGATTACCTAGGATGACATTCAAGAAATAATTGATGATTTATAGCTTGTTTTTTCTTTGGAAATTATTCAAGATTCTATAGAGCCCAGATGGATTGTGAAAGGACACTGAGAGTGGGGATGAATCAGTATACCTACCTTTTTGTTGAATTTTAATTTCTTTCAACTAAACCATCTAATCTTGAACCTCTAACTTGTTTAATAGGAATGGATCATTTGTATGATTATAACGACCCATAATTTACATACATGGTTATTACTTTAGAATTGAAGAATACTTATTACAACATATAACAAAACCATGATAGGACCATATAAGTATAGTGTATTTATAAACTGGGAAACATAAACAACTGGTTCATAAATCATATACATTTTCTCCTGTTTATTTCATCATATCTAGAGTCCCTTTTGGCATATCCTACTTAATACCCTTCTTCCTGACCTGGGGAAAAGAAAACATACAAAAGGGTGAGCTCAAATGCTCATTAAGGGTAAACAAAATAAATATCAATCATATCATATTCATAAGAACATAATATTTTGAAAATCTTAACCTGCAAAAAAGATCATAATATCATGACATGGGATAAATCATAGTAGTGAAATGCAATCCCAATAATCATAACTTAAAACATGAAACTTTATGGCATACACACATAATCATAGAAAATTATTTCATATTAGTCAAGGATCTTTTCCAATACCATAATAGCGGACAAAGTTCATTACTGAATCAAGTTCACTCCTCGTTCCAGTCCTGTATCACTGAACTGGATTAACTTTCCGTTCCAGCCAAGTCTATATCATGAGATATAAATCTTTACCCAATGCATTGGAGGGAGATATAGGTCCCACCCATCTCATAATGAAACCATTCTTATGTGTGCCACAAAATCATAAATCTTATATCATTGCATAACCCATGTAATAAAAATGGGATTCATAAACATCATGCCATCATAACATAATTCATAAAAGGACTTCATAAAAACAATTCCATAAAAACATAATAAAATCAATGTAATAATAGGGATAGAAACAGAACCCTATATTATCTTAGATGGAAAATAATTTTGATAACACTTGAACTCCATTCTTGAGGAAAATATCCTTTCTACTTCAAATTTTTTTTTCCTTTATTAACATGTCATACAATTTTAAACTAAAAGAAGTTAATTAAAAATAAACTTGAAAATTGTAAAGGAATCTTCATGGAAATAATGTTCTATGAAATCATAAAAATCCATTCATCACATCGTGGAAACGGTAGGCCGTACGTACACACGAGCGATGATATCGTTCCCATGATCTTGGAATTGTATTGAAGTGTATGTATACTATTTAAGAATCAATATCACTTAACAATAATCAAATATAGTTATTCTTTACATCATTATACCCATCCAAGTAAGGTGGTGGTGGAAAACAGATTACACCATGGCGTGGAGACGGTATTTCATACGTACGCACGCGCGATGATTTCATTTTCCTTAGGATGGTTAGAAGGTGAAGTATGGTTGTTTCATATTTATAATAACATATCAGTATATGAGCGATAATGATGTTATTACTTCATAATGAAACAACTAAATAAGAGGAAGTAGAAGAAAAATAAATTTGAAATAATCGGTAACGGATATTACCTCTTCTTCGACACACCTCTTTGAAACCTCCTCTTAGGGAACTAAAATTGGTCTTTGAATAAGACCAGGACCTTTAGTATGTTTCTAGGGAAGTTGAGAATGGAAATGGGCAGGGTTTTTCCAAGCGTTAAGGCTCAAAATAGTGTGAGGAGGAGAGGGAGGAGGTGCCCTTTTATAAGGGAGGAGAGGGGCACCTTAGAAAAAACTTAAAATATTATTTTATAATAAAGTCATATTCGGTTTATAATAGCTCAAAATTGATTTATTTCAAAGATAAAGTGGTTATGGTCCAAAATACTCTCACAAAATAGGTTTTAGACAAGTTTAGGTGACTATTTTAACCTTATCATTTAGATTTAACTCTAAGTTAAATATTTTAACTTTTACCCTCTCTTCTTTTTTTCTTACACTATATGGTTAATAAACTTACTCTAACAAGACAAAAGAAACCCAAGTGGTTAATTATTAATATATATAACCTTATCTAAGTCATTTGGCCAAACCTTAGATTTTTAGGAATTGAATAACAATTAATAATATAATATTTGTTTTAAAAACTATTTTATGTCAATTTCGACACTATTTGGTAATTAATTTTTTGTAAAAATCATAACATCATGATTAGTTAGCAAAAAGTTAATTATATCAATATTAACATTCCATATTGACCTATAAAATTATTTTAATTCATAAAAATTTTCACATTACATTTATTTGGGTATTTATAATATCAATTATGTTAATATTTCATAAATAAGGTAATTACTACATCATCATTGTGTCATAAATAAATTAAATTATTTAATGTCTAAAAATTATAAATAAAATACCATTATGTAGAAAATATTTGTATCTTTCTAATGAATATTTATAGTCGAATTTATCTTATGTATAACCCTACATTAAAAATGTTTTTATTTATTAAACTTTGATTTTAACTATTTTAACACTTCTTTAAATAAAATAATAATAAATTTCCTAATCGAATCCAAGTGGACCTAAAGGGTAATATTTTATTCCTAAGGTTGTTTTTGGTCGAATTACTCTTATAAAATAGAATTAGGACATGTTTTAGGGTAATAATAATATCATTTTACCCTTAATTACCCTATTTACTTTTAACCGTGGTAAACAAAAGTAAAAAGTTACTATTCACCAAAAATTATTTTTATCTTATTGAACCAAATTTTACTCCTTGATATTAACTTTGTCTCTCGAATTTTCAAAATTCCACTCAGAGAAGCAGTAAAATTACGTTTTATGTACATTTGAAAATTCTCCTAGGAGGTGGGTAAAAGACGGTGAAAAGTTCAATAAAATTTTTATATATCTAAAATTATTATAAAATGACTCCAATGAATTACATTGAACTTATATAGGTATTATGTATCAATTTTTACCTAAAATAAATTTAAATAAAATAAAGAATTATTTAAATAAAAAGTCAGTTTTTAAATAGTAACCCAGTGTTTCCACTATTCCACAAAAATTGAATGTTTTCAGAAAAATACCAAAATTTCACCCTAAGTGAATTTTAATATTCTGAATCCAAAAATGAAGTTCATTTTGAAAGATAAAATTTATAAAATTTATAAAATTGGTTATTACTATTCATAACGGCTAGTTTATATAATATTTTAATAACATATCGCTGTTTAGTGAAACTCAATATTGCGTACAACACACGCTATCGAGGAAGGTTTCTCTTGCGTATAATGCAATCCAAGCTAGTGTTTTGTACAATGAAAGATTACTTTGATGTTGCGTATAACGTAAGACATAAAAAAATATACTTCTCATAAAATATCCGGGTGTTACAGTGATAGTATTAGTCACATACACATGAAATTAATATAATAAAAGAAAAAAAACACACAAATATTTTTACAAGAATTGGTACAAAGACCTACTCATTTACATGATCAACACATGGTTGTTTCATAGATTCTCTTATCAATATAATTTAAAGTGATTAAAAATTCCTAGAATTGGAATATAATGTTGAGAAAGGAAGTAAGAAATATTTTTAAGTTAGTGGTGTTATTTATACTGGTTCCACCAGTCTTCAATGACGTTGTTTATACTAGAACCACCAGCTCTTAAAAGATTTTAAATAAACACACTGAATAAGATCTCTCTACTATATAGGATAAATTTTCATAAACTGGATAATCTTGTTCCTATAATGAAGGTATTTTACTACTACTGAATCAACAAGATAATATGCATGTCATCATTTTACTCTTTAATAAGCATAATATTCAACTTCCACTTTAAATAATTGATTTCTCAGAATGAATAATCGATTAATTTAACAATACACTCCAAGTTGACTTCTTCCTCACTTTATTAAATGATCGGGTGGATACTCCTTTAATGATGATGTTATTAGACTCAATTATGTGTGAAAGTGGTGCACACACTCTTCTTAAATATTTTATGTAAGAAAAATACTTTAACAACTTCAAATCAAGTCCACTCTATACATGTGTTGTATGGAATCTAAAACATTAACACATACATTTATTTTATTTATTATTATTATGTGATTCTTAATTATGTTTTAAGTAGTTGTAAATGTTTTTATGTGTGCATGTAAGTATGAATGCACCACATTCACCTACTTTTTTAAGCTTCACACACTTATGGCATGCACACACACTGTCCGCTTTTATTTCTTCATGCACAACTTGTATGAAAACACACACTGTCCACATTCAATACATGTGCATTCCTGGAAGTATTCACTACTGTCCACTTCTTTGTTCATAGAACCAAATGGGTGTGTAGTGATCCTCCTTCTCAAGATTCTTTCGCACAAAAACACATAGAATGTTTTCACTTATTCTTTATTTCACACAACAATGTATCTGAACTCTTTTTAAACCCTTCACACAAACATTGAGGATGCCACAATTATTTTTCATGTTTTAATTATCTTCTTATTAATGTAGAGTAGAGTAGATAACACTATCTCACAAATCCTTAAAAAATTATTTTAAACTAGGATCCATTCACGAATATCAATTATTCACAAAAAAAAGTGTGAATTGCACATGGCAACTACCCCAAAGATTCTTGGTTATTCGTGGAAATTAGGAGGAATACACGTGAGAATGTCACATAAACTCGAGTGGCTTCATGAAACTAGGTTCTTTATGAATACCTTGAGTTAATGAATCATAATTAAGGGGTGAAATAGGATACTACCTTCTTTGAAAAGATAAAAATACTCATGGAACACTTCCTCATGAAACAAAGTTTCATGGTGCTCCATTTTAGGGAGAAATGAGAGCTCTCTCAATGCATCGACATCACAACACCTCGTCTTGGTGCCTCATTATTTATAATCAGAACCATTACCTTGCATCAATGAGATTCATCAACTCAAATCCTAGTTTTTTCCATAAATAAGACCGATATAAATAGATAAAAATTTCGTATTTGACACATTAAAACTGTGAGTTAAGAGACAATTAAATACATGGAGTTATTTATTCACAGTGGAAATTCTATTTTCTAGTGATATCCTCATGTTCATGTAATAATAATCGCATGATTCTCTATTTTAAAAGACCAACTGTATCAATGGTGATCAGATAACTAAGTGGACTCTTAAAACTATGTTTTTAGTCAGCCGATTGTGTCATCAATTTATTCTCATGCATGAAAGATAGAGATTTCATGCATGGATTTAGTACGATTCGAGTAATCTCATCTACTTGATATGAATATTGGAGATGGACACCAGATTTCATGAGATCGATCAGAGCTTATTGTCTAAAGATATCATCGTCAAAATATATGGATGGTTTAAGGAAATTGGTAGCTTGATTGAATGACCAATGTTATATCCTAACTTTTAAGTGTGAGAGAATAGTACCTGGGATATTTCTATCACACATCAAAACTATAATTGTTCTACATCCTCTTTATAAGCTAATGCATGGATGATCACCATTCAAGCCGACACTAGGGTTGACACTTGGATAACATTGCACTATACACCCACATAGGCTACGTCACACGTGGTCCACCGACTTTATAAGCTTCATCCCCAACCTATGTGTGTCCTCAAATGTACACACCATGTTCCTTACACACAGGCCCACCGAGGTATTATACATGGTCCTCTTTAATTTCCACCTACGAGGTGGATTCTGGTGTCCTCCCTAAGGCATGGTTGATCTGAGGTCCCAAATGTGCCTTGGGTTGAGGATGGATCAGGATTCTTAGTGGGTTGGCCCATTTTTTGGTAACACATAGGATAAATTATAAGTGAAATATTCCATGATAAAAAACATAAATCCTACCAATAAAACTTAGTAAAAACTAAGAATAATCTATAATTCCACCTTCATTTTTCATATCCACATTTTCTTCATCATCAAATTATTTCCTCAAGAAAATCATATGAACTTATATTTTTTCATACCCTTAAACCTTCATTAATTCAACATCCTCATGAATTTATTCTTTTATATTTTCATGGAAACTTATTTTTAACTCATCAAGTCTTCTTCATACAATTACATTTTTCATGGACTACACTTGATAAAACCAATGTGAAAAATCCTTAGCACATGTGTATAATCATTGAATACCAGTTCAAAAATCATCATAGTTATAAGGATAATTTTCCAGTCATGACATCTAATTCCATTAGATTAATCCATAACAATTATCTAGGAATCATCACAAATCATGGAGAATTTTCATACCAAATGACAACCAATGAGTTCATAATAATTCTCCAAGAATCATCACATCAATCATGGAGATTTTTCTCATTAAAAGAGATCCAAGGAACCCATAACAATTCTCCAAGCATCATCACTAATTTTCTTGAATATTTCTCAAAATATTTCCATCTTTCTCTATCCATGATTAATCACTAATCATAGAGGACTCCCTCATACATCAAATTTATATGAATTATTATATATTGACAAAAAATACAATGATAATAATCACCCATCCACATGGTATTTTCAATTATAATAATTATTATGTTTAAGGTTCTATCATAGTCAAGGATTAGACTATGAGATATAGTTTGATGTAGGATTTACTTGAGATAGATGGTAGGAATCTTGATAGTGATCCATCTCCTTCTGTTCCTGCATGCTCCATTCCATCATCTTATTATGTCACTAAAGATGATTTATCCATGTTTAAATTAGATATGTTGGAGATAATAAAACATGAATTTTATAACATTCACAACTCTTTTCATCATGTGAGACAAGAGGATATTTCTGAAGTAGTTACTTTGGTCATTAATAATCTTTAACCTGGATTTAATTTTAGAATAGAGATGATGCAGAATGATATTACAGACATGATAGATCAGATTGGTTCTATTCAAGATGATCTATCAGACATGATGATTTAGTTAGAATAAAGGTTTATGAATGCTCCATTTCACCCTGATCATGTGCCTTCTACTTCTCTTGTTCAGTTAGATGTTGATGAAGACAAGACCAAATATTTTATTAGGGATGAATTAAAAGTTTTGTTTAAATATTTAAACAATACTTGTAAAGATGTGTATGATGGGTTTCAAACCCATGATATTAAGACCCTAGATTTAGTTCATGAGGATGTCAAGCAAGCTATTCAGGACCGAGAAATAATCAAGAGGGTGATTGATTATTATCTAAGAGGGATCTTTATAAAGCTTGACCTGAAAGAGATGTTTAGAACTATTGCATTAGATTTGAAGATTCCTCCACTAAATAAATATTTTAAGTCATATGTAGAGAATTTTAGAGCTATGAATCCTATTTTGGAAGATTTCATGGGGGATCGAGATGATTTCCTTCCAAATTTGGATCATAGTTCATGAGCTTTCAATGAGTTTAGCTGGTTGATGGAACCTTATATTTATACCTCTAAAATAGTTTTCTATCCCCTTTATCTATTCCTTTATCTCATCCTACCACATCCTCTACAATCAATACTTTTATCCTAACTCCTTCCAAATCCTTTAAAGATCTTAGATCAGTTTTCAAGTGTGTAGTTATTGGATCCCCTTCCTCCTTGTCTTCTCTTAACACTAATTCTACTCCTAACTCTACATATAAATGAAATGATCTTATCCTTCCTAAAGAAATTAGATATGATCCTAATTCAGATTTAGATAAGGATTTATAACTGGTATTTATTATAATATGTTTGTGTGATAAATATAAATTCATTGAATTAAGTGGAAACCCTTTGTATGATTTCAGGAACTTATTACAAAGTTATTTCAATCCTATATAAAATTCATTTCAATTTAAATGTCATGATTTATGATTATAAAAGGGGTATATTGTTATATTATCCTAACACCTCCTTATTTTAATGATCCCAAATCATTTTTATCTTGTTATTAATTATTTTCATGTTTCTTGTTATAAAGTAGTTTATTGGAAAAATTGAAAAAATGACTAATTCTGGAGCTTACCATGCCACCTTACCATGTGAAGGTTAAGTGACCCTATCACCTGACCACACGTTATGCTTCACATTATCATATGCACAAAAATTTCTTACCATGAGTTAGATGAATGAAATTTTTCTAAGTCATGAGCTGACCACACATTAAAGAATCAACTTACCGCACAATGAGAATCACCTTACCACATGCATAATCAACCTACCCTGCAATTTAGTGCACCTAACCACATGAGAAAATCAAGTTACCATTCCATGGAATATAATTTCTCATAAATTAATATACAAATAATGTCTTATAATATAGTGACCACATAAAGAAAAATATTTCTACATGAAGTCATCAACTTACTACATGTACAAATGGGGTGACTATATGAAGAGATGAACTGGCCACGTCACCTTGCCAAATTATCTGACCATGTAAATTTTACATGATATCAACTAACCATACTGAAAGTGATGATAGATTACTATGTCTAACTTACTAGTGGATCATTTCAAATATCTAATGGTTAGTTTTGAATAATTAAATGAAGCATCAATGCATTTAATGAAGAATGATTATTATCTAATGAATTTGTTTAATGAAGATATATTTAAAGATAATTGTCTGATTTTGAGAATAATATACATGATATTCTTTTGAGAAATTCTCTCACACATATAAAATAATAGAGGATCTTTACACGAGTTCCTATGCTATAGAGAAGACTCTATGATGATCTATTTTCCAGATTTTTCATGAGAAACTCATTCAAGAAACTTCAAAGACAGATTCGAGAACCTATAAACATATAAAGCTATTATGATTGAGCAATATTACTTTTTACCATATCTAATCACTTTCTATTTTGGTTTATTCTTTATATTTGAGTTGTGTTTAGTTTTACTCTATTTATCTATAAAATATTGTCTCTTATACTTAACAGGAAAGTGCTCAACACTCTCTATAAAATTTATTCATTTTTATACCTACAATAATCATGGAAGAGGTAGTGTGTGACCTTTACTTATTTTTATCCCGCATATAACTGTGGAAGAGGCTTTGTGCCTGTACAGTCTTGTAAACTCTTGTTTGTAAAACCCAATCTAGGCTGTGGATCATGTTTATTGATTTATAAAATGCTTAGTAGTAGGTGATTTACAAGTGGAGGGGATTAAGTATAATATTGAGATTGAACCCCTTGTTTAAATTTGATAGTTAGTCTTAATTTTCATTCTATATAGATAATTTGATCACGTAGTTTATTTTCAAATGATAAAGTGATTTCAAGGATTATTTAAACTGAGAATTGATCCCACTTCTGATAAATTATTTGAAAAATAAAATTTATATATTTCTATTATTTTGATTAACTAGACATTATTATTAAATTATGGATTTAGTTTTTAAATTGTATTTAAATAGAAATTTGATTGGTAATTCAATTCACCCCATCTTGAGTTACTCATTCTGACCAACAATAATGATGTTATGGATTTATGTGAGGCTTATTCATCTATCATGAAATTTCTAGATAATAACAATGAATATAATGCAGACATAGTCTATGATTTATAAAATTATCATGCTAAAGGGATATAAGAAAACACTAAAATAATCTCCTAATTGTCCAGGTAAATATTTATATTTTATTTATTGTTTGAAATTTACATGTGTAAAAACTCTATTTTTTTTAATTATTTTATGTTTAATTATATATATATGTATTGATTATTTATATGATTTTTGTGTTAAATTTTATATTCAACAATTATGGTTAAACATTTTTTGATTGAGAAACCAGACATACATCATTATTTTTTGGTTTAATTTACACATATAAAAACACTTTTTTGTAACTATGATATTTAAATTTATAAATGTTTCTATCATTTAAAATTAATGTTTATATTTAATAGTTTAACTTGAATATTTTTTTTAATAATCATGACATCATTATTTTTTTTTTGAAAATTACACAGGCGTGATACTATTTTTTTCTTACCTATTTTTTGATTTTTTTAAATATTCAATTTTCTAATAATATTTATGTACATAGAATTTCAATACATTTTTCCATTTTAATGAAAGACACAAAGGCAGAGGGACATTTACTAAGGTATATGCATTTTTTTTTCATATTATTAAATATTTAGTAATATAATTATTTAATGAAACCTAATGTGTAATTTACATAAAATAATTTTAGTAATACTAATGTGCCTCTTACAGAGGAGTCTTCTCCTTATTGTAAATTGAAATCAATTTATAGAGCTAGTAAATGTGGAATTTCATGTTTTCCAAAACTACCATTTTCTAATAGTGACCAGAGAATATATATTAATTTTAATGATAATAATTACCCAACTCAACCAAATGTAATGCAGTTACTAGTTACACCTCCATAAAGATCTGTTACAATATTAACATTTTATATCCTGATTGGAGGATCCTTAATAAGATAGAGAAAGAGAAATTGTGGGGGTCCATAATAGTAAAATATCTCAATTTATTTATTTTTATCTCATTATATATTTTAAATAACTAATAATTAATTTATTCAATTACAGATGACATCCAATTTTGAAGAAACGAATTAAATTAAAAAATATTTCTATTTTTAGTGACATTTCAATGGAGATACTTTAAAACAAAATTGGAAAAAATTTATATTTTTGGGAATTTACAGAATGAAACCCCGTGCTTCAATTATTGGTTTTTAGATATAGATACATAGAATAAATTTATCACCAACAGAAACGATGAAGCATTTATGGTATGATTATTATTTTATATTGTAAAATTTATTGTATATTACTTGATTACCTATTAGTTTATTTTTATGTTATAGGCATTTAGGAGATCTCATCAAGAGATCCAGTTTCAGAATGTAAACCCTCATACTTTATCACATGGAGGGTATCATTTATTAGAGGGGAAAATGATTGCAGAAAAGTTTGATGCATTAACAACTAGATCTAGTAGTGGTTAAAAAGAGGTTCAATTCAGTCCTCTATATCCCCCACTCACTATGAAAAATAAAATAAGAGTTAGAAGGAAAAAAGGAAAAGTATCTTACATATCAATATAATGAAGTAGATGATAGAATTGTAAGACATTAATTTTTATTATCTATGTATCTTTGTATTTTTTTAATTAACAATACTAATATAACATTTTTTTTATTTCAGGATGACCATCTGGAGAAAGCGATGTAGGGGAATTTTATCTCTAAGGGTAGGATGGAAATCCTATCTATTACTTTAGGAAAGCCAGAACACCCCAACCACATAAGATGATATGAGGAGGATGTCAGTATTAGGAAAGTTTTTGGTCATCTAAGTAATAAATCAAGAGACTTAGAAATAGATTCCTTAAAATATGAGGTGAAACATATAAAATAGTCCATGGGATATCAAATTCAATCAGTTATATAGGTTCTGTTTGAACAATTGACAAGACAATCATAACCTGTATATCCTACCTAGCCTACTTAGCCCACCTAGCCTACCTACTCAGATCATCCACCTCCCCATTTAGACCTGACCTTATATTGTGATTTGTATGCTATAAATCCCCATGTACATATTATAGCATACAGAGTCATACATATTTTTGGGGACTCCATACAACACTATCATATAAAGTTGGGTTAGGTAAGAATATCTTATACATGATATTATTAATCTAACTATTCTACTTCCATTACCTATTGAGGAGGTTACCGGAGTTGGAGATTATATGGATCAATTTTTACTTTGAATGGATAACCTTCTTAGTCATCTAACATATGAGGTATGCATTATTTTTTAAATATTATTTACATTTGATTTAAGATTAATTATAATGTTTTCTGGCATATAATTTATATTGGAGTATCTAAAATCAAAATAATTAGTAAAAAAGAAACAAAAGGTCAAAGACCAAAAAATTTAGATACTTATGAGATTTTTGATGGGCTAAAAATATTATCCCAGGTTTCTTCTTCCTTGGATACTATTTATGAGTTTCAGATGACTTTTGATATATGTGGAAGAGACTATCCATTGATAATATTCAAAAAAGATATCATGGATCTGGTTATTTTTTTATGAGCTCATCATGTCTATGTTGCAATTTTTTTCCATGTAAGTAAAATTATGTTTTAGTTTTTATTTATTTCAATAAATATGATTTCAAGTGACTTACTATATTTATTATTTAATTAGGTATCTACAGAAGATTATTATTCAAAATGATACCAATGATGTTTATGGTCTTATAGATCCAAAATTCATTTCAATGACTGTGCAATATCTAAATACTTTTTCTAGAGTTACATATATATGTGAGAGATTATCAAATACAGAGATTGGGTGATGTTTTTTTTCATTACTTGATGGGTAATAATACTAAGATAATTATGAACTAATATTCATTATAATGTCATTAATTATTAACTAATTATATTACATAGTTCATTGGATGTTAGGTGTATTCTACCCAAATGAATTCATATTATATTGGTTTTTCTCTTTGTTAAGAGGTGTTCGTAAAGAAATTAGTAACTTGTTAGAAAATAATGTTTTATTCCTTTTATTAGTTCGTTATTTTTAATTATTATTGTTTATACATGTTTTGTTAATTTATATATATGAAAATTAAAGTCATGGTAAATGTTTAATAAAGATCACTTGTCGATAATGTAACCCAATAGAATCTAATACGTGGAAGTAACAATAAATATATTTTATATCAGATAATATTTGGTTATATATATATATTGTTTTTTATTTTCAATTTAATATTTTTTAACCATAGTGTCATCGTTAAAAAGGAAGGGTGATATTTGGTTATTATGTTTTAAAATTAATGTATGAGATAATCACAACTGGTTCAATGATTGAATTTGATAAGATTAGTTATATATTTTATGTTTTATATCAAAATATTTTATTTTTTAAAGTTATAAAATTTATTTTTATTGTAGATTTTAAATGATGTCAAGTCATATACGAATGATGAAGTTATCCATATTCATAGTTTATTTGAAAACTATTTGTTAAGTATGACTATGATTTAAATTATCAGGTCCGTAGACTCTATTTTTTCCTTGTAAGAATTTTAAATATATCAAGTAATATTTTTAGAGCAAGGTGCTAAGAAGACACACGATTCCAAGGCCTGGTGAGACTGGAATTAGTTTTATAGAAATATTAAATATATTTTATATTAAGAGCATGAAAATTTTCATATATAATGAAATATATCCTAAACAGGGTATCATATAAAAAATGTGAGACCGTGGTTGAATCTAGATCATGGGGTTTACCCTAGGAGCGATATAAAGTTGGTTGGTACCAAACTTTCAAATGAGTCAACCATTGGTAGGTGTGTTTAAATTAAAATAAAAGATTAGTTAATTTACTTCAATTTAAATGAACTAAATCTACTTCGCTATAAATATTTCATTATGAAATTTCTCTTGAGTTAACCAAATAAACCTGGGAGGTTTTTTGTGAGGACCTATGATGACCATTGTTGGGGAATCAAGATCGGATGACGCTCAATGATCAGATCAAGGTGAATTGATAGACAGAGAATGCAGTGGATCTTCCCCATTAATGGAGAACACATTATTCACCAATGATCATTCCATAATCAATGCAGGGAAAATTATTTTTTGTATTTCTAAATTTTTGAATTAATCAAGCATTGATTAAATTATATTCTTTGATTTCTAGCATTTTCCAACCTTCACATGAGCCCGTTCTATAATTTGAATTGTTTAAATCTGATTATTCTCATTAAGCCATGTTTCTCACCCTAAATATCCCCAAATCCATTATCATTTTCCAATAACTCATATACAATGACAGATACAGTTTTGTTCTTTTGCCTTTCCCTTACCTGTTCTTCATGTTCTTCACTATTGGGTTTTGTGGCTATGGTTTAACATTTCTGGGCAAGTTTAAGTCCAATCGGGCCCTTAGATTCATGACTTATGTGTGAACAATGAACAGATTAGTGATTTATAGATGGATTATGATTCTTTTTGGTATTTCAGGTGTTCCTTCATGGATTTAAGACCTAGAGTGGCTATAGGAGATGGAGGGAGGTGCTACGACCTCTTACGGGCAATTCAAGTTCCTTATTTCTAGCCATCAGAGCCCAAAAATTGATGAATGATGATGGTTACTATGTTTTTAGAGGATTTTTATGGTCATCCAGGTGCGGACATTGGAAAAAACGGTGGATCTGGGATCCACATGATGGGTCTATAGTTCTCTAAAAAACTTGACTATATGGTGTGTACTAGGATAAACACACGCCATGTAGTCCCATGGTTGTGGTATCTAGGGTTTCTAGATAGAGATAAGTATAAAATGCCCTGTGGGACCCCCACATGTCATGTGACCTGGTGTTGGTGGACCTGTGTGTACTATGGGAGTACATGGACATGAACATGACCAGACACATGGACACGACCCAAAGGACACAAGCAAAACTAGGAGCACACAACTTGACCCCGGGAGGGCAATACACACCATAAATTACCATTACATGTCATGTATTAATAAATATCTAGTGAACCATGTGTTGGAGGGGACAGGTTTAGGAGTCCAGGTGAGGTCACATGTGATGTGGACCTCCTTACACGTTTTTTACTTCTTTCTGAAACTTCTACCTCTCGCATGCCCTTCATTTTTTACTTTTATTTTGGCCTATGAGTGTCCTATACAGAGTGTTTTTCCATGTAAAATGTGATTGTAGAATTTGTAGTGTATTTTGAGATATTATGTGATGTGTTACAAGAGTGATGATCATTTAGAAGATGCTCGATGATGGAAGTGATCAGGCAGGATCATCAGAGAGAGGCCAGAGTGGTACCCCCAGACTCGTTAGAGTGTGGGTCATCTATCTACATACTGAGTAGCACCCCAATAAAAATCTATGGAATGGTTCCTATACCCACTGAGTGGTAACCACCTAATGAACTAGGGTGTGGGTCCTCTACCTACTAAGTGATACCCCTTGATGGACTAGGGGTGGGTCTTCTACCTACTGAGTAGTAACCCCAAGATAAACTCGGGAGTAGGTCCTATACATACTATGTGGTACCCACACGATGGAATAGGGAATGAAATATCTACCTAATAAGTGGTACACCTTGAAGGACTAGGGCATGGGTCCTCTACCTATTGAGTGGTACCCCCCTAACGGACTAGGGCACGAGTCCTCTACCTTCTAAGTGGTATGCCCCTGACAAGATAGGTCAAGAGTCCTCTATATACATACTGAGTGAA
Organism: Viscum album; assembly: GCA_963277665.1. Taxonomy (NCBI): domain Eukaryota; kingdom Viridiplantae; phylum Streptophyta; class Magnoliopsida; order Santalales; family Viscaceae; genus Viscum; species Viscum album. The sequence continues at coordinate 1,695,448,904 of OY728138.1, read as the reverse complement.
ACCCCCCTAATGCAATAGGGAATGAGTCCTCTACTTGCATATTGTTCCCCCTCGACTGTGTGGAAAAATGGGGAGGTGTGGTTTCTCCATGTGGTTACTTCTTCGGGTAGACACATGAGATGTTGGACATCGATGATATACCTTAGGAGCTATAAGAATATTCATTAACCTAGTATGGGATGTGAGATGTAGATAACCTTTTTCTCTTATCTAGGTTTCTTATTTGATCATATCTATATATATCAATGTATTTGGGTTTCGTTTCCCTCTTGCTTTGAGTTGAGCCGACTACTTCGATATTGTCTCCTATTTCTCCCCTTCAGTTTTTGGGGCATCCTACTAGGTATGTATATACTCACCCCTACATGATGTTTTCCCACACATATCATTTATTATGCAAAATACCAATAAATTTATGATGGTTTCAGAGAAGCATAGGGATAATAGGGTGAAAATACCGTGTATAGTGGTCAGGCTTGGAGATATGGATCCGGGATCACTCAACATTTCTTTTCCATTTGTTGTTAGGTTGGGTCATATTTTATGGATGGGAATGTATTTTTACCTTTTCATTTTAGATTACTCTATCATACTCTTTTTTATTTCCTATAGGTTATTACATACATGGTTTTTAGTCTAGATGTTATTGTCATTTATTATTATTTCTCTGCAATTCTGCATGAAAATGGTTGGGTGCATGCATACAAGTACATTAGGTAAATGAATCCCATATTAGTCATTCCTTATTGGTTATTTTCTCCAACCCCCAAACCCTGGAGAAGGGATGGGGGTAGTTGTGGCTCATAATTCCATCATCCATGCCGACCCTGGTGGATCGGGTCATGACAGGTTGGTATCAGAACTGGTTTGACCTTGAGAAAATGTTTGGACTTTTGTTCCCTTAGGAGGTTTGGTTGGCAACTTATGGAAATATTGTATAAGTGTATTGAGTATGGATTTCAGGCTAGGTAACCCCATGTTGGTGTGGTGACTGATGTATCCATTCATTGGGACTCTGAATACCTACTTGTCAACTCGACATATCAATACATTGTTTAGAGGGAATATTAGTACATGCATCATATCCGATTGATTCCTTTTACTATTCTTCTTGATTTAGCTCCTAATATATATATATATATATATGATCATATGACCATGGTACATCTTGATTAATTTTTAATATTCCTCCGTAAAGGTAACCATCCATGTTACCAATTTAGGATCGTGAATTTGATGAGTGATGGAGACTCAGTTTGAGAGACATCTTGAGAGATATTTCCTCCAGGTTGGAAAGTAGCAGTACTCCCTCCTACAGAGAAGAAGATTATAGTAAAAGAGTATGATGAGAATACATGAAGGTTTAGTGAACTCTGTGAGTTTTAGGACTAGAGGATGCTGAGGTTCCACATTGATCTAGATCCCCAAGCATCGACAGATTGAATTGATTCGGTGATATGAGTTTTCAGACTTGTGTAGAACCCGAAAGATTAGATGGTTTCACTGACATCAAGTCTTTTATATGAAGAATTTGGGGGCTTTTGGAGTCTATTCATGTAGATTCATGATGAATCGATACTCTCATGGTCCGAATTCCAACAACTATTTTGTGAAAAGTACTACCCCTCTTTATTAGGCTCAGTTAGAATTCAGGAGTTGTTGGAGTTGCATTAAGGAGGGATAATAGTTACTGAGTATACTTTTAGGTCCACTAACCTTACAAAGTACTCATTCAACATGATTTATAATGGTTACTTTCGGACCCAAAAGTTTGAGCAAGATCCTTGTAGAGACATCCATGCTAGTGTGGTACCACCATACATTCTCACATATGATGGAGTGTTAGAGATGGCACTGGTGATAACAATATTCCTATATTAGGGAAGATATATAGCTGGAGCTATCTAAGAACATCCTAGGGGTGATTTTTTGATAGTAGCGAGCAAGTACTAGTTGACAATTTCTTAGTGTAGGAGATATTTTCATGGCCGGATTCAGGCACCTAGTCATGCAGTATAGGGACCACGCAGAGGACCAGGGAAGCCTAGATAGGGGAAATGCTATTCATGTGATGGGTGATGTCACATGACATGCGATTTCCCAACCTGACCTATTGAGGGTGGCATATGAATAGTGGATAGACCACCATATTAGAGGCAACACCGTGATTATAGTTCTCCTAGGAATGGATATGGAGGCCCCTAGGGAGGTAGTATTGGTATAGGAGAAAGAATAAATCTAGATATATGAGATTCGAGTGTTTGAAAACATTATGATCTCCTTACACCACTATAACTAAGAGTCCCATTCCAGACACAGGAAGCTGGTAGTCGGGGCTATGGGAAACTACAGGATATGGTGGCTAATGACATGGTAATTCATGATATGATTATAGGTATAATATATATTTATTATACTCTTGATTTAGTACTATTATAAACATGTTCAAGCCATTCCTTCATCTCCTTACTCTTGATTGGAGTTATGGAGATCCCAGTTGAGACCTTATCCTAGCAGCTTTAGGTTGAGGTTCTTATAGGGAACACTTCTTCCTTATCACTTATCTATTGGTAGTGTGATCTTTCACTTGGTGGAGACAACTTATTTTTGTACCTCTTAGTCACCATGATGAGACCTTATGAATTCATCTTGCATATGGACTAGTTTTCAATAGTCTAAGACCAAGTTTACTATCACTACAGATGAGTTAGATGCCTTCAGATAGATGAGACAAGATTCTTTTTTATGTGTGAGAGAGTTATCATGCTAAATTTAGTGGGTCTTATGATTAGGAAGCTTCAAACCATCACCAATCAATTGGTTATTTTATCCCTCAGTTCAATGGGATATTCATAAATCTAGGTTCCTTTAATCATGGAGGATTTTATGGATGTATTCCTCCTGGAAGTTTCAGGACTACCTATGAGGAAGAAGATGGTGTTTTTAGTTGAATTATACCCTAGTAAAACTCTTATATCTTTTTAAGTGTATCACATTCCCCCTATAGAGCTCTAGTATCTAAGGGTGTAATTGGAGGACCTTCGAAATAAGGGTTTTATCTGACCTAGCATGTCCCCCTAGGAATCTCTAATGCTATTCATGAAAAAGTTAGATGAGAGTTTGTAGCTTTGTGTTGATTATCATCACCTAAATCTGGCCATGATAAAGAATAATTACCCCTAAGGATTTATGACCTCTTTGATTAGTTGCGAGGTGCGAGATGGTTCTCAAAGATTAATATCAGGTTTGAATACCACTAGTTGAGGGTTACCAAGGATGATATTATGAACCTAGAATTCTGATTCTACTATAAAAAATATGGGTTTCCAGTGGTGCCTTTCGGTGTGATGAATTCCACCATTGTGTTTATGGATATAATAAACTGAATCTTCCATCCATACTTAGAATAATTTGTTTTTGTCTTCATTAATGACATACTCATCTACTCTATATCAGAGGAGGAGCATACATAGTACTTAAGGATGGTCTTAGACTTGATTTGGGAGCACTATCTTTATGGTAAGCTCTCAAAGTGCTAGTTTTGGATCCACAAAGTTCACTTTATAGGGAATTTAATTTCTAAACATGGATTATCTATATAAATAATGAATATTGATGCAACAATTAATTGGGATCCACCTAAAAGCGTGTCACAGGTGCATAATTTTCTTATATTTTTAGGGTACTATAGGAGTTTTGTGGTGGAATTATCTAGCATTCTAGACCATTTGAATGACCTGATGTAAAAAAGGAAACTATTTACCAGGACTGGGTAGTTCCAAATATCCTTTGAGGAGTTGAGGTTGACTAGTTCTCCTATTTTGAGACTATCAAAGGAGGGTGTAGAGTATGTAGTGTATTGAGATGCCTTAAAAGGTTAGATCATGTGTGTGTTGATTAAGAGTTAGATAGTGATCTCATATGGGTCAAGGAAGTTGAGACCCCGTGAGCAGAACTACATGAATCATGAACTAGAGTTGGATGTAGTGATCTTAGCTTTGAGGATGTGGAGGAACTATATTATAGGAGTGCACTTTATTTTTTACTCAGACCATCAAAGTCTCAGGTATGTCTTCACATAGAGATATCTAAACTTGATATAGAGGTGGTGGTTGGAGTTCTTACGAGACCATGACTTTGAGATATTTTATACTCCTGGTAAGGGAAACATGGTGTAATATTCCCTCGGTAGGAAGTCCCATTCTCTTTTGATGGAGAAGGCATCTGAGTATATGGATTCCTTGTAGTTGACCCTGATGAAGGAGAGGGATGATGTTTATATTCAGTTGATGGTGTTTACACCTCTGTTTATCCATCATGTGTAGGAGGATTAGTTGGGAGACATTGAATATGAGGTTCTACATGACTAGATATCCTCAGGATATTCAGTACATGGATTCTCTAAAGGAGGGAATCACATTATCCTTTTCCATGGACAAATGGTGGTTCTAGTCATGTTGCGAGAGGAGGTGGTGAGTGAGTTTCACGCTTCTCCTTTGGATGTGTATCCCAATTTAGGTAAGTTTTAAATGGAAATTTAGTGATATTTTCGGTCAACTGGAATGAGGCAGAGCATTACTGAGTTCATCTCTTAGTGTCTCACATGTTAGAAGGTGAAGGTTGAGCACTAAGTTTCAATAGGTTTGTTTCAGCCTCTTGAGATACCAAAGTGGAAGTGATAGGGAATATACAAGTACTTTGTGATAGAGATTTAGTGGAAAATGAGAGTCCATGATTCTATATGGGTGATAGTGGAACGACTTACTGATTCAACACACTTCCTTACTACCATAGAGTAGAGTTTAGTGGTGAGTTTGGAGAATTTGTATGTGTGGGAGATTATATGCCTTCATGGGGTTCCCTCAATGATTGTCTCTAAATGTGATGCATGGTTTACATCACGGTTGTGGAGAGTCCTATAAGAGATATTCATGACCCATTTGAGGATGAGTACATCTTTTCACCCCTAGGAGGATGGATAGACCGAGCATACGATCTAGGTGTTAGAGGATATACTGAGGTCTTATGTGTTATACTTTTGTCAGAGATGTGAGGATAACATACCTTTGATAGATTTTTCTTATAAAAATATCCATCACTCTACTATCGACAAGACACCTTTTAAGGCCCCATCTAGGAGACCCAACTGGTCACCCTTATGCTGTACTGAGATTGTTAAGGCTTCTCTTGTTGGTCCATAGATGGTGTAGGCGATGATAGAGAAGGTTTAGGTGATCCATGAGTGAATGAGGACATCCTAGAACCAACAAAAATCTTATGCAGATCTATGTCACATACCCTTGGAGTTTGAACAAGAGACCATGTTTTCCTAAGAGTCTCCCCATGATGGGGATTGTGGATATTTGGTCAGGGTGACAAGTTATCCATGAGGTTCATCAGGCTTTTCGATATCCTGTAGAGGGTTGGGGAGGTTTCTTATTTCACAGCCTTACCCCTATAGTTGGAGCGAGTGAATGATGTCTTCCATGAATCACAACTAATGAGATACATGTATGATCTTATGCATGTTATTGACTAAGTAAAGATATAAATTGATGATGGATCCACCTTTACAGAGTACCTGGTAGTGATCGAGGATCAATAGGAGAGGATCATACATGGATGGACTATTACCTTGGTTCATGTGCTATGGCACCATATGATCATTTGGGTGAGATCTTTTAAGTGTGATAACTAGATGCATGCTTAGTATCCCCATATTTTTGATTAGTTTGTGATTTTCATGGATGAAAATATTTTAAGGAGGGAATAATCTAGAGACTCTATTTTTTTATTTTAAGACTTTGAAATATATTAAGAAATATTTTTGGATCCAGGCACTGATACGGTGCATGATTTTGAGGCTCGATGAGCCCAAAATTAATTTTTTAAAAATATTGAATATATTTTTTATTACGCATGCATTGATTTTCAAAAATAATGGAATATATTATGAATAGAGTCTTAGATAAAAGATATGACACCATGGTTGAATTCGGAGCATGGGGTTTACCCTAGGCGTGATCTAATGTTGGCCGACACTAGAATTTCAGATGAGGAAGCCGTTGGCGGGTGTATTTAAATTAAAATAAATGATTGATTGATTTATTTTAATTTAAATAACCAAAATATAATCCTCTATAAATATGTCATTATGAAATTTCACCAGGGTTAACCACATAACCTTGGTAGGTTTTTGAGAGGATCTTTGATGACCTTTATTGGATAATTGAGATCGAATGATGCTCAGTGATCAGATCAAGGTGAATCGAAAGACAACAAACACATCAGATCTTCTCCATTGATGGAGAATGAATTTTTCACCAATGATCAATCCATAATATATATAGGGCATGTTATTTATTGGATTTTAACCCTTTTTAATTAATCATGCATGGATTAAATCATCTTCTTTGATTTCTGGAATTTTTCAACTTTTAAAAGATCTCGTTCTATAATTTGATTTTTTTTGAATCATATTATTCTCATTAAGCTATGTTTATCACCTTGAATATCCATGATCCATGCTCAATGGACAAGAACTCTCAACCAACAATTTATGAACCTTTTTTGTGTGTATTTACCCTACCCTTTCTCTATATTCTTCATTGTTAGGATATGGGGCCATGGTTAGACATTACTGAGCGGGTTCAAGCATGGTCGGAACCCCAGATCCATGGTGGATGTGCATAAAATGAATATATCAGTAATTTGTGGATGGATCAAGATACTTTGTGGGATTTTGGGTGTTTATTTATGTATTTGGTAACTGGAGTGCCTATGAGAGATAATGGGAGGAGCTATGGCCTAATACAGGTGATTTAGATTCCTAATCTCCAGAAACTGGAGCCCAGAAGTCAATAAATGGAAAACTTTACTAATTTTTTGGTGGATTTTAGTTGTCAAACATGCATGAATGATGATGGAAATGGTAGATATAGGATTCATGTGATGGATCCAAAGTTCTGAAAAAAATCATGACTTCACGGTGTGTAATGGGATAAACACACATCATGTAGTCCTTTAGTTGTGGAAGAAAGGGTATCTAGGTGGAAATAAGTATCACATAGTATATGGGATCCCCAAATTCCATGTGACCTAGTGCTGGAGGCCCAACATGTACTTTGGTATTACACAAATACAAACATGACGAGACACACAGACATGACCCGAAGGACATGGGAATTACTAGGATCATGTGGCTTAGACCAGAGTGGCTACGAAATTCTGTGTAGTTCCCTTACATGTTATGTAGTACTACATGGATAGTGATCCGTGTGTTGTTGAGGACATGTCCAGGAGGCCAGGTGAGGGCACATGCCATGTGGAACTCCTTACATGTTGTTTAATTCTTTTTGAAACTTATACCTCTCATATATACTTTTTTTGACTCAAAATTTTACCCATGAGTAGGCTATCCATAGTGTTTTTCCACGTAGAACATGATGGTTTCTTTCATAGTGGATTTTGAGATACAATGTGATATTTTTTGAGAATTATGCTCCTTTAGGAAATTCTCGATGATGGCCGTGATCAGGATGGATCATTTGAGAGAGACCATAGTGGTACCATTTGACACACTAGGGTGTGGGACCTCTATCTACCTACTTAGAGGTACCCACCTGATGAATCAGGGTGTGGGTCCACTACCTATTGAGTGGTAACCCCTGATGGATTAGGGTATGGGCCCTCTACCTACTGAGTGGTACCCCCTTGACAGACTAGGGTGTAGGTCCTCTACCTACTGAGTGGTACCCCCTTGACAAAATAGGGTGTGGATCCTCTACCTATTGAGTGACACCCCCTGATGGACTAGGGAATGCGTCCTTTACTAAGTGGTACCCCCCTAATGGACTAGGGTGTGGGTCCTCTACCTACTAAGTGGTACCCCCATAACGAGCTAGGGAATGTGTACTATATCTATCTACTAAGTGGAACCTTCAAATTAACTAGGACCTGGGTCCTATACTTGGATATTGTTCCCCCTCTATTGTGTGGAAAAATGGAAAGGCATGGCCCCTCCACGCAGTTACTTCTTCAGGCATACACGTGAGATGCTGATCATCAATGATGGACCTTAGGAGCTGAAGGAAAACTCATCAACCCGGGATAGGATGTAAGATAGAGATCCCCTTTCTCTCTTTTATAGGTTTCTTATTTAAGTATATCTATATATATATCTATGTCATTGGGTTTCTTTTCCCTCTTGATTTGGGTTAAGTTAACTACTTCATCGTGTCTCCTATTTCCCCCCTTTAGTTTTCAAGGCCCCCTTTTGGGTATGTATATACTCACCCAACCTGGACTTTTCCCATACATGTCATGTCTTTTGTAGAATATAGACTGATCAATGGCGTTTCAAAGGATCATAGGGATAAACGGGTGCATAGACCATGTATGATGGTTGGGCTTGGAGATCTGGAGTAGGGCTCAATCATGATTTGTTATTACATGAATGGCTTTTACTCTAGATATTATTGTCTTTTATTGTTATTCCTCTTAAATTAGGCATAGATATAGTTGGTTGCATGCATAAAGGTACATTAGTTAAAGGTATCCCATATTAGTTATGCATTATCAAGACTTTTTACCAGCCTCTGACCTATATAGGTGGGATTAGGGTAATTACATCTGAACCTTTTGTCAACCAAACGGGCCCCGGTGGGTCGGGTCATGACATAAGGTATGTATCTTTTAATTAAAGTTAAAAAATGAGTATTTAGATAATAATTTTCTTCTTTTAGTTGGTATATTATGTTCATTTTTGTAGGGTTTTCATCTATTGTATAAATGGTTATGGATTTATTCATTGGAAAGAAGTATTAATCAAATGATCTCTAAGGAATACTTCAAGTACAACCAAACATCCCTTATGAACCATTAGAAAAGATTTCATAACCATAGAATCCATGATATGACACAATATAATTAATGAATAACTAAACTCTAAGAAAAACAACATAATTAATGTTGAGTAATTTTTATTAAATGATTTTTTTGAATCCATTTTTTTGATAAATCACATAATTCTTATTATTTTATTAAAACTTACTTGAATTTTTTTGTTTTATTTTTATGAAAATGTAACTTTAAATTTATGTTTTATATAAAAATATTATTATATTTAATCTTATAATATTAATTGTTATTTTAGATTTTCAATGATGTTAATTCATATACAAATGGAAAACTTTCCCATCTTCAAAGTTTATTTACAAACAATTTTTTAAGTATGGTTAACATTTTAATTATAAGGTATGTATCTTTTATTTCAACTTTAAAAAATTTGTAATTAGACAATATTTTTTCATAAAGTTTGTATATTATGTTTGTTTTTAGGGGTTTCTTATTTGAAAATTATTTTTTAAGTTTGGTTAAATTTTAAATTATTAGGTATGTATCTTTTAATTTAAGTTTAAAAAATAAGTAATTATACAATTTTTCTTTGCATAAATTTTTTATATTCGGATTGTTTTATTGGTTTCAGATGTTTCAAGTATATCTATTTTAATTTAAGTTAAATAAATGTGTATTTATACCAATTTTTTTATGCTTTAAGTTGGTATATTATATTTTATTTCACTAGGTTGTTCTTTGCTTTTAAGTTAGTGAAATAGGCGGAGTATGTAAATATTTTATCAAATTATTAAACAAGAAAGTTTTATTATTTTTTATAAGTTCTTTATTATTAATTATTATTGTTTATACATGTTTTCATAATTGATATATGAAATTAATACAGGTCATAAAAAAGGTTTAATAATGACCAATTATCGATATATAAGCCAAATAAAATCAACTAAGTGAAATTATTGGTAAATATATTTCATATTAGATAATATATGTTTTTACTTATATATATGTGTGTTGGTTTATATTTTCATTTTAATGTTTCATAACTGTAGTGTCATCATAGGAAAGAAAGGGTGAAACACAACTATTTTGTTTTAAGATTTATGTTTGAGTTAATCATAACTGGGACAATGAATGAATTTTATGAGGTTTTTTATATTAATTATTTTAGTTTTTATATCAATTCTTTTAATATTATAATATTAATTTTTATTTTAGATTTTCAATTATGCTAAGTCATATAAAAATGAAGAACTTAACCATCTTCATGATATTATCTCTTACAATTAGAACTACCACTACAAATTGTAATTGTATACTGCCAAATTTTAATATTTCCATTGATTGATTTGTTTTTAATGTTTAGTGAATTTTAGGTTCTTATTATTAATTAAACTTGAAATTTTTTAGTTTAGATATTCAATTTCATTATCCGAGTGTTTAAATTCAGTCTTCTACTTCATCTTGGTATGACTTCTTCCCTCAGTGTGTCTTCTCCTCCTATAAAAATTCACCGATTCTTCTACTCTTTTTCTTTATTATTTTATGTTGAATTTATTTTCTTTCAGTTATAATGTATTTATTTTTTATTTTCAGAATATGCAGAATAATAAGGTGATGTATTATTAAGTTTATATATTTTTCTCACATCTTCATTTTTTTGGTTTTAATACTCAATTTTGTTTCCTTTTTTTCTTCTGATCTACAAGGATATAAGAATCAAGAATCTTACACCCATATATAGATTATTTTTAGGTATAAAATGGGTTCACTCACACCATTTCACAAAAAAATCAGATTAAATACTTCATGGTCCCTTTGATTTTGTTTTTCCATAGTTTCAAATTTCCTATATTATTTTGTGAACTATATTTTTTCAATTTTTACTTCCCTTGAAGTAATAAACTATCACATTGCCTTAGTGTTAATTTTTATTATTAATTTGATAAACAAAGAATGAATGATATCATTTTTTAATTTTTAGGTTTACATAGTTTATTATATTTAAATGATAGGAGGATACATTATTTCAACTTTTTTTATATGATAAAATAATTTATATTTCTCGACATATGATTTTTATATTGTTTCATTAGAGTGTTGAATATTATATCCTTATAAATTCTATTTTTTATGTGGCTTTTGACTGATTTCACTATTATGATTTTAGGGCTATCAAGTGTTGTGATCAGAAAACTATGAGTTACGGTTGTATGATATTTCATTTTGATTACATAACTGAAGGGACTAAAGATGTGGAAATGTTAAGTTTACACATGGGAATCCATAAAACATATAAAATATGACATTAATAAATTCATGTCTTGATATATTCCAGTAGGAGTCATCTAATTGTAAACCAAACATTCCATCTTTAGTTTAGATTCATTTTTTACCTTTTTATTTTATTTATCTATATATAGTTTGGATTCATGTATTTAATGTCCATTTTATTTATCTTGTTAAGGTCCCAATGGTATGTGGTATGTTTCATGTGGTGGAACAAAGTATATTAGAGCCACATCATGAAGTTTCATGTAATTATATTTTTGTACTATTTCCATTAATACATTTTATGAATAGTTTCCTGATTCTGTAAAAGTCTAATACCTGATCCAATTAATGGAGGGTTATTAAACCTTTAGATATATAAAATCAAGTGTTATGTTCTATAATTTAGAGTTTAATTGACTATATGTTATTTCACTAGATAATATTAAAGTTGTTGAATTGATTTTTCCATTAGGTATACATGCTGAATTATTTTCTGATTTAGATGTGAGTTGACTGTAGGTTATTCCACAGTTTCCATATTTTAAGTGATCAAATTCATGGACCATCGCCATCCATTGACTCTCATGGACTAATCACATTTACTTTATACATATAACCTTATCATTAGTCTATTGTCTTCATTATAAATTGAATAAAAATGTAAGGATCATTTATGTTTCTTAGTCATTTCATTGTCTGGGCACTATTTATCAACTTGGATAATGAATGAATGGTAACAATATCTGCATTCATATGGTTCTACCATATAAATTTTAACAATTTTTTTATATTAACATTGTATTTGTGAAATTTATCTATAGATTTGTGATCATAAACCTAAATTAAGTCCAGAGATTGTAAGAAATTGAGCATGTGCTTAAATTTTTAATCAAAATAACATTTTAAATTAGTTTTATACATATTAATCAACACTTAATTAATAATTTATTCCCTTAAAAGTTTATATTATTCTCTATTTTTAAAAAATACCATGTTATTTTTTACATATCCCATGTTGGTGGTTTTACATTTTTCTTTTGTTTGGTTGAAATTGTTATAAATAATTAGATCAATACTTTCTAAATATATAGAAATTTATATAATTTCCATTTGAAGATGATCTAATTTTACTAATTATATTTTTGGATATGTATAGGAAATTTAAGAGGAATTATCATTTTTTAACATATTAATTTTTTCTTCAATACTTGTTTTATTTTTTTACATTCAAATATACTATATTTACATTTCAGATACAAATTGACTAAAAATAAGCTTACTAGATATATCAAAATATATTTTAAAACCATATATTAATAATTCTGAAATTAAATTTCTATTTTTATCATTCATTTGGGTAAAAAACAGGTAGGTATGTCCTAGGAGTATCCTAGAAATTCAATTGATGATTTGGGACACCCTACCTTATTCATTGGAAAGTTGTATCAAGCTAATGTTCTCCAAGTAATAATTCAAGGAAAACTAAGTATGATTAAATTATAATGTATCAGGGTTTATTTCCTTTATTTATAGTTTAATAATTATTCTTTAGACAATATTTTTTTGATTTAAGTTGTTAAAATTATGTTTGTTTCTACAGGTTTTCCTCTACTGTATATGTTGTTTCTCTGCTGTATATATTGTTTTACAGGTTTTTAGATTTTGGATAACGTAATTTATTTTATTTTTTTAATTTTTTTAAACTTTCCACATTGGTTTTTATATAAAACATCATTGAATAAAAATAATCATACTTTCAACATCATTTTTTACAAAAAAACTGATGTTAAAAGTTTTCAGAGAATTTTTTCACATAAATTCCAACATCAATTTTACCAAAAAATGACACAAAATTTCAATATGATATTCTCCATATAGATTTTATAGTAAAACCGATGTAGAAATATTTTTTCAATGTCAGTTTATAAATAAAATTGACATTTAAAGACCTATTAAATTTTCTTTTATATAATGTTTAGACATTGGTTGTTTTATAATCAACGTCAAAACATTTATTTATAACATCTCCCACATAAACTTCGTTTAAAAACTAACGTTAAAGAGTAAAAAAACCGATGTAGAAATATTTTTTTCCACTAGTTAAGGTGAATAAGTTCCTGTAAATTTACATTGATAATCACAAACTCATCCAGGTGACCATGAAGAATAAATTATTGTTGCCTATAATTGATGATTGCTTTGACCAGATTTAGGTACCCTGATGGTTTTCCAAGATCAATCCAAGATTATTATGAGGTAGAAATTTCTAAGATCACATTTAAGGGTAGGTATGAACACTATGATTATATAGTTATTTTATTTGGATATACCAATGTTCCTCTAGTTTTCATGGCTTTAATGAATTAGATCTTCCACCACTATATGTATTCTTTTGTAGTTGTGGTTTTTGATGATAACTGAGTGCACTCCAAGTCAAAGGAGGGGCATGGAGACTATCTAGTTATTGTTTTTTATACATTTAAAGAGTTTATATTTTTTGAAAAGTTACCTAAATTCCAGTTCTAAATTCAATAAGTGAGATTATTAGGCCATGTAATATCTTAATAATGTGTTTTTGGGGATTGAGAGAATATCTGGATAGTGATGTCTTGGGATTATCCCAAGAATGTGTTTGATATTAGGATCTTCTTGGGTTTATTAGGATATTACAATCAATTTTTATAGGACTTATATAGGTTGGATTCACCAATGAAAAACATAACTTGGAAGGGGATCAAGTTTGATTGGGATGAGAAGCACCAGAGATCATTTAAGGAGCTGAAAGTGAGGTTAAATTCTACTCTATTTTTTATTCTCCTTGATCTTGGTATAGGTTATACCATGTATTGAGATTCTCTAAGTTTTTTATTTGGGTTCATGTAGATTTTGTTTGATTATGTGGTGGAATATGGTTCTCTATAGTTACATTCACATGAGAAGAATCACCCAAATCATGACCTCGATTTAGAAACCATGATGTATGCCGTAAATAAATGACACAAATATCTTTTTAGGGAGGTGTTTACAGTGTATTTGGACCTCAATAGTTTTAAGTATATCTTTAATCAGAGATACCTAAATATTATATAAATGCACTAGGTAAAGTATATCTAGACCTTTGATGTTGATATAGTATACACCTCTAGAATGGGGAATGTGTTATTCGATTAAATGAGAAAAAAACTACCGACCCAAGAAATATGGGAATCAGAGGATGAATTCCACCCAATGGGATTGTTTATTGAGATGAATTTAGATGTGGAAGAGGAGGGTGAGCATGTGTTTTTGTCTTTTTAATTGGTCACCCCTCACTTAGATGATAATATTTGGTTTTTTCAGGTATATGATTCTGATTTCCAGTGTATTAGTAGCATTCTAAATAGGGGGGAGACTATAGTTGATTGATTTTGGTCTCTCAATGGTGCTATTCTATTTTAGAAGAGGCTTTTCAGCCCCTTGGATTTTAGTCAGGAGTTTATAGAGTGTGGAAACTAGTTAGGTTGGGTTATTCACCCCAGGGATTCAAAGATGTTATATGACTTAAGGTGACAGTATTGGTGGAATGGGATGATACGGCTGGTTATAGGTTTTTTTATCTCGGTGTCTCACCATCTTAATTATCATAATCAATAATTATCATCCAATGAGATTATTACAACCCCATACAATCCCATTGTAGAAGTGAGATGATATTTTCATGGATTTTGTAATGGTATTTCTTTAGAATATGTATGGAAAGGATTATATTGAGGTGTTTATTGATCTGTTGACTAAATCATCCCACTTCCCACCTATTTGAGAGTTGATGAAGGTATAAGAGCTAAAAAATTTATATGCCTATGACATCACGAAACTCCATGTAATTCCTTCATCCATTAATCTGATCGAGACCCCCGATTTATGTTATAGTTTTAGATAATACTTTAAGAGTGATGGATTCTCATCTAAATTTGAAAATGGATATCACTCTTAGATGAATGGTCAGACTAAGTGGGCCATCCAGATCCTCAAGGATATTCTTTGAGTGTGCATGCTTGACTTTTTCGATTCTTAGGAGAAAAATATTTCATTGGTATAACTTTACCATAATAATAGCTATCAATATTTGATTAATATGGATCCCTTTGAGGCTCTCTACATATGACCATGTCAATCTTCTCTATGTTGAAAAAATTTAGGAAAGTGCTCCTTGTTAGAGTTAAGAATCATTCATGAGATAATAAAAAAGGTTCAGTTGATCTATAAGATATTGGAAACAACTCAAAGTCATCATAAAACATATGTTGATTATTTACCTCACTTGTTAGAGTTTTTGGATAGTGATTGAGTGTTTCTAAAAGTTTTTTCCTCATTTAGGGAAACATTGATTGGGGAGGAAGGGTAAGATAGCATTGTGATATATTGAGATGTTTGAGGTCGTGGATAGACTTTGAAAATTGGTGTATCAATTGTATTTTACATCATAGATTAAATCCACCCATTATTAATTACATGTATAATAGAAGAATAAATATCATTTTTATATTTCATGTAAGATTTAATGAGAGGATCTAGAGATAGATCTAGATACCTTTGTTATAGAGAAACTTGTTCAAGTCTTCGATTATCAGAATAAGCTGTTTCATGGTAAGTAGACTCATTTAGTTCATGTGATATATAAGGGTGGCCAATTTATCCATGATACATGTGAGAGTGAATCATTTGTTAGGGATCAATGACCTCAACTTTTCACAGATTCAGAACCTTAAGGAAATTCTGGGGGGAAGAAAGTGGCATGGTTGGGAGAATTGTGACACCCTTTAGGTCACTACTATTTAATTATTTTATTTTTTATTTTAATTTTATTTATCTTAAGAGTTTCTAGGATTTGGATCATAAAAATATTAATTTTTTTTTGAAAACAAGCCATAGTGCACAGTTAGATCACAATTAGTGCAAACCATGCACCCAACCATGCGACCAACGGTTTGAGGGAACATATCCATTTTTCATGTGTTAAGAAGAGTTTCTTAAAATATAAATACTCTCTAGGAAACCATATGATCTATTTTTTAAGGTGGGTGACTCACATGATTGGCGCATGATTTTACAAACTGTGGAGCCAAGCTATATGGTCTACTAGATTTCTTAAAAATGTGGAATTTTCCCACTTTTCCTAATGATTTTAACCTCCTTATAACATCCCATTACTAAATTTTAGGTGCCTATAGAACCTTTTTTTATCTTCCTTTGATTGGGTCTTTGTTTGCGTTGTTTTTTGGTAATTTTTGGTATTTTTTAGAGGTTTTGGGGTTGCGAATGGTTGGGACATGGTTAGGGTAAATTTTGTAATTTAGCCCATTAAACTATGTGCCCTATGTTGTGGTTCTGAAGGGTGGAACACAATTGATGTATAGTTAGTATAAACCATGCATCCAACCCTCCAAACCATGTGGTTTGGTATATTGAGGGTTTTCATGGTTGGTGCACGGTTAGTCTAACCATGAGGCCAAACCGTGCACCCTTTCTAGAATCATAGTGAGGGTGAAAGGTTGGGTGAACAATTAGTACCAATCATATGGCCTAACCTAGTAAACCATGAGAATATGTTTTTAATGCCTCAAAAATTTCAACTAAAATCCCAAACCCTCATTTTATATTCTAAAAACCACCCAATTGACCCTAATTTGACCCTTTGTCTTTTGAAGGCTTCCTATTTCAGGTGTTCTATTTAATCATGTGATTAATGGTAGGTGGTTCTTTAAGGATTTTCCCTATACTTGAAACCTTTATTTTTTGCTCGATTTGAAATGTAATTTCAATTTATTTCCATGAATTTAATAGATTTTAGGTTTGATTTCAAAATACATGGATTTTTGGAAAAAAACCCTTTTTTCAAAGGATTGATAAATTGGGTGTATTTTTAGAAAATATACCTTGAAATGATAATTGTTTTTATGAAATTATTTTATATTGATTCTCGGAAAAAAATGGATTTAAATAAAAGATGGTTTTGAAAGGAATGAAATTAATGACAACCCATTATTTTGTTTTTATATTTAAATAGAATATTGAAACTTGAAATTAGAAATTTGAATTATGAAAGATGAATTGAATTACAATTTCCCATGATTTATTGATTGAAAGATTAAAAAATATTTGGGCCTGAGTAGTTAGTGGGTGACTAAGACATGCATGTTATGACTATGAATCCCAATCATTGGATTGATGACGACTAATCTAATTAAACCAAGTTCATCATGATTTTTTCAAATGGGGTGTTAAATTATTCTATCCCAATGGCTTAAGCCTTAGAGATTTGGGGACACACAGTGAGCTGTAATGATTGAATGGGTAGTGAGAGGATCCTGTATCCATGAACCAACTAACCTTAGAGATTATGATAATGGTGCTTTGTTTTGATTTGATTGTTACATTCCATTAAATATAGAACTATTTTTATTAACACCCTTCTATTTTATAAAAAATGTGCATTTAAGCCTGTTTTGATATACTTTCCATATTCTCATTTAAAAGAATGTTATGACTAAAAATATAAAATTATTACCATGCCTTGTCTTATTTAAATTAGATAATAAATGGTTTATTTGTATTATAATTGTATATGGAACATTTAGTGAAATATTACTGGGCTATTTTTCTCACACCGTACCTTTCCCATTAGGTGTTTAAATATTATGTTATACCAGGTCTAAGAAAAGGGAAAGTGCCACTTAGAGGTGGTGTATAAACTTGATCAGGGGACCTTGGGTAATGATGGTGACTGGTGGAACTGTGATCTACCTATTACAAAAATATTTTGAGTTTAGTCTTTATGGATTTTGTGTTTTATTTTGGATGATGTTTTTTCTTTGGGATATTTATCGGACTACTTGTGGTAATTTTCTCCTTGATTAGATTTTGGAATACTGACTATTTATTATTTTATCTTCCACTGTTATATTTTGATTACTCATTCTTGGAAAGAAATGTTTTCTTTTGACTTTTATTTATTTCCACGCACTAGTCACTAGTCTGTGGGGATTGATAATTCTCTTCAGGTCATATCAGTGCCAGATCGGGTATTGGTGTACCAAGATATTTAGGTTGGTTCATAAAAAAATGGTATCAAAGGAAACAAGTTTAGTATCTTTCCTTGATGTTGGTATACAATATAGGATGTATCGGTAGATATAAGGTAGTATTATTATGACTTAATGGGTAGTTATGAGTGAGTGTCTAGCCAGATATCACCGTAGTGAGACTTAAGTCACTATGGGTATTTAGAAAAAATATCTTTGAGGAATGAATTGATTTGATTTTGGTTATTTTCCAAACTTGACCTGAGCTTTTTGAAATCCCAAAAATTTGAATTTCATCTAATGGAACTGATATTACCATATATTTTCATTGAGTTAATGATTTGAGTATCCTTAATGATGTTTTCTTGTTTCCTATTGATGTTGTGTAGTACCATGACCCGAATAATACATTTGAATAGACCACAGGAAAGAGTTATCGATGAAACATGAAAAGTGAACTCTCTAGTTGACAAAAATATCATTGAGATTGTGGTGCATGTATCCCAAGATCTAGAAAAGTTAGTTTCACCCATTCTCATTCAGGATCCATTAGTATAAAATCAAAGGTATGAAAAAAGAGATCACGATAAAGAGTTTATTTGGAAGAAACCACCATATTTCCAAGGATCGAATGATCCTCAATACGAAGAGGATTTATTGAAAAATATTGAGTTGATTTTTTGAGTTCTTAGAAATTAAAAAATCCATAAAGGTGAAATGTGCTACCTTTAAGCATGAAGGACCTATCATGAGGTGGTAATATTTGATAGTTATGATGAAGAAACATTAGGGTTTAGACTGAAAAAACTTTAGATCTTTTTTTCAGGGAATAGTTATATCAAGATTTTATGGTATTGATAATGTCTATGGAGTTTCTTAACCTTCAACGAGGTGATATAATCGTGACTCGTTATGTACACTGATTTTATGGACTTGTTTAGTTTTATCTTGAGGTAGTGATGAATAAGAAGCTGAAGTCCTGAATATTTGAGATGGGTATTTAATCTGATATTCAATATCATGTTTTTATGTTGAACCTCACCTCTTATGTGGGAATTCATGAAAGAGTATTGGTGGCTGAACTTGACTTGGATGGTAAGTTAGGGTTGACAAGAGATCCTTTACTCCCAATGGTAGTTTTATTAGTTTCATTAAAGGAAATTTGAAGTGTGATGAGTATTTTCATGGATATTGATAGCAAGCATCATACATACCTTCTGTAGTGTCTATAAAAGGATCTTTGGCTTACTTTAAATGTGTCAAGGTCAGGAATTTGAAGCAAGTTTTTACTGAGGAAGTAAGGATCTGTAGTTTGTGTGTCCGTTTAGTCCACTTACATGAGTTTTTCATATATTTTCTACCCTTTATAGTGGAAGGGTATAATCCTCATGCAATGGTATTATTTTGTAATTAGATGCTTAAATAAATAAGGGGTTATATCCGAAGACATCCAGAATGAAGCTTCTTCACACAATGGAAGAGTCTCTAGAGGAAGCTGGTGTGGGTCCAGTGATAGTGAGAGGTACCATCATTATAACTTCATCATTAGTGACTGCTTTATTTGATACTAGTGCATCACATTCATTTGTATATACTCATGTTATAAATATACTAGTACTTTCTATGAATCTTATGTATTATGTGATGGATATTTCTATGCCCCTCAGAATGAAGAAAGAACAGAGTCTTCAATGACCTTCTTATGTATTCTCTTTATCAATGACTGAGATCACATGATATTTTTTGGTTCTCAAAATGAAAATCTTGACATAATTTTTATTATTGATTGGATTATTTCCCATAAATCCTAGATTGATTGTTATCTATGTCGAGTCTCCGTTTCTACCCATGATAGGGTGTGACATGTTTTTCAAGGAGAATGGGATCCGAGATCAAGTAGAGATAGACCAATTTTTTCAAAGTTGGGTAGGGTGATATCTATGTTTTTTTTGAATCGGAGAAGGAATATTTAAGTGGTAATCTTCCTCTAGTAGTCATTTTGTTTCCTGATGTGTTTCCTTCTGACTTTTCTATCTTACCACCGATGAGAGAGGTATAGTTTTCCATCTACATTTTACCAGGTAACCAACCTATATCTATTGCCTCTTTTCATATAGAACTAGCTAAAATGAATTATTTAAAGACTCAATTGGATGATTTGTTGGATAAAGACTTTATACATCCAAGTGTGTCACCTTTGTAGAACATGTTATTTTTGTAAATAAAGATGGCATGACATTTAACCTTTATGTTGATGATTAAAAGCTAAATCAAGTTTTGGTAAAGAACAAGTATCCATTTCCTAGGATCGATTATTTTTTTGACCAGTGGATAAGGGAGAAGTGGTCAATGAATATTGATATTTAGTCTAGTTATCACCAATTGAGAATCAAGGAATCCGACATCCTGAAGACCACCTTCATGAGTAGGTATAGCCCTTACAAGTACCTTGTTATGCCTTTTGGTCAAGAAAAATCTACTAAAATTATTATGAAACTGATGAATAAGATATTCCATGAGTATATTGACTCATTCATAGTGGTATTTATGTATTACATCTTGGTTTACTCTAAAACCAAGTAAGATCACGTTCATAATCTGAGAGTAGTTCTATAAATTTTGAGAGATCATTGAATTTATTATAAGTTATCTAAATGTAATTTCTAGATTCAAGAAGTGAATTTATTGGGACACATAGTTTCAGAACATGAAATTTTAGTTGATCCTAATAATTTTAAGGATTTTATGACATGGGAACAATGAATAAATATTTTCTAGATTCAAATCTTCTTGGTTTTAATGGGGTATTACAATTGGTTTTTCAATGATTTCCTCAAAGTTGGATTCTTTGATGATCTCTCTCACCTAAAAGGGGTAAATTTATCATGGAATTTGAAATCATAGAATTATTTTGATGAGTTAAAACTACTTTTAAACTAGTTTCGACTCTTTTAGAGGTTGTTCAAGGATATGTGGTATTTTGTGATGCATCAGGTTCAATTTTTGGATATGTTTTAATGTAGGGTGATCACGTGGTGGATTATGATTCTCGATATCTTAGGCTACATGAGAATAACTATCCTACTCGTGACCTTGAACTCACATCTATAATTCATGTTCTTAAGAGTTGGAGGCATTACTATTTTAGAGAAAGGTTTAATATCTTTTCTGATAAAAAAATTTGAGTTCTATATTATCTCAAAAATATTTTAATATCCATCATAAATGATGGGTAGAGTATATGAAATCCTTTGATTTTAAAATTTCCTACACCCCTGGTAAGGAGAATATCATCATTGATGATTTTACTAGGAAACCTTTGACCCATTACATAAAAGAATCATTAGAATAGTGGAACTTGATGTATCTCTTTGATCATATACACTTGGGAGTTCAGTAGGAAGAAATCAAGATCATTCTAGCAGGCATTCAGTTGACCTCTTCTCTTCCCAGGATGATTCTTTAGGAGCATCATCTTGATGATGAGTTTCATGGCATCAAGGACTCTCTTTATGATGGGGAGACCATCAGTGAGTGGTAATTATCTTATGAGGGTATCCTATTTTTTTAGAACCAGTACATCATACCTTTTCCTATGAGAAAATATGTGATGGGGTATTTCCATAATTCCTAGTGGGTGGTGCACCCCGACACCATGAAGATGTTCTATGACATAAAGTAAAGATTATAGTGGTCAGGTATGAAATGATACATTTCTGACTTTGTTTCTCATTTTTATACCTATCATCATGTTAAATTTGATCACCAGTGATCTTTGGGTTTTTTGATTCCCTTTATTTGTTGAGTTAGGAGTGGGATGAGATTTCAATTTATTTGGTGGTTGGGTTGGCACATACCCCTAGAGGGAAGAATATGATATGGGTTGTGATGGATCGACTAACCAAATTTGATCAATTTATCCCTATTCATGATACAACAAAAGTTATGGAATTGGGAATCTTGTATGTATATGAGGTCATTATATTTATTTAAGTTTCATCTGTTATAGTTTATGATAGGGATCCCAAGATCACTTATCATTTTTGGAGAGGCCTCCAGGAGGTTATCAGATCTCATGTTAGTTTGATCATGAAATACTATCCATGGACTAATGAACATATAGAATGAGATATAAAAATTCTTTAATACATGCTCCATGTCTGCATTCTTGACTTTGGGGGAGATTGGAAAAAACAATTAGGGATGGTTGATAAGATTGGTAAGGTGGTTTACCATTTTTATTTTCCACCTTAGTTGATGTTGATTCATAATGTGTTTTGTATTTAGTATCTCAAAAATTATCTCTCTGACCCATATCATGTCTTTATCTAGGATCAATTTGATGTTAAACCTTATTTATCCACAACTAAGAAGCTAGTTCAAATTATTGATTCTGAGATGAAGGTTATTCATGGGAAGTATATTACTTTGTTGTATATTCTTTGGAAACATGGTTCTGATTCTCATGAGTGTTGGGAGCATGAGGTATTGATAAGAGAGAAGTGAACAGTCTTTATAATGTATTCTTCTTGATAATATTTCTTGGTGTATAAATCATTTACAACGGAGAGATTGTAACATTCCATTACTAGATTTTAGGTACTTCTAGACCCTTGTTTTTATCATCCTTTTTTGGGTATTGGTTCTAGTTTTTTTGGGTGAGTTTTGGATATTTTAGATGTTTTTGGGGATATTCATGGTTGGTACATGGTTATGGAAAACTATGTGGTTTATCCAAGAAAATCAAGTACCCTATATGGTGGTTTTGGAGGGTATTACATAGTCAGTCCAAATTGTGTGGCATCCCCTCCAAACTGTGTGACTTGGGATAGTGAGGGTCTACATAGTTGGTGAACAATTAGTCTAAATATGCGACTAAACTATGAACCCTTTCCAAAATCCCATTGAGGACGCATGTTTAGGCCTAAAATTAGTACTAACCGTGTGACCTAGCCCAATAAACCATGAAGACAAGTGATAATTCCATGAAAATTTTAATTAAAATCCTGAGACCCCTATTTTATATTATAAACACCTTCCAATAAACCCTAATTTTATCCTTTGGATTTTATAGGATTTTTATAGAGTATTATGGATTATTAAACCCCTTTCCTATTAGATAAAAGTGCCAGTGGATACGATTGATCTACCTATTGTAAGTGAATTGTCTTTAATTTGGGATCATATCTTCTCCCCTTCTATCCTTCTTTAAGAGTGATATATCCTAGTGTAATTTGTGGATCTAAATCATTATTCTATGTATTATTATTCTAGGTATTCCTTCTTGATATTCCTCAATTTCAACTCTCCATTGGCTATTCCCTTTTTGGGTGTTTGATTTGATCATGTGATTAATGGTAGGTGGTCCTGTAAGGATTTCCCTACACTTGAAGCCTTGATTTTCTTACTTGATTTGAAATTTAATTTCAATTTATTTCCATGAATTGAATAGTTTTTATGTTTTATTCAAAAAGTCATGGATTTTTGGAATGAAACCCCTTTTTAAAGGCTTAATAAATTGGGTGGATTTTGATAAATTATATCGTTAAATAATAATTTATTTTATGAAATGAGTTGATATTGATTGTTGAGAAAAATTTATTTAAATGAAAGATGATTTTGAAAGGAATAAAATTGATGAAAATCTATGATTTGGTTTTGAAATTGAAATGGAATGTTAAAACTTGAAATTTTTCATTTGAACTATGAATGATGAATTGAATTGAAATTGACCATGATTTATTGATTGATTAATTGAACCACATGTGGGAATCAGTAGTTAATGGGTGACTAGGAAAGGAAAACTAGGAATATGACTCCCTATAATTTAATTGATGATTAAAACTCTTACTAAACCAAGTTTGGAATGATTTTCCCTGATGGGGTGTTGATTTATTCTATCCCAATGGCTTGAGCCTTAGGGATGTTAACACACACACACACACACTGAGTCGTGATGATTAACTGACTAGTAAAAGGATCCTATAGACAAGAAATAACTAACCTTAGGGATTATGAGCATGATGCTTTGTATTGATTTTACTATTACATTCTAGTGAATATATAATTTCTTTTTTTTCTTTCCATTATATTTTATGTAACATGTTGATTTAATACTATTATGATATACTTTCCCACTTCTAGTTTGAAATTATGTTTTGATTAAAAATATAAAATGATTACCATGCCTTATATTATTGAAATTAATGCATAAATTGTTTATTTTTATTGGAACTACTTATGGAATATTTGGTGAAGTCCTACTGGTATATTTTTATCACACCCTACCTTTACCCTTGGGAATTTGTAGATTATGCTATTAAAAGTTTAAGAAAATGGAATGTTCCACTTAGAGGTGGTGGATGCACTTGAGCACGAGACCTTGGGTGATAGTGGTGATTGGTGTAACTATGATCCACCCGTTGCATAGAGATTACAAGTTTTTTATTAATCGATGTAATGTCATCTTTTAGATGATGTTTTTCTTTGAGATGTTTATCTGACTTCTTGTGGTGATTTTCTCCTTGAGGAGTTATTTTTATACCAATTTTTTATTTTTTTATCTTCAACTGTTATATATTGATTCCATGTTCTTGGGAAAATTCATTCCCTCTAACTTTTATTGATTCCTAGACACTAGTCACCAGCCTTTAGGGATCGATAATGACCTTCAGTCCATGTCAGTGCCAGCTCAAGCACCAATGTTCCAGGGTATTCCGGATGGTTTATTAAACTAAATTTCTCTTCTATTCCACCCATTCATGTGAAAAACTCCCATTTTTATCATGGAATATATTATCCCCTTTATACTTAGTGATTTACCCTTTTTTGGTGAATTCTATTGAGGTAATACTTAAATATTCTTTATTTACTCCTCTTTTATTCCTTCTAACCATTTTATTTCAATTTCCATGAAGTTTTAGAACCCTAATTCACAATTGGTGTCAAACCTAGGGAAAGTTTTGTGGTTTTAATGAAATTTATTTGAGGTTTAAGATTTTAATGATCCTATATTCCCTTTCCTAGTGATTTATAATGAAGACGGCATGTTTACTTCAAATTTGAGGTAGGTGTCTCTACCTAATGGGACTTTCCCATGACATTCTCTTAATTCTTGGTTTTTATTGGTTTAAATTGATTAATATTGATTATTATGATTTATTGAGGGCTATTATATGATATTTATTTGTGATTCATGATGCATGTTGGATTTAAGGGCATTTTTAAATTAATTTCCTTGAAAATAAACATGATTAATTAGAAGTGTTTGATGAAATGTTTGAAATAAGAAAAGTGATTTCAAATAAGTTTTAAATAGGGGTTTCAAATATAATTCATCTTGGTTATGATATTACCTTTTTTATGTGATTGTATGAAAAAATTATATATACGTTTGATCATTAGATTCACATGGGTGACCTTGAGTGAGTTGGTGACCCCAACAGATGCAACCCCTAGTATATATTGTACACTAACTAGGGTTAGTGGCCTAATAGACTAAGTGTGATAATAGGATGAATTGGTTCCCCATTATGAAAATTGAGTTATTGGAGAATGATGAATGTGTTACTTTATATTAGATAGAGTTTCTAGGGCTATTCCTAGTTTCCTTAGATCCATATATCAATCCCATAGTGTTTGAGCTATATTTTAATTACCCATTACATGTTTGATGCATATGATATCTTATATGTTATGATTCTCACATATTTATTCTTGTTTCCTAGTTCATATTAGTTTGAGACTTGAATATTTTTTATAAAACCAAAGGGGTTTATGGATTGTTTCCAAAGAAAGTGTTTATTTAAAACAATGTTTTAAAACTATAACTAATGATATGAATAGTGATAGTTATTATGAAGATTCATAGTGGTATTCTGTTGGGATTTGGACTCACACCCTTCATATGACATTGGGTGTATGTAAACATGGTTTTATAGAACACAAGTAAAGGAAATAATTCCATGAAATTTTATTTATCTTCTTGAGGATCATCATATTTTCATGTTTTGGTGATGGAGTTGACCATATGTTATGAGGAGCATTGGGCTCATGTTGAGAATTTTTGGATCCTTAGTTTTTGGGTTATTTTGTATCAGCCTCTCTGACCTTGACCTATTTTGATGAATTTTGTATATGGATTATGTTTATCCATTTTTATACTTATTATATGAGGTTTATGTTTATGATTATATTTTAAATTTGTTATACTCTATTGGTTTTATATATTTCAAAAAAATATATTTGATAGCATGGACATCCAATTTACAGATGGGCCATGCTAGTTTTTTAAGAGAAATACATGTGTTTTTTATTTTTATTTTGAGGGTGAAAATAGGAAAAAGTGGTAAAATTATGATACCCTAATTGTTGTGTCTAAACCATGGTTATTAGGAATATGCTTCAGGCCTTGGGGTGAGCTGGCTCGGGTGACAGGTCGGGTCGACCCGGGCTGGTTCACTACAAACCACCATCCCCTAAAACTCCCACTTGGTTATCTTCTTCCCATTAATAGTGAATTTGTGATTTATATGAGCACAAATTCCCCTATAACTAGTCATTATTTGTTTTATTTTAGATATATCCTAAATCATACATTTTATATGATGATATAGTCATGTCTTAGGGTGTACCATACATGTATTGAAGGAATATCCTAAAAATTATTATTATTTTTATTATAAATAAAGACACTTTTGAGGTCAAAGTGAGAAACCGTAAGTTCCAACAAGCACCCAACAACGACAAAAAAAAAGATCAGAAAAAACCTCATCCAAGCCAAAGCAGCGACCGCTAACTCCAAAGAAGGACCACTCGACGATCCCATGCAAGCATGGTCCCTCCCGATGGCAAGCCATCCCTCCGTATCCACCACATCCCAAATGGCCTGCAGAGGAAGAAGCAGCACACTCTAGCCCATCTGAGCTGAACTGACCCTTCCACGTTCCTCACACAACAAGATTGGTGACTCAACAAAGCATAAGCTAGGAAATAAGTAAAATAGTGTCATTGAAAACCAGTTGAATCCTACCAGAGTCAGAGTCTCTAACCAGCCTCCAGGATAAGTTAGACACCTGCAGAAGAGGATCCCCCCTTATCATGTCTTCAAAGGCAGAAGTCAGCTTGTTCCAGACCTGCATATACTCCTCAAGTCCGATAAACCCCTTATTGAAGCCTCCAACCAGGATCGTGTCATGTTTATCCACCCAACTATACTGTTCCTCATTAAGCCCCACTTCAAGATTCCTACCCATCATCTTGGCTGCATCCTCTTCTGAGACATTGAGGAATAACACATGCTCTGTCACCATTAAGCTCCACTTGAAGGAATATCATATGCCTTGGTGTCTAGATTATCAAAAAATGGTATCATGATACTAGCAATTAAATTTTAATGAGTAATCATTCAAATATCAACCACACAAGATATTATTTTTGTTTTATTTAATGAAACACATGAAAAAATAAAAATTTCTAAAGGTTTCAACAAGTTTTTAACTACATACATAAATCATAAACTATGAGTTAATACATAGTGACATGGGAGTGTCCTGAGGGCCTTTATAAGGTGGAGGTCACTGTGAAATGGGTGTGTTCAAGCTCTTGTAATTATCCCATACCCATATATTTCTTCATATACTTCACTTTTATATAATAGTCACTAAATTATCATGGTATGGAGAAGATTCCAACCCATATGATGGGTGGTTCATTTTAACTTGTTGATACACCATGGAGGAGGGATTCTTTAGCCGGTTATTTATAATCTTCATAAAACTCATATGATTAAAGAATATGTTACAACTCATCATTGTAAGGTACACAAAATAGTATCTTAATTTTATATATGTCATAGTTTTGGTTTTGATATAAGGTATATCTTGGGTTTAAGTGTTTCTAATTGTTTCTAATGTGATAAATGAATGTCTTTTAATCTTTATAAACCCAACAGTGGTATCAAAGATTAACCTTGAGATTTGAATAACAAAATCATGTTTTAAAATAAATTATTCATGTTACTATAGAATAAGGGATCATAACATAAAATTGATATAATGTATATCATAGTTTATGGTTGGGATGACTCTCACGTAAAAATGGTCGCTTCCATTGTAGTGTTAAATATAAGTTCTTACTCAATCACCAGATATGATTGAGAACTGTGTAAGGAGTGGAAAGAAATTCCAATGGCCATGTAAGATTAAGCAGGTCAATAAAATTTGGAATTAATCTTACATTGGTGATTTTCATAAGCTAGAATTGATTAATCCTATTCAGACACTGATCATGTGGGTTTAATCTCACGCAGGCTCCACCGGTACAATATCAATGTTACATGGATATTGCTTCGCATGGATCATTCCTACACAAGCCATTGTAGCGCCGCTTGATTCACACACAAGGATATCATAGCACTGAGTTATTGTAAGGTTGTAGTATATCATATTTTATGATAGTTGGATCATGTGATATTGATCTTATGCAAGCTACATAACATGAGTTTTAGTATCACACATTAAAAGTCATGGTTGCTAGGAATACTCACTCACCTTGTGTAGTTATCATGTGTTAAGTTTATTCCTATGCAGGCCAGTGAAAGGTTAATCCTACATAGGGGTATATTTAGACATTACATGAGTTATTCATATACCCGATTCTGAGGCTTATTCTTACATGGCCCCCTTGCATTGTTTTTCTCTTACACATGCCAATACTATCTATCATAGTGTATGATAAATTCTGAATGTATATATATTTTAAAACAATATACCTCAAAGTTTTTTATATTTTTATATTTCAATTAATAATTGATATAAAGATTTAATAAAATATTTATAAATCATAATAAAAGGTATTTTAGGATGTTTATTAATTTATAAAGGTGTTTATAAATTAATTAACTATTAATCGTTTATAAATAATAAATTAATTGTT
This sequence comes from Viscum album, assembly GCA_963277665.1. NCBI lineage: Eukaryota > Viridiplantae > Streptophyta > Magnoliopsida > Santalales > Viscaceae > Viscum > Viscum album. The sequence goes on along the minus strand of OY728138.1, from coordinate 1,695,419,781 downwards.
TTTTAAACATTTATTTAATAAATATTTAATAATATTAATTTTTAATATTAAAATATCTTTTTTAAACTATGTGGAATGAATTATAATTTAGATATAAATGGATTATATATAAATAATGAGATTAATTTATAAAACTTTTAAAAATTATATAATACAGATAATTATAAAATAATTTGTATGTAATTATGAATTTTTCATAATTAATTAATTTAAAATGTTCAAATTAAATGCTTTATATAAGAAATTATTTAAACTATATCAAAATGAGTTTAGATTATTTATATGATCAAAGTTTTAAATAATATTAAATATGTGATATTAAGGTCATTTAAATTTTTTACATAATAAACTTGAAATATAAAATGTTATTGGTCGCCTGCAGGGTTTAATTACTTCTTATATGAAAACCATTTTAGAATTTACATTTCTCAATCAACTGAATAACTACCTATAAGTGTAGTATAGCTAATAGAAGCCAAGGTCAAAACCACAAGGACTAGGAATACTCTATAATTAAATAGAAAATACCTATAATTACTTTAATGGAAAACCAAACTAACTAGTTGAATTGAAATAATAGAGAATGTTGGAAGAATAAAAAAGGGAAAAAAATTTACCATGCACAAATAATTTTGGTCCATGCACTAGTGTTTATGAAAATAAAGTCGGAATTAGATCTAAGTGAGACCCTATGTCTGGGTAAAAACTATATCCCGTCAAAACAAGTTTTTTAATGATTATATACTTTAGTAGTTGATAAAAAGGTAACCTAAACCCATATTTAAACACAACCCCTCAAGATTATACAATGTCCATGCATAAAATAAAAAACAAGTTAAGTATTAAATATAACCCCCTACCAATACACTATGGTTATTCACATGAAATAAGGAAGATATATGAAGGAAAAGATTAATGGAACACCCAAATTGAAATAACCAAGACTCACATTCCATTAGATACAATCCCCTTTAAAATCACATGCATGGAAAAAAATAAGTCACCCCTCATGCTAACCATGAGAGGGTGAGAAAAAATAATAAAAATATAAACCTAAAGAATGTGACATGGAAGAACTATAGTAACAACAGAAACCCTCTATACTGATCTCCAAAATTCCCATTTATGTGTACGCAACAACCACCTATTTATATAGCATGATCCTTGAGATATCTCCATGTATATATCTTTCATATCTCAAATCTCTACCATATCTTCAACACTTTTAAATTTCACTCAAACTCATTATAGATATGTGATAATATCCAGATGTTTTTCCCTTATCTCTCTCATAAATCAAACCTTAAAAAATTTCATATAGATAAAAATATTTCAAAATGGATCCACAACTACGATGTAGCCTCAATACCTCATGCATTTTTATAAACATTTACTATAGCTTTATACCCTTCACTACTTCACATATACACCACATACAAGATTCACTCTATAATAATGGGAATTTCATGTTCATGTTTCACCTGTAAACCATGGACTTAACCTCTATGAGTGTAACATTGAACATTTACAAACATAAACTTTACCTATACATAGTCTCATGTACCCTAACATAGCCATCCTAAACTAGCTTTATGCATTTTCACCATCTGACTATGACGTTGTCTCATATCATTAGTCATATTTATCAATGTTTTATTTATCATTATTCTTAACACAAGTGGGGGATCAACCATAGTATCCACCATAGATTACATGGAATTTCCATATCTGTTTCCACCTTGAACTCCTCCTATCGACCACATACACCTCATCTGCCATGTGGCACTCACCATTTGAAGCACATGTAAAAACTTAATCTCGCATAGTACATTAATGGTGATTTATCTCTTAAAAGTGGGTAACGTCAATCTCTTATGGGTCTCCCATAGTGTTTCTGATCTTCACAGGCCTTTATATAGGTAGAAAAAACTCATCTAGAGCTTTGAAGATGGCGTTTATAGAATTTTCCTATGGCTGGTGCAATGATGGTGAGGAAAAATACCCCACACATAAGGGTAATATGACCCCCATGTAAAGTTGGCCAACATATCACATTTATGTAACCTTTTAAATCCACCTTTATAGCCTGCCTCATACCTTTATATAGCCCAGCCTCAGCCTTGACTAACCAACCTTACATATCTTTTTCTAATTCACCCTTACATATCCTTGAAAATACACCCTTATGTGAAATTTTATACACATAAAATATAACACCTCAATACTTTAAAATATATTTATTTTATAATAAATTTAATTTTCTTGATAGCATATGATGCACACCAAGTTTAAACAAAACACTATTAAGTCATGCTTTACACACTTAATTTAAAATTAAATTTTAAAATTTTTTCAAAATTTATTTGAAAAAATAAGATTCATTTTTGAAATAATAATATCAAAATTATCTTATGGTAATTTTTTTATTTTTCTAAGAAGTTTCATTTTTTTATGAATAATGAAAATACTGAATTTTAATTGAAAACTGACTTTTTGTTTAAATAATTCATAATGTTAAATTATATTTTGAATTGGTTTAAAAGTAAAATTAATTAAATTGTATATAAATTAATCAAATTTATGTCATTGGAATAATTTTCATATTTAATCTTGATATAAAAACATTGCAAACTTTTGAACATTTTCACTTTAAAAACTTGCTTTCTCATTGCATATATAGGATTAATTTAAAATTAAATTAGAACACTTATATAAGATGAATTTAGAAAAATGGTTTCCATATTTGGAATCATAATAATTTATATTATATAATAAGGTCATATTAATTTTAAACTTAATTATTAGTGAAAATGGTTAAAATTAATTACTGTGATTAAGGTTAAAATAGAGTTTTGCGCATTACATGCGTTTGTGTTCAAATTAATTTTACACAAACATAGGGTTTTTATTTAATAAATTGGGTTTAATATTTATAATAATGAAAACTAAATTATATAATAAATATCATTTTAATTTTATTCTTAAAAGAAAAAATTACCTAGGTAAATAAAAATATACAAGTTGTCGTGTTAAAAAAACTAAAAGGGTAAAATTAAGTAAACATAATTTCTAAGGAATATCATCATAGAAATGTATTTATTTTGGGTTTTGGAGGTATATATCAACCATAAAAATCCTCCAATACATTATTATTTTAATTTTGTATCCACATGAGGTAAGGGATACCTCCCAATAGTAAATACTTTTGTGTATTTACAATAATGTCACTCCTCAACTATAGAAGGAAAATAACTCTCTCCCATTATTCACACTTTAAAAAAACTTTGGTTTAGAAAACACCTTCCCAAATTACCTATATTTATCATATAATCCTTATTTTAGGAATAAATCCAACATTTTATGGCTTTAGTGCAAACCTAAGGATGATACCCAAAGAATGGGTAATTTTCTTCAATGAGTGTCTTTATTTTATTTCTTTATCCACATCATTCAATTACTATTATACCATTATTATATTGTAACCTAAATATCTACCATATAATGAGATGTTTTTTAATTTTATGACTTATAACCTCACACACTTCCATCAAATGGGTTACTAAATCATCATTCATGTGTATGGAAAACTACCACCTCATGAACTGATATCGTTTGGTTTTACATTACCACATCTCAAGGTTGGGAATGATAATGGATATAAATTTTATATATTATATTTATAAAATATTTATACTTGTGTATTCATTATATCATATATATAATTTTTTACTTTCTATTCCGTAGGAGATACGATAACGTCGCTCGTGTGTACAGTAGACTACCACCTCGCGAAGTGATGTGATTCGCCTTCCATTAATGCTTTGCATGGAAATTGATAAAGATAAAGTTAATGATATATATAACATAATTATGATATTCATGGAATAATTATTATTCTATAAATATAATATAAATTTCATTTTATTTCTTTCCTTTTCACTCATGTAAAGATGATAAAATTGTTCGTGTACGTGTAGACTACCGCCACGATGAAGCGACATGACTCTCATTCATAATCACACCAAATGAATAATATATATAAGTATATTTAAATAAATAATATGATTACTATTTCATGATTTTTATTCTATAGATTATTGAACTATATAATTCACAAGAACCATAATTTTCATGATAAAACACTCATATGAAATAAAGTAAAATTAACACTCAAATCAATGAAAATAATGAAAGATTATTAACAAACGAGTGATAAGATGTTATAAAAGGATAATATATAATATTATAATTATTAATATGGTTTTGGTATAAATTAATGACATGTATAAAATTAATATATAGGAGGATAAATCACATTCAACCAAAAGGAAGTGTGAGGTAACGAATTTCGTCTCAATTTACATTCCATTGATACTTATTTATTATTATACACCAATTCACTTTAATGTGGTGTATATACTAAAACTTTGACATGTAATATCATGATTAATTAATACTTCATGTTATTTTAAGTCTCAATTTTAATTATTTCATCAAAGGGGTTGTGACTTGAAAATTACCAAGTGGTAAAAGTTTTTGAATACTCTCACATTCATTTCAAATTGTTAACTTTCTCTTGAAACAATCACTTTATTATAATCATTCGTCATTGATCATTATATTAATATTTAATATTAATATTCATTCATTATGAATATTATTATTTACTAATCTATATATATATATTACATATGGTGTTCACTTTGAAATTTATTCGGTTAACTGGGGAAATATTGATAAATCTATATATTTTACTCAATACAGATATTTAATGATAAGTAATATTGATTCATGAATTAAATAAATTATTAGACACATAAGGAATGATTTGGTAACTGAAGTTATGGATGGGGAATGAAATAATATAGACCCTCAATGCATTAGTATGTCTTATGAGATAAATAAGTTAGCCAAATTAAATGGGAATTTACCTGTAGTTTAAACCGTCTTGTGAATGGTTTTAATTATAGAGGTATGATGTGATTTAGACATGATGTCCAATAATTAATAATTTTCTTCATTAAAGTTCAGTTATTATTATATAGGATATTTTCACCATGATATTATCTATGAATGCATTTGATTCTCATTTTATTGTTTAAATGGAATGAGTTTTCAGTTATTTACCTTGTCATATTAATTATACCTTATCTATTCATGCTGTCAAGTTTTTTAAATGGAATTTCTGTAAAGTTATTTACCTTCATATATTTATTATGCTTATTTATTCATGATATATTCATTGTACTTAACCAATACCAATAATTTGATCTCACAATTATTTTTTTTCCTTTCCCCAGATTATAAATATGAATCCTTTGAATGAGTTTTCAATGAAGTTGAGCATTTTATTCTGTTATGTACTATGTTTTATTTTCTAATCCCAATGTAAAATGGGTATCATGTATATATATGGTTCTCCAAAGCTTTTAAACTGATAGTTCCTTTGAGATTTTATTCCTTTTATCTATGCCAATGTAAAAAGGTAAGGCATTGACTTTGAGTTACTAGGGATGGGGTTGTTATAGTTAGTATTAGAGCAACTTTATTATAAAATCTGGGAACAAGATTTAGGAAAACATAGATTATGTAACATAAAACTATGATATAATTTGATGATAAGTATAGAAAAACATCCTAAAATTTTCTTATATAATAGGTTATAAGGGTCTTCCTAGCAATTCATACCTATTTAGATACTACAAGTGGATGTGATTCTGAAATAGAAGAACCTAATGGTAATAAATCTGAAAAAGGCAAGTCGATCTTGACTCGAGTATTACCTGACACCCATCAATGGGGATTATGACTCACCTAGTTTGACACTCATAAGAAATATTCTTAGTATAATTCACATTTTCTTCAGTAGAGAGGAGGAAGAAATAGAAATCATGGATTGAGAAGATTTTAAGGTGACATTATTTAAAAAATATTTCCCTTTTGAGCAACAAAATTAAATGAATATAAGGTTCCTTATCTTAAATAAAAATTAAGAATAAAGTGTTACATATTATGAGGATACCATTACAATGTTCTAAATGTATGCTATATATTACATACGCAACATCGAGTGTAATATTGACCATTTATTTGAAGGGATTAAGTCAAGTATCTACAGAGTGTTGGTATCTCAAAAATTTTCATCATATGATGAAATAGTTTCATGTTCCGTCAAAATAGAGAAGTAATTTTCTAGATCCAATATATTAAAGGGGGATTAAGAGAAGAATATATAATCTGAACACCAAGAGAAACAGAACGTGAAAAAGAAGAAGAGAGGAATAAATAAATTTCTATCATGTGAAGATTGTATAAAGAAACATAATGGAAAATTCCTGAAAGGAATGGGAGTCTACTACAAGTGTGGAGATATGGGGAACCTATCTCATGAATTTAAGGTAAAGAAACAAATCAATGATATCCATTTATTTAGTTGTATATAAATGGGGAATTATTCACACCAATGTCCTAAGTGTCAATGGAATCCACCACAGAAGAGGAAAAGGGGAGAAGGCCAAGATTATGCGATCACTACAACCAGGGTGGAAGTACCCAATGATGTGGTGGTAGGTACTTTAATCCTATATTCAAATTTATCTAATTATTTATTTGATTATGGATCCTTCCACTCTTTTATATCAACCCAATTTTCCAAGAAAATTATACATTTTCTATTTAATTTAAGAAGGGAGTTATTAGTAAAAACTTCAAAGGGAAGTCTCATTGCAAAAAATATGTGTCAGAAATTCCCCATTATAACAGACAAACATGATTTATTTTCTATACTTATCATAATACATATGGTTGAATTTGATATATTCCTTATTATGAACTAGATTTCAAAATATTATGCAAAAATCTATTTCAAGAAGAAGGAAATTACAATTTGTGAGGATGATGTAGAATTTACTATCTTTATATAAAATAATTCATCATCTAAGTCATATCAATATCCACCCCTAATAGCTCTTCTAAATTTTATTTTTGGTGAAAAAGAATAAACAACATCTAGGTATGAAGAAGGTAAAATTAAAATTGATGATGTATATATTATATAGGAATATATTGATGTATTTCCTAAGGAATTACCAGGAAATCCCCTAGAGTATAAAGTTGGGTTCTCCATTGATTTAGTCCCTGAAGTAAGACCAATATCAAATAATCCCTATAGAATTTCCACTCTTTAATTAGTGGAGTTGATGAAAAAATTAGAGGATATGTTTGATAAGGGATTTATTATCCCTAGTTTTTCACTATGAGAGGCCCCCACTCTCTTAATTAAGAAGAAATATAGATCCATGAGGATATGTATTGATTATAGAGAGATCATTGCTGTTATAGTAAAGAACAAGTATCATCTTCCTCGCATCAATGAATTATTCGATAAAATTCACAGAGCCCAATATTTTTTAGAGATTGAACTCTATTCTGGGTATCACTAATTGCGAGTAAATAAGGAATACATACTAAAGACAACTTTTAAAATGAGGTATGAAAATTATAATTTTATAGCAATTCCATTTATATATGATTAAGCACCCTATGTTCTTATGGATTTAATGAAAAATGCATTCAAGGAATATCTTGATCATTTTATGGTTGTATTCATTGATGATATTTTGGTGTATTAAAAAATATATGAGGAACATGGGAATCACTTAAAGATTATTCTTGAGACTATTAGAAGGAAATAGTTATATGGAAAATTTAGTAAGTGTGATTTCCAACTTCAAATATATTTTTTTCTTGTCCATATTATTTCTAAGAAGGGAAAATCAGTTTATCCTTAAAAGAAAAAGGAAGTTAGAGAATGGCCTACACCAATAAACATAACTAAGGTACGTATTTTCATTGGTTTGGAAGGTTACTATCAGTGATTTGTTCAGAAGTTTTACCAATTGGCTAACCTATTGACCAAAATTACATGAAAAGGGGTTAAGTTTATTTGAAAAAAGGAATATGAATAATGTTTTAATGAACTAAAGAGGAGATTAGTTAATACTACGATTTTGAATCTACCATCTGGAATTGATGGGTTTGTGATATATAGTGATGCATAAAATAAGGGACAAGGTTGTGTCCAAATTCCAAATGATAAAGTTATTTCATATGCATCAACGCAATTGAAGACTCACAAATAGAACTACCTAACCCATGATCTTGAGTTGGAAGCTATAATATTTTCTTTGAAGATATGGATACATTATCTCTATGGTTAAATATGTGAGATATACATGGATAATAAAATCATAAAATAAATCTTTTCATAGATATATATCAGCATGAGAAAAAGTAGATGACTCGAGCTACTCAAGGATAATGGTTTCTCAATACACTACCATCCAGAGAAAGAAAATAAGGTAGAAAATGCATTGAGTTGGAAAGATCAAGCGATTATAACCAAAATGAGGATTTATAGGGATCCTATGTTCATGGATTTATTAAACATAGATATGAAAATTACTAAGGATGGGGAGACATCAATCATTTTTCAAATGATTGCAGAACCATATCTATTAGAAAAGATAAAGAATTATTAATCTGTTGATGAGAATTTTCAGAAGAAAATAAAAGATGTGAATGATGGGAAATTAATAGACTTCATTTATGAATATGGTTTCCTGAAATTTGGAAAAAGATTATGTGTTACATCTATAATTGATCTAAAAAGGAAATTGTTGGATGATGATTATAGGTCAAATTTATCTATAAAACTTGATAACACAAAAATGTATAGGGATTTGAAGGAACATTTTTGGTGGGTTAACATGAAGTGGGAAATTTATGATCATGTGTCCATATGTTTGGTCTGTCAATAAATTAAAGTCATGAGACAAAATCCTAGAATGTTCATGAAACCTCTTCCTATTCCTCTACGTAAATGGGATAAAATTACTATGGAATTTTTCACGGGACTACCAAAGATTCCTTGAAATAATGATGTAATATGGGTAATAATTGATATACTAACCAAATATGCACATTTCTTCACTATAAGAGAATATTTTCCTCTTTATTATCTTTCAAAGATCTATATTAATAAAGTTTTAAGACTTCATGGTGCACCCATATCAATTGTGTATGTTCATGATCACTATTTCACATAGAAATTATGGAAAAGTATTTAGAAGGATCTTGATACCGAGATTCATTTCAGCACTACCTACCATCCTCAAACTAATGGAAAGTACAAAAGAATTATTCAAATAATTGAATAAATGTTGAGGTTGTGATCATTTTACTTTAATGTTATGTTGGATCAGTATTTACCTTTGGTAGAGTTTTCCTATAACAGTAGTTTCCATTCAAGTATTCAAATGGAATCTTATGAAGAATTATATGGAAAGAGATGTAATACACTAACTTTCTGGGATAAAGTTGGTGAAAGGAAACTTTTAGGCCCAAAACATGTTGAAGATAAAACAATAAAGGTAACAACTATTCATACTCACATTAAAGTAGATCAAAGTAGGAAAAAAGTTATGCCGATAATTGAAGGTGGGATTTAGAATTAAAAGTGGGAGATCATGTATTCTTAAATTTATCTCCATAGAAGGGTGTTATAATTTTTTTTAATAAAGGGAAACTGAGCCCCAGTTACATCAGACCCTTTGAAATGTTTGAAATAATTGGATTTGTTTCTTATCGTTTGGTAATTCCACTAAACCTCTCAAAAGGAATGATGTGTTCCATATATCAATTATAAGAAAGTACATGATAGAACCAAAACATTATCTCACCTCTGATGAAATATATTTGGAACTTGATTAGTCTTACTGTGAATAACCCATTTAAATTCTTGATATGAGAGAGCAATTATTGAGAAATTGGATGAAATGTTTGGTAATGGTATTTTTGAGAAACCAAAAAATGGAGAAAGCAATGCGGGAGCCAGAGGATATTATGAAGAACTGACCTAATCTATTTAGAAGGTAATATACACCAAATTCTGAGGATGATTTTTTTAGGATGTAAGAATTTAACACCCCAAGACTTTATAATATATTTCTTTTATAATAAATTTAATTTCATTAATAGCTTGCGATGCACACCTGGTTTAAGAAAAATACTATTAAGTCTCACTTTTCACACTTAATTTAAAAGTAAATTTTAACAATTTTATAAAATTTATTTGAAAAAATAAACATTATTTTTTAAATCATCATATAAAAATTATTTTAGGGTGATTTGTTTCTAATTTTTTAATGAACAGTGAAAATGCAAAAATTTAAATTAAAAACCGCCTTTCCATTTAAATAATTCATATTGTTAAATTATATTTTGAATTGGGTTTAAAGTATAATTAGTTCAAATTTTAATCAATTAATTCAATTTATTTAATTTTAATAATTTTTATATTGAATTTTGATATAAAACTTTTGAACATTTTCACTTTAAAAACCCGCCTTCTCGTTGCATCTGCGAGATTAATTTTAAATTAAATTATTCCAATTATGTGAATTGAATTTTGAAAAATAGATTCCATATATGTAATAATAATAATAATTTATATTATATAATAATAACAAATTAATTTTAACCATAATTATTAGTGAAAAAAGTTAAAATTAATTATTGTGATTAAGGTTAAAACAGGGTTTTGCGCATTACATATGTTTGTGCCAAAATTAATTTTACACAAACATTGAATTTTTATTTAATAAATTTTATTTCATATTTATAATCATTAGAACTAAATTATCTAATAAATCTCATTTTAATTTTAGTCTTAAAGAATATATTACCTAGGATAATAAAAATATACAAGTTACCATGGTAAAAAAACTAAAAGGGTAAAATTGATTAAACTTAATGTATAATGAATAAAATTATAAAAATGTATTTTTTTATTATTTGGATGTTTTTATAGACCATATTAACCCTAAAATACATTATTATTCAATTTTTTTATCCTCATGAGGTAAGGGAGACCTCCCAATAGTGAATACTTTTGGGTAGTTACAAGAATGCCACTCCCCCTCAACAATAAAAGGGCACTCACTCCCCACCTTATTCACACTTTCAAACCACTTTTATTCAGACAAGACCTACCCAAATAAAATAAAAAATTACCTATTGTAATAATATATTCCTTATTTTGGGTATAAATACAACTTTTAATGGGTTTAGTGCAAACATAAGGAGGATACTTGAAGAATAGGTAATATTCTTCAACAAGTGTCTTTATTTTATTTCTTTCTCCAAATTATTCAATTACTATATAACATGATTATATAAAAACCTTAGTATATTAAATATAATAATTTTTTATGTTAAGGTTATGACCTAAAACTCCACACACTTCTATTAAATGGGTTATGAAATCATCATTCATGTGTACGACTGACTACCGCCATGTGAACCAATGCCGTTTGTTTTTCCATTACCACCAGTCAAGGTTGGGAATGATAATGGATATGTATTTTATATATGATATTTATAAAATATTTATACCTTTTTTGTAATTATATCATACATATACTTTTTAATTTCCATTTATTAATGGATAAAATAACATCGCTTTTCTGTACAACAGACTACTGCCTTGCGAAGTGATGTGATTCGTCCTTCACTATTTCTTTCCATGGAAAGTGATAAAGATAAAGTTAATGATATACATGAAATAATTATGATATTAATGAAATAATTATAATTATTTAAATATATATATATATATATCATTTTCTTTCTTTCCTTTTCACTCATGTAAAGATGATAATATTGTTCATGTATGTGTGGACTACTGTATTCACAAAGCGATACGACTCTATATCATCACCAAACTAAATGGATGATATGTATAATTATATTTAAATAAATAATATTATAATTTTTTCATTATTATTATTATGCATATGATAAAACTATAAAATATGTGCAATAACTAGGACTTTCATGACAAAACAAGAATAAAAAAACAAGGAAAATTAACACCTGAATCAATGAAGATAATGAAATATTATTAAAAAATAGGTGATAAGATGTTATAAAAGGATAATATATGATATTATAAGTATCTATATGGTTTTTTATAAGTTAATTACATGTTTAAAACTGATATAAATGATGATAAATCATGTTCAACAAAAAGGAAGCATGATGTAAGGGATTTCATCTCAATTTACATTGCATTGAGACTTATTTATTGTCAGGAACTAATTAACTTTTATGTGGTGTATATACAACCTATTTTAAATGTAATATCATGATTTATTTATAATTCATGTTATTTAAATTCTCAACTGGAATTATTTCATCTAAGGGATTGTGACTTGAAAATTACCAATGGGTAAAAGTTATTGAACAATCTCACTTTATTTTGTGGTTGTTAAAATTATCTTGAAATAATCACTTTATTTTAATAGATTTTCATTGGTGATTACATTTATCTTAAATGTCAATATTATTTCATGATAGTTTGATTATTTCCTAAACTATATACCAATGTTTATATACAGTATTTACTTTGAAAGTTATTTGATTAACAAGGGAAATATTTATAAATCCGTATCTTTTACTCAATACAGATATTTGATGATAAGGAATATTGATTCATGAATTAAATAAATTATTAGATATATGTGTAATTATTTAGACCTCAATTTATTGATGGTTCCCAAAATTATATATCCCCTTGATGCATTGATAGGTCTTATGAGACAAATATATTGTCTAAATTAAACAAGTTTTTATTTGTATTTTAAACCATCTTGTGAAAGGTCTCAATGGTAGATGTATCATGTGCCAGAGACATGAAGTCCAATAATTAATCATTACCTTAATTAATGTTAAGATATTATTATCCAAGATATTTTCACTACAATATTATCTCTTAATGAATTTTATTCTTAGTTTATTGTTTAAATTACATTATTTTTTAGTTATTTACCTTTACATATTGATCATGTATTATTTGTTCATACATTCAAGTTATTTAAATTGAATGTGTGTTTAGTTATTTACCTTGGAATATTAATTATGCTTATTTATTCATGATATCTTCAATTTTAATTAACCATTATTGATCATTTGATCTCACCCTTATTTTGTTTATTTTCCCCAAGTTGTGAATATGAATCCTTTGAATGTGTTTTCAAGGATGATGATCATTTTATTTTGTTATAACTATGTTTTACTTTTTACTCCCAATCTAAAAAGGGTTTCATGTATATATATGGTTCTCTAAAAATGCTAAACTAATCGGTCCTTTTGGATTTTACTCCTTATATCTATGCCAATGTAATAAAGTAAGGCACCGACTTCGGGTTATTGGGTTCAGGGTCATTACATACAAAATGAAAATAAATTTTAATTCGAAATATTTAGATATAATTTATTTTCCCAAAATTAAACTTGAAATATTATTTACCTACTAAATAATCAAATATATGATTTATTGAGAAAAAATAATTAAATTATTTCTAAAATTAATCATAAGAATTTATGAATGAAAATATAGACATCAAATAACACCAAACATATAATATGATTATACTCAAGAATATATCTCTATATAAATCAGTAAGAATCCAAAAGTTACCAATATTTATATTTAAAAGAAACCAAATTAAATAATTATCAATGGGGAGAAATTTTTTTAAAGCATCACATATGAACTTCAATCTAACTTATTACTTTTCAAAGAAAACAATAAATCCTGTATTTTACATTTTACCTTTTTAAATGATGGATCTTATCCTAACTTTCATAAAAAACTATCAATTTATTATTACTAAGAATTCCAAACATGATTTTTCATACATTGATTTTCTCTCTCTCATCACTCAAGGTAAAAATGTAAATGAATTTATGATCATAGATTGAATACATTCTCCTCAACCATAAGATTTCATAGGATCTCAAATATCCACCTCATAAAGAAACAAGTCACAATTAATCATGAGGATTTTTCATTAAGGATAAAAATGTTTTTATTATATGGCCTTCTATCCTCATGGATCTGATGTTGGGATGGAGGGGTAACCTTCCATGCGACTATCTAAACTGGGGGTCGATATGAGGTTTGAGAGCCCTAGACAAGAGATTCAAGTGAGGGCCATGTAGGCATCACCAGGTGGGTGAATATAAAGAGAGATAGGTGTGATGACACCTATAATCCATCCCTCCTCCCACAAACTGGAAGGAGGGGTTCCCTACCATGATGTGTCATCTTAAATGATTCAATGGTTCATGGAAAGTAGGGGTGATTCAAATTTCATACAGGGATCAAGGTGAGATGATTAATAATAGAGGGTGGGGGTGACATATGAATAAAGATATGTCATAATGAAGACTACAAACTAAGGGCCTTTAAAAAGGGTCATGTATAGGCCTTTAGGAAACCGAACCTCTGGTCCATCAAAAATTATAATGGTTCTTTGATCCATTGGGAATTTTGGTTATGTAAAGGGTTACCTATCAACCTGGTTGAAAAAAGAGGACATTATTCCTTAATAAAAAAGGGGTTCCCCTACATGTTTTAAAAAATTAAAGTAAAATAAAATTATCCTCCTCAAAATTACAACTTCTCCAAATCCCCAAACTTAAAGTAATCTCTTGAATATAATAAATCATAATGAATGAATACCCTTTTGTTTTTTTATACTTTTTCACTTTTTATTATTATTAATTTTTTAGTTTTTTTAAAATTTGTGCTTGAGACAAGTCTCACATCCACCACCCAACCATAAATGATCAAGATTATTGGTTAATAATTGGTGATTTTTTACCCTCCAAATTCAAACCATTTTAAATTTTCATTTTTTTTCAAGTTCTTTTTTTCATATTTTTAAGAGGGGTAAATAATTAAGAATAATGATAAATAAAAACATGCACTTTCCCATACTAAAGGAATCACATAAAATATTCTGCTTATAATGAACACGTCCCTTACACCACAAACAACATATCTCCCACAATTAAACAATTGATAATCATACAAAATATATAGAGTAATGGTATATAAAGATAAAATAATATTGCAATGTTTCTATTTCCTATCAAAGGAAATTCATGGATTCTATGGGCTAAGTATGGTTCAATGTAAATTTAGGTATCACGGATAAGGTATAATCAATAAAAATTCCACAATCATATCAAAATTATATCATTAGAAATATACCTATGAAATTTATAGAAGGATACATACCCCAATATCTCTCAATAAATATGCACAAGAAATATGAGAATAATTGTATAAGAATTATCTTGGGAATGGGGACATATGATTGGGATAATCACTCATGGAATGTATAATAATAATAATAATAATCCATATAAATTTCAAAAATCCAAATAATGAAAAGTGGAAGTTAATTTTCATCTATATAAATCAACCAGCCTCCACGAATTGTAATTAATTAAATCAATACCCCTATGATTCACATTAATTATCCAATTCACCATAATAATCATTCAATATCACTAAAATTAAGCTGTAAAACATGGTATCGTGGTTATCCTAAGTGAATTTATATCATAGATAAAAATATAGCACAAATCGAACTGTGGGTCATGAATTTTAGTTAAATATAAATAACACATATTTTTTTTAAATGTAGGGGAGTGAAGAACAATACATTAAAACAAATATTCCACTTTACCTTTAAGATCCACTTTATTTTCAATTTTTTTGTGACTTTTTCATCATGGAATTACAAAATTAAAGTGTAAGGACAATTCATTAAGCTAAAAAATATTATGGAGAATTGAACCTATTTCATAATATATACCTAAACTAATTCCTAAGAAATTAGTAAAAATTACATTCCTAGAAAGCAATAAAAAAACATTGGTTTCATCCCATAAAATTTTTTTCTAAGGTAATTAAGATCGACTATACCTCTTCGGATCATGTAATATGAGAATGATAGAGATCTAACCATCTTGGATTTACCTATTTCTGACATTTAAGTACATATAGTTCAAATCTTCTCTTCCTCATTGAAAACTCTTTAAAAGTTTAAGAATGAGTAAAAAAAGTAATGGATATCTTTGGAGATTGTGAAAGGAGTTACATTTCTAGAAAAACTTGTTATTATTATTCTTTTATCTCTTCTCCTAGTTGTTATTCATAAAAATATTTAATAACTTTAGTTTTAGAAAATATTACCTCATCCTCTTTAACTTATACTTATTTATCTTTCTTTTCTTCATGTTGTTGTTTGAGATTTTCAAGAAACTTCCAATGAATTTAGAATATCATGTAAATAATACTATATTTATTATTATTTATATGATTTTTCCTCATCATCTTCCTCCTTGTAAACAAGTATGTTGGTGCTTTATATGAAAAAATCTAATTTGGAATTATTATAGGAATCCTCCTCAGATTCAAACTCAATCCCAGATTCACTCTCAAATTCTTATTTGTGTTGTGATTCAATCTTGGATTACTCCTTTATATCTTATTTTGGTTCATCATAATCCTTTTACATGACCCCTAAGAGTATTAATCACTCTTTTAACTCTTTTCCCATGCTTTTAAGCTTATCTTCCAAGATCAAGTGTGGTTGTGGTACCTAGAATTGACTTTCAATCCCATCCTTCTATTTTAATATTCCCTTTGAGTATACAAATTTAGTGGGAGAGATGTTGAAGTTGAATTCCTATTTGGATGTGGGTATTCATCTTATTTTTGACCTGAAATCATAGCAAAATGCACCCAAGTGTAAAAAATAAAAAATAAACAAAAACCCATATAAAATTAAAAAATTGAAAAGTGGGAGGAATAAGACTGGTCCTAACTAATGAACTATATCGTTACCTATTCCATATCAACAATGTAAATAAATTGGTCTCCCATATGTTTTCATTACTTAATATAGGAAAAATATTTTAGAATTTATATTCCTCAAATAAACTACTACCTACCTACAAGTGTAGTATAGATAATTGAAGTGGATGTTGAACCGACAATAACTAAGAATAATACATAATTCAATAGAAAATACCTATAACTACTTGAAATGAAAACATAACTAAATAATTGAACTGAAATAATAGAAAATGGCGGAATAAAGAAATATTAAAAACAAATATACCAATTGCAGATAATTCTTATTTATGCACTAGTGTTTATGTTAGTTAATACTTTATTCTTTTTATCATCAAAACCAGATCCAAGTGAGTACCTTTGTCTAGTTAAACACTCTCTATCCTACCCAAATACTTTTCTATTGGTCATATAATTTTATAGTTTATAAAATAGGTTACCTAAAACATATTTAAACATATCCACTCAATAATATACAATGGTCATTCATAAAATAAAAAAACTAGTGAAGCATTGAAGAGAACTACCCTTCCCATAAAAAATAGTAATGAAAATGAAATAAAGAAGATATATGAAGGAAAATATAAATGAAAAAACCAACTTGAAATAAATAATACTCATATTCCATTAGATAGGATCCCATCTCATATCACATGGCAAAAAATAAGTCACCCAACATGATAGTGGCCCCTATTTATAGACCATGATCCTTAAGATATCTCAATGTATCTATCTTTCACATATTAAATCTCCAACACATATTAATCACTTTATATTACACGTAAAATCCTTATATATATGAGATAATATCCACATGCATTGTCCCTTATCTCACCCATAAATCAAACCTTGGAAATTTTCAACTGGATAAAAATATTTTAGACTGGATCCACGACCATGACGTAACCTAAATCTCTCATGAATTTTGCTGGATGTTTCCTGTAGCTTTATCCCCTTCACTACTTTACATGCATACCACATCTAATCTGAAAACCATAATAATTGGGTTTTTATGTTATTGTTTCACTTGTTCACTATGGCCTCGACCACTATGAGCATAGTAGTTCTTGTTTCCAAAATTAAAATTTTCCTATACACAGCCTCACATACCCTTATGAGGCCATCTTCCACTACCTTTACACATCTTCACTAGCCGACTATGATGTTGTGTCATTTCCATGACCATTTTTCTCAAAATTTACTTTATCATTATTCTTCATGAAAGTAGGGGATAGATCGTGGTATCCACTATGGATTACATGGAATTTCCATTTCTGTTTCTCCTCAAACTCCTCTGATCAAGCACATGCACCCCCTTTAATGTGTGGAACTCATAATTTCAAGAACATATAGTATTTCAATCCCTTACCATCTATACATGGTGAGTTATATCTTTATAGTGGGTCACATAGAGCTCTCAAGGGCCTTCTATGATGTTTTTTATCTTCATAAGCCTTCACAAATATGTAAGTATCACATATCGAGCTTTACAGATGGCACCCATGGTGTTTTCTAGTGGCTGGTGCAGTGAAAAAGAGGCAAAATACACCCACATAAGTGTAATAAGATCCACCATGTAAAGGTAACTAGAATAATACCTTCATTTAACCATGTTAATCAACCTCTATGGCTTCCCTCATACCTTTACATATCCCAAACTCATCCCCAATATACTTCCCTTACGTATCTTCTTACAATTCAACCTTATGTAGACTTAAAAAGGGACCCTTACACGACATTGTATACACCTAAAAAAGGAAAATAATTTTTAACTCAATACTGAGATAATTTATTTTTACAAAATTCAACTTGAAATATTATTTACCCAAAAAAAATTAAATCCATGATTAATTGGGGAAAAATAACTAAATAATTTCTAAAAATAATAAAATTAATCACAAAAATTATACATGATAATATAGACATCAATTATATTTCATTTAATATCATATATTTAATTTTCATATAAAGAATAACATGAAAGAATTTGTATTATAAATATATATAAAGAGTTTATATTTATTTAATTATGGAATTTCGATAATGATCGACCTAATTATAAAGTATTTATAATTTCTTATTTATGAATTGTTAAAAAATTATTATCTCATTTTTAAAGATATAAATAATTAATTAATTTAGTTTACTCCCTCATTTATTATTCATAGTTATTTATTTTATATTATGAATATGTGTATGATTTATTTTAAAGTGTTAAACTACTTTTATAAATTATCATACATGCATCTAAGGAGTTTCATGATATTTATGACAAATTATTTAGTGTTTTTATACCTTGAATTTGGATTTTACTAGGTTATGAGATAGAATTTAAAGGATAATTATAGATAGAAAATATTAGGTGTTAGAATTATGATGAAATTGAGGTTTTCTTGAGAAAAGTATCTTTAGGTAGAGGGAATTTGGGTTAGATTTCTCATTTCCCTAGAGGAAAATTCCTTTTCTAGAAAATTAGTGGTTGGATATCTATCACTCCAATATTACAATTGTGGTAATTATTGATTTCATATGATTAAAAACCTTTAAATGAAAAGGTTTTATATACCTTATGTATAATATGCACATGGATATGTATTATTATAATTGATTTTTAATTTGGGTTAGTAACACATGTTATGAGTTGTGTAAATAGTTAAACATCAATAAGGTTTGAACATATTGATTTTAAGAGATGAATAAGATTTAAAACAAAATCATTAGAAGTGTGAATATATGTGTGTTAGATGTGAAAATCATTTTATATCTATATACATTAGAACCAATGGATGGTGGAAATACAAGTGGAATAATATTCGAATGATGGATGAGGTGGAAAAGCAACAACAGTGGTGTTTTGTTACCTAGATGAAATAGATCTAATGACATGGATTATACTATATAAATGGATGATTTCATAAAATGGTGCAGTTAGATGATACAAGTATATGTCGTTCAGAGGGTGTAGTGGATCATTCTATCCTAATATCTTTCATCAGGTGGTACATTGGGAGGAATATCTTGTGATATTATCATATTGGGAACAATGTACCGATAGATTAGGTTGAGGTATTGGGAGTCATTAACTTGGAGTAGGTATCACCAGCAAATATAGGCTCATGTGGAATGAATATTGTGAGGAAATAAAGACGGTGATGATTATGAGCACTAATTGGGAACTACTATAAAGGTAGTATGAAATCACATTGTGAGTGGCACTGAAAATTTTATTTTAATCATCCTCATATTATCTTTAATAAAAGTGAAACACAATTCCCCCCATGGATTAAGATGAAAGCATGAACCAAAAAAATTGACTTGTTTTTATTCCTTTCAGTTTTCTTTTGATCATTACTTCTAAAAGTCTTGTATTCTATTTCACATGATGGGTTTTGTGTTTTAGTATAGTGGTTTTGGACCACTTGTCTTTAAATATCTAGATTCCATAGTGTGGGTTCAACATTCCATAATTTTTTTCTACATGGTAGGTTCCAGAGGAGTTGTGTTCGGTGGTTTTTTAAAATGCTGGTTTTGCACCCAACAATTGGTATCAGTGCTCAAGGTTAGAGTTTTCGAGATGGATAAGCCATACTGATGGTGTTTTAGAGCTTGGTTCAATATAATTATTCCACCCTTTGACTTATCAGATAATATAAATGAGAAGTTTCTAACATCACTATATAAATTGACAGAAATTATTATGGGTTCACAATTTATAGAGAAATTACATCTGATGAGAGTAAGGTCTGACTAGGGAAGTTTGATGGAATGTATTTTTGGTTCTAGAAGATATAGATAAGGGATTTACTTTTATAGAAGGAGCTTGATCTTCTGTTGACTGGTTTCAAGACAAAAATGATGACCGTGGAAGAATGGGAGAGGCTCAATAAGAATTATTTGGGTTTGATTTACATTTCACTCACTTGAAACACGGTTTTCGACATTAGGGGGTGAAAACCTCTTCAGAACTCATGAATACCCTTGTAGATATGTATGAAAAATCAATGAAGATTAAAAAGGTATTGTTTTTAATGTGACTGTTCAGAATTTTTATATCAGAATAGAAGTCTACCAATAAGCATATAAAAAACTTTAATATGATCTATATCTAGTTGGAGTTCATGAAGGTTAATTTTGGGGATCCAGAGTGGGCGCTATTGTTACTTTCTTTTCTCCCAGAAATATGAGATGTAATGGTGACCACTGTGAGTAATTACAATAGTAATAATGATCATAGAAATAAATTTAATATGATATAGATTCATTTTTAGGTCATGAATATGAATTTTGGGGATCCAGAGTGGGAAATGTTGTTACTCTCTTTTCTCCTGGAATCATGGGATGTAATGGTGACCACTGTGAGTAATTCCAATGGTTAGACTATTTTGAAGTCCATGGATGTTTAGGACTTGATATTTAATGAATAAATTTATTATAAGGATATCCAGATATCCTCCAGAAATTCATACCACATGTAAGGAAGAAGATATACCACCATAGAGAAAAATAACAATAAGAGGAAAGGTATGAGGATCCATAATAGGAGTATCTTGGTGCAAGGTCCTCCCTTATATTGGAATTTAATTATAGAAGGACACCTAAAAAATGATTATAGTGAAAATAGAGATAATTCCATAAATAATACTTCTCAAAGCGGGTCTATGAAACCCGTGTTAGATGATAGGAGAGACTTTCTCCTAAGTGTCTCTAGTTCAATATGGTATTATGTGATATACTATGGAGATTCATTACATTATACATCTGAGAGAGGAATATTGAGAAATTATACTTCTAGGTGTTTTTGTGGAGGTTCATATTGTGGATGAAATTTTTCTCAAGATTTTGGGGAAATGAAATCTTTTAATCGAGACAAGGAGTGGATATATGTTGGAGTTATAGAATGTACGACACATACTGAGGTTGAAGAAAAAAAATTCTCTCAACGGGACAACTCGATGAGGTAGGTTTTTGTAAAATGTTCAGATATGGTGCATGGAATATTCCAGGTAGTTCCCTAGAAATTTCAAAGGGAGTTAACTATGGGACCATTTACCTAACATGTTCACCATAAGGAGTGATGCATACTAGAGAGTTAAATTCATCAAAGTTATGGCATGATCATTTTGGGTCATCTTAGTGAGAGAGGGATAAAAATACTCACTAAGAAAGTATTTATAAATGATGTAAGACCATAGAAAAGAATATAAAAGGATTGAATATTTATAAAATAGTAGAATATGTCCTTACATATATAGGGGAAAAATTCAATGTATAATATGTTGGAGTTAGTCACAAAAATGTTTACAGAATATCTTTGATACATTCTCACTGAGGATTTCTCTTTTATGTGACGTTCATCAATGATTTTCTAGTATAAGGGGATTTAGTTTGAGAAGATCATGTTGGGGACCCTAGAACACAATGAGGTTTTAGAATGGATGGACTAGACATTTGTGGATAAGGATAAAATATCGTGGATTCATTTAAGGTTCATTTTTTTGTATAAAAAGTGAATTGTGTGGCCTATTTAATTAATCAAATCCCATCATCTCAAATTAGTTATAAAATTATAAAGATCTATTCATTTAAAATGAAGGTAGATTTAAACCACCTTAAAGTCTTTAAGGAACTTGAATATGTACATGTTGATGTTAAGGAATGAGATGAGTTATAGGATATGTCTCGATCATGTTACATTGATGGATAAAATGATGAAGAGTTTGGTTTTTGACTTTGGGATAATGATTATAAAAAATTCATCGTAAGTTTAAATGTGATCTTCAATAAATAAATCTTATAAAAGGATAAAAACCCAAGAGAATGTTTTGGTGAAGGAAAATTATCATTTCAATCTAAGGTTCACCTAGCTGAATGTCTATAAATTGATGTTATAGATAATTAAGAAAGCATAATAGTTCTAGAAACAATAGACCATTCAATGGAGTTACTAGAATAAGGTTTTCAAGTTTTGATGGTGTCACCAAGGCTAGATGTACCAGAAGACTCGAGACTATGAAATATTGAGAAAAAGATATATAAGTAAGAACAAAAAAAAGTATTGGTACCAAAAGGAGATCATCCATAGGGACATATGTAGAGATCTACCAGACATAGGTTCCCAATAAAAAGGTATGAAAATAGTTTTAACTACCTTCTTATAATAGATGATGAAGATACCAGATACAAAAAATAGGTAAGGATTTTAAAATAATATAAGAAATGGGATTTGGCTATGAGATATGAACATGATTTCCTCAATGTGTCCGAAACATGGGAGATAATAGAGAATATTTCTTAGAAGAAATCCATGAAAAATAGACATATTTATCAGCTAAAGAAGGAAAGAGATGGTATAAGAAGGTACACAACCAAACTAGTTGTGAAAGATTTTCAATAAATGGAAATATTGGACTTACCAAAGATTTTATCTCTAGTTGTTAAACACACAACTATCTGAATGATGTTAATAATGGTTTCATATGAGAGATTACATATGGATAAGATCAATGTGGTGAAATCATTTCTTCATAGAGGACTTGAAGAGGAAATATTCATGGAACAACCTACTGGTTTCAAGGATCAATGGAACCATAGAATTTTGTGTAGACTCAAACATAGACTTTAAGGGTTGAATCAATATCCAATTAATTGGAATATGAAGTTCAAAAACTTCATGAAAGAGTGGAAGTTAATCCAAAGTAATGCTGATAATTTCTATTTGACACACTTATCATGAGGTGGTAAAAAATATTATTTATATTTTCTTAATGTAGCATAATGGATCACCATGATTATCTATCTTGGGGGATTTTTATAGTCAATTACTTACTACTCCTAAACAATTATTTTATTTTTAGTATTTTATATATTTTATAAAATAAATGAAAACATAGATGTTGGTAACTATAATTAAATGATAGAAATAAATATAATGATGAAAAATATATATAGAATAAATGATGTTAGAAATAAATAACTTGGTCCTAATATTGGCAGCTCAGGTTCCTTTATTATCCATTTTAATTTTCTAAATTATATTTTATATTCTACCCCATCATATAGAAACTACTACCCCATACTTTGAGTGTAAATAATAACATGCATAGGATATATATTCATCACACCAAACCTCACATCCTCCAATATCCATGGTTGATGAACACACTCCGTCGTATGTGTGACACCTTCAAAGACATATCCCCATCGCATGTTGTTTCATCCATCAAACACACACAAATCCATTATATGAAGAAAATGACCAAGAGAAGGGAGGGATTAAATATTTGGTAGGTAATAGAATAAAGTAATGAATTATATCTTGTAATGATGTACAATAATCACATCACTCCTTAATAAACCAACTACCCTATTACAAATAGAAAATAAACTTAAATAATTTAAGAATAAGAATTCAAGAAACACTGAGAAACCTCCCCCAGGACAAGCCTCTAGATAGTCAATAAATAACAGGAGTGTGAGAGATCATAGTTAAGAGAGATAGGGATAGGGAGAGGGAGAGATACATAAGGAAAACTAGTGATAACACAAACATATTTTATTAAATCATGTGGTGTGAAAATAATTGTGCAATATAAATAATAAAAAATAGAGAAAAAACTAATCTAAAATTGAACAAGAACTCCAAAATCCACTAGAATTCCCATTTATAAGTGAATAATACATATTTATAGAGTTGAGGGTAGGCTAGTGTTGCAAAAATTTTGAAATATAAAGTTTAAAATCAAGTTACAATAAATATTTATTTTTGTGTGACCTTCCAAATGGATATACTATTTATGGATTAATCTTAATGAAATATTTAATTTATAGTCCTATAAATTTTGTAAAAATTTAAACCCAATAAAAGATTTTATATAAAAGTTATATTTTGAATATTTAAGTGATATTCAAATTAAAAATTCCAATCTATCATTGAATTTAGGGCCCATTATCATTATGAAAAAGTGTGATCTAGCTCATGGTCTACAAAGAAAATATGTAGCCTAAAATGAATATTATTCTATAAAAGTATTTAAAATTATTATTGAACACATATAATATTTTGAGATAAAAATACTATAGTGAAATTGAAAGGGAAGAACTGAAATTTCCTTATAATTTTCAAATTCATTCTCTAATTAAAAATGCCTTTTAAATCATCACATTAAAATCAATGTGAGATAATTAAAAAATTAAAATAAAAAGTTAAATTTATGAAATTATTACATATTTCAATCACCCCACACTTAAACATTATACTCATGGGAAATCATATATTGTTCATATCAACTCCACATAAGAATAAATAATGAGATAATTTTCTAGATATCATCCAAATTAGTATTTATCATGTATAATCTAGGAAAAAAATCCACTTTTATTTTATTCTCATACATTTATATTTTTTTAACCTCAAAATCCTTCCATGAACCCATCACAACTGACCTCACATAGAAATTAATGTCACTCTTCACTCAAGAGAAATGTTATTTAGAGGCGTGCTCATATTTAGAGAATGCATGTATCACTGCAAGCTTGTAAAAAATATTATTTCTCCACCCCATGATACATAAAATTCTTTTCAGTCCTGAAGTATTTTTCTAGGTTATTTTTTGTGGCTTAGGGTTAGTGGGTGAAATTATTTAAAATTAAAAGGATGAAAAGTGGAGGTTAAAACTCTTGAGTACAATTGTATGAATATTCAACTAAAAACACAAGATATATACCAAACTAAATTCTCCTAAAAAATGTAAAACACCACACCAATTTTTGAATATCATGAGACATGAGTCAATAAATAAATTTAATGAATGATTTCATCCTAATTATCATTTTTTTCAATTTTTCTTTGGATATGAGATAGAAAGGAATGCAGTAAATGAATGATAGATAAATCCATTTATTTTTGGGAGGTACTTGATTCATGAAAGTAATCACAATGAACAATTCAAACCCATATCCATTTTTTTTATAAATTTTGTTTTTTTTTGAGAAAATGATGATAATGAATGAATTACAATGATAAAATAGACTCATTCCCATTCCTATCGCAAATTCCTTGAATAGTGACACACACCTCACACACCCATCAATGAGATGATTCCTAAATTACAAACATGAATGGCCCTTCTCCATACTCAAAATTAAAACATTAATGAAAAAATATTAAGAGTGAAGGAGTTAAGGAGAAATTAGCTTGTAATGTTTCTTAAATATATTAGGAAATTCATAGTGTATAAAGGCTAACATGGATTAATGTAAAGGGTTTGTCTCAAGTTAAAATGAGGGATTTACAAAGAAATTAATCATATCAATTTTTTTTTGATAAACTCCAAATCCTTTGAAGAGTAATAATCAAGAGTTCTATTTGTCACATAAGATTCATGTTTATCTCAAGAAAATTATGGTATTAGAAAGAATATGTTAAAAAAGATTTAAAACATGTCTTGAGGCTAGAAAAATATTTCTAGTCAGTGTTTTTTGGGAATGGATTTCATAAATGAGTCAATCTCATAAAATTATTTGAAAATAAAATTATAGGATTTTTTTATATAAAAAATAATTGAAAATTTTATTTCTTCCAAAATAAATTCAAATATATTAAAATTAATATAATTGTAAAAAATTCTAATGAATATTTAGTAAATATCAAATGTCCTAGAAAACACTCCAAACATTAAAAGTAGAAAAGAAAAAACCCAAACCTAAATAGATTGATACCAATCTCTCAAGATTATAATGTTACTACCTATTTTTTGATTCAAATGATATCAAAATAGTTTTTTACATATAGTTTATTTAGAAAATAATCAAAAATAATAGAAAAATAATTAATACAACATAACTCATAGGTAGTGATATCTTAATTTAATCACATTAATTCTACCCATTGAAAACCTATAAGTAAAAAAGAAATTTAGGAATCATAAGAAATTTATTAAAATAAAATTTAAAAAAGGAAGGGAAAAGAGAAGGTATAAATGTTGTTTTGGACACCCAAGACTATAATAGGGTTTTATTGACTCTAGAAAGGTAGTTCCAATGGTTATTCAAAATCTAGTTGTGGGTGAGGTTTCTTTGAAATAAAACACCAAAAAATATTCCTTCTAGCGTTATTTATCTTTAAATAATTATGTAATATCCCATGTATAATTTATTTTAGGTCCATCCTATTTTCTATAATGCACATTTAAAGTCCCATATTTCTAAATCCCTTCCCTTATTGTTTTTTCAGGGCTCAAAGGTGTCGTGGAAGAGTTCAGATGAGATTTTGAGGTTAGTTAAGAGTTTTTAGACTTTTATAAGGTCACCACATCATAGTATTAGGAATAGTGTTGGTATTTTTAAGCCTTATTAGAGGCTTGATCATTGGGTAGCCTGTTTTGGCCTTGTGTGTTTTGAGTTTGGCCATAGAGTTGGCAGTTTTTTACTGTAGTGAACCATAGTGAGAGAAATGGATTAGCTATCCATTTTAAAAGGTGTTTTTCCTAAGGGTTACTCCCATGTGAAATATATATGAGGAAATGGATTTTGATTCCCATTTTGAGAAAGTATGATAGGGAATGTCACTGGATGATTTCTTTTGTTGTAAACAAGAGGTATATAGCTCACCACACATTACTGGGTGTGGTGGGGGTAAAATGACTTGGAATTTTACACCATCCTGTGATAGAGGATATGGTGGTTGTAAAAATAGTTTGATGAGAGTTTTAATGGTTAATTATCCCAAGGATTAAAATTACTTGAAAACCATATTACTCATTAACGAAAATAAAAATAGGTATTTTTGGGGTTTACCACATCATAATGAAGGATTTCAGGATTCCTCTATAAATAGAGGGTCTAAGATCCCTTGGTTCAGATTTTCAATTCCTCTCTCAAACCTTGTTTGACCCCTATGAATCTCACCACTCTCTAACCATGTCTCTTTGAGATTATATCAACTTGGTTCATTCAGATTAAAGTTTATAGGATCAAGGTACTCTATCTTCTCCTCTCATATTCCCCCTTGTTCTTCTTTTTTTGAAAGTCAATTTTTGGAGAGTTCCTCTATTTTTTGGGATGAAAATTGAGTTATAATTGATTTTGGTTGTTTTTTTAGGTTCTTGTGGTGTTTCCTTCATTTTTAGTGGTGTTTACTTCAGTGGTGGTTAATTATCGATTGTCTCTTCTTAGTCAAAGAACATTGAACTTATAATAGAGGTAGGGGATTTGTTACTTATCATTTCTTAATGTGAAAGTGTGAATTAATCGTGCTTTAACTCATTATCTAAATGGGTGTGATTTACCTTAATAATATAATAAATCCGAAAGTGGATCTCATGTTTAATGATTATATAGTAATTTGGAAATTTTAATGAAAAGAAGAATTATTAAATGCTTTTATTTTATTTATTCATTGGAATTAATTGCATTCCATAGAATAATTTTGTTTTCATTAATTCAATAATTTTATTAGAGCTTGAGCCACATGTCATATCTTAATGGGTTAAGATTCTTTAATTTTTAAATTAAATTAATGAAATTAATAATTTCATGTTGTAGTGTTAATTGAATTTTATATTATGATAATAATTTTTTTAAAATTCTGTAAATTGATATTTTGAAATGGGAATTATTACATTTTTAAGATAATTAATATTTCAAGTTCATAATTAAATTAATGGTTGAGGTGTGATCGCATGTGCCTTATGTTTTTTACACTAAATTTTATTGTTTATTAGGTAGTGTGATATATGTTTGGAAGTGATTTTTTGTTGTTTTTTATCATGGCTAGATTCTTGAATCTGTAAACAACATAAATCCAAAAGATGATAAAATTAATATCAGTGGCATGAGTAGAGTGATTATTTCTCATCTTGGATTTGATTAAACATGGGAATAATTATTTAAGTATGTTTACTTTTATTAATAGCTATAAATAGATATTTACTTTAGGTTTCCTTATGTAGAAAACCTATCCGTAATGAAACAATTAATTAAATATGGAATTAAGATGATTATTTTATAGTAATAAATGTTTGGGGCTAAATGATACCATTACTTGTTGTGGGATTCTTAAATTCCTTGATTCTACATCCTTAGTTCCTTTTATTGTGTTTAGAAAAATACATTTTCAATGTATTTGTTCTCTAGATATTTAAAGACTTGTTTTATTTTTTGATGACTTTGTTGTGGTTTGGAACTTTAGCGAGTAACGGGCTTGAGTCTAGGGGATGTATTGCTTGGTGATTTGATGGAAAAGCAATTGGTTGGGATCCTGGGATATAGTGATGGTTTATGTTTATGATGGAGATACAATTTGATACTAAGTATAATGGTGCAGGACACTGAGGTGGCTGAGACGAGTTCTGAGTGGGGCTTGATCATCAATGCTTACTTCTTTATTGGCGCTTTCTTGATGGCCAGATGGTCGGATGATATTTTCTCGATTAGTTTCCAACTACTTGATGCAGTTTGATTCCATACACTGTAGGTGCATATTTAGATAGATTTCTTGGGCTAAGTCCTAGAGTAACTAGATGATTAAGAAATGATAATTGAACTAATACATAATGTGGTTGGTTTATAGTGTTTACTGATGATAATGACATACCTAATAATATTAGAAAATAATTGATAGTGTCATAAACACTAGGTTTAAAAGATTAGAATATTAACTTTAAAATTGAAAATTGTAACAATTAATCAATAGAGAATTGATTTAGCAATTAATTAATTTTGATCTTGATGCTTCTGTGATTATTTGGTACCTAGATATTAGTAGTGGAAGATAGGGTCCAATGTATTGATAATGGAAGATGTGTCTAATCTATGTAGTTTCACTTAGTGTGGAAGTGTGTGATATTATTTTTCTTTCTGATTTCATATGCTTCTCTACCCACGTTGGTTGGGAAATCAACACCTAAGTGTGTGTGTGGGGGGTGGGGGGTGTTATCTCTAACATTTAGGATAGAAAGGGAGCATATGTATGAATTTTCCCTCTCCCCCAGTCTCCCTTTAGACATAGATGAGCAAGCATATCCCAATATATAATGACTTGTAGTATAGTATGAATTCATACTGGGGATGTGATAGATCGTGGTTTTATTATAGATTCATGTGCGGGCTATACCATTTTGAGGTATAATATATAATTGTATCGAGATGTGGTGTTCTTAGCTTCCCATGGGGCTCATGCATGGGATGTGAATGTTTGAGGTATAATGCATGCATACAAGTTTTTGTGGATTACATGAATACACTTGATTAATTTTTTTGGATATGTTGATGATGAAATGATGGGCCACACCGGATATAGTAATGGCTTTGATGCGATTGCACAAGGCACATGATGACTTATAGGGGGATGAACATAAGATGTAGCCATTATGGAAAGAGAACAATGGACTAATAGAGAAGTAGAAACATGGTACCTTCACACACACACACATATACATATATATGATTTTGATATAGAATGGTTTATTTATATGGGTTACTTGGTGAGTGATACACGGTGAGGATGAGAAAATAGTATTACATGCTTAGGTGATAAGTAAGTTTCATTTTTTATTCACTGGGCTTTAGTATGCTTCTTCCACATTTTTCATGAGAGATTTTGAGGGAGGATCCTACCGAGTATACATGTTATGAACACCCTAAGTATATATAAACTATTTTTTAGGTCCATAAGAGTTTTTTGGCGATAAATCTGGGTGGTACTAGTTTTAGAATCTTATTCAGGAGCCATTGAAGCTTTGTGGTAATTTCTAAGGATTTACTTTTTTCACTTTAAAGTCCTCTTTTTAATTTATGTATGAAATTAAATTTACTAGGATTGATTATTTTATTTATGCATGGTGTTTTTTAGTATTTATTCTCATCTTACTTCTTACTCCTTAAACATATATAGAGGGTAATGCCTCCCATGTGTGTGATCGATATACCCATGGTGCTATTCTCCAACCCGTGGACTATTGGAGATGGGCTTCAAGAATTATTATATCACTTTATTTATTTTAATATTATGAGGGATAAATATAAAGGGAGGGGGTCATAATAGTGTATTATAAAAGGTGATGGTTGAGTGATAGGATGAATTTTGGATTTAGGAACTAGTGAGGATGTGTGGGTTCGTAGGGAAATAACATTATATAAGATTAGTGAATGCTATAAACAAGGGAGGCAAGTTAGGACATAAGATTCTATGGACACCCATGATCTGGTGCAAGGACCTTTAAGTATAATGGTCATTTTAAGTAAAGTGATATTTCTTACAAGGTATATAACTAGGTAAAGATCATTCATCATGATGTTATTCTCATATGTCTTAATTTGGTAGATAATGAGGATTAAGTTAAAATGAATGAATTAATGAATTAATTAACCACAAGAAGTTTTGTGTATGAGAATTAGCGGTTAATGAATTTTTTTTAGATATGGAATGAGGTCAACATCACCATTAGGTTCATGTATTAGATGTTAAACTAGATGTTGTAGTATATTCCTATAGAGTGGAGTTTGATGATGAAGAAAATTGGAGGAGGAAACTTTAAGAGTTTCAGTTTCATGGTCTGTAGAAGTAAAAATGCTCTATTTTAGATTGGGTGATAGAGGATTAGATGTTGGTGGTGGATAAGAACTTTAGTTTGATATGTAATCAAAAATATAATTGA
Organism: Viscum album; assembly: GCA_963277665.1. Lineage (NCBI taxonomy): Eukaryota > Viridiplantae > Streptophyta > Magnoliopsida > Santalales > Viscaceae > Viscum > Viscum album. The sequence continues at coordinate 1,695,388,353 of OY728138.1, read as the reverse complement.
GTTTATTTAGTTGTGAAGATGTTGTTTGGGTTAGTACAATAGTGGTGGATTTTGTTTATTGGGTATCATGAGGAGTTTACTTTTTCATGGGACAAGTTCATGGATCATTTTTATCCAGAGTTTCTATCTTTGAATGCTGAGGTGGCTTACTGAAAGGTTGTCCTTACCCTTTTATAGAGAAATTATGGGTTTTTTGAGTTTAATTTACATTACAATAACCTTCTAAATTATTTTTAAAAACCTTTTCTATATTAGGAGTCTTGGAAAATTAATTTTAGGGAGGTTTTTCATCTAAAGATCCAGTTCCATATCACACTATTTTTGTTGAATTCATATTTTGAGATACTAGTGAAGGAAAAGATCATTGAGAGGAATTTATTTAGAAAGATATGAATACGATATTTTATTCACCAATACCTTTCATGGAATAGATATGTGACTAGGAGTTCCCTATTTCCTAGATAGAAGAAGAATTTGCAGTTAACAGGGAGCATGTTTCATCCTTATTTAACTTGTTTCCTCAGTTTTAGTAGTTATCATACCCCTGATAGTGATTTAGGTGTAGTTTATTTCTATTTTGGAGGTTGTGTCTATTATAATAGAGATTGTTTGACTTTCCTCAGCATTCAACATATAGTTGGTGGCTTGATCTGAGCCCAGTCGTTGTGGTAGTTTTAACCGAGAAAGTAGAAAAATTAGGAAATCCTAGCTTATGATTGGTAGAGAGGGGATGTGGAATTCAGAAGAAAACCATATGAAGTGCACTGTGTTGCATTTGTTGTCAATGAGGCATGAAGTTGTCTTGGAATGAATGGAAGTCAAGGAATGTCACGATGTGAATGAAAAAGGTTGTGATGGTGTTGGTGATGAATGGAGAATGGCCATGGTACTAAGATGCGTGTCACTTAGGAGATTCACTAAGTGACATAGGATGTTGTGGTTGAAACATTCTCTATGAATATCAGACGATTGTTGAGTTGTTCTTTAAGTTCCAAGAACTTGTATCAACTGGATACAATGTCACAACAATGTTAGAAGACCATGTATTGTATTGACAATGCATGAGGAGAAGCAAGATATCCATCCACAACTTCTAAGTGGATGAAGTGGATTAAAGAAGTCCATGTACTAACTCTTAGTGCATGTGAATCAGAAGAAGATCCAATTGATCTCTGATTTGATCAATGAAGAATGTTGAAGAACATGTGTGATTTATGAGATTCAGTTGAAGAAGTCCCTCCTAAGTATTGAACACATATGGAAGAGGACATGAAGAAGATTAAGAAGAAACCTTGGGAATTCCATATCCTAAGTAGAGATCATATGAGAGGAGAAATGATGGAATTCTTAAGAAGAAGAAGGAAGATGGCTTAGAGAAGTGGCACTTGGCAATTGGCATGTTTTATATGGAGGAGAACTTTGTTTTTAACAAAGTCTTAATATTTGCCTTAGCCAAAAATATGGCCACCAAGGAGGCCAGCCAAGGGATCACCCAAGGCACATATGGGCCTAAGGCGCCACGCCCATGGGGAACCCTCAAGGCCAAGGCGCTCCCTGAGGAAGAAGGGCGGGACCGTGTATAAGCCCCGAGCTACGCGGTGATGAAGCCCACACAGCGTGAGCGCGAGGAGCGCGCACCCAAAGGTGCATAGTGGGCGCCAGTGGCGCGCCCGCAGGGAGCAGAGTGGGCGCAGAGCGCGCCCGCAGAGAGAACCCGGTGCGGGGCGGCACCGGGAGGGGAGAAGTTCAACTGAGCGCTTCTCGGTAGCGCTTGGTTGATAAGCCGCGAGAAAACCGGCCGCGGCTTCGATGTGGGATGCGGAATTTTTCCGCGGAGCGAATCCCAGCCGCTCATCTGATCTCGCGGACGATCGGCGCCGCTCATCTAATCCGCCGTGCTCCCGATCTGATCCAAGCCGTCGAAGGTTTTTGATCACCGCATCCAACGGCCCAGCGTCCGTCTTCATCCTCGAGCTCGACCGAGGCACCCGCGAGCTGCTACTGAACCAGGTGCCTTCCCGACGATGGTTTTTGAGTTCCCGGCTACCATTTCCGAAGCCGAAGGCTCCATTGAGCTCGTCTGGACCTACTGAACAGATCCATGCCTAAAAATTGGCTTGCATGCAATGAGAGGAGAATTCGATGATCGGCCGAAGCAACTGAAGGTGCGAGGCCATTCGGTGTTGTTGATCTGCATGGACAGGTATTAACAGAGGCATGCACGCGTTCAAAAATGCATAAATGTGAAGGAAAATAAAAAGAGAAGAACCCGCGGTGAACCGAGGATAAAGTTCAAGATTTGAAAAAATCTTGAAGATCCGAATATTTCGGGGATTTGAGATTTATCCCACGCGGATGTTTTGAGGATTCTCTGCCTATAAAAGGAGAGCCTATGCTCTCGGTGTAGCTTGCTGATGTTTTTGTTTAAGATCTGTTGATCCGTGAGAGCCCTTTGCCTCACGAAGAAGAAGCCCCGCGCACGTTTACTTGTGCGGATGGAGTCCCTTGCGCACAACACCTTTGCGCGACAAGAAGAAGGGGACCCTGCGCGCTAATCCTTTGTGCGGCAGGAAGACCTCGTGGCCGCAACACCTTGCGAGCCCGAGGCTTGTTCCCTCTCTGCCCACACCCTTGTGCGGCAGGAGGAAGACCCCGCGGGTGTTGCACTTGCGCGCCCCGCGGTAGGAGGAACTTGCGCGCCCGACCAGCCTTGGATCCAAGTGACCCTTGCGCGCCTCTGTTTGAAGACACTCGGGTTGTGTGTGCAAATACAAGAAGAAGGTAGTGGGTGTGCACCAAAGAAGACCCGAGGCCTTAGTGCATTTGTGTGTTCATTCTTGAAGAGTGAAGACCACCACACTTTGTGTGTGTGTGCATTTGAAAGGAAGGCCGAGGCATAGCTTGGGGGTGTGCAAAAAGAGTGGAGGCCAAATATACACTTTGTGTGTGTGCATTTGAAGAAGAGGCAGTAGCCTTTGGGGTGTGCAAAAAGGAGAGGCCAAGAACTACACCAAGTTGTGTGTGTGGCAAGTGAAGAGGAAGGCCGAGGCCTTAGTGCCTTGTGTGAAGTGAAAGAACACACCCTAGTGGTGTATGTGCAAAACAAGAAGGTTGAGGCTTACACCTAAATGAACTAAAACAAAATGGGTTGTGGGTGTTAAACACAAGAGAGGAGGCCAAGTCTCAAGTGTGTGCAAAGTGAAACAAGTGTGTGCAAATCAAAGAACAAGTTGTGTGTGCAAAACAACAAAGTGGCCGAACCTTAGTGTGTGTGAAAAATAAAGTGTACACACTAAGAAGAAAGAGTAGAGGACTCTCACACTATTGTAGAACACACAATCTAAGTGTGAAGACAAAAGGAATTAAACGTGTGAAGGAAAATAAGGAACAAGGTGTGTGTGCTAAAAGTATTTACACCCATTGTGGGTTTATCACACCAAGGAGAAAAAAGGGGAGTGCATGCATGCATGCATGCACGTGCACACGTGAACAAAGCTAAATCAGGCTGTGTGCATCTGAGTTGTCCAAGACCAGAAGATCTTGAAGAATTTGAGAAGGCCATGCAGTCAGTGCATGAGGATTCAGAGTTTCCATGCATTCAGTGCATGAAGTTGATTTGAAGTGAGACTGGACCAGACTGAAGTTTAAGATATCAGTTGTCTGAGTATTCAGTATTTGGAGAGAGGCCAGGTCATCCTTAGAAGAAGGAGATAAATCCTGAGCAAGACGAGAAGACCTGATCAACTCAAGTGATCAGAGGTACAGAGCAAGGCCAGCAGTCTTTATCCCAGACTGCTGAGGATACTTGAAGAGCTTAAAGTGAAGAAGAGCTACTCGTGCGACTCGAGGAGCCAAGAGAAGACCCTGTGGGACTCAGGGAGAAGATGTCTTCAGTGGGATTCTGGAGCAGGCCAGTGGGACTCTGGTAACACTGTGGGACGCAGTATAAAGACCCTCCTGTGGGACTCAGGAGAGATACAGTGGGATGCTGTATCGACCATTGTAATTCTAACAAGTTATAATGGGAGAATCCATGCTGGGAGAGCATGGCAAGGATGTAGGCCTTTGGTGCCGAACCTTGTAAATCCTTGTGTCCTGTGCCTTTTCATTACTGCATTATCCGGGAAAGGTTGAGAGACATAAGAAGAGTGGATCGAGGCCTTAACAAGCCATAGAGGTTTAATTGATTAAGAATCAATTAGTAAAAAGTTTTAAAGGATCACTGATTCACCCCCTCCCCCTCTCAGTGATTCACACTGATCTGGGCACTTCAATTGGTATCAGAGGGAGGTTACCTCTAAAAGATCCAAGGGAGTCTATATGGAGTGCAGATTTGAGGAAATGAAAGAACAACCTCAAATGGAGATATCTGAAAAACAGAATGAAGAAACAGGCAAAGAATATGAAGAAGAAGGTTGTTGCAATCAGATAAACTCCTTCTATGGAAAGAAATGTGAAAGTCACATCAGATGACAATTCCTTTTATCATTCTTCTGATGAAGCCTGCTCTAGCTGTGATGAAGATGGAAGGAACAATGATCTTCTAAATGCAATCAAATATCTTAAGAAGACAGTCCCCAAGGAAGTGGCAATGTGTATAGCTACAGGCCTCCTTGATCTTCAAGAAGAAAAATTACAGCTAGAAGATGAAGCCAATTCTCTAGAAGTCCAATTGGAAAAAAGGGTTGGCATAACCAACACTCTCAGAAAGCTGGTAAATGCCAAAGAAGAAACAATATCTCTTTGCAATGAAAGATATAAAGATACCTGTGAAGAATTGCAAAGGAGCTCTTCTGAGAAAGAAATATTTTTGATAATGATCAAAGATGTTTTCCATGCACTGGAAAAGAGACACAGAGTTTCAATGGTTGTCAAATATGCTCAACTTGAAGACAAATCAAAAAGGGTAAAGGAGCTTGACAATTCATTGCTTGAATTGAAGACAGTGCATGATGACCAGATGAATCAGCTGAAAGAAAGTTGGGAAGGAAAGCTAAGAGCTGTTGAGGATGAGAAGAACTCCCTTAACATGAAGTGCTTAGAACTAGAGGTGATATTGACAAATCTGCAATCACCCAAAGCTGAAACCTCCCAGTCAGCTGGTAGAAGAAATGTTGCTACACAAGTGAGCATTGAGAAGGATGATTCTAAAAGAAGGACATCCTCTAGTGAAAGTGCAATATCTTCTAAGAAGAAGGTTCCATCCATCTGGATGAGGAAGGTGAAGAAGCAGAGCTCTCCTGAAACAACACAACTTGTCAAGAAAAGTACCCATCAATCAGAAGTACACAAGAGGTCAAGATTTGTGGGTCAATGTTGGTGTTGTAATAAGTATGGGCACTGTGCAAAGGATTGTTGGTAAAATCCACTGAATGTCAAAGCAAAAAGGAAGCCCATGCCAAGGGGGAGCAAGCCAAAAGAAAAGAAGCAGCATCCACAGGTCCAGAGACATCTGTTTACTGCTAACAGATTTGGATTACTTAACAACATCTGGGATGGTTGCAAAAGTGGTCAAAAGAATGATACATGTCAATCTCCAACTGTATCCAAAGCTGGAAAGAAGAAAAGATCACAGAACCTGGCTAAAATGGAATCCTTGGGAAGCAAGAAGAAAGTTGAAGATTCTCCCAATAAGGTTTTGAAAAAGGAAAAGAAGTCCTTGGAATTCAAATCCAAGAAGGGTGATGCATCCAGAAGGACCACCAAGAAAACATGCTTCTACTGTGGTAAGAAAGGACATATCATGGATCTTTGTAAAGAAGCCATGAAATTAAATAGAAGCAGACTAGACTCAAAAAGACAATCAATCCAGAAGAAGAAGAAGGGATTGATTGAAAACAAGTTGCCTAAGAAAGGTAGCTTGACAGAATCTAAGGAACCATGTGGAACTTCCAGAACTGGGGCCACTCTTCCAAATGATTTACTTGTCATATGGCCACATCAGTTGCTACTTTCCAGAGAACTACAAAGGGTTGAATATGAAGCTCTGGCAATTGCTAAAGAAAAAGGGAAGAAGAAGGTTTCACATGAAGATGTTTTGAGAACCACACCAGCACAATCATCAATGAAGATCAAATGTGCAAGTGTGAAGACTGGTGAAAATGGGACATCTCGGTTGAGAGAATCTTCTCAACCTTGTTGTTCACATTGATGAACCAAGGAGGTTCCTTCTTATTCCCTTATACTCTTGGTATATACATGTGCTAACATTGCAGGGAATTGAAGATGATGATCATTCTCATCTGGAGGATGGTTTGGACAAAACGGAGTGCACCCCTTGAGGGGGAGCAAATCTGAAGAAGATGATGTTCTGAGATTAATATCATCCTAAGAAAATGGATGAATGGGGGAGCTTTATCTTTGCACCTGAACATTCTAATGTGTTTTGTGAAGTATGTGCAGGATTCAGCAATTCATTGAATATCTGAAAAAATTCAACCCCTAAGCATGATCTCACATGTGTAGAGAATTGTGGACAACATTGAGTATCTTGGTTACATCACTCTTGTTTTCTACACCGGGTTAGCCCAAGTAGACTTATAGTTGATTTACTAAAGGTTCTTTGCTAAAGAAGAACATGTGGAATCATCCCTCTCTTAGTGATTTTCAAGAAGATGCTATTCAAAGGGAGGAAGATATTTTTGAAAGTGAACCACACCACACCTTTGCATTTGATTGCCAATAAGGGGGAGAAAATATTGGCACACATATTGACCCATTCATATGTGCTGAAGTGGTGTATTGACAACAAATACAAAGGGGGAGATTGAAGTGTACTGTGTTGCATTTGTTGTCAATGAGGCATGAAGTTGTCTTGGAATGAATGGAAGTCAAGGAATGTCACGATGTGAATGACAAAGGTTGTGATGGTGTTGGTGATGAATGGAGAATGGCCATGGTACTAAGATGCGTGTCACTTAGGAGATTCACTAAGTGACATAGGATGTTGTGGTTGAAACATTCTCTATGAATATCAGACGATTGTTGAGATGTTCTTTAAGTTCCAAGAACTTGTATCAACTGGATACAATGTCACAACAATGTTAGAAGACCATGTATTGTATTGACAATGCATGAGGAGAAGCAAGATATCCATCCACAACTTCTAAGTGGATGAAGTGGATTAAAGAAGTCCATGTAATAACTCTTAGTGCATGTGAATCAGAAGAAGATCCAATTGATCTCTGATTTGATCAATGAAGAATGTTGAAGAACATGTGTGATTTATGAGATTCAGTTGAAGAAGTCCCTCCTTGTAACGCCCCGACCCTAGTTACCTAGAGTCGGTGCATTACTTCGTAACATTGGCATGATCACAAGAAAGATCAAATCTCGAAAGACCGATTGGTTTAGTAGCCTTGGAAACACTAGATATATTCATAAGTTTTACATTACATCATAAAATGAAAAACTACTACAACAACATAATGTTTCCACAATCCACACTATTAACCCCTCATAAAATCCATGCAGGTCATTCATAACTTACTTCTTCACATCCTGGGAAAAATAAAACATAGAAAAGGGGTGAGCTCAAATGCCCAGTATGGATAACAATATAGCAGAAACTTTCATAAATAATAATAAACATTTAAGGCAATGTATAACTAAAACAAAAGCCTTTTAAATATGAACTTTCAACATGGTATGGCATAAATAAAATGAAATAATGCCATTTACTTATTCACATGGATATTCTACTAATCGAATAATCACATGCAAAAATCAATAACCACTTTCATAATGTTGGAATGCATAATGCCAGACTATCATAACCACATAGCCAAGGCCTCGTGCCAAGACTACAAATAAGATTTTGTCAAGGCCTTGTGCCAAGACACTAGTTTGTCTCATGAGACTTACCGATGCATCGAGGAGCTATAGCGGGCTCCACCCGTCACATATTAAGTCCAATGCATTCCCATATGAAAAGGTTTAAACATAACATAAACATTCATATTAAAACTAGCATATGAAATGTCAATACTTTCACCATAAACTATGAATGGTATAAAAATAGCACATCCACAGTCAAACATATCACAAAACCTTCAATACAATATAGAAGTTTTGTATCATAATAAATCAACATCAAATAATCTTAAAATCCATCAAATGAAGTTGACATAGATGAAATCAAAATTCATTTTAAAGAAATATCTCCTTTTATTTTGAAATAATTTAAGATCCATATAAAATAAAACATTTTCTTTGAAAATATTCTTATAAGCTTGTAAGGGAAGCTTTGAAGATTTTATAACGGCGGAAAATAGCCGCACCCACCGTATAAGTTAAAAAAAATATTCTTACCTCAATTCTGTCGAAAAGGTTAAAAAGGACCTTGTTTTGAAAACGACCGAAAGATTCCTTTATAAACCACTTATAAAAGTCAAAAAGGGTATAAATGACTTTAACTCATATTCTAGTAAATAGTAAAAATGTTTTGAAATGCATTTTTAAGAAACATGGATGTGGATGATAAAGAGATCCCAGTAGATTATTACATATAAACAACCTCGGATAATGAAGAGATTGTGAAATAACCCTTACCTTGTACTTTTCCTTGGTTGGGGTAGGTTAACCTCCTGTATAATGGTGAAATAATTGTTATTAAATTATACAAGAATCATATATATTAATATGATATCATATATGATCTTTTAATATTGATTTGATAATAATATCTTAGTATTATCGCTGTTTCGGGTGTGAACTTACTTGTTTGCTTTTGTATGTTTTGTTACGTAAGACATGTTTGTAAAGGATAAGTTGTATATTATTCAAATCCAGAATGGTATAAACTCCTTAAACATCATTTTTAAATCATCAAATGATAATTATACTTGAATGGATACGATGGAGAATGAATCTCATCGCGTTCGTGGAGACGGTAGTCCGTACGTACGCACGAACGCTACTTCCATTTAATTTTTATTTTAAAAGAATCGAATACAAATGATACATAGGTATATTACTATTCCAGTATAATATAATATTTTATACATTTTACTTAAGTTCATTAACACCATCCTTTATACGTTCCATGTTGGTATGAACGAGTCATATCATTTTAAGGGGGCGGTAGTCCGCACTTCCTCAAATGAAATTATCGTATGTATATACAACATGAAACGAATAATTTTATGAAATAAAATGGAATTACAGAAGCTTATATATAAAATATATATCATTAATATCATATTTAATTACAGTGCCATCATAATGGCCACCATGAGAGGCGGTAAGATGTATTTGAACAATCATCGTTTCGTGAGGCGTTAGTTTGCCATCCACAGAAACATTATGTTCATCATCCATTAGATGGAGTTGTGTGTATGTGTAGTTTGAATCCTTATTATAACAACATCCTAGTATATTGAGGATACTGGTGTTGTTACAAAAGAAAGGAAATAAAAAGAGTTTGGGGGTTGAAGAAGCAAAATAAATGAAAATAATTTAAGAGAAATCGTTACCTTTAATTTAGGTAACTCACTTTGGTTGGAACCAAAGGACTTCTTGAAATGCTTTCTGCCTAAGGGGAAGCTTCAAGGAGGAGGAGAGGGATGTGGGGAGCTTAGTTGGGCAGAGTTTGGACGAGCCAAGTGGCTTGAGAGGTGTGAGGAATGAGTAGAAGCGGTCTCCTTTTATAAGGGAGAGGAGGGGCTCTTTAGGAAAGAGTGAAAGTATTACTTTATAATATAATTATATTCGGTTTATAATGGTCCAAAAATCATTGAGGTCGAAGATAAGATGACTCATATTCTAAATAACATCAACCAATAAGAATTGGACAGGTTTTAGATAATATTTTAATCATTATAATCTTATTTATTTAAATGATTTATTAATGAGGTAAACATTGCATCATTATTGTGTCATTAATAATTTAAATTATTTGATGTCTAAAAATTATAAATAAAATATCTTTATGTAGGAAATCTTTTTAGCTTTCTAATGAATATTTATAATATAAAATCCAACATGTATAACCCTATGTAAAAATTGTTCTTCTAAAAGATATATGCTTGTGTCATTTTTGTATTCATTTTAACTTAATTAAAATAAAGTGTCATTATCACTTACAAGTGGATCCATGGGGTCCCAAAATAGACCCAAAGATGCCCATGGTCGACCATGTATCAACCAATAGGGTTAAGACACGTTTTAGGGTAATTTAGTATTATTATAATATTATTTTTTAACCCTTATTTACCGGATTTACCCTTAACCATGGTAAATAAAATATTTACCGCAGTAATTATTCAAAATGTTTAAAAATAAAAGTTACCTAATTACACAATTTGAACATCCTGATTCCATATATGGAATCCATTTTCCAAAATTCAAAACACAGAAGTGGCAGAAATTAATTTAAAATTAATTCCCGCTGTCAAAACAAAAAGCGTGTTTTTAAGAGATAATAACTATCAAAAGATTGACACTCGTTTATGTTCGGTTTAATTGTAAAATTATGTCCAATGACCAACATTATATTAAATGGTAAAAATATATTCTAAATATACTTTAAAACCACTCAAATTCATAATTTATCACTATTAATTATTTTGATTAAAAAAGTTGTTTTTAATTAAAACTTAGTAATTTTCACTATTCATCAAAATATGAAAGTTATCCGAAATGTACCAAAATTTCACCTTAGGCTAAATTCGATATTCCGAATCCAAAAATGAAGTCCATTTTCAAATATAAAATATATATAATTTCAAAAAGTAGGTATTACTATTCATAACGGCTAGTTTGATTAGTTATGGTGTGTTAGAACTCGGTGTTGCGTACAACACACGCTATCACATTATTCAAAGAGAAGCGTACCGTAGAAGCTTGGGGTGTTACATTCTACCCTCCTTCAATAAATTGCGTCCTTGCAATTTGAAATTGTTCTTTGAAAATAAAAGGTTGAAAGTAGAAAATATATTTGTGGGAAAACCCACATCGGAAATTGGGTTACTAAAATTTAGTCTTAATATGAGGAAAAGAGAAATCAAAGGGTCACCACCAAATTATGATCTCGATTAGGAGAACATTGGTGGAAATTAGAGACATATAATTGGAGGAAAAACCTAAATATTTATTGGTAGTGATTGAGGTCATCAATCACAAACAAGTGTAAAATTGAGGTCCTTAAATTCATCAATCTATGATGATTTGAAATACCATCGGTTCAACAAAACATAGGGTATTAGGATAACACATTTTTGATGTTTCAAAATATCTTAGTTGAAATCCCACATCGAAAAATGAATTAGTGAGGCCTCTATTTAAAATAAAGAGTCAAAAGTATGAAGATTACTGAAAATAACACATACTAGGGTTCCATGTAGGAAAATATGGATATGGAAGAAAAATCTAACCATCAATTATCTGATGGAGAGTGGTAGAGAACATGGCTATGAAAAGTCCAACAATCCCAAAGCCATAAATTAGTGATGATTTAAGGTACCATCTAGGAAAACATTTTTATTCTAATTTGCTTTTCTTAATGTTGAGGAATTTATTTATGAGATTGGCTAAGATCATAAGGAGATGTACTTACTTTATAATTAGAGTTTTATCCATTAATAAATTTCTACCACAAACTCATCTTTCACTCTAAAAGATAATAGAATGTAAAAAAAATTCTATTTACACTATTCGTATAGGGTTCCAAAATAAACGAATTTATAATTCATCTACAAGATCTTTTAATAAAAACTACATTATTTAATCCAAGACATCTCGTGGTCCAGTGGTAGGTGATACACCCTTGTCGCCCTTCGGTTGCGGGTTCAAGTCTCGCAGCCTTGCCGGATGCGACGGGTTGCCGCCCGACCTCCGGGTTGTCCTTTTATGGAAATCCAAAATAATCCAAACTAGAACTATCCAAAATACTTCTATCCAAACTCACAGTCCAACATTTATAAGGAAGTTAAACATAATATAGATCCTTTTTACCCCGTAATAGCATATGAATACCTTCATCATGTATTACCATATTCCTTATTGATTACATTCATGTTCCCTTATTCCATATAGAATGCTGGATATACTTCATTAATCCAAAAATGTTTTAAAACCCAACAATGATGGAATATACAAATCATTAATCAGCTTCAAGGTAGTCAATAATATCCAATATAATTTATCCGAATCAATCATGTATTATTCTAAAATCGCCACCTCGGTATCTGAACCATATTATGGTTTATCTTTCTCTCAACCATATATTTTCCAAACATTTAACCTGCTACTGAGTCACTTTTCTTTATTCCACACCATCTCAAGTCCTTAATGAAATAGTACTGCAGTACAATCCTTATATACTCCATAATTATTATAACAAGTACATTGTTGATACAACACTCAATTGATATAATCAACATAATAACTCTAATCATTCCTCTTAATCTGTGGTAGTATCATAACTTGATTATTATCCAATAGCATCATTTGCGGCATAGTCTGATGACTGGGACATAGGTTCGCGTAGTGTCCAAACTCCTTGCAAATGAAGCATTGTACATTTGAAACCATTTTCTTACCCTTGCAGTCATGTACTTTGTGCCCTTTTCCTCCACACTTATAACAAACTCCCATTCCTTTCAGGCAAGTTCCAGGGTGTTTCTTTCCACAGTTACCACATATGGGAAAATTCTTCTTTTCCCTCTTCCCTTTATCCATCTTTCTCTCTTCCATCCTTTTCTTCTCTTGCTTCCCTTCAAAGCCATAGGACTCAGTAAACTCTTTACATATCTTATCAACACATGATATTATTTCTTCATATGATGATAATACATGGGAGACTATTTCTCTTATAAATTCTAGCTTAAGACCATGAAAGATATGATCCTTCCTTCTCTTTGAATCATGTGTATTTCCGGAGTTCTCATTCCTTCTACTGGGCGCCATTTCTAAACAATGGCATAAACTAGATCAGTTTATGAATCAAAATACATAATCCCATACTTATAAAACACTTAACATAAATTGAACTATTTATGGATATAATCCATAATCATTTTTTTTCTTTGAGGATGTATATACTCATAATCCCTTCAAAATGATTTGTAAAGAAAATGAGAGTTATCCTAAGCATATCCCCCGGGAGTGTCGTAACCAAGAGTGCAACAAGGCCCGTTGTCGTGCACCAGTTCCCGTTCGAGTCTAGCTCAAAGCGGTGTTTTCGGGTTTTACCCCTAGGTACATCTGTGCCAGAGCCGCCTCTACCTGCTCGTATCCAGACAAGGATGTATTGCTCGGAAAACTCACAAAATCTCTACAATACCAAAATTCTAGGAAATTCTTCTATACTAATCTTCAAAGTTCATCTTAGGTGTACGTGCTCTAATCAGAGTTTATCTAAATATATCTTCCAAGGTTTGTACTAAACTTCCTCTGATACCAACTGTAACGCCCCGACCCTAGTTACCCAGAGTCGGTGCATTACTTCGTAACATTGGCATGATCACAAGAAAGATCAAATCTCGAAAGACCGATTGGTTTAGTAGCCTTGGAAACACTAGATATATTCATAAGTTTTACATTACATCATAAAATGAAAAACTACTACAACAACATAATGTTTCCACAATCCACACTATTAACCCCTCATAAAATCCCTGTAGGTCATTCATAACTTACTTCTTCACATCCTGGGAAAAATAAAACATAGAAAAGGGGTGAGCTCAAATGCCCAGTATGGATAACAATATAGCGGAAACTTTCATAAATAATAATAAACATTTAAGGCAATGTATAACTAAAACAAAAGCCTTTTAAATATGAACTTTCAACATGGTATGGCATAAATAAAATGAAATAATTCCATTTACTTATTCACATGGATATTCTACTAATCGAATAATCACATGCAAAAATCAATAACCACTTTCATAATGTTGGAATGCATAATGCCAGACTATCATAACCACATAGCCAAGGCCTCGTGCCAAGACTACAAATAAGATTTTGTCAAGGCCTTGTGCCAAGACACTAGTTTGTCTCATGAGACCTACCGATGCATCGAGGAGCTATAGCGGGCTCCACCCATCACATATTAAGTCCAATGCATTCCCATATGAAAAGGTTTAAACATAACATAAACATTCATATTAAAACTAGCATATGAAATGTCAATACTTTCACCATAAACTATGAATGGTATAAAAATAGCACATCCACAGTCAAACATATCACAAAACCTTCAATACAATATAGAAGTTTTGTATCATAATAAATCAACATCAAATAATCTTAAAATCCATCAAATGAAGTTGACATAGATGAAATCAAAATTCATTTTAAAGAAATATCTCCTTTTATTTTGAAATAATTTAAGATCCATATAAAATAAAACATTTTCTTTGAAAATATTCTTATAAGCTTGTAAGGGAAGCTTTGAAGATTTTATAACGGCGGAAAATAGCCGCACCCACCGTATAAGTTAAAAAAAACATTCTTACCTCAATTCTGTCGAAAAGGTTAAAAAGGACCTTGTTTTGAAAACGACCGAAAGATTCCTTTATAAACCACTTATAAAAGTCAAAAAGGGTATAAATGACTTTAACTCATATTCTAGTAAATAGTAAAAATGTTTTGAAATGCATTTTTAAGAAACATGGATGTGGATGATAAAGAGATCCCAGTAGATTATTACATATAAACAACCTCGGATAATGAAGAGATTGTGAAATAACCCTTACCTTGTACTTTTCCTTGGTTGGGGTAGGTTAACCTCCTGTATAATGGTGAAATAATTGTTATTAAATTATACAAGAATCATATATATTAATATGATATCATATATGATCTTTTAATATTGATTTGATAATAATATCTTAGTATTATTGCTGTTTCGGGTGTGAACTTACTTGTTTGCTTTTGTATGTTTTGTTACGTAAGACATGTTTGTAAAGGATAAGTTGTATATTATTCAAATCCAGAATGGTATAAACTCCTTAAACATCATTTTTAAATCATCAAATGATAATTATACTTGAATGGATACGATGGAGAATGAATCTCATCGCGTTCGTGGAGACGGTAGTCCGTACGTACGCACGAACGCTACTTCCATTTAATTTTTATTTTAAAAGAATCGAATACAAATGATACATAGGTATATTACTATTCCAGTATAATATAATATTTTATACATTTTACTTAAGTTCATTAACACCATCCTTTATACGTTCCATGTTGGTATGAACGAGTCATATCATTTTAAGGGGGCGGTAGTCCGCACTTCCTCAAATGAAATTATCGTATGTATATACAACATGAAACGAATAATTTTATGAAATAAAATGGAATTACAGAAGCTTATATATAAAATATATATCATTAATATCATATTTAATTACAGTGCCATCATAATGGCCACCATGAGAGGCGGTAAGATGTATTTGAACAATCATCGTTTCGTGAGGCGTTAGTTTGCCATCCACATAAACATTATGTTCATCATCCATTAGATGGAGTTGTGTGTATGTGTAGTTTGAATCCTTCTTATAACAACATCCTAGTATATTTAGGATATTGGTGTTGTTACAAAATAAAGGAAATAAAAAGATTTTGGGGGTTGAAGAAGCAAAATAAATGAAAATAATTTAAGAGAAATCGTTACCTTTAATTTAGGTAACTCACTTTGGTTGGAACCAAAGGACTTCTTGAAATGCTTTCTGCCTAAGGGGAAGCTTCAAGGAGGAGGAGAGGGATGTGGGGAGATTAGTTGGGCAGAGTTTGGACGAGCCAAGTGTCTTGAGAGGTGTAAGGAATGAGTAGAAGTGGTCTCCTTTTATAAGGGAGAGGAGGGGCTCTTTAGGAAAGAGTGAAAGTATTACTTTATAATATAATTATATTCGGTTTATAATGGTCCAAAAATCATTGAGGTCTAAGATAAGATGACTCATATTCTAAATAACATCAACCAATAAGAATTGGACAGGTTTTAGATAATATTTTAATCATTATAATCTTATTTATTTAAATGATTTATTAATGAGGTAAACATTGCATCATTATTGTGTCATTAATAATTTAAATTATTTGATGTCTAAAAATTATAAATAAAATATCTTTATGTAGGAAATATTTTTATCTTTCTAATTAATATTTATAATCGAAAATCCAACATGTATAACCCTATGTAAAAATTGTTCTTCTAAAAGATATATGCTTGTGTCATTTTTGTATTCATTTTAACTTAATTAAAATAAAGTGTCATTATCACTTACAAGTGGATCCATGGGGTCCCAAAATAGACCCAAAGATGCCCATGGTCGACCATGTATCAACCAATAGGGTTAAGACACGTTTTAGGGTAATTTAGTATTATTATAATATTATTTTTTAACCCTTATTTACCGGATTTACCCTTAACCATGGTAAATAAAATATTTACCGCAGTAATTATTCAAAATGTTTAAAAATAAAAGTTACCTATTTACACAATTTGAACATCCTGATTCCATATATGGAATCCATTTTCCAAAATTCAAAACACAGAAGTGGCAGAAATTAATTTAAAATTAATTCCCGCTGTCAAAACAAAAAGCGTGTTTTTAAGAGATAATAACTATCAAAAGATTGACACTCGTTTATGTTCGGTTTAATTGTAAAATTATGTCCAATGACCAACATTATATTAAATGGTAAAAATATATTCTAAATATACTTTAAAACCACTCAAATTCATAATTTATCACTATTAATTATTTTGATTAAAAAAGTTGTTTTTAATTAAAACTTAGTAATTTTCACTATTCATCAAAATATGAAAGTTATCCGAAATGTACCAAAATTTCACCTTAGGCTAAATTCGATATTCCGAATCCAAAAATGAAGTCCATTTTCAAATATAAAATATATATAATTTCAAAAAGTAGGTATTACTATTCATAACGGCTAGTTTGATTAGTTATGGTGTGTTAGAACTCGGTGTTGCGTACAACACACGCTATCACATTATTCAAAGAGAAGCGTACCGTAGAAGCTTGGGGTGTTACATTCTCCCCTCCTTCAATAAATTGCGTCCTCGCAATTTGAAATTGTTCTTTGAAAATAAAAGGTTGAAAGTAGAAAATATATTTGTGGGAAAACCCACATCGGAAATTGGGTTACTAAAATTTAGTCTTAATATGAGGAAAAGAGAAATCAAAGGGTCACCACCAAATTATGATCTCGATTAGGAGAACATTGGTGGAAATTAGAGACATATAATTGGAGGAAAAACCTAAATATTTATTGGTAGTGATTGAGGTCATCAATCACAAACAAGTGTAAAATTGAGGTCCTTAAATTCATCAATCTATGATGATTTGAAATACCATCGGTTCAACAAAACATAGGGTATTAGGATAACACATTTTTGATGTTTCAAAATATCTTAGTTGAAATCCCACATCGAAAAATGAATTAGTGAGGCCTCTATTTAAAATAAAGAGTCGAAAGTATGAAGATTACTGAAAATAACACATACTAGGGTTCCATGTAGGAAAATATGGATATGGAAGAAAAATCTAACCATCAATTATCTGATGGAGAGTGGTAGAGAACATGGCTATGAAAAGTCCAACAATCCCAAAGCCATAAATTAGTGATGATTTAAGGTACCATCTAGGAAAACATTTTTATTCTAAGTTGCTTTTCTTAATGTTGAGGAATTTATTTATGAGATTGGCTAAGATCATAAGGAGATGTACTTACTTTATAATTAGAGTTTTATCCATTAATAAATTTCTACCACAAACTCATCTTTCACTCTAAAAGATAATAGAATGTAAAAAAAATTCTATTTACACTATTCGTATAGGGTTCCAAAATAAACGAATTTATAATTCATCTACAAGATCTTTTAATAAAAACTACATTATTTAATCCAAGACATCTCGTGGTCCAGTGGTAGGTGATACACCCTTGTCGCCCTTCGGTTGCGGGTTCAAGTCTCGCAGCCTTGCCGGACGCGACGGGTTGCCGCCCGACCTCCGGGTTGTCCTTTTATGGAAATCCAAAATAATCCAAACTAGAACTATCCAAAATACTTCTATCCAAACTCACAGTCCAACATTTATAAGGAAGTTAAACATAATATAGATCCTTTTTACCCCGTAATAGCATATGAATACCTTCATCATGTATTACCATATTCCTTATTGATTACATTCATGTTCCCTTATTCCATATAGAATGCTGGATATACTTCATTAATCCAAAAATGTTTTAAAACCCAACAATGATGGAATATACAAATCATTAATCAGCTTCAAGGTAGTCAATAATATCCAATATAATTTATCCGAATCAATCATGTATTATTCTAAAATCGCCACCTCGGTATCTGAACCATATTATGGTTTATCTTTCTCTCAACCATATATTTTCCAAACATTTAACCTGCTACTGAGTCACTTTTCTTTGTTCCACACCATCTCAAGTCCTTAATGAAATAGTACTGCAGTACAATCCTTATATACTCCATAATTATTATAACATGTACATTGTTGATACAACACTCAATTGATATAATCAACATAATAACTCTAATCATTCCTCTTAATCTGTGGTAGTATCATAACTTGATTATTATCCAATAGCATCATTTGCGGCATAGTCTGATGACTGGGACATAGGTTCGCGTAGTGTCCAAACTCCTTGCAAATGAAGCATTGTACATTTGAAACCATTTTCTTACCCTTGCAGTCATGTACTTTGTGCCCTTTTCCTCCACACTTATAACAAACTCCCATTCCTTTCAGGAAAGTTCCAGGGTGTTTCTTTCCACAGTTACCACATATGGGAACATTCTTCTTTTCCCTCTTCCCTTTATCCATCTTTCTCTCTTCCATCCTTTTCTTCTCTTGCTTCCCTTCAAAGCCATAGGACTCAGTAAACTCTTTACATATCTTATCAACACATGATATTATTTCTTCATATGATGATAATACATGGGAGACTATTTCTCTTATAAATTCTAGCTTAAGACCATGAAAGATATGATCCTTCCTTCTCTTTGAATCATGTGTATTTCCGGAGTTCTCATTCCTTCTACTGGGCGCCATTTCTAAAAAATGGCATAAACTAGATCAGTTTATGAATCAAAATACATAATCCCATACTTATAAAACACTTAACATAAATTGAACTATTTATGGATATAATCCATAATCATTTTTTTTCTTTGAGGATGTATATACTCATAATCCCTTCAAAATGATTTGTAAAGAAAATGAGAGTTATCCTAAGCATATCCCCCGGGAGTGTCGTAACCAAGAGTGCAACAAGGCCCGTTGTCGTGCACCAGTTCCCGTTCGAGTCTAGCTCAAAGCGGTGTTTTCGGGTTTTACCCCTAGGTACATCTGTGCCAGAGCCGCCTCTACCTGCTCGTATCCAGACAGGGATGTATTGCTCGGAAAACTCACAAAATCTCTACAATACCAAAATTCTAGGAAATTCTTCTATACTAATCTTCAAAGTTCATCTTAGGTGTACGTGCTCTAATCAGAGTTTATCTAAATCTATCTTCCAAGGTTTGTACTAAACTTCCTCTGATACCAACTGTAACGCCCCGACCCTAGTTACCCAGAGTCGGTGCATTACTTCGTAACATTGGCATGATCACAAGAAAGATCAAATCTCGAAAGACCGATTGGTTTAGTAGCCTTGGAAACACTAGATATATTCATAAGTTTTACATTACATCATAAAATGAAAAACTACTACAACAACATAATGTTTCCACAATCCACACTATTAACCCCTCATAAAATCCCTGCAGGTCATTCATAACTTACTTCTTCACATCCTGGGAAAAATAAAACATAGAAAAGGGGTGAGCTCAAATGCCCAGTATGGATAACAATATAGCGGAAACTTTCATAAATAATAATAAACATTTAAGGCAATGTATAACTAAAACAAAAGCCTTTTAAATATGAACTTTCAACATGGTATGGCATAAATAAAATGAAATAATGCCATTTACTTATTCACATGGATATTCTACTAATCGAATAATCACATGCAAAAATCAATAACCACTTTCATAATGTTGGAATGCATAATGCCAGACTATCATAACCACATAGCCAAGGCCTCGTGCCAAGACTACAAATAAGATTTTGTCAAGGCCTTGTTCCAAGACACTAGTTTGTCTCATGAGACCTACCGATGCATCGAGGAGCTATAGTGGGCTCCACCCGTCACATATTAAGTCCAATGCATTCCCATATGAAAAGGTTTAAACATAACATAAACATTCATATTAAAACTAGCATATGAAATGTCAATACTTTCACCATAAACTATGAATGGTATAAAAATAGCACATCCACAGTCAAACATATCACAAAACCTTCAATACAATATAGAAGTTTTGTATCATAATAAATCAACATCAAATAATCTTAAAATCCATCAAATGAAGTTGACATAGATGAAATCAAAATTCATTTTAAAGAAATATCTCCTTTTATTTTGAAATAATTTAAGATCCATATAAAATAAAACATTTTCTTTGAAAATATTCTTATAAGCTTGTAAGGGAAGCTTTGAAGATTTTATAACGGCGGAAAATAGCCGCACCCACCGTATAAGTTAAAAAAAACATTCTTACCTCAATTCTGTCGAAAAGGTTAAAAAGGACCTTGTTTTGAAAACGACCGAAAGATTCCTTTATAAACCACTTATAAAAGTCAAAAAGGGTATAAATGACTTTAACTCATATTCTAGTAAATAGTAAAAATGTTTTGAAATGCATTTTTAAGAAACATGGATGTGGATGATAAAGAGATCCCAGTAGATTATTACATATAAACAACCTCGGATAATGAAGAGATTGTGAAATAACCCTTACCTTGTACTTTTCCTTGGTTGGGGTAGGTTAACCTCCTGTATAATGGTGAAATAATTGTTATTAAATTATACAAGAATCATATATATTAATATGATATCATATATGATCTTTTAATATTGATTTGATAATAATATCTTAGTATTATCGCTGTTTCGGGTGTGAACTTACTTGTTTGCTTTTGTATGTTTTGTTACGTAAGACATGTTTGTAAA
Organism: Viscum album; assembly: GCA_963277665.1. Taxonomy (NCBI): domain Eukaryota; kingdom Viridiplantae; phylum Streptophyta; class Magnoliopsida; order Santalales; family Viscaceae; genus Viscum; species Viscum album. Next base: position 1,695,367,293 of record OY728138.1, on the reverse strand, counting down.
GGATAAGTTGTATATTATTCAAATCCAGAATGGTATAAACTCCTTAAACATCATTTTTAAATCATCAAATGATAATTATACTTGAATGGATACGATGGAGAATGAATCTCATCGCGTTCGTGGAGACGGTAGTCCGTACGTACGCACGAACGCTACTTCCATTTAATTTTTATTTTAAAAGAATAGAATACAAATGATACATATGTATATTACTATTCCAGTATAATATAATATTTTATACATTTTACTTAAGTTCATTAACACCATCCTTTATACGTTCCATGTTGGTATGAACGAGTCATATCATTTTAATGGGGCGGTAGTCCGCACTTCCTCAAATGAAATTATCGTATGTATATACAACATGAAACGAATAATTTTATGAAATAAAATGGAATTACAGAAGCTTATATATAAAATATATATCATTAATATCATATTTAATTACAGTTCCATCATAATGGCCACCATGAGAGGCGGTAAGATGTATTTGAACAATCATCGTTTCGTGAGGCGTTAGTTTGCCATCCACAGAAACATTATGTTCATCATCCATTAGATGGAGTTGTGTGTATGTGTAGTTTGAATCCTTCTTATAACAACATCCTAGTATATTGAGGATACTGGTGTTGTTACAAAAGAAAGGAAATAAAAAGATTTTGGGGGTTGAAGAAGCAAAATAAATGAAAATAATTTAAGAGAAATTGTTACCTTTAATTTAGGTAACTCACTTTGGTTGGAACCAAAGGACTTCTTGAAATGCTTTCTGCCTAAGGGGAAGCTTCAAGGAGGAGGAGAGGGATGTGGGGAGCTTAGTTGGGCAGAGTTTGGACGAGCCAAGTGGCTTGAGAGGTGTGAGGAATGAGTAGAAGTGGTCTCCTTTTATAAGGGAGAGGAGGGGCTCTTTAGGAAAGAGTGAAAGTATTACTTTATAATATAATTATATTCGGTTTATAATGGTCCAAAAATCATTGAGGTCTAAGATAATATGACTCATATTCTAAATAACATCAACCAATAATAATTGGACAGGTTTTAGATAATATTTTAATCATTATAATCTTATTTATTTAAATGATTTATTAATGAGGTAAACATTGCATCATTATTGTGTCATTAATAATTTAAATTATTTGATGTCTAAAAATTATAAATAAAATATCTTTATGTAGGAAATCTTTTTAGCTTTCTAATGAATATTTATAATCGAAAATCCAACATGTATAACCCTATGTAAAAATTGTTCTTCTAAAAGATATATTCTTGTGTCATTTATGTATTCATTTTAACTTAATTAAAATAAAGTGTCATTATCACTTACAAGTGGATCCATGGGGTCCCAAAATATACCCAAAGATGCCCATGGTCGACCATGTATCAACCAATAGGGTTAAGACACGTTTTAGTGTAATTTAGTATTATTATAATATTATTTTTAACCCTTATTTACCGGATTTACCCTTAACCATGGTAAATAAAATATTTACCGCAGTAATTATTCAAAATGTTTAAAAATAAAAGTTACCTATTTACACAATTTGAACATCCTGATTCCATATATGGAATCCATTTTCCAAAATTCAAAACACAGAAGTGGCAGAAATTAATTTAAAATTAATTCCCGCTGTCAAAACAAAAAGCGTGTTTTTAAGAGATAATAACTATCAAAAGATTGACACTCATTTATGTTCGGTTTAATTGTAAAATTATGTCCAATGACCAACATTATATTAAATGGTAAAAATATATTCTAAATATACTTTAAAACCACTCAAATTCATAATTTATCACTATTAATTATTTTAATTAAAAAAGTTGTTTTTAATTAAAACTTAGTAATTTTCACTATTCATCAAAATATGAAAGTTATCCGAAATGTACCAAAATTTCACCTTAGGCTAAATTCGATATTCCGAATCCAAAAATGAAGTCCATTTTCAAATATAAAATATATATAATTTCAAAAAGTAGGTATTACTATTCATAACGGCTAGTTTGATTAGTTATGGTGTGTTAGAACTCGGTGTTGCGTACAACACACGCTATCACATTATTCAAAGAGAAGCGTACCGTAGAAGCTTGGGGTGTTACATTCTCCCCTCCTTCAATAAATTGCGTCCTCGCAATTTGAAATTGTTCTTTGAAAATAAAAGGTTGAAAGTAGAAAATATATTTGTGGGAAAACCCACATCGGAAATTGGGTTACTAAAATTTAGTCTTAATATGAGGAAAAGAGAAATCAAAGGGTCACCACCAAATTATGATCTCGATTAGGAGAACATTGGTGGAAATTAGAGACATATAATTGGAGGAAAAACCTAAATATTTATTGGTAGTGATTGAGGTCATCAATCACAAAAAAGTGTAAAATTGAGGTCCTTAAATTCATCAATCTATGATGATTTGAAATACCATCGGTTCAACAAAACATAGGGTATTAGGATAACACATTTTTGATGTTTCAAAATATCTTAGTTGAAATCCCACATCGAAAAATGAATTAGTGAGGCCTCTATTTAAAATAAAGAGTCGAAAGTATGAAGATTACTGAAAATAACACATACTAGGGTTCCATGTAGGAAAATATGGATATGGAAGAAAAATCTAACCATCAATTATCTGATGGAGAGTGGTAGAGAACATGGCTATGAAAAGTCCAACAATCCCAAAGCCATAAATTAGTGATGATTTAAGGTACCATCTAGGAAAACATTTTTATTCTAAGTTTCTTTTCTTAATGTTGAGGAATTTATTTATGAGATTGGCTAAGATCATAAGGAGATGTACTTACTTTATAATTAGAGTTTTATCCATTAATAAATTTCTACCACAAACTCATCTTTCACTCTAAAAGATAATAGAATGTAAAAAAATTCTATTTACACTATTCGTATAGGGTTCCAAAATAAACGAATTTATAATTCATCTACAAGATCTTTTAATAAAAACTACATTATTTAATCCAAGACATCTCGTGGTCCAGTGGTAGGTGATACACCCTTGTCGCCCTTCGGTTGCGGGTTCAAGTCTCGCAGCCTTACCGGACGCGACGGGTTGCCGCCCGACCTCCGGGTTGTCCTTTTATGGAAATCCAAAATAATCCAAACTAGAACTATCCAAAATACTTCTATCCAAACTCACAGTCCAACATTTATAAGGAAGTTAAACATAATATAGATCCTTTTTACCCAGTAATAGCATATGAATACCTTCATCATGTATTACCATATTCCTTATTGATTACATTCATGTTCCCTTATTCCATATAGAATGCTGGATATACTTCATTAATCCAAAAATGTTTTAAAACCCAACAATGATGGAATATACAAATCATTAATTAGCTTCAAGGTAGTCAATAATATCCAATATAATTTATCCGAATCAATCATGTATTATTCTAAAATCGCCACCTCGGTATCTGAACCATATTATGGTTTATCTTTCTCTCAACCATATATTTTCCAAACATTTAACCTGCTACTGAGTCACTTTTCTTTGTTCCACACCATCTCAAGTCCTTAATGAAATAGTACTGCAGTACAATCCTTATATACTCCATAATTATTATAACAAGTACATTGTTGATACAACACTCAATTGATATAATCAACATAATAACTCTAATCATTCCTCTTAATCTGTGGTAGTATCATAACTTGATTATTATCCAATAGCATCATTTGCGGCATAGTCTGATGACCGGGACATAGGTTCGCGTAGTGTCCAAACTCCTTGCAAATGAAGCATTGTACATTTGAAACCATTTTCTTACCCTTGCAGTCATGTACTTTGTGCCCTTTTCCTCCACACTTATAACAAACTCCCATTCCTTTCAGGCAAGTTCCAGGGTGTTTCTTTCCACAGTTACCACATATGGGAAAATTCTTCTTTTCCCTCTTCCCTTTATCCATCTTTCTCTCTTCCATCCTTTTCTTCTCTTGCTTCCCTTCAAAGCCATAGGACTCAGTAAACTCTTTACATATCTTATCAACACATGATATTATTTCTTCATATGATGATAATACATGGGAGACTATTTCTCTTATAAATTCTAGCTTAAGACCATGAAAGATATGATCCTTCCTTCTCTTTGAATCATGTGTATTTACGGAGTTCTCATTCCTTCTACTGGGCGCCATTTCTAAACAATGGCATAAACTAGATCAGTTTATGAATCAAAATACATAATCCCATACTTATAAAACACTTAACATAAATTGAACTATTTATGGATATAATCCATAATCATTTTTTTTCTTTGAGGATGTATATACTCATAATCCCTTCAAAATGATTTGTAAAGAAAATGAGAGTTATCCTAAGCATATCCCCCGGGAGTGTCGTAACCAAGAGTGCAACAAGGCCCGTTGTTGTGCACCAGTTCCCGTTCGAGTCTAGCTCAAAGCGGTGTTTTCGGGTTTTACCCCTAGGTACATCTGTGCCAGAGCCGCCTCTACCTGCTCGTATCCAGACAGGGATGTATTGATCGGAAAACTCACAAAATCTCTACAATACCAAAATTCTAGGAAATTCTTCTATACTAATCTTCAAAGTTCATCTTAGGTGTACATGCTCTAATCAGAGTTTATCTAAATCTATCTTCCAAGGTTTGTACTAAGCTTCCTCTGATACCAACTGTAACGCCCCGACCCTAGTTACCCAGAGTCGGTGCATTACTTCGTAACATTGGCATGATCACAAGAAAGATCAAATCTCGAAAGACCGATTGGTTTAGTAGCCTTGGAAACACTAGATATATTCATAAGTTTTACATTACATCATAAAATGAAAAACTACTACAACAACATAATGTTTACACAATCCACACTATTAACCCCTCATAAAATCCCTGCAGGTCATTCATAACTTACTTCTTCACATCCTGGGAAAAATAAAACATAGAAAAGGGGTGATCTCAAATGCCCAGTATGGATAACAATATAGCGGAAACTTTCATAAATAATAATAAACATTTAAGGCAATGTATAACTAAAACAAAAGCCTTTTAAATATGAACTTTCAACATGGTATGGCATAAATAAAATGAAATAATGCCATTTACTTATTCACATGGATATTCTACTAATCGAATAATCACATGAAAAAATCAATAACCACTTTCATAATGTTGGAATGCATAATGCCAGACTATCATAACCACATAGCCAAGGCCTCGTGCCAAGACTACAAATAAGATTTTGTCAAGGCCTTGTGCCAAGACACTAGTTTGTCTCATGAGACCTACCGATGCATCGAGGAGCTATAGCGGGCTCCACCCGTCACATATTAAGTCCAATGCATTCCCATATGAAAAGGTTTAAACATAACATAAACATTCATATTAAAACTAGCATATGAAATGTCAATACTTTCACCATAAACTATGAATGGTATAAAAATAGCACATCCACAGTCAAACATATCACAAAACCTTCAATACAATATAGAAGTTTTGTATCATATTAAATCAACATCAAATAATCTTAAAATCCATCAAATGAAGTTGACATAGATGAAATCAAAATTCATTTTAAAGAAATATCTTCTTTTATTTTGAAATAATTTAAGATCCATATAAAATAAAACATTTTCTTTGAAAATATTCTTATAAGCTTGTAAGGGAAGCTTTGAAGATTTTATAACGGCGGAAAATAGCCGCACCCACCGTATAAGTTAAAAAAAACATTCTTACCTCAATTCTGTCGAAAAGGTTAAAAAGGACCTTGTTTTGAAAACGACCGAAAGATTCCTTTATAAACCACTTATAAAAGTCAAAAAGGGTATAAATGACTTTAAATCATATTCTAGTAAATAGTAAAAATGTTTTGAAATGCATTTTTAAGAAACATGGATGTGGATGATAAAGAGATCCCAGTAGATTATTACATATAAACAACCTCGGATAATGAAGAGATTGTGAAATAACCCTTACCTTGTACTTTTCCTTGGTTGGGGTAGGTTAACCTCCTGTATAATGGTGAAATAATTGTTATTAAATTATACAAGAATCATATATATTAATATGATATCATATATGATCTTTTAATATTGATTTGATAATAATATCTTAGTATTATCGCTGTTTCGGGTGTGAACTTACTTGTTTGCTTTTGTATGTTTTGTTACGTAAGACATGTTTGTAAAGGATAAGTTGTATATTATTCAAATCCAGAATGGTATAAACTCCTTAAACATCATTTTTAAATCATCAAATGATAATTATACTTGAATGGATACGATGGAGAATGAATCTCATCGCGTTCGTGGAGACGGTAGTCCGTACGTACGCACGAACGCTACTTCCATTTAATTTTTATTTTAAAAGAATCGAATACAAATGATACATAGGTATATTACTATTCCAGTATAATATAATATTTTATACATTTTACTTAAGTTCATTAACACCATCCTTTATACGTTCCATGTTGGTATGAATGAGTCATATCATTTTAAGGGGGCGGTAGTCCGCACTTCCTCAAATGAAATTATCGTATGTATATACAACATGAAACGAATAATTTTATGAAATAAAATGGAATTACAGAAGCTTATATATAAAATATATATCATTAATATCATATTTAATTACAGTTCCATCATAATGGCCACCATGATAGGCGGTAAGATGTATTTGAACAATCATCGTTTCGTGAGGCGTTAGTTTGCCATCCACAGAAACATTATGTTCATCATCCATTAGATGGAGTTGTGTGTATGTGTAGTTTTAATCCTTCTTATAACAACATCCTAGTATATTGAGGATACTGGTGTTGTTACAAAAGAAAGGAAATAAAAAGAGTTTGGGGGTTGAAGAAGCAAAATAAATGAAAATAATTCAAGAGAAATCGTTACCTTTAATTTAGGTAACTCACTTTGGTTGGAACCAAAGGACTTCTTCAAATGCTTTCTGCCTAAGGGGAAGCTTCAAGGAGGAGGAGAGGGATGTGGGGAGCTTAGTTGGGCAGATTTTCGACGAGCCAAGTGGCTTGAGAGGTGTGAGGAATGAGTAGAAGTGGTCTCCTTTTATAAGGGAGAGGAGGGGCTCTTTAGGAAAGAGTGAAAGTATTACTTTATAATATAATTATATTCGGTTTATAATGGTCCAAAAATCATTGAGGTCGAAGATAGGATGACTCATATTCTAAATAACATCAACCAATAATAATTGGACAGGTTTTAGATAATATTTTAATCATTATAATCTTATTTATTTAAATGATTTATTAATGAGGTAAACATTGCATCATTATTGTGTCATTAATAATTTAAATTATTTTATGTCTAAAAATTATAAATAAAATATATTTATGTAGTAAATCTTTTTAGCTTTCTAATGAATATTTATAATCGAAAATCCAACATGTATAACCCTATGTAAAAATTGTTCTTCTAAAAGATATATGCTTGTGTCATTTTTGTATTCATTTAAACTTAATTAAAATAAAGTGTCATTATCACTTACAAGTGGATCCATGGGGTCCCAAAATAGACCCAAAGATGCCCATGGTCGACCATGTATCAACCAATAGGGTTAAGACACGTTTTAGGGTAATTTAGTATTATTATAATATTATTTTTTAACCCTTATTTACCGGATTTACCCTTAACCATGGTAAATAAAATATTTACCGCAGTAATTATTAAAAATGTTTAAAAATAAAAGTTACCTATTTACACAATTTGAACATCCTGATTCCATATATGGAATCCATTTTCCAAAATTCAAAACACAGAAGTGGCAGAAATTAATTTAAAATTAATTCCCGCTGTCAAAACAAAAAGCGTGTTTTTAAGAGATAATAACTATCAAAAGATTGACACTCGTTTATGTTCGGTTTAATTGTAAAATTATGTCCAATGACCAACATTATATTAAATGGTAAAAATATATTCTAAATATACTTTAAAACCACTCAAATTCATAATTTATCACTATTAATTATTTTGATTAAAAAAGTTGTTTTTAATTAAAACTTAGTAATTTTCACTATTCATCAAAATATGAAAGTTATCCGAAATGTACCAAAATTTCACCTTAGGCTAAATTCGATATTCCGAATCCAAAAATGAAGTCCATTTTCAAATATAAAATATATATAATTTCAAAAAGTAGGTATTACTATTCATAACGGCTAGTTTGATTAGTTATGGTGTGTTAGAACTCGGTGTTGCGTACAACACACGCTATCACATTATTCAAAGAGAAGCGTACCGTAGAAGCTTGGGGTGTTACATTCTCCCCTCCTTCAATAAATTGCATCCTCGCAATTTGAAATTGTTCTTTGAAAATAAAAGGTTGAAAGTAGAAAATATATTTGTGGGAAAACCCACATCGGAAATTGGGTTACTAAAATTTAGTCTTAATATGAGGAAAAGAGAAATCAAAGGGTCACCACCAAATTATGATCTCGATTAGGAGAACATTGGTGGAAATTAGAGACATATAATTGGAGGAAAAACCTAAATATTTATTGGTAGTGATTGAGGTCATCAATCACAAACAAGTGTAAAATTGAGGTCCTTAAATTCATCAATCTATGATGATTTGAAATACCATCGGTTCAACAAAACATAGGGTATTAGGATAACACATTTTTGATGTTTCAAAACATCTTAGTTGAAATCCCACATTGAAAAATGAATTAGTGAGGCCTCTATTTAAAATAAAGAGTCGAAAGTATGAAGATTACTGAAAATAACACATACTAGGGTTCCATGTAGGAAAATATGGATATGGAAGAAAAATCTAACCATCAATTATCTGATGGAGAGTGGTAGAGAACATGGCTATGAAAAGTCCAACAATCCCAAAGCCATAAATTAGTGATGATTTAAGGTACCATCTAGGAAAACATTTTTATTCTAAGTTTCTTTTCTTAATGTTGAGGAATTTATTTATGAGATTGGCTAAGATCATAAGGAGATGTACTTACTTTATAATTAGAGTTTTATCCATTAATAAATTTCTACCACAAACTCATCTTTCACTCTAAAAGATAATAGAATGTAAAAAAATTCTATTTACACTATTCGTATAGGGTTCCAAAATAAACGAATTTATAATTCATCTACAAGATCTTTTAATAAAAACTACATTATTTAATCCAAGACATCTCGTGGTCCAGTGGTAGGTGATACACCCTTGTCGCCCTTCGGTTGCGGGTTCAAGTCTCGCAGCCTTGCCGGACGCGACGGGTTGCCGCCCGACCTCCGGGTTGTCCTTTTATGGAAATCCAAAATAATCCAAACTAGAACTATCCAAAATACTTCTATCCAAACTCACAGTCCAACATTTATAAGGAAGTTAAACATAATATAGATCCTTTTTACCCCGTAATAGCATATGAATACCTTCATCATGTATTACCATATTCCTTATTGATTACATTCATGTTCCCTTATTCCATATAGAATGCTGGATATACTTCATTAATCCAAAAATGTTTTAAAACCCAACAATGATGGAATATACAAATCATTAATCAGCTTCAAGGTAGTCAATAATATCCAATATAATTTATCCGAATCAATCATGTATTATTCTAAAATCGCCACCTCGGTATCTGAACCATATTATGGTTTATCTTTCTCTCAACCATATATTTTCCAAACATTTAACCTGCTACTGAGTCACTTTTCTTTGTTCCACACCATCTCAAGTCCTTAATGAAATAGTACTGCAGTACAATCCTTATATACTCCATAATTATTATAACAAGTACATTGTTGATAAAACACTCAATTGATATAATCAACATAATAACTCTAATCATTCCTCTTAATCTGTGGTAGTATCATAACTTGATTATTATCCAATAGCATCATTTGCGGCATAGTCTGATGACTGGGACATAGGTTCGCGTAGTGTCCAAACTCCTTGCAAATGAAGCATTGTACATTTGAAACCATTTTCTTACCCTTGCAGTCATGTACTTTGTGCCCTTTTCCTCCACACTTATAACAAACTCCCATTCCTTTCAGGCAAGTTCCAGGGTGTTTCTTTCCACAGTTACCACATATGGGAAAATTCTTCTTTTCCCTCTTCCCTTTATCCATCTTTCTCTCTTCCATCCTTTTCTTCTCTTGCTTCCCTTCAAAGCCATAGGACTCAGTAAACTCTTTACATATCTTATCAACACATGATATTATTTCTTCATATGATGATAATACATGGGAGACTATTTCTCTTATAAATTATAGCTTAAGACCATGAAAGATATGATCCTTCCTTCTCTTTGAATCATGTGTATTTCCGGAGTTCTCATTCCTTCTACTGGGCGCCATTTCTAAACAATGGCATAAACTAGATCAGTTTATGAATCAAAATACATAATCCCATACTTATAAAACACTTAACATAAATTGAACTATTTATGGATATAATCCATAATCATTTTTTTTCTTTGAGGATGTATATACTCATAATCCCTTCAAAATGATTTGTAAAGAAAATGAGAGTTATCCTAAGCATATCCCCCGGGAGTGTCGTAACCAAGAGTGCAACAAGGCCCGTTGTCGTGCACCAGTTCCCGTTCGAGTCTAGCTCAAAGCGGTGTTTTCGGGTTTTACCCCTAGGTACATCTGTGCCAGAGCCGCCTCTACCTGCTCGTATCCAGACAGGGATGTATTGCTCGGAAAACTCACAAAATCTCTACAATACCAAAATTCTAGGAAATTCTTCTATACTAATCTTCAAAGTTCATCTTAGGTGTACGTGCTCTAATCAGAGTTTATCTAAATCTATCTTCCAAGGTTTGTACTAAACTTCCTCTGATACCAACTGTAACGCCCCGACCCTAGTTACCCAGAGTCGGTGCATTACTTCGTAACATTGGCATGATCACAAGAAAGATCAAATCTCGAAAGACCGATTGGTTTAGTAGCCTTGGAAACACTAGATATATTCATAAGTTTTACATTACATCATAAAATGAAAAACTACTACAACAACATAATGTTTCCACAATCCACACTATTAACCCCTCATAAAATCCCTACAGGTCATTCCTAACTTACTTCTTCACATCCTGGGAAAAATAAAACATAGAAAAGGGGTGAGCTCAAATGCCCAGTATGGATAACAATATAGCGGAAACTTTCATAAATAATAATAAACATTTAAGGCAATGTATAACTAAAACAAAAGCCTTTTAAATATGAAATTTCAACATGGTATGGCATAAATAAAATGAAATAATGCCATTTACTTATTCACATGGATATTCTACTAATCGAATAATCACATGCAAAAATCAATAACCACTTTCATAATGTTGGAATGCATAATGCCAGACTATCATAACCACATAGCCAAGGCCTCATGCCAAGACTACAAATAAGATTTTTTCAAGGCCTTGTGCCAAGACACTAGTTTGTCTCATGAGACCTACCGATGCATCGAGGAGCTATAGCGGGCTCCACCCGTCACATATTACGTCCAATGCATTCCCATATGAAAAGGTTTAAACATAACATAAACATTCATATTAAAACTAGCATATGAAATGTCAATACTTTCACCATAAACTATGAATGGTATAAAAATAGCACATCCACAGTCAAACATATCACAAAACCTTCAATACAATATAGAAGTTTTGTATCATAATAAATCAACATCAAATAATCTTAAAATCCATCAAATGAAGTTGACATAGATGAAATCAAAATTCATTTTAAAGAAATATCTCCTTTTATTTTGAAATAATTTAAGATCCATATAAAATAAAACATTTTCTTTGAAAATATTCTTATAATCTTGTAAGGGAAGCTTTGAAGATTTTATAACGGCGGAAAATAGCCGCACCCACCGTATAAGTTAAAAAAAACATTCTTACCTCAATTCTGTCGAAAAGGTTAAAAAGGACCTTGTTTTGAAAACGACCGAAAGATTCCTTTATAAACCACTTATAAAAGTCAAAAAGGGTATAAATGACTTTAACTCATATTCTAGTAAATAGTAAAAATGTTTTGAAATGCATTTTTAAGAAACATGGATGTGGATGATAAAGAGATCCCAGTAGATTATTACATATAAACAACCTCGGATAATGAAGAGATTGTGAAATAACCCTTACCTTGTACTTTTCCTTGGTTGGGGTAGGTTAACCTCCTGTATAATGGTGAAATAATTGTTATTAAATTATACAAGAATCATATATATTAATATGATATCATATATGATCTTTTAATATTGATTTGATAATAATATCTTAGTATTATCGCTGTTTCGGGTGTGAACTTACTTGTTTGCTTTTGTATGTTTTGTTACGTAAGACATGTTTGTAAAGGATAAGTTGTATATTATTCAAATCCAGAATGGTATAAACTCCTTAAACATCATTTTTAAATCATCAAATGATAATTATACTTGAATGGATACGATGGAGAATGAATCTCATCGCGTTCGTGGAGACGGTAGTCCGTACGTACGCACGAACGCTACTTCCATTTAATTTTTATTTTAAAAGAATAGAATACAAATGATACATAGGTATATTACTATTCCAGTATAATATAATATTTTATACATTTTACTTAAGTTCATTAACACCATCCTTTATACGTTCCATGTTGGTATGAACGAGTCATATCATTTTAAGGGGGCGGTAGTCCGCACTTCCTCAAATGAAATTATCGTATGTATATACAACATGAAACGAATAATTTTATGAAATAAAATGGAATTACAGAAGCTTATATATAAAATATATATCATTAATATCATATTTAATTACAGTGCCATCATAATGGCCACCATGAGAGGCGGTAAGATGTATTTGAACAATCATCGTTTCGTGAGGCTTTAGTTTGCCATCCACAGAAACATTATGTTCATCATCCATTAGATGGAGTTGTGTGTATGTGTAGTTTGAATCCTTCTTATAACAACATCCTAGTATATTGAGGATACTGGTGTTGTTACAAAAGAAAGGAAATAAAAATAGTTTGGGGGTTGAAGAAGCAAAATAAATGAAAATAATTTAAGAGAAATCGTTACCTTTAATTTAGGTAACTCACTTTGGTTGGAACCAAAGGACTTCTTGAAATGCTTTCTGCCTAAGGGGAAGCTTCAAGGAGGAGGAGAGGGATGTGGGGAGCTTAGTTGGGCAGAGTTTGGACGAGCCAAGTGGCTTGAGAGGTGTGAGGAATGAGTAGAAGTGGTCTCCTTTTATAAGGGAGAGGAGGGGCTCTTTAGGAAAGAGTGAAAGTATTACTTTATAATATAATTATATTCGGTTTATAATGGTCCAAAAATCATTGAGGTCGAAGATAAGATGACTCATATTCTAAATAACATCAACCAATAAGAATTGGACAGGTTTTAGATAATATTTTAATCATTATAATCTTATTTATTTAAATGATTTATTAATGAGGTAAACATTGCATCATTATTGTGTCATTAATAATTTAAATTATTTGATGTCTAAAAATTAAAAATAAAATATCTTTATGTATGAAATCTTTTTATATTTCTAATGAATATTTATAATCTAAAATCCAACATGTATAACCTTATGTAAAAATTTTTCTTCTAAAAGATATATGCTTGTGTCATTTTTGTATTCATTTTAACTTAATTAAAATAAAGTGTCATTATCACTTACAAGTGGATCCATGGGGTCCCAAAATAGACCCAAAGATGCCCATGGTCGACCATGTATCAACCAATAGGGTTAAGACACATTTTAGGGTAATTTAGTATTATTATAATATTATTTTTTAACCCTTATTTACCGGATTTACCCTTAACCATGGTAAATAAAATATTTACCGCAGTAATTATTCAAAATGTTTAAAAATAAAAGTTACCTATTTACACAATTTGAACATCCTAATTCCATATATGGAATCCATTTTCCAAAATTCAAAACACAGAAGTGGCAGAAATTAATTTAAAATTAATTCCTGCTGTCAAAACAAAAAGCGTGTTTTTAAGAGATAATAACTATCAAAAGATTGACACTCGTTTATGTTCGGTTTAATTGTAAAATTATGTCCAATGACCAACATTATATTAAATGGTAAAAATATATTCTAAATATACTTTAAAACCACTCAAATTCATAATTTATCACTATTAATTATTTTGATTAAAAAAGTTGTTTTTAATTAAAACTTAGTAATTTTCACTATTCATCAAAATATGAAAGTTATCCGAAATGTACCAAAATTTCACCTTAGGCTAAATTCGATATTCCGAATCCAAAAATGAAGTCCATTTTCAAATATAAAATATATATAATTTCAAAAAGTAGGTATTACTATTCATAACGGCTAGTTTGATTAGTTATGGTGTGTTAGAACTCGGTGTTGCGTACAACACACGCTATCACATTATTCAAAGAGAAGCATACCGTAGAAGCTTGGGGTGTTACACTCCTAAGTATTGAACACATATGGAAGAGGAGATGAAGAAGATTAAGAAGAAACCTTGGGAATTCCATATCCTAAGTAGAGATCATATGAGAGGAGAAATGATGGAATTCTTAAGAAGAAGAAGGAAGATGGCTTAGAGAAGTGGCACTTGGCAATTGGCATGTTTTATATGGAGGAGAACTTTGTTTTTAACAAAGTCTTAATATTTGCCTTAGCCAAAAATATGGCCACCAAGGAGGCCAGCCGAGGGATCACCCAAGGCACATATGGGCCTAAGGCGCCACGCCCATGGGGAACCCTCAAGGCCAAGGCGCTCCCTGAGGCAGAAGGGCGGGGCCGTGTATAAGCCCCGAGCTACGCGGTGATGAAGCCCGCGCAGCGTGAGCGCGAGGAGCGCGCGCCCGAAGGTGCATAGTGGGCGCCAGTGGCGCGCCCGCAGGGAGCAGAGTGGGCGCAGAGCGCGCCCGCAGAGAGAACCCGGTGCGGGGTGGCACCGGGAGGGGAGAAGTTCAACTGAGCGCTTCTCGGCAGCGCTTGGTTGATAAGCCGCGAGAAAACCGGCCGCGGCTTCGATGTGGGATACAGAATTTTTCCGCGGAGCGAATCCCAGCCGCTCATCTGATCTCGCGGACGATCGGCGCCGCTCATCTAATCCGCCACACTCCCGATCTGATCCAAGCCGTCGAAGGTTTTTGATCACCGCATCCAACGGCCCAGCGTCCGTCTTCATCCTCGAGCTCGACCGAGGCACCCGCGAGCTGCCGCTGAACCAGGCACCTTCCCGACGATGGTTTTTGAGTTCCCGGCTACCATTTCCGAAGCCGAAGGCTCCATTGAGCTCGTCTGGACCTACTGAACAGATCCATGCCTAAAAATTGGCTTGCATGCAATGAGAGGAGAATTCGATGATCGGCCGAAGCAACTGAAGGTGCGAGGCCATTCGGTGTTGTTGATCTGCATGGACAGGTATTAACAGAGGCATGCACGCGTTCAAAAACGCATAAATGTGAGGGAAAATTAAAAGAGAAGAACCCGCGGTGAACCGAGGAGAAAGTTCAAGATTTGAAAAAATCTTGAAGATCCGAATATTTCGGGGATTTGAGATTTATCCCACGCGGATGTTTTGAGGATTCTCTTCCTATAAAAGGAGAGCCTATGCTCTCGGTGTAGCTTGCTGATGTTTTTGTTGAAGATCTGTTGATCCGTGAGAGCCCTCTGCCTCGCGAAGAAGAAGCCCCGCGCAAGTTTACTTGTGCGGCTGGAGTCCCTTGCGCGCAACACCTTTGCGCGACAAGAAGAAGGGGACCCTGCGCGCTAATCCTTTGTGCGGCAGGAAGACCTCGTGGCCGCAACACCTTGCGAGCCCGAGGCTTGTTCCCTCTCTGCCCACACCCTTGTGCGGCAGGAGGAAGACCCCGCGGGTGTTGCACTTGCGCGCCCCGCGGTAGGAGGAACTTGCGCGCCCGACCAACCTTGGATCCAAGTGACCCTTGCGCGCCTCTGTTTGAAGACACTCGGGTTGTGTGTGCAAATACAAGAAGAAGGTAGTGGGTGTGCACCAAAGAAGACCCGAGGCCTTAGTGCATTTGTGTGTGCATTCTTGAAGAGTGGATACCACCACACTTTGTGTGTGTGTGCATTTGAAAGGAAGGCCGAGGCATAGCTTGGGGGTGTGCAAAAAGAGTGGAGGCCAAATATACACTTTGTGTGTGTGCATTTGAAGAAGAGGCAGTAGCCTTTGGGGTGTGCAAAAAGGAGAGGCCAAGAACTACACCAAGTTGTGTGTGTGGAAAGTGAAGAGGAAGGCCGAGGCCTTAGTGCCTTGTGTGAAGTGAAAGAACACACCCTAGTGGTGTATGTGAAAAACAAGAAGGCCGAGGCTTACACCTAAATGAACTAAAACAAAATGGGTTGTGGGTGTTAAACACAAGAGAGGAGGCCAAGTCTCAAGTGTGTGCAAAGTGAAACAAGTGTGTGCAAATCAAAGAACAAGTTGTGTGTGCAAAACAACAGTGGCCGAACCTTAGTGTGTGTGCAAAATAAAGTGTACACACTAAGAAGAAAGAGTAGAGGACTCTCACACTATTGTAGAACACACAATCTAAGTGTGTAGACAAAAGGAATTAAACGTGTGAAGGAAAAGAAGTAACAAGGTGTGTGTGCTAAAAGTATTTACACCCATTGTGGGTTTATCACACCAAGGAGAAAAAAGGGGAGTGCATGCATGCATGCATGCACGTGCACACGTGAACAAAGCTAAATCAGGCTGTGTGCATCTGAGTTGTCCAAGACCAGAAGATCTTGAAGAATTTGAGAAGGCCATGCAGTCAGTGCATGAGGATTCAGAGTTTCCATTCATTCAGTGCATGAAGTTGATTTGAAGTGAGACTGGACCAGACTGAAGTTTAAGATATCAGTTGTCTGAGTATTCAGTATTTCGAGAGAGGCCAGGTCATCCTTAGAAGAAGGAGATAAATCCTGAGCAAGACGAGAAGACCTGATCAACTCAAGTGATCAGAGGTACAGAGCAAGGCCAGCAGTCTTTATCCCAGACTGCTGAGGATACTTGAAGAGCTTAAAGTGAAGAAGAACTACTCGTGTGACTCGAGGAGCCAAGAGAAGACCCTGTGGGACTCAAGGAGAAGAAGTCTTCAGTGGGATTCTGGAGCAGGCCAGTGGGACTCTGGTAACACTGTGGGATGCAGTATAAAGACCCTCCTGTGGGACTCAGGAGAGATACAGTGGGATGCTGTATCGACCATTGTAATTCTAACAAGTTATAATGGGAGAATCCATGCTGGGAGAGCATGGCAAGGATGTAGGCCTTTGGTGCCGAACCTTGTAAATCCTTGTGTCCTGTGCCTTTTCATTACTGCATTATCTGGGAAAGGTTGAGAGACATAAGAAGAGTGGATCGAGGCCTTAACAAGCCATAGAGGTTTAATTGATTAAGAATCAATTAGTAAAAAGTTTTAAAGGATCACTGATTCACCCCCTCCCCCTCTCAGTGATTCACACTGATCTGAGAACTTCACCATATGATATCCATAATCCTTAGGGATAGTGTGGAGGATGTCACCATTATATCCAAAGAGGCTATGGCGCAGAATGTGTTTAGATGCATGCTTTAATATTTCTAGCACCAGGGAATCCTGATGTGATACATGGAACTATCTTACTGTTTTATACTTGGGTTTATGATTTGTTTGATTTAGGATCTACACACTATTTTGTTTCATATGATTTATTTCATGCTTTGGGAATTGATATGGAGAGGTTTCCAGTGTCCATGACATTGATGATGTTAGTTGGAGGTTAATTTTTCCAATATGATGTGTGCATAGATTATGAATTGGTGCTTAGAAAGCACTGATCTTAGGGATATTTCCTATTTTTATGGATACAACCATGAAATATCATACTCACCATGGATTGGATATATACTATGTATTATATCATGAATTTATTTATCAAGCATGTCATATTCTATGATGTTGATAGAGACTAGGTGATGTTCATTGGTGAACAAGGCCCCTGGATGGGTTAGAAGTGTGTTGATCCTCAATCTTTATTGATTTTCAGGCTGATGTTGAGTTTATTGGAGGATCCACTGGTGGTGTTTCCCAAGGTTATTGAATAATACCTTGATGTATTTATCGAAGAGGTTGTGATGATACCCCCTCAATGAGATATCAAGTTTAGTATAGGGATATAGCTAGGTGTTTCTATGATATGGATATATCTATATTGGATAGAACCATATGAGATACAAAAAATATGGATTCAAATTGATAATATCTTTTATAGAGTATTCATTAGGCCTATTGCATTGCCTTTGGGTGATTTTCTTCTGTTTGTGAAGAAGGTTGATGGAAGCCTGTGGTTATACATCAATAACCATTGTTTGAATCAGGTGATAGGGAAGAACTATTATCCTCTCCCATGGATTAATGATTTACTCTATCAATTGAAGGTATCTAGCTAATTCTTGAAGATCAACTTGTGGACTAGATATCATCATATGTGAGTAAAGGATGAGGATATATCTAATACTACTTTTCGATGTTGTTATGGAAATTACTAGTTAATTTTGATGATGTTCATAGCTATGAATACTCCAACAATGTTCATGGGGATGATGAATGTAACATTTTATGAGTTTATAGACCAGTTTTTTGTGGTATTTGTTGATTAAAATACTTGTTATTTTAACACCATAGTAAGATCACACAAAGCATCTGCAATCTATGTTGGATGTTCTTTGGTTTCATCAGCTGTTTGGAAAGCTGTCAAAGTGTGAGTTATGAGTTAATATAGTCCATTTATAAGGGTATATTTTATCTCATTTTTAAGTATCTACTTATAATTTATATATTGAGGTAGTGGTTTCTTGGTTATCCCTCAATAATGTTTTAGATGTGTGAATTTTCCTTGATCTTTTTAGTTATTATAAGAGATATGTACTCAACTTATCCTATATTATCACTCCTATGATAGTTTTTATTAGATAGTGTTTTGTGTTCATGTGTAATGACTAATTAAAATATTTTTTTTGAGAATATTAAGGAGAAACTAGTCATTTCTTTGGTACTTTATCTTCTAGAGTACCGAATTGAATTTGAGGTTTACTACAATGTTTCACGTCTTTTCTTGGTTTGTGTACTGATGAAGCTAAGAGAAATTATCCCTTATGATTCTCAGAAGTTAATACCTCACAGATGAAATTATGATAACCATGATCTTTATCTTTCTACAATAGTGTTTTCTTTGAAGTTTTGGTTACACTATCTTACCGATGAACATTTTGTGGTCTCTAAAAGTCACAACAACTTGAAGTATATCTTCTCCCAATTCAAATTTGCATGATCCTGAAATTTTTAGAGTTTAATTGGGCTTGAATTTTGGTACTTTTAATTTTTATTAATGTACGTTTTGACTGGGTTTTATCATGGGGTGTGTTTCAGTGAAGATTAAGAAAAATGGAAGAAGAAGGGGTTGTGTACGGTTAACGAACTATTAGAACAAACCGTGTACCCAACCCAGGAAATAGTGAAGCCCTCGATAGTGATGGTTTTAAGATTTGGAACATTATTTTAGAAATTGTGTGACCTATAAATAGAAATTGTGAACCCATAAAACAATAGGCGCATGGTTGGAACACGGTTATGGAAGACCGTGCGCCTCTTCCCAGTAAATCGTGTGTGACTTTTAAAGTGTCCTGAAAAATAATTTTAAAATCCCCCAAACCAACAAAACTCACTTATTTTGATTCTCATTCGACCCTAGGAGGTATTTCAGATTTTTTAATATTTACAAAGGGATTCCAAAGTCGTCTGACCTATGTTATTCATAATTCGAAGCCTAAATCAAATATATGCTCCTCTCCTAGTGAGGGGATCCTATCCCCTTGATTTCCCATTCATCCTTCTATGTTCTCTCCTTATTTTCATGGATGAAATATTATATTTATAATAGATATAGATCTATATTTAATGAATATAGATCTAGTTTTGTGGATCTATACCTAGATATAGGGGATCTTGATTTGTTAAATCTTATTTTAGGTTAATAGATCTGGATTTGATCTATGTTGTTATACTGATCAATTTTTGGGATTTTTGTTGGGTGATTTTTCATCAATGAATCGAGGTAGGTGGGATAATTACCAAATCCCATAGTCATTATTTAATTTCTTACATGAAATTTTTATAATTTATAGAGTTTTTTAGTAATTGGAATCCCTAATTGAATTAATTAATGCAGTAAATTAATTAATTAAGATAATGAAAAAATTGTGAGATTTAGGGATTTTTGGATATGATAATTAATTGGAGAATTAATTATGAGATATTGGGATTTGTGATTTGATAATTAATTTTGGGAATTAATTATGAGGGAATTGAGATGATTGGATTAAGAAATTAAATGTATAATAAGGATAATTAATTGGTGAATTAATTATCATCATTTTTATTGGAAAATTTGGGGATAATTAATTGTGGAGTTAATTATCAAATTAATGAATTTTAATCAAGAATAATTAATTGGTTAATTAATTAGTTGATGTTGAAATTGTGAAATGGTTAATCGATTATTGAATTGATTAATGAAAATTGTCATTGTTAATTAATTGTTGAATTAATTAACAGATTTAGATTAATTAATTAATGATTTAATTAATATAATTAGTGGTTGTTAATTGTTATAAGTGGATTAACATTGTTTAATGATGGTTGTGAAATGGGATATTAGACATGATGATCTAAGCCCAGTAAATAATGTTATAAATAAATGGTTGAGATTTGGGGTGTTTAACATAGAGATTTACACGAATGATGTATATGCACAGTTGGGAAATCGGGGAATAGACATGGAATTCGAAACCAATTATAGATCTATATTTATGGTTGAGAATTTATGGTGTTATACATGGTGATCTACTCCAAAGATATATGTGAATGATTGAAAATTTGGGTCTATACATGATGTTCTATTCCCATGATGTATATGCATGATTAACAATTTGGGGTTCTAGACATGGCATTCTATGCCCACGATAAATATGTATGATTGATAAAGGGGGTACTAGACATGGATTTGTATACCAAAGTGGCCATAGTAAAATAGTGACATTGGATTATGGTTCCAAATGGCCATAGTAATGAAAGAAAAATAAAATGTATAATGAAATCCCATTTGATGAAATGAATTGTGAATTATTCAAGTAACATGGTTTAGACCAGGTGTGGAATGGAGAAGGTATTGAGGTATGGGTGTCCTCAGGAACCTGGTGGTCTATGTGGTTTAATAAATATTAATTCATAATGTTATAATTGTTTATTTATGCATTGGAATTATTTATTTATACAACTGTATACTATTGTTTTTTACTAGATTGGTTTTATACACCATTGGTGGTGGCCTGATGAGTTGTAATCACACCCTACTTAGGTATCCTGATCGGTACCCGAATACATTTCATGGATTAAGGATAGATTAAGGGTAAGAGCCCCATGTTAGATGAATGAGTCAAGATAAAGCGTGGTTGAGGGAATCAAATGTGGTTTGGGACCTACCCAGGAGTTGTTATTGTGTTTCTTTTGAGTTGAATTTTAGACACTTATCACATACATTAGTATGGCATGGTTTCTGCTTTAGTCATACATTGTATTTCCTACATTGAATATCATGATATATTTGTTTTATTTGTGGTTATATATGTGTTAGATATTTTTTGTTTATTTCCACTGGTGTATTACTCTGATTAAATAGAGTATAGTCTTTCCATGATTGACTTATCAGGCCGCCACCACTAGTTGATAGCCTCTGGCATATGGGGTGGCGTGTTTGTGGTCATGTGATCGACCTGCTCAGGGAACCGATAAGTGGCACCTAGGTCGGGATGTTACAAAGTGGTATCTGTAACATCCCAGGTAAATAATGAATAAAAAATTTTCATATTTATTAATATTTAGGAATTAAATATTAATTTTAATTAAAAGGGGTTTCTACGTTCGATATCGTACTCGATATGCAATGATGAGTTTCTTTGAAAACTAACGTTGTACACAAGTAATATAATAATATTATTTTAAATGGTAGTTAACATGTAGCCGTTGTATTGGTGGGAATGGATAGAAATAACTAAAATATGATTATATATGTTTTTAAATGTTTTTACTTTTATCTAATAAAAGATAAAGGCTTAAAATACGGAAAGAATTCAATTTCAAGCGTATATGCCCCAGTTTTCACTAAAGGTTCACTTATCACCTTTTAATGGCGAACCGTCATTAAATATAGTTTTTATCACTCTTATACATTCTATTGGACCAAATATAACTCTTCTTTATAATCGGGACATAAAAATTTACTTTGTGTAATTTTTTGGTATTTTTCTGATAAAGTTCATTTTTTTTAATGAATAGTGTAAAATGTTGTATTTTAATTCAAAAACTCTTTTTAATCTAATTTATTAAGATGATTAGATAATATTTAGAATTGGTTTTTAAGTTCAATTAGAATATATTTTTACCATTTAATCCAATAGTGGTCATTGGAATTAATTTTACTTTGAAATTGGACTTAAACTGGTGTCAATCTTTTGATACTTATAGTTTCATAAAAACACGCTATTTGTTTTGAGAGTGGGAATTAATTATTAAATTAATTAATGCAAATTATATGTTTTGAATTTTTTAAAATGGAATTCATTTTTGAATTCGGAATATCAAATATATATTAGGGTGATATTTTGGTTTTTTTCTAAAAAACTTCAATTTTTGATGAATAGTGAAACCGCAAAGTGGTGTTTACAAAATTTGATTTTTCGTTTAAATGGGACTTTACCACTTCTGTGTTTTGAATCTCAAAAATCCAATTTAAATTATTTTCATTATTAAGTAAAATGTGGTTCAATGGGATTGAAATAAATTTTGGTGAATAGTAACTTTTATGTTTTATTAATCGCGATTAAAGGTAATTAGTGTAATTTAAGGTAAAAATGATATTATAATAAAATGAAAATATCTTGAAACTTGTCCTAACCCTATTGGTTGAGTTATGGCCAACCAATACAACCCATGGGTCTATTTTTGGTACCCTATGGAGCCACTTGGGTATGATAATGACATTTATGCCTTTTATTTAAAGTTAAAGTAAAAATGACACAAATGTGAGATGTTTTACTAAAACAATTTTTTCATGGGGTTATACAAGTCATATTTTTTACTATAAATATTCCTTAGAAATATAAAAAGATTTAATACATCATGATATTTTTTTTATAATTTTTAGACATTAAATATATTAAATTAATTATGACATCCTGATGATGCAGCGATTACCTCATTATTTAACGATTTAAATAAAATGGAAAGATAATGTAAATTATAAGACCTACACATGTCCAAAACCTATTTTATGGGTGTATTTCGAACCCTTATCACCTTATCCTCGAAACACATCAATGTGGGACCATTAAAATCCGAAAACCATTTGAAAGTAAAGTAACATTTCCTTACCTTCCAAGAGTGCCCCTCCTCTCCTCTTATAAAAAGCCCCCACCTCTACCACCTTACCCACACCACTCAAGCCTTTGGTTCGTCCAAGATCTGATAATTTAGTCTCTCCACATCCCTCTATAACTCCTTGAAGCCTCACTTTGGGTAGAAGTCTTCCCAAGGAAGCCTTTGAGCTCAAACCAAAGAGAGTTACCCGATTATAAGGTAATGTCTTCACTTGAGTCGTTTTGTTTTATTTTTCTTCTCCAACCCCCTAAAATCTTTTTATTCATTTCTTTTGTAACAACTCCAATATCTTAAATATACTAGGATGTTGTTTTAAGAAGTATTCAATCTACACTTACACACACCTACATATAATGGTTAAAGAACATACTGTTTCCGTGGATGGAGAATTTCTGCCTCCCGAAACGATGATTGTTCAACATTCCTTTAACACCTTCAAAGGTGGCCATTAAGATGACACTATATTTATATATTATATATAATATGTTTATGTTTTCCTTAATCTTATGTATTTTTCATTTTGAGAATACCTTTATGGCTTCCATTATGGTTAAACACGATAATTTCATTTTAGGAAGTACGGACTACCGCCCCCTCAAAGTGATTTGATTTGTTAATGCCACATGTGGGACTTATAAAGGATGGATTTAAAGTTATTATATATGATGTTATACTGGAATTATAATATACCTCTATATCATTATTATTTATTTCCATTAAATTATGAGATAGAAATGAAAGTAGCGTTCATGCGTACGTACGGCTTACCATCTCCATGAACGGTGCATTTCATTTCTTATCCCCAAATGTAATGTACTATTATAAGTACATGTATATAATCGATATATATGATGAATGATACATCTAAATGATGAATATAATTCTGGAATTAAAATATACATACCTCTCATTTAGTTTTAATTCCATTAATATGAAAACGAAATGAAAGTAGCGTTCATGCGTACGTACGGCTTACCGTCTCCATGAACGGTGCATTTCATTTCTTACCTATAAATGATTATGTAATATTATAAATACATGTATATGCTGGATATATATGATATATATGATATCCAAATCAGGAATGTAATTCTGGATATAATGAAACTTTGACCACACGAACAACATGTAATTGTAAGAAGTCCACTTTCGACTTAAGAACCAAATATCGACAGAACAAAAATTATTAACTTAATGATTACATAATGTTTATAACATGGAAATAAGTGATATAAAAGGAATAATAAGCTTGAAAAAGGTTCTTAATCAAGTATAAATTAACTCAAGTTTATTATTCATGACGTTAAAGAACGATTGAGTCAAGTCGGACCTGAGGTAAGAGACTTCGTCTCAATCTCCTTTCATTGAGGCATATTTCATTTTATACACAACTTTCTTTTATACAGTGTATAAACCTCTTTGACTTTTACTTTCATACAAAAGGAATCTTTTTCTACGAAGCGTTTTACTAAACGGTAAAAAGGAATGTTTCTTTTAATGTACGTGGTGACAACAACCTTTTCCGCCGCCGTGAGTATTATTTGGTCTTTGGCTTCCTCAACAAGTCGTAATGTTTTTTAAAATGAAATAAATACCATATACTCTTTTATGTGTTTTGGTATTGAAAATGGTTTTTATAATGGATTTGTTACGTCAATATATTTGAGTGATATATTGTGATCAAAGTGTGGAAATGTTTTCTTTCCTTTATGTTTTCTTTATGTCTTATGATTTTATAATGGTACTTGGACATTTGACGGGTGGTTACGTGATGAACCATATGACGGGTGGTGCCCTGAATACCAGGACGGGTGGTTACGTTATAACCTCCAATGCATTGGGTATGGAAGTCGGCCGTATGGCTATTTCATTAAGTATGTATGGAAGTTGGCCGTATGGCTATTCCATTAAGAGATATGTGTGGAAGTCGACCATATGGTTATTCCACTTAAGTATGTTTATGTCCCAAGTTACCTTTATATGTTATGTGATCTTTATATGGGTTTTATGGTAATCTTTTGGTTACAAAAGGGTAAGTAATGATCTTTTATTTTAGTGAAGAGTTTTTACAACTTCATGAAGGTGAAGGTATTACTTTGATAAAGTATACATGGTTTACTTGATGTTTGAAAAACTAAAAGTTTTCATTCTTTGTGTATCCCTTACTGAACTTTTTATGCTCACCCTAAGTTTTTTTTAAATGTTTTTCACAGGACTTAATGTAGATTAGGGTCAAGAATGGGATCAAGGGAAAGTCAGACTATCTAAAACATGGAACTAGACCTGTTTCTTTTTAAGAGTTTTTATTTTATAGAAAAATAGTAGAAGTGTCTACTTTGTAATCTTTTGAGATGTAATAGTTATGATCTAATTCTCTAAAACTCTAAACCTGAAAAGATCCTCAATGTGAATTATTCATTTAATTCAATATTAAGTAAGGTTTAAGGCCGTGACCTTATAGTTGGTATCAAAGGTCGGTTTAGACAACTTTAGGAATTAGAAAAGTGGTAAATTATAAAATTATTGAAATGATATAGCATTTACAGATTACCATGTTGCTTCGCCTAAGATGTTTCTATGTTCAGAATTGTTTTCCGCAGAGGAAACAAAGCAGCTATGTTGGGACGACATTAGGAGGAAGACAACCTTACAAATCAGCAACCTGAGATGGTCAGAATCGGAACTGAACAATTTGTTGCAGTGATGGCACAATTGACTCAGGCTATAAATGGTGGTGGTATCCATGCACGAGATCAGCCATATCAACCGCAGAGGAACATGTCAGTGGTGAAACATTTCATGAGGCAACATCCCCCATCATTCAGAGGATCATCTGACCCCGTGCAAGCTGAAGGGTGGATTAAAGAATTGGAGAAGATTTTTGATGTCATGGGGTGTTCAGAACATCAAAAGGTTAGTCTTGTTGTTTACCGTTTTGAAGGTGAAGCTGATCAGTGGTGGTCGATGGTAAAAAATATCAGGGATAGTGATGAGATTGAGGATCTTCACTGGGACGAATTCAAAGGTATGTTTCTTGAGAAGTATTTTCCTAAGGCTGTTTGACTTAGGATGGAAAAGCAATTCTTGTAATTGAGGCAAGAGGAAGACTCAGTGGCTGCCTATAAAGAAAAGTTCACTCTATTGGCAAGGTATGATCCAAACTTCATACGAGATCATGATAGTAAAATAAACCATTTTTACTCAGGGTTAA
The DNA here is from genome assembly GCA_963277665.1 of Viscum album. Taxonomy (NCBI): domain Eukaryota; kingdom Viridiplantae; phylum Streptophyta; class Magnoliopsida; order Santalales; family Viscaceae; genus Viscum; species Viscum album. The sequence goes on along the minus strand of OY728138.1, from coordinate 1,695,340,665 downwards.
AGCCAAAGTATCGAAGGTATTTAGCTTCTCGTGAGTTCAAAAGTTATGAAAAAATTGTTCGATGTGTGGAGAAGGTGGAAATGGAGTTTGCTGATGATCAGGTGTTCTATGACAAACAACAGAATAAGAGGTCCAGTTGGCAGGAAAAGGGGAAGAATTCACCAAAGAAGCAAGGAGGTAAGAAAACCAAATATCCATCCTGTGAGAAGTGTGGTAAAATGCATCCTAGAGAATGTTTATCCAAGTCTGGTAAGTGCTTTCGGTGTGGTAAGTCTGGTCATATTGCTGATAACAGTAAGGAAGATGATCAAGAAGGCAATGAAAAGACAGCGGTATAATGTTTTAAGTGTAATGAAATGGGTCATTATGAAAATGAGTGTCTAACGAAGAACTCGACTAGGGGAAAGCAGCCAGACTACAAGCAGAAAGGGGTGGTGAAATCCTTTGCAACAACTTCAGCAAATGTTGGGCCATCGAATGAAGTGGTATCAGGTACACTATTTGTTTGTTCAGAATATGCCAATGTGTTGTTTGATTCAGGGTGTACACACTCTTTCATTTCTGAGAAGTTTTCTAGTAAATTGGAAATTCCACCTCAAGATATGAACCCTGAAATTATGGTAAAAACACCCGAAGGGAACGTTGAGACAAAAAGGAATTATAAGAACCTTCCTATCCTTGTGTGTGGAAAGAATCTACCAAAAAACCTTATTATTTTACCTCTAGTAGAGTTTGATGTTATTTTGGGCATGGATTGGATTTCTGTTTATCATGCTAAGATTGACTACAGAGCTAAAATGGTTTATTTTCAGAAAGATTTTCAGTTTGTGTACAAGAATGAACCCTTGATTTTGATAACATATCAGGAAGTTGAGAAACTGGTAAAAGAAGGAAATGAATGTTACCTTGAACATATTGTTTAAAATAAAGGAACTGATCAGATTAATGATGTGCCAGTGGTAAATGAGTATATTGATGTTTTTCCTGATGAGTTGCCTGGTATTATTCATGATCGGGAAGTTGAATTTACTGTTGACTTAGTTCCTGATTCTAAGCCAATTTCAAAACCCCCTTATCGAATTGCTCAAGTTGAACTTTTAGAGTTAAAGAAACAATTGCAGGAGTTATTAGATAAAGGTTTCATTCGACCTAGCACATCACCATGGGGTGCTCCTGTCTTGTTTGTTAAAAAGAAATATGGCTCAATGAGACTTTGCATTGATTATAGAGCCTTGAATAATATTACTGTTAAGAACAAGTATCCTTTGCCTCATATCGATTATTTGTTTGATCATCCCCAGGGAGCTCAGTATTTTTCGAATATTGACTTGAGGTCGGGGTACCATCAGTTGAAAGAAAAAGAAGCAGACGTTCCGAAGACTGTGTTCCGTACTAGATATGGCCATTATGAATTTGCAGTCATGCCTTTTGGGTTAACTAATGCACCTGCTGTATTCATGGACCTTATGAATAGAATTTTCCATGAGTTCTGGGATAAGTTTGTGGTTGTTTTCATCGATGATATTTTGGTGTTTTCTAAAAGTAAAGAGGAGCATGAAATACATTTAAGGGTTATTTTTTAAACCTTAAAAGAAAAGAAATTTTATGGGAAATTACGAAAGTGTGAGTTTTGGTTACAACAAATTTCTTTCCTGGGTCACATTATTTCAAAAGATGGCATAACTGTAGATCCTACTAAAACAAAAGTTGTTGAATAATGGCCAAGACCCACAAATGTAACTGAGATCCATAGTTTTCTTGGGTTTGCAGGTTACTACCGAAGGTTTGTTGAAAATTTTTCAAGGTTATCTAGTCCAATGACTAAGCTAAGTTGGAAGGGTGTTAAGTTTATCTGGACAAAAGAATGTGATGATTGCTTTCAGGAGTTGAAAAAAAGATTGGTGAATGCTCCAGTTTTGGAACTTCCTTCCAGGAATGGTGAGTTTGTTATATACAGTGATTCTTCGTTGAAGGGACTTGGTTGTGTCCTTATGCAAAATGATCAGGTAATTTCTTATGCTTCACGTCAGTTGAAAACTCATGAGGTAAATTACCCTACACATGATTTGGAATTGTTGGGACGGAGAGTGATGGAAAGAGGGGGGGGGGGGGGGGGTGAATTGCCTTTTAAAAAAGTTTAATAATTTAAGAAAAAGTTAAAGCGCATTGGAAATAAAAGAGGCAAGACACAAAATTGATAACGGAGTTCGGCCTAAATCCCAAGCCTACGTCTCCGCTCCCAACTCAACCGTTGAGAGATTTATACGACAGCTTGCTTTTTAATGGTTGTAGCAAGAAACCCACTAGACTTTGAGGCAGCCTAGAAACCTATTACAGCTTGCTTTTTATTGGTTGTAGCAAGAAACCCACTAGCCTTCTTACAGGTGAAGGCTAGCTCACCTTTGACTCAAGTCTTTTATAGGGAAGACTTGACTAACCTCTTCACACCTTGAAGGTGGTGTGAAAACCCAAACAAAGGGAGGATGAGAGAAAGAAGGGTTTGTATGCACAAACTCAAAATAAAGCTCAAAATGATAAAATAATAAAAACCGTAAAGAGGAGAAGTCTTGGGCGCCAATGGATTGATTGGTGATGATGAAGAGCGCTCCCAAGATTCTATGGTGGTGCTCCTTGGTTGTGGAAGTGAGTTGGAGCAAGTGGGGATCCTTGAAGGAATGCGCCGAAGGTTCGCCAAATGATCGAAAAATGTTCCCGTGGACTTCTATATTTTTCCGGGGCTTCCTAGTCCTCTATTTATAGGAGAGGAACACCCAAATGGCCTTTGGGGGTCTTCGGAGCTGTTGGAGAGGCCTTCGGAGCCGTTGGGAGTCAAAAGTACAAGTCTGGTCAAAGCCCAACGGCTAGTTTGACTGGGCCCACCGGCTGGCCGGTGGTGTCTCACCAGCTGGCTGGTGGTCCACCGGCTGGCCGGTGCTCCAGACAGAGAGCAAGCTCTCTGCCCAGATTCCACCGGCTGGCCGGTGGTCAGCCACCGGCTGGCTGGTGACAATACCGGCTGGCCGGGGAGCTCACACTGGACGACCGGTGGCTCTGGACAGTAAGCATTGCTACTGCCAGAGACCACCGGCTGGCCGGTGGGAATACACCGGTTGGCTGGTAGACTCAGAGAGTCTACTTTCAGTCCTTCTTGGCCCAACTACTTGGAAACCTTTTTCCTATCAACAAAAACACTTGAAAACAAGTTAGAACAAAATAAGAGTGATTGTGATCATTGAAATCCAAGAGGGAGGGGTACAACAATCTACCCCTATTTTGATGATCACAATCACCAAAACAAGCAATGTAAAAGACTGAAATGAAAGGCATGCTTTAAAGGATAAATTGAAAAGTAAAGCAAAGCTTGAGAGAAAAATTTCTCCCCCAATCAACCAAGGAAATCTCCCCCTTTGTGATTATCAAAATAGCACGGGGCATAAAATTTGATTGAAGGAAAGGATTGAAAAACAAGATAGAGATTTTAAACCAATTGAAATTTTTGAAATTTGAATTGAAAGTTTTAAATTGAAAGTTTTGAAAGAAAAACGCAAAAAGGCTTAAACGATCCTAACTCCCCCTAAATAAAAACAACAAATCACCGGGGAGAGGATTTTAGAACCGAGACAAATTTTGGTCCGGAGAGACTCGCTAAAAGGGATTTTTCAATCCAAACTTGTCTTGTGGCGGGTCTTCTCCTATGAAATTCATCGTTAAAGGAAATGGTTTTGGGCCTTCCATACCGGGCATTTTTGCAGTCGCACTCGTAAATTAAGTGCCCGATCTTTTTGCAATAGTTGCAAAATTTATATTGGGAGCTCCCCCTTACAAAAATAGTAGGAGCATGGGAAGAGGAAGCTTTCTTGGAATAGCCAAGCCCTTGGGTGGTTCTAGATATTCATTGGGAACCAAGGAGCTTCGAAAGGTTATGTTCACCTTCGGTGAACTTAGCTAGGGATTTCCTTAAATCCTTGATTGTTGATTCCATAGAATCCACATCGGAAAGATTTTGGATCTTGAGGGACAAGTCTTCCTTCTCTTTGAGAAGTTGATCCTTTTCGGAAGAAAGAATTTTGAATTTCTTTTTTAAAGCAATAAATTTGGAAGAAAGTTCGTGAAAACCTTCCTCCAATTGATCTCTCGCATGTTGGAGATCCTCGTAAGATAAATTATTGAAAGAATTGGAAGAACAAGAGGAAGAGGAGTCGGAAGAGGTTACCTCATGAAATGCCATTAGACATTTTTTACCGTTGTCTTTTGAGGAGGAGGAGGATGAGGAGCTATCACTCCAAGTGGCCTTGAATGCCTTTTTCTTTTCCTTTTGCTTGGCCCTTGTCTTGTGGAGTGGGAAATCGGTCTTATAATGGCCTTTCTTGCCGCACCCATAGCATATTACCTCGGGCTCGGATTTTTCGTTGAGTTCTTCCTTTCGAGCCTTGCGAGATTTATTCTTTTTGTTCTTCTTCATGAATTTTTGCATCTTGCGGGCAAGGTTCTCGATTTCTGAATCGCCGCTTGAAGAGGAAGAAGATGAGGAGGAGGAGCTTTCTTCTTTTTGAACTTTGAAGGCGATGTTCTTTGGAGTTTTGATGAGATTGCCTTCCTTTTCAGCTTGCTCCTCATGGTGATCTCGTAGGTCATGAGGGATCCGATGAGCTCTTCGACCGGCATTTCTTTTAAATTCTTCGCTTCTTGAATTGTCGTGACTTTCGGTGCCCATGAAATTGGTAAGATCCAAAGGATCTTCTTGACCATCATTTCTGCAGAAACATCATCTCCAAGAGATTTTCTTCCATTGAAAACATCAGTAAAACGAGTAAACATTTCAGTAATATTTTCAGATGGATGCATGGTAAAAGTCTCAAAATCTTGACGGTACATATCCAATCGAGTATCCTTAACTTTGTTGGTCCCTTCATGGGTAACCTCCAAAAGTTTCCAGATTTCATGAGATGAAGTGCATGTGGAAACTCGATTGAATTCATTACGATCAAGGCCGCAATGAAGAGTGTTCATGGCTTTTCCATCAAGCTCGAAATTTTTAATATCGGCTTGAGTCCATTTGGATTCATCGGGAGAAGAGATAGAGTAACTATGCATGACAATTCTATAAATAGGATAACCTATACTTCTAAGAAAAGTAGACATGTGGGTTTTCCAATAGGTACAGTCAGTTCCATAAAAAAAAGGAGCACGACCCAATGAATAACCTTCGGGGGCGAAAGAAGATGAATCCATCACAATGGATCTTGAATTTGAAACCGGTTAAGGTATTACACAAACACTCGCTCTGATACCAATTGTTTGGACGGAGAGTGATGGAAAGAGGGGGGGGGGTGAATTGCATTTTAAAAAAGTTTAACAATTTAAGAAAAAGTTAAAGCGCAGCGGAAATAAAAGAGGCAAGACACAAAATTGATAACGGAGTTCGGCCTAAATCCCAAGCCTACGTCTCCGCTCCCAACTCAACCGTTGAGAGATTTATACGACAGCTTGCTTTTTAATGGTTGTAGCAAGAAACCCACTAGAATTTGAGGCAGCCTAGAAACCTATTACAGCTTGCTTTTTATTGGTTGTAGCAAGAAACCCACTAGCCTTCTTATAGGTGAAGGCTAGCTCACCTTTGACTCAAGTCTTTTACAGGGAAGACTTGACTAACCTCTTCACACCTTGAAGGTGGTGTGAAAACCCAAACAAATGGAGGATGAGAGAAAGAAGGGTTTGTATGCACAAACTCAAAATAAAGCTCAAAATGATAAAATAATATAAACCGTAAAGAGGAGAAGTCTTGGGCACCAATGGATTGATTGGTGATGATGAAGAGCGCTCCCAAGCTTCTATGGTGGTGCTCCTTGGTTGTGGAAGTGAGTTGGAGCAAGTGGGGATCCTTGAAGGAATGCGCCGGAGGTTCTCCAAATGATCGAAAAATGTTCCCGTGGACTTCTATATTTTTCTGGGGCTTCCTAGTCCTCTATTTATAGGAGAGGAACACCCAAATGGCCTTTAGGGGTCTTCGGAGCCATTGGGAGTCAAAAGTACAAGTCTGGTCAAAGCCCAACGGCTAGTTTGACTGGGCCCACCGGCTGGCCGGTGGTGTCTCACCAGCTGGCCGGTGGTCCACCGGCTGGCCGGTCCTGAGTCACCGGCTGGCCGGTGCTCCTGACAGAGAGCAAGCTCTCTGCCCAGATTCCACCGGTTGGCCGGTGGTCAGCCACCGGCTGGCTGGTGACAATACCGGCTGGCCGGGGAGCTCACACCGGCTGACCGGTGGCTCTGGATAGTAAGCATTGCTACTGCCAGAGACCACCGACTGGCCGGTGGGAATACACCGGTTGGCCGGTAGACTCAGAGAGTCTACTTTCAGTCCTTCTTGGCCCAACTCCTTGGCAACCTTTTGCCTATCAACAAAAACACTTGAAAACAAGTTAGAACAAAATAAGAGTGATTGTGATCATTGAAATCCAAGAGAGAGGGGTACAACAGGAATTAGCTGCTGTTGTTTTTGCTTTAAAAATTTGGAGGCATCATTTGTATGGAGTAAAGTGTGAAATATATACTGATCACAAAAGTTTAAAGTATATATTCACTCAGAAAGAATTGAACATGAGACAAAGGAGATGGCTAGAATTAATCAAGGATTATGATTGTACAATTCACTACCATCCGGGTAAAGCAAATAAAGTGGCTGATGCTTTGAGTCGAAAAAGTAATGATTCATTAACCATGCTACATTTGGAACGAGATCCTTTGGTTTTTGATTTGATGAACTTTGGCATAGAAGTTGTTGGTGCAGGAAGTTCTTCTTTTTTGTTTCAGGTATCAGTGAGATAATCCCTATCAAACAGAATCAAGCAAGCACAGAAGCAAGACAGTGAGTTGTAGAAAAAGGTAGAGCTAGTTCGGAAGGGAAAGTTGCCTGAATTCAACGTTGATAATGATTGTGTTTTTAGGTTTGGGAAGAGATTATGTGTGCCTTGTGATTCACAATTGAAGAATGAGTTGTTATGTGAGGCTCATAGTTCCCCGTTTTCAGTTCATCCTGGTAGTACTAAGATGTACAGAGATCTGTGGGAGTATTACTGGTGGGATGGAATGAAAAAAGATATTGCTGATTTTACTGTGAAGTGTTTGACTTGTCAGCAGGTTAAAGAAGAGCGGCAGTTACCGAAAGGGATGCTTCAGTATTTACCAGTGCTAGAGTGGAAATGAGAAAATATAACCATGGACTTTGTTGTGGGATTACCGAAGACATCTCGAGGTAATAATGCAATCTGGGTTATTGTTGATCGCTTGACTAAATCTTCTCATTTCCTTCCTATTTGAGATACTTTCTCTCTAGATCAACTTTCTTGTTTGTATCTTAAAGAGATATTCAGGTTACATGGAGTTCCTCTCTCCATTGTATCTGACCGTGATCCCAGGTTTACTTCTAACTTTTGGAAAGTCCTTCAGAAGTTGTTGGGTACTTAATTAAATTTTAGTACATCTTTTCATCCTCAATCAGATGGGCAATCAGAACGAACAATTCAGACCTTGGAGGATATGCTACGAGCTTGTTTGATGGGTTATCAGGGAAGTCGAGACCAACATCTTTCTTTGGTTGAGTTTTCATATAATAACAGTTTTCATTCCAGTATATAGATGGCACCATTTGAGGCATTATATGGGAAGTGGTGTCGAACTCTAGCATTTTGGGATGAAGTGGGTGAAAGGAAGCTGATGGGACCAGAATTGGTAGAAGAGATGGCAGAAAAAGTTCAGTTGATTCAGAAACACATGAGAACAGCTCAAAGCAGGCAGAAGAGTTATGCGGATAACCGGAGGAAGGATCTATCTTTCGAGGTAGGTGATCATGTTTTTCTCAAGGTTTCTCCATGGAAAAGTGTGATGCAATTTGGTAAGAAAGGAAAGCTGAGTCCAAGGTTCATTGGGCCATATGAAATTCTGGAGAGAGTTGGATCAGTTGCATACATAGTGGCTTTACCTCCGAGTTTATCTCAGGTACACAATGTTTTTCATGTTTCGATGTTGAGAAAGTATATGCCAGATCCATATTATGTTTTGAGTCCAGAGGTAGTTCAGCTGGAGGAGAACCTATCTTATGAAGAACAACCAGTCCAGATTCTTGACCGAAGAGAGAAAGTGTTGCGAAATAAGGTAATCCACCAGGTGAAGGTTTTGTGGAAAAACCATATGGTTGAAGAGGCAATGTGGGAATCTGAAAATGCTATGAGGGATAAATACCCCCACTTATTTTTATAAGTGAATAAAATTGTGAGGAAAAAATTACCAAAAAGGGGGGAAAGATGTAACATTCCAGGTAAATAATGAATAAAACATTTTCATATTTATTAATATTTATGAATTAAATATTAATTTTAATTAAAATGGGTTTCTACGTTTGATAGTGTACTCGATACGCAATGATGAGTTTCTTTGAAAACTTACGTTGTACACTAGTAATATAATAATATTATTTTAAATGGTAGTTAACATGTAGCCGTTGTATTGGCGGGAATGGATAGAAATAACTAAAATATGATTATATATGTTTTTTAAATGTTTTTAATTTTATCTAATAAAAGATAAAGGCTTAAAATACAGAAAGAATTCAATTTTAGGCGTATATGCCCCAGTTTTCACTAAAGGTTCACTTATCACCTTTTGATGGAGAACCGTCATTAAATATAGTTTTGATCACTCTTATACATTCTATTGGACCAAATATAACTCTTCTTTAGAATCGGGTCATCAAAATTTACTTTGTGTAATTTTTTGGTATTTTTCCGATAAAGTTCATTTTTTAATGAATAGTGTAAAATGTTGTATTTTAATTCAAAAACTCTTTTTAATATAATTTATTAAGATGATTAGATAATCTGTTTAATTGGTTTTTAAGTTCAATTAGAATATATTTTTACCATTTAATCCAATAGTGGTCATTGGAATTAATTTTACTTTGAAATTGGACTTAAACTGATGTCAATCTTTTGATACTTATTGTTTCATAAAAACACGCTATTTGTTTTGAGAGCGGGAATTAATTATTAAATTAATTAATGAAACCTATATGTTTTGAATTTTTTAAAATGTACTTAATTTTTGAATTCGGAATATCAAATATAGCTTAGGGTGATGTTTTGGTTTTTTTTTCTGAAAAACTTCAATTTTTGATGAATAGTGAAACCGCAAAGTGGTGGCTACAAAATTTGATTTTTCGTTTAAATGGGACTTTTCCACTTCTGTGTTTTGAATCTCAAAAATACAATTTAAAATATTTTCATTATTAAGTAAAATTTGGTTCAATGGGATTAAAATAAATTTTGGTGAATAGTAACTTTTATGTTTTATTAATCGCGATTAAAGGTAATTAGTGTAATTTAAGGTAAAAATGATATTATAATAAAATGAGAATATCTTGAAACTTTTCCTAACCCTATTGGTTGAGTTATGGCCGACCAATACAACCCATGTGTCGATTTTTGGTACCCCATGGAGCCACTTGGGTATGATAATGAAATTTATGCCTTTTATTTAAAGTTAAAGTAAAAATGACACAAACCAGAGATGTTTTACTAAAACAATTTTTTCATGGGGTTATACAAGTCATATTTTTTACTATAAATATTCATTATAAATATATAAATATTTACTACATCATGATATTTTTTTATAATTTTTAGACATTAAATATATTAAATTATTTATGACATCATGATGATGCAACGATTACCTCATTATTTAACGATTTAAATAAAATGGAAAGATAATGTAAAATATAAGACCTAAACATGTCAAAAACCTATTTTATGGGTGTATTTCTAACCCTTATCACCTTATCCTCTAAAAACATCAATGTGGGACCATTAAAATCCTAAAACCATTTGAAAGTAAAGTAACATTTTCTTACCTTCCAAGAGTACCCCTCCTCTCCTCTTATAAAAGGCCCCCACCTCTACCACCTTACCCACACCTCTCAAGCCTTTGGTTCAGCCAATCTCTGATCATTTTGTCTCTCCAAATCCCTCTCTAACTCCTTGAATCCTCACTTTGGGTAGAAGTCTTCCCAAGGAAGCCTTTGAGCTCAAACCAAAGGGAGTTACCCGATTATAAGGTAATGTCTTCACTTGAGTCGTTTTGTTTTATTTTGCTTCTCCAACCCCATAAACTCTTTTTATTCATTTCTTTTGTAACAAATATAGTATATTAAATATACTAGGATGTTGTTATAAGAAGTATTCGAGCTACACTTACACACAACTACATCTAATGGTTAAAGAACATACTGTTTCCATGGATGGAGAATTTATGCCTCCCGAAATGATGATTGTTCAACATTCCTTTAACACCTTAGAAGGTGGACATTAAGATGACACTATATTTATATATGATATATAATATGTTTATGTTTTCCTTAAGATTATGTATTTTTTTAGCATAACTTTATGGCTTCCATTATGGGTAAACACAATAATTTCATTTTAGGAAGTGCGGACTACCGCCCCCTCAAAGTGATTTGATTCGTTAATGCCATATGTGGGATGTATAAAGGATGGATTTAAAGTTATTATATATGATGTTATACTGGAATTATAATATACCTCTATATCATTATTATTTATTTCCATTAAATTATGATATAGAAATGAATGTAGCGTTCATGCGTACGTACGGCTTACCGTCTCCATGAACGGTGCATTTCATTTCTTATCCCCAAATGTAATGTACTATTATAAGTACACATATATAATCGATATATATGATGAATGATACATCTAAATGATGAATATAATTATGGAATTAAAATATACATACCTCTCATTTAGTTTTAATTCCATTAATATGACAAAGAAATGAAAGTAGCGTTCATGTGTACGTACGGCTTACCGTCTCCATGAACGGTGCATTTCATTTCTTACCTCTAAATGATTATGTAATATTATAAATACATGTATATGCTGGATATATATGATATATATGATATCCAAATCAGGAATGTCATTCTGGATATAATGAACCTTTGACCACACGAACAACATGTAATTGTAAGAAGTCTACTTTCAACTTAAGAACCAAATATCGACAAAACAAACATTATTAACTTAATGATTACATAATGTTTATAACATGGAAATAAGTGATATAAAAGGAATAATAAGATTGAAAAAGGTTCTTAAGAAAGTATAAATTAACTCAAGTTTATTATTCAGGACGTTAAAGAATGATCGAGTCAAGTCAGACCCGAGGTAAGGGACTTCATCTCAATCTCCTTTCATTGAGGAATATTTCATTTTATACACAACTTTCTTTTATACGGTGTATTAACCTCTTTGAATTTTAATTTCATACAAAAGGAATCTTTTTCTACGAAGCGTTTTACTAAATGGAAAAAAGGAATGTTTCTTTTAACATACGCGGTGACAAAAACCTTTTCCACCGCCGCAAGTATTATTTGGTCTTTGGCTTCCTCAACAAGCCGTAATGTTTTTTAAAATGAAATAAATACCATATACTCTTTTATGTATTTTGGTATTGAAAATGGTTTTTATAATGGATTTGTTATGTCAATATATTTGAGTGATATATTGTGATCAAAGTGTGGAAATGTTTTCTTTCCTTTATGTTTGCTTTATGTCTTATGATTTTATAATGGTACTTGGACATTTGACGGGTGGTTACGTGATGAACCATATGACGGGTGGTGCCGTGAATACCAGGACGGGTGGTTACGTTATAACCTCCAATGCATTGGGTATGGAAGTCGGTCATATGGCTATTCCATTAAGTATGTATGGAAGTTTGCCATATGGCTATTCCATTAAGAGATATGTGTGGAAGTCAACCGTATGGTTATTCCACTTAAGTATGTTTATGTCCCAAGTTACCTTTATATGTTATGTGATCTTTATATGGGTTTTATGGTAATATTTTGGTTACAAAAGGGTAAGTAATGATATTTTATTTTAGTGAAGAGTTTTTACTACTTCATGAAGGTGAAGGTATTACTTTGATAAAGTATACATGGTTTACGTGATGTTTGAAAAACTATCAGTTTTCATTCTTTGTGTATCCCTTACTGAGCTTTTTATGCTCACCCCAAGTTTTTTTGAAATGTTTTTCACAGGACTTAATGTGGATTTGGGTCAAGAATGGGATCAAGGGAAAGTTAGGCTATCTAAACCATGGAACTAGACATGTTTCTTTTTAAGAGTTTTTATTTTATGGAAACATAGTAGAAGTGTCTACTTTGTAATATTTTGATATGTAATAGTTATGATCTAATTCTCTAAAACTTTAAACCTGAAAAGATCCTCAATGTGAATTATTCATTTAATTCAATATTAAGTAAGGTTTAAGGCCGAGGCCTTATAGTATCAGAGGGATTTTTTTTATTATTCTTTTATATTACTATTTTGGAAAGTTAGACATGAGACTAGGAAGATTCAGGGCTTAGTTATGAGATCATTCATGGGAGTAGCTACCCCATGTAGGGGTAGAACCCAAGTACTGAGGGTTGGATTATTGTTATTTATGTTTTCTGTTACAGTTGAATTTTATTTCACCTTGGGAGATGCACTTGTTGTTTGGTGTGATTATTGTTTTTGAGATTTGTTGATATTGACTCATGTACCTAAATATAATGAGATTTGAGTCTTCATGTATCATTTTAGACACTCAAGATTATTTTGTGAACATGAATCATTTTAGGCACGCATGGGAAAATGAGTTTTGAGTATGTTGTTGAACTTAAACTATTTTCTTGGATTATGAAATTGAATTGAAAAAGGTTCCCAATATGAAATTTTAAGTTTTAAAAATGATACATTAATGTGAATAAATTGGTTTCTAAATGGTAAAATTGGACTATGAGAATATTTTTACCCTTGTTAACTAGGACCTAGGTGTGGGATGGTTACAAGTAGTGATAACACCTCGGTTTTGACCATGTGGTGAGGTTTGGAGAAAAGACTTATTGTTTACTATTGTGATTTTCCTCTAACTTGGTTGTGATAAAGCTATGTTATGAGTCTTAAGATGTGTATTTTCAATTTTAAAGTTATGAATCCATGATGATGCTTATTGATAGGATGATCATAGGACATGGTTTTGGATGATCCTCCAGTGGTGGAACCTGAGTTACTGATAGTGCCGAGTGAGGAAGCAGGGGAGCAGTTCTGAGAGAACTTCCCTTGATTCATGCAATTTATGGGAAGAGACCTAGGGAGGGTTTATAAGAACATGTATAACCTGATGAGGGAGTTTTAGTTGTGTGAACCCTCCAAATTTTACTAGAGAGGGTGGACCTGAGGGATCTGAGTTTTGGGTTGAGTCGATTGAGATGATACTTGAACATTTGAAGACTACTACTGAGAAGAGGTTCAACTTGGCTACTTATATGCTACAAGGATCATCAATGTGATGGTAAGACCTTTAATAATGAACTAGAAAGAGTGAGGGTAATCTATGGAAGTATTTTTTGGAGAAGTTCTAGAATCACTTTCACCCAGAGACGTTGAGACAGGAGAGATCAGCCGATTTTATGAGATTGAATTAGGGAAGCATGTATGTGATGGACTATGTTGGTCACTTAACATATTCACAACACGTTTCACCAGCATTAGTGACAGATGATGATGTTTTAGTAAAACAATTTTATGATGGACTTACATGTAAAATAAAGTCCCAGGTGAATATTTTCAGGATGAAAAAGTTTTTATAATTGGTGAATGAGACTCTAATATCAGAGGGGAACCAGAAAGAGGCTTCCAGTATTATATAAGTGGTTTATTCTTGATGATCTGGAGGTATGTCTTCGGAAACCAGGAAGCGTTACTATGAGAACTTTAAAAAGAGATGTTGAAAGATGAGTGACCAATCAGGGGGATCAATTACTCAAGATATTACCCAAGTGATTTTCCACCTGTTTGGTTGGATGGGAAAATTTTGTAAACGTTGTCCTAGACCACCAGTGTAGTGATGAGCCTGAGGAAAGTTGGGGAATTTATGGAGGTTCTGCAGGAACTCGAGGCAGATAGTTAGTTATGGATGATCTAGATTGAACCAGGGTGCAGGAAGGTGATCTTATGCACCATATCAGTCTAGAAGATATATTTCTAGTGGATGAGAAGGTAAAGGCAGTGGATGTGGTGATTTTGGGAAAGAGATTCCATATCAGTAAAGTGTTGAAACTCAAGGGAGTCAGACATAATCATAAGGAAGATGGTAAGGATAGTTGCATGTGGTGTAGCCTACACTTGTGGGTAGCAATGCTGGGCCCTCGACAATGAGAGGTGATATTATAATAGCTTCTACTTTATATGGTTCCTTTTTTGATACCGGTCCCTCTCATTACTTTATATCTGCAAAAAGCGTAAACAGTTTAAGCCTGAAGATAGAGTTTGTTAGGGGGATAATGACAATAGAGACAAAGTTGGGAGTATGGTCTAGAGACATTTGTATGAGAAAAGTGTGTTCTCTTGAAGTCAGGGAGTATAGTTTTATATGGGATCTATATATCCTTGATATGTCAGGCTTCAACATAATTATGGGTATGGATTGGTTAGTCTCATACTAAGCCCACATAGATTGTTACCAGAGGAGAGTGGATTCTAATTCTCCTAAGGTTAAACAGTATGTTCACCATGGGGAGTGGGTTATCTAGAAAGGCCAATCAGGGCCAATTACTCAGCAACTAGGAGAGATCATAGCCCAGGATACTAGTTTATTTATGGATTATGGAGGTGTAAAGCATGATGACTTTCCACCATTGTGGAATAGTCTTAGGATTTTTTTCCTTGAAGTATTCTCAAGGATGACACTTGAGAGAGATGTGAAATTCACTATTGATATCATGCCTAGTGATGATCCAGTTTCTATTCCACCATACAGAATGAAACCAAAAGAGATTTAAGAGCTCAATAATCGACTATAAGAGTTGGAGTACAAGGGGTTTATTTGACTGAGTACACAACCTTGGGGTTTATTGTATTGTTTTCAAATAAAGAAGATTGGATTTTTTGCTTGCGTGTCGATTACCGGAAGTTGAACTGAATTATTGTGAAGAATCAATATCCTCTTCCATGTATTGATGATCTGTTTGACCAGTTGAGATGAGCTTGCATGTTCTAAAATATTTACTTGAGGTTAGAGTATCATCAACAAAGAGTATACACTTATGATATATAAATGAATGATTTCAGAATTAGTTATGGAATATATTAGTTTGTGGTAATGACTTTTAGGTTGATGAGTTCATAAAAAATGTTTATGTACTTGATGAATAGAATCTTCCATCCATACCTGGATCAGTTTGTGGTGGTGTTCATAGATGAAATATTGGTGTACTCCAAGACTCAAGATGATCATTCCCAACATCTTGACATCCTCCTGAGTACATCGAGAGAGTATCAACTATATGTAAATATATCTAAATTTAAATTTTTATTGATCAGGAACACTTATTGGGGAACATAATCTCAGAAGAAGGTGTGTCAGTGGAGCTAGAGAAGGTTTAGGTAGTGGTTTCTTGGAAGTATCCCAATATCATGTTTTATATCCAAATATTTAGGTGATTTGATGGATATTATTAGAGTTTTGTCTAGAAATTTTTCCATTTGGTAGCACCGCTTTAGGTCTTGACCAATAATAGGTTAAAGTTTGAATGGATGGAAGATTGTGAGAATGCCTTCTAGGAGTTGAAGAAGCATTTAACATTGACACCTATCTTGATCCTACCTGAGCTAGGTGAGGAGTAAATGGTGTATTGTGATGATTATGGGATCAAACATAGAACTATGTTAATGATAGGAGAATGGGTTGGGGCATATGGGTCTCGGTAGCTGAGGCCAAATGAACAGAACTACCCTACTCATGACTCGAGCTAGAGGTAGTGGTTTATTCTCTGAAGTGTTGGCCATACTATCTGTTGGGCCAGAAGTTTATGGAATTTACTGATCATAATAGCTTAAGGTATATCTTCTCATATATAGATTTGAATATTTTACAGTGGTGAAGGTTGGTTTATATGTAGTCATTTGATTTTGTACTAGAATATACAAATGGGAAAGGAAACGATGTGGTCGACACCTTGAGTAGGAAAACTCAGACTCAGATGGTTTAGGAGTCTACTGTTGAGTGGAAAATGATGGCTTTACTAGATGAAATGCATGTGGTGGTTCAAGAGATCCAGGATAATATGACTCTAATTTTGTTTTTAGTGGAGTCTACACTTTTGAGATGGATCAGAGACAGGAAGTATAAGGGCGTGAAATGTTTTAACTATAGGTAAAATCTTTAAGGTGGGGATTCACCTTCTTATTGGATCATAGATGAGGATGAGATCATCTATGTCAAGAATTGGGTTTTTATACCTAAGAGCATGATATAAGATCTCATGTTGGAATTTCATGCCTCGAAGTGGGAAGTACATCCAAGGGAAAACAATTTTTTTTGACCTACGATGATAGTTTTGATGTCCATGCATGTATAAAAAGATGGTAGGGTTAGTGACTTGATGCTACACCTCTCAGTAGGTAAAGGAAGAGCATCAACAACCTGAAGGTTTTCTATAGCCATTTCCCATTTGGGAACAGAAGTGGGACAACATGAAAACGGATTTTTTGGTGGGTCTTCGGAAAATTCCAAGGAAGAATGACTCTATTTGGGTTATTGTGGATCAACTGAAAAAATAGAGCATTTCATTCCTATTCTAAATACTTTATTAGGGGAGTGGTCGAGAGATTTGTATGTTTGGGAGATAGTCCATATGCATAGGGTTCTATGGACTATAGTTTCAGATTGTGACACACATTTCACTTCATGCTTCTGGAAGGGCTTGAAGAAATATCTTGGTACATAGGTATTATTGAGTATATATTTCCCCCAATATTTAGATGGGTAGTCAGAGCATATTATAGAGGCTCTTGAGGACATGTTGTGGGTGTGTGTTCTTGAATTCGGTGAATCTTGGAAGAATCTATTGGAATTAATAGACTTTTCCTATAATAATATTTATTAGGAAATGATAAAAATGAAACTATACAAGGATCTTTATATTAGTATATACAGATCACCATTATTCTAAATAGAGGTAGATGAATCACAGTTTTTGGGATAGAGTTTCATACATGATACATCAGAGCAAGTTTATTTATTCGAAAACATATAGCTATGACTCAGAGTAGGGAGAAGTCATATGATGACAGACAGAGGGAAAACCCTAGAGTTTATAGAGGGTGATCATGTATTCCTTCAGCTGTCTCATAGGTTGGGTCACTACAAGATACAAAGACAGGGAATGTTGGAACCCTAGTTTGTCGGACAGTTTGGGTTGTAGAGAGAATCAGGATGGTGGCATACTAATTTTCTCTTCCAAAAAAATACAGTGATATGCATGAAATTTTCCATGTATCAAAAATATGGAAGTATCACTATGACCCTTCTCATGTGATTTATTTGGATGAGGTTTACCTTGAGATAGATGCATCATTTGAGGAGAATCCGATATGTGTTTTGGATCACAGTGAGAAAGTGTTTCAGAGAACAAATGTGCTACTAGTTCATATTTTGTAGAAAAATGGGTGTGTGCAGGAGGAAACATGGGAGAGGGAAGTAGACATACATGCTTAGTGTCCTGATATTTTTGGCTCTAAATCTTAGAGATGCTTGAGAATACAACTTGAGGATGAGGTATTATAATCTAGGGATATTGTAAGATCTCAACCATTTCTGGAGTTGACTCTGGATTGAATATAAGTATTTTTTGTTTTTTTTAAGTACCTTTAGATTTGATTTTATCTTTGGGTGTTTTTGGGTGAACATTAAGAAAAATAGAAGAAAAATGGGTTGTGCATGGTTGACACATGGTTAGTGAAAACCATGCACCCAACCCAAGAAACCATGCAACCCTATATAGTGGGGGTTTTCACAGATTGTACATAGTTTATAAAACTATGCTCCCTAAAAAGAGAAACTGTTCACCCATAAAAAAAAGGCATACGGTTGGTGCATGGTTAGGGAAAACCATGCGCCTTTACCGAGGAAACCATGCACAACTTTTAAATTTTCCCAAAAATTAATTTTAAAAACCCCCAAACCCTCATAACTCACCTATTTCGACCATATGAGTTCTTTAATATTTTTTGTACTTTTAGAAGGTATTCTAAGGCCATCTAACCTCTGTTCTCTAGGCTTCAAATCTTGAATCAAAGTTTTTCTCCTCTATCAGTATGTGGATCCTATCCTGTTTCTTTCTCATTCATCCTTACACATCCTCTCCTTCTTTTAGTGGATTAAATATTATATTTTTTCTATATATAGATCTAGATTTGATGAATTTTGATATAGGATTATGGATTTATACCTAGATCTAAGGGATATTGATTTTTTAAATCTTGTTTTAGGGTAATAGATCCGGATCCAATCTACATCGTCATGCTGTTCAATTTTGGGGATTTCCATTAGATGATTGTTCATCGATGAATCAAGGTAAGTGGTCTAATTTTAAAATCCCATATTCATGATTTGATTTCGTACATGAAAGTTGTAGAATTTATAGAGTTGTTTAGAATTTGAAATCCCTAATTGAATTAATTAATGTGGTAAATTAATTAATTGAGTTAATGGTGAAATTTTGAGATTTATGGATTCTTAAACAAGCTAATTAATTGGAGAATTAATTATGAGGTCTAGGAATTTTATATTTGATAATAAATTGTGGTGATTAATTATGAGGGAATTGATATAGTTGGATTGAGAAATTAAATGTGAAATAAGGATAATTAATTGGTGAATTAATTATTAATGTTTTGATTGGGAAATTTAGGGATAATTAATTGTTGAGTTAATTATTTATTTTTTGAATTGTAATTCAGAATAATTAATTGGTGAATTAATTATTGGATGTTGAAATTGTGAAATGGTTAATCTATTGTTTAATTTATTAATGGAAATTGACATTGTTAATTAATTTTAAAATTAATTAATAGATTTTGATTAATTAATTTTCGAATAAAATAATGGAAGTAGTGGTGGTTAATTTTGATAAGAGGATTAATGTTGTTTAATCATGGTTGTGAAATGAGGTATTAGACATGCTGATATAAGCCCAGTAAATAATGATATAAATAAATTGTTGAGATATGGGGTAGTAGAAATGGTGATCTACACCAATGATATATGTTCACATTTGAGAAATGGGGTGATGGACACGGTGTTCTACACCAATGATAGATATATCTGTATGGTTGAGAATTTTGGGTGTTATAAATGGATATCTACAAAAAATATATATGCGCATGATTGATAATTGGGGGATAAACATGATGTTTTATTCCCATGATGTATATGCATGATTGAGATTTGGGTGTACTAGACATGACATTCTATAACCATGATAAATATGTATGATTGATAAAGGAGGTACTAGACACGGTGTTCTATACCAAAACATTGACATTTTATTATGGTTCCAAGTGGTTGTAGTAATGAATGTAAAATAAAATGGATAATAAAATCCCATTTTATGAAATGAATTGTGAATTGGATAAGTAACATGGTTCAGACCTAGTGTGGACCTAAGCAGGTATTGAGGTATGGGTGTCCTCTGAAACGCGGTGGTCTATGTGGTTTAATAAAGATTAATTGATAATGTGATTTCTATTTACTTATGTATTGTAATTATTTATTTATACAATTGAATACACTTTTTTTGACTGGATTGGGTTTAAATGTCATTGGTAGTGACCTACTGATTTGTACTCACACCCTAATAGAGCTTCCTAATCGGTACCCGAATAGATTTGAAGGATGAAGGATGGGTTAATAGAAAGCCCCGTGTTAGATGGTTGAGTTAGTAAAGAGCATGTTTGAGGGAACTAGACATAGTTTAGGACCCGCTCGAGAGTTTTTAGTGTCTTTCTTTTGAGTTTAATTTTAGAAACTTGTCACATACATTGTCATGGAATGTTTTCTACCTTAGTTAGAAATAGTATTTTCTGCATTGAATATCACGAGAGATTGATTTTATTTATAGTTATATATGTTTCTTCTATTGTTTGTTTCTTTCTTCTGGTGTATTACTCTAATAAAAGAGGGTATATTCTCCTTATGATTGAATTATCAAATCCTCAATGCTAGTTAGAAGCCTATGGAATATGGGGAGGTGTTTGCTAAGGTCATGTGACCGATTGGCTCAAGGCACTAGTATGTGGCACCAGGGTTGAGATTTTACAAAATTAAATTTGTAGCAATGACCATGGATGTAGTTCTTGTAGGACTATGACTTTGAGATTTCATTTAAACCTAGTAAAGGGAATGTTTTGGTCGATAACTTAAACAATAAGTTTTGTGGTAGTGTTGCATTTGAGATAGGAGACTCTTGGAGAGTGATGGAAGAGTTTGTATCATTTCACCTTGATATGGGATGTATTTATGGAATAGATTATCTTTATCAGATGATAGTGAAATGATCCATAGTACAATAGGTGGAGGAATCTCAACTTTGGTATCCCTAGGTAGATATTTGGCATGATCTATTTGGTTGTGGTGATGCTCCCTAGGGATGGTTTGGGTATGTAAAACATCAGGTGTTTTTAGTAGGAAATATTTTCATTCCTTCAATGATGTGTGAGGTGGTTCTACATGAGTTCTATAGTTCTCCCTTATTAGTAAATATTTGATTGATAAATATGTATCATGCCACGAGGGACCATTTTTTGTATTATAGTTTGATGATGTTATTTTTATAATTTTTCTCTCGATATTTAGTCTATTTGAAGGTGAAGGATAAGCATCATGTTTCTAGTGGTTCTCTCTAGCTGCTCAATGTTCCCTAGTGAAAGTGGGAGGATATTTTAATGGACTTTGTTACCAGTTTTTCTATAGTACAAGTGGTTATGATAAAATATGGGTGATCATGGAACATCTATTGAATTAAACTCACTTATTTTTGATTAATGAGTCATTATTAATGGAGGTGTTGTTGTTGGAGTATCTGGAGGAGATAGTGAGGATTCATGGGGTTTTGAAGATTATCATCTCTAATTGTGATACTCATTTTATCTGCAGGGTGTAGATAGGTCTTATGCATGGTTTTGACTCTTAGTTATTCCTTAGTACCATTTTCATCTATAAATTAATGATAAAATAGAGTAGAAAATCAAGAGTTTAGAGGACATGTTGCACATTTGTATTTTGGATTTTGGAGGTTAATGGGTGAGGCACCTACCATTGGTGGAGTTTATTTATAATAAAATTTACCACTCCACTATTGGTATGGTTATTTATAGCTCTATATGGTCAACCTTATTGGTATACATTATGTTGGGATGAGGTCATAGAGTAAGTAATTATTGGAACACAATTAGTACAGAGTACGAAAAAGAAGGTTTAGGTGATCTGTGGACAAATGAAGGAAGAATAAGATCGATAAAAGTCCCATGCTATTCATAATAGGAGACATACAGAGTTCAACATTATAGATCACATGTTTTTAAAGGTGTCTCCTCATCATGGGAAATGAAGGTACGGTCATGGGATTAAGCTTTATCACAGGTTCTTTAGGCCTTTCAAAGTATTGGCTTCGGTTGGATCCAAAGAATATTGGTTAGAAATAACCCCATAGAAGATTTAGAATCATGAAATCTTACATGTGTCACATCTTCACTCGTATCTTCATAATGATTCCCATGTCATCAATTTGGGTGATATGGATGTTAAATATGGTGAAACTTTTTATGAGTGGCTTATCAAGATTTAGGACCATCAGAGGAAGGAGATGCATGGGTGTTCTATTCCTTTAGTTCATGTCCTATGGAAGAAAAGTGGTCTTGAAGAGAGAACTTGTGAGTGGGAGTCATAGATGCATGTCCATTATCCGAAGTTGTATTGATAATTTGTTTTAACCTTTTTCAAATGATCTATTATACCTTTTATTGATATATTATATTTATTATCTTCCTTATTTGGTGATGTTTCTAGTTTATGTTCTCTTACCTCATTTTTTGTGGGATATATTCATGTTATAGTGTGACCCTTGAGAGGTATCTTGTGGGGTGGTTGTTCATATCCCTTTTCTATTATTTCTATTTTTTTAAGTTCCCAAGGATGAGATTTTTTCAGAGGTATTTAATGTAAGGTAAAATATTTCTAAATCCCTTATCATTATGTTTCCTTGGGGATTGGAGCTTTAATAAATGAGTTTGGAGGATTTATAGAGGTTATAAAATAGTTTTGGCCTTTTTGAAGGTCACTACATCATGGTAGTGGGAATGGGGTTATTTTTTTGAAGTCTTCTTGGAGGCTTGATAATGGGGTAGGCTATTTTTTCCTTGTGGAGTTTTGAGTTTGGTTGTGTAGTTGGCCATTTTGTGCTAGAGTGCACCACATTTAAATAAACAGCATGGATAGCTATTTCAGAACAAATTAACCTGAAGATTCCCCCTATGTGAAATGTGGATGAAGAAATGGTTTAGGGAACCTATTTTGAGAATGGTCAGTAGGGAATGAAACTTTATGAGTACCACTGTTAGAAATATAAAGTATAGATCTTTCCATGACGTAGTGTTGGGCTTGTTGGGGGTAAAATGAATTTTTTTATTACACTATGTCATGGTGGTAGTCAAAATGGGTTTATATGAGTTTTAAAGGTGAAAAATCCTTGGGATTCAAATTCATTGAAAAATGAATCAAAACTTTATTGAGGGAATCAAAAGTGTTTTGTGAGTTCTCCACACAACAGTGAAGGATTTTAGGATTCCTCCATAAATAGAGGTCATGGGGTCCATTGATTTGGATTTTCATTTCCACTCTCAAACCCTAGATAACCCCTATGACTCTCGCCATCCTCAAGACATGTCTGTTTGAGAGTCTAATCCCTTGGTTCATCAAGAATGAAGTTTCAAGGATCAAGGTACTATCTCTTCTCCTCTCCTCTTCATTTACCTTGTTCTTTTTCTCCCAAGAGTATGTTTTTTTTACTTCCTTTATATTTTGGATGGAAATAGAGTGACACCCAATGATAGTTGGCATGCCTAGTTTTTGGTGTTGTTTCCTTTGTTTTTTATTATGTTTCCTTCAGTGGTGGTTGATTCTAATTTATCCATTCTTTCTTGAAGAATATTGATATTCTAATTGATATAAAGGATCATTTACTTCTCCTTTATTTATGTTCAAGTGTTAATTAATCATTATTTATCTCCCTATCTAAATTGGTATGATTTACCTTAATATTATAATAATCTGGAAAGGTGATCACATGTCGAATGATTATTCAATAATTTGGAAATTATAAGGAAAAGAAGAATTGTTGCATGATTTTGTTTAATTTATTAATTATAATTAGTCATATTCCATAGAATAATGTTGTTGTGATTAATTCAAGAATTTCATAAGATCTTGAATTTAATGTCATAACATAATGGGTTAATCTTCTTTAATTTATAAATTAATGGAACAAAATAATTTATTGCATGCTGTAGTGTTAACTAGTTTTTGTCTTTTGATAATAATTGTTTTAAAATTATAGAAATTAATATATTTAAATGAGAATTAACATATTTTTAAGATAATTACTATTTAATTTATAGAATTAAATGAATTTTTGGGGTGTGATTTCATATGCCTTGTGTTTTTGTTGATATTGCCTTTTTTATTAATTAGGTAGTGTGACATATGTTTCAAAATGATTTGTTGTTGTTTGTTTATCACGACTAGATACTTGAAACTATAAACAATATAAATTATAATGATCATAAAATTAATAGAAGATTCCTGGTAAGAGTGATTACTTCTCGTCTTGGATTTGATTAAACACGGGAATAATGCTTGTATTTATGTTTACTTTTATCCATACCCATGGTTAGATATTTCCTTTAGATTAAATCACGAGAATAACCTATGATTAAGGAACCAATTATTTCAATAATAAATTTAAGTGTTTGTTTACTAAGAATAGATATTTATGGATGAATGAGTCCATTCCTTATTGCGGGAGGCTTAAATGCCTTAAATTCCATAACCTTAGTTACTTTTCCTATGTAAGGAAAATACATTTGAAATGTATGTGTTCTTTAAGAATTTAAAGCCCTGTTTTATTTTTGGATGAATATACTATGGTTGGGAACCTTTGACGAGTAATGGGATGTAGGACCATGGTTGTATTGTTTTCTGATTTGATGGAGGATAATTTTTTTTGGAGCCTGGGCTATAATGATGGTCAATGCCAATGATGGTGGGATAGTTTGATAATTTTTCCAATGGTGTGGGGCACCAGGTTGGCCAGGATAAGTTCAAATAATTTCATGATCTTATATTCTAACTTCTTTCTTGATGCTTACTTAATATCCAAATTAATATATGATATTTATATAATTATTTTCCAACTATTTGACACTGTTTGATACTATTCACTACATGTGCATATTTGGAGTGATAGCTTAGGCTGAGTCCTAGAGTACCTATATGATTAAGAAATGATAATTGAACTAATAAATGAATGGGGTTGGTTCATGGTGTTCATAAATTACGATGACATGCTTGAGAATATAATAAAAAGAATTGATAGATCCACCAACACTTGGTTTATGAGATCAAAATATTAATATTTAAAATGAAAATAGTAATAATTTATTAATGGTTAATTAATTAATTAATTACTTATAATCTTAATGATTGTGTGATTATTTTGAACCTAGATATTAGCAGTAGAAGAGAGGGGTTATGTGTGATGATATATATAGATACGTCTAATCTAGGTAGTTTCCTTTAGTGTGGATGTGTGTGATATTATTTATATTTTTTTAATTTCATATGACACCCCACCCATGTCGGTAGGTCTAATGATACCCAAATGTTTTTTGGGGATTTTTTATTAAATATCTTGGATGGATAGGGAATGAATGACTAACTTCTCCCTATTCCCCATTCTCCCTTTAGACATAGATGATTAGGTGTATCTTGAGCTATAATGTCTTACATTATAGGGTGTGTTCCTACCAAGGATGTGATGGAACACCATTTTACTATAAATTTATGTATGGGATATAAAATATTGAGGTATAGCACATAATTATATCTAGATATAGTGGTTTCATCTCCCCATGGGTCTGTATATATGGGGTTTGACGGATTTAGGTATAATTCATAGATACATGATGTAATGGATTCTGGGCATATACTTTCTTTCTTTTTGGATACGTTGATGATGAGATACTGGGCTACATATTAATGGTTGTGATAAATTTTAAAGAGGTGTAGGATAAATTATTGGGGGATGAGCATAAGATGGAGACATTGAGGCATGAGAGCCACAAACTAGTGGAGAAGTAGAAGTAGGGTACCTTCATTCACACACACACACAAATATATATATATATATATATATATATATTATGATATATAATGGTCTATTTTTATACATTACTTGGTGAGTGAGCCATGGTGATGTTGAGAAACTAGTATTACATACTTAGGTCATGAGTTGGTTACATTTTTTTATTCCCTAGCATTTAGTATAATTCTTTCACATTTTACATGAGAGGTTTTATGAAGGATCCTACTTATTATACATGTTATGCTCACTATATATATATAAACTATTTTTAGGTCCACATGAGATAGTTAGTGATTGAGATGGGTGGTACTAGTTCAAGGAGTTTGAACATGATCTATTGGAGCTTTGTGGTCGCTGCTAAGGATTTACTTTTAGTACTTTATATTTCTATTTTCAGTTATGTATGATATTACATGTATTGGGATTGATTATTTTATTTATGCATGGTGTTGGTTGGTGGTTCTTCTAATATTATCTCTTACTCCTTAAACTAATGTATAGGGTAATGCATTCAATGTGTGTGATTGATATACCCTCAGTGATAGTTGCTAACCCATGGCCTATTGGAGGTGGTTTTAGGAATAATTATGTCTCTTTATTCATTTACAATTTTGGGGGGGTACCATTAGAGGGAGGGGTCATAATAGTAAAACTTTCATGGAGGGGTGTAAGAAAAAATAAGGGATCCTCTTACTCGGCTTTGGAAACAACGTATTTTGACACTTCTTCTTCAATATCTTGGGCTTGATCAGGTGTTGAATCAACAAAATTATAAAAGTGAAAGTTAGTAATTAATTAAATTTTAATAAGGATTAAACAATATGAATCAATACAAAAATCCCCTATTTAATTGGAAAACTTGGGACTTAGTTTCTTTAAGTGAATCCATTGGAAATTCTTTATTTAATTTCTCAAGTAGATTATTAATGGATTTAACGAGGTTCATTTGTTTCTCGTCATGCACATTTAATTTTTCTTCTTCATTCTCTGAGAAAAACCAAATGTTGGTCAAATATGAAAATCATAAATAGTGGGATTTATTTTTTAATACAATTTAAATGAAATTAAAATAAATATATATTCAAGAAAATATTATCTCATTAAGTAGGTTCAGTTATTAATTAATATTAAATGGAAAGTTCCTCTTGGAGATGAGTTGTCAAAGATGGAGGTAGCTAGTCAATCAATCTAATTTCTCTTCAAATTCCACCAATTTAGTGTTGTTTTCTTCAAAATCTAGAGAAATATAAAGTGATGATTCCCATTATTCAAATATGGCGTGATCATACTATAGGCTACCTTCTAAAAAGGGAATCCATATTTCATCCAATATTTTTGATCTCTTACATATACATCAATTGACATGTTTTTTTTCGTAATCTACTCTATCCATGACTGAGAAAGGACTGGAATAATTCCATCTCAAACTCCTCAAGTTATTAAATAAAAATTATTTATGGGGAAATCTCTTTAATAACTAGTTATTGTTCTTATTTATCTAGTTTATGATCATTGTATGCAAGGAGGTGTTCTATTAGAAATATCACTTGTTTCCTCACCCTTTTCATGAATTCTATAATCTCTTATGATTAAGCTTATTTTTCATCATAAAGTTCAACTTATTCTTGTAGAACATGAGATTAACTAGTCCATGTATACTAATATAGATTGGAATACATCATGGAAATATTTTTTAAAATTTTTAAGAAAAAATGGAAATTATTTATATAAGGTGTAAGGAATAATGAGTGAAATTTTGATTTGGATCCTTGACAAAGGAGCCAAATTTTGACACACCTATCATGGGATGGTAAAAAATATTATTTTTATTTTTTTAATATAGAATTGTGTCTAACCAATGTTATCTATTTTGAGAAATTTTTCAGTCAATCACTCACTACTCATAAACACTTATCATATTTTTAGTGTTTTCTATATTTTATGAAAGTAATGAAACCATGAGGGCTGAGAAATGGAATGAAAGTCTAGAAAGAAACATGGAGATAAAAAATAAAGATAGAATGAATGAGGCTAGAAAGAATGAACTTAGTCATTGGGTTGGTTACTCGGGTTCCTTCATTATCCATTTTAATTGTATTTTGAAGATTAGCATTCCTAGGATGTATATTCAGAACAAAAACCTAACCTCTTTTAAAATACAAGGTTGATTAACACATTCCATCGTATGCATGACACCTTACAAGACTCTAATGTATTGTATGTCATTTCATCCCTCAAACACACTCAACTCCATCATATGAAGAGCATACATGATAGAAGGGATAGATTTAATACTTGTAATGGAATAGAATAAAGTTGTGAAATATATATTGGAATGATGGACAATCACTACATCAACCCATAATAGAACCATTACCCTATTAAAAATATAAAACAAACTTAAGAATTTAAGCCCAAGAATTCATAAAACACTAATAATACCTCCTCCAAGGCCAAGACTCAAGTCATTCACTCACTATCATGAGTGTGAGAGATCGCAGTGAAGAGATAGGGATAGATATAAGGGGGGGGGGAGACACTCTAGAAAAATGAGAGAGAATATAATTTTTTTATTAAAAAATGCTGCACATGAATTACATTATGATATAAATGATAAAATATATAGAGAAAAACCTAATATAATATTGTCCAATAACTCCCTAATCCATGAATTATCCCATCTAAAGGTAAATAATACACATTTATAAAGAGAAGGTGATACTAGGGCTATAAAGATTTTAAAATTGAAAGTTGAAAATTGAGTCAGAATAATCCCCTATTTTGGTGTTTTATAATGGAACCTCAAAACCACTAAAATAGATATGGATAAAGTTTAATGAAATATTTAGTTTCAACTTCTCTAACTTGTGTAAAAATTTCATATAAATGACAGGAAATATGTAAATTTCATGGATCAAACATTGAAGTGATATCTAGATTGATGAATCCAGTTTATCATTGAATTCAGAGCCCATTATCTCCACAAAAAATAGTAATCCAGCTTATAGAATCAAAATAAAATATATATCCCTATATTTGTACTATTTTTTTAATAAAAATATGATTTTACCCATATAATATTTTAAGATAAAAATACTTGAGTACAATTGAAAGGGAAGAATTGGAATTTCCATAAAATTTCCAAATTCACACTCTAATTACAAATTATTATAACACCATCACATAAAAATCAATAAGGGATCATTAAATAATTAAAATATAAATTGAAATTTATAAAAATATTATCTCTTTCACTATTATCATAAGTAGTGTGGTTATAAAAGCTTTATTCTCCTACTTTTCTACATCGATGAAATAATGATTGAAGGTTTGGTGTTAGAAAGAATTAATGAGATAAAATTTGAGTTGTTTGGAAGTTTTGAGATGAAGTATATCAATCCGATGAAGTGGATTTTGGAAATGTGGTTAATAAGAGACTTAAGTTTTAGTATTTTTTACCTAAGGTAATCAGATTATGTTTGGAAGGTGATGGAGTGCTTCAGTGTGGGTGTGGTAAAATCGATGACCAAAACCTTGGAAAAGTAATTCAAGATTAAAAAAAAGAAGTCAACAAGGCCATATTTTGAGGTCGAATACACGGTGAAGGTTCCAAATGCATCATATATCAAAATCTTAATGTGTTCCATGGTTTTTTATCATTCATACTTTTCAAAAGTTGTGAGAGTTGTTAACAGGTTTTTGTCAGACCCTAGAAGAGAGAATTGGGAGGTTGTGAATTAGATTCTCTAATAATTAAAGGGGTCCAAAGACTTGACAATTTAAATTAAAATAGATGAGTCTCATTAAGATTTTGTTTACTTGGAGTTTGGTGAAGATCTGGACACACATAATAATACCTATAGATATATGTTTACTTTGAGTGGAACGATAGTGAGTTGGATGTCAAAGTCTCAACCAGTAGTGCCATTCTCGACAATGAAAGTGGATTATGTCTCATTGATGGAAGATGGGAATGATTTGGTCTAGTTTGAAAGTGTTTCTAGAGGATCTAAAAAGGGTTAAAGAAGTTTGATTGTAATTATGTTATTCACAAAGTATAATCCAATTAGCTAGAAATATGAAATTTCATTATCATACTATAACGGACTGACTAGAGATTCTATCTCACCTGATGCTCGACTTGACCTTCCACTGGCCTAAAAGGAATTCCCAATCCCCATGGTCTGGAAACTAGTGCACAAGAATAAAAAATCACCTTGGGTGTGATGTCTAGTGGATGATTCACTCATAAGTAACTGAACCTTGTTGGCCACATGGCCTCAAGAACTCCTCCCCGTATGCCAGAGACTGCTGACTAGCAGTGGGGGTCTATGATGGTGTAGTGGTGAGACTATACCCTCTTTATCAGAGTGGTATAATGTTGAATAATAATAAAGTAGATGAAATACTAACAGGGTAGCATAAATAAACCATCCAAATAATAATAATGTGATATAAATAGAAATAGTATCTCGTTTATATGATATCATGAAAAAATAAAAGAGGAAATAAGAATACATGACAATAGACATAAAATACTATACCAGTATATAAAAAATAAACAAAAATAAGAAACATCTATCTCTATGAGAATCCCGATCACTGGCTCAATAATGTGCTTGCAAGATCCCATCCTAAAAATAAATCAATCATTCATAGTTGGGAACTTCCCTTTATCCTTACCTGCATCCATGAAGTTCATCCATGTACCAAATGATAACCTAAAAAGGGTTTTAATAAACTCAATAGGCCACCACCAACAATTTCTAATTCAAATACAACCTGTAAATATAAAATGTAAAAGTGTATAGATATAATATATGTAAAGTAGTAATGTAAATATAAACCATGTCGACTTAGTCTCCTCATGGGATACTTGTACAAATCTACCTACTTCGGCTTAAACTGGATGTCTCTAAGAACATGATCATTAATTGGGTTGGGACCCAAGGAACATATCCAATGAATCCAAGTATAATAATCAAACGTTATCCATGGGAAACCCATGGAATCCATGACCTTATAAGGTTGAGCCCACTCATAGTAATCAACTGAGATGTTAGGCAATGGGTATGAGTGTAATAAAAGGGATGAACCCTAGACATTTCACCCTAAATATTTGTAACCGAGCTCCAAGAAATGTATAAATTAATATTTATATAGAATTTATTGGATCCCAATGAGATAATATAAGGTAGTCCATGTTTGGGGACATTAATATGAATCCAAGTAGATGATACAATACATTCTAATTTCTAGAAAAGAAGGTGAATTTTCAGTGTCTATAATAACCCTAGTCTTCATTACAATTTAATACTTGTTTTATTAAACATAATAAAACCTAGAATATCAGTAGTTATAGTGTATTTGGGAAATTCGGTACATTATATAAAAACTTAAAACATGAAAATAAACATCTTTATTGAAAACTTCTTTGACATGACCAAAACGTTCCTTCGTACTTAACATTGCATGGGATAAACCGAGGACATACATAAGAAAGGGGTGAGATATAAATAATAGTAAGGGAATAAACAAGGAATAACATGAGGAATAAAATTCATGTTAGACAATAGGCATATAAATTAAGAATAAAAGGAACATGAATAATAAGGCATGACAAAGTATGATAATCATAATATGAGAAATGTGGCAACAATTTAAAACACTACATCATAAACATAAGTCAAAGATAAATATTACAAGACATAATGGTGAACAAAGTCCCATAAAGGAATCAGGTAAACCAAATATCCCAAAATTATGTATCATGATGCTAACCATTACCCAATGCATTTTAGAGCTATCAGAGTGCACCCTTCATAATCATTTCATTATCATGCTTAAGTATGCCACATAGATCATATAATAAGGATTCATTTAATATAATAATTATTCCATGATAATGGTATGTGAAATACAAAAATTTAAGTATCAAATAAATAATTATATGTGCATAAAGGTGAATAACCTTGATAGAAAAATGGGTATGGTGTTCACTACACAATTATTTTGGCATGGAAAATCACGGTGCAATTTCGGAAGCGTAAGTGTCTTATAGAAATTAATAAAATAGGTTGATGAGAGGTAAAGGGGTATACAATTATTTATAAATGAAATGGATAGTAATATAGGCATGTAAATACATTACAAAACATAAGTAATTGTAAATAGATGACGTAACATAATGACGAAACTTGAAGAAAGGGGAGAAAGGAAAGAACCCTTACAAAATTTCAACATGGTAACAAGTGTGCATAAAGGTTCATAGGAGGAATAAATGAGAGTGAAATGGGATATAATAATTTATAAATAAAATGTAATGTAAGGGGGACATTTAATAACATATCCAAACATAATAAAATGTAAATTAAAATACATAACATTAAAAGGTGTGCTTGATAAAAGAGGAGAGTGGAGGATGAGATTCCCTTACTTGAGTGTGTGACCCCAAAGGCTTAGGAGGGGATTATTAAAAGATTAAGGGAACCTTGGGAGGACTATATAGAGTATAGGTAAGATTTTTTTCATTCTCCAAGGAGTTTTATTGAAGATAAATGGGATCTTGGGTGGGTTTATATAGGAAAAGAGGAGGACTTCTTTATTATTTTGGTTTTGGACACTATATAATAAAATATTAAAAACCACAAACAATCCCTTGGTTTTCTCCAATTTTTTATAAAAAATGGGAGTGGTTTAAATTATTTTATAAAGAAAAGGTCCAAATATAATAAAATAATTCCTTTTCTTATGTGGAGGTGAGTCACACTCTCAAAGAAATGATTTTAAAATCTTAAAATAAATTGTAAGTCTTAGAGAATTCATTAAGTATTTATAATATAGTTAAAATATACATAAAATTATATTATTTTAAATGGAAAACATATATTTGTATGAGGATACCTTTTATATTAGTTATTAAATCACTATTGGGCCATTATAATTTCATAAAACATAGCATATATTTATACGATATTTAATTTTTACCAAAACATTCATATGTCTCAGAAAATTATGAAAAATTAAACTCAAGATAATTTCAATTTACTAATTATAAAAATAATATTAATTTTATCTAAATAATTTTATAAATAGGTGAATTTTTACTTTTAAAATAAAAACCAACATTTATTAAAAATGTTTATTTTTTTACAATATTTTTTTTGAACCCATATAAAAATTACATTTGACTTTTTAAAAATTATATGATCATTTATATTAAATAAAAGTTATCTAATGATAACATTTTATTAAAATATTATTTATTTCAAAAATACATTAATTCATAAATTCAATAGTTTAATTTGAATATTAACAAAAAATGCAATTCATTCTTTAAAAATAATTTACAAAGTAACAATAACAGGATGAAAATATATTCATTATTTTATAAAAAATAATTTACATATTTATAATTATAAGGTATTGAAAAATAACCCTTCTATACACCAGCATACTTCTTCAGAGTATGGTGTATGATGTTGGGGATTTCATAGGGTTGTTTGGTGAGCATGGTTTGGGATGTGATCTTGAAGAGATTTAACTTCTCCCGTAAATGGTTTCGATCATGATTAAGTTATTTGATATCAGATTGAGCTTGGTATAGGAAAAAGAATAGAAATTATATCTCCCTAGGAAGCTTTGATAAATGGGCTTCATAGGGTATGATTCTACTGGTTGAGGTCATCACTTCCTTTTTCTGTGCCAAATGGATTTGTTAAAACCCTATATTTATACTAGTCATGTGATCACTATTCAACGACTATATTATCAATGTCAAAGATACTTAATGTTCATTTAAATCTAATTGTATATAATAAAAAAAAGTGTATTTGTTTTCTATAACTATAATATATTTAATTGATTAAAAGGTGTAATTTTATACATAAAAGTTTAGGTGGTTACAATATTCCCCCCGTTAGAAATTTCACGCTCGAAATTTTTTTCCCACACTAAAAAAAATGAGAGATACTCTACTTTATCACCTCCTCTGGTTCCCACATTTCTTCTTCAAACTTGTTGTTTCACCACAACACTTTGATGAGGGACATTATCTTATTTCGTAGAAATTTTTCTCTATGATCTAAGATCTTCACTGGCTACTCCTCATAGGAACGGTCAGTCTCCAATGGTACCACCTATGGATTTAGTACATGTGAGGGGTCTGGTATGTACTTTCTCAAGAGGGATATATTTAATACATTATTTACTTGAGATAGGTTTTGTGGGAGCTCTAGTTGATATTCCATGATCTGATGCTATAAAGGATTTAAAAAGGGCTAATGTACCTTAGACCAAGCTTTCCCTTCTTACCAAATATAATTACTTTATACCATAGAGATATGTAGAGGAATTCCATGTCTTCAACATCAAACTCTAGGTCACATCGACAATTGTCAGCATAGATATTTTTTTGACTCTAGGAATCCTTGATGTCCTACTAAATGGTCTTAACCTTATCCACCATTTCCTCAACCATTTTAGGTCCTAGATTTTTTTGTTCCCCAACTTCATCCAAATATGCTAGTGTTCAACACCTCTTCCCATAAAGGGATTTATATGGAGCCATTTTGATGCTCGAGTGGAAACTGTTGTTGTAAGAGAACTCAACCAGAGGGAGATGTTGGTCTCATCCTCCTTTGAAGTCAAATGAGCATGATCTCAACTTGTACTCAAGTGTTTGGATAGTTTGTTTAGACTGAAAATTATTTTGAGGGTGATAATCTATACTAAAATTCAGCTAAGTATTTAGAACTTTCTGGAGACTTTTCAAAAACTTAGAGGTGAATCTTGGATCTTGATCGGACAAAATTGATGGTTGTACTCTATGCATCCTTAACACTTCTCTAATGTATATCCATTCCAATTGATCCAGTGAGAAATCCTCTCAAATCAAAATGATGTGTATAGTCTTTGTAAGACTACCCACAACAACCCAGATAGCATTGCTTCCCTTGAATGTATTTGGAAGTCTGGTGACAAATTACATGGTGATGTTTTTTCATTTCTATATTGGTATGGTTAATGGTTGAATCATCCCCTTATACTTATTCCTTTCAACCTTCACTTGATGACGTATAGGTCACTTTTATGTATAATCAGTGAACTCCTTCTTCATGTTATCCCACCAATAGTGCTCTCATAAATCATGATACATATTTGTGTTTCCTAGGTGAATGGATAAAGTCAAACTATGTGAATCATCCAATAGTTCCCTCTTTAACTCAATATTTGATGGAACACATAATATTGACCCAAATCTCACAATTCATTATTCATTAACATTTAAATACAAGGATTTACCTTTTATTATAGCTTTCAATTTCTTATTAATTCCTACATCAGATTTTTTAGAATCATTTATCCTTTTTTGAAAATATGGTTGAGAACTAATTTGTGAAAGGATTGATGATGTTCCTTCCTATATGATTCCCATGTTCATATTCTTAAAATATAAGAAGATCTAATACTTCTCAATTCTCATTTATGATAGAATTTATGGATCCTTTCTACTTAGATAATCCTCCACTTTTTTCTCTTTCCCGAGATGGTAGTGGATTGAGCAGTTGTAATCTTTTATGAGTTTTAACCATCTTTGTTGGTGTATATTCAACTCTTTCTATGTGAATATATATTCAATACTTTTGTGATCTATATATATTTCACACTTCTCCCCAAAGTGATAATTCCACAAAATTTTTAAATATAATATCACCACTTCCAAATCTATATCATGCGTGATATATTTTTTCTCATGAATTATAAAATTTCTTAAAGCATAGGCTATGACTTTGTCATTTTGCATCAACACACAGCCTAGTCCATTCTTTGATGCATTGCTGAAAATTATGAAAAGTTCTCCACTTCTGGGTAGTGTGAGCATAAGGGTAGTGATAAGACTACTTTTCAACTCCATATAGATTTATTCACATTCATAATTCCAAAAAAAATGACTCCCTTCTGAGTTATCCTGGTAAGAGGGTTTGAAAATCATGAGAAATTTCTCACAAATCAGTGATAATATCCAACTAACCCATGTAAAATACGGATATATCTCAGAGATGTTGGACTCAACCATCCATCAATTTCTTTTTTTTAGAAAGATCTACAGATATCCCATTTCTTATGATAATATTCCCTAATAATGAGACTTACTTCAACCAAAAAACACACCTACTGTATTTTGCATACATCTTCTCGTTTCGTATGGTCTTTAGCATAGTGTTTAGATGCTCCTCATGATCCTCCTTGGTTTTGGAATATATTACAATATCATCTCTAAAAACTAACATGAATTTGTTGAGATAATCGGTAAAGAATATATTCATCAAGATCATGAATATTTCTAGAGAATTAGTGAGTCTGAATTGCATCATTATGAACTCATAGTGCTTGTACCTCATACAAAAAACAATCTTGGGGATATCCTTTTTCTTTACCCTAACTTGGTAATATCCTAACCACAGATCCACCTTGGATAAGAATTATGCTCCATGTTTCTAATCGAACAAGTCATCAATCCATGGAAAAGGATAACTATTCTTTATAGTTATATTTTTAATATCATGATAATCAATGAAAAGGTGCATTGACCCATCCCTCTTCTTGAAGAAGAGGACTGGTTCACCCCATGGTGAAGTACTTGGGCATATGAATACCTTATCCAAATTTTCATATATTTATTTCTTTAATTTCTCATGTTCCACAATAGCCATACTATATAGAGTCTTTGGTATTGGTAATTCCCTAGGTATAATATCGATTTAAAATTTGACCACTTGATTCAGATAAAGAACATACAATTCCTTCAGAAACATATCATCATATTCCCTCATAATAGGCATGTCTTTGAGGATGGTTCTTTCCTTAGAATCAATAATTTGAGCTAGATATGATTTCTCCTAAGGTAATAATATCAATGCTTGAGATGATGGTGCTAAAGAAGATTCATACTAATCCTTGCACTTTTATAGAATTGGGGGTCGATTCACCATATGAAGAGTGATTTCCCTCTTGAGACAATTTTTGTTGGATCTATATAGGGAAATACAATCCATGACCAGAATTGCATCAAATTCTACCAAAGGGAGACTTATAATATTTTCAAGAAGAAAATTCCCAAAAATTCAACATGTGATATAATACTCATAGAAATTTTCCCTGATGATATAATATCATTTCATGTGGGGACTAGATGTTATTAGAAAACATACAATATATAATGATAAGACATGAATTAGAATATAATACGGCGTACACTAATTTGAAGTAGTGGTTACATGTAATTAATTCATCATTATAGATCTCAGTGCAAGACTTTCCTTGGTCCCTTGATCTTGGAGATTATTGATGATCATCATGCTTATAAGCCCTTAAAATAAAGAATTTTCTTGGATAATACTTAAATTCTCCTAATTTATGAAATAGAACTGTATATGATGCCTTAGATTAAATTTTGTTTCCATCCATCACATTATCCATTTTTTCATGGTAATTTGATTCTTGGTTCCCTATCTTCTTAAACTTAAAGTATCTCCCAACAATGTTTTGACATTTCCCTTAGTGCCCATTTCCACACTTGTTGCATGAAGGAAATTTGGTCTTCTTTCCCTTATCACATTTATGAGATGAGATTTCATGAGATTTCATCTTCCTCTTCCTTGACATATTTAGGAATTCAATAAAATTCCAATTATTAATCATGAATTTTGATATCTAGTTTTGAATAATCACGATATGTCCTACTTGAGTTCCCATCTGTTTGGGAATCTCAATTTGGCAGTCATCATATTGACCTTTACATTTATTGTTTACCTGATTACTCCTATTTCCAGTCATTGGCTAGAATAAATAGAAAATTATGGATGATTATATTAAAAAAATTAAACATGTAAAGGAAAATCCAATGACATTAGAGGGATAACTTATAAATTACATTTATCTCCTTTAATTATGAGTTTATAGGCTTCAATATATGTTATCAATGATTTATTTACTAACATAGATTCTTATGGGAATTTTTTTTTGTTCCCTTAATAATGGTTCATAATGATCTTATGAATTTAAAAAATCATATCCCCTAGGAGGGTCAAAATAGGTGTGAAATAAGGCCTATTTTCGTGTACCAGATTACCCTGAGTCAGGAGTGGAACCTCTTGTCAGAGTTGTTACCCCTAGGTACATCTGTTCCAGAACCACATCCACTTGTAGTATCTAGATAGAGATGTATTTTCTTGATAATATACTTACTCTATACTTACCAAAATCTAGGGATGTTTTCTTATACTTAGTATTATCCCTAAAGAATTAACTAGAGTTCTATAATCCAAAGACATTATCTAGAGTTTTCTAATCATAATCCCAAAAATAACTAAACTCATCCTTTGATACCAAATATAACAACCCCACTCTTTATTAAAAATTAATAAATGTTTTATTACAATTAATAAAACCCAAAATATTGATATGTATAGTGTATTTTGTAAATTAGGTACATTACATAAAAACTTAAAACATGAAAAGAAACATTTTTACTGAAAACTTCTTTGACATGACCAAAACATTCCTTCATACTTAACACTGAATGGGATAACCTGAGGAAATACATAAGAAAGGGGTGAGATATAAATCCCAGTAAGGGAATAAACAAGGAATAACATGAGAAATATAATAAATGTTATAAAATAATAATATAAATGGATCA
Organism: Viscum album; assembly: GCA_963277665.1. Classification (NCBI taxonomy): domain Eukaryota; kingdom Viridiplantae; phylum Streptophyta; class Magnoliopsida; order Santalales; family Viscaceae; genus Viscum; species Viscum album. The sequence goes on along the minus strand of OY728138.1, from coordinate 1,695,302,638 downwards.
TAAAAGGAACATAAATAATATGTAATGACATAGATTGATAAACATAACATGGGAAATGTGACAACGACTTAAAATACTGCCTCATAAACATAAGTCAAGGATAAATCTTCCAAGACATAATAGTGGAAAAGGTATCATAAATTAATTAGGTAAAACCCTTTTCCCAAAATTACATATCATAATACTAACCATTACCCAATGCATTAGAGTGCTATTAGGGCACACTCTTCATAATCATTTCATTCTCATGCTTAAGTGCACTACATAGATCATATAACATGGATTAATTCAACATCATATTTTATTGCACGATCAAGGAATGTGGAATAAATACATGTAATTATACAATAAAAAAGTATATGTGTATAAAGGTGAATACAATTTATATAAAAATGGGTATGGTATTCACTACACAATTATTTTTTTCATAGAAAATCGCAGTGCAATTTCGGCAGCATAACATCGTCATATAGAAATTCATAAAATGGTTTGATGAGAGTGAAAGGGTTATATAATCATTAGACATAAAATTTAAATTAATATAGACAAGTAAAGTCATTCCCAACCATAATTAATTGGAAATATAAGGTGTAATATAAGAAAAAAACGTGAAGAAAGAGGAGAAAGGAAAGAACCCTTACAAAATTTTGGCATGGTAATAGGTGTGCATAAAAGTTTGAGGGTGGATACATGAGAGTGAGAAGTGATATAATAATGTAAACATAAAATTTTATGTAATGGTGATATGGAATAACATATCCCAATATAATATAATAGAAATTAAAAGACATAACCTTAAAATGAGTGCTTGATAAATGAGGAGAGTGAAGGATGAGGCTCCCTTACTTGAGTGTGTGACTCCAAAGGCTTGAGAGGGGCTTCTTAAAAGCAAGAGGTAACCTTAGGTGGACTATAAAGAGTATAGGGAAGAGTTTTTTCATTCTCCAAGTAGTTATAGTGATGATAAATTGGATCTTGGGTGGGTTTATATAGGAAAAGATGGGGATTTATGTATTATTATGGTTTTGGACACTACATAATAAAATATTCAAAAGCAAAACCCATCCAATGGTTTTTCCCCTGGTTTCTACCAAAGGGTATTGGTTTATATTATTTTATAAGTAAAAGGGACTAAGATAATAAAATAATTCTCTTTATTATGTGGAGGTGAGTTACACTCTCAAAGAAATGATTTTAAAATTTTAAAATATATTATAAGTCTTGGAGGATTTATTAAGGCTTTAAAAAATTAATAAAATAAACATAAAATTACATTATTTTAAATTCAAAACATATATTTGACTGGATTATATCTTTTATATTATTTATTACATCATTATTGGGCCATTATGATGTCATAAAATACGCCGTGTATTTATACGGTATTTAATTTTTACCCAAAATATTGACTATCACATAAAATTATTAAAAATTCACCATTAGACAATTGTCACATACTGATTCAAAAAATAATATTAATTTTATCTAAATAATTTTCTAAATATGAAAATTTTCACTTTTAAAATAAAAATCAGTATATTGAAAATGACGGGTTTTTGACAATAAATTTTTTTTGAACCCTTATAAAAATTACATTTGAATTCATAAAAATTATATGATAATTTATATTTAATAAAATTTATTTAATGATAATATTTTATTAAAATATTATTTATTTCAAAAATACATTAATTCATAAATTTATTAATTGAATTTTAATATTAACCAAAAATAATTCCTACTTTAAAAATCATTTACAAAGTAACAATAATAGGATGAAAATATATTTATTGTTTTATAAAAAATAATTTAGATATTGATAATGATAGGATATTGATACATATCCCTTAAATACACCATCACATTCCATAAGAGTAAGGTGCATGATGATAGGGCTTTCATGGGGTCGTTCAGTGAACATGGTTTGGTCCATGATCTCGATGAGATTGAACTTATCCCATAAATGGATTCAATCATGATTAAGTTGTTGGATTTTAGCTTGGGATTGGTCTAGAGAAAATCCTAGAAATGATATCTCCGTTAGAAGCTCCAATAAATGGACTTCATAGGGTACAATCCTCTTGGTTGAGGCTATCACTTCCTTTTTCCGTTCCAAATGGATTCGTTAAAGCCCTATATTTATATTAGTCATGTGATCACTGTTAAGTAGCTATATTATAAATGGTAAATATAATTAACAATAATTTAAACCCAATTGGAAATAATAAAACAAAATAAGTGAATGTGTTTTCTATAACCGTAAGACATTTAATTGAAAAAAATGATAATTTTATTCATAAAATTTTGGGCCGTAATAGTGTCAAGACGAAGAATTAACAAATATAAGACATTTCCCAATCCTAAGTGTGGTTTCTCACTTTTTAGTCACATCAATGAGTTATGTTGAAGCCTATGAGTTTGACCAAGGCATTTCAGGTTGGGAATCCAAGTCTTACTCAAGGAAGGTCATGAATTTAAAGTGATCCTGTTTTATTATAGAAAGTAAGCATAATACAACAAGTGATCATAGTGCCATTTTAAGTATCCATACCATTTATCAATTAAATTTATCAATTTAGTTCATTACTTTTACATGTATCAGACCAACCACACCTTAGGTGTGTTTTGGTTACAATGAAAGCATGGTTGTCAAGATTATTTAAACCAACTCATCACAAGGGTTAGTTAAAGTTGAGGTGTTCATCCTCAAATGATATCAAGGGTCTCAGAACACTTCTATAACTAGGTTTAGAAAAAAAATTAAAGAAATATTAATTTTAAGAGAAACACACTCAAAGTCTGGCATGCACCATAATGGAGAAAATTTATAAACCTCAATACTTTTAGAAATATTATTAGACCACCTACCATAGCCCTATGGTAGAATCATTATCTAGTATCTACCTTAAAGTTTGTCTGGAATGATAGAAAATGTAAAACCAAAAAAACATCCTAAAAATAACATATATTATCCTAAATAGATATATCACCCAATATGGAAGAGAAAACTTGGAAAAGAAGAAATAAGAGTATTATACTTACCTAGGGGGATCCAATGTGATAAACGATGATCAAAATAGAGTTCAGATCAGATATTACTCTCAAAGCCTAAGAAGAAGGAAAGGGTAGAGCTCAAATATGTGGATGATGTAAAAAATAAGGGAGGAGTATAAAGAAAATGGGATTTAAAAGATAAGATTTAAAAGGTAGTTTCTCTGATTTTTAAAGGGGTAAATGGTTTAGCCGCATAATTGTCCAATCTGTGTAACAACCATGTGATTCCCACTATCCATGAGCCTACACCTCACATAGTCTAAGAACATGATTAGATAAATCATTTGAAAAATATGTGTGGTAAAACTACAATAAATTACAGGTTTTGTATGGTTGTAAAAACCATATTATATAGTTTGATGAACCGTGATTCAACCACTCAAGGTTTCACAGTTACGGGGCATGGTTAGTGATAACCATGTACCTCACCATGCTTCTTTAAAAAACATTACTATGAGCTTTTAACCAAGCCCGAATTCTCATGAAACCTCCATGAACACTCTATGAACTTCCATAAAGGAAACAATATAGGTTTAGACTAAAATTTAATTGATCCGAAACTCAATAAAAACCAAGATCTTACAACCTCCCCTCCTTAAAAAAACATCCCCTAAGTTTCCCTTTTTAGGGTGGTTGAGTTGCATAAAAGAATAACTCTAGCTACTGAGCACATATATCAAACTAAAATTTCCATGTTTCCTTCTATATATGGTTGTTCTTTCATAAAACCTAGACCATAGAAACCATATTACCTCAAAGATGCTCCATGCTACATTTGATGATACGAACTAGATACTCCTCAAAAGATGCACAAACCTCCAATTCAACTTTCTCAGAATAAAATTCTTGATATGGGTCAGTGTAATAATAGTGGGGCTGAGAAACATGGAATACATTGAGCATACCTCTATACCATTGAGTAATATATACTTGATAAGCTATCGTCCCGACCCTTTCCAAAATATCAAAAGGTATGATGAATCTTAGAGATAGCTTACCTTGACTCTGAATCTGTCAATGACCTAATCCAGGTGAGATTCATAAGAAGAACCGATCTCCCACCACAAAATCTTGAGGTTGACATCAATGATCAATATAATACTTCTACCTATAATACTCTATATCCATACATTTCCTGGTCAACTTTACGTACTATGATGTCCCTTGAACAAGACGAGGTCCCAATAGTGCTACTTCCTACATTTCTAACAAAAACAAAGGAAAAAAAGAAAGGCCTAATGGAGAGTGCTTCATATAGTACCATCTGTATACTCACTTAGAAACTATTTTTATAAGAGAGTTTAGCAAGAGACAAATGGTTTTCCCACAAGCCTCCAATATCAAGGACACATGCACAAATCATGTCCTCGAATACCCACATAGTGCACTCAGACTGACTACCGGTCTGAGGGTGGTATTCTATACTCAAAAGAACCTATGAAACTATAGCCTTCTGAAACCCCTAATAGAACCAATAAGTGAACCGAGCATCCCTATATGATACAATGGTATGTGTAACTCCATGAAGGTGTATGATCTCTCAAACATAGAGTCTCTATAGCTCATCAATTAATAAGGTCTCCTGAAATGGAAAGAAGTGGGTGAATTTTGTAATCCTGTCCATGGTTTACAATAAGGCGCTACTACCTCAACACTAGAAAAACATAATTTAGAGATGTTTTCATTACATTAGTGACGTTTTAAAATGTCACTGATGAATTTATCAACATTTATGATTTTTTGGGAAACATGGTTTCACTAATTAGTGATATTTTTAAATTTCTATAATTTAGAAATGTTTATGAATGTTTATATTCTATCTAAATCCTATTTAATGATATTTTTTATAAGCTTGGGTAAATGAGTTAGTAATTAGCCACGTTTTATATAAGCATAACTATTTTTTTGATTTTTTTTGATTTTTTTTAAACTATTGATGGTATGATATATGATATATATAAAATAAGTGGCATCACCCCACACACTAAACATGATCATTGTTTTAAAACAGCACTAATTAATTGACCTATGTTTTTGAAAAAATTTTGGAAATATGTGGTCTCTTATTAGCGGTGTTTATAAACATCGTGAGTTAGAAATATTTTTAAACAATGCTAATTAGAGGTGTTTAAAAACATCACTAAAAACATATCCAGTTAAAAAATTTTTAAAGCACATCTAATTTAAGGATGTTTAAAAAAAATATTTTTTTCACATACAATTTACTAACATTTTTATAATCATGGATAAATGAGTTAGTAATTAGCCATTTTTTTATAAATGTAGTCAATTTTTTTAAATTATTGATGGTATGATATATGATACATATAAAAGAAGTGACCTCACCCTGCACATTACCCATGCTCAAGAATAGGATGCACCCTTTTTCTCGAGCATGGGTAACACGCGAGATCATGTCACTTATTTTATATATATATTATATATCATATCATCAATAATTTAAAAAAATCAACAATTTTTTAATTTTTGGTTTTTTTGAAATTATTGATGATATCATATACCATGCTTGAGAATATGACACCCCCACCCGCTGACATCATCGTGAACCTCAACCATCATCTCCACCCACACCTCATGTCACCCCACCTCTCTCCCATGAGCATCGAAAACCTATCATTTTCCACATGGAATTGTACCCTCCAGCTGCAACACCAACTTTGAGTGAGAGAACCAACCAACCTAAGAAGATCATCTATTAAAAATATATATTATACTATTTATATACATATTTTAATATAAATAAATATTAATATATAATTTTCTATATTAATGTACATATATATACATATGTATACATATACATATATATATCTGTATATATATATATAAATTATTATTATATATACATAAATTAGTGTAATTAAATTAATAAATTTATATTATATATATATATTTATATATGAATTAATTTATATTTTATATATTAATATATAAATTAATATATTTGTAGTTATATTAACATATAGGTTATTATATGTTATATATTTATATATAAATTAAAATATATGTTATTATATGTTACTATTTATATATATTAGTATAAATTAATATACATGTTATTATATGTTACATATATATATATATGTGTGTGTGTTATCATATGTTATTATATATTACTATATATGTTATATATCAATTCATAAATTAATATATATTTTTTTATTATAAATATATTAATATATAAATTAACATAAATATATATAATTTTTTTAATAATCATTTAGTCAACTATAATTATATTTTAACTTTTGTGTTTGTATGTATATATGTATATGTATATATATATGTCTATATATATATGTATGTGTGTTTTTTTATATATACAGGTTTATAAATTAATATATAAATATTATAATATTTAAATATATGTTAATGTATTTTTATATAAATATAAATTTATAAATATACACATATATATAATTATAATTATAAATCTTTATTTATACATATGTAAATTAAGAGAATTATACTTATATATATAATTATATAATTTTTTATGTTTTAAAACATAGGAAAAATTGTTAGTAAAATAGCTAATTTTTTTTAAAAATGTGGCCAAATTTATACTTAGCAATTTTTTTAAATGTCGCTAAAAAATAATTGTTTTTTGAAAAACATGGATAAATTTAAAATTAGCCACGCTTTTAAACATGGATACAAAAATATCACTAAATTAGCAATGTTTTGTTAAAAATATCCCAAAACTAGACACATTTTTAAACATGGCTAAAAAAGAATCCCTAAATTAGCTATATTTTATGAAAAGCATCCCTAAATTAGCCATGTTTTTGAAAAAATGTGGCTAAATTTAAAATTATCCACATTTTAAAAATTGGATAAAAAAACATCGATAATTTAGCCATGTTTTGTAAAACACATTGATAAATTAACCACATTTTGTGAAAAACATCACTAATTTTATATTTAACCATGTTTTTTGAAAATGTTGTTAAAAAACATTGCTAAATTCATGTTTTTTATAGTGCTAGTTAATTTCAGTAATATTATCACAAAATCCATAGTGAAGTCATCTCATTTCCACTTCAAAATGGGTCATGGATGTAAGAGACCTGTAATTCGCTAGTGTTATGCCTTCACCTACTACAGGTGGAACACCAAGCCACAAAATCTACAACCTCATTTTTCATCCTAGGACACTAATATAGGCAGGACAAGTCACAGTACATCTTAATGAGTATGGGATGTAATACCCATTTAGAGTCACGAGATTCACATAACAACTCATCTCACATGCCTATAGGAACCCAGATATACCCATGAATATACTGGATATCATACTCATCAACAAGCCAACCATACTATGGGTCGTTACTAGAAACACTTTCCCTCAGGACCAAGCCTTTGAGATTTGAAAGATTCCTCCTCTTTATTTTATACATGAGTTATGAAGTTGCTATTAAATTCACGGGGATACACTATCAATGACACTCATGAACTTCCAAATTCATTTTAGAAAAAAGTGACGTCAACTGCCATTTACTATTGGATTCTTAAACAACTTGTGTTTGAGTCTTTTGAATAAGAGCTCTAACAACTATATTTCCATTTCCTGACATATAAGTAATATAAAAGTGAAAATAATGAAGGTATTCGACCCATTTTTTCTTTTTAAGGTTCAAGTCATACCGAGTGAATATGTATTTGAGTCTTTTATTGTCTATGTATACCAAAAACCATTCCCTCATTAAGTAATGTCTCCTACAACATAATACATGAACCAAAACTGCTAACTCATGGTCATTTTTGGGTCATTACACTCGTGAGGCCTCAACTGATGAGACTCATATACTAAGACTCATTCCCATTGTGTCAAAATATATCCCATACTAATGCCTGATGTGTCACAATATATTGTATATCCTTTTCCAGGATTAGTCAATATTAGGATCAATGTTGAGGTTAACCTTACCTTCAACTCATAAAAGTTTTCCTCATAAGTTTTAAACCATGTAAACTTTACAACTTTCCTAGTCAATCCTGTAAGTGGTGTTTCAAGGTGTGATAAGTTATTAATAAAGCACTGATAGTAACCATCTAGCCCCAAGAAAATCCATATATCAAAAACGTTCTTGGGATGATCCTAGGAGATAATGGATCTCACCTTCTATAGATATACAAATACCCCTACTTCTTATATTGTGTCACCTATGAAGTGAACTTTATTAATCCAAAAGTTGAATTTTATGATCTTGAAAAAAAAAACCTATGCTCTCTTAGTGTAATCATTATGATTTCAAGGTATTTGGAATGATCGTGTCTAGTTTGAGAATATACTAAAATATAATCCCTGAAAACAACAACAAAGGAATCCAAGTATGGGTGGAAAACCCAATTCATCAAGGCCATAAAGATAGTAGGTGAATTCATAAGACCTAATGACATCACTAGGTATTCATATAGTACATAACTACTTCATAAAGCCATACATGGTATATCATAGGGCCTAACCCTTACCCAATGATCACCAATCTTAATAAATATTTAAGAAGACCCTGAATCCTCATAGTTGATCAAATATATCATATATATGAGGAAGGGGGTACCAATTCTTAATGATAACATGATTATACCATTGGTAATCCACACATAACCTTAAGGTTCCATCTACCTTATTGGAAAAAAGTGCAGGTGAACCCCAAGGAGATGTACTGGTTTGGATAAAACTTTTGGATTATAAATCCTCCAACTACCACTTGAGTTCCTAAAACTTAGTAGGATCCATCATATATAGAGTGACTATAGTATTTCAAAACCTATAAGAAGCTCAATGGTGAACTCCACCTCACTCTGTATAGGTATCACTAAAAATTCATCAAGGAAAAAATATCTAAATTAGTCTGCCACTGATGGGAAGATAACCTATCATATTCCTTGATCACTAATAAAGAGACTAGAAATCTAGGTCAACACACCACCCAAACCATGGTGCTCAGGTCCAGCTCAACTTTCTTGGACTTACCATTCTCTCTTGTGAATATAGTTATCACCCTTAAGTGATAATAAGGATACCCTTCAGTGATGAAAAATGATATGGTCTTGATAAGTTACTAACTAGTCCATCTTGATAACTATGTATAAACCTATCATCTATAGGATAAAAGGTTCCATAAGAAATAATAACCACCAATCTCGATGGGACACTCCTTACACCACTAAACACTTTCTGATCGTACTCCCAATAGAGTATTAAGATACATTACCCCGTAATAGTACTCAATATCAAGCCTAAGACTCTTTGTTAAAGTCTCCGATAAGAACGAATGTGAATAACTTGTTTCAAACAAAAAAGATACTAGAGTTGAGGCTACTAAGATTGTACATCAATGTTTAGATGGCCCGTCACTTTGTTCCTAAAGCATTGGTTGCACTGTATATAACTGGATATATCCATGACCCCAATCTAAAACTTGAAATCCCTAATTAGATCAACTACCCTGGTACCACACATAATAAATCTATCTTCCTCGACCTCATACACTTACTTGTCCTATAGAGTTGGTGTCACTCCATCTTCCAACCTAGCATGGTTCCACTGATCTCACTTTGGAATTTAGAGCTAGTGAAGATCCTTTCCCACTAGAAAATTATCAAAAGGTCCTGAAAAATCTCTAGATATTTCCCATTCTATAACAGTTACAAAACTCTACTGGGAATTTTCCACACTAGGTCTTTGTGTAACTCAATATTCCACACTAATATATTACTGGATATCTATTAGTTTATACACTATGACTACCACTTCCATCATGAGTAGTCTCAAAGAAACACTTCCTTCCATTGATTGATTCAATCCACATCCTAGGTACTGAAACACTCTACCTTGTACCTTTAGCTTCCCTCAAATTACATTTGGAGACAAGTTCTTGGTTCAATATCATAGAGATGATAGTCAATTGAAAGACGTTTACCTGAGAACAGATGGCATACCTAATCCCATATTTAAATCATCTATCTCTAAATAGCTCATCACCAGAAAGAGTGGGTGAACAAATAGAGATAATTGAAGAGAGATGAATAATCCATGGAAGATAAAGTGCCCTATTCAAGTTTCATAAATTCCCTATCTTGATTGGATCTCAACTTCTCTAGAAAAAATTAAACATAGAAGGCAGTCTATAAGTCCCTCCATACCATACCCTGATGTTGATCTCCCTACACAATAACATACCACCATCACTTGAAAGATCCTATAATAATATATACTGCAAGATTCACCATCCTTTTTAAAGGCATCCCAATATGATCAAAGATAAAAATCATTTCCTTAATCCATGACTCAGCATCCTGAGGACCACCTTCCCACAAAAATTTAGGATGTGATGCTATTATAAATACCTCATTAACTTTGGAAAAGTTGGTGTATGTTATGATTCTCCCTCTACATACTGAACTAACAGTAGTAAACACTCCTTGAGATGAACATCAATACCCATCCCCAATACAATAGGAGGTTCCACTATTGGTGGGTAAAGTCCCACAACCTTTGGAGCATGGTCTTAAACATCATCTTGGTGGATAACATGAGGATATCATGGAGGAATAAATCTAAAATTCCAAGAAAAAAACTCATAAAACATACAAGTAAGAAGAGATTACAAATAGGGAATGAAATGATAGATCTAAGACCTAAATTCTATAGTCGTACTTACTCACTACCAATTTTTAGGGTCAAGTTATGTAGTGAAATTTCAAGTTTCAATCATATGGTTCAGTTATATGGGGTTTAAATTCCATGTTATATAGGAAAACACTATTTAAGTTTTAATTGGAATCCCAATTTAATGACAACTATTTCCTGTAAATTTTTTAATTTAACAAGTATCATATATAAAATGGTTTAATTAAATGAATTTTCCATTCCCAAGTTATAAAGACCTAATATTTATAAGTTACAGATGGAATTTCATGTAATTGTAACCAACCTTTTACATCTGGTCTCAGGATGTAACAATTCCATATACAATGTATCAATTATATGGATCACTATTATCAATTTATAGAGGACAAAATATTATAAATTATAATTTACATCCATTGAATCACAACCAACTAAAAGTTCCAACTTAGGTAACTAAGATTCTATGACTTAAATATATCATAATTGGTTAGTTAATGTGCCAAAATCTAGATTAGTGGGGAAAAACCATTTAGGTTGATGAATAAACTTTAAGTAACTAAATATTTATCCCTATAAGAAATGATAGAAAATTACAAGTATAGAAATAAGGCACATATAACGAGAAACAAGCAATCAAACAATGTGATATGAATGTCATGAAATATGCATGACATATAAATCCCCACATGACTATTATGATTCATGAGGAAATTATCCCTTTCCATACCAACCTAAGAGTATAAATATATAAAAATATAATTGAAAAAAATTTGCATCAGCCAACGATGAAAATAGTACAACTATAATAGGTGAACTCTAGAGAAATAAGTCCCATCCCTGGTAACATGGATTTCTCCCTGAATATAGGTAAGATTCTCCCATGAACAACTTATTAAAAATTTAAAAAAACTTCCTAGTCTCCTATCTATTATCCCAAAACTATAATAAAAAAAGGAATAATAAACACCTATGATGCCACTTTTTGATTCCCCACGACAGGTTTAATCATAAGTAACTGAACCTGGTTGGATATAAAGACTCAAAAATGCCTCCCCACATGTAATAGGTTTCCAAATAGTAGAGAGGGTATATAGTGGTATGGTGGGGAGACTATACCCTCTTTATCATAGTGGAAATATAGTAAATAATAATAAATCAGTGGAAATACTAACAGGGTAGTGGAAATAAACCATCCAGATAATAATAATTAGACATAAATAGAAAAAATATCTCTTATAGATAATGTCATGAATATAAAAAATAAAAAACAAGTAGACATGATATCACACATACACTATAGTACCATTATATACAAAAGAAACAAAAATACAAATATAGATATCTCTATGATAATCTTGAGCACTGGCTCAGTCATGTGCTTCCAATCTTCTATCCTAAAAATAAATCAAGCATCCATAGCTGAAATCTTCCCATTATTTTTAACTATATCTATGAAAACTAACTGGGTACCAAATGGTTTCCCAAATAGGATGTGAGTAAAAATAAATAGTACACCACCAATAGGGTATAATGAATATCCATCCCATGAATATAAAATGTAACAGTGTCATGATATAATAAATTTAAAGAAGGAAAGTAAATATAAACCATATCGACTCAGGCTCCTCCCGGGATACAAGTCAAACCCTGCCTACTTCGGCCTAATCCATATGTATCTAATCATATGACCATTAATTTTATAGGAGCCCAATAAATATATCCAAGGAATCAATGAAAAATAATCAAAATGGATCCATGGGTAACCCATGACATTCACAACCATAGAAGGTCGAGCCCACTCGTAATAATAAACAAAAATGTTAGGATAGGGTTATGAGTGTAATCCAAGGGCTCAACCCTCATCATTCCACCTTAATATTTTCTAACCAAGACTAAGGAAAATTAAAATGTAATCTCAAGATATACTTGATTGGATCCCAAGGAGATAATCCAATGTGGTCTAAGTCTGAGGAAATCAACTGGAGTCCAAGGATAAAATCCAAGTCATTATAATTTCCCTAAATAAAGGTGAATTTTTGATGTCATTATGAGGTATTAAAAATATAAGACATTGAATGAGCCCAGGTGTGGTGTCTCACTTATATATCACATCAATGAATCTGATGGAATCTTATGAGTTTGACCAAGGAATTCCAGGCCAGGAATCCATGTCTTACTCAAGGAAGACCAACCTTTAGAGAGATCTAGGTATATTATAGAAATTAATCATAATATAATAAGTTATTAAAGGAATATGATAAGTATTCATGCCAGTTATTAGTTCAATTTATCAATTTAGTTCTTTACTTTTACAAGTATCATACCAAACCCACCTTAGGGGCATTTTGGTTGCAATAAAAGCATGGTTTTCAACAAAATTTAAACTAACTCAACCTAAGGGGTGGTTTAAGTTGAGTTAGTCAACCTAAAATGATGTCAAGGGTCACAAATCACTTCTAAAATCATGTTTAGATAACAATTTAAAGGAGTATTAATTTTAGGATCAATGTGAAAAAATTCCAACGTGAAACATAATGAAGACAATTTATAAACATCAATAATTTTATAAAAAAATAATATCCACCTACCTTATCCCTGTGGTAGAATCCTTGTCTAGTATCACCCTCATATGAAATGAGATAAAATGAAAAAATTGAAGAACACCCTAAAAATACGGAATATTAGCTCGCATGGTGACAATACCCAAGATGGCAGAGAAAATAATGAAAAGAAGAAATATAATTCTATAATTACTAATGGGAATCCAACATGATGAATTATGGTTGAAATGGAGTTCATATGAGAGTGATCTCTCAAATACTAGGAAGAGGGAAAGGGGATAGGTTCTATGCTTGGATGTGGTGAAAAATGAGGGAGGATAAGAAGGAAATAAGATTTAAAATAGAATAGGGGGAAAATGGAAATTTCTAGAACTTTTTAAGGGGTAAATGGTTTGCATGAATGGTTGGCCAAACCATGCAAGAATCATGTGATTCCCACTATCTATGAGCCTACACCTCACATGGTCTAGGTGAACGATTAGAAAAATTATGAGCAAACCATGCATGGTGAACCTTTTAAAAATTTAAGGTTTTACATGGTCATGAAACCCCTATTTCATGGTTTTAAAAACCATGTTTCACTCTCTCAGGGTCTCATGTTTGAGGGACACATTTAGTGCTAATAGTTCACCACACCCTATTTTTTAAAAATCCCATACTCCATGCTCTAAACCAATCCCAAACACTCCCAAAACCTCCCTAACACATTTACACACTTCTATTAGGGAATAAAAATAGTTTTAGACTGAAATATAAAGGATATTAACCTCTAAGAAAAACCAGGATCTTACAACCTCCCCTACATAAAATAACGTGTCCCTGAGTTTTCCTTCCAAGGGTGGTTGAGTTGCATCCAATAATAACTACTGTCACTAAGCACATATATCATACTCTTATTACAATTTATCCTCCTATACATGGATGTTACTCCATATAATCTAAACCATAAGAAACATATTAACTCATAGATCCTTCATACTATGGTTGGTGATATGAACTAGATACTCCTCAAAGGAAGCAGCAACCACTAACTCAACTTCCTCATAATCGAAGACATGAGATGGGTTGGATTAATAATGATGGAGCTAATAAACACATAATACATCATGAATATACCTATACTAATAAGGAATGTCTATCTGATAATATACTAGCCTGACCCTCTCCAAAATCTTTAGAGGACTAATGAATCTAGGTGAGAACTTTCTTTGACTCTGAATCCATCGATGTCACAATTTAGGAGAGATTCACAAGAAGACCTGATCTCACATCTTGAACTCTAGAGGTTAGTGTAAAAAATAGACATATGAGTTCTACTTAGACTAAGTCATATTTATACATTTCTTGATCAACTGTACCTACTATGATGTCTCTTAAATGAGATGAGGTCCCAATAGTGTTGTCTCCCACACTTCTAACCAACACAGAGGTGAATGTAAATGAATACCATAGAGTTCTTTGTACTGATCTATCTATATAGTCATTTGGAAACTATTTTTATAAGATTACTCATCTATATACAAGTTATTTTCACATGATCCTCCAAAATCAAGGAGACATGCGCATATCATGACCTTGAGTACCCATATAGTGCGATCAGAAGGTATATGATATCTTGGACATATATTCTCCCTAGATTTTCTACTGAGAAGATATCCCAAACTATCATGAAGTGGGTGATCTTCATCATCCTATCCACAATTACCCATACGATGTTACTACCCCAAGGTTAATTTAGTAAGACTATCAGACAATCCATAGTGAATTTATCCCATTTCCACTATAGAATGGGTAATAGATTTAAGAGATATTTAGGTCACCAATGTTCCTCCTTCACCTGTTGACATGTGGAACACTAAGCCACTAAACCTGAAACCTCTTTTTTTCATCTCAGGAAAACAATACTTGAAGTGTAATTCATGGTACATCTTAGTTATTTCGAGATATTATTCCCATTTAGAGGCATGATATTCCCACATAAACTCCTCTCACATGTCCTTAGGAACCTATAAATTCCCATGAATATATAGGATCTCATCCACATGTAGAAGACAACTAAGATTTGGGTTGTTACTAGAAACACTTTCCCTCATGACTAAACATACAGGATATAAAAGTTTCCTCCTATTTATCCTATATAGGAGTGATGAAGTCACTACTAAATCAATGATTATACACTATCTGTGACACCCAAAACTTCCAAATTCATTTTAAAAATAAGATTCATCAACCGTTATTTTCTACTAACTTCTTGAATAGCTTGAGTCAGATTCTTCCGACTTAGAGTGTCAGTAACTAAATTTCCCTTCCCTAGAATAAAATAAATCTCAAAGTCTAAAAAATGAAGGTATTTGAACCATATTCGCTATTTAAGGTTCAAGTAAAACTGAGTGAATATGTATTTGAGTCTTTTATCATCTGTGTATACCATAGACCGTTCTATAACCAAGTAATGTCTCCAGCAATGTAAGTCATAAACCACAAGTGATAACTTGAGGTCATGCATTGTAACTTACACTCATGAGTTCTCAATTGATGAGACCTGTACACTATGACTCATTGAAATTACAAAAAACTCCTCTCAGACCAACTCTTGATGCATCATAATACACTATATATCCTCTTCCAGACTTAGGAAATATCTGGATTGGTTCTATAGTTATCCTTCCCTTCAACTCTTGAAAGGATTTCTCATAGGCTTCAAACCATGTAAACTTTACAAATTTCTTGGTTAAGCCTGTAATTGGTTCTTCAATTCATGAGAAATTATTAATAATGTAATGATAGTAACAGTATATCCCCAATAAACTCCATATATCAAATATGTTCTTGGGTTACTACTAAGAAAAAATGGATCTCACCTTTTTTGGATAAAAAAATAACCCTGATTTTGATGTAATGTTACCCAAGAAATGAACTTTATAAATCCAAATGTGGCATTTTGTGAGCTTGGAATAAGACCTATTCTATCTTCATGTACTCATTATGATGTTAAGGTGTTTAAAATGATCATGTCTAGTCTAATAATAAACTAATATATCATCCATGAAAACAACCACAATGGAATCCAGGTATGAGTAGAAAACCTAATCCATTAATTCCATAATTACAATAGGAATGTTCATTAGACTGAATGACATCACTAGGTATTCATATAGGCTATACCCACTTTATAAATCTGTACATGGTATATCTAAGGCACTAATGCTTACCTGATGATAGAAAGATATCAAGTCAATATTTGAGAAGACCCTTGATCCTAAAATCTATTCAAATAGATTGTCTATATGAGGAAGTGGGTATCCGTTCACAATGGTTATTTGATTCTATCGCCAGAAATCCATAGATTGTCGTAATTTTTTATATGAATTCTTGGAAAATAGAACAGGTGAACCCCCAAGGAAAAGTACAAGGTCAGATAAACCCTTTGGCTTCAAGGTCCTCTAATAATCTGCATTCATATAAATATTATGGATACATTTCCTTGGGGATTTATTATATAATGCCTTGGGTTTTGGTAGCTTTTTATTATGAAATAGGAAACCAATTATTAAAAGTAGAGCTACTATTATTTCAGTAATTTCAGAAATTACACATCATGAAACTTGTTAATGATGTGAATTAATCAAGCATAATACCCCTTAAAGCTGAATGAGAGAACATGAAACCAATAAAAATAATAAATCCTCTAGGAAAAAGAAATACATGATGTGAATCGATTGCATTATGTGAAGGTTTATAATTCTGAACCTATCGAAATATACAAGACATAAAATATGGTAGATTCCATAATTCCATATATTTTTGAGTATCTAATTACACCAAGTGTATTTTCATTACCCATCATTAAATTTTCAAGGAAAAAATCATTTAGATAAGTCTCATAGCATGAAAAATTTATATATCATTAGAGATCCTAGCTTATTTCTATTCCTATACTCGATTTAGAAAAAAGGACGACCAACTCTCTTTTATTTTCATCTATAATTTCTTCTCCAGACTCTCCAAATATTATTTTATTCCATTTTATTTCCTAGTTTATTCATACTTTTCTATTGTGTATCGTTCCAAATATTTGTGGGCTTCTCTTTCTTGTTTTGATTGTTGTTCAATTAATTTTTCTATTTCAAGTCCGTCTGTCACTTTCATATTCAATTTCTATATAATTTTCTTCTTCCTTCATTCAAGTAAGCGTGTTGATTTATTTTAAATTACTTTAATCATGGATTGATTTAATCTGAATAAATTAATTTCTATATCAACAATGATTCCATTTCCATTACCATCTAATCCTATTGTCATTGTCACACCCCAACCGACACATCCTTTTAATTTAATTATTTTGGATCTTAGTTTTGAGCCATAGGTTTAGCCGGGGTTTTTTAGTGATTTGGGTTCATATACGGTGCACAACCATATGTGTGACCATGCATAATGCACAAATTAAATAATAGAATGTTTTATTATTGAATTAATTATTACACAGTAGCCAACTATACTTGCATCCATGCACACGTCTGTACACAGGGTCCATATTCAATAATTAATGCATTTATTTTCCCGACTAGTTTTATTATTTCAGTTTTTTTAGTATTATCAGTATTTAAGTTAATATTTCTATTAAATAATTATCATTCTTAACATTATTTCAGTTAATATTTAAATTAGCTAGATAATTTTAAATTATTATAATGCATATAAAATTATCATCATGTTAATACTAACATGATCACTATTATTATTAATTTCATTATGATTTTAATGTGGTTGATTTATTTATTTTGGGTATTATTATTATTAGTATGAAATTTGTTATTTGTTTTTATTAGATTTTTATTTTTATTTTTCTATCCTTTTTTTTATTTTATTCTCTTTTGTTTCCATTATTTGATTTCTTTTTCTTTTTATTTTTTTCTCCCACTTGATACCCCACACACACTCTCCCCATGCGGAACCCCCTCCCCCTACAACCCTAGCTCACCGCCTCCCTTATCTCATCCTCCCTCTGGTATGCTCCTTGGCCGCACACCCTGCCCCTCGTGCGACTCCCACCGATGCACAGCACCTCCGGCGTGGACCTCTGCTCCCATCCGCCGTGCCATCAGCCACCATCCACACGCCCTTCGCCCCTCCTCCTCGCCAAATCGGCTACCTGAGCCATGTCCCTGCCCCGCTAGACTCCATTGGCGCACCGCCGTCGCGCAGCACCCCCCTCCCCCATTGAACCTTTGAGTCGTGAACCTCCTCTCCATCTCCGGTGAACTAGAACCTCCCTCCTCCTTGCCGGACAACCTTGGTCGCACCTCCCCTTCTTATTTTGACGAGTCCAGCTAGCGCGATGCCTTTTGGAACTCTACCTCTTGCTCAGACATCTCCTCAGACCCTTGCCATAAGTGTGATATACCTCTATTGTTAATTATTTCAATTTGTTTAAGTTGTGGTTAGGGGATTTGGTTTGTATTTTGGTTCAATTTTGGTGAAATTGGATTGATATTTTGATGCTAGAGTTCATTTGAGTTGATTGTGGAAAATTTAGTGCGTGATTGGAGTTTTCACATCATGTTGTGAGGTTTTTCTACATTCCAGGTAGGTGGTTCCGTGTATTATTATTAATTGCTAAGTTCATTTGCTTAATTAATTAATTTATCATGTTTACTAATCAGTTTGTTTGGTGCGCATTGAATTTTTACTTGAGGTTCAGCATGTTTTAAGGTGTTTATTAGCGTGTTAATACGAAATGAGTATGTTGCTGGGAAAATCCATGTTGAACTGCTTGCTAGTGTTTCATAAGTTGTGAAGTTTATGTTGTTATAATGTGAAAAGGGTGCGAATGGTGTTTTGAGCGTAGCGTCTATATGCATTTTGTGATAAATGAACATTTAATGAGTTTGTTGTGTTTAGTTGTCGTGCGGCGTATTTCGAAATCGTTTGACAAATTTTTATGGTAGTTTGTTTAATTATATCAATGACATTTTCAAATGTGCGGGCGGTTTTCATTAATTGCATGTGTAATGCAGATTGTGTTCCTAAGATGACGAGGTGTGTGTATGGTCATGTAGGAGGGTTTGGGTTCGTCTAGTGTGTGAAGCAGTGTTTTGTCTTTAAAATTTATTTGTGAAAGTTTGAATTGTTTTATGAAATAATTATTAAGGGTGAAGAATTGTTTTTGTTAAATTGTGTAAAGGTTTTGATTCTTAAATTCATGCGACGTGTGTGAAAATTGTTCAATAAATCCTTTAATGGTGTTTCTGGCAGTGAATTTTTTTTCTTTGATTTTGCAGTCATTTTAATTGGTCGTGTAAGTAATGCGGGTTTAGTTTTGGGATATTTTCAGTGTGTGTTGTTTCAAATGGATTTTGTGTGTGCAAATGGTGGTTTTGGTGTGTGTAGGGTCTTTTCTGGTTTGAGTATATTGTTATAACATGTGACATGAACTCGAACTAGTTGAGCACAAACGGGAAGCCCGTGTAGCTAGGAGGGTGGACTAGACTAGTGGGCTAGTGTTCCGGAGGTGACTCGACCCGATTTCACTGGCAGGACTGACGATTGCAACACTAACTAAACATATGTTTTTCTGTGGGTCGTGGCCTCCTAAGCCACATTTTCTGAGGTTCATGGCCTTCTAAGCCACATTTTCTGAGGGTTGTGGCCTTCTAATCCACGTTTCACCAAGACACGAAGTTCTAGGGGCCCAAGCTAGCTAACACCCACGAGCCTCTCCCATATTAGTGCTCATTGGTTAATTTATACTTATCAGTGTGACACTTTGGTTATTTCAAAAGTAAGGGTGTGTGTGTGTGTGTTTTAATTTAAGTTGTTCCTTTTTAAAACTACTTTCTTTAAACCTATTTTGTCTAAATTTATTCAAGATTTTATTTCTTTTGTTTAGATAATTTTGAAAATGTATTTTTCATTTAATAATTATGCGTGGAACCTTTTCTTAGTGGCATATTACTGGAATTTTAACTCACACCATACATATAGATTTGGGTGTATGTAGACTCTGTTTCTTTTGTATTCCAGGTCGAGGCATCGGGCTTAGCAATGATTGTTCGAGTTGCATTGGTTTCCCCATGCAAGTAAGTAGTGGCGACTTGGGTATGTGACCCCTCATGTCACACAGAGGTTTGTGTTGGAGTTTTTTCTTTTCATTGACGTAGTTTTTTTTTGGGTTTTTAGTTCAAATTGTTAACTTTAAAAATCTGAACTTGGTATGAGGGTCTGTTTGGTTTTCTGTCTTTAGTTTCAATTTATTTAGCTTGTTGTTTTTTTATATTTATTTGTTCGGGTAAACCGTTCCCAAGTTTTATTTTTGATACCCGGGCACTTGTTCCAGCCCGTGGGGATCAGGAATGCCCCTCGGGCCTTGCCACAGACCGGGTCGGGCGCAGGGTCGGATGACGACCCGGCCTGGTTCGTGACAAAATGGTATCAGAGGAGGAACCTATGTGGTACTATGTCTGCGTTGAGATGTAGGTCCCACAATGAGGACGTTGTGCTCTAAAGGGGGGGGGGGGGGGTGATTGTAACCCCCAGAATGATAAATGGTTAAATGACTAAAATGATATGACTCGTGTCAACAAGGTGCACCTTCTTTTTCGAAAGCCTGTCTGATTAGAACTCCATAGTTAAGCGTGCTTGGACTGGAGTAGTGATCAGGATGGGTGACCTTCTGGGAAGTTTCCCAGGATGTGTGTGAGTGAGGAAAAAACACACTGTAAAGGACATGTGTTGGCCTGTGGGGACTGTCATTGGTTAGTTGACCCGTTCTGGCATGTGGGCGGACCCTAGGGTGGGCCCCACATGTCTGTGGGGCAACTGGTGGTACCTGGAGGGCCAGGACCCGACGACCTTGTTAAGACGGGGTGCATGTGCTACCACCAAGACCCGGTTGTCACATTTGGTATCAAAGGGAGGTTTTTGTTCTTGTTATTTGGGGTGTCGGGTAGATCGGAGATAGTATTGTCGGTACTCGAGTGGTTGGTGCGGGAAGAGCATCGCGAACTCTTGCTCGTTCCAATCCTTGACTAGCCAGGGGTAGTCCAGGATTTCATTTTTTGGATTTTCTCTTTGTGGATGGGGGATAAAAGTAGGAGTAAACCGGTACTGCGCACGGTCTCACATGGAGTAGCGACCCATTTGATGCCCGAGAGTACGGTTCGACACTCCTAGTGGTTAGTGCTTTCATAGGGCATGGTATGCTAAACCATGTAGCCTGGTTAGGCACGACCACTAGTTCTCCGTCCAAGTGATTTAATGTTTGTGATGTCTTGCTTCAGTTTGGGGTTGGCGTGAAATTTTTTTCCTTTAAAAAGGGAAGAAGACTTTAGTGCTGCTCTTATTTTATTTTGGTGTGCGGTTGGCATGATATTTGAGGTGTGTTTCTCTTGGACCTTGTTTTTGGAAATTTTGTGTTTGATTTGTTGAAAATTGATTTCCTAAAATAATATCTTGGTTTATCTGAAATTGAAGTGGGTTGTTTTAGAAATGGAAAGCATTTTGAAAATTTTTCTTGAATCTTTGAAATGATTTTTGAAAAAAAAGTGTATTTTCAGAATGTTGGGAATGTTTTGTTTTGAAAGCGGAAGAGCCCTGTTTTGCCTAGTGGTATTCCTATGGGTGCTCGCATGTGCATGTGGACGTGATTAATGAATGGTTGGCGGATCGTGTGGACGAGTGCCTGAGTGGCATGAAAATGAAAATCTGTGAGGCATCTAGAAATATTAGTGGTAACTGATTGCTTTCTGAGGGTGCATCTTATTTCATGAAAATTTGGTTTTTTTTCTCTCAAATTGGTTTTTGTGCTTAAATGGTGTTGGAAATGGAAAATGGTTTTGAGTCCAAAGTGAAAGTGATGGGTTCAAAAGAGTTGTTGGGTTTTATTGTACTGTGCTTGGTTTTTCAAGCAGGTGTTTTTATTTAAGGATGAATTGATGTTTCAAATTGAAATTGTTTGATTTGTGTCTGATATATGGATGTTTGATTTGTGATGTGTTTGTATTTGTGGAAGGATTTTTTGTGTTTCTTGTTTGGGATATGCCCCTAGAAATGTCCCATGGGTTTCCAGCAAGTCTCTCAGTTCTTGGATCAGCCCAGACTCCCAGTGGAGTGGCAGAGTTGGGCTCTTCTCGGTGGTGTTGATTGTTCATAGAATTCAAGGTTAGTTGGATATCGTTGAATGCTTTGGAGAAGTTGTAAGTGTCTCCAGTTTTTGATGAACTCCAAAAGTTGGGGGGTGTAAGTTGTCTCGGGGGTGTCTAGAGGAGAGAGACTACACCAGTAAACGGTAATCGTTCCATTTTTGTTGCAAATGGGGATATTGTGAGCGATCCTCAAGAATAAACACATCCTACGGTTGTACCTAAGGAAGTGAAGGTTCCTCATCCGATGAGGAGTGTGAACCAAAGGGTCCTGTTCTTGGAGTTCTCCTTTTTCCAGTTTGCATTGCATGTTTTACAGACCACTCAATATCTTGTCTCTAGAGTGGTCATTTGGGCACTCTAAGTCATACACAGTAGTTCTCAGTTGGTGTGTTGACGGAGTGGTCTCTTGGGACACGAGGAGAAGTGTGCAGGTTACTCTTCAAGTGGAGGAAGTTCCAGTCAGAGGTGGTCAGCTTAGGACTGCGAGGTGGTAGATGCTTCAGACATCAGGGCCCCAGCCATAGGTCTCGGGGTGAAGCTTGCGCGCAGTCAAAACTCATTGGACGTGGTGCGAGTTTGGTCTGACTTAAGTCCACAGTGACTGATGGGGATAACATAAATTTTCTTATTGTGGTATTGTCTTTGAAGGCTTAATTTTTTTTGTGATGGGTATGAAGGTCGTGTATCCTTGTTGCAGTCTTAGTTTGTGGGAGTTCCTCTTGGGCCTTAAAGAGGTTCGAAAAATCCGTATTCCTGTAAAGCCAGTAGGCGTGCTCCATGAACCTTCTGGTGGTTAGAGATGCTCATGTCTTGTGGAATTGATGTGGTCCTGTCTAGTTCGACTCCTGGTTAGGGGTTTCTACTATCAAAGTTATCTCATGTGGCAGAGTTTTGTCCAGTGTAGGAATAATCAGTGCAGGTCGGCCCGTGTTGTGGGTTCACGATGAAGGGTTCAGTTAGTATTGCTCAAAGTAAACTGGGAATGCCTGCACAGGTTTCATGGTGTTAGGAAATTTTAAAATGGTGGCGAGACTCTATGCAGGTCTCGGTGATGTCCCCAATTGTGTTAGTTAAACATAGGGAACTTTGATGGTCAAGATAGTGTTAGAGGTTGTATGAGTTGTGAATTGTTTTGGTTTGAAGAACCAATGTTTGACGAGATCCCTAATATGGTGGGGAGACCACCATAGGACAAGATTATGGGAGACTCTGTTTTCAAAGTGTGCTTGGCGGAGAAACCCCTTGCTTCTGCCCTGCCCGACCTCAACCATGCTAATTGGTTAGCTCAGATAGTGGGTTGCTGGATGTTTGTTCTTGGAGATCTTAAGATGCCCTGGTAATACCTAAGTTAGGGTTCAGGGTGTTCCATGTTGTAGTTGTGTTTTTAGGTGAATTCCTTGCTATTGGTCTTTTTTCTTGGCGATTCGGGTTTTGAGATATTTGGATTTTCAGGTCATGGGTGTTTTGAATGCCTGATCTTCACATGATTGAGTTTTGTTTTAGGTATATTCGTATTCTTGCTTGGAATCTTGGCTTGGTCAAGTCTTTTGGGACTTTCTGGGGGCAGAAAATGTCATGGTGGGGTGAATTGTCACACCCTAACTGACACATCCATTTAATTTAATTATTTTGGATCTCATTTTTGAGCTGCAGGTTTAGCTGGGTTTTTAGTGATTTGGGTTCATATACGGTGCGCGAACATATGTGTGGCCATGCGTAGTGCCCAAATTAAATAACAGAACGTTTTATTATTGAATTAATTATTACACAGGCATGCAAATATGCTCGCAGCCATGTACGTGTCTGTACACAGGGTCCATATTTAATAATTAATGCATTTATTTTCCCGACTGGTTTAATTATTTCATTTTTTTAGTATTATTAGTATCTAAGTTAATATTTCTATTAAATCATTATACTTCTTATCATTATTTTAGTTAATATTTAAATTAGTTAGAGAATGTTAAATTATTATAATGATTATAAAATTATCATCATGTTAATACTAACATGATCACTATTATTATTAATTTCATTAAGATATAAATGTGGTCGGTTTATTTATTTTGGGTTTTATTATTATTAGTATGAAATTTTTTATTTGTTTTTATTAGGTTTTTATTTTTATTCTTCTATCCTTTTTATTATTTTGTTCTCTTTTATTTTCATTATTTGATTTATTTTTATTTTTATTATTTTTCTCCCACTTAATAGACCTCACACACTCTCCCCGCATGGAACCCCCTCCCCCTGCAACCCTAACTCGCCGCCTCCCTTTTCCAATGCTCCCTTCGGTCTGATCCTTGGATGCACACCCTGCCCCTAGTGTGACTCCCACCGGTGCACAACACCTCTAGCGTGGACCTTTGCTCCCTTCCGCCATGCCATCAGCCACTGGCCACACGCCCTTCACCCCTCCTCCTCATCGGACCAGTTGACCGAGCTGCGTCGCTTCCCTGCTAGACTCTATCGGTGCACCACAGTCTCACAACACCCCCTCCCCCCTTGAACCTTTGATCTGTGACCCTCCTCCCCCTCTCTGGAAAACTAGAACTGCCCTCCTCCTTGCCGAACAACCTAGGCCGCACCTCTACTTCTTATTCTGACGAGTCCAGTTGGCGCGATGCCTTCAGGCACCCTACATCTTGCTCGGACGGCTCCTCAGACCCTTTCTATAGGTGTGATATACCTCTATTGTTAATTATTTAAAATTTTTTAAGTTGTGGTTAGGGTATTTGGTTTGTATTTTGGTTCAATTTTGGTGAAATTGGATTGATGTTTTGATTCTAGAGTTCATTTGAGTTGATTGCAGCGAATTTGGTACGCGATTGGAGTTTTCACATCATGTTGCGAGGTTTTTCTACATTCTAGGTAGGTGGTTCCTTGTATGATTATTAATTGCTAAGTTAATTTGATTAATTAATTAATTTATCATGTTTACTAATAAGTTTGTTTGGTGCTCATTGAATTTTTACTTGAGGTTCCGCATGTTTTAATGTGTTTATTAGCGTATTTATATGAAATGAGTATGTTTTTGGGAAAACCCCTATCGAACTGCTTACTAGTGTTTCATAAGTTGTGTAGTTTATGTTGTTAGAATGTGAAAGGGGTGTGAATGGTGTTTTGGGCATAGTGTCTATATGTGTTTTGTCATAAATTAACATTTAATGAGTTTGTGGCATTTAGTTGTTGTGTGTCGTATTTCGAAATGGTTTGAAATTTTTTTCTGGTAGTTCATTTAATTATAGCAATGACATTTTTAACTGTGCGGGAGGTTTTCTTTAATTGAGTGCGTAATGCAGATTATGTTCCTAAGATGATGAGGTGTGTGTATGGTCATGTAGGAGGGTTTGGGTTGGTCTAGTGTGTAAAGTAGTGTTTTGTCTTTAAAATTAATTTGTGAAAGTGTGAATTGTTTTATGAAATAATTATTAAGGGTGAAGAATTTTTTTGGTTAAATTGTGTAAAGGTTTTGATGCTTAAAGTCATGCGATGTGTGTGAAAATTGTTCAATAAATCCTTTAATGGTGTGTCTGGCAGTGAATGTGTTTTCTTTGATTTTGTAGTCATTTTAGTTGGTTGTGTAAGTAATGTAGGTTTAGTTTTGGGATATTTTCAGTTTGTGTTGTTTCAAATGGATTTTGTGTGTGAAAATGGTGGTTTTGGTGTGTGTAGGGTCTTGTCTGTTTTGAGTATATTGTTATAACATGTGACATGAACTCTGAACTAGTTGAGCACAAACGGGAAGCCCGTGTAGCTAGGAGGGTGAACTAGACTAGTGGGCTAGTGTTTCGGAGGTGACTTGACCCAGTTTCACTGGCATGATTGACGATTACAACACTAACTAAACATATATTTTTTCTGAGGGTCGTGGAATCCTAATCCACATTTGTTTATGGTCATGGCCTTCTAATCCACGTTTTCTGAGGGTCATGGCCTTCTAAGCCACATTTCACCAAGACACAAAGATCTAGGGGCCCAAGCTAGATAACAGCCACGAGCCTCTCCCATATTAGTTCTCATTGGTTAATTTACGCTCATCAGTGTGGCACTTTGGTTATTTCAAAAGTAATGTTGTGTGTGCGTGTGTATTAATTTAAGTTGTTCCTTTTTAAAACTACTTTCTTCAAACCTGTTTTCTCTAAAGTTTCTCAAGATTTTATTTCTGTTATTTAGTTAATTTTGCAAATGTATTTTTCATTTAATAATTATGTGTGGAACCATTTCTCAGTGGCATCCTACTGGTATTTTAGCTCACTCCATACATACACCTTTGGGTGTATGTAGACTCTGTTTCTTTTGTATTCCAGGTCGAGTCATTGGGCTTAGCGATGATGGTTCGAGTTGCATTGATTTCCCCGTGCAATTTGGTGGTGGTGGCTTGGGGATGTGACCCCTAATGTCGCACGAAGGTTTGTGTTAGAGTTTTGGCTATTCCTTGACATAGTTTTTTTGTGGGTTTTAGTTAAAGTTGTTAAATTTAAAAATCCGAACTTGGTATGAGGGTCTGTTTGGTTTTCTATCTTTAGTTTCAATTTATTTATCTTGTTGTTTGTTTATATTTATTTGTTCGGGTAAATCGTTCCCAAGTTTTATTTTTGATACCCGGGCACTTGTACCAGCCCGTGGGGATTGAGAATACCCCTCGGGCCTTGCCACAGACTGGGTCAAGCACCGTGTCAGATGACGAACTGGCCTCGTTCGTTACAGTCATCATCCATGACTAATACTTTAGGGTTAGGGGTCGAGAGTATGGATTACTTAAACCCATCGAATCCTTGAATCAAAATTTGGTTTATAGATTGGATAGAAATTAGGTTAAGAACTCATGTTAATCATATTATTTTTCACAAAACTAATATAGGGAATTTAAATAGATGAACCTAACCTAATTGGATTTGAGAATACTACAAATAATATCATGTGATGCTTTTTTTCCGTTTAAGTTAAGCTTATTGTGCCTAGGTTGTTGAATTCTTATAGACCAAAAATTTGTTTCTAGATTAGGCATATCTAATTGTTTTGACCAAAACCAATTGGTGACTTTATCACTCCTTTAAAACATAATCCATAGGACAATCTTAAGCTAGATCTAGGAATACATTTTTCACAAGCCTTGAAATTAACCTTGATCCCTTTCTTTATTTTGAAGTAAAACAAAACTAGTTATGTCTTAGAAAACCAAACCTACGAAAGTCATATGAGGAATCCACCATTCAGGTTCCAACCACCTTTTCACCAGCCTTACTAGCATTTCTCTATGGGATTGATCTCATGCTACCTATATCTTATGCCTTTTTAGCTAGTATAGTTTGTCACTTTATAAATTTAAAATTTTATCATGATCAAAGGATTTAATGAAATCCTGTGGATGCATCAAATTTTGGTGTCGTTGCCTGGGATAACTGTTTCTTAGGCATAGCGACCTTTAGTGTAAACCTAGGATTACCTCACACCCTTTTTCCTCTTTCTCCTTTCATTTTACAAATTTCTCACATAGACTAGAACCCACCCCGTCTTTGTTTTGATAGTTCATGTACTAGGTACCTCTGATGCGTTTGAGGAGCCTTGAATCTGAAGATTTTTTTTCTTTTGATCCAAAAATAGAGAGACACCTTTCTACACACCATTTCTTAATCATGGATGATCACAATAATCTTTTATATCATAATATTAAGAATTTTCAATATGAACCACCTCAATAGTAGGGAGAGAAACCACTTCTATAGAAGCACACCATTATAGACTATGTCTTTCCATTCATTAGTGTTATGCCTAGAATCGTTCATCCTCATATCTGGGAACATAATTTCAAAATAAATCGTAGACACATCCACATGATCCAGAACCAAGGATAATTTAGTGTAATTCAAAGTTAAGAACTATATGAACATATTTCATGTTTCTTGGAAGTCAGTTACACCTTTAGGAATCAAGGTGTGATGTATGATGTGATTAGATTTAAACGTTTTTCCCTTCTCCTTGCATGACAGAGCCATGGTTTGGCTTAAAATTTAAGATTATGAGTCCATTAAGACATGATATGATTTAGATAAGAAATTATTTTAAAAATATTTCCCACCTATACTAACCTGGAAGCTCATAAATGATATCCAAAACTTCACCCAAGAAGATGGAGAATTAGCTTGGGAATCTTGGGATCATTTCAATGAGCTGAATTGAAAGTTACCATATCAAAAAACAGATGAGTGGATAAAAATTAAAATATTTTACCAAGGACTATAATAATGGTCATGTACTATAGTGGACACCACCACTGATAGAGTACTTATGCTCAAGATGCTAAAAGTTAGAAGTGCACTTTTAGATGAAATTTTTCACAATTCCAGTATGTGGAAGAGCGATTGAGGAATGCATCAATTTATAATTCACCAAGTAAAAGAGAATAAACACTTTATAACACAAGTTAAATCCCTCATAAATAAGCTATAATTATTTTATCTACTTTCTCTACCTCCATCACCTCCTACCCCTTTTATGGAAATTCAAACCTGTGAAATGTACGAAGGCCCTCACCCATACCAGGACTCTAGATAAGGTATAAAAGAAACTAAAAATTAGGATTGTAATTACATAAATTACAATAAAAAACCTACAATTTCAATAACCCAACAATACCAACAGCCATATTATTAATAAATACTAGCTTAATATCCACCAAAAAACAAATCAAGGTTACTAACAAGATAGAAGTGGTCAATAACCACCATCAAGGGACCACCTGTGTACCCACCTCAAAATCTAGATCCTCGACAACCATTTTATCTACAACATTTTCCCCCTAGATCCTAATAATTTCCACCCCAACAACAATTTTAACAAGATCCACTAAGGTATCCCCAATAATTCCACCTCAACAGTCAAATCTTGAGAACATTATCACTAAATTTGTTTAAAAGTATGATCATAGAATGACTACCCAAGAAACTGAGATGCAGAATCAAAGGGTGGTCCTCCAAAATCTTGAGCATCGGGTGGGATAAATCTCCAAAGCTCTATCATACTGATTGCTGAGTATGATACCCTATAATAATGAGACACATTTGAGATATGAGGATAAGTTTATGTTCCTTAATTGTGTAAAATATCTGAATTTTTATCATCCATGAATAGGTGAGTGGAATAAGTTGTAGGAACCTGAAATATATGCAACAATAATCAGAAAAGGTAAAGATGATAACATAAAAAAAAATATTCAAGAAAAAAATATAGAATATAAGAAAACTAAAAAACACCCCATATAAGAGTAGTCTAAAAATAAGATGTTTATGTGGAACTACCACCATACAAACCCCTATTCCATTTCTAGAGTGAATGAGTAAAGAAAGATAGAGGGGTAGTACAAAAAGTTTTTAGATATTCTTATGAAACTACATATCAATATCCCCTTTACATAATCCATCGCTCAGATGTATGTTTATAAAAAATTATTAAACGAGTTACTTTATAATAAAATAAAAATGGGATACCTATGAGTTATATCTTTGAATGAATAATTATTTATAGCCCTTTTGTGGAAGCTACCACTGAAGATATGATTCCACAAAAGCTTCTCGATTCCTCGAACTATAGGGACATGAAATGTCATAAAATCCTTACGTGACCTAGGTGAAGGTATTAATCTCATGCCTATTCATGTATTCTGAAATTTAGGGTTCAAATATTTGAAACCAATGAGTGCTTGTCTTCAAATGGAATATTGATCAGTCTAGTATCCTCAAGGACTTATCAGGGATGTTTTAGTCATGATTGGTAAATTCAATCTTCCTTATGATTTTTTTATCTTGCATATGGAGGAAGAAGGAGTTTTCCCCATCATTTTAGGGATAAAATTTCTTTATAATAGAAAGGCATTGATTTATGTGATTCAAGGAAAGATGATTTTCAGATTTGGAGATGAACACGTAGTGTTTGATTTAATGAAAGGTTCCAAACAAGGTGGTGATTCATTTGATTGTGAAGAAATCATTTTGACCAATGAGAAATATGATTACATGATCATTGAGGATGATATAAAGACATTATCTTCTAAAAAATATGAGTGTAGTGATTTTGAGTAAGTGATTTATAATGAACCTCTGATGAGAGACATCATTCCACTGGTGATACCCTCAGTCATCAAGCCATCGATGTTATAATTGAAACCTTTATCGAGCACCTTGAAATATTAATTCTTATAAATTAAAGTTTCATTTCCAGTTATCATTAGTTTAAAGATGAATCAAGTGAAATAAGGAATGCTAATTAATTTATTGAAATGGTAAAAACAATATTTCCTAGGGTGAGGTTAGCATCAAAGGTATCAACCCCACAATTTTCACCTATAAAATTCTGTTGGAAGAAGGTGCCAATCCGAAATGTCATCCCCAAAGGAGACTCACCCCTCCAATAAAATAAGTCATTAAAAATGAATTTTTGAAAATTGTAGATGAAGGTATCATATTTTTCCTTTTTTATAGTGACTGGGTGATACCACTGTAATTCTTCCCAAATAAAGTTGTCTTAACAGTTATAAAAACAATGAAGATGATTTAGTATCAACTCAAACCATTACGGATTGAGAGTTTGTGTTGACTATAGAAAAGTCAAAATAGAGACTTAAAAAGACCATTTACACTTCCATTCACGGATCAGATGTTGGATAGACTATTTGGACATGAATCCTATTATTTTCTAGATAGACAATTTGGATACAATAAAATTTCTATTGACCCAAATGATTACTCAAAAACCACATTCACATATACTTTTAGAACCTTTTACTATTAAAGGGCGTCATTTGGAATGTTTAATGCATCATTATATTTCTAGTGGTGTGTGACACACATTTTTCATGATATGGAAGAGGAAATTATTGATATTTTCATGGATTATTTCTCCATATACATGCAATCTTTTAAAGTTTTCCTAAGAAACATGGAGCTAGTGTTGCAGTGTTGTAAAGAGAAGTGCCCAGTTCTAAACAAGGATAAATTCCATTTCATGATACAAGGTGACATATTAATCATAAATAAAATATAAAATCATGGTATGGATGTTTATCCAACAAAAATCAAGGTGATTAATGATTTACCTGAACCCATGAAAGTTAAAGGTATAAGGATTTTTCTGGGCCATATGGGATTTTATCACCGCTTCATCCATTTTTTTTACAAAATAGCCTAACCAATGACACACGTTATATATAAGGACATTCCATTTTAGTTTATTTAAGAGTGTTAGTGGGAATTAAATACTTTGAATAATATCCTAGTGGGTACTCCTGTCATAGTGTCACATGAGTTGGGAAAATATTTTGAAATGATTTGTGATTCCAGTGACTTCGTTGTGGGTGATGTTTTAGGACAGTGAGTTGGAAACATCTTCAACCCTATTTATTATTCCATCCATACTCTAAATGAGGTTCAGATCAATTAAATCACATCATAAAAGGAGTTTCTAGTAGTGGTATTTAGTTTTGGTAAATTTTGGTCATACCTCATTCTCTCTAATGTCATAGTTTATACTGATCATGCAACACTGAAGTACATTCCAAGTAAAAAATATTCCAAACCATGATTAATACAATGGATCATACTGCTGAAATACTTTGATATTTTCATCAAAAAATGGAATAGAAATTTCATTTTGACCATTTTTCTAGACTCTCACTGCCCAATATCGAGGATTATAAAGAATTAAATATTCAGGATGATTTTACTGATAAAACACTTTTCAATATTGATACGCAAGCACAACCATGGTTCACTGATATTTTGAACTATCTCTCTATGATATCCATTTATCTATTCTTCTCTTATCAATAGAAGAATAATTTCTTTGTGGATACTTCATGATATTACTGGGATGAGCTTCCTTATTTAAGAATTGCACTGATAGATTGATGCGACGTTGCAACCCAAGGGATGAAATTCAAAGAATACTTGATATGTGTCATAAATTTATAATGGGAGGACACCATGGGACTGAATGAATTGTGGATAAGATCCTACAAATCGAACTATTCTAATCCACACTTCATTGGGATGTGAGAAGTTTTGTACAAATCCGTGATCAATTCCAATGAACGTGCACTATTGGAAAATGCAACAAAATACCCCAGAAAACCATCCTTGGAGTTGAAATATTCAATGTGTGGGTAATTGATTTTATTGTACCATTCCCCAATTCTCATGGGAAGTATTAAATATTGATCAGCATGAATTATGTTTCAAAGTGGGAAGAAGATGAAGCCACAACCCATGAAACAACAAAGTTGGTCATGCATTTTTAAGGAAGAATGTTTTATATAGATTTAGATTTCCCCAATTACTAATTAGTGTTCAAGGAACAAAATTTAAAAAAACTGTCATTAAGGGACTTCTTAAAAAATATGGAATTTGATATAATAATGGAACTCCCTACCATCCATAGACAAGTGGGAAGGTTTATTTATCCAATTAGGAGATTAAAAAAATCTTAGAAAAATAGTCAATACAAGTAGTAAGTACTTGAGCCTCAAATTAGATGATGCGCTTTGTGGATATTATATGATGTATAAAACACTCATCAAAACTACTCCGCTATGACTTGTTTATGTGAAGCCCTGTTAATTTCTAGTCAATTTAGTGCATCACTCTTATTTTGATATCAAAAAGATGAAATTGGATGCTAAAAAATATAGATAATAAAAAATGATAAAAATTAATGAGCTGGAATAGATTTTATGGGATACGTAAAAAAAATTAAAAAATTTATTAACAAAATTCAAAAAAATGGCATGACCAATGCATTGTGCAACGAATATTCACACTAAGGGACAAATTTATACTATTTATCCCCCAAAAGAAATTATTCTTTTGGAAACTAAAATCTTGATTGTCAGGTACTTTTGAAGTTTTCAAAATTTTCCTCTGTGGGGTGATCAAAATTCAACAAGGTGATGGACCACCCTTTAAAATTAATGGCCAGTGATTAAAAATCTATCAAGAACTATTTCATGAAGGGCGTGTTCTTTTTTAAAAAAATTATTTGACTCAATTTTTATCTAGATATTTATCTTAACTAAACCACTAACTAGGATTCATCCTAGGATAGGTTCCATAGGTTAGATTATATTTTTTTAAGTCCTGGAAGGTTTGGTAATGTTGGTAGCAGGTTAGAGGCTCTTGGATAAATTTTTTAAAATGTGTTAATTCATGTCATGTAAACTATAAATGATGTGAGTATTTTGGGGTCAGGAATCATCAATTACCATGTTTTACACATCATGAATGAGATAAAAAATATAAAAATAACATTTCATCTTTATAATCCATGAGTCTAGGGCTCACGAGCTTTCCCTCTCCTGCGCGCTCCTCTGACCATCGACCCCCCCTCCCATGCACTACCCAACCCTAATAATCCCTTATTCGTATTATTACATTACTAGTCAAGCCTCAAGGAATATTCCTCCTCCCTTACCTACTTGTTACATATCATTTCTATGTCCCACATGAAGGCTATCAGTGGAACATCGTTAAAAATAGTATCCCCACATGATGATCCACCCGCACCCAAATGTGCGAAATTGGATCCCCTACCACTTGTAGATCCATCCCCACATTCATCC
The DNA here is from genome assembly GCA_963277665.1 of Viscum album. NCBI lineage: Eukaryota > Viridiplantae > Streptophyta > Magnoliopsida > Santalales > Viscaceae > Viscum > Viscum album. The sequence continues at coordinate 1,695,268,609 of OY728138.1, read as the reverse complement.
CCATCAAGTTATTCCACTCCTATACCATCCATTCATTACTAGTCTTCTTTTAGACAATCCCGGGGTACTACCAAACACCCACACCTTCCACCTTCTTACACTTTTCTGAGCATGAGCATCATAACTGCTTGGTTAATCTTTAGGTCAAGACCATGAGGATAAACATGACCCTAGAATTGGACATTCTTGATATGATTATCCTAAACAATGAAGTCCTGGTGATCATCCCATATGTTCACCTATATAGAATTATTGAGGTATATGAGGAGATGTATCGAGATATATTCCTAGAGTTCCTAGCTAAGTTGGATCTTGATGTTGTGCACATCAACTTCCATCTCAATGGGCGTCCTTAGGATCTTATGTTGGGAGAGTTCATCATTGTACTAGGTATTTGTACATACGATTTCATTGATTCTCCTATTTATGCTATCTAGGGGACTGATCCAAACAAGGAATACACTTAATAGAGATGGGAATTGATCGCCAATGAACCCTAGATAATTCATAACCCACACACAGAGAAGAGTACCTGGATATGGGGGGACACCTTATGGATAGTTCTTTGGGATCTCTCCCCATTCTTGGATGGCTAGAGGAGATGTTCATAGGGTCATAAGTCAGATAGAGTTGATCATTTTAGACTCTTATATGGGTATCCATGCTGTCAACATGGATCAATATTTTTCACTTTACTACGAGGCCCACGTGAGGTGGGATCATGGTAATTTTATGGGGGGGTATTCATTATGCATCTTGCACATCATATGGGTGTTTTCAAAACCTATTAGCCCTTATCATCTATTTATAATACACCTTTGATTGATCTCCAGATGATCCACAAGATGGGGATTTCATGGAATATTGGAAGGCACTATGAGTGGGCTACCGATTATGTGGAGTATGCTGATGAGGACCCAACTCCTCATGCACCAGCCCCACATACATCTGCACATGAGGCACCAACTCCTACTTCCCTAACCCCAGATTCTACCATCCACCCATCCTCTATGGATACCAGGACTGAACCATCCATTTCTATACTTATCCATGAAATATACCAACAAATACCCATTCAAGGACCATACCACCCATTCTATCTACCATGTGAGAGGTTATATAGAGGAACATAACTATTCTCTAGTGTATTATAGAGAACCATAGTTGGATCTGCCTTTATTTTAGCATTCTCTATGTATACCCATACAAGTTTTCTCCACTTACCCACCACCATACATTTAATCTAACCACCCATAACCTTCAATCACAACCTCTCTTCAACCTCCATTACCACCCCATCCACTATAGTCCCATCAACCAGCCCTATTAACCTTCATCTAGATCTTACAGACAGTACTACCCAGCATGAGTTTTTGATGGAGAAGGCATGATAGGGAAAGGGTCATGATATTCCATTCACATATGAGGTTCCATTCATAGATTCAGATACTATACATTCAACCCTAGTATGGATTGGAACCTCCCCTACACCTATGATGACCGAGCTAGCTACACTACACAAAAATGAGAGTTTAGCGGCAGTTTTTGCAGTGATTTATTAAACTGCTGCTAAATAATTAATTTTTTTCATACCCATGAAAATTTATCCCTCCCCTGATTCCCCTTACACCCTCGACCCCCCAACCCCTGACATCGCCAAATCCCTGAATCCATACCAGTCCCCATCGTTGCCCATCTTCTCCCCTCGCCATCCCTCACCAGCCATCGCTGCGCCTCATCGTCCCTTGCTAGCCCTCACCGCACCTCGCCGTGCCTCACCATCCCTCGCCGACCCTCGCCATCGAGGTTCTTCAACTAAAAAATTATATAAAGGGTTCAATAGAAAAAATAAAGATCATCACATTCCAAGGTATGCTATCTTAGGTAATTCAATTTATGATTGATGTGAAATATTGATCAATACCTCATATTTTAAATTGTGACATATCTAGAAGCCTGTTTGTGGTAGATGATTTTCCAAGAACTATAGATATTAGATAGAAATTGAGTTGGCTTCCCTATTAACATGAGTTCTACCTTTTGGGTATTTAGGAGGCTTCCCTATTAACATGCATTTAATTTCAAAATTCCATTTTTATAAAATTACAAATATTTTTGATATACTAATGGTTTTTTGAAAATATTTATTGGTTTTTCAAGGTTGGTATAAATTGGTTTTCACATGAATACCATGTTTTCATTTTTAAATGGAATGTTTTATTAGGATAATATTCTTGTGAAATCTCTTATTTTTCTTTTGAAATGGTTATCATGTTTTGAAATGGGTTTTGACACAATTATGGGTTTTAATGTGTGAAAAAAGGTTTTAAATAGAATTCGATTTGGAATTGAGATGTTGAACTCTAAATGTTTTAAAAAAGGTTGTTTTAATGTATTTAAAATTTTTATTTTAAATGTATACATGGTTTAAAACTTATAAAATGGCTTGTTAGCTTTTTTTAAATGGTTTGATGGATATGGTTGTCCCTTTTTCCTTGTTTTGACTTTCAAAGAGAAAGAACCTCGTTAAAGCGTAGCTTTGAAACATTTTAAAAGAAATGGTTGATTTTTGTGGACCTATTAAAACGTTTCAAGTTGTGTTCATGTGATTTTTGAGGGAAATGAAGGTCATTGGCCATGATTTGTTTTTTCAAAGAAGATAACACTTATGTAAGGGTGAAATTAAAATTATTTAAATGCTTTGGTGTTTTCCATAATTTTATATATTGTTTTTGGTAATTATTTTTTGAAAAATGAAATATTTTTTTATTCCAAGACTTTTTTTGGTGTCAAAGTAATGTTTAGAACATTGGTTTTTAGTGGTGTATGTGGAAGGAAACCCTTGATTCCCCATTTCTTGTTTACCACTTGTGTAGGTTTGTGATAAATATGTGATGATTTTTGATCCCCATGCATGAGAATGTGATACTTATACCTCGAGTGTATTTTATATAGGTATGGGGTACTACATCATTGGGTGTTAGGGTTGAGTGTAGTTGTGGTTATTAATTATGTGTTAAACTTGTCCCATTTTTATTATACCTCAGTTCCACTATTGGTCATGGGAAACTAGGTACTAATTGGATTACCTACCTTATTTCTCTAGTTGGTTCAGATGCTGCTAGTTTCAAAACATTCATGATAGGAACAAGGTTTAGGTGGGGGGTTTTCATCACGAGGCTTGGATGGGAAACTTGGTTTTCAGTTATATATGTAGCATAATCTGGTAGATAGATAGTTCAGGTGGTTATGCCCATATATATATTTACTACTTATCACATTAGTATTCCCAGGGTAGATCCCAAGACACATTAAATTATATGGTTACTTAGTGATTTAGGGGATTTTTATCTAGTGCTATATTATATCATTTCCCATTATTTCTTCATTATGGAATATTTATTGTTTATATTGTATTATATGGTTACTTATTGAATTAGGGGAGTTTTTTCTAGTGCTATATTATATCATTTCCCCATATTTCTTCATTATGAAATATTTATTGTTTATATTGTATTTTTATATTTCTTACGTAACTATTTTTCTTACCCTTACATGGAATTTATAGTTTGCGTGTTACCTTTACATATGTACCTTTATAACATTACTCAAGACTTATACACTTGGTTTTACCCATATGTAATCTCTACTTACATTTACACAAGTTTTTCTTACCTTTACACCAATGATTCTTACCTCTACACAAGTGTTTCTAACCTTTAAACAAGTGTTTCATACCTCTACACAAGTGATAAACTACCCTTTAGCAGCATGAAAAAAAATGTAAGTTACCCTTGTGTAGTGAACTAGGTACATTTAAATTGTGTATGTAATTTATGTTTTTCCTTTATGCGTGTTTTATAAAACTCTTATTACCCTTATGTAACTTCTGATTTTCTTTATACAGCTTTTCTAGTTACCTTTACATGACCAGTCTAAGTAAAATATTACCATTACACAACTTTAATAGTTACCCTTATGAAACACTTATAATTTGTTCTTACCCTTACCTAGCATTATAATTTACCTATATATAGCATGTGTAAAATGAATCTTATCTTTATTTGAGATGTATATTTTAAAGGTTACCTTAACAAAAATTATAACAATTATGAGTTACGCTTATGATGCCCGTGGAAAAATTATTTTACCCTTATGTGGTCTATAGAGGAATAAAATTTCCCTATTATATTTAACCATTAGCGTCTCTCATCTTCTTGAATGGTAGAAAGCCTCTGTCACTGGAAAACGATACCAGGAATGAAATACATTGAGTATTTTTGAATTTTAGTGTGATACTTTAAACAATAATATGTTTCTATTTTAATTTATAACTTTTGTGTTTTAAATGTATAATGAAGAATTAGGAAACATCAATTTGTAGAAGATTCAATGTATTTCTAAATAATGTTATCCATTTGTGTTTTTTCTATAAATAGAATCTAAGGAAATAAGTGGATAAAGAATAAGAAAGACATTTAGAACTTCATGGATTCATTATACTGATTTGTTGAGGCATTTCTAGTTACCCTATATCTTATTGTTCTGTATCAGTTAAAGAAGGGTCAAAGTTCACTACTCTACTCTAGTTTTTTTATCTACATATTCTAATAGTCCAAATAGTTTTATTATTTTTTATAATTATCTATAATTATTATTTCATAGATGGTTATACATACATTTAAAAGGTAGTGTATGGTTATTTAACATATTCATATTTTTTTCAACTAATATATATGAATATATTTTCCTATTTAGTAATAGTTATGTGATTTAATTTTTTTCATAATTTGTAGGAAAATTTCAATATATGAAGATAAAATCTGTACCACATTACGGAGGAACACACCTTAGTATCCTAAGGTTTTAGAGGATTTTTTATATTTTTCAATTTACAATCGATCTATTGATGGGAGAATAATATTTCAATGTACGAAATGTAAATTTAGAAGATGGTTGAAGAGAGATGAAGTTTATAAAGACTTCATGTTGATGAAATTACCCGCTCATTAATTGTGTTGGATTTGGCATGGATAATTTAACATTACAGAAAGGTTGAGTAGTGATGTCAATTCACTAAATGAGCTCCCAACTTAATCGAAAATGGAAAATGAAATGAAAAACCTTATAAAAAATGAATTTGTCAATGTAAGACACCAAAATAAAAATCAAAAGATATCAGAACAACCATTTGAGGGTGGTAAAAATAAAAACATGACAAGTGATGTTTTTGAGAGTGTAGGACAACCAGACCAAGATTGAAACATATCATTGAATCCTCCCCTTAATTATGTAGAGAATAATATAAGATAAAACTTCACTGAGAAGACAGTTGTGTTTCATGGTTTAGTTGATGATGGAAATCAAGAGTGGTATAGTGGATGTTTGAAATATTCAAAACATTATTTTCTATTGAAGTTATACCATATCAAATGCCTATGTGGAATTAAAAATAAGGCAATGTACATGATATTGGAATTTTTGCATGGTACATTTCCTAAAGAAAACATCACTGAGTCTTTTTAAGATATGAAAAAATCTGTTAACATGCTTAGTTTGAATTATACAAAAATACATATGTGTCCCAATGATTGTATACATTATTGGGGAGAGGATTCAAGCAGACATGATTGATTTTTTCTTCTTCTTCTATATGGAAGTCTATGGGTGATGTTGGAAGTATAAATCAACATAATACCATGAAAAAGAAGAAAATGAACACACCTGCAAAGGTTTTGCGTTACTTTTATTTAAAGCTTCGATTGTAAAGATTATCCATGTCATCGAAAACTGTTTAACACATGAAGTAACATTCTGTAGATGATAACAATGATGAGTTAATGAGACATCTGAAAGATTCACAATCATAGAAGTAATTTGATTAATTATATCTAGATTTATCATCTGATCCTAGGAATTTTCGATTGGGATTGGATGCCAATGGATTCAACCCATTTGGGACTTGGAGTACCAGTTATAGCATTTGGCTGGTTGTTTTGATCCCTTAAAATCTACCTCTGTGGATGTGTATGAAAAAAATGTATTTTATCATTTTGATGATTATTCTAGGAAAACAATTCTTGGAAATGATATTTATGTATACTTTCGGCCTTTAATTGAAGAATTATAGGAATTTGATTCTAACTGTTATGGTGATTATGATGATTCATATGAGTTTGAATATGATGTTTGATCTATTATGGGACTTCTTGGAGTGAATGCATTATGCTTGTATGACCCCATCTTTTTACCTTGCTGTACTGTTTTTTCCTTTTTTAATAATAGGGCTCTGACCGATATTTTTTCTATAGGAGTTATGGAGAAACGGTGTTGAGACATATGATGTAGCTTCTAGAACAATGTTCAAAATGTAAGCTGCTCTAATTTGGACCATTAGTGACTTCCCTGGACTTGGGAATTTATCTGGTCAGAACACTTACATTGGTTTGGATTGTCCTATTTGTAACTTTTATTTTCAGCTCAAATGGATACCTCATAGTATAAAATGGTTCTTCTTGTGACATCGAAGATTTATCGATGCATCTCATAGATTTTGGCTGAACAAGTCAAAATTCAATGGTTTAATTGATCATAGAGAACCTCCAAAGTTATTAATTGGTTCTAAAATATTGGAAGAACTTGGAAATTTTGAAACAAAATTTGGGAAGGGGATTAATTTTAATGATAGTGGAAAAAGAGTTCGAAGTTCATCATCAAGTGAAATTAGAATGCAACAATGGAAGAAAAAATGTATATTCTTAAAACTTCCATATTGGGAATTTAATTTTTTGAGACATAATTTTGATGTGATGTATATTGAGAAGAATGTTTGTGAAAATTTTATCGTCACATTTCTTAATGATAATGGAAAGTCGAAGGATAATCTCAATGCTCGGATAGACTTATAAGCAATGAACATAAAGTGTGATCTCTAGCCAGTTGATAATGGAAGGTATGATTCGGAAATTTTTGCAATTAAAAATCATGATAAAGATACATTCCTTCAAATTTTAAAACACATGAAGGTATCTTATGGGTATTAAAGTAACATATCAAGGTGCATTTACTTAAATCATTGTAGGTTACATGGATTGAAAATCTACAATTCACATATTTTGTTACAGTAGTTACTTCTATTGTAATTGTGCACATTATTAACTAAAAAGGTTACTACTATTGTACTCTAATTATACACATTTTTCAAACAATTATTTGAGAAATCAGCTTGACAACCTTCAGGAGAGATTTGTATTGAAGCTTTGTGTAATAGAGATAATATTTCATACGTTGTTTTTTACTGTCATGATGCATATAATTGTGCATTTGGGTGAGAAAGCCAAATTAGGAGGCCCCATACATTATCGATAGATGTATCCAATTGATAGATAATTTATTTATATATTTTTTATTTCATCAAACAATTCATGACACTTCATTAAATAAAATATTTTGTTTTTTTATTTTATTTCACAGATTTCTTGGGCATTTGAAATCTTACGTGAAAAATAATTTTCAACATGAAGGCTCTATTTCTGAAGGCTATTTGGAAGGGTAATGTCTTTTCATTTGTTCTAGATACTTGGATGACATTGATACAAGATTCAATCAAGTTTTACATGTTGACGACACATCAAATCAATCTGAAATACATGGGAAATCAAAAATCTGTCATGCTATTGGCCAATTAGTTGGGAGGATCTTAAATGTTACATTGACAGAAATGGAATTATTACAGGAACATAGATATGTTCTACTAAATAGTAAAATTTCAGATCGATTTATTGAATAGTTGAGTATAAAAATAAATATACGAATGATAGTATGAACACGAAATGAGAAAGATACAACAAAAGTTGTTAATAAAGATCTCGTAGAATGGTTTACATGATGTGTAAGTTCATAAATATTGAAATAAATAAAGATATCAGGTTGAAACATATATTTGGTAAATATAATAATGTATATTACTTTTTTCAGATAATTAATACTAATACTTGATCACAGTTGTCAGAAGTTTTGAAGTTTCTTGCTCGAGGTCCTCCAAACAAGCTAGAAAGTTTGATGATTACTATGTGAATGTATTTAGATTTCATACAGTCGATCTAGAAGAGTGTTTGAAAACACAAAATAGTGTAATATTTATGTTTGATAAAGTGGAATACTATGGAAATTTGACTGATATTATCAAATTAAACTACCATGGTCATTTTTCAGTTGTTTTATTCAAATGAAATTGGGTGGATATTATCAGGGGTGGTAAAAGAGATTGATTTCAATTTACTTATGTGAAATTCTATCCCTTGATGGATTGGTGACTGTGAACTATATGATCTGTATATCTTATCATCGAAATATAAAATTGTATATTATGTGAAATATTTCACAGATGAAGGGTGGAGTGTATTTGATCACATAAAACAAAGATAATTGTATGATATGGGTTATGAAGTGGAAGATTTGACCTCTGACATTGAATCTCATAAACAAAAAAAAGCATACTTATTTTTCCATTATGATATTGAAAATATTAGTCTTAAAAGGGTGGATGAAGTAGATGATGTAATTATGAAGCATAAAACTGTCATGATTGAAGGAGAAAATTATTTTATGTGCAGTTATCCATTCATTTATCAACCAATTATGTCATTTGTGAAGTCATTCATTATCACTGTTATGTATATTTTTCTTATTAGTAATGTGAATCTTTAATCATTTCTATTTTTTCTGCATGAATTTTTCAAAATATATGTTCTAAGATTAATTTTATTTTACTAAATGACATAAATTCCAAGTACGATGCATTATACTCACACTGTAGGATCAAAGAGTTTTTATGGAATCCAATTGACTATGGTAATATTTTCATTAGTTTAAATATTTATTAGACAATGTTATTTTTTTAATATATTAGATTGTTGATTTATCTTTGTTTAATTTAGTCATAGATTTTAGGTCACAAAGAATCCCAAATAGAAGCACTATTAGAAAATGAGGCTACTGCCACAAACCTATAGCCACAGTTTTAAAACCGTGGATATAAGTGGCTATAGACACTATTTTAAAACTATGGATATAGGCTAGTTTTCCATGGCCTATTGCCACGATTTTGAAAACCATGGCTATAGGTTGTGGCTATATCCATGGTTTTCTGGCCTATAGACATGGTTTTAAAACCGTGGCTATAGGACAAATTTTTCAATGTCCTATTGCCATGGTTTTCCAGAATCGTGGCAATAGAGTTCTCGCCCTTCCGCGGGAAAAAAGTTTTCCCTCCCTCCACGGTTTTGAGGCTATTCCCACGATTTATATTAATATATATATCTTAATATATATTTATATACCCTAAGTGTCGTGCGGTGTAGTGGTAAGTACGCTGGTTTGTAAAGGGGAGGTACATGGATCAAAACTCTCTGGTTTCATTTTTTATTTAGGGTATTGACACGATTTTCTGAGGCTATTACCACGGTTAAAACCCTGGAAATATCCACATATAGCCACAATTTAAATCGTGGATATAGGCCAATAACCATGGTGGCCAGTTTGGAGGCCTAGTACAACAGTTTTGAAAACTGTGGCAATAGGTAGCTATTGCCATGGTGAAAACTGTGGTAGTAGGTTGGGACTTACTGCTATGGAGATAGTGGCCATAGTTGGTCAAAACCATGGTTTTAGGCTATAGCCACGTTTTTGGGATTATTTCCAAGGTTTTGAACCATGGCAATAGGATTGTTTTCTAGTTGTGAAGTGTGGTTTAATGTTTATAAAAAATATTATGGGATTTTTGTTAATTATTCTCCCAAAGAAGTTGGGGTATGAATTCATTTTTCATTATAATAACTTATTATTAGTTGTCACTATGTTAATATATATTGCTTTTAATATGACTGATATTTTATTTATAGGTAAAAATTAAGGAACTATGGGATGTCAATCCCACATAGTCCTAGTCAGTTTCCCAGTATGACCCAGTTGGTAAAGTCCTTGGGAAGGAGCATCCTGGTCGAGTGCGTGAGATGGGTTTGGGACCATTACCATCTAAGGACTTTGATAGAAAAATAGGGATTGCAAGTAATGACTGGTGGCGATAAGTTAAATCACACAACTTAAAAATAATTTAGTTCACAAAATTTTATTGATTTTATGTTTAAATAAAAATATAAAACATTGTTTAATTTTAAATATAATTATCTTACAGGTTCTGGTAGTCGGAAGTAGAGATGGATATGCAGAGGGTGATGAGCATAGTTCATCATTGGGCACTGATTAATGGAGAGGGTTTTTTCATGCATCATTACATCCAATGTGAGTATTTTTTTTATCTTTTTCTTAATTTTAGATGGGATTTGGACAACATGATCCATATGTATGTGTTGTATAACCATGTGTCTATATGCTGTGTTTCAACTGGTTATAGAGATTGAAATTTCTTTATGATCATATATGATGATTAGTTTCTTGTCTCTCTTTTTAATATAGGTTGATCTGACTATTATATTTTATTATTTCCCACTTGTTTTTCATGGTGCCTTACTAAGTATGTTTATACTCACAACTGCATAGGATTTGCATGCATGATTTTTTTCTCATACAGAAAGCTAGTAGATAGTGTCCTTAGTGGACCTAGTATCTATAGAACATAGAAGTAAGTGGAGGCACTGACCATATGTAATCATATAACAATTTTGACATATCATCTCATCAATAACCCTTAGGGTATGACAATGTACCATATCATACCAATACCCAATAAGGTTTTCCAATACGTCAAGTAGAAATTGATACTATATTGGGTCTTATAGTACATAATGTAGGACTATATATTTCATTGAATATACTGGTGCACCATATTCCATGAGTTTATATCATGTGGGTTTAGTTAGTACACACTATACTAATACCCTGTAGGGTTTTCTAAAACCAATAATATGTATGGTTTTCCTGTATTCCATAAGAGTTCATACCAATCCTCAAACCTTGATGGGAGAGTAGGGAAGAGGGAGAATTAATCCATATTTTCTCTCACCAACCGAGATGTTGAGGTGTAAACTCGATACCTAGTACATGAGGAACTAGTTTTGTTATCCAACACAAGATGGGTTTAAAAAGAAATAAAAAGAAATTAAATATCAAAAATACACCTTGAATACATTACTAGAGGTTTCCTATCCAATTTATGCTAATAAGTTCCATACAAACTTTGATCATATCTGCAATTCACTAAGACACTACTGCCTCATGTTACAACCACTTCCATCAACTACCTATAACTAGCCATCATTTATAAGGTATAAATTATTTTTCGTAAAAACTCATGTGGAAAATAAGGGCATAGAATCAAGGCATTAAAGACATCATAAAAAATGGTCTTGATCTGCCTTAAGAATTTATCTTTTAAAACAAAAATTTCATTACCATATTGAATTATCCATTTCATTATGAAAAATTATATTTGAAAAAATAAATTATAATCAACAGTTGACAATCACTAAGAGAAACCAAAATAGTCTTTGAGACTTCATCTATCTCAAAAGGAATGGAAAAAATATTCCATTCCTCTACCATTAGATTTCACAATATTACCATATTTATGTTTTAATCAATTTACATGTGAAAAAATCATGCTAACAATAAAAAATAATGGATAACACACTACCTAACAAACCATGATGCAAAATAGGGAATAAAAACATGTGATAGAATATCCCAACTTGGATCATTCATAATTATATATATTTTATTCATTAGGTTGGTCTATACCATCCACCCAATGGAAAAAATATGCATTTTAATTCCAAAATTTACATGTAAAAAATAGAGTTCTCAAATAACATACCTCAACTAAATATTTATGAGTTTCTATAAAAGAAAAATATGAGATTAGACACCCACATGAGGAAGGAACCCTAGATTTAAATAGATCACTTTAACAAATCCTAAAAAATATATCCCAACCATACCATCATTCAAAATTTGAAACTATGGAAGGTTTGTGAGAGACGAACAAGAAGACAATAAAAGGGATAAAGGGTAGAACTCACCTCTGATTGGCGATGTCGAACCTCTATTATCCAAGGATCAAAAAAAGGTAGCAGGAATGGAAGAGATCTTAAAATCACTTAGGTTTTTCCTCAATACCAAGAAAAATGATATAACTCTATAATGATCCATAATTTAAATAAGGATAGAAATATACCATTCAAAACATGATTAATATATTCACATCATGAATATTCATGATGACCCCCAATTCAGGGAATGCATTCATTTCAGTTCATGAATACCATTGAGTCAATGTAATTATAATATCCCTAAAAATTCATGTTTCCTTAGGTAAAATTAATTCACACCATGAATAATCCTTTTATATAATGAATCAAATCTACCAAAAACATGGTCAAATCTACCTATGAATTCTTCCCAAAAAAATCATTCCATTAAAAATATTCAGGTGATAAATCTAAATTCCATAACATTATGAACTAACTATTAAAACCATGAACCACCTCTGTAACTATAATTTTAGCTCTGAATCAACATCCCTCTCCTCAGACCTTCCATAAACACCTCCATAACCAAAAACACACAATGGAATGACCTTAAAAGTACCTAGAGATAAAATTTTTAGTGTTACTATTGTGTTGTTCTGGCTGTAGGTTATGGGACTGTAGAACTTTTAGCTTGTTTTTTTCATTCATGATATAGCGGCGGTTTAAACTACCACTAGATGTAGTTTTTTTAAAATGGTTTAAAACGCTGTTATATTATGGTATTTTTTAGGGCGGTGGTTAAAACCAACACTAAATATGACAAAATTTGACTTAGCAGTAGTTTTATCCTTATTAGTGGTAGTTTTTTTCAGTAAAATATTCAGTCTTTAGCAGCAGTTTTAACCAATTCTAGATTGTAGTTATTTTTTAAGTGAAAACCACCGCTAAAACTAAAAAAATTTCCATGAAATACGTGTTCTATGACACTTTCAAGAAATTTACACTAAATGGGAGGATTCTACGCTTGTTTAATGAAGACACTAATTTTAGTGGCAGTTTTCTGAAAGCATTGCAGGACCATCTAGAGGTGGTTTAAACTGGCTTTATATAAAGAAAACCACCACTATACTTTCATTTTTTCATAGTTATACTATCGCTACAAAACCATTTATGGTGATCGATCCACCTACCTCCACATTTATTGAGTTTATTTAAATGCGAGGAAAGATTATTCAACCCACTATTTGGGAGGGTACCTCTGATTCTGATGGTGGAGAAAATACTTTCACTGTTTAGTATTTTTCCCATGTACCCCTCCCCCACTGTTATAATGACCCAACACTTTCTTACATGATTAATACCCCATTTTAAAGATAAACATAAAAACATTACACAAACGGGAACCAAAGGTTTAGTGTATTTGGAAAATTATGACCATACATAACTTTTACATAATAAAACATAAACATTTAATTAATTCCTTCTCCTATAGCTTCTTATTGGACCTCGTGTTATCCTTAGTACAAGTATTCATATGAGGATATACATCAAAAGAAGGGGTGAGATAAAATACCTGTAAGAGGATGAAAAAGAGACATGAAACAGGGGTAAGAGTAATCATTATCATAATATAAGAAAATGATCATAATTATAGTCATGGTAGTAAACATTAGATAAATGCATGGAATGTGATAGTGTATAAAAATGCAACATCATTTATTAGTGGTGAACTACTACACATAGTTGTGAACAAAGATAGAATCATGTTCATGCATATATAACTTTTTATCATGAGATACATCACATTACCCAATGCATTGGAGTTATATATAATTCTTGTTATACCCATGACATCATAACATTTACATTCACTATATAATTCTGGGCACACCTGTCACATCATAACATTTACATCATCATGCATGCCACATAAAAATTATATCAATCTTGGACATAAAATAAACCATAGAAAAAAATTTATTCATTTCATAAAGAATACATTCATAAATAAAATTTGGGGTTCCCTAAAGAAATAGGTAATAACATAATTGTTATAAGAATTATCAATCTCTAGTGAAGAAGAAACAATCTCATGAGAAGTAAAAGATGTATTTTGGGAAAGAAGAGTTATTTTGGAAACATATTTTCATTTGTCACAAAAAAATATTAAAAACATGAATATCATAGAAAAAATGGAATGAAAAAGAAATTATATTTATAGAACATTATCCATACAAAAAATGGAGTAAAAGGGGAAAAACCCAAAGAAAGAGAGTTTGGTTTGAGAATTCCCTTTACGTTATATACGAGTTATTTCTTCACTTTAATATCCTGGATAATAAAACTAAAATAATTAATTAAAAATTAAGGAACCTCTTATACATGTCTTTTTTTATTATAATTTTATTAATTTTAATTATATCCTTTTAGATGCATTATATAATTCAATTCCATTGTTCAGAAGTGTTCATTTTCTTGGTTTTTTTGATCGATTCACTTGAGTATAAGTGTGGAAATTTATGTAGAATGGGTCTAATTCTCCATAATTGAAAATATAAATTATTAATGAAAAAATAGGTTTAAATGGTTATATATATAATTTGGTTAAATTTTATAAGGATGAATCATTAGATAAAATGTTAGTGATAATTATTTAGATTTTTTAGCGGTTTTTCAAACAACACAAATTAGTTTTGTTCCATTATTTATTATTGTGTATATAACTTAGTTAAAAAACATAAAAGGGTTATTAAATAAATTTTATAGTATGTACCAATAAGTATAGTGGTTTTATGTGTAACACCCCGAGCTTCCACGATACGCTTCTCATTCAATAATGCAATAGCTTGCATTGTACGCAACTTCGAGTTCTAAAACATCGCGACAAATCAAAGTAGCCGTTATGAATAGTAATAACCACTTTTTAAAATTATAGAGATTTTATATTTCAAAATGGACTTCATTTTTGTATTCCTAATATTGAAATTAGCCTATGTTGAATTTTTTGTAATTTTCTGAGAACTTCAAAATTTTTATGAATAGTGAAAAATACTTAAAACAACTTTTTTAATAAAAATAATTTATAGTGATAAATTATAATATTTGGTGGTTTTAAAGTATAATTAGAATATATTTTTACCATTTTATCCAATGGTGGTCATTAGAATTAATTTAACATTGAAATTGGACATAAACAATTGCCAATCTTTTGATATAAATTGTTTCTAAAAAACACGCTATTTGTTGTGACAGCGGGAATTAATTATAAAATTAATTAATGCAACTAATATGTTTGGAATTTTGTAAAATAGACATCATTTTTGAATTCGGAATATCAATTATAGCTTAGGGTGAAATTTTGGCCTTATTCTGAAAAACTTCAATTTTTGATGAATAGTGAAACCACTAAGTGGTTGTTAAATAACTGATTTTTCGTTTAAATGAAATATTACCACTTCTGTGATTTGATTTTCAAAAATCCGACATACATGGTTGTCATTAAGAAGTAAAATGTGGTTCAATGGGATAAAAATAATTTTTTGGTGAATAGTAACTTATTAAGTTCTTAATCGCGATTAGTGGTAATTAGGGTAGTTTAAGGTATAAATAATACTTTAATAATATTAAATGACCTAGACACATGTCCCAACCTCATTGGTTGTGTCATGGCCGACCAAGACAAGCCATGGCCTAACTTGGGGACCCCATGGATCCACTTTTGTTGGGAAATAACATAAATTACTTTTTATTTAATGTTAAAGTGAAAATGACACTAACATAAAGTGTTTTACTAAAACAATTTTTAAGTAGGGTTACACAAGTCCAAATTTTGATTATAAATAGTCATTGGAAAGATAAAAAGATTTCCTATATCATAGTATTTTTTTTATAATTTTTAGACATTAAATAAATTTAATTATTTATGACATAATAATGATGCAGCGATGACATCATTATTTGACGATTTAAATAAAATGGAAAGATAATATAAAATCTATGAACTACACATGGCCAAAACCAATTGGATGAGTGGATTTCGATGCCTTATCACCTTATCCACGAATTCTATCAATGTGGGACCTTTTAAAACCGAAACACATTTTCAAATAATGTAATGTTCCTTTACTTTCCAAAAGTGCCCCTCCTCTCCTCTTATAAAAGGCCCCCACCTCTACCTCATTTCACACACTCTTCAAGCCATTGGCTCGGCCAACCCCTGCCCATTTGCTCTCTCCACATCCCTCTCCTCATCCTAGAGGATTCCCTTTGGGCAGAATCCTTTCAAAGGAAGCCTTTAGGCTCAACTCAAAAGGAGTTACACTTTTTAAGGTAATTCATTCTCTCATGTTCTTTTGTTTTATTTTGCTTCTCCAACCCCCTAAACTCTTTTTATTTACTTCTTTTGTAACAACACCAGTATCTTAAATATACTAGGATGTTGTTATAAGATTTATTTGAGCTACACTTCCACACAACTACATCAAATGGTTAAAGAACATAAGGTTTCCGTGGATGGCGAAATTCTGCCTCCCGAAACGATGATTGTTCAACACTCATTTAACACCTTAAAAGGTGGCCATTATGATGTCACTATTTTTATATATGATATATAATATGTTTATGTTTTCCTTAAGCTTCTGTTTTTTTTCATTTTGGGCATACCTTTATGGTTTCCATTATGGGTAAAACACGATATCTTCATTTTAGGAAGCGCGGACTACCGCCCCCTGAAAGTGATTTGATTCGTTAATACCATATGTGGGATGTGTGAAGGATAAAGTTAATGATATTATATATGTTATTATACTGGAATTATAATATACTCTCATATCATTATGATTCCATTCCAGAAAATATGAAATAGAAATGGAAGTAGCGTTCATGCGTACGTACGGCTTACCGTCTCCATGAACGGTGCATTTCATTTCTTACCTCTAAATGTGATGTAATATTATAAATGAATGTATGTACTGGATATATATGACATATATGATATCTACATCATGAATACCATTCTGGATATAATGAACCTTTGACCAAATTAACAACATGTAAGTGTAAGAAGCCTATTTTTGACTTAAGAACCAAATACCGACAAAATGAACATTATTAACTTAAATAATTACATAATGTTCATATCATTGTAATAAGTGATATAATAAGGATAATGAAGTTGAAAATGGTTCTTAATAAGGTATATATTAACTCTAGTTTATTATTCAGGAGGTTAAAGAACGGTTGAGTCAAGTCAGACACGAGGTAAGGGAACTTCTTAACCCAACCTCCATTCTTTGGGTTAATCTCCTACTTTCAAATTATGTCATGATGTTATTATGTCCTATTTTGTATTTTTACTTTCTTTATGTGTACCTATAGTGAATACACATAATATATCTATTATATTTTAAAAATTATCTTTTTAAGGACTTCGTCTCAATCTCCTTTCATTGAGGCATATTTTGTTTTATACACAAATTATCTTTTATATGGTGTATAAACCCCTTTGACTTTTACATTTATTCAAAAGGAATCTTTTTATACAAAGCGTTTACTAAACGAAAAAATGGAATGTTTTGGTCGTACGTATGCGGCGACAATGACTTCTCCGCCGCCGTGACCACTATTTGAGTTTCGGCTTCCTCTTCAAGCCATACCTTTTTTAATGAAAAATAAATACCATGTTATACTTTTATTTTATTTTGGTATTGAAAATGGTTTTTAAAGCGTTTTTATTATATCAATGTGTTGTATTTATATCTTGTGATTGAAATGTGGAAATGTTATGTTTCCTTTATACATGTTTTATGTGATACGATTATGTTATGGTTTATGATATGTTAAAACCTATTCATATGAGGAATGCATTGGACTTAATAAGTGACGGGTGGAGCCCGCTATAGCTCCTCGATGCATCGGCAGGTCTCATGAGACAAACTAGTGTCTTGGCACAAGGCCTTGACAAAATATTATTTGTGGTCTTGGCACGAGGCCTTGACTACGTGGTTAAGATAGTCTGGCATTATGCATTCCATCATTATGAAAGTGGTTATTGATATTGCATGTGATTATTCGACCAGTAGAATATCCATGTGAAGAAGTATATGGCATTATCTCATTCTACTTTTGCCATATTATGTTGATGTTCAAGTTTAAAAGGCTTTTGTTTTAGTTATACATTGCCTTAAATGTTTATGTTTATTTATGAAAGCTTCCGCATCATTGTTATCCTTACTGAGCATCTGAGCTCACCCCTTTCAATGTTTTAATATTTTCCAGGATGTGAAGAAGTATTTTATGAATGACCTGCAGGGATTGTCAGAAGGAGATATGAGTGTGGACTATGGAGACTTTGTTATTGTAGTTTTTCACTTTATGATGTAATGTAACGTTTACGAATGTATCTAGTGTTTCCAAGGCTACTAAACTAATCGGTCTTTCGAGACTTGATCTTTTGTGATCATGCCAATGTTACGAAGTAATGCACCGACTCTGGGTAGCTGGGGTCGGGGCGTTACAGTTGGTATCAGAGGCAGTTTAGTACTAACCTTGGAAGCTAGATTTAGATAAACTCTGATTAGAGCACGTAGACCTAAGATGAACTCTGAGGATTAGTATAAAAGAACTTCCTAGAATTTTGGTATTATAGAGATGTTATGACTTTTCCGAGCAATACATCCCGGTCTGGATACGAGCAGGTAGAGGCGGCTCTGGCACAGATGTACCTAGGGGTAAAACCCGAAAACACCGCTTTGAGCTAGACTCGAACGGGAACTGGTGCACGAAAACGGGCCTTGCTGCACTCTTGGTTACGACACTCCCGGGGGATATGCTTAGGATAATTCTCATTTTACTTACAAACCACTATGAAGGGTTATGAGTACATACTTCCTCAAAGAAAACATTTCTTTTTATGATTATGGATTATATCCATAAATAGTTCAATTTATGTAAAGTGTTTTACAAGTATGGAATTATGTATTTTGATTCATAAACTAACCTAGTTTATGCCGTTGTATAGAAATGGCGCCCAGTAGAAGGAATGTGAACTCCAGCGGTACGTATGATCCAAAGAGTAAGAAGGATAGTATCTTTCACGGTATTAAGCCAACATTTCGAAGGGAAATAGTCTCCCATGTGTTCTCAACATATGAAGAAATAGTATCATGTGTTAATAGGATAAGTAAAGAATTCTCTGAGTCCTATGGCTTTGAAGCGAAGCAAGAGATGAAAGGGATGGAAGAGAGAATGATGGATAAAGGGATGAGGGGAAAGAAGAATTTTCCAATATGTGGTAATTGTGGGAAGAAACATCATGGAACTTGCCTAAAGGGAATGGGAGTTTGTTATAAGTGTAGAGAAAAAGGACACAAAGTGCGTGACTGCAAGGGTAAGAAAATGGTTTCAAATGTACAATGCTTCTTCTGCAAGGATTGGGGACACTACGCAAACCAATGTCCAAATCATCAGAGCATGCCCCAAATGATGTTATTGGATAATAATCAAGTTATGATACTACCACAGATGAGGAGTAATGATTAGAGTTCTTATGTTGTTATTAAAGATTTTTTTTAATTTGAGTGTTGTATCAATGATGTACTGGTTATAATAATTATGGAGTATATAAGGATTGTACTGCAGTACTATTTCATCAAGGACTTGAGATTGTGTGGAACCAAGAAAAGTGACTCCACAGTAGGTTAAATTTTTGGAAAATATATGGTTGAGAGAAAGATAAACCATAATATGGTTTTGATACTGAGATTGTGATTTTGGAATAAGACGTGATTGATTTGGATAAATTATATTGGATATACTTAACTTCCTTGAAACTGATTGATGTTTTGTATACATTTTTGGATAGAAGGAGTATATCTAGTATTCTATAAGGAATAAGGGATCATGGTAATTCAGTATGTTTAAAAAGAATACATGATGAAGGTGCTCACATGTTGTTACGTGGGATAAAGGATCTTCATTATGTTTACCTTCCTTATAAAATTTGGACTGTGAGTTGGACAGATGTATTTTGGATAACTATTAAGGTTGGAATGGATTAAGTTGAACCATGGATAGTATTGTTTAAGGTTAAAAAATTTATGAAGATTATTTTTGGAATATTATGATACTATAGTTTTAGGAAAAGGACAACCTGCAGGGTGGGGCATAACCCGTCGCGTCGGACAAAGCTGCAGGAATCGAACCCACAATCATAGTGCGACAGGCCTTTATTTCCTACCACTAGCCTACAGGAAGTCCCCGGTTATTACAAAATAATTTTACTAATCTAAATGGTATGTGTTAACATTTGGAACCTTATACAATTAGGATAAGTATAATATTTTTGAGTTCTATTATCTTTTGAGTGAAAGATGAGTTGAAGGTTGAAACTCTAATGTCAAACACATATGTATATATATACCTATCTCTTATTAAATGAATAAATTAATTCTTAAACTTTAGTAAAGGGATATTAAAACAAAAAAAATGTGTTATCCTAATAACTTATGTTTTGTTGAACTGATGATATTTTAAATCAACATAGATTGAAGGCTTTGAGGCCCTCAATTTGACAGTTGATTGTGATTGATGACCTCAATCAATCCCTACAAATATTTACGTTTTTCCTCAAATTATATGTCTCTAATTTCCACCAATGTTCTCCTTATCGAGATCATTATTTGGTGGTGACTTTCTTATTTCCATTTCCCTCTTATTAAGACTAAATTCTATTAACCTTATTTCCGATGTGGGTTTTCCACAAAGGTATTTTCTATTTTCAACCTTTTATTTTTCCAAGAAAAATTTCAAATTGCGAGGACGCAATTTATTGAAGGAGGGGAGAATGTAACACCCCGAGCTTCCACGATACGCTTCTCATTCAATAATGCAATAGCTTGCATTGTACGCAACTTCGAGTTCTAAAACATCGCGACAAATCAAAGTAGCCGTTATGAATAGTAATAACCACTTTTTAAAATTATAGAGATTTTATATTTCAAAATGGACTTCATTTTTGTATTCCTAATATTGAAATTAGCCTATGTTGAATTTTTTGTAATTTTCTGAGAACTTCAAAATTTTTATGAATAGTGAAAAATACTTAAAACAACTTTTTTAATAAAAATAATTTATAGTGATAAATTATAATATTTGGTGGTTTTAAAGTATAATTAGAATATATTTTTACCATTTTATCCAATGGTGGTCATTAGAATTAATTTAACATTGAAATTGGACATAAACAATTGCCAATCTTTTGATATAAATTGTTTCTAAAAAACACGCTATTTGTTGTGACAGCGGGAATTAATTATAAAATTAATTAATGCAACTAATATGTTTGGAATTTTTTAAAATAGACATCATTTTTGAATTCGGAATATCAATTATAGCTTAGGGTGAAATTTTGGCCTTATTCTGAAAAACTTCAATTTTTGATGAATAGTGAAACCACTAAGTGGTTGTTAAATAACTGATTTTTCGTTTAAATGAAATATTACCACTTCTGTGATTTGATTTTCAAAAATCCGACATACATGGTTGTCATTAAGAAGTAAAATGTGGTTCAATGGGATAAAAATAATTTTTTGGTGAATAGTAACTTATTAAGTTCTTAATCGCGATTAGTGGTAATTAGGGTAGTTTAAGGTATAAATAATACTTTAATAATATTAAATGACCTAGACACATGTCCCAACCTCATTGGTTGTGTCATGGCCGACCAAGACAAGCCATGGCCTAACTTGGGGACCCCATGGATCCACTTTTGTTGGGAAATAACATAAATTACTTTTTATTTAATGTTAAAGTGAAAATGACACTAACATAAAGTGTTTTACTAAAACAATTTTTAAGTAGGGTTACACAAGTCCAAATTTTGATTATAAATAGTCATTGGAAAGATAAAAATATTTCCTATATCATAGTATTTTTTTTATAATTTTTAGACATTAAATAAATTTAATTATTTATGACATAATAATGATGCAGCGATGACATCATTATTTGACGATTTAAATAAAATGGAAAGATAATATAAAATCTATGAACTACACATGGCCAAAACCAATTGGATGAGTGGATTTCGATGCCTTATCACCTTATCCACGAATTCTATCAATGTGGGACCTTTTAAAACCGAAACACATTTTCAAATAATGTAATGTTCCTTTACTTTCCAAAAGTGCCCCTCCTCTCCTCTTATAAAAGGCCCCCACCTCTACCTCATTTCACACACTCTTCAAGCCATTGGCTCGGCCAACCCCTGCCCATTTGCTCTCTCCACATCCCTCTCCTCATCCTAGAGGATTCCCTTTGGGCAGAATCCTTTCAAAGGAAGCCTTTAGGCTCAACTCAAAAGGAGTTACACTTTTTAAGGTAATTCATTCTCTCATGTTCTTTTGTTTTATTTTGCTTCTCCAACCCCCTAAACTCTTTTTATTTACTTCTTTTGTAACAAAACCAGTATCTTAAATATACTAGGATGTTGTTATAAGATTTATTTGAGCTACACTTCCACACAACTACATCAAATGGTTAAAGAACATAAGGTTTCCGTGGATGGCGAAATTCTGCCTCCCGAAACGATGATTGTTCAACACTCATTTAACACCTTCAAAGGTGGCCATTATGATGTCACTATTTTTATATATGATATATAATATGTTTATGTTTTCCTTAAGCTTCTGTTTTTTTTCATTTTGGGCATACCTTTATGGTTTCCATTATGGGTAAAACACGATATCTTCATTTTAGGAAGCGCGGACTACCGCCCCCTGAAAGTGATTTGATTCGTTAATACCATATGTGGGATGTGTGAAGGATAAAGTTAATGATATTATATATGTTATTATACTGGAATTATAATATACTCTCATATCATTATGATTCCATTCCAGAAAATATGAAATAGAAATGGAAGTAGCGTTCATGCGTACGTACGGCTTACCGTCTCCATGAACGGTGCATTTCATTTCTTACCTCTAAATGTGATGTAATATTATAAATGAATGTATGTACTGGATATATATGACATATATGATATCTACATCATGAATACCATTCTGGATATAATGAACCTTTGACCAAATTAACAACATGTAAGTGTAAGAAGCCTATTTTTGACTTAAGAACCAAATACCGACAAAATGAACATTATTAACTTAAATAATTACATAATGTTCATATCATTGTAATAAGTGATATAATAAGGATAATGAAGTTGAAAATGGTTCTTAATAAGGTATATATTAACTCTAGTTTATTATTCAGGAGGTTAAAGAACGGTTGAGTCAAGTCAGACACGAGGTAAGGGAACTTCTTAACCCAACCTCCATTCTTTGGGTTAATCTCCTACTTTCAAATTATGTCATGATGTTATTATGTCCTATTTTGTATTTTTACTTTCTTTATGTGTACCTATAGTGAATACACATAATATATCTATTATATTTTAAAAATTATCTTTTTAAGGACTTCGTCTCAATCTCCTTTCATTGAGGCATATTTTGTTTTATACACAAATTTTCTTTTATATGGTGTATAAACCCCTTTGACTTTTACATTTATTCAAAAGGAATCTTTTTATACGAAGCGTTTACTAAACGAAAAAATGGAATGTTTTGGTCGTACGTATGCGGCGACAATGACTTCTCCGCCGCCGTGACCACTATTTGAGTTTCGGCTTCCTCTTCAAGCCATACCTTTTTTAATGAAAAATAAATACCATGTTATACTTTTATTTTATTTTGGTATTGAAAATGGTTTTTAAAGCGTTTTTATTATATCAATGTGTTGTATTTATATCTTGTGATTGAAATGTGGAAATGTTATGTTTCCTTTATACATGTTTTATGTGATACGATTATGTTATGGTTTATGATATGTTAAAACCTATTCATATGAGGAATGCATTGGACTTAATAAGTGACGGGTGGAGCCCGCTATAGCTCCTCGATGCATCGGCAGGTCTCATGAGACAAACTAGTGTCTTGGCACAAGGCCTTGACAAAATATTATTTGTGGTCTTGGCACGAGGCCTTGACTACGTGGTTAAGATAGTCTGGCATTATGCATTCCATCATTATGAAAGTGGTTATTGATATTGCATGTGATTATTCGACCAGTAGAATATCCATGTGAAGAAGTATATGGCATTATCTCATTCTACTTTTGCCATATTATGTTGATGTTCAAGTTTAAAAGGCTTTTGTTTTAGTTATACATTGCCTTAAATGTTTATGTTTATTTATGAAAGCTTCCGCATCATTGTTATCCTTACTGAGCATCTGAGCTCACCCCTTTCAATGTTTTAATATTTTCCAGGATGTGAAGAAGTATTTTATGAATGACCTGCAGGGATTGTCAGAAGGAGATATGAGTGTGGACTATGGAGACTTTGTTATTGTAGTTTTTCACTTTATGATGTAATGTAACGTTTACGAATGTATCTAGTGTTTCCAAGGCTACTAAACTAATCGGTCTTTCGAGACTTGATCTTTTGTGATCATGCCAATGTTACGAAGTAATGCACCGACTCTGGGTAGCTGGGGTCGGGGCGTTACATTATGAACATACTTTATGGAAATAATGGAAAATGAAAATGCATTATCCATGATGTCGGTAAATTGACACAACACAGGTGATGATTTCATTTTTAGAATAAAAGGGAGAGAGAAAGGAGTTTCATGATGGATATTACATTAACATGATATAATTATAGTATATAAAATATACTGGAGTTATCATGAATATTTGGATAGAGGAGGTTATGATAGAAGAAGAAAATAAAAAGAAGTTAAAAAAAATTAAAAGAATACGAAAGAGGATTTTACCTCTGGATTTATCCTCTTAGAGAACCTCTTTAAGGCACATAGGGTTGGAATTTATTGAAACCATAACCTCTTGGATGTGGGGAAGGTTCTTCTAAAGATATTCATGTAGAATTTTTACAAGGGTCAAATCTTGGAAGGTGTGAGGAGATGAGGTGGCAAGGGCTGGTATTTACAAGGGAGGAGAGGAGTGTTTTCCCATTATTTTATTCATTAGTTTATTATTTTGGCTCAAGACTATGAAAATTTTGATCATTATCCATAAATATATTAAAAATTAATGAGGGTTCTATATTTTTTTCTTACATCATCCATACATAATCTATTACTCAATAATTCATGCATTTAGCTTTTATCATGAATTATCATATTTTATTATTCACCAAAATTCATGTATTTTAGAAAAATCCCAAAAATTCACCCTAACCATTTTTAATGTTTATAATTTAAAAATAAACTTCATTTTATGAAAATAATTTTCTAAATATGATAAATTTATTTTTTTTAAATAAAATAATCAATTATTCGAAAAATACCAATTTCAAAATTATAACAGATTTTATGACACTTTAAAAAAATTAAGTAAGGTCTCATAAAATTATTTTATAATGATAAGAAAAAATAATAATTTATGAGTATATTTTATTAAAATAATTTTTTTTAAATAATTATATTAATTATAAAATTGTAAATAAATATTTATGACTTATAAAAATACCAATACTTAATTTATCATTTTTAAAATATTTATTTACTTATTTCATGATCTAAATATATTATATTTTCATTCATAAAGGATATAAATTTTATTTATACTTAAAAAGGTGAAGTTACTATTCTATTGGACGTATTACTATTCTTAAGGGTCATGTTACTATTCCAAAGGTGAAGTTACTATTCCATTGATATATGGTCCTTAATTTCAAAGCCTCTTATTTCATTCATTCTTCATTTATAAAGTTTTTATTATGTTCTCTATGTAATTTTATGTGATTTATACTATATGGAATAATTATAATATGGGATAAATTTCATTGATAAAATTTTAGGTCGTTACATTCTTCCCCCCTTTTTAAATTTCTCCCTTAAAATTTCATTTTACAGAAACAAGTGAGGGTACTTATCATTCATCACCTCCCCCTGTTCCCAAGTCACTTTTTCATACTTATGATTCCTCTAAAACACTTTGACAAGGTGGGTTATCTTATTATGTAGAACCTTATCTCTCCAATACAGGATCTTTACCGACTACTCCTTATAAGTTATATCATCTTCCAGTTGTATCACCTATGAGTTTAGTACATGTGGGAGACCTAGTATATACTTTATCAAGAGACATACATGTAACATGTCATGAATTTTATCCTTACTTGGTGGAAGTGAAAGATGATAGGCCACTGCTTCTATGTGATCAAGGATCTCAAAAGGACCAATGTACCTTGTGATAAGCATCCATTTATTTCCAAACTACATGACTCTCTTCCATGGTGATATTCAAAGGAAGAGTTTATCTACAACATCAAACTCCAAGTACCTCGACGGTTGTCAGCATAGATATTTTGCAGACTCTAAGTAGTTTTGATATGTTGATGGATGGGTCGAACATTCTCTATCATCTCTTTCAAAAGATTAGGTCCAAGTAGCTTTGTTTCTCTAGATTCATCCCAATAGGATGGAGTTCTACATCGATTTACATATAGAGCTTCATATGGAGCCATCTGAATACTTGAGTGGAATCTGTTGTTGTATAAGAACTCATCCCATGAGAGATAATGATCCCATCCACATTTGAATTCCATTTAGTAGGATATTATAATGTCTTCAGGTATCTTAATATTCCTTCCATACATGTCATCAGTTTGGGGGTGATAGTCAGTGCTGAAATTCAATTTAGTACTCAAGGAATGTTGAGTACTCCTCCAAAATTTAGATGTGAACATTAGATCATGATCCGAGACAATCGAGAGTGTAACCCCATTCAATATCACCACTTACTTCATATATATATTAGCATGTTTTTCAAGTGAGAGATCTTCCTAAATAATAATAAAGTGGGTAGTCTCGATGAGTCATTCCACTACAACCCATATCACATTGTTCCCTTTGGATGTCTTTGGGAGACCAATGAATAAGTACATGGTGACATTGAACCATTTCTATATGGGTATAGGGAATGGTTGCATAATCCATTTTGACTTATGTCACTCTGATTTAACTTGCTGATATATCAGTCATCTTGAGATACACTCTGCAATCTCCTTCTTCATGTTATCCCACAATAAGTGTTCTTTGATATCATGATACATCCTGGTACTTCTAGGATGAATGGATAAAGTTGATCTATGTGCATTATCTAATAACATCCTCTTTATCTCAGGTGATGAAGTCACACACAACCTTGTTCCAAACTATATCACACCATTATCATCAATATGAAACTCTTTTAGCTTACCTTCCTATACTGCATTCAACTTATTCTGTAACTCTAGATCATAACTTTGTACCTCCTTAATATTTTCTTGGATATATGGTTGCACAATCATTTAAAAGGTAGGATGTATTCCCTATTGTAATGATTTCAAAATCCATACTTTCATATCCATGAAGATAGAGTCTATCAATCCACATCATAGATAGAGTAGTATGTTATTTACTCCTAAGAGCATCATCTACCTTGTTTTCCTTGTCGGGATGATAGTGAATAGAGAAATCATATTCCTTAAAAAACTCTAACCATATCCGTTGATGCATGTTTAGTTACTTTTGTGTGAATATATACTTTATTCAATTTTGGTCGATATATATGTCACACTTTTCACCATAGACGTAGTGCCACCAAATTTTCAAGGAAACAATCACCACTTCTATCTCTAGATCATGCTTCAAGAAGTTCTACTCATGGATCTTAAACATTCATGAGGTGTAGGCTATCAATTTATCATTTTTCATGAGTACACAACCCAAAACTTTATTTGAATAATTTTTTTCTATCACAAAACTTTCTCCACTTGTTAGTAATGTGAGTACAGATGCAGTGATCAACCTCTTATTTATCTCCTTGAATCTTTCCTCACATTCTTCCATCTAGACATACTTTACCCCTTTCCCTATTAACTTAGTTAGAGGGGTAGATATCCATGCAAAATTTCTCACAAAACGTTGGTAGTACCCTACTTAGACAAGAAAACTACGTATTTCCATGACATCAGAGGGTCTGGGACATTCCTTAATCACCTTTGTCTTTGAAGGGTCTGCATAAATTCACTCACTTGTGATCACGTGTACCAAGAATGTGCCTTGCTGCAACCAGAAATCACACTTTCTAAACTTGGTGTACAATTTATCATTACTTAATTAATATAGTACAATACATATATATTCTTCATGTTCCTCCTTGATTTTAGAGTAAATGATAATATCATTGATAAACACTCCCACAAATTTTTCAAGGTAGTTTCTAAAGACTCTACTCATAAAATCCATGAAGATTATGAGGAAATTAGTAAGTCTAAAAGGAATTACTAGAAAATCATTGTTCACATACCTTGTATGGAAGGAATTCTTCTTAATTTGTTCATTCTTAACCTTTAGTTAATGATATATAGAATAAAGACCCACCTTTAAGAGGTACTGAGATCTTTGTAGCTGAACTAAAAAGTCATCAATCCTTGGAAGAGGATACTTTTTCTTTATGGTGATATTGTTTAGTTCTCAATAATTGATACACAAACGCATTGATCCATCCTTTTTATTCCCAAAGAACATTGGCATACCCCAAGGTGATGCACTAGGGTGTATGAAATCTTTGTACAAATGATCTTACAGCTACTTCTTTAACTCATCCAGTTCGATCGAGACCATCCTGTTGGTACATTTTGAGATAGGAGTAGCTATGTGTATGTGTTCTATTGATAACTATGCCTCATAATTTAAGGGAAGTTTGAGTAACTCTTTGGTAAATACATCATTTTATTCCATCACAATAGGAATTTACCCTAGGTTGATACCTTCCTTTGACTCAACCATTTGAGCGAGGTATGATTCTTCATGAGAATCAACACCCACACTGTTGAAGGATTTTCCAAAGGAGATTCATGATATTCCTTAAATTAATAGAGGATAATGGGATGGTTCAGAATATGAAAAGATATTTACTTTTCCTTACATTTTATGTGTTATCTATATAATGATATCCAATGCATCCCTAGTATAGGATAAAATTCTACCTTGGGATGTATCAAAAGATTTTCTGGGAGAATATTCCCACATATACCAATAAGAGAAGAGTACAACACTTAGGTTGTAATGATCACCCCACGAGGTGTTTTTATGGATATCTTTACTTCAAGGTTTTAGTTATTTGATTCAATAGTTCTAGAAAACTTTCAAGATACAATGTAATGCATAGAACCATAATCAAATAATACTTTTTTCCATTATTTAGCGAATAAGAAGTGTACCATGTATGAAATTATTTTCTCACTCCACTTTTGTAGTAGTGATGGAATAAGACTTCCCTTTCTCTTTTTTAATTGGTAGATTATGACTCTGATTACCCTTGAGGAATCATGTTTTAGTGGATTTTCTTGTATAGTGTCTTTTCTCCCCACATTTTTAGCATCAAACCATAGTTAGTTATCTCCTTTTTCCATTGTGTCAGTTGAATTATTTATGTCTCTTCGACATTCATGAGATTTGTTTCCTTCTCTCCCAAACTTTATCATTTCCCCATCCATTTTAGCAGTTCCAATGACACTTCTTCCTATATTTTTGACATTTGAGTGGTTGATATTTCTTCCCACCATTTTCATGAGATCCACCAGCTTGAAACTCAATCTTTATTTTCTTATCACCATATCTGTGGGACCATTATCCAAACACCATATCCACTTTGATATTACGTTAAAAAAATCTTCATAAATCCCAAAGTCTCGAATTTATATAGCCTTTCAAAGGTTTGGTTTTAACCCACTAAAGAATCTATCATTTTATATATCATTATTGATAACAAAACATGAAGCATACCTTGAAAGCCTTGTGAAATTTACTTTGTAGGCCATGAAATATTCACCTTAATTTTTCTTCAACTCTATGAAATATATCTCTATATTTTTATGAAGAGTTAGAGGGAAATACTTATTAAGAAACATTATCTTAAAGTCTACCCACTCCATATATTTAATTCCATCCTTTATCTTGGTGTTCTTAATCAATGACTACCATTTTTTCAGCCTCTCCATCTAGATAATAAAATTCTAGAGTCACATTATCCATCTCATAATAGTGAAGAACATAAAATATCTTATCTATTTAGTTGAACCACTTTTCCGTGACCAGTAGTCTAGAATATCCACTAAATATCGGTGTTCATTACTGAATAAAGGACTTAATACCTAGTTACTCCCTCTTAGGTGAAGGAGGAAGTTTCATACTGTTCAGGTTATTATTCATAGCCCGAGATAGCTGGAAAATAATCACCATGAAATTTTGAACTCCACCTACCAAAGAATTGGGTATGTCATTTTATCCATCGCTTCATTGGCCCACACCTGGGTTGTTGGCCTAGTTTCTCCTGGTTCCCACCATTTCCTAAAATAGAAAAGGTTAGAGCAAAACCTAAATCAACAATTCATGAATAATTTATCCCTTTGTTTAATTAACTCTAAAGGAATATATTTTAGGATACCTATGTTTAGAAAATATTCTTGTGTGCTTACATATACTTAGCCTCATTCTAAGGGTTTTCACTAAGTTTCTCTTTACTCTAATTCGCAAATTGACTAAACCATTCTATGATACCAACTATAGTGACCCTACTTTTTCGTACATGATTATTACATCATTTTAAAGATAAAAAAAACACATTACACAAACATGAACCAAAGGTTTAGTTTCTTGGGTATGTTAGTACCATATATAACTTTTACATAATAAAATATAAAAATTTATTTAATACCATCTTCTCTAGATTCTTATTAGACCTTGTGTTCTCTTTAGTACAAGTATTCACCTTAGGATATACATCAAAATAAGGGGTGAGTTAAAATCCCAGTAAGAGGATGAAAAAGATACATGAGATATGGGTGAGAATAATAATCATCATAAGATAAGAAAATTAACATAATAATAATCATGAGAGGAAGCATTAGATATATCCATAGAATGTGGCAGTGTGTAAAAATGAAACATCGTGTCTTAGTGGTGAACTAACACACATAGTTATGAACAAAAATAGCATCATGTTCATGCATATTTCACATTTTATCATGATATACATAAAATCAACCTATGAATTGGAGCACTATAGAATTATAGGTGCACCCATTACATCATATCATTTACATGAACTATATAATTCTTGTTGCACCTGTCTCATCATAACATTTAAATTATCATTTATACCACATAGAATGTATATCAATATTGGACATAAAATAACCCATGGAAAGAAATGTGTTTCATTTCATAAATCATACATTCATAAATAAAATTTGGGGTTACCAAAATAAATAGGGAGTAACATACTTGGTATAATAATTATCAATCTTGAGTGAACAAGAAACAATCTCCGGAGAAGTAAAAGATATATTTTTTTTAAAGAAGACTTGTTTTTGAAAATTCTTTACATCTATCATAAAAAAAGATTAGAAACATGTATATACCATAAAATAAAAGGCAAGGAAAAAATAAATGATATTTATGGAAAATTAAAAGGAACATTCATATTGAAAATGGAGTGAAATAGGGAAAACCCAAATAAAGAGAGTGTGGTTTGTGAATTACCCTTACCTTATGTCCGAGTTCTTTATTCACATTAATATACTGGATAACCAAATAAAATTAATTAATTAAAAATTATATTACCTCTTATACATTTTTTATAGTTTTATTAAGTTCATTTATAGCTTTTTAGACGAGTTATAGAGTTCAGTTCCATCATTCAAGAGTGTTCATTTTCTCGATTTGTATGATTGGTTCACTTGAATATGAGTATGGAAGTTTATGTAGAATGGGTATAATTATACAAAATTGAAAATATATGTTATTAATGAAAATATAGAGTTTTAAATGGTTATATACATCATTTGGTTAATTGGTATGAAGTTGAATCATTAGATAAAAGGTTAGTGATAATCATTTAGATTTTTTGGTGGTTTTTCAAGCATCACAAACTAGTTTTGTTCCATTATTTATTATTGTGTATATAAGTTAGTTCTAGAAAATAAATTTTTTATTAAATAAATTTTATAGTATGTAACAACCATTATAGTGGTTTTATGAAGAGCCTTGAAGGAATCAATAGAAAATTAAAACACATCATTAACGATGTCGGTGAATTGACACATCACGGGTGATGATTCCATTTTTAGAACAAAATAGAGAGATAAATGAGTTTGATGATGAATATTCCATTAAAATGATATAATTATAGTATATAAAAGTTATTGGAGTTATCATTAACATTTGGGTAGAAGATGTAATAAGATAAGAATAAAAGAAAAAGAAATTAAAATAAATTCAAAGAACAAGAAAGAGGATTTTACCTCTTAGATTATCCTCTTTGATAAACTCCTTAAGAAACACAGGTTTAGTCTTTTTTTGAGAACAAAACCTATTGGATGTGGGGAAGGGTCTTGGTAATATATTTATATAGAATTTTAACAAGGTTCAAATCTTGGAAGTTATAAGGAGAAGAGGTAGTGAGGGGTGGTATTTATAGGGGGAGTGGAGAGTTTTCCCATTATTTTGTTAATTAGTTTATTATTTTAGCTCAAGATTGTGAATAGTTTGATCATTATCACTAAATATAATAAAATAATTAAGGAGGGCTCAATATTTTGGGCTTACATCAGCCATACATCATATATGAATTAGTAATTCATGTATTTAGATTTTATCGTAAATTATCGTATTTTTCTATTCACTAAAGACACTCAATTTTAACTCTTCAACTAATGAGGAATAAATTTTTTTATTCCCATTATAAATCTCCATACACGCCCCATAACTTTCCAAAAATCCCACACATTACGTCATCTGTCGCTGTGTGTTCCCAAGCAGAGATCCAGGATTTTGCGGCTTCAGCCCCTGATTCGCTGTCGCTTATGCTTATTCCATGTCCCCACCTTGATATCTCTTGGTATTCCAATGTAGGCTAGTGTCATGTATCCTTCAAGGATTCAATATTCTGTAACATTCAATTCTTCTTATCTTTTTGCTTCTAAAAAATTCTCATTGAATCCTCAGTGGTGTCATCATTTGGGGATCGACCAGTGATGGAGATACTAGATTCAGTGTTTCATATTGTTGCCGAATAACTCAAATTGACTCTAGTAGAGAGGTTTGGTCCATCCAAACCATCGATCTTAGTGTTTCAAGAGTTTTTAGATTCTCAAAACCTAACATATTTAGTTAGAGTCTCTTCTTTGAATCATAAATCATTCTGTGTGGTCTTAGCTTTAGAGGTGGATTTTATCCAGGCATGGTGTAAAGATCCTAGATCGTTGGGTCACTGGTAGTTCAACATCACCCATTGGTAAATGGAATCTCATTTAGTAAAGGAGGATTCTCACATAGAGGTATGTCTTCATATTCTAAGCCTCCCGTTTCTGTTCCAAAATGGTGCACTCCTCAAAGATATTGGGGACTTTCTTGGTGGTTGTTTATGTGTGGATGACCTCACTGGTCACTGTAGTGAAGATTTTGTAGCTCAGATGTTTATTGAGATGGACCTTTTGATTCCTCTTCCAAATTAGATCTATCTTCACATGAAGTACCCTTTTTACCAGAATTGAGAAATCTTATATCTCATGGTTCCTAGGTACTAGACAGTCTTCCACATCCAAGGCCATTCTGCAACTCTTTGCAGGAAAAAGAATCAGGGTGGTCGAGGCCATTAGGGGGTATCCAGAAGTGTTTTGGATCTATCTTCTCGATATAATAAGCAAGCCTCAATATCAAGTTATTTTAAGAAGGATGAGAGTGACCAGGTCCCGGTGCTTCCTAGAATGGTTGGATTTACATATTAATGTCTAGAACCAATTCCCCCCTTCTTTTCCTGGTATTAAGTCATCTTGTATAGCCTTGGTTCCTTATAATAATATTCCAAATGATACTTCTATGGATGATGTTTTAGATATGGTTAGTGCCTTTATTTGGATGTTTCATGGGAATAACATTGTTGAAAGGTCATTTGGTTTCTTATACCATTCAAGTATCTAGGCCCATCTATTCAAGTTCCCTTCCATCCAGTCAAGGCCAATAGCATGATACTATAGACCTAGATGGTTCTCTTTTATGGATACCCTTCAAGGGAGATGCGTATGGATTCTCCTCAAAGAGTGGACTCCAAGACACACAATCATACAGATGTTCATCTCTCTATAACTCTAGGAAATGTGGGGCCTTCCATAAAATCTCCCTACAATGGCCTGAGGGGGCCAAAATCTCACCTAAAAGGATTATCAAACTCACCTTACTAGAATATTATATCTCAAGATAGTAGTGTTTCTAGAAGATCTTAGAAAAAAAAGGAACCAGAGGTGATCTTCATCCCACTTAGAAAAGGCCATCCTATTTGAGGCCAAATCCAGAAAACTTCAGTTTTAATGTTAACTATTATCATATAGAATGCATGGGGCCCAGTTGCTCAGGTGAAAACTAACTTTATAGTGATATAAATATAAACTTACAGGGTATCCATTTTTCATTTATTAAACCTAAGAAGGAATCCTCCAAAATTGGTTATTTTTCTCAAATAATCATAATGCATGCCTACAAGCATATTAACACCTCTAACATGCATATTTGGATCTTTTGAAGAGTAATATCATAGTGGATTTGGTCCATGAAGATGAGAAATTAGTCACTACTAATGTGACTATAGGTGTGAGTAGTTTCTTTACCTCCTTTATATATGGAAGTTGTAATGCCCAAAAAAGAGAACTCTTGTCATATGGTCTTCATGCCTTCTACCCAGGAGAATCCCCATGGATAATTGGAGGGGATTTTAATGTCATAGCTGACCCAGAAGATAAAAAAGGAATATGGGACTTTCCCGGGATGTCTAGCATGGAATTTTTCCAATTCATGGCTAACATGGGACTTATAGACAAAGGATACACATGTGACTGGTTTACATGGTGTAATAACCAAAGAGGGGGATTCCACACTTAGTGCCACCTTGATAGATTCCTGGGAAATATTCATGTTATTAATGCCTACCCCAGTGTAAAGGTCTCACATCTGGAATGAGGCATATCTGATCATTGACCTTTGTTGATATCATTGTCTCTGAACTAGATGAACAATGATCTCTTCATTTTATCTCACCAATGGGCTCAACTACTTGGTTTTCATTATACAGTTATTGTTTCATGGCTTAATCCTTAATAAGGGGATTCACAGATAATCCTTCATAATAAGAAGAGATGTCTTAAACCCCACCTACAGTTGTGTGTGAGGGAGAATCCCCCTGTATGTAGGACATGGATATTATCCAAAAAAAGATTTAATAGTTAGAATCTATCCTTGAAGAAGACTGGAATGACATACTATTTTATGATATATTTTGTAAAAAAGATGTTTTGGATGAAATGATTCAACATAAAGATCGTTAATCCTAGGATAGATCAAGAATAAGGTGGATCTAAGAAGGTGATAGAAATGCATACTATTTCCATGCATGTATAAAGGAGAAATACCATATTACTGAACCTAATATATTTCTTGAGGATGTATCTTAATCTGAAGACTAGAATATCATTGGAGGTATGGATCAATCTCGTTTTATGATTCTTCTTACAGGGCCCAACCTCCATATTCTTGAAGGATACCCAGGAGGTGATTCTGAGTTCATGGAGGTGGTTCCTAATATGGTTTATAGAGGGGGAAACATAACCATGGAAGTAGTTCCTAATGAGAAATAAATTCATGAGGTTATGATGGGATCAAATACAGAAAGTGACCTGGGTCTAGATAGTTTTCCAGGATCCTTCAATAGAGGTTGCTGGTTTGTGGTTAGGAATTATTTTATTATGCCTATACAAGACTTGTTTCATGGAGGAGTCTCCCACGAGTTTCCTGTGTGATGACCCTTGTGCTCATTCCTAAAATTAAAGACCCTTATTCAATACATCACTACATACTGGTGAGAATATGTAACTTTACTTATCAAGTCATGGGAAGTGTTATAAAAAAGGCTACATGTCCATCTCTTACACTAGATCTCTGAGGAGAAACGTGGTTTTGTCAAAGCCCAAACAATCCAAGGTGCCATATCACTAGACAAAGAGGTTATTAGTGGTATTAATATCAAGGATCATGGATAAAACATGGAAATCAAAATTTATATGGATAAATCATATTACTACCATAAATGGAGATTTATTATTAATGTTCTAGAAGTTATGGGATTCTCTCCTCGGGATTCTGATTTAATTTTTAGGTGATTTAGTTTATCATTGTTGGCATTCTCTTTTATGGGAAGGAGTCATGGTTTATTCAAGGAAATCTTGGGGTTGAGTTAGGGTGATCCATTATCTCATATAATTTTATCCTTTCCCAAGATTTTCTTATCCGCCATATTAATAGGAGCATTATTAAGGGTTATATCCTCCCTTATCGAAGAAAAATGAGCCCCCAGTGTATATTTCATCTTATGTTTGAGGATGACACAATTATTTTTCTAAATTATAGAAAAATATAAATATGTAGCATCAACATGGTCCTTGAGGAATATTGTCATTGGAGTGGTCAGATCATTAATAGTGAAAAGAGTAGTCATTACTTTTATAACAAATACTCATATTTGTGGGTTAATTCTATATGCAACAGTATGGTTAAGTAGAGAGGTAACTTCACTATAGAATATCTTGGTGCCCCATGTCTTCCGATAGACTACGCATTCAAAATTTTGATCATATTGTGAGAAGGATAATAGGTCAGATCTTGAAAGGGAAAAATTATTTTTATCCTTTAGAGGTAGGATTGCATTGGTTAATAATGTTCTATCGGCTATCCCCATTCATACACTTTTATCTATTAAAGTCCCCAAAAAAATCATGTATAATATTGATAAGGTATTGGCTGTATGCATTTGGGAAGATCTTTTAGAGGGGAAAAGGAATTGGGAATCATGGGACAAAATGGAAAGGCCAACACAGGAAGGCGGTATCAATGTAAGGAACCTTTTTGAAACCCTTCATTGTTTGCATGAAAAATTAGCGTGGGAAATATTGGAGGAGCATACCCTTTGGGTAATGTACATGGAAATAAAATGAAGAGGGGGTACAGAGGTATTGGGGGGTTTTTATCCCCTATTTGGCCTATGATATATTTTCATGTTTTGTCCCTACAGCCTATTTACTGATGGACTGTGGGGAAAGGGGACATCCTATTTTGTAATCACAATTAAATCAGGTCAAATATTGGTTTACCTAGATGCTCAGTTCCAAATATCATGTTTAAGGAGAAAATCTCTCATACAACATTCATAAAGACTCTCCTGGATCAGAACCAACATAAACTTTTAAACCTTATTGAACTAAATGAAGGAATAGAAAAATGTATTTTTACCGCCTCTATCTCAGGGCCTTTCTCTTAAAAGAACTTCCATAGGGAGATGTTAGGATGAAACCAAACTAATAGATGGAATGAGGATCTTTGATGCAACTTAATTCTGAAAAAAATATAATTTCTTAGTTTGGAGAATAATGAACCACCCCATTCAAACTGATGATAATATTAAATGAATGGGTATTCCTATTGCATCCAAATGTCAATACTGCAAGAACCACCAGAAGGAGACATTTAACCATATGTTCTTTTCAAGTTCTTGGGTGCTCAGGATCTAGAATTTCATTAGTGATTTTATTGCAATATCTACCTATGATAATCATGAAATGCCAATTTTGGAGTAATGGTTTCATGGTGCGGGAGATGTGGGCCTGAAAAAGATGGTGTGGGATGTGTTTCCAATCGTTGGTTACTGGTGTATCTGGAATGCAAGAAATAGATCTCACTATGGGGAGGTGTCTTCATTTGAGAAGGCATTGATCATCACAAATCAGAACCTTTTACTCGACATGGTGAATCTATTAAAGATTTGGCATGATGCTCCATCCTTGAAGCTACTTCAGGCGAGTCCCCCTTCTACCCATCCTCCAACTGGAAATTCCCAAGGGCACTAAGTTCATTGGAACCCTCCAGTTATTGACTTGAAACTTAACATGGATGGATCTTGTATCCTTGGTGACATTCATGGAGGGGATGTTGTGTGAGACTCTAGGGGGTCAATTTTCTTGGATTTTATAGCTCACTTCAATGATGATCATTCCATCCAGGTTGTATCTATGGCTATGATCATGGGGTTCTGGCTTTTCTGGGAGAGAAATATTGATCTAACAGAGGCGGAAACAGACTGCATCATTCTTTAAAACTCAATACAAGGCACTGGTGATATTCCATGAAAATATCGTACATTATCAGATCATGTAAAGGAATTTTTTGTAAGAATTACCATGTCTTTCACACATAGCGTGAGGGAAACATGGTTGAAAATCAACTAGCATCCATAGCACTTCAAGGCTCTGTTATCACCTGCTTCTCAAGATCAAACTTTTTGAGCCCCGAGGGGAGTTTTGTATAATAGTGGATTCCCTTAGGCTACAATACATTAGTAATCCTTAGTTATATTTCTATTGTTTTTCCCGTGTATGTTCTCTAGACTGTAAATATAAATTACGTAAATAATGATGATGATGATGACAATTCACCAAAAATTCAAGTATTTTAGAAAAATCCCAAAAATTGACCCTAACCATTTTTCGATGCTTAGAATTAAAAAGTGAACTCAATTTTATGAAAATAATTTTTTAAATATGATAAATTTAACTTTTAATTAAAATCATCATTTATTTGGAAAATACTAATTTTATAATTATAATTGATTTTATGACACTTTCAAAAATTAACTAAGGTCTCATAAAATTATCTTATAATAATAAGGCAACAAAATATTAATTTATGAGAGTATTTAAATTAATTAAATTTTCTTTAAGATCATTATATTAATTGTAAAATTGTAAATAAATATGTATGACTTATATAAATACCAATAAATAATTTTTCATTTTTAAAATATTTATTTACTTATTTCATGATATAAATATATTATATTTTCATGCATAAAACACCAAAATTTTATTTACACTTTAAAAAGTTAAGTTAATATTTTATTGAACAAATTACTATTCCTAGGGGTCATGTTACTATTCCAAAGGTCAAGTTACTATTCCATTGGTATATGTTTCTTAATTTCTAGAAAAGACTCATTATTTCATTCATTATTAATTTATAAGGTTTTTATTGTGTTATCTATGTTATTTTATGTTATTTATACTCTATGAAATAATTATAAGAAGGGAGAAATTCCATTGATAAATGTTGGGTTCATTACAACAGTACTCTGTTTTGGGTGTTTCTTTTTGTACTCACTCTATTCCATATTCCTGATTGTATCATTTATTTTATCTAATAGAAAATATATGATTTTGATATTATATCTTTATAATATTCTCATTCTTACTTATACATTTATTAAGCTATGAATCAATCTACTACATTTTCCATGGTTATTAATGAGTATGTTAGACTACCATATGGCCTCCCACATGAGGTATTTCCTTGAGTGGATGACATACATAAATGAATCCAAGATCACTATCTCCATATTGCATAATAGTACCCTCCAAGACCTTCACAGATGATCCAACTACCACAAGTGATCTTCACTCACCCCATTCCTGAAGTGGTAAATCCCACCAAATGACCAGCAATGTTGAAAAAAACTGAGTCCAATTCCTGTAATAGGCAGAGGAAAGATGAGCTGATGGACCCCTCTACTTTATCCTTGTACATATGGTTGGATGATGATGTCATTGTTAGTTTTTTATGGGAGTCAAACCCTATTTTTTTACTGTGTCATCAAGATTTATAATTTATTTTTACATATCATCTTTTTAGTTCATTGATTTATCTATTTTAGTTTGATCCAATACCTATGATATGAAATACTCTTCATTTATGACTACTATATACACATTATTCCTTACTACTTTCATTTTGGTCATATCCTGTTTGCTTATTGTTTATCTAGTGAAGGTATATTTTACTTCTAACATTTTTTCAGGTGCCCAGTTTCAAATCACTATTCATGATTTTCCCCAATGGAGTGAACTTTGTTATAGGGAGGTCTCAATTCCCCGCTTTAAATTCATATTTTCCATTACCATTATATCTATACTATTATTTCTTTCTCTTCCACATCACTTTCTAGAACAATGTTGACACTATTTCATTTTAAGTTTGGGGGATACATTCTTGATATTTATTATGTTTCACATTGATTTTTTCTTGGTCTTATTATTATAGGAGATTATTTTCCTTGAAAGAATGATTTATCTTGAAATATCATTTCACCCATTAAAATTAAATAAAATGTTTCGATGGAAAATGTTAAAAAAATATTTTTATTCTTATCTATAATTTTATCATGATTTCTTAGTTGAGTAATTTACATTCTATTCTAGTTCATTTCAATTAATTATTACTAAATAATTAATGGTTGTTATTCCCTCAGTGATTACCCTATTTTTTTGTATTCCAATTCTTGAGAGGCCTTTGGACCTACATTTTCATATTATTTTCTGAGAAAATTTCTTGATAGTTACATGGGACATGTAAATCTAAAAAAAATGCATAAAATATTATTGAGGTTATGAATAAAAAAATACATTTTTAAATTGATTAATGAAATCTTTGTTGATCCATTTATCCTGAGACCCATCTATACATTTATCCTTCTCAAGACCATATAATCTATGAATAGTCTTTTTAGGATTGAGCCATGTTGCAATCCCATTTTATCACTCCCTACCCTACTCTTGGTATAACTACATGATTATCACTTGAAAAAGTGTGTGGGAGATTTTCATCACTGATAGACATGGGATATTTGATATTGAGAAGATGCATAGTGGTTTTTCCTTATGATTTACAAGAATTGGTCCATGGTTCTTTTGATATGCTATTCCAAATTATCCTATCAAAAAAAATTTCCATTTGTATTTGGAGGGTAAAAAATCACTATTACCAGACTGTTGAATCTTATAATGGATCATATGTGGTTAGGTGATGGATTTGAGATCTGACCAAGACATGATTTTTGAAAAAAAAAGAAAAATAAAAACAAGAAGAAACAAGATAGTTTCATTACACTTTTATGACACATCCATGGACCTGCCCTGAAATTTTAGGACTGTAGAGAAGCTTCTTCTTTATGATCATGTGTTATACTTGAGATTTTACCCTCCTTTTTGAGCTTTATTTTTATCATATGTCGACCTACCCTCAGCCTCAGAGTCATTTAAACCTTATCATTTATGCCTTCATGATTCATTGTGTATTTGTCTTTATGGAGTGGAGATATTAGAACCAATGCAATCCTATGGTTAGGAACATGTATTCAAGGTATGATCATAACTCCAATTTCATTTTTACTTGATTGATGAGAGAAAATTTATGGTGAGGTAAATTGTAACATGGGTATAACTTCTAATGAAAAGTTGAAAAATTGAAATTAAAGGGAAAAAGGATTAGAACAAATTACTTGATTATGATACATGACTGATTCTATATGTAAGAGTTGATTTTTTAGGACTAGCTTCCTGCACTACCACTTAGTTTTATTTACTTGGTTATAATGCACATTTCCTGTTTAATTTTTTTTCATTTAGAATTCTTATTGAGATTTTTTTCTTAAGGAGAATAAATTGTTCAAGTGTGGGGGTATTAGAGAAGATAAATTAATAAATATATTTTGGATACATTTCGTTTAGATTTAATAATGATTTATTAAAATATGCCTTAGGTTTTGGATGTTTTTTCAAGAAATAAAAATGAATTCCTCAAAATAGGAGTTGCTATTACTTCAGAAATTTTAGACATTACACATCATGAAACTTGTTTAAAAGGTGAATTCCTTAATCACAATACCCATATAGGCTGATGGCCATCCCATGAAACCATTATAATTCATGAATTATCCAAGAAAAATAAATACACGATGTGAATCCATTACATGATGTGGAGGTTTCAAATTTAGAACCCATTAAAGATACAATCCATGAAATACGAGAGATGCAATATTTCCATAGACATTTGAAGATATTATTACACGACATAAATTACAATTACATGTTATGAATTTTATGAGAAAAAATCATTTAAATTAGTCTCACAATGTGAAACCTTTACATACTGTGAATGATCCAAGATTTTTTATATTCTAGTGGTCGATGCAGAAAAAATGATGGTTGAATATATTTTACTTTCTTATATACTTTCTTCTCTAGACTCTCCAAACATTATCTTCTTCTGTTTCTTTCCTATTTTATTCAACCTTTTCTACTATGAATTGTAATGATGATTTTTGGATTACTCATTCATTTTTTTAGTTTCTTTTCAATTC
Source organism: Viscum album (assembly GCA_963277665.1). NCBI lineage: Eukaryota > Viridiplantae > Streptophyta > Magnoliopsida > Santalales > Viscaceae > Viscum > Viscum album. The sequence continues at coordinate 1,695,226,262 of OY728138.1, read as the reverse complement.
CAATAGATATTTTACATCCAAATGCTAATTTCATATTCAATTGTTGTATACCTTTTCTACTTCCTTCATTTAAGTAAGTCTATTTATTGATTTTAAAGTTCTTTAATCACAGATTTATTTAATCTGGATATCATAATTAATATGCCAATCAGGATGCCATTTACTCTATTGTATAATCCCATTGTCATAATGTGCAACTAATCCTCTAGGGTTAGGAGTTGAGATTAGGGTTGTATTAAAAATATTTAATACTTAAATAAAAACTTGGGTAACCCTTTGGATGGTAATTAGGTTAACAAGTCATGTTAATCATATTCTTTTTCACAAACCTGATCTGGGGAATTGTAATAGATGGAACCTAACTCAATTATAGTTGATCAAACTAGGACCAATAACTTGTGACGATTTCTACCCTCAAAGCTAAGTTTATTGTGGATAGTATGTCAACTACCTATAGAACACATATTAGTTTCAAACATAGGTTGATCCAATTGGTTTGACCAAAACCAATTGGTGACTTCCACTACATTTTATTAATCCATTAAATTAACTCTGATACCTCTCTTTCTTTTGAAGTAAAACCAAACTATGCAAGTCTTTGAAAACAAAACACGTGAAAGTCACATGAGGACTCAACCTATAAGGTTCTAAATGATTGGTCACCAGCCTTTTCATATTTTCTCTACGGGATCAACCCTGTGCTACCACTATGATACACCTTTATTGCTAGGGTAGTTTGGGACTTCATAAATTTATAATTTGATCATGACTGAAGGATTAAATGTTTATCTATGGATACATCATCATCCAACCACCTCTTGAGTTCCTGGATATTAGTATGAGCCATCCTGCATGGAGGAATAGATACTGGTTCCAATCGTGAAACAAGTTCAATAGTGAAATCCACCCCTTCCATTGGAGGTATCCTAGAAAACTCATCACAGAAAACATCTCTGAATTTTTACACAAATCTAGGGAATACAACCGGTCAAAATCCTCAAACATCAAGAAATAGACTATAAATATAGGATGAAAATTTTCCCAAACCATGATGATTATGTCCAGATAGACTTTCTTAGACATCCCATTCTTCCTTGTGAATATAGATACTTCCCTCAGGTGACGAGAAGAACACCATTATGTGATAAAAATTGATATCAGATCAATAAGCTACTAACCATTCCATCCTGATATTTATGTAAAAACCTGTCATCCTAAGGATGAAAAAACTCCATAAGAAATAGTAACTGGCGATCTTGAGGGGACACTCCTTATATCAGTAACCAATTTCTAACCATACTCCCAACAGAGTATCAAGATACATTTCCCCAAAAACGTACTGAATATCGAGCCCAAGACTCTCTGTTAAAGCCATAGATAACAATGAGTGCGAATCAACTATATCAAACAAAGAAAATACTAGATTTTAGGCCACTAATATCGTACTTAATACAGTATATGGCATGATAATTTACTCCTCAGGTGTTAGATGCACTGCATATAATTGGCCAAATCCATAACCCTAAGATTCAACATAACCTCCCTCAGTTGGTCTTCTCTACTGGAACTACACATCATAAATCTATCTTCCACAACCTTGTCCACATCCTCAACTTCTATGGACGGTGGTACTCCATATCCAAGACTGGAATGGTTCCACTGATCCCAATCAAGAATTTGGAGCCGGTGTATATCCTCTCCAATTGGACTCCTATGTAAAGGTCCTGCAAAATCTCTAGAGATGGCCAATTTTTCCATAGGATCAAAAATCTATTGCTTCTTTTCCACACTGGGGAATCATGTGACCTGGTCTTCCACACTAATGGTGTAAGATCCTAGGTGTTCATACGAGGTATGAATATTGTTTTCAAGGTAAATGATTCTTTTATAGCCTAATGTGAGTACCCAATGTGATAATGGATGTATCAGGGGTGTTAGAGGCTTGTTTTGAGACTGGAGCCCATATTTAAAAAAACAAAAGGCTGCACAGTTAGCAGAAACCAAATGGTAAAGGTGGAATGATTAATTCTAACCATGCAAGAAGGTCTGACCCCCTGTCAGGAGGCACACAGTTTAAGGAAACCTTGTGGAAGGGGGAACACAACCATGCAAGGGGCTCTCCAGTTTTTTTAGAGTGTATGAGACACAGTTTAGGCACAATTTTCCAAAATATGTGCACTAACCATGAGATGTGCCGCTTAAGATAGTGATGGGTGCACTGTTTGTGCACAGTTTGGAAAACCATGAAACCAAACTTCGTGACCCAGTATTTTTTTTGGAAATTACCATTTTACCAGTAAAATTTTTTATAACGTAAATATTTTTCTATTTTCTCCACCGATGGACATAACTCAAGTAGAGAGATCCCTTTAAAGCTCAATCCATAGATTTTTCTCCTGATTCTCCTTCTGAACTTGGAATCAAACACTGTCAGTGTTGTCATATTTGAACTAGTGAGTAATCCATTCCACTTGACCATTTCTCCATTTTCCTTAGTATGAAATGTTCTATTTGGGTGTGAGATAATATTCCCTATTTCTAGGTTCTTTGTCTATTCTTCATTTTTCTTCTAATATGGATTGAATCAGAATATGATACTAGATGAGTACCCTACTAAGGACCTATGGTAGGTGGTCTATACCTTTCCCTTGGGGTTTGGTGTTTTTTAAGCATGGTTTCCATTATGCATCACATCATACTTTTTGGTGGAACCCCTTAAATTAAATGAATAATGGAATTGAACAAATTTGGACCTATTATGGATTCTCACTAGCACCTTTGATTTTTTTGGAGGTTGTTTCTCTAACCTAGGCCATTCATGGGGCATGTATTTTTATTTTTCCAATTTTTATGCCAACTGTGAGGTGTGTGTGTGTGTGCTCACCTAGTTAGATGGAGCCCTTTTAAAATGGAATTTAATTGAATTGAATTATTAGGAAAAGGTTTTCCTACTTTTCCATGTGATACATAATGTTTATTGTTTTAAATGTTCAAATAGATTTTATAGTAATTATAGAAAATGAGTGGGTAAACTCATAGAATTTAATTGCTTATTAATGATAAATGTAATGAGATGATAAATTGAAATGGTAGTGGATGGCTTGGTTGGTAGACCATGGATCCTAATTCTATTATATGCCATGGAAGTTTCTCCCATGGATATTTTTTATGGTAGTGGATAACTTGGACTTGTTTTCTCCTTGGGTCTTTATTACATAGGATTCCTTGGGCCTTATTACCCCTTGGATCTATCTTTCAAGGGATCACAATGGATATGGTTGTTGACATGATCCTTGGAACCCACCCAACTCTCTACTAAGTTTCCATTGAGATACTCATAGGACTTGATAAGAATGTCCGGGCCTTCTATACCTTGGATCTGGAACTTTGTGGTTTAACACTTTTGATTACATGGTGAGTTTGTTGTGGATATTTTGACATGTTTCACTGGTAGCCCTGGTATGGGTATTTGACTCTAATACGTAAATTGGATAGCATCTCACTTGTTTATATATTTTACCACTGCCCTTAATATGGGATCCAGACTATTACTTGCAGGGATCGTTTTTTTGTCTAGATAGTTTCACTTAACTTGTATCATAGATCAATAGGAACTTTACTTTTGGTACCTTTTACCTATGATACATTGCACAAAACTTCAATTTGTATCACACGTACTGGATTTGTTATAAACATCATTGGCCATGGCCTACTATGTCTAATTTCACACCCTATTTGGGCCACTGTTGGGTACTTGGAAAAACATATTTGATATAGGTGGGGAGCATGGAAAGTTCCCATAGTATGATACTTTATCTGTTCCATGCTTAGGAGTAGGGCAGCACCAGACCAAGGTAGGCTTTCAATACTATCTAGAAATAGTATTTTTGGTATTTTGATAAATGCATTATACTAGATATCTTTACACCTATTTTGGATACTTTTTAGATACATGAAATTATCATCATTTGTATATGAGATTACTTTTAAAATTGTTATATATATTCCTATATTGGATGTTTATCTTATGTATGGATGATTTAATACTTATACTATTGAATTCAATGTTTAATACTGCTATGATACACTCTGACCTGTGGTCATAGTCTCCCCAAAGACTCACCTCGGTCCCTTTCTTCTAGTCAGTAGCCTCTAGAATTTGGGTAGATATGCTTGAGGCCATGTGACCCACCATCTTAGTGCACCAAATAGAGGATTTTGAATTGGGACATTACAAAGTGGTATCAGAGGGTTTTATTTTCTAGTTTACTATTTTGAGAAAATATATAGGTATTGGGAAGGAATTAGAATTTGGTAATGAGATATGCTTAAGAGTAGATAACCCATGTATAGAGAAACTCTAAATTTCCACGAATAAAAATTTCTATTTTCTAGATTTTTCCTATTACAGTTTATTTGATTTCATCATGGGGGTGATACACTTGAATTGTGTTGTTATTATTAATATGATTGAGGGTTATATTTTATTAAAACCAGATGATATGAGGGTATTACATATCATGCATCATTTTAGTCACCTATCAGGATTCACATCGAATGCATTATGCCATTCCATATAGAATTCATTACTTGATTCATTGAATTTTTGAAATGTACCTTGTGTGATATATTTTTTACGTACTAGGTTTTTTTAGAATGTTGAGAAACATGGTTGGTAATTATTGTGTCTTCTATAATGTAAACAGTTTTATCCTAATTAGGATATAGTAGACACTCTAAGAGGGTAATTATGGCACTTTGAGTCATAGAACATTGGTCACATGAACTGAAATGTGTTATGGTGTGGATTGGATGGACACCATATTTCGGTTCATAAGGTGTATGGTCCCTTATAGATCAGAAGCATTGAACCATTTGGTTCAACCATTTAAATAAAATTGTGATATAAATTTGAATTAAAATGAAATTAAATTATGAAATATAGAACTTAAAATTGACTCGATTTTGAGTGGGTAGTAGGTAATGTCTCTAGTAATCATTATGAATGTTTATTTTTATTTTTTCCTAGATTGAAGAGTAAAAAGAGGGGTGAGATATTTTTATAGGAAGGTTTTGACCCATACTACACTTTATTCACTTCCCTTATAGCTATAAATCCCTTATGATGTGTGAGTTTGTAATTGTAGATACATGTCACCATGACGACCTCTGGTCATATACCAGGAGGGTGGTGATGACCATGCTCCAAAGGTGGTATTCCATGGGCTACCAGTAGATCCTATTATGATTCCAATTTAGGCAACAATGGTTTTACCATAAATAGGTGTTGAGCCATAGTTTCACGAGGGTTTTATATGCTCTATTAATACATTTCAATGATCACAATAATCTTTCTCAGATATGGAAGAGCTATCGCATACATTCTAGTAGAGAAATCTTCCCATTTTGGATTGAGACAATATTTTATATCTTTAAGCATCTGGATATGCCTCCTTAAAGGAGAGTGAAGCTCATGAAATATATTCTATGGGGAGCAACAAAGTGCTGGTGGGATGTTTTTAACCAGGCTAATGCGTTGCGTGATATGGTTTGGAGGGATTTCTGAACTAGGTTATATGACTAATTGTTTCCCATGATTTTGAGAGTATATAGGGATAGCGAGTTCATGCATCTAGATTAGGGAGAGATGAAAGTTCTGGAGTATTCGACATGCTTTATGGAGCTATAATGTTTTACACTAATATACCTTGCTGATGAGTTATTGGGGGAGAGATGCTTCAGGGAAGGCCTCAAACGTGCTGTTAGATCTCAGGTCAACATGTTCAGGTTGATGAACAATATTGATACATTGTATTAGGAAATTATTATAGAACATAACATAAGGGAATATAGTAGTGAAGAGCATAGCAATATATCCTCTTGACATAGTGGTTTTACATGTTTTGGCAGGAAGTTCCATTTTGAGGCCTTTTGTGAGGTGAGTACCATCCAGGCTGTGAATACTGGTAGTTCTACATTTTATCACCAATGTGGGAGACATTGAAATATGATGAATTAGTGTGGTCAAGACCCATTTGAGTGTCGATATTACTGCAAGATGGTCCATATGAAACATTTTTTCAAAACCTTCCCTCCAACAGTTAGAGGAAGAGGATTGGCTCTAACTCCAGGTTTAGGATTGGGTTTTATAGCTCCACTTTAGGCTAGGATTTTTTAGTAGTATTAGTTGTTCATAATGAGGTGGTGGTCGTGGTTGAGGAATCCAGGAACCAATTATATCTAGATAGTATAGTGGTCTTGTTATAGGTAGTTAGTTTGTGTCACAAGGCTATGGTTCAAGCGAGATTTATTCTCTATAGCCTACCCATGAGGAGTAGAGCACCGAGACATATATGGTGAGAGGTAAAATATTACTACCCTATTATCATGTTTCTAATCTTTTTTATACAATATCTTCACATATTTTTGTATTTGTACATGTGGCAGAGAGCCTTGGGCTTGTTGTTTAGTTTTTTGAGGGCATTATGAAACTCGATAATCTATTGGAAATTAGGTTGGAGAGTGTATGCTAGAACATGGAGTGACCCCTTAAGATAGGTGGATGTCACTTCATATGATATTTTTTTTTCCTTGAGATGACAGGGTTTAATGTCATCCTTGGGATGCATTGGATAGTTGATTATCGATACTATGTTGATTTATATCATCAGAGGGTGACTTTCACATCACCATAGGGTAGATTTTTTATTCACAAGGGTGAATGGGATTTCCAGACATTTTGAGATGGACCCTATCATTGTGGGATGGGTGGGATGATGACCCAAATTACTAGTTTATATCTAGATGACCAAGGATCATGTCAGGCATATTTCCCTCCAGTGGTTGATCATTTAAGGATGTGTTCCAGAATAAATTTTCTGGTTTACCTCCTCAAAGAGAGGTGAATTTTTCTATCAATCTTGTGTTAGGAGCTGCATTGGTATCCATTCCTCCTTATAGGATGTCTACTATAGATTTGTAGAAGATAAATAGACAGCTAGAGGATTTGGAGGAAAAGGGGTTTATACGACCCTATACTTATCTATGGGGTTCACCGGTCCTTTTGTGAAAAAGGTGGATGGTACCCTTAGTCTATATGTGGATTAATTAAAATTTGACCATTTGATGGTTAAAAACTAATATACATTACCATAGATATATAAACCTTTTGATTAGATCTGAGGAGATCAGGTGTTCTTGAGAATTGATTTGATATCTGGTCATCACCAGGTACATGTTTGAACTATAGACATACCCCATACATCTTTTCATAGAAAGTATGTTCTATAAAAGTATTTGGTTATGTCATTCAGTCTCAAAAATACGTTTTATGTGTTCATGGTGATGATTAAATGAGTTTTCCATTCTTATCTGGATTCATTTTTAGTGGTTTTTATGGATGATATCTTGGTGTATTCTCACAATAGACACAACCATGCCAAACATATTGAGATCATTTTTGATATACTGAGATATAATCATTTATATGATAAGCTCACAAAGTTCCACTTTTGGATGGATAAGATTCACTTCATGGGTCATATTATCTCACACATATGATTATTAGTTGACCCAGAGAAGGTTAGATCTGTAGTTTCCTAGGAGAAATCCAAGAATGTGTTTGACGTACAAATTTTCTTGGGGATAGATAGATATTAAAAGCATTTCATATAGGACATTTCATTCATAGTAGTACCTTTAACGGGCTTGACTAAAAAGGGTGTGAAGTTTGTATGGATAGACACCTACGAGACAACCTTTTAGAAGCTGAAAGGGATGCTTAATTTAGCGTCAGTCCTAATTATTACATAGTTGGGTAGGAGTTACACTATGTATTGTGATGGATTAGGTATCAAGCTAAGAGTAGTTATGATGTAGGGGGATAAATTCATGGTGTTCAGGTCTTGTTATATGAGTCCACATGAGAGGAATTACTTGATGCATGACATCATGTTAGTTTCTTTTTTTTATTCTTTTCACTTTTGGAGACATTATTTATTGGTAGAGTGCTTTTTTATGCACACAACCAAAAAATCCTCAAGTATATATTTACACATCATGACATGAATATGAGGCGTCAATGTTAGGTTGAGTATCTATAGTTTTTAAACTCCAAGATTACCTATATTCCTGGAAAGGGAAATGTAGTTGTCAATACACTGAGAAAATTGACTCAGATACATGCAATTTGGGAGGCCAGTAGCAAGTGTAAACTTATAGATTTTTTTCTAAGATACACTTAGAGGTGCGTGATAGTCGTGACTAGACTTTTATTTCATCCTTAGTTGTGACATTTACCCTTATTAATAGAGTGAGGATGATGAAACTATCATATTCTAAGGGCCAAGTCCTACAGGAGAGTGTGGAAGGTGAGGAACCAACTACTGGTTTGAACTTAAGTGAGGATGAGATCCTTCATATACATGGCCATGTATGGGTTCTGACAGACATACATGAGGAGATGATGTGGGAGTTTCATGCCTTAGTTTGGGCAGTTCATCCCAGCATTACCAAGATGTATCTTGATTTATGTTTTCAGTATTGGTGGTCGGGGATGAAAGATGAGGTGGATGGTTTTCTTATGTGGTTTTCCACCTATCAATAGGTGAAGTACGAACACCAGCGACCAGATGATCTTTTATTGAAGTTACCTAGTCTTGAGTGGAATTGAGAAGATGTCACAATGGATTTCATGACCATTTTTTCAGTACCACCTAGGGGAAATGATTCCATTTGGGTTATTGTTGATAGGATCACGAAGGTTTCACAATTTCTATCGATTAGATATAACTTTAATATAGATGATCTGGGAGGTTTTATATCTATGAGATAGTATGAATTCATGGGGTCCCTCATACTATCATTTCATATAGGTATGCATGGTTTATATATTGTTTCTAGTAGATTTTGTAGAGGTATTTGGGTACATAGGTGATTTGGAGTACAACATACCACCCTCAGACTAATGGATAGGTAGACCACACAATTCAGGTGATTAAGGACATGCTGTGGGCATGAGTCCTAGATTTTAGGGGTTCTTGGAAGATAAAAATTTCCCTAGTTGAGTTCGCCTACAATAATAGTTACTAGGAGACTATATATATGGCACCTTATGAGTATTTGTATGGTAGTACATGTCAATTACCCTTGTTCTAGTTAGAGGGAGGTGAGGCAGCTTTCTCAGGACCACATCTCATACATGAGACTTCTGAGTAGGTACAGTTGATCAGAAAGAGGATGAATACTGCCCAATATTGAAATAAATCTTATTCCAATTACCGTCAACGAACATTAGAGTTTGAGGTCAAGGATAAAATATTTTTGTGTATATAAATGAGGTTGAGAAGAAGATGGATTAGGAGATAGAGTAAGACTTCACTGTGATATATCTAGCCGTTCAAGATTCTGGATAAAGTTAGGCCAATATCCTATCAGTTGCAGTTAACTCAGATGTACTAAGCCATGAATGACATCTTCCATGTATCTCAGATACACTATTATCATTCAGACCTATATCATGTTTTTCAGCCCAATGATGTTGAGTTATAGATTGATGCATCCATTTATGAGCATCCTATTCGTATCGTTGATAGGAGCAAAAATGTTTTCTAAGGTTAGCCAGTTAATCTAGTACAGATGCTATGACAACATGACCATTTATAGGATCAGACTTGGGAGTGAGAGGCTGACATACATGATCATTGTCTAGAGTTATTCTTAGGTGATTCTTAACCACCCTTAGAAAAAAATTGGGGGGAGAATTTCTATAAGGGGAATATTGTAAGGTCTCAGGTTTTCCAATGAGGTAAGAATATTTTTTTGGGTTAAATGCTTATTTATGGCCTAATGTGAGTACCCAATGAGATCAAGGGTGTATTAGGGGTGTCCAAGGCTTGTTCGGAGCCTGAATCCTAATTTTTTGGAAAAAAATAGATTGGCCGTATAGTTAGGAGAAACTATTCATGAAATGTCACATAGTGGTCCAAGCCTCTATCAAGCGGCACAATATTTAAGGAAACCATGGAGAATGGGGACATGCATGTGTAAGGGTCTATGATGTTTTTGATAGTGGATAATACATGATTTTCACAATGTTTTACAAATAGTGCACACTAACAATGCAAGGTACCCCTTGAGATGGTGAAGGGTCTACTGTTGGGTCACTACTTGTCCAATAGTGTAACCAAACCCTGTGGCCATGTAAATTTTGGGGAAATTACCATTTCTCACTCAAAATGTTTTATAACCTAACAGTTTTTCCATTTTCTCCTCCAGTGGATATAACTCACATAGAAATATCCCTTTTAAGCTCAATCCACATATTTTTTTCATGATTCTCCTCCCGAACTCAGAATCGAACACCATCAACCTCATTGGATTCTCTTGGGTGAGTAATCCACTCTTATTGATCCATTCTTCATTTGTTTAGTATAGACTTCCCAATTTGGGTGCAATATAATATTCTCTATTTCCAGTTTCTTTATCTGTTCTTTTTTTCTTCTGATCAGGATTGAATCAGAAACTGATACTGGATGATTTCCCTACTACGAACCTATGGTATGTGGGTTATACCTATTGCTCGGGGTTTTGTGTTTTCTAAACATGGTTTCCATTATGAAGCTTTTTGGACTTTCTAGTGGTTCCCCTTCAATTGAATAATTGAATTGAATTATTTGGGACCTGTTAGGGATTCTCACCCGCACCTTTGAGTTCATTGAAGGTTTTCCCCAACCTATGCCACCCATGGTGTGTGACTTTGTATTTTTACTCTTTCTATAACACATGTGATGTGTGTGTGTTCTCTCCTAGTTAGAGGGATCCCTTTTTAAATGGAATTGAATTTAATAGAATGATTATGAGAATATTTTTCTCCTTTTACATGTGATACACGGTGTTTATTGTTTTAAATGTTTAAATGGATTTTATATAAATTCTATAAAATGAGTGGGTAAACTCATGGAATGTAATTTTTTTTGAGTGATAAATGTATTTAGATGATGAATTATAATAGTAGTGGATTCCTTGGTTGGTATACCTTGGATAATGATTCCATTTGATTCCATAGACATTTCTCTCATAGATCTTGTTTATAGTAGTGGATGCCTTGGACTTATTTTCTCCTTGGGTATTGATTTCATAGAATGCCTTAGGCCTTTCTACCCTTTGGATCTGGTTTTATTGGGATTGAAGTAGACATGCTCTATTGAAATTTTCCTCAGATGCCATACAATTCTTTATCAATTTTCCATTGAGATGATCCTAAGACTCGATGAGGATTCATTGGTCTTCTATACCTTGGATCCGACCCTACGTGGTCTGACACTTTTGATTACACAGAAAGACTATTGTGGGTGACTCTGATTATAGGGAATGGAATTGGTAAATATTTTTACTAGATTATATAGTGTGTCCATGGTTGATAATATTACTCATATACATAGAAAGTCCATTGTGGATATTTTTTTCATGTTTCACAGATAGCCCTGGTATGGGTATTTGAATCCAGTGGGTAGATTGGATAATATTTCAATTTTTTATTTCATTAACCACTACAGTATGGGTTTCTAAATATTTTTTTGCAAGGATACTTGTATGGATAGAAAATTTCAGTTCACTTGTATCAGAGATGCCATGGCCACTTTAATTTATGTAATTTTTACCAAAGATATATTTCACATTGCATCTATTTATATCACACATACTGGATTTTTTATAGCCACCATTTGTGGTGTCCTACTGACTGTCATCTCATACCCTATTCTGGCCATCATTGGGTACTCGAAAAGACTTATTAGATGCAGTTAGGGACTGGGGAAAGCACCCACAGTATGATGCTTAATTTTTCCATGCTTAAGAGCAGGGGATAACAAGTCTGAGGTAGGAATGAGATGCTATATGGAGATAGATTTTGTGGTATTTGTCATATTTTGATACATGTATTATACTGGATATCTATATAGTTGTCTTGGATTATTTTTAGAGAATTGGAATGATCATCCTTTGTATATGAGATTACTTTTGGAATTGTTATATATTTTCCTACCTTATATGTTTAGCTTATATCAAGATTATTTATTGCTTCCACTATTGACTATTATGTTTACTATAACCATGCTATACTCTAACTTGAAGGTATAGTCTCCCCAAAGACTCACCCTAGGCCCTCACTATTAGTGAACAACCTTTTTTATTTGGGGAGATGTGATTGAGGCCATGTGAACCACTGTCTTAGAGCACCGAATAATGGCTTTTGGGTCATGAAATTATAGATGGCATACCTGATATTTATCAGTGCATACACTCTAACTACCACTTCCCTGATGAGTGGTATCAAAGAGACACTTCCTACAATCAAGTGGTTCACTTCACAGCTAAGGTATTGAACCACCTTTCCATGTACCTTTAAATTCCCTCAAATTAGGTTTGGGGATAAGGGCCTGGATCACCATATTATAGATGGTATTCATTCGAGAAATTTTCACCTTAGAATGGATGATATACCTAATACCATCCTTAAAGTTTCATGCTATGTTCAACTCATCACTGGTAAGAGTGGGTGCAAAGTGTTGGATCTCAGTTAAGTGAGATTTCAAATACCCATACTATTCATACAAAGATATTACATCTAAATAGATACTTATTCAATACATAATATAAAAAAACCATGGAATAATCATATGGGTAAAGTGTCTTTGGAAACATGGAAACGCAAACAACTCGTTCATAAAACATATACATCATCCCCCACTCATTCAATTGTTACTAGAACCCTTTTTTATGTATCAAATTTAATACACTTATTTGTATCATGGGGAAAAGAAACATAAGAAAAGGGTGATCTTAGTTGATCAGCAAGGGTAAACAATGGAGATATATAACATAATCATAAAATCATGATATACAATTTGAAAATTATACCCTACATAACAAAGATTATAATATTTAGTAATGAAATAAATCATATTTTTACATAAGACGTGAATCAAAAAATAACATGATAGAATAACATTGGAATTAGAAATAGAATTGTGGCATACACATAAGTATTTAAAATCACCTCTTTAGTAGCCAAGGCTCTTTTCTAAGACTATCATAGTGGAATGGGTTCACTTCCCAAACCATCATAGTAGCCAAGGTTCACTCCCAAGACTATCATAATGGATTGGTTTCACTCCCAAAACCGTCATAGTAGCCAAGTTTCACTCCCAATACTATCATAGTGGATTGGGTTCACTCCCAAAACCATCGTAATGGAAAAAGTCCTTTACAGAACCAATTTCACTTCCCTATATAGTCCTGTCTTATTAAACTGATTTCACTTTCCATTTCAGTTCCATCTTACTGAACCTAGTTCACATCCCATTTTGGTATTGTTTATCTCATAAGATATAAATCCATAGAAAATTAATTTTAGGGAGATATAGGTCCCACCATCACAAAATGAAAATCACATATATGTGTTTCATAAGAACATTAATCATTCATCGCATCAGAACCCAAGTAAATAAATGAGTTTCATAATTATTTTATCATAAAAAAACTCATGGAAAAGAAAAAAGATTCATAAACATCATTTCATAATAAATATAAAAAAACCATAAAAATAATGAAGATAATATCCTTGAATAATATCCTCAATAATAAATAAGTAACATCAAATAATGTTATCTAATATGAAAAGTAATTTTGAAATATCACTTGAAATAATCATTGAGGAAAATATCCTTTCTGTTTTGATTTTTTTTGAATTCTGCGCAATAAAAAAACAATTTCTTCAAAATTAACCATGTAATATTGTAGAGTATTCTTCAATTAATTAAGGTGTCATGATGGCTTGAAAGTATTCTCATTTCATATAAGTTAAAAAAATATTTCTTCTATATTTTTGTTGGAAAATTCATAAAGAACCTTACTTATAAAATGAAAAAAATAATCCTATCAAAATATTTTGTGAAAATTCAAATATGAAAAAAATTAATTTAAAAAATCATAAGATAATATTATACAAAATTAAAAATAATTAAAAAAACATGTTAAAGGAAGAAAAATATAGTTTTAAGAGAAAAATTAAAAAGATAATTTTTAAAAGAATATCCCTTATAAATATCATATCATTGAAGTAAGCATTAATACTTTTAATAAATTATGTGTATTTTTTGTAAATACACACAAAAAAGTAGAAATGAAACATTAAAGAATAAAAATTCACACTATACATAATCATAACATGACATAATCGATGATGTAGAAGGTTAACCTAAGGAATGGAAATTGGGTTAACATATTCCCTCACCACTTTATAAGAAATCGAATCGTATTCCCCATAAAATAACAATTATCAATGAAACATTGAATAAAATTAAGATAATTATATTCATGATATTATATATCAAAGGGAAATATATTCACCAAACACAATAAATAATGGGTGAATAAGGCATATATGTCACAGAAGAAAAAGTGAGACGAGAAACCCTTACCTCACGCTTCCCTTTAGTTTTTCATACTTAAACATCCTGTATAATGGTTTAAAGAATGATATTATTTAAAAAAAATTATATTCATATTTATAATATCTTATATGACCATTTTATAACATCTTACAATCCATTCATTATTAATTTTTCATTACTTTCATTGTTTCGGGTGTATTCGTTTCATAGTTTCATGATCAATTCATTTTTGTATAATGATAAATTTTATTATAAAATGGAAAAAACTCCATAATTTAAATGAAATGGTATTAATAAAATTAATTAATTTTAATTGGTCTCATATATCATTTTTATTTTTGGTATAAGGATTATTCATTTGATAAAATGTTAATGAAATCTGTTTAATTTATTTTGGCTGTTTTTCTGACCATCACGAACAAGTTTCATTTTATTTTTTATCATGTCAATATATTATTTCCATAACATAAAATAGGTTATAATATGATTATTAAAATCCAATTTAACTATAATAATTATTTTATTACCATCCATGAAGGTTGTAATGGAAAACGAACAAAATCATTATTCATAGAGGTGATTAACCAGGATAATTTGGACAATAGTTTCGTTTCTTTGAATAATAGGAGATAAGGAATGAAATGGTTAAGATATATTATATTAAAAACATAAAAAATATATTATATACAAGATTATAGAGTTATAATTCCTTTACTGGTGAATAAGGTGAGAAGAATTTAGAAGAATAAACGAAAATAAAAGACGTTTTTTGGGAAAATTGCCTCTTGAATATCACCTCCTTGAAGGACCCATTAATGACCTTTGATTTGGTCATTCGGTGAGAAGATAAGAACATGGACATTAGGAGAGTTATGATAAGAGGGTTTTCAGATATTTTAAGTACTTCATGGTTTTTTATGAGAAATGAGGTGGAATTTATTATTGAGGAGGGGTGAATTTAAGTGACTAAATAATGATTATTTTATGATTAAAGCCAACAAAATTGAGGAGGCATTAATGTACAAGAATTTGGATGATAATTAATGTTTTAAAGGATGTTTATGGTCTAAAAATACATAAAAACCATTATAATTTTCAATTTTTAGGTATTTTAATGCTTCATCTTTTAAATTTAACTGGTTTAATTATTTTTCCTATACTACGATAAATCTTTTTTTTACCACAGAGACTTTTTTGTGACTAAAAAATGATATTAGATTCACAAAAAAAATTATAACTTATTATTAAAAATATGGAATCTATATTACAAAATTCAATTTTCAGAATTGGAAAAATTATATTTAAAATTAATCTTGCAAAAGAGACGAGAAAGAAAGTTTTTCAAGTGAAAATATTCAAAAGTTTGAAATGTTTTTATATCCAAATTAAAAATTAAAATGACTAAAATGGAATAAATTGGATTAATATATGTATAATTTATCCAATTTTACTTTTAAACTAATTAATAAATTAATTTACCCTTATAAATTATTTTGACAAAACGTTAGTTTTTAATTGAAATTCAGTATTTTTTTACTATTCTTATAAAAATCAAACTTCTCAGAAAAATACCAAAATTTCAGCCTAAGATAATTTTAATATTATTATTTTAAAAAATAATTTTATTTTCTCTAATAAAATTTATTAAAGTGTCAAATTTTTTTTAAAAAAAGGTTTACCATTAAAAGGCGATAAAATTGACTTTTAGAAAAATATAACTTTTATTATTAAAATTCCATTTAATATTATATTAAGCCTATAAAAAATATTGGATAAATAAAAAAACCTTTTATTGAATATGTAAAAAATAAATTTCATTAATAAATTTCACTAATAATGATTAATTTAATTTTTTAGATAAAATTATATTATGGTTATAAAAATAGTTTTTTTATAAAATCACATCCTTTAAGTTAAAAAGTTTTTTAATTTCATTTCTAATAAATTAGTAAACAATGAATTGATTTTATAAAAATATGTAACATATATTTTCATAACTTAGTTTCTCTAATTCATTACCACCATTCCAATGGATTGGTCATAACTATCATAATTAAATAATAATATTTTGGAGTTTTTTTTAAGTTTGGTGTTTCATGAAATTTAAACTATAAAAGAGATTAAATTTATTTAAAAAGATACATACCATAAAATATTGGGTTGTTACATTCTACCACCCTTAAAATAAATTTATCCCTCAAAAGTTTTCACTTGAATTGTAACACCCCAATCCCAGAAGCCTGGAGCAAGTGCATTATTTTATTATATTAGTGTGATTACAAGGAATCAAATCCCAAAGGACTGGATAGTTTAGCAGTTTTGGAAATCCATAGTACATACATGATACCCATAACACATTTGGAAATATAAAATAAAACATAACACAAGTACAATATCACAATCCTTGAAACTCATTCAACGGATTCCTCTTCATAACTTGGGAAAATAAAACATAATAAGGGTGAGCTCAAATTCTCAGTAAAGGTAAGTAAAGTGGAAGAAATAATGAATTGCAGAGAATGACTCAACATAGAAAGGTAAATAACTGATAACACATACCATTAAAATAAATAGATAAGTTATAATCAATATTTCAAGGTAATAAACTAAAACATATGTCATTTAATCATTAAAATAATAATATAATGCATCAATATATATGTCAAAGAAAAAATATTAGGGATAAATAAAGACTGAATCAAAATGAGGTAGATTCTTAATTATAGGATGCCTTATTTCATAGGTACATGGTACCTTTACCATCAAGACCTTTCAAAATATGGTTTATAAAATGTCAGGTAAAAACCCATATAATTTGGACAAATTATGTTTTAATTTAATAATGGAATAAGAAGAGTTGAGGGGGTGGAGAATGCAAATAAAACAAAAGAGCTTGGGGAAGGATGTTACCTCTTAATAGGGTAACTCATTTAGGTTTTCATCAAATGGATTTATTGGATGTATTTATGACCAGGGGATGATTCTATGTTGAGGGGAGGTATGTTGGGATATTATTTTAGCTGAGTGGAGGAGGAGTAGGAGATGTGTTAATAAGTCAAAGGGGTGAGTGCCTTTTTATAGTGCAGGAGTGTCATTATTGTAAATTTTTGTAAAGGGAATTACACCCACATTTTTACCAAGATATGTGGATCCAATAATGGTCCAAATAATACCAAAGTGAGGATATGGTATAAATATGTCCATAAATCATATTTTGGAAAAGTTTCTAGGTCATTTTGGCCTTACGTTTAAGGTTTAGTCCCTTGTTAAGTTAATTTTTCTCTTAATCATGGTAATTAATTTGAATTACTTTCACAAATTTTTTTGGTAAAAAAATTATTTTAACATATTATAAATTATAAATTATGATTATTAAAAATATGTAATCCTTTTTTCCAAATTCCAATGATAAAAATTGGCATAAATTACATTAAAATTAATCTTATAGGCGGGATAACCATGCAGGTTTTAAAGTAAAAACGTTCAAAAGTTTGCAAAGATTTTAAATCCAATTTCAATGTTAAATTGATTCATATTACATAAATTAGATAAATATATGTAAAATTTATATAATTAATACTCAAAACCAATCAAAAATTTAATTTAACCTTATAAATAAATTAGATGAAAAAGCAGTTTCAAATTAAAATTTAGTATTTTTCACTATTAATCAAAAAATTAAACTTCACAGAAAAATACCAAAAATTAAACCTAATCTAATTTTTATTTTTTTATTTGATAAAAGAGGTTTATTTTTTAACATTAAATTTATAAAATTATCAAAATTCAGATATAAAGTATGTGCACCATTAAAAGGTGGTAAAATTGGCTTTTTAAAAATCTAGTTTTTATGAGTAATATTGTGTTTGTTCTTATCTTATGATTATAAAATATATTGGATGAATGTAAAAAAAACTTGATTAAATATATAATATATAAAATTAATTAATACAATTCACTAATATTAATTAATTTCACTTATTAAAATAAAACAATTTTTTAACATAAAAATAGTCTTTTATAAAATCATTCACTTTATATTCATTTAGTTTATATATTCATTTATTATTAATAGAAAAACAATGAATTCAACTATATATTTTTATTAGTTAGTTATTCCTATTCATAACCATCAATTTACCAGCTAGGTTATATCTTATTATATTAAATAATTTTTTTAATAATACATTATTTTTTGGTAAAAAACTGTCTTGCGTGTTACACAAGCCATGGAGGAAAGTTAGTCTTTCATGTAACACAATAAATCCTTGATTTTCATTGTATATAAATATTAATTTATGTTGCGTGTAACAAAATATTAACTTGTATAAATAAATCTAGGAATAAAAATTAAATTTTCTCTAAAAGGAAAATATTTTTAAGTATTGAGGTGTTATATTCTCCCCACCTAAAACAAATGCATCCTTGAAATTCAAATTTTTTTTTGGTAATCAAGGGATTGATTTTTGAAAATAAACTATTGTTGAGAAACCCACATCATGAAGAGTGTTAATAAAACATCTTCTTAATAAGATATAAAGGGAAGTAAAATGGTAATGTAACCAGGTTATCTAGTAGGAGAACAAAGGTGGGAAATAGAAACTAAGATATGAAAGAAAAAGGCCATTGATATCAAAAAAATAATGATAATAGGAAAATATTTTTGTTTCAATACCATTTTCCTATAGTTTAGGAACTCTTCCACTCTATAAGAATATAATTAAATATACATTTATAATTTATAACCAAAATATTATCCTTTTGTTGTGCCTTGAACCATTTCTAATTCATTTCATAGCATATGTTTTATAATAGGGTGAATTAATATATCAATATCTAAAACCACATCCAATGTTAAACTTAAATCATTTCATAAATGGCTATCATTTCCAAATGATTATGATCCAACACTTTAGAAAGAATGTTAATGAGTTTCCAAAATGAACTTATCATTAAACTTTAATCAACACGACATATCTATTTATTCAAAACATACTAAAAATGTGAAAAAAATTCATCATTTATTCTCTTAAAATATGGTAATAACTTAAAATACCATTAAATTTTATTGGAAACATCCTTATTTATTATGTAAAACACATGTTTCTGGATATATTTCTTAAATTCAAAAGTGTTTTAAACTCCATCAATGATAGAATAAACAACTGTGTCTAAAAATCATTAATCAGTTCCAAGGTAGTCAGAACTTATCCAAATCAATCATTTATATATCCAAAAAAATTATATCAAAATGAGGAACATATTAAGGCTTATCTTTCCATCGACCATGTGTTTTCCAAAAAGTTCAACTTTCCACTGAATCACCTTTCATGGTACCATTAAATATATAATATCAAGTATTTCATGAAAAATTATTGCAGTACAATCCTTATATATTCATAATTTATATGATGAGAACATCATAAATAAATAATTTTAAAAAATATTTCTTAGATTCAAAAATAGAATCACATTAATTATTCCAGTTCACTTGTGTCAATAACATATACTTGAACTTGATCCCTTAGCTTCTTCCGAGGTATATTAACGTGATGCTTGGGGAATTAATTTGCATAGAGACCCATATCATTACAGTTTTAACCCTAAATAATAGCATTTCCTTCCTTTATTTTCATTATCTTTCATGGTGAACCTTTTCTCCACACTTATAAAAAAACTCCTAATCTTTTCAAGAATTTATGAGGGTGATTCTTTCAATAGTTATTGCATGTGGGAAAATACTTCTTTCCCTTATTCCATTTATATGTTATTATATCTTCGTTTATCTTCTTATCTTCCATCCCTTTGAATCCATAATACATGGATAATTCTTTCTCTATCTTGGTAGCATATAAAACTACTTTATGATATGAAGAAAAAAGAATGAGAACCCATAACCTATTAGAGATTTGGATTTAGACCCTAAATGAAATAGTCAATATTGTACTCTGTGTTGTGTAAAAATCAGTATCATACCTTGATAAAATTTTCATGGTATATTCAAACTTTTCAATAATTTCTTCCTCATTTTTATTTAAACTAAAGAAATTTCTATTCATTTCATTTTGTTTCTTATGAGGGAAATATTTTTCAATGAATGTGTCCTTAAAAGTTCCACATTACATAAATTCTATTTCTTATTCCCACCTAGTATTATGGATGAATGACCACTATTGATCCTCATATAAATTAATAAAATACATTGCAAGTGTAAAATTTTCCTTTTTACAATATCCCAATTCCATAAACATCTTCTCCAAATAGTTAATCCATTTATCATCCGCCATTAGGTCATTAGTCCCACAAAATAATGGGGGCCTCTGTCACATAAATTGATCAAACATAAGAAAATATCATTGGGGAATAGTTTGATATGTAACACCTCAAGATTTTATGAAAAATATTCTTTTAATTTCATTGATGTCTTGTGTTTTAAGCTACAACAAGATTTCCTTGGGCTATACGCAACACCGTGTGAGCTTGCAGTATACACAAAACTATTCTTGGATCATGTTACTCATAATTTTGAAAGTATTTATTCTACGATATATATATATATATTCAATGTATAAATGAAATATGGTTGGATTCTGTTATATGAAACAATGGAGGAGTCTTTCACAACACGTAACCCTGACTTGTCTTGCATTACACGCAATCGCGACCTTCCTCGATATCGTGTGTTGTACGCAATACCAGGTTTCACTAAACAACGATATATGGTTATAATATTATTATGGACTAGCCGTTATGAATATTATCAACTAAATTTTGAATTTTATAACATTATTATTCATATTACACATTTTCTAGAACATGGTATAAGAACAAAATAAAATTTTCAGGTAAAATAAGTATTTTTCAAAAAATGTAGTTTTGCCGCCTTTTGATGGCGCACCCACATTAAATTTAGTTTTGACATGTTTATAAGTTCAATTTTACAAAATAAAATTATTATTTGTAATCAGGATAGAAAATTTTACCTTGGATAAATTTTTCATATTATTCAGATAACTTTCATATTTTAATGAATAGTCAAAACACGCTTTATTTTAATTAAAAACAACTTTTTTCATCATAATAACTTATGTGGTTAAATTATAATATTTAATGGTTTTAAATTATAAATAGAATATATTTTTACCATTTAATATAATGTATGTCATTAGCATTGATTTTACATTGAATTCGTAGGTTAAATAAATTCAATCTTTTGCAATGTTTTAAACAAAAACCCGTTTTCTTTCGACAATGGGATTAATTTTAATTTAATTTCTGAAACTTCTATGTATTGAATTTGGAAAAAATGGATTTCATATTTGGAATCAGTGGGTCCATATTATATTAATAGACTATTTTTTATTTTTGGACTTTATGAATAGTAACAACGGTAAATTTTATTTACCATAGTAAAAGGTAAATTGGGTAATTAAGGGTAAATATAATATTATAAAATTATCCTAATACTTGTCTTAATACAATTTGATGATTATAATTTGTCATAAGTAATATTTGGGTCGAAATGGAATCCATTAGAACCCACTTGGAGGTGATTAAGACCTTTAGTTTATTTTATTTAAAGGAAAGTGAAATATATCTCACTCAACTTTAATAATTAAAGTTTTTTTAATATAGGTTTATACATAATATAAATTGGGTTATAAATACTCATTTGAAAGATAAAATGTTTTCTTTATCATTCTAATTTATTTGTAAATTTTAAGAGTTATTTAATTACCTTATTATCTTATACATTAATGATGCAGAAATTATTTATTTAGTGAAAAATCAATAATATAGTTTTTTATTGAAATAGTAATACATATCAAAAGGCCAAAAAAATCTGTACAAAACTTATTATTAGTGTATATATAAACATTAATCATCCACTGGACGAATTTTTGACCATTTGGATCCTTATTAAGGCAATTATGACACTTATATTATTTTATTTTAAATGATGCCAAAGTTGTCACCTTCATAATCTAATAAATATAACAATTTAAATATTGTGATTTTAAGATGATAAATTCGAGTAAAAGTATTATTATGAAGTTTAATAGATTTATATTCATCATAGGAATTTATTTTTAATTTTTATGAAACAAATAAGTATATCAAATAATTATACAAAAATGTTGTAGTAATTATTTTATTCAGAGATAAACAAAATAAATGGTTTTAAAAATAACAAAATAAATATTATATGAACTATTTAATGTTCTCCAATAATTTTATAGATACATATGACCTTTTATGAATCTATTAAAGCTTTTATTTAGAACATATCTTCTTTATATATTTTATTTAAATGGAAATAAATGAATAGTGTCAAAATTGACACTATTGTTATTTTATAAAAATAACATATTATAAAATTGTTTAAAAATCCCAAAAATATTTAAAAATTATAAATTTAAATTTATATGGTCTAAAATGTTATAAAGTATCCAATTATGTACAATTCAAAACAAATAAGTAATTATTTGTTATAATGTAAAATTTATAATGTTATTACCACAAATTAAATTAAATTGATTAAATAAGGATAAATCAAGTTGATAATGTTTAAAATAAATTCCTAACATGTCTAAATTTTATTGTTTGATGGTATTACAACCCTATATAATCTAATCCTTGGATATGAGTCATTTTGGAAGTTTTTTAGTGGGGTTGGGATTTAATATAAACTAATATTTCTTATATTTCCAATGGTGCCCCTCTCCTCCCTTATAAAAGGGAACCTCCTCCCTCTCTTACTCACACCACTTTGAGCCTTAAAACTCGGCCAAACCCTGAAAATTTCTTTTCTCCACTTCCCTAGAAACATCCTATAGGTCCTGGTCTTCTTCAAAGACCAAATTTAGTACCCTAGGAGGAGGTCTCAAAGAGGCGCTTCAAAGAAGAGGTAATGTCCTTTACCGATTCTTTCAACTTTATTTCTTCTTCCACTTATTCTTCTTTAGTTGTTTCATTATGAAGTAATAACATCAGTATAAATCATATACTGATATGTTATTATAATTATGAAACAACCATATTTCACCATCTATCCATACTACGGAAAATGAAATCACCGAGCGTGCGTACGTACGGAATACTGTCTCCACACCGTGGTGTAATATATTTTCCACCACCACCTTACTTGGATGGGTATAATGGTGAAAGTAATGAATATGTATGATTATTGTAAAGTTTTATTGATTATGTAATATTATACATACACTTTAATACAATTCCATGATCATGGGAATGATATCGTCGCTCGTGCGTACGTACGGACTACCGTCTCCACGAACGCGATGAGATTCATTTTCCATGATTAACCATTCAAGAATGATTATAAAGTATATATAATGAATAATAATGAAATATATGACATAATAATGCTACCGGATTTATGTATATATATATATATGTATGTCATCTATTTAATTTCATTCAATTCAATAAGGAAACGAAAACAACGTTCATGCGTACGTACGGCCTACCGTCTCCATGAACTGTGTATTTCCTTTATATATATCTATAATATATATGTATATTATGAATATATATTATATAGAAATAATGTTTTACACTATTTAATTATGTAAATCAGGATATATGTAATAATATCAAGAACGACAAGTTGAAACACATACAATAAATGAAATGATTTTACCCAAAACGCTACTTTAACATGGAATTTACAAAAGAACGGGTAATATAAAGTCAAAAGTGAAACATATATGATATCATAACAATGAATATGATTATGTAATAAGTCAATGACATTATGTAAATCATTATACAGAAGGTTCGGATCCATACGAAGCATATTGGACCTAAGGTAAGGGATAATTTTGCAAATCTCATTTTTATCTGAGGTTGCTTATTCGTAAGTATTTACTGGGGTTATTTCTATCATCCATGTCCATGTTTTATAAAAGTGTATTCATGTATGTTTAAATTAATTTTTACCCATTTTCAATTTTACCCCATGGTATGGAAGGAATCTTTCTTTTATTTACCCTACAAGTTACTTTTTGACTTTTCCGACAAAAGTACGAGAATAATGTTTTTTTAACGTATATGGCATGAAAGGATTTTTACAGTTTTATAAAGCCTTATTTTCATGAAGCTTCCTCCAGTAGATTTCATGACTATTTGAAAAAAATCCTATTCTTTTAAAATTGCATGGAATTTTGTGAAAAGAAAATGATTTTGAAGAATAAAGGATATTTTCCTCAAGAATTCATTTCAAGTGTTTTATCAAAACCATTTTTCATCTAAGATGACATTATTTTATATGTTTATGTTTCAAGTATAATGTCTATATGATTTATATGGTTTAAATTTTCTTATTATTAAATTATATTCATTTCTTTTATATAGATTATGTGATGATGGGATGGTGTTTATGAAACCCATTTTATTTATTGGGTTTTTATGAATGATGTATGTTTATTTTGTGGCACAAGTAAGAATGATTTCATTATGAGATGGGTGGGACCTATATCTCCCTACAATGCATTGGGTAAAGATTTATATCTCATGAGATAGACATGGATGGAACGGTAAGTTAATCTGGTTCAGTATTACAGGACTGGAACGAGGAGTGAACTCGATTCAGAAAGGGACTTTGTCCACTAAGATGGTCTTGGCAGTAATGCCTTGGCTACTATGGAAATCATTACATGTGCTTAATGGATTCCAAAATTACATATTTTATTCCCATGCTATTTTATCATGATTAATGTTTCTTTATGATCTATTCCTTACGTACTTCCATGATTTATGTCATTGCTCAAAATTTTGATGTTTTAACATTATGTTCATGTCTTTATGTTTGAATGTTTATGATTTGTTTTATTTTATCCATGCTTGCCCTTACTAAGCATTTTATCTCACCATTTATATGTTTTCTTTTCCCCAAGATTTAAAGAAAGGTTTTAGGTAAGAAAAAAAGGGGGAATATCTTATGGGATACGTTGAAGATCTTTTAACATGATTAGAATATTATTTTCTGAGTTTCCAAAGACACTAAACTATTACGATCCTTGTGTGTATGTTTTTGTTATGTATTAAGTATTCCACAAAAGTAATTTAATGTCCATTTACATCAAGATTTGGGTCTCTACATGATCCATGCAGTCAAGGTTATGTGTCATAACCAAATCAATCTTCCCTATAATAGCCATAATTTGATCCATTCCAATACTAGCTGTATTAGTTTCATCAACATGTAAATCTATACATTTTCCCTGAGTATTAATATCATTCATACTTCTAGGAAACATTTATAATCAATGAAATACATTTCATTTACTCATAAAATAATAATATATATTTCCAAATATGTTATATCACATAACATACATTTATGCATCTTAGATCTTAGAATCATAAACTTTGGTTTATTTGGGGAAAACATTACTTTTAAATCCTTTACAATGGTTGGTAACGAAAATAAAAACTATCCTATGTGTATCCCATGAGAGTGTCAAACCAGGTGTGTAGAAATTTCCATTATTGTGTACTTGGTTATGTCGAGTCAGACCTGACACACCTTTTAAGAGTTGTTACCCCTAGGTATATCTGTTCTAGAACCACATCCACTTGTAGTATCCAGACAATGATATATTTCTAGGAATACCAACATAATATATACCTTACCAAAATTACATTATTTTTATCTATACTTATCATAAAAGTATATCTTAGGGTTATACTAGATAAACTATATTGTCTAAATCAAGTTTCCATGGTTACGGCTAAACTTCATTTCATACCAACTGTATCTCCCTGACCCTAGAAGCCCGGAGCCGGTGCGTTATTTTATTACATTATTATGATTACGAGGAATCAAATATCAAAGGGACAAAAAATTTAGAAGTTTTAGAAACCCATATTACATACATGATACCCATAATACACTAGGAAATATAAAATAAAACATAACACAAGTAAAATCTAAACATCCTTGAAACTCATTCAAAGGACTCCTCTTCATAACCTAGGGAAAGGAAATATAATATGAGTGAGCTCAAATACTCAATAAGGGTAATTAAATAGGAATAAATAATTAATTAACTAAAATGAATCAAAATGTAAAGGTAAATAACTGATAACACATTCCATTCAAATAACTAGATAAGGCATAATCAATATGGCAAGGTAAAAAACTGAAACACATGTCATTTAATCAATAAAATGAGAATAGAATACAACCATAGATATGTCAAAGTCTCATGGATAAATAATGACTAAATATAAATGAGGTAAATGATTAATTATTAGAATCCATGTTTCCTTGGTACATAGTAACTTTACCGTTAATACCATTCAAAAGATTTTTTATAACATGTTGTGTAAAAACCCATCTAATTTGGACAAATGATTTTTCTTATGAGACTAATGATGCATCTATTGGAAATATATAACTAGGACCCATCCATGTTATACCTTTCCAAATCATTACTCATATATCGAATAATAAATTTAATTCCTGTAGAATGTTTCTTATCAAATATCCATATGGAATAAAATATACTAATTTATAAAAACTTCCCAAGTTAATTAAATTACTATCAAAGTGATTATTGTATATAGAATGGAATATAGTTTAGAAAATAATAATATTCATTGTATGAGAATATGGATATTTAAGAAAAATTTAATGCGTCATAAAAATTAGCATAAATAAATTGATCGTTTCAAGATAAAGTTAAAAATCACATAGGAAAGTGATATTTCAAAGGAAATCATTAAACACATTCTTGAGGAAAATAATCTTTAAACATTCCCAAGTGTTCCATACCACTTTGAAACATTTGAATCATAATACCCAAGAAGTTATAACATTAAATTAAAACTTTTAATACCATTAAGAAAATGGGATTCATGATATAATATATCAAAATAGGCAGTAGATACACCACACAAAAGATGTATGTGGTGAATATGACATTTATCTGACATTTGTAAAAAGTGAGATGAAAATCCATTACCATGCATTTATTTTTGTGTGAAAATCCTTTAACCTAATGTATTTTTATTTTATGAGTGTTAATAAATTATTAAAAAACCATATTCATGTTTATAATATCATATATTATCTTCCTATAATATCTTATTACCTCTTTGATAATAATCTATTATTATTTTCACTATTTCGGGTGTTAATTACCGAGTTTGTTGAGTATGTTTTAACTTGTTACCTGTTGTTATTATTAATTAGATCATGATTTCATAATATAAAGAATGTAAAACATGATTTAAATATCATATATATTTATTATATATGTATTTATAATAATTCACAATATTTGGAGATAAGGAATGAAATGAACTGTTCATGGAGACGATAGGTCATACGTACGCATGAACACTACTTTAATTTATTTATGGTATTAAAATAATAAAAATTAAATGAGATATATATATATATATATATATATGAATCCATAATCACATATATTTCATATATGTTACATAGTTTTATTAAAACAATCTTTTATACATTCCATGTATAGCGTGAACGAATCAAATCACTTTGAGCAGGCGATAGTCCACACTTCCACAAATGATGTTATCATATTTACACAAAATAGAAAGCATGAAGGTATGAGTTATATAATAATTAAATAAGAATAAATAAATTATTAATATTATATATATCATATATAAATAGTGTTTCCATCATAATTCCCAACCAAAAAATGTGGTAAAGGAAAAATGAATGATATCATTTTGCGATGCGGTGGTTTGATGTACACATAAACGGAAAGTTCGTTAACCATTATATGGAAGTGCGTGAAAGTGTAGATATAAACCATAGAATAGATATCTATAAATATATTTAGTATACTGATTTTTTTATTTAATCATGGAATAAGAATATTTGAGGGGGTGGATAATGAAAATAAAACGAAAGATCTTGAGGAAGGATGTTACCTCTTATTCTGGTAACTCGTTTTGGTTTCCAACAAAGGGATTACTTGTGTGGATTTATACCCCAGGGATTAGTATAGGTTTATGGGAGGTATTTTGGGATCTTATTTGAGAAATGTTTCAGTGATTCAAAAATATTTATAGGTGTGAATAAGTCGGAGGGTTGAGTGCCTTTTTATAGTGGAGGATGAGTGGAATTCTTGTAAATTTTTGAAAAGGGAATTCCACTCATGTTTTTTAATTTGAAAAGTGGATCCAATAATTATAAAAATATAATATAAGGGAGTATAGGGTCTAAATATGGCTATAAAATGTCTTTTATACTTGTTTCTAGGTCATTGTAGCCCTTTAGTTTAAGGTTTGGTCCCTTCTTAAGCTAATGTTTCTCTTAGTCACTATAATTAATTTTAATTACATTCACTAATATTTTATTTTAAAAACTAAGTTGAAAATATTAGAAATTTTAAATTATTCTGATTCAAAATATTTAATCCATATTTCAAAATTAAAATCAAATAATTTGTAGAAATTAATTTAAAATTAATCCTATAGACAGGACGACCATACGGGTTTTTAATGTAAAAATGTTCAAACATTTGCTAAGTTTTTATATCAAGTTTCATTGTAAAATTGATTAAAATTACAAAAATTGGACAAATAGATGTAAAATTTATCTTATTAAGACTTAAAACCAACCAAAAATTTAATTTAACCTTATAAATAAATTAGATGAAAAAATAGTTTTGAATTAACATTCAGTATTTTCACAATTCATCAAAAAATAAAACTTCACCGAAATTAAGAAATATAAAACCTAACCTAAATTTTACATTTATATTTAAAAATGAAGTTTATTTTGTCATATTATGATCATAAAAGTCTCAAAATTTATATTTAAATTAGGTGTTCCATTAAAAGGTGCTAAAACTGCCTTTATAAAAATATAGGGCTTTATGCGTAATATTGGGTTTGTTCTTATCTTATGATTATAAAATATATTGGATGAATGTATTTTTTTATTGAATATATAAAATATAAATTTAATTAATATCATTATATAATAGTAATTAATTTAACTTATTGAAATAAATCTTATTTTACACTTAAAAATAGTCTTATTATATCATTTCCTTTATATTCATTTGGTTTCTATATTCAATTATAATTAATAAGCAACCAATGATTTCAACTATATATTTTCATAGGTTATTCAATCCTATTCATAACCATCAATTTATTGGATAGGTTATATCTTATTATATTAAATAATATTTTTAAAAATATATTATTGTTCAGCAAAACTCAGTCTTGTGTGTTATGAAAGCCATCAAGGAAAGTCAGTATTGCATGTAACACAAGGAAACATCAATGCTTAATGTAGAGAAAGAAAAACTTATATTGCATGTAACATAGTATTAACTTGTATAAAGTAATCTAGGAACAAAAATTAAATTTATTCTAAAAGAATATATTATAAAGTCTGGGGGTGTTACAAAAATACTAATATATGAGGGTACCACCACTACCACAAATACAGTTTTTCCAGGCGCCAACCTTTATCAGTGCTAATGAAAAAGCGTTGACAAAGGGGGGTACCTTTATCAGCGCTAAAAAAAGCACTGATAAAGGGACCCCCTTTATCAGTGCTTTTTTTAGTAGCATTGATAAAGGGGGGCCTTTATCAGCGCTTTTTTTAAAAGCACTGATAAAGGGTCAACTTCAAAAAAAATTAATTAAAAATAATTTATTAATATATAATTATATAAAAATAGATATATTGATATAAATATAATATATAATTTTTAAATATATTATAGATAAGTGTAAATATACATTTACACTTAATATACTTAATATATAAGATATTTAGTGAAAATGGCTTATAAAAAAATTTAAAAAATATTTTTAATTAATAATTTTTTAATTATTATAGAGTAATATCCATTTAATAAAAATTTGAAGACTAAAAAAATTAAAAAAAATTAAAAAACGATCCAAAATATGTTGAAAACACAACCCGAACTTCAAACGACCATAAATTTTGATCCGAGTGTCCGTTTGAGCTCTACAGCATATCAAATAGATGCCTGCAATGAGATCTACTTGCTAGTGGCCCAAGAAAAGCCTCCGTCACATTTTTCGAGGCCAAAAAAGGCCCAGAAGGCCTCTAAAACTGAGTTTTTAGTCCGGATACCCCGATTTTTTATCATTTTGTGGATAGTTAGCCTCATTTAAGGGGGTATTATTGGCTTTTTTTATGGGGACTGAATTTATTCCAAGGTATTACATTCATATTGATATTATGTTTTTGAAATTTTATCATTTTTTATAATGAAATGCTATTTATAATCAAATATATAATAATATCTACATATTTTTATATATTCACACATAAAAATTTAATTATAACTATAAATAATAAAATATATTTACATATAGAATATATTATCTTTATCTAAATAATAAATAATATCTATTTTATTTAAAATACCAATATATAAATATTTATATACCTATATATTAATCTAACTATATATATATATTAATCTAACTATATATA
This sequence comes from Viscum album, assembly GCA_963277665.1. NCBI lineage: Eukaryota > Viridiplantae > Streptophyta > Magnoliopsida > Santalales > Viscaceae > Viscum > Viscum album. The sequence goes on along the minus strand of OY728138.1, from coordinate 1,695,195,314 downwards.
TTAATATTAATGTAACTACATATATATATTAATATTACTATAAATATATATATTAATATCACTATAAATATATATATTAATATAACTATATATATATATATATTACTATAAGAATAAATATAACTATATATATATAAATAGAGATATATATTAATATTAATATATATATATATAATATATTAGCTTTATCTAAATAATAACTAATATCCATTTTATTTAAAATATCAATATATGAATATTTATATAACTATATATTAATCTAACTATATATATTAATATAACTATATATATATTAATATAACTGTAAATATATATATTAATATAACTATATATATATTAATATAAATATATTTTAATATACGAATAAATATAACTAAATATATATATAAATAAATAGATATATCATAAATAAGAGAACAAATCAATATAGGGGAGTGGAAAAGGCTTTAGGCGCGCAGGGGGAGGTCTCAAGATCAAATTCGGGTAGAGGTGGGGGCGCGCGTGCAAGGGTGAATTTAAGGGGTAGCACTGATAAAGGTGGTGTATAGCACTGATAAAGGGTGGAGGGGGTGCCTGTGGGCTGGAGGGTGTGGGAAAGCGCTGATAAAGGGGGGCTCAAGCACTGTAAAAAGCCCCCCCCGAGATTTCCAGGTTTTTTTGTAATTTTTTTTAATTTTTTTTAACTTTAATCAGTGCTAAAAATAAAGCGCTGATAAAGGACCCTTTTACCAGCGCTTTGTTTTTAGCACTGATAAAAGGGTTCTTTATCAATGCTTTTCGGAGTGCTGATAAAGGGGACCACCACTTTATCTTCGATGACTTTATTAGCTCTTTTCTAGCGCTGATAAAGGCCATTTTTGGCACTGATACAAGCGTTATTTCTAGTAGTGCACTACCTCATCACATCCTTAGGTTCTCACTTAGATTCATTAAATTGGTGATTTCAACACAAAACTTTAACCAGGTTAGTAGTCTTATTTCATATATATTTATCTCTATTATCCAAAATCTTTACTGGTTCCTCTTTATAAGAAAGATCTTACTCCAGTAGTATGACCTCTGAGTTTAGTACATATGAAGGATCAGGTTTGAACTTACTCAGGAGAGATAAATGGAACACAACATGAATTTGAGATAGATTCGATGGAATATACAATTGATAAGATACCATCCTAATACAATGAAGAATTTAAAAAAATTACATGCTATAAATTTAAAATTTCTCTTGAAAATCAAAGATGGATGTTTGAAAATATCCTTTTTGAGAAACCCACATCAGAAAAGGGGTTAATAAAGCTTTGTCTTAAAAATAGGGAAACTAAAAGGTGAATAACACCACATAACTAGGATCTTTATTAGGAGAACATTAGTGGGAAGTAAAAAACTTTACATGGAATATAATTCTAACTATTAAGTTCTGATGAAGAATGATATTGAACATGGTCATTAGTAGGTTAATGAACACAAAACCATAGACAAAATAGGTTTGGAAAAGGTCATTGATATCATCATAAATGATGATAAAAGGATAAAATTTTATTTCAAAATAATTTTAGAAGATATACTTACTTGATTTCATCTCATAAGTATGATATCAATATTTGGTTATGCCTTGATCAATTTTTGCTTCATTTCATACTATAAGAAACAAAGTTGAAATTGTAATGTATGCAGAACTAGTAGATCATAAGATTCATAATGGTATGACAAGTCATTCCTACCATCTATATTTATTATCCTAATAAAAATATTTAGTGCATAAATCTTCATATTATAAATTAATACACTAGTTTATAAAACCTTATCCAAAGTTCAACATAAACAATTTCATAAATCTTCACCCTTATAAACCAATAAAATCCAAAATTTTTGAATGAAGTTCACTAACTTTTCAAAATAAACTTATCATTAATCCCCCAAAAATCTTGATGTAGCTCTTGATTTCCACACTCCAAAAATTATAATATCATTGTCATGTATTCTCTTGAAACATGTTAACAACCTGAATTACTTTAAAACCACAGTGAAAACTTGCATGATTTAAAAAAATTAATTCATTCCTCTCATCATAAATCCAAAGATTATATAAACTCAATACATTATATCATAAACCACCTTTTAATCATATTAATAATCACTTACAAGGGCATCAATAATATCCCATTTATTTTATCACAATAAAACATCAATTGATCTCATTATCCCAAAATCATGAACATATAAAGGGTTATCCTTCTATTAATCATGTGTACTCTAAAAATATAACCTTCATCACTTTTCATGGTTACCAGTACCATTAAAAAAATACTTCCAAATACTTAAGTAAAAACCATAATGGACCAATCTTTAAATGTTTCATTATACCATAAATGTACTTCTACAACATTATTCTTGAATTCCAATACATAAAAACTCAATCATTCCACCACTTCGTTGTCATACTCTAAACATTCAATAGTGATCGCATGAGATTTCCCTATTTCTTTAGATTTAAGAGGTTGATGATGTCAATTATCATTATAAACCCTTGGATTTGGGCATTGATTAGCATAATTATTGTTTTCCGTACAATTGATGCATTGAAGTGTGGGGAGTGAATTCTATGCAACTTTTTATCTACTCACATCATTATCTAAATTATTACCATCACTCAAACACTCTATTTCCTAATTTACATACCTTCCACACTTAAAACACTAACCAGTTCCATTAAGACAATTTCCTCCATGCTTCTTCCCAGATATTTAGCATAAAGTAAAGATCATCTCATTCTCTCCACGGTTTTTAGAATTTTATTTGAATCCTATTTTTCAATTCTTATAAAAAAATATATTGATGGGTAACTATAATTTCCATATCTACCTTGAGAGCACATCGAAAAATTTATTTTTATATACTAAAGTATATTATAGTTAATTCCATTCGAAGACTTGGTTTTAAACCACAGAAGAATCTATCAATTTTACTTCATGAACTCATAATTAAACTAGAGGCATACCTTGAAAGCCTTGTAAAATATTTCTCATATGCAATGATGGATTCATCATCATTTTGATTCATCTTAATAAATTAATTATCCATATTTTTATGTAGAATATGAGAAAAGTAATTATAGAGCAATATCCATTTAAACTCATCCCATTCCATTGATTCAATTTCTTCTTCTTTCCTCATACTCTTGAGAAGATTCCACTATTAATTTTATTTACCTTCCAGATAGTAAATATCTAGGAAAACGTTTTCATGTCCATAATATTGAAGAATAGAAAATATTTTCTCAGTTGTGTTGATCCATTTCTCATCCATTATTAGATCAAAAGATACACTAAAACAAGGTGGAAGTTGCCTCATTAAGGAATCAATATAATGTTTTTTTTCATTTTCTCATTTGGAATTCCAATATTATTCATATATTTTGTGAGTATAGAAGTAATATTTTTTTAATAAACTTCTCATAACATCAAGTTTATTAGGAAGATAATTATTTCATTGCCTGTCACATTTAGTATTAACACGGTCCTTTTAGGTTCCATCCTTTGACTAAAACCAAAAATTAATAGTGTGAGCGACACTAATCATAATGGAAAAAATACACAATCCAAGGTAATTTCTTATAAAATATCAATCTATGAAACTTTAGGTTTAATACTATGTTATTCATGATCATTACCAAAACTCTAGGATTGTAACCGAGACTTACCATTAGGGTTATTACTAAGGTTTTTCTCATATTTGTTTCCAAATGATAATTAAATCTTGATATGATACCAACTGTAAATAACCATACTTTTCATACAAATATATTACACCTAATTTGATGACTATTCATTACAAAAGTGTGATGAGAAACCCTTACCGCACGCTTAACTTTAGTTTTGTGTACTTAATCCTCATATATAATGGTTTAAAGAATGTTATTAATTTTTTAAAAATGTATATTAATATTTATCATATCTTATATGACCCTTTTATAGCATATTACCACCCATTAATTAATAATATTTCATTATTTTTATTGTTTTGGGAAGAAAATTTTATGGTTTCATGATAGTTTCATTTGTGTATAATTATGGATTTTCTTGTCAAAAGTAAATAAAACTAAAAAATTGAAATCAAATGGTATTAATTTACTTATATAAGTTTAAATGGTATTATATATCACCTTTATTTTTTATATGAGGATGATTCATTTGATAAAATTTTAAAGAAAAATGTTTATTTTATTTTGGAGGTTTTTTCCGACCATCACAAAATAGTTTCATTTTATTTTTTATTATGTATATATATTAGTTATAAAAAAATAATTAAGTTATAATATTATTATTAAAATATTATTTAACAAGAATAATACTTTATGATCATTGATAATGGAAATAATTAAAAACGAACAAAATCATTATTCATAGAGGTGATTAACCAGTATAATTTAGAGAATAGTTTTGTTTTTTTTGAATAAGTGAAGATGAGAAATGAAAAGTTTATGAGATATTACATTAGAAATATAAAATCCAGTATATAAATGATTCTGGAGTTATCATAACTTTATAGATGAATTAGGTGATAATAATATAGAATAATAAAATAAAATAAGAGAGGTGTTCTGAGAACAATACCTCTTGAATATAACCTCCTTGAAGGACTCATTGAGGACCTTGGATTTGGTATTTTTGTGATAAAATCAGAACATTTATGGAGATAGAGTGAGTAATATTGGTTTTGGTAGATATTTGAGGATATTTAGGTCTTTTGAAGAGATATGGGATGGTGAGGTGTGATATTTATACTTGAGGCGGGGTGAGTTTAAGTGATTAAATAATGATTATTTTATTTTTAAAGCCAACCACATTAAGGTGACATTAATTTCCATAGATTTGGATGATAATTAATGTTTTAAATGATTATTAGGGTCTATAAATACCTCAACTACCCATTAAATGTTGTAATTTTTAGTTATCTTAAGACTTTACCTTTTAACTTCAACTCGTTTCATTATTTTAATAATACTACTGTAAATATGTTTTTACCATGAAAATTTTTTTATTACAAAAAAATAAATTGATCATAAAAAATAATTTGGATATTATTATTTCGGATATTTAATCCATTTAACAAAATTAAATTCAAATTATTTACAAAATTAGAATAAAAATTAAGCTTGTAGATGAGATGAAAAAGAAGGGTTTAAATGTGAAAAGTTTCAAAAGTTTGAGTTGTTTTTATATCCAAATTTAACATTAAAATGATTATAATAACCTAAATTGGATTAATATATGTATAATTTTTATAAATATACTTTAAAAATCATTAAATATACAATTTAACCTTATAAATTATTTAGGCTAAAAGTCCATTTTCAATTAAAATTCAGTATTTTTTCATTATTCCTCAAAAAATGAATCTTCCCAAAAAAATAAAAAGAATTCACCCTAAGATAATTTTTATGTTATTATTTAAAAAAATAACTTTATTTTTTAAACTAAAAATATGAAAGTGTCAAAATTTAGTTTTAAAATAGGTGCACCATTGAAGGGCAACAAAATTTCTTTTTAGAAAAATATAACCTTTTATGCTTAAAATTGGATATATTATTATCTTAAGCCAATAAAACTTATTAGATGAATTTAGAAACATTTTATTGAATATATAACTTATAAATTTCATTAATATATTTCTATAATAGTGATTAATATAATTTATTAAGATATAATTCTATTATGGGCATAAAAATTATTTTTTATAAAAACACATCCTTTATGCTCAATTCGTATTTATTTTATTTTATAATTAATTGGTAACCAATGAATTAATTTTATAAACATATTTAAACTTTATTTTTATAATTTAGTTAATATTATTCATTCACTCTATTCCAACAGCTAGGGGATAACTATCACAATTAAATAATAATATTTTGGGTACTGTTTAAGTTCAGTGTTTCATGTAACATAAACTATCCAAGACATTAAATTTATTTGAAAAGTGACATAATATAAAATATTTGGTTGTTTTAGATTTTTATAATTAATTATATATATAGTTACTTACTGATGAAGTGTTATCATGTGCTCTCTGAAAAATATTTATAACTAAATGAAACATATGGGATGACCTAGGTCTTTCTCTTAAGAAGCTTTTACAACCAATAAATCACTACTTATAATTAATTTCTTTAAATATATTTCTCATTTATTAAAGAAAAATAAACTAAATTTATGTTTGTGAAATGTGGATTCAAGATAATGAAAAGTAAATATGAAATGAATAATTCAGACATAATGAATACAGATAAAATAATGCTAGATAGAAAGAAGATCCTACAGTGAGATTTTCCAGAATGATCCTTCATCCCCTATTTGTTAGCTTCAAATATACTTAATGATAATGCTCAATCATATTAATTAACATCCTATTATACCTATGACTTTGGATATATGATTCAATCAATGATTTTCGATAGACCATACATCCACCTCCTCAATTGAAGGAGAATATTGTAGAAGAGAAAGCTAAGCCTCAGGTGTAAAATAGAGACACAAAGGGGCCTTTCACACTAATATCCCTATCATCCTAAATATAAGTAATTAAGAAATATAAAACATGAATGTATAATGAATTGGGTTCAACACTGGATTGATCCCTCAGGAACTTCCTTAGGTTAGTTACTCATGATCACGAGTACAAGACATCGCAGTGCCGAAGAATGAGGTGAAAAACAAAAGATAAAAAATGATAATGAGATTAATAAGAAGGGAAAAATATATTAAAAATGAATAGTAATATTAAAATGTAATGAAACTGAAAAATAATATAAAATGGCCACATAGAAGTGAAAATGTTTTGAGAATGGGTAAGGATACATATTTGTAGGGAGAGGGTGTGAAAGAATCCACTCTAAAAATCTACTCCAAATGTTTTCGCGTGTATTCTCCATTAATTGGCGGCATTTTTAATCATTGTATTAATTAAAATTGTTCCATGATATATCCTCCACTAACCCTAATAATTTAATCATTATTGAGCATAGGATTAAGGAGTTATGACTATTTTACTCCTAGACATTTAATCTGTCCATGTGCCATGTCATATTCCACATCTTCACATTCCCATACCATTATGACCCTCCAACCAGTCATTTCAAGGATTTTAGCATTAATAAAAGTTGTTTACCACTTAATTTATTATATCTCCACAAAATATAAGACATTTTGACGCCTTATTCAGATGGTATGAATTAATTACTCAATGAAACCGTTTCTGCCCGAGAAGACCTTTCATATTCCACTTGTTTGGAGCATTAAAATAATGTATTGATGATATTATTTTGACTTGAAACTTATCAAGGAAGCGCGTTATTGAATCTTATTTCATTTAAAGCTGTGATAACCTAAATTGGAGGTGTATAGATTGATTTATGCTTCTGTTATAGAGGTGGGGTCCACGTTTTCTTCCCTACAAATTTCCCAAATTAAATGATTTTTTTGGGGCTCTAGATGCTCGAATCATCATTTACTAATGATGAAAATGTTGTAGGAAATAAATCATGCATTTAAAAAAAATTATCACACAATTTTCAATAATAATGTAAATGTTATGACCAAAATACCCCTGTCATAAAAATATGTCAAATTTACAGATTTAACCATTTTTTTGCATTTGAGATCAAAATACCACTAAAACATAAAAACGTGACAATTACCCATAAAATAAAAATATCATGGGATTATAAAAATTTAATTACAGTATAAAATATATGAAAATGTGAGCTTCATCACTCAACCATACTTAACCATTGCACTTCTGGGAAATCATCTTACATCCAAATCAAAATCCACACATCAATCAAAAATCAGAAAATATCAATGATCTTATCTAAAATAGAATTTCATAATGTCTATTCTATGAAAAAAAATCTGTCTCATTTTAATTTCCCACATTTAAATTTGTTCAAAATCAAAAATACATACATAGAACAATCACAACCTACCTCACATATAAATTTATGTCACTCTTCACTAAAGAGAAATTAAATCTGGAGTTATCCTCATACTTAGAAATAACATATATCACCATAGGCTTGTGACAATTATAATTTTCACACAGTGTGAAACATTAAAATGAATTCAATCATGAGGTATTTAATTAAAGGTTCAAATTATTTTGTGGATTAGGGTTGGTGGGAATATGATTTAAAAAGTTTCAGGCTCGATAGAGGCGGCTGGAATATTAATTACAATAAATAATTAATTCAAGTGAAAACATAGGATATTCCTCTCTCAATACCACTTAAAAATATGAAAAACAACAACACCCCCTTTTATAACAAGGTATATTATCCAAATAATGAATACAATGAATGATATCATCCAAGTTCTCCCTTTTTTTAAAATCTCCAGAAAGGTACAACTTTATTTTTTATTTTTTTAATTTGTTTTTATTGAAGATGAGCTAAAAATTGAATAAAATGAATGAATGAAAATTCAAGCCCTTGATTTTTGAGAGTTAAATGAGTCATAAAATAATTTACAGTGAGTAATTCATGCTCATATCCATTTTTTTTAAGGAGAAATGAAAAAAAACTAAAGCACAATGAAATGGTGAAACATCCCCAATTATCTAATTATCCACTACCCTAAATATTGACACACACCTTGAACCACCCATAAATGATAAAAATACCAATTAACGAACATGAAAGGCCCTTCCCCCACACTCAAAAATGAAACATCCAAGAAAAAATACAAAAAGTGTGGGTAGGTAGGAAAAAATAGGCTTGTAATTTCTATTAAACCCATAAGGAAATTCATGGAATCTAAGGGATTACGAAGGATAAATGCAATGGTATGTCTCAGGTAAATATGTGGCTAGCCAAAGTAGTTCATTAATCATATTAAAAACATTTCATGATACCCAAATATTTAAAAGAGAAAAATCAAAAATTCTGGTTCTCACAAAAAAATTCAAGTTTCCCTCAAGAAAGTGTGGGTATTTGGAAGAATATGTCAAAGTGGTTTAGAATACCTCACAGTACTAGAAAAATATTTTGAGTCAGTGTTTCATGGGAATGGATTTCAAAAATTATTCAAAGTCATAAAAATGAATGACATTCCAATTAATGGAAAAAAATTCACATTAATAATCATTTAAAATACTTTCTTTCAAAAAACATTTCAACTCTTCCAAAATCAATTGATGTGTGAAAAGTGAGAAGAATATTCATTAAATCTCAAAAATACTAAAAATATGAAAAATAAAAATGAAAAGAACACAAGAATACATGTATATATTTACAATCCCCCCACATTTAAATTTTACTACCCCTCATTTCAACTAAAAAAAATATAAATATAAGGGTATAAAATCAATGGGAAGGAATGATACAACCTGGCATTATTTTTGAACTAGATGCCTTGAGTTAAGCTCTTAACTACTTCCAATAGGCCTGGAAATCCTAAAATAAAATAAAGCATAATAAAAATAAATAAATAAAAAATAAGAGAAAGATAAAAGTTGATAGAACATGGTTTAGAACCCCATGTGAGTGCTAGGATTTCACTACCCACAGTCAGGAAGTTACAGTGGATTATCCCCAATCAGAAGGTCAGTGTGGTTTCCTTAAGATGAATCACCACATGTGACTTTTCCCGATGTCCATGAGTAAACACTGAATGTGAAAAACCCCAAATAATATAAGAAATTTTTGAATCCTCAATAAAGAAGAAAGATATAATTTGAGTTCAAGAGTGGGAGGGAATGGAATATATGGGTTATCCTTATGAACTTCCATGGTGTCCTCCTCCATATGGTATGAAAATTGTTGTTGATGAAGTAGTCACACCACCACTTGTTTGTCCAACTCTTCTTCTTCAATCATCATTACATGGTTAATCTATTTTTTAACATCCACGGTCTACTCCATTTGTGATGTATAAGAAATTTCAAAGAAAGAGAAGCCAAAAAACATATTAGCTTGAATAAGATTAAAACATGAATAATTACTAAATAAATCTTCCCTTTCAAGCAATTCAACTTGGTAATTGATCTCTTCAGGCAGCACCACTGTCAACTCAAACTCACCAAGTGAATATTCTTCATTATCTTCCAAATCTAGATAGATATAGAATGTTTCTAATGTTTCATTATCAAGGACGGGAATATCATGTTTCAAGTTATCTTAAAAAACTCTATTCTATGATTATTCAAAAAAATGTTGATCTCCCATTAGTGCATCAGCTAGAATGTGTACTTTTGATACCTATTCGAGTAATTTTTGAGTGTGGGATGATATGATTAATTACTTTATTAGCTCCTTCTAACCCTCCTAGGGTTCTTTAACATAAAAAATTATTAGTGAAATCTCTTCCACCACTCGTTCCGGTTCAGGTTCCGACTCAGGTTCATATTTCTACTGGAATCTGCATATATATTTAGAAATCAATTCTATTTGTCTCTCAAAGTTTTTCACTTTAACACTAATACTTTGAAACTAATAATCAAGATAATTGCAAATATTTTATGTCACCTAAGATTGTTCAGCCCATTAATAATAATTTGAATTAAAATACATCATGACCACATAATTTTTTTATGTTTTTTTGAAATTTATGATTTTTTTATTTTTTTCTTAAATAAAAGAAAACATATTTAAAAAATAATAATAAAAATACTGAGTGATGACCACTTGGCTCCCAAAAAACAGTGTGAATTTTATGAAGTATTATCGTGTACGCTCTCAAAAATATTTATGACTAAATGCAGCATGTGGTCTAACCTAGGTATTTCTCTTGAATAGATTTTATGGTCAATCAATCACTACTTATAATTAATGTTTTTTATATATTTATCATTTATGAAATAAAATTTATATAAATTGATGTTTGAGAAATGTGGATGCAAGATAATGAAAAGTAAACATGAAATTCATAATGCAGACATAATGAATGCAGAAAAAATGATGTTAGACAGAAAGGAGATCCTCTCAGGATATTATCTATAATGAACATTAATCGCATATTTGTTATATTCAAATACAATTAATGATAATTTTACATTATATGCATTAAAATCCTATTCTACCTATGGTTGTGGATATACGATTCACTCAACGATCACTAAGAGACCACACATCCACCTCCTTGATCAAGGGAGAATATTGTAGAAGAGAAAGCTAAGCCTCAGGTAGAAAGTGGAGACACAATAAAACCTTTACAACTATTATCCCCCTCATCCTAACTCTAAGTAAATAATAAACATAAAAAATTAATGTATAATGACTTGGTTTCAACACTAGATTGATCCCTCGAGAACTTCCTCAGGTTAGTTACTCATGATCACGAGTACAAGAGATCGTAGTGGAGAAGAACGAGGTGGAAAACAAAAGATAAAAAATTGATAATGAGATTAAGAAGAATAGAAAAAAATACATTAAAACTGAATAATACTATTAAAATTGAATTAAACTACAAAACAATATAAAATGGCCACATAGAAGGGCCAATTCTTTGAGAAGGGGTGATGATACATATTTATAGAGAGATGGGGTAAAATAATTCACTCCAAAAATTTACTCCAAATGTTTCCACGCATATTCTCCATTAATTTTCCAAATTTTTTATAGTTGTCTTGATGAAAGTTGTTAAATAATATTTAATCCATTAAAATTAAAAATTTAATCCTTATTGAGCATATGATGAAGGATTTAGGACCATTTTACTTTGAGACATTTAATCTGTCCATGTGCCACGCCATATTCCATATATTCACATTCCCACACCATTATGACCCTCGAACCATTCTTTTCAAGGATTTTATCCTTAATACATGTTTTTTCACACTTTATTTCACATATCTCCACAAAATATGAGACATTTTGGACGCATTATTCATATGGTATAAATTAATTACTCAATGGAACCGTTTTTTCCAGAGAAGACCTTTCATATTCTACTTATTTGGAGCATTCAAAGAATGCCTTAATGATAGTATTTTGACTTAAAACTTATTAAGAACGCGCATTATTGAATAATATTTAATATATATCTAGAATTAACTCAATTGTATGTGTATAGATCTATTTATGTTTCTGTTATGGAGGTGGAGTCCACGTTGTCCGCCCGACAAATTTCCCAAATTAAATGATTTTATTAGGACTCTAGATGCTCAAATCATAATTTCCTCCCGAAGAAAAATTTCTAGGAAATAAATCAATGATTTTATTAAAAAATAACACATTTTTTTATAATAATGTAAATTTTATGACCAAAATACACCTGTCATAAAAATCTGTCAAATTTTCAGATTTAACCATTTTTTTGCATTTTTACTCAAAATACCACTAAACCTAGAAAATGATAACGAACCATCAAATAACAATATTATGGGATAATAAAAATTTAATTACAATATAAAATATATGAAAATGTGAGATTCATCACCTACTCTAGGAATATAAATTCCCCATCTTGATCGGCTCTCAATGTCTCTGGGAAAAAGTAGTAAAAGAAGGTAGTCTGGAAGTCTCTACAGACCATACCTCAATGATGATATTCCTATGTAATAACATCTCATCACCACTTAACAGATCCGTGAAGAATATTTTTTATGAAATCCATCTTTATTTTCAAAGTAATCTTCATATTCTCAAAGATTAAAAGCATTTCCTCAAGCCATGACTCAATAGCCTAGGGACCACCTTCCCCTAAAAAAGTAGGTGGGTACTCTATTAGAAATACCTTATAAACTATGAAATAGTTAGTGTTAGTCACAAATATACCCCCATAGATAGCACTATCCATATGAAACACTTACTGAACTCAGTATTAGTGCCCTGTCCCAATACAACTGCTAGAACTTCAGGAGGTGTAACTATGGCACTACTGGCGGGTCAGGTCCCACCACCTATGGAAAATAGTCTTTATCACCTTACTAGTGGAAAAACTAAGGTTATTATGGAGGCATGTATCTACAATGCTAATAATAAACCTAAAAACATACAAGTAAGAAGATATTACAAATAGGTAATTCATGGATAGAATCAAGTCCTGAATACTAGAGGTGCGCTAGCCGACTACCCATTTTGTGGGTTAAGTTATGTACTGAAATTTTAAGTTTAAATCACATGGTTTAGTTATATGGGGTTTCAATTAAAAGTTATAGTGGAAAAAACTCTTTAAGTTGTAATTGGAATCCCCATTTAACAACAACCATTTCCTATAAATGTTAAAATTTTACAAGTTTCATATATTTAATGGTTCAGTTAGATTAATTTATCATTCTCAAGTTATAAAGACCTAAGCATTATAAGTTACAATTTTAATTTCATGTAAGCACAAATAATATTTCATATATTGTGTTAGTATGCATCAAGTCAATATATTATGGATCAATTATGTGGATTTACATCCCCAATTTTAAGAGTCACAAACTTTAGAAATTACAATTATAATCTATTTAATCGCAACAAACTAAAAGTTCTAGCTCATGTAACCAAGATTACATGGTTTAACTATGTCATAATTGGTTAGTTAAGGTGAAACCATCAAAATATGTGGAAAATATATTTTTAGGTTGATGAAGTCACTTTAAGTAACTAATTTTTTCCTCCATATAATAAATGTTATAAAATAAATGGTATAGAAATAAAGGCACATACGATGAGCAATAAGCAATCACGCAATACGATATACATTCCATGGAATATTCATGACATATAAAACCCTACATACCTATTAATATGCATAATAAAATGAACCCTTTCCATACCAGCCTAAGATTATAAATCTATAAACAAAGAATTGAAAATCATGTGCATGAACTAACGATTAAAATAGTACAACTGTAATAGGTGAACTCTAGAGTAGCAAGTACCCTCCCTAGTAACTTGGATTCCCCCCCAAAAATTGTTTATATAATCCAATGCATGAATTATTACCAAGTTACAAATTATCATAGTGTACTTTCTGTCAACCCAAAAATGTATAAAAAAATAAAAATAAACACCTCTAATACCACTTTGTGACGCCCCATGCCTAGTTGACTCATAAGTTGCCGAACCCGGTTGGCCACCTGGCCTCAAGTGTCCCTCCTCGTATAGTAGAGGTTGCTGAATAGTAGTGAGGGTCTACAGTGGTATGGCGGGGATAAAATACCAAATTTATCAAAGTTTCATAATAGTAAATAAAAAAATAGTGAAATACGAATAGGGTAGTAGAAATAAACCATCTCGATAATAATAATTAGACATAAATAGATACAGTAACTCATACAGATGATGTCACAACTATAAAAATACGAAATAATTAGTCATGGTAGGATATATACAATAAAATATCGTTATATACAAATAAAACACAAAATCTAAATCAGCTATCTCTATGAGCATCTCGATCACAGGATCAGTCATGTGCTCACAAGCACCCATCCTTAAAATAAATCAAGCATCCATAGATGGTAACTTCCCTTTATCTTTACCTATATTCATGAAGTCTGTCTAGGTACCAAACAGATGCCCAAAAAGGGTGTGAGTAAAACTTATTAGGCCACCACCAATGATGTATAATGAAAATACAACCTATGAATATAAAATACAATAGTGTGTATACATAATAAATGTAAAGCAGTAAATTAAATATAAACCTTGTTGACTTAGGATCTACATGGGATACCTAGTAAACCCTACCTACTTCAACCTAAGATAGATGTATCTAAGAACATTACTATTAATTTTCTAGGGAACCAAGGAACATATCCTAGGAATAAATGAATAATAATTAAAAGGGATCCAAAGGTAACCCATGGAATCCTTAACCATAGAAGGTCAATCCCACTCATAGTAATCAATCGAGATGTTAGGATAGGGGTATGAGTGTAATCCAAGGGATGAACCCTTGGAATTCCACCCTAAAAGTTTATAACCAATCCACAGGAAAATTTGAAGATAATCTCAAGATATACATGATTAGATCCTAATGAGATAATCCAAGTCGTTCTGTGCCTAAGACATGAAGATAAATCCAAGGTAAGCTAATTTCCAATAATTAAGGTGAATCATCAGTGTCAATCCATGGAATTAAAAAATATATTACATTGATTAATACCAAGTGTGATTTCTAACTTGGAAGTCACATCAATGAATCATATGGTGTCGTATGAGTTTAACCAAGGCATTCTAGGTCAAGAATTTAAGTCTTACTCAAGACAGACCATAAATTTAAAGTGATCCAGGTCCACCATATAAAGTAAACATAATATAAAAAGTGATAAAATGTCCATTTTAAGTGTCCATGACATTTAGAAATAACATTTATCAATTTAGTTCATTCCTTTTACAAGTATTAGTCTAAAAACACCTAAGGGGTGTTTTGGTTACAACAGAAGCATGATTCTCATGATCTTTTAAAATAACTAATCCTAAGGGGTGGTTTAAGTTGATTCTGTCAGCCTAAAATGATTTCAAGGGTCTCAAAGAACTTCTATAACTAGGTTTAGACAACAATTTAAAGGAATATTAATTTTAGGATCAATGTTTAGAAATTACAATGTGTGGCACAATGATAGAAATTTTTAAGTCTCAATACTTTTAGGGAAAAGTAGTAGACTACATATGTTAGCCACATGGTGGACTCCTCATCCAGTATCGACCTCAGATTTAGGCTAGAATGAGAGAAAATGGAAAAAAATAGACAAACGACTTAAACATGGTCCATATTAGCTTACAAGGAGATAATATCTAAGATGGTGAAGCAAACTATGAAGAAAAGTAAGAGTAGTGATAAACATAGAGTGGGATATCAAACATGATGAAGAAAAATCAAAGAAAAGTTTTGAGGAAAGAGATCTCTCAAATCCTTAGAATATGGGATGGATAAAGATCTTACATGTGGATGTTATGAAAAATGAGGAAGGTGAAAAAGGATATAGGATTTAAAATACACTATAGGAAAAAGTTAATTTCTATGATTTTAAAGTGGAACACTTTTTGGCAACATGGTTGGACAAACCATGCACTAATCATGCAATTCACACTATCCAGGATCCCACACATTTCATGGTTTAGGTGCACCATTATAAAAACTATGCGAAAACCATGTGTGTTTCATGTGAAATAACTTCTTGGTTTTTCATGGCCATGTGACCCCTATTGCATGGTTTAAAAAATCATGATTTACTCTCTCAGGGCTGCATGATTGAGTTTCACAGTTAGTTATAATCATGTTTTAACTATGAACCTCACCCCGGATATTTAAAAACCCTTACTAAAGGCTCCAAACTAATTTTGAATGATCTTGAAACCTCAATGACCCCTTTAATCACTTCTATTAAGTCAAACTAAGAGGTTTTGACTGAATTTTAATGGATCTAAACCTCTATGAAAAACTAGGATCATATATTTGGAATGATTTCCCCATATTGTAATAATATATATAAGTAGTGGAAATAATGAGACAACCATACAATCAAAAATAAAAAATATAAATCAATTCCAGAGATACAAATAAATCTATAACTAAATAAACAGCAAAATCTGGTACAAAAGACAACAAAAACAAATATATCAGGCCAAGGTGGATAATAAAAAACATCTCCAAAATGGACCAAAAACAAACCCACAATTACCAAACCAACTCCATGTATATTGTGGCCACACACCATCTCCAAAAAACTCTCCCAAGGAACAAATGGAGAAAATGTAATGAGGGATAATACATCATTGCAACTAAGTCCTAGAACTATAAAAATATAGGCATGAGCTTTATAGCTTACTAGGTCTCCTCCCATAGAGTCTTTTCAATTTCTTTTATATTGTAACATATAAGTGATAGTTTGAAAATAGATATAATAATAGTATTTCACAAGAAAAACAACAAGGAAAACAAATATCATCTGGTTATATTTTAATTCTTTTTTTTTATTTTAAAACCAAATAAAAAATATTAGAAATAAACTAGGCATATCCGGCCTAAATCCATGATTTAACACCCACAAACTAGTTTTAATCCTTTTTTTTAATAACATTAAAAATAAATAAATATTCCCAGTTTTCAAAAAAAATCCACTCACTTTCTTATCAAAATACACTAAAAATACTTAGAAAACATCTTTTCACATCTAAATAACAAACCTTTAAAAAATATGATAAAATAGTTTGAAAGAAAACCCATAAATCACTTTAATTTTATTTCTTCTAAAACCTTTTAAAAAAATATCTTTTTAAAAAATTTGAAAATTATTCCACAGTAATGGAAGAAGGATCATATTCAAACAGTCACCATGATATCAATTCCATATGACAATGAGAGAGAAACAACTAATACAAAGGTTCCAAAAATCAAATAATATATATAGGATACAAAGAAGTAAAATAATAAATCCCTTAAGTGATCATAAAAAGGATCATACAATCATAGGAAACTCCCCATGACTCTAGTAGTAAAAGACCTGAACTAGCATGGAGGAACCTAGGTCAACACTACTAAACTTTTCATGTTCAAATAGTCCTATAGAACCAACTAAGCTCTATCATGATCAGGGTCTCAAAAGGAACACTTGGACATTAAAATATGTTCTAGGGCCATATAAAAAATTTCATTATCTCACTCGGTTTAACCGGATCTTTACCCTAGGAATCACACTCTATATTAGGTATTGCACTCATACAATACACCTACTATCTTCCAAGGATTCTTGTGATGCCAAACAAAGAAGGTGAGTATTCTAACAAAATGATAAACACATGTTTCAACTCAAATAATTATAAATAAATCTCAACTCACATCCAAAACCCTCACATGAAACAACCCTTTAGATCTATCACCAGATCTCCACATATATGAAGCACCACCCATTAAAGTGAAAAAATATAAGGGGCATAAAGTGGGTCACATAATTTTCATGAAAAAATCACTTTTTCATAAAGTTCCAAATGGGCCTTCTTAAAATAATCTTGTAATAAAAATACAACACACACCATTTCAAATCTTTTTAGTAAACTATTGAAATTAAATTCATAAATCATTTCCTTTGAATCCATTTAGAAATCCAAAATCACTTTAAAAACACTTTTAAGATATTCAAAATTATCAATATGTTTCAAAATTAAATTTACACGAGCTAACACACACCCTTTTAAAATAACGAAACACATTGAAAACATAAAATTATTTAATTGGAATTCAATTGATGTCGAACACCCATAAAATGTTGAAATTTTGTCCACCACCCCTTTAAAACATTTAAAAACATTTGAAGAACAACTTGGACATTTTTACAAGCACTTGGCATGGAACCCATTACATGAAAAGGGTAAAATAATTTAGAAATCAACATTAGTCCCTAATGGGACTCATATATAGGAATAATTTAATAATAGAACCATTTTAGAGCACTCAACCAACTGACTCCATATAATATAAAGTGATGAAAAAGAAACACATACCTCATCCAAAGAAGAAACTAACTATGATGCATCACCTTTAATAGAGAACACCCAACTGGGATATGAAATTCCATGTATAACTCATACATGAACAAAAAACCATGATTAGGTCCACTACCAACCCTAAAATCAGCCAATATAACCTCTAGGGTTAGTGGGAAGAAATAAAATCATGGTAATAGAGGTACATACGGGATATGAAGGGGTTTATAGGGACTTACCAAGGAGGAATCCATTTGAAACCAAGTTTAAAGAGTTCAAAAATAAAGGGAGGGAGGAGGGACTCCCCTCATGAACTCCTGGTTCAACCAAAAGATAGGTAGAAAAGAAATAGAACAAAAGTGTTAAAATTGAGTGGGGTAAAACTAGAAATGTTAAAAATTAAACACTTGGGAAATCACATGGTTTGGTTACACAGTTTTTCAAACCTTGCACCAACTATGCAGGTACTCTTGGGTAAACTCCACCTATGTATGGGTTATCAACATGGTTTGGATGTGTGGTTAGTAGTAACCGTGTGCCAACTATGCATGGTTACCTTTACTTTCCAACAAGTTTCATGAATTCCTAGAAATCCCCATAAGATTCAATAAACCACATGCCAACTGAACCAAATGGAATTATAAAAATTGTACCACTTTCACATGAGTTATGTATAGATTTTATAACTATATGGTCTACCCATGTTCCCTTGTAAAAACTTCAATTTTTTTGAAATTCATAGCCTAAAATCTTAAAAAACATAAAACAAACCCCACAATATAGAATAATATAAAAAAACTATAAATTGACATGATGCTCATTATAGTTATCCCCACTATATGAATTTATAACTGATAAAGTCATAGGACAAAGTAACAGTCTATAGGAAATTAATTATAGGAATGTATAAAATGAATTTCAAGGACGATCTCAAGGGGAAAAGGATCACCAAACAATAAAAAATCCTCAACATAGAATATAACTGCTCAAAAAACAAGATGAATACTCAAAAAATATAATTTAACCTCAAGTAGGATCCATTCCACAACTAATCAATTAAAACACTAAGGAAATAGATACCTATAATATGACTCACCATTATTTATAATTGATATAAAATGGTGGAATAATATGAAAACTCTTTTCTATGAAAAGTGAATGTCACCAAAAAACTACTATAATGATCCATGCTTAACATACATAGATATTAATACATTTTAGAGGAATATTCATTATATATCATTATAATAAATGATCTAGAACCATATAGGTTTAGTGAATTTGAAAGTTGTTGTAACAGTGGGTGCCCTAAACCCAACTTGAACAGTACTTTTAATTACCATATTTTGTATATAGAAAAATATACATGATGTGTTCTTACCATTATATTATAGATATTTTTGTGTCCACTTTTTAATGTTAATGTAAATAGATTAATTATCATATAAAAAGGTTATAACAGATCCCAGGCTACAATGATAACATCGAGATACCATGACATTAATCCTAAAAAAATGTTATATGGTCTAGATACATCACACTGTCTAGATACAATAGATGTTTGACTATCAGGTGTTGGGGGCTCATAATCATTGAGTCTTATTCTCATGAAGTTCTCACTTTTGATCTATTATAGTGAGATCACGAGTACAAAATCATTAGTAGGAACCCCACATGTTTCAGGTGTCATTGGTTTTTCCTATCTATGGACGTGTATTGGTCTCCTGACTTTAGATCATTATCATTGTGTGTCATTTGATCATGTACTTTGATGTAAGGAAAGAACCATGATAATGAAATTGTGGAAAGGTAGCTTGTGTTGGGTGTGTCATTGGTGGTATGGAATAGGTTTAATGGTCTAGAAAGGATTTATCAATTCTAAGATCAGGAAGTCATATATCTCAAGCCTTGTTGATTAGGATGGTATTACCTTCATAAGACCTTGGCCAAGGCAGTTGAGGGTAAATACATCTAGTTATATCAACAAATAATAAATCATGAAAAGGGCGATGAAACAAACATGAATCTTGCTTTATGAGATATTTAAATACAAAGGGATTATAGTACCCAATGCATGTTCGTAGGCTGGTAGTCCTTGCTATGAGATTCCTTATCTTGTTAGGGGCCTTGATGGGTTGTAATATCCCACTCCTGGTCTATGGATTTTATTCATTACTATCAAGATAAGGGCCTAAAGGGTCACACGCTGTATCATATTCAAGAATCCCCCCTATTTAGTTGAATAAATATATTAGACATGGTGGGCCCCTCTATAGGGTCCCAGTGTTGTCCATACATCTATCACCAAAGAATAAATAAATTCACTATTATTCAAGAAAATAATAATTAGGTTGAATTTATTTATTTAATGATTTTACAAGTTAATTAAACATTAGTAATAATATTAATTGAATGACTATTATTTTAATATTCTAGGTTTGTTTAATATTAAGCTGGAATGATGAGTTGAGTTAAATGAATCTGGTTTTTATCACTCAACATATTTAATATATTTTATAGGTTTGTGATAAAATAGTTATGACACAGTTTAGTTCATCATAATTTCTTATTTAAAGGACGTTTTATTTATGGGGGGCTGGGGAACCCTTTCTGGTTTTTTGACAAACCCTCTATATAAGAAGGAGAGGAGAAACTCTTGGTGTGTTGTTCATTCACTAAGAATGAGAGATTCTATCTAATCCATCCTTATAGAGAGAGATAACCTCTCTATGAAGACCAATCCAATCATGCCTTGTAAGGATCAAAGGATATGGATCATGGTGATCATTACGACGCTGAATGACTAATCAGAACACCGCACTAGAACCCGGATTACAAAGAATGACGAGCACACGAATTCTTGGAGTTTGTGCAGATGATCTAGAGGATTTTGGATTCAGATCCTTTGAGAAATGATTATTAGTGACAAGATACAGTCATACACACTTCGTTATCAAACGAGGTATGTGTTAGTTTTAATTTTTGTGCTCTGTATAATTTATGTGAGATCCTCGGACCATACCAGGGATCATATTTTCATACATGAAACGTATCATCATCCTAACGATGAAAAGTTTTAAATTACCTAACCTAACAGCTTTTGTTGTGACCCCGATACATTAAATTGGTATAATATCAAGCGTGTAAATTTTTTGAGCTAAATAAAAATTAATTTTCATTAAATTAAGTATAGGTAAATAATTTGGTCCCAATGATGCTAGTGGCGAGTAAATCTGATATTTAATGTCCAACTTATGCCAATATTTATCCAAATCCATTTTTTTAATTTTCTAAAAATATGGTTTAAGGGTTAACAATAACCATACAAATAAAATAATTAAATTAAAAAACAATAGATCTGTAGTTCTCGAAAATTCTAGTTTTCATTTCAAATTTTAAAATATCAAAGTTAGATCCAAATCATGACCAAACCATTCATCCACCTTGAGTCGCACAACCATATAGATCCATGAGCCCTGTCATCATGCATCTCCATCATCACATCAAATAAGGTCTCCAGTGAGACCATCCACCAAAAGTTTCATCGTCGTAGGCCCATCATCATCACATCGTCACTCACCCTGATCATTATCCTCATCGGTTCAAAACACCACCATCGACATCGTAACCATCGCTCACCCAAGAACTGACATCGCCATTGAAAAATCCACCATTTTTGCTTTTGGATCACTCATCACAGAGTCCTATAATGTTGAATCCCATCATTAGGATCATACAATCACCATAGTCTCATCATCATGCCACCAACGACCACCACCAAAGACTGAAACAACCCACACAGAACACATACTGGCATTGAGGAAGAAGACCAAAGATGGACAAACGAAACTGAGGATTAAATGCTAAATTCAAATGAAACAAAAAGAACCTATAACAACCTGACCTCAGAATCCTAGATTCAGTGTATTATTTTAATACATTAGCACGATTACAAGGAATCAATTCCCGAAAGACCGATTAGTTTAGAAGTCTTGGAAAATAGATTACATACATGAACGTTACATTACATATTAGAAAATAAAACACAACATAAATGATCATTTGAGAACACCATTAATCCCCCATCTTAACCCTATATATCAATCATAATACACTTCTTGGAATCCTGGGAAAATAAAACATTAGAAATGGGTGAGCTCAAACGCATAGTAAGGATAAAAATATAGTGGAAAATTTCACAAATAAGTATAAAAATTTAAGGAAATGTATAAAACTAAAACAAAATCCTTTTAAACATAAAAATTAGAATAATATGGAAAAGATAAATGAAATAATTTCATTAACTTATTCACTTGGATATTCTACTAGTTGAATAATCACATGTAGTATCAATAGATATTTTCATAATGATGGAATGCATAATGCCGGACATCATAACCACAAAGTTTAGGCCTCGTGTCTAGACTACAAATAAGATTTTTTCAAGGCCATATGCCAAGACACTAGTTTGTCTCATGAGACATACTGATGCATTGAGGAGCTATGACGGGCTCCACCCATCACTTACTAAGTCCAATTCATTCCTCATATGAAAAGGTTGAAACATAACATAAACATTCGTATTAAAACTAGCATACGAAATGTTAATACTTTAACCATAAACCATGAAGGGTTTAAAAATAACACATCCATAGTCAAACATATCACAAAACCTTCAATACAATATGAAAGATTTTTATCACGATGAATCAAATTCAAACAAGTGTAAAATCTATCAAAGGATGTTGAAATAGACGAAATAAAAACTATTTGATAGAAATATCTCTTTCTTTTTTTAAATAATTTAAAAGTCACATAATTTAGAAAGGAATACATTTAAAGAAATATTTGAATCAAAGTTTCCCATACCACTTTGAAACTTTGATGGGAATTAACATTTTAAAACATTCATGTCCATATACATAAAACTTTAAAAACCATTTTGAAAACATGGACATTAATGAGAATTATTTAGAAGAATAAATATTTAAACCATTTAAAATGATGATATAGTTAAAGTGTACATTCCATAAAACCTTAAAATATTTCTTTTGAAAGATTTTTTTATGAAAAATAGACCTGGATGATAAATATTTCCCAGTAAATACATACATATAAACAATCTCAGATAATAATGAGATTGAGGAATTAACCCTTACCTTGCACTTTCCTTTGGTCGAGGGTATGTTTAAACTTATATATAATGACCATAGTATGTTATTAAATTATAAAATAACCATATTCATATTTATTATATCACACAAGATTCATTTATTACTTTATACTACCCATTTAATAATGATTTCAATGTTAAATTAACATTTCGGGTAATAATTTCTTTCTTTATCGTACGTGTTTTAACTTGTTATTCTTGATCATATCATTTAGATAACGATTTACATACTTCCAGAATATAACACACAATTTATATATCATATATATTTACTATATAAATATGTATAATAGATAGATATATGAAATGGAAAACACCGTTTATGGAGATGGTAGGTCGTATGTACGCATAAACGTTGTTTCCGTTTTCATATCGTATTGAATGGAAGTAAGTGAATAAGATATATGTAAGTAAATATATATATATATATATTTCTATATATATATATATTCAGTATCATTATTATTTAATATATTACATACTTACTAATAATATATATTTTTATAATCATCGTTGAATGGTGAATGTGGAAATGAATCTCATCGCGTCGTGGAGACGGTAAGCCGTACGTACACACGAGCGATGATGTCATTTTCTTAATGATTAAAAGGTGTGGAATTGGATGGTATATTAATTTTATAGTGACATTATCATTATATTTTCTTTATTTATATACATATTACTCATCGTTATATCCATCCAAATAACATAGTGTTGAATAACAAATTACACCAGGGCATGGAGACGGTAAGCCGTACATACACACACATTGTGAAATTATCCTTCATAGGATGGATAAAATAAGGAATATGGTTGTACCATATTTATAATAACATCACAATATGTATAAGGTACTATATTTATTATTTTGGTATGGAAATAACAATGAAATAGAAAATGGAAGAAGAAGATAACTTTGAAAGAGGTGATGAAATTATGACCTCTTCTTCGGGTGCTTCCTTTTGATTTGAACAAAAGGGATCCTTAAGTAAACTTTATTCTTAAGAGAAGGACTCTAGTATGAAGTGAGGATAGTTGGGAGGATATTTGGTCAGGGTTTGGATGAGACAAATGGCTTTGGAGGTGTGAATTTGAGAGAAGGGGAAGTGCCCTTTTATAAGAGGGGTGAGGGGCACCTTTGGAAATGGTTGAAATATAATTTTATTATACAATCATATTTGGTTTCTAATGGATACAAATGAACATATTTATAGACTTAAGTGGTTACGGGTCAAAACCACTAAACCAATAGGTTTTATAAAAGTTTATGTTACCATATTAACCTTATATTTTAATTTTAACTCTTAATTAAATAGTTTAACATTTACCATGTCACCTTGTATTTTTGTATTATATGGTTAATAAAATTATTATAAACTTCCAAGAGAATATAAAGTAGTTCATTAATGACATATATAACATTATTTAAGTCCTTTTTTTGAACCTTATATTTTTAGGAATATTATATAATTTAATATATATTTGTTTTAAAAACTCATTTATGTCAATTTTGACACTATTTGGTATTTTGTTTTTGTGAAAGTCATAACAACCTTATAACTTAAAAAAAATTCTAATCAACCATAAAATTTAATATTAACCTAAAAAATTAGTAGAATGCATAAAAAGTATAAATTTACATTTATTTTGATATTAATAATATCAATTATTCTAATCTTTCATTAATAAGGTAATTACTGCATCCTCATTGTGTCATAAATAAATTTAATTATTTAATGTCTAAAAATCATAAATAAAATACCTTTATATAGGAAATATTTTTAAATTTATAATGAATATTTATAGATTAATTTATCTTATGTGTAACCCTATATTAAAAATGGTTTAGTTAATAAACTTTGAATTTAACACTTTTAACACTTCTTTAAATAAAATAATAATAAATGTCTTACTCTAATCGAAGTGGACCAAAAGGATGATATTTTATTCCTAAGGTTGTTTTGGGTCGAATTACACTAATCCAATAGAATTAGGACATGTGTTAGGGTAATTATAATATCATTTTTACGTTTAATTGCCCTATTTTCTTTTAATTGTGGTAAATAAAAGTCAAAAGTTACTATTCAAAAAAAATTATTTTCATCTTATTAAACCACATTTTATTTACTGATGACAACCTTGTCTCTCAGATTTTTGAAATTCAACTCACAGAAGTGGTAAAATTAAGTTTTATACAAATTTTCAAATAATCTTAGAAGATGGGTAAAAAACTTTAAAATGTTCAATAAAATTTTATACATATAATTTTATTATAAAAGGATTAAAATGAATTAAATTGAACTTATATATGTATTATATATCTATTTTGACTTAAAAAAAATTAAATAAAATAAATAATTATTTAAACAAAAAGTCGGTTTTAAATAATAATGTAGTGTTTTTCACTATTTATCAAAAATTGAAAGTTTTCAGAAAAATACCAAAACATAACCCTAATATAATTTTGATATTACTAATTCAAAAATTAAGTCTATTTTACCAAATTAAAAATATAGAAGTTGAATTTATTAATTTAAAATTAATTCTCGTTGTTAAAACCAAAAGGCGGGTTTTTAAAAAGTAAAAACTATCAAAAGATTGACATGTGTTAATGTCAAATTTAAATGTAAAATTACATATAATGACCTAAATTGTATTAAATGATACAAATATAATCTAATTATACTTCCAAACCATTAAAATTTATAATTTAACACAATAAATTATTTTTATATAAAAAGTTGTTTTCAATAAAAATTTAGTATTTTTCACTAGTCACCCAAATAAGAAAGTTATCAGAAAAACAACAAAAATTTATCGAAACAAAAATTTTATGTCTCGATTCTAAAGAAGAAGTTTATTTTGTCAAATTGAATATATAAAAGTGTCAAATATTGGATTTAAAAAGGGTTCTCCATTAAAAGGCGTTAAAATTGCATTTTCTGAAAAATAGTTCCTTTATCTGAAAAAAATGAATTTGTTCTTATATTATTTCTAAGAAACACATAATATGGATGTTAAAATTTATATGAAATATATAAAATTTAAAATTAAGATAATACTATTTGTATCCACTTTTTGAACAGCTAGATTGGTAAGTCGATGTGTGCTTGAACTCAGTGTTTTGTGTAGCGCAAGTTATTGAATTACTTTGAAGAAGTAACGTACTATGAAATCTTGGGGTGTTACATTCTCCCCTACTTCAGTGAATTGAATCCTCGCAATTTGAAAATTTTCTTCGAAAATAAAAGGTAAAAAATATAAAAATTCCTTTGTTGAAAACCCACATCAGAAATTGGGTTAATAAAATTTAGACTTAATAAGATAGAAAGGGAAATGACAAAGTCACCGCCAAATTATGATCTCGATTAGAAGAACATTGGTGGAAATTAGAGACACATAATTGGAGGGAAAATTTAAATATTTATAGGGTGTTATTGAGTTCATTAATCACAAATAAGAGTAAAATTGAGGGCCTCATACCCATCAATCTATGATGATTTAAAATATCGTCAGTTCAACAAAACATAAGGTACTAGGATAGAAAATTTTTGTTTTTAATATCCCATCCCTAAAGTATAAGAATTAATTTATTCATATAATAAGAGGAAAAAAATATACTTGAAAATTATAGTTTCATCCTTCAACTAATTCATATTACAAACTCATCTTTCACTCCAAAAGATAATACAATTCAAAAATACTCAATTTATCCCAATCGTATAGGGTTCCAAAAATAATGAATTTATAATTCATTTTTCAAACTATTTTAAAAAAACTACCATATACAAACTAGGAAATCACATATTCCAGTGGTAGGTGATCCACCCTTGTCTCCCTTCAGTTGCGGGTTCAAGTCTTGCGACCTTGCCGAATGCGATGGGTTGTCGCCCGACCTCCAGGTTGTCCTTTTTATAACAATCCAAAAATAATCTTAAGAAGTGTTTTAACTGTAAACAATAGTATTCAATATTTAACTTAATCCATTCCAACCTTTAAACTTATCCAAAATGCTTATGACCAAACACAATTATTTATTTTTCTGAAATCATTACCTTAGCCTCATGACTATTTTAAGGTTTATCTTTCTCTCAAACATATATTTTCCAAAACAGTTAACCTAATATTGAGTCACTTTCCTTGGTTCCACACAATATCTAGTCCTTGATGAAATAGTACTGTAGTGCAATCCTTATATACTATATAATTATTATAACATGTACATCATTAATAAAATTCTCAAATGACACAATTATTTAATAACAACATAAAAACACTAATGATTCCTCTTCACCTATGGTAGTATCATAAGTTGATTATTATCTAATAACAGCATTTGGGGTATACTCTGATGATTGGGACATTGATTCATGTAGTGTCCCAACTCCCTACAGATGAAGCATTGTACATTTGAAACCTTTTTCTTACCCTTGCAATCACGTATTTGGTATCCTTTTTCTCTACACTTATAACAAAATATCATTCCCTTTAATCATTTACCAAGGTGATTCTTTCCACAATTATCAAGTATGGGAAAATCCTTCTTTCCCCTCTTCCCTTTATCCATATATCTCTCTACCATCCTTTGATTCTCTTGCTTTCCTTCAAAGCCATAGGACTCAGATAATTCTTTACTTATCTTATTAACACATTATATTATTTCTTCATATGATGAGAATACATGGGAGCCTATTTCCCTTCTAAATGTTGGCTTAATAGCATGGAATATATGATCCTTCTTACTCTTTGGATCATGAATATAGCTGGAGTTCTCATTCCTTCTATTGGACACCATTTCTAAACAATGGCATACACTAGGTTAGTTTATGAATCACAATACATAATTCCAAACTTTTAAAATACCTAATGTAAATTAAAAAGTTTATGTATATAATACATAAGCATAAAAATGTTTTCATCGAGGAAGTATTTACTCTTAAATCCTTCATAATGGTTTGTAATGAAAATGTGAATTATCCTAAGAATATCCCCTGAGAGTGTCATAATCAAGAGTGCAGCAAGGCCCATTGTCATGTACCAGGATACCCCAGGTCAAGACCAAACTCCTTGTTAGTGTTTTCAATCCTAGGTACATCTGTACCAGAGCCACCTCTACCTGCACGTATCCAGATAGGGATATATTTCTTGGAAAATACACAAAATCTCTACATTACAAAAATTCTAGGAAGTTCTTCTATAGTAATTCTCAATGTTTATCTAAGGGTAATGTTCTCTAATTAGAGTTTATCAAAATATATTTCCAAGGTTGTTGCTAAAATTCCTCTAATACCAACTATAACGCCCCGAACCCAGAAGCCCATAGTCGGTGCATTATTTTAATACATTGACATGATTACAAGGACTCATGTACCAAAAGACCGATTATTTTAGTAGTCTTGGAAAATAGATTACATACATGAACGTTACATTACACATTATAAAATAAAACACAAAATAAATTATCCTTTGAGAATACCATTAATCCCCTAGATTAACCCTACATATCAATCATAATACACTTCTTGGAATCTTGGGAAAATAAAATGTAAGAAAGGGGTGAGCTCAAATGCTCAGTAAGGATAACAATATAGTGGAAACATTAAAAAATAAGCAGAAAAATTTAAGGCAATGTATAAAACTAAAAAAATCATTTTAAGTTTAAACTTCAGCATAATTTGGAAAAGATAAATCAAATAATTCCATTTACTTATTCACATGAATATTATACTAGTTTAATATTCCATGTAATATCAATAGATAATTTCATAATAATGAGATGAATAATGTCGGACATCATAACCACATAGTCAAAGCCTCGTTCCAAGACTAAAAATAATATTGGGTCAAGGCCTTGTGACAAGACGCTATTTTTTCTCGTGAGAGCTACCGATGCTTCGAGGAGCTATAGCAGGCTCCACCTGTCACTTACTAATTCCAATGCATTCCTCATATGAAAAGGTTGAAACATAACATAAACATTCATATTAAAACTATCATAAGAAATGTTAATACTTTAACCATAAACCATGAATGGAATAAAAATAACATATCCATAGTCAAACATATAACA
Source organism: Viscum album (assembly GCA_963277665.1). Taxonomy (NCBI): domain Eukaryota; kingdom Viridiplantae; phylum Streptophyta; class Magnoliopsida; order Santalales; family Viscaceae; genus Viscum; species Viscum album. The sequence goes on along the minus strand of OY728138.1, from coordinate 1,695,165,659 downwards.
AAACCTTCAATACAATATGGAGGATTTTTATCATAATGAATCAACTTCAAACAAGTGTAAAATCCATCAAAAGATGTTAACATAGATGAAATCAAAACTATTTGAGAGAAATATATCTTTCTTTTTTTTGAAATCATTTAAAAGTCACATAATTTAGAAACAAAGACATTTAAAGATATTTTTGAATCAATTTTTCCCATAACACTTTGAAACTTTGAAGGTAATTAACATTTTAAAACATTCATGTCCATATAAATAAATCTTTAAAAACCATTTTGAAAACATGGACATTAATGAGAATGATTTAGAAGAATAAATATTTAATCCATTTAAAATGATGATCTAGTTAAAGATTCCCTTCCATAAAACCTTAAAATATTCCTCTTGAAAATATTTTTATAAAACATGGACATGGATGATAAATATTTCCCAGTAAATACATACATATAAATAATCTCGGATAATAATGAGATTGATGAATTAACCCTTACATTGCACTTTCCTTTGGTCGAGGGTACGTTTAACCTACTATATAATGACCATAGTATGTTATTAAATTATAATAGAACCATATTCATATTTATTATATCATACATGATTCATTTATGACTTTATACTACCCAATTAATAATTATTTCCATGTTAAATTAACATTTCAGGTAATAATCGATTTCATTATCGTAGGTGTTTTAACTTGTTATTCTTGAAAGTATCATTTAGATAATGATTTACATAATTCCAGAATATAACACATGATTTATATATCATATATATTAAGAATATAAATATGTATAATATATAGATATATGAAATGGAAAACCTCGTTTATAGAGATGGTAGGCCGTATGTACGCATAAATGATGTTTCTGTTTTCATATCGTATTGAATGGAAGTAAGTGAATAAGTTATATGTAAGTACATATATATATATATATTATGTATCATTATTATGTCATATATTACATACTTATTAATAATATATATTTTTATAATAATCATTGAATGGTGAATGTGGAAATGAATCTCATCGTGTCGTGGAGACGGTAAGCCGTACGTACACACGAGCGACAATGTCATTTTCTTAATGATTAAAAGCTGTGGAATTGGATGGTATATTAATTTTACAGAGACATTATCATGTTATTTTTATTATTTTTATACATATTACTCATCATTATATCCATCCAAATAACATAGTGTTGATTAACAAATTACACCACGACGTGAAGACGGTAAGTCATACGTACGCACGCATGGTGACATTATCATTCATAGGATTGATAGAATAAGGAATATGGTTGTAAAATATTTATAATAACATCAAAGTATGTATAAGGTACTGAATTTATTATTTTGTTATGAAAATAACAATAAAAGAGAAAGTGTAAGAAGAAGATAACTTTGAAAGAGGTGATGAAATTATTACATCTTCTTCGGGTGATTCCTTTTGATTTGAACAAAATGGATCCTTAGGTTGGCTTTATGCTCAAGGTAAGGCCTATATGTTGAAGTTAGGATAGTTGGGAGGATATTTGGGCATGGTTTGGATGAGCCAAATGGATTTGGAGGTGTGAAGTTGAGAGAAGGGGAAGTGCCCTTTTATAAGAGGGGTGAGGGACACCTTTGGAAAGAGTTGAAATATTATTTTTTATACAATAATATTCAGTTTATAATGGATCCAAATGAATTTATTTCTAGAAATAAGTGGTTATGGGCCGAAACCTCTCAATCGATAGGTTTTATACAAGTTTAGGTTACCATATTAACCTTATCTTTTAGATTTAACTCTTAGTTAAATAGTTTAACATTTACCATGTCTCCTTGTATTTTTATGTTATATGGTTAATAAACTTACTATAAACTTTCAAGAGAACCTCAAGTGGTTCATTAATAACATATATAACATTATTTATGTCCTTTGTACAAACCATAGATTTTTAGAAATATTATTTAATTTAGTAATATAATATTTGTTTTAAAAACTAATTTATGTCAATTTTGACACTATTTGGTATTTTGTTTTTGTGAAAGTCATAACAACCTTATCACTTCGAAAAAAATAATCTAATAAACCTTAAAATGTCATATTAACCTATAAAATTATTGTAATGCATAAAAAGTATCAATTTACATTTATTTTGATATTTATAATATCAATTATTTTAATCTTTCATTAATAAGGTAATTTCTGCATTATCATTGTGTCATAGATAAATTTAATTATTTAATGTATAAAAAAATACATTTATGTAGAAAATAGTTTTAGATTTATAATTAATATTTATATTCTAATTTATCTTATGTGTAACCCTATATTAAAAATGGTTTAGTTATTAAAATTTGAATTTAACACTTTTAACACTTCTTTAAATAAAATAATAATAAATGTCCTAATCTAATCCAAGTGAACCAAAAGGATCATATTTTATTACTGATTTTGTTTTGGGTCGAATTAAACTTATTCAATATAAGTAGGACATATGTTATAGTAACTATAATATCATTTTTACCTTTAATTACCCTATTTACTTTTAACTGTAGTAAATAAAAGTCGAAAGTTACTATTCACCAAAATTTATTTTCATCTTATTGAACCACATTTTACTTACTGATGACAACCGTGTCTCTTGGATTTTTTAAATTCAACTCATAGAAGCGGTCAAATTATTTTTTATGCAAATTTGCAAATGCTCCTAGAAGGTGGTTAAAAAACGTTAAAAAGTTCAATAAAATTTTATACATATAATTGTATTATAAAATGACTCCAATGAATTACATTGAACTTATATAGGTATTATATATCTATTTTGACTTAAAATAAATTTAAATAAAATAAATAATTAATTAAATAAAATGTTGGCTTTAAATAATAACGTAATGTTTTTCACTATTCATCAAAAATTGAAAGTTTTCAAAAAAATATCAAAAATTCACCCTAAGATAATTTTGATATTAAAAATTCAAAAATGAATTCTATTTTACCACATTAAAAACATAAAGGTTGAATTTATTAATTTAAAATTAATTCCCGTTGTCAAAACCAAAAAGCGGGTTTTTAAAAAGTAAAAACTATCAAAAGATTGGCATATGTTTATGTCAAATTTAATTGTGAAATTACTTATAAATACCTACGTTGTATTAAATGATAAAAATATAATCTAATTATACTTAAAAACTATTCAAATATATAATTGAACACTATAAATTATTTTGATTAAAAAAGTTGTTTTCAATTAAAATTTAGTATTTTTCACTATTCACCCAAATAGGAAAGTTATCAGAAAAACACCAAAAATTTATCAAATCTAAATTTTTATGTCCCTATTCTAAATAATAAGTTTATTTTGTGAAATTTAATATATAAAAGTGTTGAATATTGGATTTAAAAAGGGTTCTCCATTAAAAGGCGGTAAAATTTCATTTTTTGAAAAATATTTCCTTTATCTGAAAAAAATGAATTTGTTCTTATATTGTGTCTAAGAAACACATAATATGGATGTTAAAATTTATATAGAATATGTAAAATTCAAAATATAGATAATACTATTTGTAACCACTTTTTGAACAGTTAGTTTGGTAAGTGGTGGTGCGCTTGAACTCAGTGTTGCGTGTAGCGCAAGTTATTGAATTACTTTGAAGAAGTAATGTACTATGAAATCTTGGGGTGTTACATTCTCCCCTCCTTCAATAAATTTAATCCTTGAAATATGAAATTGTTCTTCAAAAATAAATGGTTAAAAAGAGAAAAATACCTTTGTGGAAAACCCACATGGGAAATTGGGTTAATAAAATTTAGTCTTAATATGAGAGAAAGGGAAATGAAAAAGTCACCACAAAATTATGATCTCTATTAGGAGAACATTGGTGTAAATTGGAGACACAAAATTGGATGAAAAAACGTAAATATTTATTGGGAGTGATTGAGGTCATCAATTATAAACAAGTGTAAAATTGAGGTCCTCAAAGCCATCAATCTATGATGATTTAAAATATCGCCAGTTCAACAAAACATAAGGTATTAGGATAACACATTTTTTGTTTTAAGATCCCTTACCTAAAGTTTAAGAATTAATTTATTCATATAATAAGAGGAAAAATGTATAATTGAAAAATATAATTTCATCCTTCAATTAATTCCTACCCCAAACTCATCTTTCACTCGAAAAGATAATATAATTCAAAAATATTCTATTTATCCTAATCATATAGTGTTCCGGAAATAATGAATTTATAATTCATTTTTTAGACTATTTAAAAAAAACTTCATTATACAAACTAGGACATCACGTATTCCAGTGGTAGGTGATCCACCCTTGTCGCCCTTCGGTTGCGGGTTCAAGTCTCACAGCCTTGCCGGATGCGATGAGTTGTCACCCGACCTCCGGGTTGTCCATTTTATAACAATCCAAAAATAATATTAAGAAGTGTTTTAACCATAAAAAATAGTATCCAATGTTTAACTTAATCAATTCCAAACTTTAGACTTATACAAAATACTTATATCCAAACTCACAATCCAAAATTAATAAGGAATGTCACATAACATACATGTGAATACGTTCATCATGTATTCTCATAAGACTTGGTAATAAACTTAATTAAAAAAAACCATATTTGAATAGGTATGTACTTCCTTATTTCTTCTGAAAAACATAAAATACTAGATATACTCCATAAATCAAAAAATGTTGTAATCTCCAATAATGATGGAATAAACAAACCATTAATTAGTTCCTAGGTAGTCAATAATATCCAATATACATTATCCAACACAATTATATATTTTTCTGAAATCATTACCTCATCCTCGTGACTATTTTAATGTTTATCTTTCTCTCAACCATATATTTTCCAAAACAATTAACCTACTACTGAGTCACTTTTCTTGGTTCCACACAATCTAAAGTCCTTAATGAAATAGTACTGCAGTACAATCCTTACCTACTCTATAATTATTATAACACGTACATCATTAATACAATACTCAAATGACACAATTATTTAATAACAACATAAAAACACTAATCATTCTTCGTGGTAGAATCATAACTTGATTATTATCCAATAACAGCATTTGGGGTATACTCTGATGATTGGGACATTGATTCTTGTAGTGTCCCAACTCTCTGTAGATGAAGCATTGTACATTTGAAACCTTTTTCTTACCCTTGAAATCATGTACTTGGTTTTCTTTTTCACCACACTTATAACAAACTCCCATTCCCTTCAATCATTTACCAATGTGATTCTTTCCACAAATATCATGTATGGTAAAATCCTTCTTTCCCCTCTTCACTTTATCCATCTATCTATCTACCATCCTTTGATTCTCTTGCTTCCCTTCAAATCCCTAGGACTCAGAGAATTCTTTACTTATCTTATTAACACATGATATTATTTCTTCATATGATGAGAATAAATGGGAGACTATTTCCCTTCTAAATGTTGGATTAATAGCATGAAATATATGATCTTTCTTTCTCTTTGGATCATGTGTATTGCTAGAGTTCTCATTCTTTCTACTGGGCACCATTTTTAAACAATGGCATACACTAGGTTAGTTTATGAATCACAATACATATTTCCAAACTTGTAAAATACCTAATGTAAATTGAAAAGTTTATGTATATAATCCATAACCATAAAAATGTTTCCATTGAGGAAGTATTTACTCTTAAATCTTTCATAAATGTTTGTAATGAAAATGTGAATTATCCTAAGCATATCCCCTGTCGTAACCAAGAGTGCAGCAAGGCCCATTGTCATGTACCAGGATACCCTAGGTCAACCCCAAAAATCCTTGTCAGAGTTTTCAATCCTAGGTACATCTATATGAGAGCTGCCTCTACCTGCTCGTATCCAGACAGGGATATATTTCTTGGAAAATACACAAAATCTCTACATTACAAAAATTATAGGAAGTTCTTCTATACTAATACTCAATGTTTATCTAAGGGTAATGTTCCCTAATTATATTTTATCAAAATATATTTTCAAGGTTGTTGCAAAAATTCCTCCAATACCAACTATAACGCCCCAACCCCAGAACCCTAGATTCGGTGCATTGTTTTAATACATTAGCATGATTACAAGGAATCAAGTCCCGAAGGACCGATTAGTTTAGCAGTCTTGGAAAAGAGATTACATACATGAACGTTACATTACACATTAGTAAAAAAACATAAATAATCCTTTTAGAACACCATTAATCCCCTAGATTAACCCTGCATATTAATCATAATACGCTTCTTGAAATATTTGGAAAATAAAACATAATAAAGGGGTGAGATCAAACGCTCAGTAATGATAAAAATATAGTGGAAACATTCACAAATAAGCATAAACATTTAAGATAATGTGTAAAACTAAAACAAAATCTTTTTAAACTTAAACATCAGCAAAATATGGAAAAGATAAATCAAATAATTCAATTTACTTATTCACATGGATATTCTACTAGTCGAATAATCACATGTAATATCAATAGCTAATTTCATAATGATGAAATGCATAATGTCGGACATCATAACCACATAGTCAAGGCCTCATGCCAAGACTAAAAATAAGATTTGGTCAAGGCCTTGTTCCAAGACACTAGTTTGTCTCGTGAGACCTACTGATGCATCGAGGAGCTATAGTGGGCTCCATCCGTCACTTACTAAGTCCAATGCATTCCTCATATAAAAATGTTGAAACATAACATAAACATTCATATTAAAACTAGCATATGAAATGTTAATTCTTTAACCATAAACCATGAATTGTACAGACCCAAATCTTGATGTACATAGACATTATATTACTTTTGAGGAATACTTAATACATAACAAAAACAAACACCAAAGGACCGTAATAGTTTAGTGTCTTTGGAAACTCAGAAAAAAATAATCTTCTAATCACGGTGAAAGATCTTCAACATCTCCCATAAATATCTTCCCCTTTTGTTTTCTTACCTAAAACCTTTATTTATATCCTGGGGAAAAGAAAACATAAAAATGGTGAGCTCAAATTCTCTGTAAGGGTAAACATAGAGAACATAAAACAATCAATAAACATTTGAATGAAAAAACTTGAACATAAAATATAAACATCAAAATCTTGATCAAAGACATAAATCTTGGAAGTACATATAGAATATATCATAAAGGAACATCAATCATGATAAAATAGCATGGGAATAAAACATGTGAATGTGGAAACCATTAATAACATGATATGATTTCCATAGTAGCCAAGGCATTGCTACCAAGACCATCTTAGTGGACAAAGTCCCTTTATGAATCGAGTTCACTCCTCGTTCCAGTCCTGTATTACTGAACCAGATTAACTTAACGTTCCAGCCATGTATATCTCATAAGATATAAATCTTTACCCAATGCATTGGAGGGTGATATAGGTCCCACCCATCTCATAATGAAATCATTCTTTTGTGTGCCACAAAATAAACATACATTATTCATAATAACCCAACGAATAAAATGGGTTTCGTAAACATCATCCCATCATAACATAATCCATATAAAAAATGGATACCATTTCATCATAAGAAAAATCAAACCATGTAAATAATAGAGACATTATACTTGAAACATACACATATGAAATGATTTTATCTTAGATGGAAAATGGTTTTGATAAAACACTGGAAATGAATTCTTGAGGAAAATATCCTTTCTTCTTAAAAATAATTTTCTTTTCAAAAAATGACACTGAAATTTTAAAAGAAAGGGGTTTTGTTTAAAATAATAATTCAATCTTTTATAGGACATTTCATGAAAATGAGGCGTTATGAACCCGTAAAAATCAGTTCACGCTGTATAAGTTAGAAATAAAATTCTCCTCATACTTTTTTCGGAAAAGTCAAAAAGTACCTTGTATGGTAAAAAAAGAAAGATTCCTTACATACCATTTAGTAAAAGCCAAAAATAGTTACAAAGGACTTTAAACATACATGAACCCATTTTTAGGAAACATGGACATGGATGATAACAATAACCGCAGTAAATACTTACGAATAAACAATCTCGGATAAGAACGAGATTGGAATAGTTATCTGTTACCTTATGTCTGATATGATTCGTATGTCTCTGAACCTCCTGTATAATTATTTAAATAATTTCATTTACTTATTACAGAATCATATTCATTGTTATGATATCATATATAGTTTACTTATGACTTTATATTACCCATTCTTTTGTAAATTCGATGTAAAAGCAGCGATTTGGGTAAAATAGTTTCATTTATTGTTCGTGTTTCAACTTTTTGTTCTTGATATTATTACTTATATCCTAATTTACTTAATTCCATAATGTAAAACATGATTTATATATAATATATATTCATAATATACATATATATATGATTGATCGATAAATGGAATGAAATACACTGTTCATGGAAACGGTAGGTCGTACGTACGCATGAACGCTGTTTTCGTTTCCTTATTGAATTGAATGGAATTTAGTAGATGACATATATATATATATACATAAATATAGTATCATTATTATGTAATATATCTCATTATTATTCATTATATATACTTTATAATCATTCATGAATGGTTAACATGGAGAATGAATCTCATCGTGTCGTGGAGACGGTAGTCCGTACGTACGCACGAGCGATGATATCATTCCCATGATCATGGAATTGTATTGAAGCGTATATATAATATCTCCGAATAAATATCACTTTAAAATAATCATATATAGTTATTTAGTTACACCATTATAGCCATCCAAGTAAGGTGGTGGTTGAAAACAGATTACACCACGGCGTGGAGACAGTATTCCGTACGTACGCACGTGCGGTGATTTCGTTTTCTGTAGGATGGATAGAAGGTGAAATAGGGCTATTTCATATTTATAATAAAATACCAATATATTAGTGATACTGATGTTATTACTTCATAATGAAACAACTAAAGAAGAGGAAGTAGAAGAAGAAATTTTTTTGAAAGAATCGGTAACGGATATTACCTCTTCTTCGACACGCCTCTTTGAAACCTCATATTAGGGCACTATAATTGGTCTTTGAAGAAGACCAGGACCTCTATAATATTACTAGGGAAGTGGAGAAGATAAATTGTCAGGTTTTGGCCGATCTTGAAGGCTCAAAGTGGTGTGATGAGAAGAGGGAAGGGGTGCCCTTTTTATAAGGGGGGAGAGGGGCACCTTATGAAAAACTTAAAATATTATATTATAATAAAGTCATATTCGGTTTTTAATAGCTCTAAATTGATTTATTTATAAGATAAGGTGGGTATGAGTCGAAATAATTTCAACCATTATGTTTTATACAATTTTAGGTTACTATTTTATCCTTATCATTTAGATTTAACTCTATGTTAAATAATTTAACTTTTACCATGTCTTTTTGTTTTCTTACACTATATGGTTAATAAACTTACTATAACAAGCCAAAAGAACCCCAAGTGGTTCATTATTAATATATATATCCTTATCTAATTCATTTTACCAAACCTTATATTTTTAGGAATATAATAACAATTAATAATATAATATTTGTTTTAAAAACTATTTTATGTCAATTTTGACACTATTTGGTAATTGATTTTTGTGAAAACCATAACAGAATGATTAGTTCAAAAAACGTTAATTAAATCAATAATAACATGTAATATTAACCTATAAAATTAGTGTAATTAATAAAAAAGTCTAAAATTACATTTATTTGGGTGTTTATAACATCAATTATGTTAATATTTCATTAATAAGTTAATTACTACAACATCATTGTGTCATAAATAAATTAAATTATTTAATGTCTAAAAATTATAAATAAAATACCATTATGTATGAAATATTTTTAGATTTTTAATGAATATTTATAGTCGAATTTATCTTATTGATTGTCCTATATTAAAAATGTTTTAGTCATTAAACTTTGATTTTAACTATTTTAATTATTCTTTAAATAAAATAATAATAAATGTCCAAATCTAATCCAAGTGGACCTAAAGGGTAATATTTTATTCCTAAGGTTTTTTTTGGTCGAATTACACTTATCAAATAGAATTATGACATGTGTTAGGGTAATAATAATATCATTTTTACCCTTAATTACCCTATTTACTTTTAACCGTGGTAAATAAAAGTAAAAAGTTACTATTCACCAAAAATTATTTTCATCTCATTGAAACACATTTTAGTCCTTGATATTAATTGTGTCTCTCTGATTTTCGAAATTCCACTCACAGAAGCAGTAAAATTAAGTCTTATGTAAGTTTGCAAAAGCTCCTAAGAGGTAGGTAAAAGACGGTGAAAAGTTCAATAAATTTTTTATATATTGAAAATTATTATAAAATTACTCCAATGAATTACATTGAACTTATATAGGTATTATGTATCAATTTTGACCTAAAATAAATTTAAATAAAATAAGTAATTATTTAAAAAAAACGTCGGTTTTTAAATAGTAACCCAGTATTTTCACTATTCATCAAAAATTGAAAGTTTTCTGAAAAATACCAAAAATTCACCCTAGGATAATTTCGATATTCCAAATCCAAAAATTAAGTCCATTTTGAAAGATAAAATTTATAAAATTTCAAAAATTGGGTATTACTATTCATAACGGCTAGTTTATATAACATATCCTTGTTTAGTGAAACTCGTTATTGCGTACAACACACGCTATCATGGAAGGTCGCAATTGCGTGTAATGTAAGACAAGTCAGGGATGCATGTAGTGAAATCTCCTTTTGGTGTAGTATACAACACAAGACATCAATGAAATTAAAAAGAATATTTTTCATAAAATCTCAGGGTGTTACATTCTACCCTCCTTAAAATGAATTTCGACCTCGAAATTCATCGGGGTTATAAATGGTTTACTACTTGAAAGTTTCATTAATAGAAACCCACATCGTAAAAAGGGATACCAAAACTTGACTTTAATGACTAAAGTATGAAACATAACGGTTTCCCAAATTAACTAATCACTGGGTTTCCACATAGTAGAACATAGGTGAAAATATGTATATGGAAGAGAAATATAACCATCAACTTCTGATGAAGAGTGGTAGAGGACATGGCATTGAAAAATCCAACAATCACAAAGCCATAAATTTGTGATGATCAAAGGTACCATCCGATTCATCAGATATGAGAGCACTAGGACAACATTTTTTGTTTTCGAGATCATTTCCCTAAAGTTGAAGAATTGTTGAATTAAAAGAAATACTTACTTGATTTTGGTACAATCTCAACGTTGCTCGTGCCTCGAATAATTTCCACTTCATCTCTTAAAGAAATGAAGTTGAATTTGTCTTCGGTGAAGTGATAGCAGATTATATGATAGAATGATAGGTCACTCCATCTATTTCTATCACAAAAAGTTTAGCACAATTTATTAAATATAAAGAACTCCATCTCTGCGGAGATTAATTGTATATGGTTTCTAAAATGGACTTATACTTCAGCTCTCATAGAGATTAATAAAATAAAACCAGTTTCTACTAACCATGGACTTCCTGTAGGCTAGTGGTAGGCGATAAAGGCCTATCGTACTTCGGTTGTGGGTTCGATTCCCATAGCCTTGTCCGACGTGATGGGTTGTCTCCCGTCCTGCAAGTTGTCCTTTTTCTAAAATTACATTATTATAACATTCCATAAATAATATCGAAAAACGCTCTTGCCTTAAACAATACTGACTTATGTCCAACATATTCTATTCCAATCTTTAGGCTTATCCAAAATACTTCTGTCCAAGCTCATAGTATAAAGAAAACAATTATTAGAAATGTCATCTGCCGAGCACGTGAATACCATCATTTATCCCCCATATATCATACGATATATCTTGTTGGTCACATTCTAAACATGTGAATACCTTAATCCTATATTCTCTTGAAAAAAATGAATACCTATTGAATCTTAGTGAAAACATGAATGCTGTCAAAAAGTTAACTTTTTCCACATACCAAAATCCAAAAAATTCTATATACTCAAACCATGATATAACTTTATTTTTATATCAGTCATGAGCTCATTAATACTATCAAACATTTCATTATCTCCTTACCCATTCTTTATACGCATATCATGTTCTTTCCAAAAATATCTCAATCACATTCCATGGTTACTGGTACCATAAAATTATTGAAAACCACAATAGACCAATACATAAAAATTCCAATATTCCACGATACTATATACAACATTATTTTGGAATCCCATTACATAAACACTTAATCCTTCCACCATATCATTGTCATACTCAACATCACCAATAGATATCGCATGTGACTTCCCTTTGTCCTTTGCCTTAAGTGTTTTCTCATGTCGATCATCATTAACCCTTGGATTAGGGAATTGATTAGCATAATGCCCCATTTCCTTGCACTTGAAGCATTGAAGTGTTGGTGGTGCATTCTCTGCAGTATTTTCTTTATTCACATCATTATAAACCCTTTTTTCATTACTTCGACACTCAGCTGCTCGATGACCTTATTTTCCACACTTAAAACATTTTCTAGTCCCTTTAAGACAATCTCCACCATGCTTCTTTCCACACTTTGATCATAAAGAAACATTCATCTTTATTTCACCATTAATCTGAGATTTCTCCTTGAACTCCATCTTTCATTTCTTGTCCAAACCATGAGATGGATATGTAACACCAACTTCCATTTATACCTTGATAGCAGAATGCACAATTTCTTCATAGATAATGAAGTCTCTTATAGCTAATGCCCTTCGAAGACTTGGTTTTAAGCCACTGAAAAATTGATCAACTTTACTTTCAGGTTGGATGATAAAACCAGATGCATACCTTGCAAACCTTGTAAAATTCTCTTCGTATATACCAACAGATTCATCATCCTTTGGCTTAAGCTCAAGGAAATCCTTTTCCATCTTTGTTTGAATAATACAAGGGAAGTACTTATTGAAAAATAAGTTCTTGAACTCATCCCATTCCATGGATTCAATTTCATCTTGGGGCCTCGTATTCTTAATTAGAGTCCACCATTGATCTGCTTCACCTTCTAAATGGTAAATAGCCAGAATGAATTTTTCATGTTCCGAATAGAGAAGTATAGAAAATATCTTTTCAATGGTACCAATCCATTTTTCAGCAACAAGTGGATCAGAAGACCCACTGAAATAAGGTGGACGTTGCCTCATGAAGGACTCAATAGAATATTGTTCCCTTCTCTGCTCATTTGGAAGTCCAGAATGATTCAAAGCTTGTGTAAGTATAGAAATAAGTTTTTTCACTCCATCTCCCATAACATTGGTTTGTTCAGGAGGACAATCATTTCATTTTCCATTATATTGATCAACACGGTTCCTTTGGGTTCTATCCATCGTCTAAAACCCAAAAAGAATAGTGTGAGAGGAAAAAAATCATGCTAGGGAAAACAACATAACAAAGGGGTAGTAACTTAGATATCTATCATCTTAAGTCTAATTCTACTATTGTTTCCGTAATTCTAGGACTATAACCTATACATATACTTAACCTTAGGGACATCCCTAGACATACCTTTGAAATATCTCTAGGGATCTCACTAAAGTTTTCGCATCCTAGTTTCCAAAGGTTAACTAAACCTTTCCTCTGATACCAACTGTAGAAACCCAAATCTTGACGTACATGGACATTACATTACTTTTACGGAATACTTAATACATAAAAAAACAAACACCAAAGTACCGTAATAGTTTAGTGTCTTTGGAAGCTTGTAAAAAAATAATCTTCTAATCACGGTGAAAGATCTTCAACATCTCCCATAAAGATCTTCCTCTTTTGTTTTCTTACCTAAAACCATTATTTATATCATGGGGAAAAGAAAACATAAAAAGGGTGAGCTCAAATGCTCTGTAAGGGTAAACATAGAGAACATAAAACAATCAATAAACATTTGAATGCAAAAACTTGAACATAAAATATAAACATCAAAATCTTGAGAAAAGACATAAATATTGGAAGTATGTAAGGTATATATCATAAAGGAACACCAATCATGATAAAATATCATGGGAATAAAACATGTGAATGTGGAAACCATTAAGCACATGATATGATTTCCATAGTAGCCAAGGCATTGCTACCAAGACCATCTTAGTGGACAAAGTCCCTTTCTGAATCGAGTTCACTCCTCGTTCCAGTCCTATATTACTAAATCGGATTAACTTACCGTTCTAGCCATGTCTATCTCATGAGATATAAATCTTTACCCAATGAATTTTAGGGATATATAGGTCCCACCCATATTATAATGAAATAATTCTTTCGTGTGCCACAAAATAAACATACATTATTCATAATAACCCAACGAATAAAATGGGTTTCATAAACATCATCCCATTATAACATAATTCATATAAAAAATGGATACCATTGCATCATAAGAAAAATCAAACCATGTAAATTATAGAGACATTATACTTGAAACATACACATATGAAATAATTTAATCTTAGATGGAAAATGGTTTTGATAAAACACTTGAAATGAATTCTTGAGGAAAATATCCTTTTTTCTTCAAAATCATTTTCTTTTCACAAAATGACATACAATTTTAAAATAAAGGGGTTTTGTTGAAAATAATAATGCAATATTGTATAGGAAGTTTCATCAAAATGAGGCTTTATGAAACTGTAAAAATCCATTCATGCCGTATAAGTTAAAAATAACATTCTCCTCGTACTTTTGTCGGAAAAGTAAAAAAGTACCTCGTATGGTAATAAAAAGAAAGATTCCTTACATACCATGTAGTAAAAGTAAAAAATGGTTAAAAATGACTTTAAACAAACATGAAACCATTTTTAGGAAACATTGACTTGGATGATAACAATAACCCCAGTAAATACTTACGAATAAACAATCTTGGATAAGAACGAGATTGGAATAGTTATCCCTTACCTTATGTCTGGTATGCTTTGTATGGATCCGAAACTCATGTATAATGATTTAAATAATTTCATTGACTTATTACATAATCATACTCATTGTTATGATATCATATATAGTTTACTTATGACTTTATATTACCCATTATTTTGTAAATTCGATGTAAAAGCAGTGATTTGGGTAAAATCGTTTCATTTATTGTACGTGTTTCGACTTTTTGTTCTTGATATTATTACTTATATCCTGATTTACTTAATTATATAATGTAAAACATGATTTATATATAATATATATTCAGCATATACATATATATATATGATAGATCGATAAATGGAATGAAATACACCGTTCATGGAGACGGTAGGTCGTACGTACGCATGAACGCTATTTTCGTTTCCTTATTGGATTGAATGGAATTAAGTAGATGACATATATATATATATATATAAATCCATTATCATTATTATGTCATATATCTCATTATTATTGATTATATATACTATATAATAATTCATGAGTGGTTAACATGAAGAATGAATCTCATCGCGTCGTGGAGACGGTAGTTCGTATGTATGCACGAGCGATGATATCATTACCATGATCATGGAATTGTATTGAAGAATATATATAATATTTCAGAATCAATATCACTTTACAATAATTATATATAGTAATTTATTTACACCATTATACCCATCCAAGTATGGTGGTGGTCGAAAACATATTACACCACGGTGTGGAGACGGTATTTCGTACGTACGCACGCGCGGTGATTTCGTTTTTCGTAGGATGGATAGAAGGTGAAATAGGGTTGTTTCATATTTATAATTACATAACAGTATATGAGTGATACTGATGTTATTACTTCATAATGAAACAACTAATGAAGAGGAAGTATAAGAATAAATAAATTTGAAAGAATCGGTAACAGATATTACCTCTTCTTCAACACGCCTCTTTGCAACCTCCTCTTAGGGTAATAAAATTGGTCTTTGAAGAAGACCAGGACCTATAGAATTTTACTAGGTAAGTGGAGAAGAGATATTGTCAGGTTTTGGCTGATCTTGAAGGCTCAAAGTGGTGTGAGCAGAAGAGGGAAGGGGTGCCCTTTTTATAATGCGAGAGAGGGGCACCATAGGAAAACTTAAAATATTATTTTATAATAAAGTCATATTTTGTTTTTAATAGCTCAAAAATTATTTATTTTGAAGCTAAGGTGGGTATGGGTCGAAATACTCTCAACCAATAGGTTTTAGACAAGTTTAGGTTACCATTTTATCCTTATCATTTAGATTTAACTCTATGTTAAATAATTTAACTTTTACCGCATCTTTTTGTTTTCTTACACTATATGGTTAATAAACTTACTATAACAAGCCAAAAGAACCCCAAGTGGTTCATTATTAATATATATATCTTTATATAAGTTATTTGGATGAACCTTAGTTTTTTAGGAATATAATAACAATTAAAAATATAATATTTGTTTTAAAAACTATTTTATGTCCATTTTGACACTATTTAGTAATTTATTTTTATGAAAACCTTAACAGAATGATTAGTTCAAACAAAGTTAATTAAATAAATAATAACATGTAATATTAACCTAGAAAATTAGTGTAATTCATAAAAAGTCTAAAATTACATTTATTTGGGTATTTATAACATCAATTATGTTAATATTTCATTAATAAGGTAATTACTGCATCATCATTGTGTCATAAATAAATTTAATTATTTAATGTCTAAAAAATATAAATAAAATACCATTATGTAGGAAATCTTTTTAGATTTATAATTAATATTTATAGTCGAATTTATCTTATGTATAACCATATATTAAAAATGTTTTAGTTACTAAACTTTGATTTTAACTATTTTAATTATTCTTTAAATAAAATAATAATAAATGTCCTAATCTAATCCAAGTGGACCACAACGTTAATATTTTATTCCTAAGGTTGTTTTTGTTCGAATTACACTTATCCAATAAAATTAGTACATGTGTTAGGGTAATAATAATATCATTGTTACCCTTGATTACCATATTTACTTTTAACCGTGGTAAATAAAAGTAAAAAGTTATTATTCACCAAAAATTATTTTCATCTCATTGAACCACATTTTAGTCCTTGATATTAATCTTTTCTCTCGGATTTTCGGAATTCCACTCACAGAATCAGTCAAATTAAGTTTTATGTAAGTTTGCAAAAAGCTCCAAGGAGGTAGGTAAAAGACGGTGAAAAGTTCAATAAAATTTTTATATATCGAAAATTATTATAAAATGACTCTAATGAATTACATTGAACTTATATAGGTATTATGTATTAATTTTGACCTAAAATAAATTTAAGTAAAATAAATAACTATTTAAATAAAAAGTCGGTTTTTAAATAGTAACCCAGTGTTTTCACTATTCATCAAAAATTGAAAGTTTTCAGAAAAATACCAAAAATTAACCCTAGGATAATTTCGATATTCCGAATACAAATATTAAGTCAATTTATAAAGATAAAATTTATAAAATTTCAAAAAGTGGGTATTACTATTCATAACGGCTAGTTTATATGACATGTCGTTGTTTAGTGAAACTCGTTATTGCGTACAACACACGCTATCATGGAAGGTCGCGATTGCGTGTAATGAAAGCCAAGTCAGGGATGCGTGTAGTGAAAGCTCCTTTTGGTGTAGCATACAACACAAGACATCAATGAAATTAAAAAGAATATTTTTCATAAAATCTCAGGGTGTTACATGAATGGTATAAAAATAACACATCCACAGTCAAACATATCACAAAACCTTCAATACAATATGGAAGATTTGTATCATAATGAATCAACTTCATACAAGTGTAAAATCCATCAAATGATGTTGGCATAGACGAAATAAAAACTATTTTAGAGAAATATCTCTTTTTTTAAATCATTTAAAAGTCACATAATTTAGAAAGGAATACATTTAAAGACATTTTTGAATCAAAGTGTCCCATTCAAATTTGAAACTTTAAAGGGAATTAATATTTTAAAATATTCATTTCTATATAAATAAATATTTGAAAACCATTTTGAAATCATGGACATTATTGAGAATGATTTAGAAGAATAAATATTTAAACCATTTAAAATAATGATCTAGTTAAATAGTCCCTTCCATAAAACCTTAAAATATTCCTTTTGATTTTTTTTATGAAAGATGGACATGGATGATAAGTATTTCCTAGTAAATACATACATATAAACAGTCTCAGATAATAATGAGATTGATGAATTAACCCTTACCTTGCACTTTCCTTTGGACGAGGGTACGTTTAACCTCCTATATAATGACCATAGTACGTAATTAAGTTATAAAAGAACCATATTCATATTTATTATATCATACACAATTCATTTATGACTTTATAATACCCATTTAATAATGATTTCTATGTTAAATTAAGATTTTGGGTAATAATCGATTTCTTTATCGTACGTGTTTTAACTTGTTATTCTTGATTGTATCATTTAAATCAGGATTGACATACTACCATAATATAAGACATGATTTATATATCATATATATTTAGAATATAAATATGTATAACAGATAGATATATGAAATTGAAAACACCATTTATGGAGACGGTAGGTCGTACGTACGCATAAACTCTGTCTCCTTTTTCATATCGTATTGAATAGAAGAAAGTGAATAAGATATATGTAAGTAGATATATATATATATATTCATTAGAATTATTATGTCATATATTACATACTTATTAATGATATATATTTTTATAATCATTGTTGAATGGTGAATGTGGAAATGAATCTCATCACGTCGTGGAGACGGTAAGCCGTACGTACACATGAATGCCGATGTCATTTCCTTAATGATTAAAAGGTGTGGAATCGGATGGTAAATTAATTTTACAGAGACATTATAATGTTATTTTCATTATTTATATACATATTACTCATCATTATATTCATCCAAATAACATAGTGTTGAATAACAAATTACACCACGGCGTGAAGTCGGTAAGTCGTATGTACGCATGCTTGGTGACATTATCATTCATAGGATGGATAGAATAAAGAATATAGTTGTACCATATTTATAATAAAATCACAGTATATAGAAGGTACTGGAGTTATTATTTTGTTATGTAAATAACACTGAAAGAGAAAGTGGAAGAAGAAGATAACTTTGAAAGCGGTGATGAAATTATTACCTCTTCTTTGGGTGCTTCCTTTTGATTTGAACAAAAAAGGCTCCTTAGGTTGGCTTTCTTCTCAAGGGAAGGACTCTAGGTTGAATTGAGGATAGTTGAGAGGGTATTGGGGAAGGGTTTGGCTGAGACAAATGGCTTTGGAGGTTTGAATTTGAGAGAAGGTGAAGTGTCAATTTATAAGATGGGTGAGGGGCACCTTTGGAAAAAGTTGAAATATTATTTTATTATACAATCATATTCGGTTTATAATGGATCCAAATGAATTTATTTCGAGCCTTATGTGGTTATGAGTCGAAACCTCTCAACCAATAGGTTTTAGACAAGTTTATGTTACCATATTAACCTTATCATTTAGATTTAACTCTTAGTTAAATAGTTTAACATTTACCATGTCTCCTTGTATTTTTATATTATACGGTTAATAAACATACTATAAACTTACAAGAGAACCTCAAGTGATTCATTAATAACATATATAACATGATTTAAGTCCTTTGGCGGAACATTAGTTTTTTTGGAATATTTTATAATTTAATAATATAATATTTGTTTTAAAAACTCATTTATGTCAATCTTGACACTATTTGGTATTTTGAATTTTTGAAAGTCACAAAAACCTTATAATTTGTAAAAAATATATCTAATCAACCCTAACATGTCATATTAACCTAAAAAAATAGTATAATGCATCAAAATTATCAATTTAAATTTATTTTGATATTTATAATATCAATTATTTTAATCTTTTATTAATAAGGTAATCACTGCATCCTCATTGTGTCATAAATAAATTTAATTATTTAATGTCTAAAAATCATAAATAAAATACCATTATATAGGAAATATTAATATATTTATAGTGAATATATATAGTCGAATTTATCTTATGTGTAACCCTATATTAAAATGGTTTAGTTATTAAAATTTGAATTTAACACTTTTAACACTTCTTTAAATAAAATAATAATAAATGTCCTAATCTAATCTATGTGGACCAAAAGGATGATATTTTTTTCTTAATATTGTTTTGGGTCGAATTACACTTATCCAATAGAATTAGGACATGTGTTAGGGTAATTATAATATCATTTTTACCTTTAATTACCCTATATACATTTAACTGTGGTAAATAAAAGTCAAAAGTTACTATTCACCAAAAATTATTTTCATCTTATTGAACCAAATTTTATTTACTGATGACAACTGTCTCTCAAATTTTTGAAATTCAACTCACAGAAGTGGTAAAATTAAGTTTTATGCAAATTTGCAAATTATCATAGAAGGTGGGTAAAAAACGTTAAAATGTTCAATAAAATTTTATATATCTGATTTTATTATAAAATAATTTCAATGAATTACATTGAACTTATACAGGTATTATATATCTAATTTTACTTAAAATAAATTTAAATAAAATAAATAATTATTTAAATAAAAAGTTGGTTTTAAATAATAACGTAGTGTTTTTCGATATTCATAAAAAATTGCAAGTTTTCAGAAAAATACCAAAAATTCACCCTAAGATAAATTTGATATTCCAAATTCAAAAATGAATTCTATTTTAACAAATTCAAAACATATAAGTTGAATTTTTTAATTTAAAATTATTTCCTGTTGTCAAAACCAAAAAGCGGTTTTTTAAAAGTAAAAACTATCAAAAGATTGACATGTGTTTATGTTAAATTTAAATGTGAAATTACTTATAATGACCTGAATTGTATTAAATGATAAAAATATAATCTAATTATACTTCCAAACCATTCAAATATATAATTGAATACTATAAATTATTTTGGTTAAAAAAATTGTTTTCAATTAAAATTTATTATTTTTAACTATTCACCCAAATATGAAAGTTATCATAAAACACCAAAAATTTATCGAGACTAAATTTTTATGTCCCGATTATAAATAAGAAGTTTATTTTGTCAAAATGAATATATAAAAGTGTCTAATATTGGATTTAAAAAGGGTTCGACATTAAAAGGCGGTAAAATTTCATTTTTTGAAAAATACTTCCTTTATCTGAAAAAAATGAATTTGTTCTTATATTATGTCTAAGAAACACATAATATGAATGTTAAAATTTATATGGAATATATAAAATTCAAAATGCAGATAATACTATTCATAACCGCTTTTTGAACAACTAGTTTGGTAAGTCGTGGTGTGCTTGAACTCTGTGTTGCGTGTAGCACAAGTTATAAGATTACTTTGATGAAATAGCGTACTATGAAATATTGGGGTGTTACAGAACCTGAGAATGAAACCCAAAAAAGAAGAAAGGCGGGGGATGGAACCCTAAAAGCAATAGGAAAAAGGGAAAATCGAGGAAGTAATTCTGGGGAAGAAACCCTAAAGTGAGTCTCCACGACCGCCGAAATACGTAGACCAAAACCTCTCTGAATCTATTACTTCAGATCCGACTTGGAGAGGAGTGGTGGAATTCTAGGTCAGAGTATGGTCGAGGTAGACGAGGATCAAGATGTGTGAAAAAAATCAAACCAACTCAAGTAGCACCTGGATCCCCTTCATCCATCAAACTCCAAAGCCCAAAGACTTGGTTATCACTGTACCATCTCCGACCAAGAGATGCACAAATTAACTTGAGGCTAGAGCAGGGTTATGGCCATAGAGGGATTCCATAGCACAAAACTTAAACGGGATGACCAAGAGAGCCGTGGCAGGAAACTCACAGCAGCGAGCATAACATAGAGAAGAGATGCCAAGAGCGGAGATACACCATTGATGAGAGCCTCAGAACCCTAGAGGGGGAAGTAAAGCCAAGAGCGGAGAGTGCCCGAAGAATGGGTTGCCATCTCTTCAGAACCAAGTTATTCCCATATAGTGTTTTTAATACGGATTGATTTCTTTAATATAGGATATTAAAATTAAAACATTCATGTTTTATAACTGCCCTTTCACATCGGAGTAAAGAATTCGGCAAATTTTTTTATCTGGGTTTTTAAAAAATTAAAATTTGATAAAAGGGTATAGGGTTCGAATATTTTTAAAAATGGGTCCGGGATGCGTGAACGCCGTTCACGCATCCCGGACCCGGGCGTGATGCGTGAACGCCGTTCACGCATCTTCCCGAGAGAAGGGATGCGTGAACGGAGTTCACGCATCTCACAGAATACCTAGTGAACATTTTTGAAAACTCCTTTGCACATTTTTTTCTATTTAAGATAATCTTAAATAATTCTCACTTTTAAAACATGGATAATTATCTAAATATGAAATTAAATTACATAAATGAAGAGATATATGAAAAAATTATAAATATATTATTTATATTTTTCATGAAGAATAAGGATTGGTATTTGGAGTGAATATGGAATTTGGTGGAATATTTTATCTAACACATATTTTTAACTTTATTTAAAAAGGAATCCATCCAACTAGCTACATAAGGGAATTAGGTGCAGCCACTTTTGAGGTGGGAACTGGAGTTGACTATTGTATGGGAAGAAATGGTAGGCCAGCATGAATTCACATGAGGCACATGGTATTAGAGTGGTGGTTCAATCATGTGCAGTGGAATGGTGTTAGAGAAGACAACATGGGTCGATGCCAGTGAGGATTTGAGAGCGTACCCCAGTAATCACTTCTACCAAGCTGAAGGAATGATAAAATAAATAAGGAAGCACTCAAACGAGTGATATTATTATATGGGAAAATGGTGACACAATCATTGTCTCTCCACTAAAAACATGCAGACATTTACACAACAGTTTGATCTAACTTTTTCAAGTTGTCTAATTAGTGAGAACCTTCTTCCCTTTCTCAAGGGTTTTATAGAGCATTGGTTATCTACCATTGATGAGTCACAAAGATCATGGTTGGGAATACTTGGATAAAACCAAGGACCCTTCCATATTAAGAAGTCCATGATGAACTTATAATATCCAAGCATGATCCAAGAACAAGTCATGTTCAATATTCATGCATTGTCGTGCATGAACTGAAGGATCCCAAGACTTTTGATGAAATAGAGCCTTCAAATGAAGTAAGATCTAGATTTAATGCCAAGGTACAATCATGATAATATATTCATGAAGTTACAATTTCATTAATATAATTTAAATAATAAAATGAATAGTTCATGTGATGAGAGTAAAAATTTATTCTAAAATGAATATCCTATGTGATGAAATGTGAAACATAAGTATTCGGGTGATTAGAAGATCATATTTTGATGAATCCACGTGAATCAGATTCTTACATGAGTTGTAACATTTATGTGAAGAATGGAGAAGACCCGAGCATTGGGTATTTTTGATGAGTTTTTGTATTTTATTATGTAATTAAATATGAGTTACATGTATGAATATAGATAATGATTCATAGAGATAGACACCACATTAAGAAGAAAGAGGGGAACCTTAATCCTTCTAGTATTCTTTATGAGTTGCATGAAACAAAATACCCACAGAAACTAATGGGGCATTCAATATGAGGAAAATATGATACCACTACTGATGAGTATTCATATATAAATGTGTAATTAAATGTGTTATTACGAAACAAATTTAAATAAGGATTTAAATGATTGATTTTAAATCATGTAATAATGATATATTACCCATGAACAATTATTTTTTGTTTTGTGAATAAAGTGTGTATGAAGGTGATGAAGACTCTGTGTTGAATTGAAATATTATTTCTGATAACTCGATACAATAATGTATCAGGTAAATACAGAAAGATGAATTGATGAGTTCTTGATTATTTGAATATTGAGGAGAATCTAGATTGCACAAAATCTGAAAAGAGTCTTAATATAATAATTTCTAAAATTATTGATAAAGTACACAAGGTAGGAGTGACTAGATTTCTTATAGAGTAAGTCTATTTGAAGAAGAACTTCTTCCTAAATTTGGAAGTAGATGTATCTTTTGGATTATAGAGTAGAATGAATCTCCAATGTATTATGGAGAAAGAGAGTGTATAGTGGATTATTTTTTGTTATAGAGAGGAAAAATGGATTATATGTCATTGTATTAACTTGTGGAGATAGTGAATAATACATGTTGGGGGGTATAACCAACATAGAAATGAGTAGTATTTTCAAAATAACCCTGTAAATAACATGTGATTCTCCCTATTTCATTACAACTACACTTGAGGAATGATTGAGAGTTTATATTGAGTGGATCAAAAACCTAAACAAATTTCAATAGGTTGAATTTAAAAAAAATAATTAGTAAAATAAGGCTACCACTGATTCACCTCCCTCTCATTACCACCTAATTGATCCTTGGCCACTAAAAATATCTCTTCGTATCAATAGATCTTGGTGAAATAGGTTTACACACATCAATTTGCATTAGTTCAATCACTCTTATTGACCATTGATCTTTAACCTTTTATATATTTCAAATAATCTTCCCTTGTTAGAAAGAATCGCATGTATGAGTATGATCACATGATAAATTAGAGAGATCTTGAGCAGTGTCACATTTCAACAGATCTTCCATGTATGATTGGCTCATATAAACAATAAATTTATACCACAACCTATTTTCTTCTTCCTTGGATATAAAATACATATCTTCTTGTCCACTCACAAGATATAGATTCCCCTTTGTGTGTTTTCCTTACAAAACAACTCCACTATATTTTCCCTTGATAATACACACCTTATTTGTAAATATTATAGTGTGTCCCAAGTCACATAGTGACCCTCAAGGCTATGGAATGAGCATTCTAAGAATTCCACATATTTCCACAAAAATAATATTTGATAAATGGTTTATTCATGTGCATCACTAATACACCACTCATTATTCCTTAAGATCACTAAATATTCTGATTCTAATTCATACCAAAATAAATCTTTATCCACATAACAGGCTCTTGTGTTCTGACACCAATCATTACTGCTTTCTATTTATGAACAATAAACATACCATTTGTGGCATTACGATGTATCATTTTCTTCCCTAAACATTTTTTAACTATTTTTTGGACCTATGAACCATAATTTCTCTTTTTTCCATCACTTGTGTGACCTAATTTCCTAATATCATATTAGGAGTCAAGAGTTTCTCTTGATCCTATATTTAATTGTAGGCCAACAAAATCCTCCCAAAGTTCTTCAAAACATTTTACTTGGTCTTTTAATATGTTATTCATAAAATAAATAGCCTTGGATTATTATTTAACCTTTATGTTGAACTTATTGAATTTATATGAGTATTATGGAATTTCTAATCATATTATTTATTATACACACATATATATATATATATACATTGGTAGATAATTTGATAATAGTAAGACACTTATTAAAGGTATAATAGAAGTCTAGATAACAGTAATACACATACAAAACGTATCATAAATCAAATGTCAACCTAATCTACGCCTCCGGTGTGGATGCTCCTCTGTCCCACAGTCAGGCGTATACTGGATGCGTCCACGCCGTGTCTGTCTACGTCTGTGCTCTGGCGTACGCTGCGCATCCTCATCGACAGCCACCTCCACATCCTCCTGTGTGACAGACGGTGGATGTACAGTCTCACCGCCTGTACCCTGGCCTGCATCTAAGGATAGTGGAAGCTGGCTGGAACTCTCACCAATATAGGAAGTAGATGGCTGCTCTGCTGTGGATGACTGCAATAAAACATCGAACTCAATCCAGTCAGCGTCTGTAAGTACCTGTGGCTGTGCCTGAGAAGCTGGAGGAGCATATGACTGGTCATGCTGAACACCCTCCTCCAGTGGAATAATATCATGTGGCTGAGCAAGCTGAGCAGCCTCATCCTGTGGAACAACAGCAGGCTCCGCGGCCTCCGCAGCAGGCTCCGCGGCCTCCGCAGCAGGATCCGCGGCCTCCGCAGCAGGTGGTGGATCAAAGAAAATGCCATGATAAATCTCGTCCATCGACGATAGCATCTGTCGTACAAGGCTGTGAAAATATGCTGGGTCAAAGGCAGCTCTCTCCACTGGATCAGACATATGCAGTAGATGACAAATACGAGCATCCTGCGAAAACAAATTCTGTTACTAACTAATTTGAATAAAAAATATGTTGAACTGTGAAAGAAAGAATGCATACCAAGTCATGGAAGCCCCGTCCGTGCCGTGTCAGAAATCTAACGGGAGACCTGATGTACCAGCCTGCATAATCCATCTGATCCATCAAATGAAAGCGTACTGTCCCTGCCCCTCGCAACTGGGACTCTCGTCGCCTGTCCCATAACGCTACATATCTCGCATGGTAGCTCCTCCAATCAAAATCTCTCTTCCCTGACATCTTCAGGGAATGCAATGAATCCAACTGACTGGGCGGGTCAGGAACTGGCTGAAGGAATCCAAACTGTCTCATAACCCTATCCGTCTGATGCCACTCGACTATATGAAAATGAATCAGTGGAACCATGCAGGAGCCGATATCAAGCATCACTGTACAGTATGGGGGCAGACTCTGAAGGATAGCATCTGTATATGGCATCCATGTAATCTGAAAGAAAAAATGAATAATCAATTAATAAATGAATAGATTTACAGTAAAGAGTAAAGATTTAACAATATAAATAATAATCACTTACATCGTCTGGTCAAATGCTGTCTAGCATAAGTCTGTAGGCGTGAACATCATGTCTGGGAGAATCTGAATGTCGATGCGCCTGACTCCACCTGTAGATAACATTTTTTTTACATTTCATAAAAGAATTTTATACAAGTAAGTTAGATATTAGAAAGAATTAATAACATACCAACGTCCACGTGGAGCCTCTGCTACAATATCTACGGGTAATGGCGCACGAGCATGTGGAGCTAAACGAGGTATGTGCTCCCATACCCACATCTGTAGAAGAACCATGCATCCTGTGATCTGCATCTTCTCGATGCGACATGCGCTGCATAGGGCTCTGTATGTATATGCTAGGCAGGCAGACCCCCAACTATATCGACCTGCCTGGTCCAAATCCTCTAAAAAAGATAGATACATCAGGTGCACAAAAGTAGTAGAGTGGTCAACAAAAAGCGTGCCACCGATCAGCCTCAAAATATATGCCCATGCAAAGCGCAGCACGGTGACATCATCAGCATCATCTGGTAAATTTGTGAAGTGCTGGTCTAACCAAGGCATCCGCAATCTACCACCGACGATGGTCCTGCCATCATCCTGGACCTCTATGCCCAGAAGTCTATGAACAAGCTCAGGCAAATCTGATGGAACTCGGCCTGTCAAAGCATGTTCGTCGATAGGGAGGCCCAACATAATAGCCACATCCTGCAATGTAATAGTCATCTCTCCCTCACTGAAATGGAAAGTATGCGACTCTGGTCTCCATCTCTCGACAAGTGCGGTAATGAGCTGATGATCAAGAAACGTGAAGTCGCACATCGCTACGCCATAAAATCCAGCTCGACGAAGATGTGGGACGATAGCGGGAGGTGGTGCAGTATGATGGAAATGGTGAGATCTACGTACACTCAAGGGAGCCACAGGACGTCCCTCTAAAAGCAGTCGTGATACATGAGTAGCCTGAGATGTAAGCAATGGAAAACCTGCCATCTGCACACATGATATCATCGTTACTTATTAATAGTGGAATCATGATATATTCATTTTTATTTGGTGTCACAATCAAGATTAGCCTAGTCTCACAATCAACATTAGTTAAGGATGCTCAGACACTCAGATGCCATTACTAAAACTAGACATCTTATAAGAAAACCATAATTTAAAAGTGAAAAATTAATTATTTCTTCTTATTTGTGAAATTACGTTTGTTAATTTATCAATTATCCATTAAATAACCATCAACATTATTCCACATTAAAAATTAACAGGAAAAAGTGAAAAATTAATAATTTCTTCTTATATGTGAAATTAGGTTTGTTAATTCATCCATTATCCATTAAATAACCATCAACATTATTCCACATTAAAAATTAACAGGAAAAAGTGAAAAATTAATTATTTCTTCTTATTTGTGAAATTACATTTGTTAATTTATCCATTATCCATTAAATAACCATTAACATTATTCCACATTAAAAATTAAGAGGAAAAAGTGAAAAATTAATTATTTCTTCTTATTTGTGAAATTACGTTTGTTAATTTATCCATTATCCATTAGATAACCATTAACATTATTCCAAATAGATCAAGTTCCTAAGTAACTATAGAAACTTCCACAATAGGTTATTCAACCACAACCTCTTCCTCTTAGTCTTCTACTTCTTCTCATCCTCATCCTCTATTTCTTATTCTTCTTCTTCATCATCGACACCAACCACAACCTCTTCCTCTTAGAGCAGGTACATAGACTCGATCATGGATGATGAGATTTGGAACTCTGTCCTGCCACTTGGGGACATCTCTTACGAGTATGTCCTTCTGCGTGGCAGATACTGCATCGTATTCTCCCTCCTCGTTGCCGAGGCCAATCCATCTCATTTCTGATGCGAGTTGACTTCGGTCTTCCTCGAGGCCGCAACCTAGTAGCATGAAGCCAATAATTTTAAAAATGACACACATTGAAAAAATTATAAATGATACCAAAACCGACTTATGAAAACCTGGAAATATCAGGGACAATGGTCGGTTGATCAGCAGGCAATGTGATAGAATGGAAGTCACCAACAAGCATCCAAGCAGCACTATAACAGTTAACCAAAGTGCTCATGTTATACACCGGGTCAACATATGGCTCCCACGATATATTTACCGAAGCGCAAGCTGTAATAACATGTACACATGGATATCTCAATGCCTGAAAGCTGCCACAATCACAGTACCTGTTATCCAACATCACGACAAACACTCCACCATTAGTGCATGCACCCTGGTCGTAGCACTTTCTTACCCGAAAACTCCTCTTTTCCCTGTCAAAGGCTATAACATTCCATCGTGAAGCCTCATTCCGTATCCGGTCAATATCAGTTTGAAAATGCTGAGTAAAAAGTATTCCATTTTCCATCCTCTGGTAGGCCTTTTGGGACCGGTCAACAAAGTAGTGAACACATCTAAAAAATGTCTCTTGCACTAAACCTGTGATTGGGAGTTTACGCACACCCTTGAGGACCCCATTTACGCACTCCACTATATTAGTGGTCATATGCCCATATCTCATGCCACCATCGTATGCTAATGACCATTTTTCCTTTGAAATTTGTACCATATATTCATATACCTCCTCATTAACTGTTCGGATCTCTTCAAGACGCCAATCAAACCTTTCTTATTGGGGTTCATATGCTGAAAGCATAACATAATAATGTATTAAAATGGATAGTAAATTTTGTTAAAAAAAGAAAGTTTAGAAAACCATACCCAATTTGAGGATCGCCTTCTTTATGGCCTCATCTCTAAACTGCTTATGCACATTACTTGCAATATGTCTAATGCAATAACGGTGATAAGCATTCGGCTCAGTCCAAGAAACCCCATCACTACTCACGGCCTCTATAATCGCTCGATGACGATCAGATATCAGACACACGCCCTGTTTCTGCGTGACATGAACACGTACACATGCCAAGAACCAGCTCCAGCATTCAAAATTTTCTTTTTCAACAACAGCAAAAGCAAGTGGCAGAGGAGCGCGATTACCATCCTGTGTGGAAGCAATGAGTAGAACACCTGTATACTTTCCATAAAGGAATGTGCCATCTACCTGAATAAATTGTTTACAAAAGGGAAATGCAGCAATGCACGGTCTGAATGCCCAAAAAATCCTCTTGAACTTCACCTTTGACCGATCAACTAGATGATTTTGGGATACATACTCAACAGTGTCCAACTGATAAACAATCTGATTATTGAGAGACAACAATTCCATAAGCTGTGGCAACAACGCATAAGACTCATCCCAATCACCATACACTTTTACAATGGCTTTATATTTTGCATTCCAAGCTTTGTTGTATGATACCTTATAGTTATACAACTGTTGAATTCTTTCCTGAATAAGGGCAACAGGAACATCCTGACTTGTTCGTATCATCTCACAAATAACAGTAGATATAAACTCTGCATCAAGAGAAGAGTGATCTTGTGCCAAGCTGGGATGCAGAAAAGTGTGTGGGCCTTCTAATTTGGTTATCTTCCAACATCCATAACATTTATCAAATACTGCTCTTAATCGAAATTTACATTCTGACCCATATTTTTCACAACGAATGAGATATTTGGTCTTCTTTGACTCATAAACCACAAATGTGAAATGTCGCTCAATGTGGTATTGCTTTATCACATTTTTCATGACCTGTTTAGTTTCGAACTCCTGCCCAACATATATGGCATTATCATTTGATGCAGGCATATTCCCTATAATGCCAGGGAATTCAGAAGCTGGTGTAATGACATCCCAATCAAAAAGTTGTTCACGAGACATTCCTCCAACTAAGGAACTCAAAAATGAAGGCTGATTACCACTAACTGGTGGATGTAGTGGATGTCTGTCTCTCAAAGGAACCTCAGAAGGTTCATTTCCAACCACATCATCTCCTGCTGACTCCCCAGATTCTTCTTCCTCAGATAAACTTTCTTGCACTATATCAGCACAGAAAGGGATGTCATCTACATTTCCTTCCAAATTTTGATGATCTTCCTCATTACATTCTTCCACAGGAGTCGAATGAGAAGGAGGCAATAAAGAAGACTGTTGTGAAGGACCAACTTCTATAGCGGTCACAAAGCATGGTTCTGTAGTAATCGATTGCACCACATCAATATCAGAAATGACAATAAACAATTCCATCAAACCATTAATACACTGTTGCCTGAATAACTGAGAAGCCTCCATCCAATCCTCATCATCGACTATAGGGTAGTCGCTGTGCCACATACGCTCAGGATATTGAAGATGTCGGTATCTAATTGAAGTGATTGCTTGTCCTGCACTCAATTTTAACCGACTATGAATCTTATTACGAACTGCATTCAATGTCATACAACCATGGAGATTTACCACTTTGACAGGTGGCACACTGTAGCTAAAACCCTGCTCGGTACAAATTACCTCACCGTTGCAATATATTTGAGCAGACATAATTACCTATTAAAAAAAATTTAAAAATATTATACACTACATTAAAATTTTAAATTATTTAATTTGGTTTTGAATAATTGATTATCTTGAGACTTTTTTATGTATTGATTTATCACTGTTAAGGTATAGTGATTGTGATTTTAGCACAAAAGCAAATTTAATATAATGTTTCATAATGTTTGATTACTTATGAATATATAATCATGACTTGATCTTGAGACTTGCGATTAGTTTATCATTAACTGATAAACTAACCACAATTTATATGAGTAAACTCCTATCTCTATTATCAAATATTGCAGCAACCGCCAATCTCCTGTCAAATAGCAACGCCACCTCTCGAACGAGTTCTCAAATGCCTCTTCGTCGACACCTCTTCGGGGATGCCTCTTCGTCGACACCTCTTTGGGGCGTCAGTCTTTTATTTACAAATTTACTCACATGCATGTGAGAGGGTCTAGGGGTATGAAATACATAAATTAATTTAAACGGACACGCATGTCCTTACACTTACTGAGAGATGACTCGCAGGTCATCAATACCGAAAAAATGCAATTATTACAAATTGAATAACAACATACACAAAATAAAACATGCAATTTCAATTATGCATGGTCGGTCATCTCAAGATCAGTCATCACTCATACCGTGTTTTTTGGTATATTTATTATATTATCCGTATTATATAAAATCTATATTAAATACTACACCTCTTTTACAAAAATTTAACTTCATGTGTATATATATATATATATTTATTAAAAACATTAAATAAATTTTATTATAACTGATCTAATTGAGATTTACATAATAAACACTTTTTTTATTTTAAATTTTATGAAATTGTAATGTTTTTTGGCCATTCTTCTACTTTTCAAAATATAAGTAAATATATTTTATACTTTATTGATTAAAAATATTATTACTAGTAAATAAAAGTAATTTAATTTACACTTACATCAAAACCATCCATTAAAATAAATTTCTCCAACATAAATTAATTTTTCTAAACATTAAAAAGTTTAGACATAACATAAAACATTCAATATTTAGACAACAGACATTCAAAAAATTAAATCATACGAACATTCAACATCAAGAAAATTAAATCATACAAAACATTTCATGCATAACATATGAAATAAATAAATCATACACACAATTAAACATACAAATGAAATAAATAAATACAATTAAACATACAAATGAAATAAATAAATACAATTAAACATACAAATGAAATAAATAAACACAAATAAACAATTAAATTATTAAATAGAAATTTTACCTCAATAAAAGCAGCAAATATTTGTTGAGAAAGAATTTCTACAGAGCTTCGCAACGAAAATCAGAGGAGAACAATGGGTATTGGGGGGGGGACCCCTCCTTTTATAACTTTTCTCGGCCGGATGCGTGAACGCCGTTCACGCATCCTTCATCTCGTCCGCGAAGGATGTGTGAACGGCGTTCACGCATCCTTCGCCGCGGAGAGAAGCGTGAACGCCGTTCACGCATCCTTTCCCACGCAAGGATGCGTGAACGGCGTTCACGCTTCCTTTAGCTGGTCAGCAAAGGACGCGTGAACGCCGTTCACGCATTACCGTCGGGGTCCGGGATGCGTGAATGCCGTTCACGCATCCCACGCCGCGGAAGGATGCGTGAACGGCGTTCACGCATCCCGGACCCATTTTTAAAATTATTCGAACCCTATACCCTTCTTTCAAATTTTAGTTTTTTAAAAACCCAGATAAAAAAATCACTCAAAGAATTCCGATCTTTCTGAGATAACGGTCAGGTTCTGACGGGAATCCAGTGGCCGAAACATTTCTAACCGACAATAGTTTTTCTTTCGTGAAATAAATAATAATAATAATATATATGTAATTATAATTATAATAATCATTATTATAATCTAATGGCTATGTTCTTTTCCTTTAGAAAAAGGGTGTTTGTGGAAATTTTAAAGGGGTGTGGATTTTTGTATAGGGGGATTGACTCTTAAAAAAAAACAAATTGTGGTGGGTCCCTATCCCCCTATCCCATATTGCTGTGTCCATCCCTACCCATTGAGCACCACCTTCCAGTGAAGCACCCTCCTCAAGGTCATCGACCGCCGCCAGACCACCTCCACACCAGGCTAAACCACCCACCCCATCATCTGTATCCCACTTGCAGCATCGTGCGGACCTCCATATGGTGCCCCATCAATAGATATTGATCCCACGCTACTGCTAAGGCTTCCGACCTCTCCCGCCACTGGATTCCGCACCCACCGCCAGTTCATGCCTAATGTTGTCGTCGTCCCTCACGCCGCCCTCATGAATTCTCCCTCTAGCTTTATTTGCCTGGATGCATCACACTCAGCCATCCTTGAGATTGTAGGAGTCTTCTTGACATATATACAGTCACACCAAGTCATCACTATCACTGTTTCAATAGTCGGCGTCGCCCGCTGATGCCACAACGCACCGCTAAGACCCCCCACAGGTTCCTCCCCTACCGGCTCGCCCTGGACACTGCCGCTGCGTGTTGGTCCCATCGCTGTTGCCTTCCACTAGATCACCGACCAGTAATCCCAAACTAGGTCTGCAGTAACCCCCTCTTGGTCTCGCCACCACGATTTCGAACAAGATCTACAGATTCGGTGACCATGCGGCCGAACCCTCCTTCAACACCCAACATCTGACTATCTGGCATCACCCACCACCTAGCCACCCTTAGTTCTATGAGGTAACTCCCCCCCTCACTAGTTGTTCCTCGACATGGGCCCTGGGTGGGTCTTCTCAATTCAAAACAGGTTTGGGTGGACCTTCCTGGCCCAGAATAGCCCAACAAAGTCTTTTCCGGGCCAATTACGAGTTTAGACGGGTTCAAAACGACTCTGCAATGGGATAGAGCAGTTTTTCAAGGCCCGAACAATAATTTAAATCAATCAAAATTAATTAATTTAATTTTGGAATTAAATTAAATTAATAATATATATTAATTTTGTTTCAAAATAATAATTTTAATGCCCGAGATGAAATTATTTTTTGTGGTGTTAAATTAAATTAATTAATTAATTTAATTTTGGTATAAAATCAAAATAATTATGGTCCGAAAAATAATTAAATTGTTTTAATTATTTAATTAAATTAATTTAATTAATACCCACATATTTTTTAATGCAATTTAATTTACCATGCTTTAATTAATAGTGATCAGTCTCGAGCACTTGACCCCCACTTGTGTATGTCATGTTTATTTATTTTAATTAATTATTTTAACTATGTATGATATTTTTAATTAATTAAATGGTGATTTGTAAATTGTATTTATTTTTGATCAGTATGTATAAGGGCCTCAGTGTCTATCATCACTTGTGATGTACATTATACCCATAGTTCCCCTTGCGTGCGTGCGGGTATTTTTGTACAATTTGATGAAGATGGAGAACCGCATAGACCTCACTGAGACGAGGTGGTACGCAATGATGAGGATAATGTAAGATGAAGACAATACTAAGTCAAGGCGTTACTCAAGATGAGAAGTGGACATACTGGACGGGGGAAAACTGTATCACAAGTCAAGTGTTGACTTAGTTATGATGCCCCTAGGTCGTGATTGGTCCATTGAATTTAAATGGATAAAAAAACTAGATGATCAAGTCTAGTCGGGTACAATATTTCTTTTATGAATTTATTTATTATTTTATGCATTTTATAACAGTAGGAAAATATATAAAATAATAAACAATAAAATTCATAAAGAAGTGGTGAATTTTTTTTCTATTAATATTCAATTTTGAGTGAAAAAACATAGACGGATAAGATTAATATAAATGGATTACATTCGTCAAGAGAAAAAAAATAAAAACCTCCAAATAATTATTATGTCATTAACCACCTTCCATCATTCGACTTTGAACAACATCGGGTGTTCGGGGTGCTAGTCATACCATAGATGAGGGTTCCTTTTACTACCGAGAAGTTTTTCAGAGAGTGGTGGGATGAATTAACTAAAGTGGTAGTAATGATTATCCATATCTAAATTTTTATCATTTTAGAGGAAAAAACATGAGTAATCATGTTTTGAATTTAGAAGCTGGGACTTCACTCAACAGATCAAGGAACCACGAGTTAACATGGTTGGCTAGTCAAAATCCTACCTTAATCCCTCTTAATAGTGGTGTTGCCATATCTTGTAGAATATGAGGGGATATTCAAAGATCCTTTCCACTAGAATACTAAAGTGACAGAGTATTCTGATTCTAGTACATAGAGTTCCTAGAATTCAATAAAATAGTGAGATACATTCAATGATTTAATTAATTAATAATTCCTAAACCTGTAATCAAGATAAAAGTAATAATCTGCTAGTTATTATTTTTTTTGTAGAAAATGGAACAAAATATCACAAGATAAACTACGATAATAATTGGAGAAATTAAATGGCCAAACTAGCACAAATTTCCAAGTAAGTACCGATACTTGTGCACAATACTAATAAATTGAGAACTCAATGTGCAAGCGTCCTTATACCCGTTTACCCACCTCAGGAAGTGAGGGTGTAAAAATGCTTATAAGAGACTCATTTAGGAATCATATGATGGTTATTTCATTATGCTATCATCAACGACTAATGTTTTTTATGGTTATAACATCAGATCATGGATAGTATCACATGTATTCTCATCTCCAAGAAGTTTGTGAGGAGAAAGAGAAGAAAGATATGAATATGATGATTACACTAGCCGTGTGTAAATTGAAAGATAAATCAAAATATTTCAAAGAATACCACTCTTACACTCAATTAATTAATTTTTGTTTATGGTTAAAAAATTAACTAGATGGAGTAAACTCTTCATTACATTTTAGGTAAGGTTTGCTAAGTAAATAAGAATATTTCAGACAACTTAATGTTTAGTTCTCATGGTGAATAATTTTAAAGACATGATGATAAGGCCAATGGAAAGAGTGAATCTAGAGGAATATTCCCAATTTATTTCAATGAAAATAGGTTGGCTATTAAATAGTAGGCTATTTTCTTCACAATTCATGAAATGCTATTTATGGAAGTTTAAATGCAATGAACTTAATTAAAGAAGCAGGTACTCACTTCTTCTTCAGTGAATATTCATTAATTATAATTTTTTTTCTGATATACTTCTTGGTTATTAAATACAATATTCCTTTCACATTTGCGTATTAAAATATAGCAACTAATAAAGTATAGAAACATTATAATAATTAAGGTGTATTCTCCAAGAGACTGAGAAAGGGTAATTCCTAAGTCAGGGTGAGAAACACAAAACTTCTAATTTCCAAGTGAATGATTCAAGTTAAACTAATAGTTGTGTATATAAAAAATGTTTATCTCATGTGTCCATTGGAAACTAAGAGACATTATTCTAAGATCAGGAATGAATGTCGTTTACATTGATTCACACTCAACAAATAGTTTAGTGGTACTTGAATCACAGTCAATAAGTGACGAATATTAAATGTAATACCTTTATACATGGTTGTGGCAAGATAATTATTTTTCAAGATAAACTAAAAGTGTACATAATTTATATACCTAGTTTGGTATTTATGCTTGAAAAAGATAAACACCTTTGGTATTATCGATGTATTTAGTTTGGACAAAGAAACCTTTAGAAACAAAGGTATACCACAATGCTTTGGGAATTTGTTTAGCTAGAGAGTATTAAATATTCCAAGGATAATAAATTGGTATATATACTTCATAATATTATTTTAAGTAATTAAGGAATGGTAAAATGATGTATGATATATGCATGTTCATAAGATATGAGTTTCTTAGAGCCAGAATGCTGACGAATATCTTGACTAAGCATTCATCAATCATGATAATGTAGTGCGGAGAAATTACTAAATGAACATTACCTTATTTTCATCACAAGATTGATGTCAAAAAATAGTATCGATGAGATGTATTACATGTTAACATTGATAAAAAAATGTAGTGTGGAGAAATTCCTAAATGCACATTTTATATATTTGAGTTGTGATGTAAGAAGTATCAATGTTGTGACTTGTAGAAACATACATTGTATTTCAGGAAATTCTTTGCAAATAACAGTGAATATCCATAAGAATATTCCAACTATAATTAAAAATGGATATCAGAATAGTTTTATTATGATATAAATCCACTATGTCATAATACACATGTTTAGATTCAAAGAGTGCATTAGTATATAAACAAACTTTCATCAAGCTAAACACATAGTGCATATAAGTAATTATCCTAATGGTTGATTATGATATTACCAAAATCCCTAAGATAAGAAATTAGTATTCAAGTCATAGACTAAATTCCTATATAAGGGTGAACATATCTATTAGATATAGTAGGAGTCAGATTGAATTGGGTTTAGTCAATTTTTAAGATGCACATGTAGTTGGTATAGCAACAAGTTCCACAAGTGCATGTGGAAAAAGAATGTTCCAGAGATACATACTGCATAGGAAGGGTATGACCATAGTGATGGTTTTATATTCATCATGGTTAGTGATACATTATTTAGTGATAATATTGAATCCTACAAGCAAGAAATATATGAAAATAAACTAATCTTGAAAAGGTTAATTAAAATTCAATTATGGATTCCATGTATCAAAGTGAAAAGGGGATTATTATTTTGAATACTATGGTGGGTGTTCAAATTAGATGATACATGGATAATAAAAATCATGGTACCAATAAGGTTTGATTGGTTAAACCAAGTCTTTATGCCTAAATCCATTAGAATTGTAATTTTCATAGCTAACTTCTAAGATCATTTAATTGGACATTGGATGTCAAGATCAACTTTCATGGAATATGTCTATATGATGCAACCATAAAGGTATGATGACACCATTGGATGACAATAAGGGTTGAAATTTAGTAAAATCTAGTTCATGATTAAAGAAAGAAAAAATATCTTAGATCATTCATTCAGAATGAATCTTTTCCTTGTGTTTACTAGAGGTTAGTTGGAGCACCATAGTTTTCCAAGTAAAATATGTTCGGTGACATATGGAAAATAGATATTGGTATTACAGTTATATAAGACCAGGATGAAAGTAATTTTCCATTTATTGACTTAAAGTAGCAACCTAAGTTCTAGGGAATAGGATATATTGAGGTATACCTAATGGTTTATTCAACCTAATCAATTGTACATATAGTGACATGGTATTAAAAAAATAAAATCTCAAATAATTAAAGAGTGATTTGTTCTTAATGTCACATGGAATAAATCTCACCAAGAAGACATGCAATGGAATAAGAGGAGATTAAATAGTGACTTGAGTTCCATTTGATTCAATGATGGATCAATCACATATTCCATGATATGTACATGAATTGATATTTCCATAATATACATTATAGAGGAAA
The DNA here is from genome assembly GCA_963277665.1 of Viscum album. Classification (NCBI taxonomy): domain Eukaryota; kingdom Viridiplantae; phylum Streptophyta; class Magnoliopsida; order Santalales; family Viscaceae; genus Viscum; species Viscum album. The sequence goes on along the minus strand of OY728138.1, from coordinate 1,695,127,157 downwards.
ATATCATTTATATCAAGGTGAAATGCAAGTAAAGCAGTCAGTACTATCTGATTGTACTTGGGAAAGTATAAAAGATATGTACCTGGTATGTGAAGAAGAATGGATACAAGTTTTGAGGGGAAAAACCAGTCTTCCTTAGATCAATTTGATCCAGTATCATAGTTAGGATAAGGTGATGAGAGAGACAAGATAATAAAATCTAGTGATATCCATAACGACCAAATTGAGTATGTTGCAGCTTCTATGGTAGCTAAGAAGAATTTATGAAATACAAATTTTTATTCTAGTTCTTGGAATCACACCCAATAAGTAAAGTATTATAGTGACGATAATTTTAATACTTATACTTGCCAAGATATAATGTTACGACAATGGAAAAAAGGAATATAATCCGGGTTTCCATCTCTTGTTAAGTTTTACTCAATGGTATGAGGTTACATATAGCAGAATAGCCATGTGGAAGAAACGTGGTAGACTCAATATCTAAAGTTGTTACTCAGTAGAAACATGATCTTAATCATGTGAGAGATAACAAGTATAGTTAGTAAGTTGGTTTTAGTGCAAGTGGAAGTGTTTTAATAGTGGGTTCCATAGACCCAACTTGAACCACACTTCTAATTACCATATTGTGTATATAGATAGGTGTACATGATGTGTTTTTACCATTATAGTATAGATATTTCTACATATATTATTTAATAGTAATGTTTATAGTTTAATTATCATATCAAAAGGTTGTATGAAATCTAAGGATATAATGAGAACCTCGAGATACCATGAAATTAATCTAAAATAGAGGTTATATGGTCTAGATATATCTCACTGAATGTAAAAAGTATATGTTTGACTATCAAGAATTGGGAGATCATAAGCATTGAGACTTTTTCTCACGAAGTTCGTACTTGGTGATCTCTTGTAGTGAGATCATTAGGACAAACACGCCGATAGGAAAACCATAGTTTCAGGTTTCATCATTTGTTCCTATCTATGGACATGTGTATTGGTCTCTTAACTTGAGATCATTACGAGTGTGTTCCATTTGATCACGTACTTTGATTCAAGGAAATAACTATGATAATTAAATCATGGCAAGGTATCTTGTGTTATTTGTATCATTGGTGGTATGCAATTAGTTGATTAACCAGAAAATTATTTTTCAATTTTAGGTTGAGGAATTCATATATCTTGGGCCTTGTTGATTAGGATAGTAGTACCTTCATAAGATCTTGGACAAGGTATTCAAGGGTAAATCCATATAGTTATATAAAAAAATAATAAATCAATAAAAGGATGATAACACAACTGTGCATCCCACTATATGATATATTTAAAGAAAAGTAGATTATAGTACACAATGCATGTTCATAGGTTTGTTATCATTGCTATTAATTTTCTTATCTCTTTAGGGTCCTTAATGGGTTGCTAGAACTATCTCTTGGTCTGTAGATTTTATTCAATGCTATCTAGATAATTTCCTAGAGGGTCACACACAATAGCGCATTCAAGAATCTTCCCTATTCATTTGTATATGTATATTAGAAATGGTGGGACCCACCATAGGGTCCTAATTTTTTCCATGTAATCGATCACCAAAGAATAAATAAATTTATTATTATTCAAGTAAGGAATATTTGGGTTGAATTTATTTATTAAGAGTATTTACAAGTTAAGTAAATATGAGGAATAATATTAATCGAATGAATATTAATTTAATATTCCAAGTTCATTTAATAAAAAGTGGGAATGAAGAGTCGAGTTAAATGACTCGGGTTTTTATCACTTATCATATTTAATATATATTACATCTTTGTGATAAAATATTTATGATGTAGTTTAGTTCATTAAAATTTCTTATTTAATCGGAGTTTTATTTATGAGGGGTTGGGGAAACCTTTTTGGGTTTTTGACACACCCATTATTTAAGTATGAGAGGAGAATCTCATAGTGTGTTGTTCATTAACCAAGAATGAGATATTATCTCTCCTACCACCTTCTAGAGAGATAAAGCCTCTCTCTGAGTGCCAATTCAAGAACTCCTTCGATGGATCGAAGGCTATAGATCATGGTGATCATCGCGATGTCAAAGTACTTGTCGGAACTCCACTCTAGCACCTCAATTATAATGAACAGTGAGCACATGAATTCTTAGAGAATGTGTGGATGATCTAGAGCAGTTTAGATTCAGATACATAGAGCAACAATCACCAGGGACATGCTATAGTTGTCCTCACTTCAATATCAAATAAATTATGTGTTGGTTTGGATTTTTGTATTCTGTATAATTTATTCAAGATCCTCAGACTATATCGAGGATCAAATCATCAGAGGTGATAAGTATCATCATCCCTAAGATGAAAAATTTTAAAATCTCTGGCTCATCAGCTTCTGTTGTGACCCTGCTACCTTCAAAAACTTGAATACATAAACAAATAGTTCAAAAAAATCCATATTATCTCCCACTTAGCTCTTTATAACTGGAATACTTCTTATACACGTCATGCTTAAAATATTTCTTTATATCCAAGAGAAAAGGGAAAATAATAATGGGTGATCTCGGATTTTTAGTAATGGTAAACATGGAATATACGAATCATAATAAAGAATAATAAGATCATAAGGATATGATAACATAATAAAGTACATTCTCTCAACATAAAATATTTATACCCAAAAAATATTAGACCATAAACTCAAAAATTAAGTCATATAAAGAAGAAAAACCAATAAGGGTGTAAAATTAGTAATCATCAATCAAGATTCATAACATAGAAATGTGGTATCATAAGCATAAGAAATCATAATCTTGTAAAAAAAGATTTTTCACAATCCTGTCAATTCATAATATTTTGAGAAATGGTAAAAAATGGTCATAATCACACATCAAAATGTAAAAAAAGCTATCTACAATCATGTTTACACATAATCTTGTGATTAAAGATAGAAATGAATCATATTCGTGCTTCAAAATGAGAATAATCACAAGAGACTCAACCTAGTTGGCAAGGAATTAGAAAGTGCATCCAAGAGACCCGAGTTCAAAATCGGGTGGAGACATAATTTCCGGGTTACCATCATAGCACTGTAGCAGGAACTATAGCAGGCACTATAGAAGACACTATTTAATACTGTAGCAGCTGGAACTATTTATCCATTTGGGCTTTCAGGCCACCTATTTGGGCCTTGGATTCTTTATGTCCTTCGGGCCACCCGAGGCCTTCGGGCTATTAAGTATTTCATGACACCTCAAGGCCTTCAGGCCACCTAAAAGTCTTCGGGCCACCTCAAGGCCATCAGGACACCTAAAATTATGGTTAAATGATCATACAGACTCTACAAGGAGCATACTCCAGATGAGGATTCAGAGAAGTCTCATTCACCAGAGCAGAAGCTAAGCAGATTTGTCAGAAAAAGAGGGTATGACATTGCCATTGGGACCATCCTGTTCTTTCATGGGAATTCTATCCGAATAATCCATGTGAAGGTGGAGAGGTGATATAACGATGAAGAAGATGAGGAGGACTAGTTCCACGTATAGTCTGTATATTTTTAAAGACCTATGGGTCATGTAATCTCTAGGCCTATGGTCCTTGTAAAGGGTTCCCCCTTACCCTTGAAATGTGGGTTATCAAAAATCAATAAAAATAAGGGCTTCGGGCCATTTGTGAAAAAAATAGAATAAATCTAGTCAGAATCATTTCCACACATAATCTTGTGATAAAAGCTAGAAATAAATCATACTCACACATCAAAATGTGAAAAAAGATATTTGAAGTCATGTCCATGCATAATATTATGAGAAAATATTGAATGTAGTCATACCCATGAATCGAAATGTTAACAAATCTATTAGTAATCATTTCCATGCATAATATTTTGATAAAATATAATACGAAATCATAATAACACATCAAAATGTGAACTAGGATATTACCAATCATTTACATGAATAATCTTGTGATAAAATCCAAAAAGAAATCATACTCACATATAAAAATGTGAGCAAAGTTATTTTCAATCATTTACACATATAATAGTGTGAGAAAAGATAGAAAGAAATCATACTCATACCTCAAAAATGTGAAAAAATATATTTAAAATAATTTCCATTCTTATCATCACCATATCATGTGATATCAATATCACATTAACTAATAAATCAATGTAATTTAATATAACCAACCATTACATAGTAAAAATACATTTAAATATATTCTACATGGTCAAGAAGAAATTCATTATTTCTTTATAGATTAACCCATAAAAAGTAAATGGGTTTCATCAAGATTTCTTCATCATAATAAATAACCACCAAGAGAAAGAATAAGGATGATATCATTGTATCATATCCCTAATAGATCATAATTAACATCAAAGTATATTATCAAAAATAAAAAGATTATTTAATGAATCTTTTGAATGTTTCATGAGGAAAATTCCCATTTCATTTTAAAATAGATTATTTTAAATCGGATTATTTCCAAAATATTAAGCAAAATAGTTTCTTTGAAAAGACCCATGGAAAATTATAATGTATTTTTTAAGTCATTGATAAGTCATGATGTTGGGAAATCACTTTAATATCATGATCATTAGAAAAATATTTTGTTCACACCTTTGAAAAAAGTACATTATCCAAAAAATGAAAAAAAAATCTCTTTAATCCATTTTATAAAAAATAAAATATGGGTAAAAATATCTTTAATAAATCATTAGTAAAAATTAAAACATTATTGAAACCATTTTGAAGATAATATTGATAGGGAATAAATGGATTGCTGACCAAAGAGGAAAAAAAGTGAGTTTTTATTTAAAAACATTTTCTTGATCTTTTTATGTACCAAATAGAGAAAAATGGTACTATAACATGAAAATTCAATGAATAAAATGTGGATAAGAAAAATGAAATTGGTTTATTTTATAATGATCATATAATCACATCAATGGAAATTAAATCATAAATAATACCAGTTAAAATGTGATTGAAACATAAATCACTTATCTCAAGTCTCACCATGCTTTATACACATTCAAAACTCATTTTCTTCAACAAAAATCATATATATACCTTATTAAGGACACTTGGAATGATATTTTAAGAATAAAAGAACCTCTAATTCATTACTAGGGAATTTTATAAGAGAATTGGGTAGGGTTTGGTTGGTCTGGGTAGCTTAATGTTGTGTAAAGAAGAGAGAGGAGGAGTTTCCTTTTATAAGTGAGGGTAAGGGACCTCCTGTAATTTTTCAAAATAATAATGTATTATAAAGTCACATTCATGTAAAAGTGGTTATGAATTAAATTAATTTAGAATTAAAGATGATATAGGATATAAATAAGATAATATAATAAGTTTTGGACTAGTTTTAGGTTATTTAAACCCTTATCTCTTTAGTTTAACCCCCATTAACCCTTTTTACCCTTAACAGTGATGACACATTTTTAAATCATTATTGGTTATAACCTTACTTATAAGGTGAAATTTAGAAAAAAATGGTAAAGGGATAAAATTTTAGACCATATATAACCCTTTTCCTATTTAAATATTTTTATGATTTTTAAACAATTTAATAAAATATTATTCTCATTAAATATCATTAATGTTATTTTTTGGATTATTAATTTAATTTGAGTTTAAATTTAGGAAGAAAAAATGAATTTAAAATCTATAACCATTCACACTCACTTATAAATTATAATTATCTATAAAAAATTTATGGAATAAGACAATTCATCCAAAAAATATTACTTTGATGGTTTTAAAATCATTTACTTTTATTTTTATACTTTTTGCACAAACATTGTGTTAATGTTTTGTAAACATTTAAGAAAATTATACCATAACTAAAAATTAAAAATTAATTACCATTATAAAAATTAATTAATACTATTCAAATTAAACTTTTATATTCATTATTAACATCTACTTATCCATATGTGAACACATAAGAGAAATTAAAATTAAGAGAGTGACATTTTTTAATTTTCTTTACTTAAAATAATATTAATGTCATCATCAAAGGAAAATGCACTAGAATGCCATATATTCAAATTTAGGATGTATATGGTCAAATTATTCTCATAAAATTAAATAATGTAATGTTTTGGGTTACTTTTGAGACCATATGTCATAGTATTAACCCCGATTATCTATTTTACTCTTATTGAGGTGAAAAATATTTACTACGATCACTATTCATAATGAAAAAAATTTAAAAGGGATATATTTAAAAAACATGAACTTTTTGATTCCAAATATGGAATCAGTTTTTTAATACTGATCACATATAATTTTTATAAATCATTTTTAATATAAATTTGTTAAACTCAATGAAAACATTATTGATAAAAATGCGTTTTACACATAAAAATTAACTTATATCAAAACCACGAATATTGATGATTCAAATGAAACTAATTGTATTTTTATAAATAAAATGGATCACATGTAACGTTTTTACCAAATAAAAAACATAATGGGGCTCTTAAATTACTTTATTTAATGAAAAGATATGGCATTATTTGAAAAATAATTATTGTTTCACCATTTATTGAAAAATAAACCATTTTAGAAAATTACCAATATTTTACTCTAAGTTAATTTTGATATGATGATTTCAAAAAATATTTTCATTTTATAAAATAAAATTCTTAAAAGTGGTATAAATTAATTATAATTTCCACACACAAAAATTCAATAAAATAATTTTTGATGAAAATGCATTTTTAAAGCATAATATTACTTTAATAAATATTTAGCACTTATTTCCTAATAATTAATCAATACTTTTTTGTTTATTAGGGATATTATACGTATATTTTATAATAATGTAACTCATATTCCTACCCATCAATTTAGTGACTAGTTTATAATGATCAAATTTAAATAATAATATTTTTATAATATATCTCAATTCGCTTGAAACTCTGTGTTGTGTTTTAAGAACGATATATAGCTTATTATTATTTTAAAATATTTTTTTTTTGAATTTTATATTCTACCCCCTTAAATTAAATTTCCGCTTAATTTTTTATCTTAGTCATCAATGGTTTAATATTTGAAAATACCTTTTTTTAAAATCCACATCATACAGGGGGATAATAAAACTTATGTTGAAAAGGGAAGTGGGAAATATAAAGGTCACCTGAAATAACACATAATAAAGTTCCCATATAAAGGGAAATTTTTTGGGAAGTTAAAATGTATACATGGAATAGAAAACTAGCATCCAAGGTCTAACAGAGAGTGGTAAATAACATGACCATGATAAAGTCAATGAACACACAACTAAAAATATGTAAAGGGTGAAAAACCATAAATTCATTAGAAATGAAGGTAAAATGATAATTGTTTTTAATTTTATTATCCTTTTCATAATGTAAAGGTATTATATTACTATCAAGATAGAGAAAATGATAAAATAAATTTATTTTAGTTATTTAAATTTTTTAAGAAACAAGTTCATCCTTCATTTGTACTTCGATCAATTTCTTATTCATCCCTTAATCTAAGAAATGAATATTCAAGATAAAATTTTCATACCCGAAGCACTAAAATTAACTTTTAAGGGATCATAATATCTAAAAAATATTTAAAATTCATTCATATTTTATCTAGTTATTTACAAAAACCAAAAATGGTTAGCACAAGTTATCCGATATAGATAAATATAATACATTAATATCTAAAACCTCACCAATAACACCCAAAGTTCAACTTAATCCATTCCATAAATAGTTATCTTTAAGACACATCCAAATTGTATATAACCAAATTCAAAATCCAAAAATATGACAAATTTGATCACATATTTTTTCTAAGATCAACATTAACATTATCTTTAGACAACATGAAGCAATATATAATTTCACATATCAGACATTTAAATACCTTGATCATATATTCTCCTGAAGTATGACAATAAACTTAATCACAATAAAACCTCAATGAAAATATATATGCTTCAAAAAATTAACTCTATCCTTATTCCTCAAATAAAATAACATACTATTTATTATATTTTATAAATCAAAAAATGAAATAAACTTCATCAAAGATAACCTAAAATACTTTTTCATCAAATCATTAATCAATTACAAGGTCATTAATAATATTGAATTTACTTTATCAATATCAATAAACTCCTTATCCCATATAAAAATTATTATCTCATCATCATGAATATATTAAGTTTTATCTACCCCTCAATCAAGTTTTTTCCAAAAAAATATCATGTTACCACTAAATAACCTTTCTTGGTTATTATTACCATTCAACATATTCTTGAAAATAATTAAGAAAACATTACTAGAGTTTCATAATTCTATAATTATAATATCATGGATAAAAAAATTCTAAAAAAAATCTTGAATCCCAATATATAAATACTTCAATAATTTCATTTAAATAATTGGAATAACATAGGACCTTACTTGGTCTAGGAGTCAGCCCTCAAATTAAGGAATTAACTCATATAATTCCATAGTTTCCCATATATACAACATCAAACTTATTATAAATTTTTTTCTCTATGACCTTGATTTCCACATACAAAACATCTTCCCCTTCCTTTAATTCATTATCTTGGGTATTTATTCCCACATTCTTGACATTAATAAAATTTAACATTATTTCCTCTAAGGTCATTGGCATAAAAACTTCTATAAAATTCCACCTTCCTATTATTTGACATGTTAGGTAACTCACTAAAGGTTATGTTGTCAATCATATATCAAGATAGATGATTGGGAATAATTATAAGTTTTTTTCTTTCCAAATACCATATCATTTAGTTTTTATAGAGGATAATAATTTCTTTTTTCATCACATCTATCATTAACACAATTCCTCCTGGTTCAAACCATTGATTAAAACCATATAAAAATCATATTGTGAGTAAAGATATTCATAATGTGTAATCATATAAAACCTTCCTAAATAATGACATATTCATTTCAATCTATGACACCTTAGGTTTGACCAAGGTCATCCATGGTCACCATCTATTTAAATACTTTATAATGGTTTGAAAATAAATTTTTTATTAACCCTAGCATATCACTGAAGAGTGTCAAAACAGGTTCATCGTAAGGGAACATTTGCTGTTCACTAAAATGATGATCAAGATATAATAAATCCACTATTTTTGGTGTTATTACCCCTAGATGAATCTGTTCCAAAACCATGTTCAGTTGTAGTATCCAGTCACAGATGTATTGCTAGGAAAACCACATAATCTATACCTTACCAAAAATTTTGGATGTTATCCTATACTGAGGCTTATCCCTAAGGTCTTCAACAAATTTCTCTAATCATAATCTCCAAATATTAACTAAAACCTTCTATTATACCAGCTATTATGGCCCACACTTTACATAAATAGATATTGCATCATTTAAGATAAATATTAATTATATATCAAAATAATACATGACTGAGAACCATATAGGTTTAGCGTCTTTAGAAACTTAGATACATAAACAAATGGTTCATAAAAAATCTACATTATCTCCAACATAGTTCTTTATAACTATCACTCATCTTAGAAACATCATATTTAAAACACATATTTTAATAGGGGAAAATGAAACACAATAAAGGGTGTGATCAGATATTCCATAAGGGTAAACATGGATGATATGAATCATAAGAAAGTATAAGATGATTATAAGGGTATGATAGAATAATCAAGTTAATTCTCTAAACATAAAAGATTCATACCCATAAAATCTTAGATCATAAACTAAAAAATTAAGTCATGTCCAAAAGAAAAATCAATAAGGATATAAAACCATTAATCATAATTCAAGAGTTATAACATATACATTTGATATCATAAGCATATAAAATCATAATATTGTGAAAAATATTATCCATAATCATGTCCACAAATAAATTTGTGAGAAAATCTAGAAATAAATAATTTTTCAACATCCAAATTTGAACTAAGATATAAAAAATCATTTCCATGTATAATCATGTGAGAAAATATAGAAAGAAATCACACTCACAAATCAAAATTAGAACAAAGTTATTGAAAATCATGTCCATGAAAAATCTTGTGAGAAAATATAGAATGAAATCATACTCACACATCAAAATATGAACAAATATATTCACAATCATGTCCACACATAATCTTGTGACCAGATATTGAAAGTAATCATACTCATGTAAAAAAATGTGAAAAAATATATTCACAATCACGTGCATTCATATTATTTTGATAATATCTTTAAATAAATCATACCCACACATCAAAATGTGAATAAAACTATTTGAAATCGTGTATACACATAATCTAGTGAGAAATTTTTGAATAAAATCATACTTTTGAATCACAATGTAAATAAAGTTATTTTAAATCATGTCCATTCTTACCATCATCATATCTTGTGATATCAATATCACATTACCAAATGAATTAGATATATTTAATGGGACCAACCCTCACATAATCACAATCCATTCAAATTTATGCTACATGGCCATGAAAACATTCATTATTTCATTATAGATTAACCTATGAAAAGAAAAAAAGTTTTATCAAGATTTTATCATTATAATAAATAACCATCCATTGAATAAATAATGATGATATTATTATATCAAGTCCATATTAAAAGATAATTAACATCAAAGTATATTATAATAGATGAAAAATTCAATTAATGGAGCACTAGGATGCCTCTTGAGGAAAATGCCTTTTCATTTTAAAATCACTTATTTAAAACCATATTTATAAAAAAAATATTAAGGAATGAATTTTATTTAAAAATAACCATAGAAACTTATAAATTAAGATTCAAAGAATTGAACAGTCATTATGGAAGTAAATTCTATTCATGCCATAGTCATTAAAACAAATATTTCATTCACACCTTTGATAAAAGTACCTTATTCAAAAAAACAATAAGAAAATTCCTTTTAAACCATTTTTAAACAGTAAAACATGGGTAAAAATGTATATAATAAATCACTGTAGAATAGTGTAAACATTCATGAATTTTTTTAAAGAAAATATGGATATGTAAGAAAAACATTTCTGACTAAAAAGGTAATAAACATGATTATTACTTAAAAAATATTTTCTTGATCATTTTAATTACCAACAAGAGGAAAATGGTATTATTACATTAAAATTCCATGAATAAAAAGAGGGTAAGAAAAATAAAATGTGATTATAAAATAAATATCATATAATTTTATCAATGTAAATAAAATAAAAAATAATCCTGATTAAATTGGGATTGAAAAATAAATCCTTTACCTATTGTCTCGTTTTACTTCATACGTGTTCAAAACTCCTCTTCTTTGGAAGAGCTCCTTTATATCACTTCTTTAGGACCCCTGAAATAGTATTTTAATAATAAAATCTACTAAAATTTATTTCTAGGTAATTTCATAAGATATCTGCTTAGGGTTTGGTCTATTTAGGTGGCTCAATGTGGTGTAAAGAAGAGAGAAGATGAGTGTCTTTTTATAAGGGAGGGGAAGGAAGCACTGATAATTTTTGAAAACTTTAAAATGTTATAAAGTAACATTCATGGAAACATGTTTCCCAATTTTATTAATTTCCAATTCAATATTATATGGTATATAAAGAAACTCATCCAATAGGATTTTGATGATTTTTTCGATCATTTAAACCCTTATCTCTTTAGTTGAACCCCCATCAACCATTATTGTCCCTAACCACGGTAACACATTTTTCAATCATTATGGGTTATAAATTATTCTTATAAGGTAAAAATAGATACAAAAATGGTCAAGGGATTACATTTTGGACCATATCTCACCCCTATCTTATTTCAATATTTTATTAATTTTAAATCATTTAATAAAATATTATTAACACAAAATATCATTAATGTTATATTTGGGAAAATTTGTTTAATTTGAATTTATAGATAGGAATAAGAGAATTTATTTCTAATATAGAAACTTTAAATATCACTTATACATTATAATTATCAATAATATTCATAGAACACAAAAATTCGTCCAAAAAATATTACTTTTTTTGTTTTTAAAATCATTTACTTTGATTTTTCTACTACTTCTATAAGCACCTTGTCATCATTGTGTAAACGTTTAAGGTAATTATAAAATCAATAAAAATTAAAAATAAATTACCACAATTAAAATAAATTAATAATTTTAAAAATAATATTTTATATTCATTCCTAACATCTCCTTATCCCAATGTGAACATATAAGAGAAATTAAAATCAAGAGAGTGACATTTTGGAATTTTCTTTACCTAAAATAATTTAAATGTAATAATCAAAGGAAAATGGCACAAAAATGACATATATTTGAATTTATTAAGGATATGGTAGAATTAATCTCATAAAAATAAATAAGGTAATGTTTTGGGTTAATTTTAAGACCTTATCTCATAATACTAACCCTGTTTTACCCATTTTACTCTTACCAAGGTGAAAAATATTTACAATAATTACTATTCATCATAATAAAAAATTAAATTGATATATCTACCAAATTAAAACCTAATGATTAAAAATATTGTATAAATTTTTCAATATTTAATATCTAGATGTTGTATAAATAAATTTTAATATAAATGCATAAAACACATCGAAGAACAGTTTTCAGAGAAATGTGTTTTTAAGAATAAAAATTAAGTTATATAAAAACAATGAATAATGATAATTAAAATGAAATTAATTAAATTTTTATAAATAAAATTTATAACATGTCATTTTAATACCAAATAATAAAAGTAATGTAAATTTAAATTACTTTATTTAATGAAATGATATAACAATATTTGAAAAATTGGTAATTTTTCACCATTCCCTGAAAAATAAATCATTTATGAAAATTCCCAAAATTTCATAGTAAGTTAATTTTGATATTATTATTTAAAAATTATATAACTTTTATAAAGTAAAATTTCTTAAAACATCAAGATTTAATTATAATTTCCACCAACAAAATTCAAGAAAAATAATTTTTGAAGAAAATACATTTTTGAAGAAAAAATGACTTCACTAAATATTGAGTGCTTATTTCCTAATAATTAATAAATAAATTTGTATTGAATAGGACCATTATAAATATATTTAATAATTCATTTACTCATATTCATACTTGGAAATTCAATTACTAGGTTATAACATTAACATTTAAATAATAATATTTTTATAATATATCTCAATTCGCTTAATGCTCGGTGTTGTGTGTTAATAAAGCTATTGAGCTTATTATTATTTTAAACTAAATTTTAATGGTGTTACAAAAAAATCCTGATCATCTAAAAAGAAATTTGTAAAAAATTTTCAACCAAAATAGACCACATACAACCGAATCCATCTCCACAAAGGAGGCAATAAACCAAGAAACATTTCCCATGATCACAAAATTAGATCTCCAAATTCATGGCATTCTAAAAATAAGGAGAACAACAACTGGATACATGCCTCATCAAGACAAAACATGGTTGTAACATTAGGGTAACGAACTTCATATTAGGGTAACCAAGTTATATGTTTTTAGAACAAAATCCCATGGTGATTTTGATAGGAAAACATCACTTGGAGGCTCCTAAGGTCTAAACAGAAACAAAACATACTCCCACTCACCCATTCACATAAACTAGTTATTTCCCATATCCAAAATGAAAAAAACCAAGCCATGTCTTACACCATAAAAAATAAATAATGAGTACTATTAAGTAACGAGGAATGTGAATTCCCCCAAAACAACCACCACTCACTAGGTGAAACTGGAAGGACCCCAAAGAAAGTACTTGGAAAGAATATCCCAAAATGATGAATACTCCAAACCCACTAAGCATAAATCCAAAAATATTTCATCATCCATTTAAAACATAATATCAAAAATATAATCATCCAAACAACTAAAATATACACAAAATTATGGCCACTTAATCAGTCTTAAACGTCACCAATCTTGATATAACAATCATCCCAAAATAAATAATCACCCTAAACTAGATCCCACATTCGAGTCTATAAGAAAACTGACCCTCACTGATCCAATTATGAAGCCAATGATCCGAATTATAAACTGATCAACCCATAAAATTACTAAGAAAAACCACTAATAAGAACTACCTTGAATAATTTAAAGATACAACACTAAGAGAAGAAGAAAACACCTAGCACACCACTTAGAGTATGTGAAGCATTAAAAACCAAATATTGGAAAAAAGACCTAAAAATAATCACCATAACATCACTTAATAAATTTATAGGCGTCATAATTAAATCTAAATTATATATATAAATAACATGGTAATGTCCCCAAAATCACATCATGTAGTCCCAAAATCAAACAAGTTAAAAATATAATCACTTATTGCATTAAAAAAGAAAAAATATTTAAAAACATACCTCCTAAAAACCACGGACCCCCTAAATAGGATCCCCAAAAATCATTTTTTAAAACCAAGTCACCATTAAAGATCAAGAATAAATTTATTGAAAATAAAAATGAAAACTATTCTACACTTTCAACCCCAATCCCTAACAAAAATAAGTTATGTCCAATGTTCCAATAAATCCCACTTTTCTATTTAAAAACACCACCCACTCTTAGAACACAACCTATGAGAGTTCAAAATCTTTTATATATAACTATAAACCAGTTTTGAAACCAAAACAACTTCTGGATTTCATGACAAGACAAACACTCATAATTTGAAAAAATTAAAATCATATTCCTTTTTAATCATTTCATAAGGGTCAAATCATAAAGAAACCAAAATATCTAGTTTTGAAAATCCCCTTACCAAAATTGAGCCTTCTAAAACAAAATGTGAAATTGATTATAAAATAAATTCCAAATAAAACACCCAACAAATAAATTTTCATTTCAAAACACCCTTAACTAGTTTAAAACCAAAACACTTAACTTATTTTATAATGAAATAAACCACTTCACTAAACATGATCTCATTTTACAAAAAATACCTATGTCCTCATTTCAAACCAATTTTTTTTTCTCATGAAATACACTTTTCACACTCACAAATTCAATATAACCTCACAAAAAAAATCACATGAATAAATTCATAACATGATCCATAAAAAAAATCCAATATGATAATGCTAAAATATCACAAGACACAACTTGACCCTTTTACCATTTCTATAAACACATAAGGAAATGTAAGTGTCAAGGGGTATAAATAGACAAACCAATTGAGTTATAGAACCGTGCCTGAATCGGCTGCATGGTTGATGGACGCATGCCAATCATGGAATGGTTCCAATAATATGTCCAAAATTAATAATTTGGTTTACGCATGGTTTGTAAAGAGCTAAAAACAAACCTCAATTCTTGATTCCTTCTTTTGTCTCCACCCCAAAACATTAAATATAACCTCCAAGGTATCTCATGTTTTGTAAATGAGGATCAAATGACCACCACCATAATAAAACAATCACAGACCTATAAAAAAATCAAATGAAAATCCATTAAAAAAGGTAAAATATTTACTACCCATGGAAACTCGAGGCTCAGGTTGAGAAAGAGATCGTGACATTCTCTACACACCTACCTACCAAGTCCTGACATCCTTATATACAAACTACCAACTACAAAAATAACAAGAGTGTGCTTCTAGAACCTATTTCTCATTGAGAACCTAGTTTTTTATACCATTTTTAATAAACATACCCAAGTAGCTTTCTAACTTGAGACCCGACTTGACCCACCATGACCTGAAGGGCATTATTGATCCCCAAAGACTGGGAACCAATTCTAGTGCATCACTAAACACACCTTGGGAATTATTTTTCCCTCATAAAATAATATAAATAATAAAAATAAACAACAATATAAACAACTAATTATAACACAACGAATATACATCCATGTCAGAGATACAACTAATTCCATAAATAAAGAAACTGTAGAAATAGGTACAAAAGAATATATAAAGAAATACTATTGAAACCAAGGTTTTTGAATTTCTAGAAACATATTGTATTTTTTATTTTTTTCAATACACACTGGTTTTATTAGGGAGTTTTCAAGGGAAGTTTTCTTATGGTGTATGAGGATTCAATGTTGATGGTGACGTCATTTCCCAATTTTTTCTAATTTTTTAGAGCTCAAAATCTGGAGGAAGTGGAAAGTGTAACACCCCAAAAATTTACAAATTTATTTATTATAGAATGCATGGATCACTAAGTCTCTACAAACACCACTTTTTTATATCCTAGCCATGTAAACATAAGTTTGTCACTTCTGTGATGTGAATTTCGAAAATCTAACATACACGGTTGCGATGAGTAAGTTATTTGGAGTTCGATAAGAAAAACATAATTTTTGGTGAATAGTAACCTACCCTTATGAATAGTAACATACCATTATGAATAGTGATATACCCTAATGAATATTAACTTTACCTATGATAGTATATAAATAATATTCAAGTGAAAGTATGATATACCCATGCTTTGGAATAAGTAAATAAATGTTTTAAAACTGTTGTTTTTAAGAAAAAAATATGATTTTAATTAAATATTAAATTAATCATACATAGAAAATCATTTCTGAAAAACGGACTTCATTTTTGGATTCTACACATCGAAAAATGGTTGGGGTGAATTTTTGGGATTTTTTTGAAATACTTGAATTTTTGATGAATAGTGAAATACCATAATTTACAAAATAAGCTAAATAAGCTAATTATAGAGTCATACATGATGTTATACTGATGTAAGCTAAATTGGTTCGGTATCACATGATAAAATTACTATTATTGGTCAAGGAAGACTCACTATTCCTTGTCTTGTGGGGAAATAATAAATTAATGAATTTTATATTGAGAAATCCCCTCTCTCCTCCACTATAAAAACCCCTTCTTACTATCTCTTCTCTTCACTATTCTCAAGCCTTGTTCCTTCTAAAAATTCTATAGAAATATCCTCCCAACCTCCTCTCCCATGTCCAGTAAGAATTGGTCTCATAAAAATACCAAAATTTCTCTCTTAAGGAGGCTCTCAAGGAAGTTTGGTTCAAGAGGTAAATTCCTCTTTTCAATTCTTTGTCTTTCCTTTCAAGTTCATTTGTTTTCTTTTTCTATTACCTATCCTTATCCAAATTTTGTGATTACTTTAGTTACTTACATGTACTGGAATTTTTTCATGATATTGGAATAAGTTATCATCATCTCTCCCTTTTATCTTATTTTATACTAGTAGCAAGAACACCATCTGAGATGTGTCAATTTTTCACATTCAAGGATGATGGGATTTCAATTTCTATTATCATTATCAATTATGGTCATGAAACCATTCTTGATATGGTTTAACCATATTATTATATATGTAATATAACCTATGTAATATTATTTAATCCATTTGTACAAATGGTATTAAGTTATAATGAAAAATGAGTTCATTGTAATCAAAACCCACAAACTAACTGAAATAGTTATCATTAAAGTTCAATATAATAATTCATCCTCATTCCATGTAACCAAGTTATATAAATTACCAATAAAACCTATTTATAATCATAAATAATATTTTAATTCAATTTTAGATATTTACATGAACTCCATTACTTAAGAACAAGTGAACTGATTTTGAAAATAAAGAAAACGAACACTCCAGAACAATAGAAATCAACATAATAACTTATCAATAATGGAATAAATGAAATAAAAATTATTATGATAAAATAAATACATGTATAAATAGGTTCTAAAATAAGTTATTAATAATTATAATTTCATATTCTATGAGTTTATGTTCATGAGTGGAACACGTTCGGAGTTAAGGTAAGGGTTTCTTCATCTCACTTTCATTTTTGTGTGATTTTCCATATTCACTATTAATACTTTTGTATGGTGTATTTTTACTGACGATTTATGTCACATATCATTAATTTTTTTATCTTCGTGTTATTAAATGTATCATTTTAATATTATTAATTTTGGGGCATACAATCATTTGATTACAAAGTGGTAAGGGTTTTTTTGCCCGAACTCCCATTTTCATTCGGGTTACTTTGATTGTCTAATTACCTCAATGAAATTATTATGTATTATTATGTACTCTTCATAGACTTTGTGTGAGTGTTATATATATGTTAACCAATCATAATCATTCCTTATTTTGGGGATAGTTACATGTTTTAAAAGGAACTTTCAAAATTGTTTCCGAAATACAAACCAGATTCAAGGGTTATTTTCAAATTCTTACCCATTTTCAAGTGTACTCAAAAATATGTTTTAAGCAACCATTAGTTTTTATAAAAACAATCATTTTATCATGAAAAATTATCTTGAATAATTTATGGATTTAGTAGAAAAAATATACCTTTCCACTTTAAAATTCTCTTTAATACTTTCCTTAAAATGCTCTAAAATGTTTTATTTATAAAGATTCTTAAGAACTCTTTTTAGATGATTTCACATCAGCGGGAACCATTTATGCCTAAAATATAATTTCAATTTCCTAGTATTTTTTATAGGATATCCGTGTTTAAAGTATGATTTCATGGAACATATAAATGATTTTATAAAAGGAATCTTCTTTCAAAAGTAAAAAGGATTTTTCTCATCTCTCATTAACATTCATAAGATATATGACTTTTTTACCACTTATTTATTTCATATGGTGTATGTACTGCCCTTTGTTATATCATATCAAGAGTCTAATTTTTCTCATGATATTCTAAGGGATTATGATTTGAATGTTTCAAGGTGGTATGGAACACTTTGGAATGTTTAAGTATTATTTCCTCAAGAATTTATCTATAGTCTCATTTATAAATATATTCTTCTATGTCAACATGCTTTGTTGAATGTTGTACTTAATTGAGGTTTATCTATTAATATATCATCGACAATATTTTTGGCATGCACGTCACAACGCGTGCAAATTTGCAATATTTATTATCCTACCTACTACTGTAGAAGTGGCGAGCAGTGTTGAACCACAAAGAGAATGCGAGTAGACACTAGAAATATCCTTTTAGAGGAATGTTCAGGAAGATGGGATTTAATTGTGTGATTAACAACTATGTTCTAAAAGCTAAATGACTATTTAAATTAACTAAAACTATCTATGCGAACTAAGCTATGAAAGAAACTGGAGGATATGGAAGTGTCAGAGTTGTGACGTCTGTTCAAGTGCATGCAATGTAAATTATTTAATTACCACATTTGAATATTTACTTATTCAATTATCACTGATTCCAAATTTAATCAAAATACTATCTGTTCTCATTCTTTGATGTTATACAGTATTTTAATGTTTACACAAATTATCCGTCATTTCGTTCTCTGTCCTGATGAATAACTTGCGCGTCATTATATCACTGAATCACTTAGTGAAATACGACGAACCATTTCTCACAAAGTCGAAGTATCTACCTGCGTCGGGTTCGATCACATGAGATCACTTATTCAGTATCACTCACACAAGTTGGAAGAAGCGCACACACAAAATATTAATTTTTTCAATTAATATATTTATTTATTCATAATTCGATCACGCGCATGATCAAATTCTGGATAAATAAATTCGTTGATGAACTCTCGTTCGTGATTACTTATTAGGTATCACATGAACGGGCACCAAATCATGTGTGTAAAGCCCAAATGAAAATTAATTTCAACGCAGATATAATTAATTAAATAAACATCCAATTAAATTTAATTTAAAAGGTAATCAAACATAGGAATAAATTAAAGGAATGCATTCACCATAACATTTATCACAACTCCAACACCAACGAATTACCCCAACATCAGGATGACAACACAACACATAAAATAATAAATTTATATCACCATGCTCGTGTTATTGTAGTTGTTATTGGAAGCCACCTTTGACGATCGTAAAATAATAACCATTGTCTCACTGACGCCGCACCCAAATCAAACCACTACACCGCTGAAAATATGCTCTGATCTGTGCCTGCACTCGCCATGTGACGTAAATCTCCATAAGTTCAAGTGAACCTACATGAACTTCGATGATGTGTCCGAACCTCCGCTGCGCTCTTGATGATGGTTTTCCGCTGATTCTGTCCAAGGAGGGCTGCTCATTGTGGTTGGTGTGCTGATCAGCGAAGAGTTCATCGCTGCTTGCTGCCTGCTGCACGCTGAAATGGCCAAGAAGTAAAGGGAGGAAGTGTAGTGGTAGGTGTTGACTAAGCGTAGAGGGGTGCAGGGGAATAGGAGGGGTTATGGGGAGATGGGGTGCAGCGGGTCCAGCGGGTTAGGGGGGGCGGCAGGTGGGAATGGGGAGAGGCCAGCGGGGGGGGGGGGAATAATGGCAGGGGGCGGCGTGCGTGAAGATGGATGGAGAGGGGAGGCACGTGGAAAAATGAGAGAAGGGAGTGGGGGGCGGCGGGTGATAGATGGGAGCAGGGGGCGAGTTGGTAGGCGGGTAGATAGATGAGAAAGGGAGAGGGAGGGCGGTGGGAGAAGGGGAGAGAAAAGGGGAAGAGAGTTGAGGGATTGGAGAGAGGGGGTTTAAAAAAAGGGGTGTGGCATGGGTAGAGAAAAATGAGGGATGAGAAAGGGGAAGGGGTCAAAGTGGAGTGGGGTGGTGCGTGGGTAGTTAGGGGGAAAAATAGAATAAAAAAATGTTAAATTCAAAAAATAAATAAGAAAACTAATTATCTAATTAAGTAAGTAAAATAATAATAATAATAAATAGTGATAAGAATTAAATGTTAATTTACATGTAATTAAATATAATAATGCTACTAAATATAATAATAAACTAATAAAAATAAAATAATAAATAATAATAATATAGTTTTAAATATAAAATTAATATAACTAATAGGAATAATAAATTACTAATACAAGTACATAAATTAACTAAAAATTATCAAAATATCTAAATTACTAAAAAACAAAAAAATGAAACTAGAAATATAAAAATTGGTTAAACTTCATAATTAAAACTAATTTAGGAAATTGTAAAAATCCATGTACATCAAATCCCCCACAATTAAACTTTTGCACTCCTGGGTAAAACAATCAGAAAGAAAACAGAAGTGGTCATAGACAAATCAAAACATCAAAATTACAAGTTCAAAAATTTTCAATCTCTTTTTCACATAAAATATCATGCTTCATTTAAAACTTCAATTTTCAAAAACATGTTTTCTTTCACTTGCATTATTTTCAAAACAAGTACGTGCACTAATTTATCATGTGACCTACCTTTCCATCACTCTCATATCTCAAAAATATTTGATCAAAGTCATGATCAATTCTCATACACATGCATGCTTACCATAGGATTTCCATGAATTTCACATCTATACTAGTGGAAATCAAAAGAATTCACCAATCTCAAGGAATTTACATGAGGTTCAAATGTCTCTGAGGTTGCAGGATGGTGGGTCATCAAAAAATTGTGACGGTTTTTATTTTTTTCCAAAAGGAGGGTTGAATCTTGAAATAAATGCATGATAAATGTCAATCCAAATGTCTCCCTCAAAAACTCTCTCCACCACACTTAAAACACTGCTTGTCCCCAAGAATATGATAATACAATGTTTCGCTCTTTTTTTCACTTTTTTTAAGATACAACTCACTCGAATAATATGGTCAGGAATAACTGGTGAGTATAAACACAAAAACCCCATGAAATAAATGTCAGACAAAAATCCCAATGAATGGAGCACAAGTAGCGTATAAGATGTAACATATCAATGAAGGTAGGTCATATATAAAACTCTCTAGTTCATGGAGTAATGGATCATCACTTTTATAGGTATCCCCAAAGGTGAGGGTTACCGCATAATGACCACCAATGTACACATTGTTGGAACCAAAAGGATTTTATATCCCCATACCAAAATACATGAAATGAATGTGGATACTGTGAAATATAATTCATCTGATCAGGATGAGAGAATTTCTATCCATGTACATCAAATGACTCACTGCCCCTTGAAGAACCCTATCCATGAGTAAATCTTTCCCCCACACTAAGATTGAGAATTATCATGCAGAAATTCAATAAATTGGTAGGGAAGGGTGTTGTCTTGGGCTCATATTAAAAGGCTATTTCATGGATTCTAAGGGATATACGATGGAGAAAATGTATGGGTGGCTCATTGGGTCAATGAGGCTGAAAAATCAAACAGATTCCTCGATCATTTTAGTGTAACTTTCAAAAATTCCTATCACTTTGATGGGAAAACATGGAAAGTTCTAGAATACATAACATGGTTGAGATTACCTCAAGAAAAAGATAAATAAGAGATGATGTAAAAGGGTTCAGATTCATCACGGGTATGGAAATATAATGTTGGACAACACAGATGATCATGAGTGCAAATAAGTGTCTCAAAAAAAATACATGTTTTTCAAAAACTTTTTGAAGCATGAAATAATATCAGCAATCATCTAAGTCATGAGATCAAAGATCAAAGAATTACAAACAAGAATTAGGTGCTCAAAATGCCTAGGGAAACAAGTGGTATTTTCCCGACTGTGTTTCAAAAAAAATACAGTGGATTTCATGTGGGTTCATAAATGACAGGAATGTTAGTTTTTTTTCAATTTTTTTTTGTTTTTTTTGTTTTTGTTTTTGTTAGTTTACATGGTGTTTTTGGAAGCATAAAATATAGAAAAAATAAAACACTTCCCTGTGTAAGTGCAGATTGACGCGGAGAAGCAGTTTGTATCCGATGAAGCACCAGAAATGGTATACCTATAAAACCTACACATTGATAGCACATACTCGCATCATATCAAAGAATTAACACCAGAATCAAAAGCATGTGGATGATAAAAATATTTATGATGAATTTGAATCCACTACAGTGCTAGGAGAAAACAGATTGTGGTAAATGAATGCCTTTTTATTTTATTTTATTTTTAAAGAAAACTAAATTAAATGAAATTAAATGCAGTGAAAAGAAAACAAAAAAATTATGGGTTGCTTCCCATTGAGAACTAAGTTCACTTCATCTTCAGCCAGACATTGTTGAAACTCCACTAGGATCAAACGGAAATGTAAACCATGCATCTGATTCTTTTTTAGTAGGAGTGTGGAATCCATTCGTTGAAGATGAGTTTATCCTACAAGGTGCACAAAATCTCAATGGAAGGTTGTTAGAAAAATAGATGTGCAGAATGAAATGAAAATATGACAACTCACAAGGGAATGAATATACCTCACCTGATGAAAGACTCATCAAATAATTGAATTTTGGGAAAATAACGTCAATGGAAGGATCAATAATATTACCTCTTTGAATGTGCATTGATGAAAAAAATACCTTTAACAGGCTCCTTCAGTGGTCGAATTATATCCATAACATCCTTGAATGCAGTATCTAGGTTGATGATGTATCCCAATTCGTTTTTACACCCAACCACTATCACAGGGAAATCTACTGGTTTCCAACTCAATTCATGCTCGGTGTTTTCATTGATTGTGCCAAGGTCAAAAATATTGTTAGCATATGTGGGTATTTCAAGTGAACTGATTTTAACCTTGATGCACGGAGCAAGTGGCACAGGATCAATTGGATCAGATGACTCTATTGTGTCAAGAATGACATCTTTTTCAATATTTTCTTTTATACCGCCCTCATCATATTTCTTTGTTGGTATATGTTTCACCGCAAACTCAGGATCCTCCAAGGAATCCCATTCTTCCATTGTTTCTAGAAAATTATGAGTGTTCTCTACCACCAATGTTGATTAATTCTCCGATTCTAGAAATGTTTCATAATTCTCCATTTTAGAAAAAGTTTCAGACTCACAAATATTTTCAGAAAGAGGTGATTCTATGTCATTTGAAGTGGTGTCCTATTGAGTGTATAAATCCACTGTCCCTTGGTTCAATTTTGAATCTATCATGGTAAAGAAGGGTCCAAGTTCAATGTCCTCTTCATCCTCAAAAGGTGAAATTTGATAGACATTGAATGTGTCCTTTTTTACTTTGGGATGACTAGGTTGTGAATTCACAGAAGAAGGACATGAAATCAAATTTTCCGAGGGACCATTATGTTCAACAGGGTGGAAGACCAAGCTCTCATATTCTTGAAATGTGATTATATTGGAAGAATTATTTTGTGATTGAGGGGAGTCATCAATTGTATGATAAGAAGGCAGATCAATCTCATTATCAGACTCAAGACATGGATGTTGTTCAAATGGAACCTCTATTGCACTGTCCTCAAAAGAATTATTCAGAATTGGATCTTCAAGTGACAGTGAGGAAAAAAGTTGAACAAGTTGAGTCATTCGATTTCCTAAAATTTTCATTTGATTTTCTAAATATTTCGTTGAATTTTCTAAAACTTTTTTTGATTTTGTAAATCTTTTGTTGAAGAAGGTAACTTTGCATTATATTCATCTTGAAGTTCAAACATCCTATTTGTCTCAGTGATAGCAGATTGAAACATGTGCTCAATTATTGAATCATTTGTTTGACATGAATTATTAAGTTCTAAATTTTTAGGAAGGCATTGACTTTGAAAATGATGAACAGATGTATAAGGACTTGTTTCATAGCATGGCGAAATATTCGCATATGGATCATAGCATATACTTGAATAAAGATCATTGAAATAAACAGGATTACCTGGATAGCTCATGTATGGTGAATCATTATACGTCATACCTTGAGTCGGGGCTACATAGGGCGAATACTGGTTGTAATTGTGTGGTACGACCAACATCATTTTGAACTTCTGGGTGTCTTGAAAATCCATGCAATGAAAAATTCCCAGAGTAGTAAACTATTTTTTATTGGTTTTTTTAAATATTTTTTTGACTTAAATCACTCTTTTGAAGGAACTTCTAATGCTACTATTCTCCCCGGAAATGGCGCCAGAAATTTGGAACACGCGTCACAACGCGTGAAAATTTGCAATATTTATTATCCTAACAACTACTGTAGAAGTGTCAAGCAGGGTCGAACCAGAGAGAGAATGTGAGTAGAGACTATAAATTTCCTTTTTGAAGAATGTTCAGGAAGATGGGATTTAATTGTATGATTAACAACTAAGTTCTAAAAACTAAATGACTATTTTAATAATGACTATTTAAATTAACTAAAACTATCTAAGTGAACAAAGCTATGAAAGAAACTGGCGGAGATGGAAGTGTCAGAGTCGTGACGTCCGTTCAAGTGCATGCAATTTCAACTATTTAATTCCCACATTTGAATATTTACTTATTCAATTATCACCGATTCAAAATTTAATCAAAATACTATCGGGTATCGTTATCTGATGTTAGAAAATATTTTAATGTTAACACAAATTATCCATCATTTTGTTCTCTGTCCTGATGAATAACTTGGGCGTCATTATAGCACTGAATAACTTGGTGAAATATGATGACCCGTTTCTCACAAAGTCGAAGTATCTACATGCGTCGGGTTTTCTCACATGAGATCACTTATTCAGTATCACTCACACAAGTTTGAAGAAGCGCACACAGAAAATATTAATTTTTTCAATTAATATATTTATTTATTCAGAATTCGCTCGCGCACTTGATCAAATTCTAGATAAATAAATTCTTTGATGAAATCCCGTTCGTGATTACTTATTAGGTGTCAAATGAACGGGCACCAAAGAATATTTGCAGAGCCCAAATGAAAATAAATTTCAATGCAGATATAATTAATTAAATAAACATTCAATTAAATTTAATTTAAAAGACAATCAAACATAGGAATAAATTCAAGGTATGCATTCTCCATCACAATTATCACAACTCCGACACCAATGAATTACCCCGCCACCCCGACGACAACACGACACATAAAATAATAAATGGATATCACCATGCTCGTGTTGTCGTAGTTGTTACCACAAGCCACCTTTGGCGATCGTAAAATAATAACCCTTGTCTTGCTGACGCCGCACTCGAATCAAGCCACCGCACCACTGAAAATATGCTCTGATATGCGCTTGCACTCGCTGTGTGACGTCAATCTCCGGAAGTCCAAGTGAACCGCCATGAACGTCGATGATGTGTCTGAACCTCTGTTGCACTTCTGATTATGGTTTTCCGCTGGTTTTGTCCAAGGAGGGCTGCTCGCTGTGGTTGGTGTGCTGATCAGCGAAGAGGTCTTCGCTTCTTGCTGCCTGCTGCATGCTGAAATGGCCGAGAAGTGAAGGGAGGAAGTGTAGCGGTGGGTGTTGGCTGAGTGGAGCAGGGTGCAGGGGAATAGGAGGGGCCGTGGGGAGATGGGGGACAGCGGGTCCAGTGGGTTAAGGGGGGGTGGCGGGTGGGAATGGGGAGAGGCCGACAGGGGGGGGGGATAGGGGCAGGGTGCGGCGTGCATGAAGCTGGATGGAGAGGGGAGGCACGCGGCCAAATGAGATAAGGGAGTGGGGGTGGTGGGTGATAAATGGGAGAAGGGGGCGAGCGGTTAGGCGGGTAGATAGAGGAGAAAGTGAGAGGGAGGGCAGCGGGAGAAGGGGAGAGAAAAGGGGAAGAGAGCCGAGGGATTGGAGAGAGGGGGTTTAAAAAAAGGGTGTGGTGTGTGTAGAGAAAAAGTGGGGATGGGAAAGGGGAAGGGGACAAAGGGGAGTGGGGTGGTGCATGGGTAGTTAGGGGAAAAATAGAATAAAAAAATGTTAATTTCAAATAATAAATAAAAAAACTAATTTTCTAATTAAGTAAGTAAAAAGAAATAATAATAAATAGTGATAAGAATTAAATGTTAATTTACATATAATTAAATATAATAATGCTACTAAATATAATAAGAAACTAATAAAAATAAAATAATAAATAATAATAATATAGTTTTAAATATAAAATTAATATAACTAATAGAAATACTAAATTACTAATATAAGTAAATAAATTAAATAAAATTATCAAAATATCTAAATTTCTACAAAACTACAAAGAGAAACTAAAAATATAAAAATTGGTTAAACTTCTTAATTAAAAATTAGTTAGGAAATTGTAAAAATCTGTGTACATCAATTTCGTTGAAGGTTTTCTGGTTATTATGACTATGGATGTTATATTTTGATACCATTCACCATATTATTCCGAATGGTTAGTGTTTATGTTCAATGATTGGGGGAAGTTAGTTATATTTCATATGAAAGTTTCAATATGAATGTATATGTTGTTTATGTTTATACCAACTCATATCAGGAATGAATTGGACTTATTATGTGATGGGTGGGGCCCTCTATAGCCCCTCGATGCATCGGTAGGTTTCATGAGACAAATAGATGTGGAATTGGTCGAGGCCTTTCCCAATGTGATATATGGATTTCGGCCGAGGCCTTAATCATTAGAGGTCTTGGAGGAGGCCTTGAAAAAATGTTTTAGAATGTCCGACATATGCACTTCCCTCATTATGAAGCTAGTAATTGAAATTTCATGTGGTTATTCGACTAGTAGAATACCAATTATTATGTATTATTATAGAATTATTTACTCAGCTCATATTCCTACCATAATGTGTTCATATTTATTATTAAAGGCATGTGTTTTCAATTATGCAGAATGTATTATGTTTATTCTATCTTCCGTTGTATTTCTAACTCTCACTGAGCATTTGATCTCACCCCTTTCATTTGTTTTTTCCTTCCCCAGGTTAAGAAGAAGAGATCATTTACTGAGTTTTCAAGGATGCAGTTTATTATCTTTTGTTATGTATCATATTCTGTTTTATTTAAAAATGTAAAATGGGTTCCATGTATGTATCTAGATTTATCAAGACTAATAAACTGATTGGTACTTCAGGATGGTTATTCCTTATTTATTTACCAATGTAATCAAATAAGGCCCTAACTCCAGGAAGCTGGGGTCCGGTCCTTACAGAATGCATCATGAATGAAGGATTTCCAATAATGAATCTTAAATAATATAGTAAATGTAAGGATTTCATGAAGATTGTAAGTTTTTTAAAATATATAGCTTTATGAAGGAACTTGGAATATATTTTCATGATGGGTTGAAGGTTTGAAATTAAGGTTTCATGATGAATTGATGAGGTGAGATGAAAAGACATTAATCTACATAATTATGTAAAGCTTTGAGAATGAAGAATTTTTATTGGATCTTAATGAAGAATATGAGCATAGTGAACATGGAATAATAGGTTTGAAAAAATTTTTAGATGATCTTGGTAGATTTTCAAAAGGATATATCTATAAATATATAGACAATTATCTTCATAAGGAACAAAGAGATATTGGAAAATGGGTGAAACACTTTGATTTCAAAACGGTCATTTCACTAATGGAATTTTCATGATTCAATAACTCTTCACAGACACATGATTCATGAAAATTATGGTTAAGAACTGATTGACCTTAAGGAATTTCATAAAAGTGGGTTTTGTGAATATTGGGAGCTTGGTGACTATTTGGAGTTCCACAAAGGATGGTAACTTCATGAAGGATGAGAGATTTATGAAAGGTAGTGGGTTTGTGAAGGATGAAGTATCTTTGAAATATAAAGGGGTTTTCATAAAGGCTAGGATATTCATGAACATTAGTGTTGAACATCAGGTTTTAGTAAACAATACACTCAAGGACATCGATTCAAAACTTTGGTGCAAGCAGAGTCTCATTCTAATTAGGGAAAAAGACTTATATGCCTAATCTATTAATGGGACCTTCATGTCGATAAAATAAGTAATACTTCTCCCAAAGTAGTGAGTAAGGGGGAGTCAACAAAAAATATATGAGGGAAATAGTGTAATTTCCCTAAAATTCTTGTATATAAAGTGGGCCTGGAATGGAGTGACTATATCCAAACAATTATAATTCATAATACCTAGTGAATGTTAGTGGATTCAAGTATGACCGATACATTGACTTTGTATACTCCATGGACTATCTCTTAGGGGTGAACCATGTAAAATTGCTATGTTGTGTTTCTACTTCTACATCTATGTGTTTGATAATCGAACGATACTATCAAGTAGGTTTAACAATTTCCTACCAATGTGGGGACACGATCTATCTCATTTAAAGAAAAAGTTCACACCCTAATTCATCCCTCCCCTATTAGGGTATTCTAGGGTCCAATAAGTGGTATCAGAGCATACATGTTATTGGTGTTAAATCAATCCTCTATTGTTTTCATGGATTATTCTGTGAATGTTAACAGAGTTACCCTATTTGATGGAATCAAATTCTAGATTTGTATGTATAGAATGAGATATAATCTGCAGTCTCTTGGGATGAAAATTTTATTTTCCAAAGTTTAAGGGATTCCGGTCTGTGATGTGAAAACTCTTTCTATGACTGAAATATATAATAATATGATTGATATAGATGAAAAAGATCAAAATGATTTTACTATATCACTATCTAATAAAATATATCTAAAGGTGATGAGTTTCATTACATCCAAGTCCATATAGAAGAAATATAATATATATATATATAAAGGTAATAACAACGTGAAGGAGTCCAAACATCAATTTTTTCACAATTAGTTCGATGATCTGAAAATGAATCCAATTGAAAATGTAGATTTTTTCTTTAATCACATTACCGAATATATTAGATCCATTCAATTACTTGTGGATGAAATTAAGGATACTGAAATTTTAAAAACAATTCTGATATGGATCCCACCTCTATAAACTGTAAAAGTGTGGGCCATTGGAAAAGAGATATATATAATCTTTTTATTGATCATATATTAATAAGTATATTTGATTATGAAATGATATTCAAACTAGAAGATGAAAAAATATAGAACAAAAGTAAATGGAATTCAAATCTATGAAAAAACTTGACATCTCCAAGGTTAGTGATAATGTAGATGATGTGGATAACAAAATTATTTCTCTTTTTTCTAAGAATTTGAAGAGAATAAAATGGGTATTTTATTTAATCTAAAATTATCTTTCTTTTAGTGTGGTAAAGTAGGGATCATTTCTGCTTGATTAGCATGGAGATTCGATGATGTAGAAATTGAAGCATAAATCATAAATAAGCCTTAGAATAGGCTCCCTAAAAAGGGAGACTTCAAATCAGTAAATAAATTACAGAGAAATAGATTCATCTAAAAAGAATAAAAAGATAATAATGACTTTATGGAGAATGTATAACCAAATTTTAAATCTGATACTGATGTTTTTTTATGGTTATAGATGAAAACACAAAACCTAAAAAAGATAAAGATAATTAGTCAAATAATGTTTTAGATCTCAAGGTGGAAATTTATGTTACTCTTGATGACATTAATATAAAAATAAAGAAAATAATAAATATGTGATACCTATTGAAAGAATCATTTTAGTACGTGGATCACCTTAAAGTAGTGATTGATTGACTGTAAGGAAAGGAAGAAGAAAATTTAACAACTTTTGAAAGCTCAGAGGAGATTTTGGAGTTTGAAATACATATTTAAGATTAGGAAAAAGTCATCAATGAACCTAAATAGAGACTAGAGGGAATGGACAAGATAGTTTAGGGCCTTGAAGAATAATTCATTACATTAAGTAGTAAATGAGAAATTGAATCAAAATCAAGGAAAATTGAAAAGAAATTATAGTCTGGAAGCTTTTTAGATGTAGAGATTTTTGAAAGAGTTAAACGTGGTTATACAGGAGTAGAGAAAGGATTAAATGATCAAAGATCTATATTTATGGGAAATGTGGGAATTAGATTTGATATAGAAATATCACTGGCTGGAAATGGGATGGTCTGAAGTAAAGGGAAGTAGAATGGTGGACCTATCACAAATCCATCTGATATACTAATAGAGATATATTCAAACCAAATAGAGAAGATATCTATAAATAATCCTCAAGTATCCATAGAGTATCACTAGTTAAATACCTTAACAAAAGAAGGGTACATGTGGAGTAATGGAAGTGATAAGATATTTCTTCTTATGAAATTTAAATTTTATGGCTTTCTAGGCCATACCACATCTTACTGTGAAGAGGTAAGGAGCTATCTGGATGTGGAAGCACTTGGAAGTCAACAAAAGAGAATGAGACCAAATACGTCATCATATAGAAGAAATCATCTTTATGGATATTGTTTTCATTTTTCTAACTTTGTCTACAAAAATAATAATTATAGGAAGAGGAATGGTTGGAACAATAACTATAGGCCAAATTTTTTTTTTCATTTTCCAATACCCAGTTTAAGGGTTTCTGGTACCCCAAACATCCCTACAAAACACACAGTCAAACAGGCACAACATCCCACTTTCAAAGTAAAAATTCAACATTCAAAAAATCACCGCTCGCCACCTCTATCCACGAACCCACGTCGCAGCCTCGAAGCACGGGACCCCTCGAAACCTGCAACACCTCGAACCACAGTCAGCCTTGAAACCACCGAGATGACTGGATAATCCTCAACGAACCACCGACGAGCTTCCCTGGCGTTCCTCGTCACCGTCACAGAGGAAGAACATCACAAGCAGCCACCGCTCATCTGAATGCGCAAACTCCACCTTCAACGCGAAATCCAGCCTTATGCCACCGGTGAGACCCTGGACCGGCCACCGTCAATCAGCGTCGAATCGAAGATCGCACACCACCTTCACCGGCGTTCCTCGCCATTGCCGCCATCAACCACCACCAGCACAGAAACCGGACGGAATCACCATTTTCAAAACAAGAATCAAACAGAGCATTGAAAATCAACCGAGAAAACACCACTGCAGCCACCCCAACCGCCAAAGAAGCCCTCACAGATCCTCAGAGTACTCAGCCACCGCTCATCAGGAGAAGACCTCCACATGCTGAGAGACCGCCACAGGACAACAACCCAAAACTAGGAGCAAACCCTCAAATGCTCCGTAGAGTATGCCGTTGAACAAACCGTTCTTACGCCCATAGGTCAGACCAGTAGAGTCAAAGCCCGAAGCGTTCGACCACAACAAAGAGGAGGAATCCCAAGACCGTCACGGAGAACACCCGAGGCATCCGAAGAAGTTCCACCACAGGGATAAGGCGACGATAAGAAAATCCAAGCACTGCCAGCTTCAAACGGAATCACTACGAGAAAATCATCAACACTAAAAACAAGAAAGGAAAATAAGAAACGAGAATGAAAACCACCCCTCCCAGGGTCACTCCAGATCTATCGTCAACCTCAATTAAAAGATCACCTTCGCACAATCCGAGCCCACACATGATGAAATCGTCGCGCAGAGCCAACCAATCTGTGGGGAGGAGACGATTCAATGAGAGTTGAATTAGGGCAAGATGGCCAGAGAGGGGATGAGTGGGCGTACAGGGGAGAAACCCTATCCGTCACGGGAGAGAAAGAGAAGTTGCTTCGAGGCTCCACTGGTTAAAAGGATAATAAATTAGTTCTGGAACAATAACTATAGAACTATGATAGAAGTCAATACTGGTCAACAAAGTAGAATTATACATGAGAATATGTATTCTCCTCTAAAAGAATAATATGAGTATGATTAACACATGAATTCTGAAAATATATCTGATAAGATATATTTTCCCTCCACCCAATTAGGAATTTTATAGAAGGAAAAAAGAAAATAAAGGCATACAACTTGGAAAATTTAACTCTCAAAGCTATAAAGAATAGTAGAACTTTAATTCTTAATAGTGGATGCTCATCACACATGATAACCAATGCAAATTTATTGAAAAATGTTAAGAAAAGAGTTGATGGAATAGTGAGATTCAATAATGATTGTGCCTTAATGATTAAAGGTTGTGGAAATATAAAATTAGAAAATTATGAGCTAATGAAAACAGAACTTCTCTATGTGGACAGTTTTCAAGACAATATCTTGAGTGTGAGTTAGTTATATGACTCAAGTTTAGTAGTGACATGTAATCTGAAGGGGTTCACTATCTAAGGAAATACATGTAATTATCTCATGTATGTTTTCAAGAAAAATGAAAAATTATCCAGGTAGATAGAAAAGAAAACACTTATTTCTTAATAATTGAAGAGGAAAAAACTTGTGGCTCCGAAGGTTGGGGAACATTAATACAAAAGGTATGGAAAACATATCTAATCTAAAGGATGGTGTCAATATTCCAAATATGAAGTGTGATTAAGAAAATACATGCAATACTTGTATGAGAAGAAAGATAGTCTGGAATTCATATTGGACGAAGTGATAAAAGCCATCAAATCATATTGATCTCATTCAAACAAATGAGTGTGGTCAACAAATGTGGTTGGGAAATATGGTGAGAGGTAATTAATTTGTTTTATTGATGATTATATTTGAATATATCATGTGATTTTTATACAATATAAATGATAAATTCTTGAATGCATGAAGAGATATCTCAAAAGAGTTGAGAATGAAACTTTCCACACAATCAAGATATTATGATCTAATAATGGAAAAAATACACATCCATTGAATTTGAAAAGTACCTAAAAAACATGGGATAAATCACGATATTTATTTAGTAAGAAAACCTCAACAAAACGGGGTCGTTGAATGTAGAAATCGGAAGGTGAATAATATAGTTAGAACTATACCGATTTAGAGTTGTGTTTATCATCATTACTAGAAGAATTATGTCCAAGTTGCTGTGTATAATCAAAAACAAAAAGGGATATTTATTGGAGAGGACATGATACTATATGAGAAATGACATGGAAGGAAGCCCTATCAGATATATTTTTGTGTTTTAATGTAAATATTTCATCCAAATCAAGGAAAAAAATATTGGAAATTATAGTGAAACTACAGATGAAGGAATGTTCCTTGGATATTAAATAAAGAGTAAAGCTTAAAAATTGTACATTAATCATCTTAGAAAGACTATAGAGATAAATGATGTTAAATTCATTATGGATAAAACCATAAATAACTCAAGGATCCCATATGTTTACATTATTGAAGATGAAGAAGAATGTGGAAAAGGGATAGATTCAAATACAAAAATCGTGGAAGGACGGCCAAACATTCAGTGTTCTAAAAAAGATGATGATTAAGAAGTAGAATCAGAAGAGGAAAACTTTTCTAAGGAAACTATACTAGAACCTCACATTAGAAATAGAAGAGAATAACTTGATCAATTCAACATCATTTTGGATTGGACTGCACTTACACATATAATGAGAATGAGTAATAAATCATATTATTTCCTCATATCAATTGTGCAATTAGCCTCATTTAAAGAAGTGATGAAAGATGAATCATGGGTTAAGTAAATGGATCAATAACTAGATCATATTGAAAATAAATGGACTTTGGATCTTATTATGAGACCGTAAAATAAAAAATTTATTGGAACAAAGTGGGTCTTCATAAAAAATTTTGATGAGCATATAAATGTGATGAGAAATAAGAAATGCTTGGTGTGTAAAGGATATTCTCAAATTTAAGGCATTAATGTTGAGGAGATGTTTTATGTAGTAGGGAGACTAGAGTTTATTAGGCTCTTAGTAGCCATGGAAATTCAAGAAGGGTACAATGTTTGTCAAATGGATGTCAAAATGGAATTCTTAAATGGTTTTATTAAATAAGTAGTATAAAATGAACAAAAATTGGTATTTTTGATTGGAAATGATGAAAAAATCATTGTAGGTTAAATAAAAATAGTTATGGTATAAATATCGAACCAAGAGCATGGTATTATCAACTAGATACTTATATTATGAAGATAAAATTTAAAATAGAAGGAATTAACTACAATATCTATGTGAATAATTCTCAAGAAGGTCAATTTATGGTCATTATGTATGTGGATGATATTATATTTGGTGGAAGTGGGAAGGGATCAATGGATAAATTGTTTAATCAAATGAAATTATAATTTGAAATTTTCATTATTGGTGAAATCATAGAATTTTTGAGGATATAAGTGATATAAAAGAAGGATTACAACTTTATTTCATAGAAAAAATATGTAAGATATATTTTGAAGAAATTCAACATGCAAGACTCAAAACTAATTTCATCTTTGATTTTGGTAGGAAAAAAACATGGAAATCATGAGGATGGGAAATATATGGATCCCAAATTGTAAAGGAGGATCATTGGAAGCTTATTATACTTATTTTCAACATGTCCAGAAATTTTCTTTGAAACAAGTTTAGTGGCTCACTTCCAATGTAATTTGAAGGAAGGAAATTTTAAATCCCTTAAAATAATCATGAGGTATATTCATGGTACTATAAATTTTGTCTTATACTATACAGAAGGAAGGGATAATTAATTATAAACATTTTATTATGTCGACTAAGCTGGATATATGGTGAATTGAAAGTCCACAAGTGGAGGTGCATTTTTCATAGGCAACAAATGTGTAGGCTGGTTGAGCAAGAAACATGAAATCACTTCTCTTAGTACAACTAAGGTAGAGTATATCTCTATGAAAAAGGCATATAGTCATCTATTATAGATGAAGAAACAACTTACTAATATTGGTGATATGGTGAAACAACCGATGGTGGTTTACTATGACAACAAGAGTATGATCGATCTTATAAAAAATATAGCTCAATACTATTTTACAAAACATATTGAGATTAGATATCAGTTCATAAGATAAAAATTTGAACAAGGTGTGATTAAAATGGATCATGTTGGAACTAATGATCATGTGGATGACATTATAAATAATTTTTTGGAAGCACAAATGTTAATGAAACAACAATTGAACCTCAGTGTTTATCCAACTACCATTTAATGAGGAAGCTCAGGTTGAACCCATCTCCCTATTTGCGTATTTATTTTTAATCTATTTGTGGATGTGATAGTGGTCTCTAGGGGAGATACGATCCATAAGATTTTTTTAGCACTAAAAGTACAAATACCATTTTTTAAGGTTTATTAACAAAGGGTAGATAAGTAAAATTAAATGAATTATAGGTATACAAGATTGGTTAAATGAAATATGGGTTTTCAGAATTGGTTAGTGTTATATTGAGGCATAAAATTATCTTTTTTCCACTCTTGTTTTCTATAATTATATTTTATCACATATAAATTGAGTGATGGATGAGTTATTTCATGCATATTAGGTTTTTTCTAGAGGTTTATTGTTTATTGAATTTATCTACAGATTTCCAATAAACCCAAAGGTGGATATTTTTGGAAACATAGTTTTCATTGCGAAAAATAGGGAGAATTTTATGTTTTTTATAAATCCACATTGGTTTGACTAGGGAGTTTGTATAGAGTGATATTAAATGTGCAGGAGGCTTCAACTCTGAAGGTGGAATTATTTCTTAGTGTTTTCCAAATTTTTGGAGCTCAAAATCTGAAGGAAGTGGTAAGCATCG
Source organism: Viscum album (assembly GCA_963277665.1). Classification (NCBI taxonomy): domain Eukaryota; kingdom Viridiplantae; phylum Streptophyta; class Magnoliopsida; order Santalales; family Viscaceae; genus Viscum; species Viscum album. Next base: position 1,695,090,976 of record OY728138.1, on the reverse strand, counting down.
TGAAATAAGTGTCTAAAGAACAATGAAAAGATAGTAAGCTATGCTATTACATGAATCATTGTAAATAATAAATTTTCATTAGAGATTTGAGAATAATATGTGCATGAACATGGAATAAGAGGCTATAAAAAATTTCATTATGAGCTTAGGATCTTCATGAAAGGTGATGACTATAAATAGGCAGATTCTCATCTTTAGAAGGAATAGATAGAATTTGAAAAAAGGGTGAAATGATTTGATTTCATGAAGTTCCTTTCATGAAGGGAATTATTTGTGATTTATTAAATATTCATTAACACAATATTCATGAAAATTATGGTTAGTAAATGATTGACCTTGGAGAAACATGTAATCTTGTTGGGTTCTTAGTTTCTCTGAAAGGTGTCTCTAGGAATATATTTTTTTAAAATTGTTTGGTTAGGCTTTAGTAAACAGTTCATTAAAGTGCATCAATTCAAGGATATGGTGTAAGAATAGTCTCATGATAATTAGGGACAAAGGCTTATATTCCCAATATATTTATGTGACCTTCAAGTTGATAAAATGTGTAATTCTTCACCCAAGGCAATGATTAGGTGGGAGTCAATGGAAGTGATTCGAGGGAGGTAGTGTGCTATCCCTAAAATAATTATATATACAGTGTGCCTAGAATAGAGTTACCATATCTGAACAATTGTAATCCAAAATACCTAGTGAATCTTAGTATATTTTGGTATGACTGATAGACTATCAATGTATGCTCCTTGGACTATCCCTTAGTAGTGAACCAAGTAAAACTGATATGTTGTGTTTCTATTTATATAGTTAGGTGGTTTAATATTGCATGATACCATTGGAAAGGTTTAACAAGTTCCTACCAATATAAATAAAATATCCATCTGATTTAAATAAAATTTTGACACTCAGATTCACCACTCCCCTCTCAGGTTGTTATAGGGTCCTACAAATACAACTAGCCAATGTGGTCGATGAAAAACACCACCACAATAAACTGAAATAAAACTTGAGACCACCAAACAAAATCCATGTGGTTCATGGGAACACACCATCTACTGATACACACTCTTAGGAAATAAATGACTAGAAATAAATAAGGGATAAGACATCAACACAGAAAATACCTTGAACCTACAAAACATAGGCATGATCTATACAACCCATTAGGTTTCCACCCACCAAAATAATGAAATAATTTTTATATTACAACCTATAAATTATAGTTTAATCATAGGTATAAAAATATGTATTCCACATGCACAAACATAGGGAAATAAAATACTAACTAGTTATATTTTTCTTTCCCATTTAATAAAACAAAGGTAAAAACTTTAGAAACAAACTAGGCACATCTAACCTAAAACAATGCTTCAAGTCCCAAGAACTAGTTTAAAGCCTTTTCCATTAAATAATCTTAAAATTAATGAGCGAGTATCAGGTTTCAAAAATAAAACATTAGTTTCTCTTTCTTATCAAAACACTAAAAAACTCATTGGAAAACATATTTTCAAATTTAAATAACCTACCTTTAAAACACATGATAAAACAATTTCAAAGAAACCCAAAACTACAGTTTAATTTTATTTCATTAACAAACATTCAAAAAAATCCCTTTTCAAAACAGTTGAAAATTATTCCACAATACAAGGAAGAATGAGAATATAAGAATAGGTACCATGATAATAATTTCACATGATAAGGAAAGAGAAACTACCAATTCACAGGTTCCAATAAATCATACAATAGACAGAGGATACAAAAAATTAAAAGAATAAATACCCTAATATATCCTAAATAATATCCCAAAGTCACTGGAAACTCTTTAAGATTCTAGTAATAAATGATCTGAAATGATGATGTGAAATGTAGTCCAATACTATTGAAGTTTTCATGTCCCAGTAGTCATGCACAACTAATCAGGCTCTATCATAACCAAGGGATCAAAAAGAAACCCTAGGCCCTATTAATACATTTTGGGACCATGTAAAACATTTTATTAGATCACTCAGTCTAACTAGGTCCTCAACCTAGAAATAAAACTCTATAATAATTATTTCAATCATACCAGTCATCTATTATCTTCTAAATATTTTCATGACATCAAAAAAGCAGGTGATAAAGAATTCAACCACATTATAAAAACATGTAATAAACCAAATCATTATAAATAAATCTCACCTAACCTCTAACACCCTCAAATAAAACACCCAATTAGATCCATCAATTGGTCTCTGCATACAAGAAGCACTACACATTAAATGGGTCAATTATAAGGGGCACAAAGAGTGTCTCAAAACTTTCATGAAAAACACACTTTTTCATAAAATTCCAAACATTAATTCTTAAAATAATCTTATTATTCCAAGACAACTCACACCATTTTAAATCTTGTTTCAATCTATTCTTATAACTAAAATCATAAAACATTTCTTTGAAATCTATTTGTAAACCCACAGTCACTTTAAAAATATTTTATGATGCCCCTCTTTTTAAATAAAGAAACCCATTTCAATACTTGAAACAATTTAATTGGAATCAAATCAGTGTAAAACACCCTTACAATATCAAACCATTTTCCACCACCTCTTTGAAAAAATTAAACACTTTTTAAAATCCCCTTGAGTTTTTTACTAACATTTGGGATGGAACCCATTCCATGATAAGGGTTAAAACCATTTATAAATCAATGTTGGTTCTTTATGGGACAAATAAATATGCATAATTTGAAAATATAACCATTTTATAACACTCAAGGACCCAATGGAATATAATATAAAGTGAAATAAAATAAACACCTACCTTTTCCAAAGTGAAATCTAATTATAAAGAAATTCCTTTAACAAAGAAAACTTATACGAGATAAGAAAGTCCCTTTACAACCTGTACATGAATAAAACCACATTATTAGGTCTAATCCTGACAATTAAAATGGCCAAAATGACCTCTAGGGTTAGTTATAGGAAATAAAATCAAGTTATTAGAGAAAAATAGAGGAGAGTAAGGGGTTTTGATGGAATTACCAAGGAGTCCCCTTGAAACTAAGGTGAAATAACTCGAAAATAAAAGGAGGAGGGACTACCCATATGTGTGCCTAGTTCATTTGAATTACATAGTGAAAAAGGGGACTAGAAGGGTTAAAAATGAGTGGGGGGATTGGAAATATTAAAAATTAAGAATTTGGGAGGACCAAATGTTTTTAAAAACCATCTTCCAATCATGTAGGTGATATTGGGTGATCTTCCCCTACACATGGGTTATCCACATGGTTTGACTATGTGATTAGTAGTAACCACATACAAACTCTGTGCGGTTTCCCTTACACACCAAAAATCCATATAGCTTCCTGGAAATCAATGCATGGTTCAATAAAAAGTTTGAAACCCATTCCAAAATGACACTTTCAAAATTTCAACACTTTCGAATGGGATCCACATGGTTTCCCCTAACTACAATGGATAACCGTAACCCCTTGTAAAACCATCATTATTTTTGAGATTCTGAGATAAAAAATTACCAAAACATAAAATGTACCTAAAGATATAAATAATATAAAATTAACTCCATAGTGACAGGGAAGGTGTCACATGGATAAGAAAATTCTGATAAAGTATCACTTTATCTATAAGTTTTTGGAATATAGAGTTCCATATCTATATAAGATAGAGGGAACTTGAAATCCAGTGTATATATTGACAAAGGTTGTGACTCAGTAAGTGATGAGATGATGTTTTGCCTTAGTAAAATTGTGTTATCTAGAAGAAAATGTAGGGGGAACCATGGAAGTATGTAATAAATATTTATAGAATTAATGTTACTATTTTGAATCTTATAGATGACTTATTAGTGAAGCCTAAAAATTATTCTCAAGTGGAAGATTGTTAGGATCGATTGTTCAATCCATTTTTTGAATAAATAAATTAAAACCAATGAAAAATTTAAATCCAAGTGGTCTAATGTATGATTAATGCATTGAGTGGTTGAGAAACAATAATGAAGTTTATTTGGTTAGACAAAATAGAAAAGATGAAACATATCACACAATATAACTAGAAGATGTCATCAAATGGTGTAATCAGATGATACATGCAGATGTTATCCAAAGAGTATAGTTGATCAGTCTATCAAAAGATCTTTCGTCAAATGGTATTCTATGAGGAATTTATTAGGATATTATTCGATCAATAATATTACTCTAATAAAGTAGGTTGATTTGGTCAGATTATTTTTCTAGATATAGGGATCTTCTATGAATATAGGCTCAGGTGGAGTTCATCTCACGATGATAGGAAGGCCGTGATGACCGAGAGAACTAGAGGGATAGTACTATAAAAGTAGGGTGTAGTTAGTTTATGAGTGACATTGAAAAATCAACTTAAATCATCCACTTATTCGGTTAAATAAAATTGAAGCAACATTCTCCCTGGGGATTTGAACACAAGTCTAAACTATGTAAATTGTATCATTCTCATGACTTTGAGTTTTCTTTCAATTATTTATTCTAATATTCTTGTATGTTCTTTATTACGAAGTGTTTTTAATTGTGTTTTGGTGGATTAGGTTCACTTGAAATCAAATTTGAGGAATTTATGTATTGGGTTCAACACTTCAACACTTTTTTCCATGTGGTATGTTTTTGTGGTTGTGCATTCATTGGTTATGTTGGACACCATCCATAGACCCAATAATGTTTAGGGAATAACTAGAGTTAATAAGGTGATATTAAATCATCTTAAAATACATAATGTTATATTATTTCCAAATAATAACTTATCATGACCTTAATCATCCAACCGGGTAGGCCATGGCCTAGTTGGGTGCCCCTGGATTATCTTGTGTAAGGAAAGAAAGTAACGAGTGACCCAAATTGGATCAGATGACCATTATTGGAATTTTATTTGGGTTACAATTAACTTGGATACCCTAATAGGATTATGTTAATAAAGGAATAAAGTTGAGTTTATCTATATAACGGATTGGGAAAATTTTTTTCTACTCGACTATCCAAGAGTAATATATGATATGATTGAGATTAATCCCTATATAAAAAACTAAGTAGTGAGAAAAATTATATAATAGAATCATTTCTTAGTGAAATATGAATATTTTACCACTAATGGATATTTTTAATTTTAAAGGACCTATCATTTTAGTTGGATAACACTTAATCAAATTTCTTTTTAAATGAATGTAAAATGTAACAGTAATGTGATAAACACTTTTGTTTTAGATTAATGACATAATTATCAAACAACTTATCTTTAAGATCAATTTTATAAAAGAGAATCATAATATAAGAAACTACTTATATTGATAAAAAATATAATAATTGTTCTTAAGCAGGCAGAAAATTATATGTGTTAGAGAATTAAAATCCTATGTAACCTAGTTTTGATTTTGTTCAACACATGGATAAAATATATACTTAAAAAATTATAGAATAATTCACTTGAATTTTTCTTTAAGAATTATTCTAAATATAAAAATTATTATGTAATAATTAATGGAAATGTTCTGATGATGTGAATAAGTTAATACCATATTTTCTCAAAGTGTTGATAATAGATGAGTTGAGTATGTAATGTATAAGATTTTGTTAGAAAATACAAGTGGGTTGAATTTAAAACTAGAATAAAAAAATTTATTTAGAGAGTCTAACAATTCATATTCAAGTAGACATTTTTTGTTATTAAATCCTAAATGTATTTGTAGGAAGGAAGGAAAATGTTACTATAAGACATAATTATCTATAATACCCATAGGGTTTTAAGAAAATATATAAAATTAACATGTATGGTATTGATATTATAGAAATAAATTATTTTATTTTGAAAAGTATAAGTTACCAAATGTATAATTTACAAATGTTATAAATATACAATAATTAAAAATCAAGGAAATAATTGGTATATCTTGTAGTTTTAATTCAATTATTGAAACAAAGAGTTATTATTTTATAGAATTTAATGAAAAGGAACATGTTTAGATAAGATGGATCTAAATAGAAAATGTGTATAGGTATCCCATTTCTCATATATAATAAGATAAGTTGTTTAAAAATAAATAATTTTTAAGAAAAATATGAGATTAATACGCATGGTTTATGGTTTATCAAAATTTATAATATATAATTCTTTGAAACACACAGAATTCCATTTAAGATATGGAAATTATATTTTACTTTTTAAAAATTCTCTCATAAATAAAAAAGTCTTATTTCCTAACATAATGGATTTTTTATCTTATCCTGATATTTTAAGAGGATATATTGTATAATAATCTAGTGGGATTATTTTTAGACTTGGATAATATAAAAGTTAAGAAATGTTGGATTATGCTAGTCAAATTGAAATATTAATATCACTTCCTAAAAGGTTTCAGGTATATTCATAAAAAATGAATTTAAATAGTTAAATTAGTTACCATAAATTTTCAAGGGAAAATTTTGATGGAATAGGTTCCAAGGATGATGAAAATTTACAAAGAGTTCTATGTATACTATAAAATATATCAATCTCTTAACATCAAATATTGTGGAGTTAATAATATTGAATATATTCAAGGATATAAAAATTATTAATATGATTCCTATGTCTCACAACTAGTTTGATTATTATATTTCAGTCACTAAAGAGTTTGGTTGGAGGGTTTTTTCAAATAGTCACATAGTGATGTGGCATGAACTATATATAAATTTAATGAGTTTAACAAAACACCATAAATACCATCAAACATATGGATGGTCTAGAATTCTATCATATATAATATGTTAGATAAGAAATTATGTATGGTTTTTTATGTATTCTTAAGAGATTTTATGTGTATAAAATATAGCATGTTATACAAAAAGGAAATCCCCACTTTATAATTATTTTATATTGGTTGTATATATATATATATATTGTGAATTAAAATGATAATTGACCTATCAAAGTAAATTTTGAGTTTTCCCTAATAGATGTTTTCCATGATGTATTATCGGATGTGATGAAATGTTAATTTTAGTATGAGTATTATTCCTATACCGGGATATAAAATATCATAATGAGGCACAAAATGAGTTTTTTTTCATTTGGTGACTTACTATGTATATACCACATAAAGTGTAATATACTATGTATTTAGTATACTAGGGGTTCATGGTTTATTTTTTTATTCTACCTTCATAAGGTTGGCATGATACCTAGTATACAAACCTTCATACTTTGATACTTTTCTTATGAAATCCTAGTGAATAGGTAATCAGTGGGTGGTTGGGTGTGTTGTTGATCATGTCATCAGTTAAATCTTAAAAAAGATGAGATTTATCCTCTTATATGATGAGAATGACTTTTGACATATTAATTGTGACACATTAAAGAACTTTATGACCATACTTATATATCACATATGATTGTCTAATCTATTTGGTTATGGGCATGTGATGCACCCATGATTAAAGATTAATGACACGTGATATATCCAAAAACCTATTATTTCCATACTCTAAGAATCAGGGATGTATGTGTTGGATATATGGGATTGAAATGATCAATTCCCATGGTAAATCAATGTCTTAGATAAAGGGATCATATGAAAATATATTCTATCATATGATACATTTGGTAGACACATGTACAGAAATACATGTGCTTGATGGAAATCACACCCGATCACTTTATAGCATGAGTAACACTGATTCTTCTCTACTGAAAAATATTTTCATACATTAATGAATTCAATAAATCCAATTTTTATCAATATTATAAAGGAAAATGGGATTAGAAATTTTTTTTTACTAAATGGGTATTGATTTTGACTCAGATATATGCTCTAAAAATGTTTTGTAGTTTATTAAAAAGTAGTTTTAGTTGGGTTTTAACAAGGAGTGTTATATGATATAACACATGATTGATAGGGTCACTTAGGATAGAATATTTATGTGGGATGAATCAATGTTGGTGTATTTTCATCAAAATAAAATTTTATACCTTTATACCTATGAACTTATTTAATGAATAAATCTTTCTCTTTTACCTTACCATTATTTGTTTTCATGCAAGTAATTAAGAAGGAATTTACACAACAAATAATTCAAGAATCTGTTAATGAGTTTCACCTCTAATGTGGATGACTAAATCCCTAGTGTATCATGGTTTTTATTCCAATCACACACTGTTCCTCTTTTATAATTAAAATATAACTCATGCATGGGTATGGCCTTTAACTTATACAAATGTTGGTATTGTCTAGACTTTTATACTAGAAATCACTTACTATTTTCTAGGATCTGGAAATTAATTTTCCTTTCTTTATAAATAATATAGGATATCATAATTCACCTTTTAAATGATGATCAAAAGTGAAATATCATTTCCCACCAAGATATTGTATGTCAAATCTTCTTCCTAAAATGTAGTAATGTTTAGGGAAACCTTATACTACATCAGATCTTATAAAATATAAATATTGTTGGTTGGATCTCTCACTCACATAGAATGAATAATGATTCACCAAATCATAATTGAACTCAATTTTCATATTCTTATTCAATAATCAGTATTAATATTTGAAAAATCATTAGATCAATCATGTTTTCTTTGACAGAAAAAATATTTTGGGTAATATCATGGTCAATTTTTCTTTCTTTATCCTCCATGTCAAATTTATTCGTAGAATCTGTTTGAATATTTTTCCCGTAATATTTATCATTTATTCCATAAATCCCATGCATAAAAAAATTCAACATCCCTGATCCTAAATTTTATTTGAACTCATCATAGAATAATATCTCATTTAAATTAACTGGAATATTCACCTATTATTTTTACTCGACAAGAAGAATTATCATTACATTATTTTTAATTTATTTATTTACTCAAAAAACCATCATGTATTTCAAACCATCATAACTGAATATAGACATGCAAAATTCTATCATGATCATGGATACTACTATTCTGATGAAAGGCTCACCTTAAAATTTTCCTTTATCACACATCTTGGCATGATAATCTATTTCTGGAATAACTACCTTTCAAATTCAAGAACCAACATCAACCAATCTTCCTATCTTAGTCTTAATTTTGATGTAGAACTCCTCACCATGATGTGGATTCTATTTAAATCTCAATTAAACATAGTTATTATTCATCAATTATCCCTTTGACCTTGAATTAAATCATGGATAACTCATAAAAATATCATTATTATTCTTCATTGAGTAACAACAAAACATAATTTGAATTTAATTTAGGATATAACTTCACACTTTCATATTTCTATAAGTGTAGAAACTTATAAAAGATAATTATTATTTTACAAATCACAATTTTCTTCTATCCTTTTCCATATTCAATATTCTTTTAAACAAATTGCTTACATAAGATATTTTTCTTAGGAATCTCAAAGAAATATATTATTTACCATATACATATATTACAAATCTTAATATTTACAAATGTTGGGAGTCTCATAATTATGTCACATATCTCAATGTTATTTCTAACTTTTAAATTTTTATCATCCAATTATATTACAGAACAACCTGATGTTATGTTACTTATCTCAATGATCCCTGGAAATTTATAAATTTCACATTTTCTGAAAATACATTAGCTATCATTATATATATAAAACAATTTCAGGATTATATGAAATTATGATACGAATCATGTAAAACTTGTTTCTTATCAATGAAAACATCAATGTAATTTACCAAATTATTTATTTATAAAAAACCATATTACAAATTAAGTACGTATGGATATTTCCAAAACCCTATATTCTATAATTTCTAAATTCATCCTTAGTCTCACTACTACAAAATAGGCTATTAACAGTACTATAATAAGCCTTTATCAGTGGTAAAAAACACTAAATACCCCAGTGTGGCTAAAATACCTAGGATTTTATCAGCACTGTAATAAACACTGATAAAGGATCCATTTATCAACACTTTTATTTAGCGTCGATAAAGGGACCATTTTTAGCGCTTCTATAAGTGCTGATAATGTATTCCTTTATCATAACTAATAAATGAAATGATAAAGGGGTATACTATAGTGTGATGTTGAAACACATTACAACTCCATAAATAGGGAATACTGTAGTGCGCTGTAACAGCACCCTACAACACTAGAAACAACACTATAGGTTTGAAAAATCAAATACAAATACATAATTTAAATGAAATAAAAATTATAACATAAATAAAAGGAAAAAACTATTATAGAGGAAAAAAACCCAACTTTATAAAATAACAAACCACCTCCTCTCGAGAAAAAGAACACACCTATATAGGAAAAAAATATTATGTTAGTAATAATATAAAGAAATAAATTAAAAAAAAGTGTTATTTTTAAACTAAAATTTGAGTCATCATAGGAACATAGTTTATCATACAGAGTTAAGGATGAATTTTTCACTGCATATCATTTATTTTTCATCTTCAATAATTATCTCTATGAAAACAATTTAGGCTTATTTTCTCGATTTTGGCAGTGTGATGCATGTTTTAAACAAAAATGACAGTTATATATTGAAAAGAAGAACTTAGACTCATACCGATCACATAATGCATCATATTAAGGTGAGGCTAATTCCTATATGTCCTAAATGACTTATGGATATTTTTACTGAAGTATAAAAATAATATGAATGTGTATGCTTGGTTTTGAGTATGCCACTTGTGCTCTTTTTACTAAAATTTCATTTTAATATGGAAACATTGACATTGAGTCATACCGGTAACATAGTGTGTGGGTTTGATGTGATACTGATTCATACACATCGAAAATGAATTATGAATTTCTTTTCTAAATTATCAAGACAATATGATCATTTTTTCTCAGTTTTCACTGAGTGATACTTTTTTGTACTAAAATGTCAATTCTAAACTGATTACGGACATTTTGAGTCACATGTATCCCAACATGTATCGTAATGTGGTAAGGATGATCCCTACACATAAAAGATGACTTATATATCATTGTTATAAAGTATTAGAATAGTCTAAATGTTTTTTTATCATTTTTGAGTATGTTAGTTGTCTTTTTATTAAAATTAATATAAATTTTAAATAAAACACACTTGGGGCCATACCGGTCACAATGTGCATCGGATTGAGGTGATGTTGATTCCTAAAAATCTAAAATTAATTATATTTTATTATAATAAAGTATAAAAACAATTCTAATGTGTTTTCTAATTTTCAGTATCCCACTTGTTTTTTTACTAAAACATCATTTTAAACTGGAAACACACACTTTGAGTCATACCAGTCACATCATGTGTGGGTTTGATGCGATACTGATTCCATCATTCCTCAAAATGAGTTACAAATCATTTTCCTAAACTATCAATATAATCTGAGCTTGTTTTCTTGTCTTTCGGGGAGTGACATTTTTTTGTACTAAAATGCCAATTTTAAACTCATAACAAACACTTTGAGTCATATTGGGAACATCGTATATCAGATTGTGGTTTGGATGATTTATAAAAGTCAAAAATGACTTATGGATCATTTTTATAAATTATAAAAATAATTATAAAGTGTTTGACCAGTTTTGAGTATTTTGGTTGTCCTTTTTAGTAAAATAATGTCAATTTTGAATAAAAAGACACACTTGGAGTCATACTGGTCACACCATGTATCCGATTGAGGTTAGGATAATTCAGACAATACAAAAATAACTTAATTATTATTTTAATAAATTATAAAAATAATAAAAATGTGTTTCCTCAGTTTTGACTATGCCACATGTGTTTTTTACTAAAATTTCATTTTTAACTCGAAACACGCAATTTGAGTCATACCAATCAAATTGTGTGTGGGTTCATGTGAGACTTATTCCTACACATCAAAAAAAAAAATTAATATTTTTACTAAATTATAAGGACAAATTGAGATTTTTTGATCATTTTTCAATGGGTAACACATTTTTGTACTAAAATGCCAATTTTAAATTGATAAGAGACATTTTAAATCATATTGGGAACATTTTGTATCAGATTAGGTTTCAAATTATTATTATATATCACAAATTAATTATGGATAAATTTACTAAATTATAAAAATATTATAATACTTTTTATTGGTTTTGAGTATGTCAGTTTTCTTTTTTGGTAAAATTAATGTCAAATTTAAATAAAAAGATGAACTTGGAGTCATACTGGTCACAACATGTGTCATACTGAGGTATAAGTAAGTATTAAACATAAAAAATTACTTATAGAGAGTTTTAATAAATTAGAACGACAATACTAATGTGTTTGATCAGTTTTGAGTATGCCACTGGTATTTTTTTTAATAAAATTTCATTTTAAACTAGAAACACACACTCTGAGTCATACCAGTCACATCATATGTGGGTTTGACCTGAGACTAATTCCTACACATAAAAAATTAATTTTTATTTTTTTTCATAAATTATCAAGACAATTTGATTAGGTTTCTTTGTTTTTAGTGAGTGACATTTTTAAAAAAAATGTCAATTTTAAACTAATAAAAAACACTTTGAGTCATACCGGGCACATCGTGTATCATATTGAGGTGATGATGATTCCTACACATAAAAGATGACTCATGGATCATTTTCCAGAATTATCAAAATAATATGAATTTTTTTATTGGTTTTGAGTATGTTATTTTTCTTTTTAGTAAAATTAATGACAAATTTAAATAAAAAGACTAGTATAGCCCTTTTTAACATCAAAATGACACTGAAATATAGAGAATCTATTAAGTATTCTTGGATTTTTATATATATTAGTATATAAGTTTCGATATTTTTGTAATAATACACTATAATATAACATCATAATTATTTGTTCATGAAGTTGGGAATATACCTATACTAATGTATTTTTATTGATGGATTTTTATATATATTAGTATATCCGTTTCAATATTTTGGGTAATGATACACTCTAACATAACATTATAATTATTTTTTCATGAAGTTGGGAATATCCCTATACTAATGTATTTTTATGGAGAATAATTTTGGGTTTATTATTAATGATCTTGTGAACATGGATCATTTTACATAATGAATGTGAACATGCATATTGAATGTGAACATGCATAATGAATGTTACTTGAATATATTTCACAATAATTTTTGATGTTATATCATTCATCTAATTGGTTATATAATAGAAAAAAAATTCAACCACCAACCAAAGTAAAACCAATGTATATTTCATTTCAGAAAATTCATGATTCAATCAATGGAATTTTTTATTTCTTTATTTTCTTAGAGATTTTGGATCAAGATACTAGATTATTTTTCAAAGGGGATTTCATTTTTATTTTCAGTACTTCACAATTTAATTTAAAATGGGTTTTTAATTTTTGGTGATTTCTTTATAAGGAATTTTCTTTTCATTTGACGTCATGTTTCCTTTAACACAATCCCTCCTCGATGACTATGATCTCTCAATACTGGGTTTCCACCAATATTTCTCTCATACAGCTTCTTTATTTGGTGGTTCATTGTACCCATATTTATTTGAAAATTTGAGTTAGACTATATAATTTTTTTTATGATTGGATTGCTTTTGTTTGACTATCAAGTGACTATTGGATCCACTACTAAGAATATTTCTTTGTAGTGTAGAGTAGTCATGGGCAAGAAACTACATCTATTTTTTGTTATTGTTAGTCAGTTTGTACTTGGTGAGGGGTTTCTTTTAAACATCAGTAATACTTTATAGTACTTGGAATGTGCTAATAGAAATTCTATCTCATGATAACTAGTTTAAAAAAATAATTGTTGTTTGTTTTTGTTTTCTGAAAAAAATTCCCCCACTTAAATTATTTTATAAAATCACCTAAACAAGTGGTGAATTTATTTTTTCAATAATACACATGAAACACATTCACAATGGATATTATCTTAAGTGAAAAATGTTGTGAACACTATTGAACAATTTTTCTCAAAGATAACCTTGGTATGATCCTCATTCTACTCTATTTCCCAAAAATTTTATTTTTTGTAAGTCAACACTTCGTCTCCTCCTCCGCCTTAATCTCAGTCTCAGTCTCCACATTTTCCTCCTCCTCCAACTCTATCTCTGAATCTGACTATGACTCCACCTTAGCCTCTTCCTTTTCCTCTACCACCGCTATTTCCAAACAATTTTATTGTTTACTGGTCAACACTTTTAAAAAAATTGACTTCCTCCATTATACTTATCATCGAAAAATAGATCAAAAATAATATATAAGCATTTTGACACTAATTATTGACACCCATAATATATTTCTAAGGTTATAGCTCATACTAGATCATAATAATATAAATTAATCTCCTAAATTTGCTGACAATAAACATTTTGACAACATGTATGTTGCCCACTCATCTCTAAACAAATTTATTTATTCTTTTGAGTATGAATGTTTTTGAAAATATTGATAGTACCGAGAAAATAAAGAAAAAAATGATTAATAAATATACTTAATGAAATTTTAGTTACATGTGGAAATCACAAGTTGGGGGATTTTGGTCTTTTCATGCTTTATGGTTTCACTCATAAATTTGAAAACATATTATCCATAATTGTTTCCATTATCTTTCTTGAGACAATGCCGAAACATTGAACAAAACAATTATTATTATTAAATATGTTATGATGGTAAAATATTTGTATATATACCTTATTTTTTCCATTTTTAGTAATCCATAGGATTTATCTATTCCAACAATAACTTCTTTCCTTGATTTAACCTATATTTAGAAACCGCCCTATCATACCAAAATTCTTGTTAAAACACAAAATGAAACATATAATTTTAATTTTATCTATAAAATATTGATTGTAATGTATTACAAATTCACAATACACATCATGTGTGGGTGGTTTGTTGGATATCCATGCATTGAATCCAAAAAATAAATATTTTGGGTATCCAGATTAACTATGATCAGTATCCAGTGCTACCTAAAAACAAATAAGTAATGAAAAAATTAAAAATATATTTTATGTAATTAGATTATAGAGTTTTACTTCTATATTTTAGGCATCAAAAAGAGTCTATAATCTGATATTTTTTCCAAAATGCATCAATTAGTTCATCTTTTTTCTTCTAAATTTCTTCATTATCTAAAGGTAGTTTTCCATTGAAATGATATAGGGATTAATGAATCCAAATCATGCTTCACATGATTTTCCTTTCATATAGTAGTAAGATAAATTTCTATGACAAATATGAATATTTATTAACTTTAATAAACATATTATCTCACAAATTGGACAAAATATTATGAAAATGAACCTTATGTATGTATTCACAAGTAAGTCTCCCAACCATTCATGCTTCAGATTCTCATTTATAGTCTCCCAACCAAATACATCATTCATGAATGTTCTATATATTTATTTTCAATATGAAATGTAAGAAATATTTACATCTTTAAATATATTCTCTACATGAAGTTGTAATGATAATAAATGTTTCTCTAGAATTTGTAGGTAGAAGGTAATTATAGAAGGCCATTTTGATTTCTTGGTCAATGAAATAGATTCTCTTTATTTGGCCTTATGTTTACCTATAACTTTATCTATATGTAATATCATACCTCACTTTATACCTTTTTTTATCAATTGTTACAAGTTTTAATTATGAAAAAATATGTTAAAGACATACCCCATGTATCTTTATAAGATTATATGGCCATGATATGAATGTTCCAATAACATAATTGACCATTTTATTATCTAGATCATCAATTGGAACAAGAAACTCAGTGGTCAGATCCTGAGCTTCATAAATCTACAATATCATGTGATCTTTTGGTAGGTCTTTATAGTGCATCTTGTCTCTTGGGATATTATACACTATATCCATTGAAACAAGGTTATATATGGGTGTTGATAGATTCAAATCACATACAACTGTAGAATTTTAGTAATATAATGTTATCAAAAGTTGTTTAATTCACATTTAGGAGAAATAGCGATGAAAAAATTTATTACCTTGGTTAAGGTATTCAGTTGGGGGGAATGACTAGCCTCAAAGCTAGTGGGGTTATTTGGTTTATGTAAGGATATTTGTTCCACTTTAAGCTCACTTTCATCCTTTCTCATACATTTCTTGTCCAAACCAAACCATAAAATAATATCTTATAGTGAGTATATTTTTGTATGAAATCGCCTCGAAATATTATATGTATCTTCACATGGTTTTATCTTCTCGAAATATGTTCTAGGAGAAAATCAAAAACCTAATCCTCTAATGTGACTATATTGTTCTGGATACTTCAAATCTACTTAAATTTTCTTTCTTGTATAGTCACTAATAATTTTTGCATCTAAACCATATAAGAAAATATGAATATAAATAGATATTTTTATATAATACTATTATAAATCATAACAAATTACTATTATTTCCTACCTACACATGTTTTCCATACCTCTTATGTGTTTTCATCAACTAGTTTACCCACATTATTTATGAGATCCTTTTTCCATAAAACATGATGTGGGATTGAAGTGGATTTATATTTTGATTAATTAATATAAATATCAAAAAAGGAACATATGTTGTTTTATATCTCATAAATCTTTTATTTTTGATTTAAAATATATACCAATTTCTTCTCTAGTTAAGCATACCTCATCTTTGATTTGATATAGGAGTACATTGATTTTGATGCAAGTTATTTATTTTCAACACTCTTTTTCTATTTCATAAATTAAAAATATTGAATCGAATTGGGTAAATTAAATAATTAAAAATTAAATATTATTGACTTCAATTCACCATAAATGATTTCTCATTGCGACAATTGATGAAATAAGTCAATGTTTCCTGCTTTATAATGTGTGCATAACTAATTTGTGGGTGGGGATTTACTTTTCACTCAACATCCCTAAGATGCAACTTATTAAGAAGAGTCCGAAAGTCTCTATGGGATTTTTTAATATCCATTAAGAATTTTTTATGAAATTATTCTAAAATAAATGAACCCTAAAAGGAATATGAAAATTACATCAACTTATCATTATATAATTTTTCTTTAAAATAGATAATGTACATTATAAAATTAATTCTATATCTTTACAAAGGGTTTGATTTTGTATAGTTTTTATGTGGTGCCATGAATCAATATCAATCAGAACATTCATCCTTTTTGTGACCCCAACATAACTAATGAATTTTGAGTTATTGGGGTCAAAAGGTTATCTATGTTGATTCCAACCAACCTAAAATTTTATACCCTGAATTTTTTCCTTGATAATTTTATTCAACACTGTGATGCTACGTCATTTTTGTTTCTTTCATAAAAATGTTTTTGATCTCCTAATAATTCAAAACTTTCATCCCCAACAGTCTGTTTTTCCTTGATATTGGTATAATCATTATGTGCATAAGACATTGTCTTCATGAGTAGTCAAAAAATTAATTTGACTTGAATAACAATAATGTAAACATAAAGAAAATATTTGAGAAGGTTCGCATAGATGATACTATTCAGAGTAGTTCAAAAAACAAAGAAGATATGGGGGATGAGTCTTATACAATAAAGGTGACGATTGCAGTTGTCTACTTAAAACTATTTAAATTACCATATATTAATTTTAAATTTTAAATCTCATATCAAAATGATAAAAGGACCCTGACACTAGCATGAGAACATAAAAACATCCCTATTAAGTTTCAATGACTCTAATCTATTTTACTATTCCTTTTCCCCTCACATGTATCTCAAATATAAGAGATCTATATCCACTAAGGTTCATGTATATGGTGCGAGTATATAAATAAACATGTAAATACTAACATGACCCCTAAAATATACAAAAAATGCATATATTTGAGTATATGTTCAAATTAATATCACTAAAAATACACATTTAAGTCAAGTCATTGTGTACTAACTAAGAAACCATGATAAAAAAATGTAATGACTTCATTTCATACAAGGGAATTATACAAATCATACCATAAGTTTATACCATGATTTTCCCCTAAAATTCAAGACATTTCACCAATAAGTGGTTAAAATTTGAATCATAGGTGGAGAAAAAATTATTTATCTCCCTCTAGAAATAACCACATCACAGGTACAATGAGATTCAACCTCAGAAACCTAACATCCATGACTATCCCTTAGGGACACCCATCACATGTACTTATTTCATCCAAATCTTTAAATGGGTATAACATATCCATTTTTCTAAGGAAGTGAATTTGAAACACGAGAATGTAATAACATAATTGGTTCCCTTAGAAAATAACCACACAATGGGTGCCACAATACACTAGTTAAACCTAACTCTTGAAAAACCATAAATAAGAACAAACAACAACACAAATGTCACATCACCCTCACCCTAGCTCTTGATAAATCACTAACCTATCTATAATAACCTACATTCTAATGTATCAATAACATCATCATATTATGTATTCTATAAATATTTCAAAAAATCCACTACCAGGATATCTATTTCCACCATTAATCTACTATAAATAAATGAAAATAATTTTATTATAATTTAAATTAATTTTCAAAATAGTTTTTAACAATTTCAAAATGCCCAAAAATAATCAATCATGTATAAATTCATATTAATCCCATTAATTAAATTTGAATATAAATAATATAAATAAATCAATAAATCAATCATTTCAACTAATTTAAAGTATTTCATAATAATTAACACCATTAAAAAACATTACTAATAATATACTGAATATTAAAAATCACCTATGTAGTCTAATAAAATGGTTACAATTTCAATTTGAGAGTTAAATATTTACCACTTATGTTGTGATATATTCTTTTCTATTTTATAAAATGGTTGGAATGAGGAGAAGCTATCTAAACAACAAATGTAATATGAAATTCATTTATTTCCAAAATGAATTTATAAAGTTGTAAATGATTGAGTTCCAAAACACATTTTAGTACTTAATATTTTCCAAATTATAAATAATAACCTAAATCATCTAGAACATAAAAAATTCACCCAATAATAAATTTTTTTACATTGAAATCATATTGGAAAAACAATTAATTTTATTTATTGTACCCTTATATAAATTAGTTATGGATCAGTGTATTAACTCAAAGGATATGATTATTTTAATGATTTATTAATTAGTGTGTGGGAGAGTTATTATAATTGTATTACATTTATTTGAATAAGAATATAAATTATTTTTATTTATTAAGAGTATAATGTTGATGGATGAATTAGAACTGATAGAGCTGAAGTAATTTAAGAAAACCTCTCATGATAAATATTTTACCTCTACTCATTAGACCAAGATAAAGAGATAATTTTCAATTATCATGAACTAGGAGAATAAATATATTGGTATATATGAGAAAAAAATTCATAAATCATTCACGAAACACTTATAACATTTTTATCTACCTTGATAGAAAAATTCAAATAATAAATTACATGGTGGAAAAAATATACAATTTCCCATATGTAAAATATGTTGTTAGATAGACCATATTATAATTCCTAAGGGAAAAAATATTTGGTTAAAGTGTGATATAGTAAGGAATATAGTGCATGAATATTTAAGGGACATCTAAATACAACTCTGTAAAGTATATAAAGTTAAAAAATCACTCAGAACACCACACATGGTTCAATGGTAATACTACAAGGAATATAGGAATATTGTAAGCCAATAAACCCAAACAATTTTCATTGAGAATGACCATTATTGAAATGAACCAAAGCTAAGTAAACAAATTTGGTGTGGTGTAAAGGTAAATCGGGCTATATAAAGTTAATATGAAGTCAAAATAGGTAGCAAGAATGAATCATGTTGTATTAGTAAATGTGTTGGACTTTCGATTCGACTACGAGAAATTGGAAGCCCTCTATGGGAAGGTTTGGAAACTATTAAAGACCATACAAAAGTTAAGAAGCATAAGGAATAATTTTTTTCCACTGAAGAATAAGGTTTTTTCATGGTTGAGAAAAATGAAAAAACACAAAATGCAAAACCCAAACAAGAAATCAACAAGATATGAAAAGTAGAAAATAACATACCTTGGATTTTAGCCCTGATTCATTCGAGAGAACGTAGAGGAGAGTCGACAACAGGAGAGTTCTATGAGAGATTGATAACCATGGCTGAATGAGTCATAATTAGGGTTCTTTTAAATAGATTGGGGACACTTTTATCAGCACATACAAAAAACTACTGAAAAAGATACATTTTATCACTGCTAAATTGATAAGCGCTGATAAAGCTCTATCTTTATCATCACTAAAGAAGCACTCATAGCAGGAACCTGTATCAGTGCTAAAAAATTTTCACTAATAAAGGATTTATAGTTATAATTATAAATAAACAAATTTGTAAATATATTTATATAACTATACATTTGTTTATTATAAATTTATATTTGTTAATTTTAAATACATAAATACTTTATTAAAAAATTTATATTTTACTATTTAGACATTTATAAATATATTTATAAATATTTATTTATAATTATAAATATATTTATATATTTATATATATTTATATAATTATATATATATATATTTAATAAATATATAAAAATATAAATATAGTAAATATATTCATTATAATTTTATAATTATAAATATATGTATATCAATATATATATTTATATACTAATATATATATATTTAATACACATATATATTTAATATATATAAATATATATATTGAATAAATAAATATAAATATAGTAAATATATTCATTATTTCAATATATTTATTATAATTTTATTATTATTTAATCATATAATTTGTTATTTATAAATATATGAATACTTTTAAAAAAATATTTATATATTTATAATATTATAGATATATATCCCCCGGGGTGCAACTCAATGGTAGATACCCCTATGGGTCTTGGTAAAGTCTCAAGTTCGAGTCTCGTTGAGTACATCACCACATTGTGTGTTGCCCACTTTTCTTTGTAATGTAGTCCCATTCCCCGAATAAACTGAGGCTTCAGCCTAAACTTATATATATATATATATAATAAATAAATATAAATATAAATATAAATATAAATATAGAATATTCATTATTTAAATAATTTTATTATAATTTTATACAAATTTAAATATATATATATATTTATTTTAATTATATAAATATTTTTTAAAAAACAATATTTATTTATTTATTATTATTATAGATATAGAAATTTATAAATTTAGTAAATATACATTTATAAATATATATATTTATAAATATTTATGTACAAATATATTTTTAACATTATTAATGAATATATAATATTAAATACATGCATTTTAAAAATGATTGAAATTGAATAATTAAAGACTATTACACTTTAAAAATACTGAAAAAATGGATACGTTTTATTAATTAAATATAAATTATTAAAAAAATATAGATATATATTTAAGTAAAGATGAATACATATTGAAAATACTAAGACATATTAAATAAATAAATATAAATAAAAAATAGAAAAGGATTAAATTACAAAAAATAAAATAAATAATACATAACTATAATAATATAAAAAATAAATAATTAAAAATGAACAATTTAAAACATAATATTTTAAATGTATAATGTTATAACGTAATTCTAAAATATACTAAAATTTGAATAAATTACATAATTTTTAGGTGTATGTGTTTCTATATAAGATTTCATTAATTCCATAAATATTTGTGTGTGTTTTTAGTATATAAAAAATGAATTAACTAAATATATGAATGTAAAATTAATGTAATGCACGTTCAATATATGTTAAATTAAAAAATCAAACAACATTAAAAATGAAAAAAGACATCAATAGGTTTATAATTGTTATATTTTATTCATTTTCTATAGATTTTTTAATATATATTTTGATTACTATTTACTATTTATATATATATATATATTAAACTTATTCATTTTTATTAATAATTTTTTCATTTATAATATTTTTAATAATTTTGTAATTTATCCATTTTTTATTTTTTTAATTATTACAATTTTTTTCGTTTTTAATTTGTTTTTTAATTATTAAAATATATTCATTTTATATATTCATATTTAATATATAATAATTAGTAATATTTATAATCTATATATATGTATATTAAATTTATTAATTTTTATTAATAATTATTTAATTAATAAAATGTTTAATATTTTTCTTAATTTACTCATATTTAATTTTTATTTGCTTAATTATTTCATTTTATTCATTTTACATAACTATATATTTAATATATATTATTTATTTTTATTTAGAATTTATATATATGTATATTCAATTTATTATTTTTTATCCATAATTATTTAATTAATAATGTTGTTAATATATATATTTTTAATTTTTTTTCTAATTTTTTGTTTTTATTTTGGAACTTTATTAGTGCTGATAAATTCTACCCTTTATCAATGCTAAAAATAAATCGCTAACAAAGGGTACTATTTATTAGCACTATATAAAATCACTGATAAAGGGTACCCTTAATCAATGCTAAAAAACGATGATAAAGTGTACCATTTATCAGCGATTTTTTAGTGATGATAAAAGATAGTCTTTATCAACATTTTTAGCTCTAATAAAAGACACCTTTATCAGCAATTTTATAGCTCTAATAAAGGCCAATGCTGTTAAAGGTCTATTTAGTAGAAATGTATCCTTGAAGTATCTTTAATGGTAGAATATCATATTTCAAATACCTATGAATTCATCCAATTATATTTCCATATGATTTATACCTCATCAAGAATGAAAACTAGAATGATGTAACCTATTCCCCACTTCCCCACTTTCACATATCTAAATATGATTGAACCAATTATAAATATGAAATAAAATAATGTGTAATCTTTATTTTCAACCAGAAAAATATCCTTTATGAAATATAAATTTTAGAATTAACTAAAACACCTTACTATCCAAAGTATAAACTTAATCATTTTTCCATTCTTTTCCATATGAATAAATTAATATTTAAACACCTTTAATGAAAGCTTCTCATTTTTCCAATAATATGAAGACAACTCCCCTTAAATCCATCAAACATACTCAAACAGATTATTCAAATAAAAAATCAAGTAGATCTTAAACTACTTTTGTTGTATAAATGGATATCTCAAATAATATCCTAGGATAGATCTCACTTCCATGTTCCAAGACATGTCTTCATTCCTCATGTAATTTCCTAATCATATAATGGCGCCTTCCTTGGGATCATTATGCTTCTTCTCATCAACATTCTTGGGAACTATAAAATACTTCCAAACTATTCTTCTTTAAAACATATTGACATCATACACATTTCCATCATGCTTATCGACTTATGAAAAATAAATACAACACAACCCAAAGTAAGTCTAATAATATACTCTATTATATTTTTTTATACCAATAATGAAAATGGTTTATTAATATGTTCTCATTTTTCTTACCATTCTCCCTATTTTTCATTTTATTCTCTCTCCCCCTTATTTTTAATAAATGAAAAGATATTATAGAGTGGATGATATCAATTAACTTAAGTAACGCACCATCAATCATTCCACACTAAGTCTACATGGGACATGCTCGATATAAAAAACAAGAAGGTCAAATTTAAACAAGATTTCCATAATTTACTAGAAAATGATACCAATTGAAATTTATTTCCTCATGAGATGTTTAAACATTTTTTGGTTGATCAAATTGATTCCAGTTGACGAACATATTCTCATGAGAGTTTTACCAACTTAAAAACCTACACTCATCTCAACACATAGGTTAAAATAGGAATTTTATTCTTTAGAAACCAGCCCGAAACTTCCCTATTTTTTTTGAATTTTCATGTCATTGATTAGATCAATTTCCCCCCCTTAATGAAAAAAATTTAATCTTTCAAAATATGAATAAGAGAATATCAATGCATACCACTTTAATTAATAATTTAAAGAACTTTTATAATTCTATATTTTTATATGTTTATAATTTCATTAGCTTCTCAAGCACTCTTCCTCAAAGGATAAAATCCATCTTCACATCATCAAGAGTGATCTCTTCATCTAATAAGATTTATGAAACCATTTTTTGAGATTACATCAAGATGGTAACTTCCAATGTACTATTCATTCTTGAAATATTCCTCAACTTCAACAAGGTAGATATTTTTGAATAATTAGGTTTCATGATACCAACTTTAAGATCATTCCAAAATGGAGGATTCTTATATACTAGATACATTTTCCATTATAATAATTTTCATTAGTCATTCCCTTGAGATATTGAATCGCCTTCAACTACATACATAAAAAGAACACAAATACAACATAGTAGATACAGAAATAAGCTAGAACTCATTTTATCATCAGTGAGAGAATTTTTTTAGAATTTATTCTTAGCCAGGATACTCTTCCCTTCATTTTAGCTCAATCATAATTAGAAACCTTCATTATTACTCCCTTATATTTTTAAGTAGTATACGCTATGGGTAACATATACTCTTTTCTTGTTTCAAAAAATAATTTGTCTAGAATATAATTATTATTTTTATCGATAAAATTATATGATTATTTTGGTTCTAGATTCACCTTCATTAGTATGTATTCCTGAGCTTGTATGATGATAAAAAAATCCTTTTAGATATTACCAACATACTTGGACATTCAACACAGTTCATAATGAGATATTGAGTCATCATTTCTTGACAACCTCTCATGAAATTATTCTTATTCATTTATAACATCTTACTTTCCATTAGAACATGGTTTTACATCTGATTACTCTATATTTATTTCCATTTCCAATTGATCTAGCTGAATAACCATTAAATCTTTTAAAACATATCCATATTATTTGGAACTTCCACAAGGAATCATAGTAATTATCTTGACCAAAACACTCTTTTTTCTCTTGAACCAATATTATTATCTTCTCCAAATTTCGTTTTTCAACTCCCACAATCATGGATTGTTTATAGGTTTCTATAGTGCATCCTTTTCTTCAAAAAAAGAAGAAACACTTCCATTTTGTCCTAAGTTTCTTCTTAGTATTATTGGGTGTTCTTGATTTAATATTTTTATTTTACTTCAGACCCAAGGAAAACTCAAAACTATAATTAAATTTCCATTTTATTTACATTTAATTATTATATTTTCAAAAAAAAATTAAAAATTCTTGGTAGATTTATACCTGTATGCCTCTTCACTGTGATCACCATTATTGCATCTTCTATTGAATATCTCAATGCTTTTAAACCTATTTGACATAAACTGATTTCCATTTCTATTATGTGAACTTTTCTTCTTCAAAAACTTCACACTGCTTGAGATAGTATTTATTATTATTTTATAATTGGACATAATTTTCCAAATAACTAATTCTTTATGCCCAAATCTACAAAAAAAAAACAAGTAATGACTCATAAATATTGATCTTTTCATCAGCCTCGTAGTCTATCCCTATTTTATTACTTTTTATTTTTTCTATTTTAATCATTCCAATAGGATTATTTATAGTAAAAGGTTATTTCATATTTTCTCATATCCAACATAGATATAGTGATGGGTTCCTCACCAGTTTTATTTATTCACTTTTCCAATTTTTTTTATTTTAATCCTACATTGTTCTTAAAAAAATATTTAGTAGAAAAATTATTTTCAGAAATGGATAGAACTTTTTCCTTGGAGATTTTAACAATTTACTATTAAATGATATATGAATATTATTTACATATAATAAAGTTCATTTAGTATAAATATTATCCTTAAAAGTTTTTATGGTAGTAAATCCTCTCTCAACTAATTATGAATACTCAACATGATAAATTTTTCAAGATTTTTCTATTTTATTTAAAGCTTAATACATTCATGTTATGAGTGTTATTGTAATATTAAATGCACTTTAATATTTCTTTACAATGACTATTCATATATTTAATTTTAACTTAATGCATTTTGTTTCTTTTGAGTAATACATTATCAAGAACCTTTATCTCATTTTTTTAATCTCTGATTGAGAATTTTCTAAATCAATGTTGGACTTTTAATTTTTGTGCAATAAATGGATATTTTATTCAAGCCTCTTCGTGGATTATTACTTCTCTTACAGTTAACTAAGCCACTCATCTTTAAATATAGAAAATATTTCTTAATGATTTATATTTATGGAACTTAAGTCTCTAAATTTATTATATAATTTTCCATAAGTTAGTACTTTTTCTCCAAAGTGTTCTCAAACATTTTACATTTATCTTCTAAGCGGATGATCTCTTTCTGAATGCCACTGAATGTACCAAAAATGAAAGTGACTATTTATTTGGGAAATTTTTTAATAATAACATTTTAATTAAAAATTTACTCATTTTTTTAGTCCCATGAGTTTTGATCTCCATCATTTGTTCTTGGTTCTTCTATAGATTTTTTTGATAGGTGATTTCAATTATCTCATATCCATGTGAAGGATTTGGATATTATGAGGTAAAAAGGTTTTAAATTTTCATATTAGTGGATTCAACTACTAGATTTTCTTCTTCCATTATAGATTTTACTTCATTAAGGTTATAACATATGGGGAATTTTTTTATTTCCCTTTACATAAGAGTGATAAATTCTAATCATTATCTCGTTAAAGAGAACAATTATCAACAAATATAATAGGATAAAATCCAATTTTATTACCTTCAATTAGTAGAGAATCCCAATTCTATAATTTTATGTATGATTCCCTACTAAGCTTATTTAAATATCTTTTCTTCGTGTTCTTCAATATCATAGTAGAAATATTTTATATAGTTACTTTTTTCAGGGTACTCACATGATTCTTTGAATCTAAAATTCATAAATACTTTGTAGAGATGAGATAAAACTCCATATACATCAAATATAAGAGATTATTGAGAATCCAATGAGAGGTGTAGACTAGATATAATACTAATTAATAGGATAAACCCAAAAGTAAGAGGGGGGAGGGGAATGAATGTTGGTGTCTTTTTATCTAAATAAAAATCTATCCCCTTTTACCTCTTGTAATGGCCGGAGAAACAACTCATTAAAGAGTTTTCCAAAAACTCGGTTCCATCAAACGGTTCCACCGAAACAGTGGCACCGATCAAGGTCTCACACTGAAATGGTGGAACCACTTATGGTGGCACTCTGATGGTGGCACTGTGATGGTGGCATCGTTACGGTCTCTCTGTCACGGTCACACACTGAAATGGTGGCACCGCTTAAGGTTGCACTGTGAGGGTGACTTCGAGATGGTGGCACCATGATCGTGGTACCGTGAGGGTGGCACTGTGAAGGTGGTAGCATGAGGGTGGTACCATGAAGGTGGCACCGTAATGGTCACTCTGTCATGATCGCACACCAAAATGGTGGCACCTCTTACGGTGGCACTGTGAGGGTGGCACCGTGACTGTGGCACCGCTTTCGGTGTCTCACCAAACGGTATCCCACCCTTGTTTCTTTTCCCAGTTCCACCCTTGCAACGTATGTTTTGATGTAAAAAGTGTTTCAATACCCCCTTTCAAATCCATTTAAATCCCATAAATGATATCTAAAATCACCCAAGATCCAGGAAACCCTTGACTTACCAAAGAGTGAGGCTTTTCCTCGGTGTCACACCCTTTTTTCCGTACTTTCCAATTCCTCCAATGTTACAAATTTTCCTCTGATTAAAGAAAACTGTTTAATGCACAGCTGTTATAGACACCTCTCTGATGAGAATTATTAAATTAAAATTAATTCCATCATGTGTAAACACCCAACCGCGTGGTGAAACCACGATCTACCTTTAAATCCATTCAAGATTTTGTTATCTCGTAACTCCAGGATCTCACCTTTTTATTCCACAAGATTCCTTTTCTCTAGGGCTCATCTTTTTCCTTCTTCTCCTTGGTGCGTTTAGATTCCCCCCTTCTTGAGGCAAGTAGTGCTCTTGTGCAGGAGCCTTTCCTGCCCATTCATGGATCCCCCAGAGTTAATCCTTCGCAAGTCGCGTATCCCCAGTTCTTGGAATGTGGAGAGAAACTTCGATTGCTGATCATCCATGTAGGGTTATTTTTTTCGTCTCTCTTTACAGTGTATCATGCAGGGAGGGTATGATAATTTTTATACAGGGATGTATGAAAATTAACCCTAATAAAGATAATAAATATACTTTTAAAGAATTAAGGGGTGTGTTTGATTATTCTGCTATACTCTTTTACCCTTTCTTATATGTTGTGAATTGTATGGGCTTGTGTCAACTGAAAATCATGGCCGTTGGTGGTCTTTCCCAGTGCACTGGTGGACCCCTGTCTTACATGATGATTGAATGGATGTAACATGGAGATTGGTTAATCATGTAAACTCGGCTGATTAAATGAATGTCCAGTGAACAAGAATCCTTGTGTGATTGTAACACCCCGAGCTTCCACAATACGCTTCTCATTCAATAATGCAATAGCTTGCATTGTACGCAACTTCGAGTTCTAACACACCGCGACTAATCAAGGTAGCCGTTATGAATAGTAATAACCACCTTTTAAAATTATAGAAATATTATATTTCAAAATGGACTTAATTTTTGGATTTGGAATATCGAAATTAGCCTATGTTGAATTTTTGGTATTTTTCTGAGAACTTCTAATTTTTTATGAATAGTGAAAAATACTTAAAAACAACTTTTTTAATCAAAATAATTTATTGTGATAAATTATACTATTTAGTGGTTTTAAAGTATAATTCGAATATATTTTTACCATTTTATCCAATGGTGGTCATTAGAATTAATTTAACATCGAAATTGGACATAAACAATTGCCAATCTTTTGATATAAATTGTTTCTTAAAAACACGCTATTTGTTGTGACAGCGGGAATTAATTATAAAATTAATTAATGAAACTTATATGTTTGGAATTTTGTAAAATAGAAATAATTTTTGAATTTGGAATATCAATTATAGCTTAGGGTGAAATTTTGGCATTATTCTAAAAAACTTCAATTTTTGATGAATAGTGAAACCACTAAGTGGTAGTTAAATAACTGATTTTTAGTTTAAATGAAATATTACCACTAATATATTTTGAATTTCAAAAATCCGACATACATGGTTGTCATTAAGAATTAAAATGTGGTTCAATGAGATTAAAATAATTTTTGGTGAATAGTAACTTTTAAGTTCTTAATCGCGATTAGAGGTAATTAGTGTAGTTTAAGGTAAAAATAATGTTTTAATAATATAAGATGAGCTTGACACATGTCATACCCTCATTGGATGTGGCATGGCCGACCAAGATAATCCATGGGTCAACTTGGGGACCCCATGGAGCCACTTTAGTTAGAAAATGACATAAATACCTTTTATTTAATTTTAAAGTAAAAAATGACACAAACATGAAATGTTTTACTAAAATAATTTTTACATGGGGTTATACAAGTCATATTTTTGACTATAAATAGTCATTGGAAATCTAAAACGATTTCCTACATCATAGTATTTTTTTTAAATTTTTAGACATTAAATAAATTAAATTATTTATGAAATCATGATGATGCAGCGATGACCTCATTATTTAACGATTTAAATAAAATGAAAAGATAATGTAAAATCAAAGGCTTAAACCTGTCAAAAACATATTGGATGAGTAGATTTCGAATTCTTATCACCTTAGCCTTTAATTATATAAGTGTGGGACCTTTAGAATCCGAAAATCATTGTTTAATAAAGTAACATTTTATTACTTTCCAAAAGTGCCCCTCCTCTCCACTTATAAAAGGCCCCCACCTCTACCACCTAATTCACACTTTCAAGCCATTTTGCTCGGCCAACCTCTGCATAAATACTCTCCCAACTTTTCCCTCTTACTCCTAGAAGCCTCACTTTTGGAAGAACTCTTCCCAAGGAAGCCTTTTCCTCAAATAAAAAAGTGCTACCCGTTTTAAAGGTAGTGTTTTCTCTTATGTTCTTTTGTTATATTTTGCTTCTCCAACCCCCTAAACTATTTTTATTCTTTTCTTTTGTAAAAAAAAAAAGTATCATAAATATAATAGTATGTTGTTATAAGAATTATTTGAGCTACACTTACACACACCTACATGTAATGGTTAAAGAACATACTGTTTCTGTGGATGGCGAATTTCGGCCTCACGAAACGATGATTGTTCAAATTCTTTTAACACCTATAATGGTGACCATTTTGATGAAACTATTTTCATATATGATATATATATTATGTTTATGTTTTCCTTATTATTCTGTATTTCTCATTTATGGCATACTTTATGATTTCCATTATGGGTAAACGCGATAATTTCATTTTAGGAAGTGCGGACTACCGCCCCCTCAAAGTGATTTGAATCATTAATGCCATATGTGGGATGTATAAAGGATGGAGTAAATGGTATTATACATTATATTATACTGGAATTATATTATACCTTTATATAATTATAACTTCATTCCATTAAATATGAAATAGAAATGAAAGTAGCATTCATGCGTACGTACGGCTTACCGTCTCCATGAATGGTGCATTTCATTTCTTACCTCTAAATGTCATGTAATATTATGAATGAATGTATATACTGGATATATATGAGATATATGATATCTATATCATGAATATAATTCTGGATATAACGGATATTTCACCACATGAACAACTCGTAATTATAAGAAGTCTATTTTTGACTCAAGTACCAAAGATCGACAAAACGACCGTTATTAACTTAAATAATTACATAATGTACATAAAATTGTAGTAAGTGATATAAAAGGGATAATGAACATGAAAAATGTTCTTAATAAAGTAGATATTAACTCTAGTTTATTATTCAGGAGGTTGAAGAACGGTCGAATCAAGTCAGACACAAGGTAAGGGAATTTCTTAACCCAACTTCCATTCTTTGGGTTAATCTCCTACTTTCAAATTATGTCATGATATTATTATGTCCTATTTTGTATTTTTACTTTCTTTATGTGTACCTATAGTGAATACACATAATAGATCTATCTCATTTTAAAAATGATCTTTTTAAGAACTTTGTCTCAATCTCCTTTCATTCAGGCATATTTGGTTTTATACACAACTTTCTTTTATACGGTGTATAAACCCCTTTGACTTTTACGCTTATTCAAAAGGAATCTTTTTTATACGAAGCGTTTTACTAAACGAAAAAAAGGGAATGTTTTTCTTTCCGTACATATGCGGCGACAACGACTTCTCCGCCGCCGTGACCATTATTTGAGTTTCGGCTTCCTCTACAATCCATCACTTTTTATTAATGAAAAATAAATACAAAGTTTTAAAATTCTTTTATTTTGGTATTGAAAATGGTTTTGAAAGCATCTTTATTATATCAATGTGTTGTATTGATATCTTGTGATTGAAATGTGGAAATGTTATGTTTCTTTTATGCATGTTTTATGAGATACGATTATGTTATGGTTTATGATATGTTTAAACCTATTCATATGAGGAATGCATTGGACTTAATAAGTGACGGGTGGAGCCCGCTATAGCTCCTCGATGCATCGGCAGGTCTCATGAGACAAACTAGTGTCTTGGAATGAGGCCTTGACAAAATCTTATTTGTGGTCTTGGCACGAGGCATTGGCTACGTGGTTATGATAGTCTGGCATTATGTATTCCATCATTATGAAAGTGGTTATTGATATTGCATGTTATTATTCGACCAGTAGAATATCCATGTGAATAAGTAAATGACATTATCTCATTTTACTTTTTCCATATTATGTTGAAGTTCATGTTTAAAATGCTTTTGTTTTAGTTATACATTGCCTTAAATGTTAATGTTTATTTATGAAAGCTTCCGCAATATTGTTATCCTTACTGAGCATTTGAGCTCACCCCTTTCAATGTTTTAATATTTTCCAGGATGTGAAGAAGTATTTTATGAATGACTTGCAGGGATAGTCAGAAGAGGATATGAGTGTGGACTATGGAGACTTTGTTATTGTAGTTTTTCACTTTATGATGTAATGTAAGACTTATGAATGTATCTAGTGTTTCCAAGGCTACTAAACTAATCGGTCTTTCGAGACTTGATCTTTTGTGATCATGCCAATGTTACGAGGTAATGCACTGACTCTGGGTAGCTGGGGTCGGGGAGTTACAGTTGGTATTAGAGGCAGTTTAGTACTAACCTTGGAAGCTAGATTTAGATAAACTCTGATTAGAGCACATAACCCAATGATAGACTTTGAGGATTAGTATAGAAGAACTTCCTAGAATTTTGGTATTATAGAGATTTTGTGAGTTTTCCGAGCAATACATCCCTGTCTGGATACGAGCAGGTAGAGGCGGCTCTGGCACAGATGTACCTAGGGGTAAAACCCGAAAACACCGCTTTGAGCTAGACTCGAACGGGAACTGGTGCACGACAACGG
The DNA here is from genome assembly GCA_963277665.1 of Viscum album. Taxonomy (NCBI): domain Eukaryota; kingdom Viridiplantae; phylum Streptophyta; class Magnoliopsida; order Santalales; family Viscaceae; genus Viscum; species Viscum album. The sequence continues at coordinate 1,695,058,653 of OY728138.1, read as the reverse complement.
GCCTTGCTACACTCTTGGTTACGACACTCCCGGGGGATATGCTTAGGATAATTCTCGTTTTCTTTACAAACCACTATGAAGGGTTATGAGTATATAATTCCTCAAAGAAAACATTATTATAATTATGGATTATATCCATAAATAGTTCAATTTATGTTAAGTATTTTATAAGTTTGGAATTATGTATTTTGATTCATAAAATAATCTAGTTTATGCCATTGTATAGAAATGGCGCCTAGTGGAAGGAATGGAAACCGTATCAATGCACGCACTCCGTGTAGGGATTGCCCTCCTGCTCAAGATAATTATTGTGGAGCTGGAGATACAACTGGTGCTGATCAACTTATTACCATACTGGGACAACTCACTCAGGTTATGAATAATAACCTTACTCGTATGGATCACCCTGATCCACAACGTGGAGGATCAATGTTAGACCGCTTCATGAGGCAACAACCGCCAACTTTTAATGGGGGTACAAATCCATTAGTAGCTGAGAAATGGATAAAATCCTTAGAAAAAATATTCCATGCCTTGGGGAGTAGTGAAAGGGAAAAGGTTATCATGACAGTTTACCGCGTCACTGGAGATGCTGATCAATGATGGTCATTGATTCAAAATACAAAGGAAGATGAAGAAGTATCAAGTATGTAATGGAGAGAGTTCAAAGATCTTTTCTTAGAAAAATACTTTCCACATGACCATCGAGCAGATATGGAAAGACAATTTTTGAGTCTGAGACAAAAGGAGGATGAGAATGTCACAAAGTATGAGGCCAACTTTACAAGGTTAGCGAGGTATGCTGTAGATTATATACGTAACCCGAGAAGTAATTTTGATTGTTTCTTTGATGGGTTAAAACCATTTCTCCGTCGATCTTTAGTATCAAAATCTATCTCAACATACGAAGATATTGTCTCGTGTGCAATCAAGACGGAAAAAGAATTTTCTAAGTCTCATGACTTTAAAGAAAAGCAAGAAAAGAAGAGAACGGTGGAACAAGAGACGGATAAAGGGAAAAAGGGAAAGAAGGATTTTCCATTATGTGATAATTGTGGGAAGAATCACCCCAGTGCTTGCCTAAAAGGAATGGGAGTTTGTTACAAATGTGGAGAAAAAGGTCACCAGGAACGTGATTTCAAGGGAAAGAAAGAGGCTATCAATGTTGAATGCTACAATTTTAGGGATATGGGGCATTATGCAAATGAATGTCCTAAGCGTCAGGGAAACTTACCTCAGAAAAGGCCAAGGGATCAAGGACAATCTTATGCTGTTACTACAGTTGAAGCGGAATAATTATTGTATTTGTGTTTTTGGACTCAAGAACTAGATTATGGTTATAAGAATAATGTGATATATATAAGGATTGTACTGCAATACATGTTGTTTTCATTAAGGATTTAATATGATGAAGGTAATCATATTTTTAGTATGTGACAATAAGAGAAACTTTACTTTGTATGGGGAATCTAAAGTTACAATTGATTTTGGAATTTAGAGACCTTTTTGAGAAAGTCTGGACGAAGGTATTTTGGATAACTATAAAGGTTGGAATGGATTAAGTTGATCTTTGGATAGTATTGTTTAAGGTTAAAACATTTCTGAAGATTATTATTGGAATATTATAGTTTTAGTAAAAGGACAACCTGTAGGGTGGGGCATAACCCGTCGTGTCGGACAAAGCTGTAGGAATCGAACCCACAACCATAGTGCGAGAGGCCTTTATTTCCTACCACTAGCCTACAGGAAGTCCCTGGTTGTTACAAAATAATTTTACTAATCAAAATGCTATGTGTTAACATTTGGAACCTTATACAATTAGGATAAGTATAATATTTTTGAGTTTTATTATCTTTTGAGTGAAAGATGAGTTGAAGGTTGAAACTCTAATTGTCAAGCATAAATATATATATACCTATCTCTTATTCAATGAATGAATTAATTCTTAAACATTAGTAAAGGGATATTAAAACAAAAAAATGTGTTATCCTAATACCTTATGTCTTTTTGAACTGATGATATTTTAAATCAACATAGAGTGAAGGCTTTGAGGCCCTCAATTTGGTAGTTGATTGTGATTGATGACCTCAATCACTCCCTACAAATATTTATGTTTTTCCTCCAATTATATGTCTCTAATTTCCACCAATGTTCTTCTAATCAAGATCATAATTGGGTGGTGACTTTTTCATTTCCCTTTCCCTCTTATTAAGGCTAAATTTTATTAATCTTATTTCCGATGTGGGTTTTCCACAAAGTTATTTTCTATTTTCAACCTTTTATTTTCCAAGAAAAATTTCAAATTGTGAGGACGCAATTTATTGAAGGAGGGGAGAATGTAACACCCCGAGCTTCCACAATACGCTTCTCATTCAATAATGCAATAGCTTGCATTGTACGCAACTTCGAGTTCTGACACACCGCAACTAATCAAGGTAGCCGTTATGAATATTAATAACCACTTTTTAAAATTATAGAAATTTTATATTTCAAAATGGACTTAATTTGTGGATTCGGAATATCGAAATTAGCCTATGTTGAATTTTTGGTATTTTTCTGAGAACTTCTAATTTTTTATGAATAGTGAAAAATACTTAAAAACAACTTTTTTAATCAAAATAATTTATTGTGATAAATTATACTATTTAGTGGTTTTAAAGTATAATTAGAATATATTTTTACCATTTTATCCAATGGTGGTCATTAGAATTAATTTAACATTGAAATTGGACATAAACAATTGCCAATCTTTTGATATAAATTATTTCTTAAAAACACGCTATTTGTTGTGACAGCGGGAATTAATTATAAAATTAATTAATGCAACTTATATGTTTGGAATTTTGTAAAATAGACATAATTTTTGAATTCGGAATATCAATTATAGCTTAGGGTGAAATTTAGGCATTATTCTGAAAAACATCAATTTTTGATGAATAGTGAAACCACTAAGTGGTAGTTAAATAACTGATTTTTCGTTTAAATGAAATATTACCACTTCTGTGTTTTGAATTTCAAAAATCCGACATACATGGTTGTTATTAAGAAGTAAAATGTGGTTCAATGAGATTAAAATAATTTTTGGTGAATAGTAACTTTTAAGTTCTTAATCGCGATTAGAGGTAATTAGTGTAGTTTAAGGTAAAAATAATGTTTTAATAATATGAGATGAGCTTGACACATGTACTACCCTTATTGGATGTGTCATGGCCGACCAAGATAATCAATGGGTCAACTTGGGGACCCCATGGAGCCACTTTAGTTAGAAAATGACATAAATACCTTTTATTTAATGTTAAAGTAAAAAAATGACACAAACATGAAATGTTTTACTAAAATAATTTTTACATGGGGTTATACAAGTCATATTTTTGACTATAAATATTCATTGGAAAGCTAAAAATATTTCCTACATCATAGTATTTTTTTTAATTTTTAGACATTAGATAAATTAAATTATTTATGACATCATGATGATGCAGCGATGACCTCATTATTTAACGATTTAAATAAAATAAACATATAATGTAAAATCAAAGGCATACACTTGTCAAAAACCTATTGTATGAGTAGATTTAGAATCCTTATCACCGTAGCCTCGAATTATATAAGTGTGGGACCTTTAGAATCCGAAAATCATTGTTTAATAAAGTAACATTTTATTACTTTCGAAAAGTGCCCCTCCTCTCCACTTATAAAAGGTCCCCACCTATACCACCTCATTCACACTTTCAAGCCATTTGGCTCTGCCAAACTCTTCCCAAATACTCTCCCCACTTCCCCCTCTTACTCCTATAAGCCTCACTTTGGGCATAACTCTTCCCAAGGAAGCCTTTTCCTCAAATAAAAAAGTGTTACCCGTTTTAAAGGTAGTGTTTTCTCTTATGTTCTTTTGTTTTATTTTGCTTCTCCAACCACCTAAACTCTTTTTATTCTTTTTTTTGTAACAACACCAGTATCCTAAATATACTAGGATGTTTTTATAAGAAGTATTCGAGCTACACTTACACACACCTACATCTAATGGTTAAAGAACATACTGTTTCTGTGGATGGCGAATTTCGGCCTCACGAAACGATGATTGTTCAAATTCTTTTAACACCTATAATGGTGGACATTTTGATGACACTATTTTCATATATGATATATATATTATGTTTATGTTTTCCTTATCATTATGTATTTCTTATTTATGGCATACTTTATGATTTCCATTATGGGTAAACGCGATAATTTCATTTTAGGAAGTGCGGACTACCGCCCCCTCAAAGTGATTTGAATCGTTAATGCCATATGTGGGATATATAAAGGATGGAGTAAATGGTATTATACATTATATTATACTGGAATTATATTATACCTTTATATAATTATAACTTCATTCCATTAAATATGAAATAGAAATGAAAGTAGTGTTCATGCATACGTACGACTTACCGTCTCCATGAATGGTGCATTTCATTTCTTACATCTAAATTTCATGTAATATTATGAATGAATGTATATAATGGATATATATGAGATATATGATATATATATCATGAATATAATTCTGGATATAACGGATATTTCACCACATGAACAACTCGTAATTATAAGAAGTCTATTTTTGACTCAAGTACCAAAGATCGACAAAACGACCATTATTAACTTAAATAATTACATAATGTACATAACATTGTAGTAAGTGATATAAAAGGGACAATGAACATGAAAAATGTTCTTAATAAAGTAGATATTAACTCTAGTTTATTATTCAGGAGGTTAAAGAATGGTCGAATCAAGTCGGACACAAGGTAAGGGAATTTCTTAACCCAACTTCCATTCTTTGGGTTAATCTCCTACTTTCAAATTATGTCATGATATTATTATGTCCTATTTTATATTTTTACTTTCTTTATGTGTACCTATAGTGAATACACATAATAGATCTATCTCATTTTAAAAATGATCTTTTTAAGAACTTCGTCTCAATCTCCTTTCATTGAGGCATATTTGGTTTTATACACAACTTTCTTTTATACGGTGTATAAACCCCTTTGACTTTTACGCTTATTCAAAAGGAATCTTTTTTATACGAATCGTTTTACTAAATGACAAAAAGGGAATGTTTTTCTTTCCGTACATATGCGGAGACAACGACTTCTCTGCCTCCGTGACCATTATTTGAGTTTCGGCTTCCTCTACAAGCCATCACTTTTTATTAATGGAAAATAAATACAAAGTTTTAAAATTATTTTATTTTGGTATTGAAAATGGTTTTGAAAGAATCTTTATTATATCAATGTGTTGTATTGATATCTTGTGATTGAAATGTGGAAATGTTATGTTTCCTTTATGCATGTTTTATGTGATACGATTATGTTATGGTTTATGATATGTTTAAACCTATCCATATGAGGAATGCATTGGACTTAATAAGTGACGGGTGGAGCCCGCTATAGCTCCTCGATGCATAGGCAGGTCTCATGAGACAAACTATTGTCTTGGCACGAGGACTTGACAAAATCTTATTTGTGGTCTTGGCACGAGGCCTTGGCTACGTGGTTATGATAGTCTGGCATTATGCATTCCATCATTATGAAGTGGTTATTGATATTGCATGTGATTATTCGACCAGTAGAATATCCATGTGAATAAGTAAATGGAATTATCTCATTTTACTTTTCCCATATTATGTTGAAGTTTATGTTTAAAAGGCTTTTGTTTTAGTTATACATTGCCTTAAATGTTAATGTTTATTTATGAAAGCTTCCGCAATATTGTTATCCTTACTGAGCATTTGAGCTCACCCCTTTCAATGTTTTAATATTTTCCAGGATGTGAAGAAGTATTTTATGAATGACTTGCAGGGATAGTCAGAAGAGGATATGAGTGTGGACTATGGAGACTTTGTTATTGTAGTTTTTCACTTTATGATGTAATTTAAGACTTATGAATGTATCTAGTGTTTCCAAGGCTACTAAACTAATAGGTCTTTCGAGACTTGATCTTTTGTGATCATGCCAATGTTACGAGGTAATGCACCGACTCTGGGTAGCTGGGGTCGGGGCATTACAGTGATCATACCAGCTAACCAAATGAAAAGAAGAAACTCAATGAATGGTGTGATAGAATTTGGAAACCCCCTACTCTGTCTTGGTAATACGTGTGGTTCTTCTGCTTGATTCTTTTGGGGTGACATGGATGGGGATGGGATCCCCTTTTGTGGTGCATTTGTTGGTTTGTGGGTCTGAGGCCGTGTGGGGACATACGGTGGGGCTTGTTTGGTTCCAGTACATTGAGGGATCTCACAGATCCCTTTTATTGTTGTGACTTTACAAGAGAACCATGTGTGAATGACTAAAATGCTACTTGGATTTTTTTACTTGGATTATGGCCATGCCTGTTAGTTTCCCAGTAGTGAAGAATTACTAAAACATAATCACTTGAATATTAAAAAAATAATGAGTTCAATGGGGAATTGTTTTCTGGGAATGAGTTGTGACTTGGCTGTGGGTGGTGTGCTTTTTATGAATGAATAGTAATGAGGGTGTTTGTGTATAGGCTATTTTTGGAACCCCTAGGTTGGGATGAGTGCTGGTTTACCTATATGTATAATTTATTTCGTATGTTTCTTATTCACACCCCACACAAGTTTATCACTTCATGGAGAACACCCCCATTTCAATGGGGCAGGGTGTTTTTTCCAACACTCATATGAGTGGCTGGTTATTAGATCCTTTTCTACTCCATTTACCAAGTAGCCCAAGACTCTTTGGGTAGGCTGTGATGGCCTGAGGTCCATTATAGCCCAAGATTCTTTAGGAAGGGTACGTTTTGGTGGTTGGCCCAAGTTTGTGCGGGCAGGTTGTTTCCCAAGTGTCTTCGGGATGAGGCCCAGGTGTCTTCGGGTGTGGCAGTAGTTGTTCAGGCCCAGGTGCCTTTGGGCATGGTGGTAGTTGTTCTGGACTAGGTGTCTCTGGGTGTGGTTACATGTGTTGGTTGGACCAGGTGTGTTCGGGTGGGGTATGGCAGTGGGAATGCGTGAATAATGGTAGGAGAGGTCTGACACATAGGATGACTTCAATAACCAGTCAAAAAGTGGTGTGGGGTACCCAAACATCGTTGTGTTATTACTATTACTTTATTTGATTTGTGTTATTTGGGGAGTGTGTCTTGGTGAGGTTTGTGTGGATAGTTTTCTTATTAGGTTCTTGGTTATCTCCTTTTCTCACGAGGCATTAGAATTCCTCTCCACTTGTGCATGAGAGATTTTGTTTTTTGTTACTGAGTATACCTATATACTCACCCTAAGCATATAAAACCGCTTCTAGGTTTCTAGTAGGAATTTTAGGACCATGCAGAACCATAATAGTTTGGATGTTGGGACAATTTATGTTTCCGTTTTTCTTTTCTTGGTAATTACCTTTGGTGTTTTCTAGTATTGTAGCACTTATTATTGAAACATTCATATGTGAAGGGACTGTTTGGGATTTACTTTTACTTCTAGTTTTGGAGTTGTTTGGGAATTTCAATCTTAGCTCCCGATCCTACTAAATAAAAAGGGCAATTCCTTACATTTTACATGTGATTTTATACCCTTGGTGCTAGTCACCACTCCGAGACCTATTTAAGGCGGGTATTGGGGTTTATTATCTCTCCTTCAAATTGAAGAAGGAAGGGTCTGGAAATCTGTTATCCCTTTCCTCATCTTGGTGAAAGTGGGTCCTGATAGAATGATATCAAAGGCGAGAGGTTCTAAGATAGGATGGAGTTCGTGGTTACACACATCTAGGATTACATGGGATGGTAGGGTAACCGTGTTTTGAAATCTTGGTGTGTGAAATGGGCCTAGGAAGACCGGCTAAGAAACATGATTTTAGGGCCCCCCGTGATCCGATGCAAGGACTCTGGGCCTACCGAATGACCAAGGGATGCTACACTGACTATAAGGTAGAGACCCTAGAAAGGGTACATGCATCATAATGACTTTTATTCTTGAGTTTTTTTGGGTATTTTGGGAATTTTAAATGAATAAAAATTCTAAGAAAAATTAAAATCAATCTTCCACACTACTCGGGATTAGGCATCCCTTGTTTACCTTGTAGCTATGGCACCTGGATGAAGATCATGAGTAGTACGTGAAATCGAGGCCTAGGAGGTTGATTTGGATGATCGGCAGAGGGATGACCGAGAGGGGGAGGATGATCAGTGGTAGAAGATGCTTTGTGCCTTTTAGTGGAAGACCTTTGGGAAGTAAGAGGACAATGTCTCTAATATGGAGACGGAGAGTTGGCTCGAGGAGCTAGTGATAGATTTAAGCTTGATCTGGGCTCTCATAGAGTACTGGGTTCCTCTAGTTGTAAGACAAATGTGGGGAGCAACACGTCAGTGGTGGATTCTCTACCTTGGGGAGAAGAAGGAGGCTGATGATAGATGGACTGACTTCGAGAGGGAGTTTCGGGTGGAATTACTCTCTTCCACGATGAAGGCTAAGAAGAGGCAGGATCTACTCTCACTACATCAGGGGGGGGGGGTATGTCATTGAGAGAGTTGGGGATACAAGTCAAGTATCTCTTTTTCTATGCTCCGGACCTCCTTTCGGATTAGGATTCTCGAGTGAGACGTTTAGAGGAGGCACTCCAACCTTCTCTTCAATACGTTGTTACTACATTTACTCTACCGACATACTTGGAGATCCAAAAGAATGCTGAATTGGTGGAAAGGATGCACACACCAGGATGTGTGATGCGATAGGGGATCCAGTTGGGCTTATCGAAGGAGAAGGCCGTGAGTATCATGCCTCCAGCATCAGGACCTTCTAGGTTTCGACCAGTGGGGAGAAGGCCCCAATATTTCCAGTTTCGATCTCCCGGTACTCACCCTTTCCTTTCGAGCCTAGTAACAAGATGGTTCATCTTTGGTAGCCATGGGCACCTTTGGAATCAGTTCCCAGACTGAGTGCAGTATAGTAGGGGTGGACCGGTTCAACGCCCACCTTAGTAGTAGCAGTTTCCAGCCAGTCCCTTTCAGTTATAGCCGCAGGGACAACGAGCTCCCGCTCCTTTGAGACCAGACGTTGTGGGAGGATGCTGACCTTAAAGAAGCTCCTCAGGGACCTCAACTAGGACATGGTCAGGGAGGCTGTTGATAGCCGATGGGAAGGGGAGCTGGGTGTGGTTAGTTACACTCCGCAGAGGCAGCAGTTCTAGCAGGGTCATAATTCGTTCGAGGTACGATCATCTTTTTTAGTACTCTTTCTTATGACTTGTTTGATTCAGAAGCTTCTCACTCATTTTTTTCACCCAGTGTAGCCCATGATTTGGGTCTAGACACAGAGAGAATTCACGTACCCCTAGTTCTAAGTACTCCAATCAGAGGTCAGACCAGCTTGTCTTGTGTTTGCCAAAGATGTAGACTAATGTTGGGACCACATCAATCTAGTGGAGACCTTATTTTCCTGCATATGTAGCAATATGATGTCATTATAGGCATCAAATGACTGTTCTCCATGTGTGAAATTATCAACTGATTACAAAGAAGGATCGTGTTTTCAGATGTGGGTGGACGACATGTGACCTTCATTAGCAAGCGGAGTTGCTAGAAAGACAACCGGTGTGTGGAGCCCCTTCATTCCTTATTAGCTGAGCTGTCAATAGAGTCAGTGGGTATAGATATGGTGGATATCTTAGGGATTGTCAGTGAGTTCATGGATGTCTTCCCTGAAGAGGTGGTGACCCTACCCCCTTGATGTGATTTTGAGTTCGGGATAGACTTGCAACCCAGTGCTCATCTGATTTTGATGGATCCCTATCGTATGGCGCCTTCTGAATTGCTGGAGTTACAGATTCAGATCGATGATCTGATGAATAAGGGGTTTGTTCGACCAAGTGCATCACCATGGGGCACTTCATTCTTGTTTGCGAATAAGGAAGATGGTGGTCTTAGGATGTGCATAGACTACCAGAGACTGAATTAGGTAATGGTCAAGAAATGTTACCCTATCCCAAGTATAGACGAACTATTTTGACTTGTTGAAAGGGGTAGGATGGTTCTCCAAGATCGACCTATGGTCAGGATGTCACCAGTTAAGAGTGAAGTAGGGTGACATCTTGAAGACTGACTTCAGGTGTAGATATGGGCACTTTGAGTTCGTATTCATGCCTTTCGGCATTACAAACACAACAGCTGTGTTCAGGGGGCACATGAACTCCATATTCCAGGAATATCTAGACCAGTTCATTGTCGTGTTTATTGACAACATCCTAATCTACTCAAAATCAGAGGAGGATCACGCTGAGCATCTGATAATGGTTTTAAACTCCTCCGACAGCACCATCTCTACGAGAAATTGTCCAAGTTCAAGTTATGGACATGAGAAGTGCACTTACTTGAACACATGGTGTCCGAAAAGTGGATAGAATTGGACATGTTGATGGTCTAAGCGGCTGTTTCTTAGGTAGAACCCAATAATGTGGTAGAATTTTTTAGTTTCCTAGGTCTTGTAGGTTACTACCAGAGATTCGTACCCAACTTCTCCCGAGTTGCAACACCTTTGATAGCCTTGACCAAGAAATACCAGGCTTTTAAATGGAGTGACAAGTGCCAGGAAGCCTTCAGTTATTTGAAGGGGATGCTGGTTAGTGCCCTAGTACTGAGGTTTCTAGAATAAGGTTTGACATTTGAGGTGTTCTATGATGCTTCGGGCTAAGGCTTGGGGTGTGTTCTGATGCAACAACAAGGGGTGATATCCTATGGGTCTTGGAAGTAACGTCCCCATGAGTGTAACTATGCCACCCATGACTTGGAGCTCGCAGTGGTTGTGTTCACACTAAAGTTTTTGTGGCACTACCTCATTGGGGAGAACTTTGTGGTCTTCACAGATCACAAGAGCTTGAGGTATATATTCTCCCAGAGAAAACTAAACTTGCGGCAGCAGAGGTGGATGGAGTTTTCCAGGACTATGAATTAGAAATCCCTTACACTGAAGGAAAGGGGAACATGGTGGCTGATGCCTTGAGCAGGAAGTCGCAGAAGGATGCGGTTCGAGAGTCAGTAGATGCTTAGAAGGAGATGGAAGAGTTGGCTGCCCTACACCTAAATGTAAGAGTGGATGGTGGTAGAGGTTGTTTGTTTCAGATGAAAGTGCAGTCCTCTATTTTGTGGCAGGTAGAGGAGTCTCAGTGGGGATACCCAAAGAGTGAAGTGATGCGTGATCGGGATAACCAAGGCAGTGCTCCAGAATGGTGGCCAGAGGATGGTCAGAATTGGATTCTTTTCCGAGGGAAGATGTTTTTCCTAGAGACGATGCGTGAGAGAGTTCATGGTGAGTTCCACAAATCACCCCTGGAGGTACATGTAGCAGTTTCCAAGATGTATCAGGGCTTGAGGGGTCAGTTTTGGTGGCCCGGGGTGAAGCGGGAAGTGGCAGAGTTTGTGGTGAAGTGCCTCATATGTCAGCAGGTGAAGGCGGAACATGGAACCCCAGGGGGTATGTTACAACCTTTGGATGTCCTCGAGTGGAAGTGGGATGACATCTCGATCGATTTCATCATGGTACTACCCAGAGTTCAAGGGGGTTGTGATTCTATCTAGGTAGTGGTGGACCAGATGATGAAATCGGATCACTTCCTGGAAATTAGGAGTTAAGTGTGATGGATTCCCTAGCACAACGGTATATGGATGAGGTGGTGCAGTTGCATGGAGTTCCACGGTCCATAGTCTCCGATCAGGATACCCGATTTACCTCTCATGTCTGTAAAGGATTGCAACATGCTTTTGGCACCCAACTATCCCTCAGAACTACTTTCCACCCCCAAACATATGGACAAACATAGCACACCATCCAGACATTAGAGGATATGCTACGAGAAGGTGTTTTGGATTTTGGGGGTTCGTGGGTGAAAAAATTTCATCTGGTAGAGTTTTCCTACAAAACATATCTATCACTCTACCATTGGCATGGATCCATTCGAAGCACTGTACAGGAGGTTGGGTCGCTCACCTGTGTGCTGGACAATGGTCAGGGAAGCAGTTTTTCTTGGCCTGGAAGAGGTGCAGAACATGACGGAGAAGGTTCATCTTATATGAGAGAGGATGAAGGTGACTCAGGACCAGAAGAAGTTGTATGCTGATAGTAGGGGGAGACTCTTGGAGTTCAAGGTCTGGGACCATGTTTTCTTGATGTTCTCCCCTCGGCATGGACAACAGAGGTTCAACATGGGGAGTAATCTTTCTCCCAGGTTCGTCGAACCCTTTGTGGTGTTGCGGCGGGTCGATGAAGTGGCTTATCAGCTAGCATTAACACCAACGCTACTGAGAGTGTATGATGTCTTCCATGTGTCTCAACTTCGTCGGTATCTACAGGATGATTCACACGTCCTCAACTGGGGAAAGTTGGATATCGAGGAAGATGCATAGTTTATAGAGCGACCAGTGATGATCAAAGGTTGTGAGGAGAAGGTGATTCATGGACAAACCATTCCCTTGGTTCATGTGTTATGGAGGCATGATGGACTCGAGGAGAGTACATGGGAATGGGAGGCACAGATGTGCGCCCAGTACCCAGTGTTGTTTCGAGTTTTTTTCTGTTCTGTTTCATACTTTTTGTGATGTAGTGATTGAACTTGTTAACTTTGAAATGTGTCGTTTTCCTTGTTCTTTGAATGTGTGTGAAGGGTCCTTACTGTGGGTAAGGGAGAACCTGATCCCTAATCAAGACGCATTAGAGTGGATTCAATTAAACCCATGCGAGTGAGTTAGTTTATCCCAAAGTAGAAAGTATTTTGACATGGAGAAAGGGACCCCCTAATCCATATGTCTGGACAGTGACACCGTTATATGTTGTGTGGTTACATGAGGGAGATGTGTTCCTAGATGTCAAGGAGGTTTTCTCCTGAGAGGTTTCCTTTGAGGTGGTTGTTCGGACCCCTATCTTCTCTTCGGGTCTAGTTTGATTCTCGAGGGCAAGAATACTTTGAGAGGTATCTGATGTAATGACATAGACAACGACTCATGAAGGAGTTTTACAAAAACTTAGTTCCATCAAACGATTCCACCAAAATGGTGGCACTGCTGATGGTGGCACCGTGAGGGTGTCACTGTGACGGTGGCACTGTAACAGTTGCTCTATCACGGTCGCCCACCGAAACCGTGGCACCGGTTATGGTTCCACCATGATGGTGGCATAGTGACTGTGGTACAGTGTGGGTGGCACCGTGATTGTGGCACCATAATGGTCGCTCCTTCATGGTCGCACACCAAAATAGAGGCACCGATTACGGTGGCACCGTGACAGTGGCATCATGACTGTGGAACCCCTTATGGTGTATCACCAAACGGTGTCCCAACCTTTTTTATTTTCCCAATTCTACCCCCACAACATATATTTTGATGTAAAAAGTATTTTAATACCCCCGTTTCAAAGCCATTTAAATCCCATAAATGATATCTAAAATCTCCCAAGAGCTGGGAGACCCTTGAATTACCAAAACATGTTTCTTTTCCTCATCGTCACACCATTTTCCTTGTACTTTCTAGTTCCGCCCCTATTACATGTTTTCCTCTGATTAAAGGAAACTATTTAACACATAGCTGTTATGGCCACCTCCCTGATGAGAATTACTATATGAAAATTAATTCCATCATGTGTAACCACCCAACCACATGGTGAAACTACAATAGGACTTTAAAGCCATTCAATATTTTGATATCCCATAACTCTAGGATCTCACCTTTTTATCACACGAGAATTTCTTTTCTCTGGGTCTGGTCTTTTCCTTCTTCTCCTTATTGTGTTTGGAGTCCCCCCTTCCCGAGGTAAGTGGTGTGCATGTGCAAGAGACCTTCCTTCCCACTCTTGGAGCCCCCAGAGTTCATCCTTCACAAGTCGCGCATCCCTAGTTCTTGGAACATGAATATAAATTTCAATCATTGATCATACAAGTAGGGTTCTTCCTTCACCTCTCTTTACTGTGTATCATGTGGGGCGGGTATGCTAATGTTTCTATAGGTATGGATGAAACCTAACCTTAATAAAGATAAAAAAAATACTTTTAAAGAATTAAGGTGTGTGTTTGATGATTCTAATATACTCTTTTACCCTTTATTATATGTTGTGAATTGTATGGGCTTGTGTCAACTGAAAATCACGACCATTGGTGGTATTTCCCTATGCAATAATGGACCCCTGTCTTATGTGATGATTGAACGGATGTAACATGGAAATTAGTTAATCATGTAAACTTGGTTGATTAAATGAATGTACAGTGAACAATAATCCTTGTGTGATCACCCCGACTAACCAAAAGAAAATAAGAAACTTAATGAATGGTTTGATAGAATCTGGAAACCCCCTTGATCTATCTTGGTAATATGTGTGGTTGTTCTGTTTGATTCTTGTGGGGTGACATGGATGGGTATGGGATCCCTTTTTTTGGTTCAATTGTTGGTTTGTGGGTCTGAGGCTGTGTGGGGCCATACGGTGGGGCTTGGTTTGGTTCCAGTACTTTGAGGGATCTCACAGATCCCTTTTGTTGTTGTGACTTTACAAGAGAAACGGGTGTGAATGCTTAAAATGTTGATTGGATATTTTTCCTTGGCATATGGCCATTCCTGTTAGTTGATCAATAGTAAAAAATTACTTAAATGGAATCACTTGAATATGAAAACAAGAATGAGTTCAATGTGGAATTGTTTTCTAGGAATGATTTGTAATTTGGATGTGGGTGGTGTGCTTTTTATGAATGAATAGTAACGAGGGTGTTTGTGTATAGGCTGGTTTTGGAACATCTAGGTTGGGATTAGTGCTTGTTTACCTATATGTATAATTTGGTTCTTATGTTTCTTATTCACACCCCACCCAAGTTGATTACTTCGTTCCGAACACCCCCATTTCAAGGGGGGGTGTTTTTCCCAACACTTAGCTCCTTTTCTGCTCCCTTTCTCGAGCAGCCCAAGACTCTTTAGGCAGGACGTGACTGCCTAAGGTCCATTATAGCCCAAGATTCTTTGGGTAGGGTACATTGTGGTGGTTGGCACAGGTGTGTCTGGGAAGGTTGTTTCCCAAGTGTCTTTGGGATGAGTTCAAGGTGTCTTCTAGCATGGCAGTAGTTGTTCGGGCTCTGGTGTCTTCGGGTGTGGTGGTAGGTGTTCCGGCCCAAGTTTCTTTGGGTGTGGTTACATGTGGTGGTTGTGGACCAGGTGTGTGCGGCAAGGGTATGACATTGGGACTATGGGAAGAATGAAGGGAGAGGTCTGACACGTAGGATGACTTCAATAACTAGTGGGAAAGTGGTACGTGGTACCCAAACATCGATGTTTTATTACTATTACTTTACTTGACTTTTGTTATTTGGGGATTGTGCCTTGGTGAGGTTTAGGTGGATAATGTCCTTTTTTAGGTGATTGGTTATATCCTTTTCTCCCAGGGAATTATAATTCTTCCCCACTTGTGCACGATAGATTTTTATTTTTTCTACTGATTATACATATATAGTCACTCTACATATATAAAACTGCTTTCTAGTTTCCAGGAGGACTTCAAGGACTGTGCGGGACCATACTAGTTCGGACAATGGGATTGTTTCTGTTTCTGTTTTTCTTTTCTTGGTAATTACCTTTAGAGTTTTCTTGTATTGTAGCACTTATAATTGAAAAATTCATATGGGAAGGGATTGTTTGGGATTTACTTTTACTTATAGTTTTGGTGTTTTTTGGGACTTGCTATCCTATCTCCTGATACTACCAATTAAAAAGGGAAATGACTTCTATTTGGCGGGTGATTTTATACCCTTCGTGCTAGTCGCCAATCCAAGACCTATTGACGGCAGGTCTTAAGGAGTCATTATCTCTCCTTCAACTTGAAGAAGGAAGGGTCTGGAAATCTAATGTCCCTTCCCTCATCTTGGTGAAGGTGGGTCGTGACACCTCTTCACTTATTCAACGAATGTATCAATCCCTCTTACCTTTCTTATTTGGGTTACATGTATATAATTAAGTTGGAGAGAATATAAAACATAACACCAATATTTTTTAATGAAGTTCAATTTTAATGTGGATGACTATATTCCTAGTAATGTATGGTTTTTATCCCACTCACACATAGTTCATATTTTATTATGAATATGGAACTCAGCCAAGGATATTACCTTGAACCTATATAGAGTTTTAAACATACCTGAATTTTATGTAAGAAAACATTTTTTATTATTAATTCTTTGAAAAAAAGATGGATTTTGTCTAAAAAGTTACAAGATATCATCCCGTACCTCTTTAATAATGAACAATAGTGAAATCCTGTGTCCCACATAGAAACGTTTTGTATAATCTTCTTCATTAAACGTAGAAATATTTAGGTGTAATTCATATTAATCTAGACATTACAATATATGAATATTGAATCCATGATCTCTCACATCTTCAGTTTTAATAATAATCCACTAAAGTATAACCCATCTCACTCACTCTTCTTCTTTTTCTTCAATGAAAAGGAATTATATTTATAATAACATCGGGTCTCTAATTTTTTTTTTCGACACACAAAATATTATTGGTAATATTAGGGTCATTTTTTTATCCTCCTTTAAAATATATTCATATAAATTGTAAGAATATTTTCCCTAATAATATTCAACATTTATTTCATAATTCACAAATATAAAAAACGTTTAGTATATTTGGTCATAAATTTTATTTAAACCCATCATAGATAATATCTCATTTAAATGAACCTGAAGACTCAAAATTTATTTTCACACAACAATCCTAATTATCATGAAATTCATTATCATTTATTTCTTCCACAAAATACGCATGTATTTCAAACCTTCACAACTATATACATAAATAAAATAAGACTATTTCAATCATGGATACTAATATTATAACACACGACACTCTTTCAATATTTCCTTCATTACACACTGAAACATATAAATCTCCTCAATGTTCAACCACCTCTTAAATTACCAAACCATCTTTAGTTGGTCTTCATTTCTCAATTTTATTCACAACATGGAAATTCTCCCCATGACATGGCTTCTGTTTTCTTCTAATTTCATTGTAATTATTCTTCACCAATTATCCCTTTGGTCTTTGACTGAATCATGAATAACTCATTGAAAAATCCTTATTATTATTCATTTAGTGAGAACACAACATTTTCTAAATTAAATTTCAAAAATAAATCAACACTTTCAAATTTGTCTATGTTTGGAAACTTATGTAAGATAAATATTATCTTTTTATCACTATTTTCTTCTATAATTTTCTATATTCAATATCCTTCTAAAAAATTCTTACACATATTAGAGAAATATATTATGTCCCATTTAAATATGTTATATATATAGGGTTTTAAAAAATTTGGGAGTCTCAGAATTATGTTATGTATCTCAGTGTTGTTTCTTCATTTTCCATTTCTCTAATAATATTATCTTATATAACATCTTGAGATTATATTACGTATCTCATAGATATTAATGGATTTTTCAATTTCACTTCTTATGTAAATATATTACATATCTTTCTAGACTTAACTATTTTTATGAGACTATGAAATTATGTTACATATCAATGAAAAAATCTATGGACTTTTTTTAAATTATATATTTCACAAAAATTACTTTATGTATTATTTGAATAGGGAAATTTCAAACACCCTATATTCCAAAATTTCTAGACAGATCCTTATACTTATTCAAGAATCTTTAATGGAAACATATGATACTTCAAATAACTTATACATCATCTAAGTATCATTCTATATGATATAACTTTCATCAATAATGATAAATATAAGGATGGAATCTCTAATCCACTTATGTATATTCAAATAATTTTGAATCAGTTCTGAATATGAAATAAAAAGTAGTATCATGTTAAACTTCAACCAAATAAATATCCTTCATAAAATATAAATATTGGAAATACCTCAAATGCCTCAAACAACTTTACAACTATGGTATCCACTTAATAATTCTATAACTTTTCTATATTAATAGATGAATGAATATTTAAACATATTCAATAGAAGAATATTATTTTTTTGTTTGATATGAAAAGAAATCAAATCAATTCTGTAAAAACTAATCAAAAATTTTATTCACATCAAATAACAAGTAGACCTTAAACCACTTTTACATATAAAAGGACATCTATAATAATATCCAATGACAAATCTCACTTACAATTTCCAATGCGTGTCTTCAATCCTCATGAAATTTCCTCAGCATATAATGACACCTTTCTTTGGAACTTTATATTTATTCTCATAAACATGTCTGAGAACTAAAAAACTCTTCCAAGCTACTCTTCTCTAAAACATATTGAAATCATACACAGTACCTTCATGATTATTAACTTATTGAAAAAAATACAACACAACACAAAGTGGGTCTAATAAAGGTGAATTTCATGATTGTAATGACCCATGATTTCAATAAGTATATTAATTAATTAAATATCATATTAATATATTTTTTACACACAAAACCAAACTAAAATGAAACCTTGATATATTAAAATAAAATTTGATCGTTATAATATAACCATTAAATTATATGGTATAAAAGGAAGTAATTATATTATGAAATCTAAAAAGGAAATAAATGACATCAAGTAGCAGAAGTATTCGTTATGAAGCTCATTTGTATGATCTCATAAAGGAAGTAAATTTTTTCGGGTTTTCCTTAAACCAATTCCAATCTAAACTTTAACAATTATGGTATGAGTGAAATAGTATGTAAGAGAAATCCTGCCTTGTGGAAAATGCCACAAGATCTATGTAAGTAGAATCACCACCCTTGACTACCACCAGAGCATACCTTAGCCTTAGATCATAGGTTAATATATTGAAGGGATATGTAACTAGAAATTAGGATGATATAAAAATGTAACTATTAATGTAATAAGATATTTATTATACATTTTTTTTTTATTTTTTTCATTTTTAATTTTAAATAAAAAGGATGTTTATTTTCCATAAAAGTTGTTTTCATTATATTTATTATTTAAAAACTAAATTTATAATTTTTTTAATATGAATTGGATAAAATTAATTTCATTTTTTTATTTAGAATTTCAAAATTATCTAAGTATGAATTTTTAGGATTTTTTTGAAATCATTAGCTTTTAGATGAATAGTGAAAAATACCGATATTGCTAAAACAATCACTTTTATGACATTATCTTAATAAAATAATGACATAATTATTTTTTAAAATAGTTTCTATAAAATATATAAATTTATAGGCAAAATAAATAATTTAAAATTACTATTTTTTATTTATAAAACCTTTTATATCATTTTGAAACATAAGTAATATTTTAATTTAAAAACTAATTTATTCATTTCTATTAAAAAAATATTTTTCATCACTTATAGAAATAAAATCCAAAACATGGATTTAATATTTATAGAATCATTATAATATTATATAATAATGATTATTTTTATTTTTGAGCATAAAATTGTGATTACTGAGATTAAAGTTAATAACATTGATAATGGTAAAACGATCATTTTCAAAGAACTATTTTATTAATGCTGTATAAATTTAATCTAATTACAAAAATTAATCACTCAAAAAAAGAAAATTTAATATAATTTTTAATGATATTTTTAAATAAATTATCCATCATTAAAATTGTAATAAATACTCAACAAGATCAAGAACACTTAATGGTGGAAACAGTATTTTTCTTCAAAATAGTTTTTTTATATATAAAATGTTTTAATTTAAAAGTTAATTTTATATTAATTTGAAATTGAATTATGTTTAAAGGATATTAAATTTAGTTTCTCCACCCACAAAACTTTTTAGAGGGGTTATTTTATATGTTTAGTAAAACATAATTTACTACGGTAAAAACTAGTTAACCCGATAAAAATAAAAATGTAGAAGTAAAAATATAAGAATAAATAACTTCTTACATGTTTAAAAAATATGTGGGAATTTTTTGTTTGGGATTTATATAAAAAATATCACCCTAAAATATATTATTTATATCTTTTTGAGTCTTTTATCTTTGAACATGGTAATGATATCGTTGAAAAGTAAATGGGTATTCACAAAAGTCCCATTTTCTCATCCTATAAAATAGGACAGTTCCACTTACTCACGCCAAACTAATGCCTTCAAATTACTTCTTCAAAAAATAAAAATTTCTCTTAATATTATCCTATATCAATTTTATAATCCAAATATCCCAATTATTTATCGAAATCCCTTCATTTCTATGTATAGCTTCAAGAGAAAGTTTAGGGTACCAAAGTGAGTATTACTTACACTTTACAATTTATACATAATATTTATCTTAAAAAACCACAATAAAAATAGTAATATAATTAAATATATATAATTTTTATAAATAATATTTATTATATTAAAAGAAAAAATATTTTTCACTTCGTTCCATTCACTTGGAAAAACAAAAGGACGTTAACTGTGCATTGTGCGGATTATCGCCTCCACGAAGTAACATTTTTCAAATTGATTTTTATTCATTATAAAACCACATAAACTAATATCTAACAACTTTTAAAAAATATAAATAATATCATTATTATTATTTTCTAATTATATCATACACTTCCTTAACCATACTCAATCATCGAGATACAATGTATTCATGTTTGTGTTGGTTTAACCACCTACCTGAATAATTCTATAAAAATATATCATGGATGAATTTGAGTATTTAAATAATACTAATATTATAATTTAATAATAAATTAATGACTGGTTTTTTGTTATGTATTGTTTATATTGTTTATTTAACTTATTATTAAAATATAATCTTCAGTCGCTAAAATTATTGAAATAAGCCGACACCAATTTGATTTTCATGAAAACATAAGAAAAAATGTATAATAAATAAATATAATATGATAATAAATTGTACATATTAAATTAAAAATATAATAATTTTGTTACTAATAATGTATATAACAGAATTAATTTGATTATTTAGAAAGTTAGGCGAATGCTCGGAACAAATCAGGAACAATGTAAGGGTTTGTGCTAACCCAATTTTCTTCCATTGAGTTACAAACTTTATTGTTAAACCATATTATTCAAATATTTATTTATAATAAATAATGACTAATTTGTATTATATAAAATCATTATTTTTTTGGTTTTAAAATTATTCCTTATAACCTATTTTTTAAATGATTATTACTACAAAGATTATGTAACTTTTAAGGGTTTCATACCACAATCTTCACCACTTTGAGACTTATTTCTTATTATACACCATTTTTTATTTAGAATAGTTTCTATAACTTCTTTATAAAATTTGAATAATGTTTATATTATATTTAATTCTATTCAGTGTTCTAATAAATTTTCATTTTCTCATGGGTTTTGACTAAAAAAGTTCAAAAGTCGAATAGATTTCCATCAATATCAACCTTCATCGAAGCATGTTTCAATATTATGAATAAATATTCATTTTTATGAGGGAAAAAATGAAAATTTACTTATAATATTTTAAATTATGCTTGATAATGTAAACTTAAATTTCATTAATTCTCTTCATTTCTTTAAACTATTATTGATACATTCCATAATATGTAAGGTTTTTTCACAACTCGACCTTCTTTATTGATTTATAATGGTTCTCCTTGAGATTCATATTTAATTTCATATGGATTTAAATATTTATATATTTTTGAAATAAATTTTGGTTTAAAATCATCCTTATTGATGAATTATCTTCCTTATTGAAGAGGAAACTATGTTAATAATAATTACCATCCTCTTAAAAGATGGTTTATCATCCATTTCCATGTTTTTTCTTCTCACATTTATTTTACATTAATATTCTGAATACCGATCATATTTAATTTTCTATGCCATTTATATTTCTCTTTACCCCATTTAAAAAATATTTTTTTTATTTTTTTTCATGATGTGGGTTTTTAATAAAGGTATGTGTGTGGAGGGGGTCTTCCAAATCATAATCAAATGTTTGTCTTCAACTCTAAACTTTATCAAGATAAATATATATGTCACTTTAAATAATCCATTATTGATGTTTCTTTTAAATTTAATTTTTTCAAATTATTTCACTTTATCATTTTTAAAATTGATTTTTAAAATTGATTTTAAAAATGAACCATAACATCATCTTTTATAGTAATGTGAAAACTGTTTTCTAAAAACTCGTTTACATTTTTTTCATTAAACTTCTATTTTCATTTTCAAAAGGAATTACCCTCATGGGATATATTTTTCATGATTTACCCTCTGATTTACATAATACTATTTTATTTTTTTAGTAATTAAACTCATGGTATCAAACAACCCCAATTCCTAATCTCTTATGTGGTACCATTTAAAGCACTATTTTTTAAAGGGTGTTTTTCCATATATCAAAACATCCTTTTATGTTTATTTTGTTAGAAAATGATATTTTGTTTATAAACTATCCACCTTACTCATATATATGGTTTATGGTCATGTTTTGTGGAAATAATCATGAAACCATTTTATTTTTTGGGTTAATATTTTGACAATTAAATTATGAATATTTTCTATGTGGAACACTTATGAATGTACATAATATGATGTGATGAGTGGGCCTGAAATCATATTTCCCTCTGATTAATTGGGTAAAGCTTTATATCTAATTATATGTTATATATGATATTAGGGAGTGAACCTAAACTACCATGGGACTTTTCCCACTATGTGATGATATTATTGGCAGTGAACCTTTCCCTATGTTATGAGGGAATGTATTATGTTTTTTCCATATATTTTATGATTCCACGACCTTAGGATATCATTTTATTATTCTCTAATTCCATGATTATGATCATACTCTTTATGATATCATGTTATGACTTTTTAATCTCAAGTTATTATTTATTTCCATGTTTTTTCCTTCATAGTCTTTCTAGATCAACCTTTTTCCTAATGTATCTTCCCTAGGGTATCTTATGTTATTTTAGAAGATCCACATGAGTTAGGATCACTATGGGGAGTTTTAAATAAAATTAATGTTTTTAAATATATGATGATGTATTTATATTTCAAATATTCCGAAGAAACTACACCTCTAGATCCTTGGTTTTTATTTGTTTGAAACTTATGTTAATGATTACAAATTAATATTTTTTTAAGGATTAGGTTTCTATATTTGGTATAAAAGTAGGATTTAGATAATTTTAGAGGTTATTATGTATGTTGAGGATAATTTAAGGGTTTACTATCTATGATTGATCATAATTTCCAAGTTTATATTAGAATTTAGGTTAGTTGAGGTAACATTGAAAATTTTAGGGATTAGGATGAGATAAAATTAGTGAAAACTCTAGGGATAAGTCTAAGTATAAGATAATATCCTTAATGTTTATAAAGTTTTGAGTATGTGATTATCCTATCAATTAAATACCTATATAGATACTATTAGTGGATACAATCTCTAAAAAATATTTACCTAAGGGTAATAACCCCATAAAGGGTGGATTGCGTATTAAATCGATAATAACGAAGTGCATGATAAAGAGGCCTAAATAAATAACTAATTTGATATTACTGGGGGATATACATTGGTTAATAATATTATCTTAACCAAACACCATAAATAATTGATTCCCAAGTTATTTTAAGGGATTATCTTAATAATTATGAGAAAACTCAACTTAAAACAACCTAGGTTGAATCAAGAAAGATATAGGTGGAACTAAGAGTGATATCGGTTGAACTAAAATAACTGTAAGTGAACATGATAATATAATAAAATAGGATATCTTATAGTGACATTTTTCCGTGTATATTTATTAAAATAATATTATAATATTAATTTTTCATCATTCATGTTAACCCTTTTTTTTTGTATTTTTTGGAAGTAGAAGGAACCATGTGTGTGAGGGATAATGAATATATTTACTCATTGAACAACCCATCAGAATGATATATGGAGTGATAAATCTTATGATTAAGACAAACAAGATATCACAAAATATTATTAAAAATGTGAAAATAGTCAATGTTCTAAACACACAAAAGTAGATAAAGATAGAGTCTCATGGTAGTTCATCTAACTAGGATAATGAAGGAAAGAATATTCAATTATCTACATATTATAAATGTAGAAATAATCATGGGGGAAATTTCTATAAAGGGATGATTAGATGAAAAAATTATACAGATGAATGATATGAAACTAAAAAGTTTAAAGTAATGTGAGAAGATAAAAAATACATTACTTTAATTTCAAAAAAATTGTAAATTATAAAAATCAAGGACCTAATCTAAGTGCTATTGAAGAAAATAGTCAATAACAATTTCTTGGACCATAGGAATAAGGAAAGGATTATTCAATGACTTTTATTGAATTAGAAAGTGATTTTTCAATATATATTTGAGTATCTCTTATTTTGTGAAAGTTTAAACCTATTAGACATTGAATTATAAATAAAAACATTTGGTGGAATAATTATTCTATCTATACTAAAAGGATATTATTCAAGGTTAGTGGAAGTTACCTCTTATTAGAATTCTATTTGGAATGGATTATCTATTTTTACAAAAATATCACATCAAATTATGTATAGGTAAATGTAAATTAATATCGTAAATCAACACTAAATAAAATACTAGTGTTTGGTTAATTAGGATCTCCCTATGTAAATTACTCCCATATTATGTGTTTTAAAATTGAAAGGAAGTTATTTATTTAAGTTGGGAGGGGGAACTTAACAACCTTAGATTTCACTAAGTATTTTACATAAAAAAATATTATGTTAATAAACTCTTCTACATGAAACAATAAATTAAAAAATAACCATGATATAGTAAAATAAAAATTTACCATTATAATATAATCCTTAAATTAATGGGAAAAAATGAAGTAACCACATTATGAAATATACGAAGGAATGAAATAAAATCGATTAGAATGAATCTTTTTTATGAAGATCATTTTCATTAGATTATAAAAGAATTATCTTCATTATGTTTTTATAGAAAAATACTAAGTTAAACTAGAAAAATTATGGTATCAGTGAAATCATATCTGAGAGAAATTCAAGCTTTTTGAAATATCTATAAAATCTATGCTAGTGGAATCAAAACCCTCGATTATTACTAGATCATAATTTATGCTTAGATATTATAAGGATATATTTAGGGGAAATGTAAATTATAATTATGATTATATAAGTATATAATTATTAATGTAAAAATTTAATTATCATATGCATTTTTCATATTTTTCATTTTCACTTTTAAAGAAAAATGAAGTTTATGTTCTATAACAATAGTTTTTTGTATATTTAATTTAAAAATTTAAAAATTATATAAACTAAATTAGATAAAAACAATTTCATTTTTGGATTTATAATGTCAAAATTATCTTGGTATGATTTTTATAGATTTTTCTGAAAGCATTGGGTTTTATGGTGAATAGTGAAAAATATCGATATTGATAAAACCATAAATTTTATGAAATTATCATAATAAAATAATTGATTAAATATTTTTGAAACCTTTTTATATAAAATATATAAATTTATAAGTATAATAATCATTTAAAATAATCATTTTTATTTAAAAAATCCATGTATATCATTTTGGATACACAAACAATATTTTACTCTAAAAACTGATTTATTCACTAACATTAAAATGATAATATTATTTAATAAGTTCAATTTTATTTTTGGGTATAAAATTATGATTGAAAAGATTAATGTTAATCACCTTTATAATAGTAAAATAGTTATTTTCAAAGAATTGTTTTATTAACACTGAATAATTTTTATCTAATCAAATAAATTAATCTATTCTCAAATGTTAATTTAATATATTTTTTAATACTATATTTAATTTAATTATCAATAATTAAATTTGAAATAAGTACTCAATAATATTAAGAAAACTTAATGTTTAAAACAATATTTTTCTATAAAACAGTTTCTTTATATATAAAATGTTTTAATTTAAAAGTAATTTTTTTAATAATTAGAAATTTTATTATATTAAATGGAGATTAAATATATGTTAATCACACCCATATTTAAAAATAGGGGTTATTTTATATGTTTATTAAAACATAAACTACATTGGTAAAAACTAGTCACCTTTGTAAAATAAGATAAAAGTAATAATATGTGAAAAAATAACTTACATCATTTTTAATAAGTGTGTGAGAATACTTGGTTGAGGCTTGATCGGCCCAATATCCCCCCAAAATTTATTATTTCTAAATTTTGTATCCTTAAACCCTTTAATAGTGTAATAATATCATTGAAAAGTAAATGGGTATTCAAAAAAGTTCCCCATTCTTTACTTATAAAAGGGGGCACTTCAACCCCTTCATGACACACATATTATTTCAAATTAATTTTTCAAACTATGAAATTTTTATCCTATTAGAATAATATATAAATTTAATAATCTCATTTTATCAAGTATTAATACTAATCCCTTTATTTCTATGGTAAATTTCAAGTGAATGTTTAATGTACAAATGTGAGTATTTCTTATTCCTTACGTTTTATTCTAAAACGTTTTCTTCCAAAAAAACCCAAAAAATAGTAATATAATGACATGGTTATAATTATTATACTAAGGTGTTATTATATTAATTTAAAAATAATTATTTACTAATTTTCATCCACTTATAAAAACAAAATAACATGAACCATGTGTTGTGTGGACTACCACCTCTACAGAGTAATGTTTTTTTTTCATCTTGATTTTCATTATTTATAAAAAACACATAAAATATGATTAAATAACTTAGAAAATTTAAATAATATCATTATTATTATATTATAATTATATTATACACTTCCTTAACCATACCCACCTATCGAGATATAACATGTTCATGTTTTAGTTTGTTTAATCACCTACTTGAATAATTCTATAAAATTCTACAATAGATGACTGTGGTAACTTAAATTCTAATAATATTATAAGATAATAAGAAATAAATTATTGGATTTTGGTTCTATAATTATTATATTAATTAATTAAAATATTACTAAAATATCATATTCGATCACTAGAATGATCAAAATAAGCCGACAATGATTCTATTTTCATGCAAACATAAGAAAAAAATATAATAAATAAATAGTATAGGATAATAAATGTTCAATGTTAAATTAAATATAAAATAATAAGGTTATTAATATGGTTTATAGTAAACATAATTTTATTATTCAATATTTTAAGATCATACACATAATGAATCAAGAACTAGTTAAGGGTTTTTGCTAACTCAATTTTCTTCTATTGAGTTACAAAATTTATTAATAAACTCTGTTGTTTGAAGATTGATTTATTATAACTAATGAAAAATATATATTTTATTTACTACTCAATTTAGTGGGTTTTATAATTATTTCTTATAACCTCATTATCAAATGATTCTTTCTTCAAAGATTATGTTACTTGTATGGGTTTCTTTTCTCAATTTCACCCTCTTGAGACATATTTCTTATTATACACCATGTTTTATTTGGAATTATATATTAATTACCATTTAATATTTTTAAATCATTAATATATTATATTTCATGATATTAAATATTCTAATCAAAGTTCATTCTCTCATATGGGCTAGGATAAAAAATTCAAAATATGTTAGGGTTTCCGTCTCTATCACCCTTTATTGAATAATGTTTCAATATTATGCACCAAAATTCTTTTGTATTCGGTAAATACTAACTTTTTAATTATAATATATTACATTATTTTTTATCATTTAAAATTTACTTACATTAATTATCTTCCTTTATTTGTACTATGATAGTTATTTTTCCTGAAATATAAGGCATTTTTCATAACACAGCCTGCTAAATCGAGTTATAAGGTTTATCCTTGAGATTAATCTTTATTTTAAAATGTTATTCTATATTTATATATTTAAAATTAAATTTTCATTGAAATTCATCCTTATTTATTAATTCTATTCCTTCTCAAAAATGCAACTATGTGAAGAATAATTCCCATTATATTGAATAACGAGTCATCATCCATGTCCATGTCTTCCTCTCCCCACCAATGTTTTCCCTCATTATTTAGAATACCAATAATGTCATATTTCTTATTCAACTCATAATTCTACTTAATCCATTCAAAAATATTTTTTTTTATTTTTTTCCTGATGTTGGTTTTCAATAAAGGTATAAAAGGGGGTTTTCTTTCACTTCACAATCAATGGTTTACCTTACACTATACTATTCCTTAAGATAAACATTAATGTCACATCAAATTCTCCATTATTTATGTTTTATTTTTAAAGAAACGTTTATAAATGATTTCACTTTAGCTTTTGGAAAATGAAATTTTAAAATGACCCATAACATTTCCATTTTGGACAATGTTAAAAGGTTTTCTAAAAATCCTTTCACATTTTTGTGCCCAATTTACCTTTTTCATTTTAAAAAGAAATTAACCTTATGGGATTTATGTTCCATGATTTAGCCATTGATTTAGAAGATATAATTTTATTTTTTGGTCAATTAAACCCATGGTTAAAAAAAACCCCAATTCTCAATCTCTTATGTGGCACTATTTAAAGCATTATTTTTATAACAGTGTTTTTACATCTATGACGAAGTCCTTCCAAGTTTCTTTTGTTAACATAAAAAATTTTATTTTGAAACCATACAATGTATTTAATAGGATGGTTTATGTTAATGTTTTGTGGAAATAGTCATGAACACATTTATTTTGTAGGTTTATATTGATTTGATGAAATTATGAATATTTTATATGTGACATATTTGTTTCTGCACAAAATATGATGTGATAGGTGGGCCCAAAATTATATATCTATAAAAATTATTAGCTAAAACTTTATATCTAATGAGATATTATGTATGGGATTAATGAGTGAAACTAATCCACTATGATACATTTTCCACTATGTGATGATGGTCATGGGAGTGAACCATGACTTATGTTAATGCTTTTATGAATTATGTTGTGGTTAATCTAGTTAACCAAGAATTTTACACAAATTATTAACTAAATTAAAACATAAATATTCATTTAATACAACCAAGGTATCAATAGGTCTGATGTCTTTGGAAGACTATACTCACAATACATCGAAAAGAAACTTAAAAAATGAATTTATTTTAATGTTCATAATGAGATCACTATAAGGACCCAGCCTTAAAACATTACATAATCTTGAATTAAATGAATAATTTACATTGAGGATCTTTTCAGGTTTATAGTTTTAGAGATTTATGCCATAACTATTACGTTGCAAAATATTACAAAGTAGACACTTCTACTCAGTTTCCATTTTTTAAAAAAACACGAAATCTTTGAAAAAAAGAGTCATGTCTAGTTCCTTGTTTTAGACGGCATGACTTTTCCTTGATCCCATCCTAGACCCTATTCCACTTTATGTCCTGTGAAAAAAATTTCATAATTTGGGATGAGCATAAAAATATTAGTAAGGGATACACAAAGAAGGAAAACTATTAGTTTTTAAAAACAACAAGTAAACCATGAATACTTTTACATAAGTAATACTTTTCACCTTTATGAAGTAGTAAATACTCTTCACTAAATAAAATATCATTACTTACCCTTTTGTAACCAAAATATTACCATAAAACCCAAATAAAGAACACATAACATATAATGGTAACCTGGGACATAAACATACTTAAATGGAATAACCATACGGTCGACTTCCACACATATCACTAAATGGAATAGCCATACGGCCGACTTCCATGCCCAATGCATTGGAGGTTATAACGTAACCACCTGTCCTGGTATTCACGGTACCACCCGTCATTTGGTTTATCACGTAACCACCCGTCAAATGTCCAAGTACCATTATAAAATCATAAGACATGAAACAAATATAAAGGGAAGAACAAATTTCCCCATTTCAATCACAATATATCACTTAAATATATTGAAATAGAAAATCCATTTTCAAAACCATTTTTAATACCAAAAATACGTAAAAGTGTATATGGTATTTATTTTCTTTTAAAAACATTACGGCTTGTTGAGGAAACCAAAGACCAGATAATACTCACGGCAGCGGAAGGGTCGTTGTCACCACTTACGTTAATAGAAAAATTCCTTTTTTTCGTTTAGTAAAATTCTTCGTAGAAAAATATTCCCTTTGAAAATTCAATGGTGTTTATACAATGTATAAAATAAAGTCTTGTATTAAAACAAAATATGCTGCAATGAAAGGAGATTGAGATGAAGTCCCTTACCTCGTGTACGACTTGACTCGATCATTCTTTAATATCCTTAATAATAAACTAAATTTAATTTATACTTGCTTAAGAACATTTTTCAAGTTTATTATTCCTTTTATATCACTTATTACCATGTTTTAAACATTATGTAATCATTTAAGTTAATAACTTTCGTTTTGTTGATATTTGGCACTTGAGTCAAAAATGAACACCTTATATTTACAAGTTGTCCATGTGGTCAATATTCCATTATATCCAGAATTATATTCATGAGTTAGATATCATATATATCATATATATCTAGTATATACATGTATTTATAATAGTACATAACATTTAGAGGTAAGAAATGAAATGCACCATTCATGGAGACGGTAAGCCGTACGCACGCATGAACGCTACTTCCATTTCTATTTATTATTTTAATGGAATTAAAACATAATGATACGTAGGTATATTATAATTCCAGTATATTATCTTATATAATATCATTAAATCTATCCTTTATGCATCCCAGATAAGGCATTAACGAGTCACATCACTTTAAGAGGGCGGTAGTCCGCACTTCCTCAAATGAGATTACCATATTTACCCACTATGGAAACCATAAAGTCTTGATATAATTGGGAAATAAATAAGAATAAGGAAATCATAAACATAATATATCTCATAAATAAATACAGTTCCATCATAATGGACACCATGAGAGGCAGTAAGATGTAATTGAATAATCATCGTTTTGTGAGGCGTTAGTTTTCCATCCACAGAAACATTATGTTCTTCATCCATTAGATGGAGTTGTGTGTAAGTTCAGTTCGAATATTTCTCATAAAAACATCCTAGTATATTGAGGATACTGGTTTTTTTACAAAATAATGGAAATAAAATGATTTTATGGGTTGTATAAGTAAAATAAAAGAAAACAATTTAAGAGAAACTGTTACCTATAATTTGGGTAACTCCCTTTGGTTTGAACCAAAGGACTTCTTGAAGTGCCTTATGCATAAGTTAAGGCATCTAGGAGGAGGAGAGAGATGTAGGGAGATTAATTGGGCAGATTTTGGACAAGAAAAATGGCTTTAGAGGTGTGAGGAATTGGTTAGAAGTGGTCTCTTTTTATAAGGGAGAGGAGGGGATCTTTAAGAAAGTGTGAAAATATTATTTTATAATATAATGATATTCAGTTTCTAATGATCCAAAAATCATTAATGTCTAATATAATATGACTCATATTTGAAATAAATTCATCCAATCAGAATTGGACATGCTTTAGATAATAATTTAGTCATTATAGTCTTATTTATTTAAATCATTTATTAATGAGGTAAGTACTGTATCATAATTGTGTCATATATAATTTAATTTATTTGATATTTAAAAATTATAAAAAAATACCGTGATGTAGGAAATCTTTTTATATTTTCAAATAATATTTATAGTCGAAAATACATCTTATATAACACCTTATAAAAATTAATTACTAAAAGATTTTTGTTTATGTCAATTTTGTCTTCACATTTAATTAATTAATCTAAATTATCATTTTCACTTCCAAGTGGCTCAACGGGGTCCCAAAATTGACTCAAAGATACCCATGGACGTTAATGACTCAACCGATAAGGTTTGGATAAGTGTTAAGTTAATTTTTAAATATTATAATATTCTTTTTACCTTGAATTACCATATTTACCTTTAACCGCGGTAAATAAAAGTCAAACGTTACTATTCACCAAAAATTATTTTCATATTATTGAACCAAATTTTACTTCTTTATAACAACCATGTATGTTGGATTTTCGAAATTCAATTCACAAAAGTGGTAAAATTACATTTAAATGAAAAATTCAGTTTTTTTAACTACCACTAAGTGGTTTCACTATTCATCAAAAATTGAAGTTTTTTCAGAAAAATACCAAAAATTCAGCCTAAGCTATATTTGATATTCCGAATTCAAAAAATGATGTCTGTTTTTCCAAATTCAAAACATAGAAGTGGCATTAATTAATTTTAAAATTAATTCCCGTTATCAAAACAAATAGCGGGTTTTTAAGAAACAATAACTATCAAAATATTGATACTTGTTTATGTCCAATTTCAAAGTGAAATTAATTAAAATGACCAACATTGGATTAAATGGTAAAAATATATTTTAATTTCACTTTAAAACCAATTAAAAATATAATCTAACCATACAAATAAATTAGATAAAAATGCACTTTTGAATTAAAATACAATATTTTTCACTATTCATCAAAAAAGAACTTTATCTGAAAAAATCCCAAAATTTAAAAAAAGTAAATTTTGATGTCCCCATTCTAAAGAAGGATTTTATTTTCTCATATAGAATGTATTAAATTGACCAAAACTATATTTAAAAAGTGATCGCCATTAAAAGGCGATAAATCAGCCTTTAATTGTAAATTATGCTTAAAATTAGATTCATTAACATTTTAAGTCTCTAATTTTTTGTTGGATAAATGTAAATACATTTAACAAACATTTATAATAATATTTTAGTTAGTTTAGTTCATTCCCACCAATAAAATGGCTAGGATTTAACTACCATTTAAAATAATAATATTATATTATTAGTGTGCAACGTAAGATTCCAAAGAACCTCGTTGTTGCGTATCAGGTACGATATCGAACATAGAAACCCCTTTAAAGAAAAATTAATATTTAATTCACAAATATTAATAAATATGAAAATATCTTATTCTTCATTTACTTGGGATGTTACAGTCACATAGAGATATATCCAAAATTATATAGCGATGTAATGAATTTCAAAAAACCTGAAAAGTGAAATAAACATAAAGATGTTATAGTAGTCTATCATATGAGATATTATTAGAATGGTTTTTATGTATGGTGTTGTTAAGTAATATTAAAGGAGATTAAGAATATAAAATATACGATGTTGTATAAAAATGAAATATTAGCTTTTTTATTCTTTCATGTTGGTTGTGTGTGTGTGTGTATTCCATGGAGTGAAATGATAACTGAACTCTCAAAGTATGGATTTTAGTTATCCTTATTATTTGTTCTTTATGGAGTATTATAGGTTGTGATAAAATGTTAAGGTTTGTGTGAGTAGGTATCTTGTATCAAGATACAAAATATTCACATGAGGCACAAAATGAGTTTTGTGTGTTGGATAGACTACTAAGTGTATACTACATGGAGTGTCATACAAAATGACTTTGATATACCTAGGGAAAATGTTCCATATTGAATTATTGTACCTAATATAACTCCATACTGACTGATGACAATGATATCACTCACTGACATCCCTGATAGGGTTTCCACATGACCTCAATAACGCCTCTATGTAAGCTAAATGCTATCGACTACCAACAAGGGTCTAAGGTGTTACCATGGGGATAATATACATTGACATCATAGTATAATAATAGTGGAAATAACCAAGAAACATTCATAATAAAAATCATATTACTCATAATCAAATAAACAATTATGTTATAACAAAAGTAATGTAGAAGTAAAAAACCATACATATATATACATATATAATCACAAAAACTTAGGTTAATGTCATATACCAAACCCCATTCAATTACACTTGGGTTTTATACTCACACAACCCCGATACATGTCTCTTATAATTGTCTCTCAAGTGCACAAACCACCCCTATCACTAAAACCATTCTAGGATATCCCAGTTGATCCTTGGGGTCTAAGATGACACTTAAGATCGATGATAACTACTCCTGTACAATAAACCTTTCTAAGGTCACCATAAGACTAGGGTACACACTATGGTCCCCTAGTTATCACATAGCCCATAAAACCTACATGGGTTCCTCCATATCATTCCAAAATCCCAAATCCCAAGCTTGTTACTCAGAGACCATCATATCCCTCAACATCACTATAGAAAATTCATCTCCAAAATGGTCTCACCAACAATACCATACCAATATCACACTAGAGATATGGAACAATTCCCATCTCACTTACCATGTAATTTTTGTGTTTCCATCTCACACCCAAGATATACATAACTTTCTTCTATGACCCACCCTCCCAGGTAGGCACATACTAGTAGGGGAGAAACACTTACCCCACTTTCAAATCAACTACCCCGAAGTCTATAATGTATCTAAAGGTTCTATAAAGCATACCCCCAGACATCCAAATCAAATCCATCATCATCCCCTACCCAAGGATAACCAATAGAAATTATCTCTAGGACCACTATGTTCTTTCTCAGCTCGTTATTACATCATCCAAATTCCAAATATCTCATCACATACATTTATGAACACACCCTCGACCAACAGTGGATGAGAATTAAATCATGTGTTCAAAGTCCATTATGGTTATTGACCCTTTTTCCCAATCATGAAATTTTATAAAATAAATAATTTTAAATTTAATGTTGATCACCCTCAGTGGAGAAAACACACACCACATATATATAAACAAAATTCATTGACCAAATGGATATGTCTAGGGACCACTTACCTCATTATAAGTCATTTCTTTAATCAAGGCTCAACCACTCTATCCCAAGACTCACATCATCTTCTGAGTACACAGATCAAGCCACAACATCCAAAATTATTAATTATAACCAATTATAACTAATTTTAAAATTTAATCCAAATAGTTATAAATTACTAAAAACTCACATGTTCATCTTTATACACTGAAATTTCACCCAACTACACCGAGAAGTTCCATAGAGTACACTTGATTCCATCCCAAAAAAATATCTTACATTTTGAACCTGATCAATTAAAAATGTCATCTAATTTAATAAAAAAACATAAATAAATTAGGATGTTTTCTTAATTCAATCAAAACAACACACAAAAATCTATGAATATACTTATGATACATCCTCTATCCCTAAAAGAATAAATCCCCATCATATCATATGATTTCCACCATGATTTGATGAAAATAATCACCAAATCCCTAGTCGAAATTGTAATGAATTAGAAGTGAAAAAATAGGTGAAAAACTGAGAGAAAATAGGATGAAAAAACATTGAATTACTAAAAAAATTACACTAATAATAGACACATAAAAGGAGGATTAAGAGATTAATGGAGGGAGAGAACCTCTTGGTTTAGCCATTTGAAGGGGGAGATAGGGAGAATGATACATTTCATAGAAGATCAAAAAACACTTGTTTAATCATTGTAAGTGATTAGAATCCCATTCCAATATCTCCATGCATAAAATATTTGAAATATCCATGCATAAACTGGAAATGAAGAACTAATGTAAACCACTCAAATTACATTGATATAACAATTGCATCATATTCCAATCTTCAAATAGGTTTGATGATAATCACTAGAGTGGCACAAGAAATCCTCAAACCTCAATAGGTATCCATGAGCTAACTGAATCACATATCATATGTGAAAGATATTCCTTCACCATGAAATACTAGTCCCTCTATTAATAAAGGTGGTAGGAAAATAAAATTTTTGTGGTAAGGATTCTAGGCTGAGCATCATGTAATCATAAACCACCCACTATAATTGCATGGTAGTGATTTACAAATCCTTAAAGATGCAACTTACCTAATTTATATATCAAATCATGTGTTATAATGAATGATTAAATTATTAGAAGTTAAAATTTCATCATATGAAATTATTTAATGAACTCCATTACATTACATCTCATGTAATGGATCTGAATATGATAGTCACTGAAAGATATTAGAGTAAATGTTAAATTTTAATATTCTTATTCTATATAAATTATAACCATTAGAAAAAGTGATTCATGGAAATGGTAGTGTTATGTAATAGAATTACATGATTTAAATAAAACCCAAATCATAGGAAACAATTGCATGAGGTTAGTGAAGGTAATTTCCTGGTTTATCAAACCACAAAATACTATTACATCTAATCATATGGTACAATATTTTGCAAGCATCAAATGAAAAATAGAACAAATCAATGCATCACAATTTCTTGAATCTTAAAATCCGATATACATTATATACTTATATATATCACGTATATATAAAATCTTTAGGGATTATCCCTTTAATCTCATACTGAAATTGATGCCGATATGAATTTGTTTCATTTCACCTTATATCATATCATGTATGATAACTCATGAAATCATATCCAAAACACTTTTTTAATAGTGTTAGAAATACTTCACCTTGTATCACATCATATATAATAACTTGTGAACAACCATCTAAACAATATTTTGGATTAACTCTAAAATAATTTTAGAGCATCTATCTAATTCAAAATCAATCCCCATTCAATCAATAAAAAAGTGTGACCCCATGATACTTTATAGAATTGAAAAAAATATGAACCACTAAATCCATAAATGTAAAAAAAGAGTGTCCTCTAACAACATGTCAATACTGCTCAATAAATTAAGGGGTCTTGAATGATCTACATAAAACGATGTATCTCCATACATGTTTCCATTAGTTAAATCTCATTGTAGCAGAAATTATCATACATTACCTTTACCCAACACATCGAGTGACCACGGGACATAGTGTATATCAATACCATATAATAAAATCACACATTCTCGATTCTCTAAGTATATATTGACCTGGTCAATGAATACATCACATTTCATTCACTTTTAGGGATAATCAAATCACATTCACCATATCTGTATAGATATGTACATTAAATGTACTATCTTGGTGATATTACACACTCCCTATTCTATCTAAATCGAGGAATCAAATTTCATAATCATCATACAAGGAGAAAAATCCCATATTGGTTGAGCTTCAACTGATGATATGATCATAAACATTTCCAAACACCCCTTGATTCGCTAATCCATAATGAATTTCATAAGAAATGTATTAAATTAAACAGGTTTTCATGGTTATTATCATGATAACCTCTAGTAACGGAGACCTGATATGATCCATGCAACCCTAGTATACTAAATACATATTGTATGACCCTCAATGTTCTGACCAACACACATGAAGAGACTTTTCCTTTTTTAAGCCTCATGAGAATATTCAGTTTCTCATACAATAATCCTACTCATGATAACCTTAACATTTCATTATAACCTATAACACTCTTTGATGAATATATTTTAGGGATATGATTATCCTCATACCTTAAGAGGTAAATTATCATTAAACATCACTAAATTTATATCAATATATACACATATGAAAAAAATGTGAAAGAATGATAAAGTGGAGATTTCCATTAATATATTATATTTTTCATTCTTAAAATTAGTTTAAGAATACTTTAAAAAACCCAAAAAATAACCATTCTATCATATCATATATGATGAATTTTCTAATTAGTCATATGGTTGCTGCACTTTCTAGGGTAACGTTAACTTATTACATCCTTAAGTAATTCCTAAAACTTATCTATATAACCATAGTATAAAACTTTTCCATTAAAATATTTAGTGAGTAATATCATTAAATAAACCAAGTCAAAATTTTGGTGGTATTTTGGAATCATATTCCTAATGTTCAACTCCTTGAATATATTTAAACTTCTTAACATCACAATGTAAAATGTAGTGATGTTAAATTATTATCAAGTACTTAAAACTATTTATAAGTTTAACATCATCATCATTGGAACCTATTCCATGAATATTTTTTCTTTAAAGAATAATGTAACTATTTTAAATTAATGTTCACTAGTACATCCTAATATCCTTCAAGATAAAGTGACATTCACTTTGCTTTTTCTTGGAATAATCCCTTAGGAAACAGTGATAATCTATTTTTATGATAACTAAATGTAACTATTTTCATTTTTCCTTATTATCATTTGTCCTATACTATTTAGGTTATAAGTGAAAATCACATTAAATTTAGACCAATACAATATTTTTTTTTTCTTTGAACTAATCTAGGTTCAAACTGATGGAGATATATTCCATAAATACATATACATGAGATCCATTTAGGTAGCTATAAAGAGTGGTATTGAAATATAAACAATATGTAGATGATATTTAATAATATAACTTATCTTAGGTAATTTGTTTCTAAATGATAAATATTATAATTTAAGGATGTATTCCACCTAATCTATCATTTAAGGAACCATTTCATAAGATGAAATGTGTGGAAATTCATATTATTCATGAATATGATGCATGAACTAGTCTAATCATTTAGTCATGAATTATA
This sequence comes from Viscum album, assembly GCA_963277665.1. Taxonomy (NCBI): domain Eukaryota; kingdom Viridiplantae; phylum Streptophyta; class Magnoliopsida; order Santalales; family Viscaceae; genus Viscum; species Viscum album. The sequence goes on along the minus strand of OY728138.1, from coordinate 1,695,020,299 downwards.
AGACATGAGTTAATGCATGCGTCACTGAGGAGTGCACTCAAAAGCTATATAATACAACTACCATATGATGGTAGTGGTAGTGGTTTTTCTTAATGATATGAAAAAACTCCCATCACCTAAATATATTTTTATCCTTCTATGAATTTTAGGTTCTACTATGCCATGTAGATAGAATGGATCCCATAAAAATTTCATATAATTCTCTCAACCTATATTCATCATGGAGATGGGATGTATTTAGTTTACCCTTATTGATCTCTATTAATCCCATGTAATGGTGATCGAGATGTTTCAAATTCTTTTTGTTGTGAAATACACATATTCATTGTATTCTAAATTCCTTGTCTTATCTTGGTTTCATATTTATTTCATGGGTGATCATGGATAAGGGGTTTAAATTTCTTTCTTTTGATCTAATTATTGTTATTATGCCCTAAAAATACATTTAGTGGTATCAGATCCATACCATCAACTTTATTTGTGAAACATTGAATGAAACAATGAATTAAATAAAACTATATCATTGTTTTTTATTTTTCTTGAAAGTTTGGTTTATCTTTACTTACGAAGAATCTATATAAAATTCATCATTTTTACCCTTATTTAGAATGGTCTATGTAAGGGTCATCTCCACTTACGTGAGTTTCATAAAGGTAACATTAGATTTATCATTACATGATTGGTTATGTAAAGGTTTCCCGAGATTTACCATTATGTGAAGGGTTCACGTAAAAGTAGTCCAATTCTCACCATTACGTAAATGGTTTACTTAAAGGTAATCTTCAAGTTACCAATATGTAAAGGATTTGACACAAAGGTAAATGAGATATACCATTAATAAGTTATAACTATGTAAATATCATATGTAACACCCCAATACTCTACAATATTTTTCTTTTAGAATAAATTTCATTTCATCGATAGCTTATGATACACACTGGGTTTAAACAAGACACTGTTAAGTCAGGCTTTTAACAATTAATTTAAAATTAAATTTTAAAACTTTTAGAAAATTTATTTTAAAAAATAAACTTAATATTTGGAATAATATAATATATAAATGATATTTGGGTGATTTTTTGGGATTTTTCTGAAAATTTTCATTATTTTATGAATGGTGAAAAATACTGAATTTTAATTGAAAAATAACTTTTCCCTCAAAAAATTCATAATGATAAATTATATTTTTAATTGGTTTTAAGTAAAATTTGTAAAATTTAAAAATAATTAATCCAATTTATGTTATTGGAATAATTTTCATCTAGAATATTAATTTAAAAACATTATAAACTTTTGAACTTTTTCACTTTAAATACCCGCTTTCTCATTTCCTCTACATGATTAATTTTAAATTAAATTATTCCACTTATGTGAGTTCATTTTTAAAAAATTTATTCTATATTTTAAATTATAATAATTTATAATATATAATAATTTCAGATTAATTTTAACCATAACGATTATTCAAAATAGTTAAAATTAATTACCATGAATAAGGTTAAAATAGGGTTTTATGCATTACGTGCATTTGTGTTAAAATTAATTTTAAACAAACACATGTTTTTTACCTAATATATTGGATTTAATATTTAGATTCAGTAAGAATAAATTTTATAATAAATCTAATTTTAATTTTAGTCTTAAAGGATAAATTACTAAGGAAAATAAAAAGATACAAGTTATCATGCTAAAAAAACCAGAAGGGTAAAATTAAGTAAACTTAAACTCTGAAGAATAAAATTATAAAAATGTATTTATTTTGTGTGGTAGAGGGTTTTATAGAACAAATAAACCCTAAAAACCACTATTATTAAATTTTAGATCCACACGAGGTAAGAGAGACATCCCAATAGTGAATACCTTTGGGTATTTACAAGAATGCCACTCCTCAACATTAAAAGGGAACTCACTCTCTACCCTTATTCACACATTAAAAACAATTTGATTTTCAAAATAGATTCCCAAATAATATCCCAACATCCATACCCTCATCATAGAATCCTTATTTTGGGATGAAATCAAAACTTTTATGGCTTTAGTGTAAACCTAAGGAGGATACTTGAAGAAGAGATAATGTTTTTCAACGAGCGAATTTATTTTATTTCTTCATCCACATCCTTAAATTCCTATTATACCATGATTAAATAATAAAATCATTATATTATATATAATTATATTTGGTGATGTTAGGGTTAAAATATAAAACCATAGAAACTTAGATAAAATGGGTTACAAAATCATTGTTCATGGGTACAGAGGACTACCGCCTCTTCTACCAATGTCGTTCGTATTTCCATTACCACATCTCAATGTTGCGAATGATGATGGAAATGGATTTTATATATGATATTTATAAAATATTTATACCTATATATTAATTATATCATGTTTTTTTTACTTTCCATTTCTTATGGGATATTATAACACCACTTTTGTGTATGACAAACTACTACCTCACAAAGTGTTGTGATTCGTCTTTCACTAACACTTTGCATGAAAAATGAAAAAAGTTAATTAAATAAATAAAATATTTATTATATTAATTAAATAATGATAATTCTGAAAATATATTATATATATATTTTTTTCTTTCCTTTTCACTCGTGTAAAGATGATAACATCGTTTGTGTATGTGTAGACTACAACCTTCACGAAGCGATATGACTCACTTTCATCACCACACCAAATGGATTATATATATACATGTATTTATGGAATTAATACGATAATTATGTCATGATTATTATTCTAGAGATGATATAACTATATAATATGCGCAATAACTAGAAATATCATAACAAAATATGCATATGAAATCAAGGAAAATTAACATTCAAATTAATGAAAATAATGAATGATTATTACCAAAAAGGTGATAATATTTTATAAAATGATCATGTATGATATTATGAGTATTAATATGGATTTGGTATAAGTTAATGAATGTTTTAAAACCACTATTCCAGAGTATAAATCATGTTTAGGAAAAAGAAAGCATGAGGTAATAATTATTGTCTCAATTTATACTCCATTGAGAATTATTTGTTGTTATCCAAAAATTCACTTTTATATTGTGTATATATTACCCATTAAAAAAGTAATATCATGATTTATTTATACTTCATGGAATTTTAAGTCTCAATTTTAATTATTTCATCTAGGGGGTTGTGACTTAAAAATTACCAAGTGGTAAAATTTATTGAACAATCCCACTTTCTATTTTGATTGTTGACTTTCTCTTAAAACAATCACTTTCTTGTAATAATTTTTATTATTCATTAAATTTATATTAAATATTCATATTGTTTCATGATTAAAATTATTGTTACCTAAAATATATTCCAATTGTTATATACGGTGTTTACTTTGAAATTTATTTGATTCATTAGGGAAATATTGTTCAATATGTATCTTTTAATCAATATAGATATTTGGTGAAAAGGAATATTGATTCATGAATTAAATATATTATTCAATATATGAGGAATGCATTATACATGAAGTGATCGGTGGGGCCTAGAATTATATATACCCTTAATGCATTGGTAGGTCTCAGGAGACAAATCAATTTTCCAAATTAAATTGGTTTTTTTAATTATAGTTTAAAATTTCATGCTAACGGTCTTGAAAATAGAGGTATCATGTTCCTAAGACATGATTTACATTAATTAAGAATTTTCCTCATTAATTTTAATTTATTACTATCCAATATATATTCACTATGATATTATCTATAAATTCATTTCATTCCTAGTTTATTGTTTTAATGGAATGAGTTTTCAGTTATTTACCTTCCATATTGATTATGCCTTATCTTTCCATTAAGCCAAGTTATTTAAATGGAATGTATGTTTAGTTATTTACCTTTCCATATTGATTATGTTTATTAATTAATGATAAATTCTACTTTACTTAACCATTACTTGGAAATTGATCTCACCTTTATTTTGTTTCCTTTCCCTAGGTTATGAAGACGGATCCTTTGAGTGAGTTTTCAAGGATGATGAGAATTTTATTTTTTTATTTAATGCGTTTTATTTTATAATCCAAATGTAAAATGTGTATCACGTATATATATGGTTATTCAAAATAGCTAAAATAATTAGTCTATTGGGATTCTATTCCTTGAATATATGATAATGTAATAAATTAAGGCACCAACTTCGAGTTATTAGGGTCTAGGTCTGTACAGTAGTTATAAGAGTATGTTTAGTAGAAAACTTGGGAAATATATTTATGAAAACATAGATTAAGGAACATAGACCTATGATAGACTATGAGGATAAGTATAAAATAACATCCTAACATTTTCATTAGTAAGAGAATACGTGAGTCTTCTTAGAAATATATCCCTATCTTGATAATAAAAGTTGATGTGGTTCTAGAACAAAGGTACCTAGGTGTAATAACTCCAAAAAAGTTGTATTGGGATTTACTCAAGTGTTACCTGGCACCCGATAATGGGCCTTACAATGAACTTGGTTTGATAATATTATGGGATATGCTTAAGATAATTTATATTTTCTTTTCAAAAAATTATATAGGATTTGAAAATAAATATATAACCAAAGAAACCAAAGTTTAAGATTCTAATATTAACAATGCATACATTTTTAATTTATGTTAATAATTTCACCACATTTGGAATTATACATTATGATTTAAAATTCATAATTTTATGAGCTAATCCAGTATATTCTATTTATTATAAATAGAACCTAGAAGGAACAAGGGGATCAATACTTGTGTTCAATATAGATATTTACCTATTTAGTAAGCCAATATATATAGTATTAGATGTGAGAAAATATTGTCTATATTAGGGAAGTTAATCAGGTTATGTAAAATAACCTTTTGTGAATGGAGAAAACTATTTAATAGTAATAATCTCTTACACTAGATCACTTTATATGATATAATCCCTCTCATTTTGGGGGACTACTAATCCAATTGTAGTTGAGTAATGGATTAAGTCTCTAGAGAATACATTTAAGGCATTGGATTGCAGTGAAAATGAAAAGGTTACACTTTTAGTGTATTTTATCAAAGGTGATGTTGATCAATGGTGGGTTTTGATCTAGAATAGTAGGGATGATAAAGAAATAGAACTCATGGAACGAGAATCTTTTAAGGATACATTCTTAAAAAAATACTCCACTTGTGAGTAACAAATTGAAATGAAGAGAAATTTCAATAGCTTAAAGAAAAAAATAAGAACAAAGTGTAACAGATCATGAGGATAACTTTATAATGTTAATAAGTTATGATATAGATTACATACAAAAAACGGAGTGTAATATTGACCATTTCTTTTAAGGGTTTAATCCAAGTCTATGAAGGGAATTGGTATCTCAAATTTTTTCATCATCTGATGAAATAGTTTTATGTTCCATCAAAATGGAGAAGTAATTTTCTAGATGAAATATTTTAAATGGGAATCAAGAGAATAAGAGGTCATTTGATCACAAATAGAAATGGAATTCATCAAATAAGAAGATAGGGATGGGTCAATTTCCATCATCTTAAAATCTTGGAATGATACATCATGGGAAATGCCTGAATGGAATGGGAGTCAGTTAAAAGTGCATAGATACGGGAGTCTATCTCAAGAATTCAATGGGAAGAAAAAATCAATGATTTATAGTGATTCATCTATAGGTAAATGGGGAATTATTCACACCAATGTGCCAAGTTCCAAGGGAATACACCACAAAAGAGGACAAGGTGAGAAGACCAATCTTATGCAATCACTATAACTGAGGTGGAAGTAACCAATGATGTGGTGTTAGGTAATTTAATCCTATATTTAAATTTAACCAATGCTTTATTTGATTTTTGAACATAATTCTCTTTTATATCTACCTTGTTTTCCAAGATATTTACACATTTACCATTTAATTTAAGAGGGGATTTGTCAGTAAAAACTACAAAGAGAAGTCTCATTGAAAAAAATACGTGTCACGAAGTCCCCATTATGACACACAATTGTTATTTATTTCATGACCTTATTATGATACCTATGGTTGAATTTGATATAATTATTTCTATGAAGTGGATTTCAAAATATGATGCAAAAAACTATTAAAAGATTATGGAAATTATAATTTTTGAGGAGGATATAGAATTACCTATATTTAGAGAAGAGACTTCATCATCTGATTCATATCTTGATCCAACCCAAGTAGCTCTATTGAACAATATTATTGAGGAATAACAACAAAAAATTTGTAGAGATGAAGAAGGATATATTTAAATTGAGGATACAAATATTGTACAGGAATACATTGATTTATTTCTTGGGGAATTACCAAGACACCCCCCAAAGTGTGAAGTTGAGTTATCCATTTATTTAATATCTGAGCGCGAAGTCCCCCTGAGCGTGAAGTCCCCCAAATCATGAAGTCCCCTTGAGAGTGAAGTTGAATGCAATATTCTCACATTAATGACTTATTTGATCCACTTCATGGATCCCAATATTTTTTTCCAGAGTTAACTTCATTATAGTTATCAACAATTGTGAATAAATAAGGAATACATCCCAAATATATCCCTTCAAATGAGGTATGGACATTATAATTTTACAATAATTCCATTTGGATTAACTAATTCAACCTCTATTTTATGGATATAATGGAAAAAACATTCAAGGAATATGTTGAAGATTTTGTGGTGGTAATTATTAATGATATTTTGGTTTATTCTAAAATCTATGAGGACCATGATAATCACTTAAGGGTCATTGTTGAGACTCTTAGAGGAAATATTTATATGGTAAATTTAGTAAGTGTGATTTCTAGTTTCAATAAGTTTATTTTCATGGCTATATTTTCTCCAAGAATAGAATCTCAGTTGATCCTAAAAAGAATAATGTAGTTAGAGATTAGCCAACACCAATGATTATAACTGAGTTACATAGTTTCATTGGTTTGGTAGGTCACTATTGATTATTCATTCATAATATTTCTATATTTTCTAACCCATTGAAAAATCTTACATGAAAAGGGGTTAAGTTTGTTTGGATAAAGGAATATGAGGAATGTTTTGATAAACTAAAGATTAAATTTTTCAATGATCTAATTTTTAATCTACAATCTAAATGTGATGGTTTTTTTTGATATATAGCGATCCATAAAAGAAGGGACTTGGTTGTTTTATAATGTAAAATGATAAATTTATTGCATATGGATCATAGAAATTGAAGAATAATGAATAGAACCAACCAAACCATGATCTTGAGTTGGAATATTTAATATTTTATTTGAAGATATGGAGACATTAACTCTGTAGTGAACGATGTGAGATATAAATAGATCATAAAATCATGAGATACATATTTTCAATGAAGGAGATCAATATGAGACAAAGGTGATGGATCAATCTACTCAAGGACTTTTATTTTTCAATATACAACCACCTAGGGAATGAAAATAAGGTAGAAGATGCATTGAGTAGGAAAGATCTTAGAATTCTGAAAAAAAATGAGGATTGAGAGGGATCCTAAGTTCATGGATCTTATAAATATAGATATGGTAATTAATAAGGATGGGGGGACATTAATAAAACTTCAAATGATTTTAAAACCACATGTATTGGAAAATATAAATAATATTCGATCTCATGATGAGAACATTCAGAATAAAATTAAATATATAAATAATGGGAAATTATCAAAATTCATTTTTGAAGATGGTGTCATGAAATTTGGAAAGAGAATATGTGTTCCATCTATACTTGAGCTAAAAGGGGAATTGTTGGGTGAAGCTCATAGCTCAAATTTTTCTATAGACCCTAGTAAAAAAAATGTATAGGGATTTCATGGAACATTTTTTTGTGGGATAACATGAAGAGGGAAATTTATGATTACGTGTCTAGATATTTGGCCTGTGAAAAAGTTAAATCCATGAGCAACATATTAGAGGATTCATGCAACCTATTTCTATTAATATATGGAAATGGGATTTAATTACTATATAATTTTTTAAAATACTACCAAATATTCATAGAAATACTGATGCAATATGGTTATCATTGATCTCCTAACCAAATATATACATTTACTCACTATAAAATAATGTACACCAATTGAGTGTATTGAAAGGATATATGTTGATGAAGTTCTAAGACTTCATGGAGAAACTCTGTCAGTTGTTTCTGATAATGATCTATATATGACATCAAAATTATGGAAAGGTATTTTTATAAGTCTATTCTAATTGAGTTTCATTTAAGAACTGCCTACAATCCTCAAACTGATGGATAGTATGATAGAATGATTCAAATAATGGAATACATGTTGAGGTCGTGATTACTTGACTTTCAAGGTATGTGGGAATAATATTTACTTTTGGTAGAGTTTTCTTATAATAATAGTTTCCATTAAAGTATTCAAATGGCAGAATTTGAAGAATTATATAGTAATAGATTTTTTACTCAAACTTGATGTGATGATGTTGGTGAAATGAGATTTTGAACTCAAAATAGAAAATAAAAATTGGATGGAATGGCCTTGAAATAGAGTCTTCTTCCCCAAACATCACTTGTAGGCTGTGTGTGCATCGTCTTTTTAGCAGCTTTAGTAGTGAAAATACCTGAAGGGGATCCTATGAATTTATATTCATTAGGGACCTCCACCAACCTAATATAATCAAATAATATTTTTTCGATGTTGTTGAGAATATACTAGATGAAGGGGGGATAAGATTTGGCCTGTTTGAAGGTCAGGTCGGGCACGGAGCATCCTGGATATCCCAAGACATCGCTAGCCCAGTTGCGTCCTAGAAGCCAATGTCTCCATATCATAGAATCCACTGATTATGTTGTTGGAGCACCGAGATGTGGCCTCAAAATGAGTTATATAAGGAGGTGGGGTGAACTCTTTTCTCTCTTATACCACTTCCATATTTACCTTTGATGAAACTTCTCTAAATGGACCACCCCTCAATAACATACCATGACAATTTTCTCTAGATACAATACATTACTTCTGCTAAATTCCTTATATTGATGCTCCCATGCTCAACTGGTCAATTAATCCTATTCTAGGAGGACCAGAGACATCTTCCCTCTCCTTGAGCATCATAAATAAAATATTTTAAGAGATCATTGATCTCCTTAAGTACCAACTCTAGCACCTTGAGCACCGATAGGATATGAAAGGGGATTGACGACTACATGTAGTTGACAAGGGTAATTATTCCACCAAACGAAAGAAATATATTCTTTCAATTACTAATATGATTTCTTATCTTATTAACCATTCCATAAAAGTTCCTAACTCATACTCTAAATGGGGAAATTGGTTCACCCTAATACTGTATGGGGAAGTTATTTCAATGAGTACCCAATATGGATTTAATGTTATTCCTTCTCCTTTCTGAACAAGAAGGTGGAAAATGCAAACAATTTTACCCGGTTGATGATTTTACCACTCTATATGGTTTATTATTTAATTATATTATTGATACCTATGAATAAATAACTATGACTGTTTATAAATAAGATCAAATCTGTAGAAAAGAGAATATGATACACCCTATAGAAGTGAGCTTTGTAGTGGTATATATTAATGAAGACACACTACATACAAGAGGTAACATGTTTACTAAGAGCATCATAGACCATGTTGAAGATGTTGGGGGAAAGGGGGTCTCATTTTCTAATCCCCCTAATAAATTTTAGGAACCCAAAATTCATCACCATGAAAGATATATTGAACCATGTTGAGCTACAACACAAAAATAACATGTCGACAACCCATTCATAGAACCCCATGCACCTCATGAACTGAAGGATAAATGTCTATTAAAGGCATCCATAGGCCTTATCCATATCCACCATGATTAAAATTTTAGAACCCACAACCTTCCCATTGATTCTAATAATCATATCTTAAGTAATTCCCATTGAACCATTGATAGAACTACCTTAGATAAATGCATGTTTCTCGTCTAAGACATAGAAACAGATATACCAAGAGAGTCTCCTATTGTTAATAGAATCCAACACCTTGTATGAAAAGTTTCACATGCTAAAGGTATGATAGTGATTTATAGAGGAGTGGCCTTTCACTATGGGGATGAGGAGTATAGTAGTGGAACAAGGAAACCGGGGAAGCGACCCTCCACAGAAGAAGTCTTGGATATCTTCGACAAGATTGTTTTTTATGACCTTCCAAGAGATAATATAGAATTATCCTGGGAACCCATACAGACCTAGTGATCTCTCATAATTGAGATAACTAATAGAGTTTGACACCTTCTCCTCCTACGAAATACTTTTTAAGAGGCTATTTAATTAGGCGGAGGTCACTTAATAGATCAATCAAAAGAGGTCATCCTGGCCGCAAGCCTAACCACTATGCATATATGGGTTATGATTAGATAATATAGAATTGAAATGAGTATCTATCATACCTATGATAACCTACGGTTCACTAGTATAGTAGTTTGTTCCATCTGGAAGTTCAGGGCACAACCATAATGTTTTCCTTCAAGAAAGAATGAATAAAATATATGTTATGATAACCTTAGTTGAGCTAGGTAGCTTAATACCATTTGTGAAGACACATATCATGTTCCCCCAACATCTCATTAAATTATTTATTTTTGAGCCCAATAAATAAAAAGAGTTCATCATCCCATGTATCACTAGACTCTCTTAAAAAATCTCAATCTCCCTTTTAATGGAATCTATGATCAGTTGAACAGAGGGGAGGGAATTGGACCAATCCATGAGATCATTTTTAGGTGATTTGGTTTGTTATGGAATCCAATCCATCCTACTCCCAAGATCAGTATCTCCTAGAAGTGTTTCATTTTATTGTAGAATATAGGGTGGTGCAACCAATAATTAGAGAATAAGAAGTGACTTCCACCATTATTTCCTAACTTGAGATGGATGAGAATAGGAGAGTGGTCTGACAATGCTCGAACTATGTGAGTGGCCTCTTCATTAGGGAAGGAATAGATAGCTTTAAGGTTTACAAAACAATGGTCCAACCTAAAATGGGTTTTCTAGTTTCTTATTTTGTTATTACGCTACGTATACTTGTCACCTGAATAACCCATGTTCAGGAGACCCTCCTGAGCCACGAAAGATTTGAATGTGACCCTTTCAATATGAGAAATAAATCCTCCACCCTTTTTCTCAGAATCATCCATTATTATGTTAATGTATCCTCCCAACAACAATTCCACTTCCCTAGGATTGATGAGTTTAAGGTTTCTCTATAGGTGGTTACATAACCTTTCTTTTCACTTTTCATAAATGAAGGAAAATAAATAACAAAAGTTATTATCTTCCACTCTAACTGATACATGCTGATAAAAAAACACCAAGTTTCTCCACCACTATAGTGGACTTATAGAAAACCAAAATATGTTGATTAATAGGATCTCAATGCATATAGTAGCTCATGCCAATACTTTTGGATAACTCCTTGATCTTAGAGGAGCATTGTTTTAGTTATATGAAAAACACAATATTAACTATATTATTGGATGCATCATTTTATAAGAATTATATATTTACCTAGAATTTAAGTCCATGGGAATTAAAAATGATTATTGAAAACATTAGAAAAGGATTCACCTGGAACTTTCCCTAGGCGAAGGAAGCCTCTTGCCTTGTATACTGAAAGAAGCATGAATCCTTCAAGATCAAGATCTTGTGCATACCCCATTAGAGGAATTGGATAGTATTGGGTAAGATCAAGGATTCAACACCAGATCCTAGAATTTGATACAAACACACCTCTAGGTTGTAGGGAGGGCGGAGGTGCTTTCTGGCACATGTAATAATGCAATGTAGTTGTTCGACAATGTAACCAGAGAGACTAAAGGACCAGTATCCCAAGGGGAGGGTGGCCTTTGAGGAGAGCCATATAGAATGAGATACTTAAATTTGGACATAAAACTAGAGTGGGCAATGAATTTGGGAAGATAGTTTTTCACCAAAGGGAGAGGAATTAGATAGGGAACTTAGGCAATGAGTACCATGCATGGGGAGGAGGGAGAACTCATCTCCAGTGATAAGGTATAATTTAGAGGGAGAGTTGATGAATATGGTCATAAAGATTCACCAACAACATCATATATCACTAAATACACATAGGCAGATGGTCGAGATAATCCTTTAACTGTGGAAGGAGATATGTCTCTGACCACAAGATTTTCTCATCTCTATGATGGGTGATGGGATATTCACTTTATACATTCTTAAACTGAATGAACATTGATATGTAAATTTGTATAGTAGTAAGGTGATGAGGGATAAAACAATGGGTTTATCCATTACAATTATTCTTTAACTCATAATAGTAGCTTAGATAGAGGAGGAGATGAGAGATCTATAATGACACAAATCTGGGATGCTTCATAGTCTTAAAGCAAGAGGGTGCAGTTATCTGCACACATAAAATCACCAAGTATGTCACCTATATTATCTAGAAAAGATACATTTTGGAATGAAAGAGGGAGAATAAAGAGGTTAAACCACACCATCTAAAGGGGGGAATCCCATCCCTGGTGAACTTACATCAACCATCAGAAGAGATAGAAACGCCATTGGTTGATCGTATGAGGGCTCCAGGCCCAAGCTTTAATGAAGTCCTCTCAAGATTCCAAAACGATGAGGTAAGACTTCATATTTTACTCCCAGATTATGGTTGGTTGATTAAATTTCTAGGATCAAACAAAATTTGGTCCTAAACCCAATGAAGGATTATCTACACTGAATCAAGCCACTAAGGTCCACATGAGAAGCGCCAAGGCTACACCAAAAGAGGAAACTGAAAAGGTTAGCACCAGAGTCTCATTATTCAATCCAGTATAGGAGGATCCCAAATGAACCACAAAAAATTAGGAGGACTAAGGGTGATTATCAGGGGGGGGGGGGTTAAGGAGAACATACTTTAGAGATGGCCCATGATAGAAAATTGGATCCATTAGAAGAGGGTGAACTAGAAGCACGACTGCAGGCACATCACTAAAAGCCTCCAAGAGAATACGCTCTATCATAATTGACACCAAAAGGGATATGATACCTATATAATTATTATTAATTCTTGAGTTAATGGAGTAGTGTGAAACAAGTTTTTTTTTATGAATTCAAACCCATTCCCCTTACGATGCACATAGAGTTTAAAAGAAACACTGTTAAGTCATGCTTTGCAAACATAATTTAACATTTAAATATAACAATTTTAGGAAATTTAATTTAAAAATGAAAATAATTTTTTTAAATCATCATATCAAAACTATATTAGGGTGATATTTTTGGAAATTTCTTGAGATATTTTATTTTTTGAGGAATAGTGAAAAATATTAAATTTTTATTGAAAACCGCCTTTTCGTTGAAATAATTCATAATGTTAAATTACATTTTGAATTGGTTTTCAAGTAAAATTTGTTCATTTTTATATAAATTAATGAAATTTAGGTAATTGTATTAATTTTTATATTGAATTTTGATATAAAATCATTGTAAACGTTTAGACATTTTCACTTTAAAGACTTGCTTTATTATTGCGTATGTGAGATTAATTTTATATTAAATTATTCCACTTATGTGAGTTGAATTTGTAAAAATGTATTCAATATTTTGAATCAAAATTTTTTATATTACCAAATAATTTCATCTTAATTTTAAACATAATTATTAGTAAAAATAGTTAACTTAATTACCACGATTAAGATTAAAACATGGTTATGAGCATTAGATGTGTGTGTGTCAAAATTAATTTTACAAAAACAGATTATTTTTATTTCATAAATTAGATATAATATTTATAATAATTATGCATAAATAATATAATAAATCTATTTTTAATTTTATTCTTAAAGGATAAAGTTTGTAGGTAAATAAGAATATACATGTTACCGTGGTAAAATACCTAAAAAGGTAAAATTGATTAAACTTAAAGTATAAGTAATAAAATTATAAAAATGTATTTATTTTTTGTGGTGGAGGTGTTTATAAACCACATAAACCATCTTATTGTTGAGTCAATATGTTTTTCCTTATGACTTTTCCATTCCTTCATACTTGGGGATATTTTTGAGTCATTAAGGTTTCCTTATGACATTAACATTCCTCTTGTTTTGAAAATCACAAACACCTTTTCTCTATGAAAATATCTTTTTACCCTTTGGTTTACTTCTATAAGGAAAAATTTCCTTCCCTAAGGAAATTTATCCTTACCTTATTTTCATTAATCATATCATACTTTTTCTAAGTATAAAATTCGGTTTGAAACCAAAACCTCAAAATCCTATAATTACCTACTTATGAAGCATTCTGTTTTAGGATATGAATTCTCAGAATTCTGCTTACGAACTCTTCTGAGTTCTGACTCCAAACTCTAATTAAGAATTCTGGATATGAACTCTTCTGAGTTCTGACTCTGAATTCTAATTACGAATTCTGGATACGAACTCTTCTGAGTTCTGACTCCGAATTTTGTTTACGAATTCTGGATATGAACTCTTATAAGTTCTAACTCCGAATTCTAATTACGATTTTTAGATATTATGACTCCAAATTCTGATTACAAATTCTGGATACGAACTCTTATAAGTTCTGAGTTTGAATTCTCATGAACTCTGACTCCAAACCTTACGAGTTCAGGTTCCGAATTCTTGTGAATCCATATTCCGAATTTCCTTAAAATTCAGACTCCAGAATTCTACAGAGTTTAGGTTCCGAATTCCTAGGAGAAAAGAATCTGAATATCCTTGTATTATAGACTCCGAAATAAATTTTGGTTAGAATCTGAAATTTTATTTTCTTACACTCCGAATATTGACTTTAGTTATGTAACCTTATTTTTTCTTACACCTATTTTGTTATAAAACGATGCCATGCATTCATTTACTAACTAACCGTTGTTTGAGTGACACATGTACAGGTCCTTCCGAAATTCAAGGGAAAATATGACCGTTGGAGTAGGGATCCGATCGTTGAAGCTGTGCCTATAAATAGGAGCTCATTTGAAGAGCTCACAACTTTTGAAAACTATTCTATGGCTCTAGAGATTATATGTTGTTGAAGTGATTTATAGAGAGAGACTCTCATTCTTAGTGCATACTGAATTTCTTATTCATATTTACTTTGTAAAACTCTGAATGTTGCTAATTACATTCGAGGGCTTCCGGGGATAGGAAGATAGAGGTTCTGACTACCTTGAAGTTGAGGGCTTTTGGGGATAGGAAGACAAATGTTCCGACTATCTTATAGTTGAGGGCTTGTGGGGATATCAAGACATTCTCCAATATTCGTATCGAGGGATTACCCTAGTGTGGGTAAGACATACTTTCTTGAAAGTATAAATCAAGGGACCTTTATCCAAGGTTGTTGAGTACCCTTCTCTTTGGGTTAAAATATTTACTGTTGTTACTTATTTTGTTAAATATTTTCCTCTGCATTTGTATTGTTGAGGAAAGTATAACTATATTATACTTCCTTATACTTGTAATTTGACATAGCTAGATTCTATATGATTTAAGGTAGAATCTTCATCTTTGTAAACTTTCATTAATTTTCATTTCTGGATTCACTTTTTCAGAATTTCTTTCTCGGAATCATATTTCCGGAATTAATCAAGTATGTAGAGCTAGAGGTTTTGTGAATTATCTTGTTTAACCTTGTTAAACATAACCATATTTAAAAGTTACAAATGAATTTTTAAAAGTATAAAATTCACCCCATCTTGTTTTTGAGCATCTCTTTTTACATATTAGATCCTACAATTGGTATTAGAGCAGGTGACCTTTGAATTAATCACACAAGTAGATTCAGAAGAGAATTATTCTTCTTATTACTTTTGGAATTGAATTTTTGGATTCATACTTTTGAAGAATCAGTTTTTCGGACTCGTATAGTTCGGATTCATTTATTTTTTCTTATAGATACTCTTGTTCTATTTTTCCTTGCTTAGCAGTGTTTTCCTTGTTTATGAACTTTTTCTATTAACAAGTTTTGTGTGGGAATAATTTTCTTTAAGATGGTAGGAATCAATGTTGGTTCCACAGACAATCTCAATCCAACTAGACCACATATCTTTGATGGAAATGATTACGAATATTTGAGAGATCACATTAAGACTTTCATTATTAATACTAGTGTTGATAATTTTTTTATGATTATTGGAGGATATAAAATCCCTGAATAAGAAGTGATTACCTTTACCAATCAATAAAAGCATGAATATCAATGGAATTATAAGGTACACAATACTTTTCTTTTCTCTATGACTAGAAGTATATATAGCCAAATTTCATCTTGTGAAGAAACAAATTGTATATGGAAGAAACTTGAAGTTACTCACTTTGGAACTTCCAAAGTTATTGAAACTAGAAGAGCCATGCTTAGAGCTGAATATCATGGTTTTTTCTTTCCTTATGGAGAACCCATATGTAAGGTGTAACAAAGATTCATGACTATTGTGAATAGTTTACAATCCATGGGTGATAAAGGATTAAAAGATGATTCTCTTGTCGATAAGATCATATAAATCATGCCTAATGAGTGGGAATCCAAGAGAACTGCTGTAGATGAAAATAGAAAGGTTACTCTAATTTCCTTAGATGAGCTGTTTGGAACTATACTTCAACGTGAGACTAGAATTAAGAGAGATACTGAAAAAATAAAGAATAAGAATGGAAATGGAAGTGTTTATTTTAATACAAATTCTAATCATATGAAATCTAAGACTCCCGAGAGAGTTACCAGATCAAAATCTTCAAAAGTTGTTATCCAATACAAATATAGTGGAAGTGGATCCTCAGAGAATGAGTTATCCAATCTTGATCGAAGGATGAACAAGATAGCTGGAAAAAGGAACTTTCAATCCAGATACAAGAAGAAATAAATAAAATATAAGAAAGATTCAGAAGTTACATGTTATGAATGCAAGAGAGTTGGACACATAAGACCTGATTGTCCTACACTTAAGAGAAATGAAAGAAAAGAAAGGAATTCATAGAGAAACATAAAGATGTATTACAAGGCTAATTCTAAGAAAGTATTGAAAGCTATTGACACCTAGAGTGCTAGTGGTGGCGGCTATTTAGATGAATCTTCAGATTATGAATCTTATGGATAGAAGAATATTGTTCTAATAGCCAGACTACCTATTAACAATCATTGTCTAATGGATAAGGTACACAATGCTGAATCACTGACCAATGTTTCTTTAAATGAAAATTATAGTAATGATAAATATTATAACTCTTCGGATGATGAATCCTCTTCTGATGAAGATAATACTTTACCTTCCTATGAAGAAGTTTCTAGGTTTTTTAAACTTATTGATATTGAGAATTCAAAACTCATGAAAAATATTGATAAGGAAAAATCTAGGAATACTATTCGTACTAAGGAAATATCATATCTTTCTAAATATCTTGATAAGAAAAATGTTGATTTTGAAATTATTTCAAAAAATCTCGAGGAAGTAAATTCTAAGAAGAATAAACTTTCTAAAGATCTAGAAAACGTAATTTCATAGAAAAATGATTTCAAGACTAACTCAAGTTCAAAATAAAATTTTTTTGAAGACAAGAACTTGGTTATCAAACTCAAATCTGAAATATTTTCCTTGAAGAAGTGTTTGTCAAACTTTAACTTAGGTAAGGAAAATTTTGATAAAATGTATTCTCAAATCCGACCTCTAAGGAGTAGTTTTGGTTTTGGTTATACCAGTTCTAAACCAATTTTTAGTAACAATTACTTTGTTCCACAAAGTGATCCATTCTATACTAAGTGTCAGTGTGGTGGAAATTGGTCAAAGAATTGTTCTCTAAACAAAACCCAGTCTTTAGGATTTCATAAAGACTATTTTTCTATGAAGATGTGGGTGCCTAAAATTTTTCTTTCTGAAATTTCCAGATCCAATAAAGTTTGGATTCCCAAATTATAAATATTTTGTTTTCAGTAAAGTAGATAGAGTACCAACAGCAATACATGGTACATGGATAGTGGATGTTCCCAGCATATGACTGGTAACAAAAACTGTTTTGAAAAGATTATCAAGACGAAAGGAGGGAAAGTATCTTTCAGTTATAATGCTCAGGGAAAAATTATTGGTATAGGTAACAATGTTCTTCTTGGAAAAACTTTTATTTCAAATGTTTTATTTGTTAAGGGTCTTAAGAAAAACCTCATTATCCTAATCCAATTATGTGATGAAGGCTACCTTGTGAATTTTAGGAATGACAAGTGCTTAGTACATGATTCCACAGAAGAGTTCATTATTTATTCCCATATGAAAGAAAATTTTTACACACTAAACATTGAATACCTTAGGAGCCAAGAATTACCTTGCCTTAGTGTAATGGAAGATCACTCTTGGTTATGGAATAGAAGTTTAGGTCACTATAACCTTAGGAACTTATGAAAAACCTCTAAGAAAAGGTTAGTTAAGGATCTACCAGAGCGTAGATTTTATTCTTCAAAAGTTTGTGATCCTTGTCAATATGGAAAGCAACATAAATAAAGTTTTAAATCAGTCGATGAAGACTTAACTACTGATGCATTATAGATCGTGAATATGGATCTTTTTTTCCAACACTAACTAGAAGCATTAGAGGCAAGTACAATGTATTTTTCTTGGTTAATGATTACACTAGATTTACATGGGTTTATTTTCTAGAAAAGAAGTCTATTGCTTTTTCTTATTTCAAAATTTGTAGAGCCCAAGTTAAAAATGAGAAAACCCTTCCTTTGAAAACTATTCATAGTGATCATGGAAGAGAATTTCAAAATTCTGATTTTGAAACTTTTTGAAGTAGAAAAGGAATTACTCATAACTTCTCAGCACCCAGAACACCTCGACAAAATGATGTTGTTAAAAGAAGAAATATAATTCTTCAAGAGATAACAAGAACAATGTTGATTTAGTATTCTATAGCCAAACATTTTTTGGGCTGAAGACATAAGTACTTATTGTTATACTATAAATTGAGTTTTGATTAGAACTTTTCTTAATAAAACTCCTTATGAGTTATGGAATGGTAGAAAACCTAGACTTTCCTACTTTAAGGTTTTTGGTTGCAAGGTATTCATTCTGAATACTAAATAAAATCTATATAAATTCGCACCAAAATCTGATGAAGGAATTTTCTTAGGCTACTCCACAACTTCTAAGGAATATAGAGTTCTCAATAAAAACACGTGTACTATTGAAGAATAGTACATGTCAAATTTGATGAAACCGATCCTTTTGTTTTTAAACAACCCTAACCTGCATCTACGAATGTGTTTTCAAAAACTAATTATCAATATTTGACAAAAGATTCTTTTGATAAAGAAAATGTCCAAGAAGATACTTCTGAAACATTTACCCCAGAATATTTCCTACCCTATATTGATGAGTAGGTTTTACAAAACCCAAATTAGTTGTTTCTAAAGAATTATCCTAGTGATAGAATCATTGGTGATGTAAATCAACATGTAAGTACTAGAAGTTCCTTAAGAAATAAAGTAGAACATCTAGAAATCCTTTCCCAATTATAGAAAAAAATCACTGATGAAGCTTTAGTTGATGATGATTGGATTAAAGCTATGCAAGATGAGCTAAATGAATTCAAAAGGAATAATGTCCGGACCTTGGTTGAAAGACCTAAAGAAACTTCTATTATTGGAGTAAAATGGGTCTTCAGAAATAAGTGTGAAGAAAATGGAATCATTGTAAGAAATAAAGCTAGATTAGTTGCAAAAGGCTATAATCAACAAGAAGGAATAGACTATGAGGAAAACTATGCTTCAGTAGCTAGACATGAATCTATTCGTATTTTACTTTCCTTTACAACATTGTTAAATTTAAAACTTTTTCAAATGTATGTGAAATGTGCGTTCCTTAATGGTTCTGTTCAAGAGGAAGTTTTTGTTGAACAAATTCCTAGTTTTGAAGAAACAAAACACCCTGATCATGTTTTTAGACTTACCAAATCTTTGTATGGCCTTAAACAAGCCCCCTCGAGCTTGGTATGATAGAATTATAGGATTTTTTATTCAAAATAAATATGTTAAGGGAAATGCAGATGCAACCCTTTTAATAAATAAAGATAAGAAAAATGTTTTGATTGTTCAAATTTATGTCGATGAAATTATATTTGATTCAACTCAGCAATCTTTAACCAATTCCTTTGTGGATCTAATGAAATCTGAGATGAGTATGATGGGTGAGTTAACATTTTTCAATGGTTTTCAAATCTCTCAAAAACCAGAAGGAATCTATATAGCCCAATATAAGTATATTAAATACTTTCTTAAAAAGTATGTATATGACAACACTAAGAGTATTAGTACTCCAATTGGTACCTCAAATACACTTGATCTTGATGAAGCTGGGAAACCAGTAGATCAAACATCTTTTAGGGGTATGATAGGAAGTTTACTTTACTTGATATCTAGTCATCCAGACATAATGTTTTCAGTATGCTTATGTGTAAGATATCAATCCAATCCTAAGGAATCTCACTTAAAGGTAGTGACAAGAAATTTTCGATACATAAAGGGAACCATGGATTTATGAATCTTTTATACTTCTGGAAATGATTTTGTTTTAAAATGTTTCTCAGATGCTAAATTTTGTGGATGTAGAATGGATAGAAATAGTACATCCAGAACTTGTAATTTCTTATAAGATTCATTATTTTATTGGTCATGTAAGAAGAAACACTCATTATCACTTTCTACTACTGAAGCTAAATATGTAGCAGCTAGAAGTTGTTGTGCTCAGGTTTTGTGGATGAAACACACACTCACAGACTATGGTATGATTTTTAGAAAAACATAAATTTTGTGTGATAATACAAGTTCCATTTCCCTTAGTAAAATCCCCACACATCACTCTCGTGAAAAACACATAGATATTAGGAATTACTTTCATAGGTATCACACACAAAAAGGAGATATCATTATTTAATTTATCAGAATACAAGATCAACTTGCTGATATTTTCACAAAATATTTACCCTCTGATAGATTTTAATACATTAAACAGAAGTTGGGAATTATAACCGTAAGGTAATCCTCCTCAATAAATTTTTGTTAAACCAATATCCTTACAATAATAAAATCATTTCCATAGGAAGATTACATTTTCATAATGAAGTTTTTCATATTTTTTGCAATGAATTTTTTCATATTTTTCATAGTGAAGCTTTTCGTACTTGAAATTTTCTTGATGAAATTTTTTGTACTTGAAATTTTCGTAATTTTTTTTCACACTTAAGATTTTCGTAATGAAGATTTTTATAATGAAAATTTTCGTAATGAAGATCTGTGTACTCATTTATTTTTCATACTCAAGTATTTTTTTGGAATCAAAATTCCTTCAAGAAGAATTTTCCTCAATACGAATAGTTCTACTGATAATCCAAAAGGTATGATTCTTTCTTGGGTTTTCGTAATAACCTTTTACTTTGTTTTAGTTTATTTTTTTTAAAACTTCTCATATTCTAGTTTCCTTAAATTTAAATAATTTCCTTTAAAAATCTCAAAAGATCGGATCCTACCAAATTTTCCTTGTGGGTGTCATTTCAACCGTCAGATCAAATCAGAATAATTCTAATCCATTTGATTCATATGGGATGTTCAACCATCGCTTAAACACCTATAAAAAGGGGACCCTCGATTTTTGTCCCACATCGGGTTTTCAAGCCTATGTGTGTCGAAGCTCTTCCCCTCTACAAAATTCTGTTTCGAACTTTTCAGAATTGTTCAATTTCGAATGTCTGGTGAAGTTCCTTCTCAAGAGATGTCTACTGTCAAGACGATTGTGGATTGGTAGATATACAGGGAGAGGTTGGTGCATCCGAACTTCTTCAACAAGTACAACTCTATTATCTCCAAGAATATCAAGATTAATGGATGGGAGAGTTTATCTATATCGAATCGAGGATCTCAAGATGTTGTGTATCCGGATTTGCAGATAGAATTTTTTGAATCAGTTTTCTTTTTCAAGAAAGATGGCAGAGAAAAATTTTCTTTCAAAAGTTATGGTAAAACTTATGCACTTTTTTATACCAAGGATTCTAGCTTGGTAGGGCTATATTATGAAGGGTAATCCTAGTTTTGTTCTCACAAACTATCGAATGTGCAAGGAAGTTTTTTAAAGGTGAAGGCTTTACAGAGTCTTGGACTTTCAAATGTCAAGACCGCAAAAATTTCTCACTTGCATACCAACAATCGGATCCTAGAGTTATGGGTTCAGGGTTTTATCATACCGAGAAAGGGTGACAAGGAAACTCTTATGAAAAGTGATATGGATATATTTGATTTTTCGGTAAATCTAAGGAAAATAAATCTGATGAAGCATATTCTCATTATTATAGTGAATATCAAGAATGGGAATCTGAGAGCACAGATAATAATGCATCATTCCCTACTCTCTAAATTGATAGTTCGGTGCCTTGATTCATTCAATATTCCTTGAAGTTCCAAGTTGAGGAATTGAAAAGTAATGTTAGTAAGCGATGTCACCTTGAAAAGAATTCATGTTGGGTTTTTTAAAGAGTTAGGAGAGTTTTATGATCTGCCAGTGGAAGAGGCAGAAGCCAATCCAAAAAATAATGAAGAGGCTGAACCATCAAATAAATATGGAATGAAAAGAAAACTAAAGGAAGTGGAACAAACAGATAAACCCCTTAAGGACAAAGAAACTGAATCCACACATCCAAAACCCAAGAAACAGAAAGCCTATCCAGATAAGGTAGTATCCAAATGGACGGAGGATAAGAAGAACCAGAAGGAATGGGAACCACAGTTTGGCCTAGATCCTGCAGAGACCAAAGCATTAAAAGAGAAATCAGACGATGAGCTTGAGAAGAAATCCAAGGAAATTAATCTTAAGATGAAGATGTCGGAGGTAGAGATTTTCCAATATCTTTTGAAGGCTACATAAGTATCATCCGAGAACATTCTAGTACCGAAATATTTCCTAGTTGAACCCCTACACGAGACTCCGGGGAAATTTTTTTTCACTATGGAAAATGATCAAGAGAATGTTGTTGAGCATATAGTAGCTGTGGAAGAATTAAAAGGAGGTGAAAGAACTAAAGATACAACTAATCTTATAAAGCATATAGAAGAATTTCACGAGAAGGAATGTGCTTTCGAAAAATTGTCAATCTGGACTTCTCAAGCCGGATCCTCGAAACTTGCTACCCCCAAAATGGATGAGAAGGCTGAAGAAGAAGTGAACAAATTATCTGAGGAAGAAATATATAATCATTAATTTATTCATCTAGAGGATGTTGAGGCAGGAGTCGAGAAATAAAAAGTTGATGAAGATTGGATTATTCAGTTGTGTGAGAGTGAGCAGGAGTCTCTAGATGAAGAAGCTATTCTGAAATCCCACAAAGGAAAACAAGTGGTTGTTGATACCCCAACCAAAGAAATTATAAGAAATAAGGAATCTAGAGGATCCTCTAAGAGGAAGATGGTCGAGATAGAGGAAGAACCATCACCAACCAAAATGTATGATTCAGAGTCATCAGCTCTAGGACATGATTTTTTCATTCAGTAGCTAAAGAAGCTAGTGGAAACGATTCTGATATTTCCAAAAATTGACTCTAGATTCTAGATGCTCTAGCATAGAATGAATCAGAAATCATACTATATATCCATGGTGATGGATAGGTGTGTAAAGATTGAGGCCGAACACAAGAATTTCCTTATCAACTATGAATCCCACATAAAATCTTGCAAGAAATCGACCAGCTGGTCGAAGAAGATCATTGAATATTTGAGAGAGCTTGATCAATTTCAAGAAGATTTCAAGGAAGCTTTTGATAATGAAGACACAAAAATCAATGACCTCACAAATAACTTTGAGAAAAAGCTAATCCTTGAGCAGAATACCCAGATTTAGGATGTCAAAGATTAGAATGGCAAGTTGAATAATGATGTCCCGAGTTGGAAAATAGAAAGGGATCTCCGGATTGAGATTCAAGAAAAGATAGTGAAGCAAGATGATTTACTGAAGGCTCAGGCAGAGGATCTGAAAGCTCAAGATGATAGGATAAAAATCTTAGAAAAACAAGCAGAGGAATATCACAAGGAGATGAAGAAGCTCAAAACCATCTTGAAGAAGATGATGCCAAAGGAAGAAGAAGAAAAATAGATCAATCCGATCTTTTGTTGTATCTATTTTTCATTGTACAAATTCTTCCAATCTTAATGAATTTCTAGTTTCTTGTTTTGTTTGGATGTTTGTACTAATATTTCAGGTACCATTTTTCTTTTCCATTCCCTAATCTTTTTTGAATATCACAAGGGGGGAGAAGGAAAAAAAATAATTCCAAGTAAAGAAGAAATATCCCTAAGTAAGGGGGAGTTTATCTAAGGGGGGGTTTTCCATTACGAAGATTTCCATACTCAAGATAATGAAAATTCTCATTCCAGAAATCTAGAATACGATCCTTAGTGTTCCAAAGCCTAAGGGGAAGCTAGTAGTATTCACCATTGACCATGAATAAAGGGAGATAAGTTTTATTTTCAAAATTTAGAAAATTTTTTAAGTCCTTATATTATTTTTCATATGGATGTTTGTGATTTCCAAAAAGGGTGATATTTTTGAGTCAATAAAGTTTTCCTTATGACTTTTCCATTCCTTCATACTTAGAGAGATTGTTGAGTCATTAAGGATTTCTTATGACTTTACCATTCCTCTTGTTTTGAAAATCACAAACACCTTTTCTCTATGCAAATCTCTTTTTACCTTGTATTTTAATTCTATAAGGAAAACTTTCTTTCCCAAAAGAAATTTATCATTACCTTATTTTCATTATTCATATCATACTTTTTTTAAGTATAAAATTCAGTTTGAAACCAAAACCTCAGAATCCTATAATTACCTAGTTATGAAGCATTCTGTTTTAGGATCCGAATTCCCAGAATTCTGGTTATGAACTCTTCTAAATTCTGACTCCAATTTATAATTAAGAATTATGGATACGAACTCTTATGAGTTCTAACTCCGAATTCTAATTAAGAATTCTGGATGTGAACTCTTCTGAGTTCTGACTCTGAATTCTGATTACGAATTCTGGATACAAACTCTTATAAGTTCTAAATCCGAATTCTAATTACGAATTTTGGATACAAACTCTTCTGAGTTCTGACTCCGAATTCTGATTACGAATTTTGGATACGAACTCTTATAAGTTCTGACTCTGAATTCTCATGAACTTTGACTCTGAACTCTGTGAGTTTAGGATTTGAATTATTGTGAATCAAGATTCTGAATTTCCTTGAAATTCAGACTCCGAAATTCTACAATGTTTAGGTTCTGAATTCCTAAGAAAATAGAATCCGAATATCCTTGTATTATAGACTCCGAATTCAATTTTGGTTAGACTCTGAACTTTTATTTTCTTACACTCTGAATATTGACTTTAGTTATGTAACCTTATTTTTGTTTACACCTGCTTTGTTATAAAATGATGTCATGCATTCAGTTACTAACTAACTATTGTTTGAGTGACATGTGTATAGGTGCCTCCGAAATTCAAGGAAAAATATGACCTTTGGAGGAGGGAGCCGACCGTTGAAGTTGTTCCTATAAATAGGAGCTCATTTGAAGAGCTCACAAATTTTGAACACTATTCTATGGATCTAGAGATTACATGTTGTTGAAGTGATTTCTAGAGAGAGACTCTCATGCTTAGTGCGTACTGAATGTGTTGTTCATATTTGCTTAGTGCGACTCCGAATGTTGCTGATTACATTTGAGGGATTCCGGGGATAGGAAGACAGAGGTGCCGAATACCTTGAAGTTGAGGGCTTACGGGGATAGGAAGACAGAGGTGTTGATTACCTTAAAATTGAGGGCTTGCTGGGATATCAAGACAGACTCTGATCGTCATATCGAGGGCTTACCCTAATGTGGGTAAGAAAGACTTTCTTGAAAGTACAAATAAAGGGTTCTTTATCTATGGTTGTTGGGTACCCTTATCTTTGGGTTAAATGATTTACTACTGTTACTTGTTTTGTTACATGTTTTTCCACTACATTTGTATTGTTGAGGAAAGTATAACTATCTTATACTTTCTTATACTTGTACACCGACTTAGCTAGATTCTATACACTTTAACGTATAATCTTCATCTTTGTAAACTTTTAATAAGTTTCATTTCCAGATTCACTTCTCCAAAATTGATTTCTAAGAATCATATTTCCGAAATTAAGAAAGTGTGTAGAAATAGAGGTTTTGTGAATTATCTTTTTTAACCTTGTTAAACATAACCATCTTTAAAAGTTCCAAAGGAATTTTTAAAAGTATACAATTCACCCCCCTCTTGTTTTTGATCATCTCATTTTACATATTCGATCCTACACATATCCATTAATTTTCAATTTTGGATCCACATGAGGTAAGGGATACCTCCAAATAGTGAGTACTTTTGGTTATTTACAAAAATGCCACTCCTCCTCAACTATAAAAGGGAACTCAATCTCCCCCGATATTCAAAATTTAAAAAAAATTTGGTTCAACCAATACCTACCAAAATAAATTAAAAAATTCCCTCACCTCATCAAAGAAGCATTATTTTTATTATAAGGCTAAACATTGAAGGTTTTAGTGAAACATTAATGAGGATACCAGAAGAAGAGATAATATTCTTCAATAAGCATCTTTAATATATTTTTTCGCCACCTACTTTAATTCCTATTATACCATGATTATATAATAAACTCAATATATACCACATAATAATATGTTTTAATGTTAATGGTATGACATAAAAGCACACACACTTCCATAAAATGGGTTATGAAGTCTTCATTCATGTGTACGACAGATTACCACCTCACAAACCAGTGTTGTTCATTTTTCCATTATCGCATATCAAGGTTGGGGATGATAATGGATATAAATATTATATATAATACTCATAACCTATCTATATCTATGGAGTCAATATATCATATATATAATTTTTAATTTCCATTTCGTAGGGGATATGATAACATCGTTCGGGTGTATGGTGGACTGCCGCCTCACGATGTGATGCGATTCATCTTTCACTAACACTTTTCATAGAAATTGATAATGATAAAGTTAATGATATAAATGAAATAAATATGATATTAAATAAATAATTATCATTATTTTAATATAATATACATATCATTTTATTTATTTCCTTTTCACTCACGTATAGATGATAACATTGTTTATTTATATGTGGAATACCCCATTCACAAAGCGATGTGAATCTCTTTCATCACCACATCAAATATATAATATAAATAAGTAAATTTAAATAAATAATATAATAATTATTTCATGATTTTTTTTGAAATAGCTATATAATATACACAAGATCCAATACATTCATGACAAAACACGCATGAGTAAACAAGGTAGATTAACACCCGAATCAATGAAATTAATGAAATATTATTTATGAAAGGGTGATAAGATGTTATAAAAGGATCCTATATGATATTATAAGTATCTTTATGGTTCTAGTATAAGTTAATTAAATGTTTCAAGAGGATAAATTATAAATACCAAAAGAAAGTATGAGTTTAGGGATTTCATCTGAATTTACATTCCATTGAGACTTATTTGTTGTTATGAACCAATTAAATTTTATGTAGTGTATAAAATTAACCTTTGACATGTAATATCATTATTAATACATAATTAATGGTATTTAAAGTCTAAATTTTAATTATTTCATCTAAGGGTTTGTGACTTTAAAATTACCAACTGGTAAAAGTTATTAAAATATCCCAGTTTCTTCTATGATAGTTAACTTTCTAGTAAAATATTCTATTTATTGTAATAATTTTCAATTTGTAATTACATTTATATTAAATATCCAAATTATTTCATAATGGATATTAATATTTCCCAAAATTTAAAACAATTTTTACATATGGTGTTTACTTTGAAAGTTATTTAATTAATTGGGGAAATATTGATATATCCATACCTTATACTCAGTATGGATATTTAATGATTAGGAATATTGATTCATGAATTAAATATATTATTTAATATAGTAGGAATTGTTTTTACCTGAATTTAAGGGTGGGACCTAACATTATATATCCCCTCTATATGTTGGTAGGTCTGATGAGACTAATCAGTTGACCAAATTAAAAGATTTTCTACATGTAATTTAAACTATATAGTGAAAGCTATTGATTGTAGAGGTATCATGTGCCTGAGACATGATGTAAAATAATAATCATTTACTTCATTAATGTTACTTTATTTTTATCTAGGATATTTTTAGTATGATATTATCTTTGGATTCATTTTATTCTCAGTTTACTGTTTAACTGTAAAGAGTTTTTAGTTATTTAGTTTCTCATATCGATTATTACAAATCTATTAATGTATTCAAGTTATTTAAATGAAATGTTTGTTTAGTTATTTACCTTTCCATATTTATTATACATATTTATTCATGATATATCCACTGTACCTAACCTTACTTCACATTTGAGCTCACCCCTATTTTGTTTCTTTTCCCTAGGTTAAGAAGATAAATCCTTGGAATGAGTTTTCAAAGATTTTGGGAATTTTATTTTGTTATCTATAATGTTTTATTTTTTACTCCCAATGTAAAATGGGTATCTTCTATATATCTGATTCTCAAGAACTTTTATACTAACTGGGCCTTTGGAATTTTATTCCTTGTATCTATGCTAGTGTAATAAATTAAGGCATCAACGTCGGGTTACTATGGTCGAGGTTGTTACATCATATTCTTATACCCTTACATATATGGTCTGTATAAGCGTAGTGGGAGTATACCCTTATGCATAATATGGAATCTATGTATGGGTGAACATGAACATTTTTTTAATGGTTATAATGGTTTTTATTTTATTTATAAATCTTGATTAAATATTTTTGGAGAAGATTTAATTTATAAGGAATTTATAAATTGATTAATTATTTATAAAAAATTTATAGTCAATTAATTAAATATTTATGAAAATTTTATTGTTAAATATTCCTTAAATATTAAATGTTAATATTTTAAATCCCATTTGTTAAAATTATATAGAATTTATTCTGATCCCGAAGTAAAAGTATTTATTTAGAAATTATAAGCGAAATTTATAACGTGTTTATAAATTATAAAAATAAGGCTAAAATATAAAATATTTATATTTAATTTATGAATTATTTATGATTTAATATTTTGAAATGTTTAAAATAAGGGGACTTATTTGGTATATTATTTAAGCCACATCAAAATGTTTATGATGAATAATTTGATAATGGTTTAAATAATATTAATTATATGATATTGAGATACTATAAAATGTTTACATAATAGAATTAGAATTAAAAATATTTTATAATTCATGATAATACTATATGTTTAAAAGGAAAATACAATATAATAATCAATATGAAGGAGTACACATTAAACTGAATATAAATAGTTTATATTCAAACTTATGGAATGTATATAATGTTATCTAATTTATAAAAGGGTTTATATTGAGAATTTATTAATGAATTGTTGATAAATGGTTATCTCATGTCTTAATATTTTAATTTTTCATTTATTTAATGGTTATTGACTATCTTGTTCATAATTATAAATTGTTTGTATATTATTATTTGTATCAATAAAATTATATGATAAATTACATCTAGGATATAGATTTTCATTTTCATACAAGGAATGACTCCATTGTGAGTTTTTTTATCTAACTTGACCTGAGGTTATAATAGAAGTTATGTACTTCAATTTATCTTTTGAATATATTTTATACACATTAGGTTTTAGATTTATGATGAATTATATTATCTATTTAGTAAAGTATCCTCTGTTAGAGGGACTTGGGGTCAGACTACCTACCATCCTAGAAGCTTATGACTCATCTAGAAAGGTGAATGAAATTAACTATCTAGTGTTTTGGCTTACTCATGTGGAAATTATAAATATAATATAAATCTATGCGTTAAATTAAAGGTTCATGTACATTATTCATGATATGAATTTGGAAATGTATGGATATTTTTGTATTCTATTTTTCGCAGAGTAATTAAAACTTATAGGTTGTTTAAAGGGTTATACATCAATATGGTTTTAATATGTTGATTTGGCACAGGGAACATCATTCCAAACATAATAAATAGAAGCATATATTCAAATATAATAAGATGGGAAGAAATGGTGTGATTAAATCCACTTCAACTAATAAGAGTTAGATTCCTTCCAAAGTGGCACTTTTAAGACCTCAATCATCTAACTGGTTAGGTCATTCTATAGACGGTTGTCCCTGGATTATCCTATGTAAGGAAGACAAGGATGGGTGATAGTCTATAATCCTTGGGTAGGTGATATATTGTTGGGTTCCCCAATATTTTAACTTGCAAGCCTCTTCTTGGCACATTTTTGGGTTACACTAGATGGGAGACCTTGATAAGATTGGGTTACTAGAGGAATATAATTGAGTTCATTCATATGAATTATTGGAAAATGGTTCTCTTATAAACTATACAATAGTCATATATGATATTATTGGGATGATCCATTGAATAAACAACTAAGTGGTGAGAGGAATGAAAAAGTTGACTCATTTCTAATTGAAATATGGATCATGGTCCACTAATGGATGTTATGGATTTTTCAAAAGGAGTAATCATTTTAGTGGGAGACCATTTACTAAAAGTATTTTTTAAATGGTTAATCAAATATAAAACTCAAATGATAAAAGATTCTATTGTAGATGAATAATGTCATAATCATCAAACTTAACATTGAGATTAATCATTGGAAGAAGAATCTTAATGTAAGCTACTCTTAAGACTGGTAACTTAACAAAAGTTTTTAATCTAGGGTGGTAAATTTAAAATCTTTTAAAGTAAAAAATATATTCTATGTGTTAGAGAAAAACTTATTCCTAAGTAATGGAGTGTTTATGTTGTCCAACATATGAATACAGATTCTTATCAAATCATATAATGATTCTATTAAGGTTTCAAAAGTGATAGATATAAAATGAAAAAATTAATATTAGTCTCTTCTCATGTACTCAATATGATTAGGTACATCAATAATTTAAGGAATTTTAGACTCATATACTCAATATGATTTATTATGTCAAATGATATTCAA
The DNA here is from genome assembly GCA_963277665.1 of Viscum album. Classification (NCBI taxonomy): domain Eukaryota; kingdom Viridiplantae; phylum Streptophyta; class Magnoliopsida; order Santalales; family Viscaceae; genus Viscum; species Viscum album. The sequence goes on along the minus strand of OY728138.1, from coordinate 1,694,989,193 downwards.
TATTATTGAATATTTTAATGTCCACGTGAGACTAAAGGATTCCTTAAATATTTATTGGTTATAGAGTTGAATTATATTATTTTAAAAGATATATGATATAAATTGTATGATTTAAAATTGTTGTAATTACAAAAATGATAGAATGAGTAGAGAATTAAGGAGTTGAGTTTGAAGTAATAGAGAAAAGGAGTTTCTACACCGATAACATGGATTATTTAATCTTAGATGAACTTTTACAAAGACTTTTATTATCTATTTTTTATATTGAGTAGATCATGTAAACCATTGTCACTGAATAAAATTGGATACTTTTTTAAACGTATAATTTATAATTTGTTTAATTCTATAAAATTATTTAAAGGGAGGATTCTCTATTTGGGGATTTAATCCTATTTTCACATATGGAAATGTTCTGAAAAGGTGAATGAATTCAAGAAAAGTTTACCTAATATTATGAAAGTGTTCAGAATAAATGATATGAGAATACGATGTCTAGGTTCTAGTGTTATATAGTTAGTACTAGTGGGTAAAAGTTTAAAATAGAAGAAGAAAATTTTGTTCAACAGCTCAAAAAATGTTTCTTCAAGAATCTATTAAAGGTCATTAAATCCTAGGGTTTTTAGGGAGATTTAGTAATAATTCCATATAGTGGATTATTGAGATACCAAAAAGAGTTTTAGTAACTTTCATAGAATATCCACGTCAGGTATAGGGCTTACATAAATAAATTCTTTAATTCTTAAGTTTATGGGATGTGAAATGTACATTTTAAAAGTTTTTTAATTATATAAGATTTAAAAATCAAGGTAAGAATTGATATATGTTATAGCATGAATTCAAATGGTAAATTAAATTGTTCTTATAATAAAAATTTTATTGCCAAAGAATTTATCAAGATAAAATAGTTCTAAGTAAAGGATGTGTATATTTATCTTATTTCTCTTATATGATAAGATAAGTGTCTCAATAACAAAGAGTTGTGAAAACAATTTACGATGATTGATAGTATACACATGGTTTATGATTCATCAGTTTCAAATACATATTTTGAAAAGAAGATAAAGATGAATGTGTTTATCAAGGATAATGTGTCTATTCAGATATTTGTTAAAATAAGTTGAAATATGATTTTATCCCATTATTAGCATATTTTAATGAATAAAATATTATTTTCAATAAAATATTCAATCACATAGAATACAATATATGATATGGAAAAAACTAGTTTATGTATTTAATTTTCCTACAAAAAAAATAAATTTTATTTCGAAAACACAAAGTGGGTTGTGTTTATGAAAAATACATTCTAAAATGAATATAATGGATAAGAGGTTTGTGCGATTATGTTTTTAATTTTAGAAGTTAAAAGTTAATTAATAAAGTATTATTATAGTCAAAGACTAATGTGTTCTTCACTTAATTTCATGAAATAATTTTAGGATATGTGGTGGTAAAGAAAAAAAATGAAAAGTTTTACATTTTGGTACCATTTAGAAAGTGAATATCATTATTTCATAAAGGATTATATAATTATATGTTTAATATGTTCTTAAATTAATATCCTAAAGAGTTTAAGATATGTGATAATAAAGAAAAATATAAAGAGTAACATTTTATTATCATGAAAATTTTAATATCACAATTTCTCAAAGGGTTGTACTAGTCAAATTACAAATTTAATTAAACATAATATCCTAAATGGTTTTAGGATATAGTAATAAATAGAAATGAAAATACTCATATTAGTTACCACAAAAATAGGATATCACTTTATCCTAAATGATTTTAGGGTATGACAATAAATAGATATATAAAATTTACATTTAGTAGCCATATTAAAGTTATTGTAACTTTTTCCTAAAATGATTTAGAATGTGATGCTAAATTAATAATGTAAATTGTTACTTTATTTAAAATATTTTAAAGAAAAATTTTATTGGAAAGAGTTCCAAGGATGATGATAATCCACTCAGAAAGAGTTTTAAGCATACAAAATAGTATAAATTATAACATTTTATGTGATAAAGTTAAGAAGTTTGGGTATGTTAAAAAATTTGGTTTTTTAGGAAAATGATTCCTAAATCTCACCATTATACAAATTATCTTATATATTATATTTTTCTCGCTGAATAGTTAGTGGGTGGGTTTTATCAAATCTTAATATAAATAATTGATAGGAATTACATATGATGTAATGAGTTAACAAAACCCCTAAAATTTTAGAATACATAAGGATGATATGGTAGTTTATCATATAATATATGATAGAGAGTTGATTATGTTGGGTTTGTTAAATATTCTAAAAATAATTTTAAGAGTATAAAATATATCATGTTAGAGGAAATATCTATTTTATCATTATTTCATGTTGAATAAAAAATGTATATAATGATGTACATTTTATGAAGTGTAATGATAATTAACCTCTCAAAGAATGACTTTGAGTTATCCCTAATTAATGTCCATCATGGAGCATTATAGTATATTAGTAAATATTAGGTAAGTTCTTATATAGAGATAAAAAATATGATCATGAGGCACAAAACAAAGAATAATAATATTTTTCTGTGCGGAATGACACTCTAAGTATACCACATAGAGTTTCATATATATTTATTTGGTATAATATGGGTCTATGGATCATATTTTATTCCCCACTACCCAAGGTTAAAAATATAACTATCATGATAACCTTTAAAATTTGATACCCAACTTACAATATTCTACATGTTTACTTAGCTAATACAAGTGTGGTTGGATATGTTTCTAATCATTCCATCATTTAGAGCTTAAACAAGATGATATTTATCTCTTCATATGATGAGTATTACATAAGGTCCCTTAATTTAGATAGACTGTGGGACTGTGTCGACACACCTAGATATTTTATATCAATCCATATAAGGGGAATGTTATGTGATTATCTATAAATATGAGTGAAACATGATGTATTCATTGTCCATGTCACTATATACTCTAAGAATCGAGAATATATGATTAGGAATTATGGGACTGTCATGCCTTGTGTCCCATGGTAAATTAATGTCTTGGAAAAAAAGAAAATATTAACATGCAAGTTTTCATATAATGCATACAAGTAGACAAAAGTATAAATATACAAGTGTTTGATGGAGATCACGCTAGATCCTTTTAAAGGTTGAGTAGCATTGATGATTTTCTTGAGGATACTCTATTCTAACAATTTTTAATCTAATGATTTTTATTTACTTTCAATGATTTAAATGCATGTGGGGTTACACTTTATTGTTGACTAAATGGATATTGAGTTTGAATCATAGAGATACTCTAAAAGTGTTTTAGAGTTAATCTAAAAGTGTTTTTAATGGGTGTTCACTAGGTATTACATACAGTGTGATATGAGGTAAAGTTAATGATAGATTTCCAAAAATGTTTTGGAAGATATACAAAAGGGGTTTTGTATATGATTTCACAAGTTATTACATAGGATAAAAAATAATTTAAAATGTCACAAATTATATTTAGTTTTACTGCTAGTGGGATATTGAAGGGGATATATTCCCAAAATCTATATGTATGAGATAAATTTGGGAAGCTATGTATAATGGTATTGAAACACGAATAAGATCCAGTCGGTCTTTGAGAATGAAAAGGATCTTTGATTATTGGATTCTAAATGAAAATTGTAATTATTTAACTATGTCTTCCACTTAGATACCATTTAAGGATCCATTTCACAAGATAAAATGTGTGAGAGTTTGTACTATTCATTAAAATGATCCATAAACTGGGTGAAGAATCAACTCATGTTTTATGACACATGTTTTAATGAATCCATCACTAAGGAGTGTATTTTGAAGCTATATCAAACCCCTTTATGTGATAGAAGGGATTTTTTATTGTTCTTTATGTTAGGACAAAACTCCCACCACCCAAATCCCTATTTATTATTATCATTTTCATTTGAGGAACTAACATGTCATTGAGATACAATGGATTTCATATGAATGTTAGATGATTCACTCAACTTGTGTATACATCATAGAGAGGGTACGTCTTTTAACTATGCTTAGTTATCTCTCTAAGGACCATGTGATGGTGATTAATATGTTTTAGATTCACTTTGGTGTACGGTACCCATATTTAGAGTATTCTTTATTTCCAATTCTAGTTTGGTTTCATATTTCTTGCATGGATAATTCTGGATAAGGGATTTAGATTGCTTTCACATAACCTAACGATTTTTATTAAAACATAAAAAATTCCTTCACGAACATACTCCCACTAACCATTTAGAAACAATATTATTTTTAGAATATCATGATAAGACATAGAAAATCTTGTTGTTATGAAATAAATATTATTTTATATTTAGTAAGAATATTTAACAAATTAAATATTTCTTCCATAGCATATAGGGTATTCTATGTTTTTGGAGAATTTTGTTATAGAAAAGACTATTAAAATATTCCAATGATGGGTGGAAGGAACATAATCCATTATATTTTAACACACAACTAGATAAAAACATTATCCTAGATAAAACATTTTTTTATCCTTGTCATATTTTCAAAACATGTCATAGAATCCGACGAATCATAAACCATGTGTATTTAATAAATCATATATATTTTTACATAAAAAAATATTTTGAATAACCAACTTATCTTATCACATAAGATAAATGATATTAAGATACATATACTTTTAATATCTATATAATCATGATATATTCCATTACATTCAAATACATGAATAATATATATTTCTTTATCACTTCAATTAAAACCATAATCTTAATAAATTCTTCCATTAAATTCCTTGTATATTTACAAAACCTGTAAAGTATAAATTTGGTATCATATACCCTTAAAAACCAAAAAATTAATTTCTATGACACTGATACATGACCTGGACATTCCATAAAGTTTCAAAAACTCCTTCGGGTATCCATAACAATCCCATCATATTAAATTATTGCTCATACTTCTTGATTTACCTTTAGGTTTCAATAAACTCATATGGATACATAGAAAAACTGTTGGACTCTTTAATATAAATTTAATCTTATGGTTTGAATCTTTACCCACTAAAATGACTTAAAAATAATAGAATCATGACATCATATACCTAGTTCATCTATTATAAATTATGATAACATTTGGTAAACATTTTTGAGCTCAAACATATTATTGGAGTGTTTCAAAAGATGAAAATAATATGAATTCATAAACTAGAATAATCCTTAAAGAAACCTTTAGTCCCACTAATTTACTTTTATACTCAATAATATAGATCATATGAGTGGAGTAAAAAAATTACTTAGGTTATTTATCATCTAATTACTTTAAAACCCTAAGTAAATAAATTTATTATTCATAAGAAACTATATTCACCAATAGAAAAACATTAACACTTGGTTACTCAGGAATGTGTTGATCTAACACATTTAACCTTTACTTATACTTATGAAATTTTATTCAGTTCCTAGAATAAGAAGTTTCTTATATTAACCTTCTCCTTACCATGATTAATCTCAAGGTTAAGTTTGATAATGAGGATGTTACTATCTATAATAGAATCTATTATCAAATGAGTATAAAGTTGTATTACCATTTAATGAGGAATTTAATTAAATGGTATCCCATTTAAATAATGGACCCATTAGAATTATTCATATCCATTATTAGTCCAAGATCTAGATTTCACTAAGTAATGAGTCTGTTTTAGAATTCCCCTCACCACTTACCATTTTAGGATGGACATCATCCTAATCATATCATATATGACTCATGGATAGCTATGTGGGTAAATATTTATATGATCCATCAAAAGGATAAACCAAACTCAATTTATATGGTATCCAAACTATAAGGGTTTACCATTTATAAAATCCCCCCTCAGTCTGTACCCACATAGAAATGTCCAGACTATAGAAGATATCACTTGACCTCAGGAATGCATCCCCATATACCATTGGCTACCAGCTAGTAGTAGGGGTCTAGGGTGTTACCATAGAGAAACTATACTCCCTTACCAGAATATAAATAATAGTGGAAATAAAAAATATATCTTCCAATACATTAACTATTAAAATATGTAGAAGTACTAAAACAAAAAATGCTATATCAAATGAAAATGTCGAAGAAAACAATCATACAGACTCATGGTCATGCCAACACAAATCAACTGACAAACAATCAGGCTGATCATAAATATTATAAATGAAATAAATAAAAAATGTAAATGTTGAAATGAAATTCCTAAGTTGCACCTCCTTGATGTCTCCAGACTCATATGAGCTATCCTAATCAATAAAGAAACTATGGGCCTCTATCTAATTTGAACTTGCATGGAGTGATGTTTTCTTGGACACCCAAGTTCTACGGACACTCCAGAAGTGTGTGGGTATAACTTAGTAGAGAACAAAAAAATGAGGTCTCATAAATAACAAGTAAAATCAGTTTATATGCATGTGATATTATTTGAATAAATAAATAAATTAATTATGAAGTAATAAATAAAATAACCACTATCTATATTCAGGTTCAAACATGACACCCAATATTGATTATACGCGCTTCATCCAGTGATGATGTTTCTCTAAGAATCAGACATAACCCTTCCAATTAGCACCATGTCTAGAAAACTTATAATTGTAGGTGAAATAATAGGTTCTTAGGTGGAAATACTAGTAAATACAATAACATTACACATAAAACCATTCCAAGGGGGAAACCATAGTAAATATAGTAGTAACATTCATAAAATCAATTCCAATGGGGATGACCCTAGGCAATCCATATAAATAAGGAATACTTGCCGGATCATAGAAATACCTTGGGAATCCCAATACTATCAACCATACTCATCAGATCTTAGGTAATATCCTGGGAATCCCACACATATTTGGAACACCCACAAAATCGTAGGGATTATCCTAATAAACTTATAATATCAGGCCCAAAGGGTGGATCCTGGGGAATATCCTGGGCATACCATATATGTCCCCACCGGATCCTTGGTAGCATGACCTGAGCATTCCATATAGACCCAAAGATCAAATAATTGGAATAAACCAAATAATTTCACATATAAGGTAGATCCAGTAGATCCTGGGAAGTATCCCAATCATCTTATATATCTAGAAAAATGTTACACCCCAAGATTTTAGAGTATGCCTTTTTTTAATTTAACTTATTCGATAGCTTACGATCTTAACAAATGATTAAATATTATAATTTAATAACTATAGTTATATCCTAGATATTTATAACGATAAGAATGAATGAGATTAAGTAAAATATGAAAATATAGATTAAACATGTTTATAAAATTAATTCATTGGTTACCAATTAATTAGAAATGAAAACCAATTGAACATAAATGATGTATTTTTATAAAAACTATTTTTATGACCACAAGGACAATTTATATTAATAAATTAAACTAGATAATATTTTTGAAATATATTAATGGAATTTATATATTATATATTCAATAAAATATTTTTCATTCATCCAAAATATTTTTAGAGACATAATATAATAATAAATCCAATTTTACACATAAAAAAGACCATATTGTTATAAATATAGTTTTATCACCTTTTAATATATAACTTGTTATAAATATAAATTTTGACACTTTTATAAATTCCATTTAACAAAATAATATTTTCAAAATTATATTTGGGTGAAATTTTGATATTTTTCTGAAAATATTTATTTTCTAGTGATTAGTCAGAAATACAGATTTTTATTAAAAGGTCATTTTAGTTATCTTAAAATTATATTTAGGATTTTTATATTAAATTAACCTATGAAAGTATAAATAAATGTTGGTTATATTATAAATGAAAAAATCGTGTATTTATATCCCAGAATAAGTAAATAAATGTTTTACAAATGATAAATTAATTATTATAATTTTTGTGAAACATTAGTGTTTATTTATAATTATATAATCTATATATTAATTTAAAATAAAATATATTTCCATAAAATTTATTCATAAATTAATAATTTATTTTTATATGATTATAAGATAACTTTATGAGACAATAATTAATATTTTAAAGTGTCATAAAATGAGTTATAATTTTAAACTTGGAATTTTTTGAATAAATCTAGATTTTAATTAAAAAGTAAATTTATCATATTTAGAAAACTATTTTCATAAAATGTATTCTATATTTGAATTATAAATTTTTAAAAATGGGTAGGCATAATTTTCTGGTATTTTTCTAAAATAGTTGAATTTTTGGTGAATACTGAAATACTGTAATTTACCATATTTAATAAATACATGAATTATTGAGTCATAGATAATATATGGATGATGAAATCACATAATATAGAAATATAATAAATTATTTTAATATATTTAGTGATAATTTTCAAACTATTCTTATTATTTATCAAAAATTATAAACTAATGAATGAGATAATAAAAAACACTCCTCTCCTCCCACTATAAATTCCACCCCTAACCACCCCTTTCCATCACACCTCCAAAGCCGTGAATATTTTCTTATTTCTTCCCAATAAAGTTTTTAATCCTCTCTACTATGTATAGGATATTATTTTACCAAAAAAAAGGACAAAAGCAATTTCCCTAAGGAGGTTCTCACGGATAAGAATTCAAAAGGTAAAATCCTCTTTCCTTTTCTTTTCATTTTTTTTCAATTTTTTTATTATCTCCTCAAATACTCTATCCAAACATGAATAATAACTATAGTATCTAATATAAACTGTAATTTCATTATTAAAATGTAAAATACACCATCAATTCTCTTATCCTCTTCCTTTTATTCAAATAATGAAAACATCATCCGTGAGATATCGATTTACCGCCTTCGTGGAAAACATGTTTCCATTTTTAAATTATTCCTTCAAGGCTGGTGATAAAACCATTTTAATGGTTAAAAAATATTATAATATATTTATTACAACTTATTTAATGTTATTTATCTAGTATATATACATAATATTAACTAATAAAATAAAACTAGTTCATGATGATAAAAAAAGCCAAAATAATCTAAACGATTATCACTAATGATTTATCTAATGATTCATCATAATACCATATAACCAAATGAAATATATAACCATTTAATATTATAAATGTTTATTTATACAATATAATTTTAATTCTATAAAACTATTATAATTTTACATGATTTTCTATAAATATATAAAAGTAAACCGATCATGAAAAGCAAGGAAATGAACGCTCCCAAATAATAAAATTGTATTTTATAAATCATAAAAAGGACATAAATTAAATAAATAAAATTATAATAAATAAAATACATGTTGAAAAGGTTCTTAATTAATTAATTAATATATTTAATCTGATTATACATGACATTAATATCAAGTCCAGAACACATCTAGACATAAGGTATGAGGTTTCACATCTCACTTTTATTTCTGTGAGATATACCTTATTCACCACTATTTCTTGTTTGTGGTGTATGTATACTATCCATTTATGTATCATATAATGAATCTATTTATAATCATAGTGTTAAATTTATTTTCTGAATATCATTAATTTTATGGGGCATATAGTTCAACTGTTTTCCAAGTGGTAATGGATTCTTCCCTAACCTCAATCTTTCATTTAGGTTATGCTTTATCTATATTTAACCCAATGTAATTACTCATTATTTTTATAAACTTCTTATAATTATGTTTAAATTTTTAAAAATCATGTATAAAGATCATTGAATCTTTATTTTATGGTTAATACTTGTTTTATAAGGTCTATTTTTCAATTCCTCTCGATAAGAAACCCAATTTAAGGGAACTTTAAAATTTCATAGCCATTTTAATGTACACTACATAATCTATTTTAAGAAAAAAATATTGTTCTAAAATCACATATATTAGTTCATTTCTTTTTTTTTAAATCATTTGATCCTTTTACTATTTTAAAGACTCTTTAATATTTCCCCTTAAACCGTAGTAAAGAGGCATATTTCTAAAGTTTCTTAAAAACTCTTTTTACATGTTTTCACTTAAGTTGGAAATAATTTATGCCTAAAACATAATTTCATTGTCCTTCCATTTTATTTTCTGGGATATACATGTTTAAAATATTATATTATGAAAAATAAAAATGATTTTCCAATGTAAATCTTATTTAAAAACTAAAAGGGTATTTCTCTCAATAATTAATCAATGATTTTATTAAAGTATTTTCATCTATGATTATGATTTAAATATTTCATTGTTTATGGGAAACATTGATTGAATGATATATTTTTAAATAAATTATTCAATATATGAGTAATTAATTGGACTTATTAAGTGATGAGTGTGACCCGCTATATCCCCTCAACGCATTAGTAGGTTTCATAGGACAAACTAGACTAGGGTTTGGCCAAGAACTTACACATTTATGTAGACGTTTTAGATGTGTCCATGATGGTTTGTTTATGATTTTTATAATTATAATTTTTCTTATTATAATAGTATTAATTGATATCCCATTTGATTATCAAACTATTATAATATCCCATGTTAAATTTCCTTCACAAGTGATTATTTATGGAATTATTTATCAATTTCTTATTCCTTCTATTTTATACTCAAAATTATGTTTTAATGGCTTGTGTTTTTTGTTATTCACCACGCCTTATTATTTATGTTTATTTATGATAGATTTCACTATACTGTTTACCCTTAAAGATAATCTAATCTCACCCCTTTCTTATGTTTTTAGTTTTCCCCAGGATGCATAGATTTGTATTATGAATGACTTACAGGGATAATCATGGAGTTTATTGGTGATTTATATGGATTTTCTTTGTTGTTTTTCTTTGAAGATATAATGTAACAATTATGTTTATGTATGGTTTTTTAAATCTCCAAAACTATTCGGTCCTTCAGGATGTGACTTCCTTGTTTATTATAAAAAAGTAATTAAGCATGACACAAACTTTAGGCTACTGGGGTTGGGATCTTAACAATTGTTGGTTGCGGATGTTTAGTAGAAAATTTGGAATCTATATTTAGAAAATATAGACTATGGAATATAACCATAAAATAGACTTTTAATATAATCATAGAATAAAAACCTAGAATTTCGGTAAGGTTGAGATTATGTTGGTCTTCCTATAAATACATCCCTTTCAGGATACTACAAGTGGACGTGGTTCTTGAACAATTGTACCTAGGGGTAAAAACTCTAATGAGGTTCATCTGGCTTAACTCAGCATACCCTAGTAAAAGATAATGGACCTTACTACCCACCTAGTTTGTCACTCTTAGGGGATATACTTAGGATAAATCATATTTTCTTTAAAAACCATTATGAAGGACTTAATAGAAAATATGTCCCCAAAGAAACCACATTAATGACTATGTGATTAAATTTGCATAAATTTTTCAGTTTATGTTAATTATTTCACTAGTTTTGTGATTATACATTATGTTTCATAATGTTATTATGTAATCTAGTGTATACAATTATTTAGAAATGGTGCCTAGCAGAAGGAATGTGAACCAAATCAATGCATATAAACCAAGGAGTAATAATGATCATTTATTAAATGTATTTAATCCATTAATTTGAAGTAAAGTAGTCCCCCAAATATTCTCATAATATGATGAAATAATATCATTTTATAACAAGATAGATAAAAAATTATCTAATTATTATGGCTTTAAAGGGTAGCAAGAGAAAAAGAGGAAAGCAAGAAAAATATAGATAAAGTGAAGAAGGTAAAGAAGTATTTTCCCATATGTGATAATTGTGCAAGGAAACACCTTGGTATATTCTTAAGAGGAAAAGGTGTATTCTTCAAGTGTGGAGAAAAAGTAAACCATACTCATGATTGTAAGGAAATGAAAGGACTTTGAAATGTTCAGTTCTTCATCTTCAATGATATGAGATACTACACAAATTAACATCTCAAGTGTCAAATAAATATACACAAAAAGAGCACAGTGGATCATGGTCAAGATTATTATATTACCATAGATGAATAGTAATGATTAATATGTTTTTGTTTGGATTCATGAATTATGAAATTTTGAGTATTTTATCAATAATGATTTTGTTATAACAATAATGAGATAAATAAGGATTGTGCTATAATACTTACTCTTTTAGGAATTTTAATCATGAAATGAATTACACTAGTATTCTAGAGAAGTGATTCTGTTGTAATTTTATCTTATTGAAAATCGATTAATTGGGAAATATAACCCTTAATATGTGATTTATGTTGAGATAATATTAAATAGATGTTTATGGGATAATATTGGTTACCATGAAGGTGGTCAGTGATATGATGGTTTATGTAATGCTATAATTATTAGATGTTTGGATTTAAGGATAACCTAATATTTTAATTTTGTAATAATGATTGATTTATAAATATTTAAAGGTTATTGAGTTATGAATATATTTCAAATGTGGTATTAAGAGCTAAATTATTTGGAGAATCTTATGTTAAATTGATTTTGTAAATTTAGTGACCTTCCTTCTAAATTTTTCATTGAATGTGGATAGACAAGTTTTAGATGAGTCTAATGATTAGATACCCCAGTAATGGATCCATTTAATATTTGGAAATTATTATTCATTGATAAAATATGCTAAAATTATTTGATTTAGTAAACTTAAGGACTATATGATTTGTTAAAAGTGATTTAAGCTTGAAAAATTCATCTTAAACATTCATTTCCAGGTGTAATGGATGAAGTGAAGATAGATCAAAGCCTATCCGAAAAATGAGATTATGATTATGAAATGGAAAGTAATCAAGTATGTATATTTTATCAAGTTATTATATGAATATTAAAAGTATCCCTCAAGTTTAGGAAAAATATTTTGGAACAAAAACATTAACCTTTTACTTTTCTTTCTAGGAAATCAATGGTCTTTTAACCGATCACAAATTTATGGTTTTGTGATGGTTAACTTAATGATGAACATGTTTTAAATCACTCTCCATCAGAAAATTATAGTAATATTCATATTCCATTTCTATATTATCACTTTCCACTAATGATTTACTTCCCTAAAGTTTAGTTTTGTGGTGACCATCCCTTTCTCTTTTTCCCTCTTATTAGGAGGATATTTTACTAACCATATCTCTGATGCGGGTTTCCCAAAAAGGAACTTTTAAGTATTAAACTTCTATTTTTTATGTAAAATTCCATATTGAAAGGATTCAATTTATTGAATTAGGGGATAATATAACACCCTAATATTTTACACTATGCCTATTTTTTTAATTTAACTTCTTCAATTTCTAATGAGATTAACAAATGATTAAATATTATTTTTTAATTATTATAGTCATATCCTGGATGTTGGGAATGGTGGTAATGAATGATATTAATTAAATTATGAAAATATATATTAAAAATGATTATAAACATAATAAATTGGTTACTAATTAATTATAATTGAAAACCAATTGAACGTAAAGGATGTATTTTTATAAAAACATTTTTAATGACCATAATGAAATTTTATTTTAATAAAATAAATTAAATAATATTATTGAAAGATATTAATGAAATTTATATATTATATATTCAATCAAATATTTTTCCTTTTATCCAAAATATTTGTAGGGATATAAGATAAGAAAAAATCCAATTTTACACGTAAAAATGCTATATTTTTCTAAACATAGTTTAACCACCTTTAAATAGAGACCATGTTTTAAGAATAAATTTTGAAACTTTTATAAATTATATATAAAAAATAAATTTCATTTTTAAAAGCATAATTTAAAAATTAGTTTTGGGGGAAATTTTTGTATTTTTCTAAAAACAACTATTTTCTAGTGAATAATGAAAAATCCATATTTTTATAAAACTTTAATTTTCATTATATTAATATTATATTTATGATTTGAATAGTAACTTATCCTATGAAGTTATAAATAAAATTTTATTTTATTATAAATGAAAATATGGTATATTCATATCGTGAAACAAGTAAATAAATGTTTTACAAATGATAAATTAAGTATTGGTATTTTTGTGAAAGATAAATATTTAATTACAATTTTATAACCAATATAAAAAATGAAATAAAAATATAATTTCATTAAATAAATTTATAAATTAATACATTGTTTTCTTATGATTATAAGCTTATTTTATGAGACCTTAGTTAATATTTTAAGGTGTTAGAAAATCAATTATAAATTTTAAATTGGTATTTTTTGGAATAAATGATGATTTTAATTAAGAATTAAATTTATCATATTTGGAAAATGATTTTCATAAAATAGAGTCCATTTTTGAATTATAAATATCAGAAAATTGTTTGGGTGATTTTTTTGGATTTTTATAAAAGAGTTGAATTTTTGGTGAATAGTGAAATACAGTGATTTACCGTATTTAATAAATACATGAATTATTGATTCATAGATGATGTAAGGATGATGTAAGAACATAATATCAAAATTTAATAAATAATTTTAATATATATAATAATAATTCTCAATCTATTCTTAGTCTTGTGTCAAAATTATAACCTAAAGAATAAAATAATAAAAAACACTCCTCTCATCCCACTATAAATACCACCCCGCACCATCTATTTCTCTCACAAATACAAAGCCTTTAATCTTGTACAACTTCTACCCAATAAACTTACCAATAGTATTCTCCATGTCCAAGAGATTCTGGTCTCAACAAAATACCTAAAACTAATTTCCATAAGGAGGTTCTCAAGGAGAAGAATTCAAGAGGTAAATACTTCTTTCCTTTTCTTTTTATTTATTTTCAATTTGTTTTCTTTTATTATTATATCCTAAACTCTTATATAAAAAAATAAATGATAAATCCAGTATCTTATATACACTATAATTTTATTATCTTAATAGAAAACCTACCCTCAAGTCTCTTATCATCTTCTTTTTACTCTAAAAATGAATACATCATCTGTGAGGTGCCCATTTACTGCCTTCATGGATGACATGTTTCAATTTTTTTAATTCGTAATTCAAGGATGGTCATAAACCATTTTAATGTTTAAAAAATATTATATTATATTCATTACATCTTATTTAATGTTCTAGAACCAATATATATACATAATATTAAATAATGAAACAAAACTAGTTTATGATGATCCAAGAAACACCAAAACAATCTAAACAATTATCACGAATGTTTCATCTAATGATTCATCCCCATAACATATAAAAGAATAAAATATATAAAAATTTAATATTATATAATTTAATTAATAACATATAATTTAAATTCTGGAAAACGAATCTGATTTTACATGATTTTTCCATACATATACATGTACAACTATCCTGAAAACCAAGGAAATGAATCCTCCCAAATGATTAAATCGTATTTTATAATATATTAAAAAGGAAATAAATGAAATTAATAAAATTATAATAAATCCAATAAATGTATAAAATTTTCTGAATTTATTAATTAATGGATTTAATTTTATTATCCGGGACATTAAGATCAAGTGATGAACACATTTAGACATAAGATAAGGGTTTTGTCATCTCACTTTTATTTCTGTGAGAAAGTAATTATTCCCTATTATTTAAGGTGTTTCGATTATGTATACTTCATATTGTTGTATCATATCACTAATCTCTTTATATTTACGGTATTAAATGTATTATTTTATGATCATTTATTTTATTTGGCATATGGTTCTACTGTTTTCAAAGTGACAATGGATTATTTCTAAACCTCCATCTTTCATCCGGGTTACACTTTATCTCTCTTTACCCAAATGTGATTATTCATTATTTTAATATAATTATCAGAAATTTTGTTTATATATTCCATGATTTTGTATCCATATAATTCCATATTTCTTAGATAGGTAAATACATGTGTTATAAGGTTTTCTTTTCAATTACTCTCAATAAGAATGACCAATTTATGGGAACTTTGAAATTTCATACCCATTTTCAAGTAAACTACATAATATGTTTTAAGACACCAATATTTTTCTAAAATAATTCTATTTTATCATTAAAAACTATATTAGTTCATTTCTATTTTTATGTAAACATTTAATCCTTTTAACATTTTAAGGACTCTTTAATATTTTCCCTTAAACCGCACTAAAGAAGCTTAGATGTAATGTTTCATAAAAACTATTTTTACATGTTTTTACTTATGTTGTACATCATTTATTCAACAAATATAATTTCATTTTCTTGCCTTTTTCTTTTCTGGTATATTCTTGTTTACTATTTGATTTTATGAAAAATAAAAATTATTTTCCAAAAGAACTCTTCTTTCCAAAGTAAAAGGGTATTTTTCTCAAGATTTTATCAATGATTTTTTTAGAGTATTTTCATATACAATTATGATGAAAATTTTTCAAAGTGGTATGTGATACTTTTATTTAAAGATATATTTTTAAATCAATTATTTGACATATGAAAAATGTATTAGACTTACTAAGTTACGGTCGAGGACTGCTACAACCCCTCGATGCATCGGTAGTTCTCATGAGACAAACTAGACCAGGTTTTGGTCAAGGCCTTACCCATTTATATATAATTCTTAGATGAGGCCTTGATGGTATGTTTATGATTTCAAAAAATATACATTACCTCATTATGATTGTAGCAATTTATAGTCCATGCGATTATTCAACTAGTAGAATATCTATGATTAAGTTTCATTCTCATGTGATTATTTATGGAATTATTTAATTAGGTTTTCTTCCTACCATAAAATTATAAAGATTATATTTTAATGGAAAGTGTTTTTAGTTATTCACCATGCCTTATTGTTTATGTTTATTTTTGATATCTTCCATTGTATTATTTACCCTTACTGAGTATCTGATCTCACCCCTTTCTTATGTTTTATTTTTTCAGAGGATGCAGATATGTGTATTATGAATGAATTGTAGAGATAATGTCGGATTTTATTACTGTTTCCTATAGAGTTTCTTTGCTTTTTTTCTTTTTAGATTTAATTTAAAAATTATATTTTTATCTGGTTTTCGAATGATACTTTACTATTTAGTCATTCAAGATGCGACTTCCTTGTTTATTATACAAATGTAGTTAAGTAAGCCACCAGTTCTAGGATACTTGGGTTAGGGTATTTACACTCAGAGACAAAATCATGGGTATTATAATAGGAATCTGAATATTCATTAGGCATACACTGAATCCCACGTTACAAGACCTAGAAGTTCAATTTATAAGACTAAATAGGAGTGATTTCCTCCCATAACACTCCACATCATTATAACTACAAAATCATCTGGTTCACATAATCAATATAAGTTATACAGTGAAACTAGAAATCATTATTAACTTCTCACCAGTACTACCCCTCTCTAGGGTTAATATCATGTTAGCGATTCCATCGGGGTCCCCTAGTTTACACTATAACATAAACACCCTAAATGGGTTCCTAAATATCTATCTCATATTTCAATTCAGGCCTATCACTCAGAGGGTATAACATCTATCAACATCATCATAATCACATCAAGAACTCACTTTACTCATATGGAAAGCCACCTGATCTTGGTCTAAAGATAGGCAAAACTTCCCATATCACTTTCCAAAGAATTTATAGGTTAGTCTTTACACACTCAACCCAGCCAAAATAAACCATGGGTACACCATCCTATGTAATAAGATCTCAAAGGGGGAGGGTCACTCACCCCATGCTTATGTCATCTTTCCGAATGATTCCAAGGCATCCCATGATTCCATAACGGCCTACTTGGGTTAATCACTCATAGTACAATGATCACCTCTATAAGTAGGAATCCATGAAACCTATTCCATGGGCCACTAAATGTCATTAATTTTATTTAAGATACACCCCCATGGGGTTCATGTACCTCAATGAATAAAATTATACTTATACTTTCACCCATCATTGACCGAGACGTCTAACCAACAGAAAGGGTTCATCGTGGCCCTTATCACTTAGTTTATTTCATTCACAACCATTATTTTTTAATTAAAAAATCTACAAAATTTAAATAGGAAAATCACTCTAAATCGTGAGACTAAAAAAACCACAATGAAAAATATCATGCATAATGCCAATGGGAAATTCATAAGGAACATCTATCTCAAACACATAGTTACCATCTTTTAAAGCCGCTCGACCATCCTCGCTAAAGCCTGACCAAGCTCGTATCATCTTCCAAGCACCTGTATTAAGAAAAAATTCCAAATAATTTTTTATAAAAATTTATAATTAATAATTGAAATAAATTATAACAATTTATAATTTATTTAAAAATTAAATTAAATTTGGCTAAATTGCCTAAAAACCCACCGATCCATAACTGATCACCGAAACCTCAAGAAACGAGTTGTATTCCACTTTCAATGCACACTTATACATATTCCATGACATAAAATTCATTTAATTATAAAAATTATAATTAATTTAAAAATTAATATAAATATGAATAAGTACCTAAAACTCACCTAATGACCACATTGAATCTGAACCACAACCAAACTACCCATGGTATGTCCACAATACACTCCCAAAACCATCCATAGCCTAATAATTATCAATAATAACTCAATAAAAATATTATTTAATTTAATTTATGAAAAAGGCCTAAATAAATTCATAAAAAGATGTCCGAAAAATGAAACAACAATAAAAAACATATGATCATCCTTTTGGGACATCCTCTTGTAAAACTAAGGAAAATACCTATCATATTGGAAGACTACTACCATGATATGGTGGAAATCATCGCCAAATACTAATTGATACCACAAAAATTGGTGAAGAATAAGAAAAATTAATAATGGGGGGAAATGAGAGGAGATATCACTTTCAATATAAAAAATGAATCACCACAAGAACATCCCTCTAAATGTGGGATCAAGATAGAAAATAGGAGAGGATCTCATTAATGGTTGGATTCACATGAGAGAAAAAGAGGAGAGAGGGGTATTAAAATCATGAGGTAAAAGGGTAATTTACCAAAATATTAATATGCATAGGGAGAAACTGTGGATTTCTCGACAACTTTCTCCATGTTATGGTGTGCCTCTAAGAAACCCCCCAAGGACCTTTGAAATGCCTGAAAAAATTCCCAATGGACCTCACCTCTCTTCTTTTTCACCACACAATATAATGCACCATTATATGTTTCTTCCTTCCATTTTCTCTAGGGTAGACCCCTAGGAAAATGACTCTAGTGAAACAAACAACTTGAAATTTCACCAAACACTTTTTCCCATAGGGAAAACCCCTGTAATGAATTGCTCAAACAGATTCCCTACTTTGGTATTTTACCTTACTAGTTTCCTATAGGGGAAACCCCCACAGTACAACCCCCACAAAAATACCTAGGTTTAGGGTGTCATGAGATTATGAGGTTACTTAGGCACCATGACTAACAGGGTTCCACTATTGAACCATTAATATTATTCTAACATTTCCCATGTACTTTAGATTTTGATAATATAAAATACCCTTAATATGTTATTGATGTTTTTATTCTTAAGTGTGTTCATCAGCTTTTATCATTATTTTAATTCATTATATGGATATCTAAAATTTCTCAATGTTTTATGAAAATTTTCCTATGTTTGAAAAATTAGATACATGAGGAAATCAACTACGTTGAGAAATGGATATATTGAGAAGTTAAATATGTCAATCATCTACCTAAAGTATTAACATACATAAAATGGATAACTCATGAAAAAAAAATGTTAAAATCACCAACATTGACGAATCACCTACGTGTGAATTTAGCTACGATGATCAAAATTCAATGTAAATCAATTACAAGGAGTAATTGATTATATAATTTGAATATGAGGTGAAAATAGAAAAATGGATCCAAATAACTACGTAATTTATTTGGTCATGTCAAATTTTGATATGTGATAAATAATCATATATGAAGAAATTTTTCTATATAAGGAATGAATATTCAATTCAAATATGTGGATTAATTCATTTATGTGAATTCAAATATATAGAATTTAGGTACGTGGTGATCTATAATTAGATATGTTGTTATAAAACCTCTTATTTATTATTATTGGTGTACTTTCAACAGAAATTAATAATATTTTACATGCATTAAATGTTATATTGTAACTATATTGAAAACAAGATCATAAAAGATATCAATTACAAAGAAAAAAATAAGTACAAGGAGAATTTAATGGTTAGTACTATTTCCAATGTATTTTTGAAAAAAATGACTTGTGGAATTTATTTATAAGCATATATTTTATGGAGATGATGTTGTGAGATTATAAAGGGGATTTTAATACATCTTCATATGTTGAATAAAGGAGAATACTCATAATAATAGTATCAATTTTACTATCTACACAAAACTCTCTCTCAAAGCTCTATGTGTGTTGCTATGTTTTTATGAAAAAAAAAGATGAAGATTCATGTGCTATTGATTTTTTTACATGATCGATATTTATATTTATAGAAGACTCTAATTGACCTATTTTACTGTCTTTTTTATATCATAGAGATTTTTTATATTCTGTTTTTTGTATTTTACAATTTTGTATTATATTTCTCACTGTGAAGGTTCCTAGTAAAATAACCTTAAAGGGTGGTGTTTTTAATGTGTTGTTGGATCCCAAAAAAAATATACTGATATTGTTCCAAGTTATACTTTATTTCATTCAATCATGTTGGCACTAGAAAAAGGACTAATAGTCCCTAGTAAAAGAACTATTCCAGTGAAATCACCATGATTTTGGAGTTAAGTGTTGGTTTAATGGACTAGGTGATTTATGTTCCCCAAACCACTATAAATATATGGTGTTTGATCTCTTTTATTTGTTATTTTATGTCCACTGTGTTATTATGTTAAGAAAATATCAGAATTTATCATACCTCAAGAGAGGGTGGTTTTATATGGAAATAAAATTTTAATAGCTCAATTCACCCCCTCTTGAGTCTTTATGCAGTTAGTCTCTAAACAATAATTGGTATTAGAGGAAGAAACATTTTGGTTCTTTGGTTTCAAAGGTTGAAGTCTTAATATCTTCCTGAAAATGGATTCAATTACTAAAAATAGAGTAGTTATGTCAATGGTAAGATCTTCCTACTTTAATAGTGTTAATTATGGATATTTAAAGGAAAAAATTATAATCTAATTAAATAACTTTGGTCTAAAGGATTATCTAAAAGATATAAATCCTTATAAAATTCCCAAGACACAACCTATAATATGGGATACTGACACTAAATCCACGTATGATATAAACTATAAAGATATGAGTGTTATAATATGTGGAATAAGCCATAATGATTTCAATAGAGTTTCAAAGTATGAAACAACTTATGAGATATAGACTACTATATTAGAAACTTATAAAGGAATAGATAACATGCAAGATCTTAGATATAATATTACAAAGCATATGTTTGATACTTTCAGAATGTTGGAAGGTGAGAGCATTAAAAATTTCAAATAAAGACTTATCATGGTTGTAAATAATGTTTCTACTTTAAGAGAACCTCTTTTTGAACCATATCAAGCTATAAAAATAATCATAATTCTACCACCAATATGGAGTGAAATCTGGACTATCATTAAGAAATCAATAGACGTAAAAATTCTTATAATAAAAGATCTTATTAGAACTATTCTGATGTATGAGGCTGAGAAGGAAGTTAAAGCTGAAGATAATAGATATTTTAATAATGAAAATTATTCTATGAAAGTTTCAACTTCAAAATATGATAAGAAAATCAATGAAATAGAATTGGAAGAGTCATCTAATAAATATACCTCAAATAGTTCTTCTTCAGTAAGTGATATTTCTCATTTTGCAAGAAAGTTCAAAAAGTTCTATATTAAAATAAGAGGATTCAGAAAACCCTTCAATAAATACAGGAATCATAAGGGAAATTCTATAGAAGTTACATTCTATGAGTGTAAGAATCTTGGGAACATTGAGCCAGAATTCCCTCAACTGAAATAAAATAATAAATCGGAGAAAATTTATTTCAATAATTTTTTTTATAATAATAAATTGAAGAAATGCATGAAAGAAACATGAAGTGCTTCTAATGATTCTAGTGGTGATACATCTTTAGTTTTAAAAGATAATTTTTTTA
The DNA here is from genome assembly GCA_963277665.1 of Viscum album. Lineage (NCBI taxonomy): Eukaryota > Viridiplantae > Streptophyta > Magnoliopsida > Santalales > Viscaceae > Viscum > Viscum album. The sequence continues at coordinate 1,694,967,129 of OY728138.1, read as the reverse complement.
ATAAAAATGATAATATGTTCTTTATATCTCACTTAGATGAGGTAAATTTATTTATTCTTCCGAGAATGATTTTAAATCAGAAAATTAAAACGGGTCTTATGAATAATTAAATGAGTACTATACCCTGATTAAAAAAAATTATGAAATCTTAAAAAATAACACCCCAAATTCATATGATTATTGAAAAAAATTAAAAATATGACCTAAAATAAATTTTATAATTGAAAACCAACCGGGAAAATTATATTATTTACTATATTGAACAAGGTAACAATATTCAGAGCTTACAAAATAAGTTCTTGAATTTATAGATACTAAAACAATTTAAAAAAGGTAAAAATTATTTAGTTCAAATTATTGGAAATAATAAAGTCCATAAAAATAATTTTGGAATAAGAATTAAAAGTAAAAACCAAATCTTTATAAAAAATATTTTTTACCATGTTATAAGAGTTTTTTTCCAAAGTTCATTTTTTCACTATAATGGATTAAGGAACAATGATAATAATTTTTGTTTAAGATGTCCTGAATTTTGTGGAGTTAAACATGGTTTTATTTAAAAGGTTTTTTCAAAATTTAGTGATGAATATTTTGGAAAACACAAATAAATTTTGGTCCCCACATACTTAGTTTCTAACATTTTTAGACACAAGAGAATTTTGGTACTAAAACAATTTCTTGTTCGATGTGTCTTTTTAGGGAAAATGGACCAAGGGAATCAATGATAAATGGTATATGGATAGAGAATTATCAAGAAATATGAGTGGATATTTCTCTAATTTCCAAACATAATAAAAAATTGATGGAGTATAGGTCAATTTTGGTAATAATAACAAAATAAAGATTATGGGAGTTGGATCAGTTAGAAATAAAAGATTAGTAATCATGAAAAAATTTGTTTATATTGAAGTATTGAAGTGGAATCTGTTAAGTATTTCAGGTTTTTTATGAAGATTATTTTTTAAATTTCTCAAATAATTCCTTCTATATTTTTAAAGAAACAATTATTAAATTTAAGAATCTTAAATGAATAGTGTCTGTATTCTTGATCATAATTATTTGAGTAGAAAAAAGAGAAATGTTTAAATATCAATAAAAATTAATCTTGGATTTTTCATAGAAGACTGGGACATTATAATGTATATTATTTCATAATATTATGTTAAATAAATTCAGTTTTATATTTACCTCTACTTAATTTGAAAAAATAAAATATAATATGCCTACCAACTGGGAAAGAAACAAAAGTGATCTTTTAAACCAATTAAGGATGTTGCAACTTCTACACCCCTAGAACTTATTCATATGGATTTTTTTGGGCCATTTGGAACTATAATTATAAAAGCAAAATATTTTCTATTTGTTTTTTTATTTGTCTCGATGTAATTTGGTTTTATTTTCATGTGTTAATAGTGAATCCTATTCACTTTTTAAAATATTTTGTAAATTGGTTAAAAAAGATAAAGATGAAAAAATTATTTATTAGATGAGTAACCTTGGAGGAGAATTTTAGTACCATGAGTTCAATTCCTATTTTTCAAAATGTGATGTGAATCATAATTATTCTCCCCCCATGACCCCTTAATGAAATGGTGTTGTTCAAAAGAGAAATAGGTCTTTGTAATAAATTTCTAGAATAATGTTTTGTGAAGATAACCTGCCTACTCATTTTGGTGCTGAATATGTAAATACAACATGTTATTTCATATTTTTTTTAATTAGGCCTATTATTAATAACACACTTTTTGAGATATGGAATAAAAGAAAACCAAAATTTGGATACTTTAATATTTTTGGATGAAAAGATTATATTCTAAACAATAAGAATAATCTTGGTAATTTTGATCCAAAGGCTGATGAAGTAATTTTACTAAGAAATTCTACTACTTCCAAGGAATATAGTGTTTTCCAAAAAAAAGTAAAATATTGTTAAAGAATCAACTTATATGAAATTTTATGAAAGTGATCCATTCAATCAAAAAATTTCTCAAGTTGATTAGCTAAGTCAATCTTAAAAAAATATTAGGCCTAAAAATATATTTGAAAATAAAAAGGATGATGATTTGGAACTTTATTTTGGTGAACAAAATCATTTAAAGATGGATAATAGTGAACTTGAATGTATTCTACCTAGAAATCTGAGAACCCTTAAAAAATATACCTTATAAACTATTATATGAAGTTTAGATAAAGGGATTTATACTAGGATTTTTTAAAACCTTGTAGAATTTCCTTCCTTTCTATGTCAACTAGAACATAAAACTATAGTGGAATAATTAGTTGATGAGAGATGAGTTTTATAAATGAAAGAAGAATTAATCTAATTCAAGAGGAAAAAGGTATGGGAATTAGTTAAAAGAACCTTTTACTATCCTAGTAAAAGAAAAAAATTGGTTTTTTTGGAATAATCATGATTATCATGGTATGATCACAATGAATAATTCATGACTAGTAGCTAAAGTTTATAATCAAGAGGAAGGTATAGATTTTGAAAAGAGCATTGAAATTGTAGCTATATTAGAAACCATTCATATTTTTATAGAATTTGTATCAGATATGAATTTCAAATTATATCACATGGATATAATTTTTTTTAAATGGTTTTCTTGTGGGTGAAGTTTATGTGAAACAACCTCTTGGTTTTTAAAATCCTCACTTTCCAAATCTAGTTTTAAATATTTCCCAATATCTTTATATACCTTAACAAGAACCTATAGCTTTATATAAACATTTCAGTTATTTTCTATTATCAAATGGATTTTTAGTAGTAGTTTTAAATCTTACTCTTTTCAATAGAACATAATATTCAAATAAATTTTCAGTTCAAATATATGTTGATGATGTAATTTTTAGTTATAGAAAATGTCATCAATTTTGAAAACTCAAGAAAGAAGAATTTTAAATTAGTATGATGTGTGATTTAAATTATTTTTTATTTTTTCATATTTATCAAAATGTTTTTGGGAATTCTCTAGATTAAATTAAAAACATACTTAAATTACTTAAGGAGTTTTGAATTGAAAGGAACAAAGTATTTACAACTTCTTTGAGTTCCAATGAAAATATTGATTTTTATGAATTTGGGAAACTAGTTGACAAAAATATTTATAGAGGATTAATTGGGAATCTATTGTATTTGAATTCTAGTAGTATGGGCATTATGTTTGGAGTATTTTTATATTCTAGATTCAAAGATAATCCTATAGACTCTCACTTGAAAGATGTCAAAATAATTTTAAGGTATTTAAAAGTAATAGTATACATTTCCTTATTTTTTCCATGAACATTTAATATTAATTAAATTCCATATTTAGAAGAAGAATTTGGAGGTTGTAGACTATATAAAAATAGTACTTCAGTAACATAGAATTTTTATTTAAATACATGGAATCATTATCCAGTAAGAAACAACACTCAGTTGGATTATCTACCACTGAAGAAGAATATATAGCTACTGGTAGTTGCTGTGTACTTGTGTTGCGGATGAAGCAAACCTTGATGGATTTTTTATTCAATTATAATCGAGTATCAATAAAATATGATAAAAATACTACTATTAACATACTAAAGAGTCTGATAAATGATTCTATAATGAAGAATATAGATTTGAGGCATCATTTCTTGAGAGATTATGCTCAGAATAGTGTTATAACTCTTAAATTTATCTCATCTGATAACCAATTAACATGTCACGACCTATCCTCGGGGCCCGTGTAGTGACTACCCCATGCCCGCCTTCCATAGGCCAGGGGCTGGCGACTAGCACCAAAAGAGAATTTCTGATAAAAGGGAAGGAATTGCCTTTAAACCTATAAAAAACCCAGTCTGAACACAAAAAGTAGAGGCAGAAATTACTAATATAGAAAAGAATGATGTGCTGAAAGTAAGTGGGCCAGTATACAAACTCAACTGAACAACAAGTACAAGTACAAGTAAAAAGGGAAGAAGAGCTCCTGGATAGTCTTCCTGGGAATCCTACCTGAAGGGTAAGTACAAATCTCATTCAACTCATCCCTAAGGTACGTCCCGTCTAATCCTGCTCCGAGCAGCCTCCCGTCCGTCACCCTTAGCCTCGATCACTGCTGATCGTCGTCTGCACAGAACAGAACAAGGTGTGGGCGGAGCCCGTGCATGGGTGAGTATAACAATACTCAGTAGGGGACCCCGAGTGTAACACCCCGAGATTTTATGAGATATATTCTTTTTATTTTCTTTCATATCTTCTGTTTTACGCTACACCAATATTATCTTGCGCTATACGCAACACCGTATTAGCTTTCAGTATACGCAACACTATTCTTGGATTGTGTTACAAACAATTTCAAGTTTGTTTGATAGTAGTTATTCTACGCAACATTGAGTGTGTATATATATATATATATATATATATTAAATTTATAAATAAAATATGGTTGGATTCTGTTATATGCAACAACAAAGGAGTCTTTCACTACATGTAACCCTGACTTGGCTTGCGTTACACGCAATCACGACCTTCCTCGATAGCGTGTGCAGTACGCAATACCGGGTTTCACTAAACAACGATATATTGTTATAATATTATTATGGACTAGACGTTATGAATATTATTAACTAAATTTTGTATTTTATAACATTATTATTCATCTTACACATTTTCTAAAACATGGTATGTGAACAAAATAATTTTTTCGGGTAAAATAAGTATTTTTCAAAAAATGCAGTTTTGCTACTTTTTGATGGTGCACCCACTTTAAATCTAGTTTTTGACAGGTTTATAAGTTAAATTTGACAAAATAAAATTCTTCTATGGAATCAGGATATAAAAATTTACTTTGGATAACATTTTCATATTATTCTGAAAACTTTCATATTTTAATGAATAGTAAAAACAAGCTATATTTTAATTAAAAACAAATTTTTTCATTGTAATTATTTATATGGTTAAATTATAATATTTAATGATTTCAAAGTATAAATAGAATATATTTTTACCATTTAATATATTTTATGTCATTATAATTGATTTTACATTGAATTCATAGGTAAAATCATTTCAATCTTTTGCAATGTTTTAACTTTTAAAACTCGTTTTCTTAACAACGGGATTAATTTTAAATTAATTTCTGCAAATTTTGTGTATTTAGTTTATAAAAATGGATTCCATATTTGGAATCAGTGGGTCCAAATTATGTTAATAGGCTACTTTTTATTTTTGCCCATTATGAATAGTAACTACGATAAATTTTATTACCATAGTAAAAGGTAAATCAGGTAATTAAGGGTAAATATAATATTATAAGATTACCCTAAAACTTGTATTAATATAATTGGATGCTTATATTTAGTCCTAAGGAATATTTGGGTCGAAATGGAATCCATTGGAACCCACTTGGAGGTGATTAAGACCTTTAGTTTATTTTATTTAAAGGAAAGTGAAATATGTCTCACTCAACTTTAATAAATAAAGTATTTTTAATATAAGTTTATACAGAATATAAATTCGTTTATAAATACTAATTTAAAAGATAATTTTTTTTTTATTTATCATGGTAATTTATTTATAATTTTTAAGTGATATTTAATTACCTTAATAGCTTATACATTAATGATGTAGAAATCATTTATTTAGTGAAAGATAAGTAATATATTTTTTATTGAAATAATAATACCCATTAAAAGGCTCACAAAACTGACAAAAACTTATTGGTAGTGTATATATACACCATAATCATCCAATTACCTAATATATGACCGTTTGGAGTATTATAAAAGTGATTATGACACTTATATTATTTTATTTTAAATGATGTCAAAGTTGAAATCTTCATAATTTAATAAATATAACATTTTAAAAGTTGGGTGTTTTAGAATAAAAATTCAACTAAAAGTATTCTTATGAAATATATAAACATTATCTTTATCTTAGTATTTTATGTTTAATTTTTATGCCACAAATAATTATATTTAATATTTATACAAAAATGTTGTAGAAATTATTTATTTAAGAGAAGTATAAAATAAATGGTTTTACAAATAGTAAACTAAATATTATATAAACTATTTAATGTGCTCCACGAATTTTCTAGATGAATATGACATGTTAGGAACCTATTAAATATTTTAGTTCGAATATATCCTTTGTGGGGATTTTATTTAAATTCAAATAAATCAATAGTGTCAAAATTGACACTATTGTTATTTTAAAAAAATAACATATTATTAAATTGTTTAAAAATCACAAAAATATTTAAAAATTATAAATTTAAATTTATATAGTTGAAAATGTCATAAAGTATCCAATTATGGAAAATTAACAACACAGAAGTGATTATTTATAACCATTTAAAATTTAGAATTTTATTACCACAAATAAAATTAAATAGATTAAATAAGGATAAATCAAAATGATAAGGTTTATAATAAGATCAAAACATGTCTAACTTTTATGGGTTGATGAGATTAAAACCCTATCTCATGTAATCTTAGAATTGAGTCATTTTTGGAGTTTTTTATGTGGGGTTTTAATTTATATTAAACAAATATTTTTGAGGATTCCAATGGTGCCCCTCTCCTCATTTATAAAAGGGAACCTCCTCCCTCTCATATTTACACAACATTGAGCCTTCAATCTCCGCAAACCCCTGACCATTTCCCTTCTCAACTTCCATATAAATATTCTAGAGATCCTGGTCTTCTTCAAAGACCAACTTTAGTGCCCTAAGAGGACGTTTCAAAGAGGCATGTCGAAGAAGAGGTAATATCCGTTACTGATTCTTTCAAATTTATTTCTTATTCTACTTCCTCTTCTTTAGTTGTTTCATTATGAAGTAATAAAATCAATATCACTCATATACTAATACATTATTATAAATATGAAACAACCATAATTCCACCTTCTATCCATCCTACGGAAAAAGAAATCACCGCACGTGCGTATGTACGGAATACCCTCTCCACGCCGTGGTGTAATCTATTTTCCACCACCACCTTACTTGGATGGGTATAATGGTGTAAAGAATAACTATATGTGATTATTTAAAAGTGATATTGATTATGAAATAGTATACATATACTTCAATACAATTCCACGATCATGGGAATGATATCATCGCTCATGCGTATGTACGGACTACCGTCTCTACGAACGCGATAAGATTCATTCTTCATGTTAACCATTCATGAATGATTATAAAGTATATATAATGAATAATAATAAAATATATGAAATAATAATTCTACTATATTTATGTATATATATATGTATGTCATATATTTAATTCCATTCAATTCAATAAGGAAACAAAAACAACGTTCATGCGTACGTACGACCTACCGTCTCCATGAATGGTGTATTTCATCCCATTTATCAATCTATCATATATATGTATATGCTGAATATTTATTATTTATAAATCATATTTTACATTCTGAAATTAATCAAATCAGGATATAAGTAATAATATCAAGAACAACAAGTCGAAACACGTACGATAAATGAAACGATTTTACCCAAAACGCTGATTTAACATGGATTTACAAAAGAACGGGTAATATGAAGCCATAAGTGAACTATATATGATATCATAAAAATGAATGTGATTCTTTAATAAGTCAATGAAATTATTTAAATTATTATACAGGAGTTTCGGATACATACAAAGTATATCGGACCTAAGGTAAGGGATAATGTTGCAATCAAAATTGTTTTCTATCCGAGATTGCTTATACGTAAGTATTTACTAGGGTTATATTTATCATCCATGTCCAAGTTTTATAAAAATGTTTTCATATATGTTTAAATTCCTTTTTATCCATTTTTTACTTTTACTACATGGTATGTAAGGAATCTTTCTTTTTGTTTACCATACGAGGTACTTTTTGACATTTCCGACAAAAGTATGAGAAGAATGTTTTTTTATACGGCACGAACGGATTTGTACAGTTTCATAATGCCTTATTTTCATGAAGCTTACTCTACAATATTTCATGACTATTTTAAAAAAATCCTTTTCTTTTAAAATTGAATGGCATTTTTTGAAAAGAAAATAATTTTAAAAAAGAAAGGATATTTTCCTCAAGAATTCATTTCAAGTGCTTTATCAAAACCATTTTCCATTTAAGATGAAATTATTTCATATGTGTATGTTTCAAGTATAATGTATTTATGATTTATATGGTTTCACTTTTATTATGATGAAATGATATCCATTTGTTTTATATGGATTGTGTTATGATGGAATGATGTTTATGAAACCAAATTTATTATTTGGGTTATGATGAATGATTTATGATTGTTTTGTGGGACACGTAAGAATGATTTCAATATGAGATGGGTGGGACCTATATCTCCCTCCAATTAATTGGGTAAAGATTTACATCTCATGGGATAGACATGGCTGAAATGACAATTAAATCCGGTTCAGTAATACAGGGCTAGAACGGCAAGTAAACCCGGTTTAGTAAGGGACTTTGTCCACTAATATGGTCTTGGCAGAAATACCTTGGCTACTATGGAAATAATATCATGTGATTAATGTTTTTTCACAATTACAAGTTTTATTCCCATAATATTTTATCATGATTTATGTTCCATTATGATCTATTCTTTACATACTGCCATGTTTTATGCCATTTCTCAAGATCTTGATATTTAAACATTATGTTCATGTGTTTTAAGTTCAAATATATTTGGTTTGTTTTATTTTCTCTATGCTTACCCTTACTGAGCATTTGAGATCACCCTTTTTATGTTTTCTTTTCCCCCAGGATTAAAAGAAAGGGTTTAAGTAAGGAAACAAAAAAGGGAAAATCATTATGGGAGATGTTAAAGATCATTCAACATGATTAGAAGTTTATATTCCATGTTTCCAAAGACACTAAACTATTACTATCCTTTGGTGTCTATTTTTGTTATGTATTAGATATTCCGCAAGAGTAATGTGATGTCTATGTATGTCAAGCTTTGGTTCTCTACAGTTGGTATCAGAGGAAAGGTTTAGTTAACCTTTGGAAACTAGGATGCGAAAACTTTAGTGAGATTCCTAGAGATATTTCTAAGGTATGTCTATGGATGTCCCTAAGGTTAAGTATAAGTATAGGTTATAGTCCTAGAATTACGGAAACCATATTAGAATTAAACCTAAGATGTTAGATATTAAAGGTACTCCCTCTTTATTATGCTGTTTTCCTAACATGATTTTTGCCTCTCACACTATTCTTTTTGGGTTTTAGAAAATGGATGGAAATAGGAGGATTCACAATAATGGAGGATGTGATGGACAATGGAATGATATTCTTCCTGAGCTACCAAATGAAATGGAATTTGGAAGGCGAAACATCGTTATTATGCCTAATTAGAAATCTCATAATATGATCAATAATCTCATATTTGGTAAGATTCCTGACTCAGCTAATAAGAGAAAGATGGAGTTTCATGATGATCATAGAGGAAAGAAAGTTTAATATCCCTCATGTAAGTCATGTGGGAAGAGGCATCAAGGGGAATGTTTCAAAGGAACTGGAAGATGCTTTGGGTATAGAAAATAAGGACACAAAGACAGTAATTGCAAAGGAAAAGGTTTAGTTAACACCATGGACAAGGATAATGGTATTGATAAGACATCAACAATGGTTAAATGTTTTAAATGTGTAATGTACGGGCATTATGAAAACCAATGCCCTAAGGGAAAATCTCATGAAGGGAACCAGAATATTCGTATGGGTAGTATTTATGTTGATGATGATGAAGAGACTAAAAATGGTATATGAGATAAAAGAAGTGTTGAGGAATACAATGATGAAGCTCGGTTAATGGTTTAAAAAGGTAGTGGAATGATTTATGTTTATCAAGAGTTATGTTGTATAGGTAATGGTACTATGGAATAAAGACACATCTAAGGATCGTTACACTATTTTTTTCCTAAGTATTTGATAGTATATGTTGAATGGTACCAGTAACCATGAAATCTTATTCGAATATTTTTGGAAAATAGATTATATGTTCATAATTAAGGGATAAGGATAAAATAATATATATTATAGTATTCATGAGCTCATGACTGATATAAGGACAAAGTGATATCATGGTTTGAGTATATCGAAATTTTGGGATTTTGGTTTATGGAAAGAGTTAACTTTTGACAACATTCATGTTTTCACTAAGGTTTAATGGGTATTAAATTTTCAATAGAATACATGAATAAGGTATTCACATGTTTGGAATGTGACCAACAAGATATATCGTATGATATATGGGGGATAAATGATGGTATTCACATGCTCGGTAGATGACATTTCTAGTAATTTTTTTATACTATGATATTGGACATAAGTATTTTGGATAAGCCTAATGATTGGAATGGATTATGTTGGACATAAATTAGTAATGTGTAAGTCTAGAACTTTTTTTCAAAATTATTGATGGAGTGTTATAATAATGTAGTTTTAGAAAAAGGAAAACCTGTAGGATGGGCGACAACTCGTCGCATCGGACAAGGTTGTGGGAATCGAACCCACAACCGAAGTGCGACAGGACTTTATCACATACCAATGGCCTACAAGAAGTCCCTTTTTAGTAGAAACTAGTTTTATTTTATTAAGCGGTATGATAGATGAAGTATAAGTCCATTTTTGGAATCATATACAATTAACCACACCATAGATGGACTTATGTATATTTGATAACTTTTTCTAACCTTTTGTTTGAAATAGATGGAATGACTCATCATTCTATCACACGATCTACTAAAACTTCACAAATGAAAAATTCAACTTCATTTATTTAAGAGATAAAGTGGAAATTGTTCAAGGCATGAACAATGGTGAGATTGTACCAAAATCAAGTAACTATTTATTTTGATTTGAAAATTCTTCAACATTAGGGAAATGATCTTGAAAACCAAAAATTTTGTCCTAGTGCCCTCATATCTGATGAATCATATGGTACCTTAGAACATAAAAAATTTACGGCTTTGTGACTATTGGCTTTATCATATCCATGTCCTCTACCACTCTCCATAAGAACTTGATGGTTATATTTCTCTTCCATATCCATATTTTCACCTACATTATCCTATGTAAAAACCCAGTGATTAGTTAATTTGGGTAACCGTTACATTTCATACTTTATTTTTTAAAGAAGAGTTTGGGTATTCCTTTTTACGATGTGGGTTTCTATGAAAGAAACTCTCATGTAATAAACCATTTATAACCCCGACCAATTTAGAGGGCGAAATTCATTTTAAGGGGGGTAGAATGTAACACCCCAAGATTTTATGAGATATATTCTTTTTAATTTCTTTCATATATCTTGTTTTACGCTACACCAAGATTATCTTGCGCTATACGCAACACTGTATTAGCTTGCAGTATACGCAACACTATTCTTGGATTGTGTTACACACAATTTCAAGTTCGTTTGATAGTAGTTATTCTACACAACATTGAGTGTATATATATATATATTCAATGTATAAATGAAATATGGTTGGATTCTATCATATGAAACAATAAATGAGTCTTTCACTACACGTAACCCTGACTTGGCTTGCGTTACACGCAATCGTGACCTTCCTCGATAGTGTGTGTAGTACGTAATACCGGGTTTCAATAAACAACAATATATTGTTATAATATTATTATGGACTAGCTGTTATGAATATTATTAATTACATTTTGAATTTTATAACATTATTATTCATCTTAATAATTTTCTAATATATGGTATTTGAACAAAATAAATTTTTCAGGTAAAATAAGTATTTTCAAAAAAATGCAGTTTTGCCGCCATTTGATGGCGCACCGACTTTAAATCTAGTTTTTGACAGATTTATAAGTTCAATTTGACAAAATAAAATTATTCTTTGGAATCAGGATATAAAAATTTACTTTGGATAAATTTTTCATATTATTCTGATAACATTCATATTTTAATAAATAGTAAAAACATGCTATATTTTAATTAAAAACAACTATTTTCATTGTAATAATTTACATGGTTAAATTGTAATATTGAATGATTTTAAAGTATAAATAGAATTTATTTTTACCATTTAATATAATTTATGTCATTAGCATTTATTTTACATTGAATTCATAGGTAAAATCACTTCAATCTTTTACAATGTTTTAACTTTTAAAAATCATTTTCTTAACAACGGGATTAATTTTAAATTAATTTATACAACTTTTTTTTATTGAATATAGAAAAATGGATTCCATATTTGGAGTTAGTGGGTCCAAATTATGTTAATAGGCTACTTTTTATTTTTGGGCATTATTAATAGTAACTACGGTAAATTTTATTTACCATATTAAAAGGTAAATCGGGTAATTAAGGGTAAATATAATATTATAAAACTACCCTAACACTTATATTAATATAATTTGATTCTTATATTTCATCCTAAGGAATATTTTGGTCGAAATGGAATCCATGATAACCCACTTGGAGGTGATTAAGACCTTTAGTTTATTTTATTTAAAGGAAAGTAAAATATGTCTCACTCAACTTTAATAATTAAAGTATTTTTAATATAAGTTTATGCAGAATATAAATTCAGTTATAAATTCTCATTTGAAAGATAAAATGTTTTTATTTATCATGGTAATTTATTTATAATATTTAAGAGATATTTAATTACCTTAATACCTTATACATTAACGATGCAAAAATTATTTCTTTTGTAAAAAATATGTAATATATTTTTTATTGAAATAATAATTCCCATTAAAAGGCTCACAAACCTGAAAAAAACTTATTGGTAGTGTATATATACACCATAATCATCCAATTACCTAATATATGACCTTTTGGAGTCTTATAAAAGTGATTATGACACTTATATTATTTTATTTTAAATGATGTCAAAGTTGTCACCTTCATAATTTAATAAATATAAAATTTTAAAAGTTGGGTGTTTTATAATATAAATCCATATAAAAGTATTCTTATAAAATATATAAGATTTATATTCATCTTATTATTTTATTTTTAATATTTTTTCAACAAATAATTATATTTAATAATTATACAAAAATGTTGTAGAAATTATTGTATTAAGAGAAGTATCAAATAAATGGTTTTACAAACAGTAAAATAAATATTATATGAACTATTTAATGTTCTCCACTAATTTTATAGATGAATATGACATGTTAGGAACCTATTAAATATTTTATTTTGAATATATCCTATGTGTGGATTTTATTTAAATTCAAATAAATGTATAGTGTCAAAATTGACACTATTGTTATTTTATAAAAAATAACATATTATTAAATTGTTTAAATATCACAAAAATATTTAAAAATTATAAATTGAAATTTATATAGTCTAAAATGTCATAAAGTATCCAATTATGGAAAATTAACAACACATAAGTGATTATTTATAACCATTCAAAGTTAAGAATTTTATTACCACAAATAAAATTAAATAGATTAAATAAGGATAAATAAAAATCATAAGGTTTAAAATAAGATCAAAACATGTATAAATTTAATTGTTTGATGCAATTACAACCCTATATCATATAATATTCTATTTTAGTAATTTTTGGATGTTTTTATGTGGGGTTTGAATTTATATTAAACTAATATTTTTGAGGATTCCAAAGGTTCCTCTCTCCTCCCTTATTAAAGGGCACCTCATCTCTCTCATCTTTAAACAACTTTGAGCCTTCAAGCTCTTCCAATCCCTACCCATTTCCATTCTCAACTTCACTATAAATATTCTAGAGGTCCTGGTCTTCTTCAAAGACCAATGTTAGTGCCCTAAGAGGTGGTTTTCAAAGAGGCGTGTTGAAGAAGAGGTAATATCCGTTACCGATTCTTTCAAATTTATTTATTCTTCTACTTACTATTCTTTAGTTGTTTCATTATGAAGTAATAACATAAGTATCACTCATATACTGATATGTTATTATAAATATGAAACAAACCTATTCCACCTTCTATCCATCCTATAGAAAGCGAAATCATCATGCGTGCGTATGTACGGAATACCGTCTCCACGCCGTGGTGTAATCTGTTTTCCACCACCACCTTACTTGGATGGGTATAATGGTGTAAAGAATAACTATATGTGATTATTGTAAAGTGATATTTATTCTGAAATAGTATACATACAATTAAATACAATTCCATGATCATGGGAATGATATCATCCCTCGTGCGTACGTACGGACTACCGTCTCCACGAATGCGATAAGATTAATTCTTCATGTTAACCATTCATGAATGATTATAAAGTTTATATAATGAATAACAATGAAATATATGACATAATAATGCTACTGGATTTATGTATATATATATATGTATGTCATATTTTTAATTCCATTCAATTCAATAAGGAAACGAAAATAGCGTTCATGCGTATGTACGACCAACCGTCTCCATGAGTGGTGTATTTCATTCCATTTATCAATCTATCATATATATGTATATGATGAATATTTATTATATATAAATCATGTTTTACATTCTGAAAATAAGTAAATCAGGATATAATTAATAATATCAAGAACAACTAGTCAAAACACGTATGATAAATGAAACGATTTTACCCAAAACGCTTCTTTAACATGGATTTAAAAATGTACAGGTAATATAAAATCATAAGTGAACCATATATGATATCATAACAATGAATATGACTATGTAATAAGTCAATGAAATTATTTAAATCATTATACAGGAGGTTCAGATACATACTAAGCATATCATACCTAAGGTAAGGGATAATGTTTCAATCTCAATTGGTTTCTATCCGAGATTGCTTATACGTAAGTATTTACTGGGGTTATATTTATCATCCATGCCCAAGTTTTATAAAAATGTTTTCATGTATGCTTAAAGTCCTTTTTACCCATTTTTTACTTTTACTACATGGTATGTAAGGAATATTTTTTTTGTTTACCATATGAGGTACTTTTTAATTTTTCCAGCAAAAGTACAAGAAGAATGTTTTTTTATATGGCCCGAACAGATTTTTACGGTTTCATAACTCCTTATTTTTATGAAGCATACTCTACAAGATTTCATGAAAATTTTCAACAAAATCCTTTTCTTTTAAAATTGAATGTCATTTTGTGAAAATAAAATTATTTTCAAGAAGAAAGGATATTTTCCTTAAATATTCCTTTCAAGTGCTTTATCAAAACCATTTTCCATCTAAGATGACATTATTTCATATGTGTATGTTTCAAGTATAATGTCTCTATGATTTATATGGTTTCACTTTTCTTATGATGAAATGATATCCATTTTTTTATATGGATTATGTTATGATGGAATGATGTTTATGAAACCCAATTTATTCTTTGGGTTATGATGAATGATTTATGATTTTTTTATGGAACACATAAGAATGATTTCAATATGAGATGGGTGGGACATATATCTCCCTCCAATGCATTGGGAAAATATTTATATCTCATGATATAGACATGGCTAAAATGGAAAGTAAATCCAGTTCAGTAATACAGGGCCGGAACAACAAGTAAACCCGGTTCAGTAAGGGAATTTGTCCACTAATATGGTCTTGGCAGCAATACCTTGGCAACAATGGAAATCATATCTTGTGATTAATGTTTTTCCACAATTACAAGTTTTATTACCATTCTATTTTATCATGATTGATGTTCCATTATGATCTATGACTTACGTACTGCCATCTTTTATCTCATTTCTCATGATCTTGATGTTTAAACATTATGTTCATGTTTTTAAGTTCAAATATATATGGTTTGTTTTATTTTCTCCATGATTACCCTTACTGACCATTTTAGCTCACCCTTTTTATGTTTTCTTTTCCCCCAGGATTAAAATAAAGGTTTTAGGTAAGGAAACAAAAAGGGGAAGATCATTATGGAAGATGTTGAATATCTTTCAACATGATTAGAATTTTATATTCCAAGTTTCCAAAGACAATAAACTATTACGATCCATTGGTGTCTATTTTTGTTATGTATTAGATATTCCTCATGAATAATGTAATGTCTATGTACGTCAAGCTTTGGGTCTCTACACCAAGACCCCTAAAGGTCTCCCAGAACCCACTAAGGATAAACCACAGAAGAAAGATAAAATCATGAAGTATCAACCAACCCTACTTAGGTATATTCCCATACATATACCTAAGTTACCAGTCACAGTCCGACTCCAACTCTTGAGCCCAAGTACAACCCAGTCCACAATGGAAGAAAGTCAATCACCTCGATGATAATGATTGAAAGAAAAGACTCAGCTCACACAGGTATAAAACTCATGAAGAGGGGTATATATGATTAGATGTAGCCTATAAAACATCTCCTCTATCAAACCCATGTAGGATCTTAGAACAGTAACAGTGCTGTCGAACCCACGGAGGATCATGGTACAGAAGTCATCACTGTCGAACCCATAGAGGATCCCAATACAGAAGTCATCTCTTCCAAACAGACGGAGGATCCTGGTACAATATCATCATTTTCGAACCCACGAAGGATCTTGGTACAGTATCATCACTGTCGAACCCACATAGGATCCTATTATCTCAATCACATCCAGCCATAGGGTTTCCACACACAGTACGCTCGATTCCGAGAGGGTCCGCTCCTCGAGCCAAGTGTCGATACAATAACTACCATGAAGTCTCGAGTTTATGTATCCTGTAGTTTCTTATCATCATAAGGAACCCAATGCGACAGACGGCGCATCAATCAGACGCCCAGTCTGTGAGTTATTGGCATTTGCATTCCAGGGGCCCGATTGGTTTTTAGGTTCAAACCAACCCGACCGTACCCCAACTACATCCAAACCTCAAGAGGGGTATTACAAAATATCTATCCTGATCTAAGCATTTAGTTTCCATAGATGGTTCATCTTTCAGACACTCGTAGTCCAAAATACGGACGAATAAAGTGAAATGGGTCAACTGGGTCCAGGTCCGATCCGACCCAGCCGAACCAACCCGACCTGACCTGATCCGTATCGGGATCCGACCCTGTCAATGGGTTTGACCCAGTCTGAGGGAATGACCCGACCCGAAGAGGATGCCCGGACGAAATCGGCCCGGCCTGTGGGTGGTCCGGCCGAGGGCGGACCGACTGAGGTGGGGCCCGGCTGAAGGCGGCCCAGCAGAAGGCGGCCTGGTCGTGGGCCACCCGGCAGAGTGTGTCTCGGCGGCTGACCCTAGTCATGCCAAGGGGGGGTAGCGCGCACCCCTCTGGAATGCGAACAATATAACCATTCTGGTAGAGTAAACCTGCGCCAGGTGGCACCGGTCCAGCACGCGCAGGACCCGATGGTGTCCCGTTCCTCCTGCCAGGCCGAGCGGCCAGCCGCTCCGGCTCCACGATGGTCGGTCCAGCCGGCCTCCACCGCATCTCCATCGCGGCGCGATGGCGCCGTGGTCCTACAGCCCTCCGCGTGGCGCGATGGCACCGCGCCATCACCGCCTCTCCCTAGCCTTGCCGTGGCCCCACTGTACTCCGTGCGGCGCGACGGTGCCGCGCCTCCTCCACCGTGGCCCGCTTTGGCCACATCGCTTGGCTCCTCTGCGCGGCACGATGGTGACCCACCTTTTTCCAGCGGCCTTGGGCCGTTGGTTTCCTTCGCATCCGACCCGACACTGGCTGTCGTCGCTCCCCCTCCGTCATCGTCAACAAGGGTAATCAAAGGGGGAAGGGTCAGGCCATGTTTGTGTGGTATGATCCCTCCTCGTTATAGTGTTATAATTTGGTTATCATCCATAAATTTGAAAGAAAATGTTCAGAAAATATAAACACCTCAAAACCCCCTACCTTACTTGACGATTTTTCATTGACGA
This sequence comes from Viscum album, assembly GCA_963277665.1. Lineage (NCBI taxonomy): Eukaryota > Viridiplantae > Streptophyta > Magnoliopsida > Santalales > Viscaceae > Viscum > Viscum album. The sequence goes on along the minus strand of OY728138.1, from coordinate 1,694,949,335 downwards.
AGTCGCGGGAATATGGCAGACTTCGATTCGTTGACGTCAGGAAACATCCAAGGATGATGCGTCGTCGGCGTTCCTCGTGGGCAGCTCCATCTCTTTTGGATTGGATGAAGATCAAAGATGATGTTCATCGTTCTTCAGAGATGAGGAGCGTTATTCGTGTTCTTCGTTGACAGGAATAAGTTCTCCAAAATATCCCAAGTCCTCTCTCAAAGTCCCACCCAAAAGAGAGTTTCCAACAAACCAAAATAAAATAATTGGTTTCTCTATTATTTATTGTTGGAAATAATTTCAATAGATTTAAAAAAATTAATTAATTGAGGAATTAATTAATTCTTAGGAGTGTTGGCACCTTTATGGGGAAGTTCAATAGTTTCCCCCATTTATGGGGAGCTCAAGGGGTTTAAGGGGGGGTTAGAGGAGTTTAAGGGTTCGAGTAGGACCCACCTAAAAACATCCTCCCAAGGGAGGTTAGGGTGTGGTGGTCCAACTACTAACCTCCACTTGGTGGTTTTAACCACCAATTAAATAATAATATGCTACACATATTTTTATTTTATTTTATTTAGAAACCCCAAAAATTTACATCCATTCTCGATAAAATGAAACTACGGTAAAGGTATCCTTAAGAATATACCGGCACTGTGAGTTCAACGGTGTCCTCAAATTTCAATTCCGAGCACTGGTTCAAAAGATATAAAATTCCCCTCATAATTTTATTGAACGTACCCAAACTAAACTTCAGAAATTGATTTTGAGCACACCGGGCCTCGGAATGAGGCGCCGTTAGAAACTGCGAACTCGTAAAATTCCCATGTATTTAAAAAAAATTACACAGAATTTATGGGTCTTTACATTCTCCCCACCTCAGGGTTTTATGTCCCCGTAAGCTACAACTCACACTAAGGAAACAAATGGGCGTACTGAGCATGCATCTGAGCCTCCCACTCCCATGTGCTCTCCTGGAGGTTCGCGTGCTACCAACGAACGTGCACCAAAGGTATTGACCATCCATGCAGGACCCACTCCTATAGATCCTCAATCTCTACTAGAGCCTACGTGAAAGTCGCCCCATCATCGATGTCCAGATCCCTGTGGTCGATGATGTGGGACGGGTCATGCACGTATCTCCTCAGCTGAGATATGTGGAAGACGTCGTGCACTTGGTGCAACTGAGGGGGTAGGTCCAGGTGTTAATCCACATCTCCTACTCTACTGATGACCTAGAATGGTCTGATGAATCATGGAGACAACTTGCCACCTTGGTGAAATATCTGTAGAACTCGTCGAGGTGAGACCCGTAGGAAGACGTGGTCCCCATCCTCAAACTTCAGAGGCCTCCGTATCCTATCAGCATAGGACTTCTTCCTTCTCTGTGTAGTCTTCATCCACTCCTGGATGATCTGCACCTTCTCCGTCGTAACCTGCACCATCTATGGTCTCATGAGTGCCGAATCCCCTGGGTCAGTCCAGCACAGAGGCGATCTGCAAGGTTGGTAGTAAAGTGCCTCAAAAGGTGCCACCCTGATGGTGGAGTGGTAGCTGTTGTTATACGCAAACTCCACCAAGGGTAAGTGATCCTACCAGCTGCGACTGAAGTTGAGGATGCATGCACGAAGCATGTCCTCGAGATTCTGAATAGTCCTCTCAGTCTGACCATCAATCTGAGGATGGGAGGCGGTGCTCAAGCAAAGCTGCATCCCGAAAGCCTCCAGCAACCCCTTCCATAGCTGGGAAGTGAAACGAGCATCTCTATCATAGACGATCATTGATGGAACAACATGAAGTCGTATGATCTCCTATAAGTAGAGGCATCCCAATATCTCTACTGAAACATGCTCTCTGATCAGTAGGAAGTGAGCTGACTAGGTGAGTCGGTTGACAATCACCGAGATAGAGTCATGCCCCCAGGATCTGCATGGAAATCCCATCACAAAATCCATGGATATCCCATCCCACTTCCACTCTGGGACCTCTAAGGGATGAACTAATCCTGCTGAAACCTAGTGCTCTACCTTCACTTGGTGACAAGTGAGGCATCATGAGACAAACTCTGCTACGAACTTCTTCATACCTGGACACCAGTGCTGTCGTCGGAGGTCCTGATACATCTTCACCACTCATAGATGTACTGCTAATGGAGTTGTGTAAAACTCCCTCAACACTTCCTCATGAAGTGCAACTGGTACCATGGTACATCCTATGAAGAGAATGACATGATCCACACATTCATAAAATCCATCAGGTGCCTGACCTATGGATATCTAAGCACATCGCATATCACAGTCAACATCCCCACGCTGTGCCTCTCTGACTCACTGAAGAAGTGGAGGAGTGACTGTGAGAGACTGTAGAAAGGCTGCTCCATCTCTATCCACGAAGGATATCTACAATGCGGCTAGCTGCTCTATCTCCCATCCTAACAGCTGAATGCTTGATCTCTTACAAAGAGCATCAGCTACAACATTCCCCTTCTCAAGAGTATAGACTATCTCAAAGTCATAGTCCTGGAGGAACTCAAGGCATCGCCGCTGTCTCAGGTTTAGGTCCTTCTAAGAGAAGATATACCTGAGACTCTGGTGGTCAGAGTAGACTGTAAAGCGTTCACCCATAAGATAGTGCTACCACATCTTCAAGGAGAAGACCACTATTTCTAACTCTAGGTCATGGGTAGCATAGTTCTTCTCATGATGTCTCAACTGCCGAGAACCATACGTGATCAATGCTCACTCTTGCATCAGGACACACTCGACTCCAGTCCCTGATGCATCATAGTAAACTATATACCCAATGCCCTCCTATGATAGCCTCAAGATGGGCACACTAGTCTACCTCTACCTCATCTCTTGAAAGCTCTGCTAGCATCTCTCTAACCACACTAAGGGTTTCCCATTCTTCGTCAATGCTGAAAGTGGTGCTGAAACTATGGAGAAGTCTGGCACAAATCTCTGATAGTACCCAACCAGTCCCAAAAAACATCGTACCTCCGTCACACTCCTGGGTGTCTACCAAGCAAGGAATGCCTCAATCTTCACTGGATCCACTGCAACTCCAGCCTCCGAGATGACGTGTCGCAAGAAGTGAACCTCTCGAATCCAAAACTGGCACTTTGAGAGGTTACCATAAAGATGGTGCTCTCGGAGTTTGTCCAGTACTACTCACAAATGGTAGGCATGCTCCTCTTAAGTAATTTAGTAGATCTGTATGTCTTCGATGAAGAATATGACAAAGCGATCGATGTTAGGCTAGAAGGTCCTGTTTATGAGACTCATGAACTCTGCTGGAGTGTTGGTTACGCCGAAAAGATTAACCAAGAACTCATAGTGGCCATACCGACACCTGAAGGCCGTCTTCTGCACATCCTCTTCTCGAACTCTGAGATGGTGATAGCCTAACCTAAGGTATTTCTTCGAGTACCATCGTGCTCCCTTAAGCTGATCAAATAGGTCGTCAATCCTCGGAAGTGGGTACTTGTTCTTAATGGTCACTTGGTTCATGTGACGGTAGTTGACCTAGAGCCTCAAGCTCCCATACGCCTTCTTGGCGAACAGAATCGGGACTGCCCAGGGAGAAACACTAGGCCAGATGAATCCCTTCCCCTGTAAGTCCTCCAGCTATACCCGTAGCTCACGAAGCTCGGCGGGAGCCATCCGATATGCTGGAGTAGATATTAGTGTCGTCCCTGGGTATAGGTCAATGTAGAAGTCCACCTATATGCGCGGAGGTAGTCCTGGAACATCGTCAAGGAAAACACCCGCGTACTGATCCATCACAATAGGAAAACTCAGATTCCTCGCATCAACCGCTCCAAGAATGAGGCTAGCCAACTAACGTGTGATCGGCTCCCCCTCCTATGGGTAAGTCCATCCTGCACTACAAAGGCTTGCTTCTCACCGGTGATGGTAAACCTCATCCCATCCTTGCGGAAACACCACACTTTCCGCCTTATATAGTCAATCTGAGCATGAATTTTGGATAACCATTTCATACCCAATATGACGTCGTAAGGCCTCATCGCCACTATAAGGAGTTCCTAGCCAAAGCTCTCACCTCTTAGAGTAAGCTCACACTTCCGGAACCAGTGCGTAATCATTGAGTCTGCTTCTGTAGAAGTCTCTAGTTGTTAGGATCAATCTAACGACTCTGTCAGAATCTTCAAGCTCTGAACGAGGGTAGTGGCAATAAAATAATGCCTCGCACCTATGTCTATAAGTACTACAACAAGGGTGGAGTAGACACAGATTGTACCTCGAATCATCTCAGGTTCACCGTGGTCGTAGGCCTCGACTGCCTGGAGCTGAGCCCACCTCTATCTGCAAGCTCCCTCTGGTCGGGGTGGAACTCTTGGTGGTGGTGGTGGTAGGGCCTCGAAACGTCATCCACCACCTGCTGCTTGGCTAGCTCTTCTGCCACGTCCGCCTGCTCCTGGCGGACCACCATGGTTGAACCTATGCCACTGCCTGGGAGGTACCTCTACTGTCTTCTTCTCATCTGCATGATGGGTCGGGCAGTCACAAGCCATATGACCCTACCCGCCGCATGCATAGCACTACCTCCTCCTCATATGGATGGATCTGTCTCGTGTGCCCCGCACAACCGAACATGTATCCTGGGATCACCCACCTAATGGATTGGTCCTCTTGGAACTCTATGAAATCTTTCTACTACCCACTGTAGAAGACTCCACTACGTGTCTCCCTATAGTGGGTCTTGCTGCTGGTGTCTTCTCAGCAAGAAAAATCTCCACAAGAAGGGCTCTCTCTAACACCCCTGCCTACGTCGGGATACTGAGGGATATCATCGAAGCCCTAATCTCATGCATGAGTCCTTGCTCGAAGGTACGGGCCCTGAAGAATGGATTCCATACCATATCCGTGGAGTAGTGCAAGATGTTAGTGAACCTCGCTGAGTACTGAGTTACCGTCATGTTGCCCTGCTGCAGATAGAGTAACTCTTGAATCTGCACCGCACAAAGGGTGGCTGGAACAAACTCTGACCAGAAGAGACTTTGAAAGTCTTCCCAGAGTAATGATTCCTCATCATGCACCAGGAGCATCAGGCACCACTATCTGCCCGTTGATGCATGCAGGAGACTCGCAGAAAGGATCACCATGAGGTCGACTAGTGTCCCTACCTATCTGAAAACTCTCACAACATCCTCCAGCTAATCCTTAGTTTCCTGTCAGTCCGTCTCTCCCCGGAACCTGGGAGACCTCTGGTGCTGGAACTCGTGCAATGCACTAAGATGACATGCACTCTCTGCTGCTGGAGCTAGTGGTATCAGTGGCCCAACTAGTAGTGGCACTGCTAGTACCTCCGCTGTGATGGGGCCCTACACCGAGGCCTTATCGCTCGGTGGGCTACCATCTTTTACAAAACTCGGAACCCTAGCTGGCTTCCTTCAATGGTCCATCCTAAAACTAAACAGGTGATCCACGGTCAAAAAAATATACTAGGTGAGCTGACACAAAGTAATCACGAAGAAAACTTTTCAAAGGAAACACACACGCAATCAATGTTTTCATGCACTGAGTCGGAAATCAAAAGTTAGAGTGTATGGATAAGTCGGCCACCGCACCAACACCGGTTTCCCTAAAATGATAACCACACCCAAAAAAATTAACACTATTGCTCTTAAAAGAATCAGAGTCCAAGTTCTGCGGTAGAACCGACTCCTCTAATACCAATTTTTCACGACCCATCCTCGGGGCCCATGCTGTAACTACCCCATGCCCGCCTTCCATAGGCCAAGGGCTGGCGACTAGCACTATAGGTGAATTCCTAATAAAATGGAATCCATTGCCTTTAAACTTGTAACACACACTGTCTAAACACAGGCATTAGAGGAATTAAGTTCTAATATAGAAAATAAAGATGTGCTGAAAGTAAGTGGGCCAGTATACAAACCCAACTTAACAACAAGTACAAGTACAAGTAAAAAGGGAAGAACATCTCCTGGATCGTCTGCCCAGGAATCCTACCTAAAGGGTAGGTACAATTCTCGATCAACTCATCCCTGATGTACGTCCCGTCTAGTCTATCTCCAAGCAGCCTCCCGTCCATCACCCTCAGGCTCGATCACTACTGACCGTCATCTGTACAGAACACAATAGGGTTCGGGCGAAGCCCGTGCAGGGGTGAGTATAACAATACTCAGTAGGGGACCCCGAGACCCCCGAAGGTCTCCCAGAATCCACTAAGGATAAACCGAAGAAGAAAGATACAATCACGAATTATCAACCAATCCTACTTAGGTATATGTCCATACATATACCTAAGTTACCAGTCACAGTCCGACTCCAATTCTCGAGCCCAAGCACAACCCAGTCCACAAAAAAAGTATAGTCAATCACCTCGATGGTAATGATTGAAAGACAAGACTCATCTCACACAGGTACACAACACATGAAGAGGGGGTAGATATGATTATATGTAGCCTCTAAAACATATCCTCTTTCAAACCAATGTAGGATCCTGGAATAGTATCAACGCTGTCGAACCCACGGAGGATCCTAGAACAGAAGTTATCACTGTCAAACCCACGGAGGATCCCAGTACAGAAGTCATCGCTGCCGAACGCAAAGAGGATTCTGGTACAGTATCGTCGTTGTTGAACACACGGAGGATCCTGGTACATTATCGTCGATGTCGAACCCACTGAGGATCCTATCATCTCAATCGCAGCCATCCATAGGGTTTCCACACACTTCACGCTCGATTCTAGGAGGGTCTGCTCCTCGATCCAAGTGTCGATACATCAACTACCATGAAGTCTCGAGTTGATGTATCCTGTAGTTCTGTCTCATCATAAGGAACCCAACATGATAGACGGCGCATGAATCGGACGCCGGGTCTGTGAGTTATTGGCATTTTCGTTCCAGGGGCCCAGTTGGTTTTTAGGTTCAAACCAACCTGGCCATACCCCAACTGCGTCCAAACCTCAAGAAGGGTATGCCAAAAGATTCATCCTGCTCTAAGCCTTTTGTTTCCGTAGACGATTCATCGTTCAGACAACCATATTCCAAAATACGGATGAAAAAGGTGAAATGGGTCACTAGGGTCTGGGTTCGGTCCGACCTAGCCAGACTGACCCGGCCCAACCTAGTCCGTACTGGGAACTGACCCAGTTCGTGGGTCCGACCTGGTACGAGGGAATGGCCTAGCCCGAGGGGGCGGCCCAGCCCGACGGGGCGGCCCGGACGAAAGCGGCCCGACCCGAGGGCGGCCCGTCGGCCTGACCTAGCCGCGCCCAGGGGGGGTAGCACGCGCTCCCTGGCACCCGAATAGTATAACCATTCGGGTGGACCGAACCGGTGCCAGGAGGCACCGGTCCAGCACACACAGGACCCGATAGGGTCCCTCTCCTCCTGGATGGCCGAGCGGCCCGCCACTCCGGCTCCACGGCGGCTGACCTGACCGACCACCACCGCATCTCCACCACGGTGTGACGGCGCTGCGGTCCTGATTCCCACTGCGCGGCGCGATGGCGCTGCGCCATCACCGCCGCGGCCCGGCCCGGCCGTGACTCCATGGTCCTTCACACGGTGTGACAACGTCATGCCTCCTCCACAATGACCATGTTTGGCCGCGGCCCTCGTCTCCTCCGCGCGGCACGATGGTGCCATGACTTTTTCCGAGGGCCTTACGCCGTCGGTTTGCTTCGCGGCCGGACCGACACTGACTGTCGCCTCTCCTCCTTCGTCATCATTAACATGGGTAATCAAAGGGAGGAGGGTTTGGCCTTGTTCGTGCAGTCTGATCCCACCTCTTGTGGTGTTATCATTCTGTTTGCATTCATAAATTTGAACGACAAAGTTCGGAAAATATAAACTACTCAAAACCCCCCTACCTTGCTTGACGATTGTTCGTTGGAGAAGTCATGGGAATAGGGCGGACGACGATTCGTTGACATCCATAAACGTCCAAGGATGAAGCGTGGTCGATGTTCCTCATGGGCGACTCCTTTGCTTTTTTCATGGATGAAGATCGAAGACGGTGTTCGTCATTCTTCAGAGATGAGGAGTGTTCTTCGTGTTCTTCGTCGAGAGAAAGAAGTTCTCCAGAATCTCCCAAGCCCTCTCTCAATGTCCCACCCAAAAGAGAGTTTCCAACGAACCAAAATAAAAAAATAGGTTTCTCTATTATTTTATTGATGGCAAGAATTTCAAAAGATTTCAAAAATATTAATTAATTCTTAGGTGTGTTGGCACCATTATGGGGAAGTTCAAGAGTTTCCCCCATTTATGGGGAGCTCAAGGGGTTTAAAGAGGGGGGGGGTTAGAGGATTTAAAGGGTTCGGGTGGGCCCACCTAAAAATATCCTCCTAAGGGAGGTTAGGGTGTGGTGGGCCCCACCACTAACCTCCACTTGGTGGTTTTAACCACCAATCAAATAAAAATATGCTACACATATTTTTATTTAATTTTATTTAGAAACCCCAAAAATCAACTTTCATTCTCGACAAAACGCAAATGTAGTAAAGGTCTCCTTGAGAGAATACCGGCACTGCGAGTTCAACGGTGTCCTCAGATTTCAATTCTGATCACCGGTTAAAAAGATATAAAATCCCGCTCGTATGTTTACTGAAGGTACCCAAACTAAACTTCAAAAATTGATTCTGGGCACACCGGGCCTTGGAATCAGGCACCGTTAGATACTGTGGACTCGTAAAATTCCCATTTATTTTTTAAAAAAATTCCATTAAATTTCCAGGTCTCTACATAACATATGATTTTATTAAACCTATAGAGTGTTATATATTTTATTTTATTAAAATATAATTCGGGTTATCTAAATTTAAATGTTTTTGATTTATCATAATTTTTTGAACTTTTATTTATTCTTTATTTTATTAGTATTTTAGTTTAATTTTTTATCAAAATTATATTAATTAATTTTTATTTTATCTTTATTACTATAATTATTTATGGACGATTCATTTTTAAATCATTTGAGTCGTTTTTTAAAACTTCTAGTTATATTTTATTTCTATTTTATGTTATTTATTTATGTTAAGTTAGAATTGACCCTAAAATCCAAAATCGGGTACCCCATTTTTGTAAATAGGGGTTGTGGCCTAAGAGCCCAATCAACCCATAACCCTTTCACTCTACACCTATATTTATTCCTATAGAAGTTGAATCGTCACCCCCTTCATTCATTAATAACTCTTGATTCCCTCTCAACTCTATACTAACCTTATACAATGGGAATTTCCAAGTGTAGATATGATGAGAGTTCTAGTTCTTCCATAAAATATATGTCGGGTGATGTGCTGTGAAACTAGAAAAGACATGGATATGGGTTTATTGAAGAGTACTGAAATATTACTGAATAAAATATTTTATTTTTAAGGATGGAAATTTATTTTTGAAGATAATAAGTCAGGTTTCTTGTTTGAGGATGAAGTGAATGAGTTTAGGAGGAATTTAGAATTCTAGTTCGGTGAAATAGAGGATATCCTACCATCAAACGTGAATAAGAATGCTATGATTGTTCCATCATTGGAAATGGTGAAAGTATCTCATTTTCCTCATGAGGGGGAGTTTATTTTTAGATAGAATCTAGTTTTTTAAGTTTATTATGACCAACATATTTCTTCTAATTTCTATATGGAACCTCTAATTTTGAGAAGAATCCTATAAAGGATTTAGAGGTAGAATGGAAAGTTCATTGTAAGTTCATTACGACTGGGATTTCCTAAATTGAATGTGAAATGAAAAATGAGTTATTTCAGGACATGTAACTCTTATATATCCTAATTAACAATGTTAAGCTGAATCATCCAAGTTATATGATGTGGTTTATGTATGGATTCCATAAAAGTAAAGTGCATATGTACTATTCACCTTAAGGAAGGCACATCTACCTGGTGTTAGAGAAGAAAAAGGTGGATATAAATTGGGGAGAGGATACGAATTTCCTTAAAAGTAATACCCATTACATAGTCTTATTGAAGACCAATGGATACTAATAGGAGAAAAAATTAAACTATTAAAGGCCTATTAGATAGGAAGGTGTGCCTCAGGGGGATTCATCCAAATCCTCATAACCTGGGGATAAATCACCTATTGAGATGTGACTACTAGGGAGGTTATGGAATTAGTAGTTTCCAAATCAGAGCCTCAGTTGGCAGTAATAAATTATTCTATAGAAGAACAATCCAGGTCCAAGAATCAGATGTTATTGAAGGTGCTTAATCTATACAGCATGTTGAGGTAGCTGTTGGTAAAACTAATGTAGATCCTATGTAAAGGTGAGTAGAAAATGTTCCTAGTTTTCACATAAATAAAAAATCACTAAAACATAATTTTGAGCATCAGTTAATTTCTCCAATTCTCCCCAAATCTCAAACTAAAATAGAAAGAACTGGAGATGTGATTAGGAAGTTTGTTGATATTTCTCATACTAAAAAACTTATATCATCACCTCCCCTTGTGTATGAATATTATAAAATTACAATTGAGAATTTTTAAATTTCTAATATAAGTAACCAGCCGTAAACATTACATAATAATTAGTTTTTTGGTATATAATTCATTTCCTTACATTATTGAGGATATTTACAGTTTAGAGTTTTAGAGAATGAAGTCATAAATCATATTTAACAACCCATAAAATACAATTGGATACTTATACTTAGTATCCATATTTCCCATAGTATAACACTTTTATGATGAAACATGTTTTAATTTCATCATAAGCCTTATTGACTTTCAAATTTAATTATTCTTTGTTCTAATCCATCCTTAAACACAATGATTTATTTTAAATATGGGATGAGCACAAAAATATTAGTAAGAGATGCAAAAAATAATAAATCTATTAGTCAAGTGAAACACAAAATAACCCATAAAAGGAATTACCATTATCACATTATTTATTCAGCATATGAAATAAATCATTTCCATATAAAAAATACACATATTTTTCAAAGAGAACTTTAAAACTCATAGAAAGAAAATTGAAATATATTTTAGGTGACTTATAGCATTATATTTTCAACATCGCAAGATTTTATGGTATGAATCTTTTCAAATTTAATATCATCGATAGTTTATGTTGCACACAACACCAAGTTAAAAACCATAATATACAATTAAATATGACCACTAGAATAGTAATGTGACCATTATGAATAGTATAAAAACAATAGAATATTAAATTCACCTATGAAAGTATACAAAAATTTTTGGTATCTTATAAAAGAAAATATAATATATTTATATCAAAGAATAAGTAAATAAATGTTTTAAAAATGATAAATTAAGTGTCGGTAAATTTTTAAAACATAAATGTCTATTTAAAAATAATATAATGATTTAAAATAAAAATTATTTTCATAAAATAGATTCATAAATTAATATTTTTTTTGGATTATTATAATAATATAATATTATGATACCACAATTAATTTTTCAAAGTGTCATAAAAATTGTTATAATATTAAAATCAGTATTTTTTGAATAAATGATAAATTTAATCAAAAACTAAAATTATCATATTTAGAAAACAATTTTAGTAAAATCGAGGCCATTTTTAAATACTTCACATTGAATAGTGTTTAGGTTAATGTTTTTGGGATTTTTCTAAAATATTTGAATTTTTTGTGAATAGTAATTTATGATAATTTACGATATCTACCAAATACATGAATTATTGAGTCGTAGATGATGTATGGATGATGTAAGCCCATAATATCAAAATATAATTAATTATGTTAATATAGTTAGTGATAATGTTCAAAATATTGATAGTCTAGAGCCAAAATAATAAACTAATGAATACAATAATAAAGAAACACTCCCCTCCTCCACTATAAACATCATCCCTCACCACCTCTTATTCTCACACCTCAAACACCTTAGAGCTTGTCCAATTTCTACTCAATACCTATCCCAAACATATCCCCCGTGTTATGTACATGCTGGTATCACCCAAAATACAATTTAAATTTCCCTTAAGGTGGTTCTCAAGGAGATATATTCGACAGGTAAAATCCCATTCCATTGTTTTAATTTTCATTCGATTTATTTTATTTTCTAATATGTTCCTTACCTCCTCTGTACAAAAATGAATGAAAAATAAAATATATTATATATATTTTAATCTTATTATCATAGTGGTATATCTACCATAAATTATTTTCTCTCCCCCTTTTATTATAAAAATTAAAACATCATTCCTAAGGTGCCGATTTACCGCCCTCGTGGACAATGAGTTTTCATTTTTCAATTCTGAACTCAAGGCTTGTCATAAAACCTTTTTATGGATAAAAAAGTCTTTAATATGTGTAATTAAATTAATTTAATGTTCTATAACAATTATATATACATAATATTAATTTATATGACCAAAGTAGTGTGTGATGATTGAAAAAATTCCAAAATAATCTAAAGAATTTTCATTAATGTTTTATCTAATGAATCATACTAATATCTAAAAAAACGTGTATATAAGACCATTAAATTTTATATATGTTAATTAATGACGCATAATTTTAATTCTTGATAACTATTCCCATTTCACATGATCCTTTGTACATTTATACAAGTGAACCAATCAGGAAAACCAAGGAAATGAACACTTCTAAACAATGAAATTGAATATATAAGTCATAAAAAAAGACCATAAATGTCTTGATAAAACTATATTAAATCAAATGATTTTTAATAGGTTTATAATTATATTATTAATGAATCTAATTTCATTATCCAGGACATTATGTACAAGCACATAACACTTTCATACATAAGGTAATGGATTCTACTAGAACCTCCATTTTTTCATTTTGGTTACAATTTCTCTTTATTTTACCAAATGAAATTATAATTTATTTTTACAGAATTCCTATAAATATTTTGTATAGTTTCCAAAATCATGTATCCAGATTTGGTAATCTTTATTTTATTGGGAAATACATGTTTTATAGGGTTCTGTTTCCAATTCCTCATGATAAGTAAGCCCGATTAATGTGTACTTTCTATTTTTACACATTTTCAAGTACACTCCATAATCTATTATAAAGGATCAATATTTTTGTAAAACAACTATTTTTATCAAAAAAATTATTTTATTTTTTATCTGGTTTTATGAAAAAAATTAATCATTGTCCTCTTTAAATACACTTTTATATTTTCTTTTAAACATCACTAAATCAGACCATTTCTAAAGACATTTTTACATGATTTTGATTAAATTAGACATAATTTATTCCTTAAATATAATTTCTTTTTCCAAAAAATTTCTTTTATGGAATAAAAATGATTACCATATGATTTTATAAAAATTATTTTCAAAAATAAATATTCATTCGAATATAAAAAAGGTTATTTCTCTTAAGAATTTCTCGATGATTTTATTAAGAGTATTTTAATTCATTTCAACAGCCTCTATTGAATATTATACTTAATTGGGATTAAAATTTTATGATATCACCTACAATATTTTATTAAATGGTTTATAACCAGTTTGAATATGAATGATCTATCTAGATACTATTCACCATATTATTCAGAATGATTACTGATTATATTTACTATTTGGGGAAAGTTATTTACATTTCACAAGTATATGTTTCACATAATTCATATGAGCAATACATTAGACACAGTAAGTTATGGGAGGGGACCAATATATCCACTCCATGCATTAGTAGGTCCCACAAGAAAAAAAAGATAAGGATTTGGCTAAGTCCTTAACTATTTAATTTTAGATATTGTGGTTGAAACCTCTATGGTATGTTTTAGATGTCCAATATTCTACACTCCATCATTATGATATTAATAATTGATAATCCATGTGATTATTCAACTAGTATAATATCCATGGTTTAGTTTCAATATCATGTGATTATTTATATGAAATTATTTGATCAGTTTTATTCATGTAATATATTATCAAGATAATGTTTTAATAGAATGTGTTTTTAGTTATTCACCTTGGCTCATTGTTTATGTTTATTTTTGCTTCAGCAATATTGTTTACTCTTACTGAGCACTTGATCTCACCCCTTTATTATGTTTTATTTTTCCCCCGATGTAAAGATGTATATTATGAATTACATGCAAAGATAATATTTGAGTTTATGGATGTTTCAAATGGAGTTTATATGTTATATTAATTTCGATTTTTAATGTAAAACTTATGTTTGTATCTGATTTTTTCAAAGCTACTAAACTATTTAGTACTTCAAGTTGAAACTTACAAGTTTATTATAAAAATGTAATAAAGTAAGGTAGTGTACCTGGGATACTAGGTTAAGGGTCTTTAAATTTGGAATCATTGAAAGTTTTGTAGAAACCATGGGAACTAGATTAAGAAAATAACCATATGATAGACATTGAGGATAATTTTGAAGAACATCCTAAATTTTTTTAAGGTAGATATTATGTGGGTACTTCATGAAATACATCCCTACGTGGATATTATAAGTGGACATAGTTCTTGAATAAATTTACTTAGGGGTAATAACTCTAACAAGGTGCGGCAGTCCTGACTTCGTGTATCTGGGTACATGAAAACAAGACGTACTATGCACCTGGTTTGGTACTCCTAGTTGATATGCTTAGGATAATTCAAAATTTATTTACAAAATATTATGAAGGATTTCAAAGTAAACATGTCCCCAAATAAACCATGTTTATTATCATGAGATTATCTAGGAATACATTTTTAATTTATGTTAAGTGTTTTTCTACTTCGAAAATTATGCATTATGATTCATAACCTCATTTAGCATATCTAATTATTTTTAAATAGAGCCTAGTGGAGGGAATAAAAATCGCATTAACGCATATATTCCATGTAGGAATTTCCCTCTTATGCAAGATAATGATATTGGAGAAGGAGCTGCAATTTGAGCGGAAAATAAAATAAGTATACTGGGATAATTGACTTAGTTTATGAGCAATAACATTACTCGCATGGAGAATATCGATCGACAATGCGGTGTAACAATGTTAGACCAATTTATGTGACAACAGTCTTCATCATTCAATGAGACTAAAAATACATTTTTCATAGAAAAATTGATAAGTTCTGTAGAGAATATATTTTTAACTTTGGGAAGTAATGAAAGGGATAAGGTTATCATGGAATTTTATCATCTCTTAGGAGATTCTGATCAATGGTGGTCATTGATTCAAAACAAAAAGGATGAGGAAGAAGTTTTTTAATATGGAATGGAAATATTTTAAGGAATTTTTTTGGAGAAATATTTCCCTCGAGAATAATGATATGATATAGAGAGACAATTCCCAAGTTTAATTAAAAAAGTTGCAGAAAAATATTCCATCTATGAATCCAACTTTACAAGGTTAGAAAGGAATGATACATATAACATAAGTAATCCAAAGATTAAAATTGATCAATTATTTGATGGGTTAAAACCATTCATTCGAAGGGAACTAGTCCCTAAAACTTTCTCATGATATGAAGATATAATATAATATGATATCAAGATAGAGAAATAATTATCAAATTCTTATGAATTTATGGGGAAACAAGAGAAGAAGAGGGTGGTGGGGAAAATAATAGATAAACGAAAGAATAAAAAATGTAATTTTCCAACATGGGATACTTGTGGAAGGAAATAACCTGGTTCCTACATAAATAGAAAACGAGTTTTTTAGAAGTGTGGAGAAAAAGGATTCCAAGAATTTTATTGAAGGGGAAAGAAATAATCTACTAAGGTTCAATGCTTTAATTGTAGGGATATAAGATACTATGAAAATTATTGTCTGAATTTTCAAGGAATCTTTCCATAGAAAAGTCCATAGGATCAACGAAAAACTTATGCGATCAAAAAAGCTGAGGTTTAGGTTCCTAATGATGTGGTGGAAGGTAATTTAAATAATCTACTAAAATTTAGCGAATGATTTATTTGATTCTGGATCATTATATTCATTCATATCTTCCTAGTTTTATTTAAAAATTATATATTTCCAATTCACCTTAGTAGGGGAGTTGTTAGTAAATACTTTTTGTGGAAACATTATTGTAAAAAATATGTATCGAATAATTCTTATTATGTAACATAAATGTGCTCTAATTGCGGATTTTATCATAATACTTAGGATTGATTTTGATATATTCCTTGGTATGGGATTACTTTCATAATATGGTACCAAAATTTATTACAAAGAGAACTAAATATGATTCATGATGAAGGTATGGAATTTCTCATCTTTATAGGGAGAGTTCATCATCTGATTCATATCTGGATATACATCCAATAGCTCTTCTAAATGAAATTATTTAGTAAAAAGAGAAAACATTATCTATGAAAGAGGAAATAAATATTTAAATTTAGAACATACCTATTGGACAAGAATACATTGATGTATTTCTATTGGATTTAACTAGATATCATCTAGAGTGAGAAATTGAGTTTTCTATTGATTTAATCCCTAATGTATGGAAAATATCAAATACTCCTTATAGAATAGACACCATGGAATGAGTGAATCTGATGAAAAAACTACAGGATTTGAGTAATAAGGGATTTATTCACACTAGTTTTTCTCTTAGGGGATCCCCTACTCTCTTTGTCAAGAAGAAAGATAGATCCATGAGGCTGTGCATAGACTATAGGGAAATCAATAATATTAAAATAAAAACAGGTATCTTTTGCCTCACATTGAAGATTTATTTGATCAACTTCATGAATCTCAATATTTTTCAAAGATGAACCATTGATTTTAATGTTGTCAATTGCATATTAGGAAGGATTCTATTCTAAATATATAATTTTGAACTAGGTATGGACATTACGAGTTTACAGTATTACCATTTGGACTGACTAATTCACCCTATTTTTTTTGGATCTAATGATCATAGTGTTCAAGTAATGTATTGACGATTTTGTTTTGTATTTATTGATTATATATTGATATATTCCAAAATCAATGAGGACCATGAGAACTACTTGTAGATTATTCTAGATACTCTTAGAAGAAAAGTGTTATATGTGAAGTTTAGAAAGTGTGAATTATGGCTTCAAATAGTTTCTTTTCATGGCCATATTGTCTCTAATAATGGAATCTCCATTGATCCTACAAAGAAAAAGGTAGTTCAAAAATGACCTACACCAAATAACATAATGAGTTATAATGTTTTATTGATTTAGTAGGTTACTATCTGTGTTTCATTAAAAAAAATTTATGTTTAGAGAACTCGTTAACCAATATTATTCATAAAGGTGTTAAGTTTATTTGGAAAAAGGAAAGTGCTCACTGATCTGAAAAATTGAAGAGAAGATCAGTGAATTCTCTAATCTTGACTCTACCATCAGGAAGTGGTGGATTTTTGATTTATAGTGATTCATAAAAGAAATGACTTGGATATTTTCTTGTAAAGAATGATAGAGTTATTTATTAATCATAAAGGTAGTTAAACACTTGTGAATAAAACTATCCAACTCATGATCTTTATTTAACACCTGTAATATTTTCCCGGAAGATATGGAGATATTATCTCTATGGTGAATGATTTGAGATATATATAGATCAAAAGACTTTGACATATATCTTCTCATAGAAATTACTCAACATGAGGAAAAGACGATTTCTTGAGCTACTCAAGGATTATTAATGTTCAATACACTATCACCCAGGGAAAGAAAATAAGGTAAAAGATGTATTGAGTAGGAAAGATCATGGATTTCTAAACAAAATGAGGATTTAAAGGGATCCTATGTTCATGGATCTTGTAAGGATGGATATGGGAATTGTAAAGAAAAGTGAAAAATAACTAATTTTTCAATTAGTTTCCCAACTATATTTATTGTAAAGGTTTAAAAGTTCCCAGTCTACAGATGAAAATCTTCAAAGGAAAATTAAAGTTGTGAATGATGGGAAATTTTCCGACTTTGTGTATGAGGATGGAATTCTGAAATTTTTGAAGAGAATTTTTTTCCATTTATTCCCGAGCTAAAAAGTTAGATATAGGATGATTCGAATAGCTCAAATTTCTCTATACACTCTCGTAGTACTAATATGTATAGATATTTGAAGGAACATTTATGGTGAGATAATATGAACTAGGAAATTACTGATCAACATGTTTAGTCTGTCAAAAGGTGTAGGCTAAAAGACAATATCCTAGAGAAGTCATGCAACCTATGCCTATTCATAAATGGAAATTAGATGACATTGCTATGTATTGTTTCAATATATTACCAAAAAATTCAAGAAAGGATGATTAAATATGGGTAATTATTTGATCAAATTTACAAATCTATAAATTTCCTCACTATAAGGGAGGATTGTTCACTATATTGCCTTTCATTAATCTATATTAATTAAGTTTTAATATTTGATTGAGCAAATATTTCAATTTTTTATGATTATGATCCATAATTTTAATCAAAATTATAAAAAAGTGTTTTGAAATATTTGGATACTAAGCTTTATTTGAGAACTGTTTATCACCCTCATACTGACAGGTAGTCAGAAAGGATGATCTAAGGGTTAGAAGACATGATGAGATAATTCTCACATGACTTTCAAGTCATGCGGGATTAGTATTTACCTTTGGTAGAGTTTTCTTACAACAATACTTTCCATCTAGGTATTCAAATAAAACCAAATGAAGTATTGTATAGAAAGAGACTTCGTACACCAAATTATTGGGATGAATTTGGTGAAAGGAAGATTATAGGCCTAGAGATTGTGGCAGAAACAACATCAATTGTAAAATATATAAAAAAAATATCAAAGAACCAAAAATTAAGAGAAAGATAATTTCTAATAACTAGAGGAAATGTTTGGAGTTTCATGTGGGAGATCACGTCTTCTTGAAAGTATCTACATGGAAGGGTGTCATAAGGTTTGGTAAAAAGAGAAACTGATCTCCAGGTACATTGGAACTTTTCAAATTCTAGAGATAATTGGATATGTGGAATATCATTTGGAAATGCCACCTAGCCTCTCTAAAGTACACGATGGGATCCACATCTCTTTTCTATGGTATTGCATGCCAGACCCGAAACATGCCCTCAATTCTAAAGGAATAGAATTGGATCCTGATTTATCGTACTATAAAGAGCCTATCTATATTCTAGACACTATATAGTAGGTGTTGTGGAATCCAATGTCTATCCTGGTAATGGTACTTTGAAAAAAATATAAAATTGAAGAGGCGATGTGGGAACCAGGGGAAATTATGATGAATAACTACCCAAATCTTTTTATGAGGTGACATTATGATAATTTTGAGGAAGAATTTTTTTAAGGAGTGGATAATGTAATACCCCAAAATTTTGTGGTATGCAACTTTTAAAATTTAATATCTTCAATAGTTTATGCTTCACACAACACCCGATTTAAAACTATAATATATTATCACATATGACCATTGGAATTTTAATGTGACCATTAGGAATAGTATATGACCAATAGAATAGTAAATTAACCTAGGAAATTATACATAAAATTTTAGATTCTTATAAATGAAAAAATAAAATATTTATATCATGGAATAAGTAAATAAATGATAGAAATGATGAATTAAGTGTTAGTTTTTTTTGTAAAACATTAATGTTTATTTACAATTAATATAATGATTTAAAATAAAATATATTTTCATGAAATATATTTGTAAATAATTTTTTTTCTTATGATTATAATATAATTTTACGAGACCTTAATTAATTTTTCAAAGTGTCATAAAAATAGTTATAATTTTAAAATCTATATTTTCTTGAATAAATGAAAATTTTAATTAAAAATTAAATTTATTATATTTATAAAACTATATTAATAAAATATATTCCAATTTTTAATTATAAAAATCAAAAAATGGTTATGGTTAAGTTTTGGGATTTTTCTAAAATAATTGAATTTCTAATGAATGGTGAAATTCTATAATTTACAGTATTTAAAAAAACCATGTATTATTGAGTCATAGATGATGTAAGACCATAATATCTGACTCTCATTCATTATTTTAATATATTTAGTTATAATTTTCAAACCTTTTATAGTCTTGAGCAAAAATAACAAACTAATGAATAAAATAATAAAAAAACACCCCTATCCTCCACTATAAATACAACACCTCATCATGTCTTCTCCTCACACCCCTCATCCTTGAAGATTTTTTAATTTATGCCCAATAAAAATTTAAAAACACTCCATAAGTTTATGGTCTTGATGGTCTCACCCAAAATACCATTTCAATGTTCCTTATAGAGGTTCTTAAAGAGAGGAATTCAAGAGGTGAAATCCCATTTCAATATTTTAATTTTCTTCTCATTTATTTTATTTTCTTATACATTACTTACCTCCTCGGTAAAAACATGAATTATAACTACAGTATCATATATATACTATAATTTTATCATTATAATGGGATATAAATCAACAATTATTTTATCATCCCCTTTTTATTCTAAAATTGAAAACATCATCAGTGAGGTGCCAATTTACCACCCTCGTAGATGATGAGATTTTTTAATAACAACTTTGAGGATGGTAATGAAATAAAATTTATTGTTGAAAAACACTTTAATATCTTTAATAAAACTTATTTAATGTTTTAGAATTAGTATATATACATAATATTAATTCATAAGACAAAACTAGTATGTGATGATCCAAAAATGCCAAAATAATCTAAATGATTATCAATAATTTATTATCTAATAAATCATTATCACTTATAAAAAATGATATATAAGAAAATTAAATCTTATTAATGTTAATTAATAAAATATAATTTCAATTATTGAGAAGTATTCCAATTTTAAATGATCTTCTGTACATGTATACAGGTGAACCAATCATGAAAACCAAGGAAACAAACACTTTCAAACGATGAAATTAAATCTTATAACTCATAGTAAAGACCATAAATAAGCTTAATAAAATGATAATAAATAAAATAAATTTTTATTAGGCTCTAAATTAAATTATTACCTAATTTCATTATCTAGGACATTAAGCACAAGTGTTGAACACTTTCAGACATAATGAAAAATATTCTACCCGAATCTCCTTTTTTGATTCGTGTTATGATTTTTCTCTATTTACCCAAATTTAATTATTCGTTACTTTTATGTAATTTTTATATATATTGATTATATATTCCAAACTCATGTATCCAGATCAATGTTTCTTTTTATGGGGAAATACATGTTTAATAATGTTTCTTTTTTAATTCCTCTTGATAAGTATGCCCGATTGAAGGGTACTTCCCAATTTATTACCCATTTCCATTTACACTCCATAATATTTAAAAAGAACTAATATTTTTCTAAAAATACTATTTTATCATAATTTTTTTTAGTTTTTGTCTTGTTTTATGAAAACTATTAAGCCTTATCTACTTTAAAGACTTTTATATTTTCTATCAAACAACACTAAAGTGGTTAATTTATAATGACTTTTTTTACATGTTTTCACTTTATTTAGACATCATTGATTCCATAAATATAATTTCTTTTTTCCTTATATTTTAATTTATGGGATAAATATGATTAGAATATGATTTTATACAAATTATTTTCCAAAATAACTCTTATTTCCAAAGTAAAAAAGATATTTCTCTTAATAATTTCTCGATGATCTTATTAAGAGTATTTTCATCTATTTAAAAACCCTCTATTTAATCGGTTTTTTAATTGGGATTGATATTTTATTATATATTACACTATATTTTATTAAATTATTTATTATCAGTTTCATTATGGATGTGCTATCTTGATACCATTCACTATATTACTCATAATGGTTAGTGATTATATTTAATGTTAAGGGAAAGTTATTTAAATTTCATATGTATATATTGTTTATTTTTAAACCCATTTATATTAGGAATGAATTGGACTTTATATGTGATGATAAGACCCCTCTATATACCCTCAATTCATCAGCATGTCTCATGAGACAAAAAATATATGGATTTAACTGAATCCTTAAGCATTTATTTTCATATGTATTGGTTGAGGCCTTACCAGTATGTTTTAGATGTCCAACATTTTGAAATCCATAATTATGATATTAGTAATTGATAATCCATTTGATTATTCAACATATAGAATATCAATGTTTAAGTTTCATTCTCATGTGATTTTTTATATAGAATTATTCGATCATCTCTATTCCTACCATATATTCTCATGATTATGTTTTAATGATATGCTTTTTAGTTATTCAACTCACCTTATTGTTTATGTCTATATTAGATTACATTGAATAGTTTAACCTTAATGAGCAATTTATATCCCCCATTTCTTATGTTTTATTTTTTACTTAGGATTCAAAGATATATATTATGAATGAATTATAGGGATAATCTTGGAGTTTGTGGATGTTTCTAATGGAGTTTCTCTGTTGTATTTCATTTCAAATTGCAATGTAAAACTTATGTTTTTATCTAATTTTTCCAAATCTACTACAATATTAAGTCCTTCGAGATGTGAATTCCTTATTTATTATAAAAATGTAATAAATTAAGGTCTTGAATATAGGATATTGGGGTTAGGGTCTTTATAATATTCCTAATGCATTTAAACCCATGTTAGCAATAACTTGAGCCTAATTAAATAAATAGAAGAAACCACATTGGATAAACCCCTATTTCTTTCATTTGAAGGAAAGAAACAATACCCAATGAATTAGAGAGCTATATTAGGGATCACCCTTTATATAAAATATATCATACTTACCCATTTTCATGAGCTACAATGGGTCTTAACCTATCATATAAGCTGTATTGGGCTCACATGTTTCACATTTATAATGCTCAAGTACCATATCATGAATAAAACATTTTGTTATTGTATTTTTGCATCATTAAACCCTTGGAAAACAATTTTTAACCCACATTAAAAATACTTTCATATGTTGAAAAATAATTTCTTTTTAAAACACCATTTTTTAAATTAAAATACCCATAATAAAAGGGAAAGAGGGGTTTTCTTTGAAGAATACATAAAATTTTGTAAAGGAATCCAAATATATAATAATAGTTACATAGGTGGTAAATATCATAGATAAAATATAGGTTAAAATATAACATTCCTTTTTTCATTTTTTTAAAGAATGTAAAATCATTCCATATAGAATATGTAAAAGGATTCCTTTTGAAAACTTTTGAAATAAAGTCATAAGTGACATAAAAATGAAATTTAAAATTAATTTATATCTATATAAAAATATCCATAAAATAATCATAATAATATGGTTATAAGGAAGAAATATTTGGAAAATTAATCTTTGAAAAAATTCAAATTGACGTTTTTAGCGTAATGTACCCCGTACGTGGTGTCCTACTCATCAAATAAATTATTTATCTCTCACTTCTTAAGACAACCTCTTACGATTTACACCAAAAGATTTCTTAGGCTAGGTTTCTTATGAAAAATGACTCTAGGACATGGGGAGATATGTAATTATTGGTTTTGAGAAGGTTTTGGACAAAAAAATATGTTTTTGAAGTGTGATAAAGAGAGTAGAGGAGGTTCCCTTTTATAAGAGAGGGGAGTGGTACTCTTGGAATTTCTTAAAGTAATAGATTAATATAAATTAATTTTCATATAAAAATGGATCAAAATTTACAATATTAGATGTTAAGTTGAGTATAAGTTACAATCCTCTCATAAAATAAAATATATACAAGTTTTTATTATATTTTACACTCACCTTTTTGTTTTAACACCCGTTAACCCTTCTAACAGTTACGATGATATCAATGTTTCTTACTCTTTAGTGGTTAAAATAGTAAATATAAAAGGAAAATTGGCACATAAATTGACCATGGATGATATTTCTAACCTTATCCCAATAAAATAGCGTAAAATAAGTTTTTAGTAATTTTAAATCATTTAATAAAATATAAATTATTATTAAATATCATTAATGTCATTTTTATAACCATTTATTTTATTTGGCTTTGAAAATTTTATGACAAAAATTAAAATTGAGTATAATAATTTAATACATACCCACAACGTTATTGTTATCTATAAAATTCATGTAACAAAATAATTCGTTAATATTATATTATTTTAAATATATTTAAAATTGTTTTTTATTTTCATTTTAATTAAATAAATATTGTTCCAGGGCTACATAAAAATTTAATCTCATTATTTATTCACTAAAAATTAGAAATAAATTACCATAATGAATAAAAAGTAATTATATTTTAAATTCATATTTATAACCAAACGTACCTTCTTTTTATACCCATGTTAAAATTTTAAAGATAATAAAACAAAAAGAATGGATTTTATAAATTTTATTTAAAAAAATATTAGAAAGGTAAAATCCAAAAAATAATTGAAATAAAATGTAATATATTAAAATTTTGATTGATTATGGAAGAAATAGACACATATGGTCTTAATCATAATATTTGTTTCTTTAATTAACCCATTTTACCTTTACCCCAGTGAAAACATTTATTATGATTTCTATTTATAATAACTAGAAATAGAAGGGGGTATTTTAGAAACTTATAAATTAATATTGAAAATATGGAATCCATTTATCAAGAATAAAAACATAAAATTTTCAGAATTTAATTTAAAATTATATCAGCAAAACATGACGAAAAACAATTTTTTGGAAAATGCTTTTTTAGTATAAAAATATTTATATATGAAAATACAGTACAAAATTCATTAAAAAGAATATAATTAGACAAAATTTCAGAAATTTTTTCTAATTAATATTTTAAGCTAATCCAAAATATAATTTTACTTTGTAAATACATGAGAAGAAAATAAAACTTTTAATCAAAATTTGTGTTTTCACTATTAAATACAAAATCAGCCTTTCCAGAAAATTCTCAAAACATCATTCTAATATAATTTTTACCTTATTGAATCAAAAATAAAATTAATTTATCAAATTAATATTCTATAATTTTAAAATTAATCATTGAAATAAAACATTATAAGAAAAGAGTTATTGACACCATTTAACTTTTTTATTTTAAAAATTACTTAATATATTTATAATGAACATAACTATCTAATTTTTGAATAATAATAAACATGAAAATAATTTAATCTATCATTAGTTAGGTTTTTAAATTATTTCCCTCTTGTGAATTTTTTCCTTGAAATTTTATTCACTTATCAAATAAGTGGGAAATTGTTTATCTCATAGCATTATCAGATTCCTTGTTGCTTCTTGAAACATATGATTTTTTCAAAAAACCTTAACATGGTGAATCAAATCATTCCAAAAAAATTTATATTTATGTTCAAGAATCTATATTATTTGTTCCTCATAATAATTTTTATCTTCTAACTATTCTACCTCATGTCCCTGAACATGAGCTGATCCTTGAACATCTTTTCTTAATATCTAAAATGAAAAATATTGTGTACCTGGGATAAACATGGAGTTAAGGAAAATTGGTAGGAAAATAATCCAAATTTACCTTAGATTTAAAATGGTTTAATGAAATATGCACTTATCTTCCACTCTTTACCGAATCACAAGACACTTTTCCAAGGATAACCTATCTCAAATGGAATATCTTTCCAATGGTTATATGTAATTTTTTTTGCCTCCTATGATCCATCCTCATAAATTTCTAAATCTTCTTTACCTTATTAATCATTTCCTATACCTACTATAGTCCCATCAAATTCCTTTATCTTAATTTATCAAAAAAGATGGAATTCGACATTATTTTCCATATAATGACTCAAAAGGTGGAATCTACATACTAGGAGGAAAAATGTTGTTATAAGAAAACATAATCAATGAAAAATATTGATACCAACTTCATTGGTAATCCATTGAACAATAAAGAAACATTTCTTCAAATGTTTGAATCATTTTCTTTAAATGTCTACCAAATTTTGGATGAAATGTTACACTGAAATTGAATTTAGTACCTAATGACTTCTTGAGGGCTTTAAAAAAAATAGAAGTAAATTTGAGATCATGGTCAGAGATAATGTAGAGAGGAACTCTATGTAACATTAATACCTCCTTAAGGCATAATAGATATTGTTGATCTAAATATATAGTATCTCAAATGGGAATGAAATGTGCTGATTTAGTTAGTTTATGAACAATAATTGAAGTTTCATTATTACATTGAGAAGTCTTTAGTAATCCCACAATTAAAACCATAATTATATTTTACCATTTCCACTCTAGTACTAAAAAATGTGGAAGAACCCCTTCGATAATTTTAATTATAATTTTACCTATTGACAAGTCAAATATTTCATGGTAAATTCATTAAATATATATTTTCATTCCATCCCACTAGTAATATAGTTGAATGTCTATATACATATTGGTTCCTCCAGGTTGATTGAAAAATGGGGAATAATGAGACTCACCCAATAATTATCTCTTAAATTGGGAATCACAAGAACATGTAATATCATTCCTA
Organism: Viscum album; assembly: GCA_963277665.1. Lineage (NCBI taxonomy): Eukaryota > Viridiplantae > Streptophyta > Magnoliopsida > Santalales > Viscaceae > Viscum > Viscum album. Next base: position 1,694,922,971 of record OY728138.1, on the reverse strand, counting down.
ATATGATAAAAAATTCTTCTTCATCATTATAATTTGGAAATTTAACTTTATTAATAGATACTAATTTTTCCTATAAAATTTGATCCTCTATCTAAGATTTCGTAATTAGTTTTGATAGAGATTACTATACTGACCCCAAAAACAAAATTGAGGAAGTTCTTACATCCACAAATTTTAGGCTAGAATTCATCTAATAAATAATCAGAGTGTCATATCCCAAATATAACAGGGTTAATTTAGCATTATTTTTCTGGAAAAATGCATCATCTACTTTGTTTTTTGTTTTTAGGATGGTATGAATCATGAAGTCATAATCCTTAACCATTTTTGTCCATTTTCTCTACCTCAGGCTTAAATCATTCTGAGTGAATATATACTTTAAACATTTATGATAAATATATATTTCACACTTTATTCCGTACAAACGATGCCTCCAAATTTTTAAATAATAAACCATAAGAACTAATTCAATATCATTTGTAGGATAATTTAACTCATGAGGATTCAATTAACTTGAAACATAAATAGTTACCCAATCATTATACATTTTATCACAACCAAGTAAATTCAATAAAGAATTATAGTAAATTAAAAATTCCACATTTATAGAGGACATGGAAAAAACTGTAGCATTCACCTATATTCTTTTTTAATTCCAAAAAAATAATCCCACTATTTCATCCAGATGAATTTAACTAATTTTCATCTTAACTTAGTCAATGGGTTAGAAAACTGAGAAAGGTTTTTAAAAAACAACTAATAGTAACCCAATAATCTAATAAAAATACAAATATCCTTGAAATTGGTAGGTATTATCCAATATTAAATAATTTTTTTATCAAGGAAAACTATTATTCTATATTTAGAAACAATATATCCAAGAAAATAAAATTGTTTTTGACCAAAAGTATCACTAAATAAATTTTCCATTTAGTTTCATTTATTTTATGGTTTGTACAATAATCTTTAGGTTTATTTCTTGATCCTTGTGAATTTTATAATATACCAATATATCATAAACAAAAAACCTCAATATTATCAAAAACTAGTACTCACCCATGCTTTTGCATGATGTATTTGATTACTGGTTTTTCTTTTTATAAGAGATTAGTTTTTATAAAATGTGTTAAGAAACAGTAATATTGAGTAAATTTTAATAAGAAAGTAATCGTGTATTATAATAGAATAGGAGTTCAAATAATAGGAAGACACCTTTCAAATAGTTGACAATGAAAAAGGATAGAGTAGAATTATATGGATTCTAAAATGTTGAGGAAGAATTGAATAAATTTTCAATTTTTATTACAATAATTGTAATAAGGGAAATGAAATAAATAATAATAGATAAATAAATTGTAAGACATGGGTTCTAATAATAAAAATGAGAACTATGAAAAAAAATCCAAATAATAAAAAAATGAATGAATGGGCTGTTTCGGGACACTACCATAGTTCTTTTTGGTGGCCTTTGCTTACGACTACCACTGCCAACCATGCAGACACCATGAACCATCTACAACTTTAATGGGAACCTTATCCAGAAGAAAACCATTTAAAAAAATTGTAAAAACATAGCTCTTCAATTAGAATTTCAGTAAAAATTGAACGGAAGCAATTTTTGTAAATGTCAAGTGCAATTATAGTTTTTTTGTTAGTTTTCAAAATCGGAACAAAACCAGTAGTAGAGTGCATAACCGAGGAGATATTTACCTAAATAGTCTCTAAAATGTCCATTGCAGAGATCATTAAATCACATATTGTATAACAGTGACCCAATACCTGCACATTAAATGTCTTTTATAGGAACCTGCATAATTAATGGACTATTTCTCGCATATACTTTAAAGAGGAAGGTGGAAACCATTAAATACATTGAAAACAATTTAAAAACAAAAACGTCGATGTTTGTTTCTTCTTCTAACAATAGAATGATTCGATCTTCAAAAGTTGAGTGAGGTGACGTCTAGTTTTTGTCCAGCTCATAAAATAGGAAAAAATTGTTATTAAGTAGAAAATAAAATAAAGGAAATAAAATTAAATGAATGGGAGAAGTTTTCTTTTGGTTTATAACCCCAAATAGGTGTTTTAGTTAACCTGTAAATAGTTGTACAATTCCTGCAGGTCAACCCCAGTCCATTAGTGGGTGTGGTCTTCAGAGTAAGAACCACCACATCTGGGTATGCAACCCTTCACATGCACAAAAGTAATGAGAAACTGAAATATAATAGTTCAAAACACAAATATATCCTATAATATAATTGCACATGATCAAATCAGAACCCAAGAAAATAAACACAGTAACATTTCTTCCTAAATGTAGTTCCTTTTTAACCTATTAACAATGAATTTTTCATTATATTGATTAAATTTGGCGTACTAAAATCAAGTAATAAAAATGGAAAACTGTTTCACATGAGAAAAAATTATGTACAAAAAATTGTTTGATTAGAAAAGGTAAAACATAACAACTAATGGAGAAGAAAATATATGTAGAAGGTTTGGCTTAAGCAGGTTCGAAATGCCATGAAGCTGGGCAGAGGCCCACCTCTTGGAAGTCTTGCTGATGGGGTTTATCCCATTCATGTGCAGGTATTGATCAATGTCAATCATGTCATGTGGGAGCTCAATCTTGCATATGGACTGATTGATGTAGTATTCCACCTTTATGATCAAAAGTAAAGATAAAAGTAGGTGAAAAGGTAACCAACATAACCTTCAAATTTTTAAACTCAAGTGAACCCATAGATAAAGAATCAGTTTTCTCATACAGAATTAAAGAAAGGATTTCTATGTATTGAAAGTAAGACAGTGACTTTCATGTGGGTGGGTGGGTGGGTGGGGGGGGGGGGTACAGAACACAGATTTTGTTACCTTTAAATATGAATTTCATTAATACAAAATCAGTAATAGAGTGCACCAATAAAAGAGATATTTACTTACTTAGTGTCTCAAAGTTCCATTGTAGAGATGAGTAAATCAAATCTTGGATAACAGTGACATAAAACTTGCACATTTAAATTTCTATCTAGAAATGTTTAATAGGTTAAATAGAAACCATCAAATACCTTGAAAACAAATTAAAAACAGGAACCTGGATGTTTTTTTTCTACTTCTAACAACACTATGATTCGATCTTCATAAGCTATGTGAGGTGATGTCCAGTTTTTTCCATCCCATAAAACAAGAAAAAATTATTATTAAGTAGAAAATTAAATGAAAGGGAGAATTTTTTTTTGGGTTTATAACCCCAAATAGGTGTTTTAGTTAACCTATCAACAGCTGGATATTTCCTATAGGTCAACCCTAGTCCATTAGTGGGTGTGGTCTTCAGTGTAGGAACCACCACACCTGGGTATGCACCCCCTTCACATGCACTGAAATAATGAGAAACTGAAATATAATAGTTCAAAACAAAAATATATCCTATAATATAATTTCACATTATCAAATCAGAACCCAAGAAAATAAACATAATAACATGTCTTTTTAAATGTAGTTCCTATTTAACCTATTAAAAATGATTTTTTCATGGGATTTATGAAATTTTGCATACTAAAATCATGCAATACAACATGAAAACTATTTCACATGAGAAAACATTATTTAGAAACAATTGTTTGATTAGAAAAGGTAAAACATAAAAACTGACGGAGAAGAAAATATATAAAGCAGGTCAGCTTTTCTAGGTTTGGAATACCATGAAGCAGGGAAGATGCCCAACTCTCGACAGTCTTGCTGGTGGGGTTTATCCTATTCATGTGCAGGTATCGATCAATTTCAATCATGACATGTGGGAGCTCAATCTCTCATATGAGCTGCATGATGTAGTAATCCACCTCAATGATCACAAGTAAAGATAAATGTAGGTGAGAAGGTAACCAACATAACCTACAAATTTTTGAACTCAAGTGAACCCATAGATGAAGAATCAGTTTTTTCATACAGAATTAAAGAAAGGATGTCTATGTATTGAAAATAAGACAGTGATATGCATGTGGGTGGGGGGGGGGGGGTATAGACCACATGTATTGTAACCTTTAAATATGAACTTCATTAATAAAAAATTAGTAATGGAGTGCCCCAACAAAATAGATATTTACCTACTTAGTGTCTCAAAGTTCCATTGTAGAGATGAGTAAATCAAATCTTGGATAATAGTGACATGAAACCTGCACATTTAATGTCTTTTTGAAAAACCTGCACATTAAATCAGAAATCTCTTCCATACACTTTAAAGAGGAAGGTGGAAACCATCAGCTACATTGAAAACAAATTAAAAACACGAACCTGGATGTCTGTTTCTGCTTCCAGCAACAATATGATTTGATCTTCAACAGGTGCGTGAGGTGCTGTCTAGCTCTTTTCCTGACTAGAAAATAGAATAAATGTTATTAAATAGTAAAATAAAACCTTATGAATTTCAGTAATACTGTAGGTGATCACATCCGTCAAGGAATTGTCTTCACTCAGACTTACAGTGTTAAACAAAGATTCAATTTTATAAACTAAGGCATTATATATACTCCCCTCAACATTAAAGATCACAGTTTCAGTGTACTACTGATTTGTAGTAAGAAAAATATAGGATGTTAATGCACGAAACAAGATATTGAAATTAAAAATACTGTATACATAAATGTTGAAGGTTTATTGGGAACTATATTTCAATGTAATTTAATTTAAAATTATAATATTCAGGTAATGTAGTAATCCAATAAAATCATAAAATCATTGAAACTATTTAATGTGACTTTTCACTTAATATATTAAAATATGTATGAATCTTTATATGAAAGCATTAATATATTTCCCACAACAATGACATCCCTGAGAAATTAGTGAAAATAAAATACTCACTGGAAACAAATCAACTATGGGTTTACTGGATCGTGTAAAACGAAGGTACAGAGACTTACCAGCACTGAAGTCATTTAATGTTTCCATAGAGAAGGGATGAGGAAAATAGTACAAACTACCTAAAAACCTGTTTTGAAGACAACAAAAGAAGACACTGGAAGCATCTTCTGAACAAACATGTCCCTCTAAGAGAAGATATATCTAGGAATTAAAGTACAGATTCCATGGTTTGAAGAATACATATATCCTACCTTGGATATAGAATCCTGAAAATTATGTCATTGGAGGCACCCATAGGTTTTACATTGATCCATAGGATGTCTGGTTAGAGGTCTTATTTTAGTTTCACCTTTTAGAAACCTGAAACCACAATCCAGAAGATAGTCCTAAAATTGTTGAATTGCAATGAACCGATGAGAAAGGAAAAATAAATTACAAGAGTATCATCTACTTGACATGAAATTAATGAAACTGAAAAGATAGTGTCTTGAATTTTCATATTTAATTCAGAAAAATTCATGCACAAATTACTTTCAATCATATGATGGTCAAAAATAGGTTAGCTTCCTGATTTTATGACACAATACATTCATTTATTACCAATTTTTGTTTTTGTATTCATTAATAATTGTAAAACAATTAGATAACAGTGAAACAATACGGTAAACATTTAATGATGAGTAGAAGGGAAAGAATTATCATTAAACATGTAATGTCCATCCAAAAAACCATCCATAAACTAGAAAAACCTATTATAGAACATAAATCCTAGTTTTTAATGACGTCTACCCTGAGTAAAACAAAAAAAATTATGCATTAAAACGTCCAGCATGAAAACCCTCTACCATTTTCCGATTCCATATTGAGTAACATCCATCTTAATGATAAATCATCAAGCCACAAAAACTGATAAAAAAGATATTTCATAAAAACCATCCAGCATGTCATGAAAACCGTCTAGCATGTCATGAAAACCATGCAACATGAAAAGCATCCTACATGAAAATCAGCCAACATGTAAATTTTTTTATCAACCTGTAGGTAATTCATACTGAAATGTCCTCCATGAGAAATTACAAATACAACAATCTGCATAACAATATTTATTGCACTTAAGGTTGGAAAAAAATGAATGAAAACCAATTAAATAACCAATAAGTATTATTACCAAGATAGTAGAGCAGAACATTTCAGTCTGCATTCTCATTTTTCTTGTTCAAATTTCCCTTCTTTCCCCTTTCTTATAGAGTACAATGAGTGATTTTACCTAAACTGTCTCGACTAATCTGGGCCAGGAGGTTGCATGTTTAGATTTCCAGCTTGTGGGAAGGGGTCATGAGCAGGAACAGAGCTCCCACGAAACCAGAGATCAGAATACATCTGGTATCAGGGCACAGGTAGTTGCTAATGACATGATAAACTGTTCATCAAATCGTTTTGCAGTTCTGGCTGATGGTGAGATAAAGGGAATGGAGAGAATGGAAGAAGGTGAGATAAAGGGAATGGAGAGAATGGAAGAAGGGAGGACTTTCAGCGCCATCATCCCTGAAAACACTTCCAATCATGGTTTAGTGTTAGATGGGCAAGATGCTGGGCAGCAGGGTGCGGAGAGGATGTCTAGTCCTCCTATTGGAAGGATTAGTCCATATGAATGCAATCCTTGCAAGGAGACTCAACCGGGAAGAGTGCGGATGAAGAAAAGCAAATCTGTCTCTCCCCCAGTGGCTCAACATAGGCAGTGGGGTGATGTTTCTGACAATGAGAAGGAAAATGGCAACAACAGATCTTCCTATAGTGACATTGTGAAGAATGGGAGTAAAGAGATGACGGGCAAGGAGCTGAGTGGGAAAGCACAAGGCAGGAGAAGGCAGTGAAGGGACTATTCGGATCTTCCCAAACCAATGGCGACTAGGTCTGCCCACAAGCAGGGTGGTGGTGGGAGGCCTGATTCGGCCAAAGGCAATGAAGCAAGGAGAACTTTCAAGGAACAACTCACCAAAGAGCAACTTGTCCGCAGGAATCAATATCTGGAACTTTTTAAAAGATATGAGTCCTCTGAATGGGAATCGGCCACACAAGATGATGATGGACCTGATGGTGAGTTTGGAGATGGGAATGGGTTTGATGTGATGTAATCTCTCTGTTTTTCTTTGTCCTGAACTTTTCTTTTTCTAATAATATTTTGGGAGATCAGACGTTTGTCTGATATGTGCCTTCCGGATTAAATCCATTTGTATTCACTTATGATGACTGTTATATACCTGAGTAGAGATCAGATTAGATGTACAATCATTAAACCTAGTGACAATTTTTAATCATGATGGAGAAGACCTACCGGTTTGATGCTCATATTATGAAAGGTAGGAAAGAAAATTACAGTAACATTACTTATGTTTGTTATTTAAGACAAATGAAAATAAAATTAAGCACATTGTACCTTGATATATTCAATTCAACTACTAACTTGTGAGGACCCACTATTTTGAGGACCCTATAGAGTATAATAAATTAAAAAGGTATAGTTATGTAATTTTAAGTTCTCTTTGGAAAATAAAAAAACCAATACATTAATACCTAATTATGTTCAAAGCTGTAAGTAAACCTACTAATGTAGTTGTCATTATCACTAATAAATAGTACTCTAAAGTTGATTTTATTCAAATGAAGGATTACAGTTTTGAATATTGTAATTGGTCACATCAATTGTTAGTAGCACTTTTTTATTTGAAAATGTTCAACTGTGGAGGAAAACCATACTCATCATTGTCCTAAATTACGGATGATAAGAAGTGTTAGGTAATATATTTCAGAAAATTTTTGAGGTCATAGAAGAATTTGGTTATACCTGTATCATAGTAGTTCTCAACTATGTAGATGTTTTATGTAATAAATGGTTGACTTGTTTGTAAAATAAAACAACTAAACGTGATTCTGTTCTATCAGTAACCATTATTTGTACTCTAAATCTATTGCATTAAATATTGGGGTTACATGGTCAGTGATATTAAGTAATTTTCTTTATCAGCATGATAGGAGCATACTGGAAATACGTAATTTAAAATATAATAAATAGGAAACCTTTCATTAGTGCTGTTAGGAGAAAATTTGCAATTGTGGAACCAAATTTTGTCTTCTAAAAAATTTACTTTCTTCATGCAAAAGTTACATGAATTGAAAAACCAACTGTGAGTACTTTGAATTTTTAGTATTATAGCTTCTATTAATCAACTTATAGGCTGCAGTAGAGTGAGTTCATAACAATAATCTCATTAGTACAAGGAAGAGGTGAAGAGTTCATAATACAACATATTGAATTTCTGAAAATAAGGATGATTTAGTTACCTCGACACAAATTTTTTATATCTGATATTGTTTTCTTGTTATTCCAATAAAAGACTACTGTAGAGGGGTTGGAAATAGTTGGTGGTGGTCTATGTAACTGTGATGTTATTACCAACCTAGACCTAGTCAATTTAGAATTAAATTCATGAAAATAATTAATAAGAATAATTTTGTATTAATATTGGGATGCACAAAGATTAAACTTGTAAAAACAGTCAAAAAATAGTACATATAATGTTACCTTCTTCTCAAATTGTCTATTTCAAGAATATGATGATTGTAAAGAATTTTCATTGCATTCATAGTAGTTGTGACAATAACAGATTCTAAAAGGATTATGAAGTCAAATAAATCATTATTAGAGAGTTAGGTGTTCATGCAACGTATTTTATGAAGGAATTACAAACTGAAAAAGTATCTAATGTACATAGAAACCATACTTCTCAACCGCTTCACCCGGAAGAGTTGTAATATCATAATGGTAGATGAATCTTTGTTATTTTCCAAGTATTCCATTATTTCATTTACAAACTCACCCCATAAACCACAGTTTAGTTGCAAACCTCCGTATGAAAATAAAGTAAAAAAATGAATAAACATTGATTGTCTGCAGCCACAAAATGTAAATTTACAGAAAAATTAAGTTGTCATACTATAGAGTAATCTACCTCCTCTGGTTCGAAGGACCCATAGATTACACATCATTAGTGTATCATAGTAGTCCAATTATTTCTATATGATATATGACAGAAATAGACATAAATTAAATACAATAAGGACGAAGTAAAAAAATACTATAATGTTTAATTTATTAAACTTTACTAGATAGAAGTTCAACATGATGTTGGTAGTGTAACATACCTATTAAATGTTCTTCTGTAACCTTCATTTGAATAATATCATCATATGAAGTAAAATAAAAACTGAAAAGCAGAATTTTTGCCTCCCATGTACAAACAAACATCCTAGATGTGACCATCAGTCTGCAGGCATGTCTACATCCCAAGTAACTGCCATCGTTTGATGCTATTTGGATGTTTTGTATAATATATCAGAGCCCTTCACGCAAGAGATCTTTGTACTCAGAGATAAGATATCGGGTTGTGATTATACACTGAATTTTGATTCCCTTGTCATACAATGTAAAAATGTAGGACAATAGATTAAAAAAGTTTATCACATAGGACAGAGAGAAAAAATATATATACTAACAAATGTATAATGCATAACAGGAATGTAAAATGGAAGAAAGTGATTGAAAACATGTAATGTATTCTGACCTCTTGATCTGTAAGTATTAGATATATAGAAACAACTGCATTAGTGTAGTTTGGAGATTAATTGCACCATATGTTTAAAACACAAACCTCTATCCCGAGTGTTTCATCATCCTTCGGGGTAATCGCATTCAACAACATAATTGATCTGGACATTATCTGTTCAATCTGTACAAACTTAATTAGTGTTGAAAAAAGGATGATATCAAGCAGTTTTACACTTCTTTAAGTACACATTCCAAATTCAATCAGCTATAAAAAATTTGAAATGTTATTTAAAATGGTACTTATGACAGGTTATCAAATACGTCTTTGTACACAATATTTTGTGTGTGATGAGATGATGTGTTATTGTTATCATAAACAAAATTTTTTAAACCACTTACAGAGGTGACCCTAGAAACTGAAACGTATAGTTAACCATGAGAGAACACAGCTTTGCGGAGATATAACCCAGCAGAAGACAATGATTAAACATGACTTTTATTAATAGTCATTGCATAAGAAACTGTCAAAGGATATTTTATTCTCAGTAATTTGAAAGTCTATCTAACATCAGAGTGTGTCATAGTTAGTCTTGGGATGAATGCCGAATACCCCGATTGACAACCAATCAAAACCTTTTCTCCAAAGACATGATCACTTAAGTGTGTAACTACCATATGGGTGCCATTAAATAAACCAACAAATTGATCTACATTTCTTAGTAACATAATGGGGACACAAATCATTAGTGAAATTTTTTGGGAAACCAAACCAGAGACGTTTATAACATTTAACATCTCAGAGGTGTATATTTTTTGGCCATATCTGTATCAAAACTTTCATTGTAGACTGAATCAGAGATAAATTAGTCTTTCTTTTTAGTTTTTGTGAGAGACATCATGTAATCATTTACTTCTTGAATGACACCACGGGTTGGAGCTAGAATGGAACACTCTTTTAGATAGAATACTTCAATGTATTTCTCAATGAAATTAGGATAAGTATGCTCCCCAATAGAAATGATTGCATTTTTAGTGTAGTGTAGTTAATAAAATATGAATATGGAATTTGGAAGAGAACTTCATCATCATTAGGTTATCTAACTCGACCTTCTCCAATATCCAAAGTCCATTTAGAAAATTTATGAACCTTATTTGAAACATCTGTGGATGTAGAGAAAAGCAATATCATGTTTTTTGTTAGAGTTAATACCTGACAGTGTTTCCAAAGATACGTTGACATAATACTGACAAATACGATGCCATTTCTGTTACCTCCTGGTATTATAGGTAATATTTTTCTAAAATCTCCACCCAATACAACTGTTAGATAGCCAAATGGTAAATTTGTTGCATTAACATTTTTTACTATCATTATATCTCTAAGAGTATGGTCTAGAGCCTCAAAGCAGTATTTATGAACCATAGAATCCTCATCCCAAATAATCAGCTTTTCGGACAATAGAAGTTATGCTAAATCACTTCATTACTGAATATTGAAAACATAATTCTCAGAAATGGATATTGGAATATGAAATTTAGAATGTGCAGTGCGTCCACCTAGAAGCAGCAAGCATGAAATTCCACTCGAAGCGACCGCAAGTACAATAGAGCCATCAGATTGAATAAATGATGTTAGGATTTTCCATATGAATGTTTTACTTGTGCCTCCATATCCATGCAAGAAGAATAAACCACTAGTATTTGTAGATAGAGAAGACCAAATGACATCCATCACCTTATTCGGTTCATTGGTAAGCATAGTCTGTAAAGTTCTTTACTCATTTTATAGTAATTATCTATTGTAATGTAGTTCTTCTGCAACTAAATGATTCATATGACTATTAATTAAAGAATATAGAATTGGAGTGGGAGGATAAAATCGAAGAGATGTTCCATTACTTCATAATATCTACTCTATTTCAAGCAGAGAATACATATGTATCTTTTGTTCTGTGAGTATCAAATCTAGTAAAATGAGAAACATGGTCTTAGAGTAGTATAAAAGAAACTTCATGATGTGAATCTACTGAATTTTAATGACTAAAAGATACATGCATATTGGTGGAGTAATATCTGATTAGATAGCATGAACTACATGTAAAAAATAGAACAACCTATAAGTATTATTTAATATACTAATTTCACTAAATTTTTTAGTTAATTTTATCTAACTATATTTCTGAACAGCATAATAAAGATGAAAAAATAGAAAATAGTTATATGTAACTGGTTTGAAAATATAAGCTGACAAACACATTCATACCTTGAATTTGTAGCCTATGCCTTTGGGCATATAAAATATCTTCAGCTAGAATGTGATAGGTTTGTTTCCAAACAATGTTTGGACATGAAATGATATTGGAAAACAAAATGCATGCAAAGATCCTGCATACATAATTTCCCATTCCCCAAGTCAAAAACTCCTTTATAGCTTCAATAAATTCTGCGTCATCTTCTTGTAGTCCCAAAGCATAACATGCCTCTCTAAATGTGTCATGAGTAACAGAGTTCCTTGTTTTGATATCTTCACATGAATTAGCACCTTTGATTTTTTTTATATGTATTCGCATGTAAAATAGCTCTCCAGTTGTTGGAGGAACATAGTAAAGCCTGTCAATAGAAAACCCTTACCTTCGATGATGCCATTTGTTTTCATTTTAGTGGTAGACAAATTTAGTTGGGAATTCTGCAAAAGTTAGAGCTCTAGCCTCTGGGTACACTATATTTTCTTGAAACCAAGAGGAGAACATTGTATCATTGATGTTATAGTGATTTAAGACATCTACAATATTATCTTTGTCGTTATAGGTTACAAAAAGTTGTCCTGGTAAATGGAAACCTAACCCCTGAACTGGTGGATATCTATAATGGATTCTAAGAGGCCTCACAAGGAGATATGTACCGAAAATCATAGTAAAATTTTATTTCATCCACATTTTTGTATGAGAACTCACTATTGTTTCTATCATAGAGTGCTACTGTTACACGATCATTTCTTTATTAATATACTTAAAAATACAATTAATGGAAGGCGACTGATTGCAAACTTCAATATTAAGATGAGCTTGATACTTTAATAGAAAAACATGATTGTATGGTATGACAAACCGATTATCTAAAGGGATTCCATTTTTTAGAACTATTATTCCACCATCCCTTATTTGATAGAGAACATAACCATCATCATCAACAGTGGTATGCCCAACAAATTTCTTTGGAACAATTTTGGAACATTTTCCATTTCTCCTACTAGGCGATGTACAGTAGGCATCACCACAAGGGCCGTGGATCATAAAATTCTTAACAGCTCCCTGTAGTCTTGGGTAGGCACAATTATTTAGAATTTCAGCAGATATAATCTTGTTTACTTATACTAGAGTGTAAACTTTATTTTCATGACAGGGAAATAGAAGGATGTGCACATGGGGAAAGCCTCATTTTTTAAACTCCATGGTTCGAACAACCGAATGGTAAGATAATATTTTGATAGTTAATAGAAGATGAAAAATAATATAAAAAGGAACTGAACTTACGAGAAAGTAAGTGAAAAAATATTTACCTGCCCGTGACATCCCAAAAAAACAACCTTCTCTTAAATCTTTCACTGGACGATCAACTTTAATATTGAAAACTCGCAATAATATTTGCTGGAAGTCTGGGGGAAGGAGGTTGCGATTTCTAAGAAATCGAGTTCTTTAAGGCCACATTGGGTTAGATGTAAATGTTAAAAAAAATCTGGATACCCGTCCCAATTACATATCGACATATCATCTTGGTAATTCTGTATCATATACCTCAGTCTGCCCATAAAAGAATAAGGTAATATGATATGCTTCCCGCATGATGTCCCTTCATGGTCACCTCGAAGCAATGCATCATGTAACCCATTGTAAAGTTTGACCCTCAATTTCTTTTGATTAATGTGAATAAATGACAGTCTTTGAGACTCAATCATTGTATAAGAATAAACTATAAACTATTGGAGTAATCATCTAGAATGTAGTAAGATCGATGCATCATTATCACAGAATTGAAAGTGGAATGCGAAGTACTCTCTCATTGTTATCTTCCAGAGTGTAGTACTTGTAGTGAATTTTGTTGCACGTTGCAAAACGTTGTCACAATATCCATCTTGACCACCTGTGAAAATAAAAGTATACTACAATGGAAGATACAGTGGGTGCAGCTCATCAATTCATTGTAAACCACCTCTTTTGGTTTGAATGATGATGTCTTGTTCATGGTTGAGATCTTCAATATCACTGACAATCAACATAGAAATTTCAGAATTATTTGGAATGTTATATGTCGCAAGATGAGTTTGTATTATTTTAAGACGTTATAGATTTAAAACTATAACCTCCTAACGGTTAAGAACATCCCTTTCATTTATAAATTCTCGAGCCAAAGAGTTGTTCTCATGAAGCATATGTTGTAGGTTATAGATAATATTGTAGTTAATAATAGATTTCTGATTTCTCTAATCAAATCGGGAGAAATTTTTAATGTTAATATAAAATGGTGAACGATTTGTTAACTTAGGATAAACAATTGAGTATAAGGGATACCTCATTCCATGAATTCTGTTCTGACACTCATTTGTTGTATCGTAGACATACAGTTTTGCGAACCTCAGAGGATGACCACCAGGTGGACATAAACTACCTATCATATGGTAGTTTTGTCCATGTAATCTGAATATACATTGAGCTTGACCATTATTGAATGACCTATCCACCTTTACACCAATTTATGTGAATGAAAACATCGAATTTTAAATCTGGAAGTGGTCTTGGAATAATTAGGCTTCAACAGAAGTTCGATCAAACACCAGCAGCCTTAGGTATTCAGGACATTCTGGTAGTATGTCCAAATCAAACTTTCCCATTTCACAACATAGAGAAAAGCGTTGGTTTTTTATATTGCTAAATTTCTTGTTTCTCTCAGAAAACCATAAAAAATATTGACAATGTTGATAGACATTAGAAGGCTCTCCAATATCATAATAACCTGATTGAACAAAAATTCATTGTATAATATGTTATTAAAAAGGGGAACTCAATAAAAGAGACGATGATTTAGTATTAATGAACAATTAATGAATTTCTAGTAAGTACATGAACCCGTGTTCTTAGAAGTTTCTTATTCTAGTGACTCCCCTATAGAAGCAAGTGGTATGTAATTTTAGACTGGCTAAAGTATTAAATAACTCTATAATTTTACTAGTGAAATGTGTAAATTTCATTACCTCTATAGTTTTCTGCAACATTTATGTTTGCATCTATGTTTTTTTGAGACTCGAAAGTATTTATTCTAATTTTTTCTCAAAGAAATGAATGTTATCCTGAACTTGAAAGCAGTAATAGAAGACAAAAATATTCTATGCAGAATCTACAGTGGTATATATATGTGTACGTGTCAAAATATAGTGTATATCATACCTACAGATGATAACAAATTGTAGTTCCCATCTGTAGAAGGAGTTAAACAACATCTATTTGTATAGGGAAACATAAGAAGTATAACTGAAATAAAAGGTATGGTAATGTGTATAAATAGTAGTCATTCTTACTATGTTGAGGTATCTGGTGATGATTCGGGTAGAGTATTTTCTTCAGCCATTAAAGCTACACAAAATTTAGAATGAAATGTTATTAGGGGACTACATTTTTTGTATGACATACAATATGTGCATGGAATTTAGTAGTTATGATACTTACAGAAAGGTAAAGGAGATTCTTTCAAGCTAGTCGGTCGTTGTTTCTGTTTATTGTATCATGCAGATCTCATTGACGTAACCACAAATGGTTCTGGCACTGTGCACAATGAAGAAATTAATTATTAATAATCTGTGTTACTATGAAATATAGTGTGTAGTTCAATGGTTTGTGTAACGCCCCGACCCCAGCTACCCAGAGTCGGTGCATTACTTCGTAACATTGGCATGATCACAAAAGATCAAGTCTCGAAAGACCGATTAGTTTAGTAGCCTTGGAAACACTAGATACATTCGTAAACGTTACATTACATCATAAAGTGAAAAACTACAATAACAAAGTCTCCATAGTCCACACTCATATCCTCTTCTGACTATCCCTGCAGGTCATTCATAAAATACTTCTTCACATCCTGGAAAATATTAAAACATTGAAAGGGGTGAGCTCAAATGCTCAGTAAGGATAACAATAATGCGAAAGCTTTCATAAATAAACATTAACATTTAAGGCAATGTATAACTAAAACAAAAGCCTTTTAAACATGAACTTCAACATAATATGGCAAAAGTAAAATGAGATAATGCCATTTACTTCTTCACATGGATATTCTACTGGTCGAATAATCACATGCAATATCAATAACCACTTTCATAATGATGGAATGCATAATGCCAGACTATCATAACCACGTAGTCAAGGCCTCGTGCCAAGACCACAAATAAGATTTTGTCAAGGCCTTGTGCCAAGACACTAGTTTGTCTCATGAGACCTGCCGATGCATCGAGGAGCTATAGCGGGCCCCACCCGTCACTTATTAAGTCCAATACATTCCTCATATGAATAGGTTTAAACATATCATAAACCATAACATAATCATATCACATAAAACATGCATAAAGGAAACATAACATTTCCACATTCCAATCACAAGATATCAATACAACACATTGATATAATAAAAACGCTTTCAAAACCATTTTCAATACCAAAATAAAAGTAAGTTAAAACTTTGTATTTATTTTTCATTAAAAAAAGTGATGGCTTGTAGAGGAAGCCGAAACTCAAATAATGGTCACGGCGGCGGAGAAGTCGTTGTCGCCGCATAAGTACGGAAAGAAAAACATTCCCTTTTTGTCGTTTAGTAAAACGCTTCGTGTAAAAAGATTCCTTTTGTATAAATGTAAAAGTCAAAGGGGTTTATACACCGTATAAAAGAAAGTTGTGTATAAAATAAAATATGCCTCAACGAAAGGAGATTGAGACGAAGTCCCATACAAAGATCATTTTTAAAATAAACTAGATCTATTATGTTTATTCACTATAGGTACACATAAATAACATAAAAATACAAAATAGGACATAATAATATCATGACATAATTTGAAAGTAGGAGATTAACCCAAAGAATGGAAGTTGGGTTAAGAAGATCCCTTACCTTGTGTCCGACTTGACTCAACCGTTCTTTAACCTCCTGAATAATAAACTAGAGTTAATATATACCTTATTAAGAACCATTCTCAATTTCATTATCCTTATTATATCACTTATTACAATGATATGATCATTATGTAATTATTTAAGTTAATAACGGTCGTTTTGTCGACCTTTGGTACTTGAGTCAAAAATAAACTTCTTATGATTACAAGTTGTTAATGTGGTGAAATATCCATTATATTCATAATTTAGATGTCATATATATCTTATATATCCAGTATATACATTCATTTATAATATTACGTAACATTTAGAGGTAAGAAATGAAATGCACCGTTCATGGAGACGGTAAGCCGTACGTACGCATGAACGCTACTTTCATTTCAATTTCATATTTAATGGAACTAAATCATAATGATATAAATGTATAATATAATTCCAGTATAATATAGTGTATAATACCATTTACTCCATCCTTTATACATCCCACATATGGCATTTACGATTCAAATCACTTTGAGGGGGCGGTAGTCCGCACTTCCTAAAATGAAATTATCGCGTTTTACCCATAATGGAAATCATAAAGTATGCCATAAATGAGAAATACAGAAGCATAAGTAAAACAAAAACATATTATATATCATATATATAAATAGTGACATCTTAATGGCCACCTTTGAAGGTGTTATATGAGTGTTGAACAATCATCGCTTCGTGAGGCAGAAATTCGCCATCCACAGAAACCGTATGTTCTTTAACCATTAGATGTAGGTGTGTGTAAGTGTAGCTAGAATCCTTCTTATAACAACATCCTAGTATATTGAGGATACTGGTGTTGTTACAAAAGAAATGAATAAAAAGAGTTTAGGGGGTTGGAGAAGAAAAATAAAACAAAACAACATTATAAAAGACATTACCTCAAAATCGGGTAACTCTTTTTGATTTGAGCCAAAGGCTTCCTTGGGAAGAGTTCTGCCCAAAGTGAGGATTCTAGGAGTAAGAGAGGGATGTTGGGAGAGTATTTGGGCAGAGGTTGGCCGAGCCAAATGGCTTGAAGGTGTGAATAAGGTGGGAGAGGTGGGGGCCTTTTATAAGTGGAGTGGAGGGGCACTTTTGGAAAGTTAAGAAACATTACATTATTTGAAAATGTGTTTCGGTTTTAAAAGGTCCCACATTGATGGAATTCGTTGATAAGGTGATAAGGCATCGAAATCCATTCATCCAATTGGTTTTGGACATGTGTAGTTCATAGATATTACATTATCTTTCCATTTTATTTAAATCGTCAAATAATGATGTCATCGCTGCATCATTATTATGTCATAAATAATTAAATTTATTTAATGTCTAAAAATTATAAAAAAATTACTATGAGGTAGGAAATCTTTTTAGCTTTCCATTGAATATTTATAATCAAAATTTGGACTTGTATAACCCCACTTAAAAATTGTTTTCGCAAAACATATTATGTTTGTGTCATTTTCACTTTAACATTTAATAAAAAGTAATTTATGTTATTTCCCAACAAAAGTGGATACATGGGGTCCCCAAGTTAGGCCATGACTTGTCTTGGTCGGCCATGACACAACCAATGAGGTTGGGACATGTGTCTAGGTCATTTTATATTATTAAAGCATTATTTATACATTAAACTACCCTAATTACCACTAATCGCGATTAAGAACTTAATAAGTTACTATTCACCAAAAAATTATTTTAATCTCATTGAACCACATTTTACTTCTTAATGACAACCATGTATGTCGGATTTTCAAAATTCAATACACATTAGTGGTAAACTTTAATTTAACTGAAAAAAACAGTTTGCTTGATTACCACTTAGTGGTTTCACTATTCATCAAAATTGAAGTTTTTCAGAAAATTACCAAAAATTCACTCTAAGCTATATTTGATATTACGAATTCAAAAATGAAGTCTATTTTACAAAATTCAAATCATATAAGTCACATTAATTAATTTAATAATTAATTCCCGCTGCCAGAGCAAATAGCGTGTTTTTACAAAACAATAAGTATCAAAAGATTGACACCAGTTTAAGTCTAATTTCAAATCGAAATTGATTCCAATGACCACCATTGGATAAAATGGTAAAAATATATTCTAATTTCACTTCAAAACCAATTCAAAACATAATCTAATCATATAAATAAATTAGATTAAAAAGTAGTTTTGATGTAAAATGCAGTATTTTTCACTATTCATTTAAAAATGAACATTGTCGGAAAATTACCAAAAATTCACACAAGGTAAATTTTAATGTCCCAATCATAAAGGATAATTTTATTTTGACAAACATAGTTTCTAAAATTGTCAAAATATAGATTCAAAAATGGTTTTCCATCAAAAGGCACTAAAACAATCCTTTAAGAATATTAGTGTATTCCATGCATAAGATTGTATTTATTTTCATTTTAAGCCTCTAAAACACTATCTTTATCATTAATAGACATAGATAAAAATATCTATTATTCATTACTTACTTGGGATGTTACATCCTTCCCCCCTTTAGAAAATTGCGTCCCCGCAATTTATTTACTTATCAAATAAATTGGGGTACTTATCCCTCATTGCATTTTCGGATTCCCATGTTGCCTCTTCAATCATGTGGTTTTTCCACAAAACCTTTACCTGCTTAATCACCTTATTCCGTAACACTTGCTCCCTGTGGTCAAGAATCTGGACCGGTTGTTCCTCATAAGATAGGTTTTCTTCCAGCTGAACTACCTCTGGACTCAAAACATGAGATGGATCTGGCATATAATTTCTCAACATCGAAACGTGAAAAACATTGTGTACCTGAGATAAACTCGGAGGTAAAGCCACTCGGTATGCAACTGATCCAACTCTTTCCAGAATTTCGTATGGTCCAATAAACCTTGGACTCAACTTTCCTTTCTTACCAAATCTCATCACACTTTTCCAAGGAGAAACCTTGAGAAAAACATGATCACCTACCTCGAAAGATAGATCCTTCCTCCGGTTATCCGCATAACTCTTCTGCCTGCTCTGAGCTGTTCTCATGTGTTTCTGAATCAGCTGAACTTTTTCTGCCATCTCTTCTACCAATTCTGGTCCCATCAACTTTCTTTCACCCACTTCATCCCAGAAAGCTGGAGTTCGACACCGCTTCCCATATAATGCCTGAAATGGTGCCATCTGTATACTGGAATGAAAACTGTTATTATATGAAAACTCAACCAAAGAAAGATGTTGGTCCCAACTTCCCTGATAATCCATAGAACAAGCTCGTAGCATATCCTCCAATGTCTGAATTGTTCGTTCTGACTGCCCATCTGATTGAGGATGAAAAGCTGTACTAAAATTTAATTCAGTACCCAACGACTTCTGAAGGCCTTTCCAAAAGTTAGAGGTAAACCTGGGATCACGATCTGATACAATGGAGAGGGGAACTCCATGTAACCTGACTATCTCTTTAAGATACAAACGGGAAAGTTGATCAAGAGAGAAAGTATCTCGTATAGCAAGGAAATGAGCAGATTTGGTCAAGCGATCAACAATAACCCAGATTGCATTATTACCTCGAGATGTCTTCGGTAATCCAACAACAAAGTCCATGGATATATTCTCCCATTACCACTCTGGCACTGGTAAAGGCTGAAGCATCCCTTTCGGTAACTGCCGCTCTGCTTTAACCCGCTGACAAGTCAAACACTTCACAGTAAAATCAGCAATATCTCTTTTCATTCCATCCCACCAGTAATACTCCCGCAGATCTCTATACATCTTAGTACTGCCCGGATGAACTGAAAACGGAGAACTATGAGCTTCACATAACAACTCTCTCTTCAACTGTGAATCACAAGGCACACATAACCTCTTCACAAACCTCAAAACACAAACACAAACTTATCCAAGAACTCATGGAAAATTTTATTCATAAGGTCCATGAATACAGTAGGTGCATTTGTTAACCCCAAAGGCATAACTACAAATTCATAATGGCCATATCTCGTACGGAATGCGGTCTTCGGAACATCTGCTTCTTTTACTTTCAACTGATGGTACCCCGACCTCAAGTCAATCTTCGAAAAATACTGAGCTCCCTGGAGCTGACACCACTTCATTCGATGGCCCAACATCTGCTGAAGTAGTTGCAAAGGATTTCACCACCCCTTTCTGCTTGTAGTCTAACTGCTTCCCATCACTCAAGCTCCTTGTCGGACACTCGTTTGCATAGTGACCCATCTCATTGCACTTATAACACTTCACTAACTGTAAATCAAATTTTTTCTTACCTTCAGCTTGATCCTTTTCAGTGCAATCACGAGCCTTATGTCCCATCTTACCACATCGGTAGCACTTCCCAGAATTCAGAAGACATTCCCCAGCATGCCTTTTTCCACATTTATCACAAACTGGAAACTTAGTTATCTTACCATCAGACCTTTTTGAAGAATTCTTACCATTCTCCTGCAACCTCGGTCTCTTCTTCTGCTGGTTGTTATAGGACACTTGGTCATCGGCAAACTCCATTTCCACCTTCTCAGCACATCGAACAAGCTTTTCATAACTTTTAAACTCACGAGAAGCTAATGCCCTTCGATACTTTGGCTTTAATCCTGAGTAAAAACGATTGATTTTACTATCAAGGTCTCGGATAAAATTTGGAGCATACCTTGCCAATCGAGTGAACCTTTCTTCATAGGCAGCCACTGAGTCCTCCTCTTGCCTCAATTCCAAGAATTGCTTTTCCATCCTAAGTCGAACAGCCTTAGGAAAATACTTCTCAAGAAACATACCTTTGAATTCATCCCAGTCAAGAGCATCAATCTCATCGGCATCCCTGATATTTTTAACCATAGACCACCACTGATCTGCTTCACCCTCCAAACGGTAAATAGCAAGACTAACCTTTTGATTGTCTGAACACCCCATGACATCAAAAATCTTCTCCAGTGCTTTAATCCACCCTTCAGCTTGCACAGGGTCAGATGATCCTCTGAATGATGGGGGATGTTGCCTCATGAAATGTTCCACCATTGACATGTTCCTATGCGGTTGATCTGGCTGATCTCGTGCATGGATACCACCACCATTTATAGCCTGAGTCAACTGTGCCATCACTGCAACAAACTGTTCAGTTCCGATTCCAACCATCTCAGGTTGCTGATTTGGAAGGTTGTCTTCCTCCTGATGTCGTCCCAACATAGCTGCTTTGTTTCCCCTACGGAAAACCATTCTGAACATGGAAATATCTTAGGCGAAGCAACATGGTAATCCGTAAATGCTATATCATTTCAATCATATTATAATTTAACACTTTTCTAACTCCTAAAGTTGTCTAAACCGACCTCTGATACCAACTGTAACGCCCCGACCCCAGCTACCCAGAGTCGGTGCATTACTTCGTAACATTGGCATGATCACAAAAGATCAAGTCTCGAAAGACCGATTAGTTTAGTAGCCTTGGAAACACTAGATACATTCGTAAACGTTACATTACATCATAAAGTGAAAAACTACAATAACAAAGTCTCCATAGTCCACACTCATATCCTCTTCTGACTATCCCTGCAGGTCATTCATAAAATACTTCTTCACATCCTGGAAAATATTAAAACATTGAAAGGGGTGAGCTCAAATGCTCAGTAAGGATAACAATAATGCGAAAGCTTTCATAAATAAACATTAACATTTAAGGCAATGTATAACTAAAACAAAAGCCTTTTAAACATGAACTTCAACATAATATGGCAAAAGTAAAATGAGATAATGCCATTTACTTCTTCACATGGATATTCTACTGGTCGAATAATCACATGCAATATCAATAACCACTTTCATAATGATGGAATGCATAATGCCAGACTATCATAACCACGTAGTCAAGGCCTCGTGCCAAGACCACAAATAAGATTTTGTCAAGGCCTTGTGCCAAGACACTAGTTTGTCTCATGAGACCTGCCGATGCATCGAGGAGCTATAGCGGGCCCCACCCGTCACTTATTAAGTCCAATACATTCCTCATATGAATAGGTTTAAACATATCATAAACCATAACATAATCATATCACATAAAACATGCATAAAGGAAACATAACATTTCCACATTCCAATCACAAGATATCAATACAACACATTGATATAATAAAAACGCTTTCAAAACCATTTTCAATACCAAAATAAAAGTAAGTTAAAACTTTGTATTTATTTTTCATTAAAAAAAGTGATGGCTTGTAGAGGAAGCCGAAACTCAAATAATGGTCACGGCGGCGGAGAAGTCGTTGTCGCCGCATAAGTACGGAAAGAAAAACATTCCCTTTTTGTCGTTTAGTAAAACGCTTCGTGTAAAAAGATTCCTTTTGAATAAATGTAAAAGTCAAAGGGGTTTATACACCGTATAAAAGAAAGTTGTGTATAAAATAAAATATGCCTCAACGAAAGGAGATTGAGACGAAGTCCCATACAAAGATCATTTTTAAAATAAACTAGATCTATTATGTTTATTCACTATAGGTACACATAAATAACATAAAAATACAAAATAGGACATAATAATATCATGACATAATTTGAAAGTAGGAGATTAACCCAAAGAATGGAAGTTGGGTTAAGAAGATCCCTTACCTTGTGTCCGACTTGACTCAACCGTTCTTTAACCTCCTGAATAATAAACTAGAGTTAATATATACCTTATTAAGAACCATTCTCAATTTCATTATCCTTATTATATCACTTATTACAATGATATGATCATTATGTAATTATTTAAGTTAATAACGGTCGTTTTGTCGACCTTTGGTACTTGAGTCAAAAATAAACTTCTTATGATTACAAGTTGTTAATGTGGTGAAATATCCATTATATTCATAATTTAGATGTCATATATATCTTATATATCCAGTATATACATTCATTTATAATATTACGTAACATTTAGAGGTAAGAAATGAAATGCACCGTTCATGGAGACGGTAAGCCGTACGTACGCATGAACGCTACTTTCATTTCAATTTCATATTTAATGGAACTAAATCATAATGATATAAATGTATAATATAATTCCAGTATAATATAGTGTATAATACCATTTACTCCATCCTTTATACATCCCACATATGGCATTTACGATTCAAATCACTTTGAGGGGGCGGTAGTCCGCACTTCCTAAAATGAAATTATCGCGTTTTACCCATAATGGAAATCATAAAGTATGCCATAAATGAGAAATACAGAAGCATAAGTAAAACAAAAACATATTATATATCATATATATAAATAGTGACATCTTAATGGCCACCTTTGAAGGTGTTATATGAGTGTTGAACAATCATCGCTTCGTGAGGCAGAAATTCGCCATCCACAGAAACCGTATGTTCTTTAACCATTAGATGTAGGTGTGTGTAAGTGTAGCTCGAATCCTTCTTATAACAACATCCTAGTATATTGAGGATACTGGTGTTGTTACAAAAGAAATGAATAAAAAGAGTTTAGGGGGTTGGAGAAGAAAAATAAAACAAAACAACATTATAAAAGACATTACCTCAAAATCGGGTAACTCTTTTTGATTTGAGCCAAAGGCTTCCTTGGGAAGAGTTCTGCCCAAAGTGAGGATTCTAGGAGTAAGAGAGGGATTTTGGGAGAGTATTTGGTCAGAGGTTGGCCGAGCCAAATGGCTTGAAGGTGTGAATAAGGTGGGAGAGGTGGGGGCCTTTTATAAGTGGAGTGGAGGGGCACTTTTGGAAAGTTAAGAAACATTACATTATTTGAAAATGTGTTTCGGTTTTAAAAGGTCCCACATTGATGGAATTCGTTGATAAGGTGATAAGGCATCGAAATACATTCATCCAATTGGTTTTGGACATGTGTAGTTCATAGATATTACATTATCTTTCCATTTTATTTAAATCGTCAAATAATGATGTCATCGCTGCATCATTATTATGTCATAAATAATTAAATTTATTTAATGTCTAAAAATTATAAACAAATTACTATGATGTAGGAAATCTTTTTAGCTTTCCATTGAATATTTATAATCAAAATTTGGACTTGTATAACCCCACTTAAAAATTGTTTTCGCAAAACATATTATGTTTGTGTCATTTTCACTTTAACATTTAATAAAAAGTAATTTATGTTATTTCCCAACAAAAGTGGATACATGGGGTCCCCAAGTTAGGCCATGACTTGTCTTGGTCGGCCATGACACAACCAATGAGGTTGGGACATGTGTCTAGGTCATTTTATATTATTAAAGCATTATTTATACATTAAACTACCCTAATTACCACTAATCGCGATTAAGAACTTAATAAGTTACTATTCACCAAAAAATTATTTTAATCTCATTGAACCACATTTTACTTCTTAATGACAACCATGTATGTCGGATTTTCAAAATTCAATACACATTAGTGGTAAACTTTAATTTAACTGAAAAAAACAGTTTGCTTGATTACCACTTAGTGGTTTCACTATTCATCAAAATTGAAGTTTTTCAGAAAATTACCAAAAATTCACTCTAAGCTATATTTGATATTACGAATTCAAAAATGAAGTCTATTTTACAAAATTCAAATCATATAAGTCACATTAATTAATTTAATAATTAATTCCCGCTGCCAGAGCAAATAGCGTGTTTTTACAAAACAATAAGTATCAAAAGATTGACACCAGTTTAAGTCTAATTTCAAATCGAAATTGATTCCAATGACCACCATTGGATAAAATGGTAAAAATATATTCTAATTTCACTTCAAAACCAATTCAAAACATAATCTAATCATATAAATAAATTAGATTAAAAAGTAGTTTTGATGTAAAATGCAGTATTTTTCACTATTCATTTAAAAATGAACATTGTCGGAAAATTACCAAAAATTCACACAAGGTAAATTTTAATGTCCCAATCATAAAGGATAATTTTATTTTGACAAACATAGTTTCTAAAATTGTCAAAATATAGATTCAAAAATGGTTTTCCATCAAAAGGCACTAAAACAATCCTTTAAGAATATTAGTGTATTCCATGCATAAGATTGTATTTATTTTCATTTTAAGCCTCTAAAACACTATCTTTATCATTAATAGACATAGATAAAAATATCTATTATTCATTAATTACTTGGGATGTTACAGTTTGTAAATATAAATTTAAACGGAACTAACCATTGTTACAAAGAGATTATAATGGCATGTTTGTGACTTCATTTGTGGACATAATTATTGGTAGAAGTTCATTGTTTAGGGTTACAGATAGTCTACCAGATTCCACATAAGAATTTGCAGTGGATGTCGCCACTAAATGTTTGGAAACATAAAATACTATAGAGAAAAATATATTGTAAATAAGTACAATAATTTTTAGTAACGAAATTAGGAAACTGACCATATTTAAAACCGTTTATTTTATTTTCCTTTTAATTAAATAAATATTGTGCCAGTGCTACATAAAAATTTAATCTCATTATTTAATCACTAAAAATTAGAAATAAATTACCATAATGAATAAAAATTATTTATATTTAAAATTCATATTTATAACAAAACATAACTTATTTTTACACCTATGTTAAAATTTTAAAGATAATAAAATAAAGAGAATGTACTTTTTGAATTTTATTTTAAAAAAATATTATAAAGGTAAAATCCAAGGAAAAATTGAAATAAAAGGTAACATATAAAAATTGGATTGATTATGGAAGAAATAGACACATATAGTCTTAATCATAATATTTGTTTCTTTAATTAACCCATTTTACCTTTACCCCGGTGATAACATTTACTACAATTTCAATTTATAATTACTAAAAATAGAAGGGGGTATTTTAGAAACTTATAAATTCTTATTGAAAATATGGAATGCATTTATCAAGAATAAAAACATATATTTTTCGGAATTTAATTTAATATTATACCAGAAAAACATGACAAAAAAAGTTTTTTAGAAAATGCCTTTTAAGTATAAAAATATTTTTATATCAAATTAAAGTACAAAATTCATTGAAAAGAATATAATTAGAATAATTTTAACACAAATTTTATAATTAATATTTAAAACTAATCTAAAATATATTTTTACTTTCTAAATACATGAGATGAAAATACAACTTTTAATAAACATTTTTGTTTTCAATATTCAATAAAAAATCAGCCTTTTCAAAAAATTCTTAAAACATCATTCTAATATAATTAATACCTTATTAATTAAAAAATAAAATTAATTTTATCAAATTAATATTATATAATTTTAAAATTAAGCATTGAAATATAACCTTATAAAAAAGAGTTTAATGACACTATTTCCCTTTTTTATTTTAAAAATTACTTAATATATTTATAATGAATATAACTATCTAATTTATGAATTATAATAAACATGAAAATAATTTATTCTCTAATTAGTTAGGTTTTTAAATTCTTTCCCCCTTCTGAAATTTTTTCCTTGAAATTTTATTCCCTTATTAAATAAGTTGGAAAATATTTCCCTCATAGAATTATTAGATTTCCTTATTTCTTCCTCAAACATATGATTTTTTCACAAACATAACATGGTGAATCAAATCATTCCAAAAAAATTTCTATTTATGTTCAAGAATCTATACTAGTTGTTCCTCATAATAAAGGTTTTATTCTAAGTATTCTACCTCATCTCTCTGAACATGAGATGAACCTGGAACATATTTTTTTAATATCTAAATATTAAAAACATTGTGTACCTAGGATAAACTTGGAGGTAAGGACAATTGGTTGGAAAATAATCCCAAATTCTCTTATATTTCAAATGGTCCAATGAAATACAAACTTATCTTCCCCTTTTTACCAAAAAACATGACACTTTTCGAAGGATAACCTATCTCAAATGTAATATCTTTCCAATAGTTATATTTAAAACTTTTTTTCCTCCTATAGTCCATCCTCATAAATTTATAAATCTTCTTTACCTTATCAATAATTTCCTCTACCAACTCTAGTCCCATCAAATTGCTTTATCTTAATTTATCATAAAATATGGAATTTGACATTATTTTCCATATAATTCCACAAATGGTGGCACCAGTATACTAGGATGAAAAATGTTATTATAATAAAACTTAATGAATGAAAAATTTTGAAACCAACTTCATTGGTAATCCATTGAACAGTAAATAAATATTTCTTCAAATGTTTGAAACATTTTCTTTAACTGTCTACCAAATTTTGGATAAAATATTACACTAAAAGTGAATTTTGTACCTAATGAATTCTTGAGGCCTTTAAAAAAATAAAATTACACTTGAGATCATGGTTAGAGAAAATGGAGAGAGGAACTCTATGTAACATGAATACCTCCTTAAGGAATAATAGATAAAGTTGATCTAAATATATAGTATCTCAAATGGGAAGTAAATGTGTTGATTTAGTTATTTGATGAACAATAATTAAAGTTTCATTATTACCTTGAGATGTATTTAGTAATCCCACATTTAAATCAATGGTTATATTTTCCAATTTCCAGTCTAGTACTGGAAAATGTGGAAGAACCCCCTTCGATAATTATAATTCCACTTTTACCTATTGACGAGTGAAATATTTCATGGTAAATTCAGAAATATAAATTTGAATTCCATCCCACTAGTAATAAAATCGAAAGTCTATATAAATATTAGTGCCTCCAGGTTGAATGAAAAATGTAGAATAATGAGATTCACTCAATAATTATCTCTTAAATTAGGAATCACAAGAAACACACAATATCTTTCCTAATATGTTAAAAACTTCTTCATCAACATTATTATTTGGAAATTTAACTTTATTAATAGATACTAAATTTTTCTATAAAATGTGATCCTCTATGTAATCTTTCCTAATTAGTTTTGATAGATATTACTATACTGACACCTAAAACATAATAGAGGATGTTCCTACATCCACAAATATTAGGCCAGAATTAATCTAATTACTAATCAGAGTGTCATATTCCAAACATAACATGGTTAATTTAGAATTATTTTTCCAAAAAATGCATCATCTACTTTGTTTTGTGTTTTTAGGATGGTAAGGAATCATGATGGCACAATCCTTAACCATTTCCATCCATTTTCTCTACCTCAGGCTTAAATCATTCTAAGTTAATATATAATTTAAACATTTATGATAAATATATATTTCACAATTTATTCCATATAAATGATGCCTCCAAATTTTTAAATAATAAACCATTGAAACTAATTCAATATCATTTTTAGAATAATTTAACTAATGGGGATTCAATTAACTTGAAAAATAAATAGTTACCCAATCATTATACATTAGAGCACAACCAAGTACCTTCAATGAAGAATTATTGTAGATTAAAAATTATTCATTTATAGAGGACATGGAAAAAGATACAGCATTAACCAATCTTCGTTTTTAGTTCCTTTGAAATCATCACATTCTTTCATCAAGATGAATTTAACAAACATTCATCTTAACATAGTCAATGGGTTAGAAAACTAAGAGAAGTTGTTAACAAACCACTAATAGTAACCCGATAATATAATAAAACTACAAATATCTTTGAAATTTGTAGGTATTATCCAATATTAAATAATTTTTTTGTCAAGAACAACTGTTATTCCATATTTAGAAACAATATATCCAAGTAAATAAATTTTTTGTGACCAAAATTCACACTCAATAAATTTTCCATTTAGTTTATTTTATATTATGGTTTGTAAAATAATCCTTAGGTGTATTTCTTGATCCTCATGAATTTTAGAATGTACCAATATATCATAAACAAAAAACCACAATATTTTCAAAAAAATCATGGAAACCTCTATCAATAAAGTCCATAAATATTGTTGGTGCATTAGAAAACCTAAAGGGACTAACTATAAACTCATAATTTCTGTATCTAGTTTAAAACATAATATTTATAATTTTTTCCTCCTTAAACATAAAATAATGATATCCTATCCTAAGATAAAAATTTTAAAAATATTTCACTCCCTAGAGGTTATCAAAGAAATCATCGATGTACAAAAAATTATACTTTTTCTTAATAGTGATATTATTCAAGGCTTTATAATCAATGAAAATTCTCATTGAACCATATTTATATTTAACAGAAAAAGGTGCACACCAAGGTAAAGTTCCTAGATGAATTAAACATTTATCTAGAAATTCTTGGGACTGCTTTTTCATTTCCAAAATTTTTACTTGGTTTATTAGATAAGGTGGATTTGAAATAGGCTGAACATCAATCATTAAGTTAATAATAAACTCAATCTTCTGATCAGGAATGTAAAATGAAAAATAATTAGGAAATATATCCATATATTCATTTACAAGTGGACCATAACTAATTTGAATGGTTTAATTATTTTCTACAATATGATCTAGGTAACATTCACTGCCAACTATACTCAATTTCATAGCTTCTTGGTATGTTATCAAAGGTATGAAATCATTGAATAATGCTTTCTTGGCTATTAAATACATCTCATAGTGGTAAACTAAAATCTAATCCATACCCAAGATTATATAAAACTATACTACTGGTAGTTCAATAAGAATTGTAGGGAAAACCATCCCACTAATAACAATAGGAATATTCCTATAAATCTTGGTTTATTTAATATTTCCACTTGGAGTTTTCTACTAAAGTTTTACATCCTTTTCATGAGGTAATATTTCCATTTGACATAAAATTTTATTATAAATAAAGTAATGTGAAGATCCAGAGTCAAATAGGGCATTAGCATAATTTTAATAAAGAATTAAAATAACTTTAAACACTTAATTATATATCCCATAATTAACCATGGTAACCGAAAAATATTCTTACACACCATTCTATTTTTGGTCTTGAAGATTTCCACCATGAGTAACCAATCTAGAACACACATTACCATAATATATCAAATCATTGTAATTGAAAAATCTCACCAATGGACGGATATCTATTATCCCTTTCTTGGATTGTTTTGGACTATTTTATTTGTAGTCATGAACCCTATGACAAAGCATACCACACCGATAACACTTTCCAGATCATGTTATAAATTCAATGAAATTTATTTTAATGCACTTGGAACATGTTGGGATATTACCTCAAGACATCATAGTTGGTTTCTTCTTTACTTATTTCCACCTTGAACTTTTATTTACATTTTTTATCTCAAGTAACACAAGTTTTGGAAAACTCTATATCAATTTTATCATTATAACAAACAACTTTCTCATAACTTTTAAATTCTAGTGTGTCTAAAGCTATTCATAAACTTGGTTTCAATCCTATGTAAAATATATTAATTTTACTATCAACATCCTGAATAACATTCAGTACATACATAGGGAACCATGTAATGTTTTCTTCATATGAAACTAGTGAATATTTATCGTTTTACCTCAATTGAAAAAAATATTTCTCCATCCTAAGTTGAAAAATATCAGGGAAATATTTTTATAGAAAAAGATTCATAAATGAATCACATTCCATGGAATCAAGATCATATTTTTCTATTGTATTCTTAAAAAAATACCACCATTGATCATCGTCATGTTCAAAATGATAAATGAAAAGGGTTACCTTTTGACATTCTGAATACACCATGACTTCAAATATATTTTCCAAAGTATTGATCCATCCTTCAGCTACCACTGGATATAAATTTACACCAAAATATAATGGGTTTTGTTTCATGAAATGATAAAATATTGACATATTCATCAATGGTAAATCTATTTGGTCACTAATATAGATGAAACCACTATTTTTAGCCTGTTTCAACTAAGACATCATTGTAATAAATTGATCAGTTCCAATTCCAACCATTTCAAGATGCTCATTTGGAATGATATTTTCCTCATGATACCTTCATATCTTAGATACCCTATTTCATCTATGAAAAAACCTTTTGAATAAAAATGTATTAGTCTAAATAACATGATAATATAAAAATTATATATCATTTCAACTTAACAATAAAGTATAATATTTCAAGGTTATTATGTTAACAATATCAAAACCTCTATATTTATATAAAGCCTTTCACTGATATATGCTTTAAGGAACAAGCCTTAAATATTACATAATCATTAGTTTTATTATAAATAAATCATTTTTATACATTATTAAGGATATTTATGGTTTATAGTTTAAGATAATTGGTCTATAACTTATACACAATAAACTCATACATTATAATTGGACTCTTCTACTCAATATTCATTTTTACATAAGATGAAACTTCTAAACTAAAACAAATTTTATTTTTGATGGGAAATATTCATGACTTTACACTTTAATTCTCCTTTCTTCCAACCTATCTTAAAACCCTGTGATTTTTTAAAGGTGGGATGAGTAAAAAAGCTCAGTAAGGGGCATAAAAATAATAAAATATGTTAGTCTAGTTAAAAACATAAAAACCCAAAAAATAAGTACCTTTATAAAATTATTCATTAATAATACAAAAAATAAATCATTTCCTTATAAATAACACATAATGTTTTCCAAATAAAAATTTAAAACACAATGTAAGAAAATAAAAACCGATTTTCGGTAACTTAGAGCATCGTATTCAAAACCCGTTTGAAACCTATTTCAGAAGTAACTCAAGCCTAGTTACATTAATAGGAGAAACCAGACCATTTAAACCCATCCTTATTACCTTTAATGAAAAGTAATTTTACCTAATGAATTAGAGATCTACAATGGGGATCACAATTTTAATAAGTTATATCAGGATCACTAGTATTGAGGAATTATAATGGGCTTAAACCCTTCATATAAGTTGTATTAGGCACCCTTGTTTCTTATATAAAATTTTCAAGTAATAATCTTGAATAATAAAATTTATGCTTGAAACGTTTTATCATAAAACCCTTGAAAACTATTTTGAACACATATTCAAACCTCTTTTGGATATTAAAATACCCATATCCTTTTAAAAAGTCATTTTAAAAACAAAAATACTAAGAGAAAAAGGGAAAGAGGGTTTTTCTTTGAAGAAAAAATGAAATATTTTAAAGGAAGATAAAAAAATAGAGGATATAGTATAATAAATAACATTGATACCATATATCTTAAAATTTACTATTACTTTTTTTCTCTTTCACAAATAAACTCAAAAAATTGATATATGGTTTATAAAAATATTAATTTGGAAAACCTTTTAAAAAGCCAAAAGATACCTAAAAATATCCTTTATAACTAGTTTATGTCCATATAAAAACACATATAAAATAATTTTAATAATACAAACATTGAAGAGAAATATTTAGAAAACAAATATTGAAAATATTTAAAATGAAGTTTTTAAGGTAAAGCACCCCTTACCTTGAGTCTAACTCATCATATATGTCTTTATCTTCATCTTATTCTTCTTCAAAAAACTCCTTAAGGTTTACTCCAAAATAATTACTAGGATAGTTTTATGATCAAACCAAGTCCTATAAGATGTTGCGATAAATGTATTGAATGTATTTCTTTAGGTATTGTCTAAAACAAAATGTTTTTGATGTTTTAAGAATAGGGGAGAGGAGGGTCTCTTTTATTAAATTGAGGAGGGGCACTCTTGGATTTTATTCAAGAATTAAATTAATAAAAATTAATTTTCGTATTCAAATGGCTCCAAATAGAAAATATTAAAATATAAAATAATTATGAGTAAAAATAATATCATCCAATAAAATTTTTATAAGTTTATATTATATTTTTACACTAATGTTTTTTGTTTTAACCCCCATTATCCTTTTTGACAATTATGGAGATATTAAAGTTTTTTACTCTTTATGGGTTAAAATAGTTACTATAAAAGGGAAATTTACCCTTAAATGGACCATGGTTAATATTTTAATCCACATCATAATAAATTGAAATAATATAGGTTTTTTTCATAATTTTAAATCAATTAATAAAATATCATTTATTATAAAATATCATTAATTTCTTTTTTGTAACTATTCATTTAATTTGACTTTGATAATATTTTGACAATAAATAAATTCAAATATAATCCTTTCAAACATCCCTAAATTATGAAATTTATCTATAAAATTTATTAAAGACAATAATTAATTCAAAATATATTACTATTAATATTTTTAATATCATTTATTTTATTTTTCATTTAATTAAATAAATATCTTCTTGTTGTTGCGTATGAATTTAAGCTAATTATTTCATTAATAAATTTTATAAATAAATTATCATGATAAATAGAATTAATATATATTTAAAATTAATAATTATAACCAAAAATACTTTCTTTTTATCCATATATAAAAAATATAAAGATAATAAAACAAATAGAATAACATTTTGGACTTTTCAGCAAATGAAATGTTATAAATGTCAAAATATTGACGAAATGGAAATATAAGGACATATATTTGAATTTTGGATTATTATATATGAATTATGTCAGTCCAATAAAATTAAAATAAGTGTTATTGTTTTTTCTTAGTATTTATTTTTTTCCCTTAATTAACCCATTTTACCATTACCATGGTAAAAACATTTACTATGAATACTATTCATAATGAATGAAAAAGTGAAATATTTTTAAAATTTGGAACTCCTAATTCTAAATATCGAATTAGTTTATCAATATTGAAAACACTAAAGTGGCTGGATTTAATTTAAAATTTAACTGGTAAAAATGTGATGAAAAATGATTTTTCAAAAAATACAACTTTAAGTAAAAAAAAGAGTTTTATACTAAATTAATGTATAAAATTAATTAAAATAATATAATTATATGATTTATAATTATAAGAAACTAATTAAATTTTAAAACTAATAAAAAATATCACTGACTTTGTAAATACTCAAAAAGAAAATAAAAATTTCATTGAAAATAAATTTTTTTCATTATTCTTTTTTAAACCATACTTTTCAAAATATTACCAAAAATTCATCCCAATAT
The DNA here is from genome assembly GCA_963277665.1 of Viscum album. Taxonomy (NCBI): domain Eukaryota; kingdom Viridiplantae; phylum Streptophyta; class Magnoliopsida; order Santalales; family Viscaceae; genus Viscum; species Viscum album. Next base: position 1,694,888,475 of record OY728138.1, on the reverse strand, counting down.
AATTTTTAAATGATTAATTCAAAAATAAAACTCATTTTTTCAAATTAAAATTTTATAATTTGAAAATTAAACTTTTAAGTAAAACCATATAAGAAAATAGTTTAATAAAAATATTTTCATTTCGGTTTTAAAATTTAAATAATATAATTATAATAAATATAACTGTCTAATTTATGGATACTAATAAACATGATAATTATTTAATCCGTCATTATCTAGGGTTTTATATTTTTTATAGAAATTTTTTCTTCCACTCTAATGTTTGAATTTGATAATATCATAGGATATTATAATGAGTTGAAGAAGTATATGCTATCTTATAAGGTTGAGATCAGAAAACTCAAGGAAAGATAAATCTCAAGAGATGATTTTGAAAAGATATTTGGGGTAATGGAAAACCCAAATGACCTAATAAAAAAAATTTAATCCCATTAAAACTCTTTACACTAAGATAAATGATAATAAATTGGAGGTAGTGAGAGCTCAAGTGAGTGAGATCAAGGAAATTTGTTCTATTAGATCTGAGATTAGTATCCATAGAGTGATAGTTACATCTCAAATGGAAATGATTCAAAATATAACTATAATCCAGTTAGATATTTTTAAATATTTCGTTGATGAGATTAATTCCTTTATAATATAATTCAATGAAATATTACATAGTTTAAAGACTATAATAGTAAGGGAGTTTGAGTTTCTTAAGATATTGCATCCCTCTTCCACATCAATATCTGCACCTTCAATGGTTCATAACCTTCAAAAGCTGTTTGATAAAATATATTCTCTATTGAATTCCATGTACTCTGAAATTCAATATTTTTAGTGTGATATGTTCACATTGGTGCTAATGAAATATTTGAAGAGAGATATTTTTCTGAGTTCCAAGACACTAGAGAAGCTATTAAGAGCCTTGGTGTTGGAACAGATATGTAATTGAAATGACATGGAAGGATAACCGGAGGAATCTATTGGTGGAAAACTAAAATATATCTTGGGAGTTTCTTAGGATGTGTAAGGTTTGGTTTCTCATCCAATTAGTACAGTTACCAAAAATCATCAGTACTATATAAACTTACTGGTTAAGATTTATGGGGAAGTTAAAGGGGTATACTTTGACTCTTTCGAAGAGGATTATAGTTCCTTAATATCTGAGGAAAATACAACTATTCCTGTTTCTCCTATAATGTAAGGTATTTTTGTTTACAAGATTTTCAGTATTATATCCTCACTAAAACAAGTTTCTCCTTCCCCTAATTAAATCACTCTAAATACACCAATACGTCCTATTTATACTACTAGTTCCTCAATTCCTCAAGCTTCTATAAGTGTTGTTCAGAAGGTATCCCATGTTTTAGTAGAGAAGATATCCAATTTTTAAAATAAACTAAAATATATGAATGATAGATTGATCTATTTTCAATGATACATTGAATGGATTATGAAGAAGTTACCTTTAAAGATTTTACTTACATCATTAAATTCTCATCCATATCCGGTGTTTAGTGCTCCTCGGATTTTCTCCTTTAGAAAACATGATTCCTTGAAAGAAATAATAAACAATGGTTTAAAAATAGTTTATTAGATGTATAGATATAAATTTCTTGCTATTCTAGATTTTTCTAAGTTAGAGATCATAAAAAATATTGATATTTGTGCCTACACTTTGTTTTGCCTCTGAAGAAGAAGGAATCTTGGACTATATCCTACAGGCACCTTTAGTGGTACTGAACAAAGAGTTTATATTTTTTATGATATAAAAAAGATTTTTAAGAAAATTTTGTCCAAGGTTGTTGATTCCATTTTTTTTGAATGATATAAAGAAGAATATTCACCTTTGAGACCTCCAAAGAAAATGGATTTCTTCCATTTTAGTACTTATGACTTTAGTACAGCTATAATAATTCCTAAAAAAGTGAATGGATAACCTGATTAGGATCCATGAGACAGATTATCCATTTTATCTATAGAACGTGATATTATATAGATTGTTAATTCCATGTTTCCACCAATGATGGATCCTCCTCCTACCTCTTCGGCCTCTCTAAATATCAGGATACATCCACTAAAACCTCCTTCTCAGTTTTACCTATGAATAATATTGATCCTTTTGCTTAGAGTTTTGTATATGTACTTTTGTGGGTGTTAAGTGGATATCTTTTTTGTACATATTTGTATAATTAATCAAATTATTCTTTATTCATTTCTTACGTCACTCTTAGTGATTTTTTTATTTAATGTATTGAATCTATTTATTTTTTTTCCTTCCAATTTTTTTATTTAATGTCTTTCTTATAGGTTGTTTTCATTTAATATATTTAATCTCCTTGTTTTTTTTCTTATTAATTGTTTTCATTTAATTTATTTCTTAGTTATTATTTCATTGAATTTATTTAATATATTTTTTTTTCTTTCTTAGTGCTTTATTTAATTTTATGTGTTTCTTAGTGATTATTTTCATTTAATGTATTTAATGTATTTGTTTTATTTCTTAGTAAGTGTTTTCATTTAATATGTTTCATAGTTATTATTTTAATTTAATGATTTTCATATTTATGAATGTGTTAACCATGATTGATGTTATGAAATTCATTCTTTCCATTTCAAATTTATTTTCAACATTTAAGAAAATAGTTTATAAATTCATATTCTATATTAATTGGGTTTTCTATTTCTATGACATTCCTTTTTAATAACACCGAAATGGGGAGAAGTATCCTTGTCAGGAGATGTTTACCTAAGGCAGAGAATTCCTATAAAGTGGGAGAAGTGTCTAATTTGGGTGGATAATAAAAGGAAAAACACAAAATATTAAAATCTATATATAAATTACATATTTTTTTTATAAAATCATTTAAATATTTTAAAATCTAATGTTTAATATTTAATGGGGTTTTTTATCATCAAAAGGAGGATATTGTTAGAATACTAATAATGTTTTTGCATATTCTAGGTAATTTTGGTTTTGATGATAAGAAATACCCTTCATATATTAATAATTATTTTGTTCTTATGTGCGTTCTTCAAGTTTTATCATTATTTTTGTTCATTTTATTGAAAGCTTCAATTTATGGATGTTTGATAAAACTTTTCCCAATAATGGGAAATTTTATATGTGAGGAATTCAGTTATGTGGAGAGATGACTATATCAAGAAATTAGCTACATCAATCAACTATGTTAAGGATTCACCTATGTCGAATGAAAAATTTATGAAAATGACTATTTCAAAATCACCAATGTCGATGAATTAACAATGTGAGAAATCAACTATATTGTTCGAATAGCTACATAAATTATATACCTAGAATAACCAGCTACATAATTTGAATATGTGGTGATAAAATATATCTGGTTTCAAATGGCGATATAATTCATTTGGCTAGGTAAAATTTGAAAATGCGAGCAAGAACCTTATATGAAGAAATTCAGCTATATAAAGAACACCTACAAAATTCAGCTATGTGGATCTATACGACTATATGAATTGAAATCGACATCACTCTATAACCTAATATTTATTTTTGTTGATGTACTTTTAGTGTAAATTAATGTTTTTTTGTAATAATTAAATATTAGCTTACTTTATTATGGTAAAAATGATAATAAAAATATTCAAGTACCATGAAAATAAATAAGTAGAAGGATAATTTAATGGTCAATAATGTTCTCGAGGTATTTTTAAGAAAAGGACTTGTGGAATTTAATTCCAATCCTAGATTTTATTGATCTGATGCTGTATGATTAAAAGATAAGTTTTTTCAGGAATTTTAGTGCATTGAAAAGAAGATAATATTCAAAATAATAGAAGTTATTAAACTATTAACCTATAACTCTCTCTCAAATATATCTGTGTTCTACTCTATTATTAAACCAAAATAAAAATAATATTAATGTCTTATAGCTATGCTTATATGATTGATCCTACTATTTCTAGAAGACTCTCATTTAGGTATTTTATAGTTTTATATTCTCTCCAAGATATTTCTTCTATTTTGTCAATTGTATGTCACAACCATGATCCTCATTTGTAGACTCACTATTTATTCTCTCTCTCACTATAAAGGTTCATTGTAAAAGAAACCTAAATGTTGTTTTTTGAAAATCCTTGTTGGTTCCTGGTTTAATGTTCCTAATATCATACCAAGTGTCCACTTCTTTCACTTAGTCATGTAGTACCTAATAAAAGGACTAGAAGTCCCCAATAAAAGTACTTTTCTATTGAAAATTACTATGCTCTTGGACTTCAGTGTTGGTGGAGTGGGATAAGGGATTTCTATTCCGCAAAACACTATAAATCTCTAGTTTTTGATCTATTTTCTTTGTGATTTTATTATTTTTTATGCAATTGTGGTAACAAAAGATAATAATTTATCATACTTTAAAATATGACAATTTTCAAATTCAAGAAAAGTTTAAGAAATCAATTCACCCCCTCTGGATTCTTTATGAAATTAGTCACCGACCAAAATCCATTCCCCCCAAACCATCAAAGCATTCATCCAATGTTTTCACGAAAATTCCATGATCATAACATAGTATCCCCTGTCATTTTTCATAGGGAAACTCCATTTCCAAAATATGATATACTAATAATTTCAAAATGGGGACTCTCCTTATTTAAAACCATAGAAAAAAACCAATAATTTTTCTATGGAGTGGTTATCCCCATATTGAGCTACCTATAATAAAAATCAACTACAAGGACATCCAACTAATGTATAATGTACACTCGACAAACCAAAACATAATTTTATCCCTTATCTTAATCCAAAAACAATTCAATGAGATGTTCCCAACCTCAAAATCTTGATCTGATCCCAATTGTCAAAATTAACACCTTAGTAAAATCTAAAATTCAAATTCCTTTAGAATTCCCACAAACTAGAATACATGAGTCTTTAAACTAGCTATGTGTAACACAAATCAAATGCTAAAAATAGTCCAACAAAATAAAATCCAGGGGAACCTTACTTTGGAAGAGCCTACCAAAAGATAATACAGTTTCACCCATTAGTTTCTTAACTTATACAAGATAATCCATGGGTACTCTAATTTTGAATGAAACTACCCACATAGTATTTATAAGTGGATTTCATATAACCATATCATCTCATTTTATTCCTTTTATATATGAACTCCTTTAATGATTTAGTTTTGGAATACAAATCCCTCTACTAAATCAACATGATCAAACTTTATTGATGTGTAACTCTCTACATGACCCATTATTCATGTTACTCAACCAAAAGTAGAATACCAACATATCTATACATATCCAAATTCATCTCATGTGTATGGTACATAAACTCTTCATGTAAAGGTTACGAGTCATATAAAATTAATAGTCTCCAAATGAGAAATCCCAGTGCCACATAAATCCAAACCACACCATTTATAATATAGAATAATCCTTCGAGTCATTGGGAAGTCAGGCCAAAATTCCCTCAACCCATGGACATTTCACTCAAAGGAGAATGCAATCCATCAAAACTCTAACACCTAATTTTTATAAACTACGTTTAACATCATAATTCAAACTAATATCTTAAATAAAAAATTGAGGTCAAGTAAGATGAAAAATATACATTAGGTAAACGTACCTAGATTATAATATATGGATGGAAATTTTTTAATAATTCATTCAATAACGTTAAACTAAATCACACACTTCTTCAAAAATTATTTGAAATTTATAACTATGAATAAAGAATGAAATAAATATTAAATAAATGAAAATATCAAATATTTAAACACAAGATAAAATATTGGTGAACAATTCATAGATAAATATTAATTTCAAACACATTATAATTATAGCTATATCTTTTATAAACATTCTATAATTATTTAAACTCTTAAAATTTATAATATTAACATTTCATATTATTTATGATATGCTATATTATTTTATGTATATGATATTTCTATGAATTATTAACATTTTAAAATGATATTATATGAACTATATAAATAATATTAAGTTTCACATATTTAAAAACTATTTTATCCTTTTAAAATATTAATCATCAAAAAATATTTTGATGTGGTTTAAATAATTTCAATATAGGCCACTTTTAGTTTGAAAAATTTAAATTAATCATTTTTATGAATATTTATAATTTACTTAAATATATACACATTATATAATGCCTTATTTTGTAATAAGAACTTTATAAACTACACTTCATTATTACTAAATAAATAGTTTATTTTATAATCATAAAGTATGTAATATAATTTTTTTAAAAAAGATTTAATATTAACTATTAGTATTTAAGGAATATTTATAAATAAATGTTATATAAGAAACAATAATTTAATTAAAAATAATTAATTTATATACACTTTATAAAATAATAAATTTTCTTGAAATAACCATATTACTTAATTTATAAGAAATTATAAATAATTAATTCAGTTCATATTAGAAAATAATGAAAAATAAAAAAATTCCCTAATATCATATTCTACAATTTAACTCATATCATAACCTGCATTTTAACTCTGTTATCTATCATATTTTAGGATTGATAACCCTTCCACCTTTTACAATACCAAATATCATATTAAATGATATGATTCATATCTTTTTTATGATAAGATTCTCTATTTTAAAAAACTCATCATACCTGTCATACTTAATGATATAGAATAATCATATTCTACAACCTTTATAAATCCCATAGGCTTCAATTATGGTGCTTCTTATGATATACCATATCATATACAATGATACAAATTCCATATAAAAACCTTTATATCATATATTATTTATTTAAATATGATATATAATACAATTATAATTTCATCGCATTCTCACATTGCTTCATAAATTTGTGTTTATAGGAAGGACTGATACCACTGAAGGGTTCAATAGGAGGTCAAATGACACTTGTTCCAGCAATAAAAGTGATTAGAAAGATGTATATGCAAAGAATATATGATATTTGTGTAATATATAAAATGAAGAACTACTATAAACCGATTACTTTTCACCAATATAACCACTACATCATCTTTATATCTTCAAATGGGTTTGATGATGATCACTAGGGTGGCAGACAAAGGCCTCCTACCACTAGTGGAATCCACAGGTTAAATAAACCATAAATTATATGTGTGGAATATTCCCTCACCATAGAATATTAGTGCCTCTACATGAAAAGGTTGTAATAATATAGATCTTTAGTGATAAGGAGTCAAAATTGAGAATCATGCGAGAATCATCAACCCATTACTATCACATAAAAATAGTTTATAAATCATTGAGGACACTCCATACCCAATGTATGCATTAAATCATGAATTATAACACATGAGTTAATGTTTTATAATTAATATGCATTATATGAATGTATTTAATGAACTCCACCATATTACAACTTATGTAACAGATATAAAGATGATAGTCATTATAAAAGATCAAAGTGAATTCTAACTTTTAATGTTCACATTCCATCTTTATCATAGCCACTTCCAAATGAATTATAACATATAATTAATAGAAATTATAGTAGTATGAAATCTCATTACATAATTTATATGACACCCCAATCATAGGAAATGACTGTATGGGGTTGGTGAAGGTAGTGTCATGGTTTCTCAAACAATGATACATGATTCCATCCAATCCAATGGTATTATTACCTATAACAATCAAATGAAAAATAGGATAATACATGCATTATTCTTGGTTTTATCATAAAGGGGATATTAAATATATAATTATATATATATATATATATATCATTCATATATGAAATCTTTAGTGCATATCCCTTATAGAGGGATTAAGAAATTGAGGGGGAAAATGGTTTTTTCTATTTTTAGGGAATTATGGGTAGCTTCATGGTTTTTCCACACAAATTTCTAAACTATGAACCAACCATGTGACTTACACTATTATAAGACACACCCTCTCACAAGGTTTGGATACATGGTTTTCCAAACTGTAAACCAACCATGTGGCACCCTTTGAGAAATTTTAACACCACACATAATTTCCAAGAATGGTTCTATATAATCATGTGTAATCCATGTGACTAAACTCCTAAAAAATCACCCTGAATAGTTTTCTCTAGTCACCCACATTGTCTTCCATAATCATGATATGATCATGTATATGAATAAATCCCTTACAAAAATATAAAACATTAACTCAAAGCTCCTAAAATTCACCTAATGACCCGAAATATCTCGTTAGCCTAGATGAATATCCAAAAACATTTTCTCAAGATGATCTAACTCATAGAATTTTTATCGAGTCTTGATTCTGAAAACAACCCTACTGTGGGACCAAAAATTAAAATTCCATATGAATTTCGCAACACAGAAATAAATGGCAGTTTAAAATATCCTACCCATAACAATTATCACCATCAAGAAGTCTTGGTAACCCTTTAACTACCAATCTGAAAATACCTTGATCATCAATTCACCACTAAATTTATACATTATATCCCCGAACTTTATACATGGTTCTACCACACAAATACAAACACAAGGTGTTTGATTCATCAAAATATAATCTATCAGCATGTTACCATCATCAATATAGATATGGTGATCAACCACACCTTTCTATCATGAGAAACTAAAGTTTAATTGACAAATTCATCCTTAGGATAGTAGTTCCCTGCAAAATAAGATTTATCTCATAAGGGTTTTTAAGACATATCTCTCTCCACCATAATATGTACCTACTATTTTTTATTTATAGAAGTCCTTTGACCCACTTGGTGTAGTTTTAATCTCACTACACCCCATTTCACTTGAAAATTATATCTAGTTCTCATATGACTGTATATTCCCAAAAATACTTGGAATCACTCATCGACACACTATCTCACTACCCAATCATAATGAATTAATTTCCGAAGGAATCCTAGAATCATCCAAACACCCATGATGATTTTTGAATCAGATACTCAAAGTAATTCTGTGGTTGCATCACAACCACCCATGTTAGTTGTCATGCTCCCACCCTGAACATCAATGCACCTCAAGTTGAATCACTTTCAGATCTGATTAATCCCATCATATGCATGGGGCTAACACATAGACTCCATTCATTGCCACATCTAAATCCAAAAATTTAGTATTTTCCATAGAAGTAGATGAAATTGGATCTAACTATACACCAATATCCTAGTTCTCTCTCAAGAATCTAATAAATAGTCTCACTGTATCCCTATCCCTTCACACATGAAGGTCATAACTCTACGATCGATATAATTCTCCCCACCTTAAGGGTATCCTTATAATAACCCTGCCAATCCAAAAAATCAATCTACCTAGCCTATGATGTATCCATTACCATATGTAATGATTGGATGTGAGAACCCCTATCATTCTTAAGAACCAATGAAAAAATTGATCACCTCTTTATCCCATATCACTAAGAACATCATCATTTATATCCACCAAAATTACATCTATAGTAAGGCTATACTCTCAAATATCCAATGGTGTGCTCCCCAACATTTTAATTATACCATTCCCCAATCACTAACCCAGTTGGGTCTCATTAAGGCACAAGTATCACACATACCGATCCACACTCATCCATCCCATCAAACCTATAAACCACCCATCAATTATGTTAATATACACTACAAAGGAAAAACGTCCCATTCTTATCCAAAACCCTAGGTCAGCATGTATGTAAGAGTTTCATCAAAACTATCAGCTATTTGCTTCCAACTAACCATAATGTCACACCTCAACCCCAATCACATTCCTGGTTTGATCTCATACCAAACCCCACTATTTTCTTATAACTCCCCCTCGAGCAGTTAGAAAGTATGAGTGTTTACTAAAGTAAATGAACCTATCGAGTTCCTAGAACATGGAAAATTTTTAATGGACCTACACAATACCCTTTAACTAATTTATAGGTGAATGGGAAACACACATGTCCAATAAACTCTTTCTCTCTCATATAAAGGATCTTACCAAAAATCCATTTCAACACTTACTCTCCTCTTTCAATGGTATAGTTGTCCTACAACATTCTCAAAGGTTCTGAACCACTATCCATCTTGGTATCATTCGACCCCAATAGGTGTATTCTCTCATACCACCAAACCAAACAAACTGAATCACGCACCCCATGAGTCATACACCATCGAACCTTGGCTCAGATGCTTTAACCACTGACCATACCCAACTGCATGTCAATATCACATAGCTGAAAGTGATTTGGTGCTTACTTTCCAACAAGATTGACCTCTCACCCATGCAAAGGCCTACAATATGATCACCCGACACTCAGTCCTAATTCCCAAAACTAAAATCATCTAACCGTACTCTATTCATCCTAGATGCTACCATCTTGGACCATGAACCATAATACACAAGGTATACCTATGCTTATACCACATACCTCGAAGAACCTCCCCTAGAATGATCTCTTAACCCGAAGTATCTTCCTATTATTCTAAACTCTATGGAAGTTGTAATCCAAAGATAACCACTCTCTTGGGTTACCCTCATATAACACAATTCATTTAAACAACCACAAGAAAATGTACTACTACTCAATCATAGTACTTATCTCACCAATATCCCATGTCAAATTTAAAATTCACAAGGATCTCCCACATATCCCATAAACCATATATCACATAGGTCATAGATCATAGAGAAACATCTATACTCTTGTATCACATTTATAAAAGAAACTCATGTTTCATCACACCCAATCTAGAGTTCACCAATATACATACCAGACATCACATGTGAAATAACCACCCTCATTGAGAACCCATCCTCATTGGGAATCGAAATAGTTGAGTACCCCTCGAGGACATGGTCACATCCAAGTATATATAATGAAATTATCCTAATATGGCTCGTACTGAATAAAACCATCGCCACATGGTTTAGTTATTTTAAAACTCACCCAGAATATGTATGGGAGGAAACCATACAGGTTGTTGTTGAAAAATTGGGTAATCAGACCCATTTCCTTTCAAGAGGCTGTATTGAGGCATCTAGTACCTATACCAACCTGGTATGGTCACTGTACATCCCTTGTATGGAGGAACTATATAGTATTTATCAACAAACATACCATTATAGGATACTCATGACATTTCGTTAGAAGGAAATATTATTATTTAGATGAGTAGAATTCTAAGAAAACTTTTTTAGGAAAATAACATATAAGTTTTTTGACAGTTTAAGTAACCAAACCCTCATCATTAGTGATATCAATCACAAAAAAGCACACAAATTTAATATTAATCATATGTAAAGAAAATAATTCATGTAAATTGACCTATTACCAATGGTATAATATCCAAATCCATAAAAATAAATCTCAGATCCACACCTTATATTTTAATAAATATCTCAAATATACCATTGAAACCCAATAACAACAATCCCATATCCCTGGTAACATAGGTTTCTAACCACAGAGGTATTCATGTCACACTAGTTAGAGGTTCATAAAAAGATTTATAATGTCTCTATTATATATCTAACATATCCTAAAATAGTAATACAAATAAAATGATGCTCTTATACTAATTTAGAATGCCATGTTGGATGGGGACCATAAGACCACTCACAAGTGACCTCGTCAGGTTCACCATGTGACCTCAGGTGAACCTCCTCATATTTTAGAGTCCGCATATAAGTAGTGAGTGTTTAAGGTGCTAACATGAGTAGACCATAACCTTATATTGTAGTATAATAATAGTATAAATAAATAAGAAATGTCCATAATAAAAAATTAGAGTATGAATAATCAAATAAACATAAATTCTATAAAAAATGAAATTTGGAAAAATACATTGTTTTATATTCATAAATATATCACATAAACCACAGTATGTGTCTTACCCAGAACACCATATAATTCCACATGGTTTGGACACTCATTTAACCCTGACACATATCTATTACTCTAGCCTCTCAAGAAGACAACCCATCCCTATTGTTGCAACCATTCTAGGATATCCCCATTGATCCTTGGGTTCTATGGTATAAATTGAGATTGATGATACCAAATCCCTTGTACTGACCCCCTATAGGGTCACTAGATGACTGGGGCACCCACTAAGGTCCTCTAGTAACCACATAGTTCAGACACCCTATATGAGTTCGTCAATCATGTTCAATAATCCCACAACCCAAGATTGTCACTCATAGGGAATCACGTACCACAACATCTCCATAGTCTCTTAATGGTCTAAATGGTCTCATAAAAAATACCATACCAACATCACACTAGAGATATGGAATAATAACCCTCTCACTTCCCATTTAAATCTAGGTTGGCCCTCTTTCACCTAACCTACACATAACTCCCTTATATACACTACCCTCCTATGTACTGACATAGTACCAAGGAAGGAACACTATACTCACTTTCAAATCATATTGAATGAATGATAAAAGGTATCTCAGGTTTCTATATGACCTAACCCTAGGCTAACTATGTCAAGTCCTTCACCACCCCTTGCCTGATTAGAACTAAATGAACCTATATCAAGGACCACTATTTTCATGATCATATCATTGGTATACCCTCTAGGGACCAAACATATCATCACACATTTTTATGATCACACCCTCAACCATCAGAATACGAGGCTTCGAGTGAGTGTTTAAGGGTCCATCATGGCCTTTGACACTTCATTACTCTTAAAAAATTTAATAAAATTTACATTTAAAATTCAATTTCAATCATAGTCATTGGTGATCTCGCACAAACCACATACTCATACAAAAATTCATTTACCAAAGGGACATGTTTTTGGATGAACTAGCTCATTTGAAGTCATTTCCATTAAAAAAGGCCTGAAAAATCTTTCCCAAGACATGAATTATCTACCAATAAAAATAACTCTAGCCATAACATAAAATATATTAAATTAAAACATTCATAATATATTTTACAAATTAATTCATATAGTAATACTTTCTTAAAAACTCACCCAACTATCTCTCTAAATTGAAACAACATCAAACCACATCTAAAAGGTCAATGGAATACCCTTGATTCCATCCTGAGAAAAATATATAACATTCAACACTTGATCAATAACAAATACCATAATATTTTATCAAAATCCCTAAATTAATTAGGGTATAAAAATAACTCAATGAAAATAGTAAAAGATGATGTGTGATTATCCTTATGAGATGTCCTCTATCCATGTTGAGAAAACACCCATCACATCGGAAGATTTCTAAAATGCTTCAATTGAAATCATCACCAAATACCTATTCAAAATCACAACGAATCATTGATGATAAAGAGGATAATAATGGATATAATAGAGTAGAAAATTAACTATAATCACTGAAAAAATACACAAAGAGAACCTGCATCGAATGGGTGTTGATTAAGGTAGGGGATGGGGAGAGTCCCCTGATTTGACCATGTGAGGGTGAGGGAAAAAGGTGGAGATGGATTATTAAATAAAGGGATAAAAACATTATTTATCCATTTTGAGTTATTCTGGGAAGTTGTATTATTATCCCAATTGTGTTCGAACCATGAAACTCACACTATCTCAAGATACACCCCTTACATAGTTTGACCACATGATTTACAAAATAGTGCACTAACCATGTTGAAACCTATGAGAAATTTCAAAAACATGCAAAATTACCTTGAATATTTTTATGTAACTATGCACAATACATGTATTTTAACCCCTCATGAAATATCACTTCAAAGGGTTTTCTATATTCAACCACATAAGTTTTCTAATTGTGTAGTTTCTGTGTATATTGATATTATCCTTCTAAAAATTCCAAAATTCAACATGAAGTTCCTAACTATTGAACAAGAATTTAAAACATCTTATAGGCCTTGATCTATTTTCTAAAATATATTCTTAATATTATATGACTATTTGAATCCTGATATGAGTTTTGATTCTCAAATCGAACCGTGATCTAGGACCAGAAAATCATATTCCTTATGAATTTTACAAACCATAAAATAATTGGGTTTTACTATTGAGTTTGGAGAGATACCTATCATGGGAACCTTTATACATTGATACCATTCTTATGTAGTCCTTGATCCATTGATCAATGGTGGTTGGGCATATTGCAAATTATTTCATCAGTTAGAGCTTAACCAAGATAGAATTTGTCCTCCTGTATGATTAGTATTACACTTAAGAACTAAATTGAGATAGAATGAGTAAGTTTATGTCCATACATATATAATACATATGAATTTATTATCTTTCGGATATGGGGGATGTGATGTTCTCATCCATGAAGATGAAATACATGTGATGTATTCATTGGCCTGGTTAGTCTATAAATGAATAATAGAAAATGTATGAGTTGATTTAAAATATTTAAATACTCTAAATATCATGGTTACTCAATGTCTAAAACAAAGATATCATAAGAAATAAAATACTAACATATTATGAAATTGGTGGACACAAGTATAGTGGCACATGTGTTTGATAAAGACTATGCTAGATCCTTTTACATCTCAATTAGAATTGATGAGTTTATATAGGCCACTATTTGATTAAATTTATAAATTTGTTAATTTATTTTTATTTTCTATGCTACAAAGATCTATGGGTCACACTTTTTGGCAACACAAATTAGGATCTAGTTTATGATATATCAATAGTTACAAAAGAATTTTTTTAAAGGACATCCAAAATATGATCTAGATAAATATTCACAGGGTATTACATATGATGTGATAAAATGTGAATTGATAATATATTTTAGAAAAGGAGTTTCAGAAATATCCAAAACAAGTTTTGGATATGTTCTCATGATTTTTTACTTATGGTGTGACATAAGAAAAAGTCATGATAAGACTGTGAGGATTCAGTGAAAGTGGTATATTGTTGAAATTGTTTACTAAAGGAACCACTATGACATGGTGGTTTAGACCATTTCTTAGTTTTCCTTATGTTACAATATGACATGGTGAGTGTCACCATTCTATAGTATAATTTCATTGGATTATCTTGATTTTCATTTTTAGGATGGATTCCTCAGTCTCTTGCTCCAATTTTTATCATCTTTGGTTATTTATCATATGGTGATGATATTAAAGAGTTGTAAAATTATATGTGAATGTTTAAATTATAAAAATTCATTATGCGGATTAAATGGAGTGTTTTAAGTGAGTTGAAATATTATAGTGTTTTGAGAAACATTGAATCAATATATTGTTGAGAATTTGGTTATTAGAGGAATATATACATTTATTTAATATTTATAGAGTGTTTCATGAGTATGATACTCACTACTGCTATGAAAAACCAAACTGGGTGACCCCTCAACAAGTAATGTAAGATGATCCATGGAAAGGACTAAAGGGAAATCGAGATCCCCAAAGACTGACAACAAGTGTCAGGGAATAAAAACATAAACAATGGGAATGATTTTCCCAATAAATAATATTAACCATGAAATGTAATTCAACTAAAATTATGACATGGAGAACCTATACATTGGACTTATAGTCCAAACATCTAATAAGTTTAAAAATTAAAATAAAACCTAGAATGGAATAACCATAAATAAATATTATACACACTAAAAATTAAATCAAGGAAGAGGAGAATTTTGAATTATACGAGAGGATGACTTGGGTGAATCATGTATGATAAAAATAAAACTAAAAAAAATAAATAGAGATCTCTATGTTTCCCCAAAGTCACCTAGAAAGCATTGTATCAAAACCCAATCCAAGAGTGATCGAAATATGGAGTCCATAGAAAGGCAATCCTCGATACCAGAACCCAAAACTATAGATGCCACTTGTTTTACAAAAACTGAGTGGAATAAGTAGGGTGTGAGAATAAATGACCCAATTGGATACCACCAAAGATTAAATATATATCCTTTAACTAAAAATACTATAA
Organism: Viscum album; assembly: GCA_963277665.1. Lineage (NCBI taxonomy): Eukaryota > Viridiplantae > Streptophyta > Magnoliopsida > Santalales > Viscaceae > Viscum > Viscum album. The sequence continues at coordinate 1,694,872,601 of OY728138.1, read as the reverse complement.
ATTCTAGTTTAAAGTACATTATTTAAAAATAAGGTTTTTATTATTTTATGGAAACAATATGTAGGATTCTCCCAAAACTCATTTTTAAATAAAAAATTATATTTAGTGAATCATTTTAACCTTTCTTTAGGAAAAAAATTTAAAACAACCTTTATGAAATCCTCTTTTAAAACCCAATTTTAGAACCATACCAAATATAAGGCCCGGTGATAAGTAGAATTGGCAATATCTGAATAAATAAACATAGATAATAAAATATGGAATGTAAATTATCATACAAGTCAAATATAAAAATGATAGTAAATCTAAGAAAATATATAATATACATCAATTTGATAAAACAGAAATGAATTCTAATATAAAAAGGGAACACATAGAATATAACATAATGTAATGATAACAAATGAAAATAAAAAAACTTGAAATGAACATGAAATACAAAGTAGTCAATGTATAATATATATAATCATAAAAAACTCCTAAGAATCCAGTGATACAAAACTAGATATACTTAGTAATAACCATATGATAACCTATCAATGAATTACAAGACATTAAACTCCTATAATACCCTAATTAGCCTCATCGATGACATTACTGTAGTCTGTTTAGGTCCAATACTAATGTATACTTGTAATAGTATCATAATTAACAACATAGAAACAATTCTTAATCTTTCACTAAGATGCTATGGAACCCCATGATGTTATCCACAAGAGGTGGGGAATCATTTATAACATATAAAGTACAGATCAAAAATATCACAATCACATCACCTCATCCCACCACTTAGTACCCTCTAATGTGAACCCTCTATTTATAACATTTACAAGAGAATCAATAAATCATATAAATTCTCTATTTCATATATAATATAATAACATGGGGATTAAGATAACGATGTAGCTCATTTTATGAAAATAATTTTTTAAAATGTGCCAACTAGATTATGGTCCTTGAACTATTAAAAAATTTATAAATATCATTTTGAAAACTATTTCAAAGATAGTTTTATTAATAAATACTTTCTATTGGAACTAACCTCCTGTTTTAATTCATCTGTGTGATTTGATAATTTTCTATCACTACATAATCTGAATTCACATAAAATTATCTTTTTAACTTCGGATTTTCATTGAGTATTTTTAAAGTTTGATTGAAAAGTATCTTTTAGATAGATATAATTTATATGTGATATATATAAATACAATATAACATGAGTAGAATATTTTAAAAGTTAAAATAATTTCATTATTTTTAATAGGTATTAATTGCTTCCTTTTAAATTTTTTTTAAAAGTTAAATTATATATATTCACTATATTTGTTAACATAGATATTTTTAAATTGGGTATTTGAATAATTTTAGAATAATAATTTTTTATTAGAAGATAAATTCACCAACTCTTGATAATTATTCTAGGAACAAAATTTAGTCTCAGAGAATGTTCATTCAAGATCTAATTATATTTACCCTTTTAGTATTTATATTTTTCTTTTGAATCTGATCTATAATTGAGTGAACTATTTGAATTTTTGTTTATTTATTATTCTATTATTAAGGATTCATCTAGAAATTATGGAAGTTATGCTAATAAACTTCCATTTTTTAATAGTTAAAACTATTCTCAATGTAAAATCAAAATGAAAATTTATATTGAAATATCGTTCTTTGATATTTTTTGTACCATTGAGGATAAATTTGAAACAAAAAAAAATACATAGGAATGATTGGAATGAAGTAACTAAATAAATGTATGATTTTATTTTCAAATCTATGCATGGGTTTTTTTCATTAGTAGAAGATGAATTTAATTATGTATTTTCATATGATAATTATTTTTAAATATAGGATACACTAGTTGTATCTCATGAAGGCACATAAAATGTTGAAATATAGAACTTAAAAACATATAATAAAAAACACTATTCTTTTAAGATGAAAACCAATGTATCAAGTTTTTTAAATGAATAATAGGTTTAATGAGATCATAAACACAACAATTTCACTTGGGAAACTTTAGGATTATAAGTAGAAGGTGCTTATAATTATACAAAGTATACTATATATGTGGAAAAGAAAAACTATCACCAAAAAGGAATCATGTGACTTTAAGAAGATGAAATTCAATGAGTAAATTGTAAAAATAATTTTTTACAAAGAAAAAATCAAATAATAACATGAGGATATTTTATAGAAAAATAAAACTTTATCATTCAATAAATCTAAGTAAAAATCAAAGTAAGAAATCAAAGATGAAAAGTAAAAGAGTACGTGAGTCATAATTTTTAGAGTAATGATAATATGGCTCACTTATACAAAAAATTATTGAATTTATACAAGAATAATATGTTTTTAGAAAATCAAAAAACAATGAAAAATATGAAAAAAGAAATCTGGTAGAAAGACAACGCATCTATAGAAATTTCTTATTTTGGAAGGAAAGAAGCGGATACATCAAGATTGATTTTATAAAGATAAAGTGTAAAAATAAGTATGACAAAAAAGAAAAATGAAAAAAATAACGTGATGAAGGACATTTGGAGTATATTAGAGGATTTCTCCAATGATTTAGACTGTTCTTGAGATGCTGTAAGTGAAAAACCTACTCTATGCTTCATGGACACTACATATGAAGCACACAATACTTATGATAATACTGTTCTAGATTATTATTAAATATAAAATAAAATATTAGAAGAGTAATACCCAATTTACAAAGAAATTAAGAATGAACATAATGATAAATACAAGAATCTGAAGAAAATAAATTCTCTACGTGTTACTAATAAAACAGAAATTTCTATTGATAAAAAAAAGAATTAAAAACTTTTAAATTATTAAAAAAGGTACATTTATACTGAATAATATTTTACGAAATAAAAAAACATAAATATAGAACTATTGGAGGATATCCGTTTGGAAAAAAAGTAATATTTTTAAAATATTATTTTTTTCATAGTTCAAAAAATAATACGTAAATTTGAAAGACTAAAGGATCTTTTGGATAAGTAAATAATTGCCATTATTTTTTACCTAAGAATAAATTTTTATCAAAATACATTAATTATATTATTATAAATCTTTTAAAACAATTTTGGATACCCGAATCATTTTTTAGCTCTTTTAGTCCCAAAAATTTTGGGAAAAAATCATTTATTGGCTAACTGTGTAACAGACATAATTGAAGAAATAAGTTAAAATATAATGGTACATGGATTGTGTATATTCATTACATATTCATAGACACTACTCAATATTAAATAATTTTGTAATATTTAATGGTGGATATGTCACTTTAAGTGACAATGAAGAATGGAAAATATTTGGAATTCCACTAATCAGTAACTCTGAAACTATTATAAATTCAAGTGTTTTATATATTTAATGTTTAAAATATAATTTTATTAGTATTTTTAATTTGTATAATTATTGTTTCCAAGTTAAATTTGAGAATAATTCTTGTAAAAATTATGATTATAATCATGATTTAGTTTTTACTACTTTGAAAAATGATAATGTTTGTGAAGTAGATTTAAATTCTCTATTTTCTCAAATTTTTTCTTATTTATGTGATTTTAATAGAGAATAATGGTCATGGTATAAGATACTACATCACTATAATGTACACTCACTTAAGAATCTAGTTGAAAATGATTTATTAAAGGACTTACCCAAACTTGAATTCACAAAATATAAAGTGTGTAATCCTTGAAAAAATGAACAGAAACATCGAATTTATTTCTAACCAAATAAAGATGTTTATGTATATTAAACCCTATAATTAGTTCACATGGATTTTTTTTGAACCTTATAGATTTTATGGCCTTGGTGGATGACATTTTTATTATGCAATTATTGATGATTTTTTGAAATTCACAGGGGAATGTTTCTTAGCTCACAAAACGTGAATCATATTTATATTTTGAAAATATGAAAAATAAAGAGACACATATTGGACTTAACATTAAAAACTAAAGAAGAAACCATGGTTATGAATTTTAGAATCGAGACATTGATATTTTATGTTCACAACAAGTCTATAAACATAATTTCTCTCCACCTTAATCACCTCAACAAAATGGGTATGTTGAAAGTAAAAATATAAATATCCAAGAACTTTACCAGACCATGCTTAGTGAATATGACTTACCTATTTATTTTTAGGAATAATCTATTAATACGAATTTTTATATAATTAATAGGGTTTTAATACTACCTCCTTTAAATAATACTTCATTGTAATTATGGAATGGTAGAAAAACCAAGGTAAATTATTTGAATGTTTTTTATTATAACGTCTATATTCTTAATGTATTAGAGAATATGGATAAATATCAACCGGAAAGTGATGAGGAAGTTTTTATTTGTTATTAAACCTATAGAAAATATTATCAAGACTTTAATAAGAGTATCAAAATGGTGGAAAAATTTAACATTTCACTTTTTATGTTATAGATCCACAAAAAACTAAACTTTTTTTAGAATAACTTGAAGATGACATTTCAAATTTTTATATATTAATACTTATAAGATATCTAACTAGATCACTTATTTACTTGAAAACAATCATAGTAGAAATCAGTCAGACTATCATGATCATGATGATTATTTGTAAGAACCAAGAAATTTAAATCATAGTATCATTAGGACCCACAAGAACTACTTTTAGATGCTATTATAGGTGATACTGATAAAGAAAATCGAACTATATCTTCTCTTATAATAATTGTTGAGTATAAATCTTTATTTTATTAGCCAAAACCAATTAACATTACCAAATCAATTAATGATAAACACTATGTAATGGTTATGTAAGAATAATTGAATTTATTTGAAATATATTAGGTATTTAAATTAGTTGAGATACATAATGGATAATTACTATTAAAACTAAATGGGTGTTCAAAAACAATGTTGATCAATTAGGTAATATAGTTAGAAGAAAATCTAAATTGGTTTCACAAGGTTATAATCAAGAAAATGGAGTTGTTTTTGAAGATATATTTTCACTTGTTTATGGACTTGAAGCCATTAGAATACTTCTATAATATGCATCTCATCATAATTTAAAATTATATAAAATGTATTTCAATAGTGAATTCCAAAATTGTTATATTATTGAGGATTTTTTTGAAAATTCCCTGGATTTTCAAATCCCCATTTACCAAATTATGTTCTTAAACTTTTATAATATCTTAATGGTGATAAACATGCTCATAGATCTTGGAATGATTTTATTTGTTTTTTATTGATTGGAAATGTTTTTTTAAAATTTATAACAGATCCTATCCAATTTAAAAAAGTAATTTCAAAATGAATTTTGGTTAAAAAAATTGTGTTGATAATATTATATTTGGTTTATCTAAAAACATCTTTTGGATTTAATATTATAAACCTATGAATAATTAATTTGCAATAGGTTTAATGGATGATTTAAATTTCTTTCTAGTTTTTCATATTTTTCAAAATAAATAAGGAATTATTTTAAATGAAAGTAATTACACTAGTGATATTCTAAAACATTTAGTTTTGGATTTAACTAATGGCTATAATAATCTTATGAGTATTACATATAAAATTTAATTAGGTGAAATAGGGAAACTAGTTGGATAAACTATTTAAAGAGGTATTATTAGGAGTTTACTATACACATATTATAGTAAGAGAGATATTATATTTTTTGTGTGTATGTGTGCACATTTTCAAGACTAACAGATAAATAAAAATTTTTATTTCAATGGGAAATTTTGTGGGAAATGTGGGTACCCTCAAAATATTTTGTTGAAATAACTTCAAAGATTAAAAGACACCACAAGACCATTCATGAAAATTTTAAATGTTTTTTAATTATTCACCCTATATATGCTCTATTATTTGAGTCCACCATCATGTCAGGGTAATCCTTGATAATATCCTCAATGTGGTACGACGTCTTTTTTCAAGTCAAAATATACTCTTTCATATTGATTTTCTATTCATTGAACACTTGTGTCAATATACAATGTTTTTTTGATCCAGAATTGTTACTCCTCATTGAGAACATCTGAAAAAATTCTCTAAAACATTCTATTAGAATAATCATATGAATATTTGATAGAGAATACATCCTCCAACATCTCATCCATCGAGTGAAAATTGGTCTCCATGAATTTTTCTTTATAGACCTCCTCATTTCCATCTTCCTTCATCACACTATTGGATGGCTCTTTTTCCTGAGACAGTAGGTCGTGATTAAGGATGACCTTAGAAAATCTAGTTTGGAAAAACTATTAGGCTCTCAGAAACCAAGTAACCTTCCTCCACCTTTTTAGGGTCTTCGTTTTTTCACCAATCTGATGTTTTTAATAAGAATATACACTACTAGCGTCACATTCAACAATTTTGGGTTCAGTGTTACCTTCCCTTTTTATACTCAATAGGAATCCCTCCACCTTTTTATTAGGGGCTCTTTATAGTTATTTTGAAGTTTTTTCATTTCTCAATGACCTGGTATCCATTGGTTTGGTTATGGGGGAGTAGTACTTTTTTTCTTTTGGTTTTCTTGTATTTTTGAATAGGGTAGTATCCCAATTTGAGTCCCCCATACATTGAATTTTTTACACGCACTAATAATATTTCCATCTTGAGAGTCCTATTTGCACTCAGAGGAGGCCAGAATGAAGTCCACATCCCCTTCAAGAACATCAATTACAGAAGGTCCCTCCAAGGAATTTTTTTAGTTTACAGTAAGACAGAGGGAACAACTTGTGCTCCCTTCAATGGGCCAACATTTTTTCATTAGATTTTGTGTTTCTCTACCTTCATAATAAATATTCACCATATCCTCGCCTCTTAGTTTCTGGAACCTATTATGGAAATTTAGCCCTGATTTGGACTTCTTATTAGAATCATCAAATGAGGAATAAAAGAATCATATTAGTTTAGCATTTCATGTAATAATTCCAGGGTGAAATTAATCATAGTGTTATGAATAAGAGAACTCCACAATATAGGATATATATTTAGTAACAGTTCAATAAGATACAACGACCTCAATAGACCCTACGCCTAGATTTAGGGATGGATCTTTAGAAGGATTAACCTTTTTATTCAGAATATGAACCCATTACGCTAAATTAGATCATGTTACTATCCACGTTTTCCCTCCCCCCAGACCACAAAAATAGATATGGTTGGGAGCATCATTTTCCAATAGATCTTACACCACTAGATGATGGTATATGAAATCTATAACCACCTTAGTCGACACTAATTTAATAAAAAATATATATATTTTTTATTCTTTGAAAATTTAGGGAGAAATGGTGTGACACGTGGATCTTGAATGATTTTTCAAAACCCAAAAACATTCAAACAAGTTTACCCAGCATTTTAAGGATTAAGTTTTTTGGAAGGGTGGGGGAAGACCTCAAAATAACCTATATCTCCATGGAAGGTGGATCTTACTTCCAATGAAATTAATAGTCTCAAATGAAAATAACAAACCATATTAATACACATGCATGCCGACCCTTGGACCACACAGAGGAGAAGTCATATATAATGGTAAAGTGAAGAAGAAAATGCTGGGGATACAATAACCCAATGATTCCTTTCTCCTTAATAGGCCAAGAAGAATTGAGTAATCTATCAAATTTATCAACCATTGGGAACGTTTATCCAAAACAAGCCACTAAGGAGAACCCATGGGGAGAGGAAACCTCAAAGCACTCCTAAAGGGTGAATGGAAGATTCATTAAATATATATGAATTAGATATTTATTATGATGTTTAATTTTTTGGTTGTAATTTAGATAAAAAAATAAATTCTGGACAATGTCACCATTTGGTAAAGTCTCTAGTATTTTGGTTTATTAAAATGTATAATTATGTTTTATTATCTACTACTAAAGTTAATTATATAGCTTTAGGTAGTTGTTGTGTATATAATTTATGAATGAAACACATGGTACTAGATATTGGATATAAATTTAAACATGTATATATAAAATGTGGCAAAAATAGTTCTATTAATATTTCTAATAATCATATGTCTCACTCTATGAAAAATCATTTTTTATAAAATACACCACATTTTGAGTGATCATTTTTAAAAAGGTGATATCACTCTTGAATTCCATACGAATAAGTAATAACTTAATTATATTTTCACAAATACTTTGAATAAAGAGAGACTTAATTAATTTAGATATAAAATAGGGATGATAAAATTTTACTTATTAAAATATCATATTTAAACATAAATTTATAATTTTTTAGTCACAAAGTCACAATAAGGCTTTAGATGATACAAGGACTAGTTGTGTAGTAAGAAAATATACCATGAATGTCCAATCCAATAAAATTTTGTCATGTAGTAGGAAAACCTGTTGTAACACTCCTATGTGACTATAATACAAGTTACATTGTTATTCAAGATACCATGATTTTTTTTTTTGAATTTTTAAAATTCACATAGTTTTATTTTATTTGATTTTCTATTGATTTATTTTGTTTCATTATTTTTTTGACATAAATGATCTAAATACATCATATTCTAATTCAAATTAATTTCACTCAAATCCTAACAAACCTTTTATACCTTTTCCAAAACCTTACATTTTGAACCTCTAGAACCTCTATAATGATGGTGCATACAAAGTGAGTTTTGGATTTTTCTCCTTCCGATACACAACCTCCTGTGAAGAAAGGAAAATTTATCTCAACTGAATAAGATGATCCTAAAACCCTTCACCTATATAATATATTATTAATTCTATATAAATAAGTGAATTATAAGTGGTTGAAATTGACCAAATCACTGATTTGAAATGAAATTTATCAAAAGGATGGAGTGAGTTTAGTAAGAATATAAAACCTTTTTATTTGAGATTTTTTGAAGAGTTTTATTTGAATATTGAGTTCAAAGATTTTGAGAAGAGCAATTATTTGACAATCACAGTGAATGGAGAGAATTTAGTGTTTTATCCAATCAAATGGGACACATGTTTTCTAGTTTAACATGAAAGTGAATTATTGGATTGAAAACATCATTATCCCATTGGTCATTAATGTTTGGAAATTGAGAAAGATATTAAGGTGTTTAATGGAGATAGAAAAATGAGGAGACCAATGGACTTTGATTTAGATAGAGGATAATTTTTTTGTTAAACTTGATTCAATATCTAATATACTCGAGGTAGGGGGAATTTAAAATTCAGTGGAATAAAGATTTTTTATTTCTATATATGATGAAGTGTGGTGAAAATGTCTAATTAGATTCTTGCTGAGGCTCATGAAATAATTGTGTAATCCCTCATATCTATTGAACTCTATTCCTTACCTGAAGATCATTTCTAACTTACTTGAGTTAAATGAACTTTTTACCATAGGGAGAGTAAAAGTCATAATATTTAGGTGGGATATACTTAAATCAGACTATATGAAAGATAATAAGAGTTACCAAGAACCAATGGAGAATGTTATGGGTAGAAAATAGTGATAATTTATATGAGAAGTGTAATCCTTTCAATAACCCCTTGGGGCCAAAGGATTAATCTGTCCCATGTCTTGAACCATATGATGTTGTAGAGTATTATTATAAGGAAAATTTGTTGGTAGATAGAGATAAAGTTGTAATAACAGTAGTAGAAATTATTTTTAATCCCGAATCAGTGGAGAGGGGTTTTCCTCATGACCTGGTAGAACTTTATACAACTGAATAAGTGCTTTTTTTTATTATAGAGATTTATCTTATGAACATACGTAGACTCTAAAATCTCTTTCTTCACATGAAGAATTTTTTTTATGATTCTAAAGAAAAAAAATATCTATGATAGACATTAAAGAAACAAAAATTTATGATTCTGACGAATTCGATGAGTTTATCCCTATAATTGATATAAGAGAATATTGTAAAGAAAAGGATACTCAACTAGTGTATGAGAGAGGGGTAGAACTATTGTTTGATACTCTAATTTCTCAAGGGTAGAATTACCCTTGATCTTCTATATTATTTATTGATTTCCCTACATCTAATTCTATGAATGATGATGACCATGATAGTGGTGTAATTCTACCTAACAATGGAAGGTCTAATACTCCAATTTCACTTTCAATTTCCAAAAGATATTTAGTTGATCGTATTTATCTAGAGAAAAATATTGAGAATCCATCTTCTAGAAATGAATTAGATGAAAAGAAAAAGAATTCTATCAAACTTTGTATAAAGTTATTGATGATATTTTTGCACCAAATACTATGGAGACAATTGATGTTCCCAAATATGAATAAAAGCACGAAATTATTGGAGAAGTGCTTGATTTTTTATAATGAGATAAATAAAAACTTTCTTAAAATATAGTGAATAGGTTGGTAGGGTATCCCTTCCTAAAAATATAGCACCTTCACCTACTACTGTATCTTCATCCTACGTGACAACAGATTATTTGATGGGATTCAAAGAGGAATTATTGAATATGATGAAGAATCACTTTTTTAATTTTGGAAGTACCATTGATACTATTAGAGAAGAAGTTATATCCTTAACCATATCCTCTATTATGAAGTATATCCAACCCAAAATATTTTAAGATATTTATCTAATTGAAAATGAAATTCAATGGCTAAATAACAAAATTGGAGTTCTTCAATAGGATTTTCAGGATTTGATGAGGGCTCTAGCCTATAGAGACTTTTGTATATTGGTACATACCTCTATTTACCAAGAACCTTTGTTCCTTCTACCTCTTCTACATCTAAAAATCCATCCAAGACCTAAATTGATAAATATTTGATTAGTCATATTGTAAGGGATTAGTTGAATACTATCATGGATACATTTTTAGAATCTTGAGACATGATACAATCTACCCTTGTAACCTAGCCTAAATGGAATTTGGATTTGATATGAAATGATGATAAAATAATTTTAAAATATTGAGAAACCATCAATATGTCCATTAATTACTACTTATTATGCATATTTAGTAAGGATAAATTGAAATCTATGTTCCATAATTTGATAGTGATCTCAAAATATGTCAAGTGACTATAGATTTGAAGACTCAAGTTGACCAGATGAATAATCCTTCACATTTATTGGAGATATTTCTAAAGGAAACGACCTAGTTTTTATAGTTGATAGAGCATGGATTCACTAGGATGATGAAACCATAACTATATGCTGCTAATACTGCACTAGTAATTCCTTATTCCATTCTTATTATACAACATATACACTATTTATCATTAGTTACTCCAAAAACTACCTCTCTAGTAACTACGTATGCACCCTTTAAATTTTTATATATTTAAGAAGTGGAAAAACTCAATCCTATTGTTAGGAGTATATTAATTGTCAAAGAATCTGCTTCTACTTACTAGACAACAATAAATCCTTCCAAATAGAAATAAAAATAACTTGGTGATCCAAAATTATCAAGAGAAGTATCATATTATTTGGATTTCAGTGCCAGATAGGCTCTATTTGATTTTTTGACCTGTTAGAAACTTTTTGAAGGGGTACTAATTGTGATTTTCTTTCTTAATTATTATTTTCTTGCATTAATTTTCTGATGTCATTATTTACTATTTTATTAATTAAATTCCATATTTTTTTTATATATTTTCTATAACCACTTTTATGATTTTTTTTATAATATAAATAGGAGAAGAATAAATATCGTAGTTATTGAACTTCAAGGAATGTGATTTGTGTTTTTATTTAAGTATATGGAATTTGATGATTGAAGGTGTTTTGAATAAAATGGTTATAGTTAAGAATGTTTTTTAATAAATTATTCCCTTTTTTCTCTACTATAAAATCACCTTACTTTTTTAATAATTATAACAAAGGCGGTCAGTTGGAGATGGTTGGTAGATTTACCATACTAAGTCCAATAAATAAAGGTTTCTAGATGAAGGATTCTTGGCATGAGAAATTACCTTAATGTTTATATCACCATTATTATAAGTTTCATTATAAATAGTTTTCAATATCTAAATATGGTTATTCTTTTCTACTCTTAATTTTTCTAGCATCATGAGTATTTAGAGAACCCATGATCCAATAATAATTTAAAATGGGATAAAATTGTTAATATGTACAAATTACATTCTAAAATTTCTGAGGAGATTTAAAAGAAAAAATCTATCAGTTGGAGGTTTATTAGAGAAGAGTTTGTTTCTAATTCTTCTAAAGTTTTGGATGTTTTGAATGTTTAAAGGTAATATTTTAAGGGATTTCATAAAAAAAATCTAATCAGATCGATTCCATAAGAAAATTTTTTCTATATATTTCTTATATGAGAAAGGTTACTAAAGGTTTCTGAGCTAAGGGACCATACATAAGTTTCCATTATAAGTTATCAGATAGAGGCATCTGATTAATGTTCTCAGGACTTATGTTTTCATGGAATATGATCTAATATAGTTTACTAAGGTTTCATAGCATATTTCCTAAAACATAAATCTCCAAGTTATATGACATTAAGATTTGATTGAATTCACTAAAAAATATTTCTATATAAATATCATTAGTTAATGGTTGATGTGTAAAGGAAACAATAGAAGTGTTATAATAAAAGTCACTATATAATGAGATTTTCATGATGAAAACTTATGAAAGGTACCTATGATGTTTTTTTAGGAACAATAAAATTGAGTTTTTCTTGATGGATGTACCTCAATAAGTTATACTAGTCCAAAGGTATTTCCATAAATGTCATAAAGATATCAAATGTGATGATTTTGAAATGATCCTTAAATATTTTAAAACCAAAAAGAAATAACACAGTTAATTATAAGTGTTAATTTTTTTATGAAGATACATAATGTTAATATTAGGTAATTTTGAGGAAGGATGCTAGTGTTGAGTTTTCAAGAATATTTATGAACACTCTAAAAGTTCATAGAAAAATCCAAATAAATTGTTTTGAGTGGGAGATTTTTATTTGATTTTGTGATGAGAAGGAAAAAAATTTATTTTTTCGCTTATTCTTCTTCAACTGATAGTATATAAAGGGCGTGTTCATACAAACCTAGTGGTAACACTGTTCACATGTGAAGAAGTCAGATGAGGCATTGAAGAATTGTAAATTTGATCAAATATACATTGTGAAGAAATAAAATACCTAAGATTACAAGATAGATATTTCTCATTAATGGGTATCAGACAGATGATGTTGAGAAATGATCAAATGAATAGGGGAAAATATGTATCTATTGATTTATTGGAAGTAGCATCGGTCCAAATATATCAGATAGAGATTTCATATTAGTTGTATTAGATGAAAATAATGAAATGTTGAATGGATGGAAAATGGGTCAAAATATTTTAGTCTAAAAATAGGCCCCCGATGAACCATACCAGATAAATATCCGATGGGGTTTTCCAAATAAACTCACATTAAAAACAACCAAAAAAATTCAAACTTTTCTCGCATGATTTTGGGAAATAAAGTGAAGAAGAAATATTTGAAAGAAGAGAAACTATAGATAATATACAAGAAACACGTTAACAACATACAAAATTTTTTTAGTGAAGGTTTTTAAGGTTTCTATAAAAATATTTGTTATATGTTTTAGATGTGTAGGGAGGATATAAACTATTGTTTAATTATAGTGAAATATAAATTTAATGATATTCTAAACTTTCTATAACCTTATAAAATGAATCTTTTCTAGAGGATTTCATGGTATGGTATTATTTCCAAAATAGTCCAAGGAATATATATTCTAACTGAGTGATGAAAATTTTAAATAATTGTGTTCTTATGATTGTGTTTGTGAACTTTTTTTTTCTTTTAGAAAAGTCATATATCTTTCACCCGAGGTGAATGTTTTTACATAATTAATAAAAATATAAAAAATAATGATCATTGATTCACCCCTCCCACTGTCAGTGATCAAATTTATCCTGTATAGTCTTTTCTAGTGGAATCCAATCAATATTTCCCTTCATTATCTCTTTGATGACGTTTTTTAGTATTATTAATTTCTATGGATATTCAAAATTCTATAAATATTCAAGGAGATTCCTATTTTTTTGTTAAGAACTAGAATATTTGGAAGGATATAATGTTACCTTATATTATTTCCATTGGATATGATGTTCATGGGGACACTACATAATATTTACCACCTTGTGGTTAGGGAGTTCCTATAATAGCTAATGATAAGAAAAATCTTTATAACAATGGTCACGATAGACATTTCATACTTTCATAACTCTTTGAAAGTGACTTAAATAGGGTTAAAAGTATTGAAATGGATATATTCATATGGGAAAAGTTGAAAAACGTCTATGAAGGAAACTTAAAAAGTATAAGAAGTGAAGTTAAAAATTTGGAGATTGAAGTATTAAGATCTTAATATGGGTGATTATAAATCTAATGATAATTTAGTTTTAGGTTTGAATGAAATTTTAAGCACTACAACATGTCTTGGTGAGAATTTTGAAGCATCAAACATTATTGAAAATATCTAATGAATTATTCTTGATTAATTTGATATTAAAGTATCATTATTGGAAGATATATATATTTAAACTCTTTCTATGGATAGTCTATATATCACTCTCATCAATTATGAAATGAGAAGATAAAATGTTACGATGAATAAGGAAATAGATGATTGAAACATTTATTTCAAAGATACCAAGAATGGGAAGTCTAAGAATGTTCTTGAACAAGAATATACTGAATTTGAAACTAAAGATTACGTTAGTAAAAATTTTTATGATTTTTTTCATTATTTTATAAAAAGGTAAAAATTGGAACGAGAGAGTACAATTAAAAGTTACAACTGAAATACTTTGTCTATAGATCTATTGTACATTTTTTAAAAATTATCCTCAATAAATGAAAATAATTAAAGTGACAGAGATCATATAAAAGAAATAAAATATCTCAAGAAGAAGTCATAAAAATCCAAGTCCTATCAAAATTGAAAGGATAAAAAGTTCTCTAAATACAAAAGCAGAAACTATTTTCCTAAGTATGTGAAAGATTATAATAGTGAAGAAGAAGCTGATAACTTCTATGATGATGCTACTGAAACAATTCTTATTAAAAAATTAAATTATGAAAAATTTAATAGTGATGAAGGAAGTATTTTAGATGACGATGAAGAAAAATATTAAATGGATTTTATGCTCAAATAAGAATTGAAAGAATGTATTCCGAAAATTATAATACATGATAGGGAGAAAAATAATTTGAAGAAATAAAATATTTTAGAAATAAATAAATAATATTATCTAAAAAAATAAATGTTTTAAAAATAAATTTATAATACGAAAGAGTTTATTTATGAAAATGAAAATCTCAATATCAATATTAAAGAAAGGTATAATGTAATGGAGGAATAAATATAAATTCTTTAATAAAAACTTGTTAAAACTAAGTAAGGAGTTACAAATTCTCAAAACATATTCACAGATGTTCGTTAAAGTTCAGATATGTTTAATACTAATTAGGATAAAAAACATTTCCTTAAATGTTGATAAGAATAATGAAGATTATTAGAAGAAAAAGGATGTTAATAAAACCATGTATGTAGCTAAAAAAGTTGAGTTAAAAACTGATGTTTTTAAAGTTTCAAAGTATGAACCAAATTATACTGCTAAAGGATATTATATTGTGTATGGGAAGAAATAGAAGATAAATAATAAAACCTCATGAAGTAACCAAAACATTAGTTTATAACAAAAGATAGAAGTTTAAGGTAATAAATTTGATGACAAGAAAATGTACAACTCTAAATAGTATGCAAGTTACAGAGGGAAATATGGTTTATATGGGCATAACTGGTTTCATGGAGGATTTGGGAATGAAAAAAATATTTTCTAGTTTAATCATAAATTCTATGATGAATATATGTCAAACTAGAGAAAAAGTTTATCTTGGAGTCTAGCCAGTCATTGAAAATAATCCGATAAAGTCAGTATGAATATAGAAAATAAATTCTAACCTTTAGAAACTATTCCTGAAATATGTGATCAGCCTGTATATATTGAGAAAGTATGTATTATCATTAAAATATAACATCAATTTTTATATAAAAAATCTAAAAATATACACGAGAAAAAAGAGAAGGGAAAAGAAAAGGCCATAGTTTTTGAAAAAATTCTCAATGATACAGAAGGAGAATGAACTTGGATTTTAGACAGTGGGTGTTCTTCACACATGACAAAAGATTTTATGTATTTAATTAATGTGAATGATTTTAAAGAAGGTATAGTGAATTTTGGCTATGATG
This sequence comes from Viscum album, assembly GCA_963277665.1. Taxonomy (NCBI): domain Eukaryota; kingdom Viridiplantae; phylum Streptophyta; class Magnoliopsida; order Santalales; family Viscaceae; genus Viscum; species Viscum album. The sequence continues at coordinate 1,694,856,359 of OY728138.1, read as the reverse complement.
AGTCACTTAAAATCAAGGGCATTGGATCTTATATCATTGAGGAAGAAAATTTAAGATCTAATAAAGTCTTCTTTTTTATGAGATGGAACAAAATATTTTATGTTTTTAATAAATATTTTATGAAGGTAAAAAAAATTATTCATAAAATATGTTTTTTATAGAGAATATAATTTGTGAAATTTGTAATGTGAGGCCTATGAACAAAGGGAAACTTGTTTCAATTTGGTGATGTGAAAATTTAATGTTATCCGAGTATAATAGAAGAAATTATTTTATGGAATAAAAGTCTGTGGAATAAATGTTAGAAGAATATGAGTAAGATAAAGTACTTTTCATATTCCTGACATGAAAATAATATGATATTGGTGTGGTTCTGAAGCCCAGAAATAAAATATTACAAGATTAGTACACAATAAAGTTAAGATACATTCAACTCATCCCATAGAGCTAATACAATTCAATATTTGTGGAACCATGAGTAAACCATCAAAAAATATAAAAAATAACTTTATTAATTTTATTTATTAATTTACATTCATTACATGTATTATTTTTTATATTCCTTAACAAATGGATATAAAAATGCTTAAGATTTTCAAGAGATCATTAAAACAATTTTGTGGATATTATTAAATGGAAAATTGGACTGATAATAGTTGTGAATATACAAGTGGTATGTTTAATGATTTTCTTAAAAATCATGAAATTCATCATGGGTTTAGTACACCATAGAAACAAAAGAATAATGATTTTCCTAAAATAATAAATATAAGTCTAGTTGAATTGGATTGATTTTTTTTGTTCAAACGTGATACATATCAAAATTTTTGGAGACAAGCTATTTGGGCATCAATTTATATTCATAATAGTTGTTACAATAGTTCATGATTTGATATGACTCCATAAAATATTTATTATAACAAACCAAATGTTTGAAACACCAATGTGTGTTCAAAAGTCCTTGAATTAAAAAATTAGAGGGCTAGAATCTTGGAAAATTCTATTAGAGAGGTTTTGATGGAATCTTTCTCAGATACCATCCTAACATTATAGTGCAAAAGTGTTAAAATAATTAAATATGAAATATTATTGACTCATAATATGTGAGTGTTCATAAAAATCTAATAAGAAAGTTTTATTGTAATTTATAAATATAGAATAATGGGAAGATGATGTGGTTATAGATTATAAAATTATTAATGATAGTAACGATGTTGTAGATTCTCAAGATGAATATTCTAAGTTAGCTATCCCACATAATGATGAAAAATTACATTCATATCATCCTAGGATAATGAATTAATTTGAATTTCACAATATCATTGGAGTTCAATGACAATAGGAACAAAAAATAAGATTATCAAGGTTAATATCACGTACATCCTTATATTCTTGAGTTAATACAAAAGTTATCCAAAATGATTTAGACCATAAATAGTAGAATAATGCCATGAATGAATATTTTTAATAGATTGAGAATAATGATACTTGATAACTTATATTAAATACAAAAAATAATAATGTGATTAGTATAATTTGGGTTCTAATAAATAAGTTAAATTTGAAAGGTGAAGTGATAAGAAACAAGGTACAACTGTTTGGTAAAGGTTACACTCAAATTGAGGGAATAGAATTTGATGAGGCCTTTTATTTAGAATAAATATTACAAACTATCAAAATATTTCTTTCTATTACTGCACAATAGAGATATACAATTTTCCAGATGGGTGTCAAGTCATCCTTTCTTAATGGAGAGCTATAAAAAGATGTTTATATTGAAAACATTAAGGTTTCATGCTTGGAAAAGAAGAAAGTTATGTTTTCATGTTAAATAAGGTGATATATGAGTTGATGTAACCTTCAAGATATTGGTATTATAAATTGGATACATTCATAAGGAATTTGAACTTCAAGAAATAAATAGTTGATAATTACCTCTATATAAAATAAAATCAAATGTTTTCTTATATTTTGATTATTTATGTTGGTGATGTAATATTTCTAGGGAATGTTGAAGAAACTAGTGAAATGTTTTCTAAGGTTAAAAAGAAGTTAATTTAAATGTACATGTTGGGGAAAATGAAATAATTTATTGGACAATAAATCTATCAAAATAAGATATATATTTTTCTATCCCATGAGCAGTATTTTAAGGAACTTATGAAAATGTTTTTCATTGATGATTCAAAATCATTTTCCACACCTATTTCTGTGGGGAAAAAAGTTTAAAAAATATTGATAAATAAATTATATTGATGAAAAATAGTTTATGTGATGTCCTAGGCCTGGTTCACTCAATAATAACTGAACCTGGTTGGCCACATGACCTCAAGTGCACCTACCTGTATGCTAGAGGATACCGAATAACAATGAGGGTATATGGTGGAATAGTGGGGTCACTATACCCTCATGATCAGAGTATCAAAGAGGTATAATAATATCAAAAAATATAAGAAACATAAAAAAATATAAAAACTAAATAATAAATATCAATAATATAATAACAAAGTATTTATATCAATCAATGTCATATATAATATTATAATCATGTAATGTTATAAAAATGGAAATATAGGTATACATGGAAGATGGTACCCAAACATATAATTTTACCAAAAGAACCAAAAAATTCCAAAAGGACTATCTCTAGATGGAATCATGATCCATATATCATTCCTATGTTACCCTCCTTACCATGATATAATTAATAAAGTATTGACAACTTGGTACTTTCCCTTGTCCCTACTGGAATCTATGAAGTCTATTTCGGTACCATAAAGGCGGACTGAGAAGGGTGTGGGATAAAATTATTAGGCCACCACCAATGGTGTATAATTCAATCCTATCAATGAATAGATTGTAAATAGTTTATAGGTAACACTAAAATCGTTAAATGAATTGTGGTATATAAACAATCTACATGGGTCTGAGTTCTTAGGGAACACTCATCCTTTGCTACCTGATTCATCCTTAGTCAGAATGTATCGAAATAAATAGTCAGTCCAGTCTCAATCGTATTAAGGTATTGGGACCTATAACATATCCCAAGAGTCCCCTGTGAACCATATCCAGGGAGGATATTTATAATAAGGTCATCAATAATATGTAAGAATCTGACCATATCAAAGATTGTGCTTTGGATTGGTAGAAACATTGTATAATATTTTTAGTTAATAATTCAAATAGTAAATACCTCTCAAGAATAAGTTAGAAAGAACAATGTCAAAAGTCATAGGGATATGAACTTCCATTCCCTCTTTCCTATATAAAATTCAAAATTCAATAAATTTATATAAAATACCGAAGGCAATGGGAAAATACCACACTTCAAAAGGAAAATCAAAACACAGGCCACCCATGGTGGTTTAATAACATATAACAATACACCCAAGGGGTGGTTTAAATTAAATGTTATTAAACTATAATTATACCTCCATGAGTATCATGGTTAATATAGGTCAATAATTCCCATTTAATTTAAGGATCAATTCATTTAATATGAATCTATTAGAAAATATTACATGTAATAAAAAGTCATAAAATATAAACTCTAAGACTTTGAGGGGATATCATGAGACCACCTACCTCATCTTGGTATTCTTCCCCTTATCCATTGTTAGCATATAATCTAGGATAAGAAATATAAAAAAATAGAAAATATAAAAAACACCCAGAAAATAGGTCATATTATCTCACACCAATATAAATCCATAAACAAGAATAAAACTGAGTAAAGGTGAAAGGGGAGTAGAAGAATCGCCTATGGCTATCCAATGAGGCAGACATTGAGTGATTCATAGTCTGGAAAGAGAAGATATAGAAGAACCTAGGTTTTGGTGGGGGAGATATTCAAATGAATAGGGAGGAACTGCATGTTGGAATGAAGAAGAAAAAGGGTTCAAAAATATAGGGGGTTCTTAAGAAAAAATGGTTATGTTAACCAATTTTAAGTGGTGGAACAGTTTTCCCACATAGTTGGCCAAACCATGCACCAATTTTGCACCCATCCATGCATCAAGACCACCCTTGTAGGTTCATGGAACACAGTTAGAGAAATATTTAACCAAACATGGGTTTTCCATCAGTTAAAAACTATGTAGTAATCACATGTGCATGTGTCCTAGTTTGCATAGTTAGGGAAAACCATGTGGACCTCTACTCTGAACTGAACCACACGACATGATATTCTCTAAGCATGCCATCTCGGATGCACAATTTCTATTAACCATGAATCCTAGACGCATCCTCAAAAATCTCGGGCTTCAGGCACTGTACAAGCTCTATATACCCCCCGTTTACTCTATGTCCCCACTAGGCACTACCGTAAGGATAAAATTTTAGAATCAAAAAGCAATAAAAATGTTTTATACCTCATAGAATAGAAAGTTTCTTACAATTATCCCCTTAAATCAATTTGTCACAAAAGTTCCCTTCAAAGGGTGGTAAAACATTGTTTGAAAATAACTCCAGCCACTAGGGACGTATGTCAGCCTCCCCATCCCATGTATTGTCATGTAAATAGTCATTCTTCCATAACACCCATACTATAGGAACTAGATGAGATTATAAAAACTTCATGCCTCGATTAATGATACGAATAGGGTTCCCAAAAAGGATTCATATCCCTCAAAGTCAACCTCCCTTGGTTAAAGATTATACAATGGATCAAAATGATATCGGTGAAGTTGAGATACATAGAAGACATCATGCATGGCTCAATACCTCTAATTTAACTATGACTAATAGGCTACCCACCTAACTTTTTATAGAATCTCAAATGGAACTGCATAAATAAATGATAAATTACCATATTTTCAAATAAATCTATTCCCCACTCTACGTGAAACATGTATGAAAACCCAACTACCCACCTCAAACTCTAGTGGTCGATGATGATGATCATCAAATGATTTCTATCTAGACTGAGCTGTAGACATATGGTTCATAATAATATGAACATTCCCTAAAGTCTCATGAATGATACAAGGATCCAACACCACTGACTCTCCTTCCTTTAAGAAGAATATGGGATAACGGAACAACCTACCATATATGGCCTCATAGGGAGACATCTGTATGGTCTTCTAGAAGCTGTTATTATAAGAAACTCAGTGAGGGGAAAGTTTTTATCCGCAAAACCTCTAAAATCAAGGATTCATGCTCAGATCATGTATTATAAAACCTATATATTATACTCAAACTAATCATTGGTCTATGGGTGATATTATGTACTCAATAATACATATGAACTTAGTGCCTACTATAACCCTTTACATAATTTCAATGTGAATCAAGAGTATTTAACTAATACAAATGAATATGGAACCCTATGTAGGTTTCTTATTTCATGAATATAGATCCTAATAAGCTTATCCAATGAAATATTCTCATAAATAGGTAGAAAATGGGGGACCATTATCAGACCTTCTATGATCACCCATACTGAGTCACTACCCCAAGGTCATCTTGGGAGTCACATCATGAAATACATGGCTAAGTCATCCCATTTTCACTTATGAATAAGTAACAGCTGTAAAATCCCCTTGAGTCATTAGTGCATTTCCTTCACCAGCTGATAAGTTGAGTACTGAGTAACAAACATAGATATCTCTCTTTTCATCCCTGAAAACCACTATTGATAGTGTACATCATGATATATCTTGGTAAGACAAGGATATACATCCTATATCGATGCATGATAATATTGAATAAACTCATCTCATATATTTTTAGGAACCCAGAGTTGTCATTGGTTAGACAAGATCTCATCCTCATAAACATCCAAACCCGATTTTGGGTCATCAACAGAAATTCCCCCCATAGAATTAAGCCCTCATAATCTGATAACTACCATATCTTCAATCTCCCTATAATTGAATATGTAACTAATAAAAATGGATTTATAGAATATCCCTGATGGTCCTGAAACTCTATGTGAATCTCAGGAAGTTTTTCCACAAGCTTCCACTCATTTTTGGCCTCCTAAAATTTCTATGTATAAGTACTCTTCAAAGAATCAGCAACTGTGTTTCCTTTCCCGCAATATAGTCAATATTGAAGTCAAAATACTATAGGTATTCAACTCCTATTATTTACCGGATATTGAAGTCTCACAATTTAAAGATCTACTTGAGTATTTTGTGGTCTGTATACTCAAAAAAATTCTCTCCTGGTAGGCAGTGCCTCAATATCGCAAGGAATGTACAACAATTGTTAACTTTTGATCATGTGTCAAGTATTTCCTATCATGTGGCCTCAACCGAAGATAACATTATGCCAAAACTCACTCCTCCTACATCAGAACTGGTCTTATCCCAATACCTAATACATCACAATAGACTATATAGCTTCTACCTAGCTTTGAAAAAATTAGGACCGACACTGAAGTCATTCTCCCTTTTAGCTCCTGAAAGGCTATCTCATAGGCTTGTAACCCTATAAACTTCACCCCATTTTAGGTAAATATCATAAGAGGTGATGATAATATTTATAATTCCTTTATGAAGAACCTTTAACAACTAGGTATCCCCAAGAAACTCCCTATATCAAATAAATTCTTTGGCTTCTCCTAGGAAACTACAGATCTCACCTTCTCTGGGACAACTGATATTCCCGTCTCTGAGATAATATGACATAAGAAGTGTTTATTTTCCATATAGAAGTGTAAATTTGTGATCATATCATATATTTGATTCTCCATTAGTGTATCCAATATGATCTAATGATGTATGGAATGTTCATGTTGAGTGTGAGAATGCATCGAGATGTCATCAACAAATACCCCCACAAATGAACCCATACATGGATGAAAAACCCAGTTCATCAGTGACATGAAAAATACTTGTGCATTCATGAGACTGAACAACATGAACAAATACTTATATAATCCATATCTAATATATAATGATATACATGGTATATTTGACGATCTAAAATGCACCTGATGATAACTCGATCGCAGATTAATCTTAGAGAAAACCCTTACTAATCATATCTAGTCATAGAGATCATCTATATGTGAAAATGGACTCTATTTATTATCTGTAAGAATGTTCAACTGACAGTAATCCACACAAATCTAGAGGGTACCATCTTCTATCTTGGTGAAATGGGCCGGTCTAGTGGACCTGACATCAAAGAACTAGGTTGTATAAAACCCTTAGCTTACAAACCCTCTAGTTGACTCTTGAGATATTACAACTCAGTGGTATCAATCATGTAAATAGGAATGGATACTAGTGCAGCTCTAGGAACTAGATCAATGAAAAACAGTACCTATATCTTGATAGGTATTCCGAAAAAGTCATCTAGGAAAACATCCATGAAATGATCTTCCACCAGATGGAATTTTTTGTAACACATTCCCTAGTCATCCAAATATATGGCCATCAATATATGTTTTCATCCCACCCATCCCATGATTCTTAGATATATATTGAATTTCCTGGACATCCTATTCACACTTGAGGATAAAAACCCCATCCTATGGTGATGTGAAGTTCTACCTTCAATTATAGCAGTCAACACAAGCATGATAGGTAACCAACTAATCAATATTGATAATGATAAAAACCCTATCATCTCGAGGAAAAAGAGGGACTATATGAGTATACACAATCCTATCTCAGGGGTCACTCCCAACACTAGTGTGCACTCTCTGGTATAATTCCCAATGGAGTATCGAGTTTTATCACACCATGGGAAAAATAAACATTAACCCCAAGGTTCTCCAAAAAATGTATAGATATGAATTAATTGGAAACACCTATATCAAAAAGAGTATATACTATAGTAGAAGCGACCTAGATCATACCTCTTATTGTAGAAGGTCTAACAATGTAGTTATCAGGTATTAGTTGCACTGAATATATCTTTCTTGATCTATAATGCTATGATATAGCCTGAATACCTTGATTAAGTCCTTTATGCTAGTACTATATGTCTGGTGTCTGGATACCTCATCCATGACCACCTCCATAGTCTGATTGGCTGACTACAATTCTTTTCCATGCATGATGATAAGCTAATGATCCCACTCTTCAATGCAGACCTGGTGTAGAACCTCTCCCACTAGCTACTAAAAATCACTCCAAAAACACTATAGATTTCCCATTTTTATACAAGATCATTACTAAATTGGGTCCTTTATAAACTAAGGTCTAGTATATCTTGGTCTACTACATTGATGGAACCTCACATAGAGACCTAACAAAATAATATTTCTATTAATATGACCACAAATAATATCTAGATGACACTTCATACTGTTGGTTGATGTATATCTTGATCTAGGTGTTGAACCACCTTGGATCACACCTGAACCTCTACCAGGTTCTGCTCCGTGATATGATCTTGATTCACTATACCATATATGGTAGTAAGATAAAAAAATTCCCTTGTGATCATATGTCTTACTTGAAACTATCTAATAGTTTCCTAGCTTTGGATAACTCATCATGTAATTGAATAATATAAAAATACTGTATCTCTATAAAATGGATAGAATAGTATATGGAAAATAATATTCCCTAGTCTATGTGCATAAACTCTTCGGATTTATTGGTCCTTAACATCTCATGATAGAAATAATCATAGAAGGACATATGAAAATCCCTCCAAGCCATATCCTGATGATGATCAATCTGAGTAGTAACATCCCACTTTCTCTTGTTGTAATCCCATATAATATATGTGGTGAGATTCGCTATTCTCTCAAGAGGTGTCTTGAAATGCTCAAAAATAGATAGTATAGACTTTATCCCTGACTCTATAGCTTGTTGTCCTCCACCTCGTGAAAACATGGGCAACATCTTTTACAGGAACTCACCCATCAACTCTGTCATAGTTGGGGAAGATCACATGGCTCCCTAAATGGCTTGAGTAAAGCATAAGAACCCACCTCAGAACTGGGCATCGACACTTATATCAAGTATAACTGGAGGTTCCATAAAAGGTACCACTAGAGGTTATATTGGGGACCTACGGTCCACCACCATAGATTATGGTTTTCACGACCATCCTTGCACATGACTTGGGGGTGTCATGGTTGAATGAATCTACAAATTCCACACACTTGTCCCAACATAATATTTATCAACTACTAAAAGTCAAAATACAAGGATATGATAGGTATATGCCTTCCTATACAAGAGTCAGACCCCTATGAAAATTACTAAAGCCAAGTCTAAGAGATTTATAGATCATAAGAAAAGCATGAGACACTTCTTACTTCCCACTATTATGGTTGGTTTAGGGTCAAGTTCTATGATATAATTCCAAGGTCCTTTTATAGACAATTTCAATTTCCATTTATTGCCTAAATACCCTTTAAATTGCAATTGGAATCCCTATTAACAGTTACAATTTCATTTTAGAATTCAATTTCATTTAAATTCATTCTCATTTATAAAATAATTAAATAAAATGGATGAATTACATAGATCAACCTTTTCAATTTATAAGGGACCATTCACCTTATAATTTTATGTGTGATATCCATTTAATCACAAATAGTTATTTATCAAGTCCCTATGTGAAATGATAGAATAATTTCATTAACATAGGAATAAAGAAACCAAAATATGCTACAATAAATACACATAATAAGTAAATGTGTCATGTAATAATTAATGACATATAATACTTAAGGTGCTTATAAGGATGCATGATACAATAATTCCTTGCCATACCTAGTGAAGGGTAAAAATTTGTAATCATAAGGAACATCAAACACCAAGTGTGTCACCCAATGGTGATGTCAAAAAAGCTGTAATAATCATAATCCAGAACAACATGTCCCATCCTAGATAATTTTGATTTTAACTTTATGTGGGTTAGATACTACCAGGAACAGGATCATGGAAAAATTCCAACAAATCTTAATTATCCTTTGTACCATCCCAAAATAGCGAGGAAAATAAAAAAAATTAATGAAACACCTCTGATTCCACTTTGTGATGTCTTGAACTTAGTTCACTCAATAGTAACCGAAAATAATTGGAAACATGACTTTAAGAATGCCTCCCCATATGCCAAAGGCTTCTGACTACCAGTAAGGGTCCATAGTGGAATAATAGAGAGACTATAACCTCATGATTAGAGTGTATCACAATAGTATAATAATATCAAACAATAAAGAAATCATAATGATAAATGAACAGTTGGAGAATAAACATCAATCGTATAATATCCAAATAATTACATCCATCAAGTCATATACAAGAATATGATCATGGAATGCTATAAAAAATTAAATATAGGAAAACATGAAAGAGGGTACACATATATAAAAGTATATCAAAAGAACAAAAATACCAAAGGACTACCATCATATAGCATCATGAGTCATAGCTCGGTCCTATTATCCCCCGCTCCAATGATATAATCAATCAAGTTTAGACAACTGAGTGCTTTCTCTCTATCCCTACCTATATCAATGAAGTCTATTTAGGTACCACAAAGGAGTCCCACACAGGGTGTGAGAAAAACTTAGTAGGCCACCACAAATGTTGTCTAATTCCATATAGTCTATTAAAATATAATAAACACTGTGCACGTAACAATAAAATCTAAAAATTAATTATGGTATATAAATAACCAACATAGGTATGTGTTCCCATGGAACACCCATAATCTACTACAAACTTCGTCCTTAACCTAAATGCCTCTAAATAAACATATATTCCTTTCTCAATCATAATAAATTCTCAGGACCAGGCTCATTTCACAAATGCCCCTCATGAACCATATCCATGAATGATAGGTATAATGAGGTTTTCAATAAAGCATAAGGATCCAACCGAATCCAATATTTTTCTTTGGATTAGAAGACATATATTATAATAATTTTATTTAATAATTCAATTTGAAAGTTATTTAACCCCAACCTTGGAATTACTTATTTGAATCCTATGTATCAGTCATGGTATAACATGATCCAAAAAACTTACAAGACCATTCTATGTATCCCTCATAGGAATCATGATATCACTCTAGGTTTGGTATATAGTCACCAAATAGTAAGTATATACTTGGAAGTTTATAAAGGGAGACTGAGCATGACTTATAGAATATATAATCACATTACCTTTGAGTCCTTCAATGGCAGTCCACATAGGGAGACCACAAATCACTTGTGAAATATAAATAATATTCCCTCTTAGTCTGTCCTTGGTGTTCCTCAAAATGAAACCCAATTATGACCCTTGGAGTGATATAAATGATACAACAAGTGATACCATCCATGGAGTTCATACAAGAACCAATGATTTACCCATTATGCATAATAATTCGATCATAATTCTTTAAAATAAATAATCCTGATTAGAATGGTCATGGCCATGAAATGAAAACATACTATATAATTTTACATTTTAATTCAATTATTGGTCACATTTATAATCAATTAACTCACCTTAGAAGGTGGTTTAAAGAATAGTATAGTCTTATAAGGCCTAACATCACATGAATTCTTCGATTTGTTTTAATATTCTGCTTCAAATATGAAATACATCTCAAGCATAAGAGAACAATAACAATGGAAAAATGCCTATGGATATGGAATTCCATTCCCTCATTCCTTTATGTTTAAAATTTAATAAATATATATGAAATCCCTAAGGGAAGGGAAAATTACACACCTCAAACGGTTAATAAATACAAAATCCACCCATGGTAGTTTATTATCACATAAAAAAACACCCAAGGGGTGGTTTGAATTCATGGTTCTTAACCATTAATTATACCTTGATGGGTTTCATGGGTCCTATAGGTCAATCCTACTGATTTAATTTAAAGATAAATTTATTTAGTATGTGCCACTTGGAAAATACAACACACAAAACAACAACATAAAATATAAATACTAATACTTTGAGGAAAAATCATGAGACTACCCACCTAAGCTTGGTATTCGACTCCTCATCTGTTGTTAGCCTCTAATTTTGGATAGAACTATAGAAATCTAGAAAACATACAATCACACTAAAAATAGGTCATATGAACTCACACCAAAATATATCCTCTGATGATAGTAGAAATGATTAAAGGTTAAAGTGGAATTGAGATATCACAGATGTTTATCCAATGAGACTAATAGTGAGTGATTTGGAGTTTGGATGATGAAGATATTGACAAACCTAGGATTATAAGATAGAGATCCCCAAAATAAGAGGGAGGTGATTCAAATTGGAATGAAGGGGGATGGGGGTTAGAATCATATAAGGGTATTAAGGTAAAAGGGTATATTTTATACTTATAATTAGTCACAGTTTGTCCGAAAGGTTAGCCAAATTGTGTTCCAATTGAGTGCCTAACACTGCCTCAAGTTATACCTTTAATAGGAATGGAACACAGTTAGAAAAATCATATACTGATCATGTGTTTTTTCATCTATTAAAAAGTTTGTAGTAATCACATAGGTGTATGTCTTGGTTCATACAGTTAGGGAAATCAATGTGGTCCTCCACTATGCACTGAACCATCCAACATGGTTTTCTCTAACCACGTGGAATGGGAGACACAATTTCAATAAACCATGTGGTCCAACTGGCTCATTCAAAATCCCAGGCTCTGGGATCTGTACAATCCCCGGGAACCCTTATTTCATCTAGGACCCCACTAGGCATTACTATATGGATATAATTTATGAATTAATCATAAAGAAGGTTTCATATCTCATAGAAAATCCAGGTTTTTACAGGTTATATGATTGGTTGGTTGTTTATAATATCTAATGAATTCAAGGATATATCTAGTGTATACTATTACACATTATTTTAGGTATCAAAGTTCATCAAAATAATCTCATCTCATAAATGGAAAACTAATTTTCATATATATATATATATATATTTATATATTAATGGTATACCTAATTATGAGTTTAAATATAGATGTGTATGAAAAATTGATCTATTTGGTTACACATATGATGATTTTTTAGTAAGTGTTGATGATAGAAAAATCCTCTTATGGTGGATTGTTTTCCTTTTGAGAAATATTTGATAACTAGAAAATAAATAAAAAAACTTAGTGAATCTTAGTAAAGTATATGTTGAGTATATTACTACCACTCAAGTTGCAACACAACTTATGTGGATGAAGTCACGGTTGGAAGACTTGTTTTTTGATATGAAGTTTCACCTTCTCTTTGTTGGTGATAATCAATTTTTTTAAATATCATTAAAAATATAGTTCAAAATTCTCATTCCAAGAACATGGATATCAAATAAAACTTCATCAAAGATCATATGTAAAGGAATGAACTAATGTTAGGGTTTATTCAAAAAATGGAGAAAGTCTCCAATATTTTTTTGAAACCATTGCTGAAGGAAAAATTTCATAATATGAGGGTTATCATGGGCATATAACCTAATATTATTTAATGATGAGGTATGAAAATACACCCCCTAACAAAATTTTATTTGGATAGATTTTTGAAGGGGTAAAAATATTTCACCACAAATCTATCCATCAGCATGTGTTTTACCTTTCAAGGGAAATCATGTATTAAGGGGGAGTTCTTGAAAGGGGTAAGCTATGATTTAAGCATGTTTGAATTGTTTTAATTATGTTTTTGAGTATATATAGGAAATTATTTTTATTAGGATGAATTTTGTTTTTTTATGAATGTTCCAATTGGAAGAAGAAATGATTCTTAAGAGGTGTATGTAATTTTTTATTAAATAATAGATCATGGAAAGCATGATATTAATGCTCAATGACTCTTGTTTTTCGAATATTGAGTTCCCTCATGTAGGATTAGAATTGTTATATAAGTAATAAATTTTCTAATTTATAATGTTATAGTGATTTATGTTCCCTGGTTGAAAAAAAAATCTAAAGGGGGAGATAAGTGGGACCAAGATGATTGAAGGTGTTTTGAAGATGTTGGATGTTGTTAAGAATGATTGGTAGGAAATTATTGTATTTTTTGTCCAATATAAAATCACCGTACTTTCTTTATAATTTCAAAAAAGGATATTATATATTGATTGTCGGAATATTTATTGGATTGATTCCATCAGATGAATGTTTTTGGATGATGTATTCATGACATGATAATTGTACCTAATTTATATCTTTCTATACTTACATGTTTTATTACAGAGAGTGTTAAATATATAAATATGGAGATTATTTCCTAATATTAATTTTCTTGACATCATTTATATTCAATGAAATCATAATACAAGAGTAATTCTAATGGGGGATAAAATTGTTTGTATATACAAAGTTCATACTATGATATTATGAGGAAGGTAAGTATACAGAAGCAATTAATTGGATGTTTGAAAGAGAATAGTTTGTTTCCAATGTTTATGAATTATTGGATACTATGAATGTTTTAAGGGATGTTTTTAAGTGATTTTATTATGAAAATTACAATCGTATGGAGTCCATAAAAAAATATTCTATGAATCATTCTGAACAAAGAAAGGTTGATAAAGTTTTTTGAGCTAAGACATTTGATTGAAGTTTTCATATGAAGTTATCAGATGGAGGTATCTGATTAACATTATTCTGAATGCAGTATCTATAAAATATTATCAATAGAGGCTGATGAGGTTTCATATAAGAGTTTATTGGACATACATCTCTAATTTATCAGATAGAGGGTTTTGGTTTAAGTTATCAGACATATGTTTCTATATAAAGATCATTTTTTAGTGGTTGATGTGAGAAGTAAATAATTTGAAGTGTTATAATGAAATTCATTAGACAATGAATGTCCTAAGAAAAAAACTTTCCTAAAGTTACTATGACATTGTGTAGGAGTAGATGGATGGAGTCTCATCAGATGGAAGTACTACAATAGAGTTTTATTGGTTAAAATATATTAATGAAACTTTTGTAAATACATAAAATGATGTAATGCTGAGATGATAATTAAATGTTTATAAAATAATATAGAAAGATCATGTTTCATTCTATGTGTAACGGATGTTTGATAAAGATCCTTATCACCAAGGTTAATGATGTTTGGGAAAGTATTCGGTGTCAAGTTTTCAATAAGTTTCAAGAATACTGTATAAGTTCAATGAAGTGTATAGATAAAATTATTTGACAGAGAGATTAATTTTTTGAGTATTCAATGTGTGAGAAAATAATTTGGAGTTCCCTCCTATTCTCTTTCAAGCTCTACTATATGAAGAGGGTGTTCATACAAACACAATAGTATCACTATTCACACATGAAGTGGTTAGTTAAGGTTCTATAGAATTGGAAATTTGACCAGAAAGACTTTGTCAAGAAACATCAGATAGATTATTACCAAATAAATATTTCTCATCAATGGGTATCAGACATACAATTTTTAGAAATAATTAGTTGAATAGGGGAAATGAGGAAGAATTGGTTTGTTAAAAATTGCATCTATTGAAGGATAATGGAAACATATTTCATAATAGTGGTGTTTTATGGACATAATGTAGTGGTGAAATGATGATGAATTGTTTATAATATATTATTTTATACAATGTTAGCATAAGTACCTTACCATAAAGTCATCTTATGGGTTTTTATGGATGAAATCATGAGTTGGAAAACCAATATAATATAGAAAGTTGTTGCCTTATACATAGAGATAAATGGAATAAGAAGTATGTGAAATAATATAAAGTGTAGAGAAAGTAAAATAACCACCATAGCAACATACTCATTCTTATCGGTGAATGTTTTTAACAGTTGTTAAAAAAATATTTATTTCATCATTTTTTGGTGTGAAAATTATATAATTTGTTGTTTGATTATAGTGAAACACAAGTATAAGTCTATTCACTACTTGTTATAACCCCATAAAATGATTTTTTAGTGTATTGTGTGGTATTGTATTATTTCTAAACTATTTCAAGGACTAGCTACTGTTACTTATTTTTAAAACATATAAGCACTAGCATTCCTATGGTTGTTCTTGTGTATTTGTTTTTTAGTAAAGTCGTATCTCTTTAACAGAATGTGAATGTTGTTTCATAAGTAATACAAATATAAAAATAAAATATCATTGATTTACCCCTACCCCTCTTAGTGATCACATAGATCTAGGCTAGTCCTTTCATTAAGTACCTAGTAATGTTGATTTAATTCAAAAAAATTCCTTCCATGATATATGATTATAAAAATATAGATATTATTGGATTATTCCATAAATCTATTATTTTAATGATCCCAAAACATGTTAATTATTATTCTGATGTTTTTATTGTTTTATGATTGAAAAATATTTTTTTTGAAAAAATTCTAAGTGTTAAATTGACGATTCATTGAACTGGATTGACCCCATGTGTATTTCATCGACCGTATGGATAAACTATCGATTAGAGAGCCAAAATGTGAAAGTATTCAATTCACCACAATAGATAAGTGTCCATGCTCATCAACCACCCCAAGAATTTCAATTGACTAAGAAAAAACATTTAAGTATTAGATTAAACACTTGTTACTGAAGATGAAATGTTAGGAAGGATATCAACCAGATGAAGGCAAATGATCAACCATGATAGTAATAAAAGTTACCATGATAAAAGAAGTAAAAAATTTTCTATGTTATAAAGAGACCAAATGATGAAAATCATCGACCACAAGAATAATTTAAAATTGATTATGCCTATATATGAACCAGAATTGAAATTTTGGGAAGCCTTAGATTGATGAGAAGGTGTTCCAATCAACCAAACATATACCAAACACATATTAGAGCTATTGTAAGACCAAATAAACCTACTAAAAGTCAAATACACCACACAATATTGTTTATCAGGGTTTAACATTTGTTCCTAAGTTCCAAAAACTTTATTTTGGAATTTAAAGAAGCTATTAAAGAAGATTATTTTTTCAATCCTGGGATATCTTTATGATTATTTTTTAAAAAATATATAGAGAATATTATTATATAAATATAAGTAATCCTCATGCATTCAAGTGTGTGGTTTTAAAATATAATTTACTATAGTTCATATGTTAACACCTTCCCACTCCATGATACTATGTTTTCTACTAGACATTGAAAAAACTATGAGTAATATTAAAAAACTAATCCATCTGCGCCTGAACTTTTGGGAAAATCATACAAGGAGAAAAACAACCTTAACGATCAACCAAAAATGATAATAAATGTTTCCAAAATACATCTGCTTCATAATATTCTCTATATCTCTCTGTTTTTATTTAATTTTGAGTTGTGATTGGTTTTTCTATATACTTAGTTATCACATACTTTGATAATGTAAAAAATAATACTCAAATACTATTTAATTATCTTTAATTAAATTTATACTCCAATAAATAATTGTGGATGAGTATTGATGATAATCTTGGACTACCTATGTGAGGTTTTTAATTTATAACCCCATCAAGGTTGTGTATTGGTACACCCAATCTAGGTAGGCGATTTGTTTATTAGTTTTAATAAACATTATTTGAATTGGCCTACTTTCAAGTTGATAGGACTAAGTTCTTTCTAGTAACTAACCTCTTATTTTAATTTAGTCAATTTTTTTCTATTATTTTATTTCATTTCTTAATCAGAATTTACTTGAAAAAACCATTTCTACCATTTAATTTTCATTTAGTGTTTTCAAAGTGTATTTTCGATATATAAATTTGATAGTTAGTATTTATATATAATATATATATATGTGTGTGTGTGTGTTTTATTTAGTGTGAGTATAATATTTTAAATGTTAAAATAATTTCATTTGTTTTAACTAGGTATTGATCACTTAATTTTTGAATTTATTTTAAAACAAAAAATTATTTACATGTACTATATTCGTTAATTATTCCATTTTCAAATAGATAATTTAAACTGTTATAAAAATAGAAATTTTCATTGAATGCTCAATTCATATCCTCTAGATCATCAAACTAGGATGAATACTTTCTTTAAGGTGCTAATGTATCTTTAGATTATTATTTTGAATATGAAACTAAAAATACTTTTCTAAACTGTTTTTAAATAAATTATTAGTTTAAAACCTATTTTAGAAAAACATAAACCAGAATTTTAATTAAAACAGCTTACTAATAATTTACATAGGGGAATGGAATTTTAAAAAACCATATAATATAACATGTTTATAAATCACATAATAATAATAAAAGAATCTAAAAACCAAATTCACTAAAATCCATGAATAAAAAAAATCATAATCATACAAAACCTATAACCCATAATCTAATTCAATATATATCGCATAAAAAATGATAAAAAAATATTTTTTAAATCCTAATTCTATAATGAAAATCCTTTGTTACTTTTATCAAATAAATATTTTATGAAATTATTCATTCTAAAACTGATGTTATTAGAGACTCATGAGAAAAACATCTTTATTTAATCATTAGGTTTATAAAACATTAATAATAAATTTATAGGTTCAACAAAAAGGATAAATTTAATTAAAATAGTTTTATAAAACTACAAGAATTACATGCTGTTCTTAGGAAAGGAAAGGCATGGAAACATATACCTTAAATGATTTCAAATGGAATGAAATCTCAAATATGGAAATAGGGGAACCTGGAAGCTGACTTATAGAACCTATTATGAATAATCATAAGTTTTTAGAAAAAAATAAACCATATGGTTTGAAAAACATGTACCAAGTTGAGATAAAGAAGAAAAGATATATATATAAGAAGAAGTAGAAGAATAGAAAAGGAAAAGGAATAAAATACAACCCTAAAAAACATCACTTGGAGTCAAAAGGGAAGCCAATATTTTACAATAATAGATATGATTAACATATAAATCCTCTTGTATCTACGTCATATTAAAGGGGTAGAATATAACCCCAAAATGGGTTTGTAACTTCACACATAAAAATATGTAAAATCACATTTTTATTAAAATATAGGACACTCGATCACTGTGGAATTTCCCCCTACATCACAACATGGTGCGTATCGAGGAAGACCCCCTATGGTACTCAAAAATATTTACCACAATAGTGAGGTACTAGATCGTTGTATTGGAATGGGAATTAAACTCAACTCCATGGAATAAACCATAAGGGTAATGATCTCTATGGAATTCCCAAAACTTCCACCAAAATCCAACCTTAGTGTTTTGAGCCTTTCCATTTCAATTCCTGAGGAAACCATATTGTTCGACCACCAAGATTCCCAACATAGGTGTTTCCACAATTCCCTATTTCTTACTAGGAATACACTTAACAAAAAACACACTATGAAACACTCTTTTCAAAGGTACCATCTCTATTTTCCACCTAAACAAGAATTATGCATGTTTTTCATTTGATTGTGACATGGTGAGGCTATATAACATTTAACCACCACACCTCAAGGTCTAAAACACTCCAAAACACTAAAAGTATAATGTAATAGAGAAAAAAATAAAAATAATTTAACAATAAATTCTATACTTGGAAATGAAATGGTGGGTGTTACAATTTTCCACACCATATCACTTTCTTCCCCTAGAAAGTCACCAATCTATAAGAGAAAGAATGATAAGAATAATTCAATTTATAAAGGAAAGAATATCCATGATAAAACCCTTAATGATTATATAATTTAAAAAAATAACATATCCTGATACAATTCCAAATATAACAATAATATCACAATTCCTCTGATAAAATAATCTGAAGGTAACAAACCATGGGTGAATCATCTCTATATAAGGGATAAAAAATATGGTGAACTAAAAGATAAATTATATTCTAATGTTATTCCCTATTAATTACTTCAAAAAACTCATTTGAGGAAACTCAATTAATATATTCGATAAAAATAATATCCATAATCCCACATAAATAATTATTTTTCTATTCTAAATAAGCACATTGGAGAAGAGAGTTGGTGAGAATATTTTTTTAAAAAAATATGAGCTTTTAATGAATCAAATTAAAAAATCATAGGAGAATAAGGAATAATAATAAATATGTATTGATTATACTCCTTCATCATCTATTGACCCATATGAAGATTCATTATCTCTATAGATTTTCCCATTTTCACTTATTCATGGAAAATTTACTGAATAGATGTGGACTTAAATAATTCTCATGTTATGATTTCTTGTATCTAAGATAGAATAACACCCATACACCATCATCAACTTGGACCTAAAATAAAACCATATTAAATTTCACTCTCAAGGATTCTGGAGTTTTTAAAAACATGAAAACTTCCTCAATCTTCTCCACCCATTACATGGTTTATTTCGGACCCTGATTTCTAAATAAGATAGATGAATACTAAGAAGAATCTAAATCCACTCTACTTGGAGTATTAATAGAGTGAATAACTGGAAATGAAAAACTCATACTCTAAGAGAAACCAATATGGGGAAACAGTTAAAATATATATTTATAAAAATACCTTGAGACTTTTTTGGGAGGCATACTCTAAATAACAAAAGATATATGATACTTGATTAGTAACTTACGAAACTCAAATCAGTCCCCACTAAAATTAACTTCAGTGAAAAATAATAAATCAACTCAATACACACACACACACACACTAAAAATACCCCTTATAAAAATAAAAATACTAAATATGGTTGGAAAGAACCTTTTAAATATATTTCAAAATAAGTTATTTTAGATCTTGAATCTCAAAAATTCACCTAGAAATAATTTTAATACACAAAAATTTCTCTATTAAATTATCAATAAAATCCTAAATATAAATTTTATTTCAATTCATTTTATAAAACAACACTTAAGAAAAAAACCCCAAATGATACTTGAATGTTATCCTTTAATATATTTCATTTTAAAATTTAAATCACATGAATTAGCTATAAAAACATTAAAATCCACTTGAAAATAATTATATAACTCCAAAAATCCATTACTGAGAGAATTTAAAAATTCCAAAAAATAAATTCATTTCAATCATTCTAAAAATATCGCTTTATTATATTTATAAATTATAAATTCAATTCAAATCATTTTTAGAAAACCACTCAATAGATTGAAAAAAATAACCACTCCCCTTTTAAAACCACGGTTCCCACTACAAAACATCAAAAAACTAAATCTAATAGAATTAATACATAATGTAAACTTCTATAAAAAGGGACCTCTAACCATACAAGGGTTTTCCAAATGGGTTGGTAGACCATGTTACAACTATATAATTAACATTAGTAGTTATATAGAACCATGTATATATTCTCCATATGGGGGTTCAGACTATCTGAGTCACTTTTTTCCACCAATGATTCTTTTAATTTCATATAAAATAATGATAAACCATTAAAAATATCATATAACCCCAATATATTTCAAAACATCATCAATATATAGAAAAATATACCATAAATAAATGAATAACCAACTCAAAGTGCATGAATCATAACCTCAACATCCCATGGTAACCTGTTACTTTGAACAAAATAGAGTTAGCTAGACTTTTACTGCACCTACTTCTTAAGTTTTGAAATTCCTATATATAATATAACATTACTACCCAAATCAAAAGGGTCACTATTGTACAATTTTTTTTTCATGAACCAACCCATGCCAACCTTCAACCGGGCACCTTAGATTGAACATGAGAAGGCCCAAAGGCCATTCCTGATCCTCAAATGATGACAACTAGTTCTCGGGAATTGATATATACATAATGGGGTTGGTTTTTTTCAATATATAATAATAAAAATATAGTATAATTATACTATAATTATGGAATAAAATTTTTATACATTGGAATTTACTTTCCAAACCAATATGTTGTTTCAAAATTAGGAAAAATACAAAAGAGGCATAACCCTAAATAAATATACAATTCAGTAAAAATGAAAACAATATGGAGACTAAATATGAAATATAAGGAACTAAAACATCTAAAAACATTATATAATAAAAAAAATAAAACTAATATAACAAACCACGATCCCCAAAGGACCCCAAAGTCACCTTCCCACCATTTACTCAAAACCCTTCTCTAAGTACACCCTAAAATCTGGAGTTCACAAAAATACACTTCATGATATCAAAAACTGAGCTTATAGTACCATTCAGGTATACAAAAACGAAGTGGCGCAAGTAGGTTATAAGAATAAATGGAGTAGTAGGACACCACAAAAGAGTCCTAAAATTTAATTTAACTAAACAAAACATAAAAACTAGTTTGAAATTCAAAATTTGAAAATATGGTTTTTATTATTTCATGGAAAAAACTCTTAGGATTCTCCAAAAACACATTTTAAAACCCAAAATTCACTTTAAATAAACATATTAAATTTTATTTATATAAAAAAAATAATGTAATCTTTCTAAATCTACTTTTAGACAAACAATTTTATAACCATACAAAAGAGAGAGCTCCAAAATAACTGGGAGAAGCATTAACTAACTAAATAAACAGAGATAATAATATATGGAATGTAAAATAGAAGACATGTGAAAAATGAAAATTGTTATAAGAAAATATATAATATATTTACCCAATATAAAACACAAATGAATCATAGTTAAAAAGTTTAATTGGTATAACAAAACATATTTGAATACTAATGAATAAAAATAACGAAAAATTGAAATAAAGGTATAATAAAAAAGAATCCAGGTACAATATACAAAATCATGGGAAACCCTTAAAAATTTATTTATACAATCCTAAATGTAATTAAGAGGAACCATATTCAAAAATATTTATGTGTTTTTATTAGAGGGATTTTTTTAATCCCAAATCAATATGTTTTTATTTTATGTAGACTAAAACCCATCTCTCACCCCAAGGTCGATCCCATCAGGTGACCGCTGGTACAAATTGATTTTCTATCATCACTGTTATATTCTTAAAATATAATATAGAATATATTACTAAATGATATTCAAATATAGATGGGGGTTTAACTAAAATAAATATATAGGAAAATATATAAATACAAAATGGCAAGAAAATAAAACACAATGAAATTAGAATGAAATAAGACTATTACTCTTATAAACTCATAGTGATGTTATCATCATTATTTAAAATAGTCTCAATATTATATTCAATATTGAGATCAAGAAATTTCACTCAACACCCTCCTTCTTAGAATTTTTACTACCCAAAATGATACCTCTCCATTTAGAAGAATACTCGTGCTAAAGTTAGCTAAGATACGTATTTTTTTGACTAACACTACCCAATTTAGACTATCCCATATGAATTACTTAGATATTTTAGGGAAGAAATATTGATAAACATGGAAGAATATTTTCTTAGTAGTGAAAATGTAGTGAAAAATAATCTAATCAATATAACCATCGTTGAAACCTCAAAATAAAATAAACAAAACCCATGAAGCACAAAGAACACAAAGCATAATACCACTCCCTTATTTTGAAAAATAGTTGAAATTAATACTAAATTTTAACGGGGTGAGATCCACATATGGAGAAAAAAAGTGAAAATAAAAGAGGAAATAATGAGAAAGATAAATTAATATATATTATAATATTATAAGAGTATTATAATAAAAAAACTGTCCTTATCTACTAAAATTTACTAACTACTTTGAATGTAAGTGATGGTAAACATAAATAAGCAAAAGGGGTGGAAGATTTCCATCCATTTTTTCTCAAAAAGATAGACTATGTTTGGCCAATTAAATGGATAAATCATGGAATTTAGCATTTATAAAAGTTATTTAGATCTATCTTGGATATACACCCAAAATTATTTATCTTCATTAGATATATGTAGAGAATTTTAGAGCCCCATCACTAAAGTAAAAAATTTTTGTCTGAAAGACACTTAGAATTCCAAATATCCAGTTTCCCATAAATTTATTTCCTCTAAAATTAATAATTCTATGACATCCAAAATTATGTATATTTTTATGGGTCTCTTATATATGTTATATAAAATCTGATCTCCTCTGTACTCTAACTTTTTGAGATATGGTCCCAACAATAAATTATCTAAAACATTGTATAGATTTTGAGGCCCCACTTATAAGGTTTATTGTGGAATAATATTGTGGTATTAGGAACCTGGTGAAGTTGAATAAAATATATCCAAATCAACATAAAATCCTAAAAAAAACTTCCTTCAAATTCGACCAGTTTATAAATTAGTTTGAATTAAATTAAAAACAGAATAAAAATAAAATATTAACCCACTTTGATAATTAATTCAAAAATATTTGTAAAACATAGATGTTTGATAATTAACCATAATATAATAAATTTTATGGATTAAAAATTGAATTAAATAATAAAATTTATGAAAATATGAGTTTTATCAATCCCCCATACATAATTATTTCACTCATAGGAAATCATCAAATATCTAGATCAGAATCCACAACATAATCAAAAGTGAGAAAATTTGTAATAAATTTTAAAAAATAGAACTTAATATTGTATTATTTATAAAGAACAATTATATTTCATTTTATTCTATCATATTTAAAATTTTCAACCTCAAAAGCATTCTATGATCTAATCATAACATACCTCACATAGAATCTCATGGTAATATTCTATCAAGAAAAAATTAATTTAGAGTTATCATGAAACATGGAAAATGAAAATATAACTATAGTATTGTGAAAATTATCATATTTGGATGAAAAAAATATAATTTTCTATCAATAATGAAGAATTTTCTAGGTGATTTGGTGGAAACGAGTTTTTAGGTAAAAGTATATAAAAATTTAGTGGTTTTAAAGTGGAGGTTAAACTATTAAATATAGTTCATGAATATTAAAGTGAAACTACTTGAAATTCCTCATTAAATTAACCTTAAAAATGTGAAAAGCCATGTAGTATATAATGAGGAATATGTTAGACACTAAGTGGTCAGGGAGTATTGAATCTATGCATGCCCAAATTATTCATTTTCCACTTTAACCCTTCTCTTTTACCTCTAACACATATTTAGAAGAATTGATTTTGATGTTGTATCTTGGAATTTTTTTTATTGCATGAAAATCCATACATAAATACCCAAAATAACATAATAATTTATAACTTTTTAATCTCATTATAAAACAGAAAATAGTTGGTGTGATCTAGTAAAACCTGGGGTCACACAACCCACTTCAAAAATCCAATGATTGTTACACTATGATCTTATAATAGTTTAGAGTGTGCATCCCACAAACTTGTTTGGGGAATCCCATAATCAAGTACATAACATACCTTTAAAATTAAATGTACGGTAATAATAATATATTCTACCAACAATATATAATGTTGTGTTAATGTTGATGTGATGTTCATTCTTCTTCCCTTCCATAGTGGAAAGTCTCTTCTTGTATGTATATAAAACACTAGACATAATTGCTTCCTTTTTTTCTTCATTATACTAAATTGATATGATAATATATATTTCTACAACTAGGTATTATTATTTTCTTAAACATATTTTTTGAAAATAGTAGTGAAAAAATCTCATATTCTCTTTGTGTACATCACAACCAACTCAGTCAATTATTCTTCTTCTTGTAAAAATAGACATACACTAATATGTTATTCTCTTCCCTCTTATTATTTCATTAATTTTTACAGCATAATAGACTATACTATAACTTCATTTATTTCTTATAATCTTTATAATTTATCTTAATAATAAATTTTAGGATCTATCTTTTTTTTGTTGGATACTACCAGATATATCCTTCAGATTTTATACAAAAAGAACAACAACAACTCACACAGACATTTCATTCTTCAATAACAAGAAATATATATGTATATGATAATAATAACTAAATAATTTGTTTCTCCTTCACATGATCATCCATATTTTCATTCATTATTTCTTCTTCAAAATTGATTATAACTAGAAAGCAGTTATTTTTCCTTTTAATTTGGTCAGAATGAAACCCAAATTAACTTCTCATAAATTCTACATATTATCTACTGTATAATATCCCAAAATTAATCATCACTAAATCTAAATGAATCATGATCTATATATTTCGATATTATTCATTAAAATATAGTCTTAAATTAATCTTCATGAATTATCCTTCCATAACTCCTCATTTAGATACCCCAATGACTCGAGTATTCTTCCTCCAGTTTATTCAAAAAATTTATAATAACCAAAACATTTCTACTTCATTATCCTTTTTAAATTATGAATTAATTTATCGATAATTAATTCTTTCACATAGATTTTTTATGGAATACCATTGTTCATATTCATATAATACCATATGTATGAGTATCCCATGCATGGCATGAATGATCCATTCCTTCGATGAAAAGAATCTATATGTGGTTATCTTTGTTTATCTCATTCTTCTTTCATGAATGAAAGTAAAAATTCATGAATGATCCGTTATTTCAATCACACTGCATGCATATATCCATATTTATTACCTTCTATGGTTTATTCATGAGAACATGTGGACATGGAAGTAGGAGATCTTGAAAATTCACATGAAAAGTCTCAAACTAGGCATAAATCCAGGGATAGACAAGCTCAAAAATGGTGTATGATAACCAAACAAGTGATCATATTATATCAACATAATCTCTTCATATTATGTAAATTTAATTCAAGTTCCAGATGGTATAATCTCCTTCCATCGTATCCCAATGGTAGCACCTCCAACTGTCACTCTAACAATAACACCTCATACCATCACTCACCAATGGTAACACCTTATACTATTCCACTCCAGTAGTATGACCTCTTATAATCACTCTATATTAGTAGAAACTCCAATAATTTCACTCTAGTTGAATTCCCACCATTACTCCCCAGCTATAACACCTCATATGGTTTCACTCCAATGGTATTACCTCATACCGTTGAGTTTGACGACAACATCTGTAATGCGTAAAACTTAGTCCATAGAATGGTAGAATGCCTCTAATGATATAATTACTTAATCATGTCCAAAATTATTTTGTCTCACAGATCTTCTTAGTCACATAATATAAAATGTAGTATTTGATATTCCAAGATGACTTATTTATGGGTTTACTCTTCAAGTACCTTTACATAGGGGTTAATTTTCCATTATGTTGCCTCAACTTACTACCCTCATGATTGAAGGTTACCCTTATATATTTCAACCAAATACCCTTACACAACTCGAAACATAGGTACAAATTTTACCATATGATAAAATTTTACCTTTATATACCTAGATTTAGTTACCTTTACACTTGTGGATTACTCATATGTAGCCAGAGCTAGATACCCTTACACAGTGTCAGTTACCCTTATTCAAATCAATTTACCCTTAAAGAGGTTGGTTTACTCTTACAGAGGTCACCCAAAGAGATGGACACCATTACACAATGTAGGTTACCCTTAAGAATTTCACTTTACCATTATGAATGTCACTTTACCCTTATACAGGTCTCTTATATATCTATACACATGAATAATGTATCATGTAATGTCTTCTCTTCAAAATTACTTTATAATGTTCCAAGAGTATTTGATAGGAAGAAAACAACTTCTTGAGATATCTTCTTCTTAAACAATATTCTTCAAATATACTTAAATTATTCTTATATCCAATTACATATCATTGAATATCATTCCTTGAAAACAAATACAGACAACATGATGTGGACTCAATAATTCCCCCTTTGTATTTATTGGTCAATACCTTATTGGCCAATAGTCATGTAGAAATAATATATAAATATGTTTCATTACTTATCCTCCATTTCTTATCAACCATTCACTTCAATTTATATCGACTTTATTGATCAGAAATACAATGTTCTTGGTAAAATTAGTATCAATTAATACATAGAAAGGTGACATCAACCATTCTACTCTAAATGTAACACTCGAGACTTTTATGAGAAATATTTTGTTTTTATATAAATCATCAAAGGAATATTTCACTACACACAACACTAGATTGACTTTCTTTACACACAATCACGACCTTCCTTGATAGCTTGCGTCGTATGCAATAAAGACTTTCACTAGACAACGATATGCTATTAAAATATTATTAAAACTACCCATTATGAATAGTAATACCCACTTTTTGAAATTTTATAAATTTTATCTTTCAAAATGGACTTCATTTTTGGATTCAGAATATCGAAATTATCCTAGGGTGAAATTTTGGTATTTTTCTGAAAACATTCAATTTTATTATGAATAGTGAAAACATTGGGTTACTATTTAAAACCCGACTTTTTATTTAAAAAATTATTTATTTTATTTAAATTTATTTTAGGTAAAAATTGATACATAATACCTATATAAGTTCAATTCAACTCATTGGAGTCTTTTTATAATAATTTTAGATATATAAAATTTTTATTGAACTTTTCACTGTCTTTTACCCACATCCTAGGAGAATTTGCAAATTTACATAAAACTTAATTTTACCGCTTCTGTGAGTGGAATTTAAAAAATACAAGAGACAAAGTTAATATCAAGGACTAAAATGTGGTTCAATGAGATGAAAATAATGTTTGGTGAATAGTAACTTTTTACTTTTTTTACCACGGTTAAAAGTAAATATGGTAGTTAAGGGTAAAAATGATATTATTATTACCCTAAAACATGTCCTAATTCTATTGGATAAGTGTAATTAGACCAAAAACAACCTTAGGAATAAAATATGACCATTTAGGCCCACATAGATTAGATTAGGACATTTATTATTAACTTATTTAAAGAAGGGTTAAAATACTTAAAATAAAAGTTTAATAAGTAACTCATTTTTAATATAGGGTTATACATATGATAAATTCGACTATAAATATTCATTAGAAAGATAAATAGATTTCCTACATAATGGTGTTTTATTTTTAATTTTTATACTTTAAATAATTTAATTTATCTATGACACAATGATGATGGAGTAATTATATTATTAATGAAATATTGACATAATCAATGTTATAAATACCCAAATAAATGTAATATGAGACTTTTTATGAATTAAAATATTTTTCTAGGTTAATATTACATATTATTACTCATTTAATTAAAATTTTTAGAACTAATCTTTCTGTTATAAGTTTCACAAAAATCAATTACCCAATAGTGTCAAAATTGACATAAAATGGTTTTTAAAACAAATATTATATTATTAATGGTTATCTTATTCCTAAAAATCTAAGGTTCTTCCAAATGACTTAGATAAGGTTTTATATATTAATAATAAACATCTTGGGGTTCCTTTGGCTTGTTATAGTAAGTTTATTAACCTTATAGTGTAAGAAAACAAGAAGACATGGTAAAAGTAAAATTATCTTACTTAAATTTAAATCTAAATGATAAGGTTAAAATAGAAACCTAAACACGTCTAAGTTCTATTGGATGAGATTATTTCGACCCATACCCACCTTAGATTCGAAATAAAGCAATTTGGAGCTATTAAAAACCGAATATTTCTTTATAATAAAATAATATTTTTAGTTTTTCCAAAGGTACCCCTCTCCTCCCTTATAAAAGGGAACCTCCTCCCTCTCTTCCTCGCACCACTTTGAGCCTTCTAGCTCAGAAAAACCCTGAAAAATTATATTCTCTACTTCCCTAGAAACATCCTAGAGGTCCTGGTCTTCTTCAAAGATAGATTTTAGTTCCCTAAGAGGAGGTCTCAAAGAGGCGCTTCAAAGAAGAGGTAATGTCCAATAACAATTCTTTCAACTTTATTTCTTCTTCCACTTCTTCTTATTTAGTTGTTTCATTAAAAGTAATAACATCAGTATCAATCATATATTGATATATTATTATAACTATGAAACAACCATATTTCACCATCTATCCATCCTACGGAAAACAAAATCACCGTGCGTGCGTACGTACGGAATACCGTCTCCACGCCGTGGTGTAATCTATTTCCACAACCACCATACTTGGAAGGGTATAATGGTGTAAATAATAACTATATATGATTATTGTAAAGTAATATTGATTCTGAAATAGTATACATACACTCCAATAAAATTCCACGATCATGGGAATGATATCATCACTCGTGCGTACGTACGAAATACCGTCTCCACGATGTGATGCGACTCGTTCTACATGATTTTCATTGCATAATGATTACATAAATGAATTGAGTGAATAAATATGATATGTATTAAATTAATACCATTCTGGAAATGAGTTATCTATAACCTAAAAATAAGAATAAGAATTTATTTGACAAAACACGCATAAGAACAAAAAAGAAATAAGCACCCGAATAACAAGTAACAATGAAATATTACTAATAAGAAGATAAGAATATGACCATATATGATATCCTAAAAATAAGTATGATTCTGGAATAAGTGAATGACATTATTTAAATCATTATATAGGAGTTTTGGACACTTACAAAGAAAATCGAACCTAAGGTAAGAGAAAATATAACAATCTCATTTTTATCCGAGTTTGTTTATACTTTAGTATTTACTGGGGTGTATTTTATCATCCACATCCACGTTTTCTCAATATGTAATATTATTTCCATCCACCTACAATTTTTTAAATCCAATTCTACCCTTCGGTGAGTTTTTAGTAAAAGATATGAAAGGAATCTTTTGTCATTTTTCGTATGAGGTACTTTTTGACTTTTCTGAAAAAAGTACGAGAAGAATGTTTTTTAACTTATACGGCATGAATGGATTTTTAAAACATTATTTCTAAGAAACTTCATTTACAAGTTTTCTAGTTTATTTTTAATCAACTTATTTTAGTTAAAAATTGTATGACATGTTAAGAAAGGAAAATTGTTTTTGAAGTAGAAAGGATATTTTCCTCAAGAATGGAGTTCAAGTGTTTTATCAAAATTATTTTCCATCTAAGATAATATTGGGTTCTCTTTCTATCCCTATTATTAAATTTATTTGATTATGTTGTGATGGAATTATTTTTATAAATTCCTTTATCTTATATGAATTGTTTTATGATGTCACAATGTTTAAGAATCCCATTTTTATTACATGGGTTATGCAATGATGTATGATTTATGATTTTGTGGAACACATAATAATGGTATAAATATGAGATGGTTGGGACCTTTATCTTCCTCAAATGCATTGGGTAATGATTTATATCTCATGAGATAAACATGGCTGGAACGACAGGTTAAACTGGTTAAGTGAAACATGACTGAAATGAGGAGTGAACTTGGTTCAGAAATGGACTTTGTCCGCTAAGATAGTCTTGGAAATGAGTCTTGAATAATAAGAAATGATTCTCTATGATTATGTGGGTATGCCAAAAAGTTTCATGTTTTAAGTTATGATTATTGGGATTACATTTCACTTCTATGATTTATCCTATGATATGAAATTATGATTTCTTTTGCAGGTTAAGATTTCCAAAATGTTATGTTCTTATGAATATGATGTGATTGATTTTTCTTTTGTTTACCCTTACTGAGAATTTGAGCTCACCCTTTTGTATGTTTTCTTTCCCCCAGGTCAGGAAGATGGTTATATAGTAGGATATTCCAAAAGGGACTCTAGATATGATGAAATAAATGGGATACAATGTAGATGCTTTATGAACCAGTTGTTTATGTTTCCCAGTTTCTAAAGACATTATACCTATATGGTCCTTTCATGGTTTTTTTATATATTGTAATAAGTGTGCTTCAATTTTGAAGTATTAAAAATGTATGTAAAGTATGGGTCGTTATAGTTGGTATCAGAGGAAAGGTATAGTCAACCTTTGGAAACTAGGATGTGAAAGCCTTAGTAAGAACCCTAAGGATAAGTTTAAGCATAGAACACAATATTAGTGTTTCATAAATGGCCATGAACAACCTAAGATAAGACCTTATGTATAAAATTTTATTCTTTATTATATGGTTTTCCTATTATAATTAGTGTTGCTCACACTATTATTCTTGGTTTTAGTCAATGGTGGAAGCCAAATGAATGGTGTTAATGCAGAATGCGATGGGAAATGCAATGATTTTCCTCCTGAGCAACCAAACATTATGGGAGCTGGAATGAAAAATCTTGTAGCCATGCTCACACAACTTTCTCAAGCAATGAATCATGCTGGACTTCCAAATGAGCAAAGTAAGGAGAAATATTCTATTGAATCCTTCATGAGGCAGCATCCACCCTCATTCAGTGGGTCTACTGATCCATTAGTGGATGAATAATGGATCAGTACCATTGAAAAGATATTTTCAGTTCTTCAATGTTCTGAACATGATAAAGTCATCTTAGCAGTTTATCGTTTGGAAGGTGAAGCTGATCAATGGTGGAATCTTATCAAGAATATGAGTCCAAGAGATTAAATTGAGTCCATGGAATGGGACGATTTCAAGAACATATTTTTCAATAAGTACTTCCCTTGTATTCTTCGAACAAAGATGGAGAAGGAGTTTCTTGAACTAAAGCAAAATGATGATGAATCTGTTGGTACCTATAAAGAAAATTTTACAATACTTGCAAGGTATTCTTCTGGTATTATTATCCATCCTGAGAGTAAGATCGATCGATTCTTTAGTAGCTTAAAACCAAGTCTTCAAAGGGCATTAGCCATAAGGGACTTTAATAGATACGGGGAAATTGTTCGATGTGCTCTCAGGTTTGAGATGGATATTGGTGTAACCCATCAGTCACATGGGTTTGATAAGAAGAGGAAAATGGAATTCAAAGGAAAATCTAACGACCACACTAAAAAGAAGATGAGTTTTCCCTTATGCTCAAAGTGTGGAAAGAAACACGGAGGAAATTGTCTTAAGGGGACAAGAAAATGTTATAAGTGTTGAAAAGAAGGTCATCGAGCAATTGAATGTCAAAATAATGGGAAGAAGATGTCTAATGATGCAAACAAAGGAAGGGATACATAGAATGAACCTACTACACTTCAATGTTTCAAGTTCAATGAAATGAGGCATTATGCCAATCAATTCTCTAATCCAAGGGTTTTTGATGTTGATCGACGTCAACAAACTCTTAAGGCTAAAGACAAAGTAATGTCACATGCAATTTCTATCAGCGATGTGGAGTACGATAATGAAGTGGTAAAAGGTACACTTACCATCCACTCTAAAGTAGAAAATGTTTTATTTGATTATGTATCCACCAACTCTTTTATTTCTGAAGAATTTTCTAAGGGTATCACCATATTACCTCAACAATTAGATGTTGAGTTAGCTGTGACAACCCCTAATGGCACAACAGTCGCATCAAAAGTTTATAATTCATCTCTGATCGAAGTTTGTGGGAAAGTGCTTCCTGCAAATCTTGTGGTCCTTCCTATAGTGGAGTTTTATGTGATTCTTGGTATGGATTGGATTTCTTTATATGGGGCTCATATCTATTACCAAAGAAGGGAAGTCACATTTCATATTCTAGATCAATCTATGATCGTCTATCGAATCAAGGATGAACATAACCTTCTAGTGGAAATTTCTTCCATCTTATGGGTCTTCATTCCACTAAATGAAGGTTATTTATCTCAAATTGTTGGTGAGAAACTCACGATTAAGAATATTCCTATTGTACAGGAGTTTGACGATGTCTTTCCAGAGGAATTGTCGGGTCTTCCACCAAATAGTAAAGTTGAGTTTTCAATAGAACTCGTACCAGGTGCTTTTCCTATTTCAAAACACCTTATAGAATGGCCCCAATTGAGTTGTAGGAATTGAAGAAGAAACTCCAATAGAATCTTGATAAGGGATTCATATTCCCTAGTGTATCACCTTGGGGAGAACATGTTCTGTTTGTTAAGAAGAAAGATGGATCAATGAGACTCTGCATTGATTATTGAGAACTTAACAAGATCATGATCAAGAACAAATATCCTCTCCCGCGGATTGATGACTTATTTTAACAACTACGTGGAGCTCAATAATTTTCCAAGATTTATCTTCATTCAGGGTATAATCAATTAAGGGTCAAAAGGGAGGATATACCAAAGACGGCTTTTCGTACAAGGTATGGACACTATGAATTTATAGTGATGCCATTTGCTCTTACTAATTCCCCTGCTATCATCATGGATCTGATTAATAGAGTCTTTAGAGACTATCTTGATCATTTTGTGGTAGTCTTTATAGACGATATTCTTGTATATTCAAAGATCAAGGAAGAAAATGAAGATCACTTGAGAATTATATTGAATATCCTAAGAAATGATAAGATTTATGCCAAATTTACCAAGTGTGAATTTCGACTTCAAAAAGTTTCATTTTTGGGTCACATAATCTCAAAATAGGAGATATATGTGGATCCAGCAAAGACAGAGGTTATCAAAAGATGGTCAAGACCAACAATAGTAACTGAGATCAGATGTTTTCTTGGTTTGGTTGGATATTATCGACGTTTTGTGAAAGATTTTTCACGATTATCAAATCCACTCACCAGGTTGACTCGGAAAGGAGTTAAGTTTGTTTGGACAGAGGAATGTGAAGAGAATTTCAAGGAGTTAAAAAGAAGGTTATCCAGTGAACCTGTTCTCACACTGCCTTGTTGTGGAGACAAGTTTGTGATCTACAGTGATGCATCCAAGAAGGGATTGGGCTGTGTTCTCATGCAAAACGATATGGTGATAGCTTATGCCTCACGACAGTTGAAAATACATGAGAAAAATTACCCAACTCATGATTTAGAGTTAGCTGCGGTAATCTTTGCATTAAATATTTGGAGGCATTATCTTTATGGAGAAAGATGGGATATTTATACTGTTCATAAAAGTTTAAAGTATATTTTCACACAAAGGAAGCTGAATATGCGCCAAAGAAGATGGTTGGAGCTGATTAAGGATTACGACTTCTCAATTCATTACCACCCTGGGAAAACAAACAAGGTGGAAGATGCATTAAGTCGACAAGACCATGCCAGTTTATCCATGACGAGGATCACAAAAGATCCAATATTTATGGATTTACAAAGGATGGATCTTTGAATTATAATGGAAGGGGAAAAATCATATCTTTATGAAATGAATGTTCAACCATCTATACATGTGAAGATTTAAGAGGCACATAAAGAAGATGTAGAGTTACAAAAGAAGGTGAGAAATGTTCCTGAATTCAACCTTGATTGTGATGGGATAATAAAGTTCAGGAATCGGGTTTGTGTTCCTCCCATCCCAGAATTAAAAATGGAGCTACTGGATGAGGCTCATAGTTCTTCATTATCTATTCATCCTGGAAGCACGAAGATTTATAGGGACCTGAAAGAGTACTTCTGGTGGGATGGCATGAAAAGAGATGTTGCTGAATATGTCTCTCGATGCTTGGTTTGTCAGTAAGTTAAAGCTGAGAGACAGAAGTCTAAGGGGATGTTACAACCATTACCCATACCCGAATGGAATTGGGAAAACATCACTATGGACTTTGTCACTGGACATCCTAAAATATCCAAAGGCAATAATGTTATCTGGGTCATAGTTGATCATCTTACAAAGTATGCACAGTTCATTGCTATTAGAGAAGATTTCTCTCTAGATCAGATTTCCAGGATATATGTAAAGAAAGTGGTAAGATTTCTTGGAGTAACAATTTATATTATATCTGATCGGGATCAGAGATTTACCTCGAAGTTCTGGCGAAGTCTTTAGCATAATCTGGATACAGAGTTGAGTTTCAGCACTGCTTATCATCCTCAGACAGACGGTCAGTCTGAGAGGATAATTCGAACTCTATAAGATATGTTGAGAGATTTCTCTATGGATTTAAAAGGTGGTTGGGATCAACACCTACCTTTGGTGGAATTTTATTATAATAATAGCTTTCACTCTAGTATTCATATGGCTCCTTATGAATATCTCTATGGAATGAAATGCAGGACTCCAACTTGCTGGGATGAAGTTGGGGAAAGAAAGCTATTAGGACCGGATCCTGTTGATGAGATGGCAGAAAAGGTCCGATCTATTCAATAACACATAAGAGCAGCTCAGAGTCGACAAAAAAGTTATGCCGACAACTGAAGAAAAGACCTATAGTTTGAAGTGGGTGACAATGTGTTCTTACGAATATCTCCTTGGAAGAGAGTAATGAGATTTGGAAAGAAGGGAAAGCTGAGCCCTAGATATATCGGTCCTTTCGAAATACTAGATCATGTTGGGAAGGTAGCTTACCCATTAGCGCTTCCACCGAATCTCTCCCAAGTTCACGATGTGTTCCATGTATCTCTCCTGAGAAAGTACATACCTGATCCTTCACATGTACTCAGCTCAGAAGTTGTACCGCCAGAACAAGATCTTTCTTATGAAGAAGAACCGATAGATATTCTCGATCGTAGTGAAAAATTCCTACATAACAAGACCACTCGCTTGGTGAAAGGTTTACGGAGGAACCACCAATTAGAAGAAGCTACATGGGAGCTTGAGGATATGATGAGGGAGAAGTATCCTCATCTGTTTGTTACAAAGTGATGAATTTTGAGGGCGAAATTCATTTTAAGGGGGGTAGAATGTAACACCCGAGACTTTTATGAGAAATAGTTTGTATTTAGATAAATCATCAAAGGAATCTTTCACTACACACAACACTATCATGGCTTTATTTATACACAATCACGACCTTCCTCGATAGCTTGCGTCGTACGCAATACCGAGTTTCACTAAACACCGATATGCTATTAAAATATTATTAAAACTAGCCGTTATTAATAGTAATACCCACTTTTTGAAATTTTATAAATTTTATCTTTCAAAATGGACTTCATTTTTGGATTCGAAATATTGAAATTATCCTAGGGTGAAATTTTGGTATTTTTATGAAAACTTTCAATTTTTGATGAATAGTGAAAACACTGGGTTACTATTTAAAAACCGACTCTTTATTTAAATAATTATTTATTTT
Source organism: Viscum album (assembly GCA_963277665.1). NCBI lineage: Eukaryota > Viridiplantae > Streptophyta > Magnoliopsida > Santalales > Viscaceae > Viscum > Viscum album. The sequence continues at coordinate 1,694,819,677 of OY728138.1, read as the reverse complement.
ATTTAAATTTATTTTAGGTAAAAATTGATGCATAATATCTATATAAATTAAATTCAACTCATTGGAGTCATTTTATAATAATTTTAGATATATAAAAATTTTATTGAACTTTTCACCGTCTTTTACCCACCCCTTAGGAGAATTTGCAAATTTACATAAAACATAATTTTACAGCTTTTGTGAGTGGAACTTCGAAACTCCAAGAGACACGGTTAATATCAAGGACTAAAATATGGTTCAATGTGATGAAAATAATTTTTGGTGAATAATAACTTTTTTACTTTTTTTTGCCACGATTAAAAGTAAATATGGTAATTAAGTATAAAAATGATATTATTATTACCCTAACACATGTTCTAAATCTATTGGATAAGTGTAATTCGAAAAAAAACAACCTTAGGAATAAAATATGACCATTTAGGCCCACTTGTATTAGATTAGGACATTTATTATTAACTTATTTAAAGAAGGGTTAAAATAGTTAAAATCAAAGTTTAATAAGTAACTCATTTTTAATATAGGGTTATACATAAGATAAATTTGACTATAAATATTAATTAGAAAGAAAAAAATATTTCCTACATAATGGTTTTTTATTTGTAATTTTTAGACTTTAAATAATTCTATTTATTTATGACACAATGATGATGCAATAATTATATTATTAATGAAATATTAACATAATTGATGTTATAAATACCCAAATAAATGTAATTTGAGACTTTTTATGAATTACAAAAATTTTCTAGGTTAATATTACATATTAGTACTGATTTAATTAACTTTTTTAGAACTAATATTTCTGTTACGATTTTCACAAAAATCAATTACCAAATAGTGTCAAAATTGACATAAAATAGTTTTTAAAACAAATATTATATTATTAATTGTTATTTTATTTCTAAAAATCTATGTTTAATCCAAATTACTTAGATAAGGTTGTATATATTAATTATAAACAACTTGGGGTTCGTTTGTCTTGTTATAGTAAGTTTATTAACCTTATAGTGTAAGAAAACAAGAAGACACGGTAAAAGTAAAATTATCTAACTTAAAGTTAAATCTAAATTATAAGGTCAAAATAGAAACCTAAACTTGTCTAAATTATATTGTATGAGAGTATTTAGACCCATCCCCACCTTATCTTCAAAATAAATCAATTTAGAGCTATTAAAAACTGAATATGGCTTTATAATAAAATAATAGTTTTAGTTTTTTCAAAGGTGCCCCTCTCCTCCCTTATAAAAGGGCACCTCCTCCCTCTCTTCCACACACCACATTGAGCCTTAAAGCTCGAAAAAACCATGAAAACTTCTCTTCTTCACTTCCCTAGAAACATCCTAGTGGTCCTGGTATTCTTAAACGACCTATTTTAGTTCCCTAAGAGGAGGTCTCAAAGAGGCGCTTCAAAGAAGAGGTAATGTCCATTACCAATTCTTTCAACTTTATTTCTTCTTTAACTTCTTCTTCATTAGTTGTTTAATTATGAAGTAATAACATCAGTATCATTCATATAAGTATATGTTATTATAATTATCAAACAACCCTATTTCACCATCTATCCATCCAACGGAAAACGAAATCACCGCACGTGCGTACGTACGGAATACCGTCTCCACGCCGTGGTGTAATCTATTTTACACCACCACCTTACTTGGATGGGTATAATGGTGTAAATAATAACTATATATGATTATTGTAAAGTGATATTGATTCTGGAATAGTATACATACACTCCAATACAATTCCATGATCATGGGAACGATATCATTACTCGTGTGTACGTACGGAATACCGTCTCCACGATGTTATGCGACTCATTCTACATGATTTTCACTGCATAATGATTACATAAATGAATTGAGTGAATAAATATAAAATGTATTACACTAATACAATTCTGTAAATGAGTTATCTATAACCTAAAAAGAATAATAAGAATTCATTTGACAAAACATGCATAAGAACAAAAAAGCAATAAACACTCGAATAACAAGTAATAATGAAATATTACTAATAAGAAGCTAATAATATGACCATATATGATATCATAAAAATCATTATGATTCTAGAATAAGTCAATGACATTATTTAAATCATTATACATGAGGTTCAGACACTTACGAAGCAAATCAGACCTACAGTAAGGGAAAATATCACAATCTCATTTTTATCTGAGATTGTTTATACTTTGGTATTTACTGGGGTGTATTTTATCATCCACATACATGTTTCCTCAATATGTAATATTATTTAAATCCACCTACAATTTTTTAAATCAAATTTTACTCTTCGGTGAGTTTTTAGTAAAAGATATGAAAGGAATATTTTCTCATTTTTCGTACGAGGTACTTTTTGACTTTTCCGACAAAACTACGAGAAAAATGTTTTTTTAACTTATATGGAATGAATGGATTTTTAAAAAATTATTTCCAAGAAGATTAATTTAAAAGATTTCAAGTTTATTTTTAATCAACTTATTTTAGTTTAAAATTGTATGACATGTTAAGAAAGGAAAAATGTTTTTGAAGTAGAAAGGATATTTTCCTCAAGAATGGAGTTCAAGTGTTTTATCAAAATTAGTTTCCATATAAGATAATATAGGGTTCTGTTTCTATCCCTATTATTACATTGATTTGATTATGTTGTGATGGAATTATTTTTATGAATTTGTTTATCTTATATGAATTTTTTATGATGCCACAATGTTTAAAAATCCCATTTTTATTACATGGGTTATGCAATGATGTATGATTTATGATTTTGTGGCACACATAAGAATGGTATCATTATGATATGGTTGGGACCTATATCTCCCTCTAATGCATTGGGTAAAGATTTATATCCCATGAGATAGACATGGATAGAACGGCAGGTTAAACCGGTTCAGTGAAACAGGACTGAAACGTGGAGTGAACTCAGTTCCGAAATGGAATTTGTCTGCTAAGATTGTCTTGGTAATGAGTCTTGACTAATAAGAAATGATTCTCTATGATTATGTGTGTATGCCACAAAGTTTCATGTTTTAAGTTATGATTATTGGGATTACATTTCACTTCTATGATTTATCCCATGATATGAAATTATGATTTCTTTTGCAGGTTAAGATTTCCAAAATGTTATGTTCGTATGAATATAATGTGATTGATTTTTCTTTTTTTTACCCTTGCTAAACATTTGAGCTCACCATTTTGTATGTTTTATTTCCCCCAGGTCAGGAAAAAGGTTATTAAGTAGTATATGCGAAAAGGGACTCTAGATATGATGAAATAAATGGGAGACAATGTAGATGCTTTATGAACCAGTTGTTTATGTTTACCAGTTTCTAAAGACACTATAACTATACGGTCCTTTCATGGTTTTGTTATATATTGTAATAAATGTGATTCAATTTTGATGTATTAACAATATATATAAAGTGTGGGTCGTTATACTAAGTCTACTTGAGTCATGTTCGATGTAGAAAAAACTGGGGTTGATCAATATAATGAATATATCCCTTGATAAAAGATACCAAATGAAATGTGAATACACTATATTATACAAAGACCATTATAATTTATTAAAATATAGGAAAATGTTTCATACCAATTGATATATAAAAATATCAACCTAAAACTTCTACACTCAATTTAACAAATTGATTAAAAAAAATTCAAGTACAAATAGCCAGATTTGACATCTGCCTTGAAACTTATTCATCCTTTAATTTTTCATTTAATTATTAAAAATAATCCCCCCCCTTTGATTTAGAAAATGATTTTGGTTAACAAGTATGAGAGATAAATAATTCATATCTCTTTAATGAAATTTTCAAGCAATAACCTTCCATAATGGTCATATATGAATGAAGAAAATAATTCTAGTTGATTATTATTAACTTTTATCATACTCAATAGAAACCCACACAAACATATTCATAATGTTTAATCTCATAAAGAATGAATTTAATGATGTTTTAATATAGAGAATAAACCAAAATAGTTCTTCACATGGCCATCCAGATTTGAAACTTTTCACAACTCCACCAAGGATGATATTCTTCAATAGTAAGGATACTAAATATAATATTAAATTAAGATGGTATATTATTTAAACTTTTTTAGGATATGAAAACACACTCTCCAACTTCCACAAAGATGATCCTAAATTATATTTGTGTTTGAATTCCAATTGAGAAATTATTTAAGTATGGTCACTTATCCATATTTTCTATCATAAATTGAAAACACTGAATAATTTTCATGCTCAACCCAAATAATTTATTTCACCTTCAATTCCTTATTTTATAAGCATAAATAAATCCATAAATATTAAGGTAATAATATGGTTCTTCTCATTCCATCATGTGAACATCATGGTTGGATTGTTTTATCAAAAAAGTTGATCCCCTTTTCCATTATTTAGGTTAAAAACTTTTATCTTAAGTTTTGATTTATATTAAGGGAACATGGATATCATTAAACCTTATATATGTTTATCTGAGATGGTTATTTTCTCTTTATCCATCACATTCTATTCATCTCCTGATGCAATCTTTATTCTCTTTAGGGATTCCACTTATACTAGCAACATTGAAAAATATTTTTTGGAAATGTGCCCATATTTATTACATCTCCCACACATAAATTATTTTGGAAAAGTGTTTTTACTCATTGAAAACCACTCATGACATCCATATTATTCACTTAGACTATTTATTTTTACCTTTTTCATAATAAATTTCTTATGCCTCTTCCAAATTTCATTCTATCACCAAATATACTAGAAAAATCATCGGAATATATGTTGGTACATTGGAAGTCTTCTTGAAATCTCTTCATGGATTCTCATGATTTTTGTTCACATCATGTATTTTATATGTGACACTCATATTTAAATTTTTCTGGGAACCATCATGAATGTTCTCCTTCTTGTGCATTATGATGAAGGATGACTTCATCTAAAACATATTGGGTGTAATCTATTTTGGAACCTTCTTTAGATTTATACTCATGGTTTTTTATTAAAGCTTCTATGGTATTATCCTCTTATTATTCTATTATACACATTATGATGTACATGTATCAATTTTTTGGCCACCTCCTCTTCCAATATCACAGAAATCAGTGATTTCATTAAACCTGTTTGATGTAGACATATTTTTTTTGTTTTATGAATGTTTTTTTGTTTTTTCACTAGGTTTCTCCCCCTTTAAATGAGATATAATTGTGATTTGAAATTTAATATATTATACCAAATAAACAATTCACTATTCCAAAATCTATTTCAAAACCAACATTCACAGAAAAATATGATTTTCTATTATCTTATGTATACTATCCATAATTTCCAAACTAATCAACATATTGTTTTGGGTCTTTCTCACCAACTTTTGGGATCTTCTAAGGTAAAAATAATTGAATTATTCATTCCACCATATACATGGTGGTATTATTTTATTCATTTATAATATTTTTTATTTTTAGATTATTTTCATTTAAACTTGCAATTTTTATAGAAATATATTTAGTAAAATTATTATATTAAGATGAAGATGGTACCACATTCATCATACCTACTTGAGAGAAATCATCAAGTGATGTAATTATATTATTTCTATATGATGTAGTTATTTTTTTAGTATATTACATATAAAACTATGTAGCGGTAGCTCTATCCTTATGTGATTGTGAAGTATCATATAATTTCTTTTCATGATTAGATAATTTGATTTCTAATATAAGATATCTCATATAGAGAGGGAATTATTTTTATCTTTATTTTATTCCATTATATCTTCGCAATACATCCAAATATTCTCAAAACCCCTTAATAGAATGAAAGATTTTATTGTAACAATGAGTCAAGCACTTTCATCCTCTTGGATTTGATATGAAATTGATCATTCTTGAAATCAATGATATTTTTCCAATTTTATTCTAATTAATGGATCTTCTTCTCAAAGTCATTAGTGGACTCATACTTACCTTGTATTGTGGTGAGACACTATTCTTTAAATTTGGATATTCTCACTATAAGCTCTTCATGCTCATCTTCTTCGGTAGTAATTTTTTTCGGATCATAATGTAATTAAGATATATTTAAATTAAATATGTATCCAAGTATTCCACCTTAACTTAATGTTGATTGATATCTTCTTTCCATCTTTTAAAACCCCTAAACATAAATGTAATTAATTATTAGGGAAAATAATAAAACATGTAAGGTTTCAGGCACAACAGAAGAATCTTATGGGGCATTCCCAAATCAGAATTTTCTCATGATCGATGATTAATTTGAGATTTACATGACAATAAATTATTTGATCAATAAATTTAAATCAAAGAATATAGATAACAAATAAAAAACAGAACCAAATCATATGATCATCAAATATTATTTATATTTAATTTATGTAATTATCAAATTACCAAGAGAGAAATCATTTCTTCATTGATGGATATGCTAACATGTCTACAACGTATTGTCACTGCGCTGTAGGTATCGTGAGTAGATTCCTTATATTGATGATCCACACATGTTCTAAAAACCTCCAAACATTTCCATAGGAATGTTCTAGTGCTAGAATTATAGATCTTAACACTTAAATCTTTCAACTTTGGTCACCCTGAGAACCACTTCAATGATTGGTTCTATTTGATCTCTATAGACTTGAGATTGTTGGGGGTGTATGATCGCTCACCATTCTTGAGAGTGTTATTATTGAGAGGGAGATCTCTAGGTATTTTAGAGTATCCTACCTAGATATTATTTCACAAAAATGAATTTTATCACATGAAAGATTATATAATTGAGTTTATATACTACTAAGGTTAGAAAATAATAATTTCACATGCACCCTTATTATTTCTAAAATTCCTACAGAAACCCATGTGTATAATAATAATAATAATATTAATAACAATAATAATAATAATAATAATATTTGACATGTGCTAAAATTGTTCATTAAAATAAATAATATATTTTAAAATAATATTCAATATTTATTATTTCTCATCAGAAAACAAAAATTGGTTCTCCATTCCTCCATAATATTTATCATGCATTGAATAATGACTATTTATTTAATAAATAAATATCAATTTATTATTTTCCAATGAATAAATAAATATTAAATTTACTAAATAGAAAATAAATAATTATGAAATATTAAGACCACATAATATTATCTTGAATAACAAGTGATAGAATATATGAGATCAAGAAAACGTGAATAATCATTAAACCACATACAAGAATAATATTGATTAAAATTATTAAATAATAAATAATGATATATTATTTAACTGAGATTCTAGATACACTCTGTGTGTGACTATCTAGGACTTTTTCTTAGTGAAATTAGGTGAATCATCCTAAAGTCCAAGGATATTGTCTAGAAACACATCAGGGAACCCATATAGAAAGAAGTTAATTCTATAATGACATAATACCTCATACAGATTCTTACTTTTTAATGTATTCCCTATATTTCATATCTATAATCACAACGGTTTCATGATGGTTCCACCAACCTATGTACATGATGTGACTTTATTTGACATTATTAAAATTGGAATTTCCTATAGAACCCCATGGCCATAGATCTATTTAGGCTATATCATATCAATTAAAGGGACTAAGAAATAAACTTTTTTTAATGAAAAAGGGACAATTCCTTTCTCGCATTATTCATTAATGATATATTACTTGTGATGCACGCAATATATCCTACCTTTATGCGAACATATGTCATCACGGTTTTCATCAATAAATCAAAGTACAAGACTTATAATATTCATTAATAATAATATTAAAGGATAAGGATGAATATATATGACCACATATAAGAACATCGAATGACACCTACAAATGCTTATTTTCTACTATAAGGTCTCATTCTCATAATATCATACAAAATATATTACCAAGGGAATACACTATGATAAGGTTCCTCAAAGTGTTATGATTATCCTTCCCCTAATAACCTATATAATATTTTTCCATCAAATGATTTCATACAGTTATATAACATATATTTTAGAATAATTTCATTGAAACTTATGTGTTCTCATCATAGAGGGGAACTACTATGACCTTTCAGTGAGATAGCTACTCTTAGGAAATTATCACATGCTATTTCATGTAGAAGAACGATCATTATGTGATAAGGAGCTTTTTAATATTCAATAAAATGAATATTGATTATCATAAACTATACATTATTTGATTCTAGGGAACCAAATCCAACAAAAATATCTTTTAATTCTTCAGTAGATACATATATTGACATAGGACCACACTCTCTTGATTGTTTTTATTGTGTAATGTTTAAACATGAATTTTTAGATAACTTAGGATCACATGAATTCCTTATTTCCTTTGAGGTATAAAATGTTTCCATATCATTTATCGTACACTAAACCAAAAACTATTCTCCTTCCAAGATAAATATCTCCTTCTTTCTTGGAGAAATTTCAAATTCTTCCTCTTTTGATATGAGAGGGAAAATTATTTATCTTATTCTTCTCTTAAATTTTCCTATTCATAAATGTCTTGGTAGAAACTAAATTCTGACATAATATAGAGAGAACTTGTCCAAAACAAAACTTCATTATAATTTTATGAAAGACACTCAAATATTTTAAAAGGAAATATTCATAATAATAATATAAATGAGGGTAACTTGACTCTGATACCAATTGAAGGATCCAAGGAAAGATATGTCAGACACTCAGGGTAGGGGGGGTGAATCAGTATATCCCTACATTATACTTTTTCCTTTTATACCTTATTTTTTTCCTCTATTATTTATTATGGTGAATTTATTCTCATATTCCCTATTTATCACATTTATTCTTGTATTCAAATCCACAAACACACACACCCAAAGGGATAAAAAATTCAAAATGTTCACCTCTCAGTATTTGTAGATAAATCCTTTGTGTGATTCGGTAAAACCCTTTGTTATAGAGCCCACATGTAAAACCCTGTGAGTGTTACAATGTTTTCTTCCAATAGTGTATAGTGTGCATACCACAATAATTTTTGATGTATCCCGCAGTCAAGTATATTCCATACCTTTAAAATTAAATACAAGTAAAAAATAAGATATTCTTTATGCAATATATAATTTTATCTTATTATTGATGTGCTACTCCTTATTTCACCCTTATAAAGTGGCAAGCCTATTCTTGTTCGTATGCATAACATTGCACACAACCTCTTCTTTTTTCATTCACATTAGTAAATTTATATTCTTCTACTTGTTATTAAACATTTTTATTCTTATTTAATTATTCATTTTTTGTGAAAATAAGAGAGAAAAAATATTTTCTTCTCTCTGTGAACTTCATGACCAAATTTTCCAATTCTTCTTCTTCAGATGAAAATAGATACACACAAATCTCTTCTTATCTTATATCTTCTTCCCACATTATTATTTAGTGAATAATTGACTTAAAATGATCTATATTTCTTTCTTTGACTCTTTATAATGTATCTGACGAATCCATGTTGATATATCACTATTCTCATTAAAAAACAACATATATTTCCTTTAGATTCTTTATTATATCAACAAAAATTTCCCACACACATCTTCTATTATTCGATAACTTGAAATATTTATGATTATGATAATAATAATAATAATTACTGATGCATCAATTTTTCCTTTATATAATAATCCTATCCCGACCCCCTACCCACTAAGTGTACCCCTCATATGTTGACAATCTAAGAAGAGAGATACTGACCACTGATTCTCACATCTAGTAGGCCCCAGGTTGGCAACTAGCATTGAGCATATAGTCAGCACTCTGATGTGAGGGATTAACCTCGAAGAGAACACATCTAAAAGAGATATGTCTGAAAAACACCAACAAAATCTTACTCATACAACAATATAAAATAAATCCCAAGTACACACATGCAACGTCATGAAAAACTACAAAAACTAAAAGGGGAAAACTGAAAGTTAAACAGAAGCGACCACGAATCCCAAATAGCTCCTACAATACTCCCAAGATAGAAGTAACTAGAATTATATCCAACCTAATCTATGTGACCTAAAAAATAGTCTATATAACATAGGGTGAATATAATAGTATACTTAGTAGAATCCTCCCTGGAGCCTCTCATGCAAAAATAAGGAAAACATAAAAAAGCACAGTAAAAAACAAGTGAAACTAAGTAATCACCTAACTGGATATACTAAGTTTCCAGCCTCACCATGGATACTATTACCAAGTATTTTATATAGGAGTATATAATATAATAAATAATATAAAGGGTACCCCACTACCACTTCCCCACTTGTATTCCGCTTTACTCCAACATCGCACGTCCTGATAATTTCTATCCAAAAAGGCTTTCCCGCAGATACCTGGGTGATGCACCACAACATGCCCCTCATGAAACTCACCACCAAAACCACAAAACCAAAATTAACTAGGTAGTTTCTAGGATCCACCACAACTTGCATAACATGTATCATACATCGAGTATTATACCTTAAGCCATCACTACCCATACACTGAGTAAGGATCCTCAATCCATCACTGCTTATACATATTATACCTATAGCAGCACATATGAAACTATATCCAAAAGAAATTTGTATGAAATAGCCACAATATATTACATACATATCCACTCATATATGGGGAAAAATAAAATAAGTGAATACCAAAACAAGTAACTACCAAGAGAAGAGAACAGGGCCAAATGGGGAAGTCAACCATCCATCCTCGCACCAGGATATTGGGGAAAACACCCCCTAGGGCTTAGAATCCTTGGGGTGTTAGTCTCCCTAACCAACAGGGTGGGGTATCATATAGAAGCGAAAAAATTACATGATATAATATACCTCACAAACACACTATAGAAAAAACATAGTCTTAGAATCAATTGTATCTAATGTCTCTTCGAATCTCAGATTCCACTACTAAGACTAGATATCCAATAATCACACAACCATTTAAAGAGATATATTAAGATACTTTATCCCTTTTTATCATTTTAACTTTATGATAATCAATTCATTAATCATGAATTAACTATCATCATTTCAAAATTAAATTCCATTAACCTCACAACCAAGTTACATTCCCTTTAGGCATAACCAAACCGAGTCCATGGCTCCCCATAAAATATAACCTTAGTATTGCATCCCAGCAAGCTCTAACACCACAGGATAAACATTCATTAATTTATTAAGAACATTATCACTTTCTATATTTATAGGTATTCTAAGAAAGCATTATGAGCTAAAAAATCAAAGGGGATCAACACGATGAGTAGAATAGCTACCCATTTAGTCTTTTCTACCACTAAAAGGAGCGTATACCTATCCATCCTCGAGAAGACAAACGTAGAAAAAATGTGGAATACCCCACATGTATTTGTCTGTTATGGAAAGTGGGTATACATGACCATATTCCTCAAGAATTGGGGAAAGTAAAATATGTAAACAAACAATAGAGTTAATAGAATCTACTTTCAAATCAATGGGTAATCCTAGATTCAACCCATTCCATCATCCCTGGTGTACTCCCCATCACCCACATGAATAAACTGATGTATATTTTCACTCTAGGAATCAATTAATACCATAAAAACTAAGCCTCCCTTCCCCCACATACCACAAAATCCTTCTAGGCTCATGTCATATCCGAACCCCCCCTTCCCTCACAACCAGAAGTATTCTATCCAAAGAACATCACAAGTAGCAAGAAAAAATATAGAAATGGTCTCTTCGCCCAAATCAAGGCATTCAAAATTCACACACAATGAGCTCTCAAAACTACAAAGAATATTCACTTGACCTTTACAAGAAAGAAAGCATCTCAAGACCTAAAAGGCATTATCTTTATTAGACAACCAGTTCTTATTCCATCTTGAATTAACCGATTCAATATTCATATGTTCCAATGATGGGAAAATTAAGCTACAAGATATCACAAGATATCAGCAAATTAATTAAACAATTAATTTGTCATGACATTAACTCTTTTATCAACAAGCATCAAAATGATTTGGGTTTATCAACCAATTCAATTAAACATGATCACCTGCATCGATTTGATTATCATCAAATTACAACAACAACAACAACCAGATTCATTAAACATGCCTCTTTATATTTTTTGCAATTAATTCTCAATTAATTCAAGGTTTATATTATTTACCAATTTCCATCAAGAACTACATGATAAGTCAATAAAAGAATAGATACCACACTATCTAGAAAATCAAGAGGCAAATTGTTATCATGGAATAAAATAACAATATTTCTACACGATCGATACCAATTTATTTAATCCAGTTCATCTAATTATTTGGTCGATTTCATTGAAATATGAGGGGTTAAATCATGATGAATCATCAATTTCCCATAAATAAATATAGAAAAATTGAATCAAAAACCTCAAAAAGTCATTAAAATTCTTTACACGATAACATATCAATGTAATGGATCATGATCACCTGTCCTGCAACAACTACATCCACCTAAGGATTCTACGACATAACAACACTGACAAACCACCAAGATAACTCTATTAGAAACATGGATATCACACACCATCACATGGAACAGAGAAACGAAAGGAAAATGATTGAATAAAAATAAAGAATAGAGGTAGATCATACCTTATATCAAAGAAAGATTACTACATATCAAAGATGGAATCCCATGATCGATCCCTGTCAAAGGGATCTCTAAAATACCAAGGAGGGGAGTGTCGTGTCACATGTGAAGAGAGGGAGGGGAGTAGTATCCATTGGTTTGTGAAAAACCTTGTGGGTGAAATGTTTTAAAAACATAAAACATTGGGTAATTACACAACATGTAACCCCCTTTCACATCATGTAATGCCTTGAGGTCGAGTTCTAAAAAACATATATCGCTTCAATACTTTATTTTATTTTTTATACCCTAAAGTATTTCACACCGTGAACCCTTATTTGAAACCATGAAACAACCCATGATATAGGATGTCACATCGTGTAATTCTGCTAAACTATGTGTAATCCCCTCCTTCCAGCTTTTACTTAATCTAACTTATACAAAATTCTTCCAAGCCACCTCTAGGCACTTCAATCTTCAAAAAACAAGAAAAGGGGTGATCCACGTAGATCCAGTCCCTTACATAAGATACTTCTGAAAATATTCTCATCCTCAATAATCCAAAACCATCCTAGAGAGGAAATTGAAATGGGTCATCTAAACATCCACCTTACAAGATACCACTCCAAGCTTCCTCCACCAAAAGAGCTCATCACCTAACTAGAGGAACAAGTGAAAACCACAAAACAACCACAACCAGCTCCTAAACCCTCTCCTAGTGGTGATACCTCTCAAAAGAGAGGAATCCTAAACAAGCAACAAGATAAATCCATTTTATAATCAGAAAGGGTCCACAACCACGAAATGAACAATGTTACAAGAGAAGAGGAAAGAATAAAAAATCTCAGGGCACTGAGCAGGTATCTGTGACTCACATTCTCTAGTACTCTCCTCCACACCACCATACCTCCACAAGACATGAACTAAGGGTATATCACACCTGCAAAACATCTTCTCCTTGAGATCATGAATATCTATAGGCTGCTCCTCGAAGGTCGCGTCATCCTAAACATCATTCTTGCCCCAATAGATGATGTGAGAGTTGTCATGAAGATAATGATGGAGATACAAAACATGAAAAATATCATATATCCAGCTCATCTAGAGGGGAAGTGCTACCTGATACACCACAACTCCAACTCGAGCCAACACCTTGAATGGCCCAAAAAATAGGGGAGACATATTACGCCCACAACCAAACCTTCTCAACCCATGATGGGGAGTCACCTTCAGAAACACATGATCCCCAATGTCAAACTCTATTGGTCTCCTCCTATGATCAACATAATACTTCTGCCAATCCTTCACTACCTTTATCCTCTAACAAATCACTTGAAACATTTCTATCATGTTCTATACTAGTTCCTACCTGATAATTGATGACTCTATGACCCCATTCCAACACAAAATAGAACATAATGGTTATCTATACAAAGATTAAAATGAAGCCATAATGATGGTGGAGTGTAAAATATTGTTTAAGAGAACTCTATAAAGGGTAAGTGCCTCATCCATAAACCTCCAAAATTCAAGACACAAGAGCCAAACATGTCTAAAAGAGTCTGGATGGTCTGTTCTGTCTGACCATCCATCTGTGGATGAAAAGAATTGCTAAGGAATATCTAAGAACCAAAATCATTCAGAATACCTTTCCACACTATGGAGGTAAAATGAGGATCTCAATAAAAAATTATCTTCCTTGGGAATCCATGGAGTCCTAGCACCTCCTCCAGATATTTCCTCGACAAAACCTCCACTAAGCTTGAACCCTTGATTACTATAATGTGGGATGATTTTGTCAAATGATCAAATACCACACATATAGAATCATAGAATCCCTAAGATATAGGTAAAACGGTAATGAAGTGCATCAAGATGTCCTTCCACTTCCACTGAGGAACATATAATGGCTGGAGAAACCCATTGGGAACATGGTGCTCAACCTTCACCTTCCAACATACCAAACATCGAGACACAAACTCTAAAATTACATGCTTTAACCCAGGCCACCATAACTAAATCCTCAAAGAAAGATACATCTTTGTCACACCATTATGAACTAATAAGGGAGAACCATGGAACTCTCTGATAACCATCTCACATATTGCCAAAGTAACAAAAATCCTTCCCTGAAACAACAATCGGTGTTGTTCATCCTCAGACCAACCACCTAGAGCCTCTACATAAACAAATCGTCTCTCTATAACCCTAATTAAAGATCCACAAATTGGGATTACTCTACCTATTTAACCAAATTGAATGGACCATCATCCAAAAAAGATATCCCCTAGCCCCAAATTATCCCATATCAAAATGTAATGCTGAATGTTCATCCATCCCTCTCCAAGAATCACCCAATTCATGCACTTAATCACCACACGACATCCAACTCTACACATCAGCTACAAAATCCCACTTTATAGTTGTATATGAGAATTCTAATTCCTAGTCCTCTAATAACTCCATCCATTGAGGGTGTCGCATGTTCAAGTCATGCTGGGAGAAAACATTGATCATGTTATTATGATTGGTGAAGACTAAAAAACACTTTCTGATGAGGAAATGCCTCCGCAAAATCAAGGAAAAAACCACCTCCACCAAATCAATATCATTGGTGGCATATTTACTCTCATGAAAAATTAACTACCAAGACCCGTAAGAAACAACTAATCTCTGCGACATGAGAACATAGCCTAACCCCTGACGTGAAGCACCACTGAAAATATCAAATTAAACACTTTCTATAGGAAGATAAAGAAATATACCACTGACCAACTTCTCTTTAAGATACTCAAAAGTGGCCTAAAATAGATCATTACACAAGAAATCCCAATCCGTTTTGGTCAATTATTTTAGAGGAGTCATAACCTGAGTTAAATTGGCTATGAACATCTTATAATAGCCTCCAAGACCAAGGAAAATTCACATTTCATCCAGTATATTGGGGGATTCCCAAGACAAAAATTCTTATACCTTTGATGGATCCACATATACTCACTTCTGGTATACAACATGCCCCATGAAATGGACTTATCGAGCCAAAAACTCACACTTCAAAAACATCCCAAATAGCTACTGTCGACGAAGAACTCCCAAAATAGCATGCAGATGCTCTTCATGCTCCTCCTCAGATATGGAGTACGCAAGGATGTCATTAATGAAGACCACCATAGACTTATCCAAGAAATCATAGAACAAAACGTTCATTAACACCATGAACATAGGTGGAGCATTTATCACACCGAATACCATTACCAAGAACTAATAATTCCCATGACGATAATGGAAAAAAGTCTTTGGGATAACCTCATCTTTCTCACACATATGATGATATACTATCCACAATTCGATCTTCGATATCCAACTTACACCCAACAGTAGATCAAATAAGTCATTAATCCAAGGAATATGATAGCGGTTCTTCACAATCACATTGTTTGACAACGATAATCGACACACAACCGCAAAAAAAATGTCATCCTTCTTCACAAACAAAACTAGTGCACCCCACAATGAAACACTCGTCTGAACAAAACCTTACTAAAATAGACCATCAAGCGTTAAACACAACTCTCGGAACTGAAAAGGCACCATCCTATAAAGATACATCAGGATAGGAGACACACCTAACTATATATCGATCCCGAACTCGATCTCCCGTTGAGGGGTTAATGTTACAACCTCTCTAGAAATATATCAGGGTACTCTTCTACTAAAATAGGAAATTCCTACTACTAAACATTTGATGAACTCAACATTATCTCAACCATCAAGGATGACAAGGATAGAACATGCCTCTAACCCATATGAGGGTCTCTCTTGCCAACAAATGCCACTGGTTCTCCATCATCTTTGAAGAACACCACCTACCTCCTGAATCAACCCACGATTTCTTTCACCGAATACAACAAATACACATTGAGGATGACATCATACATTTTTTATCCATAAACATAGGAAATATCCCCAAGATCGGTGCTTCCCCAACACTAGCTCAAAGTCTGTACATACTTAAAAAGTTAGTTTATCTTCCAGGTGGCATAGTCAATGCCAAGGCCACTGGACACCTCTCTACCTAATGTACCAAAACATGGACAAGGGAAGTTAATATAAAGGATTATGTCATTCCAAAATCAAATAGGGCTTGAAATCAAGTCGAAAATAAGAAAAGGTTACATCAAACAATGTCTAGCTCATCTGAAGCTAAAAAATATAAGGCATGAAGCTGAACATGACCTAATCCATGGACTACCTGACCCTAACAATGACCAACTCCATGGCTATGACATGATCTATGAGGATGGGGGGCGCTCTGGGGATGTCGATGCTCTCCACATCTACTCTCTGATGATCCAAAACTGGTGCAACCAACTACTTCTACCTCGAATGAAACTGCCTCAACAGTGGAACCTGAAATGGAACACGTGATGAACACTAAATACTCAAAAAGGCCAGGAACTATCATTTTATATGACATTGACTTCCACGAAGAAAAAAAAGATCATGATCCCATGGTATTGGTCTAAGAGCTGTTTCCCCTATAGAAACGAGATACTGGTGGTTTGGAACTACATAGGCTGAATAGAAACTCTTCTACCTTGAAAACTAGGATCCCCTAACCACAACTTTGCTTTATGAGGAATCCTAACGACTCCCCTCACATGATGATCTAGTTCTAGATCACATCCTCTCGAGGAACTCTATACTTTCCAGACCCTCAAGATATGTCTTCAGAATAAATGGAGTGACATTGTGATGGATCTCTAGATGCAAAGCTTCCCCGAAATGCCTTTCCATATTCCCCTCATAGGGAAACAGGTCTGAAACATATCACAGAAGTTTCCTAAAAAAGATCTCAAACTCTCGGACACTGGATCTCAAATGATGAAGGGTAAGTAGCTCTGGGAAACTGGTTACCTTCATGGATGAAGAAATAATCTTGGCTATAAAATGTTCTTGTAACTTCTCTCATGAGACTGCTGACTCATCGCGATCCCTCAAGAACAAGTACCACTACCGCCTCACTACCCCACATAGAATAATCAAAACCAATGATACCCAGTTCCCTTTTCGAGCTCGGATCGAGTTGAAAGATATCTCAACCTCCACTAACCAGTCCTCTTTGACTACATCTAAAATAAATCACTTATACTTTTACAGACTCTATCATTGAATCTCTCAGAGTGTACTCATCTAAGTGTCTTCGTTGTCAACCTCTACTTTTCTGTGATCTTCCAGTGCCACCTGATGAACATTATCCACACGAACCCAATGGGGACATCGACCTAGATCCATACCGTCAAAAGATCAAACTTTTAGATCTCCTAAACATGGAATATGGAATATTTTAACAATAACCAAATGTTTTATTTTATTCATTGTAGGTTAAAATATCCCAAGGTCTACCCATTCAACCATAGGTACAAAGATAAATGGTGCATGATCTTTTCCTAGGTCTCTACCCTACAACAAGTACCACCTCATTTATTAGCCACTGTAAACATAAAGGTCCATGCATCAGATCACATGGGTCCCTAAATACCTGTGTCTCAGCCAGATTCCATGGTTTATACCACTTTCTAAACTTTACTAACACCACTTCCCAACTAACCCATGAAATATCACTTATTCCTAACTCCAAACATCATGCAATACCACAACTAGACATCTAATACAACTCTATCACAACACCCTACCAAAAAGTGTACCCCTTCTGGGTTGACAATGTGAGAAGAGAGATAATGATCCCAAGTCCTGTCTCTAGTGGGCCTCGGGTTGTCCACTAGCACTGAGTGTATAATAAACACACTGATGGGAGGCATTACCCTCTATGAAAACACATGTGAAAGAGAGAGATAATACTGACACCAACCAACTCCTACTTGGACTACAAAATAAAATAAATTCCATGAACACACATGTAATGTCATACAAAGATTCTATTATTGAAAGGGTAAAATTGTAATTACGAAAAACAATTACCGTGACCACAAATCCAAAACAGTTTCTACAAAACCCCCAAGCTAGTAGTAACTAGCATGATCTCTAACCTGCTCCAAGTGACCTGAAAAACAGTTTATATAACGTAGGGTGAATATAATAGTATACTCAGTAGGATCTTCCCCAGATCCTCTGATACAAAAGTAATGAAATCATTCTAAAACACAGTGAAAAATAAGTGAAACTAAATACTCACCTAACTAAATATACTATATTCCCAACCTCACCATGGATACTCTCACCAATTATTTCATACAAGAGTATATAACACAATAAGGAATATCAAGGGTACCCCACTACCACTTCCCCACTAGTCTACTACTTTTCCCCAACATCACACATCTAGAGCATCTCTCTCCAAAAAGTCTTGCCCATAGACACCTCGGTGAAGTACTACAATATGAACCTTGTTCAACTCACCACCACAACAGAAAATACATAAGTAAATAGGTAGTTCTCGTGAGCCACCAAAGCCTGGATAACATGTATCATACATCGAGTATTATACCTTAAGCTATTACATCCCATACTCAATCATGAACCCTACCCAAAAACTATACCCCTCATGGGCCAAAAATGTGAGAAGAGAGATAATGACCCTGAGTCCTGCCTCCAGTAGTCCTCAGGTTGGGGACGAGCACTGAGCGTATAATAAACACACCAATGGGAGGTATTACCCTCTAAGAGAATACATGAAAAAGAAATAGATAAGATAAACACCAAATAACTACTTCTTAGACTAAAATATATGATAAATCCTAATTTCACACATTTAATTTCATGAAAAAATAATACAAATGAAAGGGGAATACTACAGGTACCAAAAGAATGAAAAACGGTAGCAACCATGAAGCCCAAACAACTCTTTTAAACCCCCATGCTAGTAGTAATCAACCTGATCTCCAAACTTCTCCAAGTGACATGAAAAATAGTTTATATAACATAGGGTGATTATAATAGTATAATCAACAGGATCCTTACTGGAGACTCTCGTGCAAAAGTAAATAAAGAATGATAAAGCACAGTGAACAACAAGTGAAACTAATTCATCACCTAACTAGGTATACAAAGTTCCCAGCCTCAACATGGATACTCTCACCAAGTAATTAATATAAGAGTATATAATATAATAAAGAATATCAAAGTTACCCGGCTACTACTTCCCCACTAGTTTTCCTCTTATCCCCAACATTGCACATCCTAGGCATCTCTCACCAAAAAGGATTTCCCATAGACACCTGGGCGAAGAACCACAACATGCACTTCATGAACCTCACGACCACAACCACACAACAAAAAGTAACCACATAGTTTTTAGGACCCACCACATCCTTCATAATGTGCACCATACCTCTACAATTATACATTAGTCCATTACAACCCATACACCAAGTAAAGATACTCAATCTATCATAGACTATACACATTATACCTATAATAGTCCATTAGAAACTATATCCAGAATACATGTGTGTTAAATTTACATAATACATTACATAACACTACACACATATATAGAGAAAGATAACCTTTTTTCATAACAGAAAAAGTAACTACCATGAGAAGAGAGTGGGGCTACAGGGGAAGTCAACCATCTATGCTCCTCCAGGATGTTGGGTAAAACACCCCCAGGGCTCAAAATAAAGGGGGTTTCAGTTTCCCAAACTGACATGGTAGGAAAGAATATAGAAAAAAGTACATGATATAATATAGATCACAACCACACTATGGTAAAAACTAGTCTTAGAATCAGTTGTAGTTAATGTCTTTCTGAATCCCGACTACCACTACTAAGACTAGATATCCTATAATCTCAAAACCATTTAAAAAGATATATTAAGTTAATTTATACCATTTTTATCAGTTTCACTCTACTTTAATTAATTCTTTAACCACTAATTTTCCATCATCATTTCCACATCACATTCCATTAACATCACAACCATGTTTCATGCCCTCTAGGCATAACCAAACCGAGACCACGTCGCCTTAGAAAATATAACCTCATCATTGCATCCCAACAATCTCCAACCCCATGGGTTAAACATTCATTCATTTGTTAATAGTATTATCACTTTACATATTTCCAGGTTTTCTAATAAATATTTATAAGCTACCAAATTCAAGGGGTTTAACATGGCGTGTAGATGAGATAACCATAGATTCATTTCCACCTATAACATGAGCGTAGACCTATCCATCCTAAATAATCTAAACACAAAAATCACATGGCATGCCATGCACGTCTTCAGCTATTTTGGATGGAGGGTAAGTAAGATCATATTCCTTAAGATGTGGGGAATGTAAAGTAGATAAATGAACAAAAGATTCAACAATAACCACTTTTACATCAATGGGTATGCTTGTATTCAACCATTCCACCATCCTTAGTGTCCTCCCTGACACCCGCATGCATAAACTGATGCATCTCACCACTCTAGGCGTCAATTACTACCACATCCACTGGGTCTCCAAACCCCTGCATACCATAGTAGCCATCCAGGATCAACCATCCCATGCTCACATCACATCTTGGCCTCCTTATCCCCCACAACCACAAGTCTTGTATCCCAGTGCACATCACAAGCATCTAGAACAAACATAGCAACAAGTTCTTGGACCTAGAGAAAGGTATTTATCCTTCACAAACAATTATCTCTCATGGATATAATGCAAAGTCTCTTGACCATTATAAGAAAGTGTGAAACTCCTGACCTACCAGGCATTAACTTTATCACACAATCATTTCTTATTACATCTTGAATTAACCAATTCATTATTCGTAGGTTCCAACTATGTGAAACCCAAGAAACAAGCTATCAAAAACTATCACCAAATTAATTAAACAATTAATTTATCATGCCATTAATTTTTTTTAAACAGGAATAGACATGCTTCAGGTTCATGAACCAATTTAAAAAAACATTCCCACTTGCATCAATTTGATTATCATCAAATTTCAACAACAAACGGATTCATTAAACATTCCTCTTTATCTTTTAGAAAATTAATTATCAGTTAATTATATCTTTACATTATTTACAAATTTTCATCAAGAATGACATGATAAATAAATCAATACGTAGATATCACACTATCTAGTAAATCAAGAGGCAAAAAATTATCATGGTATAAAACAAAAACATCGCTACGTGATAGATAAAAATTTATTTAATCTAGTTCACATAATTATTAGGTCAATTTCATTATGACACAAAGGCTTAAACCAAGATAATTATACAATTTCACTTAAATAAATATAGAATTATATAATTCCCTACCTCAAAAGTTAATTTATATTATTTGTATGAGAACATATCAAAACAACGATTCAGAATCACCTCTCTCGGAAGTACAACATCCACCTGAGGATTCCAAAACACAACCAGACCAACCAAACACTAAGAAAACTCCATTAGAAACATGGAGATCACACGCCATCACATGAAAAGGATATATATAAAGAAATATATTGAATAAACCTCAAGAATGGTGGGAGATAATACCTTATATCGAAGATGGATCACTACAGATTGAAGATCGAAGCCCACGATCGATCCCCATTGAAGGGATCTCTAAAATGCCAAAGAGGGGAGTGTCAGGTCACCTAGGATGAAAGGGAGGGGAGAAGAAGATGTAGGTTTTTAAAACTTGAGTTTTTTAAATGATTTAAAAACATACAACATTGGGTAATTACATGACGTGTACCCCCTTTTATGTAGGGCAATTCCTCGATGTTGAGTTCCACAAAAAAACACATCACCTCAAATAATTATTTTATTTTTCAGACCATAAAGTATTTCATACCATGAACTCTTATTTAACTAATTGAAATAACCTGTGAAATAGGACCTCACATCGTGTAATGTTGTTACACGATGTGTAATCCCCTCCTTCTAACTTTTACTTAATAGAACTTCTCCAAACATCTATTGATCCACCTTCGAGCACTTTGATCTTCGAAAACACACCAATGGGTGATCAACATGGATATTATAACAAGCTCGCTCTTTATCACACACATAAACACGAGTTATTAAATAAAATATCAATTAAGACAACTCTAAGGATCGATAGGTCTAGTGTATTTGGAAATTAGGAACATTAAATAACAAAATAGAATATAAAACACAACATCTTTATTGAAAAATACTTTCACATGACCACAACATTCCTTCATACATAGCATTGCATGTGATAACCTGAGGACATGCACAAGAAAAAGCTGAGATATAAATCACATTAAGGGAGTAAACAAGTCATAACATGAAGAATATAGTACATTTTAGGAAATAGGAATATCAATGGAGCACAATAGAAAAATGGACATAAAGACATGATATAGCATGATTATCATAACATGGAAACCTGGAAACAACATTTAACATGATATTAGAATGAGATAAGACTCATTACACATGAAGTATGAGTAAACCCTCATTGAACTTTAATTAGCATAAGTAAATCCTCACCAAACTTGAATTAGAATAAGAAAACCCTCATTGCACTTGACGTATCATGATACTAATCTTTACCCAATGCATTACAACACTATCAGAGCACACCCATTATGAATATTTCATTTCATGTATAAGTGTTCCACATGGATTATAAGACATGGATTCATTAAACATCATAATTTATTCAACAAATAAGAGATGTGGAATACATAAATTTATGCCCTCAATCAAAAATAACATTTGAATAAAGGTGAATACCCTTTCTAGAGAAATGGGAATGGTATTCACTAACATGATGATTTTGGAATGAGAAATTTCGATGTAACTTTCGGAGCATAATGACGTCAAATAGAAATTGTAAAACGGGTAGATGAGAAAGAAATGGGTATATCATCATTTATACCTAAAATTAACAGTAAGGGGGTCATGGAACATAATAATCAAAGATATGTAATGGGATTTAGATGCATAATATAGAATATTTTCATGAATGTAAATGAGAAGATAGAAATTACTTACGGAATTTCGGCATGGTAACAGGTGTACATGATAGGAATTAATGAGATAAAAAAGAGGTCTCTAATCATTAAAACATAAGGAAAAATTATGGGAGAGATAAAAAATAATACTGTAACATTTTTAATTGAAAATAAAATGTTATAACAACATATTGAAAATTGGACAGAAATGAGAAAGGTATAAATCCCTTTCAAAAATTTGGCATGGTAACGAGAGTACATAAGGGTTCATAAGAGAGATAAATGAGAGTTAAAGGGGTTATCATGATTTATACATAGAATGGGAAGTAGTTATGATATTTAATAACATATATCAACATTGTAATAAAAGAAATTAAAATACATGACATTAAAAGAATTATTGGTAAAAGATGAGGGTGGAAGATCCCATACGAAATTTTGGCATTGTAATGACTTAGGTAAGGGTCAAAATGTGGGAGGACAAATAATACCTCATTAAAATAAAATAAAATGGATAGTAATGTAATTATTATAAAATAATAAAATTATGACCATTCTAAATTACAATAACTACTTTTGAATAAGATGCTTGAATTTTGAAGGTGGTGAGGAAAGCGAGGATCTCTTACTTTGAAATGTGATCCAAAAGGATTGGGAGTGTCTTGAGAGAGGATTCTTGGGAGCTTGGTGTTCCTTGAAAGGATTATAAGGATAGGAGGGAAGAGTTTTGTCAAGTTTAAAATGGTTTTAGTAAAGATGAATGATAGATTGAGTGGGTTTATATAGGAAAAAGAGGTATTTTTTTATTATTTAGGTTTTGGAAACTAGACATTAAAGTAATCAAAACCATAAACTATACCATGGTTTTTGTGCATGGATTTTTAAAAATTGGAATAGAAAACATTATTTTATTAGTAATATGGCCGAACGTATTAAAATATTATGCTTGCTTATGTGGAGGAGAGTCACACTCTCAAAGAAGTCATTTAAAAAGTTAAAATATTTTATATGTCTTTGAGGGTCCACTAAGGCACCATAAAATTAATCAAACAAATATAAAATCACATTATCATAAATTTAAAACATATATTTTCCAAATATACCTTTGATATTATTTTATTACATCACTATGGGGTCATTATGACGTTATAAAACACATTATATATTTAAACTATATTTAATTTTTAGCCAAAAAATCAACTGTCTTAGAAAAGTATGAAACATTAATAATAATATAATTTAGAAGTACTGAATCAAAAAATAATATTCATTTTATCTAAATATTTTTCTAAATATGTGAATTTTAAAATTTAAAATAAAAACGAACATTTATCGAAAATTCATGGGTTTTGATAGAAACAACTTTCAAACCGTAATAAAAATTAAAATTGTATTCATAAAATTATACGATAATTTATATTTAATAGTAATTAATTTTGTAATAATATTTTTATTAAAATACAATTTAATTAAAAAATCAATTAATTCATTGAAATATATTTCTTAATTGAATTTAAATACTAACTAAAAATATTGTTTTTGATTTAGAATCCAATTACAAAGTAACAATAATAAAATGAATGTATATTCTTTATAAAAAAATAATGAACATAATCATAGTTATAGTCTCTTGTTACATAAACTCTTATCACACCCACATAATACCTAAGGGTAAGGTGTACGATGGTGACAGACTCTTGGGGTTGTTCATATAACATCACTCGGGTGGTAATCTCTGTTAACTTCCACTTCTCACCTAGGCGGTTCTGTTGAAGCTTAATGTGTTGAAGCTCAGCTTGGGATTGGTCAAGAGAGAAGCCTAGTTACACTACCTCCTTTCTAAGATCTGAAAAATGGGATTAGTATGGATAAATTCTACTAAATGAGGCAACCTCTTCATTTGTTTGAGTAAATTGGATTTTTAAAGCCCTATATTTATACTAATCATGTGATAACTGTTCAACAAATATATTATAAATGGTAACAATTCTTAACTGTAATTTAAAATCCAAAAAAAATTAAAGGCCAGGTATTTCATAGGCTTTATATAACCATTTTACATAATAATATATTTAATTAGATCGTGTGGATCTTTCATTAATAAAATTTTTGTTCGTTATAATCTTACCCCATTAAAAAGTTTTGCCCTAGAAATTTCCTTTTCCCATAATAAAACAGACGAGGGTAACTCTATTTCATCACTTCCTCTGATTCCCAAGTTTCTTCTTCAAACTTGTGGTTTCTTCTCAACACCTTGACGAGGGGCATTGTGTTATTTCATAGATATTTTCCCAATGATCAAATAAATTCATCATATTATCTTCATAAGATAGGTCATTCTCTAATGGTACCACCTATGGATTGAGTACATGCGATGAGTCAGGTATGTACTTACTCAATAGTGATACATGGAATATATCATGTACTTGAGATAGGTTTGGTGGGAGTTCTAGTCGATATGCAACTACTCCAATTAGATAAATGATCTCAAAAGGGACAATGTACTTTGGAATAAGCTTTGCCTTATTACCAAATATCATAACTCTCTTCCATGGTGATATTCATATGAATACAATATCTCCAACATCAAACTCTATGTCTTATCGACGATTATCAACATAGCTATTTTGTCCACTCTGAGCAGCTTTATGGTGATGCTGGATGGTCTTAACCTTCTCCACAATTTTAGACCTTTTTTGTACCTATGATTTTTCACTCCCTAGCTTCATCCCAACAAGCTAGTGTTATACACCTCTTCCCATAAAGGGTTTCATAAGGATCCATTTGGATGATTTATTGGAAACTATTATTGTATGGGAACACAATCAGAGGAATTTATTGACCCCATCACCCTATGAAGTCCTTTGAGCATGCTCTCAACATGTCCTCAAGTGTTTGGGTAGTCTTATTTGATTGGCCATTAGTTTGAGGATGATAACTTGTAATAAAGTTCATCTCAGTATTCAGAGTGTGTTGGAGACTCTTCCAGAACACAAAGGTGAATCATGGATCTCAATCGGATACAATTGATAGTGGTACTCCATGCAGCCTTACCACTTCTCTAATGTATATTCATGCTAGTTGATCCTATTATAAATCCTCTTGAATTGAAATGAAGTGTGCAGTCTTTTTAAGATGATCCACAACAACCTAGATAGCATTGTTTCCTTTGGATGTCTTCGAAAGTCCAGTGAAAAAGTTCATTGTGATATTCTACCATTTCTATGTTATTACAGGTAATGGTTTCATGATCACATTATACTTCTACCTCTTAGACATCACCTGCTTTCACACTAGGCACTTTGATGTATACTCAGTGTTCTCTTTCTTCATGTTATCACAAAATAATTCTCTCAGATATCTCAAAACATTTTTGTGTTTCCTGGGGAATAGTGAAATTAGAACTATGTACATCATCCAAAAGATCATTATTTTTCTTCATATTCGATCGAATACATAGCCTTTACCCAAATATCATAATTCCATCTTCATTAACATTGAAATATGAGTATTTCCCTTTTTTGGTAGTTTCCACCTTCTTCTGAATTCTCCCGTCATCTTTTTGAGCATCCTTTAGACTTTCTAAAAGAGACAGTTAAGCAATCATTTGTGAAAGGATTGATGATGTTACCTTATTTATGATTCCCATTTTTATCTTCAAAAAATATAAAATATTTGATCCTTTTCAATTCTCATCAATGATAGAATTGTAGGGTCCTTTCTACTTAGAGCATCTTCCACCATGTTCGCCTTCCCAGGGTGGTAATAGATTTAGAATTCACAGTCTTTGATCAGATCTAACCATATTCATTGGTGTATATTCAACTATTTCTATGTGAATATATACTTGAAGATTTTGTGATGTTTATATATTTCACACTTCTCCCCAAAGAGGTAATGTTGCCAAATATTTAAAGAAAAGATTACTGCATCAAACTCCACATCATGTGTTGGATTGTATTTATCATGAAAATTAAATTTCCTTGAATCATAAGCAAATAATTTTTCATTTCAAATCAATAAACAACCCATAACCTTCTTCTAAGAATCGCTGAATACCACAAAAGATATCCACTTTTGGGTAGTGTGAGCACAGACGTAGTGATAAGCCTCATTTTCAACTCGATGAATCTATCTTTACATTCATCACTCCAAGAAAACTTGAATCCCTTTTGAGTTAGCTCGGTATGAGGGTTGGATAATCGTGAGAAATTTCTAACCAATTGGAGATAATATCCAACTAACCCTAGGAAGGTATGGATATTCATCACTAATGTTGGCCTCGGCCATCCCACAATTACAACTGTCTTGGAGGGATCCATAGATATCCAATTACTTGTGATGATATCACCAAATAATGAGGCTTACTTCAACCAGAACTCACACTTGTTTTACTTTTCATTGAGCATATCCTTTCTCAAGGTGTCTAGTATAGTTCTTGGATTCTTTTTATGCTCCTCCATGGTTTTGGATTATATTAGAATATCATCTATAAAGACTAGAATTTGTTTTCGAGGTAATCTCTAAAGAATATATTCATCAAGTTCATGAAGATTGATGGATCATTAGTGAATCTGAAATGAATTACATTGAATTCATAGTTCATATACGTTGTATAAAAAGCAGTATTGGGGATATCTTCCTTATTCACCCTTATTTGGTAATATACCGACCAAAAATCCACATTGGAGAAGTATTGTGCTCTATGTAGTTCATTGAAAAAGTCATCAATTTATGGCATATGATAAATTTTCTATATCATTATTTTTTTGAGCTCACAATAATCAATACAAAGGGGCATTGACCCATAATTCTTCTTGACGAAGAGGACTGGTGCACCACATGGTGAAGCACTTGGGTGAATAAACCCTTTATCCAGATTCTCATGTAGATTTTTCTTTATCTCCTCGATCTCCACAAGATCCATTCTATATGGAGTCTTGGATATTGGAAAATCCCTATGTATATGATCAATTGAGAATATAACATCTCTTCTATGAGGAAGACCAGATAATTCTTTATGAAACTCTTCAGTGATTTCCATCATGATTGGAATGTCTTCAAGGATGGTTTCTTTCCTAGACTTAATCAACTAAGTAATATACCCATGCTCATTGGGTAGTAATATCTACACTTGAGATTATAGTGCTAAAGAAGATTCATCCTCCTTCGTGCACTTGTATAGAATCGTGGGTTGATTCTCTATATGGAGAGTGATTACCCTCTCACAATAATTTATGTAAGATATATATAGTGAAAGCTAATCCATGCAATGAATTGCATAAAATTCGACCAGAGGGAGTATGATGAGGTTTGATGGGAAATTCAATCCTAAAATTTTGATAGGGGAGGAGTTATATTCATGGGATTCAATGATTGCCCCATTTTCCGTTCCCATCGACATCTCTACTTACATGATTTTTTGTGGTGTTGGGATTGTTCTACTAAGAGTTTGGGATATAAAAGAATATGTAGAACCCAAATCAAAATGTATATTCTCTATTCTTTAATGAATAAATAGTGTAACTATCACCGCTTTGTTGTCATGGTTATCTTCGAAAGTAGTGATGGAAAAAGATCAACCTTTATACCTTAGAGGTTACTGGTTGCCTTCGAAAACCCTTGGCTTAGAGCACTGCTTTGAAAAGTTCCCTGGTTCTTTGCAGTTGAAGAAATGAACAATGTATTGAGGGTGAAACAAAGAATTTCTCTACTATTTCACAATAACAGGTTTTTCTTTTTGGAATTAATGTAATGGTTCCCTTTTCTTCTACACCTAAATCATTCCCTGGCCCCCTTTAGGAAAATTCCAAGGTGTTTCTTTCCTTATATTTGGCATGTGAGGTGTTGGAATTTCTTAGCACCGTTTGATTTATCCATCAGACCGCCAAATTTAAACTAAACTTTTGGATTCTTATCCCCATGATACCCCTGATATTCTCTGATTTCCATTTCAGCTTTGATGGTACATCAGATAACTTCAACATAGATATCGAAGTCACGGATCACTAGTGATTTCCGTAGGCTAGGTTTTAGCCCACCAAAGAAGTGGTCAACCTTTCATTCAGGGGAAACAAAAAAGTAGGAGGCATATGATGCAAGAATTTTGAAGTTTTCATCATACTCTCCAATGGATTTTTCGTCTTTTTTCATAAGGGAAGGAAAGTCCCTTTCCATTTTAATTTAGAGGGTGTGGGGAATATATTTATCGAAAAACATTTTCCAGAAATCCTTCCATTCCAATGCCTCAATCTATTCTTCAGGCTTCTTATTTTTGATCAATGCACACCATTGATCAGCTTCAACCTCTAAATTATTATCCGCTAGAAGAACCTTCTATTGTTCAGAAAATTGAATTATGGGGAATATCTTCTCAATGGATTTGATCTATTGTTCGGTGATTGAGGGATCAGATGGCCCATTGAAAGTAGAAGGCCTCTATCTCACAAAGCTCTCGATTGTGGATTATTCTTTCTGGGGGAGAGTTG
This sequence comes from Viscum album, assembly GCA_963277665.1. Taxonomy (NCBI): domain Eukaryota; kingdom Viridiplantae; phylum Streptophyta; class Magnoliopsida; order Santalales; family Viscaceae; genus Viscum; species Viscum album. The sequence continues at coordinate 1,694,789,634 of OY728138.1, read as the reverse complement.
GGTGGTTTTACATTCCTCTTGACCCATTATTCTATTCAAAACATGTGTTAACTAAGTGAGTATCAAGACAATGTTTTCGATTCCTGCTCCCATGAGATTGGGAATCCCATTAGAAAAGTCATCACATTTATCTTCACATCGGTTATTAGCCCGAGTCCTCATATTACTGACCATTATATAGAATAAAATGAATGTTTGGGGTAACACATAAAGGTTAATCCAAATAAAAAATGGGATAACTTATAAATTACATTTATTTCCTTAACATATGGATTTATAGGCTTCAATCTATTATATCCATGATCAACTTCCCAAAATATATTCTTAAGGGCATTTCTTTATTCCCTTAATAATGGTTAATACTATGCTTATAAATTTACTAAATAATATCCCCCTGGAGTTTCATTACCAAGTATGCAGGAAGGCCCATTGTCGCGCACCGGTTCCTGTTCATGTCTAGCTCAAAGCGGTGTTTTCGGGCTTTACCCCTTTATACATCTATGCCAGAGCCACCTCTACTTATTCGTATCTATATAGGGATGTATTTTATTGAGAAAATACTTAATTTATACTCAAAAAAATTTAGAGATGTTTTTATTATACTTATTCTTATACCTATGGATTTCACTAGGGTTTTCAAGTCATAATCCCACGAATAACTAAACCTATCCTCTGATACTGACTATAACAACCTTGCTCTATATTACACTCTTAAACATGATTTATTACATAAAATCACACATAATAAAACTCTGAGGATATAGAGGTCTAGTGTCTTGGGAATTTAGGAACATTACATAACAACTAAGAACATAAACCACAAAATCTTTATTGAAAAATTCTTTTACATGACTACAACATCATTTCGTACTTAGCATTTCATGGGATAACCTGAGGACATGCACAAGAAAAGGGTGAGATATAAATCCAAATAAGGGAGTAAATAAGGCATAAAATTAAGAATAAGGTACATTCTAGGAAATAGGCATATCAATTGAGAACATAAGAAACATGAACATAATGTCATGATATAGAATGATTATCATAACATGGAAATGTGGAAACAACATTTAACATGATATTAGCATGAGCCAAGTATCATTGCCCATGGATCATGATTAAACCGTCATTGCACTTGAATTGGAATGATTAATCACTCATTGAAATTAAATTATCATGATAAACTGTCATTTCACAGAACATACCATGATACAAATATTTACCCAATGCATTGGAGTGCCATTAGGGTAAACCCTCTATAAACATTTCATTTTATGCATAAGTGTGCCACATGGATAACACAACATGGATTCATTAAAAATCATAATTTATTCCATGAATAAGATATGTTGAATACATAAATTTAAGTCCTCAATAAAAAATTAAATCTTTATAAATGTGAATACAATTGATAGTGAAATGGATATGGTATTCACTTACATGATGATTTGGGCATGGGAAATTTTGGTGTAACTTTGGCAGCATAACAGCGTTAAATATAAATTTTAAAATAGGTTGATGAGAACGAAAGGGGTATATCATAATTTATACATGAAATTGAAATTAAGGGGGTCGTGGAACATAATATCCCAAGACATTTAATGGAATTTAGATGTATAATATAGAAAATTTTCATGAATGTAAATGAGAAGGGAGAAATTTTTTATGGAATTTCGGCATGGAAACAAGTGTACATGGGAGGCATTAAAGAGAGATAAAGAAGTCTATCATCATTAAAAAATTATAAGTAAACTATGGTGAGGTTTTAAATCATACCACATCATTATTAATTGAAAATTAAATGGTATAACAACATAAATAAATTTGGACAAAAATGAGAAAGTTAGAAATCACTTAAGAAAATTCAGCATGGTAACGAGAGTACATAAGGGTTCATAAGAGTGATAAATGAGAGTTAAAGGGACTATACTGATTTATAAATCAAACGGGAAGTATTTATGATATTAATAACATATCCCAACAAATAAATAAAGGAAATTAAATACATAACAAGAAACGAATGCTTGGTAAAATCAGAGGGTGGAAGATCCCTTACGAAATTTTGGCATAGTAACAGCTTAGGTAAGGGTAAAAATGAGGGAGGATAAATAATACATAATTAAAACAACATCAAATGGATAGTAATAGAATTATTATAAATGAATGAAATTATAAAAATTCAAAATTACAAGAACTACTTTCGAATAAGATGCATGAATTTCAAAAGAGAGGAAAATAAGGATCCCTTACTTGGAAGTGTGATCCCAAAGGCTTGAGAGAGGCTTGATAAAAGCTTAATGGGAGCTTTGGGTGCCTTGGGAGGATTATAGAGATAGGAGGGTAGAGGTTGGTAGATCTCTAAATGGTTTTAGTGAAGAGGAATGGGATATTGAGTGGGTTTATATTGGAAATGTGAGGGAATTCTTTATTATTTAGCTTTTGGACACATCCCATTAAACTAATCGAAACCACAAACCAACCCATGGTTTTTGCCAATGATTTTTTCTAAAGTGGAGTGGATAAAGTATTTTATATTTTCAATGTCCGAACTTATTAAAATATTTTTCTTTCTTATGTGGAGGAGAGTCACACTCTCAAACAAGTCATTTAAAAATTTAAATATTTTATATGTCTTTGAGGGTCCACTAAGGAACCATAAAATTAATCAAAAAAAATCTAAAATCACACTATTTTAAAGGTAAAACATATATTTTCCGAATATAACTTTTCTAATATTTTATTACATCACTATTGGGTCATTATGATGTCATAAAGCACATTATATATTTAAACGGTGTTTAATTTTTACCAAAACATTCTACTATCTCATAAAATTATGAAACATTCACCATAAGATAATTTAGACGTACTGAATCCAAAAATAATATTCATTTTATCTATATAATTTCATAAATATGTTAGTTGTTAATCTTAAAATAAAAACTGACATTTATCAAAAATTCATGGGTTTTGACAAAAACACCTTCTAAACCTTAATAAAAATTACAATTGTATTCATAAAATTATATGATCATTTATATTTAATGAAAAATAATTTAGTAATAATATTTTGTTAAAATATTATTTAATTAATAAATCCATTAATTAATCAAAATATATTTCTTAATTGAATTTATATATTAAGTAAACATATTGTTTGGGCTTTAAAACCCATTTACAAAGTAACAATAATAAAATGAATTTATATTATTTATAAAAAAATAAAGCACATAATCAATGTGATAGGGTCTTGTTACATAAACCCTTATAACACCCACATAATACCTAAGGGTATGGTGTGAAAGTGTGAAAGACTCTAGGGGTGGCTCAGAAAACATCGCTCAGGTGGTAATCTCTATTAACTTCCACTTCTCCTGTAGGAAGTTCCATTCAAGCTAAATGTGTTGAATCTTGGATTGGGTTTGGTTAAGAGCGAAACCAAGTGATGCTACCTCCTTTCCAAGCTCTAAAAAATGGGCTTCACATTGAAAAATTCTACTTGATGATGACATCACTTCCTTTTTCTGAGTAAATTGGATTTTTAAGCCCTATATTTATACTAATCGCGTGACCACTATTCAAAGAGTATATTATTAACGATAAAATTTCTTAACGGTAATTTAAAATCCAAAAACATAAAACCAACGTACTGAATATGTTTTATATAACCATTTTACATAATAATACATTTAATTAGATCAAGAGGAACTTTCATTAATAAAATTTTGGGTCGTTACATACATGGGCCCTTACACATCCATATTTTCATATGAAATTTTCTCTTATTAACTACATGTAACTATAAAGCAACTATTACTTATTTAATTTGGTCATAATAAAGCCCGAATTTAATTCTTGTGAATTTTGGATATTATTTATTTTATAATATCCCATATTTTATAATCCCTTATGATGCATGAATCAAAATCCAGATATGAAAATATTATTAATTGGATTTTTTTATTAAATTCATTTTTTTGGAATTATTTTTCCATAACTGTTTATTTAAATAACCTAGTTACTCATATATTCATACTCTCAGTTCATCAAGAACTTTACAACAGTAAAAACATTTAAAATTCATTATCTCATGTATATTCATCATTTATTACTCCACTATTCATTCTGTCACATAATATTAGGCAACTAATATCATTATTTATGTTTATGAAATAATTTTGTATGATTATCTCATGGATGACACAAACAGTCTATTCCTTTGATGAATAGAACCTAGTTTCCACTACCTTTTTTATATCATTCATATTTCATGCATTCCATTAAAAATTAATGAATAAATCATTATATTTATCAAACCCCATGCATAAATCCATCACAATTACCTTCCATGTTTAATGCTCAAGAATATGTGGGCAGGGCAACATGAGATCCTTTAAATCCAAATGATAAGATTTGATATTGGAATGACTCTAGGTGATTATAAGCTCAACTATAATGGAAGAGAATATAGACAGTGTTTGTCCCATATTCATGGAAGCTCCTCCAATCATGAGAAGCTCGTGGAAGTTACTGATGGTAGAATCTCCTACCATCAAATCCCAATAGTAACTCCTCATACCCTCATTATAGTGGTAAAACCTCCTACTAATAATATCGAATGGTAGAATTTACAATCATTTAACACCAGTGGTTTCACCTCTTACCATAACTCCCCAGTGGTAGCATCTATTACCATTTCAATCCAATGGTAGTACCTCCCACCATCACTCCCCAATAGTATCACCTCTTACCATTTCACTCTTGCAGTTCACCTAATACAACCACAAATAATTGTATAATATCATACCAGTATCAACTTATAACATAGAATGGTAGAATTATTATAAAGGTAGAATTATTTTTTCAAATTAAAAAATATACCATTACATAGCTAGATCTAGATACCATTACACTGTGTGAGTTATCCTTATACAAGTCTCTTTACTATTAAACATGTTTCTTTAACCTTATAATGGTCACCCAGAGATCTAGATACCCTTACACAATATGAGTTACCCTTATATAGGTCACATTACCCTTAAGTAGGTCATTTAACCCTTAAACAGGTTTCCCAGATACCCTTACACAAGAATATAGTAGGTATCCTGGTATTCTCTTCAAAACTAATTAATAATCTTCCAATAATATTTGATAGGAATGGAATAATTTCATGATAACTCTTATTCTCCAAAATTAATCTTCTAATATACTTTAATTATTATTAAATTTATTTAAAAATATTTGAAAATTTTCCATTGAAAAAAGAACCCACATGAAGTGGACTCAACACACCACACTACTTTTTTATGGAATGAGAGATGAGTAAAACAATGAATACAATAAATGATTCCATCCTAATTCTCACATTTTTAAAAAAATTTCTTATTTGTTTAATGTGGATTCAATTTTCATAGAAACAATATACACATTTTATTTCTCATGATATCCATAAGTGGATTTCAAGAGTGGGAACTGCCAAAGAAAAGAAGAAATATCCCAACAACTAATAAAGTGGAAAGAGAGAAAAATGGATGTGGAAAGGGTGTGGGAAGAGAAGATATTGTGGATGTTTGTTTGCTTTAATGGTTTTATCCTCTATGTGATATAAAATATGATGTAATATATGAATTTAAATCACTATGATCTACTCAATTTCTTTTTGTTCTTCAAATCCCACTACTATATTCTATTCAGTTGAGATTACTTTATTTCCATGATCAATCTTTAGGGCCCACCCCACTATAGTATAAATTGAAATTTTAGTACAAGGGATGTTATTTTTTAGTTTAATATCAATGATATATGACTAAAATGATTCTAAAAAAATGTACCTCCCTCATAAATTTCAGATTATAGCTCATTCCCCTTAATAAAATCCATTGAGAATCCATTAACGAAAGAGGGATGTGTATCTTCTTATAATTATTTATCGTCCTCCTCAGGTTATTAAATTTTAGATAGAGGTAGAATAATATTACCTTATTCTTTAACTTTTTTTGGTTCTATTCCATCCATATTAATTTGAATTCCTTGACTTTAGTGGAAATATTTTTCATTTTCTTACTCAATTCATCCAACATTCTAAAATAATTTTTCGCTTCAATCTTTAAAAACACTTCCCTTACAGACTCATAAAAATGGTTTCTAGTAAAATCATAAAAAGCACTATAAAAATCCCTTTTTACCATTAAAATCAAAGATATGAAATAAATTTATTTTTTTAGTTTTTGATTTTTTATTTTATCTTAATGAAAAACAGTTTGTATAAGCTTTAAACCTACCTATAAATGGATAAAAATTTATTAGAGGAATTTTTTGAAAATCAAATATCAATAATTTCTTATTTTACGAATAATTAAGCATAGTGTGTACTCTAGGTTCAATTTAATAAGTATTTCACATAAAAATTGATTTTGTATTATCATTATATATTCTTAAAATAGACTAATAAATGGTATACTAATATAGTGGGGAGTTTAAATAATATAAATATATATATAAATATAAAAATTAAAAAAATAAAACAAAACAAAAATAAGTTGACATGAAAATATAGAGTTACTCTTAGGAGTACACAGTGATGTTATCATTGATCATTAAAATATTATCAATATTATATTCTATGTTGAGATCAATAACTATCACTCCAAACCCTACTTGTTTGAATTATTACTACCCCACATCAATACCTCTTCATGTTTGAAAATACACTTCCTAAATTCAACTAAGATGCCTCTTTATTAACCATCATTACCCATGTCAATCTCTACCATATGAATTATATAGATAGTGAAGGAAATGAATATTAACGAACATGGAAGAAGAAAATAGTTGTAGTAAAAATGTAGTGACCTCATAAACTAAAAAATTGAACCAATACTAAATTTTTATAATAAAATATATAAAATCATTGAAGTAAAAATATCACGAATCATAACACCGCTCCATCCCTTCAAACAATAGTCTATGTTAGTTCTCTATTTTAATGGAGATGAGATTCATAGAGGGAGAAAAAATAAAATGAAAGAGAAAATAAATATAAAAAAACTAATTTAGGTTATAATTTTTGAATATTATTACCAAAAACCTCCCCATATACTAAAAATGAAAACTCATTAGAATGGAAGTAAAGGTTAAAATTTATAAGCAATATGCGGGTGGATGATTTACCTAAATTTAAATATTATAAAATTTGGATATTTTTTGGACTATTAAATAGAATAATATTATAATGTATTCTCCATTGAAGATATTTAGATATATATTATATATGCACACAAAAATATTTTATCTCCATTTCCCATGAGTAGATAATGTTAAATCCACATCACAAAATTAAACTTTTCTATCCCGAAACACTCTTTGAATTACAAATATCTAGTTTACCATGATTTATATACTTTGAAATGGATGTATCTATTTACATAACATTTAAATTAATTATTAATAATCCTATTATATATTTTTATACAAAATTTGAGCTCATTTGGCCGATTACTTTGTGAGATATAGTCCCAAATATAAAATAATCCAAAATTATGCACAAATTTCGATGCCCCACTTGTAAAAATCATTTGGGCCTCATATTTTTTGATTTAGAACGTGGAATATTTGAATAAAATATATCCCAATAAACATAAAATCCTAAAAAATAATTTCACTATTATTATAAGTGTAAAAATTGTTATGATAAAAATTTAAAACTGGTTAAAGAAAATTAAACATTTTTCCCAATTTAGTCTGAAATATTCATAAAAACTCAGAACATGACATTTAACCTTAGAATAAAAACTATTAAGAATTAAAATTTTTAATTAAAGAATAAAATTTATGAAAACATTATTTTTTTTCAAAGTTTTAGACAGTAGCCTCCCTGCTTACCATAACTTTTTTCACTAAGGGTGCACCCATATTTGGTATATGTTCGATAATAAATCATACTGGTTAGAGTCTCATCATGAATAAAATAGAAAATATCACTCAATTTATTAGTAATACATCTTGGAGCCCTATTAAGTGAGAGATGAGATATGGGGAATCATTTATAACATATAAATCACAATTCAAACATATATTAATCGTATCACCCCATCCAACCTCATTACACACTCTAATGAAAATACTATATCTATAACACATATAATAGAATTAATAAATAATATAAATTCTCAACTTCACATAAAATATAAAAACATAGGGGTTAACATAAGAGTGTATCTCATTTTATGAAAACATTTTATTATAAATTTCTATCCAGGCCGTGGGTCTTTAACTAGTAAAAATATTTATAAGTTTCCCATGGAATTTTTTTTCAAAACTAGTGTTATTTATAAATTCATTCCTTAATGTTCCAGACGGAAATAAAAATTATTATTTTGAAACTAACTGTAAAAATGAATTTCAAATTTATATTAAAATCATGTATCGATTTAAAATTTCTTTAAATCATAAAAAATAATTCTTTAATTTAAAACACTATTCTGATAACATAAAAATGTGTAGATTATCATAGAAAACCATATAAAATAACATGGTTATAAATAATATGAAAATAATAAAATAATCTAAAAACCGAAATCATTAAAATTCATGAATAATAAAATAATAATAAAACAACACATTAAACCCATAATATGATTCATAATAAATCACTTAAAAAATACAAACGTCATTTCCATATCCCAATTGATAAAGAAAATACCATTTATGCCTTTTTGATCAAAAAAATATTGTATGAAACCCTTAATTTTAAAACTAATGTTATTATAAAACCATATAAAACCACTTATTTATCCAAGAATTAACTTTATAAAATATTCATAATCAAATTATAGGTTTGAAAAATAGGATAAATTTAATGAAAAATAGTTTAAGAAACTAAAAGCATCATTTTGTGTGCCTAGGAAAGGAACAAAATGAAAACACTTACCTAAAATGGGTTTATATGGAAGAAAAATTGAAATATGTAATAGGGGGAACCATAAATACAATACACACACCCTAAAATCAGCAATATAAAGGTTCTAGAAAAACCCTGACCATAGGGTTCGACCAATGTGGCCTAAGGTGAGTGGAAAAGGAATAAATAAAAAGATAATAAGAAGGAGACGAAGAGAAAAGGAGAAGTAAGAAGAACCAACCTTAGAAATTTTCCTAGGCTCCAAGGGGAATTAAAATTCAAATGAGAGTTGAGGAGATTCACATAGATCTCCTTTAATTGATACCTTATGTGAATGGGGTAGAAAATAACCTAATATGTGGTTTATCCTAAAATTGTAAAAAATGTAAAATAATAATTAAAATGCTATAAAAATTCTAAGAATAGAATAGTGTACCTCTAGGAAGACCACCTTGTGAGCCCCAAGACAACCAAGATCCATAATGAGGTACTTGATCAACATTTTTGTTAGGTAATTCAATCACACATAAAAACATGCACCATGGAGTGGTTCTCATCATGATCATCACAAAACAATCAAAAAAATCCAACCTTGATGTTTTGAGCCTTGAAATTTCAATCCCCTAAGAAACTACCATGGTTCGATATCTTGACATACAACATGGAAATTTATATCCTTCTCAGTTTCCCATAAGGAAACCTCTAAAAACAACACCATATAAAAATCTTTTTTCAGATGTGATATCACCATTTTGTAACTGAACCCAACATAACAACCATTTTTCCTATGAACACAGTATGGTGAGATCACCTGACCTTAAAAAACTATACCCAAGGTCCAAAACACCGAAAATAACCAAAATTAATAAATTAATAGAGAGAAAAATACAAAAAACATTAAATTATAAATTTTATATTTGAAAAATGACAAGGTGAGTGTTACTGATCTTATGAGAACTCCATAAATCAAACAGATTATCAAGATTTAATTTCTCAAAATTCTATAAAAAATTTCTATTTGATGGTAAATAGAGGGAGTTACCACCAGAGTGTTAGGTTATTTCTATAATCGAAGAATTACGACAATGAAAGGTGTATTTAAATTGGTTCTATGTGATCTCAATCAAATTTTTACGAAGATATTTGATTGGACAGATCAATTGATGTAAGTTATTCCCTTATTATTATACATTTATATTTATTCCGAATATATATATAGATTCTTGGTTTAATCATTTTTTGGAGTGTTAATTCAATACATTTTTATGTTATATATCCCACTAAAACCCAACATAGTAGGGTCTGAGTTTCCATCTATTTTCACATGGTTGAGTTATATTTTTACAAAAAACCCCATTCATCAATGGGTGTCTTATAACATGAATAATATTTCTTATGTCTAAAATATATCCCATGAAAATCATAGATCTAATAGGTAGGAAAATTTATCAACCTACACCTCCCACACCAAGTATAATCTTCCATCACATGATGTATTAGGATTATCATCCTATCATAAATTTTGTTACCATAACTCTATATATCACAAGTGATACCCCTCAAATCCTAGCATCACCCTAACTATGGCCCCTTGGTTATCTTTGAGCCTTTTTTTACACATGATATGTAATCTACCCTCCACCCATTCATATATTTCTTACTAATCATCTCTCCTTTTCCCATACATCATTGACCCTTCAACCTACTCATTTATCTCTATTTATGAGTTTTTTCATCATTATGTTCATGGATCCTAATCTATTTATTCCCAAATAAATTATAGATTGAAGGATATGGTTGAACGTCCAGACAAAAAAATTGACTGAGCATGCAACCAAACTCTTTTCATTAAGAATTAAATACCTCTAATACTAAATTTACATCCCCATAAGTAACCAAATAACATAATTATAAATATTTATGGCAATAATTTTATAGAATTTTGAATTATTTTATAACACATGATTCCTGAAAACCCTTAAGTATGTTATTAAACAATATTCCTTCAATACTATTCTTCCTATTGGGGAACAATGTCAAGAATATTATCCAAAAACAACATCATCAACTTCATTTAAGAAATATATATTTTATTTGTTAGTTTATCTTTGAGTTTTGGTGGATTTTATATTGAAATTTAACTATTTTAAGACTTTTTCATAAAATAATAGTTGAGTGAATGGTTGAATGAAATATACAATCATATCACGTATCATGTTTTCGAGAAAGAGACGCACATATTCAAGAGCATACATTTGGTTGAACTATTAATTATAATCATGTATATTGATAAATTATACATAACAAGCCTTTCATTATCATATTCATAGTTTGGAATTTTGGTTTCTTCTAGAATCCAAACATGGATTTCTCTTATGATATAGAAACATAATCCATGAGACATTGACAGTTGGTCATGAGATACTGAGAGTTATCATAAAAAATTATTGTTTTTAATGGTTAATTGATCATTTATATTTACATCTATTTATATCTATCTCAATACCTTCAGAGAATTTGGACTAATTCCCTCAAATTCCTTCTACAATTTTTAGAGGATAATTAAGAAAAACGGAATCCATTTTCATAACATTGAAACATATATGTATATATATATTTATATTAATGTTTAGGGAAAGAATATTATACAATGACCCTAATTTAATCTTTAAATATATAATATATCACAAGACATATTTATTTATTTTAATATATCACTTCTTAAAATAAGTAACTACTTTGAGTGATATTTAAAATAATTCTCATGTAATAATTATATAATTAAATAAAAAATAAAAAATAATAAAACTATTGCACTGACTTGTGTCATTAAATCAGATAGAATCATCCAATAAATAATTGTACCCAAAACCATAAATAATTATGCCCGTTCAAAAATAAATATTATATTCATTTATCCATCCTAACTTGAGAATAAATAATTGATAAATTTTAACACACTTATTCTTAACTTCAATAACTTGTTATTGGAAAATAATCTATACTAAATCAAATATAAATAGACTTAACAATCATTAACCATTATATTCTTATACATAAATTAATTTGAATATGAATATATTCTAGATACACTAAGTGTGTGATCCCCATACGTCTTTTTTTGTGGAAGTAGGCCCAAACCATAGAGAAAGTGTGTAATCTAGAGGCACACCATAACCCCCACATATAAAGAGATAATTTATAACAACAATGATGAAAACCATGTTATAAAATCTATTGTGTAATATAATCTCTTTTTCAATGGATATATCATCAATTTATATGCATATTGTTCCCACCCCCTTTTTTACATGATATATATTTCTTTATCTTATGGAGATGATGTTTTTAGAAAACACCATATAATATATATTTTTTCCACAAACTTTCATATTAGTTTAAGGGATAGAGATATATTCTTACTCAACATGGAAGGGATAAATTCTATCTTAATCATTCAATAAATTTCATACAATTCATGATGCACATGATTCAAGAAACTTTTCCATGAACATAAATTTCATGATTTACATCATGTATCTTAGTATATAAATCATGATATACAATGATGATTATCTAAAGTATAAGGAAAAATATACACTTATTAATAGAAACATCAAGTGACACATATAAAATATAGAGTTCCATTTTTAATGAAAATTTTCATAAATTACTATCCCAATGATCGCCAATTATTAATTTCTTTAGAAAATGTCTCCATAATTATAAGCACCCAACACATGAGATTCCAACATCCTCAATATCTTTTCTGATTGATGTATCTCAACCATATGATATAGTTTAATAGTATTTTGTTACATCTATATGATCTCATTATTTCAAGTATCTTTATAAACTATTTATATAAAAACTATTTTAAAGAAATTATGACAAAAGGAATGTAGAAGAAATCGTAACATGTGATATAAATAATCACACACATATATAAATCAAACTAAATACATGATATGTTATTCAAAAGAGTATGATGAATTTGATCATAGGGAACTAAATCTAATAAAATAATACTTCAGCTATATCCAAACTATAATAATTTTAATCTATAACTCACACATGATGCTCATGTTACTTCTATGAAATGAATTTAGTAAGTGTATTTTTCACATTGTCTTACTTGACAACATTTCTAACTACGATTTCACCTATTTGAGAAAAACATCCCAAGAGATGATATTTTAAATGGGTATTAATATTATATTGATGTGACATGGGTTCTTTGGATAATAATATTGATAAAGCAATATCACAATATACCCTGATTGGATCTACACTACTTGAAAAAATACTATGATTGTGGATAAAGATTCATATCTATATTGTTTCTTTAGCTTTATAATAAGCCACAATATACTTATAACTTACTATATAATTAACGACCATTGCTTGAATTGAACTTCTATAACTCACTATAAATCTATTAATAAAAATTAAATATTCAGCATATGACTTTATATCATTGTGTTTTGTTTTGAAATGAAAATAATTACTAAAATGAATCCATAATATCAGAAAAAATTCCTAGAAAGAGGGGATGTATCCATGAATTAAATTAATTTCTACGCTTTTATAAAATAAACCATGATCACTTGTTAATGTGAATAAATTTATCACTATTATGCAGACCATAACACACACAAAGCAGGGTTTTTTCAGTAGGTTCACTATTAAAAATGAGTAGCAATCCTTAAAATGAACCCAAATCACACGATACAATACTGTCCACTAGTATCATCATTGTGGATTATAAAAAATTAGGTTTTATTGTTTTACTCATGATACAAAAATTTCCTCCCCTTTTTTTTGAAGTTCTCTTACACGAAAATAAAAGATATAGATAATATTTTAAAAATAAGGTTATTCGATTATATTAGAATTATATTAAGTCAAACATGAATTTATTATTATTATCCTTATTATAGTTCTGATTCTTATATTATTATTCTACCTGATGTAAATTAAGAAATATCTTCGTTCAATATATATTTTCTCAGTTTTACTTTTTATTACATATGAATATTTTTTTTGTTGTAACAAATATTATTTTATAGAAGCATCAATTTTCTTCAAGTTTAAATTTAAATTTTAAATTCAAATTAAAACTAATAATTCATTAATCTATTTTAAATTTCTATTGTAAACTGCTATTATTTATTTTTATTATTTGGAACTATCCATGGAATTTTATAAATGATTTCATTCATTACAACATGAAAGTACACATAACAATGTGACTAATTTGTTTCTGAAAATGCTTATTCCTTTCACAGTGTGAAATATTTCTTCACGTTGTGATTTATTATTCACTTATTATCCTAATATTAATGAGCATAGTGTGCCACAATTCATTTCAGCCAAATATATCTAAAAAAATATCCCTTATAATATTTATCATTTCTTTTCTTGATGACATGACTTTTTTTTAAATCAAACACCATCGGATTTCATCAAGGTATGAAAACATATTCATGATGTTTCAAATATTCTTTAAATACTTGTATCATGATATTAATTCATGATATTAATCTATAAAATATATGGACATATAATAAACATATTTAAATTATTATAAATAATATTTAACTTATGAAAAAAATTCTTCTAAAATCTTCTTAACTTATAGAAATCTATCCATGAATATCATTGTAAACATATAGAAAAAACACAATTTTAATAATACAATAACATTTATGTATCAATATATATAATATAATTAACCTTATGTATTTTAGAAATAACTCTTACATTCTAGGACTTTTCCAAATTTCCAAACCATTTAATTCAAATTACCATTATTTATACTGGGAGTATTTTTTCATTAGTTCAATTTGTACCATCTGATCAAGGAATAAAATTCACATATTAAGAAATATGAGTATTATAACCCAGGACACCTTGGGATGGGAAGGGTGAATCATAATTTCAACATTTTCTTTTGTTTTGATAGATATTTTCCCCAAATATTTTGGAAGACTTAAACCATGCCTGATTGAATTTCACATTCACCATAACCATAAAAAAATTAAAATATAATGAAAATATTTTGCTCATTTAATAAATAAGGTATAGTCTAAGGAACATATGATGATAAAGCATCAGTTTTACTAGAATACACTATGATGCGCTATTTTTTTTGGAATTAAATATTTTTCTATGATCACTAAATTCGTAGTTTACTACCATTATAATGAATTCAAAGATAACACACTACCTCCCTCGTATCACATTCACTGACCTCCCATTTCTCACTTCTTTAGATAAAGTATTCATTAATTGAATTATTTGAAGCTTACTTCTAAATCAGTTTGAATGATGATTGAGAATTTCATCCTTAATTTTTGAGTTACATACTCGACATATCCCACCAAATTGTTTCTAGTTTTAACCTTAATAGAGTTAAAAAAGCTCACCAAAGTATATAGATTCTAGATTTTCTTAGATATAAAGCTTCTCCTATGACTCTAGATTTAATAAGGCATGCATCTTCACATAGGTCTCGGGAAATACTCATGTATGTATTTTTTAGCCCCTTTATCCCATCTAAAATCACTTAGGTCCCTTTATATATATGTAATGTACTCAATAAAATTAAATTATGCTCATTTAGGTAACAAATTTCACTCTAGTTAGGTTCATGAAACATCCTTCAGTCAGGAAATCTCACTCAAGTATCTTCTCCATTCTTTGTTTCACTCATATAACTTAATGTTACCTCTTTTTCTATAACTAGCTCATGTAAAAATTCTCATGAAACTACCTTTTCTTAGCCTTATTTTCTTAGCTTCCTTCACATAAGTTTCTTTTCCTATATTTCTCCACTCAAGCTCATTTCACACAATTAGATTAACTTGAGTGATAATTTCATGAAAATAGAGCCTCTTAATCCTTATCCCAATCATTGTTAACTCCAAATGTGGAGTTAGTGAAATATTTATATTGAAACCCCCTATTTTTTCTTACCCCTTCTATGATATTCATGATGAATCATACATGTAGATGAACTTTTTCATGAATCATTGAATCATAAGAAACATAACTATAATAAAACAATTGTGAAACACCTTAATCTGCTACTGTACACTACTTACTCATCGTGAAAAGTTCAAATAGAATGTGTTTATCACCCAGAATTTCCTCTGAAAGGAAAATTGAATTTACTGTAACAAACTTTTGAACTTCCTCTAATAATTTTCACCCAAAAATTTGAAAAACACTATAAAAATTCAACATTTCCTTTAAAACGTCTCCCTTGGTATTCAAACTTCTTCAATATACCCAAATCGATTGAAAACAGACAGAACATGAATCTTTAGATTGGATTATCATGGTTACAATTATTAACCTTATGTGTTTTATCGAAACATAATAATTTTCAAATTTTAAAATATTTATTTAGGGAAAACTTTACCTATTTTAAAATTAGATCTAATATATTTAGGGACTTAGACATATTTCCACTATTTTTTTAGAGTTACCATTACATATATGTAAGGTTACACATATGTATTTTGGAATTTAATATATTTAAATTGGTTGTTTAAATTTACCTTTACACATATAGGGAGGTTTACTCTTACACATTTTATAATTTTGTATATTTATACTCGCCAATTAAAAGTTATATTTATACATAAATTGAATGTTTCTCTTACACATTCTAGACATTTCCAATTTCACCGATCTATTTAGAGTTACCCCAAGGCATTGATTAAAATAAATCTTATGTACTTAGACATATCCATAATACAGATCCAATCTATACAAATACCAAAACCCTTAATATTTCTTCTAATCAACTCTATTTTTTTCAAATACCACCATACATAAAAATAACCTTCACTTAACATAATAACATTTATTTTATGTTACTTTGAACTTGATTTATGTATTTATAATATAATACAACACATAAACACGTCCAATAGATCTTTTCACATTCTTTCTTCCCATTTACAAAAATCCATGAAAGGGATTCATTATCAAGAAATAATTTCAGAATATAGTCCTTTCATTTTTGTATCCTTATAAAGGATACAAAACATAATATTTAAATATTTCACTTAAATATATCTTGGTCTCAACAATCTATACCTTTGTATCCTATTTTCTAGCAAGGAACATAAATTAATTTCAAATTCATCACACTTAGCAATAAATAATCATTCAATAATTCCAATCCAACATGAGTGAACCTAGTGTAGTAAATGAAATAATTGAACAATAATATCATGTTTTCCATAAATAGTTACTTATATCCACCTCTTAACAACTCATTGTGAATTTTAATCAAATAAGAATCTACTATAGCTATTATTTTACATATAAAACTATTCCTTGAACTTCTGTATAATATGTTTCCTAAAAAAATTATCATGAAACAAGTTATAAAAGATCAAAAATCATATCAACTCTCATACACACAAATAATAACTTCATATATTACACCTTTCAAAAACTCACTCTAAATATACGATTCACCAAAATAATAGATCTACCAATCATAAAGTTGAACACATATCTTTGGATTTCCCCAATATTATTGTTCTAACCCTATGTAAACACATCATGTAATGAACATAAAAATATATTTACATTATATATCACCCCTTTGATAATAATAATCCAAATAATAATAATGATAGGTGATAGATTCACCATATATTATCCATGAGGGGAATAATGTTGGACTTACATCATCAACCTCGATATCTAAAATGCATCCTTTGACAGTGGTTTAGTGAATACATCCACTATTTTATATTTATTTACTAAATACCATATTTAATATATATTAATTTTCACTCACATTTATTGAATTTATATTTTATATCAACATAATTTGATCAATAATTATGAACCAGATTTCATTATAAATTTATGGAACATTGATTATTGTAACCCAATAGAAGTGGAAACTTCACTTACACCTTGATATTTTCACATTGAGTCTATATCTACATAAATTGGGTTGCATATTATCATTTAACAATATATTTTAATTAAAAAAAATCAAGTTCATAAAGCTTTGTTGCTTTGTGTTCCAAAATACACACTATTCACCTAAAAATAAAACTCCACTAGATGTTGATATTCAATCATCTATATTTCCAACCCAATTTGTATCTAGTTATATAAATAAATTAATATTTACAATACTATAATATTTTATTCCATAGTAAATTTTTCCTTGATTATAACTATGGATTCTATTTTAAAAAAAATAAATGCGACTCCTTTGTTTCACATTGATACCTGACACCTAATGTAACAACAATAACTATATACAATCTTGAAGCTGTAAAGTAAAGAAAACTTCCATGTAACATCATAAATTCTATTAGATGAACTTCATTTCCTTTTTAACCCTTTGAAATCATGGTTCCTAGTAAAATTATGATAGAAATATGATTTTAATTGTCCATTATAAATTTCTATAGAAGTTAACAAAAACAATTCTCTTAATCAAGAAATATATGATATTATTCTCAAGAAATATATAATCTCAAAAAGCACATTTACTTTCCAAGCATAGAAATCTAAAAAAATATTCATTTATGAAGATTTTTTTTCAATGATACATTAATCATTTATAATAATAATTATATCATCTACATGGAAGAAAATAATCAATGACACCTCTTCATCTTCAATGATTTAGATATTATTGTCCACTACTCCTTTCATGAATTTAAACACATTCTAACAAGTATATAACTTGGAATATCTTGTATCATCCTTGATTCATGATAAAAAAAATATATTAATGGTCTCAATCATATAAATTGGTCTGAAGGTCTCTTAAGAATCATTCTTTAACATGTGAGTAACATTTTTATACTAGTATTTCCTTGTTTCTTACCATTTCACCTCTTTCATCCTATTTTTTAGGAATCACCCAATTTGTTCTGATAAAAATCTTGTTTTTTGTCTTCAGTACAAAATACAAAGTTTCATTATTCTAAATATAATATAATTATCAATTAATAAAAATTATCCAAACCTTATTAAATAAATTTTATTTTTATATCTTATGGTTCAATATGAGAAAACAATGAGGTATGTGTTTATATCATCAAAGTTCTTCTAGTTTAAACCACCTATCCATATTTTTCAATAATTTTTTGGACATCCAACTTCCTTATAATCCTTGAATGAGTTAAAAAAGGTTATTATTAATCAATATAAATTGATGAATCATAATATTCAATCTACCTTTATTATTAATTCTATTACTTTTAAAAAATTCAGCTACCACTCAATAAAAAATACATCATCACCACAAATTCGGGAACTAACTTCATGATTTTTGATTTCATTATTTCATAGTTCCAAATCCTTTAAATAAAATCTATATATAATATTCATTATCTATTTTTTGTAACAATGAAACCATCTTCTATTTGGAGGAAAACCAAGGAATATAACATCAACTCCTCTCTAATCAAACTTTCCAAGATTTTTACCTTTAACCTTGATAATAAATGGTTTTCTAAACACCCATAGGTATTTAAAACTTTGGGAAATTTAATGAATTTAATATGGTGGCATATCTAATTTTTTTCAATGAAAAAATGGGTTTTTATATAAATTTGTGTATCAATATCTTGTCTCTAGAAATAAAGAAATGTATTGTGCTCAATCAACATAGTATGATCCATATCTCCCAAACTCTTCTTTTTTCAATTTAGAATCAAGATTTTTTGTGGGGTATGTGGTAAATTTATTTCATGGTGAATACCCATCTTTTAAAAATATTCTTCAAATCTTCTACTAGTATATTAAACACTATTTTCTCTCCTAATATTCTCTATAAAGAAACCATATTCTTTTTCTAAACTTCTTCTAAAACCTTTTAAAATATTTAGAGACACTAAATTATATTTTATGAATATAATAAATTTGATATGAGTGAATTAATATTTTAAGAAAATTACATTATTATCTTAATTTTCATATTTTTTTCTCATAGGCACACAACTATCTAAATGAATGAGGTGTAATAGTTGTGATGTTTAAATCTTTATATTCTTATGTGAAGAATTATATATATATATTTTTAGTTATTATATAACATCCAATTTATCTATATTTTAGTCATAGAATCCATATGAACATTATATCCTTGGGTAAGCTTAATCATGTTGTTTTTTCCAAGATAACCAAAACCTCGATGCCATAATTTATTTTCCTCTTGTAGGTTTAAGAAACACTAATTTCCAGCATAACCAACCCAAAGAAAGATTACAATTGTTCACCATCTTATTTTCAATACACGTACATATTTAAATATCATAAATAATAACCCAAATTTATTAAAAAAATAATTTCCTTCATAAAAATTATAATATACTGTTAACAAATTATGTTTCATCCCATCAACACATCATGTGTTCTTGGACTTGTACTTATCTTTTCCAATCACTGCTTGTCCAACTCCATTGATTTTATATAGAAATAATTTCCAAAGTTCACTAATCCATCCTAGTAATTTTTAATATTATTTAATATTTTTAAATGTTATTTAATTTATGAGGAACATCTATTATCCATAATTCATGGACAATCCATTTTTTATTCTTTAATTATAACTTTAACAAAAAATTATTTTTTTTCTCTTCGTATTTATTCTTCTAAGTCAAATGATTATTAAATTATTTACACAATTGAGTTGGTATAATGGTAATAAATTTTTTATTAGAGCGACTTGGCTAGTAAAATGTTCTAAAAACCTCTTTCAATGGTTAAAATATATTTTCAACCTTTACTGTAAAATTTTCTAGTTACTTATGATTTTTTTTTAATTTTATTGTTCGCCTTAAAAATAATATTTTCTCAGAGATATATAGGTAGTTAAACCAAAATATCGTTTAAAAGTTCTCTAATCCTCTACAATACCAATAATATCCCTACAATTTATACTTTAGTTTGAAAATAGTTTACTTTAATGAATTTGATACCTATTAATCTATCAATTTTCAATTATTTATTTTTTATTATTATTTTGATTTTTAGACTCCAAATTCCTTTATCTTATCTCTATATTTTTTTAAATTTTTTAAATTACCATTTATAGTAGTTTTTACTTAATAATTAGTGTTCCCAAAATTTCTAAATTTTTGAGAATCAGATTTCTCTACCATAAATTTGAATTTCTTCACCTGTGTATTTAAATAACACTTTTTATGAACACTTTCAATACCTTCATAAAAATTTTAGTTTAATCATTGTTTTCCAAACAAATTCTCACACTGTTTTATCCTTTGATATTTCAACAACATCCTGCATTGAATTTTAAATCATGAATTTGCAATTTTTAAATTCCTCTATATAATCTTATAATTTTTTTGAGGAAGTTAAATATACTGCAACATTGATTTAAATTTATCTTCCATTTCAATTTTTAAAATATGTTTTTTCATTGAGTAAATTATTCAAGTTATCAATCCCTTTCACCATCTTTTACTCCTTTTTAGTATGAATATAATCATTGTTTCTTGAAGATTGATTGCATAGTTGAACTTTTTTTATCTCCTTCTACAACTCTAAGATCTTTGAAAGAAATTAATTAACTTTATTATTCAGTATAAACACTATTTTTAACTTTATTACTTACAACATCACTAATTTCATCAATAATGAACAGTTACTCATTCACTATAGTAATCAATAGTTTTTTTTTCTAAACTTCACCAAAAGTTTCAACTTAATCATCTTCCCACCACTATCATCATTATAAAAACTTTTCAAGACCATTTTATTTTTGAATTTAGATATT
Source organism: Viscum album (assembly GCA_963277665.1). Classification (NCBI taxonomy): domain Eukaryota; kingdom Viridiplantae; phylum Streptophyta; class Magnoliopsida; order Santalales; family Viscaceae; genus Viscum; species Viscum album. Next base: position 1,694,767,942 of record OY728138.1, on the reverse strand, counting down.
TTCTTACATTTCCATTTGAAAAAAAAATTATTGGTTAAATTTTATAGTTTTCTCCCTAGAGGAAGTCCTTATAATTTTAACATTTTCATCATAATATTATTCTTCTTATTTTAATTATAGACAATGTTATAGAAAATGTTAAATGGATCCACACTTGAAAAAAATTCAATGGTAGATTTTACATAAACATTTATTTTCCTCTTATAGAACTTCTTTGAATGAGTGACATGTGTTTTTTAATAATCACTTCAATATATTTTTCTTCATTAGAATAATATTCCTCTAAAAAAAATTCTTTACTACTACTCTCATGATTATAATATTTAATTGAAATGTCCATATCATCATTACTATTATTCCAAAATAAACATCCCTTATAAATTTAATAATAATTTAAAATGGTACAAAAATCATCCAATAGAAGTATCCACAACACACAGTGTTTAAGTGCCCAGACCTTCACATCAAAATATTCTGGAAGAATACATAATATTTTATCAACTTCCATATAATCCTATATATTCTAAATAAATCATATGACTATACCCATAATATCATTATATATAGTGAATATGGAATCCATTATTTCATCATAACTCATCTTAACTGTATACCTAAATCTCCAGACTTGAGATTTATATTGCTTCACTTTCACATTATATTCATATTTGTTTTATTATTTATTCCAAATACATTTTACAATCTTTATCCTGTTAATAATGAGAAAAGCATTCTCTAAATTGATGAAACAAACATACGTTATGGAAATAGGTTATGTTTCTTATTATTTTTATCAAAGATCATTTAAATGATATGATTTCAAATGAAATATGAGGTCTTGGGTGAAGAAGTGAGTATCCACCCATGTAATAGGAATTTATTCTCTGAGAAATAAATAAAAAATACCACATATCCTTGGTATTGTTGTCAGGATATATTACATAAAAGTTGAATTTGGAGAATCCATATAAGGAGTATCATGTATTTTCCTACTTAAATTGGTGTTTATATATTATTTTTTGTAGGATGAAGCTTAAAAGATACAAATCATGATTGATTGACTAAGGATGAACTCGATCTGGTAGGTTAGTTCACTAAAATACTATTATTTCGGTATCCATAAAACTCTAACACCTAAAAAATTATTGTGAAGGAGTCTATAATTATTTTAATAATTCAAACAATAATGTGAAGCATTTATTACATTATTTTTATAATTTTGGAGAATACATAGAGAAATAATAAGTTTGTTCGAAGATACCTTTATAAATATGTATTTTAGAGTTCCTGAAAAATTAATAAGACATGAGTTTAAGGATTTTTTACTATGATTGTAATATTTTGATATCAAATGTAATAATTTTGCTGGTTAGTGTAATTTTTTTTGTTATTTTTATTCGTTGATTTCCACTATATAAATCTGTTTACTGCATGTTTTTTGGATTATAGAGTTTCATCATTTGAATTCACTACCTATCATAATGATTTAAATTATACAAGAAAATGAAAAATTAAAGGGAAAAATACTTCTAGAGATAAAAATGAGTCTTTTATAATTGAGAGTGAGACTATAAAATGAAATATTTTATAAATAAAATTATTTTAAGAACCCACCATAAGGATTTGACACATAATAAAATTTTGAAGTTCCACTGGATAAAAAATCATGTTTTTAGATTTAAAATCTAGTGAAGATTAAATCAAATTGGGTGATTCTAGAGTTGTTCATTCATGGTACAAAGAATCATAAAAAACAAGAAAGGGTTGTAATAAAATCATGGAAGAAAGATAATCTATTCTTCATCCATGAAAATGGAAGATCAAAGTATAATGAAAAATGGATATTCCCTAATTAGATAATTGTGATAAAATCAAATATGATGATTTTGAAGTTTTTCTTTTGAGTTGAAAACATTATAAACCTTATAAAAGCACTGATCCAAGCCTAAGTTAGTGATCTTAAATAATACGAATGTTTAGAATAATGCTAAATTTATTATTTGATAAAAATATATAATAATCAAAATTTTCAAGAATAATGTAGATGAAGAAACATCGAAGATCAACCAACTATTTATCAGAGAATACATCATTTTGATATGGGGATGTTTGAGTGTTTTAAAGGAATTGAGATATAAGTCTAGTAATATTACAATTACTTGATAAATAGGATATATTCTATATTTCATGACTCAAGAAAAGTAGAATGAGTTCCGAACTGTACAAATGTTTGTTGTATACTATTTACACAACTGTAAAGTTCTCTAATGTGTATTTTTTTGATGATTTTATAAAGAATAATTCACTCCTATAGAAAAAATAAAAGTATATTTTATTTGGTTGTGTTTCAAAAGTAATAATCATTTAATGCTATTATTCTTGAAAAATCTTTAAGTTAAAAATGCGTTCATGGGAATTCATAGAAACATATGTTAGGTTTTATATTATTTTGATTAGGCACTGGTAGCTGATTTATATTCTTATCACACCATTTATGGTATTTTTAAACTAAGAGAATTATTTTAACATAGCCTCTAGAGTGAAAAAACAAAATGTTATCAAGTGAATTTCCCTTATGAATATATAATTGTGTCATATTTAGTAATATAATATTATATAATTCCCACACACCACATGATAAAACCAACTACATTGTATTATATTAATGTAAACATTAAATTTATAGAATAAAAATGGATATGAAAATAGATAATATTATACCATGATATAAAATAGAAAATAAGATAACTAATATAATAAAATTTTTATTTTCTCAATCATTCAAATAACCACACTCACAGACAATAGTCTAGTAATAAAAGAGATTTTTTGTAATATTTTTTTTAATGAAATTGAAAATATATATAAACTTGAGGGAAAATAGAAGTGAATGAAGAATAAATTAAATTTGAGGTATTTATAGAAATTAGAGAATCCATATGACCATTACAAATATGATTTTTGTAATAATAATATGATCCTATAAATAGTAACCTAACTGTTTAAATAAGTGAATAAATTAAAAAAAATGCTAAAATAAGTGTTAGTTTTTTTGTAAAACAAATATTTTTTATTTTAATTTTTATAATAGTTATAATGATTTAAAAGATATTGTATTTTAATAAAATGGATTTATAAATTAATATAATGTATTATTACAAGGATAAGATAATTTTATGAGACCTTATTTAATTTTTCAAAGGGATAAAAAATTTATAATAATATTTAATTTTTTATTTTTTAATTAAATGAGATATTTATTTAAAATTAAATTTCACTTATTTATAAAATTATCTTCATCAATTTAATTTAATTTTTAGAATCTTCATTTAAAAAAAATTTGTGTGAATTTTTTGAATTTTTCTAAAATAGATGAATTTCTGGTGAATAGTGAAATATGATAAAATATAGTAATTAATATTATAAGCTAAATACATGAATTTTGGAGCCATGTATAATGTAAGAATCCATTAGTTCAAATTAACATGAACCGTTTACTATACATAGTAATAATAAACAATAATATTTATATTATCGATCTAAAATAATAAACCGATGAATATAATATTAAAAAATAATCTTCTCCTCCCCTTATGAATACCACCCATTAGAAAACTTTTTCCTCATGCCCTCTAAGACTTGTATCATGCCATATTTATGACCAAATATTTTTAAAAACCTATTTCCCACATCCTAGTTCCACTTGTATCATTCAAAAACCATTTCAAGAACCCATAGGGGGTAGTTTAAGAGGAGGTGACTAAAGGATAAGGTATGTTTCTAGACTAATCTTTTTCAATTTTATTATTATTCTACCGCCTATTATAATATCCATCAACATAAACATAGTAAGATAAGTATTTTAAATATCTTAATATTTTATTATTATGGGTGAATATCCATCTTAAACCCCCTTATTATGTTTCTAAAATGAAAGTGTTGTCTACATTATGGTTAGTTCACCGCCTCCATGAACAACACACGTTGTTTCCTCCACTGCCTCTAAGGATTATCATAAAATTATTAATATGGTTAAATAATATTATAATAAGTATATTATTATTTTTTTATTTAATTAATATATGTCTATAATATTAATTAAAAATAGTCTTTGTATTGATGGTCGATAAAACTTTCAAAATGAACAAAACACATAACATTAATGTTTTCACAAAATGATTTTTCCTATGTTGGAAATATATGAATAATTGGGACTATTTAAATTCATATAAGGTCATGAACATCATTTCAAATCACTTATTTAGTTTCAATACCATTTTAAATGAATTTCAATAATTATCCCCAAGTGGTCAAACCTTTGAACCTTGAAACGAACGCTCCCGAAACAAAAAAATTAAACATTAATTATCATTAAAATGATTATAATTGAACTCAAAAAAATATATAATAAATCTAACATATATGTAAATGGTTTATTATTTTACAAATTAATAAATCTAATATTATTATCGAGGATATTAAGTGTAAGTGTAGAATGGATCCAGACATAATGTACGAGATCTCGTCAAACAACCCTTTTTCTTTCGGTCATGACTTTTCTCTCTCTAACTCTCTTTATATCTATAATTTATACTATGGAAGTATTCTATATTATTTATACATGTCTCTTACATATATAAATATATTATTACACATTTATTTTATTTGTTAATAGTTTCCATCAGTTTATTTCTCAAATTCCACCCATTTCTTTACAAGAGTAATTCTTTTTATATGAGGAAAACTTCTGTAACCAATTTATTTCCATGGATAAATATTATGTTTATGTCTTATGATTGATTTAATTTTTTGGAACACATAGTAATGTACATGTTTTATGGTTGTTCTCAGATATCATTACCATTCATTGGGTAATATTTTTTTCTCATTAGACATTACGAATGGGATTCGGGGGTGAACCTAATTCAAGATGGGTCTTTGTACACCATGTTATGTTATCTTGGTAGTTAACCTTGACTTATGATTATTTAATGTTTTATGTTGCTTCCAATTTTTTATGTTTATATGATCCTATGATACCTTTTTCATTATGTCATTCTCCCATGTGATTATTCATAAGCCTTGTATTTTCTGATATTACTAAATGTCATTTGAATCACTTGTTATGATTTATTATCATGTTTATTCAATTATAAGGATTTTTATCTAACCACTTTCTTTTTTGTATTCACTTGGTTATACTATGAAGGTTAAGTATATTAGAGTGATTTATGAGCATATTTTAGAGATTAAAATATTTATTTTATTTTTTTCTTTTCGATGTATTATAAACCTAGTCTTTTAAAGACACAAGGTATTTTAATCATTTGGTTGTATTTAATAGATATTTTTGTAAAAAATCATGTAATAATTTGTATAAAAGTGTTGGGTCACTATAGTTTTTATTATAATAAATATATAGTTATATTTTCTAATTAGGACAATAATACTTTAGTGATAAACCTATGTATATATCTATGTATAGGAAAATATCCAAAATTTTTGGTGAAGTATAGAGAGAGTGGATTCTAAGAAATTACATCCCAGTGTAGATACTACAAGTGAATATGGATCTTGTAAAATCGTACCCATTGTCAATAAACCTGAAAAAGGGAATATTGGGAATTGAATCTATCATCAATTTTTACAAAAAATGACTCTTTGCTGCACACATGGTTTGAATCCCCAAGGGTATATTCGTTGAAAATTCACAAAATTTTGACAAACCATTATGAAGACATTGAAAAATTTTATTGGTTAGAAAACTGAATAGGGAAATTACCATAGAAAAACTATATTAAATATTGGGGACTCATATTCTATAATATACTTTTCATTTATATTTTTTTCCTTCAAAGTTCATAGTTTCCATTTGTATATGTCTATTAGTTAAATTATTGTCATATTGTTTTTACATTATTCTAGACAATGTATGAAATTGAAGGAACCGTTCCATCAACCAACTTGATAATAATTTTAATGATTTCCTTAATCATTTGAATAAACTTATGGGAGAAAAACCAAAGGATATTATTTTAGTACTACCTCAACTGAACCATGCTCTGAATAATAGCTTGAATCATGTGGAACTCTCGCCATCTCTTAAGAAGGAGAAAATTGTGGCTGATGCCTTTATGTGAAAAATTCATGATACATTTATTAGATCTTCTTATATTCTCTTCATAAATAAATTTGTTAACTCTATTGAGAGGATACTCTCCATCCTACAATTATTTGAAAACAATAAACTCGTACTGGTTTTTTATCATCTGGAAATAGAATCCGATTAGTAGTCGACATTGAATAAGAACATGAAGTTCAAAGACGATATTGATTCCATGTATTAGTAAGGATTCAAGAAAATATTTTAAATAAATAATTTACATAAACCCTCTATCTTAAAATAGAGAGGGAGTTCTCCAAAATAAAGAAAAATGATGTTTTTTCTATCAGGTAATATAGGTAAAACATAAAAATCCATGAATTAGATGCCTTTGGGTTTGTAAATAACACTTAAATTAAGGTGAACTACTTATTTAGTGGGTTAAAGATTATTATAAAAAAATATTTTATGATTAAATACTTTGAAAACTATGAAACTATTGTATGTTGTTTACTTAAGGTCAACATAGAGATTAGATACTCTTAGTGGTATTATGGGATTGGTGATAAAAGCATTAAATTGTGTCTTCTTGAAGAGGATCAATGGATAAATATCATAGAGGAAAGAAAACCCAACATCCCATGAGTCAAAACTATGGAAAGAATTATCCCAAAAACTATTTGAAGGGAACGAAACAATAATTCAAGTATATAAAAGAGGTTCTTGAATACAATTAATATAGAGGAGAGATGAAGAATCCCATGAATGTAATGTAAGAAAAAAAAGGATTAGATCAAAACTCATCTGATGATATAGTGTTTCAACTTCAAGGAATATAGGAATTATACAATCCAATCCCATAAGCCATGGGATTTTGAGGATAATCAATGAAAACAACCTCTAAGGCCTAGAGATAAATAAAGGGCATATGTTATCACAACTACAAAGGTGGATCCCAAAAATGATGTGGTGATAGGTACACTAGGAATTCATTCAAGAATAGTGAACATACATTTTGATTCTTGTTCTACACATTATATAATATCTTTAAAATTTAATATAACTATTTAAACACCACCTAAAGATGTGGAGGTTGATTTATCTATTAGAATTGAAAGTGTAAAAATATTGAATCCCATGTATATAAATCCACCCAATAATTTTTCTTGGATTGAACCTCCCGGAAACTCTTTTCCTGTATCCTTTAGTAGATTTTGGTTCTATATTTTCCATGGATTTGATGTTCTTCAATAAAGACAACGTCGTCTTTCAAGATAAGGAGATCACTCTTCACATCGTGTGTCATCCTCTCATTATGTACAAGTGTAAAGATGAGGATGAATATAGTTTGGAATAATTATTTAAACTGAAGATATGATTGACTTATGAGAATTTATATCTAGCTAAAATGATTGGTACCAAGTATTGAATCATTATTGAAGACATGTCTATTATGAGGGATTATGCTGATGTAATTCCAAAATAATTTCATGTTCTTTCTCTTGATTGGGAGGTTGACTTCTCAATTGAACTTATTCTTAGATATACGCCTATATACAAGACTCCCTATAGAATAGCCACATTGAAGTTCAATGAATTGAATAATCAAATACAGGAGAATTTGGACAGGGTTTTAATATTCCTGAGTGATTCACCATAGGCTACTGCAGTCCTCTATTCCATGAATAAGTATGATTTAATGTGAATCTACATTGATTATCATAAACTCAAAAAATAATGATAAAGAATAAGTATCTCCAACCTTTGATAGTTGAATTTTTAGATCAACTATGTGGGGCATAGTATTTATCTAAGGTGGACCTTCAGCCAGCAAATCAGAAATTAATGGTGATTAAGGAAGATATTCCCTAGAATAGTTTTTTAGTGAGGTATGTACATTATGAGATCATAATGAAGCCCTTTATATTCACTAATTGTCTAATAAAATTATTGAATTAATTAATATTATCTTTGTATATTTCCTCAATATGTTTTTGGTTGTTTTTATAGATTATGTTCTAATATACTCCAAAAGAAAGGTGGATTACGAGGAGTATTTGAATAACATGCTAAAGACATTCTAAAAGAAGAATATATATGAAAATTATAGTAAGTGTAACTTATGGATAGAGAAAACATCATTTTTTGGGCATGTTATCACCATCAATGGGATATATATATATATGTACCCTTCTAAGAAACAATAAATTGAGGAGTGTCCTATAGTGACATATTTAGTAGAGATATGCAGTTTTTTAGACTATCTAGGTATTATCCATGATTTTTGAGAAAACAATCTTTATTATCAAACCTTATATCAAAAATTACTCAGAAGGGAGTAAATTTTGTATGTATAAATGAATGTGAAGATAGATTATTATAATTGAAAAATATTATTATCACCAGAGCAGTCCTCATAACTTCCTCAAGTGGGGAAAATTTGTGGTATACAAAGATGCTTCAATGAAGGGACTTTGTTGTATACTGATGTAGAATGATAAAGTTTTGGTCAATACCTCATGGTCGATGAAATTTCATGAGAAGAACTATCCAAAACACGGTTTAGAGTTGGTTGAAGTGTTATTAACATTGAAAATCTGGAATCATTATCTCTATGAGGATAAGTTTGAAATATATACATATCATAAAATCCTCAAAATATATATTCCTAGAGAAGGACCTTAATATGTGCCTACGAAGATGGTTAAATATGACTAACGATTATGGATGTTCAATTCACTACCATCCTAGGAAATCAAATAAAGTGGTAGATTATATAAGTAGAAAGGATAAAAAAACTTATCAAAGATAAGAATTGAAAAGGTTCCAATCTTATTATAATTTAAAAGGATGAAAATTGGGATGAAAAAGGACGGAACATCATAATTCCATTTTCAAAATTATTTCTCATCCACCCCTAATAAAGAAGATAATGTATTCTCAAAGAGATTATATAGAAATATAGAATATGGTGGAAGCTATAAGAAAAATAGAACACTCATAGTTCAAAATTTATGAAGTAGAAGTTTTAATATTTGGGTCACAACTATGTGTACCATCAAATACCTAGATAAAGAAGGGGCTTATGAATGATACACATAGTTCGATGTTGTTTATCCACCCAGGGAGCATAAATATGTATCAAGATATCTGCAAGAACTATTAGTGGCATAATATGAAGAAAGATAACAAATAAAATACATCATAATTAATTGTATATTATCAATTTAAGGTTTAATGAATAAATATACAAGTGGATAATGAAACCATTACCCATTCCTATATAGAAATGGGAAAATAAAACCATGGACTTTATCGTTGGTATTTTGAATACACCAAGAGGAAATAATACTATATGGGTTGTGGTGGATCATCTTATAAAGACTACTCACTTCATTGTGGTTAGAGAGTAATTATCACTTAAACAACATGAAAGGATATAAATTAAAAAAGTGGTAAGGTTTCATGAAACACCACTATATATTATGTTGGTCCCAGTCAAAAACTCATGAAGGGGGTGAATTGAGTTTCCAATTAATTTTTTATGAAAAATATTTAAAACATAAATCTGCCAATGTATTAAAAATACCCAATTAGATAAAATAGTAGGATTATATAATTTTATCTTTAAACAAAGATATCAAAAGTTAGATCAAAACATAGTAAAAAATAAAAGTATATAATCTTTATAAATTTTTAAAGTAATTTACTAGAATGAAAAATCGTATGAAAAAAACGTATTAAATTTAACTATTAGAGTAAAGTTGTGTTAAATAATTTGGAAAATGAAAATTGTTTTGTTTGAAAGTAATTTAAAAGAATTATAAATAAAATTGTAAATATTTAATGGGATTAGTATTAAGACAAGACTAAATAACCTATAATTATAAATCAGATAATTCTAATTAGTTTATAATAAAATAAATGGATCTACAAGATGGATTAGTTTTTTACAAACAACTTCACTATAATAGTATAGGCTTGTACAAAAGTCTCTACCATAGTAATTTGTAGGATAAAATAAGTATAGTTTACACTTTAACTCTTTTAAAGTTATACATGGGAGTAAAAATGAAAGGATTTAGAGAAGATTCTAAATCACACTCTAGCTCTGTAAGGGAGACTGTTTTTTACTGATAAGTATAGTAAAAAAAACCACAAATCAATAATTAGAATAAAAAATAAAGGGTTTTGAATGAGAAGTATGATTATTCGATTCATCTTAGTATTATCATATTTAGTTATTCAAGAGTCCTTGAGTCTATATTTTAAATGAATGAATCAAATTTTCAAAAAAAAGTAGAAAAAAGAGTATCATTGGAGTCCTATAAAATCCTTTTTTGCAGTCAACCAACTGGTTAGTGTTCTTTCACACATATGTGTATATATAAATAATTTTTTTATCACTACATGAATTTATAATTTTATAAATATTACTTCACACATTTCATGAATTTGGGGTTCCTATAAATATATAGCATTCCATATGTACCAATTATCTTTTTATAGATAATAATAGATTAAGCGTAATCCTTAGACTGAGAGAGAGATCTTGAATGTTTTGACTAAAATTTAAAACTCTTGTGTATTTATTTGAGAATAATAATTATTATATACACATCCCTATAAGTTTCTTGTATTTCATTAATAAATACATTAGAGGAATTATATTTTAACTTATTTTTAAACAGCTATTTTAGTAGAAATGACTGGTTGTATACCATATTGGTGGTAGATTCACTTGATGCTAGCATTAATTGATATAATAAACACTTGGAGATAGCTTATTATACTGGTGGTAACTCCAATCAATGGTATCTATAATTTGAGGTAATACAATTCGGCATTAGTGGTGGTTCCTTGTGGTAGAGGTTGTGACACCCATCAGTACCTTCACATGGTGGTCGACATTTTTCCGCTTGAATCTTTGAGTAGTATAAGTACTTAACAATGGAGGAACCTTAGAGTTTGACTCACTGTAAATTAAAACAACTAGTGGTTGATAGTCATGGTAGATCAATACTTAACCAATTTTCTTTTTATTTTATCTAGAAAATAGTTTACTATCATAAAATATAAGATTTATTAGAAGCATAACAAATATGATTTGAGATCATTAAAATAAGGAGGTTCTTGGGCTAAGAATCAAATATTATCCTTTTGAAGATAAAAATTAATATAATATATAATCATATAAAAACATTTTAACAGACTAATAAAAGGAAAAAAAGGAATAAAAAATATTAAATAGTAAAATTCTTTAAGTAATTCATATATAGTAGTAATTCATGTTATACAATCTTACTCATTCCATACGCTTACTCCCCCATTTGTGATTATAAAAAAGATAGAGGTAATCTTAAAGGAAATAAATGACATAATTATGAATAAAGATAAGTTATTTTTGTTGAACAAATTGTTTTACAGTATATCAGAAAGGGAATTCAAAAAGAAATCCATATCAAATCCTAATATGATTTTGAAGATGAATCATTAGCCCAAGGTGAGGTAGGATCAACTAGGTACATTATTTTACCAGTAATAGGAGGAAAAAAGAGGTTTCAAGAGGTGAAATATGTCTAAATATAATTGAATATGAAATCAGACAGAGGTGTTTCACTACTTCAACTTGGGTAAGTCCAAAATGATGGAAAGTAATAAAATTTTTCCACAATCGTGTTGAAAAGGGTACAGAAAGGGAGAAATCATATGAATGGGTGTAGGTAAAATGAAAATACTATTGGGGGAATAGATAAAAGGATCCATTAATTAAAAAAAATATGTAATCACTTACCACCATTTTCCGTGGGCCTAAAAAATTATTTCTTCTCTTCCATAATAGATTGATTAGTGGAGGAAAGTCTTAAAATGAATCAGTTACTTATTAAAGGCCCATGTGATTTTATTTTTCGAAGCGCATCCTGCTGAGAAATAGATAAATAATAAATTATATCTTGCATCTCCTCTCTCTAATGGATATTATTGTATCAAAATCAATAGGGTCAGGGGGAGTGGTAGTTAGATCTCTCGTAGAAGAATCTCTAGGAGAAGGAAAAGATTTTACCCTCTCCATAAATGATATATATCTATATTTAAAATTGGTTCTCATTTTTTTCAAGGATGAATAAAGGGAATTCATATATTCTACCATAATCTTGTTTTCCATCTCTATATTTTCCACATTAATGAAAAGAATAGGACGAAGATGATCCAAAACAAAGGATAATATTAATGATATTGTATCCTCACTATGAATATTTTCTTGAGGGAAAGAAGATATAAAAATATCCCTGATATTAGATAACCAAAATACCATAAAGGAATCAAGATCATATCTGGTTACATAACTTGAGTGAGGAGTAAGAGGAGGAGGTGAAGGAATCTACTAACTATGCACTATAGTATCCTCCTGATCAATTTCTATAATACGAACCCCAAAATAAAATGGCTCCAAAAGATTTTACTCATCAATACTTTCAATGAAATATCCCTTAGGATCTTACTGATCTAATAAGATGGCATGTCTACCATGCTCTAGTAGAATACCAAAATCATTATCCTCATTATCACTTTATTAAGAGTCATGACATGATAAAAAAAGCATAGCATATCCTGGATATTTCTTCACATTAGATGGTTTATCTCCCTTGGTTCAGTTTGATATAATTGGCTCAACCTAGATTCTATAAGATTTACTCTCTAAAGTAACCAGTTTAACTATATTACTAGATTCCTAACCAACTGAAGCATGTTGGGAAAATCTTCTAATATATATACATTATTTAAAAATATTCTAAAAAGGATTATATTCCACATCTTCATATTCCCCATAACCTTCATACTCATAATCATTAGAGAGAACAATCATATCCTTTGACCTCTATGAAGTAGAACTATCAAATTGGGCATCATTTGTGACTTCTCCCCCTTCTATCTCACCTAATTCTTATAACCATATTATTTATTAGTAAGGAAATGTGGCAGATAAGGAGGTCCATATTCCACATTTTAAGTCCTAAAAAAATCTGTGTAACTATCCTTTTCTATTAAAATAGGTAAAAATCCCTCTTCCTTATATTCAGTTTCATCCACTCTAACATCAGTACAGAAAACAAAATCTCTTTATAAATTGTAAGAATACACTAGAAAATCATCTAAATCTAATCCAATATAAAAAAAATGTATTGGTCTATAAGGGTTCTCTAATAGTTTTAAATTCACATACTTATTCTTTGGGTTATCTACCACCTCTTCAAACACGGATTGTAGTTTACATTTATCTCCATATACGTTACTTAGATAAGGCAGAATCCATCACAGTTAGTTTCATTTTATTATTTTTAGACAAAAAATATTTCTATTCAAATAAATAAGGAATAATCTTAGTATATAAAAGATTGATAGATCCTGATGTAGGCTTACATATATCCATCATGTACACCATTAAATATTTAAAAAGATTAATATTATGACGTATTTTCATAAGAAACATGACAAAATATCTTGATATATCATAATTTTGAGGTCCACCTTATTATGACACAACTTCTGCAGAATGAACTTAAATTAAAATCTATATTATCTATATAACTCAACAACAATAAGTATTAGAACAGTTGAATTCTCAGTGATCTCAAGATGAGTATCCTTATTTATTTATTTTTCATGATTTATGGGAATGGATACTTGATAATCCTCATGGATACCATCATCAGAAACTATCAGACATTTATCACATTACTTTGAAGAAAACGCATGATCTTTTCCATCCACCATTGTTGTGATAAAATCATTCTAATCTTCTAATCGATACTAGACATGCTGATTTAAATTATAAATCAACCTAGGTTTAAATGGTCTATCATTCCTTGAGAACCATTTTCCCCATAATTGGTGCTAAATCATGTTCCAAAAAAGTAACTTTCATATAGATAACCAATTACCACCTATTTATTTCTTGGCTACAACCACTTGAAATGCGATCTGTGGATTTTTTGGTTCAATAGGCAAATTATATTATCCATTAGACTTATTACAATGATTCAAAATGATATGAGATACACCAAGAAACTTTATTCGTACTATTTTAACATATATTTTAGGGTTGGAGGATTAAGATGAAGGGTCAAGGGTTGATAGATAATGGGAATCAGTTTCAAAAGGTTTTGTAACTGAGAAGTTCTAATTTGCCTATAATTTTAAAATTTTATCCCGTATGGATTATAAAATGAATTTAAATAATTATAATATTTAGAAAAGAAATTTGAGATAAAAAATAACATAAAATAAATAAATAATTAAGTGTTAGTAATTTGGATGGTAGAAAAAAATGGTAGATCACAATGACAACACAAAATGGTAGATCCTTATGGTATCACAACCATGGTAGCATAACCATAGTAGTAGATCCATAACATCATACTGATGATATCAAGGCCCAATACCGACATAATGGTTGCAATGAATTACCATGTCATAACTAATGGTAGCACAACTAATGGTATATACTTATGTTAGAAATTATTTTTGATGTACTTCTGCTAAAAATAATTAAATTTAAGAATAAATAACTATGAAAATTCATTCTTCCATGTTAATGTCTAATATAAATAAGTCTCTCAAAATTCAAGGGCCTTTGGAATATTTCAGAAAAATGATTTTCAATATCAAAGAACTCAAGAGTTATATCACATTTATGGAAATGATCTCTCAAAAAGTGATGTATTATATTAGTACGTTCTATAACAGAGTTAGACATGGGATTCTTGTAAATATTTATATCACTTGTATTATCCCAGTTTTTAGGGATATATTGAAACTGATTACAATATTCTAGTAATGTGTGTTTTATTTACATAATATATACACAATTACAACATATATCTATATACTCAGAATTAATAGTAGATAACACAACAAAATTTGGTTTCTTACAACATTATGAAATAAGAGACTAGCCTAAAAAGTAATATGTTTTATAATTTATTTTTCAATCTAAATTTAAACCACCAAAATATACATTTTAATAATGCACTTAATCAAATGTCTATCCTCTAGAGTAAAATAGTCCTAAGATAGATGTTCTTTTGATGTATTTAACAATTATTTTAAAAGCTTGAACATGTGATTCTTTTGGGTTCTTTTAATATTAGAAACTTATACCCACACTAAACATATTATCAAGTTGGATAGATTTCAAGTATACCAGACTTGCAATCATACCTCTATAAGTGGTTTGATCAACTAGTTTCCTAGTTTCATATAGATCCAATTTCCATCTTGTACTCATGGGAGTATTAATACCTTTAATACAATCTAAACCAAATGATTTTAAAATATATAAATTATAATTTCTTTGATTTAAAATAATTCTTTCCTTATTTTGAAAAAATTGAGATCCATGAAAAGTTTTTAACTCACCCATAAAACTCATTACAAATTCATTATGTACTATTTTTCAAAATTCAGTACACAATGAGTTTCTTTAATATCTAAAGATAATATCAAGAACCCAGATTTGTAATACTAAAATATATTTTGAAATAATTTTAATAAAAAATTAATGGTCAGCTACACATTTTGTAAAAATTATAAAAAATAAAAAACGAGTTAATATTGTTATACCAGGCTCTAGGATATTATTTCAAAACACATTAATAATTTATTAATTTAAATATATTATTTGAAAAATTAGGGTTTCAAAATATAGGGGGTTGTTCAAAAATATAGATGCAATTATACAACTATTTAAGAATTAAATATTAACATAAATTGTTTATAATTTAAAATCTAAATGTGTTTTATAAGAAAGATACAATTTGATAGCTTCAATTATAGATACTAGTGTAAAGGATTTATCATAGTCAATACCTTCATATTGACTATACCCTCATAAAATATATCATTATCTATTTCTAATTATAATTCCTAACTCATCTACATTGTTTCAAAACACCCATTTAATTCCAATAGATAAGTATTTTTTAGGACTTTTACCTAGTTAAAATAATTTGTTCATTTCAAACCGATTCATCACTTCTTGTATTTACATTACCCAAAAATAATTATTTATTACTTTTTTTATGTTCTTAGGTTCAAACGATGATAAGAAATATTCACGTTCAATAAGGTTTATAAGTGAATCACTAGTTTGTGTTTCTTTATCTAGGTACCCTATAACTACATCTATGGGTTTGTCTCCATGAGTCTAACATCCTAAGTAATTAAAGTATTTGACACTTTATTTCCTTCTTCTGGTTATGGATTAAATAGTTCCTCAAAACTAGGTGTTTTTTCTATATAAATTTTGATATAAATTTCACTAGGTTCAACATTAATATCTAAATATAAAATTTCTTCATCAAGGGTTTCTAAAGGAGTCTTAGGATAATGTGGATCTATATCATGGAATTTTACATGTAATTATTTTTCCACAACCTTAATCCTTTTATTCAATACCCTTTATGATTTTATAGATGTTGAATATATGAGTAAAATTATTCCATCACTTTTGAATAAGAATTTATTAAATTATTCATTTTACTGGTTATAAAGTCTTTACAACCAAAAAACCTAAAGTAATTAAATTTTGGTTTTCTACCATTCCATAATTCATATGGGGTATTCTTTAAATGTTGGAAAACTAGAAATTTAATTTTTACTATTAAAAGTTGTTTTTATAGACTCTATAAAAAATGAATAGGAAAATCATACTCATTGACCATAGTCTAGGCAATTTATTAAAGTGTTCTATTTATCCTTTATAATACACCACTCTTCCATGGGGCCCTAGGAGTAGATTAGTTGTGACTATATCTATGTTGTGAGAAAAGATATTCAATGTCTTTTTTTTAACTCATGTCCATGATAACTTCTTAAGGTTTTAATTAAAATACCACTATTATTTTCTATAGGTTTGACATACATAGAAAAATAAGAATAAATATCACTTTTGTGAGCTATAATGAATACACAGGTGTATCTAGAGAATTTAGCTTCTAAGACATAAGCATAGTGATTCACATATAATCTAAAAACTCTCTATGGTTCAAAAGAGTCCACGTGAACCTACTATAGGTGTTGAGAATTTGATACTGATTTCTTTGGTTTGAATGATATTTTTTTCTTCTTATCTTATTGATATGGGTTATTGAATTTATCTGTAGGAAATTATTATTTAAGAAGATAATTGACTAATTAATTCTTATTTATCTTCCTAAGTTATTGAAGGCTTCATTGTCATAGTATTCTCTTCCAAATCCATGATTCTTGGTGAAAATAAATTTAACAAGATATATTTTGAGAAAATAATTTATTCAAATCAATAACATAAACATTTTCATTTAGCTAAGCAGTAAAGACAAAATCACGCTTAGATTAGTAAAATTTTAAAGCATTAATCTCTAAATTAACATGATTACCGTCATCAAATAATTGTGCGATGATAATAAT
This sequence comes from Viscum album, assembly GCA_963277665.1. Classification (NCBI taxonomy): domain Eukaryota; kingdom Viridiplantae; phylum Streptophyta; class Magnoliopsida; order Santalales; family Viscaceae; genus Viscum; species Viscum album. The sequence goes on along the minus strand of OY728138.1, from coordinate 1,694,750,388 downwards.
ATTATACTTTAATCCTTATAAAAATAAAACTTTAGAAATCAAAACATTATAAGAGCTACAGATTTGACTAAGTCCAATTATTTTTTCTTTATCATTTTCACAAAAAGGGAAATATCTACCATAAAATTTAATATAGTTCTTAATAATAAAGTAGTCCACATTCATTTTTTTGGAATATACATTGTCTATATAGAATAGATTTTTACTAGTACTCTTCACGCATGTTTCCGACATTAATTTTTAAACAAGATATGATTTTGGTTCTCATTTTTGTTGGTCCGGAATTGTTAATAAGAAGAGATTTAGGAATCCAAATTTTTTTAGTTAGATTCCTATAAGAATATTTTAATATTTTAGAAATAAAATAAATTTTTAGGTATAGAGTAGTATGAAAAATAGAAATACATATCAAAACTAAATCTATGAACAAATCTATTCTTAAAAAGTTTACTTTTTATAGCATGACAACCAATTCTAGTAGTATATTTAGTAGTGTTTTGTTGACCAGAAATTCTTGTAGGAGTTTCTACACCATTAATATATATTTTAAAATACTTATTAACATTCTCATTAGAAATTTTATGTTAATTGTTTTCTTCTAATAATTGAGAATTCTTGTCAATCTCTATAGAAAAATCATATTTAAAGTCAGAAGACATAGTGTGATGCTTTTTAAACATTTTTATTTATCCTTAATATTATAGAATATTACGATATTAAAATAAATCCTCATTGGAGAAATTTTCTTCATCATTTTCATTTTCAAAAAGGTTTGAAATTTGTTATGGTGAGAAAAGAATAATATTTGACACCTTATATGTTTTTAACATGAAACAAATATTGGCTCTGTCATTTCAATATTTTCTGCTCAGCCCAAAATTATTTAGTATGTCTTAATATGTTCTTAAGGTTTAATTTATATCCTTTTTATACCTTTTACATTTTCTCATTATTTTTATAATATTTCTTCTTGGGAAAATATTCTTTAATGTGCCCTTTTCTTTTACATTCATAATGAGTTATCTTATTGGTGGAATAGTTATTTTTCCACTCTTTTATCCCATTTTATTTTCTATTATACCTTCCTCCATAGTTAGTATTATTTGTTATTTTGATCTCCTAATATAATTTATTGAATCATATATATAGATGATCCATTTCCTTATCATTGTTAGCAGGTGATTCTCTATCACTTTAACTATCTTCTTTGATCTTTTTTTCTTTGAGTCAACATTCTTAAAGGATATTGAATTCCTATTTTGGTTATATTCCTCTCAATTATTTACTATGATTTCAACTTCATACATCAAATGATTTTCAAAGAGTTCATTCACTGGTAGTATACTGATTTAATATGATTATATGGTGGAAACTGATGTTCCTCTCTACTTATCTGGTAGACATTTTAGCAATCAAATCACTTTATCTTTGTTATAAATTATATTTACAAGTAAATGCATGATGTTGAATTATTCATTGAACATAATAGACATATAAAAATTTATTCATCATGCATTATATTTAAGGTATAATATTTAATAGTATAATTATTTAGAGTCATTTATTAGAAATTTATGGCTATCTCATTAGATATATCAATATTATGCCGAATCTAAAAAGTAGTTCAACATATTTATATTTTATTAAATTCATTATAACCTAAATCTCAATATAATGTATTTATAGCTTTATAGATGAAATCATAAAAATCCTGAGTGGAATCACTCTAAGAATATCTATGAGTTTTGGGTTTCTCATATTTATCCACAACAACAATATAAATACCAAATACTATACTCTAGAAATGTAATTTAATTTTGATTTTCCATTAAAGAAAATTTGGTTTTTTAAAATAAAGAGGATTAAATGTTTTAGTTCATTATTTCCTATTATTATCCATAAATATTAAAATTTATTTCTAATATATATTTTAGATCATTAAATTCCTCTAAATTACACCAAATATATATTTCTAAAAAGATTTAATACCAAATGTTGGTCCCGATGGACAAGTAGAGAATATTTTAATTGTGTTTCCAATGAAAAATTTATTTAAAATTGCTTTAAAACTTAAGTCCCACAGTTTATTAAAAATATCTAGTTATCCAAAATATTAGGATTATATAAGTTGATCTTTCAAAAAGGTTATATATAGTTTGATAAAAACTCCATTAAAACTAAGTTTGAAAACTATTTATGAAATTTTAATTTAATTTACTAGAATAAAAAACTATATAAAAACTCATATTAAAGTAAACTAGTATAGTAAGGTTTTGTTAAATAATTTGGAAAATAGAAACTGGTTTTATTTAAATGGAATAAATAGAATTGATGAGGCATAGTAGAAATAAACATTGTGTTAAATATTTGTCAAAGACCTAATCACTTACACCTGGAGATAATTTTATGCTATGAAATTTATTATATAATAAATTAATCCAAAACATGGAATGAATTTTTATAAAGAAATATACTAAGAGAGTCTAGGATTATACAAATCTTTATAGCATAGTTCTTTATATGATAAAAATAATAATAATCAACACATGAACTTTTCCATAGTTATACGTGGGATTAAAAATTAAAGGATTTAGATGATAGTGTTTAGCACTGTCTAGTTCAGTAAAAGAGACTATGCTTTTTATATATATTCAGTAAAAAAATATCTCAATAATTAAGATAAACAAGAGGGAGAAAGGAATGTGAAGTATGTAGATTTCATGTAGCTCAGTCTGACCAGATTAGGATATTCAGGATTCATTTGTCTATCTTTTAAAGGGATAAATCAGATTTCTAGAGAAAGTGTAGAAAAAAGTGTATCATTAGGGTCCTGAAAAATCCTTTATTTTAAGTTACCCAAGCCGTCAGTGTTATTTCACAAACATTTCTATCTTTTTGTCCATTTTTTATCCAGATATGTCATTATATTTTTTCATGTATTACAATAACCCTTGAATTCATGAGGGGTTCCTCTGAATTTAAATCATTAATGATATAATAATTATCCATTGCAGGATAATAATAGAATAAGAAGAGTCCTCATACAGAGTGATAGATCTAAAATGTTCTGAATAGCCTTTAAAAATTATTTATTGTAGTTTAATAATCATATTTCTTAAATCCACATGAATCAAAATTGAATTTAATTCATTAATATAGATATTGTAATAATTAAATTTTTTACTTTATTCTGAAAAACTCCAGTAACAAGAATGACTAGCACTAGATTCTATTGGAGGTATATGAACCTGATAGTTTTATCACTCGACTGAAGAAATTATTTATTGTAGCTTCTAATACTAGTGGTAGCTTCACATCATGGAAGATCTATATAGTTTTAGAAGCATTTGATAGTAGTTATAGCTCCTTATAGTAATGATATAAGCACTCGACGATAGTTTTACATGGAATTCGATGCTCTGGAGAGAGTATTTCTATGTGGTATAAGTACTTTGAAGTAGCGGTAGATCAGATACTAACTCATAGTATCTTGAAACAACTATAGGTAGATGGTCATGGTAGATCAAGACTTAGAAAATTTTAGTTTTTTTATCCAGAAGAAATTTGATTATCATTAAACATAAATCTTATTTGAAACACAATAAACATGACTTTAGATCATTGAAATAAGGAGGAACATGGAATAATCCAACATATTTTATCTTACCAAGATCCATGTTTTACCTCTATGTTTTTGAAAAGTATCCAAAATTATCTAAAAACTAAATTAAACTTTAGAATGGTTTATCCCCCCAAACTGATGGAGAATCTGTGTAAGATATCCTAACACAAGAAGAAATTTTGAGTGAATAATCTAAGGAATTTAAATGAGGTAGTGATTACCATATTCCTCTCTTAGAGTTCTTGTACAATAATATATTTCAACAAACAACCCAAATGGCACCAAATGAAGCCCTTTATAGAAATAGATTGAGAACACCATATTATATCTATTGAGGTTTTATGTTTTTGTATCCGTGAATTTTTTGTTTCCCACTTTTCTTTAAAAGTGAGTATTGAAATAAAATATTTAATCTTTATTAGTGGGATGAATTTGTAAAATTTAAGTTATTGGGGCCTAAAATAGTCTAGGAAAAGTTATAAAAGATCAAGACCATTCAATAATACATTAAGGAAAATAAGAGTGGAAAGAAGAGCTATGATAACCATCATGTATGAGACCTAATGTTTGAGGTAGAAGATAATGTATTCCTCCGCACATATCTATGTAAGAGAGTCATGAGATTTGGGAATAAGGTAAAGCTAAATCCCTAGTGCATTAGCCCCTTTGAGATTCTAGATTGTATCAGAGTTGTGGATTATTTACTAGGAATCCCACCAACCCTTTCTCATGTACATGAAATATTCCACATATCCCTCACAAAAAAGTACATACCAGGCCCATCACATGTAATAAATTTAGAGGTGGTATAACAAGAAAATGATTTCTCTTATTGGGAGAATCTGGTGAAGATATTGGATTGTAGAAATGAAGTTATATTAAACAACACAACTCACCTAGTCAAAGTACTATATAAAAAACAAAAGTATAAGGAGATGATATGGGAACCGGAGTAAGCCATGAAGGAGAGGTAACCACGTCTATTTTCACCGTAGTATGTAAAATGAAATTTAAAGGGTTAATTTTCTTATGGGGGAAGAATGTAACTATCCAAAATTTCATAATGAGAATTTCCCATATGAATATATTATTGTTTAATATTTAGTAATATAATATCATATAATTTACACACACCTCATGATAAAGAAAAATAAATTTTATTATTTTGAGGAAAAAACTAAATTTAGAGAATAAAAATGGAAATAAAACTGAATATTTTATAACAGGATAAAAATAGAAAATAAGATAACTAAAATATGAGAATTTGGATATACTTGATCTATAAGAATAACCAATGTCATGAAAAACGTTTTAGAAAAGTATAAAAAATATTAGTAAGGAAATATTTATCTTGAAATTTAAAATATATATAAATATAAGGACCCAACCTTGAACATTACACAATCTGGAATTAAGTTATTAATTCACATTGAGGATCTTTTCAAGTTTATAGATTTATAGATTTGGGTCATAACTTATACATAATAACTTTAATATTACATGTAGATACTTATACTCAGTATCCATTTTTTTCATAAAATAATAATTCTTAAAAAAATAAACATGTCTAGTTCCATGTTCTATATAGCAAGAATTTTCCATGATCCCATCCTTGACCCTATTCATCATTAAGACCTATGGAAAACATTTAAAAAACATGATATGAGAAAAAAAAGATAATTAAGGGATATAAAATAAGTAAATAAAACAATATACCATGAATACATACAAATTAAAATAATCATACTTTTAAATGTTAAAACTTAGTAACTTTAACATACCTCACAAAATCATAAGATTGATTTATAACACATAGAAATTATAAATCATAATGGTATCTTGTGGAATCTATATCATAATTACATTGTAGCAATCATAGATACATAGGTAGTTGTGTTTGGAATACCCATCACAGTATATTCTCTAAATCTCTTAGTATAAAAATTAACGTTTACCTCTATCATGTTACCCAATGCATTAAAGATCTATCTCAGGCTCACCCACCCAAGGTTTATCACGGAACAACCTGTATACATAAAAAATACCCAATAACCATTCCATATTCATAACACATAAAACAAGAATAAATTAAATATAATATTTCCACATTGCAATCACAATATATCATTTCAAGATATTAACACAATCAACACATTATCAAATGATTTTTAAAATGTTTTAAAACATTTAATAAAGAGATGTTTATTTCAAAGTGTCTCATACCAATTTTGTGCTTTTGAAAGAAATTTTAATTTCCAAACATTAATGTACATATAAATAAACCCTTAAAACCATTTTTAAAAAATGGACATTGATGAGAAATATTTAGAAGAAGAAATCTTTAAAACATTTAAAATGATATTTTAGTTAATGAGTTCCTATCCAAATGAGAGACACTTGAATTCCAATAATTGAGGAATGACATTAAACGAAGCATATAATATCATGGTAATAAGTAGATTCATGATATAATATGTTAAAGGGTAGTATATACACCATATAAAATTGAATTGGTGTATAACAACAATAAATTTTCAATGGAATGTAAATTGAGACAAAGTCCATTTCATAGATCATATCCTTAGATTAAGGAAGAATAAATGACATAATTATGTGTGAAAAATAATAATACACCCAATATTAGTGGATATTAAGTTTTAAAAAATCATAGGTCATTCGCACATATTCATAGCATAACATAATCTAGAATTATAAGTTTAACCCAATGAATTGAAATTGGGTTAAGAAGTTCTCTTACTGAAATTTGACAACCTAACGACGTCACATTAAAATTCAGAAAATGAGTTGATGAGATAGAAAATGGTATATCATCACATGGAAATAAAATTTAATGTAATAAGGATATATAAGAACATATCCTAACATAATAAAATTGAAATTTAAAAATACATAACATAAAATATGTTTTTGACAAAAAGAGGGCGGTGAAAGGTTCCCTTACCGATTTGGTAACATACGAAACATACACTACATGAAAGAAGGATCATATAAGGAATATTTAAATACCCATAAATTAAATTATATTACACAAGGGATACAATCATGGACAGTACAAACACCACACAAAATAACTAGTTTAAAATATAGCATGAATCTCACAGGAATAAAAAGTGAGATGAAAACCCCTTACCTTGTGTCCGACTTGTCTTGTTCATTCTTTATCTCCATGAATAATAAACATAAGTTAATTATACATAAATAGTAAAATTTTTAATGTTTATTATTCCTTTTATATCACTTATTACCTTTCTCTAATAATCATATAATTATTTAAGTTAATATCGGTATTTCTGTCGATGTTCGGTACTTGAGTCAAAAATTAACTTGTTATAATTACAAATTGTCCATGTGATCAAAAGTCCATTATCTAAAAAATTATATTAATGATTTTTATATCATATATATCATATATATCATATATATCTAGTATATATGTATTTATAATAGTCTATATCTTTTGGATATAATAAATGAAATGCACCGTTCATGGAGACGATAAGTCGTACGTACGAATGAATGCTACATTCATTTCATTTTATTCATTTTTAAAGGAATGAAAACCAAATGATAAATAGGTATATTATTATTCCAGTATAATATAATATTTTATACATTTTACATAAGTTCATTAACATTCTACTTTATAAGTTCCTTGTATGGTACTAATGAGTCATATCATTTTGAGGGGGCGGTAGTCCGCACTTCTTCAAATGAAATTATCGTATTTACCCATTATGGAAACCATAAAGGTATGATATAAATAGAAAATACATAAGAATAGATAAAATATAAATATAATATATATCACATACAAATAAAGTGCCATATTAATGGCCACCGTAAGAGGTGGTAGGACAAGATTGAACAATCATCATTTCGTGAGGCAGTAGTTTGCCATCCACAAAAATAGTATTTTCGTATCCATTGTATGGAGGTGTGTGAAAGTGTAGTTTGAATCCTTCTCATAAAAAACCTATTATATTTAGGGTAATGTTTTTTATGTAAACAAAGAATAATATGATAATAGGGAGTGAAAAAGTAAAAAAAAGAGAACTTGAGGGAAGATGTTACCTTTAAATCAGGTAACTTCCACTACTGGAAAATGGACCTATCCCCACGGTTCTCCTCAAAACCGTGGGTATAGGTCAATTTTCAAGACCTATACCCACGGTTTTCGAAAACCGTGGGCATAGGGGGGTCTATCCCCACGGTTTTCCAAAACCGTGGGGATAGGTCTTGAAAATTGACCTATACCCACGGTTTTCAAGAACCGTGGGTATAGGGGTACCTATCCCCACGGTTTTGAGGAGAACCGTGGGGATATGTATAGCATAAAAAACCTATACCCACGGTTTTGAAAAACCGTGGGTATAGGTTTCCCATGTGGGCGTGGGGAAAAAAAATTTTCCGCGGGAAAGATTTTTTTTTGGCGGGAGTCCTATACCTACGGTTCTTCCCTCTATACCCACGGTTTATATAACTATATTTAACTAAATATAAATATATATACACATAATTGATAGTAGGGTATTTGTTAGACGCGGTACTTTGCAGCGAAGAGGTCGTGGGATCGAAACCCGCCTGCAGCATAATTTTAGGATCTATACCCACGGTTTTGAACCCGTGGGTAAAATCCATTGACACCGTGGAAATTGGCAATGTTTTGTTGACACGGTGGCAGAACACCTATACCCACGGTTTTGGAAAACCGTGGGTATAGGCTGGGGACCTATACCGATGGCGTTCCAGCCCACGGTTCCCAAAACCGTGGGTATAGCCTATACCCACGGTTTTGGGGGCTATACCCACGGTTTTGAACCGTGGGTATAGGCCTTTTTTCCAGTAGTGTTCCTTTGGTTTGAACAAAAATTCTTTCTTCAAGTGCTTTATTCCTTGGGTAAGGCTTTTAGGAGGAATACAAGGATGTTATGAGATAATTTGGGTAGGATTTGGATGATCCAAGGGGCTTGAGAGGTGTGTTTAATGGGTTAGAGGTGGTGGCCTTTTATAATAGGGGGTGGGCTCTTTATGAATGATTGAAAGTATTATTTTATTATAAACTGATTTCAAGTTACATAAGGTTCAAAAAATATTTAAATCAAATAAAATGTGCATATAAGTTGTAATAAAATCAACCAATAATAATTGGACAAGTTTTGGATATATTTTAATCCTTACATTTCATTTAACCATTTTTTACTCTTATTTAACCTTTACCATGTCTTCAATTATATTCATACTATATGGTTGATATGTTTATTATAAAATTTCAATCAACCCAAAATTGATAATTAATGTAATTTTTAACATCATATATGTAACTTGAATGAATATTATATTTTTGGAACTATTTTATCATTTAATAAAATATTAATTTATTTAAAAACTCATTTATGTCAATTTTATTACTATTCATACCATGATTTTTTAAAAATCCAAACCAACTTGATTATCTCAAAAACCCTTCATTAATTCAAAGATAAAAATTCATAATAATCTATAAAATTCTTGGATGGAATAAAAAGATTCAAAATAAATTTATTTTAATATTTATAATATCATTTATTTGTAACTTTATTAATAAAGCAATTTCTCCATCACTATTGTGTCATAATTAAATTTATTTATTTAATGTGTAAAAATTATAAATAAAATACCATGATTTATTTAATCTATATTTATTTACTAAGAATATTTATAGTATACGAGATCAATTATATAACCCCATATAAAAATTGTTTTAGTTAAAATATTCATGTTTATGATATTTTTATTTTTACTTTAAATAAAAAGTTATTATTGTCATTATCTTAACCAAGTGGCTTTAAAAGACCAAAAGTCTCATCCAAGGATTTTCATGGTTTTCCATTACTTATCCAATAATGTTATGACAAGGGTTAAGGTAATTTAATATTATTATTATTTTATTTTTACCTTGAATTACCCTATTTACCTTTAACCGTGGTAAATAAAAGTCAAAAGATACTATTCACCACAAATTATTTTCATTATATTGAACCAAATTTTACTTACTGATGAAAACCATGTATTTAATCTTTTTGAAAATCAATTTACAGAAGTGGTAAATTTTCCTTTAAAAGAAAAAGTCGGTTTTTAACTACTATGCAGTGTTTTTCACTATTCATAAAAAATTGAACTTTTTTAGAAAAATAACAAAAATTCACCCAAACATTATTTTGATATTACAAATAAAAATGATTTAAATTTTACTGAATTCAATACAGAAATGTTTTATTAATTAATTTAAAATTAAATTTTGTTGTCAAAACCAAAAAGAGGATTTTTAAGAAATAAAAACATTCGAAATATTGACACTTGTTTTTGTCCAATTTCAAAGTGATATTACTTCCAATGACCAAAATTTGATTAAATGGTAAAAATTCAATCCAATTACACTTTAAAACCAAAAAATAAGATAATATAAACATATAAATAAATTATATTAGAAGGTCTTTTTGAATTAAAATGCACTATTTTTCACTATTTATTAAAAAAATGAACTTTATCAGAAAAATTCCAAAATATAATCCAAAATAAAATTTGATGTCCCGATTCTAAATAAGAATTTTATTTTGTCAAATAAAACACATAAAAGTTACAAAAAATATATTTAAAAAGATTTCACCATCAAAAGGCGGTAAATCGTCCTTTTAAATAATATTAGAGTATTTATACATAAAATAAGATTCAGTCACATTTTATGCCTCTAACTTCTATTGGATAATTGTAAAATCATTTAACAAACTTGTGTAATAATATTTTAGTTAGTTCTGTTCATTCCCACAAATTCAATGACTATGCCTTAACTACAATTTAAAATAATGATATTATTATATTATTTTTTTGGTATATCTCAACGCTGTCTACAATGTAAGATTTCAAAGAAACCTATTGTTGCATGTATAGTATGATATCAGAAATAGAATCCCCTTTAAAGTAAAATTAATTTTCAGTTCAAAAATATTAATAAATATGAAAATGACATATTCTTTATTTACGCGGGATGTTACATCTTTCCCCACTTTTGGGAATTGCGTCCTCGCAATTTTAAAATTGGTATTGGAAACAACATTGAAAGTCCCATATCATAAAAAGAGTCAATAAAAATATAACATTAAAAAAATGAAAGAGAAGTACAAAGGTCACCCAAGATAACCCATACTAATATTCCCTATTGTAAAACATGGATACAGATGAAAAACTAACTCTTGTAGACTAAAAGAGAGTGATAGGGATCTTGATCACAAAAAGTTAACCACCATATTACCATAAATTTGTGGTTGGGTAAAATTATATTGATAAAAGAAAGATTCTAACATTTTTTCTTGAATATTATTTTTATAGAGTTGAAAAAGTTTATTACTACCTAGATTAAGATCATAAAGAAACATGCTTGTTATGTAGAGTGTCATCCTTTAATAAAATTCTACCACGAACTCATCTTTTCTCCAAATGGTTAGTCTTCAAGATGACTAGGTCACACCGAAAGTGCTAGAATCAACTTCAAGAGAATCAAATAATCCAAAAAACATTAACTATATATATTATATGTCTTTAGACATTAACCAAAACCAAAATGGTTATTAAAATATCAGATAATCCCCAAAAATAACAATCCTTTATAAAATAAAATACTACTATTAATCTCAAAATTTAAAAAAATAGTACACAAAGTTCAAAAAAGACCATTCAATACACAATTGTCCTTAAAATCCTTCAATATAATCCAAACTATGATTGAATCCCAAAACTCAAAAGAATTCAATCACATAGTCTTCCAAAGTAAATCATAACATTTCTCTCCAAATAACATCGACTACTCTTAAAGTCTCATCCTAAAGTGTAATTAACCTAATCACATATTCTATATGATTGGTTAATCATTTTCATAAATAACTGAAATCTCCATATGTTCACAATAAAAAAATATATTTCTCTAAAATAAAATTTCAACCATTACTCCACAAATGAGATCCAATAGTATTCTATTTTTCTTAATCATATAGTGTTACCAAAAGATATAATGTATTCGAAAATAACATTTATCACTTAATCACCATATAATTTTCCTATACTAAGGATATCAATTTGATAAAACATAAGTTCCAAAAATCAACTTATTCTTGATCCATAAAATTATTTAACTAAAAATAATAAGTCATACAAATCAGGGACTTCACGTAGGCCAGTGGTAGGCGATGCGCCCTTGTCGCCCTTTGGTTGTGGGTTCGATTTCCATGGCCTTATAGGACGCGATGGGTTGTCACCCTTCCTACAGGTTGTCCTTTTTGTAAAATCATATAATTTTATAACATTCCAAAAAAAGAGATAAATTCTTCAAAAATAACCATAACATATTTTAACCACAATATTTTTCATTGTAGATCACATTTAATTTGGTTTCCCATTAAGAAAACCACCGCAGTTTCCTTCACTTATATTTTTATGTTGGTTCCTGCTAGATCAATCCATTTATTAAAACCAAAAAGGTAGGTGTGAGTATATCAGTAAAATCATGATATACTATCTTATAAGGAGGGTAAACACTAAGATATACTGATTAATGTTATCTTAAACTGATTGGATTTAGTTAAAATAAATATAACTCTTTATAATATGCTAACCATTATGGTTATGTCACTTTTTCTTAAATAAGACCCCAACCTCTAAATTTATCTAATCCGACCTCTAACGCCAACAATAAGGACCCAGCCTTGAACATTACATAATCTTGAATTAAGTTAATAATTCACATTGAGGATCTTTTCATGTTAATAGATTTAGATAATTGGGTCATAAATTATACATAAGAACTTGAATATTACATGTAGACACTTCTACTCAGTATTGATTTTTTAATAAAATAAAAATTCTTAAAAAAAGAAACACGTGTAGTTCCATGTTTCAGACAACATGAATTTTCCTTGATCCCATCCTTGACCCTATTCATCTTTAAGTCTGGTGGAAAACATTTCAAAAACTTGGGATTAGCATAAAAAGCTCAGTAAGGGATATAAAATAAGGAAAGAAAATATTAGACCATGAATACATACAAATAAAAATAATCCTACTTTTAATCATAAAACATCATATCTTTAACATACCTCAAAAAATCATAATATTTATGAATAACACATAGAAATCTTAAATCATAAAGTTAAATTTTGAAATCCATAACATAATTAAATTTTTGTTATCACAACTACATAGGGAGTTACATTTAGAATACCCATTATAGTATATTCCCTAAATCTCTTAAGAGAAACATTAACGTTTACCTCCATAACGTCACCCAATGCATTGGAGAGTTATCTCATGGTCACCCAGCATATGTTTACCATGAAACCAACCATATAAATAAACAATACCCAATAACCATAACATATTCATAAAACATCAGAAAATTATAAAGGAAAGATAATATTTACACATTCCAATAACAATATATCATTTCAAGATATTGACATAATCAATTCCTTATCAAACAATTTTTAAAACCATTTAAATCATTTAATAAAGGGATTTTTAAATCCAAGTGTCTCATACCACTTTGAAGCTTTTGAATGAAATTTTAATTTCAAAACATTCATGTTCATATAAATAAATCCTTAAAACCATTTTTGAAAAATTGAAATTAATGAGAAAGATTTATAAGTTTAAATCATTAAAACATTTAAAACGATATTTTAGTTAAAGAGATCTTAACCAAATGAAAGAAGCTTGAATACAAATAATTGAGGAATAAGATTAATCAAATCTTATAATATCATGGAAATAAAGATATTCATGATATAATATATCAAAGGGAAGTATATACACCATATAAAAGTGAATAGGTGTATAAAAACAGAAAAGTCTCAATGGAATGTAAATTGAGACAAAGTTGACTGCAAAGATCATATCCTTTGATTAAAGACAAATTAATGACATAATTATGTGTGAAAAATAAGAATACACCCAATATAAGTGGATAATAAGTGTAAAACAATCAGAGGTCATTCACACATATTCATATCACAACATAATCAAGAAGTAGAAGTTTAACCCAAATAATTGAAATTGGGTTAAGAAGTTCTATTACAGAAATTTGACACCCGAACGACGTCGCTTTAAAATTCAAAAAATGAGTTGATGAGAGAGAAATGGTATCTCATCACATGGATATAAAATGTAAATAAATAGGGATATATAAAAACATATCCAAACATAAGAAAATGGAAATTTAAAAAGACATAAGATAAAAGAAGTTTTTGACAAAAAGAGGGTGGGGAAAGGTTCCCTTACTGATTTGGTAACATACGAAACATACACCACATGAAAGAAAGATCATACAATGAATATGTAAGTACCCATAAATTAAATTATATTACACAAGGAATATAATCATGGATAGTACATACACCACACAAAATGAAATAGTTTCAAATATAGCATGAATCACACGGGAATAAAAAGTGAGATGAAAACCCCTTACCTTGTGTCCAACTTTTCTTGTTCATTATTTATCTCCCGGAATAATAATCATAAGTTAATTATAACAAATTAATAAACTATTTAATTTTAATTATTCCTTTTATATAACTTATTACATTTATCTAATAATTATATAATTATTTAAGTTCATATCGGTCTTTTTGTCAATGTTCGGTACTTGAGTCAAAAATTAACTTGTTATAATTACAAATTGTCCATGTGGTCAAAATTCTATTATATCCAGAATTGTATTCATGATTTATATATCACATATATCATATATATCTTGTATATATTTATTTATAATAGTTCATATCATTTTTATATAATAAATGAAATGCGCCATTCATGGAGACGCTAAGCCGTACGTACGCATTAACACAAATTTCATTTTTAAAGAAATTAAGAACAAATGATACATAGGTATATTATTATTCCAGTATAATATAAAATTTTATACACATTACATAATTTCATTAACACCATACTATATTAGTTTCATGTATGGTATTAACGAGTCATATACATTGAGGGGTGGTAGTCCGCACTTTCTCAAATGAAATTATCGTATTTACCCATTATGTAAACCATAAAGGTGTGATATAAATAAAAAATTCAGAAGCATAGAGAAAATATAAATATAATATATATCACATATAAATACAGTTACATCTTAATTTCCACCATAATAGGTGGTAGGAGAGTATTAAACAATCATCGTTTTGTGAAGTAGTAGTTCACCGTCCACTGAAACAGTATGTTCGCATCCATTAGATGGAGGTGTGTGGAAGTATAGTTTGAATAATTATCATAAAAACTACATAGTATATTGAGGATACTGGTTTAGTTATGTGAAAAATGAATAAAAATATAATATGGAGTGAAGAAGTAAAATAAAATAAGAGAACAAAAGGGAAAACATTACCTTTAAATCGGGTAACTCTCTTTGGTTTGAACCAAAACGATTTCTTGAAGTGCCTTTTGCCTAAGGTAAGGCTTATAAGAGGAAGAGAGGTTTGTTGGGAGATTATTTGGGTAGAGGTTGGACGATCCAAGATTATTGAGAGGTGTGTTTAATGGGTTAGAGTTGGTTTCCTTTTTTAAGAGGGATGAGTGGCTCATTAGGAAAGTTTGAAAGTATTATTTTATTATAAAATGATTTTCAGTTTCAAAAGGTCTTAAAGTTATTTTATTCGAAGATAAGGTGCATATAAGTCTAAATTAAATCATCCAAAAATTATATTATAGGTTTTGGATATTTTGTAATACTTATATTTTGTTTAACCATTTTAACACATATTTAGCTTTTACCAGGTCTTATTGTATATTTATACTATATGGTCAATATATTTACTATTAAATTCCAAGAGACTAAAAATGGATCATTAATGACATTTGTAACATCATATATGTAATTTGGTGGAATATTAGATCTATATGACTATTCTATCATTTAATAAAATATTAATTGATTTAAAAAATCATTTATGTCTATTTTTATACTATTCAAATCACAACTTTTTAAAAAATCCAAACCAGCTTGATTATTTCGAAAAAACTTCAATAATTAAAATATAACAAGTCCTAGTAATATATTAAATTCTTTTATGGCATAAAATGGTTCAAAATAAAATTATTTTAATATTTATAATATCATTTATTTGAATCCTTTATTAATGAAGAAATTACTGCATCGACATTGTGTCATAATTACTTTTATTTATTTAATGTATAAAAATTATAAATAAAATACCATGATGTAGTAAATTGTTTTATCTTTCCAAGTAATATTTATAGTCAAAGAGAGAAATTATATAACCCCATATAATTTTTTTATTAAATAGATTCATGTTTATGATATGTTTATTTTTACTTAAAAAAAGTTATTAATGTCATTATCGTACCCAAGTTGGTTTTAAAAGCAAAAAATATCACCCACGAATTATCTTAGTCGTCTATTACTCATACAATAAGTTTATGAGAAGTTTTAAGGTCATGGTATATTATTATAATATTTTTTAACCTTAAATTAACCTATTTACCTTTAACCAGAGTAAATAAAGATCCAAAGATACTATTAATCAAAATTTATTTTCATCATATTGAACCAGATTTTATTTACTGATGAAAACCATGTATTTCGGATTTTTTAAGTTCAATTCACAGAAGTAGTAAAATTTCATTTAAATGAAAAAGTCGGTTTTTAACTACTATGTAGTGTTTTTCAATATTCATAAAAAATTTAACCTTTTCAGAAAAATACCAAAAATTCACCCAAAGATATTTTTGATATTCCAAATTCAAAAATGATGCCTATTTTACCGAATTCAAAAAATATATGTTTCATTAACTAATTTAAAATTAGTTTTCATTGTCAAAACCAAAAAGCGTGTTTTTTAGAAATAGTAAATATCAACCGATTAACACTTCTTTATGTCCAGTTTCAAAGTGATATTACTTCCAATGACCAAAATTGGCTTAAATGGTAAAAATATAATCCAATTACACTTTAAAACCAATAAAAAATATAATATAACCCCATAAATAAATTTATTTAAAAGGAAGTTTTGATATAAAATGATGTAATTTTCACTATTCATTAAAAAACAAACTTTATTAAAAAAATTCCAAAATTTCTTCCAAAGTAAATTTTCATATCCCAATTTTAAAGAAGAATTTTATTTCATCATGTAGAACATATAAAAGTAAAAGAACTATATTTAAAAATTGTTGGCCATCAAAAGGTGGTAAATTGACCTTTGAACAAATATTATAGTATTTATGCTTAAAATTTGTTTCATTCAAATTTTAAGCCTCTAAATTTTATTGGATAAATGTAAAAAAATTTAAAAAAATTGGGTAATCATATTTTAGTTTGTTCTATTCACTCCCACCAATAAAATGGATATGCGTTAACTACCATTTAAAATAATAATAATAATATATTATTTTTCGGTATATCTCAACGTTCTGTGAAATGTAAGATTTGAAAGAAATCGATTGTTGTGTGTTGAGTATGCTATCAGACATAGCATCCCCTTTAAAGTAAAATTATTATTTAATTCACAAATATTAAAAAATATGAAACTTTTATATTCTTTATTAACCTTGGATGTTACAATAAAACTGAGATGAAATTTAAGTGAATTAATAATGAATTAAATGTGAGGTATTTATATAAATCAAGAACCCATATGACTGTTCGAATATTAATATGACCATAGGAATAATAACTTGACCATTGGAGTGGAAATCTGACTATTAGAAATAGTAAAATTTCTATTAGAATAGTACCCTCACATATGGAAGTGTAAAATTATAGATAGGTATCTTATAAAATGTAAATATAGCATATTTATGACATGATACAAGTAAATAAATGTTTTTAAAAAAATTCGTGTTCATATTTTTGAAAAACATATATGTTTAATTTTCATTTCTTTAATTAATACGTTGATTTAAAATAATGTTTATTTTTATAAGATGGATTTATAAATTAATATTATGATTTATTGTAATCATAATATAATTTTATGAGACCTAACGTAATTTTTTAAAGGGTTATAAAATTGATCACAATATTAAAATTGATATTTTACAAATAACTAAGGACTTAACCTAAATATTAAATTTCTCATATTCATATTGTTTTTATAAATTTATTTTTTTTAATATAATCATTTATAACCCCAAAAACCTTATCATATTTTCCTTTTGGAATAAATTTAAAATTTTTGATAGCTTACAAAACACACAATAGTGAGTTAGTTTGCAATGCACACAACATCAGATTTAAACAAAACACTATTTAGTCACATTTTTCACAATAAATTAAATTTTAAGAGTTTTAGAAAACTTATTTAGTAAATATATATTATATATCTAATAAAATATTTTTAGTTTCATTTAAAATATTTTATAAGCATAATATAAGAGAAAACCCAATATTACACATAAAAAACTATATATTTATAAAGGCATTTTTACCAAATATTAATTGAAAACTATTTTAAATATGAATATTTAAGTATTTATAAATTTAATATAAAAAATATATTTTATTTTTTAAATATAACTATCAGAATTAGGTTAGGGTGAGTTTTGGTATTTTTTGATATATTTCATTTTTTGATTAATAGTTAAAAATACTGAATTTCAATTCAAAACTATGTTTTTTTATAATTTATTTATAATGATAAATTATGTTTATAATTTGTTTAAAAGTCTAATTATATAAATTAAACATAAAATAATACAATTTATTTTATTTAAATCAATTTTAGTTTGAAATTAGATATAAAAACAAACCAAACTTTTGAGCATTTTTAATTTGAAAACCTACTTTGTCGTCCAGTCTACAAGATTAATTTTAAATTAATTTATAAAAAAATATGTGATTTTAATTAAGAAAAACATATTCCATATTATTAATAAGAATAATTTATAATTTTAAATAAGTTAAAATTTGTTTTTACCAAAAATATTAGTGAAAGTGATAAAAATTAACTACAATGATTAAGAGTAAAATTAGCTTAACAAGGGACTAAAACTTAAATATAAGTGAAAAAATGACCTAAAAACTTGTCCAAAAAAATTTATGGTCCATATTTATACACTGATCTCCATTTTATATAATTGGGTCCATTATTAGATCCACTTTACATGGGAAAAACGTTGGGGGAATTCCCTTTTAAAACTTTTACAAGAATGTCACTACACCTCCATTATAAAAAGGGAACTCACCAAACCCATTTATTCACACCTATAAATCCATTTTGATCCCCAAAAAACTTCTCAAATAAGTCCCCAAAATCTATTTTCTCTCCAAATATGTCTCACTTTGGGAATAAAGCAAAACAAGTAGGTATTTTGGTATAAACCAAAATAAATTACCTGAAAATATAGTAACATTCTTCAACGATCACTTTAATTTTATTTCCTTATCCACCCCTAAAATATTCTTATTCCATGATTATATAATAACCTCAGTATATTCAATGCACTGAGATTTTTAATTCTAAGGGTTCTATCTACACTTACCCAAAATTCCATCTAATGGGTAACGAACTTATCATTCGTGTGTACGATGGACTACTGCTTTATGGGGAAATGACGGTTCATCCTTACTTTACCACCTCTCATCATGGGAATTATAATTAAAATACTATTATTAAATTATATATATGATATTTATTTAATCTTATTACTTCTATAATTTTTACATGGCATATACCTTAATGCTTTCCATTTTGGGTAAATATGATAACATTGTTTGGGGAAGTGTGGACTACCGCCTCCTCAACGGGATGTGATTCGTTGACACTATACATAGAATATATAAAAAATTTTAAAAAAAATGTGCAACATGTATGACATAGATATGATATTTTAATTATAATATACATTTATATCATTTAAGTTTTGTTCTTTTATTACAATAATGAAATGAAAGTAGCATTCATGAATACGTACGACCTATAGTCTCCAAGAATTGTGAATTTCATTTCCAATATCCAAATTTATTATATTGTTATAAATATATATATAGATATAGATATATATATATATTGATTATATATGATATTAAAAGCATTTTTAACATTATAAATGTGATAAAATCATTATCTAAATAAAAGTAACATTAAATAACAAGTTGAAACATGCTTGAGAAACTAGAAAATTAACACCTAAAAGAGTGAAAATTATGAAATATTATTAAAAAACAGGTAATAAGAAATTAAAACAAGTTAATATATGATGTTATAAATATAATTATGTATCTATTATAAGTTAATAACATTACTAAAATAATTATAAATGAGGTTAAATGTTTTTCACACAAAAGAAAATATAAGTTAAGGTATTTTGTTTCAATTTACAATCCATTGAAGCTTATTTTCTGTTATGCACCAATTCACATTAATGTGGTGTATGTACTACCCCATTTTCATTTAATATCATTATTCTCTCATAATTCTTGGTATTTCAAGTTTCAATTTGAATTATCTCATATAAAGTGTTTATCTTGAAAATTACCAAGGGGTACAAGTTATATTTGCAATCTCACATTCTTTTGTAATTGTTAACTTTATATTGAAACAATCACTTTATCTTAATCATTTAAATCTCCACATTCTCAGGTGATGGAAATTATTATTTCCTAAATCTCATACAATTTTTAAATATGGTTTTCACATCGTAAATTATTTTAATAACTGGTAATTATTGATAAATCTCTATGTTTTATGAAATACAGATATTTCAAAAGGAATATTATTTATTAACTAAATCGATTACTTGTATATGAGGAATGTTTTGGATAAGAAGTAATGGGTGGGGATCTATGTTTCTACATACCCTTGATTCATCTACATGTTGTTATGATACAAATAAATTTGAAAAATTAAATGGGTTTCGACCTATAGTTTTAAACCATCTTGTGAAAGGTCTTGATGGTATTGGTTTTCATGTTCCTCGGACATAAAGCCTAACAATTATGAATTTCCATCAAAGATATTTCAGTTATTATTGATATTAGCCGTGATATTTTCATATGATAAAAAATATATGGATTCATTTTATTTATATTATATTGATCAAATTTAATGTGTTTGTGTTTTTTGACATTCCATATTGATTATGCTATATCATGTTATTTAAATGGAACGTGATATCAGTTATTTACCTTTCTAAGTTGATTTATTATCATGAATTCATTATTCCTTCAACATTACTTTCCCTCAATGATCATCTGAGCTCTCCCTTACCAGGTTTCCTTTCCCTATGTTATTAAGAGTAATCTATTATATGAGTTTCAAGGATGCCGAGATTTTGATTATGTTTTTATTTATTTTCTTTTCCCAATGTATTATAGGTATCAAGTATGTAATATGATTTTCCATAACTAATAAACTATTTATTACATTAGTATTTTATTATTTATAATCATGAAAATTTAATAAAGTAAGTCACCAACTGTAGGATTTTGTGTCTGGGGTGTTATATATCATTTTAAAAAATATATTTTCATTTTTTGGTAGTTTTCTATAATAGTTGAATTTTTTGTGAATAGTGAAATATAGTAAAATACAATATTTAACATTATAAGATAAATACATGATTGTTTGGAGTCATGAGTTATATAAGAACTCATTAGTTCAAACTCACATAAACCATTTACTATATGTAGTCTCAATAATCAATACTATTGATAGTCTAGGGACAAAATAATAAACTAATATATATAACATTGAAAAACCCCCATCTTCTCCACTTATAATTAAAACCCATTAAAAAACTTTCTCCTCACACATTATAAGCCTTTAATATTTTCAAAAAATATACCCAGATATCTTCCCAAACCTCTCTTCCATGTCTTGTTCTTATGGTTTCATCAAAATACCACTTCTATAATCCTTAAGTGGTATCTTAAGAGGATGCGACTAAAGGATGAGGTATGATATTCTCAATTAATCTCATTCAATTTTATTATTCTAATATCACCTCATATAATCTCCATACATTTAAACACAGTAACATCGATATCCAAATTATACTGATATGTTATTATTATGGTGGGTTATCTATCTGAAACCCTATATGATTACATTTATAAAATGAAAGTGTTGTTAACAACATGGTTGGTTCACCACCTCCATGATCAATACCATTTGTTTTATCACACCTCATTCAAGGATGGTCATAAAATTATTATGGTTAAATAATATTATAATAATTATATTATAGCTTATTTTATGTTCAATAATGAATATACATCCATAATATTAATTAAAAGAAATATAGTTCACGATGGCTGGTGAAACCACATAAATGAACCAACCACGTAATGTTATCATTTTTACTCAACGATTTATACCTATTCCAGAACACATATTGATATTTAAGAAACATTTTAATTTTTATAAGGTCATGAATACCAATTTATCACATTTCTATAGATGTATTCCTATTTTAAAAGAACTTTAATAGTTTTATATGACTGATTCATCCATAGAACCATGGAACAATGAAATGAATGCTCTAAGAACATAAAAATTAAACATTTTATCTCATTGAAATGATTATAAATTGATATGATAAAATAATGAAAAATAAAATATAGATGGAAATGGTTCTAAATTAAGTAATTATCTAATCAAATTTGATTATCTTGGAAGCTAAATGAAGGTGAAAAATGGATCCGGACATAAGTTAAGGGATCTTTCGAAACCACCTTTTTTTGCTTGGGATATGGCCTTTGACTCACTAACATAAATTTTATCTCTCTTTAATGTTATGGAATTATTTTAAAATTATTATATATGTATTTACATATATATCTTGTATGATCCCACATTTTTATAGGTACCTCCTTCTATAAGTTTTTTCTAAAACCTCTTTTAGTTGGGTTTTCTTTCATTTAATCCCTGGTTGTCATGCCTTGGTCCAGTTGGTTTAAGTGATGTAGAGGTGATATAAATACCCCAACCATTGTAGCCAAGAGTTTATGGTTAACATATTACATTGACACTAGATACATGGAATCACATCCTGAATGAATGATTAATTTAGTTGTCTTGGAAAAATATATACATACATGAATCTCACATATATTTGAAAACATAAAATAAAATTCATAGTGAAAGTAAATATTCTCTATCTTTGAACTCATTCAAAGATTCCTTATTTATATCATAAGGAAAGAAAATAAGGTTGATCTCTAATTCTTATTAAGGGTTATATACAATGGAATATATGTTGAATAAATAAGGAATTGTTAATATGGTAAGGCAATTAACTAAAAATACAAGCAATTTAATCAATAACTTGATCACGAAGAATAATATAAGAGCTGTAAATGATGATCAAATGATGACACATAATTAATAAAATGAACCTAAAACATATCAATAGATATTATTAAATATAATCACAATGAAATTAATAACTTATTTCATAAGAATAGAATTCATAATTCTAGACATCTTGAACATACCATAAAGGTCTTATAGAAAGATATTCTAAAATTTGGGTAGGAATACACCAAAAACCCATTTAATAAGGCTATCCAATTTTACCCATGAGACATACCGATGAATCAAATGATATGTAATTATAGACCCACCCACCACCTAATAATTCTAATGTATTAATTATATGAATAAATAATACAACTTAATCAACATGCCTTATTGAAAAACTATTATTATAGGAATAAATATCATACGAAATGTCAACACTTTCCCTAGCTAAACTAATTATAAAAAATCAATAGAAATAATATAGATGGTATCATAATGACATATCTCTATAGAATAATAAAAGTATTTAACATCATTAAAATATTCTTGATGTAAACTCCATTTTCATTATAAAATACACTTTTAAAAACAAAAAATTCCCAAAATATTTCGATAATAAATTTATTTGAAATGAATCATGGATTATTTTAAAGAAAAATTAAAATAATTGAGCATTCATTGTGGTATAAAATTCCATTTGTGATGAATATGTTAAACCAAATATCTCTTTCACATTTTTTGTTAAAGGTAGAAACTACCTCATTCGGAAAGAAACATTAAGATTAGTTTTCAAAATATTATGAAAAAGTAAAACATAGATAAAAATTTCATTAATAAATCATTAAAAAATAGTAAAAACATTATTGATTTTTTTAATAAATGTAGAAACTAAAGAAAAATATTCCTGACTATGTAGAAAATATAGTCTTTTTTTTCTTAAAAATATTCATTCGGACACTTGAGTAATAAAGAGAAGAATGTGAAAGGAAAAAATAAAATTTTAAGAAAAAAAAGAAGGTAATAAATTATAATTGTTTTAATATAGAAATAACAAATAATTTTACCAATGGATACTTAAACATGAACAATCTTTAATAATGATGATATTGTGAAATAAACCCTTATCTCTTTATTAACATTTAAATAATGACCCACATGAAAAAAAATAAATTAAAATGAAAATTTAAATACCCTAAATATAATGACAATTATTATATGTAATTTTAAAAGAGTATTAGATACACCTCATAAAATAATATTGGTATATAACATAACATATGACCCAGAGAAGACAATTTGAGATGGAGAACCCTTACAAATATTATAATATTGAAGTGATAATTAATCAATGAAGTGTTTCTATGTAAAAAATTTAAATCCAAAATAAAATTAGACATAAAAAATAAATCAAACAATTGAAATTTGACAAAAAAATATTGACATAATATAATCAATTAAGAAGTTATATAACCTAATGAAAGAAAAATGTGTTATGAAACACATACGACAAAGTAACTTTGACTTCAAATCACATTAGATGGTATAATTTGAATTGGAACATGAAATACCATGAATTATGAATTATTCATGATATAATATGTAAAAAATAAGAAATATACACCATATATAATAAATTAGGTGGATAACACTAAAATATGCTTAAATGAAATGAAATTGAGATGATATAACTTACAAAGATCATATTGTTGGTGTGAGAATTTAATTAATGAAGTTATTATGTTTAAAAATTTAAAACCACATTGAAAAGTGGAAATACAATGAAATGTCATTTCACACATAATCATCACATAAAATAGTCAATAAAGTAAATGTATAATCCAATGAATGGAAATTTAGATAAGAAACCCTATACCTTATGTTCTACTTATCTCGCATTTTATTTATCTTCCATAATAACAAACTTGTGTCAATTATTTACTTTCTTATGAATTTTTTTGTTAATTATTATTATTATTTATTACCATGTTATATTTATTTACATAATGAGTTACGTTCACATCAGATATTTTGATGATATTCTGTTCATATATAAAAAATGACTTAGGTAGGTAAACAATGAAAAAATAGTTAATTGTTACATCATATACAGAATTATAATAATGAAATAATTATCATTTATATAAATAAATTATACATTTAGAACCATCTGGGAATGATGGTTATGAAAATAAACTATGTTACAATCATGTAGACGACTGGCCTTACGTACACATGAGTAACCATTCCAATTTTCCACAATCATGAGGAAAGAAGTTATGTTCCATTTTATATTTAAATAATTATTATTTCATCATATTTATAATATTATTTATTTATACACACTTATATATACCATCAATGTGAAGTGATAATGAAAATTGAATTACATCGCTTCGTGGAGGCAGTAATCCAGACGTACGTACAAATGAAGTTATAATATTTCAATGAATAAAAAGGTATGAAAATATATGATATATAGATTTTACAGAATTATAAATATTTTATGACTATGATATATATACATTAAATCCATAATCATAAACAACCATGAGAGGTGATGATGGAAAAAAATTACATCTTTTTGCGAGGTGGTAGTCTTCCAAACACACTACTGACAGTTTCACACCCCATTTGATGAAACATACTAAATATATTGGTTATTAAATTAACATAATAACATCTAAGTATTTGGTATATATTGATTTAATTATATCATAATGATTGAATAATATTTTAATGACGTGGAAGAAGAAATAAAAAAATTGCTCGGTTAAGAACGATACATCTTCTTCTAACAACCTCTTTAAATTTACACCAAAGGACTTTCTAGGAGGGTTTTATAACAAAATAATTGAATCTAGGACATTGAATTGTAATTAATTATTTTATTTTATTCGGTATTTACTAATCTAAATGGTTCTCTATTTATGAAGAAAAAAAGAGAGTAAGTTCACTTTTATATATCAGGGGAGGGGAACTTTTGGAATCTCTTAAAAATTTAAATTAATTTTCATATGAAAAGGTTAAAAACTGATAAGACATTAATATATGATGAATATTTATAGAAATAATATCATAAAATAAATGTTTTTCAAGTTTATATTAGAGTCTACCTTTTTTTAACCCGCATTAACCCTTTTTGACAATTACAATAATAATAAAGTTTTTACACATTTAGGGTTAAGATAGTTATTATAAAAGGAAAACTGGAAAATAAAAGGACTATGGTTAGTAATTTAAACAATATAACAATCCATTGGTATATGATATAGTTTTTAGGAATTTGAATTCATTTATTAATATATTATTTACTATGAAATATCATTGATGTCATTCGTGAAACTATTCATTTAATTTTTCATTGAAAATAACATGAAAATAAGGGAATTAAAAAATAATCCCTTAAAAAACAACTAAACTACTATATTTATCTTAAAAATTTATGGAACATAATAATTATTATAAAATTATATTACCTTTAATATTTTTATAATCATTTATTTTATCTAACAATTAATTAAAATAAATGTTGTGTCAACATTTCATAAGGATTTATGATAATAATTTCATTAAAAAAAGTTATAAATATATTATCTTGATAAAGCATATCTTTAAAATATCTATTTATAAGTAATAATTCGTTTCTTATCCCTATCAAAAAATATTATATTTATTAAAAGCAAAAAATAAAATTGTTTTCATTAATTTATACTTAAATATTATAAAGGTCAATATCAAATAAATATGGCACAAAGTAACCATATATTCAATATTTGGATGAAAATTGAATAACTACACAAATCTAATAATATAAATTCAAGTGTTATGTTCAATTGTTAGTCCTTATCATATTATCTTTAACTTAATTGCTCGATTGACCTGTACCATAGTGATAATTATTTACTACAATTATTATTCACAATGAATAAAAATATAAGGGTCATATTTAAAAAATTTAGATATCTAATTATAATATGGTATCAATTTTTAACATTAAATATTCATAATTGGTATAATTTAATTTAAAATCAGCCCATCAAGACACAACATTGAATAGTTTTTTAGAAAAGTTCCTTTTTAAGTATAAAATATTTTTATATCAAAATTGAACATAAAATTAATGAAAACAAACAAAACTAGATTACGTATACTATAATTGAATTAATTTTAATTTTAAAAACATTTTAATACAAATTATAACTTTGTAATTTCTATAAAAGAAAATAAAATATTTCATAAAAACTTAAATTTTTACTATTCATCAAAAATTATTTTTTCCCAAAATAAAAAATTCACTAAAAGATTGTTTTAAAATTTGTATTGAAAAATTTAAGTTTATTTCTTCAAATAAGTTTCCTTAAATTGGGTTAAAAATAAATTTTTAAATGAGTGTGCAAAACCTAAAGAAACCATTTTTAAAAAAATACAATTTGAAGCATGAAACTGGATTTATTCTTATCCCATGAATGGAAAAATTATTATATGAATAAAAAAGAATTTGATTAAACATTTAATATATTATTTTCATTAAAATAATTCACTAATAGTTATTAATTTAATTTATTAAGATAAAAACACATTTCATGGATAAAAAAAATCCAAAAAAACATTTCTATTATTTTTAAATGTGTTTTATTTAACATTCTAATAAGTTGATGACCAATGTATATATTTTAAAAATTTGTGAATCAGATAATTTTATTAATCATGTTATTCATACTCAAACCCTACGATTTAATAGTTTGGTTATAATGATTATATTTAAATAGTAATATTTCATGATTATTTTAGGTTTGGTGTTATGGGTAATATTTTCTATCAAACATAATAATCTTTTAAAATTCCAGGGTGTTACGTCATCCCCACAAAAAATAAATTGTATCCTCATAATTTGAACTTAATCTTGGAAATAAAAGGTTTGAAATTTAAAATTCTTTTGTGTAAAACCTGTATTGTAAAAGGGTTAATAAAAGATCCTCTCAAAATATGGTAAAGGTAAATATAGAGATCATATAGGATAACAAAAAACTAGGTTTCCAAATAGGATAACATTAGTAGGAAGTGAAAATTGGGCCATCTAGGAGAAAATTAATTCTTAAAGACTAATATATAGTGATATAGAACATGTCTGGGAGAATGTTAATGACTACAAGACCATGAATATTTGGTTTGTGAAAAGGCCATCAATTAATAAAAAATGATTATAATAGGATAACATTTTTGTCATAAGATAATTTTCCTATAGTATAGATATTTCTTTACTATCAAGATAGTAAAAACCAAAAATATAATTAATTGAAATATTTATATTTTATAAGAATAATTTCATCCTTTGGTTATGATGTTATCATTTTCAACTTAATCTCATAATCTACGAAATGAATTTTCAAAATGAATTCATTTATTGATGGAGTAAAAAAATTAACTTTTTTTCTTATCATATAATCCCAAAAATAACAAAATATATTCCACCCATCTTTTAAAAAACCAATATGGTACTCATAATTTAAGATAATACATGAAATGAATAAACCTTCATATGAATAAATAACACATTAATATCTAATAAAACCAATGGTTTTACATAGATCATTCCATACATGAATAAACCTATATCCCAATTAACCTGAAAATCCACTACATTAAAGAGTGTTTGAACCTCAACAGCTATCACATGCCCTTCAGATTAATCCTCGAAACACATAATAACATTATTCCCAAATAATAATTTATGTTAAATATAATTGTAATATATATATATATATATCAGCCAAATAAAAACATCACCCAAAATATAATTAATCCCCTCAAAATAAAAAAAAATTATAAAATATTTGATCTTATAATATATTTCACCAAATAAATATAATATTTATCCACCAACCCATTTGAGTAAAAACAATTCCATATTAACCAGTACATCATGTGGGATAGTGGTAGTTATTGCACCCTTGTTTCCCTTCCCTTGTGGTTTCAACCCCCATGGCCTTATCGAATGCTTCATGTTTTCACCCAACACACATGTCATCATTTTTCTAAGATTATATTTATATAATTCCTATAATGTTCCCAAAAATATGATGAAAATCCTCAAAAATAAGATTACTCATTAAATCAATTTTTAGCCACTATGTTTTTCAATATATGTTATTTGTTCGTCAAAATAAAATTATATTAATTGAATATTATTACATTACCATTAGTGATCATATTAACCCTAAAGGTTATTAATACCTTTAAACATATGTCCATAAAAAATTAAAGTATCATTCATCAAATTATGTTTTCACTAAAACACACACTAAACTATATGGTTTTTGGATCCTAAATGTCTCCTAAAAATTTCATAATTATGTTAAAATCCAAGCACATAATACCAATAAAGGAGAATCTATTATTTGAATAGTATGATTAACTCTATGTATATCATCCCAAGAAAATTTAGGCTTATCCCATTTCACTATGTCTTATCATAGGTTTCCATTGGTTATATTGTTTAGTTCATCATAATTATTCATAGAGAAAATGTGGATTAAACCATGTATATCCATTGAGAGTATCAAAATAGGTGCACAATAAGGGAACACTAATATTACACAAAAATGATAGATGATATATAATGGACCAAATATTTTTAGGGTTACTACTCCTAGATTCATTTGTGACAAATCGATATACACTTATAGTATCCCAACATGGATGTATTTCTAGAAAAACTACATAATATTTACCTTACCAAAACATTAGGATTTTATCCTATACATATACCTATCCTAAAAGCAGTTATATGGTTATGTTCCCCAATCTATTGTTTCTTAAATATAATTACCAAGTGTAACATTCCATCACAAATGAGCACTAAATTGTTAGGCAGACTGGTCACCACATATCCTCAAGCATGCCTCCTCTTATTCTAGGGGCTTATAACTATAAGTGAGGTTTCGAAGATAGTACAATGGGGAGACTATACCATCATGATCAGAGTAGCACAACAGCATATCATAATTTAAAGAAAATATAATAGTAGAAGCAACAATAATAAATGACTTGTAGCAAATGATTAAATTCAATAAAAATATATGGGTTTTAATATCAATTATATATCTATTCTTGAAGTTAAGATGATTCTAAAATAAAATGATAAGGTACAATCAATAATAAATGGAAAAATAGAAGAAATAAGAGCCCCATGGGGGAACTCAATGAGCATCCTGAGTACTAGCGCTATATTGTACTCTTAACTCTCAGGTACGATGTGAAACTTTGGAATATGATCAATGACATATAGACAAGAGGATATGATAGGGTAACCTATTGAAATGGTGTCTGAAGAATGGTGTTAGATATACTGTGTAGGCCACCACCAACAGTTTTTAATGAACAATATAGTTTGTAAATATAAAAAAAGAAGTGTGTGTGTGTAAAAGAAGTAAAGAAGGAGAGAAGGAATAAAAAATAAGTAATCACCCTGTTAGATCATTTTCATTAAGCAAAAATTGACAACTATACCATCTTCGGTCTAAGATTAAAATGTATGAACCAACATTAACCTATGAAAAAGTAATAATATGTAATAATAGGTAATCTTAATTTACATGTCTAGAAAGGAAATAACCCAAACATGTGATTTTTCCTGGAAGACACACACTTTTCATTTAATAACCAAATGTATTGAATTTAATTAGTGGATTAATCTCTAGTATTTATTTAAATGGTATCCCAACCCATAAAAGGATAACCTTAAATAGGAACCCCAAGTATCATATCGGGATAATAATAATTAGTCAAAGACCAAGAAGTTTATCCATGGAATCTATAAAGGAAATTCTCAGTATCACTCTTAGCGTAAGTATAACATGCCCCCTCAGATCCAATTCCCAGTATCTCACAAAGGGGAATGAGTATCACTCATGGAATAGCGTAACCAATTTTAAACTAAGCTCATCTATGGTAGATCCCTTGGGAAAAAGAATCTCTCATATGTAGGTAAACAATACGTATGGTGATTCTATCTAAGATATAGTAGGTATTTACCTCAATGTATGAATCCTCATAGACTCATGGGACCATCCTCAATATTATATAAATAGGACTCTACGTATTTCTCATGGTGCAAGTAACACAATCATTCCTTTATTATTTAATCACTAAGAGTCTAGGTATCTAACCAAGCACCAAAATGATCAAGGTTCGAAGAAATATGCTACATAAATCAGAAAGACACATAAAAAATTAT
Organism: Viscum album; assembly: GCA_963277665.1. NCBI lineage: Eukaryota > Viridiplantae > Streptophyta > Magnoliopsida > Santalales > Viscaceae > Viscum > Viscum album. The sequence continues at coordinate 1,694,719,214 of OY728138.1, read as the reverse complement.
GCATACTAAAGGATAGTTCCATGCCCATTGATCATTTGAACTAAAAATAATAAGGCCCATATATTATGAATTTTATCAAACAAAACAATTAACTAACAAGAAATACATTTATGGCTTAGAGGAAAACACACCTCAACATAGGGGTTTTATTAAAAAACATGACTTTTTTATTCTATAATATCATTTCATTCAATTTAAATAGTTTTATTTAATAACAAGACCAAACGTAACCCACTACCATAGTGGTTCAAAAAAGGAAGGGACTCAACTCAATATGAGTATAACATATATTAATGACACAACTGAAGTGGTGGCTAATTTTCAAGGCATTCATTTCTCAACACATTCTATTTAACAAACCTATCCTAAAGGGGTGGTTCGTGTTGATTTAGAAACCTATAACCATACCATGTAGGGTTTAATACATCACAAAGAAAGATAACCAATTTAATTAAAAGCAATTTATTATTTTGAAGTGACACCTGGTGAGTACGGTGCACAACACAATAATGAAATTTTATAAAGAAGAAAAACTTGAGGGAAAAGACATAGTCTTCCTACTTTGTAACATGGATGACTCAGATGTCAAATATTGAGGTTGGATTCAATCTAGATTGATTGAAATTGAAAAAATTGTCAAAAACTCTGAAAATAAGGGGAATTAGCTCAAACCGAGATAACTTCCTCAGGAGAGATAGATAACTATAAAAATTTTCAAGATAAACATGGATATTATTGAGAGGAATCCATAGGGACCGATGGTTCTTGATTTTATCAATGGAAGAAAGATATATCATGATTCCTGGGTTAGAGAGGAGGAGGAACCCACTATGTAAGGGAGAGCCTCACGTGGATAGAGAAGAAAAAAATAAGAGATAAAACCAATTTCAAAAGATCATTAATTTAAAATGAGTAATTTCAACCTTAAAACTGGGTTGTATAGTTTGGATACATGGTTGGGAAAACCATGTAGATCCCAATGCTTAAAAATTAACCCCTTCATGGTTGTCCCGAATTGTTCTTCCATCCATGCATCAACCATGTGCTAAACATTGAAAAAACAATACATATGTGTCACTAAGCATGCGGTCGAGGAAAACTGTCCAAGAAACCATGGATAGCCCATGATGATCACTCCTACTCACCTGGAGAAGTGACATAGTTTAAATTGGTGGGCCGCATGATTCAAGAAAAACCATGTGCCCTTACCAATCCACTAAAACATGAGTATTTAGGTCCTAGTGCTCCTGAAACTCATGGAAGATCTAGTAGCCCAAGCCTTTAACTATGTCAAAAAACAACACATTTAAGCATTTCAACTCTCAAAATTATGCTCCAAAGATCTGTTTTAAGAATGAAATATCCATTAAATTAAAAAATTTAAATTCATTTGGATTTTCATCTGGTCTAAAAACATGGGAAGGTATGCTCTCCCCACCTTAAAATTTTTCATCCCTGAGAAGCCATGGGGAAAGAAGAGTTCAAAGATTGAATTACCGGGTCATGAAGTCCCATTCAAATAGTTTGTTTTATTTCTAAATGAACCATGAACCTATGATAATCATCTCAAAACATGGGAAATAATCCCTAGAAAATGAATCCAGTACTCATACTTCAATTGAAGCATTGAGACATAGCTTTCCCATGCCCTTAAAACTAGAGAAAAGAACCCAAAATCATTTATTTAACCATCTGAACTATAGTGCTTCCACCATAGTTCTAGTATTTAAGGTCCAATTATGAATTATGGTATATCCATTTCCATAAGTTCAGTTAAAGAACACCCTTATCATCCCAATTATGCACTTGGCGTGTTTTACAACAAAAATGATAGGTCGATTCCCAGTCATCCTCAATAGACTGGTTGAGATGAGTTTCTTATGAAAAACCCAAAATGATGCTCTCATCACTTTTGACAACCCAAAGACATTCCATTTAACAATTATTCACCGACCACATATGATAAGAGAGAGGGGTTATCATGTCACTCCATCCCTGGATGACTGCCCTCGAGGAACCCTACTTAAAAGGATGATGCATTTAAAAAGCTATATATGATGCCTATAGATAAAGAATCTCAAGACATCTTTGAGCACAATAACCAAATCCTATAACCTATCCTTGGTGATGTCTCTAGTAGAAACACCCATTAAAACTGTCATGACCCTACACGAACTTGGGAACATACCTTGAACTGGCAGATTTGGATCGTCATGATTAAAACACCCCTTATGAGCCCAACTGAAGATTAGAGTTAACTTAAGAATCATCAACAATCACTCGAGGAGATCATCCAAGGAAAATATTAAATTAAATTTATTAAATAAACATAAGTAAAAATATGAACATTAAATTACCAAGTAAATTTACTGATCCAAAAGACTCATTGACCTTGTGATCTTGACAAAGGGAAATAGCTAGTTTCCATGCGTCAAACCATGGAATTCCTACATTGAGACCCCAGTATCACTCCAAACTAACCTTGATTCTATGTAAAACATGATTTTAGAGTGAAATATGAAATTGGATACTCAAAAATTACAATAAATTTTAAAACATAGTGCATTGTACAAGTGATGCTCTCTCAGTATACTCGGATGATGTTAATATAGGTTATATGACAACCATTAAGAGAAGTCACACTGAGATGATAATAAAATTTAACAAAAAGTCCATATACACTCCCATTTAAAACAAGATGAAGTTCCTATTATAGTTTCAAATGAACTGTAACAAGCCACACATTAAAAGGGAAGAATAGTCGAATAATTAATGGTCGACTTCCTATTGAGAAATATCATATTCACATAATGAAACATCCACATTACCTAACCTTGATGCCTTAATCATTTGAGGAATCCCTCAATCACTCTACAAAACCCACCTATGTCCTTCCCTAACTAATGGTGTTACAGAGGTTTCAAAATCATCCAACCCTTCCTCATCTAGATTTCTTGTTATAAATGACTTTAAAAAGAGATATTTCCTACCACATTGAAATTTTATTCAAGACTGACCATTATTAAATGCTCTCTCTATGTTGTGTCCCTTTAATTTGGAAGGGTATGAATTGCCATATTTGACATGATACTCCCCACCATAAGAGTTTCCATATCATCAGATTTACAAAAGATGGGATCAACCCACATAACACGCCCCATCGACCATTAACTGTGGGTCCTAGACATGACTAACACGATTTTATAAAGTGTAAAAAAGAAAGAGAAATCCGATAAATTTTTTCAATCATAAAAGTTTCAGGTTTACTTTAGATGTATTAATGAAACTCCTTTCGAGTTATGTCTATGTGATTGAAAGAAACAGGTGAAAAAACCAAAACTGGAAAACTAGAACAACAAAACATCTAATCCTTTTACAATGTCATCCTAAGTATTGGGATGAGTCTAGCTATTTGATAATTCCTAGGTCACTCTACTTTGGAAATGAAATCTCTTCTAAAAATAACACCTCAAGTCTCAAGTGAGTAACATTGAACTTAAATGGTTCATTGGATGATTTAACATAGTCATAGGTATCACATGCATCAGCATACACTACCCCAAGGTTTCAAGAGGAGAATTTAATATATTTTACACTATAAATTGGTTCAAATGACTATATACATTCATGTATCTGATTACCTACAAAATATTGAACCCAAATACATATTACTCCACATGATTATTAACATAACTGATAAAGGATTGAGTTTTCCATCTATGTAGAGAAGAAATAAGCATTAAACAACCTACTCAGTGGCTGACCATGCCTTAGTCAATCTTATCCTACCGAAACCGAGGATTACAAAATGATCATTCTCGTAGAAAGGGTCAAACAACACATGAACACCCATAAAAAGGTTTAATTTTTGACACTAAGAGTCCTACCAGGACAATGACACCCAAACAGGACCATATGTCATAAAAATAGGTCACAAGAGACTATCAAGGATTTGAAGATCTGAGGGTGCTACCTACAATAGGCTATCCCATTACAGATACATGAAGCATAGACCCTAAAAAGGGATTATACCAAATAAGTTAATTTTTCTATGTAGCATATCACGAAGGTTCAATCTATAAGAGAAGAGGAATATGATAAATGTTTACGTTCCTATACTATGGCGTACTCAAGGAACACTAAACTACCCTTACAAAAGGGCCAGTCCAAGAACACCACTTAAGGTTAATTTTTTTTGGCATTAACCCAAAACTCATTTAACAATTTAAATATTTATAGGATTATTTTTAAAGAAAAAATAATACCATTCATAAGGAAATATCATATGGATAAGTCCATAAGGAAAATAGATAAGTTATATTAAAGTTCATTTTAATCATTCATTGTTTATTTACATCCCATTATAATAAAGCAGGTTTATCACATAACCTCATTTAAAAAACCATTAACTTAATTATAAGGCTTCACAATTAGATTAATTAATGAAAATATAAATTTTTATCTTTAGAGAAAAACATCCTTTAGGTTTTAATTTTCAATTCAATTAACCAGGGCCTCATATAAATAAAGATCAAAGAATATTAAATGATTTAGTATTAATTTAAAAGGTACTGGTCTAGAATGATGCCACCCAATGATTATATGTAATATAATATAAATAGCTATAGTAAGATTAAAAAGTCCCACAAAACAAATCATAAGTAGACACCCACATGGTCAAGCATAAAGGAATATAAAAAAATGCATCCTACGAGGGTCCCTTTAAAATATTTTACGTTCAAGTAAAATAATCCTAATTTGTTTTAAATATAAATTATTTAAAAAACCCTTAATTGTTAATTTCTTAAGAAACATCCCCCAACTAACCTAATTGGGTCAACCATGAATTTAAAAAAGTTATTCATATGGGTAATAATTCCTATCAAATAGAGGTGAGCACCCTTATATAGAAAAAATTTCATTTAAGATCTAATTAAACATATTTATTTTCAATAAATAGTTTCTAAATATATATATAGCTCATAATAGATGGTTCAGTTTTATGGGTTACCCCATCTCAATTTATAAATAACCAGGAACTTTATAAGTTGCAGGCATCACCCATCTAACCACTACCATTTATTTATGATTAAAAGAAAATTCAACAATTTAATGTTTATAGAATAGTATTTAAGTATAGAAATCATGCAAAACACTATTTAGTTATATGGGTTGTCGCTTCCCAATTTATAAGGTGTCCACACACCTTAAAAATTACAAATTTACTGCCATTTAATCACATTAACCATGTTTAAGCACATGATAAACTAGCATAGACCCATGGAAATTGGAAACAAATCCCATCATTCAATCACCTAAATATGAAATGAAAGGTATTAAAATCAAAGAATACATGATTATGAATTAATAGGGATTATAAATAATAACATGCATGTAAAATAAGCAAGTCAAGCTTCTATATAAGAAGGAAAAATCAAACATGGAATATAAGAAAAACATGGTGATTAAAATTACAGAAGCATGTTGATCAAATTACTAAGAAGATTAAAAAAACATGTTATTGAAGCACCTAACATGAAATATATCAGGCATGAAATTAACAGACATGGCACATTAAAATAAATTCCAAATAACCTAGCAATGAAATCTTCATGGAATTTCATGTGAATTATTAAGTGCTTATCATGATGCATGTAATGCTACCTCTTTACCATATCGGGACAATGGTAAATTCTATAAATCTGATTTACCAGTAAGCAGTATAAGGAAACCCAATCAATCAAGGTGAAATATAAAAAATATAATATCAAAAAACCTGAACAATAATTCCATCCATGGACTCTTGGTCTTTTCCATGTATATGGGTTGATCAATCCTAGGAATAGTTATTTAGTAACCACTAACACATTCATAGTATCTTGTCTACCAATTCCAAAATAGTAAAAAAAGGAAAATAAACCTTTGATACAACTTTATAACGTCCCATCCATACTGAACAATAAACTCTTATTCAAACTGGTCACCACATGACCTCAAGCGTGCCTCCACATACGCTAGAGGATACCGACTAGAAGTTTAGGTATAAATATGGTATAGTGGGGAGATAATACCCTAATTATAAGAGTTGAAAAAGAGTATATTAGAAAGTAAATGATAGAATATAGTGGATTTAGTAATAAAAAATGACATGTAGTGGATTATTAAATAAAATAAATGAAGAAGTTAGTATATAGGAAATAAAAATATATGAATTCATGTTAGATGATGATATAATAAAATCGAAAGGTATATAAGAAAATATAAAGAAAATGAAAAGAAATAATATCTTTAAGGGGGAACTCCAAGATCTTCCTAAGTACTAACTCAGTCATGTGTCCTAAATCCCGAGTACAATTCATAACATATGTAATGGATGAAAGGCCATTGAACAAGAGGATCTAATTAGGTACCCCAATGCAATGGAGGCCCAAGAAGAGTGTGATATATACTAAGTAGGCTTTGACCAACTGTGTCTAAAGCATAATCTAGTTAGTGAATTTATAATAAGTAGTGTGTTTGTACATAAGAAAACTAAAGAAGGAATTCCAAATAAGTAATCCCCATGTTAGGATAGGTTTCTTAGGGACACACGACCGATAATACCTTCTTCAGTCTAAGACAAAAATGTCTAAACCAAAGGCAACCTTTGAAAAAGGGATAATAAGTAATAATGGAATAATTTAATTTAAGTATCTAGAAAGGAACAAACACATACATGTGATTTGGTATGGTGGATGTTCCATTTTTATTTAATTACATAAAATTTGGAATTTAATTAAAAGGTGAATCAATAATATTTAGTATAATGACATCTGGGGCCCGTCCCAAAAAAACCTTAAAATAGTACCCCATGTATCACACCAGGAGTGTAATTATTAAGAAAATCCTAAGGATTCCATCCATGGAATCCATAAATGGGATTAAAAGTATCACTCTCAACATATGTATAACATGTCCCCTCAGAGCCTATTACTATTATCTCATAATGAGGTAAAATCCTAATTCCCTCCATGGTTTACCCATTTTTCCACCAAGACCATCATGGGTGCTCCCCTAGGGACCGATATCACTCATATAGAAGTATGAAACAGATGTGGGGAGAATGTCCAAGATATTAAAGGTTTATCCCCTAGTGTATGAAGCCTCATCCACTCATGATGTTGTCCTCAATGTACTGTTAATAGGTTTCCAGGTGTCCATCGAGGCATAAGTAAAACAATCATTCAATTATTATTTTATTACTAAGAGGGCTGGAATCCAACCATCATTAAACATAAACAAGGTGAAAATAAGTAGGATACATAAATTATAATTCCACATCAAAAATCACACATACTAAAAGAGAGGACAACACCCATTGATCATTGAATTTACATATAATAAGGCTCACGTGTTAATCATGGTACCAAACCAAAAAATGAACTAATATGCAATGAATTTTTTTCTTAAAAGATAAAACACCTCAATAGATGGGTTTTATTTTAAGACATATCATTATTATTCAAGAAAATCATTTCATTAAATTAAAATAATTTGATTTCATCACAAGGTTTAAAGGAACAAACAACCACAGTGGTTTAAAATAGAAAGTTACTCAACTCAATAAGAGTATAGCTTATATTAATGGCACACCCAAAAGGGTGGATCCTATTCAAGGCAGATATTTCTCAACACACACTATTCGACGAACCTAACCAAAAGGGGTGGTTTAGGTTGAGGTCATAATCACTAACCATACTAAAGAGGGTTAAATATATCACAATTAAATCTAATAATCTTAATTCAATACAATTTATTAATTTGAAGTGACACTGGGTAAGCCTAAAACATGGAATAATAGATAGATTTTATAAATCAGTGAAACTTGTGGGAAATATACAGAACACCTACCTTATACCATGGATAAAACACACATCCAATATCAATGTTTAATTTAGTCTAGTTCAGTAGAAATTGAAAAAATTGACGAATGCCCTAAAGATAGGGCAAATTGGATCATGTTGTGATAACCTACTCAAGAGAGAGATAAATAGAAAAAATTTCAATAAGAACATGGATATTACTTAGAGGAATTAATAGGGACGGAGGATGATTGATTCTGACAATGTATGGAAGAGATATCAGGATTCACTAGTTTTGGGAGGAGTAAGAACCTATGATGTAAGGGAGATCCCCACACGAGAAGAGAAGAATAAAAGAAGAAAGAAAATTATGTATAAAGGTTCATTAAGGGAAAATGGTAATTTCACCCTAAAAACTGAGTTGTATGTTTGACCAAACCATGTTCCAATCATGTGGATCCTACTATTTAGGAACCACACCCCATCATGAATTTCTCGTACATTTTTCCCAACCGTGCACCAACCATGTGCCAAAAAGTGAACACACACACTACCTATGTGGCAGTAAGAATTTCGGATGGGTGAACGGTTTGGGAGACCAAGTGAATCCCATGAAGATCACTATGTCTCACCTATATAATTCATATGGTTTTCACTAGTGGTCTGCACAGTTTTAGATGAACCATGTGCCCTTACCAATCCACCCAAAAATGAGATCTCAGGGCCTAATGCTCCCAAAAAGCAAAGAAGCGCCCGATGAACCTCTTGGTTCTTTTAACAAGTCTATAAACAATTTTTCAAGCATTACCACTCTCATAATTACATTCTGATTCTTTGTTTAAATAATTTACTATCCACTAAAGGATAAAATTCAAATTCCTTTAGAATTTTTTCCAATCAAAAACAGAAGATGCTACACCACGGTTTTTACTAAACCTCCTCAATCACCAACTGTAAATACCCCTTACCTATTATCCTAGAGTCAGTGGTTAATTTATTTAAATGAAACTAGATATAAGGAATAACATCCAAAATATTTAATATTATAATAGTCTCAATAAATTAGATACATACCTGAATCTCACATACATTTTAGAACATAAAATATTAAACATAGTCAAAATAAATATTTAAGATCCTTGAAATTATTCAACAATTCCTTATTTATATCACAGGTAAAGAAAACAAATAAGGGTGTGATCAAATTATTAGAAAGGTTAATATATAATGGAATATATCATGAATTAATAATTCATAATCCATAAAGAATGGTAAATGACTAAAAATAAATTCCATTTAATCAATAACTTGAGTAGGAATAATAATATGGTAGGATTAAATGAAGATCAAATGAAACCATATAAATAATCACATGATACCAAAACATATAAACAGATATTATTCAAAATAATCTCATCGACATTAATAACTGATTTCATAATGATGGAATGCATAGTTTCTGACATTTGAAAATTAATGTTGAGTTCATGTGCCAATACACTTTAAACTATGGGTGGGAATACACCAAAAACACTTTAAATAATTCAATCTAGCTGGTTTATCTCATGAGACCAATCGATGCATCGAGTGGGTATATAATTCTAGCCCTACCTATCAATTAATAATTCTAATGAATTTATCTTGTGAATAATTAATAAAACATAATCAACATGCCTTATTCCAAAACTATCTGTATAGGATAAACTAGTATATGGAATGACAATACATTCTCCACTCAAAAGAATCATAAACCATATTGATAAAGAATATCAATTTAATCATTACAGCATATCCTCATTAGAGAATAATATTTTTGATATTGTTGATGAATATAAATACCATAAAACATTAAAATATTCTTGAGAAAAATACCATTTTAATTTGGAAATCCACTTATAAAAAAAGATTCTATAATATTAATAAAAACACATTATTATAAAACATTGATAAAAATGAAAATAAAGATTCAAATCACTGATTGGTGATGATGGTGGAAAATTATATTCACGCTGAATATGTTAAAACAAATATTCATTTCACATTTTTTTCATAAAAGTCAAAAGGAACATCATTTATAAAATGATAAGAAAGTTTAATTTGTAAATTTTTTTTTTTAAAAAGTAAAAAATGGGTAATAATGTATTTAATTAAAAATGTTAATAGAGTTAAAATAGTTTTTAAAACAATTTTTGGGAAAATATTGATAATTAATAAAAACATTCTTAACATATAAGAAAAAAATAGTCTTTGACCGAAAAATATTCATTTGGAATATTGGATACATAAATGTGGTAAACGAAGGAAAAAAATATAATTTAAATAAATAAATATTGGAAAATAAAGTATATTTGGTTTAAGATAAAAATAACAAATAATTTTCCCAAGAGAGACTTAAATATGATAAATCCCAAATAATGATGATACTATAAAATAAACTCTTACTACTCTGGTAGATTTTGAATCACAACCCACATGAAATAAATTACTTCAAATGAGACATTAAATTCTATGAATATAATTTAAATCATGACATATAATATCAAAAGGGTAGTTGATACAGCTCATAAAAGCTGATAGATGTAAAACATAATATATGTCTCAAAGAAGACAATTTTAGAGGAAGAACCCTTACAATGACCATAACATTGAAGTGAGAATTAATAAATGAATTAATTATGTGTAAAAAATGTAAATCCACAAAAAATAAGTTTAAATACAAAATAAATAAAAAAATTTCATTTCACACATAACCTTGACATGCTATAATCACTGAAGAAGTGATATAACACAATGAAAAATAGTTGAGTTATGAAACACTTACCATTTCTTAACATTCAATTCAAATTCCCTTAAATTAAATAATTTTAATTAAAACTTAAAATTACATGAATTAAGAATGATTCATGATATAACATGTAAAAAATGGAAATATATGCACCATGTAGCATAAATTTGGTTCATCACATTAAAATATGCCTTAATGAAAGGAAATTGAGAGGAAATCCATGACAAAAACAAATCATTAGAGTGAGAATTTAATTAATGAAGTTGTTATGTGTAAAAAAATTAAATGAACAATAAAAGAGTAAATAATAATTAATATAGTCAATGATCCTCTCATACATAATCATCAAATAACACAGTTAACGATGTAGAAGTATAACTCAATGAATTGAAATTGAGTTAAGAAACAACTTACCCTTTATCAAAATCATCACATATGTTCATTATCTTGATAATTAACTAATGATAATTATTTACTTACTTAATAACCATTTTCAATTTTATTATTACTTTAATTTTATTTATTACCTTGTAATATTTACATTACATATCCAATTAAGTTTGCATCATACAGTTTGATGATATTCGGTACATATGTACAAAATGAATTCAGTATATTGATTATAGGATGAGGATAAGATAAAATTATATCATAAAATAAATTATATACCAGTTTAGATTTTTTTACCCTTATCTTTTTTATCCCACGTTAACCCTTTTTTACAATCACCATGATAATTAATTTTTTACTCTTTATGGGACAAGATATTTACTATAAAAGGAAAATTGGACAATAAATGGACCATGGTTGATATTTTAAACCATATCCAAATTACTTGAAATAAGATATGATTTTTAGAAATTTTAAATCAGTTAATATATAATATTACTACTGTCATTTTTGGAACTATTAATTTAATTTGCGTTTGAAAACAACATGGAAAAAATTCAATTTTAATATAATCATTTAAAAAATAAATTAAATGTAATACTTGTCTAAAAAATTCACAGGACATAATAATTCCATCAAATTATATTAATTTAATTATTCTTAAAATCTATTTTATTATTATATTAATTAAATAAATGTGTTGTCGGCGTTGCATAAAAATTTAAGGTAATTATATCATTAATAAAAATGATAAATATATTTCCATGATAAAAATAAATAATATAAATTTAAAATAAAATTTATAACCAACCATAAGTCATTTTTATCCCTATCACAGAATATTAGAGTTATTAAAATCAAGAGTGTGACATTTTTTTCATCTTTTACATAAATACAATAAAGGTAAAAAAAATATAGAAAAAATTGAAAATATATTTGAGAATTGGATTGAAATGGAAGAACTAAACATATAAAATATGATAAAGTAAAGTTTTATTGTTAATTTTTATTCCTTATCTGATTATCATTAACCATAATTACCCGATTTACCCTTACCATGGAGATTATTATTTACTATTCATACTATTCATAATGACTAAAAATAAAATCTTCATATTTAAAATATTTGGACATATAAATTAAAAATACTAAATCATTCTATAAATATTCAATTCATATAAGTGGATAAATTGATTTTAAAATTAGGTGCATGAGACGTGAATAAAACTAGTTTTTTAAAAAAAGTCTATCTTAAGTATTGAAATTATTTTAAATGAAAATTGAACATAAAATTGATTACAATGAAATAAATTAGATTAATAATAATATAATTGAACCAATTTAACTTTTTAAAACAATTTAAATTAAAATAAAACATTATAAATTCTTTAAATGAAAAGATAAATTTCAATAAAAATTATTATTTTTTACTATTTAACAAACAATTAATCTTTTAGAAAATTATATAAAATTAACTCTAAGATAAATTTTTAAATTTTATCTACAAAACTAAGTTCATTTTTTTAAAATAAATTTTGAAAAATTAGGAAAAATTAATTTTAAAATTAGTGTGTAAAATGTGGTGAAGCAATTTTTTTAGAAAAATACAAATTCTAAGCATACAACTGGATTTATTATTATACCATGCATATAAAAAATATTATATGAATTATAAAAAATTTAGTTAAATATGTAATATATTAAATTATTTAAAATAATTCATCAATAGTTATTAATTTAATTTATTATTATAAAAACACATTGAATGCATAAAAATTGTTAGAAAAAGATTTCTTTTACTTGAATATATTTTTAATTTTATTTTAAAATCAATTAATAACCAATGATTTTATTATATACATTTTTGAAACATAAATTTTACATAATTTATTTAGACATGTTCATACATTCTAATTTTATAAAAAGTTTTTAATGGTCATATTTAAGTTTTAATATTTTATAATTCATTTAGGCTCGGTGTTGTGTGTCATTTATGCTATCAAACATAATTTTATTCTTTTAAAATATTAGGGTTTTATAAGTTCATAAGTATAGGGAGATGATCCTGAATTTAGATTAATTTCACACAGATAATTGTCTATTCATGACATGAATTCCTTGGGGAATACCCAATGGAATCCATACAGGGATGGAATGGTTACGGGAAGATCCCATGAACTTAATTCATGGCCTAAATGGTTCTTTGTAGACAATATGATCTTAATTCATGCCCTTAATGTTTCTATATATACCCTACTAACTAAATTAATGCCTTGAATAATTCTTGGTAGACACCAAGAATTTCTTTCACCCCATGAATAGACCCCATAAAGAAAAAAACTCATGATGTGAAAAGGGTACATGATGTTAAATAAGGTTTTATAGGTTTTTAATCAAATGTAACTAATTTTTTATCATATATGGGAATTAAAGATTTCACAATGTGAATTCCTAATTCATTTCATGAATATGAAACACATATCCTCTTTTTAAACCACCATTGTTATGCATTCCGATAACATGTTCTTTTCACTTAAAAGAATCCCTTCCATGGATGACCCCTATGACCATCTATTTGATCTAGAAGAATGTTACCTTTGATATTGGAATTATAGATCTAGAGTTTTAAGTTAATCATTAATTTCTTATCCTTTTTCTCCTTGTTGATCTGTTGTATTTTTTGGGCTCCCTAGTGCATGCTAACCGAACATGATTGATATATCAAGTCTTATATTGGTAGGAATTTCAATCTTTATTGAAGGGAAAGATGAAGGAATCTAGTTATACCTTATACTTAAGTATTTTATTACGTATAATCTAATTTTTGGGTGGTTGGTCTATAAAAACTCCCTAACATTTATTTTACCCTTCTAGTATTTGTAATAAGTGAGATCACACTGGCATGCCATAAACACAACCAAAAGAATTGGATAATTCACTATTTAATGAATTTTACAAACATATAATTCCCAGGAATCCAATTTGGTCAATTTTGAATTGAGACCAGACATGTTACCACCTGAGAGGTGAGTTGACTCTTTAATTTGTGATGAATTGTAAGACTTGATGTATATGTATTTGGAATTGAAAGTTAATTGTGATATTTTTTATTTATCATAACATGTGAATATAGATAAATGGATACCTGGAATAATTATGAACATGGTATGATGTGGTATTAGTTATTCATCATGATGTAGGAGGATCCACTAGTTTATAATAAATTGATTACAAATTGGTAATAAGAATGATTGGCCAACCATTCTTATGTTAACTTGATAACATGTTGTTGTTTTTCAACTAGATTCTTACCATTGGAAATAATTCATGATGCAAAAGAATCCACCAAAATGGCAGTTACACTTTTAGATTACTGGGACATGGTATAAATCGTTGGATAATTATTTGGACATTGGTTTGGAATTGTTCCATGGGAGAATGTAAGTGAATATAGTATATACTAAGGATCCTATATGATATTTTAGGTCTTTATTTATTTCCCTTTGTTTGGAAGGGTTCCATGGGAAAATATAAGGGGCTCTAATATAGTTAATGGGTCTAGTATGACATAGTTACATTCCCCTTGGTGACATACACTATGGGAATACATAAGTGGATCTATAATAGTCAAAGTGTTTATTAAGAAAAGTTTACTTGAGAAAATATTTATTAAATTAATTCTGACTCTGAAAAATTCACCAACAAATTAGGTGATCCGTACTAATGTAGGAGATTCACTACTTGATAGAGACATTCAACATGGATCCGAAGAAGGTTTGGCTAACCTCAGGTGTCAACCTAGAGCTCAAGGGATGAAAGGGTTGTTTAAGGTTATTTATTAATTTATTAATTAATGCACACAATTATCATATTATTTGATGAAATATATATTTTCAGGAAGGATTTTTTATATGTTATGGTGTTGACTTAATGTGTTGTACTTACAACTTATTTGGGATGTCGTTTGTTACCCAAGAATGTTTCATGGTTGCAGGTCTTGATAAGGGAAAAGGCCTTATGTTGATTGATTTAATACTAGATGGCTTGGAGCTAATATATGGGACCAAAATGAGGTTCAGGACCAGGGTCTTAAGAGTATTTTATTGAGTCTGTTCCAAATTTTACTTGTATAACATACAAACAAGTCATTTTGTTACCTTCAATATTTCATTAGATCGTATTTATTATAATTATTTCGATTGTTCAGTTTTCTATTTTATTCTTCTTAGTTTCAGGTTTTATTATCTATATTTTTCAAACTATTATTATAAACATTTACTATTGGGTATAATCTCCACATTATATTCCTTACACCCCCAATGTTAGTCAGCTACCTTTGGTGTATGGGGAGGAGTGCCCGAGGTCATGCAACCACCCGTCTTGGTCACAAGAGGGAGTAATACGATGTTACAAAGTGGTATCAAAGGAGATTTATATTTCATTATTATTTGGGAACTGTATATAAGAGACTAGGATGTGTGAGGTCTTGGAAATGAGATTATTTATGGGCGTAACTAACTCATGTTTGGGGAAAACCTGAGTACCAAGTAGTTGAATTTTTATTCATGATATTCAATTGTTACAGTTTTGATGTTATTTTACCTCGATTGATACACTTTTTGTGTGATGTTACTATTTATTGATGTTTTTCACATGGGCCAGTATGGTATGAGGTGAGTATGCATGCATCATAATAGGAAGGTAGATATATGTTTTGACATGAATCATTTATTCTAGTGATAAATTTATTTCTTTTGACATAACTAACTATATAAACTATGAAATGTATTTTCTTTATGTACCTAAGAAAATAAGTGAAAGAAACTATTATTTTATTCTGATTCAATTGTTAAGCCAAGATAAGTGAACCTTGAGTCAGTGGTCCTTTGTTGTTCTCTCATTTTGAGTTTTACCTTATCATGTTCTAGTGTTATAATGCGTATATTATTCTTTGTAGATAAAATTCCACCTCATCATATTCAAATCAAGCGTTAGGTTATTGGAAACTAATAAGATCATAACATAGGAGATTTAAAACTCCATGCAGCTATAGAAAATAATATGGATGGTCAACTCATCGACAGCTTCCTGAGGGCCTTAGGATGAATGTAAGCATATATTGTTTGCAAGATACCATCAAGTTTTTATCCAACTAGAGAGTTCTAGCGACAAAATCAACCAATGTTTAGTGGGGAGGGATTATAGTAGGTAGCTGAGTTATTGATTGAGTTAGTCCAAATGATCTATAATCTCCTTGAGACACCGTTATATAGGTGAGGTAAGCTGGATTACAATATAATATGAGGTCCAACCATGAATTTTTGGGACATTTTGGAGCAATCCAATCATCCATTGGACTTTTTCAGGAAGGAATTTGAGGTTATGTTTCTAAGCCACATTTATCTAAGGAAATTTTGGGATGAGAGGGACCGTGAATTCATGCACCAAACAAAGGAGGTAATGTTAGTGATATACTATACTGGAAACTTCACTAACCTACATAATTTATCTCCATCCTTAGTTTTTGATGAGATGGATAAGAAGAAATTTTTATAGGAAGGGATTCATTGTTAGATAAGGCCATATGTGAATGGATTTCACATAAGAAGCATCATGAACATTATAAATCAAGCTCTCATTATTTATGGGAACATAATGGAAGCTCTATGTGTTGGATATGTATTTTAAATAGGGTGATCTACGATCTCTTTTTCTAGTAGTGGGAGGTGTTACACTGATGGTTAATTCTAGGATAGTGTTAGGAAGCGTTGCTAGGTCAGTGGGAAGATGCCTCAAAACCATGGCACATTACAGTGATCTTAATGTGGACAGTTTTTCCACCTAGTCTTGAAGAGTTCTTCCCCCACCATTGAGTTACATGATTTCATAGGGTTAGTCTATTTACATAGGTTCTGTAGGGGAACAAAGCAATAGAGTAGTGGAAGGGGGACTAGAATTGGAAACATAGTCTCAGAAGACCTCAGATACCCCATAGTAGATAGTTAGTTGGAGTTCCAATGAATACTAAGGTTGAGGTAGGTGATATAGTAATATAGTATAGGATCTAGAGTACAAGTTATAGGGAACAACACAAGGTATTCAAGATGTGGCCTATGTGAGAATGGGTGAATCAGCTCCATATGATGCAGTCTACTCTATATTGTTTAAATGCATGAACTTATATTGTTATACTAATGATTCTTATTTCATCTACCCCTACCTATATTTTTTTGATATATGAGAATTTCATCCAATTTTCTCTACTCAATTTTCAAATGGTTTGATCTTGGATATTGAGATATTGAATGTCTATATTTTCATCGACACACCATTAGGGGTGAGATCAGAGTTCATGAAATGTTTCAAGGAGTGTTCTAATGAAATTAGTTTCTACAATTTCCTTTGGGAGTTAGGTGTGTTGAAAATTATAGGATTCAATTTGATTATTAGTATGAACTGTATAGTTACATTTCGCGGTCATATTGATATTATTTGACTAGTGTTACCTTCCTATCTCAAGATGGAGGGGCAACTATTATCACTAGGGTGAGTGAGATCTTCAGGTTGGTAGTGTGGGGATAATTTAGTGTAGATTGGATTGTATCCCATTTCTAATAGGATAACTTATTGTAGATGATGGTGAAATATAGTAGGATAATATTCCTCATATTTTAGACTATTTCTAGGATGTATTTCTCGAATAAATTTCCATCTTACCACCCCAGCAGACGATCTTTTTCACAATGGAGTTGGCATCAGTAGGTAAGATAGTGTTTATACCTTTTATAGATTGGAAACATTATATATTTGTGAGTTTTTCATTTCAGTTGTAATATCTATATATAAATTTATTCATATGATATATTTCTTATTCATGGGGTTCTAATGTGATTTTCACCAAAAAGGCTATTGTGACCTTGCAATTATGTGTTAGCTATCAATGAATGAACCAAATGGATGTAAATAACTAGTATCCCCTTCCATGAATTGATGATATCTTCGATCAACTAAGTGGTTCCTGAATTCTCTCCAAGATCAACTTAAGGTCACAATACCATCAGTTGAGGGTGAGACCATCTGAAATACCCCAAACTACTTAGAGGATAAGGTATGGCTTGTACAAGTTCATAGTGATGTAATTTGTTATGATGAACGCATCTACATCGTTTATAGCCTTAATGAATTTGATATTCCATCTATTTATGGATCTTCTTGTGGTTTTATTCACTGATGAAATATTAGTGTACTCCAAATCTGTAGATGATCAATACCAACACCTTGAAATTATCTTTTGTACACTGAGATAGAATTGTCATTACACTATGTTATCTAAATACATTTTCAAGATCGATAAAGTGAACTTCTTGGATGGTGTTATCCCTAATGATGGAGTGTCAACGGACCTAAAAATGGTTTCAACCATAGTATCTTGGAAAAAACCCAAGTATATGTGAGATATTCATATCTTTTTGGGTCTAGAAGGATATGATCATCATTTCATCTAGTACCTCTCTAATCTGGAAATGCCAATGTTTAAGAATAACATGAATGAGGTGAAGTTTGTTTGGTTAGATTATTTTGAGATAAATTTCCAAGAGTTGTAGAGTAGGCTGACCTCATCACTAATCCTCACCATTCCTATTCTAGGTAAGGAGTATACTGTGTATTGTGACTCGTATAGAATCAGACATGGAGTGGTTATGATGCACGAGTACAGAGTTGTTTCTTATGGATCCAAAAGCTAAGACTGTAGGTGGAGAATTACAATACACATGATCTAGGGTTAGTTTGGGTGGTACATTCCCTTGGATGATAGAGACACTACTAGTATGGAGAGATATTTTTGGGTTACATGTACCACAGGATCCTAAAGTACATATTTCCTTAGAGATAAATAAACCATCATCATAAGAGGTGGGCCTAGTATCTATAGTATTTCAAATATGAGTTGGCTTACACATTATGGAATGGAAACATTGATTCCGATGCTTTGAGATGGAAGACATAGATAAAAGTAGTATATGAGTCTTATGATGAATGACAATTGAAGACACTCTTTACAGACATACATCTCAATGTTCATGAATCTAGGGGATGAGTAGCTCTAACTTCTACATCTCTTACATATATGATTTTATAATAGATCAAGATAGATAAGTTATCCTATCTGAAGGTTTTATCTATAAGGTGCAACTTATATGGTGGGGATCCACTGTCTGGAAGGTCTCTTGATAATGTATATGTTATTTTTAATTTTGTTCTTGTATGGGTTCCTACATGTTTACACAAGGAGGCGATAAGGGAGGTTCATGTTTCTAAATGGGTGGTATATTCTAGTTTGAAAAGTATGTATCATCATCTTTGTAGGAAGTACTGGTGATCTAAGATTAAAGAGATAAAAAGATTCATGGATAGATGTTTCACCTATATGTAGGTGAAGGTAGAGCATTATATTCATATTGGGAAGTTTCATCCAATGCCTATTTCTGAATGGGAATGGGAATACGTCACTATAAATTTCATTAAAGTATTTCCTAGGACAACATTCAATAATGATACAATATCGGTGATCATGGATCGATTAACAAAGGTCTCCAAATTCTTTCTTATCCGGGAGACTTTCACTATTAATGATATAGTTAGTATATATGTGTAATAGATAGTTTAAATTTATAATGTTATGAGGAATATCATTTCTAATCATGATCCTCATTTCATGACTTGGTTTTGAAATTTAATTTAGAATTATTTTGGATATTAGGTTCTTCTAAGCACAACTAAACATCCTCAGACAGATTAAAAACCTAAATGGATGATTCAGATCCTGGAGGATATGTTCTGATTTTGTGTTTTACATATTAATGGTTATTGGTAGTAGCATAAAGAACTCATGGATTTCGATTTTAATAATAGATTTTAGGAATAAGTCCAAATGGATCATTTTGAGGAATTATAGGGAGGATGTTCCAATCTATTCTTTGATGGTTGGTGATAGGTGATTCAATAATAATTGGACCAGGTCTCATACAAGAGATAAATGAGCAATTTTAGATGATCAGAATGAAGTTGGTGACAATGTAGATCCAGAAAAAATAATATGATGACTATTAGAGATGACCAATGTAGTTCAAGTATGGTCATCATGTTTTTATTCAAGTGTCCCCTACGATAGGTTGGAAACATGTCATGAAATAGGGGAATCTATAACCAAGATTTTGTAGGTTGTTTTAGATATTAGAAAGGTATGGTCAAGTAGAAAATTTTTGGATCATTCATTGTGCTACAATTACATTTATGACATGTTTAAAAAGTCAAAGTTTCAAATATTTCACCAGGATACTTCTCACATGATATAAGTTGAAAACATCAGGCAAGATGATGATGTGTCCTTTCAGTAGAATTTAATTCGTATCATGGATCATAGAGAGAATAATATCTAGTGGGACACTCTGAATCTTGTGAGAGTGAATTGGATGAATGGGTTTGTGCAAGAGGAGACTTGGGAGATGGAATCAAATATATAGACATAGTGGCTAGAATTTTTTTGTTAAAACCCACTGAGATGATTTGGAGCATAGCATGGGGATGAGCTATTATATGGATTTGATGTTGTAAGATCCCATATTTTTTTTATTATGAATCACTTTATGTTTTGGTAACACCTCTTTCAATTAGGGTGTATTTATTTTAAACTTTAATTGTCAATACATGGTTTAGTTTGGTTATGTTTTATAGAGGTTCAATGGGATATAGAGATGAATCTAGATGCAATGTGATTTCATAACGTGAATTTTTAAGTCAAATGTGAATTCCTCATGGAAAAACCCAAGAACATAATTAATACACATAATGGTTTTGAAAAGAACCCTTGAACACAATTCATTCCTTTAGTAGTTTTTGTTAGACCCCATGAATTTCATTCACCCGTGAATGGACCCCATAAATCAAAAAAATCATGATTTTGTTTGTGTACATGACATGGAATTTTTTATGGGGTTTTAATCCAAGTTGATATATTTTTCTAAGTAATTGGAGAATGAATCATTCAAAATAAAAATTACCTATTCCCATTGTGAATATGCTGAACCCATCATCTTTTTAAACCTAAAGTGTTGTGCATTCTAATAACATATTTATTTCTCTCAACTTCATCCCTTCAATGGATAACCTCTAATACCTTATCATTGAACTAAAAGCATGTTTTATTTAATCATGGAACTCCAAATTTACATTTTAAATTTAAGACATTAATTATTATTATTCTTATCCTCCCTAATCTATTGAGTTTCCCTTTGGGAACCCAAGTGCAAGAAGGCCGAGCAGGATTGAGATCTCAAGTCTTGTGTTTGAAAGACATATGGGCTTTATTGAAGGGAAGGAATGGGGAACCTTATTATAAATTGGATGTGAGTATTTTACTACATCTACTCTATTTTTAAGTTGGGTTTTCTAGAAAAACTTGATAACATATATTTCAGCCTTCTATTATGTGAATAAGTGAGATCATAACAAAACTCCATGCAAGATGCCTAAATAATTATATAATTCACTATTTAATAAATTTTACATGCTTATACCTCCCACAAATTGTTACATCTTGACTTGGGAACCACACACTGGTTCCTTAAGCTAGTCTATAACATGACCTCAGACGTTCCTCTCTGTATGATGAAGGCTTATAACACAAAATGAGGGTCAATATCGATCATGGGGAGAATATAACCTATTTATCAAGGAATTAAAATAGGGTCCAAAATAAGAATAACCAATTGATATAACCAAATAAGTCGAAAATACCAGTATCACATGATGACTGAAAAAGGGATACAATAACAAAACAAAAATAGTAAATATGTCATGAAAAGTATGTGCCAAGTATCAAATGAAAAACCCAAAAGTAAGAAAATGAACTCTTAGAAAGTCTCGACCCCGGGTTCGGTTCCCTCTTCTATGATCCATCTCAACTCAGCCATCAAATATATGATTCACTCTTTTATCCTATCCTACAACCATGAAATCTATTCAGGTACCAATTAGGAAGCCAGAGTAGGGTGTGTGTATAACTCAGTAGGACAACACCAATGATGTAAAAAACAATAACCAATCAAAAAAAATGTATACAGTTGTATAATGAATAAAATACAAGAAATAAAATAGAAAGATTAAATTTATTTAATTACTCTTTATTTAACCTCATAAACCCCAAGTTCATAAGGATACCCAAACCCTCAACACCTACATCGGACCATGCCAAAGTTTAAACCACATCACAATAACATGGTTCTCATTTATCTTCTCATTCAATCATATCATGATTACTTAGAACCATAGTCTAATGCCAACTCATGGGTATAGAATGTCATTTATAACACTCCAAGGGTATTTGGATCCTCAGTCATTGTCATACACATCAATGTCACGTTGGTATTTAGATCTTCATTTCATGTCCCATACTCATTTTTCATATTAGTATTTGAAGTATCAGGCCCTATCAGAAACCTCATTTATTAGTAAATTTATCATTATGGGATTTTTATGTAGCAAACCATGTCCCACACATTTTTATCAATCAATTAATCACTATAGGTTTTTGGTACAGAAAACCATGTCCCACACACATTTATCAATCAGTTCACCACTATGGTATTTTTATGTAGCATACCATGTGTCAAACACATATATCTCATATATCATAATATCCCAAATATATTAATATCAAATATATCAGATCAATAATGGTTAATCAACATTAACCACGTAATCAAATTTTTTTGAACATCAAGGTTTAACTAACCTTCTCTTAATTTCAATTGAAAATTAATTCCAAAATGAATTAATTGACGAATAATCCAATTTATTAATTAATTAACCAATTAATTAATTCAATTCCAAAATCACAACAATACATTAACTAATTCAATCAATTAACTAATCCAATTCCACATTCACAACAATCCATGAATTAATTAAAAAATTAATTAATACAACCCCACGTCTATAATAATCCCTTAATCAATTCAACAATTAATTAATCCACATCCTAATTAAACATAATTAATTAATTAATTAAAAAATTATTCAATACAATTTAATAGTTTCATAATAAAAAAATTTCAATAAATTAATTCACAAATCAATTAATCCAATTAAATCAAAGGTACACAATCCCAATATACCATTAATTAATTCAACAATTAATTAATTAAATTCCACCATTCAATTTTCCAAATTAACCTAAATTGTTAACACATAAAAATTAAAGCAAATACATTCAATTATCGATGCAATTGATGAATAATGTAAATTTAAATCCTCACAATTACATACACATAATTAAATCATGTCTTTGGGATTGGAATTTAGACTACCTACCTAAAATTGATAGTAAAATATCTCCAATGGAAAACCAAAATCAAAGTAGAACAATCACGACCACAATGATAAAAAAGATCTAGATCCAAAACATAAACCCAAGATAAAAAAATCATGATCCAAAAAACCAAGTTATATATATGTAACCAACAGGGGAAAACTTCCCTTAGAAGGATTAGAGAAGAATGAGAAGAGGGAGGAAACCACACGGGATAATAATATATTACCCAGAGAGGTGTAAATATTCAATCCGATATTTGAATCATAAAGAATGGAGGTTGGAAGACCTAGGAATCCATCCAGGTACTTCCAAAAATGAGAGGAATAGGTTAGGGCCGAGTTGGGTTGAATTTGGGTGAAAATTGGGTGGTTCGGATTTTAAAATCTAATTTTCATGCTAATTAATACCATGCTCATGGTTTTAGTGGTAGGGATACATAGTTTAACAAACCACACACCTAAACCATACACCTCTTGAAGGGGTGAATGTTTTCTCTTAAGAAGGTTCACAATATGAAAAACAGTGTACTAACCATGCAATTAATATCTATCCATGGTCACACATTCTCTTGGGGAGGGTTTAGGGTTTGGGAAAACTATACGCTAATCATGAACTACCAAAAATCCCTCCAAATACCTCCAATTTTATCCCAAATTCACCCGATACAAAACAAAAAAATAAATTACTTGAAAAAAATAAAATGTGTACCTATCAGCGACCATGATACATCTCTAGAAAGGGTTGGGATCTTACAATCTCCCCAAATTATGGAAACTCATCCTTGAGTTTTACTCCCATAAATCTCTAAGATTATGAGTAAAAAATATCAGACCATTGAGAAAACATATTCGTTACCATCTCCCAATTTTTCTACTGAACTTGACCATGTTTCCAAATTTAAAAAAAATATCAGCAACACTTTCCCATCGTGATCCAAAAAATATATCAAACGCTCATCAAAGGATGCATCTAGCTAAAGCTCAAAATCATCTACATTGATCACATGAGAAGGTTTAGTGTCACACACCAAGCTTCCAAGGTGCACTTCTCTTTGAATAATACAGTAGCATGTGTTTTACAGAACTTCGAGTTCTAACACACACCATAACAAATAAAACTACCTGTTATGAATAGAAATACACTCTTTTTGAAATTTTATAAATTTAATATTTCAAAATGGACTTCATTTTTGGATTTGGAATTTAAAAATTAGCTTAGAGTGTATTTTTTGTATTTTTCTGAAAACATTCAATTTTTGATATATAGTTAAAAACACTGAGTAATAGTTTAAAACCAAATTTTTATTTAAATAATTATTTATTTAATTTAAAATTATTTTAGTTCAAAATAGATACATAATACCTATATAAGTTCAATTTAATTCATTGGAGTTAGTTTATCATAATTTTAGATATATAAAAAATTTATTGAACTTTTCACCGTCTTTTACCCATCTCCTAGGAGAATTTTCAAATTCACATAAAACATAATTTTACCACTTCTGTGAGTGGAATTTCAAAAATCTGAGAGACACGGTTAATACCAAGTAGTAAAATTTGGTTCAATAAGATAAAAATAATTTTTGGTGAATAGTATTTTTTACTTTTATTTACCACGGTTAAAAGTAAATAGGGTAATTAAGGGTAAAAATGATATTATTGTTACCCTAACACACGTCCTAATTCTATTGACTAAGTATAGTTCAACCAAAAACAACTTTAGAAATAAAATATCAACATATTTGATCCACTAGGATTAGATTAGGACATTTATTATTATTTAATTCAAAGAAGAGTTAAAAGAGTTAAAATCAATGTTTAATAACTAAAACATTTTTAATATAGAGTTATACATAAGATAAATTCGATTATAAATATTTATTAGAAAGCTAAAAAATATTTCCTATATAATTTTATTTTATGTATAATTTTTAGAAATTAAATAATTTATGTTATTTATGACACAATGGTGATGCAGTAATTACCTAATTAATGAAATATTAAAATAATTGATATTATAAATATCCAAATAAATGTAATTTGAGACTTTTTCTGAATTCCAATAATTTTATAGGTTAATATGACATGTTAGGATTTATTAAATGAATTTATTTTGAATTAATAAAGTTGTTATAACTTAAAAAAATCAATTATTAAATTGTGTCAAAATTGACATAAAGGAGTATTTAAAACAAATATTATATTATTAATTGATATTATATTCATAAAAATCTAATGATTGGACAAATGACTTAGATAAAGTTATATATATTAATAATGAACCACTTGGGGTTCTCTTGGCTTGTTATATTAAGTTTATTAATCACATAATATAAAAATACAAAGAGACATGGTAAATGTCAAACTATTTAACTAAGAGTTAAATATAAATGATAAGGTTAATATAGTGATTGAGATCTATCTAAAATATATTTGTCGAAAGGATTTAGATCCATCACCACCTTATACATGAAATAAGTAACTTTGGATCCATTATAAATCGAATATTAATTTATTATAAAATAATATTTTATGTTTTTCATAAGGTGCCCCTCACCCCTCTTATAAAAGGGCACTCCCCCTTCTCTCAAATTCATACCTTCAAAGCCTTTTGGCTTGGCCAAACCCTATCCAAATATTCTCTCAACTTCCCTCACTTCAACCTAGAGGACTTATTTTGATTAGAATGCCAACCTAAGGATCCATTTTGACAAATCAAAAGGAAGAACCCGAAGAAGAGGTAATGTTTTCACCACCCTCTTCCAAGTTCCTTTCTTCTTCCACTTCTTCTTTATTTGTTATTTCCATTATAAAATAATAAATCCAGTATACTGTATATACTATGATGTTATTATAAATATGGTACAACCATATTCCGTATTCTATCAATCATTTGAATGACATGTCACCATACGTGCGTGCGTACAGCTTACCGTCTCCATGTTGCGGTGTAATTGTTATTAAAAAAATTATTATTTGGATGGGTATGATAATGATGTGTAATTGAATTAAATAATAAATATAACATTATAATGATTCTTTATATATGATATACCATCCAATTATATATGATTTTAATATCAAAAGAAGTATATTGTCGCACGTGCGTACGTACAGACTACCGTCTCCACGAACGCGATGAGATTCATTCCACATCATATCCATTCAAGACTAATTCTCATTTGATGATTAAAAGTAATGTTTAATAACTTTATATCATTCGGGATATGAATAAGATACAAACTATCCATAAAAAACATGGCTTATGTAACAAATCATATAAAGGAAAACAAATCAGTTAACACCTCAAATGACAATATACTTAAATATTATTAACAAAGCAATATTAAAAGATCATATATGATATCATATTTATGTATATGATTCTTGTATAATTTAATAGCAATGATTTAACAATTATACATGAGGTTAAACTACCCTCGACTAAGGAAAAGTACAATGTAAGTGTTTATTTCACAATCTCTTTATTATCTGAGGTTGTTTATACGTAATTATCCAGCAGGACCTCTTTATCATCCACATCCATGTTTCTTAAAAATGTATTTAAAATCATTCTTAATATTTTATAGACTATGGTTTAATGTCATATATACCCACATTTGAATTTTTATAAGATTTTTATAAAGGATTCTTTCTGTCGTTTTCCAAACAAGGTCCTTTTTAACATTTTTGACATAATTAAGGTAAGAATGACTTTTTTTAACTTATACGGCGGGTTCAGCTATTTTCCGCCATTATAAAATCGTCGAATCATCCCTTAAAATCTTATAATAATATTTTCAAATTAAATGTTTTAATTATGTGGCTTTTAAATGATTTAAAAAAAGATATATTTCTCTCAAATAGTTTTGATTTCATCTATGTCAACATCCTTTGATGGATTTTAAGATTATTTGAAGTTGATTTATTATGATACAAAACTTCAATATAGTATTGATGGTTTTGTGATATGTCTGACTATGGATGTGTTATTTTTATACGATTCATGGTTTATAGAGAAAGTATTGACATTTCGTATGCTAGTTTTAATACGAATGTTTATGTTATGTTTAATCCTGTTGATATGAGGAATGAATTTGACTTAATGAGTGATGGGTGGAGCCCGCTATAGCTCCTCGATGCATCAGTACGTCTCATGAGACAAACTAGTGTCTTGGCACAAGGCCTTGAAAAAATCTTTTTTGTGGTCTTGGCACAAGGCGTTGACTATGTGGTTATGATAGACTGATATTATGCATTCCATCATTATGAATGTGGTTATTTATATTGCATTTGATTATTCGATTAGTAGAATATCCATGTGAATAAATAAATTGCATTATTTAATTTTATTTCTACCATATTATTATGAAGCTCAAGTTTAAAAGGCATTTGTTTTAGTTATACATTTCCTTAAATGTTTATGCTTATTTATGAAAGTTACCACTATATTCTTATCCTTACTGGGCATCTGAGCTCACCCATTTCTATGTTTTATTTTTCCTGTGATGTGAAGAAGTATTTTATGAATGACCTGTAGGGATTATATGAGTGGATATTAGTGTGGTCTATGGAGACAAGATGTTGTTATAGTTTCTCACTTTATGATGTAATGTAAACTTTATAAATGTATCTAGTGATTCCAATGCTACTAAACTAATTGGTATTTTGAGACTTGATCTTTTGTTATCATGAAAATGTTATATAATAATGCACCGACTCTGGGTAACTGGAGTCCGGGTGTTACAGTTGGTATCAGAGGAAGTTTAGTACAAACATTAAAAACTAGATTTAGATAATCTCTGATTAGAGCACATAGACCTAATATGGACTTTGAGGATTAATATATAAGAACTTCTGAGAATTTTGGTATTGTAGAGATTTTGTGATTTTCCAAGCAATACATCCCTGTCTGGATACGAGCAGGTAGAGGAAGCTCTAGCATAGATGTACCTAGGGGTAAACCCCGAAAACACCACATTGAGCTAGACTCGAATAGGAACTGGTGAACGAAAATGGGCCTTGCTGCACTCTTGGTTACAACACTCCCAGGGGATATGCTTAGGATAATTATCATTTTGTTTACAACCCATTATTAAGGGTTTATGAGTACATACTTCCTCAATGATTTTTTTTTATGATTATGGATTATATCCACAAACTTTTTAAATTATGTTAAGTGTTTTACAAGTTTGTAATTATGTATTTCAATTCATAAACTAATCTAGTTTATACCATTGTTTAGAAATGGCACCTAGGGGAAGGAATGGAAACCATATTAATGCATGCACTACATGTAGGGATTTCCATCCTGCTCAAGATAATTATAGTGGAGCCGTTGATGCAACTAGTGCTGAATATCTTATCACCATACTGAGACAACTCCCTCAGGTTATGAATAATAACCTTACCCGTATGGAGCACCCTGATCCGCAGCGTGGAGGATAAATGTTAGACCACTTCATGAGATATCAACCACTAACATTCAATGGGAGTAAAAATCCATTAGTAGCTGAGCAATGGATAAATTCCTTAGAGAAAATATTCCATGCCTTGGGGAGTAGTGAAAGGGAAAAAGTTATCATGGCAGTTTACCACCTCACTGGAGATGCTGACCAATGGTGGTCATTGATTCAAAACACAAAGGAGGATGATGAAGTATCAAATATGGAATAGAGGGAGCTCAAATAGATTTTCTTAGAAAAATACTTTCCTCATGACCATCGAGCAGATATGGAAAGGCAATTTCTGATTTTGAGAAAAAAGGAGGATGAGAATGTCGCAAAGTATGAGGCCAACTTTACAAGGTTAGCAAGGCATACAAGAGATTATATACGTAACCCAAGGAGTAAGATTGATCGTTTCATTGATGGGTTAAAACCATTTCTCTGTCCAGCATTAGTCTCAAAATCCTTCTCATCGTACGAAGATATTGTCTCATGTGCTATCAAGACAAAAAAGAATTCTCTATGTATTATGACATTAAAGTAAAGCAAGAGAAAAAGAGATCTATTGATAAATCTGGGAATGGAAATAAGGGGAAGAAGGGAAAATTTGAATATCCATCCTGTAGTAAATGTGGGAAGAAACACCCTGGTACTTGATTGAAGGGAATGAGAGTCTGTTACAAGTGTGGTGAAAAAGGCCACCATGCTCTTGATTGCAAGGGAAATAAAGAAGCTACCGATGTTCAATGCTACAATTTCAGGGAGATGGGTCATTATTTAAATGAATTTACTAAGCGTCAAGGGAACTTACCTCAGAAAAGGCCAATGGATCAAGGCCACGATTATGATATCATTACTGCTGAGGTAGAAGATCTGAAAGACATCGTGGCAGGTATTTTAATGGTTTCCTCAAGTTTATCCTATGCTTTATTTGATTCTGGATCATCGCATTGTTTCATATCTTCCCAGTTTTCTAATAAAGTTAGATATTTCCAATTTGATTTAATGAGGGAGTTGTCAGTAAAAACTCATAAGGGAAGTATCATTGCAATATTTTTTTGTGAATCATTCCCCATTAGAGCACATAAATGTTCTTTATCTGCTGATCTCATTGTCATACCCAAGATTGAATTTGATATAATCCTCAGTATGGATTCGTTTTCAGACCATGATTTGAAGATTTATTTTAAGAAGATGGAGGTTATGATTTTTGATGATGATGATAAAGAACACCTTATATTTAGAGTATAATCGTCACCACTTGATTCTTATCTAGATCCACCCCCAGTAGCTCAACTGAATTCAATTATCAGGGAGGAAGAGAATGAAATAACTATTATTGAGTAAATGAATGTTCAAATAGAGGATATACCTATTGTTAATGAATATGTAGATTTGTTTCTGGAGTATTTACCTGGACACCCTCCAGAATGAGAAATTGAGTTTTCCATTGATTTAATTCCTGGTTCAAGGCCTATATCAAAGACCCCTTATATAATGGCCACTATGGAATTAGTTGAACTAAAGAAACAACTAGAGGAATTGATTAATAAAGGATTTAATCTCCCTAGTGTTTCTCCATGAGGATCCCCTGTCCTTTTTGTTAAGAAGAAAGATGGATCTATGAGGTTATGTATCGACTACAGGGAGATCAATGCTATAACAATAAAGAACAAGTATCCCATACCTCGTATTGATGATTTATTTGACCAACTGCATGGAGCTCAATACTTTTCAAAGATTGTCCTTTGATCTGGATATCATCAGTTGTGTGTAAAGAAGGAAGACATTCCAAAGACAGCATTTCGAACCAGGTACGAGCATTATGAGTTTACAGTAATACCTTTTGGGAAGACTAATGCACCCTCTATTTTTATTGATTTAATGAACAGAGTTTTCAAGGAATATCTTGATGACTTTGTAGTGGTATTTATTGATTATATCATGTTATACTCCGAAAGCTATGAAGATCAGGAAAATCACTTGCGCATTATATTGAAGACTCTGAGAAGACATGAATTATATTGGAAGTTTAGCATGTGTGAATTCTGGCTTCAAGAGATTTCTTTTTTTCCGCCATATTGTCTCTAAGGATGGAATCTCTGTTGATCCATCTAAGACAAGAGAAATCCATGAATGGCTAGCACTGACGAGTATAACTGAGGTACGTAGTTTTATTGGTTTAGCAGGTTATTATCGACGTTTCATCCCGAATTTTGCCCGGTTGGCTAACAAATTAACAATTCTCACATGTATAGGGGTTAAATTTGTTTGAAAAAAGGGTGTGAGGAATGTTTCGAAGAACTGAATAAAATAATAGTCAATGATCCTATATTGAATCTACCATCAGGGAATGATGGGTTTTTTATTTATCATGATTCTTCAAAGAGTGGACTTGGTTTTGTCCTTATGCATAATGATAGGGTTATTGCCTTTGCATCACGATAACTGAAAATTCTTGAGAAAGACTATCCTACTCACCATCTTGAGTTAGCAGCTGTAATCGTTTCTTTGAATATTTGGAAACACTATCTCTAGGGTGATAAATGTGATATTTATACTGATCCCAAGAGTTTGAAGTAGATTTTCTCACAGAAAGAACTCAACATGAGGCAAAGAAGATGGATTGAACTACTCAAGGATTATGATTGCACGATACACTACAACCTGAGGAAGGAAAATATGGTGGAAGATGCTTTGAGCAGAAAATATCATGGTGATTTGAACAATATGAGAGTTGAGAGGGATCCGATTTTCATGGATCTTGTAAACATGGGTATGGGAATAACCATGGAAGGTGAAACATCGATACTTTTTCAAATGGTTGCCAAACCATATTTAATAGAAAGGATTAAGAGTTCTTAGACCGATGATGAAGAATTTCAAAAGAGAATTAAAGATATGAATGATGGTAGATTGAGTGACTTTGTGTATGAAGATGGAATTTTGAAATTTGGGAAGAGACTTTGTGTTCCCGATATACCTGATCTAAAAAAGGAATTGTTGGACGATGCTCATAGTTCGAATTTCCCTATACACCATGGGAGCACAAAAATGTATAGATATTTGAAGGAATATTTTTGGTGGGACAACATGAAGAGGGAGATTTCTGATTTTTTGTCAAGATGTATGGTTATTCAATAAGTGGAAGCTGGAAGGAAACAACTTCAAGGAGTCAGGAAACCTCTTCCCATACCTGAGTGGAAATGAGATAATATCACGATGGACTTTGTCATGGGACTACCAAAGACTCCTAGAAGGAATGATGCAATATGGGTCATTGTTGATAGTCTTACCAAGTCATCACATTTTCTTGCTATAAGATAAGATCTACCACTTGAACGTCTAGAAAAATCATATATTAATGAAGTTTTAAGACTTTATGGAGTACCCCTATCAATTGTTTCAGATCATGATCCACGTTTTACTTCATGATTTTGGAAAAGTATTTAGAAATCCATGGATACTGAGCTTTGTTTGAGCACTGCTTACCACCCCCAAACTGATGGACAATCAGAATGGACTATTCAAACCTTAAAAGACATGTTGAGATCTTTCTCACTTGACTTTCAGGGTATGTGGGATCAATATTTACTTCTGCTAAAATTTTCATATAACAATTGCTTCCATTCAAGTATTCAGATGGCACCATATGAAGCATTATATGGAAAGATATGTCGCACACCGACCTGTTGGGATGACATTGGTGAAAGAAAACTCATAGGCCCATAACTGGTGGAGGAAACAATGGAAAAGGTGAAGGTAATCCAAAACAACATCAAAGCATCTCAAAGTAGGCAGAAGATCTATGCTGATAACCGAAGGAAGGATTTGGAATTTCAGGTAGGAGATCATGTTTTCTTAAAGGTATCTACATGGAAGGGTGTTATACGTTTCGGTAAGAAAGGTAAATTGAGTCCCAAGTACATCGGACCTTTCAAAATTCTAGAACGAATTGGGGTTGTAGCTTACTGTTTGGCAATGCCTCCAAGTCTCTCCAAAGTTCAGGATGTGTTCCACGTATCACTATTGAGAAAATACACTCCCGACCCAACGCATGTACTCATCTATGAGGAAGTAGAACTGGAAACTGATCTATCTTATTGCGAAGAGCCCGTCAGGATTCTTGATACTAGAGAACAAGTGTTGAGAAACCGGACGACTCATCTGGTAAAAGTTCTATGGAGAAACCATAAGATGGAAGAGGCAATGTGGGAACCCAAGGAACTTATGATGAAGAACCACATGATTCTTTTTATGCTCTAATATTATAGAAATTTTGAGGATGAAATTATTTGAAGTAGAGGATAATGTAACACCCCAATCTTCCATGGTATGCTTCTATTTGAATAATATAGTAGTGTGTGTTGTATGCAACTTCGAGTTCTGACACACACCACAACCAATCAAACTGGTCGTTATGAATTGTAATAGCCAATTTTTGAAAATTTTAAATTTTATCTTTCAAAATGGACTTCATTTTTGGATTCGGAATATCAAAATTATTTTAGGGTGATTTTTTGGTATTTTTATGAAAACATTCAATTTTTGATGAATATTGAAAAACACTGAGTAATTGTTTAAAACCGAGTTTTTATTTAAATAATTATTTATTTTATTTAAATTTATTTTAGGTCAAAATTGATACATAATACCTATATAAGTTCAATTTAATTCCTTGGAGTCAGTTTATAATAATTTTAGATATATAAAAATTTTGTTGAACTTTTCACCGTCTTTTACCCATCTCTTAGGAGAAATTGCAAATTCACATAAAACATAATTTTACCGCTTCTGTGAGTGAAATTTTGAAAATACAAGAGAGACGGTTAATATCAAGGAGTAAAATTTGGTTCAATAAGATAAAAATAATTTTTTGGTGAATAGTAATTTTTACTTTTATTTACCACGGTTAAAAGTAAATTGGGTATTTAATGGTAATAATGATATTATTATTACCCTAAAACATGTCCTAATTCTATTGAATAAGTATAATTAGACCAAAAACAACCTTATAAATAAAATATCAACCTCTTTGGTCCACTTGGATTAGATTAGGACATTTATTATTATTTAATTCAAAGAAGAGTTAAAAGAGTTAAAATCAATGTTTAATTACTAAAAATTTTAATATAGGGTTATACATACGATAAATTCAATTATAAATATTCATTAGGAATATAAAAATATTTCCTTAATAATGGTATTTTATTTATATATTTTATACTTTAAATTATTTAAGTTATTTATGACACAATGGTGATGTAGTAATTACCTAATTAATGAAATATTAAAATAATTGATATTATAATTATCCAAATAAATGTAATTTGATACTTTTTATGAATTAAAATAAATTTATAGGTTAATATGACATGTTAGTATTGATTAAATGAATTTATTTCTAATAAATAAAGTTGTTAGAACTTTAAAAAAATCAATTATTAAATTGTGTCAAAATTGATAAAAAGGAGTATTTAAAACAAATATTATATTATTAATTGATATTCTATTAATAAAAATCTAAGGTTCCTCCAAATGACTTAGATAAGGTTATATATATCAATAATGAACCACTTTGGGTTCTCTTGTCTTGTTATAGTAATTTTATTAACCATATAATATAAAAATACAAAGAGACATGGTAAACGTAAAACTATTTAACTAAGAGATAAATATAAATGATAAGGTTAATATAGTTACCCAAACATGTCTAAAATATATTGGTTGAAAGGATTTAGAACCATAACCACATTATCCTAGAAATAATTCACTTTGGATCCATTATAATCTGAATATAAATTTATTATAAAATAATATTTTAAGTTTTTACTAAGGTGGCCCTCACCCCTCTTATAAAAGGGAACCCCCCCCTTGTCTCAAATTCATACCATCAAAGCCTTTTGGCTCAGACAAGCCCTACCCAAATATTCTCTCAAATTCCATCACTTCAACCTAGAGGCCTTAGTTTGATCAGAAATCCAACCTAAGTATCCCTTTTGATCAAATCAAAAGAAAGAACCCGAAGAAGAGGTAATGTTTTCACAACACTCTTTCAAGTTTCTTTCTTATTCCGCTTCTTCTTTCTTTCTTATTTCCATTATAAAATAATAACTCCATTATATTTTATATACTTTGATGTTATTATATATATGCTGCAACAATATTCAGTATTCTATCCATCCTTTGAGTGACATGTCACCATACGTGCGTACGTACGGCTTACAGTCTCCACGTCGTGGTGTAAATATTATTCAAAACATTATTATTTGAATGGATATGATAATGATGTGTAATTGAAGTAAATAATAAATATAACATTATAATGATTCATTACATATGATAAACCATCCAATTATATATTATTTTAATAACAAAATAATGATATTGTCGCTCGTGCCTACTTACGGACTACCGTCTCCACGAACGCGATGAGAATCATTCCCCATCGTATCCATTCAAGACTAATTCTCATTTGATGATTAAAAGTAATGTTTAAGAACTTTATGTCATTCTGGATATGAATAAGATACAACCTATCCATAACAAACTCGACTTACTTAACAAATCATATAAAGGAAAACAAATTAGTTAACACCCAAAACGATGATAGTACTAAAATATTATTAACAAAGAAATATTAAAAGATCATATATGATATCATATTTATGTATATGATTTTTTTATAATTTAATAACAATGATTTAACTATTATAAATGAGGATAAACTACCCTCGACTACAGAAAAGTACAAGGTAAGGGTTTATTTCACAATCTCTTTATTATCGGAGGTTGTTTATACGTAATTATCTACTCGGACCTCTTTATCATCCACATCCATGTTTCATAAAAATGTATTTCAAATAATTCTTACTATTTTACAGACTATGGGTTAAAGTCATTTATGCCCTCGTCTGACTTTTTATAAGATTTTTATAAAGGAATCTTTCTTTTATTTTCCAAACAAGGTCCTTTTTAACCTTTTCAACAGAATTAAGGTAAGAATATATTTTTTAAACTTATACGGTAGGTGTGGAAATTTTCTGTCGTTATAAAATCATCGAAGTTTTCCTTACAATATTATAAGAATATTTTCAAAGTAAATGTTTTGATTATGTTTCTTTTAAATGATTTCAAAAAAAGAGATATTTCTCTCAAATAGTTTTGATTTCATCTATGTTAACATCCTTTGATGGATTTTAAGCTTATTTGAAGTTGATTTATTATGATACAAAACTTCCATATTGTATTGAAGGTTTTGGGATATGTTTGATTGTGGATGTGTTATTTTTATACCATTCATGGTTTATAGAGAAAGTGTTTACATTTTGTATGCTAGTTTTAATACGAATGTTTATTTTATGTTTAAACCTGTTTATATGAGGAATGCATTGGACTTAATAAGTGACTGGTGGATCCCGTTATAGCTCCTCGATGCATCAGTAGTTCTCATGAGACAAACTAGTGTCTTGGAACAAGGCCTTGACAAAATCTTATATGTAGTCTTAGCACAAGGCATTGACTATGTGGTTATGATAGTCTGGCATTATTCATTCCATCATTATGAAAGTGGTTATTGATATTGCATGTGATTATTCGATTAGTAGAATATCCTTGTGAAAAAATAATGGAATTATTTCATTTTATTTCTTCCATATTATACTGAAGTTCATGTTTAAATGGCTTTTTTAGTTATACATTTTCTTGAATGTTTTTTCTTATTTATGATTGTTTCTACTATATTGTTATCCTTACTGGGCATCTGAGCTCACCCCTTTCTATATTTTATTTTTCCTAGGAAGTGAAGAAGTATTTTATGAATGACTTGCATGGATTGTATGAGGGGATATGAGTGTGGTCTATGGAGAGAATATGTTGTTGTAGTTTTTCACTTTATGATGTAATGTAAACGTTATGAATGTATCTAGTGATTCCAAATATACTAAACTAATCGGTCTTTCGAGACTTGATATTTTTTTATCATGCAAATGTTATGTAATAATGCACCAACTCTGGGTAACTGGAGTTGGGGTGTTACAGTCGGGGTGATATTTTCAAATTTGTCACACATGAAAAATTTCATGCATGTCACTGTACCTATGTGAAAGATCCAACCCTTACGCCACCGGTCCGATTTTAACAATTTCCTCATATAGTCCACAAAACATTAGTTCCAACTTTCCCTACCACCGTATCTTGTTGTGTCCCAATCTTGGAGACACTTGAAGGAATAAATGATCAACCTCTATACACTCTAGGGGTCATCGATGTGTATTGGAATATGACTTTTTTCTACTATGATCTGTAGCTTTATGTTTTAAAATCAGCTGAACCTGCTCCAACATCACCTACCCAAGACTCTGTCCCATCATATCTAAATATCCCACCTCTATCCATCAGAGTGGGGATCCACATGTACAACTCTATATATCCTTATATAATGCCATCTGTATAGTTTACTATTAACAGTTTTTATATTTGAACTCCAAAAAATTTATGCCATTCGACCAAGACCCACCAAAGTCTATGACACATGTTCGAAACATATCTTCAAATGAATATATCTTATTATCTTACTTACCATCAATATATGGATGTAATTCCATAATCATTAAAACCTATATACCAAGAAACTTCTGTACTACCTTCTATAAAGAAGAAGTAAAACATGAGTCACAATATGAAATAATATTCCATGACACCCCATACAGATGGACTATCTCTTGAACATACAATTCTCCCAAATGCTCAATCATGAAAGTCTCCCGTATAGGCAAGAAAAGTATTACCTTTTCTCATTCGATCCACAACAACCCAAATATCATAATTATTCCAAGTCATCCTTGAAAGACCCACCACAAAGTCTATTGTAACTTCATTGTATAAACATTATGGAATGGGTAATGGTTGTAGTAAACCTCCAGGTCAATGATGCTCATCATTCACCTATTGGCTGGTGTGGAATCATGTATTGATCCCCAAAATTTTCTATTTTCATGATCATACACCAAAAATATCATCATAGGTCATGAATTGTTTTTTCACACATTGATATAGCACCCAATTTGAGGAATGAACTTGATGCATCAACTCCTCTCATATACTCGCAGGACGAGCGACCTAGTTCCAGAAAAAGGTAATATCATCCTCATCTATTGTCTAGTGAGAAGGTAACTCCTCACCATTGAGGCTTTCCCTCAAGTCCAAACACTTAGGATCATAATACAACACGTCTTTCATACAGATCAAAAGTGTAGACTCCACCGAAATTAATATGAGAGTCATATTATCTTAGCTCTCATGAACCAAAACATGCAGTAATATAGTAAAGTCATCATCTTCCACTTTGAACTCAACTCTTGAACTACCTAACTTTGAGTTTTCAAGACTAAAGAATTAATAACACTATTTCCCTTTTTGGGTGTATATTCTAATTAAAAAATAGAATGAACGCATATAATCAACCTACCAATACTTCGTGATATTTAAGTACCACTATGAATAGAAATACATTAATATTTTTTTATTATTATAAATAGTAAAAATTTCACTCAATAGAAATTTTTTCAAAAAAATAAAAAAAACAAATCACTATATCTAAATCAAGGTCGTGTGTAGGGTATTTCAGCTAATGTGTCTTCATCTACAGCGACCCATATGTCACAACTCAATCTACATGCATCAACACTACTCCAATACTGATCCTAAAAGCACTATATAACACTATATAGTCCTCTCCTATCTAGGTTAGGTCATGATTAGTTCCATAGTCAAACACTTATTCAAATCATTGAAAAAATCTCACATGCACTAGATCAATCACACTTTATCCCCTTCTTGGTCAAAACTGAAAGAGGTGCTTTCAATTGGGAAAGGTCCTATATGAATCTTTGATAATATTATTTTAACCACAAAAAGATATGAATATCAAAAAAATCTTAGGATTATCCCAAGAAACATCCTCTTGAACTTTATTTGGTTCCACTGACATCCCTTCCTCTAAAATGATGTGACCCAAGATGTGTACATGACTGATCAAATACTCACACTTAGATAGTTTGGTATATAGTGGATCCTCGTTCAGAGTACTTAGTAAAATGTCTAGATGTTCGAAATGATCATCGTGATTCTTGGATTAAACCAAGATTTCATTCACAAACACTGCCAATACTAATATAAATATAGATGAAATATTTTGTTCATCAAGGCCAGAAAAATATCGGTGTGTTCATTAACGCAAACAGCATTACAAAGAACTCATAAATGCCTTAAATTCGTCTGAAATCAGTCCTTGGTATATAATTAGGTAAAACTATGAATTGATGATACCCTGATCTCATTTCGATCTTTGAGAAGGTGCAAGCCCCCCTTAACTAGTAATAAAAGATCATCAATACGTGGAAGAGGATACCAGTTCTTAAAATTCATTTGGTTTAACTTTCGATAATCAATATGTAATCACATTGTACCATCATTTTTATTTGAAAGCAATACTTCAGAACACTATTATTATATACTTGGATGGATAAAACCATTATCTATCGACTATTATAAATGTGTCTTGAGATCTTTTGGGGTCATTCAGTATGGTGGAATAGAAACTGGCTCACCCCCCCAGAATGAGATAAATTGTAAATTACACATCTCTCTTAGGTGGAAACCCTATGTGATTTTTAGGAAAAATATTCAAAAATATGTCCACATTATTTGGAAATACATCCTATTTCACATCCCCATTATCCAGAAATAGAAAAGAATCCTAGGTAGTGATTTCCCTAAGTTTTTAAAGAACTAACCTTGTACAAATCACCTTGATGTCCCACTCTCTTAGGTTTAAATAATTATAACCCTCAATAGATTTATAATACATTCTCCTATCATAAAAATAAATCTTGTATTGGTATGCTACAAACAATTCCATACCAAAAATTAGCTCAAATCATTAAATGTTAAGAATACAAAGATCTGACTAAGATGATACTATCCAACCTCGAGAGAACACCCTTTTCACAATAAAGATGTATCTAGATCATACCCCAATGGTATATCTATATGTAACACCCCCAATGATGTATCTATCATTAACAACCATTTCCCAAGTATTATGATCATTATTTCATATGGTTATGTTTTACTAATGTTATGTTCATTGATATTCATTATGCTTTCATACATATACACTTGTATTTTTCTCACTTATGATCATAATTTTTTATCTCTTATGTCATTCTTACTAATCATGTGAGATATACCCTTTATTATGTTTTCTTTCCCCAAGATATGAGGATGGGAATTTCATGTGATATGTCTAGTAAGGTGCTTAGAATTGAGTGATTATAAAAAAAATGTGGGTTTTTTTAAATAATTTTTTTATGTATCTAATCTTTCAATAAATTAAAACTTTGGTCTCTAGTTTGTGTGAATATTTTTGAGATGAAATGATTCTTCATGAAAAATAATGAAATTAAAGTGTTTATTTAGAATGAGTTTCTTTTATTAGAATCAGATGATTTTTTAGTTAATTTGGATATTTTTTTATATAAATTTATTCAAACCCATTTGAATATGTATAGTGGATAAGTTAAAGTATAGGATAACATCCTAAAATTTTGGTAATGTTTAGATTATGTGTTTTTACCATAAATAAACCCCCTATATAGATGAGATTAGTGGTTTAAGTATATGGAACATATATAGATAAGGGTTGTAACCCTAAGAGGTGTGAATGGTATTTTAACGCAATCTTCAAACAGTTCATGAAAAAGAGGCCTGCCTTGACACCTGGTTTGACATTATTAGAGGATATGATTAGATTAATCACATTCTATTTAAAAATATATATATAAAGGATTTGAATATATTGGAATATTATGATGGGTTAGGGTAGAAAACATAATAATAAAATGACCATAGATGACTTAGTTAAAATTGAAGGTGTGATAGGTTGGTCCAATTATATCATAGTTATCACGAACAGGCCTGAGTCGTCCCTGAACCAGTCTCCCAAGCCAACCCGCGAGAAGTACCAAGAGGTGTTCCCAATCATCCCAGGATGGGGAAAATCATCGAGTACATAAATAGAGTACACAAGGTAACTATTTATCCCAAATATAAAAAATAAAACAAACAACGGAAAGAAACAAACAACCCAAAAATACATTTACATAAAAATTGAACTGAACATTATTTTTACAGGAAACTGAAAGTACAAATAAACCAACAACTCATCCGAACAAAACTGAAAACCAACTAACTCCATATGACCCCTATTTTCACTCTCTAACACAATTATCACATGTCTCCCAAGTTGATTGAAATCAAGCTGAAACCTGCATAAGGGATAAAAATAGAATAAGACTATAGGTGTGAGTATTAAACCTCATTAGGTTAGACTGATATTCTATTACGAATTCACATCATTTAAAATAAAATAAACATAAATTTAATATTTTAAATACAATATTTAAAAGTATGTTTTCCAAATGAGGTTCCATGATATAATAATTATGAGCCATAAACTTGCATGTTTTATAAACAGGAATGATAGTTACAATTTTTCAAAGAGGTGAAACTTTAAAATAAAAATAGTTTTCAAGAGGGATGATTTAAAGAATTTAAAATTTTAAAAAAATCATAAACTCTGCAGAATTTACCAACTAAGCGCACTTTATGCTGATGGTGAGTACAAAATATCCAATGAGCACAATTCATGGGAACACCCAGACGCACTAGTTCGATGTGGCCCTCCGGTAAGTCGTATCTCGATGTAAAAGTAACCATATAAAATATCCATTATTGTGCATAAAAGCCACTAGTAGGAGAATGTTCCATAACCAAGTGGTCCCCAACATCATCAACATAATAGTTTTTTAGTGTTTTCATCATTAAACTTGCTTCGTGAAATATGGACAAAACCCCTCCAGATCACATGCATACTAGTACATGTCTGCCCACCTAGATACCTAGGTTTTCCATTTTTGTTATCAAACAAGGTACACATATATAAAATAAATTTTTCTAATGAATATTCCATTTAAATATCATATATACATGAATCATCCAACACACATGTCTTACATTTCTTTCACGGATGAATAGACCACCTAAATTTTCATAAAACAATTTCAAGAAGTATAACAAGGCCTTGCACATAAAATCCATTAAAAATGATCTTTTAAGGAAAAAAATATCGATACCATGTAAAACCAGTTTGGGAAGCCCCAAGACCAGGTAATAAATAAATTTCATGTACCATAATGTGGCCCCAAAATATATAACATGAAATACACATGGAAACCGTTTTTACAAGAAAAATGAAAAACTAGCCTTTAAGCCTTTTTCAAAACTTAAATTTGACAAAGTTACACATTTAAATTTAATTAAAGAGGTGTATAAATAGAATTTAAAGAAGAAAAAAACTTTCATAAATCTTTTAAAACACTTAGGTAACATATTGAAAACATAACCCCTTTCAGAAGTATGTGAAACAGTCCATTTTCTGACAACTCGGGCAAAAACCTATTGTAAACCCAAACCCATTTGCTTATAAAAGCAAATATACATTGAAAAGCCACATAAGGAACCAAAAATACCATTTTTAATGCCTCAAATGAATTTATAAATCTAGACAAATAATTTTTAAATCACACTTAACACATAAAAATCAACTGGGAAATTTACCGAACACATGACATGCACTGTTTAACAAAAAAAGTATTTTAAGCACTTGAAAATAAATAAAACACCTATTTCATGACATAAATTTATTCAAGATATTGGAAAATATTCAAAATAACATAAAACATGTTCTAAATATCATAAATGTGGTGTGAAAGATAATAGAACATTTAAATAAATACTTGGTGTGCACTTTTATGACAAAACAACACTACTTTTCACAAAACAAGGATTAAAAACCATTTTTTACACAAAGAAAACTATAAAAGTCTAATAATAATAATAATAAACATATATATAAGGTGAGAAAAATAATAAAATGATGAAACATAAATGACAAAGTCCTGTTCAAGGGATATCCTACCACAAATCCTTGGAGGAATGGAAACAGACACTGTATATCACCATCCAAGGGTTTATAAACCCTAATACTATGACAACCAGCCAAAAATGAAAAAAACCCATAAAGAATAATGGGAAAACAGAATCCTAAAACTATCATGACTAGGTAATAATAAAAAAATCAAGAAATAATGAAAGGAGGAGGAAGAGGGAGGAGAAATGAGAAGGAATCTCACCTTGGAAACTAGAAAAATCTTCGAATTCCTTTGGATATACACCCATAGAGGAAATGGAATGTCTTGGAAATACTTTAACAGGATCCTAAGATCTATAAGAACCATGTAAAGAAGGTTTTTTGAAAAAATAGTATGAATTTAATGGTTTATTAATGACACAAATTACCTTTGGAAACTCTGAAGGATTTGAGAAACAATGAGAAGTTTTCACTATTTAGAGACAATGATGGGCTCAAAAGAATGAAAATAGAACATGGGGGTTTTAATAGGTTTCTTGGGATCAAGTGGGAGGTGAAAGCACCCAAAATTATTAAACAATAAATAATAAATATAAGAAACAATTTATTTCTTTAAAAACTGGAAATGGGCCCATGAGTTGGCCTAATACCTAAATAAATAACCCAAATTCACCATGCTTAGGAATTTCTAAGGGGTAAAAAAATATGGTGGTTGGAATATGTAATGTGATGAGAAGTGGTAAGTTTAATTGGAGAATTTTTTTTAAAAAAAATGAGTAATAAAATAAACAATATTTGTTTTTAAATATGGAAATGGGCTCATGGTTTGGCCCAAATCATGAAGTAACCACCCTTTCTCCAAAAACTCCTAAACAATAAATGGGGAAACCAAAGTATGATGATTATAATTATATGGATTTTTAAAACATA
This sequence comes from Viscum album, assembly GCA_963277665.1. Classification (NCBI taxonomy): domain Eukaryota; kingdom Viridiplantae; phylum Streptophyta; class Magnoliopsida; order Santalales; family Viscaceae; genus Viscum; species Viscum album. The sequence continues at coordinate 1,694,675,456 of OY728138.1, read as the reverse complement.
AATAAATCTCACTCAAACCCAAAGAAAAGAATCTGGATTCTAATGAGCCAGATCAAAACAGGACATAAAAAACCGGGTGTGACAATTCTCCCCACCATTAAAGCTCTCTGCCCCCGGAAATCCATAAAACTTTACAGCTGACAGAATAAGACCTTAGGATTCCATATCAAAATGATCTAGCATATCAGGCCAAGGAAATATAATTCACCATCAATGGAACTTAATTATCTTTTCCAAAAAAAAACAAAAAATGACAACCACTTCCTGAGAATCAACGGAATGATCAAGCCACCATTTCCAAAACAATGCCAAGAACCAGATTGTTGGGCCTTCTCTAAATGAAAACGACTATCACCCAAACCGAATTTCACTCATGAAATAAAATTACTTGGTGGGGTGTTCCAAAAAGTCTCCCCACCATTAAATCACAACTACCATCTGACAAATAATTAAAGGAATGAGCTTCGAGACCCGTAGTGGGTCTCCCCACCATTAGAGACCAACTATAAATGAGTACAAAATAATTAAATATTGACTAGAATTGGGCCTCACCCTCAAATGATCACCAAAACTATCCAAAAACAACCTAAAAATCCAATTTAATAGGGTTACAACATGAACATCTAAGCCACCCACTCCCGAATAGTGGGGACAAGAACTGGGATATAATGACCCATACTTTACATACATCGTTATTACTTAATAATTGAAGCATACTTATTACAATATATATCAAAACCATGATAGGACCATATATGTATAGTGTCTTTAGAAACTGGGAAACATAAACAACTGGTTCATAAATCATTTATATTGTATCCCGTTTTTTTCATCATATCTAGAGTCCCTTTTGGCATATCCTACTTAATACCATTCTTCCTGACCTGGGGAAAAGAAAACATACAAAAAATGGTGAGCTCAAATTATCAGTAAAGGTAAACATAAGAAATATCAATCATATCATATTCATAAGAACAAAATATTTTTAAAATCTTAACCTACAAAAAAGATCATAATATCATAACATGGTATAAAACATAGTACTGAAATGTAATCCCAATAATCATAACTTAAAATATGAAACTTTGTGGAATAAACACATAAACATAGAAAATAATTTCATATTAGTCAACTCTCTTTGCCAAGACCATCATAGTGGACAAAGTCCATTACTGAACCGAGTTCACTCCTCATTCCAGTCCTGTATTACTGAACCAGATTAACTTTCCATTACATACATGTCTATATCATGAGATATAAATCTTTACACAATGCATTGGAGGGAGATATAGGTCCAACCCATATCATAATGAAGCCATTCTTATGTGTTCCAAAAAATCATTAATCATACATCATAGCATAACCCATGTAATAAAAATGGGATTCATAAACATCATTCCATCATAACAGAATCCATAAAAGGATTTCATAAAAATAATTCCATCATAACATTATAAAATCATTGTAATAATAGGGATAGAAACCGAACCATATATTGTCTTAGATGGAAAATAATTTTTATAAAACACTTGAACTCCATTCTTGAGGAAAATATCGTTTCTACTTCAAAAACATTTTTCCTTTCTTAACATGTCATAAAATTTTAATGTAAAAGAAGTTGATTAGAAATGAACATGAAAACTTTTAAAGTAAGCATCATGGAAATAATGTTCTATGAAATCATAAAAATCCATTCATGCCGTATAAGTTAAAAAAACATTCTTCTCGTACTTTGGCCGAAAAAGTCAAAAAGTATCTCATTCTGAAAACGACAAAATATTCCTTTCATATATTTTACCAAAATTCACCAATAGGTAAAATTGGATTTAAACAATTGTAGGAGGATAGAAATAATATTACATATTTTGGAAACATGGTTGTGGATGATTAATATGCCCCAGTAAATTCTGAAGTATAAACAGTCTCGGATAAAAATGAGATTGTGAGATCTTCCCTTACCTTAGGTTCGATTTGATTCATATGTATTTTAACCTCCTGTATAATGATTTAAATAATGTCATTGACTTATTACAGAATTATATTCATTTTTATGATATCATATATGGTCATATTATTATCTTCTTGTTAGTAATATTTCATTGCTACTTGTTATTCGGTTGTTCTTTGCGTTATGTTCTTATGCATGTTTTATCGAATAAATTCTTATTATTCTTTTTTAGGTTATAGATACCTCATTTAAAGAATGGTATTAGTGTAATATATATAATATTTATTCATTCAATTCATTGATATAATCATTATTCAGTGAATATCATGAAGAACGAGTCGCATCACATCGTGGAGACGGTAGGCCGTACGTACGCACGAGCGATGATATCATTTCTATGATCATGGAATTGTATTGAAGTGTATGTATACTATTTCATAATCAATATCACTTTAAAATAATCATATATATTTATTCTTTAAACCATTACACCCATCCAATTAAGGTGGTGGTGGAAAATAGATTACACCACGGCGTGGAGACGGTATTCCGTACGTGCGCACGCGCGGTGATTTCATTTTCCGTAGGACGGTTAGAAGGTGAAATATTGTTGTTTCATATTTATAATAAAATATCAGTATATGAGTGATACTTATGTTATTACTTCATAACGAAACAACTAAATAAGCAGAAGTAGAAGAAGAAATAAATTTGAAAGAATCGGTAACGGATATTACCTCTTCTTCGACACGCCTCTTTGAAACCACATCTTAGGGCACTAAAATTGGTCTTTGAAGAAGAATAGGACCTCTAGTATGTTTCTAGAGAAGTTGAGAATGGAAATTTTCAGGGGTTGGCCGATAATGAAGGCTCAAAATGGTGTGATGAGGAGAGGGAGGAGGTGCCCTTTTATAAGGGACGAGAGGGGCACCTTAGGAAAAACTTAAAATATTATTTTATAATAAATACATTTTCGGTTTATAATAGCTCCAAATTGATTTTTTTAAGAGAAAGTGGGGATGGGTCGAAATAATCTCAACCAATCGGTTTTAGACAAGTTTAGGTTACTATTTAAACCTTATCATTTAGATTTAACTCTAAGTTAAATATTTTAACTTTTACCGTGTCTTCTTATTTTCTTACACTATATGGTTAATAAACTTACTATAACAAGACAAACTAACCCAAAGTGGTTAATTATTAATATAAATAACCTTATATAAGGCATTTTTCAAAACCTTAGATTTTTAGGAATAGAATAATAATTAATAATATAATATTTGTTTTGAAAACTATTTTTTGTCAATTTTGACACTATTTGGTAATTGATTTTTTGTAAAATTTATAACAGCATGATTAGTTCAAAAAAAGTAAATTAGATCAATAATAACATGTCCTATTAACCTGTAAAAGTATTTTAATTCATAAAAAGTCTCAAATTACATTTATTTGGGTATTTATAATATCAATTATGTTAATATTTCATAAATAAGGAAATTACTACATCATCATTATGTCATAAATAAATTTAATTATTTAATGTCTAAAAATTATAAATAAAATACCATTATGTATGAAATCGTTTTATATTTCTAATGAATATTTATAGTCAAATTTATCTTAAGTATAACTCTACATTAAAAATGTTTTTAGTTAGTAATCTTTGATTTTAACTATTTTAACACTTCTTTAAATAAAATAATAATAAATGTCCTAATCTAATCCAAGTAGACCTAAAGGGTAATATTTTATTCCTAAGGTTGTTTTTGCTCAAATTACACTTATCCAATAGAATTAGTACATGTGTTAGGGTAATTATAATATCATTTTTACCCTTAATTACCCTATTTACTTTTAACTGTGGTAAAAAAGTAAAAAGTTACTATTCACCAAAAATTATTTTCATCTCATTGAACCACATTTTAGTCCTTGATATTAACTGTGTCTCTCGGATTTTTGAAATTCCACTCACAGAAGTGGTAAAATTATTTTTTATGTAAATTTGCAAATTCTCCTAGGAGGTGGGTAAAAGACTGTGAAAAGTTCAATAAAATTTTTATATATCTAAAATTATTATAAAATGACTCCAATGAATTAATTTGAACTTATAAAGGTATTATGTATCAATTTTGACCTAATATAAATTTAAAAAAAAAATAATTATTTAAATAAAAAGTCGGTTTTAAAATAATAACCCAGTGTTTTCACTATTCATCAAAAATTGAAAGTTTTCAGAAAAATACCAAAATTTCACCCTAGGCTAATTTCGATATTCCGAATCCAAAAATGAAGTCCATTTTGAAAAATAAAATTTAAAAATTTTCAAAAAGTGGGTATTACTATTCATAACAGGTAGTTTTGATAATATTTTAATAGCATATCGTTGTTTAGTGAAACTTGGTATTGCGTACAAAACACGCTATCGAGGAAGGTTTCTCTTGCATATAATGCAAGAAAATATAGTGTTGTGGGTAATTAAAGATTACTTTGATGTTGCGTATAACATAAGACATAAAAAAATATACTTCTCATTAAATATCAGGGTGTTACATTCTACCCCACTTAAAATGAATTTCTCCCTCGAAATTAGTCACTTCGTCACCAACAGATGAGGATACCTCTCTCTCATCATATACTCAAGCTCCCATGTAGATTCTTCTAATTGGTGGTTCCTCCATAAAGCTTTCACTAAGAGAGTGGTATTGTCCTTAGAACTTTTTTGCTACAATCCAGAATCTCTATCGGCTGTTCTTCATAAGAAAGATCTTGCTCCAACGGTACAAATTCTAAACCTAGTACATGTGAAGGATCGGGTATGTATTTTCTCAGGAGAGATACATGGAACACATCGTGAACTTAAGAGAGATTCGGTGGAAGCGCCAACCCGTAAGCTACCTTTCCAACATGATCTAGTATTTCGAAAGGACCGATATACCTAAGGCTCAACTTTCCCTTCTTTCTAAATCTCATTACTCTCTTCCAAGGAGATATTCGTAAGAACACTTTATCACCCACTTAAAACTCTAGGTCTTTTCTTCGGTTGTCAGCATAACTTTTTTTTCGACTATGAGCTGCTCTTTTGTGTTGTTGAATAGATCTGACCTTTTCTTCCATCTCATCAACAAGATCAGGTCCTAATAGATTTCTTTCCCAAACTTCATCCCAGCATGTTGGAGTCCTGCATTTCTTTCCGTAGAGAGATTCATAAGGAGCCATCTGAATACTAGAGTGAAATCTATTATTATAAGAAAATTCTACCGAAGGTAGGTGTTAATCCCAACCACCTTTGAAATCCATAGATCAAGCTCTCAACATGTCTTCTAGAGTTTGAATTGTCCTCTAGGACTGACCGTCTGTCTGAGGATGATAAGAAGTGCTGAAACATAGCTCCGTATCTACAGTATGCTGAAGACTTCACCAAAACATTGAGGTAAACCTCAGATCCCGATGAGATATAATGGAAAGTGGAACTCCATGCAATCTTACCACTTTCTTTACATATATCCTGGAAAGCTGATCCAGAGATAAATATTCTCTAATAGCAATGAAGTGTGCCGACTTCGTAAGACGATCAACTATAACCCAGATAACATTATTGCCTTTGGATGTTTTAGGAAGTCCAGTGACAAAGTCCCTAGTGATGTTTTCCCATTTCCATTCGAGTATGGGAAATGGTTGTAACATCCCCTTAGAATTCTGTCTCTCAGGTTTAATGTGATGGAAAACCAAGCATTGAGAGACATATTCAACAACATCTCTTTTCATGCCATCCCACCAGAATTACTCTTTCAGGTCCCTATACATCTTCATGCCTCCAGGATGAATAGTGAATGAAGAACTATGAGCCTCATCCAGTAGTTCCTTCTTTAATTCTGGGATGGCAGGAACACAAACCTGATTCTTGAACCCTATTATCCCATCACAATCAAAGTTGAATTCAAGAACATTTCTCACCTTCTTTTGTAACTCTACATATTATTTTTGTGCCTCTTTAATCTTCACATGTATATATGGTTGAACATTAATTTGATAAGGATAATTTTCCCCTTCCATTATAATCCCAAGATCTATCCTTTGTAAATCCATAAATATTGGATCTTTTGTGATCCTCATCATGGATAAGCTAGCATGGTATTGTCGACTTAATGCGTTTGAAACCTTGTTTGCTTTACCAGGGTGATAATGAATTGAGCAGTCATAATCCTTAATCATATCCAACCATCTTCTTTGGTGCATATTCAGCACTTTTTTTGTGAAAATATACTTTAAAATTTTATGATCAGTATAAATATCACACTTCTCACCATAAAGATAATTCCTCCATATTTTTAATGAAAATATTACTGCGGCTAACTCCAAATAATGAGTTGGGTAATTTTTCTCATGTATTTTGAACTGTCGTGAGGCATAAGCTATCACCATATCAGTTTTCATGAGAACACACCCCAGTACATTCTTGGATGCATCACTGTAGATCACAAACCTTTCTCCGCTAAACGGAAGTGTGAGCACAAGTGCACTAGATAACAGTCATTTTAACTCTTTTAAATTCTCTTCACACTCCTCCATCCACATGAACTTAACTCCTTTTCAAGTCAACCTGGTGAGTGGATTAGATAACCTTGAAAAATCTTTCACAAAACGTCGATAATATCCAGCCAGACCAAGAAAACTTTGGATCTTAGTTACTGTTGTTGGTCTCGACCATATTTCAATAACCTCTGTTTTTACTGGATCCACAGATATCCCCTTTTTTAGATTATGTGACCCAAAAATGAAACTTTTTGAAGCCAAAATTCACACTTGGTAAATTTGGCATAAAGATTCTCCTTTCTTAGGGTCTTTAATACAATTCTCAAGTGATCTTCATGTTTTTCCTTACTCTTTGAATAGACAAGAATATCATCTATAAAGACTACCACAAACCGATCAAGATAGTCTGTAAAGACATTATTCATCAGATCCATGAAGATAGTAGGGTGATTAGTAAGACCAAATGGAATCATTATAAATTCATAGTGTCTATACCTTGTTCGAAAATCTATCTTTTGTATATCCTCCTTTTTGAACCTTAATTGATGATACCCTGAATGAAGATCAATCTTGGAAAAGTATTGAGCTCCGTGTAGTTGGTCAAATAAGTCATCAATGTGTGGGATAATATATTTTTTCTTGATAGTGAGCTTGTTATGTTCTTGATAATCAATGCAGAGTCTCATTGATCCATCTTTCTTCTTAACAAACAGAATAGGTGCTCCCCAAGATGACGCACTAGGGTGTATGAATCCTTTATCATGTTTCTCTTGAATTAACTTCATCAATTCCTACAACTCAATTGGGGCAATTCTATATGGTGTCTTTAAAATAGGCATAGCACCCGGTATGAGTTCTATTGAAAACTCAAATTCACGATTTGGTGGAAGACTTAGAAATTCCTCTGGAAATACATCGTCAAACTCCAGTACAATGGGCATATTCGTAATCGTGAGTTTCTCTCCAACCATTTGAGATAAATACCCTTCATTTATTGGAATCAAGACCCATAAGATGGAACAAATTTCCACTAGAAGGTTATATTCATCCTTGCATCGATAGGTGATAGTATATTGATCAGGAATATTAAATGTGATTTCCCTTCTTTGGAAGTTGATATGATCTCCATATAAGGAAAGACAATCCATGCAAATAATCACATCAAATTCCACTATAGGAAGGATCACAAGATTTGCAGGAAGCACTTTCCCACAAATATCAATCAAAGGGGAATTGTAAACATTTGATGCGACTGTTGTGCCATTAGGGGTTGTCACAGTTAAATCAATATATAACTGTTGAGGTAATATGGTGATACCATTAGAAAATTATTCAGAAATAAAAGAGTGGGTGGATCCAGAATCAAATAAAACATTTGCTACTTTAGAGTGGATGGTAAGTGTACCTTTCACCACATCATTATCATACTCCACATCGTCGATATAAATTGCATGTGACTTTCCTTTTTCTTTGGCCTTAAGAGTTTGTTGACGTCGATCATCATCAAAAAACCTTAGATTAGGGCATTGATAGGCATAATTCTCCATTTACTTGCACTTGAAACATTCAAGTGTAGGAGGTGCATTCTGTGTATCCCTTTCTTTGTTCGCATCATTAGAAATCTTATTCCCATTATTTCGACATTCAATTGCCCGATGACCTTCTTTTCCACACTAAAAACATTTACTTGTCCCTTTAAGAAAATTCCCTCCATGTTTCTTTCCACACATTGAGCATAAGGGAAAACTCATCTTCTTGTCAGTGTGGTCTTTATATTTTCCCTTGAATTCCATTTTCCTCATCTTATCAAACCCATATGACTGATGGATTACTTCAATCTCCATCTCAACCTTGAGAGCACGTTGAACAATTTCCTCGTATCTATTGAAGTCCCTTATGGCTAATGTCCTTCAAAGACTTGGTTTTGAGCCACCAAAGAATCGATCGATCTTACTCTCAGGTTGGATAATAATTCCGGAAGCGTACCTTGAATGTATTGTAAAATTTGCTTCGTAAGTACCAACCGATTCATCATCCTTTTGCTTCAGTTCAAGAAACTCCTTCTCTATCTTTGTTAGAAGAATATGAGGGAAATACTTATTGACAAATAAGTTCTTGAACTCGTCCCATTCCATGGACTCAATTTCATCCATTTGCCTAGTATTATTAATAATATTCCACCATTTATCATCTTTACCTTCCAAACGATATACTACTAAGATGACTTTATCATGTTTATAACATTGCAGGACTGAAAATATCTTTTCAGTGGTACTAATCCATTGTTCATCCCCTAATAGATCAGAAGTCCCGCTGAATGAAGGTGGATGCTACCTCATTAAGGATTCAACATAATTTTTCTCCTTACTTTGCTCGTTTAGAAGTCTTGCATGATTCATATCTTGAGAAAGTTGTGTGAGCATGGCTATAAGATTTTTCATTCCAACTCCCACAATGTTTGGTTTCTTAGGGGGAAAATCATTGCATTGCCCGTCACATTCAGCATTAACACGGTTCCTTCAGGTTCTAGCCATTGACAAAAACCAAGAAGCTTAGTATGAGAAACACTAATCATAATAGGAAAACCACCTAATCAAGAATAAAATTTCACACTTTAGGTCTTATCATAGGTTTTTCATGTCCATTTCTAAAACACTAATATTGTGTTCTATGTTTAGATATATCCTTAGAGTTTTTACTAAGGATTTCACATCCTAGTATCCAAAGGTTGACTATAACTTTTCTCTAATACAAACTATAACGACCCATACTTTACATAAATGATTATTAATTCAGAATTGAAGCATACTTATTACAGCATATAACAAAACCATGATAGGACCATATAGGTATAGTGTCTTTAGAAACTGGGAAACATAAACAACTGGTTAACAAATCATCCACAATGTCTCCCATTTATTTCATCATATCTAGAGTCCCTTTTGGAATATCCTACTTAATTACCTTCTTCCAAACTTGGGGAAAAGAAAACATACAAAAGGGTGATCTCAAATGCCCAGTAAGGGTAAACATAAGAAATATCAATCATATCATATTCATAAGAACATAATATTTTGAAAATATTAACCTGCAAAAAAGATCATAATATCATAACATGGGAGAAATCATAGTGGTGAAATGTAATCCCAATAATCATAAATTAAAACATGAAACTTTGTGGAATGAACAAATAATCATAGAAAATCATTTCATATTAGTCAAGGCTTTTTTCCAAGACCATCATAGTAGACAAAGTCCATTACTGAACTGAGTTCACTCCTCGTTCCAGACCTATATCACTGAACCAGATTAACTTTCCCTTACAGCCATGTCTATCTCATGAGATATAAATATTTACCCAATGCATTGGAGGGAGATATATGTCCCACCCATCTCATAATTAAAACATTCTTATATGTGCCACAAAATCATTAATCAAACATCATAGCATAACCCATGTAATAAAAATGGGATTCATAAACATCATGCCATCATAACATAATCCATAAAAGGACTTCATAAAAATAATTCCATCATAACATAATAAAATCAATGTAATAATAGGGATATAAAGATAACCCTATATTATCTTAGATGGAAAATAATTTTGATAAAACACTTGAACTCTATTCTTGGGGAAAATATCCTTTCTACTTCAAAAACAGTTTTCCTTTTTTAACATGTCATACAATTTTAAACTAAAATAAGTTGATTAAAAATGAACATTAAAACCTGTAAAGGAAGATTCATGGAAATAATTTTCTATGAAATCATAAAAATAAATTCATGCCATATAAGTTAAAAAAACATTCTTCTCATTCTTTGGAAGAAAAAGTCAAAAAGTATCTCGTACTGAAAACGACAAAAGATTCCTTTCATATATTTTACTAAAATTCACCAATAGGTAAAATTGGATTTAAAAAATTGTAAGAGGATAGAAATAATATTAAATATTTAGGAAACATGTATGTGGATGATAAATATTCCCCAGTAAGTTCTGAAATATAAACAATCTCGGATAAAAATGAGATTGTGAGATCTTCCCTTACCTTAGGTCTGATTGGCTTCGTACGTATCCGAACCTCCTGTATAATGATTTAAATAATTTCATTGACTTATTAAAGAATCATATTCATTTTTATGATATCATATATGGTCATATTATTATCTTTTTATTAGTAATATTTCATTTCTACATGTTGTTCGAGTGTTCATTGCTTTTTTTACTTATGCATGTTTTGTTGAATAAATTATTATTCATCTTTTTAGGTTATAGATACCTCATTTCCAGAATGGAATTAGTGTAATATATATCATATTTATTCATTAAATTCATTCAATTAATTTATATAATCATTATTCAATGAAGATCATGTAGAAAGAGTCGCATCACATCGTGGAGATGGTAGGTCGTACGTACGCACGAGCGATGAAATCATTCCCATGATCATGAAATTGTATTGAAGTGTATGTATACTATTTCAGAATCAATATAAATTTACAATAATCATATATAGTTATTCTTTACATCATTATACCCATCCAATTAAGGTGGTGGTGGAAAATAGATTACACCACGTCGTGGAGACGGTATTTCGTACGTACGCATGCACGGTGATTTCGTTTTCTATAGGATGGTTAGAAGGTGAAATATAACGACCCATACATTACATACATTTTTAATACATAAAAATTTAATTACAATTATTACAACATATAACGAAACCATTAAAGGAACGTATAGGTATAGTGTCTTTAGAAACTGGGAAACATAAACAACTGGTTCATAATGCAACTACACTGTCTCCCATTTATTTCATCATATCTAGAGTCCCTTTTGGAATATCTTACATAATAACCTTCTTCCAGAACTGGGGAAATGAAAACATACAAAAGGGTGAGCTCAAATGCTCAGTAAGGGTAAACAAAAGAAATATCAATCACATCATATTCATAAGAACATATCATTTTAGAAATCTTAACCTCCAAAAGAGAACATAATTTCATAACATGGGATAAATCATAGAAGTGAAATGTAATCCCAATAATCGTAACTTAAACCATGAAACTTTGTGTCATATACACATAATCATAGAGAATCATTTCTTAGTAGTCAAGACTCACTGTCAAGACTATCTTAGTGGACAAAGTCCATTTCTGAACCAAGTTCACTCCTTATTTCAGTCCTATTTAACTAAATCAGATTAACCTGCCGTTCTAGCCATGTCTATCTCATGAGATATAAATCATTACCAAATACATTGGTGGGAGATATAGGTCCCACCCATCTCATAATGATACCATTCTTATGTGTGCCACAAAATCATAAATCATACATCATTGCATAACCCATGTAATAAAAATGGGATTTTTAAACATCGTGACATCATAAAAAAATTCATATAAGATAAAAGAATTCATGAAAATAATTCCATCACAACATAATCAAATTAATGTAATAATAGGGATAGAAACAGAACCCTATATTAGCATAGATGGAAAATAATTTTGATAAAACACTTGAACTCCATTCTTGAGGAAAATATCCTTTCTACATCAAAAACATTTTTCCTTTATTAACATGTCATACAATTTTAAACTAAGATAAGTTGATTAAAAATAAACTTGAAAACTTTTAAAGTAAGATTCTTGTAAATAATGTTTTAAAAATCCATTCATGCCATATAAGTTTAAAAAAACATTCTTCTCGTACTTTTGTCGGAAAAGTCAAAAAGTACCTCGAATGAAAAATGACAAAAGATTCCTTTCATATCTTTTACTAAAAACTCACTAAAGGGTAAATTTGGATTTAAAAAATTGTAGGAGGATATAAATAATATTAAAAATTGAGGAAACATGGATGTGGATGATAAATATTCCCCAGTAAATTCTGAAGTATAAACAATCTCGGATAAAAATTGAGATTGCGAGATTGTCCCTTACCTTAGGTCCGATTTGCTTCGTAAGTGTCCGAACCTCCTGTATAATGATTTAAATAATGTTATTGACTTATTCCAGAATCATAATTATTTTTATGATATCATATATGGTTATATTCTTAGCTTCTTATACGTAATATTTCATTACTACTTGTTATTCGGGTGATTATTACTTTTTGTTCTTATGCATGTTTTGTCGAATAAATTCTTATTCTTCTTTTTAGGTTATAGATACCTCATTTCCAGAATTTTATTAGTGTAATATATATCATATTCATTCATTCAATTCATTTATATAATCATTATTCAATGAATATCATGTAGAACGAGTCGCATCACATCATGGAGACGGTATTCCGTACGTACACACGAGCGATGATATCGTTCCCATGATCATGGAATTGTATTGGAGTGTATGTATACTATTTAAAAATCAATATCACTTTAAAATAATCATATATAGTTATTATTTACAAAATTATACCCATCCAAGTACGGTGGTGGTGGAAAATATATTACACCACAGCGTGGAGATGATATTCCGTACGTACGCACGCGTGGTGATTTCGTTTTTTGTAGGATGGATAGATGGTGAAATAGGGTTGTTTCATACTTATAATAACATATCAGTATATAAGTGATACTGATGTTATTACTTCATAATTAAATAACTAAATAAGAAGAAGTGGAAGAATAAATAAAGTTGAAAGAATCGGTAACGAAAATTACCTCTTCTTTGAAGCGCCTCTTTGAGACCTCCTTTTAGGGCACTAAAATTGGTCTTTAAAGAATACCAGGACCTCTAGGATGTTTCTAGGGAAGTGGAGAAGAGAATTTGGCATGGTTTGGCCGAGCTTGAAGGCTCAAAGTGGTGTGTGGAAGAGAGGGAGGAGGTGCCTTTTTATAAGGGAGGAGAGGGGGACCTTTGGGAATACTAAAAATATTATTTTATTATCAAGTCATATTCGGTTTTTAATAGCACCAAATTGATTTATTTCGAAGCTGAGGTGGGTATGGGTCGAAACACTCTCATCCAATATAATTTAGACAAGTTTATGTATCTATTTTAACCTTATCATTTAGATTTAGCTTTAAGTTAAATAATTTTACTTTTACCATATCTTCTTGTTTTCTTACACTATAAGGTTAATAACCTTACTATAACAAGTCAAACGAACCCCAAGTTGTTTCTTATTAATATATATAACCGTATATAAGTCATTTTGATGAACCTTAGATTTTTAGGAATAAAATAACAATTAAAAATATAATATTTGTTTTAAAAACTATTTTATGTCAATTTTGACACTATTTGGTAATTGATTTTTGTGAAATTCATAACAGAAATATTAGTTATAAAAAAGTAAATTAAATCCGTACTAATATGTAATATTAACCTATAAAATTATTGGAATTCATAAAAAGTCTCAAATTACATTTATTTGGGTATTTATAACATCAATTATGTCAATATTTCATTAATAAGATAATTACTGCATCATCATTGTGTCATACATAAATTAACTTATTTAATGTCTAAAAATTAAAAATAAAATACCATTATGTAGAAAATCTTTTTGGATTTCTGATGAATATTTATAGTTGAAATTGTCTTATGAATAACCCTATATTTAAAATTATGTAGTTATTAAACATTTATTTTAACTATTTTAACCCTTCATTAAATAAATTAATAATAAATCTCCTAATCTAATCCATGTGGACCTAAATGGTCATATTTTATTCCTAAGGCTGTTTTTGGTCGAATTACACTTATCCAATATAATTAGGACATGTGTTAGGGTAATAATAATATCATTTTTACCCCTAATTACCCTATTTACTTTTAACCGTGGTAAAAAAAGTAAAAAGTTACTATTCACCAAAAATTATTTTCATCTCATTGTACCACATTTTAGTCCTTGATATTAACTGTGTCTCTCAGATTTTCTAAATTCCACTCACAGAAGCGGTAAAATTAAGTTTTATGTAAATTTCCAAATTCTCCTAGGAGGTGGGTAAAAAACGGCGAAAAGTTCAATAAAATTTTTATATATCTAAAATTATTATAAAATGACTCCAATGAATTAATTTGAACATATAAAGGTATTATGTATCAATTTTGACCTAAAATTAATTTAAATAAAATAAATAATTATTTAAATAAAAAGTTAGTTTTTAAATAATAACCCAATGTTTTCACTATTAATCAAAAATTTAAATTTTTCAGAAAAATACCAAAATTTCACCCTAAGCTAATTTCGATATTCCAAATCCAAAAATGTAGTCCATTTTTAAAAATAAAATTTAAAAAATTTCAAAAAGTGGGTATTACGATTCATAACGGCTAGTTTTAATAATATTTTAATAGCATATCGTTGTTTAGTGAAACTTGGTATTGTGTACGATGCAAGCTATCGATGAAGGTCATGATTGCATGTAAAGTAACGCAAGCTAGTGTTGTGTATAGTGAAAGATTCCTTTGATGATTTATATAAAAACAAACTATTTCTCATAAAATTCAAGGGTGTTACATTCTACCCCCCTTAAAATGAATTTCTCCCTCGAAATTTGTCACTTTGTAACAAACAGATGAGGATACCTCTCCCTCATCATATCCTCAAGCTCCCATGTAGCTTCTTCTAATTGGTGGTTCCTCCATAAAACTTTCACCAAGCGAGTGGTCTTGTTCCGTAGGACTTTTTCCCTACGATCGAGAATCCCTATCGGCTGTTCTTCATAAGAAAGATCTTGCACCAGCGGTATAAATTCTGAGCTAAGTACATGTGAAGGTTCATGTATGTATTTTCTCAAGAGAGATACACGGAACACATCGTGAACTTGAGAGAGATTCGGTGGAAGCTTTAATCGGTAAGCTACCTTCCCAACAAAATACAGTATTTCGAAATGACCGATATACCTAGGGCTCAGCTTTCCCTTCATTCCAAATATCATTACTCTCTTACAAGGAGATATTGGTAAGAACACTTTATCACCCACTTCAAACTCTAGGTCTTTTCTTCGGTTATCGGCATAACTTTTTTGTCGACTCTGAGATGCTCTTATGTGTTGTTGAATAGATCAGATTTTTTCTTCCATCTCATCAACAATATCAGGTACTAATATCTTTCTCTCCCCAAATTCATCCCAGCAAGTTGGATTCCTGCATTTCATTCCATAGAGAGCTTCATAAGGAGCCATACGAATATTGGAGTGAAATCTATAATTATAAGAAAATTCCACCAAAGGTAGGTGTTGATCCCAACCACCATTGAAATCCATAGAGAAAGCTCTCAACATATCTTCTAGAGTTTGAATTGTCCTCTCAGACTGACCGTCTGCCTGAAGATGATAAGCAGTGCTGAAACTCAACTCTGTATCCAGAGTATGCTGAAGACTTCGCCAGAAGTTCGAGGTAAATCATGGATCCTGATCAGATATAATGGAAAGTGGTACTCCATGAAATCTTACCACTTCCTTTTCCTATATCCTGGCAAGCTTATCTAGAGAGAAATCCTCTCTAATAGCAATGAAGTGTGCAAACTTTGTAAGAAAATCAACTATGACCCAGATAGCATTATTACCTTTGGATGTTTTAGGAAGTCCGGTGACAAAGTCCATAGTGATGTTTTCCCATTTCCATTAGGGTATGGGTAATGGTTGTAACATCCCATTATACTTATGTCTCTCAGCTTTAACTTGTTGACAAACCAAGCATCGAGAGACATATTCAGCAACATCTCTTTTCATGCCATCCCTCCAGAAGTACTCTTTTAGGTCCCTATACATCTTCATGCTTCCAGGATGAATAGAGAATGAAGAACTATGAGCCTCATCCAGTAGCTCCTTCTTTAATTCTGGGATGGGAAGAACACAAGCCTGATTCCTGGTCTTTATTATCCCATCACAATCAAGGTTGAATTCAAGAACATTTCTCACCTTCTTTTGTAACTCTATATTATCTTTATGTGCCTCTTTAATCATAAAATGTATAGATGGTTTAACATTCATTTTAGAAAGATTCAATTTTTTCCCTTCCACTATAATTCCAAGATCCAGCCTTTGTAAATCCATAAATATTGGATCTTTTGTGATCCCCATTATGGATAAACTGGCATTTTCTTATCGACTTAATGCGTCTTCCACCTTGTTTGCTTTCCTAGGGTGGTAATGAATTGAGCAGTCGTAATCCTTAATCAGCTCCAACCATCTTCTTTGGCGCATATTCAGCTCCTTTTGTGTGAAAATATACTTTAAACCTTTATGATCAGTATAAATATCACACATTTCTCCATAAAGATAATGCCTCCAAATCTTTAATTCAAAGATTACCACAGCTAACTCCAAATCATGAGTTGGGTGATTTTTCTCATGGATTTTCAACTGTCGTGAGGCATAAGCTATCACCATATCATTTTGCATAAGAACACACCCCAGCCCCTTCTTGGATGCATCACTGTAGATCACAAACCTTTCTCCACTACAAGGCAGTGTGAGCACAGGCGCACTGGATAACCTTCTTTTCAACTCCTTATAATTCTCTTCACATTCCTCCGTCCATACGAACTTAACTCCTCTTCGAGTCAACCTGGTGAGTGGATTAGATAATTGTGTAAAATCTTTCACAAAACGTCGATAATAACCAGCCAAACCAAGAAAACTTCAGATCTCAGTTATTGTTGTTGGTCTCGACCATCTTTCGATAACCTCTGTTTTTGCTGGATCCACACATATCCCCTCTTTTGAGATTATGTGACCAAAAATGCGACTTTTTGAATCCGAAATTTACACTTGGTAAATTTGGAATAAAGCTTCTCCTTTCTCAGGGTCTTCAATATAATTCTCAAGTGATCTTCATGTTCTTCCTTGCTCTTTGAATATACAAGAATATTATCTATAAAGACTACCACAAACTGATCAAGATAGTCACTAAAGACTCTATTCATCAGATCCATGAAGATAGTAGTGGAATTAGTAAGACCAAATGGAATCCCAATAAATTCATAGTGTCCATACCTTGAATGGAAAGCCCTCTTTGGTATATCCTCCCTTTTGAACCTTAATTGATGATACCCTGAATGGAGATCAATCTTGGAAAAGTATTGATCTCCGCGTAGTTGGTCAAATAAGTCATCAATGCATGGGAGAGGATATTTGTTCTTGATAGTGATCTTGGTAGGTTCTCGATAATCAACACAGAGTCTCATTGATCCATGTTTCTTCTTAACAAACAAAACAGGTGCTCCCCAAGGTGACACACTAGGGCGTATGTATCCCTTATCAAGATTCTCTTGGATTTGCTTCCTCAATTCCTGAAACTCAATTGGGGACATTCTATAAGGTGTCTTTGAAATAGGTAAAGCACCCAGTACAAGTTCTATTGAAAACTAAACTTCACGATTTGGTGGAAGACCTGGTAATTCCTCCGGAAATACATCATCAAACTCCCATACAATGGGCATATTATTAATCGTGAGTTTCTCTACAACCATTTGAGATAAATAACCTTCATTTAGTGGAATCAAGACCCATGAGATGGAAGAAATTAACAATGGAATGTTATATACATCCTTGCATCGATAGAAGATCATAAATTGATCTGGAATATGAAATGTGACTTCCCTTCATTGGCAAGTGATATGATCTCCATATAAAAAAATCCAATCCATGCCATGAATCACATCAAATTTCACTATAGGAAGGATCACAAGATTTGCAGGAAGAAATTTCCCACAATCTTCAATTGGAGTAGAATTATAAACTTTTGATGAGACTGGTGTGCCATTAGGAGTTGTCACAGATAACTCAACATCTAATTTTTGAGGTAATACGGCGATTCCCTTAGAAAATTCTTCAGAAAAAAAAGATTGGTTGGATTCGATATCAAATAAAATATTTGGTACTTTAGAGTCGATGGTAAGTGTACCTTTCACCACTTCGTTATCATACTCCACATCAATGATAGAAATTGCATGTGACTTTCCTTTGTCTTTAGCCTTAAGAGTTTGTTGACATCGATCCTCATCAACAACCCTTGGATTAGGGCATTTATTGGCATAATGCCCCATTTACTTGCACTTGTAACATTGAAGTATAGGAGGTGCACTCTGTGTAGCCATTTCTTTGTTCACATCACTAGAAATCTTCTGCCCATCATTGCGGCATTAAAATTCCAGATGACCTTCTTTTCCACATTTGAAACATTTACTTGTCCCTTTAAGACAACTCCCTCCATGTTTATTTCCACACATTGAGCATAAGGGAAAACTCATCTTCTTTTTAGTGTGCTCTTTAGATTTTCCTTTGAATTCCATTTTCCTCTTCTTATCAAATGCATATGACTGATGGGTTACTCCAATCTCCATCTCAACCTTGAGAGCACATCGAATGATTTCCTCATAGCTATTGATGTCCCCTATGGCTAACACCCTTAGAAGACTTGGTTTTAAGCCACTAAAGAATCAATCGATCTTACTCTCTGGTTGGATAATAATACAAGAAGCGTACCTTGCAAGTATTGTAAAATTTTCTTCATAGGTACCAATAGATTCATCATCCTTTTGCTTTAGTTCAAGAAACTCCTTCTCCATATTTGTTCAAAGAATAATAGGGAAGCACTTATTGAAAAATAAGTTCTTGAACTTGTCCCATTCCATGGACTCAATTTTATCTCTTTGCCTCACATTCTTGATAAGATTCCACCATTGATCAGAATCTCCTTCCAAATGATACACTGCTAAGATGACATTATCATGTTCAGAACATTGATGAACTGAAAATATCTATTCAGTAGTACTGATCTATTTTTTAGCAACTAATGGTTCAGTAGACCCGCTGAATGAAGGTGGACGCTGCCTCATGAAGGATTCAGAAGAATGTTGCTCCTTCCTTTGCTCGTTTGGAAGTCCTGCATGATTCATAGATTGAGAAAGTTGTGTGAGCATGGCTACAAGATTTTTCATTCTATCTCCCATAACATTTGGTTGCTTAGGGGGACAATCATTTCATTTCCCGTTGCATTCCGCATTAACAAGGTTCTTTCGGCTTCCAGCCATTAACTAAAACCATGAATAATACAGTGAGAAACCCTAATTATAATAGTAAAACAACATAATCAAGAATAAAATTTTACACTGAAGGTCTTATCATAGGTTATTCATGGCCATTTCTAAAACACTAAGATTGTGTTCTATGCTTAGACTAATCCTTAGGGTTCTTACTAAGGCTTTCACATCCTAGTTTCCAAAGGTTGACTATAACCTCCCTCTGATACCAACTATAACGACCCATACTTTACATATATTTTTAATACTTCAAAATTGAAGTACACTTATTACAACATATAACAAAACCATGAAAGGACCATATAGGTATAGTCTTTAGAAACTGGGAAAAATAAACAACTGGTTCATAAAGCATCTAAACTGTCTCCCATTTATTTCATCATATCTAGAGTCCCTTTTGGGATATCCTACTTAATAACCTTCTTCTTGACCTGGGGAAATTAAAACATACAAAAGGTTGAGCTCAAATTCTCAGTAAGGGTAAACAAAAGAAATATCAATCACATCATATTCATAAGAACATATCATTTTGGAAATCTTAACCTAAAAAAAAGATCATAATTTCATAACATGGGATAAATCATAGAGTGAAATGTAATCCCAATAACCGTAACACAAAACATGAAACTTTGTGGCATACACACATAATCATAGAGAATCATTTCTTAGTAGTCAAGTCTCATTGCCAATACTATCTTAGCAGACAAAGTCCATTTCTGAACCGAGTTCACTCCTCGTTTCAGTCTTGTTTAACTTGAAAACTTGTAAAGGAAGATTATTGGAAATAATTTTTTAAAAATCCATTCATGCCATATAAGTTAAAAAACATTATTCTCGTACTTTTGTCGGAAAAGTCAAAAAGTAACTTGTACGAAAAACGACAAAAGATTCCTTTCATATCTTTTACTAAAAACTCACCGAAGTGTAAAATTGGATTTAAACAATTGTAGGAGGATATAAATAATATTACATATTGAAGAAACATGGATTTGGATGATAAATATTCCCCAGTAAATTCTGAAGTATAAACAATCTCAGATAAAAATTGAGATTGTGAGATTGTCCCTTACCTTAGGCCTGATTTGCTTCGTAAGTGTCTGAAGCTACTGTATAATGATTTAAATAATGTTATTGACTTATTCTAGAATCATAATTATTTTTATTATATCATATATGGTTATATTATTATCTTCCTATTAGTAATATTTCATTACTACTTGTTATTCGGGTGTTTATTACTTTTTGTTCTTATGCGTGTTTTGTCAAATAAATTCTTATTCTTCTTTTTAGGTTATAGATACCACATTTACAGAATGATATTAGTGTAATATATATCATATTCATTCATTAAATTCATTTATATAATCATTATTCAATGAAGATCATGTAGAACGAGTCGCATCACATCATGGAGACGGTATTCCGTATGTACGCACGAGCGATGATATCGTTCCCATGATCGTGGAATTGTATTGAAGTGTAGGCATACAATTTCAGAATCAATATCACTAAACTATAATCATATATAGTTATTATTTACACCATTATACCCATCCAAGTAAGGTGGTGGTGGAAAATAGATTACACCACGGCGTGGAGATGGTATTCCGTACGTACGCACGCGCGGTGATTTCATTTTCCGTAGGATGGATAGATGGTGAAATAGGGTTTTTTCATACTTATAATAACATATCCATATATGAGTGATACTAATGTTATTACTTCATAATGAAACAACTAAAGAATAAGAAGTGGAAGTAGAAATAAAGTTGAAAGAATCTTTAACGGACATTACCACTTCTTTGAAATGCCTCTTTGAGACCTCCTTTTAGGGCACTAAAATTGGTCTTTGAAGAAGATCAGGACCTCCAGGATGTTTCTAGAGAAGTGGAGAAGATAATTTTTCCGGGTTTTTCTGATCATGAAGGCTCAAAGTGGTGTGAGGAAGAGTGGGAGGAGGTGCCCTTTTATAAGGGAGGAGAGGGGAACCTTTGGGAAAACTAAAAATATTATTTTATCACAAAGTCATATTCAGTTTTTAATAGCTCCAAATTGATTTATTTCGAAGCTAAGGGGGGGATGTGTCAAAATACTCTAATCCAATAGAATTTATACAAGTTTAGGTATCTATTTTAACCTTATCATTTATATTTATCTTTAAGTTAAATAATATTACTTTTACCATGTCTTCTTGTTTTCTTACACTATAAGGTTAATAAACCAACTATGACATGCAAAACGAACCCCAAGTTGTTTATTATTAATATATATAACCGTATATAAGCCATTTTTCCAAAACATAGATTTTTAGGAATAAAATAACAATTAATAATATAATATTTGTCTTAAAAACTATTTTATGTCAATTTTGACACTATTTGGTAATTGATTTTTATGAAAATAATAACAGAAAGATTAGATCGAAAAAGTTAATTAAATCATTACTAATATGTAATATTAACCTATAAAATTATTTTAATTCATAAAAGTCTCAAATTACATTTATTTGATAATTTATAACATCAATTGTGTCAATATTTCATTAATAAGATAATTACTGCATCATCATTGTGTCATACATAAATTAAATTATTTAATGTCTAAATATTACAAATAAAATACCATTATGTAGGAAATATTTTTATATTTCTAATGAATATTTATTTTCGAATTTATCTTATGTATAACCCTATATTAAAAATGATTTAGTCATTAAACTTTGATTTTAACTATTTTAACCATTCTTTAAATAAATTAATAATAAATGCCCCAATCTAATCCATGTAGGCCTGAATGGTCATATGTTTTTCCTAAGGTTGTTTTTGTTCGAATTAAACTTATCCAATAGAATTAGGACATGTGTTAGGGTAATAATAATATCATTTTTACCCTTAATTACCCTATTTACTTTTAACTGTGGTAAAAAAAAGTAAAAAGTTACTATTCACCAAAAATTATTTTCATCTCATTGAACCAAATTTTAGTCCTTGATATTAACTGTGTCTCTCGGATTTTTGAAATTCCACTCACAGAAGTGGTAAAATTATTTTTTATGTAAATTTGCAAATTTTCCTAGGAGGTGGGTAAAAGACGGTGAAAAGTTCAATAAAATTTTTATATATCTAAAATTATTATAAAATGACTCTAAAGAATTACTTTGAACTTATAAAGGTATTATGTATCAATTTTGACCCAATATAAATTTAAATAAAATAAATAATTATTTAAATAAAAATTCGGTTTTTAAATAATAACCCAGTGTTTTCACTATTCATCAAAAATTGAAAGTTTTTAGAAAAATACCAAAATTTCACCTAGGCTAATTTCGATATTCCGAATCCAAAAATGATGTCCATTTTGAAAAATAAAATTTAGAAAATTTTAAAAAGTGTGTATTACTATTCATAACAGGTAGTTTTGATAATATTTTAATAGCATATCGTTGTTTAGTGAAACTTGGTATTGCGTACGACGCAAGCTATTGAGGAAGGTCGTGATTGCATGTAAAGCAAGCCAAGCTAGTGTTGTGTGTAGCGAACGATTCCTTTGATGATTTATATAACATAAAAACAAAATATTTCTCATAAAAGTCTCGGGTGTTATATGAAATATGGTTGTTTCATATTTATAATAACATATCAGTATATTTGTGATACTGATGTTATTACTTCATATATAACAACTAAAGAAGAGGAAGTAGAAGAAGAAATAAATTTGAAAGAATTGGAAACAGATATTACCTCTTCTTCGACACGCCTCTTTGAATCCTCCTCTTAGGGAACTAAAATTGGTTTTTGAAGAAGACAAGAACCTCTATTATGTTTCTAGTGAAGTTGATAATGGAAATGGGCAGGGTTTGTCCGAGCATGAAGGATTAAAATGGTCTGAGGAGGAGAGGGAGAAGGTGCCCTTTTATAAGGGAGGAGAGGGGGACCTTAGAAAAAAATTAAAATATTATTTTATAATAAAGTCATATTCTATTTATTATAGCTCAAAATTTATTTATTTCGAAGCTAAAGTTGGTATGGGTTGAAATCCTCTCAACCAATATTTTTTAGACAAGTTTAGGTTACTATTGTAACCTTATCATTTAGATTTAACTCTATGTTAAATATTTTAACTTTTACCGTATCTTCTTGTTTTCTTAAACTATATGGTTAATAAACATACTATAACAAGCCAAACGAACCCCAAGTGGTTAATTGTTAATATATATAACCATAACTAAGTCATTTGGCCGAAAATTATATTTTTAGGAATATAATTACAATTAATAATATAATATTCGTTTTAAAACCTATTTTATGTCAATTTTGACACTATTTGGTAATTGATTTTTGTAAAAATTATTACAACGTGATTAGTTCAAAAAAAGTTAATTTTATAAATACTAACATGTCATATTAACTTATAAAATTAGTTTAATTCATAAAAAGTTTCATATTACATTTATTTGGGTATTTATAATATGAATTATGTTAATATTTCATAAATAAGGTAATTACTACATCATCATTGTGTCATAAATACATTATATTATTTGAGGTCTAAAAATTATAAATAAAATACCATTATGTAGGAAATATTTTTATATTTCTAATGAATATTTATATTCAAATTTATCTTATGTATAACCCTACATTAAAAATGTTTTTAGTTATTAAACTTTGATTTTAACTATTTTAACACTTCTTTAAATAAAATAATATTAAATGTCCTAATAGAATCCATGTGGACCTAAAAGGTAATATTGTATTACTAAGGTGGTTTTTGGTCAAATTACACTTATCCAATAGAATTAGGACATGTTTTAGGGTAATAATAATATCATTTTTACCCTTAATTACCCTATTTACTTTTAACCGTGGTAAATAAAAGTAAAAAGTTACCATTCACCAAATATTATTTTTATCTTATTGAAACACATTTTACTCCTTGATATTAACCGTGTCTCTCGGATTTTTGAAATTCCACTCAATGAAGTGGTACAATTACGTTTTATGTACATTTGCAAATTTCCCTAGGAGGTGGGTAAAAGACGGTGAAATGTTCAATAAAATTTTTATATATCTAAAATTATTATAAAATGACTCCAATGAATTACATTGAACTTATATAGTTATTATATATCAATTTTTACCCAAAATAAATTTATATAAAATAAATAATTATTTAAATAAAAATTAAGTTTTTAAATAGTAACCCAGTGTTTTCACTATTCATCAAAAATTGAATGCTTTCAGAAAAATAACAAAATTTCACCCTAGGCTAATTTTGATATTCCGAATCCAAAAATGGAGTCCATTTTGAAAGATAAAATTTATAAAATTTCAAAAAGTGGGTATAACTATTCATAACGGCTAGTTTATATAATATTTTAATAACATATCGTTGTTTAGTGAAACTCAATATTGCGTACAACACACGCTATCGAGGAAGGTTGCTCTTGCGTATAATGCAAGCCAAGATAGTGTTGTGTGTAATGAATGATTAATTTGATGTTTCATATAACATAAGACATAAAAAATATACTTCTCATAAAATATCAGGGTGTTACATGGGCCAACACTTTCTGCACGGATCCAGACCCCCACCACTCTGGGAGGGGGGGGGGACAAAATCCATAGGCCACAAAAACCAAATAAAAAACTAAAGAACTAACCAACACTCTCCACCTATGAAAAAGTAACACCAAGACCACACACTATTTACATAGGTGGTCTACACAGTGACATTTATCAGAAACCCACATCCATGTAGGCATAACCATAGACATTGTGTGAGTGTAAGTCCACCACACTCGTTGCAACAAGAAAAAATTCACAGTGATGAGGAAACAAAACAGAGACATAAAAACAACCTTTCCACAATGGTGGTGGAAAGATCCTAGTAATCTCTCAAACCTCAAGTGATTTTCTAACTGCGTGAAATGATTCACTCCGATGCCTATGGTTGTAGCCCTGATGGTTGGACCATATTTTGTACCACAGTCTGGAGCTAAGAATCACATTACCTCATGAAACACACCAGATCAAACAAAACACCAATACCTAATAGAGACTGATGGATTCACACTACCCTTATAACATACTTAGAGGAGTTAAATGAACAAGGAACATGGTGAAACACACCAAGAATCACCAAACACAACCGCTATAACCGAGAGAATCATCAGAATAAGAAGACACTGTAAATAGAGACCAAATAAATCTATATTTAATCAAATGGGACAATAAATTGTTAGAATATGTGGATCTAGATTATGAACCATGAGAAAGAATCCTTAGGTTGATCAATTGGAAATATTTAAAACAGAGAACTATCTATGTCCACATCACAACATCCAACACATCTTTAGATACCCACTGAACATTACTCAAAAACCGATCCAAAAACAGGATCCCATCTCAAGACACAACAAGAGTATGAATTATAGTTCACAATGAAGCATACTTAATAAAAAACTATTCTAAGACATAGAAAAAAAATTAGTAACATAAACATCAGTTTATAATGAAATTCCACAATTTTTCAGATCAAAACACATTGAAAAAAACTAACTTGGTGGATTTCCACATTCACCAAAGGTGTTTCATCAAGTCTAACTCAAATGCACATTTCTGTGCCACCCCAGTCACCCAACCACCATGCCATATAGTCCATACTTCTAGATATAAATAAAACTATGCATGTGGGAAACAAAGAAAATACCAAAGGCTAAAACAAAATGACATCATTCAATAAATCAGGTACCTTCTAAAGGAACACTAACCACCAAGTCAAAACCCATTTTCAGAATTCAAAAAATAAAACACACTTCATTAAGAACCATTTTCTTAAAAACCAACCCCTTTTTATTTTTAAATTTTTTTTAAAAAAACCAAGATACTCCAAACAACCCCTTCCCTTTTTCTAAAATCCAGCAATGTATCTTTTCATAATCCTATGGCCATTGAGACCAATACCCTTTCTAGGAAAACACCAACTGCTCAAAACCAATTTCTAAAACTATTTCATCAAATTCAAACAATTTTAAATATCCCAAAAACCCCTATTTAAAACAAATATTATGAATAACCTTAAAATGATTCACACATTCAAAAATAATTACTTCAAAAAACCACAAGTTTAGATTAGGAAAAATCCAATATCATTAAATCATTTCTACTTCCTCCCCAAATTTTGTTTCACAAAAACAGAACCTTCAAAACCCATTTTTATATTTAATTTTTGAAAACCACATCTTCCACTTTTCAAAATTGAATCGTTCCTTTAAAACCCATTTCCACAATTCTCACACAAGTATTTTCAAAACAAAAATTCAGAATTCGTGAAAGGTCCAAGAGACCCACAAAAGGGAACCAGTGTCGGCGTGGGACATGGCCATATGTTTGGAGGCAATATGTAAAACAAAACACAAACACAGAGAGACTTATTAGGACCATGCCCCAGCTCCACATGGATTTACAGGCCCAGTGAGCTCACATATTCCATTTGTATTACTCCCCTTGTCATATCCCAACACCAAACAATCAATAAGAACAATGAACACTAATAAAACCGGACATCCTGTGGAAACCTGAGGATCAAAACAAGCAATAGTTCACGACTCTATTCCAACAGTTACCCCTAAAGTACCAGAAATCCCACTCCATCTACCTTTAAAACTCCCAAATAACAAGAGTGATCTATAAAGACTGTTCATATAATATCTAACCATATTTGATACCATTTTGTAATGAATCATCCCGAGTCGACCCTGAACCGGTCACCCAGGACAACACACGACAAGTCCCGAGAGACATTCCAGATCCTCCTAAGATTGATACAAGCACTGAGGGCATCAATATATTTTACAAGGTAATGATTTATCTTAAATATAATCAATAAAAAAAGTTGAATTAAACGGAAAATCTAAAAATACATTTACATAAAAATTGAACTGAACATTATTTTTACAAGAAACAAAAATTAAAACTAAACCAACAACTCAACCGACCAAACCTGACAACCAACTAAATCCTTGTGACCCCTATGGTCCCTCTCCAACATAATGATCACACATCACTGAAGGCGATCAAATTCAAGTTGAAACCTGCAGAAGGGATGAAAACAGAAGACGACTATAGGCGTGAGTGTTAAAACACAGTAGGTTAGCCCGATATTCTATTCCTAATGAACTTCCTTCAAAATAAATGATACATCAATATAATGTTTTGAATTCAAGAAATAAAATTATGATTTCCAAATGGGGTTTCATGCTATAATAATTATTAGACAAAAACTTTCATGTTTAATAAATAAGAATGCTAGTAACAATATTTCCAAGAGGCACAACTTCAAGATGAAAACAGTTTTCCAGAGGACCACTTTAAAGAATATGAAATTATAAATAAAACAAAAAAATTCTGAATTTACTAATTAATCACACCATATGCTGATGGTGAGTTAAAAATATCCAATGGGCACAAGTCACGGGAACACCCCTAGGAACTAGTTCGTTTTGGTCCCCAGGTGCCTCGTTTCTCAATGTTAAAGTAACCATAACAGGTATCCATTCTCATGCACACAATCAACTAGTAGAAGAATAATCCATTACCTAGTGGTCCCCTAGATCATACTCATCATTGTTTAGTTAGTGTTGTAAAAATCAAACAATCTATGTGAGACATGGACAAAACCCCTCCAGATCACTAGCATAATAGTACATATCTACCCACCTTGATACCTGAGTTTTCCCTTTTTGTGAAAAAAAAATTACACATATATAAAATAACATTTGATCATAAATATTCCATTTACATATAATACACACATAAAACATCCCACACACATGGCTCACATTTATTTCATGGATCAATAAACCACCTAAATTTTCAAAAAACAATTTCGAGATGTATAAAGAGGCCTTGAACATAAAATCCATTTGAAAATGATCTTTTAAAGACAAAAACCCATAAATAACCCATCAAATCAGATTTTTTAGCACCAAAACCAATTTATAAATCAATTTTCTGGACCATAAAATGGACCGAAAAGTTATAACATGAAATACACATGGAAATCATTTGTACAAGATAAATGTGAAACGAGATTTTAAGCCTTTCTCAAAACTAACATTTAACAAGGTACGTATTTAACTTCTATTAAAGAGGTGTATATACACCATTTAAAGCAGAAAAAAACTTCATAAATCTCGTAAAACACTCTGGTTATATATTCATAACACCATTATTTTCATAATGATGTGAAATGGGCCATTTTTCGGCAACTCGGGCCAAATCATGTTGTAAACCAAAACCCATTTTTTTGTAAAACCATATACACATTGAAAATACATATAAGGTACAAAAAATAAAATTTTTCATGCTTATATTGATTTTATATATCCAAAAAAATAATTTTTAAATCACACATAACACATAAAAGCCAACCAAGCAATTTACCAAACACAGGACATGCACTTTTAAACATGAAAAAATTTATTTTAAGCACTTGATAAGGAATAAAAAAACTATTTAATTATATAATTTTATTAAATATAATTAAACATGTTAAAAATACCATAAAACCGGTTATAAACCTCACAAACCAGGTGCAAAAGATAACAGAACATATAAACAAACACTTAGTGTGACCTTTTATGACAAAACAACACTACTTTTCACAAAACAAGGCTTAGAAAACCGTTTTCACATCAATAAAATTATAAAAAGGATTAAAAACAATAATAAACATATATATGAGTTGTGAAAAATAATAAAATTTTGAAACATAAATGATAAAGGCATGTGCAAGGGATATCATACCTCAAATCATTGGCGGAATGGAAACACACACCTGATATCACCGTCTGAGGGTTTATAAACCTAAAACCTATGAAGACCAGCCCCAAAAAAAAAACAAAACCCCCATAAAAAATCATGTTATAACTTAAAAATAGTGCTATAATGACTAGTGGAGAATATGAAACCAAGAAATAATGAAAGGGGGAGGAAGAGGGAGGAGAAAGGAAAAAAAGAAATCTCACATTGGAAAATAGAAAACTCTTCATCTTCCCTTATAATACACCCACAAAGTAAAGGTAATGGATTGGAACTCCATGGAGGGTATCATAAGGTATTGAATAACTGGTGAAATAATATTTGTGGGGAAAATAGTACGAAGTGAATTATTTATTAATGATACAAATTACCTTTGGGAAATCTAGATGATTTGAGAAACATTGAGAATTTTTTCCATAATATGAGACTAAGATGAGATCAAAAGAGGGAAAATGGAAAATGGGGTGAGAATATGGTACTTGTTATATATTGTGATGTGGAACCACTTAAAATTATTAAAAATTTAATAATATATAAAAGAATTTTTTTATAAAAAAAACAGGAAATGGGCCCATGGGGTGGCCCAAAACCTTAATAAATAACCCAAATTAAACATGCTTCTGAAATAATAATGGGTCGAAAAGTATATGGTGTTTTTAAAATGTAAACTGAGGAAAATTTTATGTTTAATTGGTTAGAAATGTTTAAAAATAAATGAGTTATAATAGAAGAAAAATTTGTTTTTCAATCGGGAAATGACATCACAGTTTGGCCCAAATCATGAAGTAACCACCTTTTTTCCAAAAACACACAAACAAGCAATGGGGAACCCAAATTTGTATGATTATAAATATATATAAGTTAAAAACTAAAAATTAATCTCACCCAAAACCTATTAGAATTATCATGATTTATAATTAACCAGATCAAAACCATGACAAAAAAATCGGGTGTGACAATAGTTGTACCGAAAGTATCATAATTTAAAATAATGGTTTCATTATAGAATAAATATTAGGATTGAGTTTTCATATTAAAATAATATTTTAATATGATTTTATTGGAAATTATCATAACCTTATTGTTTTTTGTATTTGTTTGGAAATAAGACCACAAAAATGAGGTTGTGAAAGGTATATCCCTAAGAACTCCTAAAGAATCATATTTGAGATAAATATTTTCCTAGTAATATCAAGGATAATGAGGTGGATTTATCAATAGAAGATATATCTTATGTTTATTATGGATCCATATGCTAATTCATTTAGTTAAAAATAATTAAAATTGTGAGGATTTAATTTATTTAGCAGGGAATGTAACGCCTTGAAATTTTAGAATATATATATATATATATATATATTAACTATGTTCAATAGATTTCTCCATACAGAACACCATACCAAAGTGATTATTGACAAATAAGAATAAATTTATTAATAATTTATAATATGAATAAATCCTCTAGTAAATAAAAATATAGTAATAAATTCAAATTTCATACATTTAATGGATAAATATTTAAATTGATTTAATTTTTCTTTCTCAAAAAAATATTTAATGTGTTAATAAATTAAATCGACCACATTTAAATGATTATTATGATAATATATGATATTAAAATCTATAAATGAAAATATTAATTTTTAAAAAATTATAAATTAATATTAAATAATATTAAGAACACTTAATGTTTAAAAATATAAATTTTCATTAAATTCCCTTTCTATTTAAATTTTAAATTTTAATTTAAAATATAAATTTTATAATTTTATAATTTTAATTTTAAAAATATAAAATAAAATTTTTTCAATTCAAATATTAATATTTTCTTATGTTTTTTATATTTTTAGGAATAATCAAATTTTAATTGAATAGTAAAAAATATTGTTTTTACTAAAAGCGTAGAATTTATGACTATATAAAGAAGTGAATGTAACATAAAAAATTTAAAAAAATTTAAATATAAAATATTTATTAAGGTGAAAATATAGATATTTTGAAATAATATTATGGATTTTGAAAGCCTATGTTAAATAATATAACTAATATTTTCTAATAAAAGATACAAATTTTAGTCATTTATTTAAATTAAATATTATTTAGGTCATATAAGATATTTTATTTCTATGAAAGACAAATAAAAATTATTTGTTTTATATTAAACTAAAATATATCATAAATATTAAATAAATTTTTAATTTTTGTGCTACACAAAAATTTTATGCTTAAAAATGCACTTAAAATAAGTTTTTAATCGTTACATGTGCTAATGTTATACATAGTTTTTCACATATAAATAAATTTTATCTAATAAAGTGGATTCCATATTTCAAACCATTAGATAATAATTATTTAATAAGGTTGATTTTATTTTTATTTATTAAATTTTAATTACTTCGGTAAAAAATAGTTACAATGACAAAACCAAAAAATATAATAGTAAAAATTCTAAGATTAAAGGACTTAAAAAAATGTATAAAACATGTATATAAATTAATTGATGAATTATTATAAATATTATCTCATCCCACAACCCTTTATTTTAAATTTTGGAGTCTTTTTTACATGTTAAACATGTGCTCAATTTATATTAAGTTGAAATATTTACAATAATACCATTCTCTCCATTTATAAAAGGGGCCACTCACCACCAATTCAAGGACACTGTAAAAATTCGGTTCACTATTAAAAAAAGTACATTCTTTCATCACATAAAATATTATTCCTTCTAATTGATCCTCTATTAAGAATATATTATCTTAATAACTCTATTTCTAAGGAGACTTCTTAGGGAAACCTGATGTCCCCAACATGAGTACGTTTCACCTAAATTCATTTATTTTCTTCTTTACCTTAAAAAATATGTTTTTATAATTCCATAATTCTGAAATTATTATTATTTTTTATGATAAATTATATTATTCTAAGGTAATAACTATTAATTAACTTTTCCAGTTTTTTAAGAAAAAAAACCATCATTCATGCATTGTGTAGGTTACCTCCTACACAAAGTGGTGATTTTGGTTTTTCATCACAACCTCTATTATATGATTATAAGGGTTAAATTGAGGAATAAATAATAAAT
Source organism: Viscum album (assembly GCA_963277665.1). Lineage (NCBI taxonomy): Eukaryota > Viridiplantae > Streptophyta > Magnoliopsida > Santalales > Viscaceae > Viscum > Viscum album. The sequence goes on along the minus strand of OY728138.1, from coordinate 1,694,643,063 downwards.
ATATAATGAAATTATGATTATTAAGTGAAAAATCACATTCCACATTATTTCCCTCTCATTATTTTAGAAATTAAATTGTTAATCTTGAGTTGTATGGGCTACCACCTACATAATGTAATGTATCTCGTTTTTAATATAGTTTCATTATTATTTATTAAAATAACTTAAAATATGATTCAAAACCTTAAAATTAAATGAATTATATCATTATTATTATTTAATAATTATTTTATTTCAAATTATACCACTTTCAGAATCAAAATCATCCATTAATTATGGTATGTTCAGGTTTGGGTCGGTCTAACCACGTACTTGAAAAAGGATATAAAATAACATATTGGATATATATGAGAACTTAATTATTTATAATATATGATATGAATATGTATATAATGATTTTATTTTTTATCTGGAGTGACAAATTTAATATTAAACTCATTAATTAATATACAATCACCACATGGTTAAAAATCAACAATGCTTGCTCATCACCGATTTCATCATTAAGAATACAACCAAAACTAAGATAGAATAAAATTATACAAGTATTAATAATTATAAAAAATAAACTATAGTAACTTTTTTGAACAGTTAATTATGAACATTGGTATAAAAACGAATAACATCACTACTAATACAAAACTTGTTCAAAATGAACAAGATTACTCACACGTGATACTGAAAATTGATAATAACAAACTGATATACTTATAGAGAATAATCAAAAGTGATTTGCATAAAAGTTTATAGATATGATTAAATTTTTTAAATAGGTTATTATTATAGTTGTATTTTTATTTATGATCTTTAATAACTTTAGTGAAAGTTGTGAATTAAGGAAAAGGGGTACTTTTCCTCAAATTTAATTTCTTGAATAATATTTTATATTGTGCACAATGATATCATTGAGATGGTGTTATTAATTACTAATGAATTAATTTTACCATATTCATATAATTTATGGGGTTTTAAGATCCATATAATTTTCTCTTTATGAAATGGATTTTGATTCAAAGGATACCATGTTTATAAGTTTATTTATTTACTCAACCCCATTTATTGAGTTATAATGATTCTTCTTTAACTTATTTATTAAAAATATTTTTTCTTCCACCATATGATTTTAATTAATGGTACATTCAATTTTTATGTATGTAAAATGAAAATTTTTATTAAAATATTCCTCCTTTATAAATTTCATCCCCATATATATTATAGTTAAGAACAATTCTCATCCTATTTAACAATGATTTACACTCATTTCTCGTATTTTCCTCTCTATTTTATGTTATCCTTTATATTAGATTACACAATTATATATTATCTCATGTGACCTCTATATTTCCCTTCTATTATATTTAAATGGAATTTTTTTAATTTTTTTTATGATTTGGGTTTTCAAAAAAGATATTTCAAAATATTAAAAAGTGTTTTCCACCTTTAAAAATAAAATATTTTATCTTATACTTAAAATTTCTTTTTTTATAAACCCTATATATTTCCAAGGATCTATTATTAAATATTATTTATAAATTTTTATTTTTTCATAATTTTTTTACTTTTATCTTTTGAAACCTTTATGTTTTTTATGGCTCCATTATTGAAGATTCTTTTAAAAAATTAATGTTTTCAGAAAAATTCACTTCACCTTTTCGAAAGCTTTAAGTATTTTTCAAAGATACTTTATTGAATATAATTTTTAAAAGTGAATGGTTTTAAAATTTCCTTCTCTTCATATTTTTGAAACATTTATTTCATTTTTAAGTTTCCATTATTGAATATTATTTTATAAAAGTAAATGTATTCAAAAAAATTCACTTCACATTTTTGAAACTTTTATGTATTTTCAAGGATTCATTATTGAGATTTTTTTAAAATGGATTATTTTATATATTTTCCAAACTTTAGCTTTCTATAAATTATATTTCAATGTGACTGTGACTTCATATTTTATACCAAATATAGGACCATTTTCTATAATCTCTTTTAAATTTTTTCTACCATTTCCAATTTATCTCTAAAGCATTTATTTACTTTAAATTTTTTTTTCACGAATCACCATCTTATTGTTGTTATCTAATAATCCGTTTTGGTTATTGAGTTATGGTTATCAACCATTTAAATTCCTGTGGTAAATTTTGGAGATACCAACTAGAAATATTGAAAAATCCATATTTATTTCCATGGGTTTGTAATTATGTGATAAATGAAAGACATTTTTGCCCATGGGTTTTTATTATTTGTTGAATTAATGATTTCTTAAGGAACATATATGTATAATTTTTCATTAATCAGATTTTAAGACCTATATATCCCTACAATTAATTAGTTAAATCATTATATTTCACGGTATAATGGTAAATGACTTATAATGACTTGATCCACTAAATGAAAAAAAGGTGATTGAATCCTGAACCACCAAGGGAAACAACTAAGTGAATATTTATCCACCAAGGTAAAAATATGAGTGAAGCCAGGTCCACCAAGGGAAACAACTAAGTGAATCTTTATCCACCAAGGTAAATATATGAGTGAAGCCAGGTCCACCAAGGGAAATAGTTTGTGATGCATTATGCGCTCTAATAAAATTATTATGCTCATGTTTTTCTATATTATTATGTTTTGAGAACTACTTAGGTTATGATTTCCCATGTATTATACACTATTTTTTATCTTGGTATGTTTTCCTAATGTTATGTACAATAATCCTTGTTATGCTCTCATACCCATATACTTATCATTTACTCACTTATGATCAAAATTGGGTATCTCTTATACGACACTTACTAATAATTTGAGATTAACCATTTGTTATTTTTTGTTTCCCAGATATTCAAAGATGGGAATTTATTGTGATATGTTTATAAGGGTTTTAGAGTTGAGAGGTTATCAAGAAATGGTTAAGGGTGTCATAAAATAGATTATATATGTATCTAATCATCAAATAATTTGATCCTTAAGTTCTAATATTTATGCGACTATTTGTGAGATGTATTGATTAATCATGTGAAATAAGGAAATAAATGTTCTTATTTGGAATAGGTATCCCCATCCACCCCATGTATGTAGGAAAATATATGATAAAGGTGTGGTTGAAATGGTTGGGATTAACACCTAGTAGGGGTCCCATTAATTTATGGCTCATTGATGGGTTATAAGAATGAGATAATCAAAGAGGTTTTGGTTAGGGATTACCCTAAGAGGGTGGACAATATATGGATGTCTTCCTTTTGTATGTTGGTAACTAGGTGGAGAAGTAAGATTGGAAAGGTTGGGACTTAAACATAGTAGGAGTCTCAAATATAGAAATATACTATTTGTATGTTAGTAAATATATGGTAAAGTAAGACATTAAAGTTCAGGGATTACACTCGATAGGAGGCCAATGAAAGTACATTTGTATGGTAAAATGGGCGACAATAGGAGACTCAGTGGGTATTACACATTGGATTCCATTTTCTGGTTCATCCTACATGAAGCCGACTAGAAAATAGAGGATCTGATTGGGGCTTAAACCTTTTATAAGGCCCATATATGAATTCATCACAATAAACGAAATAGGTGAGGTAGGATTTTGGACTTTCACCAACTAGGAAGTCAATGTAGATTCACTTTGGAATGTGAGATAGGTGAATGGATTTCATAATCTAAAGGGAGTTTCTCAACTCCAGGTACATGAGGAAACTAAGAAGAGTTTTTTGAATCATTGAATACATGTAAGATATGGGAACCCATGTAGAGGGAGTGACAAATTGGATCCCACATATGAGACTTGGTAAAGAGGTACACTAGTTGTAAGATTACGGTAGAGTGACACCATAGTATGAACTCCGGGGAGATCATTCTCCCTAGTGCATAGGCTTGGGTGAATGGTCACCCATGTTTTAAGGTTTGATAAAAGTGGAACACATGTATAGAACTTAGGTGAATTTTTGATTTTATTAGGTGTTGGAGAAAATTATCTCCCATGTTTTGGGCCTAAGGAAAACCTCACTGTAGTTTTGGGTCCTAAGAGAGGGATCAACCTATTAAGGGTACCTGGAAAAAGTGTCTCCCAAATTGGGGTACTTGGAAGAAGTGTCTCCATAATAGGGGTGCATGTTGGATGTGAAATTAAATACAATTAATTTTATATTTTGATAACCCTAGGATACAATATACGATATCCATGATATGTATATTATATCATACAATTATAAAATTTTAAATAAATACATAATATGATTTTTTCCTATGTCATATCATATGACTTAAAATATGATAGCATACATGAGATGCAAGCACACTACCACGTCCCTCCGACTTGGTTTTCATTGGTTTCTAATATATGGGAGAGATTAATCTTGGATTACACACCTTAATAAATGAGTTTTAATTAATTTTTACTGATTATATTTAAGGAACATAGGACTTAAGATGGTAGTAGTTGTGTTTGACATAGAATAAACTCTTAATTAAATGAAGAGAGTCAAGAATGATTATAAAATGATGAGATCCTTCTCTTATTGGGTTAACCTGGTCCATTAATTTCAAGATAAGGATATATTCTCTTAGTTATATAATTTATCACTTCCTAGTGAATGATCTAGCATCACATTAAGTATATGGGAATTCCAATATTATGAAATGAGATTCAAGAACCAGGGGATCACCTATGCAGGTAGGTATATTTAGTTTTCTACTTCTTGATCTACACTAAAAATTCTTTATTGGAGAATAATATTGAGTCCGACATAAAATATATATACATGTACACTATTCTTTGTAAACCCTTTCACATTGATCCTTGAATATATATCAATAAAATACATGATATTTTTATGTTAACAATGATCATTAAATAATACCTTAAATCCAAAAGTGGTATCATATAAAGTTTACTTAAGAAATAATCATATTTATTTCATTGATTTTTAAAGAAATATATATAAAAAATCATTTGTAGTTATTTTATAAAAATTGATATAAAGGATTTATTTTGTTTCATTCAGTAACAACATACAACGTGAAGATATGAAAAATTATGATATGATTTAAATCAACAAATTTAAAATAATACATATTATATGATATACAACATCTTAAAATATGGCTCAATCTAATATTTTCATGAAACATGGGGTCATTGAAAAAATATGACACCCGATCAATGGTAAAATATGAGTTGATCATTATGATACGGCCAATTATATTTGGTGATAGTTTTGATAACATAAAATTAAGATAATTTCATATAATATGATATATAGGTAGATCTCTCTATCTCCTATATAAGTTGTAAAAAATAATACTTTTGTTAAATTATCTTTAAAATATTTAATTTTGAGATTTTTAATATATTTTTTATATTAATTAATAAATTTCAATTTTTAGGCATTAAAAAATTAATTTTTTCACGCCTAAATAAAATATGAAAATTTCAAATTGGTTTCTCGTGTTTGGTAGAATAAATATAGTTTTTATTTATTTATTTATTCTATTATATTATTCATGTTTATAATTTTTTTGTAGAATGTGAATAATGTTTTTACCTAAATTTATGAGATAAATTGAGTATAATAGATAGATCCTTTCATTACATGCTAGGTGTGATGCCTTAATATTTTTTTTCATATACCTAGACCTTAGTTTTTTTAGATTTATAATTTTATGGATAGTTTTTTATTATAATTTTTTTATTATGTTTTAGATATATCATGAATTTATTTGTCCCTTGAGTAAATTCTCCCAAAGGATAGGGACTTGGGATCACATAACTCATAGGGATGGAGGAATATGCATTTTTTTTATAAAGGTAATAGATCTTATATCTATTGTCCTCAGATTACTTATGTAGATATTTTAAGTCCCATATATGTCTATGACTTTAAGGTAAAATTCCATGTACCATGTGCATGACATGAATTCATATATGTATAAATAAGTATAGAATCTATTTTTCGATATGTAACATAAATGTAGGGGTTGTATAAAATATTTACACATTAATGTGATGTGAATACATTAATTTTGTGTATGGAATATAATTCCAAATCTAAATAATTATAATCATTCATATAAAAAGGAATAAAAACACATGATAATAAATATTGAATTAGATACAATGGGTTTAATATGCATGAGATGTATATTAAAATGGTGAAGCATTACAAAATTATAATACTAAGTGTGAGATTAGTTCTAAGGTTTCCCTTTTCATGACCTTGATTATTCAGTATGGGTGACTCTAGCCATTATGTGTCTATGGAAGTATGTTACAAGGAGATTGAAACTGTGAAGTGCAATATTCTAAGTGTTTACATTGGGTTATAGTAGATATGAAATACTAACTGTTATAATATGATAGATATAAAGCTATGTGAATACGTATGATGGATTTAGATCAATATTTTATCCACTCAACTATCCCAGAGTCATATATGATATGATTGGAAATTTATCCTATCTAAATATCTATACATTGAGAGTAACACTAAAATGGACTCAAAACATTGTAAAATATGGATCCTGTCTTACTAAATAGATATGATGAATGACATTATCATTTTTGTGGGATTATATTCATTATAATTTCTTGATTAAAAGATTCAACACATGATATAACCCCATAGATATTTCCTACTTGTTTATTATAGCTCATATCATGATAATTATATTGTGATCTCTTATATGTATGAACTATAATATAATACTAAATTTGTTTCTATGTTTGAGAAGTGTTATCAAATAATAGAAGCATTCTAATAACCTTAATGTGAATTTTATAAAAGATAATTTCACTAACATTGACTATTGGGTATTGGATAAAGGGCCTGCATTACACATTTTTTACAAGGAATATAATTAAAGGTAGAATGTAATAACAAAGGTAGAAGTAAATCATCATGATGGTAATTGAGAAAGAGTTTCTAGGGTATAAGTAAACACTTATTATTTTAGTTTTCCAAGTGGATTAGTTATAGAGTTTGAGAATTATTATTATATTACAGACATAAACAAAAAATTGATTTCTATAAATTTTTTTGGAAAAAAGGGGTTATAATTCACTATTAATAACATGAATTGTTATATATTTTAGAATGAGGAGTTTAATTGCATTGGGAATATGATTAATGGTTTATACATTCAAGTTATGGATAATCCTATTTCAAAATTTCGAATAATAAAGTTAACGTTGATTCTAATCCCACCCATATTTAAAATTATTGACATAGAGATATAAATAGGAAACACATCAAAGGACACATTTGAAATAGAATCCAAGAACCATTCGATTATGAATCATTTTAGAATTTAAAATATTCTTTATTTAGAAAAATAACTAAAGAACCATTTAGTGGAAATTGTGATATTGCTAGTGGAATATTGGATCTCATATATTGTGTTGAATGTAGACCAATGGAAACTCAAAAGATTAATGGTTTTAAGAACATTGTTACCATTACCCTTGTATTTAATTATTATTTATATGTGTTTTTGATGAAACAAAAGTATTAAACTTGTGAAATGTTCACAATGTTACAAAAATAAGTATACAATTAATTGGGAATGAGTATTAAGAGCCTCTATTTAGATTAGAGTGGTGAATACTTAATCTAGAAATTATTTTATCATCCATGTGACGATGAAATTATTTCAAAACTAACTCGTCTAGGAACACCAAACCGGAATGGTGTGTATGAGGGGAATAATCATATCCTATTGGACATGGATTGACCAATGATTAGTTTGTGTGACCTTTATATTTTATTTAGGGGATATGATATAGAGACATTTTCATTCATATTAAACGTTATTATATACAAATTAGTAACAAGGACACTATAAGCGATATGGTATGGGAAACTACCTAATTTGATTATTACGAGGTTTTAGGTTCATTAAGAACTCATACAATGATTAAATTCTGATAATCCTAGAACCAATTTTGAAAAATGATTATTTTTTAGTTGCCCCATGGAAAATATGTGATATTATTTCTATAATCATACTGAATTTTTTTTATCACAAGATATTTTTTTACATTAAGAATTATTTCATCAATATATGTGTTAGTGGAAGGAAAATTAAAATTAGAGAAGTTCAAGACTAAAAAAAAGAAGCATTCCTGAGGTAAAAGTTGAGCTAGTCCCACAAAGTGTTGTGGAAGAAGAACTAAATAAAGTTACACAATACCCTTGGTGGTATGGTGGTATTTTTCAAGAACATATGATATGTTTTTATCTTATAAACAATGTTAATGAGGGTAATGTTCATAAATTATAAGCATAAAACCAATTAGGAGTACATCGAGGGTTTTACTTATAAGAAATGTTTCAAATACATGGAACATGAAATGGACTCCATCTACACTTACCATGTTTGTAACTTGGTGAATGAAACTAAATAGATAATATCAATAGTATTAAAGTGTGTTTTCTATATGAAAACTCACATGGATGGCAGTGTGTCTACTTATAATGAAAACCTGGTGGAAAAAGCATTTAACACACTTTGTGTTTATGTTGTATTTGATTTATAATGGAATACAATTAATTTAATATAAATATGATGATGGGGAAATTCTTGGAGGTTTATTTGGAATTTCCCAAGAAATCATGACTATATAAGAGAAGTATGATGACTTTAATCCAGGTTTATAAGTATTATTGAATTACTTGGATGAGGTTGAAAATAAAAGGACTGGCTGTAAGTCTTGGTCATTATGTTCAGACAATATTATGTTCTTTTATAAATGAAATCTTAACCAAGTTATGAAAAAATATTTCTAGATCATGGTTGGATAAGACCCGAGAAGTCAGGATAACATAATGTACAACCTAACCAAGATCAAAAGATAAATATCCTTCATTTTCTATGAACTCATATAGGTGATGTAGAGCACGTTCATGAGGAACATTGAGCAAGCAAGTTGGTGTGTAGGAAGGTGAGGGTGGTTATATTCTCATTTTTTGGTGAACATAGATGATCCTAGAAGATCATCAAAACCAGGAATATTTCACTTGTTGGATAATGGAGTTCTTTGGAAAATATAGAATATGTCTACCAAATGGAGTTTCAATATGGGAAAATTATATGAGCATCACTACTAATCAATATAAATTAGAACAGAAACACAAAAATTAAAGTGCGATGATTCCATACTACACACCTTTAACCTTACTCATAGTGAGAATTTTGTTCCATTGGCTATAACCCACATCTCCATGAGTTCGAGCCTTCAAATAGATTGATTTATCACCATGAAATGTCAAAAAATTCTCAAGAAGAATATCAAATGGAATCAAAATGGAGCCAATTTTTTTTCTTGAATCTGAATGAGAATGAATATAATATTGATGTTTCTTGAAAGGCAACAATAATGGAAGTGGTGTTGGTCTATTTATAAGATATTTAAAATATTAGATGAAACAAAAAAAATCCTGAATTAATTCACGAGAAGAAGGTTATAAGAATATGTACTAGGTTATGTTGAATTAAATGAAATGTGTGATTACTCATACTTTATTTTTATTTATTTCTTTAATTTTTATCCCCTTCAAAATGATTGATCTTTTCTATTGAGGTTTGGGTTTAGGTTCTGGAAAGTATTTGTTTGAGTTTTGAAATTTTTACGTGATTTTTGGCCTTATTCATGGTTAGTGTGAAATGTATAGGGATAAAATAGAACGGTGGGGACTTTGTGAAACCCCTGTTATCACTTCTCTGTGTGTGGGGGTATTTTTTGTATGGTTTAGCCCCTTGAGATAGAATATTTTTGGTGTGAAAAGGGTGATGTTTTTTGAATTTTTCTAGGTCACACGTTTGAGGTTCACAATTATTTTAACCATGCATCCTATGTCTGAATAGGTGGAAAGGTTAAGGAACATGATTAAACTAACCATTCAACCTAAGTGAGCATTCTATGAAACTGTTGATAATTAGAAGTTATATGGTTTGCGTGTGGTTTGTTTAAACATGCGATATAACCATGAAACCCACCTTATGAAGGATATTTTCGACATTTCTCATTATTTTTAATTGGGCATTCTTCCCTACGATTTCTCTATTCAAACCCCCTGACAAAGACTCCTCCAACGGAGCATTTTGGCACCACAAAGCTCTTCCAGGGAGATTGTAATGTGGTTTCTTGGGGATTCTTCACCCGAATTGAAAGGTTAGGGATCCCCTCTCTTTATCCTTTAGTTTTCTTCAATTTTACCCATCTAATCTAACCCTATTGGCCATGTTTAAACAATTTTGATACCTAGGGTGGTTTTAAAATCAGGTATTTTTCTTTCTTAGGGTTGTGATTCATTGTATGAGTGTCTTTCCGGTGGATATCATCGAATGAAAAAATGAATCTTCCACTTCAGGTTGGTGTTTCCCTTATTTTCCTTTTTGGAACATTCTATTGATACTTGATACTTAATTTATTTTTTCAGAAAAATGTAATCATATTTTTGGTGTGTTTATTTGATTTTTATGGTGTTCTTTGGTATAAATTTGAAGAAAATGGGTTTTCAATAGGTTTCTATAATTATTAATTTATTTATATGGATACAAAGTGTTTGATAAAATTCTATTTGACCTTTTGAGTTTAAATTGTTTGTTTGGGTTATCTTTATCCTTTTTATATCTTTGGTGATATGGTTTTACTTGTGAAATTAATCCTTGGGTATAAGTGTGATTTCATTTTTTTTGTTTTAGTGGTTATATGAAGTTTTTATGTCTTGTGGTAGTGTAAATGGTTGAATAGAAAACTTTTCTGGGGTAATATCTTGGTTTTTAATGAGTTCTCCATGGTATTTGGGAAAATGCATATGTGCATGGGGTGCACATATGTATAGGAAAATTATTGATAATGATCTAGAAAGGAATTTTCATCTTGAATTTTGATTTCAAAATACCCTTCCCTTCTCGTTATCATCATTAAACTCATCTGTATCAAATGGTTCTTCAAAAACCGTAATGTTTCATAAGTGGTATATTGATCTTTAAATGGTTATAAATTTTTCTTTCAAATGTTTTTTTAATAATTTGGCCCCTTTTGGAATTTGGAGACATGTGTAAGTAACTAAATGGTATAAAGGCTCATTTGGTAGGTTCATATTCATTGTGCATCATGGATTGGTTTTTGAATTTGTTTGGTAATGTATTCTATATAGAGATGTTGATGGAATGGTTGGTAATTTTAGTTTTTTCGGAAAATGGTTTAAAAGTAACATTATGTGTAGGCTCAGTTGGAACTTTTTTCATGGATTTTTTATGATAGTAACCTCTCTGGTGGATCATCCAAGGAGTGGGTTATCACATAGGTTGTGTTGGTGTTTAGTAAATGAATGAATAGTCATCGTGGGTTATTGGTTTGATCCACACATGCGAGGACCTACGCATTTGCCATGTACTATTATCATGGAATTCTTGTGAATCATCTAGAGGGTTGAGTAATGGTTTCTAATCGACCCTGACTATATTGGATGTAAACCCTTGGATTATTAAAGAGGCTAGGTGAGATGTTCTATTGGATTGTCTAGTTAGAGTTGTCAGTTGGTTATTAATTATGGATCTGGACCATATGATGGAAGGTGAGTCCAAACCAAGTATGTCTTGATATTTATTATATATATGTTTATGAAATTCCCAGGAATACAATTTGTATCTTCATGTTTATTCCTGTAGATTTGGTTGATTTCCTGTCATTTTTACCATTCATCACTTGTATTGGTTTCTTTGTTTCCAACATTTATTTTTTATTACCAGGGTTGGTTTCCTCTTTTTGTTTGCAGTTTTGAAATAGGTTATTTTGAATACAAAAATGTTTTAAAATGAAAGGCCATGAGTCTTGTTTTAAAAATTTATGTTGGGTTAGTTCTCTAAATTATAAAAAACTTTTTTTAAATGTAATTCAAACTAGTTTTTATATACTTTTTTGGTAAATGAAATGTATAGATTATATAGTGATTACATATTGTTCTATATATTCTCACACCTTACTTATTCCAATCGGAAACGGTAGACCCAATCTATTTTGCAAGTTCAGGTTTCTAGTTCAGGTTCACCTTTGTAGAAAGAAGGTATTGTGGATGGTGGTGACCATGAAGTCACATGGAGATCAGGTTAGTGTGATTTTTTCTTTAGTTTTCAGTTTTTTCCTTTGTTGTAGTTGGATTTAATTACGTATTTAGGTGATCAGTGGATTTCAGTTCTTCCACATGATCTATTTTGTTTATTTTTATCCAAGGAATTATTGTGAAAAATCATCCCCAATGTGATATTTTTTATTCTCGATGCTAGTCACCAGCCCCGGAGGATTACGAACACATATTGGGCTCTGTCTCAGACTGGGTTGGGTTTTGAGATGGATGGAATCCCAACCTGTTTTGTGAAAAAATAGTATTAGATCATCACTTTTTAAGTTGGGGAACTAGGTGTTCTGGAGAGTAGGACTATCAGGAAATGCGTGGTAGGTGCGGGAAGAGTGTTGATAACTCTTTCTCATTCAAAATGCCAAGTTCCTAGGGGTATTTTGGGTTTTGAGCCATTCTTTTGGTTGTAGTTGAATGGATAGGTGATTAAAATCAAGGTGGAACAGTGTTCCATAGTAGTATTACACGTACTAGTGACCAATGTAGATCCTAAGTGCATGGTTCAAGATATTCATAAGGATCGGTGATTTATAGGGACATTGTACACTAAACCATCTATTAAATGCTTTAATGATAACTAGTTACATATTATTGGTGTTTCCCTATGTGTTTTTTGTTGGTTTAGCATTTATTGTTTGGGTTAAATTTTGAAATGAAAAATAGTATTTAGAAAAATTCATTTTTAAAAGGAAAATGGTGATAAGGTTTGGTTTTTTTGTAAATAAATCAATGGTGTTTAAAACTATATTTGAAAGAGTCTTTTAGTATATAGATAGTGGCCTTGGAAGAAGGTGGGTTCTGAAATTGGAATAAAATGTTAGTTTTTGAAAAGAGGATTCTAGTTTTGTTTGTGATTTTTGTCTAATGATACCTTTGTTTTTCCTGAGGTGTTATTTTTGGATGAGGTCTGATTAGATGTTGATTTTGGTTTTGTTTTTTGATATTGTTCAGAGTATGCCACTTAGAAAGATCCCCAATGTTTCTAGTGATTCTCATCTATTTTTTTATTCTACCTATACTTCTATTAGAGTTCAAGAGTCAAGCACTTTTATGTTGTTTTGATACATCCCTTGTGATCGAGGTCTGTTAGAGGTTGTAGAGTGGCTTAAGGAAGTCGAAGGTGTTTTCAGGTCATTGGGAACTCCCAAAAATTTGAGTGTGCATACTTTTTGGATTAATTTTAGGGTCTAACTTCGGATCAATGGAAGGTGACCTTCCCAATATCATTTCATGTTTTGATGACTTGGGATGTGTTTGATACCAATTTATTCCAATGGTTTATCCATTATGAGGTGAATACAATGAATGTAGTAGAGCACGTGGGTGTTCAATATGGTCAGTAGATGGTGAATTATTATCTTGAACACTTCAAGGATATGATTTCATTTTCTCTAGAAGTTTTATCACATGATTATTTGAAATATAATATTTTTTGGGGTCTTCATATTGTGAATAAGGGGAGATTCTTCTCATCCGATGAATTTTTATCTGAGAAGCAAGTGGTTGAAGCGTTTTTAGGCGAGTTGGTTCTCAGGGTGTAGTCGGTGGAAGTTGGAACTTTTGAAGGTCCCAAATATGGTGAGAGGTGTATACTAGAGGAACCTATTATTGAGGAGTATACTTAGATGGTTTTTCCTTCTCATTCATCAGAACATTCACTTGTATGCTTTTTGTGTGGCCAGTTCAAGCACTTGAAGCTGTCTTTTCCTAATATTCCAAAGGATTTTTTTGATGTTGTAATTTGGCACATCTTGAGATGTTTTTAAGAAGATATTACCTAAGAAGAATCCTAAATCATAAGGTTTTATCTCCTTACTATGTAAAAATATATTCTTCAAGACAATAGGGCTCCATCCATAGGATTCGGAGTGATGCTCTTAACATAGTCATGAATCTCAAAGGGTGTGTGGATCCTTTTAGTGATAATAATTTAAGTTAATATATTTTGGTTCTATAATTATTTTATGTTCCTCTAAATTGTAATGATTTTTTTGGAATTGTCATCTTGTAATTCTATTGGTTGTTTATATTAGATATGAGTCTTTAAATAGATGTTCTCTCTTTTGTGTACTTATAATTTTTGTGGATTGGTTTTGGTTTTCTATTATGTTCATTTGGGGGATTCTTGAATCATATAGAAATGATTATCATGGTTATTTTATCTAATTAGTTTGAGTTTTTTTATTGGGGTTCCCCCTTGTGTTTAGGGTTTTTTGTTTGGTTTTGGAGTTCCTATGTCAATGTCATCATGTTGGGAGTTTCAATGTCCACCATTCTAGTCAGTTTCTTATTGTGGGGATAACCATCCTCCTTTTATATGATTCTATTTGTTGATCTTTTTTCTTAGATTTGTTTGGGTGTCACTTTTGGAGTAAAAGGTCACCCCGAGGCTCATGGTTCCATTTAGTATTATTCTGTTTTGGGTTTGAGTTTTGGTCATCATTTGGCTATATGAATTTCTTGGGGAAGAATGTTTTTGTGGTTGGAATAATTTCCACTCCCTAATCATGGTTTTCATTTATATATTTTATTTTTATCTTCTTTTATATGATCTATCTTTGTAGATGTGGTTTGGGTTGAGTTTATGGTGAGTATTTGTTTGAGTTTTCGAGGGTCTGGGTAGTTTGTTTCCCTATTCATGGTTAGTGTGAAATGTATAGGGAGAAAAAAGAATGGTGGGTTGTTTTTGAAACCCCTAGTGTCACTTATATATGGTTTTTATTTGTTGGATGGTTTATCCCTTGAGTTAGAGGATTTTTTGGGGGAAAAGGCTGATGTTTGGGGACTTTTTCCAGGTCACATGGTTAAGGTTCATTGTTCGTTTAACTATGAATCCTAAGTGTAAATATTTCACATGGTTAAGGAAAATACTGAATATAACCATGAAAAATAAGTGTATAAAACTCTTGATAGTGCATAATTGCATTATTTACATAAGGGTTGTTTAACCGCGTGAGGTAACTATGCAACCCAGCCAAGAAGGGTATTTTTTACATCTATTCTTCTTTCTAATTGGGATTTCTTACCTTGGATTCCCCCGTTCATACCCCATGAATTGGTCACCTCCCATAGATAATTTTGGCTCCTCTATGCTCCTAAAAGCTGAATCTATGTGGTTTCTTATTGATTCTCCACCCAGATTTAATGGTTTGGGATCCCTCTCTCTCCCCATTGGTTTTCCTCCATTTCCCATTTCAACTATATACCATGTGTAAATTTTAGATGATTTGGATACCTAGGGTGGTGAAAAACTGGTGGGTTTTAATTATTAGGTTTTTGAGCCATTGTAGGAGTTTCTTTTTGATGGATTTTTTCGAAGGCGATACGATTCTCCCACTTGAGGTAGGTGCTTCCATTATTTTCCATTCTGAAACATTTTATTGACACTTAATCATTCCTTTATTTTTTATAAAATGTGTTAATCATATTTTTGGTGTGTAAGTTTGATTTATTATGGTGTCTTTATAGTGGTAATTTTAAAAAAATGGATTTTCAAATGGAATCTACAATTATTCCAATATGTATATTCATGAAAACAATTTGATAAGATGTCATTTGGACTTTAGAGATAAAATTTTTTGTTTGGGTTTTTTTTAGACTTGAGAAATATTTTTTATTTGTTTTTCCTTGTGAAATTGATCCTTGGGTGTAAGTGTAATTTCATGATTATATTTTAGTGATGGTGTATAATTGTTGTGTTTGGTGGTAGTGTATATAGTTGATTTTAAAAATAGTTATTGTGTACTCTCTTGGTTTTCAATGAGTGTTCTATTGGATGTGGCCATATCCATATCTTCTTAGTGTGCACATATGGGTTTAAACACAAATGATATTGGTCTCTAAAGAAATGTAAATATTTAATTCATATTTTAAAATAACCTTTCCTTAAACCTTTGTTGTTTATACTAATCTCTTTCAAATGGTTCTTCAAAACCCCCAATATTTTCTAAGTGGAAAATTGATCTAGAAATGGTTCTAAATTATGGTTTAAAATTTATCTCCAAGAACATTTTCCATTGGAATTTTTAGATGCGGTTTTGTAACTAAATGGTATAATGTTCCATTTGGAACCTTTATATTCCTTAGGTGTCTTTTCTTGGTTTTTGAAATGTTTTGGTAATTGTATTTGAATTGGAGATATCAAAGGTCTATTTGGTAATTTTTATGTTTTGGGAGAATGGTTTCAATGTGACATGACGTGTAGGCTAGGTTAAAACATGTGTATGGCTTGTTATGTTGTGGGAACCTCTATGGTGTATCCTGTGAGGAGAGGTTCATTGCATAGGTGGTGTCGGTGTTTGGGATAGGAAATCATGGTGGAAGTGGGTTATTGGTTTGATCCAAACATGTGAGGACCTCCGCATTCACCATGTACTATTATCATGGGATTCCAATGCTTCATCTAGAGGGTCAAATAATGGGTTCTTTTCAAACCCTATTAGACAGGTTGGTACCCCCTATATTAGAGGATAATCTAGGTGGGATGTTCCACAAGATTGGATAGTTTAGAGATGAAAATTAGAAATTTACTATATATTTGAACTATACATAGAAAGGTGATTACTAACTAGGTATGTCTGGGGGTTAGTTCTATAGATGTTTAGAAAATTCCCATGATTACAATTTGAATGTTCTTATTGATTCATGTAGCCTTGATTTCTTACCTTTCATTTTTACCATTCAATTCTTTTATTGGTTATTTGTTTCCATGAGAGATGTTTTATTACCTAAGTTAGTTTCCTATTTTTCTGTTGATTTTATAAACAATATTTATTAAATTGAAAACTCATTTTAAAGGGTAAGAAAGTGTATATTTATTTAAAAAGGTAAGTTGTGTTGGTTATCTAAATGATAAAAATCTATTTTCAAAATTTATTTCAAACTAGTGTTTATGGAATATTTTTGGAATGGAAATGTATAGATTGTATGGTGATTACCTACTATACTATTTAGGATCACACCCTACTTATACCAGTCGGTCTCGGTAGATAAGAGTTATTTTTTCGGTTTATGTTTATGTTTCTGGTTTTCCATTGGGGAAGGAAGGTCTTGTGGATGTTCATTACCATGATTTCACATGGAGATAATTTTAGTGTTGTTTTGTTTTGGTTCAGTATTTATTTTGTAGTTTTTTTCTATTATTTTAATTTTTATGTATATCTGATTTGTGTCTTTTTTAAATTCTGTTTTTTCGTTTTTTTTAGTGTGAACCTGAGTTTTCTTTGGGAAAAATTGTTTCAAAAGAGACATCCTTGATGCCCAGTGTTAGTCTCTATCCCAATAGGACCGAGAATTCCTCTTGGTCCTTTTCTCAGATTGGGTTGCGTTTTGGGTTAGATGGAAGCCCAACCAGGTTTGTGAATTTTTTTGAGGATTATAGAAATTAAAATGTTGCAAATCTTTTTTCATCAAGGTAGAAACATTATGAAACTAATGAGTGGTGGTTAATTATAAAATGAACTTGATGGTGGAGAATAAAGTTAGGAGATATAACTAGATATGATACAATTTCTTGAAGAAGGACCATATAGAAGTAGTGGAGAGCATGTTGTAAAGAAACATGTGGTAACTAAAAAAAAGAATTGGATTAAGACCACGATGTAGGAATAATCATTGTGAGATTTATGGTTTTAAAAAATATTACTGATAAACTCAAATATGTTTTGATAACCATGAAGTGTGTTTGATAGTGAAGAAGAAGATCAACACGAAGAATAAAAAAGTTTGATTTTTGTGGAGTTTATGTATTTAAATTGAGAATTTTTATTCTATAAATCTTAACAAATAGAGATTAGGAAAGATAAAAATTTGAGTTGAGTTTAGAAATTAAAACAATAATATATGACTTCTATATTGAGATTGGATGAATTTTAAATGGAAAAGTTTGACAATAATTGTTCCACATAAATATCTGGGAGTGATGCATAGGTTAATGCCACCACTGTGTGACTTATGAGGAGATCATAAATATATAATAATATGTCTTTTATTAATAATAATGTAATGATAGATCATATTAATTTGGTTATTAAATATTTTAAATAATTATGATGTCTAAACGTGATGATACATTGTTGTGTTTTTAATTTCACTATATAAAAAATTAATGGTTTAATCCTTGATTCTAGAATAATATGGAAAGTTGATGTTTTATATGTATCTTGCACCAGAAATTAAGGAGAAATCATGACATTAAAACACACATTAAATTGATTCATATGTAGGGTACTTCAAAAGTTTATAAATTGATAGATTTTAGGGAAAATAAATTTCATGATAATTAAAATATATCATGAAGGAAAATTTGGAAATACGATCCGTGAATTAAAAACATATATTTATGAGATTTGAATGCTGAGAATTATGGAAACCAAGTTCCTTTTTTAGGAATGAAAAGAATAAAAATATGTGGGATTTTCGGAGTTATTATGATAAGGAAGGTTATACTCAATTTTTAGTATTCTCTAGATATATAAATAATTATTTAGTTCAAAGAATTATTTTATAAGTCTAACACCCCAACCATAGTCCCCTACATTTTCTAGGTTATTTATTACATAGTAATTAGAGTACATGAGATTATGTTCCAAATATTGTGGATCAGTAGTACTCAAGATACTAGATACATAAATACCTCATTACGTCTTGATAAATTAAAAAAATTGAGTGAAAATATTTATTTTTAAGTGTTATCAATTAGGATGATCATACATGGTATTCCAATTCACTACCTGGGGAAATAAGAAGAAAAAGTAAAGGGTGATCTCAAATTATAAGTATGGGATAACATACAATGAAAAATAACATGGAATAAGAATTATATTGGGAGAATATAAAAAACTGATAATACATAACATAATATATGGATGGAAAAGGTAATACATAATAAAATGATCACATAATGATGAAAATGATAGGAATGAATAATTTCGGTCATCATAAACTTATCATTAAGGAATTGTGGTAGTAAATCATACAGAAAGGGTAACGAAAATACTTTTACCCTATCATAGTTGTATTAGGAGGCTTACCAGTGCACTGAGAGGATATATAATTTCAGGCCCACCCATCTCATAAAATTCCAATGCATTACATCACTTACTAAATGATAATGGGTTGTATAAAACTTACTGAAATATATAAATATACATATAATAACTTTTTTATGATGATTTTATTATAAGATATTCCCATATAGATCAAGCGATTTTATATTATGATAATACTTTCCCCTAATCAAGTAATTAGTAAAAAATATTATGGATAATTACTATAAAACCTTGAGATTTCCAAATATATTTTCCCTTAAATAAATATTTTATTGATCAGATATTTCACATAATATACCAAAATAAAATGAAAAACCATGGTATATTATGAATATTAAATATATCCATTAAAATATAGTTGTTAAATTAGCAGGTTTAAATTGATATTGCAATATCACAAAATCAATAGAATAAATTGCATCTGAAAGCCAAAGTATTGCTCATAAATCTCATTTTTCTGAGCTTGGATGGGAGGTACCTTCACTATGGGTTTCCGTGGACCAATCCCAAGAAAACTAAAGAAATTATGTTTTGATAAAAACTGCATATGGGAGAATTTCAAGCTTATAAAAATTTCCACAAGATCAATGGTAGTTAAACAGCTACCCCAAAATCCATCCAGAGTTTATTTGATGCTTATTTCTTATTTATTAATCATAGGGGTTATGTAAGTATAAATTAGGATTAGAATAACCTAAAAAAATATTTATATGTATAGACATATCAAGAATTTATATACTTTTTGATAAGTCACTTTTATTCAATTCACACTATGCATAAAAATATATTTTCTAAAAATTGTCATTTTATTTCAAGGGACTAGGTAAATTATGATTAAATAATGAAAATATATATTAATTTTATGAATAATACATTAAAAATTTATTAATTATTAATTTATAGGATATGATAAGAAGAATAGTTAATATACCATGATTCATTTTCATATAAATATAGTTTTCTCTACATTTTAATTTTTAAAATAAAAAGAAAAATTATAATTCTTTTAATTTAAATTTTAAAAAATAAACTTCATTTTTTTATATATCATTTAAATATTATCTTAAAATTTATTTTTTGAGATTTTTTGAAAATTGTTTTGGTGAATAATGCAATATATAATTCTTACAAATATCATGTCTTTTATGAAATTATTACTTTATTAAAACGAGTTGAAAATTTATGAAACAATTTTTGAAAAAAATACTCATTCAATGATTTATATTATAAATTTAAAAATCTTCATTCTTTTTTAAAAACTAATATTTTACTGTTTTAGAGCTTATGTAATATTTTTTTCTAGAAATTGTTTTGAATGAACGATATACATAATATATTAAAATTAATTTTTATCACTTTTAGAATTGGAGTAAAATGAAATAGATTTTAAATTTTCAATCAGTATGTCCAAATTATATAATAAGTACTGTTTTATTTTTAATCATAAAATATTATTTACATAGGTAAAAATAGTTACCATTGTAAAAGCTAAAATGGTAAAACTGAAAATCTAAGAGTAAATGAACTCATACATTTTTAAAACTTTAATGGGAATGTGTACCTTAGACATTGATCTACCTTATCACTTCTCTTATCTATTAATTGTGAATTATAGTGATAATTTCCTTGAGAGTGACCACAACCCACTTAGTTTATCACAAATTCCACCCAAACCTCTCTTTAACACTATTATCCACCTTCAATAGCTTTTTTTTCTTCTCAAAATACCACCCCTAAAAGGGTTACCATATAATTATTGGATATAATCCCAGAAATGATGTATAAAATTATAAACAATCCTTTCTAATTTCTATTTATTTATATGAAATTTATATTCCTAAAACACTATTATACTATATTAAAATGATAACATCAATATCATTGGTATATTATTTTATTATTATAATTATGGTTTATGCATTAACCACTTTTACATTTTCCATTAAGAAAAATGAAAAAAATGAATTGTGCATATGTTTGGACTACCACCTCTTTGAAGAAACACATTTCATTTTCATTCACTGAATAACATGGCTGGTCCAAAATTAGAATTAACTAAATATTTGTATTATATATATATATATATATCAAAATTATATTCATTAAATTATAGACCATGTAACATCTTTCTTCTTCCATTTGGAAAATGAAATCATTATCCATCCATATGGGTAGACTACCACATATTTTGAAGGATGTATTATATTTTTCACTTCCACCTTTATTTATGGTATTAGTTTAGATTTTATAAGTATATATCATATATATATATGTAATATACACCATGAATATGAGTATTTATTTATAAAAAAAATAAAGTATCATTACAAAGTAATACATCTGTATCAATGAATATCCTGAAACTACTTCATAACCATTTTATTCTTCACAAAATGTCACTAAAAATACAATGTTATGGAATTATAACATAATATGTCTTTATAAAACATCAATTATAGTACCTTTAATGGATTGGTATTGATGATATTTGGGTGAAGATGGAATATATGTACTTCTTTTATGAACTTAGTTCAAAATGACTATGATTATGTACAACAGATGTTGAAAATTGATTATAAAGATCTTTTACATGATGATAGTTGTTATTAATGAAGATTATAAATGTAAATTTATATTAATTTGGATCTTAAATAGTGAATGGAAATATTTATCTTTATGATAAATGAGTTTAAATCACTTACACGGAAAAAAGGGTAATAGAAAGGGACTAGGTAACTCAAACTTCTTTCTTTGAGTAATATAATTTCTTATTTAACTTAATTATTAAAAAAATATTTTATTTTTAATTTTGTTCTCTATTTTTTATGGGGAAAATATTTTTTGATCTAAATCCATTTCCATGAAAGGTTTTATTTTCTATTTAATATAAATTAACGATAATTTTTAAGAGACTCATAAATATTACTTTTATAATGATGAATACAATTTTTTTTAAAAATTCTATATTCATGATTTGGGTTTCATTATCTTAAAATGATCTATCTCAGAAAAAATTAATGTTTTATATTTACCCTAAATTTTCATTTCATTATGTGATTATTTTGTGTGATTCAGTTTTTTAAATAAATTGATTTAATTTATGATGTTATTTTATGCAATTTAAAAATTTTATGAAACCCAATTTTTATTTTCATGGGTTTCTTTATGAAAAATTATTCATTTTCGTTTGGAAGTTTTATGAAACCCATTTTATTTAAATCAGTTCTTTATGATTTTAAATTGAACGATTTTTAAGTTTCATAAGTATGTATAGATTAATGATTGGTTGGGTCATATATTTACATCCAATGCATTGGTTAAGATTTAATATCTCATGATCTTTGAATTCATGAGTACATTTTACTTTTTCATAAGAATGTGAATTAATGGCGTAGGCCATGAAATTAAATTTTACCTATGATAATATTTGTTCCCTAGTTTAGGGATATTATTTCTTATGATCTTACACTCTCTTCGTTTAGGATTTATGATAAATTCCTATAATACATGTCATAGTTGTTATACTTACATGTTGACCTTTTGTGTCATTAAGTTCTTATTACATGTGAACTTATTTTTACTTATGTATTTTTTTACCACTAATGATTTTATAATATTTCGATTATACTCATTATTTTAACTTATTATTCTAAAATCATTATTTATGAAATTTATATTCCTACCTTACTTAGAATTTTAGATCACCTCTTTATTATGCTTGCATTCCCCATGTTTGGAGGATGTGTCTTACCAATGATATATCTAGTATATGTTCATTTATTGTTCCTTTAAGGATAAATGATCATGGGTTTTATAAAATAATTGATTAAGTAACTAATATCCAAATACACTAAACCTAACCGTTCTTATGATTTTATTATTTATGGAATATAATTTTTAAATATTGTAAAATATTTAAAATTAAAGAAAGTTTATATTAGGTTTCATAAATTGGTATTAGAGTAAATATTTAGTTATATTTGGAGATTAGTTTAGTAAGCTTTGGTATTATGGTTAGATATCCTTAGTGAAACCCATAGAGATGAGTCTAAGAAAAGGATGACGACTTTAAATATTGGTAAAGCCGCAAGTATTTGGGTTTCCAATAAATAAATCACTATATGGGTACTGGAAAGTGGATGTGGTTGTGGAAAACATCCATCTAGGGGTAATATACCCAAATGGCTGTTTTTTCATTGAATTTATCTTTAATATGGTTCATGATTAGTGGTACAAATACTACAAAAATAGATGGAAGTACTTATGATATATTCATGGATTGATCATATACTCTTTATAAACCTCTAAAAAGGATTTATTTCTTAGTTAATTTGAGGGATATAGTTGAGAAGTCTAATATAACCCAACATAATGTAACATTAATTAATCCAAGAGGTTTATAACATGAACCAAATGTGATATAATTAAAAAACATTTATCACTGGTTTAAATTATTGATTCTTTGGTAATCAAATAAAAGGATTGTGCTTTCGTAATCATATTACTATTTAATTTGATTCTATTAGAAATTATCATATCCATTTTGGTTGTAGTGTTTGGTTAGTAATGAGATCATGAAAATGAATTTTTGAAATGTAACTCCTTGTGAACTCCTTATAAGAATATTTGAGATAATTTTTTCTCTTATCATACTAATGTTAATGAGGTGGATATCATATTAAAATATAAATATTGATTTTCTCATGGATCCCTCAACTTATTTCTTTAGTAAACAATAATTAAAAATATGAGGACACAAATTATTTAAGGGTGGAGAATATAACACCCAAAGATTTTTGAACATATTTTCCCATAAATAAACATTGTATTTTTAGCAGTTTAAAAACAGTATAACTAAATAAAATGAAATACCTTGATATATTTTGAATGTTAAATATGACCGTTAAAATATATCAATTTTATTAGCTAGTATAAATTGAAGTAACCATGTCATGATATCAATAAAATACATTACATTAGAAAGAAGAATCCTTCCCTATAAACCCAATTTGTTTGAGATCATAAGGGTGATATATTCACTATGACTTTACATATACCAATATTAATATGAACTCAAGTAATTATGGTTTGTAAAAATTAATACCCAAGAGAAGTTCAATCTTGTTGATATTTCGGAAAGATCCATGCTATATGAACCACCCTTAAAACTGAAATCAGAGACTATCTAATTCTTTGGTACTATGTAGAGATAATAAAGGGTTTTATAAGTATAATTTAAGATTATATCAGTATGAAATAAAAAAATATGTATGTACATATATATCATGAATTTCATAATTTTTCAAATGGTCAATTTTTGTTAATTAACATTATTTTAAAAAAATGAATATTCTAGAAATTGATGTTTTATATAAAAAACTATGTTTATTATTTTTGAATAATAAGGACATATATTCCTATCTTAATAATAAGTTAATATTTTATTAATTAGTAACTTATAGTACACATGAGGAATAATAGATAATATACTAGAAGTAGTTTTCCAAAAAAAAACTTTCTCAGAATATTTTATATTTTTATTTGAAAATAAAATATAAAAATTTTAGAATGTGAATAAAAAAACAAAATCATTGTTTGATTTATAATTACAATAATATATAAATATTTATTATTGATATTTTTCTAGATAAATATTTTTAGTTGAATAGTACAATACACTATTTTCAGAAATAACATATCATTCATGGAATTATTAGTTTATAATAATGATTTGTAAAATTATTTTACCATTTTATATATACAACATTAATTTTATGGGTTATATTAAATAATTTAAAAAATATTTTAGTTTAGAATCATATATTTAGTTATTTAAAACTTAAGTAATATTTTTCTCAAGGAATATTTAATACATTATGTACATATTATTATAAAACTAATTTTCACACTTTTATAAATTGAACCAAATTAAATAGATTTTAAATTTTCATTAATTAGGTATAAATTATATAATAAGTTTCATTATATTTTCTAAAAATAATGGAAAAGTTACTTAGGTAAAAACTAGTTACCACAGTAAATGTTAAGATGGTAAAAGTAAAAATCTCAAAGTAAATTACCTCAAACAAGTTTAAAACATATGTAAGAAAGTATGGTTTAGGACTATATCAAACATATAACTTACCATAATATTTAATTAACAAATTTTTATTGAATTTAAATGAGACTGACTTTAAAATATTAAAAAGTTTTGGGTGTTTACAAAACATCCATCTCTTTCCACTTATAAAAGATACACTAATATCCTCAAAACCCCTCACACTAAACCCCGCTAATTTTAGAAAAACAATAAACATCATAAAAATACCTATACACATTAATGAGGTTATTATAATCTTAATATATAATCCCTTAAAGGCTTAACCCCCTTTATAAAAGAGATAATCCTATATGCGAGGCAAATAAATCAAGCCACTCCGTTCTCATTTCCATTTCATTATGAGCACTTATTCTTCCTAAATTTGTGTTACAACATAATAAAATGTTAGAATAACTATAATTAGAAAATTTTATGTTATTATAATAAAAGTTTTATAATTAACCATTTTTTCCATTTCCTTTAATTGAAATGAAAATATGAATCTTGCATACATGCTAACTACCACCTCTATAAAGAAACATGTTTCGTTTTCCTTCAACACATAATATGGTAGATTAGAAAGTGGAATAAAATAAATAAATAAATAAATATTATTTATTATATTTAAATGATAAACCATTCTACTTATTTCATCATCCTCTCAAAAATGAAATCAACATCCATGCGAACAAGCAAACTGCCACCCCCATAGAATGATGAATTCCATTATTCACTATAACCTTCATTTATTGTTTGAGTTTATATTTTATTAGTATATATGATTTATATATATATATATATATATCTTTAATATATATCATTAATATGGTTCTTTATGGATAAAACAAAAATTAACGATTATCATAATAAAATACCTTGATATCACTGAATAACTTGAAACTGGTTTGTCACCATTTTCTTTTTCATAAAACAAAACTCAAACTCCAATGTGATATAATTATATCATTATAAAAGTTTATTAAAAATAAATTCAAGTACCTTTAAATGGTTTTTATTGACTATAATTGTAATAAGAATGAATGTTTACACCACTTTTATGAAACTAGTTCAAAACAGTCAAGATTATCAACACCTAATGTCAAAAATAGATTATAACAATATAATGAATGAAGAGAATTTTTATTAAGTAATGGTAAAGATGTAAATGTATATAAATAATGTTCTTACATAGTAAAGTAATATTTTTATCTTTATGATACAATATATTAAATCACTTTCATGAAAATCAATGGTAAAAGTAAGTGACTTGGTTACTCAAACTACATTATTTGAGTTATAAAATATATTATTGAAATTAGTTCATCCCATAAATTAAATTTTGAATGATGTTTATCTTTTATTTTAATGGAAAATAATATAAATTGAAATCCATTTCCATGAAAGGTTTTATTCGAATTTTTTTAAAACGTGATTTTTTGAAAAGAGACTCATAACTAGGACTTTTACTATAATGGATAAAAATTTTTTTGAAAAAGATCTTTTCATGTTTTGGTTTTCTCTATCATCACAAGATATATCTTAAATGGAATTATGTTTCACATTTCACTATACATCTTCCTTTAATTAGGTTATTTATTTGTGTTCTAAATTTTTTTATCACTTGATTTAATTCCTCATCTATTTTATACCATTTGAATGTTTTTAGAACCATTTTTATTTACATGGCTTTTCTATGCGAATTGAATGATTTTAGTTTGGAATTTTTAAGAAACCAAAATTATTTCCAAGGGTTTATATTATTTTAAAATAAATTCTTTTTTAAGTGGTAGATGTTAGTATATATGAATAGTGAGTGGGGTCCTATATCAACCATCATTATATTAGTTAATAGTTTATATCTCTTGAGATAATTCAAGATTAAAATTTAGTTACACATAAGAATGAGAACTAATGGTGCGTCTTGTAAGGGTAATATTTCACTAGGATAATGATTGTTCCAAAGTAAAATTATATAATTCAATATGGTCTTATTATCTTATGATTCGAGGTTTATGTTAAATTATTCAAATACATGATATAAATATTATTATTCTTTGTTGACATTTTGTGGATTTAAGTTATTTTGGAATATAATTTAAAGAATACTTATGTCATATGAATATAAATCATGATGTTATCGTATTTAAATTAGGATTATGTTTTTCACTTATGATTATGAACTCATCATTTATTAAATGTTTATTAATCCCATTATAAGAATTTGAGTTCAAATATTTCTTATTTATTTCATTCCTACTATTCTGAGGATGAATCTTACTAATGATATGTCTAGAATATGATCTATTATGGTTAATTATAGAAGAAATTCTCATGATGTTTATAAAATAATTTATTATATAGCTAGCCTCTAAAGTCACTGAACCTATCAGTTCTTGGGATACTATTACTTATAGAATGTAATGTTTAAATAATGTAAAATATATAAACTAAAGGAATGTTTATCTTGGGTCTTTATAAATACCTTAATTTATCTAAGCAGAGCCTAGGGATTCACAATGTTGAAATAATCATATACAAAAAGTGAAGAATAAAAATAAAAGAGTATTTTATTTGGTTGTGTTTCAAAATTAAGAATTATTTAATGAATTTATTCTTGGAATAGTCTTTACGTTCAAAATATGTGTTCATGGGAATTCATAAAAACCTATATTAGGTATTATATTATTTTATTCTGCACTGGTAGCTAATTTAGCTTCCTAGCACACCATTTATGGTATTTTTAAACTTAGATAATTCATTTAATATAGCCTCTCGAGTAACAAAAC
The DNA here is from genome assembly GCA_963277665.1 of Viscum album. NCBI lineage: Eukaryota > Viridiplantae > Streptophyta > Magnoliopsida > Santalales > Viscaceae > Viscum > Viscum album. The sequence goes on along the minus strand of OY728138.1, from coordinate 1,694,615,000 downwards.
AAAATTTTATCAAGTGAATTTCCCTTCTAAATATATAATTGTGTTATATTAAGTAATATAATATTATATAATTCACACACAGTACAAGATAAAACCAACTAAATTTTATAATATTAATGTAAACATTAAATTTAGAGAATAAAAATGGCTGTAAGAATTGAAGATATTATATTCAGATAAAAAATTGAAAATAAGATAACTAATATAATAAAATATTTATTTTCTCGATCCATAGAATAGTCACACTTGTGGAAAATAATGTAGGAATGAAGCCTATTTTTATTAATAAAATATTCATAATGAAATTGAAAATATATATAACCTTGAGGGAAAATAGAAGTGAATGACGAATGAATGAAATTTGAATTATTTATAGAAAGTATGTAATCTATATTACCAATACAAATATGACTATTTCAATAGTAATATGATCATGGAAATAGTAACCTAACTGTTGAAATAGTAATTTGACTATTAGGAATAACAACCCGAGTGTTAGAATATTGAAATAACTTATTTATTTGTAATATAATATTTATTTCTCTTTTAAAATTAAAATATAGAATATTTATATCATGATATAATTAAATAAATTTTAAAAAATGATGAAATAATTGTTAGTATTTTTGTAAAACATATATCTTTAATTTTAATATTTATAATAATTATAACGACTTAAAATATATTTTATTTAAATAAAATGGATTTATAAATTAAATTAATATATTATTATAATTATAAGATAATTTTATGAGACCTTATGTAATTTTTCAAAGAGTTAGAAACTTGATCATAATATTTAATTATTATTTTTTTAAATAATTGCGGAATTTATTTAAAATTAACTTTCACTTATTTATAAAATTATCTTCATGAAATTGATTTAATTTTTAGAATCTACATTTCAAAAAAAAATCGTGTGATTTTTTCGAATTTTTCTAAATTAGATGAATTTCTTGAGAATATTGAAATACGGTAAAATATAATATTTAATATTATAAGCTAAATACATGAATTTCTGAGCCATGTATACTGATAGAAACCATTGGTTCAAATTCACCAGAACAATTTACTATATATAGTAATAATAAATAATAATATTTATATTCTCGAGCTAAAATAATAAACTAATGAATATAATATTAAAAAATAACCCTCTCCTCCCCTTATAAATATCACCTATCATAAGCCTTAATGCTAATAACTTTTAAGACTTGTATCATGCTATATTTATTACCAAATATATTTAAAAACCTATATACCACATCCTAGTTACATTAGTATCATCCTAATACCATTTCAAGGACCCATAGGGGGTCGTTTAAGAGGAGGTGACTATTAGAAAATGAACGATTCAGGACTACTATTTTTCAATTTTATTACTATTCAACCACCTATTATAATATTGATCCACATAAACATAGTAACATCAATAATTTAAATATATTGATATATTATTATGGGTGAATATCTATCATAAACAGTTCCTTACTTTTTTTCTAAAATGAAAGTGTTGTTTACAGTATGGTTGGTTCACAACCTCAATGAACAACACACGTCGTTTCCTCTACTGCCTCCATGGATTCTCATAAAATTAATAATATGGTTAAATAAAATTTTAATAAGTATATTATAATTTTTTTTATTTTCTTTAATTAATATATGTCCATAATATTAATTAAAAATAGTCTTGTTCGTGATGGTCGGTAAAACATCCTAAATTAACAAAACACATAACATTAATGTTTTCACACAATGATTTGTCCCTATGTTGGAAAAAATATGGATAATTGGGACTATTTAAATTTATATAATGTCATGAATTCCATTTCAAATTAGTTATCTTGTTTTATTACCATTTGAAAATAATTTTGATAATTATCCCCAAGTGATCTAATCTTCGAACCATGAAACGAACGCTCCTGGAACAACAAAATTAAACATTATATATCATTAAAATGATTACAAATTAACTCAAAAAAATTATAATAAATAAAATATATATGGATTTTTTTGAGTTAACAAATTAGTAAATCTAATTTTATTATCTAGGATGTTAAGTGTAAGTTCATAACGGATCCACACATATTATAAGAGATCTCTTCTAACCACCATTTTTCTATAGGTCATGATGGTTCTCTATCTAGTTAACTTTATCTCTCTACTTTATACTGTGGAATGCTTCTAAATTGTGTATATATGTCTCTTACATATATAACTATATTATAATACATTTATTTTTTTGGGCAATAAATTCCATAAGTTTATTTCTCAAATGATACCCATTTCTTTACATGAATAATTCTTATGATATGAGGAAAAATTTTGAAACCCATTTCATTCCATAAATAACTCTTATGTGTTTGTCTTATTATTGATTTACTTTTCTAGAACACATAATCATTTACATGTGATAATGGTTGTTCTCAGATAGTGTTTCAATGCATTGGGTAATATATTTTTTCATGAGACATTATGAATTGAATTAGGAAGTGAACCAAATCCATGATGGGACTCTGTCCACCATGTTATGTTGTCTTGGTAGTTAACCATGAATTATGATTATTTCATTTTTTATGTTGTTTCCAATTTCCTATGTTTACATTATCATTTGTTACAACGGTCTTTATGTTATTCTCCCATGTGATTATTCATAAGCCTTCTATTTTATGATATCACTAAAAGTCGTTTGAATCACATGTTATGATTTATTATCATGTTTATTAATTTATTAGGATTTTTAGATCACCAATTTCTTTTATGTATTACCTTGGTTCTACTATGAAGGATAAGTATATTAAAGGTATTTATGATCATATTATAGAGATTAAAATATTTATTTTATTTTTGTTTCTTTTCGATGTATTATACACCAAGTATTCTAATGAAAAGAGGTATTTTAATCATTTATTTGTATTTAATGGATATTTATGTTAAAAAATGTAACAATATGTGTAAAAGTATTGGGATATTAAATTTTTTATTGGAGTAAATATCTAGTTATATTTTTTGATTAGGACTATAATACTTTAATGATAACACTAGGTATATATCTATGTATAGGAAAACATCCTAAACTTTTGGTGAAGTATAGACCAAGTGGTTTATAAGAAATTACTTCCCAGTGTAGATACTACAAGTGAATATGGATCTTTCAAAATTGTACCTAGTGTAAATAAACATTAAAAGGGAATATTAGCCATTGAATCGATCATCACTTTGTATGCAAAAAGAGGCTTTGTTGCACACTTGGTATGACACCCTTATGGGATATTCTTTGAAAATTCACAAACTTTTTATAAACCATTATGAAGGAATTGAACGAATTATTAGGTTTAAAACATAGTACGGAAATTAAAATAGATATACTATATTAAAAATTATAGACTCATAATCTAGGATATACTTTTCATTTATAAGTTATTCCTTCAAAGTTAATAGTTTCCCTTTATATTTCTAGCAGTTTAATTATTCTCATATAGTTTTTCATTTATTCTAGTTAATATAGAAAATAGAAAGAACTATTCCAACAACAAACTTTATAGGAATTATTATTATTTCCTAAATAATTTGAATAAACTTATGGGATAAATATCTAAGATCTTTATATTAGTACTACCTCAACTAAACCATGCTATGAATAATAGCTTGATTCATTTGGAACTCTCACCATCTCCTAAGAAGGATAAATTTTTGAATGAGTAATTTATGTGAAATATCCCTCATATATTTAATGGATCCTCTTATATACTCATCATAAATAAATGTTTTAACTATATTTAGAGAATATTTTCCATCATCTAATTATTTGGAAATGATAAAGTCGCACTGGCTGTCTATCATCATGATGTAAAATCCGATCAGTGGTGTACATTGATCAAGCACATGAATTACAAAGATCATATCGATTCCATGGAATGGGAAGGATTCAAGAAAACTATTTTAAATAAATATTTCACATAAAACCTCTATCTTAAAATAAAGAGGGATCTTTCCAGAATAAAGAAAAAGGAAGTTGTTTTTATCAGGGAATATAGGGAATACATAAAAAGGCATGCATGATACACCTTTGGATTTATTAATAACACTGAAATTAAGCTGAACTTATTCTTTAGTGGGTTAATGATTAGTATAAAAAATATTTTATGATTAAATACTTTGATTAATATGGAAATATTGTATATTGTTTACTTAAGGTTGAGATAGATATTGGATACTCTTAGTGGTCTTATGGTATTGGTGATAAAAATCATATAATAATGTTTTTGTCATGAGGGTCAATGGATAAATCTCCAGGTGGAAAGAAAACCCAACATCCCAGGATTCAAAATTGTGGAAAGAAGTATCCTAAAAAGTATTTTAAGGGAACAAAAAGATAATTCAAGAATACAAAATAGGAGAATCAATACAATAAATGTTGAGAAGATATGAAGAAGCCCATGATGTGATGGAAGGAAAAAATGTTTAGATCAACACTCAATTGATGGAATAGTGTTTCAAATTCACGAAATACGTGAATTATACAATAAAATTACACAAGCCACATGCTATTGAAGATGATCAACGAAAACAGCCTCTATATCCTAAAGAGAAATAAAGGGCATATGTTATCACTACTACAACGGTAGATCCCATCAATGATGTGGTGATATGTACACTGGTAATTTATTCAAGAATAGTGAACATACATTTTTATTCTTGTTCTACATATAATTTAATACTTTTAATGATTAGTATAACTATTAAAATTCCACCTCAAAACATGGAGTTTGATTTATCTATGAGAATTGACAATTGGGAACATATTTAATCCCTTATATAAAAATCCTCACCATTCAATTTTTGTAGATTGAACATCCCAAAAAATATTTTACTACATACTTTACTAGAGTTTGACTCTATATTTTCCATGGATTATATGTCCTTAAATAAAGTCAACATCAACTATCGGGATAGAGAGATCAATATTCACATCCTCTGTCATATTTTAATTATTTACAAGTATAAATATGTGGATGAATATATTTTAGAATCATTATTTAATGTGAAGATATTAGACTTATGAGAATTTATATCTAGCTCAAATTATTGATACCAAGTATAGAATCATTCTTGAAGACATTCATGTTGTGAAGGGATTAAGATGATGTGTTTCCTAAAGTATTTCTTGGTTCTTCTTCCTGATTGATATGTTCATTTATCAATTGAACTTATTATAAGATATATGAATATATCCATGACTCCATACCAAATAGCCACTATGGAGTTCAAAGAATTAAAGAAGAAATTTTAAGATAATTAAACAGGGGTTTAATACGCACGAGTGCTTCACCATAGGCTATTGTAGTCCACTTTTCCATGAATAATTATGGGTGAATGTGAATGTACATTGATTATCATGAACTGAACAAATCATGATAAAGAATAAGAGTCACCATCCTTTTATAGATGAATTCTTAGAGAAAGATGCAGGGATTAGTATTTTTCTAAGGTGGAACTTCGGTCTGGATATCAACAATTAAATGTGAATAAAGAAGATATTCCCAAGACTAAATTTTGAATAAGGTATGTATTTTATGAGATCATAGTGAATCCCTTTAGATTCATTAATTCTCCAATGATCTTATTGAATTAATGAATACAGTCTTTAGATATTGACTCAATATGTTTTTGGTAGTTTTTATACATTATATTTTAATATACAATAAAAGAAAGGAGGAGTAATAAGATTATTTGAATATCATGATAAAGGCATTATTAAAGGAGAATATATATGAAAAGTATAGTAAGTATTACTTATGGATGGAGAAACTATCATTTTTTGGGAATATTATCACCAGCAATGGGATATCTACGAGCACTTCTAAGATAAAATCAATAGAGGAGTGGCCTATACCGACAAATTTAGTAGAGATATGTAGTTTCTTTAGAGTATCTAGATATTATTAATGATTTTTGAGAAAATTATCTTGATTATAAAACCCGTCATACAAAATTGCGTAGAAGGGAGTAAATTTTGTATGGATTAATGATTGTGAAGAGATATTCTTATAAATGAAAAGTATTCTTATCACTACACCAGTCCTCATGCTTCCCTCAAATGAGGAACTTTCTATGGTATACAACGATGCTTAAATTAAGGTATTGGGTTGTATACTAATGTAGAATGAAAAGGTGGTGGGCTACACCTAATGGTAGTTGAAATTTCATGAATTGAACTCCCCAAGTCGTTATCTAGAGTTGGTTGTGGTGATCTTTACATTGAAAATCTGGAAGCATTATATCTATGGGAAGAGGTTTGGAATATATACATATCATAAAATCCTTAAAATATATATTCCTAGAGAAGGACCTTAATATGTACATACAATGATGGTTAAATATGATTGAGGATTTTGGATGTTCAATTGGAAACCATCCCAGGAAGTCAAATAATGTGGAATATTCTCTAATTAGAAAGGAATGAAAAACATTATCAATGATAATAATTGAAAAGGATCCAATTTTATTACAATTTAAATGGATGAAAATGGAGATGAAAAATTAAGGAACATCATTATTCATTTCTTAAATTATTTCTCAACCACCCCATATAAAGAATATAATGTATTCTCAAAGAGATTATGTGGAAATACAGAATAAGCTGGAAGCTATAAGAAAAATATAACCTTAATAGTTTAAAATTTATGAAGTAGGAGTTGTAATATTTGGGTCACAACGATGTGTACCATCAAATCCAAAGATAGAGAAGGATATTTTGAATGATACACATAGTTTGGTCTTTTTTATCCACCTAGGGAGCCTAAACATGTATCAAGATATCTACAAGAACTATTAGTGAGATAATGTGAAGAAGGATAATACAAAATATACATCAAAATTCAGGGTATATTAGTAAGTTAAGTCTTAAATGAAAACAAATACAAGTGGATGATGAAACCATTACCCATACCTATATTGAAATGGGAAAGAAAAACTATGGACTTTGTCATTGGTCTTTTGAATACATCAAGGGGAAATAATACTATATGGGTTGTGGCGGATCATCTTGTAAAGGCTACTCACTTCGTTGTGATTAGAGAGTACTTAACACTTAATCAACATAAAAGGATATTTATTAAATATGTGGTATGTTTTCATGGAACACCACTATATATTATGTTTCTTCTAGTGGAAAACTCAAGAAGGGGGTGAATTGAGTTTCCAATTAAACTGTTTTATGAAATATATTTAAAACTTAAACCCTCAAATGTATTAAAAATACCCATTTAGATAAAACAGTAGTATTATATAATTTTATTTCTAAAAAAGGATATCAAAAGTTTGATAACAACATAGTTAAAAATAATAATAAAAATTATTTATAAATTTTAAAAATAATTTACTATAATGAAAAATAGTATGAAAAAAACATATTATAATTAACTATAAGAGTATTGTTTTCTTTAATAATTTGGAAAATGTAAATTGTTTCATTTAGATGGAATTAAAAAAAAACTTATAAATAGAATTTTAAATATACAAGGGGTTCAGCATTATGCCAAGACCAAATCCCTTATACTTATAAATCACATAATTCTAAGTAGTTTATAATAAAATAAACTGATCAACAATATGGATTTGGGTTTTACAGACAACTACACTCAGACATTCCAGGATTGTATAAAACTATCTACCATAGATTAATAGTGTTAAATAAGTCTATTTTACACATGAAATATTCCACAGTTATACTTGGGAGTAAAAATGAATGGATTTAGAGAAGAGTTTCAATCACACTCCAGTTCCGTAAAGGAGACTGTGTTTTACTGATAAATAGAGTAAAATAAAGCACATCTCAATAATTAGGATAAAAAAATAAAGGGTAAGGAATGAGAAGTATGATTATTTGATACAAATTAGTATTATCAGATTTTTCGGTTAAATATTCCTTGAGTTTATCTTTTAAATGGATTAATCATATTTTCAAATAAATGGTAGAAAACAGAGTATCGTTACAGTCTAATAAAATCCGTTTTTGCAGAAAACCAGCTGGTTAACGTTCTTTCAAACACATGTCTATCTATAAATCATTTTTTTCTTATCATATGTGGTTATAATTTAATACATATTCCTCCACACCTTTAATGAAAATGTGGTTCGAAGGAATCTATATAATTCTAAATGTACCAATTATATGTTGCTGGATAATAATAAAATAACCAAAATCCCCAAACTGAGAGACAAATCTAGAATGTTCTGACTAGAATTTAAAAATTATATGCATTTATTTAAGAATATTCATTCTTAAATCCACATACCTATAAGTTTCATTGATTTCATTAATCTATCTATTATAGGAATTAAATTTTATCTTAATTCTAAACAAATCTGTTGGTAGGAATGACTGATGGTATATCATCTTGGCGGTAGATTCACATGATAGAAGCATCAATTGATAGAATAAACTATTGAAGGTATCTTATGATACAATTGGTAACATCAATCAATGGTAGATTCACTTAGAGGTAACACTATTAAAGAATAATGGTGGTTCCTTGTGGTAGTGGTTGCGATACTCATCAGTAGCTTCACTTAGTGGTTGTTATTTTTCCTTTCAAATATTTGAGCAGTAGAAGTACATAACATTGGTGGTACCATAGAGTTTTACTCACTATATCTTAAAACAACTAGAGATAGATAGTCATGGTAGATCAAGTCTTAACAAGGTTTTTTTGTTTTATCTAGAAATTAGTTTAGTATCATAAATCATAAGAATTATTAGAAACATAATAAATATGATTTCATATCAATAAAATAATATGGTTCTTGGGCTACCAAAATAATCTCCCCCTTTATAAAGATAAAAAATTAAATAATTTATAATCATATAAAAAAATTTTAATAGATGAATAAAATGAATAAAATGAATAAAATTAATAAAATGAATATTATATATTAAACAGTAAACTTCCATAAGTAATTCATATAGAGTTATAATTCAAGTTATACAATCTTACTCATTCCATACACTTACTCCCCATTTTGGGATTATAAAAAAGATATAGGTAATATTAAACGAAATAAATGAAATAATTAAGAATAGAGAAAGTTATTTTAATTGAACAAAAAATGTTATACAATATATCAGAAAGGGAATTCAAAAATAAATCCCTATCAAATCCTAATCCAATTTTGAAGATGACTCATCAGACTGAGTAGAGGTAGGATCAACTAGGTACATTACATTACTAGAAATAGGTGGAAAAAAATTGGGGTCTATAGGTGAAATAGGTCTAAATATCATAGAAGATGAAATTGGCCAGAGAATTCACACTGCTTCAACTTGGGTAATTCCAAAATGATGGAAAGTAAGAGAATTTGTATACAATGGTGTTGAAAAGGTTTCATAAAGGGTGTAAATCATATGAATGGTCATACGTATAATAAAAATAGTCCTAGTGGTATAGATAAAAGTATCCATTAACACAAAAACTAGGTGTTCACCCTACCACCATTCTCCATGTCTCTAAAAAATTATTTCTTCACTTCCATAACAGATTGAGAAGGGTAAAAAAAGTCTTAATCTGAATCACTTACATCTTAAAGGTACATGTGATTTTTTTCCAAGATTATCCTGATGAGAAGCAGATAAATAATTGAGTATATCTTGAATCTACTCTCTCATAATGGATATTATTGTATCAAAATAAATAGAGGATGGGGTAGTGGGAGTTAGATATCTCATGGAAGAATCTCTTGGAGAAGGAAAAGATTTTACCCTCTCCAGAAAAGATACATATCTTTATTGTAAATTGGTTCTCATTTCTTCCAAAGATGACTGATGGGAATTCGTCTATTCTACTAACCTCTTATAATCAATCTCCATATTTTCCATAATAAAGAAAGTATAGGATGATGAAGATCCACAATAAAGGATAATATCAAAGAAGTTTTATCCTCATTAAGCTTCATTTATTAAGGGAAAGGAGATCTAAATATATCCATGATATTAGATAAAAGAACTAACCTAAAGGAATCAAGATCACATCTTGTTAGATAAATAGAGTTAGGAGGAGTAAGAGGAGGAGGTGAAGTCATATACTAACTATGCACTGTAGTATCCTCATGATCTGTTTCTATATTAGGAACTATAAAATAAAATGGCTGCAAAATATTTTCTTCGTCAATCCTTTAAATGAAATATCCATTTGGATCTTGCTGAGAAACTAATATGGAATGTCTACCATGATCGAATAGAATACCCTAATCAACACCCTAATCAAAACTTTATTAAGAGTCAAATCATGATAGACAAAGCATAGTAGACCCTAGATATCCCTTCACATTAGATAGTTTATTTCTCTTGACTCTATTTGATACAATTGGATCAACATGGATTCTAAATGATTTACTCTCTAAAGTAACTGGTTTATCTATATTACCATATTCCTAACCAACTGAAGCATGTTGGGAATTTCTACTGACAAACGTACTTGATTTACAAATAGTCTGAAAAGTATTCGATTCCACATCTTCATATTCCCCATAAGCATCATACTTATAGTAATCAGATTTCACAATCACATCCTTTGAACTCTCTGATATAGACCTATAAAATTGTGCACCATTTGAGACTTATTCTCCTTCTATCTCACATTATTCTAGTAACCATATTTCTTCATTATAAAGGGAAATAGGTGGATACGGAGGTCCATATTCCACATTGGAACCCCTAAAATCATCTATGTAACTACCCTCATCAATTGAAATAGGTAAAAACCTCTCTTAATTATATGAAATTTCATCGACTCTAACATCAATAATGACAAAAATCTCACTTTATAAATTATAATAATGAACTATAAACTCATATAATGCTAATCCAATATAAAACAAATATCTTGGTCTATAAAGGTTATCTAATTATTTTAAATTCACATACATCTTCTCTGGGTTATGTAACCACCTCTTAAACAAATGATTATAGTTTACCTTCTTCTTATTATATATTACTTGGCTAAAAAATAATCCATCACACATAGTTAACTTTTATTATTTTTCAAAAACAAACTCTCCTCCAATAAAGAAGGAATATTCTTAATATATGAAAGAGAGTTAGATCCCGATGTAGGCTTACATAGATCCATCATAAACACCATTAAATATTTAAAAACATTAATATTACCACCAATTTTCAAAAGAAACAAGAAAAATATATTGATATATGATAATGTTGAGTTCCACCTTCTTGGGACCTAACATGTACATAATAAACACAAATAAAAATCTATATTCTCTATATAACTCGACTACATTAGGTATTTGAGCAGTTTCATTCTCAGTGAGCTCAAGAAGAGAATGGTTAATTATTAATTTCTCATTATATATGGGAAAGGATACTTGATAATCCTCATGGATACCTTTATGGGATACTTTCAGGCATTTATCACATTACTTCTGTGGAAACACATAGTATTTTCCATCCACCATTGTTTTGATAAAATCCTTCTCATCTTCTAATTGATACTGAGCATGCTGATATAAATCATAAATCAACCTTGGTTAGAATGGTCTATTATTTATTGAGATCCATGTTTTCCCATACTTGGTGAAAAATCACATTCCAAAAAAGTAAGTTTCCTATAAATAACCAATTAGAACCTATTTTATTCTCAGCTACTATAACTTGACATGCGAGATGTGGATTTTTTTGGTTGAATAAGAAAATCATCTTCTCCTTTAGAATTATCAAAATGACTCTAATTGATAGGATATAAACCATGAAACTTCATTTGGACTATTTTCACATAGATTTTAGGGTTGGAGGCTGAAGATGATGGGTCATGGGTAGAGAGATAAAGGGAATAGGTTTCAAAAGGTTGTGTAACTGAGAAGTTATAATTTGTCTATAATTTTTGGATTTTATCATGTATGTATTCTAAAATGAATTAAAATAAAGGTAATATTGAGAAAATAAATTTTAGATAGATAATAACATAAAATAAAGATCTAATTAAGTGGTAGTAATTTTAATGGTAGCAAACAAATGGTAGATCCCCATGAAAACAAAGAATGATAGATCCTTATGGTAGCACAAACATGGTAGCACAACCACATCAGCCGAGCCACATCACCATACCAATGATATCCGGGAACAATACCATCAAAATGTTAGAAATGACTTACAACAACAAAACTAATGGTTACACAACTAATGGTAGATCCTTATGTTAACAAGGATATGTTATATACTTCTAATAAAAATAAAATAAATTCAAGAATAAATGAATAATAAAATTTATCCTTCCAAGTTCATGTCTAATATAAATCAACCTCTCAAAATTCAAGGGCCTTTGGAATATGTCAGAAAAATGGTGTTCAATATCAATGAACTCAAGAGTTATATCACATTTTGTAAAATTATCTCTCAAAAAGTGATCTCTAATATCAGTGTGTTCTATAATAGTGTAAGACATGTGATTCTTGTAAATATATATAACACTTGTATTATCAAAATTTTAGAGATATATAGAAATTAATAACTATAGTCTTGTAATATGTGTTTCATTTACATAATCTATACACAATAACAACCTATAGCTATATACTCATCTTTAATAGTGGATAACAAAAAAAAATTGGTTTCTTACTACATTCTGAAAATAGAGACTTGCCTAAAATTTACTTGTTCTAGAAGTAATTTTTCTATCTAACTTTCAACAGTGTATTTCAATAGTGCACTAAATCAAATGTCGATCCTATAGAGTAAAATACTCATAAGTTTGTTGTTATTTTAAGGTATTTAACAATTATTTTCAAAGCATGAAAATTTGATTATTTTGGATTCTATTGAAATTAGAAACATATACACACACAAAACAAAATATCAGGTTTCCTAGAATTAATGTATACCAAACATCCAATCATACCTCTATAAGTAGTTTGATCAACTGGATTTCAAGTTTCATCAAGATCTAAATTACATCTTGTACTCGGGGGAGTATTAATACCTTTAGTAATATCAATACCAAATGATTTTAAAATCTATTAAGTATACATTCATTGATTTAAAATAATTACTCTCTTATTTTGAAAATTTTTAAATCTCAAGAAATTTTTTTAACTCACCCCTAAAACTCATTTTAAATTCAATATGGACAAATATTAAAAATTCAGTACAAACTGATTTTCTTTAATATCCAAAGATAATATCAGAAACATATATTTTTACTACTAAAATGTATTTTTAAATGATTTTAATAAATAATTAATGGCTATCTACAGATTTCATAAAAATAGAAAAATAAAAAATTAGTTATTATTGTTAAACCAAGCTCTAGGATCTTATTTTAAAACACATTAATCATAGAATATTTTAAATAGATGATTTAAAAATGTATTGTTCAACATACCTGGGGTTGTTCCACAAAAACATATAAAACTATACAACCCTTTAAGAATTAACTCTTAACATTAGTTTGTTATAATTTTAAATCAAAATGCATTGTATAATAAAGTTAAAATTTTAGAGCTTCAAGTCTAGATACTAGTATAAAGGTTTTCTCATAGTCAATGCATTTGTATAGACTATACCCTCAGGAAACCTGTATTTATTTATTTCTAATTATTGTTACTAACTCATATACCTTGTTTCAAAACACCCATTTAGTGCCAATAGTTAGGTATTCATTAGTACTTTTAAGTAGTTCAATTAATTTGTTCCTTTCAAACTGATTCATCACTTCTTGCATTTCCATTACCCAAAAATAATCATTTATTACTTCTGTAATGTTCTTAGGTTAAAACTTTGATAATAAATCTTCATGTTCAACATGGTTTATAACTGAAACACTAGTTTGTGTTGCTTTATCTAGGTACCCTACAATGACATATAAGGGATGGTCTCTATGAGTTATAACTGCTGAGTAATTAAAGTATTTGACAGTTTATTTCATTCTTCAGATTATGGATTAAATAGTTCCTCAAAACTTGGAGTTTTTTCTATATAAGGTTTCATAGAGTTTTCACTAGGTTTAACATTGATATCTAAATATAAAATTTCTTCATTAAAGTTTTAAAACGGAGTCTTAGGATCATGTGGATTTTTATCATCGAATTTGACATGTAATGATTTTTCCATAATCTTAGTCCTTTTATTCAATACACTTTATGATTTACTAGTTGTCGAATATAAGAGGAGAATTATTTCATCTCTTTTGGATGAGAATTTTCCTAAATAGGAAAATCATACTAATTTATCATGGCCCATACAAATTATTAAAGTGTTTTATTTATCCTTTATAATACACCATTCTACCATGGGGCCCTAAAAGTATAAATTTTTTAACTATATCCATGTTATGATCAAAGATATTCAATGTCTTGATTTTTAAACTCATGTCCATGATCATTTATTAAGATTTTCAATCAAATATCACTTTGATTTTCTATAGGTTTTTTCATAAATAGATAAATAATAACAAACATCAATTTTGTGATCTGGAATGAATACACAGGTTTATCTATTGAATTTAGCTACTAAAATATAATCATATTTATTCACATTTAAATAGGAAACACTATATGGTTCAAAAAAATCATGTGAACCTACTATAGGGGCTGAGAATTTAATACTTCTTTCTTTTATTTGAAATATATTTTTTTCATCTTCCCTTATTGATATGGGTTATCAAATTTATCTGTAAGAAATTCTTGTCTAAGAAGATCCTTGACTAGTCCATTCCTAGTTATCTTCCTAAGTGAGTTAAGGCTATAATGGCCTAGTATTATATTCCAAATCCATTATTCTTGGTTAAAAGAAATTTAATAAGATATATTTTTGAGAAATTAATTAATTCAAATGAAAAACAAAAACATTTTCAATTTTTGAAGTAGTAAAGATTAAAGCATTCTTAGAATAGTAAATTTTGAAACCATTAATCTCTATCTTAACATGATAACCATCATTAAATAACTATGTGAGGACAATAATATTATATTTTAATCCATCTAAAAATTAAACATTAGAAATAAGAAAATGGTATAAGTGCTACCGATTTGACTGAGTCCAATTATTTTTCCACTATCATTTCCACCAAAAGTGAAATATCTGCCATCAAATTTAATATAGTTCTTAAAACTCATGTAGTCCCCAGTAATTTTTTTTGAATATCCATTTCCTGTATATCATACATGTTTACAAGTACTCTTCACATATGTTTCAAACATTAAATTTTAAAAAGGATATGACTTTTTTCCATATATTTTTGGGTCCAGAATTATTAGTAATAAGAGATTGAGGATTCTAAAATTTTTTAGTTGGTATGCTATAAGAATAATTAAATTGTTTGGAAATAAATTTTTTTATGTATAGAGTAACATGAAAATTAAAAAGACATATCAAAAATAAATCTAGTAATATATATATTCTTAAATTTTTTACTTTAACCTGTATGATAACCAATTATAGTAGTATATTTAGTAGTTTTTTGTTTACCAAGAATTCGAGTAAGAGTTTCTATACTAATCATAAATATTTTTAAATACTTATTATTTTTATCATTTAAAATTATACATTCATTTTATTCTTTTAATAACTGAACATTATTGTTCGCCTCTATTGAAAAATCATATTTAAAGTGAGAAGACATAGTGTGCTACTTTTTTAACGTTTGTAATTATCATTATGTTTAGTAAATATATATAATTATATATTAAAATATTCTTATAAATCCTCACTGGGTATATTTTCTTCATCATTTTAATTTTAAAAATGTTTTGAAATATGTTATGGTGAGAATAGAATAATATTTGATACCTCAGATGTTTTTAACAAGAAACACATATTGGGTCTTCCATTTTGATATTTTCTGCTCGAGCCAAAATCACTTGAGATGTCTTCATATATTCTTCAGGTTTATTTTACATCCTTTTTATACCTTTTAAATTTTCCTCATTATTTTTATAATACTTATTCTTGGGAAAATATTCTTTAATGTTCCCTTTTCTTTTACACTCATAAAGAGCTATCTCATTAGTGGAATAGTCCTTTTTTCACTCCTTTCACCCATTTTATTTTATATCATAATTCCCTCCATAGTTATTATTATTTGATAATTTATTCTCCCTATATAATTTATTGAATCATGTGGATATATGAGACATTTCCTTATCATTATTAGCAGGTGATTCACGATCATTTTAATTAACTTCTTTGATCTTATTTTAGTTAATTCATAATTCTTGAAGGCTATTGATTTAATATTTGTGTTATATCAGTCTTATTTATTTACATCTATTTACACTTCATACATCATATTATTTTCAAAGAGATCCTTAAATGTTATTATACTTGTTTCATATGATTCTTTGGTGGAAACTAAAGTTCGTTTCCACCTATCTGGTAGACATTTTAGCAATCAAATAATGTTATCTTTGATAGAAATTATATTTCCAAGTCCATGCATGATGTTGACTAATTCATTGAACCTCATATAAATATAAAAAATATATTCATCATGCATTATCTTGAATGTATAATATTTAATAGTATATGTATTTAAATGCATTTTTTTGAAATGTATGGCTATCTCATTATATATATCATGATTATGCTGAATCTAAAAATCATTAGAAATGTAGATATTATATTAAATTACTCCTAACATAAATCTAAATATAATGAATTTATAGCTTTATAGAAAAAATCATAATAATCTTATGTGGAATCACTCTAACCATCTTTTTTAGCTTTGCGTTTCTCAAATATATCCTCAATAACATTCTAAATATCGAAGACCGTACTCTCTAAATGAATTTTAATTTTGATTTTCTATTGAGGATAATTTGTTCTGTTAAAATAATTAGGATGATTAGTTTTAGTTTATTATTATCTATTATTATCCATAATTACAAAAATTTATAATTAATATAAATTTTAAATCATTAAATACCACTAAATTACAACAAAAATATATTTTTAAAAAGATTTAATACCAAATGTTGGTACCAATGGAAAAGTAGAGTTGGTGTGAATTTAGTGTTCAATGAAAAATTTCTTTGAAAAGGATTTAAATTCTAAATCCTATAGTTTATTAAAAAATATACAGTTAGCCAAAATATAATGATTATATAATTAGATATTTAAAAAAGGTTATATGTAGTTTGATAAAAAAACTATTAAAAATAATTTTGAAAACTCTTTCTAACATTTGAATATAATTTTATATAATCAATAACTACATAAAAAAATATTAAAGTAAATTATTAGAGTAAGGTTTTTTTAAATAAAATTTGATAATAGAAACCAGTTTGGTTGAAAAGGAATAAAGAGAATTGATAACATATAATAAAAATAAACATGGGGTTCAATATTTGTCTAATACCTAATCACTTAAACATGGAAATAATCTTCTTCCAAGAATTATATTTTATAATAAACTAATCCAAAACATGGAATGTATTTTTCGAATGAAATTTACTAAGAGTGTCCAGGATTGTACAAAATCCTCTTCCATATTTCTTTATGAGATAAAAAAATTTATAGGTCACAGACAAACTCTAACATAGTGTAAAGTGGGATTAAAAATGAAATGATTTAGACGATAGTGTCTAGAACTATCCAATTCAGTAAAGGAGACAATGTTTTATATATATATTAAGTAAAAACATATCTCAATTGTAAAGACCCAAAGTTTCATTAATGGAAAATCCCTCTTGATCTAGTTAAATGTATCTTTATGTAAAATGTTTATATAAGATGTCAACTTCTTTGGTTTTATGTTATGAATTGTGATCATTTCTTTTATAGCCGTTGAACAATGATCACATGATTAGTATAAATATAGGGCTTTAACAAATCCAATATACTCAGAAAAAAGAAGTGATGTCCTCATCCAGTAGAATTGCTCCATAAAAAGCCCATTTGTCGGAGCTTGGAAAAGAGGTGGTGTCCTTGGGCTTCGCTCTTGATCAAGCCCAAGCTGAGCTTCATCATGTCAATCTCGAACGGGACCGTCTACGGGAAAAGTGGAAGTTGATAGAGATTACCACTCGAGCAATGTTATCTAACTCATCCCAAGAGTCTGTCACCATCGAACACCTTACCCTTAGGACTTATGCGGCTATTTTAAGAGGTTATGTAACAAATCTCTAGTACTATGTTCATGTATGTTATTTTATTTTTATATAATAAGGAATATACCTCCTTGTCATTTTTGATACATTGTAAATAGTTTTTAAAGTACAAATAGTGTTTTTAGTTATTATTTAATTAAGAATTATATTTTTTTTAAATTAAGGGATTTTTGAATTAAATAATATTCTAATAAAATATTATTATTAATATTAAATTATTTTTTATTCAATATAAATGATCTTATAATTTTATGAATGCAATTATAATTTTTATTAAGGCTTGAAGCCATTTCTGTCAAAACCCGTGAATTTTCGATAAATATCGGTTTTTATTTTAAAAGTGAAAACTAACATATTTAGAAAATTATTTAGATAAGATATATGTTATTTCTGGAATCATGATGTCAAAATTATCCAATGGTTAATTTTTCATAATTTTCTGAGACTGTCAAATTTTTGGGTAAAAATTAAATACCGTTTAAATATATAATGTGTTTTATGACATCATAATGACCCAATAGTGATATAATAAAATAATACAATATTTATTTTCGTACAATATATGTTTTAACATTTAGATAATGTGATTTTGGGTTTGTTTGACTTACTTTTCAAAGCATTAATGGACCCCTCAAGGCTTATTAATCACCTTGTCTTTTTAAATTATTTTCCATTGGAGTGTGACTCACCTCTACATAAGCAACCCTATTATTTTAAGAATTTCGGAATTTGGCCTTATAAAATATTGTTTTCCTATTACCTTTTCCAAATACACATGGGCCAAAACCATGATCTGATTTTGGGTTTGGATTAGATTAATGTAAGGGGTCCCAAACCTAAATAATAATGAATTCCCTCACCTTTCCTATATAAACCTACCCAAGATCCCAATTCCTCTTCACTCAAATCCTTTGGAGATAATAAAAACTCTACCCTACTCTCTCTAGAATCCTCCCAAGGTGACCTATGCTCCCAAAAAACCTCTCACAGGCCTCTCTCTAGCCTTTGGAAGCACACTTTCAAGTAAGGGTATTTTCTTCCTTTCTCATTTTTGTCCAATTTTCATTAAGTTGTTTTGCCCAGTTAATTTCAATTATGAATGTTGGGGTATGGTTACACACCTCCCTCATACTTCCCTATTTATGTTTTAATTATTGGATACCCCTTTATCTCTCATTAGATTCCTCCCATGTACACCCGTTACTATGTCGAAATTCCGAAAGGAACTTCTCTCTCCTAATTTACATTCAAGCAATACTTTTGTATCATGAATCTAAATTCCATTACAATAGTTGGGACAGGTATATATATAACATCCTTACTGTCCATTACATGTAAATATTATGAGGAACCCCTTTCTCTCTCATCAACCATTTTTTATGAATTCTTATATCACGCTGTTACGCTGCCAAAAATACACCGATTTTCTAAGCCAATTCCATTGTGTAGTGAATACCATGCCCATTTCTCCATCAAGGGTATTAACCTTAATTCACATTTACTTATTGATTATTATCTTTCATTCCACATTTCTTTGTTGTGAAATAAATTATTATGTTTTATAAATACATGTTTTATGATCCATGTGGCACACTAATACTTGAAATGAAATGTTTAAGAAGGGTGCGACCTTATAGCACTCTAATGCATTGGGTAAAGTATAGTATTATGATACGTCATGTGAAATGAGTGTTGACTCATGATAATTCAAGTGAAACAAGGGTTTACTCGTGCTTCATGTGCATTGATAATTTACTCATGCTCCATGTGCAATGAGCCTTGGCTCATGCTAATTCCATGTTAAGTGTTGTTGCCACATTTCCATGTTATGATTATCATGCTTTATCATGCCTTTATGTTAATTTTTCTCTTGTTATCTATTGATATTCCTAATGACTAACATGTATTTTACTCCTTAGGTTATTCCATGTGTATTCCCTTACTGGGATTTATAGCTCGCCCCTTTTTTATGCATGTCCTCAGGTTATCTCATGCAATGCTAAGTCCGAGGGAATATAGTGGTCATGTAAAGGTGGTTTTTAAAAAAGATGTTGTATTTCATGTTTTAAGTTGTTATGTAATGATCCTAAGCCCCAAATACACTAGACCTCTCGGTCTTCCATGTTGTATCAAGTGAATAGTTTATATAATAAATCATGTTTAAGTTTTTAATAAAAGTAGGGTTGTCATAGTTGGTATCAGAGGATAGTTTTAGTTATTTTTGGGGTTAGGATTAGAAAATCCTAGTAAAGCCTTAGAGACAAGACTATGTATAATAAAAACATACCTATGTTTTGGTAAGTGGTGTGTAATTGGTTTATCAAACAAATACATCCATGTCTGGATATGACCAGGTAGAGGTGACTCTAACACAGATGTATCCTAGGGGTAAAACCCAAAAATACCGCTTTGAGCTAGACTCTAAAGGGAGCTGGTGCACGAAAACAGGCCTTGTTGCACTCTTGGTTACGAGACGCCTGGGTGATATGTTTTAATAAATTCACAAGATTAGTATGAACCATTATTAAGGGAATTAAAAAAATTCCCCTAAGAATATACGTTAGAAAGTAGATCATGAAAAGCCTAGATTGAAGCCTATAGACTAATGAGTTGAGGAAATAAATGTTTATTTATAATTCATCAACCTTTGTGTTTGGATTACCCTTTATGTGTTACCCCTAACTTTCCTTTTATTCCAGCCAATGGCTGGTAATTGGAGGACTCGGGCTAATAACCGTTGTGAATATTAGTGTGATGACTGTACTAATGAGATGCCCAATCCAATGGGAGCGAGAATCACGAACTTTTTCATGCTTCTCTCTCAGCTAACTCAAGTTTTGAATAGAAACACAGGTCAAGAGGAACATTCAACCCCCCTAAGAAAGAACAAGTCGCTATCGAGAGCTTCATGAGACAAAGGCCTCCTAATTTTAGTGGATCACCTGATCCCATGATCGCTGAACAATGGATCAACTCAATTGAAAAGATCTTCCTCATCCTTTAATGTTCTAAACAAGAGAAGGTTCTCCTGGCGGCTTATCGTATAGAGGGTGAATCTGATCAATGGTGGATGTTGATCAAAAATACGAAGCCTGAGGAGGAGATCGAGGCGTTGTAATGGAATGATTTCTGGAAGATTTTTTTCGATAAATATTTTCCACGCACACTCCGGCTTAAGATACAAAGGGACTTCCTTTCCCTCAAGAAAAAAGATAAAGAATCTGTTGGAGCATACGACGCAAACTTCACAAGGCTTTCACGATACACTTCTGGCTTTGTCATTACCCTTGAATGCAAAGTTGACCGCTTCTTTGTTGCTCTGAAGCCTAGCCTGCAGAAAGAATTGGTGATCCGTGACTTCGACAGCTATGAGAAAATTTTCAAATGTGCCGTCAAGGTCGAAATGGAGATCGGAGAATCACATGGGTATCATGGGGATAATAAGTGTAAGGTGGAATTCAATGCTGGGAGTCTGATGGATAAATCCAATGGTGCTATGAAGATCCAGCACCCCACTTTCCAAAAGTGCAGAATGAAGCACCCTGAAAATTGCCTTAAGGGGACGAGGAAATTCTTCAGGTGTGGAAGAGAAGGGCACCAAGCTATTAATTATCGGCAAGTAAGACCCGCAGTTGTGATAGAGGAGAGGAACACTCCGTTTGTACCTCAACGCGTTGTTCATTGCTACAAATGCAAAATAACCAAGTCATATTTCAAATCAGTGCCCTAATCCAAGGGTTTTCGGAGGCAACCAACCACCTCCAAGGCAGCAAGGAAGAGATTTTTCCATAACTTCTGCCGATGTGAACCCCAAAAACAAAGTGGTGATAGGTACGCTAGTTATTCATTCAAGAATAACACATGTAATTTTTGATTCAGGTTCTACGCATTATTTTATATCTTTATTGTTTAGTATAAAAATCCTAGCACCACCACAAATCATGGAAGTGAAGATGTCGGTGAGTACGGAAAATGGGGCAATCATTGCATCCCATGAATATAAGTCCTCCCCTGTTATAATATATGGATTTAATTTCCCAGTGAACCTCATAATACACCCTCTGGTGTAATTTGATGCAATTCTTGGCATGGATTGGCTTTCCTTATATATATCCAACATAAATTGTCGGGAAAGGGAAATCACACTCTATATGGAGAATCGAACCCCGATTCTTTACAAGTGTAAGGAGGAAGATGAATATATTTTAGCTCCATAATCTCAAGCTTGGATATTAATGCCCTATGAGCATGCGTATCTGGCTCAGATGATTGAGTCCAAGGAAGAAACCATCCTTGAATAAATGCCTATTGTGAGGGAATTCGCTGAAGTGTTTCCCGAGGAACTGACTGGTCTTCCTCCTAGAAGAGATGTTGAATTCTCAATTGAACATATAGCCAGAGCATTACCAATACCCAAGACTCCATATAGAATGGTTGTTGTAGATATTGAAGAGCTGAAGAAACAACTACAGGAGAATCTAGATAAAGGGTTTATACGCCCAAGTGCTTCACCATGGGGTGCATCAATCCTCTTCATCAAGAAGAAGGATGGGTCAATGCGCCTTTTCATCGATTATCATGAGCTCAACAAAATCACGATTAAAAAACAAGTATCCTCTCCCACGAATTGATGACTTGTTCGATCAGTTGTGTGGAGAACAATATTTCTCCAAGGTGGACTTGCGATCGGGATATTATCAAGTAAGGGTGAAGAAGGAAGATATCCGCAAGACTAATTTTCAGACAAGATACGGGCACTATGAATTCAATGTCTTTCGGACTCACTAATGCTCCAGAAATCATCATGGACTTAATGAATAGAGTCTTTAGAGATTACCTCGACAAATTTGTGGTAGTATTTATAGATGATATTCTAATATACTCTAAAACCAAGGAGGATCATGAGGATCATTTAAGAACTGTACTAGAGACTTTGTGTTAGGAGAAGCTCTATGAAAAGTACAGAAAGTGTGAGTTATGGTTAAAGGAGGTATCATTATTGGGCCATATCATCACAAGCAATGGGATATCTCTGGATCCCTCCAAAAAAATGCAATTGAGGGATGTCCAAGGACAACATCGGTAACAGATATCCGTAACTTCGTAGGGTTAGGTGGATATTATTGAAGATTTGTGAGGAATTTCTCTCAATTGTACAACCCTCTTACCAAGACAACTTGAAAGGGAGTAAAGTTTTCTTGGAGTGATGAATGCGAAGAAAGCATCAAGGAGTTGAAAAGGAGGCTTATCAATGCGCTCGTGCTCACTTTACCCAGAAGTGGGGAACTTTTTTTTTGTATTCAGTGATTCTTCGAATAAGGGCTTAGGTTGTGTGCTGATGAAGAATAATAAAGTGATATCCTATGCCTCAAGGCTATTTAAAATCCATGAGCAAAAATATCCAATGCATGATCTGGAGTTGGCGGTAGTGATCTTTGCCTTGAAAATATGGCGACATTATCTATATGGGGAGAAATGTAAGATATATACTGACCACAAGAGTCTTAAATATATATTCACACAGAAAGATCTTAATATGTGTCAAAGAAGATGGATATATCTCATCAAGTATTATGAATGTTCAATACATAACCACCCAGGGAAATCAAACAAGGGGAAAGATTCCCTAAGTAGAAAGGACCCAGTGATTCTATCAATGATGAGAATTGATAATGATCCAATCTTCTTAGACTTGATGAAGATGGACATGGGAATCATAAAGAAGGGAACATCATCAATCCTTTCACAAATTATTGCCCAAATGTCTCTTTTGGAAAGGTTAATGGATGCTCAAAAGGATGATGTGGGAATTCAGGAAAAAGTGGAAGCTATCAAAAAGGGAAATCCTCAGAGTTTACTATTAATGAAGAAGGAATTGTGATATTTAGGAAAAGACTATGTGTTCCATCGAGTCCTGAGCTGAAGAAGGAACATTTTGATGATGCACATAGTTCAAATTTCACTATTCACCCAGGGAGCACAAAGTTGTATTGAGATATTTGAGAAAACTTGTGGTGAGATAATACGAAGAAGGATATAGCTGAATATACATCAAAGTCCCTGGTGTGCCAGCAAGTGAAGGCAGAGATGCAAAAGCCTAAGGGGATGATGCAACCATTGCCCATACCAGAATGCAAATGGGAGAACATCACCATGGACTTTGTAACCAGACTTCCGAGGACATCTAAAGGCAGCAATCCGATCTGGGTTGTGGTGGATCATCTTACAAAGACTACACACTCCATTGCTATTAGGGAGTATTTCTCATTGGATCAACTATCACAGATATATATCCGGGAAGTGGTAATGTTTCATGGAGTGCTACTATCAATTGTGTCTGACTGAGATCCAAGATTCACCTCTATGTTTTGGAAGAGTCTTCAACATGCTCTGAATACCTAACTAAACATCAGTACGACCTATCATCCTCAAAAAGATGGCCAATCCGAGCAGACTATCCAAACACTTGGGGAAATGTTGAGAGCATGCTCAATGGACTTTAAAGGAGGATGGGATAAACATCTTCCTCTGTTTGAGTTCTCTTATAATAACAGTTTCCACTCGAGCATCCAAATGACACCATATGAATCCCTTTATGGGAATATTTGTAGAACACTGGTGTGTTGGGATGAGGTCGGTGAACGTAAGCTGCTTGGACTGGAAATGGTCGAGGAAATGGTGGAGAAGGTGAAAAACATTCAGCATCATATCAAGGCAGCCCAAAGTCGACAGAAGAGTTATGCAGATAATCATCGACGGGAACTTGAGTTTAAAGTTGGATACACGGTTTTTCTACGCATATCTACATGGAATAAGTTCATAAGGATTGGAAAGAAAGGGAAGTTAATTCCAAGGTACATCGGCCCCTTCAAGATTCTTGATCGTGTTAGGGCTATGGCCTATTGACTAGCACATCCACCTACCATGGCCAAAGTACATGATGTCTTTCATATATCCCTTTTAATGAAGTACATACTGGACCCTTCACATGTACTCTCTTCTGAAGTGGTACAGTTGCAGGATGATCCTTCTTATGAGGAGCAACCAGTGAATATCCTAGATCATAGAGAAAACTTTCTACGAAATAAGACAATGCCCCTCGTCAAGCTGTTGTGGAGAAACCACAGGTTTGAAGAAGCGACTTGGGAATCAGAGGAAATGATGAATTTGAGTTACCCACATCTGTTTTATTATGGGAAAAGGAAAATTTCTAGGGCGAAATTTCTTAAGGGGGGAATATTGTAATGACCCAAATTTTCATTAATGGAAAATCCCTCTTCATCTAGATAAATGTATCTTTATGTAAAATGTTTATATAAGATGTCAACTTCTTTGGTTTTATGTTAATAATTATGACCGTTACTTTTAAAGACATTGAATAGTGATCACATGATTAGTATAAATATAGGGCTTTAATAAATCCAATTTACTCAGACAAAAGAAGCAATGGCCTCATTCAGTAGAATTGCTCCATACGAAGCCCAATTGTCGGAGCTCGGAAAAGAGGTGGCGTCTGTGGGATTCTCCCTTGGCCATGCCCAAGATGAGCTTCATCATGTCAAGCTTGAATGGGACCATCTACGGGAAAAGATGAAGTTGATAGAGATTACCACTCGAGCAATGTTATCTGAGCCACCCCAAGAGTATGTCACCATCGCACACCTTACCCTTATGTCTTATGTGGTTGTTTTAAGTGGTTATGTAACAAATCGCTAGTACTATGTTCATGTATATCATTTTTTTATATAATAATGAATATACATCCTGGTCATTTTTGATATATTGTAAATAGTTTTTAAAGTACAGATAGTGTTTTTAGTTATTATTTATTTAAAAATTAATTTTTTTTAAATTAAGGGATTTTTGAATAAAATAATATTTAATAAAATATTATTATTATTATTAAATTAATTTTTATTAAATTTAAATGATCTTATAATTTTATGAATGCAATTATAATTTTTATTAAGGTTTGAAAGTCATTTCTGGAAAAACCCGTGAATTTTCGATAAATATCAGTTTTTATTTTAAAAGTGAAAATTAACATATTTAGAAAATTATTTAGATAAAATAAATGTTGTTTCTGGAATCAGGATGTCGAAATTATCCAATGGTGAATTTTTCATAATTTTCTGAGACAGTCAAATTTTTGGGTAAAAATTAAAGACCGTTTAAATATATAATGTGTTTATGACATCATAATGACCCAAGAGTGATGTAATAAAATACTATAATATTTATGTTAGGCCAATATATGATTTACCATTAAAATAATTTGATTTTGGGTTTGTTTAAATTACTTTTCAAAGCATTAATGGACCCCTCAAGACTTATTAAACACCTTGTCTTTTTATATTGTTTTCCATGGGAGTGTGACTCACCTCCACAGAAGCAACACTATTATTTTGAGAATTTCGGACATTGGCCTCATAAAATATTTTTTTCCTCTTACCTTTTCCAAAAACCGTGGGAAAAAACCATGAGCTGATTTTTGGATTGGATTAGATTAATGTAAGGTGTCCCAAACTCAAATAATAAAGAATTCCCTCACCTTTCCTATATAAACCCACCCAAGCTCCCACTTCCTCCTCACTCAAAGCCTTTGTAGTTTGTCGAAACTCTGCAGTACTCTCTCTAGAATCCTCCCAAGGTTCCCCAAGATCCCAAGAATCCTCTCACAAGCCTCTCTCTAGCCTTTGGAAGCACACTTCTATGTAAGGGTTTTTTCTTCCTTTCTCATTTTTGTCTAATTTTCATTAAGTTGTTTTGCCCAGTTAATTTCAATTATGAATGTTGGGGTATGGTTTCTTAACTCCCTAATACTACCCTATTTATTTTTGAATGATGGGATACCCCTTTCTCTCTCATTAGATGCCTCCCATGTTCACCTGTTACTATGCCGAAATTACGAAAGGAACTTCTCTCTCCTCATTTACATTCAAGCAATACTTTTGTATCATGAATCTATATTCCATTACAATTGTTGGGAAATGTATCTACATAACCTCATTACTTTCCAATACTTGTAAATAGGATGAGGAACCCCTTTCTCTCTCATTAACCAATTTTTATGAATTCTTATATCACGCCGTTACGCTACCAAAATTACACCAATTTTCTAAGCCAATGCCATTGTGTAGTGAATACCATGCCCATTTTCCATCAAGGGTATTCACCTTCTTGCACATTTAATTATTGATTATTAAGTTTCATTCCAAATTACTTTGCTGTGGAATAAATGATTCTGTTTTATGAATCCATGTTTTATGATCCATGTGGCACACTTATGCATGAAATGAAATGTTTAAGAAGGGTACACCCTTATAGCACTCCAATGCATTGGGTAAAGTATAGTATCATGATACGTCATGTGAAATGAGTGTTGACTCATGATAATTAAATTTCAAAGAGGGTATACTCTTGATTCATGTGCAATGAGAATTTACTCATGCTCCATGTGCAATGAGCCTTGGCTCATGCTAATTAAATGTTAAGTGTTGTTTCCACATTTCCATGTTATGATTATCATGATTTATCATGCCTTTATGTTCATGTTTCTCTTGTGATCTGTTGATATGCCTAACGTCTAACATGTATTTTACTCCTCATGTTATTCCATGTGTATTCCATTACTGGGCTTTATACCTCACCACTTCTTTATGCATGTCCTCAGGTTATTCCATGCAATGATAAGTAAGAGAGAATGTAGTGGTCATGTAAAGGAGGTTTTCAATAAAGATGTTGTATTTCATGTTTTAAGTTGTTATGTAATGATCCTAAGCCCCAAATACTCTAGATCTATTGTCTTCCATGTTGTATCAATTGAATAGTTTATGTAATAACTCTTGTTTAAGTTTGTAATAAAACCAGTGTTGTCATATCAATAATTAACCTTAAATAGAGAGAGAAAGGAATGATAAGTTTACAGATTTGATATCACTCAGTCTGATCATATTTGTATGTTTAAGATTCATTGAGTTTATATTTTAAATGGGCCAATCAGATTTTTAGAGAATGTGTAGAAAAAATAGTATCATCAGAGTCTTGGAAAATCCTTTACTTTCAGTTACCCAATCCACCAGTGTTCTTTCATACACATTTGAATCTTTTTACCTATTTTTTTATCAGGATATGTCATCATATTTTTTTCATGTATTCCCATAAACCTTTCATTAATGACAGGTTACATTGAAGTTAAAACATTCCAGATATACTAATTATCCAGTGTAGAATAATAATAGAATAAGAAGAGTCCTCATAAAGAGTGATAGATCTGGAATGTTCTAACTAGCATTTAAAAAGTTTTTAGAGTTTTTAAAGAATAATATTTCTTAAATCCAAAATCAAATAAATATAATTTAATTTGTTAATATAACTATTGGAATAATTAATTTTGAGCATTATTCTAAATAGCTCATGTAACATGAATGAGTAGAACTAGATCCCATTGAAGGTATATGAACCTGATAGTAGTATCACTTGAATGAATAAATTATTTATGGTAACTTCCAATATAGGTGGTAGAATCACTTGGTGGAAGCTCCACCTAGTGGTAGAACTATTTGAAAGTAGTTTTAGCTCATTACAACAATGACACAAGCACTCAATGATTGTTTTACTTTGAATTTGATTGTCAGGAGATAGTATTTCTAAGTGGTGGAAGTATGTGTAAATAGTTGTAGATCAGATATTAACTCACACTATCTGGAACCAACTAGAGATATACAGTCATTGTAGATCAAGACTTCTCTGATTTTATTTTTTTATCCAGAAGAATGTTTATTATCATAGAAAATAAAACTTTTTTGTAACACAATGAACATGATTTGAGATCACTGAAATAATGAGGAACTTGGAATAATCCAACAGATTGTATCTGAACGTGATCCATGGTAGACCTCTATGTTTTGGTAATGTATCCAACATTTTCTAAACACTAAATTCAACATTAGTACGACTTATCACCCCCCAAATAAGGTAAAATCTGAGTAATATATCCTAATAGTAGAAGAAATGTTGGGGGAATAATCTAGGGACTTCAAAGGAGGAAGTGATTAGTATATTCCTCTATTATTGTTTTTGTACAATAATAGATATCAATAAATAGTACAAATGTCTCTATCTGAATACCTTTAAGGGAATAGATGGATAACACTAGATTATATCAATTGAGGTTTGATGTTTTTGCATCTGGGAATGTTTGGTTTCCAACTTTTACATAAAGTTGAGTCTTCAAATAATATATATAATTTTCATTAGTGGGAAGGATTTAAGAAATTTATATTACAAGGTCCTAAAATATTCGAGGAAATGGTAGAAAAGATCAAAAATATTCAAAAATAATTTAATGCTACTAAGAGTTAACATAAGGGCTATATTAACCATCATGTATGATACCTAGAGTAGGAGGTTGAAGATAATTTATTTCTCTACACATATCTTTTTAAGAGATTCATAATATTTAAGATGAATATAAAAATAAATCCTTAGTATAGTAGCCCTTTTTTGATTCTAGATTATATCAGAGTTTTGTAATATTTACAAGGATTCCCACCTACCCTTTCTCATATACATGACATGTTCCACATATCCTTCTCAAGGAAGTACATAGACGATCCATCCCATGTGGTAAATTTAGAGGCAGTGTAGATAGAAAATTATCTCTCTTATGGGGAGCATCCATTGAAGACCTTGGATTGTAGAAATAAAGTTCTATGAAATAATAAAAATAACCTATTGAAAGCACTATAGAAAATCCGTATGTTTAAAAAGATGATATGAGAACTGGAGGAAGCCAAAAATTTAAAGTAACATTATTTATTTTCCCCATAGTATCTAAAATGAAATTTCAAGGGTTAATTTTCTTATGGGGGGATGAATTTAACTATCCAAAATTCTATCATGATAATTTCCCTTATGAATATACGATTGTTTCATATTTAGTAATATAATATCATATAATGCAAACAAACCTCATGATAAACCCAAATAAATTTTATTATATGAATGGGAAAATATAAATTTAGAGAAAAAATAGAAATAAGAATTGAAAATTTTATAACAGGATAAAAATAGAAAATAATATAACTAAAATATGAAAATATTGATCTACTTGATCTACCAGAATAACCACGCTCATGAAAAATGTTTTAGAAAAGAAGAAAAAATATTAGCAAATAAAATATTTATCTTGAAATTTAAAATATATATAAACATGAGATAAAATAGAATTGAATTAATAATGAATGAAATATGAGGTATTTAAATAAATTAAGTAGCCTATATGACTGTTGGAATAGTAATATGACAGTGGGAATAAGAACTTAACCATTGGAGTGGTAATATAACTATTAGGAACAGTAACCATACCATTAGAATAGTAACCTCACCTATAGAAGTGTAAAATTATAGTTAGGTATCTCATAAAATGTAAATATAGCATATTTATAACATGATACAAGTAAATAAATATTTTAATAACAATATAATTAGTGTTCATATTTTTTTAATACATATATATTTAATTTTCATTTCTTCAATTAATATATTGAATTAAAATAAATTTTATTTTTATGAAATGGATTTATAAATTAATATTATGTTTTATTGAAATGATAATATAATTATTAGAGAACTTTAATAATTTCTCAAAGGGATAGAAATTTATCACAATATTAAAATTGATATTTTCCAAATAAATGAAGATTTTACTTAAAAATTAAACTTCTCATACTCATAAAAATATTTTTATAAAATTGATTTATTTTTTGGAATATAATAATTTATAACCAATAGAACCATAAAATATTTTTCTTTTAGAATTAATTTAATATTTTTTATAGCTTACAAAACACACAATAGTGAGTTAGTTGGCAAAACACACGACATCTTATTTAAACAAAATATTATTTAGTCACGGTTTCCACAGTCAATTAAAAATTAAAATTTTTAGGAAAATGATATAGTAAATTTATATTTTATATATCCAATAAGATATTGTTACATTCATTAAAATAATTTTATAAGCATAAGATAAAAGAGAACCCAATATTACACATAAAAATCTATATTCTTTTAAAGGCATTTTTACTAAATTTTAATGGAATAACTATTTTAAATATTAATTTTGACAATTTTATAAATTTAATATGAGAGAATAAATATTATTTTTTAAATATAACCATCACTATTAAGTTAGGGTGAATTTTTGTTTGGAAATATTTCATTTTTCGATGAATTGTGAAAAATACTGAATTTTAATTCAAAACTGCATTTTCAATAATTTATTTATAAGGTTAAAATATTTTTATAATTGGTTTTAATGTATAATAATATAAATAAAACATAAAATAGTCCAATTTATATTTTTTAAATCAATTTTAGTTTGAAATTGTATATAAAAACAAACCAAACTTTTGAACATTTTTACTTTAAACCCTACTTTGTCGTCCAATCTATAGGATTAACTTTAAATTAATTTATGAAAAAAATGTTATTTTAATTCATAAAAATATATGAAATATTTTTATAAATAATAATTTATAATTTATAATAAGGTGAAATTATTTTTTCACCAAAAATATTATTGAAAGTGATTAAAATTAATTACAGTGATTAAGAGTAAAATTTGCTTAAGAAGCGACCAAACCTTAAACATAAGTGCCAAAATGACCTAGAAACTTGTCAAAAACACATTTTACATTCAAATTCAGACACGATTCTCCCTTTTATATAGTTGGGTCCATGATTGGATCCAATTTACAGGGGAAAAACTTTAGTTTAATTCCCTTTTAAAACATTTACAAGAATTTCACTCCACCTCCACTAAAAAAAGGAAACACACAACTCCCATTTATTAACACCTCTAAAGCCTTTTGGATCACCAAAAAATATCTCAAATATGATTCCAGAATATATATTCTCATCGAAGAAGTCTCACTGTCAGAATAAAGAAAACCAAGTAAGTCATTTGGTATAAACCCAAAGGAGTTACATGAAAATGAGGTAACATTCTTTAACGATCACTTTCATTTAATTTTCTTATCCACCCCTAAAATATTATTATTCCATGGTTATATAATAACTTCATTATGTTAAATATTTTTTTTACTTAAATTTTTTTACCTACACTTACCCACAATTCCATCTAATGGGTAAGGTACCTGTCATTCGTGTGTACGACGAACTACCACCTTGCATAGAAATGATTGTTTATTCTTCCATTACCACCTATAATCGGGGGAATTAGGATGGAAATAATATTTTTAAATTATATATATAAATATATATTATATTTTTTTCATCTTAACACTTATATTGGTTTTATATGACACACACCCTAATTCTTCCCATTTTGTGTAAATATGGTAGCATGGTTTGTGGAAGTGTGGACCACCGCCTCCTCAATGAGATGTGATTTGTTGACACTATACATGGAACATATAGAGGATAATTAAAACAAATATGTAACACATATGACATAAATATGATATTTTAACTATAATATACATTTATATAATTTAATTTTTATTCTTTTGAAACAATAAATAAATAAATGTAGCGTTCATGCATACGTACAACCTACGGTCTCCATGAATTGTGCATTTCATTTCCAATGTATAAATTTATTGGATTATATACATATACTGATTATATATGATATTTAAATTATTATTATAATTCTAAATATGATCAAATAAGTATCTAAATAATAGGAAGAAGAAATAACAAGTTGAAGCATGCTTGAGAAAATAGGCAATTAACACCTAAAAGAGTGAAAATTATGAAAATTATCAACAAACAGGTAATAATATATTAAAATATGTTAATATATGATATTATAAATATAATTATGTCTATTTTATATGTTATTAACATTATTAAGACCATTATAGAAGAGGTTAAACGTTTTTCACAAAAAATGAGACATAAGGTAAGAAATTTGGTCTCAATTTACATTCCGTTGAAAATTATTTTTTGTTATGCACCAATTCACTTTAATGTGGTGTATGTACTACCCCATTGTCATTTAATATCATTATTATCTTATAATTCATGGTATTTAAATTTACACTTTGAATTATCTCATACAAAGGGATTTTCTTGAAAATTACAAAGTGGTAAAAGTAAAATTTTCAATCTCACATTCTTTTGTAATTGTTAACTTTATCTTGAAACAATAACTTTATTGTAATAATTTAAATATTCACATTCTTGGGTGATGGATATTATGATTTCCTAAATATCAAAAAAAAAATTACATATGGGCTTCACTTTGATAGTTATTTTATTAAATGGTAATTATTGATAAATCCCAATATTTTATCCAATACAGATATTTAAAAAGTAATACTATTTATTAATTAAATTGATTACTTAATATATGATGACTTCTTTGGATATGAAGTGACAGGTGGGGAACGATGTTTCTATATACCCTCGATGCATCGATAGGTTCTCACAAGACAAATAAATTGGTTAAATTAAATGGGTTTATATCTTTAGTTTTAAACCATCTTGTGAAAGGTCTTGACGGTATAGGTTTTCATGTTCCTCAAACATAAAGTCCAATAATTAAGAATTTCCATCATCGATATTTCAGTTATTATTGTCATTAGACATGATATTTTCATATGATAAAATCTATGGATTAATTTTATTATTATTATATTGATTAAATGTAATGTGTTTGAGTTTCTTTCCTTGCCATATTGATTATGACATATCAAACTATATGAATAGAATGTGTTATCTATTATTGAACTTTACAAGTTGATTTATTATCATCCATTCATTATTACTTCCAAATTACTTTCCCTTAATGTGAATTTGAGATCACCCTTATCATGTTTCCTTTCCCTAGGATATTTAGTGTAATATATTGAATTATTTTCAAGGATGATGAGCTTTTGGTTATGTTATGATTTATTTTTTGTTCCCAATGTATTATTGGTATCAAGTGTGTAATCTTATTTTCCATAACTGATAAACTATTTATTACTTTAGGATTTTATTCCTTATAATCCTTCCAATGTAATAAAATAAAGCAACAACTCTAGGATTCGGTTTTTGGGGTGTTACAAATCATTTCAAACAAATTATTTTTAATTTTTGTAAATTTTCTAAAATAGTTAAATTTTTGGTGAATAGTGAAATATGGTAAAATACAATATTTGACATTATATGATAAATACATGAATTTTTGAGTTATGAATGATATAATAATAGATTAATCCAAACTCACATGAACCATTTATTTTATATTGTCTCAATAATCAATAATATTTATAGTCTTGAACCAAAATAATAAACTAATATATATAACATTGAAAAACCCCCATCTCCTCCACTTATTAATAATACCCATTAAAAACCATTCTCCTCACACACTATAAGCCTTTAATATTTCCAAATATGTACCCAAATATCTTATCAAATATATCCTATATTTCTTGGTTCCTCTAGTATCATAAAATACCATTTCAATGAGCCTTAAGTGGTAGCTTAAGAGGGGGTGACTAAAGGAAGAAGTAGGACATTCTCGACTAATCTCTTTCAATTTTATTTTTTCTTCTACCAGATCATATAATATCCATCCACCTAAACACAGAAATATTGGTTTCTAAATTATAGTGATATGTTATTATTATAGTGGGGTATCTATCTTAAACCCTCTCTTATTTCATTTATAACATTAAAGTGTTGTTTTCAATATGGTTGGTTCACATCCTCCATAACCAATACCATTTGTTTTATGACACAATATTCAAGGATGGGCATAAAATTATAGTTATGGTTAAATGAAATTATAATAATTATATTATATCTTATTTAATGTTTAAGAATGAATATTTGTACATAATATTAATTAGATAAAATCGAGTTCATGATGGTTGGTAAAACCACGTAAATGAACTAACCAGGTAAGGTTATCATTTTTTCTCATTGATTTGTACCTATGCTAGAAAATGTATTGATACTTAGGAAAAATTTTAATTTCTAAAAGGTCATGAATACTAATTTATCTCATCTTTGTGGATATATTCCTATTTTAATGTAACATTAATAATTGTCTAAAAGTGATTCATCCATGGAACCATATAACTATGAAATGAATGCGCTCCAAAAAAATAAGCATTTTATCTCATTGAAACGATTATAAATGAACATGATAAAACAATAGAAATTCAGATATATATAGATATTTTTCTAAATGAATTAATTAATTAATAAAATTTGATTATCTAGGATGCTAAGTGAAGGTGAAAATGGATCTGGACTTAAGTTAAGGGAACTCTCCGAACAACCTTTTTTTGTTTGGGTAACGGCCTTTCATTTCCAAACATACATTTTATCTCTCTATTATGTTATGGAATAATTCTAAATTTCATATATATGTATATTACATATAAATCTTTTAAGATAAAAAAATTTATAGGTACCACCCTTTTTATGTTTTTCTAAATCCACTTTTAGTTGGGTTGTCATTCATTTAATCCTTGGTTGGAATGCCTTAGTCCAGTTGGTTTAAGTGTTGTAGAGGTGCTATAAATACCCCAACCATATTAGCACAGAGATGATGGTTAAATTATAACATTAACACTAGATACAATGAATCACATTTTGAAGGAACTATTAATTTATTAGTCTTGGTAAAATAGATACATACATGAATCCCATGTATATTTGAAAACAAAAAATAAAAAACAAAGTGATTGTAAATATTCTATATATTTGAACTTAATCAAATATTCCTTGTTCATATATTATGGAAAGAAAAAAAAATAAGCTTTATCTTTGATACTCATTAAGGTTTATGTTCAATGGAATATATCTTGAATAAATATGAAATAGTCAATATGTTAAGGTAATTAACTGAAAATATAAGGCATTTAATCAATAACATGATCATGAAGAATAATATAACAGTTGTAAATGAATATAAAATGACAACATATAAATAATAAAATTAACCTAAAATATATCCATGGATATTATTAAGAATAATCACATTGAAATTAATAACTAATTTCATAATGATAGAATGCACAATTCCAGATAACTGAAACTTACCATCAAGGACATATAGTAAGATAGTTTAAAGTGTAAGTAGTAATACACCAAGAAATAATTTAATAAGGCTAGACAAATTTTTCCAACGAGACTTACCAATGAATCAATGGATATGTAATTATAGACCCACCCATAACCTAATAATTCTAATGCATTCATTATATGAATAAATAATAAAACTTAATTAGCATACCTTATTGAAAAACTATTATTATAGGAAGAAATAACATACGAAATGACAATACCTTCCCAAATAAAACTGATTATAAAACATCCATATAAATAATATAGATTGTATCATTATAACATATCCACATAGAATAATAAAATGATTTTTTATTAATGAATATAAATACCATAAAATATGATTAAAATATTCTTGATATAAATTCTATTTTCACTACGAAATCCACTTTTAAAAACAAAAAGTTTCCAAAATAATATGATAAATTATTTGTTTGAAATGAATCATGGAAAATTTTAATGAAATCATCAAATCATTGAGCATTCATAATGGGGGAAAATTCCATTTGTGTTGAATATGTTAAATAAAATATTCTTTTAACATTTTTTGGGAAATTCAAAAACTACCTCATTCAGAAAAAAATATTAACATTAGTTTTTAAAATATTATGAAAAAAGTAAAATATAGATAAAATTTCTAAAATAAATAATTATAAAATAGTAAAAAAATATAGAAAAAATATTTAATAAAAATATAGAAATTGAAGAAAAAATTCCTGGCTGAGTAGAAAATATAGTCTGTTTTTCATTAAAAATAGTCATTTGGCCACTTGAGTAATTAAATGAGATAATTGAAAGGGAAAAAATTAAATTTTATTATTAAAATATAGGGTAATAAATTATAATTTTTTTTAATACGTAAATAAACAATAATTTTTCTAATGGATACTTAAATACGAACAATCCCGAATAATGATGAGATTGTGAAATAAACCCTTATCTCTTTATTTACATTTGAACCATAACCCCCATGAAAAAAATATAAATTAAAATTAAAAAATAAATACTAGGAATATAATGGGAATCATGATATTTCATATGAAATGAGTATTATATACACCTCATAAAAGAAGATAGGTGTATAACATAACATAGTTCCTAAAGAAGACAATTCGAGATGGAGAACCCTTACAAATATTATAATATTTAAGTGATAATTAATCAATGAAGTGATTATATGTAAAAAATTGGACATAAAAAATAAATCAAACAATGGACATTTGACATATAATATTGACATAATATATCTAACGAAGAAGTGATATAGCCTAATGAAAGAAAATTGAGCTATGAAAAACATACAATGTAGTAACATTGTTTTCAAATCCCTTTAGATGGAATAATTCGAATTGAAACATGAAATACTAAGAATTATGAATTATTCATGATATAACATGTAAAAATATAAAGCATACACCATATTGAATAAATTAGGTGCATAAAACTAAAATATTCCTCAATGGAAGGAAATTGAGACGAACTCCCTTATAATGATCGTATCATTGGAGTGAGAATTTAATTAATGAAGTGATTATGTTTAAAAAATTTAAATCCACATAAAAAATTGTAAATACAAATAAAAAAATAAAATGTCATTTCACACATAATCATCACATAAAATACTCAATGAAGTATAAGTATAACCCAATGAATGGAAATTTAGTTAAGAACCCCCATTACTTATGTAGATACCCGAAGCTTGACGTACATCGAAATTACATTACTTTTGCGGAATACTTAATACATAACAAAAACAGACACACAAGGACCATAATAGTTTAGTGTCTTTGGAAACATGGAACGTAATCTTCTAATCGTGGTGAAAGATCTTCAACATCTCCCATAAAGATATTCCACTTTTTTTTCTTTACCCTAAACATTTCTTTTAATCCTAGGGGAAAATAAAACATAAAAAGGGTGATCTCAAATGCTTAGTAAGGGTAAGCATGGATAAAATAAAACATACCATATACATTTGAACTTAAAAACATGAACATAATGTTTAAACATCAAAATCTTGAGCAACGACATAAAACATGAAATTACATAAGGAATAGATCATATTGGAACATAAATCATGATAAAATAGCATGGGAATAAAACATGTAATTGTGGCATCCATTAAGCACATGTAATGATTTCCATAGTAGCCAAGGCATTGCTTCCAAGACCATCTTAGTGGACAAAGTCCCTTTCTGAATCGAGTTCACTTCTCATTCTAGTCCTGTAATACTGAACCAGATTAAATTACCATTCCATCCATGTCTATCTCATGAGATATAAATCTTTACCCAATTCATTAGAGGGAGATATAGGTCCCACCCATCTCATAATTAAATCATTCTTACTTGTGCCACAAAATAAACATACATCATTCATAATAACCCAAAAAATAAAATGGGTTTCATAAACATCATCCCATCATCACATAATCCATATAAAAGAAATGGATATCATTTCATAATAAGAAAAGTGAAACCATGTAAATCATAGAGAAATTATAATTGAAACATACAAATACGAAATAATGTCATCTTAGATGAAAAATGGTTTTGATAAAACACTTGAAATGAATTCTTGAGGAAAATATCCATTCATCTTCAAAATCATTTTCTTTTCACAAAATGTCATGAAATTTTAAAAGAAAAGGATTTTGGTGAAAATATTAATGAAATCTTTTGGAGGAAGATTCATGAAAATAAGGCTTTATAAAACCATAAAAATCCGTTTATGCCGTATAAGTTAAAAATAACAATCTCCTCGTACTTTTGTTGGAAAAGTCAAAAAGTACCTTGTATGGTAAACAAAAAAAAGATTCCTTACATACCTTTTAGTAAAAGTAAAAATGGGTAAAAATGACTTTAAACATATCTGAAATCATTTTTAGAAAACATGGGCTTGGATGATAAAGATAACCCCAGTAAATACTTACGAATAAACAATCTCGGATAAAAATGAGATTGATAAATTATCCCTTACATTAGGTCCGATATGCTTCGTACGTATCCAAACATCATGTATAATGATTTAGATAATGTCATTGACTTATTAAAGAATCATATTCATTGTTATTATATCATATATTCTTCACTTATGACTTTATATTACCCGTTCTTTTGTAAATTCATATTAAAGTAGCGTTTTGGGTAAAATCGTCTCATTTGTCGTTCATGTTTTAACTTGTAATTATTCATATAATTACTTACATATAGAATGTAAAAAATGATTTATATATAATATATATTAAGAATATACATATATATAATGGATCAATAAATGGAAAGAAATACACCGTTCATGGAGACGGTAGGCTGTACGTACCCAAGAACGCTGTTTTCGTTTCCTTATTGAATTGAATGAAATTAAGTAGATGACATATATATATATATATATATATAAATCCAGTATCATTTTTATGTCATATATTTCATGATTACTTATTATTATACTTTACAATCATTCTTGAATGGTTTTCATGGAGAGTGAATCTCATCGCGTCGTGGAGACAGTATTCTGTACATACGCACGAGCGATAATATCATTCCCATGATCGTCGAATTGTATTAAAGCGTATGTATAATATTAAATAATAAATATAACTTTATAATAATCATATATATTCATTACTTTCACCATTATACCCATCCAAGT
The DNA here is from genome assembly GCA_963277665.1 of Viscum album. NCBI lineage: Eukaryota > Viridiplantae > Streptophyta > Magnoliopsida > Santalales > Viscaceae > Viscum > Viscum album. The sequence goes on along the minus strand of OY728138.1, from coordinate 1,694,575,136 downwards.
AATGTGGTGGTGGAAAATAGATTACACCACGGCGTGGAGACGATATTCCGTACGTACGCATGCGCGGTGATTTCGTTTTCCGTAGGATGGATAGATGGTGAAATATGGTTGTTTCATACTTATAATAACATATCAGTATATTAGTGATACTGATGTTATTACTTCATAATGAAACAACTAAAGAAGAATAAGTGGAAGAAGAAATAAAGTTGAAAGAATCGGTAACGGACATTACCTCTTCTTTGAAGCGCCTCTTTGAGACCTCCTCATAGGGCACTAAAATTGGTCTTTGAAGAATACCAAGACCTCTGGGATGTTTATAGGGATGTTTATAAGATAATGTTTCATGGTTTGACCAAGATTTAAGGCTCAAAGTGGTGTGAGGAAGAGAGGGAGGAGGTTCCCATTTATAAGGGAGGAGAGGGGCACCTTTGGAATAACAAAAAATATTATTTTATTATAAAGTCATATTCGGTTTTTAATAGCTTAAAATTGAGTTATTTAGAAGCTAATATGGGGATGGGTCTAAATACTCTCATCCAATAGAATTTAGACAAGTTTAGGTTTTTATTTTAACCTTATCATTTATATTTAACTTTAAGTTAAATAATTTTTCTTTTATCGTGTCTTCTTGTTTTCTTACGCAATAAGGTTAATAAACATACTATAACAAGCCAAACGAACCCCAATTTGTTTATTATTAATATATATAACATTATATAAGTCATTTGTCCTAAACTTATATTTTTAGGAATAAAATAACAATTAATAATATAATATTTGTTTTAAAAACTATTTTATGTCAATTTTGACACTATTTGGTAATTGATTTTTGTGAAAATCATAACAGAATTGTTAGTTCAAAAAAAGATAACTAAATCAATACTAACATGTCATATTAACCTATAAAATTATTGTAACTCATAAAAAGTCTCAAATTACATTTATTAGGGTATTTATAACATCAATTATGTCAATATTTCATTATTAAGATAATTACTGCATCATCTTTGTGTCATAAATAAATTAAATTATTTAATTTCTAAAAATTATAAATAAAATACCATTATGTAGGAAATAGTTTTATATTTCTAATGAATATTTATAGTCTAATTTATCTTATGTATAACCCTATATGAAAAATGAATTACTTATTAAACTTTGATTTTAACTATTTTAACCCTTCTTTAAATAAATTAATATTAAATGTCCTAATCTAATCCAAGTGGGCTTAAATGGTCATATTGTATTACTAAGGTTGTTTTTGGTCGAATTACACTTATCCAATAGAATTTGGAAATGTTTTAGGGTAATAATAATATCATTTTTACCCTTAATTATCCTATTTACTTTTAACCGTGGTAAATAAAAGTAAAAAGTTACTATTCAGCAAAAAAATATTGTCATCTCATTGAACCAAATTTTAGTCCTTGATATTAACTGTGTCTCTCGGATTTTCAAAATTCCACTCATAGAAGCGGTAAAATTAGGTTTTATGAAAAATTCAGTTTTTTAACTACCACTTACTGGTTTCCCTATTCATAAAAAAAATGAAAGATTCCAAAAATATACCAAAAATTAGGCCTAAGCTATATTTGATATTATGAATTCAAAAATGATGTATATTTTACCAAATTAAAAACATATCGGTTGCATTAATTAATTTAAAAATTAATTCCCATCGTCAAAACAAATAGTGTGTTTTTAAGAGATAATAACTATCAAAAGATTGACACTTGTTTATGTCTGGTTTAAATGTGAAATTACATCCAATGACCAAAATTGTATTCAATGGTAAAAATATATTATAAATATACTTTAAAACCACTCAAATTAATTATTTATCACTATTAAATATTTCGATTAAAAAAGATGTTTTTAATTAAAATTTAGTAATTTTCACTATTCATTATAATATGAATGTAATCCGAAAAGTACCAAAATTTCGCCCTAAGATAATTTCGATATTCCGAATCCAAAAATGAAGTCCATTTTGAAAGATATAATTTATAAAATTTCAAAAAGTGGGTATTACTATTCATAACGGATAGTTCATAATAATATTATAATAATATCTCGTTTAGTGAAACTCGGTATTGCGAACTACACACGCTATCGAGGAAGGTATTAATTGCGTGTAATGCAAGCCAAGTCAGGGCTGCGTGTAGTGAAAGCTCTGTTTGGTGTTGCATATAACATAATCAAAACTTATTTCATTTATACATTAAAAAAAATCTATACATAATGTTGCGTAGAATAGTTTCTACAAAACGAACTTGAAATTGTGTGTAACGCGAGCCAAAAATAGTGTTGCGTATACTTCAAGAAAATACGGTGTTGTGTATATCACAAGATAATTTTGGTGTAGCGTATAACACAAGACATTAATAGAATATTTTTCATAAATTCTCGGGGTGTTACAACATATGTCTGACTTATCACTTGTTTTGTTTATATTCCACAATAATAAAATTATATTAATTATTTAATTTCTTAAGAAACATTTTCTTAATTATTTTTATTTTTATTTATTACCATGTTATATTTATTTACATAATAAATTAATTCCACATCAAACTTTTTGATGATATTTGGTTCATATATCAAAAATTACTTTGGGAGGTTGAAAATGGAAAAATATTTTATTGTTACATCATATAAATAATTATAATCATGAAATTATAATCATTTATATAAATAAATTATAATTTTAGAACGATAAATTGAATATGGTTATGATAAATAAACTATGTTACAATCATGGAGATGATAGGCCATATGCACACATGAGTAACCTTTCTTATTTTAAACAATCATGATGGAAATAAGGTAAGTTATATTTTATATTTCAATAATTATAATTATGTCATAATTATAATATCATTTAGTTATACACACGTATATATACCATCAATGTTATGTGGTAATGAAAAATTAATTACATCGCTTCGTGGAGGCGGTAATCCACACCTACACACGAACAAAGTCATAATATTTCAATGAATAGAAAGGTATGAAAATATATGATATATTAATTTTAAATAATTATAAATATTTTATGACTATTATATATATACATTAAATCCATCATCATAAACAACCCTGAGAGGTGATGATGGAAAACAAAATACATCTGTTTGCAAGGTGGTAGTCTTCTGTAGACACTAATGACAGTTTCGATCCCTTTTTGATGAAACATTAAAAAGATACATGTTATTAAATTAAATAATAACATCTAAGTATTTGGTATATTCCAATGTAATTATATCAAAATTATTGAATAACATTTTAATGCGGTGGAAGAAGAAATAAAAAACTTAATGGTTAAGAACAATACCTCTTCTTTCGAAAACCTATTTAATTTTACACCAAAATATTTCCTAGAAGGGTTTTAGAATAAAAAAATGGAATCAATGACATTGAATTGGAATTAAGTAATGTATTTTATTAGGTATTTTTGAACCAAATGTTTCTTGAAGTATGAATAAAAGAGTAGGCTAGTTCACTTTTTTGTGTGAGGGGATGTGAAATTTTTGAATATATTAAAATATTAAATTTATTTTCATATAAAGGTTAAAAACCTATATAATTTGAATATATTATGATTATAAATAGAAATAATATCATAAAATACAATTTTTACATGTATATATTATGGTTTAACCCTTTTTGTTTTAACCTTTACTAACCCTTTTTGAAAATTACAGTGATAACAATGTTTTACTTTTTTGGGGTCAAGATAGATAATATAAAAGAAAAATTAGAAAATTAAAGGACAATGATTAGTATTTTAAATAATATCCTAATCAATTGACTAATAATATTGATTTTAGTAATTTTAAATCATTTAATAAAACATTATTTATTATAAAATATCATTGATGTCATTTTTGAAACTATCCATTTGATTTGACATTGAAAATACATGAAAATAATGGAATTCGGAAATAATCCTTTAAAAAATCACTAAACTACTATATGTATCTTAAAAATTTATAGAACACAATAATTATTATAAAATTATGTTACTTTTAATATTTTTAGAATCATTTATTTTATTTATAAATTAATTAAATAAAGGTTGTGTCGACATTTCATTAGCATTTACGATAATAATTTCATTAAAAAAGTTATAAATATATTATCATGATAAAAAATAATTTATCACTAAAATAGATACGTATAAGTAATAACTAGTTTTTTAGCCCTATAATAAATATTATATTTATTAAAAGCAAGAATATTAAATTTTTGTCTCCAACTTTCACATAAATATTTTAAAGGTCAATATCAAATAAATATGGAACAAAGTGGCCATATATTCAAGATTTGGATGAAAATTGAAAAACTACAAAAATCTAAAAGGATAAATTCAAGTGTTATGTTCAATTGTTAGTCCTTAACATATTATCTTTAAAATTAGTTTCTCGATTGACCCTTACCGGGGGGATAATTATTTATTGTAGATATTATTCATAATGAATAAAAATATAAGGGGATGTTTTACAAATTTCGATACCTAATTAAAAAATGGAATCCATTTTGTAACATTAAATCTTCATAATTGTTAGAATTTAATTTAAAAGTAGCCCTTGTAGACACGATAAAAATTGGGTTTTCAGAAAAGTTCCTTTTTAAGTATAAAATATTTTTGTATCAAACTTTATCATAAAATTAATTAAAACAATAAAAAATAGATTAAATATACTGTAATTGAATTAATTTTAATCTAAAAAAATTAAAACTAATTGTAACATTGTCAATTCTTTAAAATAAGAGAAATTATTTAATAAAAATGTGTTTTTTTCTATTCATCAAAACATTATTTTTTTTCAAAATAAAAAATTCACTCGAAGATAGTTTCAAAATTTTTATTTCAAAATTTATGTTTATTTCTTAAAACAAATTTTCTAAATTTTGGAATAAATAAATTTTAAAATTAGTGTGCAAAACGCAATGAATTTTTTATAGAAAAAAACAATATTAAGCATGAAACTGGTTTTATTCATATATCGTTCATGGAAAACACATTATATGAATAAATAATAATTTGCTTAAATATTTGAAATATGATTTTCATTAAAATTATTCAACAAAAGTTATTAATTTAATTCATTTTGATAAAAACACATTTCATGTATAAAAACAAATTTTCAGAAAAACATTTATGTTATTTTCAAATGATTTTTATTTTCCATTCCAATAAGTTGATGACCAATGATTTTTTTTAAGTATGTGTGAATCATATAATTTTCTTAATCTAGTTATTCATACTCATATCCTCCGATTTAATACCTAGGTTATAACGATTATATATAAATATTAATATTTTATGATTAATTTTGACATGGTGTTGCGTGCAATATTTCCTATCAAATATAATGTTATTTTAAAATTTCAGGGTGTTATATTCTCCCCACAAAAAATAAATTGTGTCCTTGTAATTTTAACTTATGCTTAGAAATAAAGGGTTTTATATTTAAAAATTCTTTTGTGGAAAACTCGTATTGTAAAAAGGTTAATAAAACATCCTCTTAAATAGAGGGGAACGGTGTATAGAAAGGTCATATAGGATAACAAAAATTAGGTTTCCAAATAGGATAACACTAGTAGGAAGTGAATATATGGCCATCTAATAGAAAATTAATTCTTAAGGACTAATATATAGTGATATAGACATGTCTAGGAGAAAGTTAACAACTAGAAAACCATAAATCTACGGTGGGTGAAAAGGCCATCAAATCGTCGAAAATAATCATAATAGGATAACATATTTGTCCCAAGATGATTTTAATATTTTTGATTGATTATTTTAGTATCAAGATACTGAACAACAAAAGACATACTTAATTGAGATCCTTATATTTTATAAGAACAATTTCATCATTTGGATGTAATTTGATCATTTTACACTTAATATCATAATCCAAGAAATGAATTTTCAAAATGAATTCATTTATGTATGAAGTATTAAAATTAACTTTTTATTTATCATATAATCCAAAAAATAATAAAATCTATTCCTCTTATCATTAAAAAAATTAATATAGTTCTCATAATGTAAGATAATACATGAAATGAATAAACCTTCATATGAATAAATATTAAATTAATCTACAATAAAACCAAAGGTTTGACATAGATTATTCTATACATAAATGACCATGTATCCCAGTTATCCTCAATAACCACAATAGTAAAGAATGTTTGAACCTCAAAGAATATCACATGCCCTTCAGATTACTCCTCTAAATAAATAATAACATTATTCCCAAATAATACTTTACGTTAATCCTAATGGTTATATGTATATATATATATATATATCAACCCAATAAACAATAATCAAAAATATCATTAACCGTCTCAAAATCAGAAAATTTATAAAATATTTGATCTTATAATATATTTCACAAAATAAAACTAATATTTATTCACCAACCCATTTGAGTAAATACAATTCCATATTAACTAGTACAACTTGTGGGATAGTGGTAGTCCATGAACCCTTATTTCCCTTCTATTGTGGTTTCAACCCCGATGGCCTTATCGAATGCAGCATGTTTTAACCCAACAAACATGTTATATTTTTTCTAAAATTATATTTATATATTTCCTATAATGTTCCCAAAAATATGATGAACATCCTAAAAATAACATTAATAATCAAATCATGTTTTAGCCAATAAGGTTTTCAATATAGGTTATTTTTTCATAAAATAAAATAATCTTTATTGAATATTATTAAATTACCATCAATGATCATATTAACCCTAAAGGTTATTAATACCTTTAAACTTATCTTCATACAAAATTAAAGCATCATTCATCAAATAAAGTTTTCACTAAAACACATACTAAACCAAATGTTCATTTTATCATAAATGACTCTCAAGATATTCATAATTATGTTAAAAACCAATCTCATAATACCAAAAAAGGAGAATCTATGATTTTAAACATATCATTAAACTTATTTATATCATCCCAATAAAAATTTAGCTTATCCTAAATCACTATTTCTTATAATTGGTTTCCATTGGTAATATTCATTAATTCATTATAATTATTCATAGAGAAAATGTGAATTAACCCATGTATATCCATTGAGAGTATCAAAATAGGAGCACAATAATGGACCACTAATAGTGCACTAAAATAATTGGTGAGATATACTAGACCAACAATTTTTGGGTTTATTATCCCTAGATTCATCTCTGTCAAATCCACATCCACTTATAATATCCAAACATGGATATATTTATTGTAAAAATACATAATCTCGACCTTAACAAAGCTTTAGGATTTTATCCCATATAAATAATTATCCTCGAACTCAGTTATATGGTTATGTTCTCTAATCTATTTTTTCTGAAATATAATTACCATGTGTAACATCACGGGCCGAATGAGAACTAAATCGTTAGGTGGACCGGTCACCACATAGCCTCAAGCATGCCTCCACTTATTCCAGAGGCTTATGAGTAGTAGTGAGGGTCTAAAGATGGTACTATGGGGAGACTATAATAGTAATATCATAGAATAAAAACGGTATATCATAATGTAAATAATAGACAATAGAAGAAGAAATAATAATAAATGACAAGTAGAAGATGATTAATTAGAATAACTAAATAAGGTGTTCATTACCAAATATACATCTACACATGTAGTTAAGATGATTATATAGTAAAAAGGTAAGGTACAATCAGTAATAAATGGAAAAATAAAAGAAATAAGATCCCCAAGGGAGAACTCAATGAGTATACTTAATACTAGCTCAATCCCGTTCTCTTGACCCTTGGGTACAATGCACAACACAAGCATAGGACCAAAGTCACATGGAAAAGAGGATATGATAGGGTACCCCAATGCAATTATGTCTCGAGAAAGGTCTGATATACACTCAGTAAGCCACAACCAATGGTATCTAAAGCATAATATAGTTCGTGAATATAAAATAAGATGTTTGTGTTTATAAAAAAAGTAATGAAACAATGCCAAATAATTAATCACCATGTCATCTCAGGTTCCTTGAGGATAAATGGATAATCATACCTACTTCAGTCTAATTTGAAAATGAATGAACAAATATTAACCATTAAAAAATTAATAATAAGTAATAACATGTCATCCTCATTTACATAGCTAGAAATGAAATAACCCAGACATGTGATTTGGCCTGGAAGACACACCCTTTTCATTTATTTGCCTAAAATATTGAATTTAATTAAAGGATATATCTATTGTATTTATTTAAATGGTATCTCGGGCCCGTACTAGAAGAAACCTAAAAAGGAACCCCAAGTATCAGATCATGATAATAATAATTCGTCAAAGACGAAGGAGTGTGTCCCTGGAATATATATTTGAAATTCTCAGTACCACACTATGTATAAGTTCAACATGAACCCTTAGATACCATGACTTGTATCTCACAAAGGGGTCTGAGTCTCAATCATGGCATGGTGTAACCATTTTTCAACTAAGCTCGTCCATGGGTAATCCCCTAGGAACTTTAATCACTCATATGGAGGTAAACAATACACATGGTGAGACTTTCTAAGATATAGTAGGTATTTCCCTTGATGTATGAATCCTCATAGACTCATGATCCCATCCTCTACATTTCATAAATAGGAATCTAGGTATTTTAAATTGTGTGAGTAATATGATCATTACTTTATTATTAATCAATAAGAGTCCAAGTATCAAACCAAGATTAAACATGAACAAGGTGCAAAGATGGATGCTAGATAAATCCATAATACTTGTCAAAAATCACCCATACTAAAGGATAAGTCCAATCCCATTGATCATTTCCACTACACATAATAATTTTTATGTATTATGTATGCCACCAACCAAACCATTAACCAATTAGAAATTAATTTATGGATTAGAGGACAACACAACTCAACATAGGGGTTTTATTAAATAACATGACTTTGGTATTCAAGAATATCATTTCATTAAATTTAAATAATTTTATTTCAACATAAGGCCTAAATTAACACACTACCATAGTGGTTTGAAATTGGTAGTGACTCAAATCAATAATAGTATACCATATATTAATGGAACACCCCAAGGGGTGGCTCATACTCAAGGCAATAATTTCTCAAAACATGTTATTTAAAAAAACTACCTTAAAGGGGTGTTTCAGGTTATTGTCAAAAACAATAACCATACCAAGGAGGGTTCAAGACATAAAAATTAAATATGAACATTTAAATTCAATTAAATTTATTATTTTAAAGTAACACATTGTAAGTATTGTGCACAACACAATCATGAAATTTTATAAAGCCAAAAAACATAAGAGAAAAGATATAGTCTTCCTAAATTATAACATGGATGACTCTGATGTCAAATATTGAGAATTTATTCAGTCTAGTTTGAGTGATATTGAAAAAACTAACAAAACCCATGAAAATAGGGAGAATTATCAAAAAACATGATAACATCCTAGAGTGATATAGATAAATATAAAATGATTCAAGATGAACGTGGATATTATCGAGAGGAATACATAGGGACTGATGGTTCCCTATTTAGTAAATGGATAAAAGAGATATCATGAATCCTTGTTTAGGGAGGAGGAGAAACTTGCTATGGAAGGGAGAGACTCACGTGGCTGGAGAAGAAGAAAGGATGAAAGAAAACCAAGATTAAAAGTTCAATAATTGAAAATAGGTAATTTAAAACATAAAATTGGGTCTTATAGTATGGCCACATGGTTTTCCAAACCATGCAGATATCACTGCATAGGAACTAACACCTTTATGGTTGTCCCACTTGATTTTTCTAACTGTGCATCAACAATGTGATAATCAGTGATCAAACACTACCTAAGTGCCACTAATCACACGGGTTGGGAACACTATCTTGGAAACCATGCGTAGCCCTTAAGGATCACTCCTACTCACCTGGAGAACTGACACATTTTTCATTGGTGGTCCACATGATTCAAGACAAACCGTGTGTCCTTACCAATCCACCCAAACATGAGTTTTCATGGCATGGTGCTCCCGAAACACAAAGAAGCACCATAGGCACAAGCCTTTATCTAAGTCCAAAAACAACACATTTAAGCATTATAATTCTCGGAATTATGTTCCAAATCCTAGTTTTAAGAAATACCTATCCAATAAATTCCATAATTTATATTCATTTTTAATTTCATCTAGTTTAAAAATACGGGATTCTATAATCTCCCAACCTTAAAAATTATCATCCCCGAGAAGCCATGGGGGAATGAAAAAGAAAAACATGTGACCAACTCGGGTCATGAAGTCTCATCCAAATTGCTGTAATTCATTTTTAAATTCCCAATTCACCTTTGAGAATCATCTTAACACATGGAACATAATCCATAGAAACTCAAGATGACACTCACACTCCAACTGATGCATTGAAACATAGATTACCTAAGCTCGTAATACTAGAGAGAAGAACCTAACAACATCTATTTAAACATATGAACTCTGGTGCTTCCACCCTAGGTTCTAGTATTTAAGGGCCAATTCTGAAACATGGTACATCCATCTCCATAAGTTCAGTTAAAGAAAACCCTTATCATTACAATGATGCACTTTGCATGATTCACAGTTTAAATGATATGTTAATTCCCAATCATCTAAAAAGGACTGGTTTTTATTATTTTTCCTAAAAAATGTCAGCTGACACTCATATCACATTCCACAACCTGAAGAAATTCCTTTTGGAAATTCATCACTGAACACACATGATAAGAAAGAGGGGGTATCAAGTTACACCACCCCTAGACGACTACCCTCATAGAGCCTTGTTTAGAAGGCTGATACATTTAAAAAGATATTTATGATTCCTCTAGATGAAGGCACCTCAATAAATATTTTATCACACTAACCAAATCCTGTAACCTATCTTCGAAGATGTCTCTATTAAAAACACACATTAAATAAGTCATTCCCCTATTTGAACATGGGAACATTCCTCGGCCCATCACATTTGGATCGTCATGATTAAAGCACCACTTATGTGCCCAACTAAAGATTTTGGTTATCTTCGAAATAATCAACAAGAATTCGAGGAGCTCATCCAAGGAAAATCCTAAAAAAATTTATTATTGAAACATTAGTACAAATCCAAATGTCAGATTACATAGAAAACTTACTAATCTTAAAGAGCCATTGACCTTGTGATCATGTCAAAGGGAAATAACTAGTGTCCATGAGTCAAATCATGGAATTCTTACTTGGGAACCCTGGTATCACTCTAGTCTAACCATGGTTTTAAGTACAGACATGCTTTCATAGTGCAAACGATAGTTAATACTGAAAAATACCAGTAAATTTTAAAACAGAGTACGGTGTAAAACTGATGCTCCCTCAGCATACCCAGACGATGTTAAGATGGGATACATAACCATCATTAAGAAAAGGCACACTGAGAGGATAATAAACTTTAATCAAAAGTCCAGAGGCACTTCCATAAAATACAATATTATGTAATCATTACATTTTGAATGAACCTTACTGAAGCACACATTAAAAGGGAAGAACAGTTGAACAATTAATGGTTGACATCCTATAGAAAAAGTCTAGTTTCACATAATAACACATCCACATTACCTGACCGTGATTCCTTCATCATTTGAGGAAGCCCTCTTTCACTCATGGAAAACAACCTAAGTCTTTACCTACCTAATGGTGTTATAGAGGTTTCACAATCAACCAACCCTTCTTTGTCTAGATGCCTTGCAAAAACTGACTTAAAAAGGAGATATTTCCTGCCACATTGAAATTTTAAACAAGACCAACCATTTCTAAATGATCTCTCTAGGTTTTGTCACTTCCACATGTGAGGGTATGCATTACCCTATTTAACATGATTTTCCCACCATAGGAGTTTCTATATTATTGGATTTACTAAAGATGGTCTCAATCCATGGAACACACCCCATCGACCATTGACTGTGGGTCATAGACATGACCAACAAGATTTTACAAAGTGTATACAAGAAATAGAAATAAGATAAATGCTTTCAAGCATACATGGTTCAAGTTTACTTTAGTTGTATGAATGATATTAATTTCAACTTATGTCCATGTGATTGAATGAAATAGGTGTAAAAACCAAAACTGTCCAACCAAAACATCAAAACATCTAATCCTCTTAGAATTTCATCACATGCATTGGGACGGGTCAAGCTATTTGATAATTCATAGGTCACTCTACTATTGAAATGACTGATGTTAAAAACATAACATATCATGTATTAAGTGAGTAACACTGAACTTAATTGGTTCATTTCATTATTTAACATGGTGATAGTTATTACGTGTATTAGTGTACACTAACCTAATGTTTCATAAGTAGAACCAAATATCTTTCACACTATAAATAGGTGCAAATGACAATATGCATTCAACTATCTGATTACGTAAAAAATATTAAACCTCAAGTCATATTACTCAACATAAATATTAACCTGACTGATGAAGGACTGAGTTGTCCATATATGGAGATGAGAAAGAAGTGTTACACAACCTATTAAGTGGTCGGCCAAGCCTTAGGAAATCCTAGCCTACTGAAACTATGGATTACATGATGATCACACTGGTAGAAAGGGTCAAACAACACACGAACACCCATCCAAAAAGGTGTAATTTTGGAAACTAAGAGCCCAACTAGGACAATGACACCCGAATAGTACTATATGTCATAAAAAAGGTCTCAAGAGACTATCAATTATTTGAAGATCTGAGGGTGCTACCCACAACAGGCTAGACAAATACATAGACATTAAGCATTGACCCTACAAAGGGATGACACCAGATAAGTTCATTTCGCTATGGGGCCTATAATGAAGGTTCGAGCTATAGGTAAACAGACATATGGTAAATCTTCATGTTACTATCCAAAGGAATACTCAAGGAAAAATAGTTTAGCATTACATGAGGGCCAGTCCATGAACACGACTTATGGTTCAATTTTTGTAGCATTAATCCAAAACTCATATAACCCTTAAAATATTTCAAGGTCTAGTTTCAAAGAAAAAATAGTACCATTCATAAGGACATATCATCTAAATAAGGCCATATGGAAAATAGGTGAGTTATATTAAAATTCATTTGATGCCTTCTTTTTTTATTGACATCCCTTTATAATAAGGTAATCTCATCACATAACACCATTTAAAACACCATTAATTAATTTATAAGGCATGAAAATTGGATTAGTTGAAGAAAATATCAATTGTAATCTATTGAGGAGAACACCCTTTAGGTTTTAATTTTCAATTTAATTAACCAAGGACTCATATAAATAAAGATCAAAGTATATTAAATGATTTCATATTAATTTAAGAGGTACCAGTTAAGAATGATGCCACACAATGGTTATGTGAAAAACAATATAAATGGAAATGGTTAGATTAAAAACTCTCACAACCCAAAGAATAAGCACACACACAGGGTTAAGCATAAATGGATACAAAAAACGCATCCTACGAGGGTCCATTTAATATAGTTTGGGTTCAAGTAAAAGAAACCTAATTTTTTTTAAACATTAATTATTTAAAAAACCCTTAATAGTTCATTTCATAGGAAACATCCCCCAACTGACCTACTTGTGTCAGACGTGAATTTAAAAAATTTAGTCATATGGGTAATAATTCTCATCTAATAGAGGTTCACTCCATTATAATGGAAAGATTTTCATTTGTGGTCAAATTAAACATATTTATTTTTAATCAAGAGTTTCTAAACATATATATAGCTCGTAATTGATGGTTTATTTTTATGGTTTACCACTTATCAATTTATAAATCACCAGACACTTTATAACTTTTAGGAATCTCCCATCTAAAGACAAACATTTATCTATGATTTAAAGAAAATTAAATAGTTTAATGTTTATACAATATTATTTAAAAATATAAGGAACACCAACCATGGTTTACTTATATGGGTTATCACATTCGAATTCATAAGGTGTCTATAAACCTTAAAAATTACAAATTGAATGCCATTTAATTTCATTGATCTTGTTTATACCCATGCTAAAATAGCATAGAAGCATGTAAATTGGAAAAAATCACATTATTATATCTCTTAAATATGGAAAGTAAGGTAGTAAAAGTAATGAAACATACTTATGAATTACTAGGGATCTTAAATAAGCACATGCATGTAAACTAAGCATGTCATGCTTCTACATAAGCAAGAAAACTCAAACATGGAATATAATAAAAACATAGTATTTAAATTACAGAAGCATGTTGATCATATACCTAATAAGGTGAAAAAACATCTTATTGAATCACCTATCATTAAATATATCAGGTAGGAAATTAACAAACAGGGTACATTAAACTAAATTCCAAACAAATTATAAATGCAATATACATGGAATGGCATGTAAATTATTAAGTGCCAATCATTATTCAGTAATGCTATTTCCTTACCATACCAGGATAGTGGTAAATTCTATAAATATCATAAATCAAAAGGTATCATAAATAACCCCAATCAATCAAAGTGAAATCAAATCAAATATAAAAGAAAATAACATGAAAAATAATAATATCCCTCGACACTTTGAATTTTCCACGTACATGGGATGATCAATAATAAGATTAGTTATTTATTAACAAATGACACATTCCATGTATCTTTTCTACCAATATAAAAATATTAAAAATGGAAAAGAAACCTTTGATACAACTTTGTAATGTCCCTTAACGACTGACCACTAAACCGATATCTAGACTAGTCAGCACATAGCCTCAAGCGTGCCTCTCTATATGCTAGAGGATGCTTACTAGAAGTTAGGGTCTAAATATGAAAATGTGTGGAGATAATACCCTCAGTATAATTGTTGAGAAATAGTATATTATATAGTAAATTATTGACAACAACGAAATTAGTAAAGAAATGACAAGTAGTGGATTATTAAAAACAATATCAGAATAAGGTGGTCAATGGAAGATATACATATATTCATTCATGTGAGATGATGATATAATAAAATGGGAAGGAAAATCAATAAATAAATAGAAAATTAAATCAAATAAGATCCCCGATATAGAACTCCAAGATCATCCTTAGTACTAGATTAGTCATATGTCTTAACTTCTGAGTCAAATGCACAACATACGTAAAGGATCAAAGTCCATTGCACAATAGGATCTACTCGGGTACCCCGGTGCAATGGTATCCCATGTAGGGTGTGATATATACTCAGTAGACTACCACCAATGGTGTCTAAATCATAATCTAGTTCATGAATGTAAAATAATAAGTGTGTGTGTGTGTGTGTGTGTGTGTGTGTATAAGAAAACTAAATAACAAATTCCAAATAATTAATCCCCAAGTCAGGTCAGGTTCCTCAAGGACACATGACCAACAATACCTGCTTCTGTCTATGCTGGAAATGTCTGAACCAAAGGTAACCTATGAAAAAGGGATAACAAGTAAAAATGGGTTAATTTAATTTAAGTATCTAGAAATGACCAAACACATACATGTGATTTTTTATGGAGGATGTATTGTATTTTTTTAATTACATAACATCTAGAATTTAATTAAAGGAGGAATCTATAGTATTTATTTTAATGACATATTCGGCCTGTCCTAGGAAAACCTTAAAATGGAACCCCAAGTATCACTCTAGGAGTATAATTTTTAGGAAAATATGATGGATTCCACCCATGGAATCCATGAATGGAATTAAAGTATCTCTATCAACATATGTATAACGTACCCCCTCGGAGCCTATTCCTAGTATCTCAAAAAGGGTTCTATGCTTAACTCCTTCAAGGGTCTAAATTTTTTCCCACCGATATAATCCATGGGTAATCATCTATGTACCAGTATCGCTCATATGGAAGTAATAAACACACATGGTGATCATGTCCAGGATATATAAGGATTCTCCCATGGGATATGATTTCTTATCCACTCATAATGTTGTCATCGATGTTTCATAAATAAAAATCTAGGTATTCTTCGAGGCATAAGAAACATAATTGTTCAATTATTATTTAATCACTAAGAGGCTAGATATCCAACCATCCTTAAACATTAACAAGGATAAAATAAGTAGTATACAAAAATTATAAGGCCAAATCACAAATCACACATACTAACGGAGAGTACTGATCCCATTGATCATTGAATTTATACATAATATGGCCCATGTGTTAAGCATGATATCAAACTAAACAATGAACCAAAAATCAAATAATTTTTGTCTTAAAAGATTGAACACCTCAATAGATGGGTTTTATTTGAAAACATATCATTATTATTCAAGAAAATCATGTCATTCAATTTAAATAATTTGATTTCATTACATGATTTAAAGGAACAAACAACCACAATTGTTTAAAATAAGAAGCAACGCAACTCAATATGTGTATAACTTATATTAACAGCACACCCCAAGGGGTGGATCCTATTCAAGGAAAATAAATCTCAACATAGACTATTTAATTAACCTAACCCAAATGGGTGGTTTAGGTTATGGTCCTAATATCTTACCATACTAAGGAGGATTCAATAAATCACAAGGAAAGCTAAAAAAAATTAATTCAATGAAATTTATTATTTTTAAGTGACATAATGAAAGTCTGGTTCATGGAAAAAATGATAGATTTTATAAAGAAGTGAAACTTGAGGGAAATATACAGAACACCTACCTTATACCATGAATGAATCACACATCCAACATAGAGGTTTAATTCAATCTAGTTTAATAGAAATTTAAAAAATTAATGAAAACCCTAAAAATAGGGAGAATTAGCTCACATCCTAATAACCTATTCTATAAGGGACATAAATAGAAAATGTTTCCATAAAAACATGGATCTTACTGAGATAAATTAATCGAGACTGAGGATTATTGATTCTAAAATTGGATGGAAGAGATTTTTTGATTCCTTAGTTTTAGGAGGAGGAAGAACCTATGATGTAAGGGAGAGTCTCACGTGGATGGAGAATAAGAGAATAAGAAATAAACATAGGTTTACAGGTTCATTAAGGTAAAAAGGGTAATTTCACACTAAAAACTGAGCTTCACGTTCGACCAAACCATGTTCCAAACATGTGGGTCCCACTATTTAGGAAGCACACCCCATCATGATTGTCCCACACGGTTTTACCAATCGTGCCCCAAACAGTGAACACACCCACTGCCTAAGTGTAAGTAAGAATGTCAGATGGGTGAACGGTTTGGGAAACCATGTACATATCATGAGGTTCAGTTCTTCTCACCTGTATAACTCACATGGTTTTGTACAGGTGGACCGTACAGTTTTAGACGAATTGTGTGCCCTTACCAATCCACCCAAACATGAGATTTCGGGGCCTAGTGCTCCAAAATGAAACGAAGCACCAGATGAACCTCTTGGTCCTTTAACCAAGTCCAAAAAAATGAGTTGAAGAATTCCAGTTCTCAAAATTACATTCTATTTCTTGGTCTAAATAATGAACTATACACTAAATGAAAAAAATACAAATTCCTTTGGAATTTATTCCCATCTAAAAAACACGAGACGCTACACCAAGGTTTTTACTAAGACTCCTCCATCACCAAATGTAAATACCCTTACCCCATTAGCCAAGAGTCAATGGTTAATTTATTCATATGAAACTAGATATAAGGAATAAAATTCCAAATAATTAACAGTATAATAGTCTGGGTAAATTATAAACTCACTTAAATCTCACATACATTTAAAAACAGAAAATATAATACATAGTAAAACTAAATGTTATAGATCCTTGAACTAATTCAAATAATTACTTATTCATATCCCATGTAAAGAAAAAAATAATTGTGAGATTAAATTATCAGTAAGGGTTGCATATAATAGAATATATCATTAATGAATAAGTCATAATCAATATAAAAAGTTAAATGGATAAAAATAAATTCCATTTAATCAATAACATGATTATGAAGAATAATATGGTAGGATGAAATGAAGATCAAATGAAACCATAGAAATAATATCATGATCCTAAAACATATCCATGGATATTATTCAAAATAATCTCGTGGACATTAATAACTAATTTCATAATGATGGAATACATAGTTTCTGTCATCTGAAAATTACCGTCGAGGTAGTGTACCAATATAGTTTAAAATATTGATAGGTATACACTAATTTTTTTAATAAGTCTATCCAATTGGTATGTCTCATGAGAACAATCGATGAATCAAGAGGATATTTAATTGTTTCCCCACCCACCACTTAATAATTCTGATGAATTCATCATATGAATAAATAATAAAACTTAATCAACATGTGTTATTCCAAAACTGTCTGTATATAATGAACTAGCATATGGATTGTCAATACATTCCCCAGTAAAACTGATCATAAACCATATATATAAAGAATAATAATGGAATCATTACAACATATCTCCACTATAGAATAAATTCTTTGATATTGTTTGATGAATATAAATACCATAAAAATCATCAAAATATTCTTGGGGAAAATTCCATTTTAACTTTGAAATCCACTTATAAAAAAATAAAATATTCTTGAATATTAATAAAAACAATTTATTATAAATCAATGATAAAAAAGTAAATAAACTTTCAAATCAATGATTGGTAATGATGGTGGAAAATTCTATTCATGCCTAGTGTTTTAAAACAAAGATTCATTTCACATTTTCGGTAAAAGTAAAAATGAACATCATTTAGAAAATGGGAGGAAGATTAATTTGATAAACCAATTTTGAAAAATTAAAACATGGGAAAAATTTTATTTAATTAAAAATTTTAAACAAATAAAAACAGTCTTTAAAACCTTTTTATGAAAAATATGGAAAGTTAAGAAAAATATTCTTGACAGAGTAGAAAATAAAATTTTCTTTTACCTAAAAATAGTCATTTGGAATATTGACTACCTAAATGAGATAAATTAATGAAAAAACACATTTTAAATAAATAAACATTGGATAATAAAATATATTTGGTTGAAGATAAAATAAAAAATAATTTTCCTAAGAGAGACTTAAATATGATAAATCCAAAATATTGACAAGACTATAAAATAAACTCTTACTACTTCGGTAGATTTTGAATCACAACCCATATGAAATATATAACATCAAATGAAACATTAAATTCTTTGAATATAATTTAAAACATGATCTATAATATCAAAGGGTTAGTAGTTGTACCTCATAAAATCTGATAGGTATAAAACATAACATATGTCCCAAAGAAGACAATTTGAGAGGAAGAACCCTTACAACGAACATAACTTTGAATTGAGAATTAATTAATGAATTTATTATGTGTTAAAAAGTAATTCCACAAAAAATAAGTGTAAATACTACATTAATCAAAGAAATTCCATTTCACACATCATCCTGACATACTATAATCACTGAAGAAGTGATATAACACAATGAAAGGGAATTAAGTTGTCAAACACTTACCTTTTCGTAACCTACAAGTAAAATCCCGATATGTGAAATAATTTTAATTAAAACAAAAAATAACATGAATTATGAATGATTCATGATATAACATGTAAAAAAGAGAAATACATGCACCATGTAGAATAAATTTTGTTCATCATATTAAAATATGCTTCAATGCAAGGAAATTGAGAAGAAATACCTTACAAAGAAAATATCATTAGAGTAAGAATTTAATTAATGAAGTTGTTATGCGAAAAAAAAATTAAATACACAATAATATTATAATTAAAAAAAAGTTTAATCAAAGGTCATATCACACATAATCATCATATAACGTAGTCAATAAAGTATAAGTATAACAAAATAATTGAAAATTGAGTTAAGAAACGACATACCCCATGCCAAAATTATCACATACAATCATTATCTTCCAGAATAATTTATGATAACTATTTACTTACATAATAACATTTTTCTCTTTTATTTTTCTATTAATATTATTTATTACCTTATAAAATATATTTACATAATTAATTAAGTTTTCATCAAAAATATTTATGATATTCGGTTCATCTATACAAAAATAAATTAGGTAGATTGAATATAGGATGAGGATATAACAAAATAATATCATAAAATAAATTATGAACATGTTTAGATTAGTTTTTACTTTTATATTGTTTAACCCATGTAAACCCTTTTTGAAAATTACTGTGATAGTGATGGTTTTATTCATTACGGGTCAAGATAGTTATTATAAAAAGAAAATTGGCCAATATACAGAACCTGGATTATTTTTTAAACCATTTCCAAATTATTTGTAATAAGATAGTATTTTTAGGAATTTTAAATAATTTAATAAAATATTATTTAATATATAGAATTATTAATTTTATTTTTGGAACTATTGGTTTAATTTAACTTTAAAAAAACATGACAAAAATTGAATTGTAATATAATAATTTAAATAATAAATAAAATGTAATACTTGTCAAAAAAAATTATGGGACACAATAATTCTTTCAAATTATATTACTTTAATTATTATTAAAATCAATTTTTATTTTGAAATTAATTAAATAAATGTTGTCTCGGCGTTGCATAATCATTTAAGGTAATTATATTAATAATAAAAAGGATAAATAAATTTCCATGATAAAAATAAATAATTTATCTTTCAAATTAATATTTATAACCAACCATAATCCTTTTTTATCCCACTCACAGAATATTATATTTTTTAAAATCAAGAATGTTTCATTTTTTCTTCATCTTTTACTTAAATACAATAACTGTAAAAATAAAAGATATATGAATCAAAGTGGTGATATATTTGTGAATTTGATAGAAATGGAAAAACAACACTCATAAAATATGATAAAATAAAGTTTTAGTGTTAATTTTTATTCTTTTTCTGATTATCATTAATGATAATTACCTAATTTTCCCATACCATGGTTTTAATTATTTACTATTATTTCTATTAAAAATGAATAAAAAGAAAATCTTATTATTTAAAAAATGTAGACATATAAATAAAAAATATTAAATCTATCTCTAAATATTCAATTCTTATAAGTGGTTATGTTGAATTTAAAATTAGGTGCATTAGATGTGAAGAAAACCATTTTTTTAGAAAAATTATTTTTTAAGTATTAAAATTATTTTATATGAAAATTGAACATAAAATTAATTACAATGAAATATATTGGATTAATAATAATACAGGTGAAAAAATTTATCTTTTTAAAACCATTTAAAATTAAAATAATACTTTATAAATTCTTTTAAAAAAGATAATTTTCCATAAAAATAAATATTTTTCAATATTCATCAAAAAATTAATCTTTTAGGAAATGATCAAAAAATAAGCTATAAGATAATTTTGTAAATTTTATTTCAAAAACTAAGTTAAGTTTTTAAAAATAAATTTTTAAAAATTACGAAAACATTAATTTTAAAATAAGTGCGCAAAATGTGGTGAAGCGATTCTTCTAGAAAAACATATTTTTAATCATAAATATAGATTAATTCATTTACCATAGATTAAAAAAATAATAGATGACTAATAAAACCTTTCATTGAATATTTTATATATAAATTTCATTAAAACAATTCATCAATAGTGATTAATTTAATTTATTAATATAAAAACACAATGAATGCATAAAAAATTTAGAAAAAGTTTTATTTTACATGAATATGTTTTCAATTTTATTTTAAAATAAATTAACAACCATTGATTTTGTTTTATTCATGTGTAAAAAATATATTTTTTATTATTTTGTTAGTCATGTTCATACATTCTAATTTTATAGAAACTTTATAATTGTCATATTTAAGCTTTAATATTTTATAGTTCATTTAGGCTTGGTGTTGTGTGTCACATATGCTATTGAACATAATATTCTTCTTTTAAAATAGCAGGGTGTTATAGGTGCATAAGGATGTAGAGATGAGTATGATTTTAGATTAATTTCACACTAATAATTGTCAATTCATGACATGAATTCCTTACAGTGTACTCTATGAAATCCATACAAGGATGGAATGGTTATGGGAATATCCGATGAACTTAATTCATGCCCTAAATGGTTTTTTGTAGACAATATGAACTTAAATCATTCCCTTAATGTTTCTATATTTTCCCCATGAACTAAATTAAGGCCTTAATAGTTTTGGGTAGATACCATGAATATCGTTCACCCCATGAATGGACCCCATAAATAAACAAACCCACGATGTGAAAAGGGTACATGATGTAAAATGGATTTTTATAGGGTTTTAATCCAATGTTACAAATTTTTTAGAATATATGGGAATTAAGGCTTTCACAATGTGAATTCTTAATTCAAATCATGAATATTACACACCTATCCTCCTTTTAAACTATCAGTTTTATGTATTCTGATAACACATTCTCTCTCATAAAATAACCCCTTATATGGATGACCTATATGACCATCTATCTGAACTAGAAGAATGTTTACTTTGATATTGGAATTATGGATCAAGAGTTTAAGGTAATCCTTAATTTCTTATTCTTTTCCTTCTCCCTGGTCTATTGTATTTTTTGGGCACCCTAGTGCGTTCTCACAGAATAGGATTGAGATCTCAAGTCTTATATTGGTAGGAATTTCAGTCTTCCTTTAAGGGAAAGATAGAGGAATCTAGTTTTACCTTATACTTAAGTATTTTCTTACATATAATCTAATTTTTAGATGGTCGGTATATAAAAAATACCTAACATATATTTTATCCTTCTAGTATGTGTAATAAGTGAGATAACACTCGCTTGCCATGCACACGACCTAAATAATTGGCTAATTCACTATTTAATGAATGTTCCATACTTATAACTCCCATAAATCCAATTTGGTCAATTTTGAATTGAGACCGGACTTTTAACCTCCCAAGAGGTGATTCGACTATTTAATTCGTGATTAATTGTAAATCCTGATTTATATGTATTTGACATAAAAAGTGAATTGTGAATTGTTTTATTTAGCATAACATGTGAATATGGATAAATCGTTACCTGGAATAATTGTGAACTTAGTATGATGTGGTATTAGTGATTCATCATGATACAGGACGATCTACTAGTTTATAATAAACGGATTACAAATTTGTAATAAGAAGAATTGACCAAACATTTATATGTTAACTTGATAATATGTTGCTATTTGGAAAATTGATTCTTACCATTATAAATTCTTCCTAAGAGAATCCACCAAATTGGTAGATACACTTTTGGATTGTAGGGGTTTGGTATGAATCAATTGATACATTTTTTGACATTGGTTTGGAAGTGTGCCATGGGAGCACATAAGTGAATATAGTATATACTAAGGATCCTATATGATATTTCATGAATTTATTTATTTCCATCAGTTTGGATGTGTGACATGGGAAAATATAAGTGGATCTAATATATTTTAGGGGTCTGGTATGACATAGTTAAATTCCCCTTAGTGATGTACACTATGAGAAGACATAAGTGGATCTAGAATAGTCAAAGGCTTTAGTATGAAAAGGTTACTTGAGACATGATTTATTAACTTCGTTCTGACTTTGGATAATTCACCAACCAATTAGGTGATCTGTACTGATAAAGGATTGTTCAATACTTTACAGATACATCCAACATGGATCTGAAGTAGGTCTGGCTATCCTTGGGTGTCTACCTAAATCTCAAGGGATGAAAGGTTTGTTTAAGGTTTTTTATTAATTTATTAATTAATACACAAATTTATCATACTGTTTCATGATATATATAGATTCATGATGGATTTTTTAGATGTGGTGGTTTTAAACTAATGATTTGTACTGACACCCTATTTGTAATGTCATTTGGTTCCCATGAATATTTCATGGCTGCAGGTCTTGATAAGGGAAAAGGCCTTGGGTTGATTTATTTCAAACTAGACGACTCGAAGCTAGGAGATTGGACCAAAATGAGGTTTGCGACCTAAGTCTTAATAGTCTTTTATTGAGTCTGTTTTATATTTTACTTTTTTGACATACAACATGTCATTAAGTTACCTTCATCATTTCATTAGATAGTATTTATTATACTTGTTTGGATTGTTCAGTTTTCCCTTTTATTCTTCTTAGTTTTTGGTTTTATTTTCTATATTACTTAAACTATAATTATAAACTTTTACCATAGGTTATAATATCCCCACTATATTCCTTAAACCCTCAATATTATTCAGCAGCCTCTGTTGTATGGGGAGGAGTTCCTGAGGTCATGTAACCACCAATCATGGTCACAAGAGGGAGTAATACGATATTACATGGTGGTATCGAATCGAGATTATTTTTCTTTAGTATTTAGGAAAGGTATATAGGATACTAGGATGTGTTGGGTCTTGGAAATGAGTTTATTTATGGGAGTAACTAATTCATTTTTTGGGTAAAACCTGAGTACAAAGTGATGGTATATCTATTCATGATATTCAATTGTTACAGTTTTGATGTTATTTTACCTTGATTGATACAATTTTTGTGTGATGTTACAATTTATTAACATTTTTCTCATGGTATGGTATGGCATGACATGAGTATGCAAGAATCATAATATGTTGGTAGACATATTTGTTGAAATGAATAATTCATTCTAGGGTTAAATTTATTTCTTTTGACATACCTACCTATATATACTATGAAATGTAATTCATTTATGTAACCAACAAAAATAAGTGATAGACACTTTTATATTATTCCAATAAACGTTTTAGCTATGATAAGTGAACCATGATTCATTGGCCTTTTGTTTTTCTCACCGGTTGAGTTTTACCTTGTTGTATTCCTGTGTTATAACGTGTACATTGTTCTTTGTAGACATAAATCCACCTCATCATCTTCAAATCAATTGTTAGGATAGTGGAAATTAACAATATCTTAACATATCTAATTTCAAACTCCATGCATCTATAGATAATAATATGGTTGTTCAACAAACCGATAGCTTCTTAATGGTCTTATGATGCATGGAAAGGGATATTGTTTGCAACATACCATCAATATGTGATTTGTCCAGAGATTTCCAACCATAGAATCAACCAATGTTCATTAGGAGGGATTCTACAGGGTAGCTGAGTTTCTGATTTAGTATATCCTAATGATCTATAATACCCTTGAGACACCATTTTAAAGGTTAGTGAATCTTGACTCCAATATTATATGAAGACCAACCATGAATTGGTGGGACATTGTAGAGAATGACAATCAGCCAGTGGGCCTATCCTAGAAACAATTTGAGGTGATTTTTCTAAAACACTTTAATCAAATTATGGGATGAGTGGGAACATGTATTCATTCTCCAAAAATAGAAGGTAATGTTAGAGATAGACTATACAAGACACTTCACTACCCTACACAATGTTTTTCCATCCTTAGTTGCTAATGAGATCGATAGGGATAAATGTTTACAGGAAGGGATTCACTATTTGATAAGGCCACATGTGAGTGTCTTTCACATGAGAAGCATCATGAACTTTATGAATCAGGATCTCATCATGGATTGGAACCTGGTGGAATCTCAGACTGGAGTCTTGGTATTTTCCACAAGGATATCTAGGATCTCTTCTTCTAATAGTGGGAAGAATCACTATGATGGTTACTTCTAGGGTAATAGTAGGAAGAGATTCTATGTCAGTGGAAAGATATCTGAAAACCATTGCCCATTATAGTGATCTTAATGTGGAATGATTTTACACATGATATTGAAGAGTTATTCCCCCACCATGGAGTACTAGGATTTTATAGGGTTAATCTATTTACATAGGTTCTATAGGGGCACAAAGCTGTATAGCAGTGGAAGGGGGACTAGAATAGGCACTAGAGTCCAGGAAGAACTCAGCTACCCCATTGTAGATATTTTTCTGTTGTTCCAATTAATGCTCAGGTTAAGGCCGAAGACATGTTAATCTATTATAGGATCCATAGTACCAGTTAGAGAGAACAAAAAAGGGTAATTAGAAAGTGAACAATGCGAGAAGGGGGGAATCATATCCATGTGATGCAGTTAACTCTATATCATTTATATTCATGACCTTCAATTTTCAGAGTAACAATTCTTATTTCATTTACCCTTACCATTGTTTTTTTTTCATATATGATAATCATATCCCATTTTCTCCCCTAAAATTTTAAATGGTTTGACCTTTGATATGGATATCTTGGATGTCCGTATTTCAATCGACACACTATTTTGGGTGTGATTAGAGGGCATAAAATGTTGCAAGGATTATTTTCTTGAAATTAGTGGCAACAATTTCCTTTGAGAGTTATGTGTGCTAAAAATTATTGCATTCAATTTGATTATGGGTATGAACTAGGTAGTTATATACTAGGATAATATTAAATATTATATGAGTATTGTTACATTCCTATCTCAAGATGGGGGGTTGGGGGTAGATTTTATCACCGGGGTGAGTGGGATATTTAGGCAGGTAGTGTGGGGCCAGTGCAGTGTAGATTGGATTGTATCACATGAAAAATAGGATAACTTATTTTAGATGATAGTGAAATGCAGTCGGACAATATTCCTCTTATAGTGGTCTATTTTTAGGATGTATTTCAAGAGTAATTTTCTATCTTACCACCCTAGAAAAAGATCGAGTTCACAATGGAGTTGGCATCAAGATTTAGCCAGTGTTTATATCGCCTTATAGAATGGGAATAATAGATCCTTGTGAGTTTTCATTTTATTTGGAATATCTATATGTAAATGGATTCAAACGATGTATTACTTATTCATGGGGTTCTCATGTTATTTTCACTAAAATGGCTAATGGTATAGAGAAATTATATGTTAAATATCAATGACTGAACTAGATGGAAGTCAAGAACTAGTATTACCTTCCATGAATTGATGGTATCTTTGATCAACTAATAGGTGCCTAAATTTTCTCCAAGATATAATTGAGGCCACAACCCCATCATTTGAGGGGGAGACAATCTGACATACCGCAATCTACTTTGAGGAGTCGGTATGGAATTCACAATTTCATAGTGATGTAATTTTTTCTGAGGAGCACACCTACACTATTTATAGCCTTAATAAATTAGATATGACATCTATTTATGGATCTATTTGTGTTTGTATTCCTAGATGTAATCTAAGTGTACTCCCAAAATATAGATGATCATTCCCAACACCATGAAATTATCTTGAGTACACTGAGAGAGAATTTTATTTACACCATGTTATCTGAATGCAGTTTCAGGATCAATAAAGTGAACTTCTTGGATGATGTTATCTCTAAGGATGGATTGTCAACGGACCTAGAAATGGTTGAAACCATGGTATCTTGGAAGAAAATCAAGAATGTAGTTGATATTTAGATCATTTTTGTTCTGTAAGGATATTATCATTATTTCATCCAGGTCTCTCCCATCTATAAGTTCCAATGTATAGGCATAAAAAGAAAGGGGTGAAGTTTGTTTGGTTAGATTCTTATGAGTGAAATTTCCAAGAGATAAAGAGTATGCTAACCTCTTCACTGATCCTCACAATTCCCATTCTAGGTAAGGAGTATACTGTGTATTGTGTCTCATATAGAATCAGACTTAGAGTAGTTATGATGCACATGGACTGAGTGTTTTTCTTATGGATCCAAAATCTAATACCGTAGGTGGGTAATTACCCCACACATGATCTTGGGTTAGTTTTGGTGGTACATTCCCTGGGTTGATAGAGACACTAACTGTAGGGAGATATATTTTGGGGGTAAATGTACCAAAATATAATCAAGTACATATTTTCTTAGATATACAATAACCATCAACATAATAGGTGGGTCGAGTATCACTAGTATTTAAAATTTGAGTTGGATTAAACGTTAAGAAATGGAATCATTGATTCTGATGCTTTGATATAGAAGATGTATACAAAAGTAGTATAGGAGTCTTAAGATGAGTTATAGTTGACGACACTCTTTGCAGTAATGCATATTGATGTTTCTGAGTCTAGGGGATGAGTAGCTCTAAATTATACATCTCTTATAGCTATGCATGTATACCAGATCAAGATAGAGTGGTTATCTGATATGAAGAGTTTACCTCTAAGTTGCATCTTATATGGTGGGGATCAACAATCTGGATGGTCTCTTGTTAATGGATATGTGTTTTTTAATTGTTGTCATGTTTTGGTTCATATATGTTTACCTGAGGAGGTAATGTGTGAGTTTCATGATTCTAAATGGGAGGTAGATTCCAGTTTGAAAAATATGTATCATCATCGTTATAGGTAGTATTGGTGGGCTAATATGAAGAAGATAGCGGGCTTCTTGGAGAGATTTTTTAGTTATCAGCAGGTGAAGGATGAGCATTAGAGTCATATTGGGTTGTTTCACCCAATATCTATTTTTTAATGGAAATGGGATGATGTCACTATTAATATCATGAAAGGATTACCTAGAAAAACATTCGAGAGTGATAAAATATTTTTGATTAGGGATTGATTAATAATGGTCTCCCCATTATTTCCTTATATAGATACCTTCACCAACGATGATATACTTACTCTATATATCTAAGAGATAGTTTAACATTAGGGTGTTATTAGGAACATCATTTTTTATCAAAATCCTCATTTCATGTCTTGGTTTGGAAATGGAATTTAAAAAGATTATAAATCTTAGGTTCTCCTGACTACAATTGACCATCCTTAGATAGAAGACCAATATGAATGGATGATTCATATCCTAGAGAATCTGGTATGGTCTTGTGTTGTAGATATCAATGGTCCTTTAGAGTAGCATATATCACTCATGAAGTTATATTTTAATAATATATTTTAGGAATAATTCTAAATGGATAATTTTGAGGCATTGTATGGGAGGATTTTCCAATATCCTCTTCGTTGGTTAGTGGCAGGCGATTCAATGCTAATTGGACCAAGTCACATACATGAGATAAATGAGAATGTTCGGTTGATCAGAAAGTAGATTTCAACCACATAGATCCCAAAAAATCATATGATAACCATTATATATGACCAATATAGTTCATGTATGGTCATCATGATTTTTTCAAGTGTCGCCTTAGATAGGGTGACAACATTTCATGTTGTAGGGGAAGCTAGCACCATGATTTTGTAGGTCATTTTAGATAGTGGAAAGGTATAGTGGAGTGGAAAAACGTCTGGACCTTTCATTGTGCTACAATTCAATGTATGATGTGTTTTACAAGTTAAAGAATCAAAGACATCACCAGGAACCTTGTCACATGATATAATTTTATAATGTCAAGCAAGATGATGATGTGACCTTTGAAAACAATTTTATTTTTATCATGGATCGTAATGATAAGAATCAATATGGGAAGACTATGGCTCTTGTGAGAGTGTATTGGAAGAATGGGTGTGTTCAAGAGGAGGATTGGGAGATGGAATCAAATATATAGACATAGTGGCTAGACTTGTTTATTAATACCCAATGAGATGTTTTGGAGAACATCATGGGGATGAGATCTTATATGGATTTTATGATGTAAGATCCCATATTTTTTGAAGTATGTATCACTTTATGTTTTCATAACAACTTTTTTAGTTGGGTTGTATTTATTTTGAACATTAATTATCAATACATGATTCAGTTGGGTTATGTTTTATAGTGGTTAAATAGGAGAGAGAGAGTTGAGTCTCGATGTAGATTGATTTCATAATGTGAATTGTCAATTCACATTGTAAATTCCTTAGGGAAGAATCCATAAACATAATTAATACTTATAATGGTTATGAAAAATAACTTCTAAACTTAATTCATTCCTTTAGTAGTTCTTGTTAGGCCCCATGAATTTCATTCACCCCCAGAATAGATCCCATAAATCTAAAAACTCATGATGTGATATGGGTACATGACAATGAATTTTTTTATGGGTTTTTAATCCAAGATGATGGATTTTTTGAAGTATATGGGAAATGAACCATTAAAAACATGAATTCCCTATTCACATTATAAATATGATGCACCTAAATTCGTTTTAATTCTCATGCGTCTTGCATTATAATAACATATGTCATTTTATTGACTACATCTCTTCAATGGATAACCTCTAATACCTTATCTATAAACTATAATCATGATTTATTAAATTATGGAATTCATAATTGAAAATTTAAAGGTAATATATCAATTATTATTATTATTATCATCCGTAATCTATTGAATTTTCTTTTGGGAAACCAAGCGCAAGAAGACAGAGCATGGTTGAGATCTCAATTCTTGTATTGACAGGACTTCTAGGATTTCTTGAGGGGAGGGAATGAGGAACCTAGTTGTAACTTGGATGTGAGTATTTTACTATATCTACACTATTTTTAAGGTGGGTGTTCCAGAAAAAACTTTCTAACATCTATTTAATCCTTCTATTATGTCATATAAGTGATATCATGCCAAAAATCCATGCATACATCCTAAATAATTATATAATTCACTATTTCATGAATTTCATATACTTATACCTCTTATGAATTACAACATCCTGACTTAGGTTCCACAAACCGGTTCCTTGAGCTTATCGATAACATGGCCTCAGGAATGCCTCTCTATATGTTTGAGGCTTCCGACTAATAATGATGTTTAATATTGATCATGGTGAGAATATAACATATTTATCAAAATAGAACAATAGTGGAAATAAATAAGAATAACCAAATGATATAACCAAATAAGTAGAAAATACCAGTATCAGATGATATCTAAAAAAATAATACAGTAACCAAACTAAAATAGTAAATATGTCCTCACAAGTATGTGTCAAGTGTAAAATGAAAAACCCAAAAGTAAGACACTAATCACTCTTAACGGATCCTGAAACCAGGTCCAGTTCCCTAATCTACGATCTATCTCGACTCAGCCATCTAATATATGTATCTTTCTTTTATTCTGTCCTGCAACCATGAAATCTATTTGGGTACCAATTAGGAAGCTTGAGTAGGGTGTGATTACAACTCATCAGGACACCACCAACGATGTAAAAAAATATCCAATCAATAAAAATGTATGCAGTTGTATAAAGTATAAAATATAGGCAATAAAGTAGAAGGTAAACATTTATTCAATTAATCTCTATTTAACCACATAATCCCCATTTTCCTAAGGACACCCAAACCATCAATACCTTCTGTATACCATTCCAGAGTTTCAACCACATCACAATAACATGGTTTATTTTATCATCTCATTCAATCATATCATGACCACTTAGAACCATAGTCCAATGTCAACTCATTCATATAGAATATCATTTCTAACACTCCAAGGGTATTTGGCGCCTGAATCATTATCCCACACCGCAATGTCACATGGATATTAAGTGCCTCAGTCCTTGTCCCATACTCATATCTCGTACGAGTATTTGGTGCATCAGTCCCCATCACAAACCTCATTTATTAGTCAATTTAACATTATAGTATTTTTATGGAGCAAACAATGTCTCACACATGTTTATCAATCAATTAATCACTATGTGGTTTTGGTGTAACAGACTATGTCCTCCACTCATTTATCAATTAGTTCATCACTATGGGCTTTTGATGCAGCATTCCATGTTTGAAACACATATATTACAATGTCACATATATATTAATATCAAATATATCACATCAATCATGGTTAATCAACATTAACCATCTTATCAATTATTTTGAACATCATAGTTTAACCAAAATTCTCTTAATTTCAATTATAAATTAATTATAAAACATATTAATTAACCCATAACCAAATTTATTAATTAATTAACAAATTAATTAATTAAATTACAAAATCACAAAAATAGTTTAACTAATTCGATCAATTAATTAATCTAATTCCACATTCAAAACAATCCATTAATTAATTAATTTAACTCCACATTCACAAAAATCCTAATCCAATTCAAAATTTACCACAATACATTAGTTAATTAAACAATAAATTAACTCAATTTAACAATTTCATAATAAAAAAAATAAATTAATTAATTCAAAAATTAATTAATCCAATTCAATCAAATATACAAAATCCCCATATCCCATTAATTAATTCAATAATTAATTAATTAAATTCCACCATTCAATTTTCCCAATTAACCTAAATCGATGACACCTAGAATTAAAACATATTAATTCAATTATCGATGCAATTTCACAATAATGGAAATTTTAGTCCTCAAAATTACATACACATAATTAAATCATGACTATGGGATTTGAATTTAGATTACCTACCTCAAATTGTTAACAAATGACCGCAAATGGAAAACCTCAATCAAAGTGGAAAAATCACGACCACAATGAAAAACAAGATCTTTATGCATAACCTAAATCCAAGATCAAACAAATTAAGATCCAAAAAACAAAGTTCTATATATAAATCCAACAGGGAAAAAATTCCCTTAGAAGGACTGGAGAAGAATGAGAATGGGGTGTAAACCACATGTGATAATAATCTCTCACTAGGAGAGGTGTAGATCTTCAACCCAATCTTTGAATCATGATGAATGGAGGTTTGAAGCCCTTGTAATTCGTCCAGATACTTCTAAAAATTATAGGAATAGGTTAGGCTTGAGTTTGGTTTAATCGGGGTGACATTTAGGTGTTTGAGATTTTAAAATTGATTTTTCAAGTTAATTAAAACTTTTCTCATGGTTTTCGATGTAGGTACACATAGTTTAACAAACCACACACCTAAACCATTCACATCTTAGGGGGTGCATGTTTTATCTTATGTAGGTGCACCATATAAAATACTGTACAAAAACTATGTATTTTATCTCTATCCATGGTCACATAGCCTTTTGGGGAAGGGTGCATGGTTTGGGAAATTTATGCGCCAACCATGCACTGCCAAAAATCCCACCAAATACACCAATTCTCACCCAAATTCACCTGATACAAAACAGAAAATAAAGTACTCAAATCAAAGAAACGGTGTACCTATTAACAAGATTCAGAAATCTTCAAAAAGGGTTAGGATCTTACAATCTCCCCACCTTATAGGAGTTCAAACTTAATTTTTACTACCATGAATCTCTAAGATTCCATGTAAAAAATATCAAGCCACTGAGACTGCATATTAGTTCCCATATCCCAATTTTTTCCGGTACTTGACCATGTTTCTAAAATACAAAAACTATCAGCAAGGTCTTCCCACACAACACCTTCTCACTTTGATCCAAAAAACATATTAGATGATCCTAAAGGATGTGTCGATATCAACCTCAACATCATCCACATTGATCACGTAAGAATGGTCAAGGTGATACTGTCAAAGTTTCCCCAAATGAAAAATATCATGCATGTCATTGTACCTATATGGAAGATCCAATCACTATGCCACCAGTCTAATTCACTCCACAACCTCAAATATTCCAAAAAACCCTGGTTCCAACTTTCCATGTTTCTATTTTATGTAGTGGCCCAATATAGGTGACACTAGAAGGAATATATGATCACACTCTATAAACTATAGGGGTCACTAACATCTATAAGAATATGAATTCTATCTACTATGAGTTGTAGCTATACATTTCTGAATCAGCTTAACATACTCCAACGTCACCTGCACAAGACTCTGTCCCATCATATCTAAATCACCTACCTCTATCCATCACAATGGTGATCTAAATGTACTATCATAAATATCCTTATATGGTGCCATGTGTATAGTTTACAATTAACTATTGTTTTATTTAATCTTTACCAAGTTTAGGTTATTCTAACAAGACCCAGAAAAGTCTAGGACACACGTTTGAAACATATATTCAAGCGCATATATTGTATTCTCTTACTTCCAATCATTCTATGGGTGTAATTCTTTAATCAGTAAAACCTATGTACCAAGAACCTTATGCACGAAATTTCATAAGGATTAAGTAAAACCTGAGTCATAGTGTGAAATAATATTCCATGACACCCCATGAAAATAGAAAATCTCCTGAACATACACGTCTCCCAACTACTCGATAAAGAATGTCTCCTATATTGGAAAAAAATGTATTGCTTTTGTCATTCTGTCCACAACTACCCAAATGTAATAATTATTCCAAGGCATCCTTGGAAGACCTTCCATAAAGTCTATTTTAACATCTTCGTAATTCCATTCATGAATGGTAAATGGTTGTTGTAAACCACAAGGTCATTGATGTTCATCCTTCACCTATTGACAAGTGTGACATCATGTATTTACCCCAAAAATATTATTTTTCATGATCATACACCAGAAATATCATCATAGGTCATGAAAAAATTGGTTCACACATTGATATACCACCCAATTCAAGGAATGAACTTCATGAATTAGCTCCTCCCATATACTTGTAGGAACAAAAACCCAGTTCCTAGCATTGATAACCGCATCCTCATTTATTATCTGTTCAGAAGGTAACTCCCCACCTTTAAGGATTTACCTCAACTCCAAACACTATGGATCCTAATACAACATGTCTTTTATCCAGATCAAAAGAGTATACTGCACTAAAACTAATAGGAGATTCATATGCTCCTAGCTCTCATGAACTAGAACATGCATCTCATCCTGTAAAGTCATCATCTTCCACTCTAAACTCAGCTCATGAACTACCTGAGTCTGAGTTTTCATGCTTAGAGAATCAGTAACACTATTTCCCTTTCCAGATGTATATTCCAATTAAAAATAGAATTAATTAATATACTCTAACCATCTCTACTTCCTAATATTAAAGTCTCAATATGAAAAGATATACAATAATGTAATGACCCAAAGTTTTATCAATGTAAATTCCCTTCTTACAATTATGTCTTATAGTATAATCACATAATATTACTTTTAGAACACAATACAAACATTCTAATTAATGAATAAGTGAAATAAAAGGTATCTTTAAAAGTTAAGGAACATATAGAAAGAGTAACTTGACCTTTGGAATAGTAATGTGACCCTTATGAATAGTAAACTAGTCAATGTAATAGTAACCTCTCCAATAAAACTATAAATAAACTTTAACATTTTATAAGTGATAATATGGTATAATTATATCATAGTATATCTAAATAAATGATTTAAAATTTATTAATAAGATTTTGGTATTTCTATATGTCATGAATATTCAATTAAAATTTTATGATTAATTAAATAATTTAAATGAAAATTCAGTTCCATGAAATGTATTCATAAATTAATATTTTTATTTTATTAAATTTTTATGTGACCTTAAGTAATTTTTCAAAGTGTTATAAAAGAAGTTTTAAATTTAAAAATTTTATTTTTAATGTAAATTTTGATTTTAATGAAATATTAAATTAATAATATTTAGAAATCTATTTTTTAAAAATTGAGTTACTTTTTTGATTTTACACATTGAAAAATGGTTAGGGTAATTTTTTGGTAATCTTTTGAAATATATCAATTTTCATGTGAATAGTAAAATATAGTTTTTCACATAACCAGTATTTCTTAAATTGCATCATTCATCATGTAATGATGGCATAAACTTTATAAAACTTTAGATACGGCCATGTTATATTTAATTTCATAAATGGTTCCTTAAAATACAATAAACTCAATTTCCAAACCTAAAAAGAACTTTCCAAATCCTAAAGTCAAAAAGTGATTCCTTAAAATATCATTTTATTTTTTTGAAATTATTTTTAATAAATTAATAAATTCGAATTAAAAAGTATATTTAAAGTCTAAAAAAATATTTTATATTAATATATGATTTATGTAGTCAAAAAACTACTATTATAATTCTAACATTTGATATATTATTTTATTTAATATTTTATTCTAAAAACAGCCCTTTTCAAGTATAAATAACCCATCTCCCTCCTCTTGGAAAACCATTACACTCATCCTTTACTAAGCCTAATATCTACACAAATTATATATCTCAAGCCTCTTATAATACGTAGGGATGTTATGGAGACCTCCAACTCCAATCACTAAGGGATTTATAGTTTCGTGCAAGAGAAGCTACACCGAGGAAGGAGTTAGACTCTATTAAATCTTTTCTCTTTTCATCCTCTTTTTTTTAATAAATACCATTCAAAAAAATATGAAAAATAATTTATTATAATTTAAATTAACATTATATTAATGATTTTGACCTGCTGTAATTATCATATTAATGAAAAATATAAATTTCTTACTTCCCTTTCCCGCACAATCGACAACGTCCCGTTAAAGGTCGGTTAACCATCTACAGAGGTGTTTCCAAGATAATTATTATAAATAAATTAATGTATGGACAATTAAAATTATTTTTAATATATTAACATAAAATTACATGTATTCTATGATTATTAAACTAATTATACTATAAATTACATTTAATAAAAATTGAAATCGTCGCAAGACGAAAAAGTTTTAAGTAAAATATTATATCAAAATGCTTCAATTTTTTCAATGAAAATTTTGAAATAAAATCAAATGAATATAATTGATAAATATTTTTATAAAATTAAAATAATTCAAATTTAGATCATTTTTTAATAAACACAATTTTTGTATTCTGGAGGGTCAGAAGAGACGAAATTAAGCAGAAATTAAGGTAAGGGATTTTCTCTATTTCACTTTTATTTAAGATTTTACTCTATGTTACACCCTTTATGTGTAATTTATAGTGATGGGTTATGATTAAAAACATTTCCCATATTTTCATCAGGATTTTTAAATGATGATAAACCCCTTTCTCTCTCATTAATCCTTCTTAAGTACACATGATACCATGCCAACATTCCATTAGGGATTCAACCCGAACCTCCTTCATTCCTTTGGGTTTATTTATCATTATTTTTAACTAAATGAGGTTATCTATTATCATTATGTTCATATTATAAATGATATTTGAATTCTCCAAAACCATGTAACAATATCCATTCATCATTATCTTTTGGGGATATACATTTTTAAGTGATTCCCTCTTAAATACTTCGAGATAAGCAAACCGGTTTTGAGGGAGCTTCTCGAATTCTTACCCAATTTCAAGTGCACTCTATATTCTATTTGAATAAACCATTGTATTTATAAAATAATTCCTTATTATTATGAAAAAATTATTCATTCACTTCTGGTTTTGTATAACGTATTGTTTCCTTTTTTATTTTAAAGGCCCTATAGTATTTTCATTAAAACCTATCAAAAATGTTTTTATACCCAAATTATTGAATATGTTTCTTACATATTGTCACTTATACTTGACATAAATCACCATGATACATATATATATTTTCCCCTTATTAATTTCTATGTATATTTTAGTTCCCTTATTTCTTGGAAACTTTTGTGTTACGCCCATCTGTTATGCTTTGTGTCATGATTGTTGTACACAATTCTTTCCATGGGTAATCCTTATGTTTATGTAAGATTGATTATGTATGATTATTTATGTGGAAAACCTATTCATGAAAAGTTAATATGGGTACACCCAAATAGAGCTTCAATTCATTGGTTAAAGGTACGTCTCATGAGATGTTATGTGCGGCGATCTTGCCAGTTAGCTTTGGCTTGGGATATTATGTGAAATGATCTTGGTGGTTATCCTTGACTCGTTCTAAAATATTGTTTAATTTTTCTTCTACATTTCTATGAATCCATTTTTATATGATCCCATGTTTATATGTTATGATTCCACATTTTCTATGCTTTTTATCATTATTTCATGCCTTCTAACCCACGTGTTAAATCCTTATTCTTATGTATACTCCCTTACTATTCTATTTAGCTCATCCCTTTGTTCATGTGTTCCCTATGGTACCATATGAATATGTATGAGATCAATGGAAGTTAGAGGCTATTTTTCATGATTAATTAATGAAGTGTTTTATTAATTCCATGTTTTTAGGTTTATGAACCTAGTATTCCAAGACACTAGACTTTACGATCCTTGGCTTTTACTCTAATGTATAATTATGCTTAAAATCATGTAATGTAATATGTAAAAGGCTAGGTTTCCTATAGTTGGTATTATAGGATGGTCTTGTTATTTTGGGGGATTAAAAATAGAGAACCTTAGTGAAAACCTTAAGGATCATATGAAGTATACGAAAATATCCCTAAATTTTGGTAAGAATAAATTAAGTGGTTTATCAAAAAAAATACATCCCCATATGGATACCAATAGGTAAGTGAAACTCTGGAACAGATTTACCTAGGAGTGAAAACACCAAAATGGAGTTCCAAGCCTAACCAATGGTATCCTAATATATAACAATGAGCCTTGCTACACTCTTTGCTGGACACTCCCATGAGATATGCTTTGGTAAATTCATGAGATTAGTACAAACCATTATTAAGGGAATACAAAACCCCATAAGAATAGAAGTTATGAAATAGATCAAGGAAAAAAATATTTAAACCTAAAGAATCACAAGTTAAGATATACATACCCTTTAAAACATTGTACTTTTATGTTAAAAGGTTTCTTTTTATGCTCAATATCTAAGTATTCGAGCCTTATAATTGTATGGTATTATTCTTAGGTAATGGTGGGAAATAGAAGAACTTGTACCAACAATCAATGTGATAGGGAATGTGATGATTTCCCTAATGATATGCCTCATATGATGGGAATGGGTGATCAAAAATTCATGAAAGTACTCGTTCATATCTCTCAAGTTATGAATAATAACTTGAATCATGTGTAACACCCTCCTCCTCCAAGGAAAGAGCATGTTTCTGTAGAATACTTCATGCGGAAAAGGCCTCCCATGTTTAGCATATATTTTGATCCCCTCCTCATGGAATAGTGTATTAACTCCACAAAAAAATATTCTACATACTCCAGAGCTCAGAGGAAGAAAAATTTGTACTGGTGGTCTATCATTTTGAGGGGGAAGCCGATTAGTGGTCGACACTGATCAAGAATATTAATCCCCAAGAAGAAATTGATTCCATGGATTGGGGGGAATTCAAGAGGATTTTTTTCAATAAATATTTTACTCGAACCCACCATATCAAAATGGAAAGATATTTATTTGGTCTCAAGAAAAATTAAGATGAATCAATCATGGCGTATGAAGAAAACCATATGAGGCTTTCAAGGTACACCTATGGCATTTTCAGGAATAATGAAAGAAAGGTGGATCGCTTCATCAGTGAGTTAATGTTGAGTCTATAGAAGGTGTCGGTGATCTGAGACTTTGAAAATTATGATGAAATTTTATTTTGTACCCTCAGGGTTGAAATAGATATTAAAGACTCTTAGTGGTCTCATGGACCCAGTGACAAGAATCATAAAATGGAGAACAATATGGATGGTTCAACAAAAAAATCCCATGATGGAATGAAGCCTAACTTTCCCACTTGTAAAATTTGTGCGAAAAAAATCATGAGAGCTATCTAACAGGAACAATGAATTTCTTCAAATGTGGAAAGTCGGGTCATCTAGCCAATAACTACCAAAGGGATATGAAAACCCGCACTTATATGGAAGAAGAAAGGAAGGTTCAGATCAACACTCAGCCTATAGTGCAGTGTTACAACTGCAAGGATCATGGGCATTATGTGAACAATTTCCCTAAGCCAAGGGTTATCGGAGGAAATCAACAACAACTTCCAAGGCAACAAATAATGGATTATGACATCACTAATGCTGAGGTAGAGCTTGAAAACGATGTGGTGATTGGTATGGTAGTCATTCATTCAAGAATAGAAAACATAATATTTGATTCTAGTTCTACACATTCATTCATTTCTTGAATGTTTAGTTGAACTATTAAAAAACCACCTCAAAATTTGAAGGATAACTTATCTATAAGAACAGATAATGAGGAAATTATTGCATCCATGGTTTATAAATCCTCCCCAGTTAACCTTTGTGGACTAAACCTCCCAGAAAATATTGTCATACTTCCTTTAGTGTAGTTCAATGTTATCTTGTGAATGGATTCAATATCTTTATACAAATCCAACATCAACTGTAAGGAAAGAGATATCACTCTTCACATCCTGAAGCATCCTCCAATTCATTAAAATTGTAAGGAGGAAGATTAATCTCTATTAGAATTAGTGTCTCATGTGTGTATATTAGTTCATTATGAGCTAGAATTTCTAGATCAAATGATTGAGACAAAGGAGTGAATCATCCTTGAAGACATGCCCATCATGAGCGATTGCACTTATGTATTCCATAAAAATTTTCATGGTCTTCCTCCTAACTGAGATTTTGAGTTCAAAATTGACCTTATTCCTAGATCTCTACCTATATCAAATAAACCTTATTGAATGGCCATCATAGAGCTGTAAGAGCTGAATAAGCAGTTACAGGAGAATTTGAAGAAGGGTATTATACACCTCAGTGCTTCACCTTGGGGTGAAGTATTATTCTTAGTCAGGAAGAAGGATGGTTCCATGCTCCTAAGCAATGATTATCAAGAGCACCATAAAATCATGACAAAGAACAAGTATCCCCTTAATATGATAGATGAATTTTTCGATCAGCTTCTCACAGACAGTTATTTTTCTAAGGTAGACCTTCGGTTATGTTATAACCAATTAAAGGTTGGGAAGGAAGATAATCCCAAGAAGAAAGTTCAAAAAAGGTATATAAATTATGAGTTCATAGTGTTTCCCTTTAAACACACTATTTCTCCATAAATATTCATGGTTTTAATGAATAGAGTATTTAGATATTACATCAAAATAAATTTGTTAGTCTTTGTTGAAAATATTTTGATATACTCCAAGGGAAAGGAAGAA
Source organism: Viscum album (assembly GCA_963277665.1). Classification (NCBI taxonomy): domain Eukaryota; kingdom Viridiplantae; phylum Streptophyta; class Magnoliopsida; order Santalales; family Viscaceae; genus Viscum; species Viscum album. The sequence goes on along the minus strand of OY728138.1, from coordinate 1,694,534,524 downwards.
CATGATGAGAATTTGAATAATATGTTAATGACATTTTGGAAGGGAGAGGATTTATGAAAAGTACAGTAAATGTGTGTTCTGGATGGAGGAACTATCATTACGGGGGAATGTTGTCACCAGTAAAGGGATATCTGTGGACCCATCCAATATAGAGGAAGATGAAGAGTAGCCCTGGCCAACATCTGTAATGAAGATCCATAGCTTTTTGGGTCTTGTGGGTTATTATCGTCAATTTGTGAAGAAAGTTTGATGATTTTCAAGGCCAATTACCGAAATGTAACTGAAGGGATTAATGTTCTCTCTAGACTCAGTAATGTGAAGACTATTTTAAGGAGTTGACATAGAGGCTTATCACTGCATTGGTACTCACACACCCAACAAGTGGCGAACTCTTTGTGGTGGAAAGTGATTCAACAGAGAAGGAATTAGGTTGTGTGTTAATGAAAAATGACAAATTGATAGCCTATTCCTCATGGAACCTAAAAATCCATGAGAAAAATTATCCTATGAATGATATGGTGTAGGCGGTGGTGATATTTTCATTAAAAACATGGTGACATTATCTATGTGGGGAGAAGTGTGTGAAATATACTGATCATAGGAGTATCAAATAAATATTAACACAAAAATATATCAATATACACCAAAAAAGATATATAGAGATCATAAGGGATTATGACTTTTCAATCCACTACCATCCCAATAAGGAAAATATTGTGGTGAATTATCTAAGTAAAAAGGATCTTGCATCTTTATCAGTGATGAGAATTGAAAAGGATCTGATCTTATTAGATTTTTAGAGGATGGATATGGGAATCATTCAGGTAGAAAAATCATCAATCCCGTCTCAAATTATTTCTCATCCATCACTCATGGATAAAATAAAGGATGTTCAAAGAAAAGATGTGGAAATTCATAAAAGGGTGGAAGCTATTAGAAATGGTAAATACTCTAAGGTAAATATTGATGAGAAAGGAGTTATAAGATTTGGGTCATAATTATATGTACCATATGATCTAGATATAATGAATGAGCTCCTTGATGATGCACATAACTCAACCTTATCTATCCACCCGGGGAGTACAATGATGTATCGATATCTCCGAGAAAACCTTTGGTGGGAAAACATGAAAAAATATAATTTTGAATATACATCAAAGTGATTGGTATTTCAAAAAGTTAAGGATAAGAGGAAAAAGTATAAGGGGATGATGCAACCACTGCCCATACCAAAATGGAAGTGGGAGAACATCACCATGGACTTTGTCACTGGACATCCAAGGACATCTAGAGGAAACAATGAAATATGGGTAATTGTGGGTCATCTTATGAAGATAGATCACTTAATTTCAATTCGAGATGAATTCTCATTAGATCAAATTACATAGATATACATCAAAGAAGTGGTAACACTACATGTAGTACAACTATATATTATATCTGATTAGGATATGATATTTTTCTCGATATTCTAGAAAACTCTCGAACACACTCTAGCACTAAACTAAACTTTAGTATGGCCTACCATCCCAAAAATGATGGAAAATCTGAGAAATCTATTCAAACATAGAAAGAAATATTGAGAGAATGTTCTATGGAATTCAAAGGAATATGGAAAAAATATCATCCACTAGTTAAATTCTTCTACAATAAATGTTTCTATTTGAGCATCTGAATGGCACCATAAAAATAACTTTATGGGAAAAGGTATAGAATTCCATCATGTCGGGATGCATTTGGTGATCATAAGCTTTTAGGACATGAAATTGTTGAAGAAATGTTGTAAAAGGTGAAAACCATTCAGCAGCACATCAAGGCAGCCCAATGTCAAGAAAAGAGTTATGCAGACAACCGTCGACTAGAACGTGAGTTCAAAGTTGGAGACATGGTATTTCTCTACGTATCTCCATGGAAGAAGGTCTTGATATTAGAGAAGAAAGGGAGTCTAAGTCCTAGTTACATTGTCCCCTTCGAGATCCTTGGTCTTGTCGAAGCTATGACTTATCAACTGGAACTTTCTCCTACCACATCCAAAGTACACGATGTCTTTCATGTATCCCTCTTAAGGAATCACATAACATACATTTCACATGTACTCTCTTTAGAGGTGGTACAGGTGGATGATGACCTTTCTTATGAGGAGCAGCCAATGTTGATCTTGGATTGAAGAAATAATGATCTATGTAACAAGACTACTCACCTGGTCAAGGTACTATGGAGGAATCATAAGCACGAAGAGGCAACAAGGGGAATAAAAGAGACAATGAAGGAAAATTACCCGCATCTATTTATGGCCTCAAATATAAAACAAAATTTTGAGGAGGAAATTTCATAAGGGGGGAGAATGTAATATACCAAATTTTTATCAATAGATATTCCCTTATTATAAACATTTCTTATAGTATAATCATGTAAGATTACTTTTAGAACAGAATACAACCTTTATAAGTAATGAATAAATGAAATAAATGGTACTTATTAAATTTAAGGAACATATAGTATTAGGAACATGACATTTGGGATAGTAATGTAACCCTTATGAATAATATATCGGATAATGTAATAGTAACCACTCAAATGAAATTATAAATAAAATTTATCTTTTTATAAGTGACAATATGGTATAATTATATCATTGTATAAGTTAATAAATATTTTAAAAATTATTAATATGGTGTTGATATTTTTATAAATCAAGAATATTAAATTAAAATTGTATGATTAATTTATTAATTTAAATGAAAATTTATTTTCATGAAATGTATTCATAAATTAATATTTTGATTCTAATATAATTTTATATGACCCTAAGTAATTTTTAAAAGTGTTATTAAAGAAATTTTAAATTTCAAATTTATATTTTTCAAGTAAGTAAATTATTTTTGAAAAAATGGAGTTAATTTTTGAATTATACTCATAAAAAATGGTTATGGTGATTTTTTTGGAAATTTTCGTAAATACTTCAATTTTCGGGTGAATAGTAAAAATACGGTTTTTCATATAACCGGTATATCGTAAATTGCGTCATTCATGATGTAACGATGACATAAACTTTATATAACATTAGATCTGGACATGTTCTATTTAATTTTAGAAATGGTTACTTAAAATACAATAAACTCAATTTCCAAACCTTAAAAGAACTTTCCAAAACCTAAAGTCAAAAAATGATTCCTTAAAATACAATTTTCTTATTATTTTCACTTTCCTTTAAATAAAATAATGAATTCAAATTATAAAGATGATCTAAAATCTAAAAATAATTATATAATATTAATTTATGATTTATGTTGAAAAAAATACTTTTACAAGTCTAACATTTGATATATTATTTTATTTAATATTTTATTCTAAAAACACCTCCCTCTCAAGGATAAATAACTCCTCTCCCACCCTTTAGAAAACCATTCCTTTTATCCATTACTAAGAATAATATGTTCCCAAGTTCTCCCTATCAAGACTCTTAGAATAATTAGGGATGTTCTAGAGCCCTCAAACTCTTATCACCAAGGGAGTTATAGTTTCGTGCAAGAGAATCTACAAGAAGGAGAGAGTAAGAATCTATTAAATCTTCTCTATTTTCTTCCTCTTTTTTATGATTTTACCCTATCCCATTCAAAAACATATTCTAAAAAATTGATTATAAAATAATCTAAAATTTTATTAATTATTTTAACCTACTGTAATTATCATATTAATTAAAAATATAAATATCATACTTCCTTTTCCCGCATTATTGACAACATCTCGTTAAATGTTGGTTAACCGTCTACTGAGTTGTTTCTAAGGAAATTATTATAAAAACATTCATGTATGGAAAATATAAATTTTGTATAATATATTAATATAAAATTACATTTATTATATTAATTTGAACATAATTATACTATTTTATAAATCACATTTAATAAAAAGTGAAATCGTCGCAAGATAAAAATATTTTAAGTAAAGTATGATATAAAAATGCTTCAATTTCATCAAGGAAATTATGAAATAAAATCCAATGAATATAATTGATAAATATTTTTATGAAATTTCTACAATTATATTTTAGATCATTGTTTTAATAAAATAAATTTATTATTCCAGAGGCACAAAAGAGACGAAATTAAGGGGAAATTAAGGTAAGGGATCCTCTCTATTTCACTTTTATTCAAAATAGTCCTTTATGTTAATCCATTTATTATGTAATTACTAGTGATGGTGTATGCTTAAGAACCTCCCCCATAGCTTCCTAATTATTTTTAAATTATTATAAACCACTTTCTATCTCATTAATCCCTCTTATGTGCACACGGTGCCATGCTGATATTCCATGTGGGATTCAACTCGAACCTTTTTTTATTCTTTTGGGATTATTTATCTTTTATTTTACCTAAATGAGGTTATCTATTTTTATTATGATCATCTTCTAAATGTTATTTTAATGTACCCAACCCATGTAAAAAAGTTCTATTCATCACTCTCTTTTGGTGATATACATGTTTTAAGTGATTCCCTCCACAATACATCCCGATAAAAAAACCTATTTTGAGGGATCTTCCCAAATTCATACCCGATATCAAGTGCACTCTATCTTTAATTTTAGTCCACCATTGTTTTTATAAAATCAGTCATTTTTATTATGAAAACTTTCTAGGTTCACTTCTTGTTTTTAATAAATTATTGTTACATTTTCTATTTTAAAGGCCCTATAGTATTTTCCTTTAAACCACTCCAAAATGTTTTTATGCCATATTTCTTTACTAGTTTTATTACATATTGTCAATTATACTTGAAATCACTCACCATGATACATATATATATTTCTCTGTTATTAATTTCCATGTATACTTTAGTTCCCTTATTTCATGGACACTTCTGTGCTATACCCATATGTTATTATTTGTGTCCTGATTGTGGTACTCAATTCTTTCCATGGGTAATACTTATGTTTATGTAAGATTGATTATATATGATTATTTATGTGGAAAGAATATTCATGAAATGTTAAGATGGTTGTTCTCAGACAGAACTTCAATGCATTGGGTAAAGTTAAGTCTCGTGATATGTTATGTGTGATGGTCTTGGTGGTAGACCTCAACTTGTGCTACTATGTGAAACGATCTTGGAAGTTAGCCTTGACTTGTACTAAAGTCTTGTTTTTTGTTCCTACCAAATTTCTATGACTCCATGTTTATATGATCCCATGTTTATATGTTATTATTCCATATGTTCCCTGCTTTTTCTATCATTATTTCATTCCTTCTAACCCATGTGCTAAAGAATTTTTATTATATATACTCCCTTACTGGGCTATTTAGCTTATCCCTTTGTTTATTTTCTCCCCATGGTACCCTATGAAGATGTATGAGCACAATGGATGTTAGGGTATCTTTTCAAGGATTAAATAAAGAAGTGTTTTTTTAATTCCATGTTTTCATTTTTATGTACCTATTCTTCCAAGACAATAAGCTTTATGATCCTTGGCATGTACTCTGATGTATAATTATGATTTAAATCATGTAATGTTATATGTAAAAGGATATGGTCTCTATATTTTATCTTTTTGTGATTAGTATACATTGTGAAAATTTCACCCAATAGATAATGTCTCCAACACATCAAAACACAAATCACAATAGCAAAATTAAGGTCATGTGTTGGGTATTTATCCTTATGTGTCTTCAACATTAGTGACCCATATATCAAAAATCGATCTACCTACATCATCACTACTCCAACACTGATCGAATAATCATCACGTAACATTGTATAGTCCTCCCATAGATCAGGTAGGATCATGGATAGTTCTATATTCAAACACATACTAAAATTATGGAAAAGATATCACATGCTCTAGATCTATAAAACATTATCCCCTTCTTGGTCAAGACCAAAAGAGGTGCTTCCAATTAGGAATGGTCTTAGATAAATCATTGATAATATGATTCTAACCCCAAAAATCTCAGAATATCAAAACAAATCTTGGGGTTCTCTGTTGAAAAATATTCTTGAACATCAACTTTGTCCACTAACACCCATTCCTCCAATATGATGTGACCCAAGATGTGTACCTGATTGATCCAATATTGACACTTAGATATCTCATAATATAGTTGATCATATTTCAGTGTACTTGGGAAAATTTCAAGATGTTGGACATGATCATCATGATTCTTTGATAACACCAAGATTTCATCCACAAACCCAACCAAAAACTAGTCTAGGTATAGAAGAAATATTTTGTTTATCAAGGCCATAAAATGTATTAGTGTGATTATTAACCCAAACTTAATTAAAAAGAACTCACAATGGCCATAACTTCTTCTGAAATTAGTTTTTGTTATATAATTAGGTCAAAATCTAAACGGATGATACCCTGATCTCTTGTCGATCTTTGATAAGGTGCAACCTCCCCTCATCTAGTAAAAAATATCGTCAATATGTGGAATAGGATACCGGTTCATAACATTATTTCAGTTAATATTTTCATAATCAACCCTTAATCACAGAGTACCATCATCCTTATTTGAAAAAAACACTTGATAACCCCATGATCATGTACTTGGATTGATAAAACCATTATCCATCTAATCTTCCAAATGAGTTTTGAACTCTTTTGGGTCCATTCAGTTTGGTGGAATAGAAACTGGATCACCACTCAGAATGAGCTCAATAATAAATTCCACATCTATCTCAGGTGGAAACTTGGTGAGGTTTTAAGAAAAAAATCTGGATATATGTCCACACTAAGTGGAAATACATCCTGTTTCACAGCCCCATTATCTAGAAATATATAAGAAACCTATGTGGTGATCTCCATCAGTTCTTGATGAACTAGACTTGTATGACCTGCCTTAATGTCCCACTCTCATAGGTTTACATTATTACCTTACTCACGATATTTAGAAGACACTCTCTTATGATAATAATAAATAATGTCTTGGTATGATACTAAACATTCCATACCCAAAATTATCTCAAATCCAGACTTGTTAAGAATGTAAAGATCCAACTGTGATGATACTATTCAACCTTGATAGAAGACCCTTTTCACAAACAGATGTCTCTAGATCATACCCCCAATGGTGAATCTATTTTTAACACCACACTCACAAACTCCAACTCCTGGATCAAACCATTCACAAGTTGTGAATAAAAAAATAATGATAGGAACTAGTATAAAAAAAGGCACTACCTAGCATATAAGTTATAAGATTAGTACATTTAACTATTGATGGTCCAGCCTCACTATCACCATTGTAGGATGAATGACATGAAACTATACTAACCTTATTCCACGTGATGAAGTGTGAATTCTTTGAGCTGCACCACTCTAATGATATGGGTGCTCTTGACCTCAAGCACCCAATTGACTAATTCTACCACCCTGTATAGTTGAACTCCAACAGCGAGAATGATATGATGTAGAAGATCCACTCCATGCACTCTAATTATATCTTTCTACACCATCACTACGCATCTATTGTGGGTTCATAAAGAACTTCTATAGATATCCCATCCAGCCACAAGATTGAAACTCTACTGATGGTTGAGAAAAATATCTATGAAGGTGGCCCGATCAATCTCACTGGTGAAAGAGAACTCGGGTGAGATCCTGAGTAACTGATCCTCCTCTAGGATACTCTTCCTTCCACTAATCTAGAAAATTTTATCATTTCAATAATTACAACCATTAGAATACATACCATCATACCATCCTATAAAAAACTCCTACCCTCCACTAGAAGCTTTATTTAGGTTCCCCTCAATAGTGAGAGACTGATCCACCACCTCAGAAAAATTATTTAACCAAAAGATGATAATCTCAGTCATAATCTAACATTTAAGTATTTCTTGGAACTACCTTGAAGTTGCTATATCATCCCATGTAAATGATAGAGAAAACTGTTGTAGGTTTATAAAGCATCCAACATAGTCCATCACAAACATACTCCCCAAAGTAAAACTTATGAAATCAAGTTCTCTCTCCTTTCTAGGTGTCACTGAAAAAAAATTCCCCCGAAACATCTCAAAAAATTCATTCCATTCCGTATTATATTCCTTCCTTTACCAGTCTTAAACTTACCACTAGTGCTTTGATTATCCTCATAACATATAAGCAATCAACATGACCCTATTATTAGCAAGATTATCTAAATGGTCAAGTATAGCCTGGATGAAATCAATATAGGTCTCTGCTGCCTTAGGTCTACCCTCTCTAGTAAAGGTTAGAGGGTGCTATAATTGAAACTCTTATTTCATGTCATAAATACTCCTCACAACCTACTTTGTGCCTCTCTCTAAAAATTTTCTGAAGCAAGAAATTTTCTCCCAGAACTGATCTCCTGCTTCTTCTCCTGACATTATTGGTTCCTCAAGTTCCACTACTAAAGGATCATCTCCAGCCATGTCCTCCTATCTTCCTCTCAAAAATTGTCATCATGGAGGCATATATCTACAATTAAAAACACATGTATCATAAAAAACATAACATTAACACATTTAACAATATGAATTCACAAAATCCATAACACATCATCTCCCCAAACCCCACCACACTATCAAATTCATGGAAATGTCACTACCCTTAATCATCATACATCTAGGTTACGGTTAAAAAAGGGTAAACGTGTTGTCATTATTTATGTTTCACATTAAAAACCTATTTTTTCACAAATTTCATCATTTTATCATTTCTAATTTCATATAAGGAATCTTTTCTAGTACAATTAAATGATAAAGGAAAAAAATTCAATTTCAATAACATACAAAAAACCCATTTTTCGATGCATGTAAAAAAATAATCTTGAGTGCCTAGAATGATTCATGAGTACCCAATTCTCATTCCTTACTAGGCCAAGATTAAAATATCATCAAATATTAGAAATAATAATCATATCACACAAAATGTCCATCACTTGAGGTGAGACTGTGTCGACTGAAACAACACGTATCAATAACAAAAATCCCACCTTTGGTACTTGGATATTACCTTGTACATAGGTTAGCTGCTCCCATGAAAAAGATCTTAACCAAGGCCTGACTCATCATATTCTACTTTGTACCTTTCCCAAATAGTAATAAAAAATAAAATTAAAAAAAGTTTATTTGATACCAATTTGTAATCTCATGACCTGGGTACCACACACTGGTACCCAGATACCTTTAGTCACATGGCATTAGTGGCACCTCCACATATGCCAGAGGTTTCTGACTAATGGCGGGGTTCAGTATCGATCAGGGGGAGACTATACCCTCTTTATTAAAGTAGCACAATAGTGGAAATAAATAACAAAAAACATATTGTATAAGGAAATAACCAGAGAATACAAATTTCACATGATAAATAAAACATGAATAAAATAATCAAACTAAAATAATAGATATTTCATTCCAAGTAAATTCCATGTGTCAAAGGAAAAAATCAAAATTAATACACTAATAATCATAAGTGGGTCTTGAAAACAGTTTTGGTTCCCTCATCCATGATCCATCCTAACTCTTCCATCTAACATTTGGCTCTTTCCCTTATCCTATCTTGCAACCATGAAATCTATTCGGGTTTCGATTAGGCAGCCCACGTTGGGTTTGAGTACAACTTAGAATGCCACCACCAATGAAGTCTAAAAAAATATCTAGTCAATAATAGTGTATGAGGGTGTATAAATAATAAAATAAAAGCGCTAAAGTGAATAGTTTTCATTTATTCAATTACACTTTATTTAACCACATAAACCCCTAGGTTCCAAAGGACACATGAACCATCAATATCAGATTTGACCCATGCCAGAGTCTAAATCACATCACAATACCATGGTTATCATTTATCATCTCATTCAATCATATCATGACCAATTGGAACCATAGTAAAATTCAAAATCATTGTTGTAGAATGCCATGTATAACTCCCCAATGGTATTTGGAGCCTCAACCCCTATCCCACACCCTAATGTAACATTGAAATTTGGAGCCTCCGACCCTATCCCATACTCATATCTAATACATGTATTTGGAGTATTAGTACCTATCCCACACATCGTTTATCAATAAATACATCACTATGGGATTTTGATGTAGCAGACCATGTCCCACACAAGTTTATCAATCAATTCATCACTATAGGATTTTGATGTAGCAGACCATGTCCCACACAAATTTATCAATAAGTACACCACTATGGGATTTTGATAAAGTAGACCATGTCCCATACACGCATATCAAATATATCACAATATCACATATATAACAATATCACATATATCACATCAATAAAGGTTATCAACATTAACCCTCTTATCACAATTTCAGAAACATCAATGATTAACCAATGTTATTATAATTTCAATTGTCAATTAATTCCTAAAAACATTAATTGACCAATAAAAAATAATTAATTAATTAATTAATAAATTAATTATATTCCAAAATCAAAACAATCCATTAATTAATTTAGTCAAATAATTGATCCAATTTCATATTCCCATAAATCCATTAATTTATTCAATAATTAATTAATCTAATTCCTCTTTCAAAATAACCCATTAATTAATTCGATAATTAATTAATAAAAATACACAATCAAAACAATCCATTATTTAATTAAAAATTTTATTAATCCATTTTGAAGATTTCATAGTCAAAAAAATTTCCATTAATTAATTCCCAAATTATTTATTATAATTCAATAAAATTTCTACAATCCCAATATAGCATTAATTAATTCAATAATTAATTAATTCAATTCCACCATCCAATTTTCCCAATTAACCAAAATCATTATCAAGTGGCAATTAATACAAATCAATTCAATTATTGGTAAAGTTTTCTAATCATGGTAATTAAAATCCGCACAATTGTATACACAGAATTAAATCAAGACCATGGGATTTGAATTTAGACCACCTTCCTCAAAATGTTGATAAAAATTTGCAAATGGAAAGGCCAAATCAAAGTTAAACAATTACGATCACAATAAATAATTAGATACTAATATATATCCTAAATCCAAAACCAAAAAAATCAATATACAATAGACCTATATCTTCATCTATAACCAAAAGGGGAAAACATCCCTACAATGGATGGGAGAAGTAAAAGAATTGGGAGGAAACCATAAGTGATAAGAATCTCATAATGTGGGAGGTGTAGATATTTGATCTAGGTTATGAATAATGATTAAATTAGGTAATAATCCATATAAATACATTAATGAACCTACAAAAAATAATAGTTATATGTTAGGGATGATTTGGGTAAAATTAGGGTGAAATGTAGTGGATTCAAGAATTTAAAACCTAATTTTCTTATTATTAAAATCGGACACACATTTTCTTTGGTAGGGGACCAAGATTTTCCAAAACATTAACCTAAAATGTGAACTCTTTTATGGGGGGGGGATGTTTCTTTAAAGAGGGTGCATAATTTTACAAACAATGTTCCAACTGTGCAATTACTCTCAATCTAGGTTTTCATGGTTTTCTGGGGCAGGGTGCACGGTTTGGGAAAACCATTGTAGAGACCCGAAGCTTGAAGTACATCAACATTACATTACTTTTTCGGAATACTTAATACATAACAAAAACAGACACAGAAGAACCGAAATAGTTTAGTTTCTTTGGAAACATGGAACGTAATCTTCTAATCGTGGTGAAAGATCTTCAACATCTCCCATAAAGATCTTCCCCCTTTTTTTCTTACCTAAAACCTTTCTTTATATCCTGGGGAAAAGAAAACATAAAAAGGGTGAGCTCAAATGCTCAATAAGGGTAAGCATGGATAAAATAAAACATACCATATACATTTTAACTTTAAAACATGAACATAATGTTTAAACATCAAAAGCATGAGCAATGACATAAAACATGGAAGTACGTAAGGCATAGATCATAAAGAAATATTAATAATGATAAAATAGAATGGGAATAAAACATGTAATTGTGGCAACCATTAAGCACATGATATGATTTCCATATTATCCAAGGCATTGCTGCCAAGACCATCTTAGCAGACAAAGTCCCTTTCTGAATCGAGTTCACTCCTCGTTCCAGTCCTATATTACTGAACCGGTTTAACTTGCCGTTCCAGCCATGTCTATCTCATTAGATATAAATCTTTACCCAATTAATTGGAGGGAGATATAGGTCCCACCCATCTCATATTGAAATCATTCTTACTTGCGCCACAAAATAAACATACATCATTGATAATAACCCAGCGAATAAAATGGGTTTCATAAACATCATCCCTTCATCACATAATACATATAAAAGAAATGGATATCATTTCATAATAAGAAAAGTGAAACCATGTAAATCATAGACACATTATACTTGAAACATACACATACGAAATAATGTCATCTTAGTTGAAAAATGGTTTTGATAAAACACTTGAAATTAATTCTTGAAGAAAATATCCTTTCATCTTCAAAATCATTTTCTTTTCACAAAATGTCATGCAATTTTAAAAGAAAAGGATTTTGTTTAAAATAGTCATGAAATATTTTGGAGGAAGCTTCATGAAAATAAGGCTTTATAAAACCGTAAAAATCTGTTCATGTCGTATAAGTTAAAAAAACATTCTTCTCGTACTTTTGCCGGAAAAATCAAAAAGTAACTCGTATGATAAACAAAAGAAAGATTCCTTCCATACGAGGTGGTAAAAGAAGAAAATGGTAAAAATGTCTTAAACATACATGTAAGGAAAGTAAAATTTTTATGAAAACATTTTGAGAGAATATGGACATGGATAATAAGCATAACCCCCAGTAAATACTTACGAGTAAACAATCTCGGATAAGAATGAGATTGGAATAATTATCCATTACCTTATGTCGGATATGCTTCGTATGTATCCGAAACTCCTGTATAATGATTTAAATAATTTCATTGACTTATTACAGAATCATATTCATTGTTATGATATCATATATGGTTCACTTATTACTTTATATTACCCGTTCTTTTGTAAATTCCATGTTAAAGAGCGTTTTGGGTAAAATCGTTTCATTTGTCGTTCGTGTTTTGACTTTTAATTATTCATATGATTAATTAGATCATGATAACTTAATTCCAGAATATAAAACATTATTTATATATAATATATATTCAGAATATACATATATATAATAGATCGATAAATGGAATGAAATACACCGTTAATGGAGACGGTAGGTCGTACGTACGCATGAACGCTGTTTTCGTTTCTTTATTGAGTTGAATGGAATTAAGTAGATGACATAAATATATATATATACATAAATATAGTAGCTTTATAATGTCATATATTTCATTATTATTTTTTATATATACTTTATAATCATTCTTAAGTGGTTAACATGGAGAATGAATCTCATCGCGTCGTGGAGACGGTAGTCCGTACGTACGCACGAGCGATGATATTGTTCCCATAATTATTGAATTGAATTGGATAGGATGATACAATATATAATAATCAGTATTATTTTATAATAACTATTTATAGTTATTCTTTACACCATTATACCCATCCAAGTAAGGTGGTGTTGGAAAAATAGATTACACCACGGCGTGGAGACGGTATTCCATACGTACACACACGCGGTGATTTCGGTTTCCGTAGGATGGATAGATGGTGAAATAGGGTTGTTTCATACTTATAATAACATATAAGTATATTAATGATACTGATGTTATTACTTCATAATGAAACAACTAAATAAGAAGAAGTAGAAGAAGAAATAAAGTTGAAACAATCGGTAATGGACATTACCTCTTCTTTGAAGCGCCTCTTTGAGACCTCCACTTTGGGCACTAAAATTGGTATTTGAAGAAGACCAGGACCTCTAGTATTTTTCTAGGGAAGTGGAGAAGAGAATTTGGCAGGGGTTGTTCGAGCTTGAAGGCTCAAATTCATGTGAGGAAGGGAGGGAGGAGGTGCCCTTTTATAAGGGAGGAGAGGGGCACCTTTGGAAATCTTAAAAATATTAATTTATAATAAATCTAACCCCATTTAAAACCCTCCAAAAATGACTCATATTCAAATATTAGATGATATAGGGTTGTAATATCATCAACCAATTAAGTTTAGACATGTTTTGATTTTATTTTAAGCCTTATAATTTTGATTTATCCTTATTTAATCCATTTAATTTTATTTGTGGTAATAGAATTATAAATTTTAAATTATAACAAATAATTAATTATTTGTTGTGAATTGTCCATAATTGGATACTTTATAAAATTTTCACCATAGAAATTTAAATTTATAATTTTTAAATATTTTTGTGATTTTTAAACAATTTTATAATATGTTATTTTTATAAAATAACAATACTGTCAATTTTGACAGTATTCATTTATATGAATTTAAATAAAATATATACAGAAGTTATGTTCGAAATAAAAGATTTAATAGATTCATAAAAGGCCATATGTATCTATAAAATTATTCGAGCACATAAAATAGTTCATATAATATTTATTTTATTGTCATTAAAACCATTTATTTGGTTTATCTCTTAATAAAATAATTACTACAACATTTTTGTATAATTATTAAATATAATTATTTGTTGCATAAAAATTAAAAATAAAATCATATGATGAAGATAAATCTATTAATTTTCACAATAAAACTTTTACTCGAATTTATCATCTTAAAATCACAATATTTAAATTGTTATATTTATTAAATTATGAAGGTGACAACTTTGGCATCATTTAAAATAAAATAATATAAGTGTCATAATCACTTTTATAAGACTCCAAACGGTTATATATTAGGTAATTAGATGCTTATGGTATATATATACACTAAAAATAAGTTTAGGTCAGGTTTTTGGGCCTTTTAATGGGTATTATTATTTCAATAAAAACTATATTACTGATTTTTCAATTAATAAATAATTTCTGCATCATTAATGTATCACCATTAATGATAGTTATTTAATCCCTAAAAAATATAAATAAATTATCATGATGTATATAATTTTATTATCTTTCTGGAAACTATTCATGTTTGATGTTTTATGATGTTTATCACTAAATTAAAATTATTATACTTATAAGATTTAAGAGAGTGACATGTTGTCACTTTCTTTGGTTTTAATAATAATTAAATTATTTTCATAGTAAAAAGTCCATAAAATGAATCTAATCCGACCCTTAGTTGATATGGGTCTGCTTTTAGCCATCCAATATAATTTTTTCATGTGTTAGGGTAATTTTATAATATTATGTTTTCCCTTAATTACCCGATTTACCTTTAACTATGGTAAATAAAATTTACCGTAGTTACTATTCATAATTCCCAAAAATAAAAAGTAGCCTATTAACATAATTTGGACCCAATGATTCCAAATATGGAATCCCCTTTTTCAAATTCAATAGAAATAAGTTGCCTAAATTAAATTAAAATTAATCCCATTGTCGAATGAAAACGGGTTTTTGTTTAAAACATTGCAAAAGATTGAATTGATTTAACATACGAATTTAATGTAAAATCAATGCTAATGACATACATTATATTAAATGGTAAAAATATATTCTATTTATATTTTAAAACCATTCAATATTATAATTTAACCATATAAATTATAGCGATGAAAAAAGTTGTTTTTAATTAAAATATAGCGTGTTTTTACTATTCATCAAAATATGAAAGTTACCAGAATAATATGAAAAATTTATCCAAAGTAAATTTTTATTTCTTGATTTCAAAGAAAAATTTTATTTTGTCAAATTTAACTTATAAACATGTCAAAAACTAAATTTAAAGTGGGTGTTCCATCAAAAGGCGGCAAAACTGCATTTTTTTAAAAATACTTATTTTACCCGAAAAATTTATTTTGTTATTATACCATGTTCTAGAAAATGTGTAAGATGAATAATAATGTTATAAAATTAAAATTTTAGTCAATACTATTCATAACGGCTAGTTCATAATAATATATCGTTGTTTAGTAAAACCCGGTATTTCGTACAACACATGCTATCGAGGAAGGTCGTGATTGCGTGTAATGCAAGCCAAGTTAGGGTTGTGTGTTGTGCATGAATCCTTCGTTGTTTTGTATAACAGAATCCAACCATATTTCATTTATACATTGAATATATATATATATACTCAATGTTGCGTAGAATAACTATTATCAAAATTGTGTGTAACACGATCCAAGAATAGTGTTGTGCATACTGCAAGATAATACGGTGTTGCGTATAGCGCAAGGTAATCATGGTGTAGCATAAAACACAAGACATTAATGAAATTAAAAGAATATTTTTCATAAAATCTCTGGGTGTTACATTCTACCCCCCTGAAAATGAATTTTTTTTCCCTCGAAATTCGTCGGGGTTATAAATGGTTTACTACTCGAAAGTTGGTTTAATAAAAACCCACATCGTAAAAAGGAATACCAAAACATGGCTTAAAAAACTAAATTATGAAATTTAATGGTTACCCAAATTAACTTATCACTGGGTTTCCACGTAGGAGAACATAGGTGAAAATATGGATATGGAAGAAAAATCTAACCATCAAGTTCTGATGGAGAGTGGTAGAGAACATGGCTATGAAATAGCCAACAATCACAAATCCATAGATTTCTGATGATCTAAGGTACCATCTGATTCATCATATATAAGGGCACTAGGAAAACATTTTTGGTTTTCAAGATCATTTCCCTAAAGTTGATGAAATTGGAAATAGAAGAAATACTTTCGTGATTTTGGTACAGTCTCACTGTTGTTCATTCTTTGGAAAATTTCCACTTCATCTCTTAATGAAATGAAGTTGAATTTTTCATTCGTGAAGTGTTAGCAGCTCATGTGATAGAATGATGGGTCATTCCATCTGTCTCAAACAAAAGGTTATAAAAGTTATAAAAAATACATAAGTCCATCTATAGTGAGATTAATCATATATGGTTCCTAAAATGGACTTATACTTCATATATCATACTGCTTAATATAATAAAACTAGTTTCTAATAAACAGGGACTTCTTGTATACCAGTGGTAGGCGATAAAGGCCAGTCGCACTTCGGTTGTGGGTTCGATTCCCACAGCCTTGTTTGACGTGATGGGCTGTCGCCCTTCATGAAGGTTGTCCTTTTTCGAAAACTACATTACTATAACATCCCATCAATAATATCAAAAAAAGTGTTATCCTTAAACAATAATAACTTATGTCCGACATAATCCACTCCAATATTTAGGCTAATCTAAAATACTTCGGTCCAAGATCATAGTATAACGAAAACGATTACTTGAAATTTCATCAACCAAGCATGTGAATACCATCATTTATCCCCCATATATCTTGTTGGTCACATTCCAATCATGTGAATACCTTAATCATGTATTCTCTTGAAAAATGAATACCCATTAAACCTTAGTGAAAACATGAATGCTGTCAAAAGTTAACTCTTTCCACATACCAAAATCCAAAAATTCTATATACTGAAACCATGATATAACCATATCCTTATATCAGTCATGAGCTCATGAATACTATCAAACATTTAATTTTCTCCTTATCCCTTCATTATGCGCATATCATCTACATTCCAAAAATATCTGAATAACATTTCATGGATAATGGTACCATTAATCATACACATTCAAAACTCAAGGAAAGACAACAGTGTAGCAATCCTTAGATATCTATTTATTCCATAGTACCATGAGATTACTTATACAACATTACACTTGATAAACATGTAATCATTCCACTACCTTCTTAAACCATTGACCGAGCATCAACAATTCTTTCATCTCACATATCATTTGTAGTCTCTTCATCACCATCAACATAAATACTACCCATACGACCGTACTGATTATCTTCATGAGACTTTCCCTTAGGGCATTGGTTTGCATAATGCCCGTACATTCCACATTTAAAATATTTAATCATTATTGATGTCGTAGAAATACCATTATTCTCATCCATGGTGTTAACTGAACCTTTTCTTTTGCACTTACTGGCTTTGTGTCCTTCTTTTCCACACCCAAAGCATCTTTCAGTTCCCTTGAAACAATCTCCCCGATTCCTATTCCCACATTATTTACATGAGGGAAATTGAACTTTCTTTCCTCTATGATCATCATGAAACTCCATCTTTCTCTTATTATCTGATTCGGGAAACTTTCAAAAGATGAGATTATTGATCATATTATGAGATTGCTGATTAGGCATAATAACGATTTTTGGAATTCCAAATCCTGTTTCATTTGGTTTCTCATGAAGAATATCATTCCATTGTCCGTCTTATCCTCCATTATCATGAATCTTCCGGTTTCCAGCCTTTTTCTAAAACCCAAATATAATAGTGTGAGAGGCAAGAATCATGCTAGGGAAAACAAAATAGTAAAGGGGGAGAACCCTCAATATCTAACATCTTAGGTTAAATTCTATGATTGTTACCATAGATCTAGGACTATATCATATAAGTATACTTATCCTTAGGGACATCCCTAGATATACCTTAGAAATATCTCCAGGGATCTCACTAACGTTTTCGCATCCTAGTTTCCAAAGGTTGACTAATCCTTTCCTCTGATACCAAATTTAGAGACCCGAAGCTTGACGTACATGAACATTACATTACTTTTGCGGAATACCTAATACATAACAAAAACAGACACACAATGACCGTAATAGTTTAGTGTCTTTGGAAACTTGGAATGTAATCTTCTAATCGTGGTGAAAGATCTTCAACATCTCCCACAAAGATCTTCCCCATTTTTTCTTACCTAAAACCTTTCTGTATATCCTGGGGAAAAGAAAACATAAAAAGTATGATCTCAAATGCTTAGTAAGGGTACGCATGGATAAAATAAAACATACCATATACATTTGAACTTAAAAACATGAACATAATGTTTAAACATCAAAACCATGAGCAATGACATAAAACATTGAAGTACGTAAGGCATAGATCATAAAGAAACATTAATAATGATAAAATAGAATGGAAATAAAACAAGTAATTGTGGCAACCATTAAGCACATGATATGATTTCCATATTATCTAAGGCATTGCTGACAAGACCATCTTAGTGGACAAAGTCCCTTTCTGAATCGAGTTCACTCCTCGTTCCAGTCTTGTATTACTGAACCGGTTTAACTTGCCGTTCCAGCCATTTCTATCTCATGAGATATAAATATTTACCCAATGCATTGGAGGGAGATATAGGTCCCACCCATCTCATATTGAAATCATTCTTACTTGTGCCACAAAATAAACATACATCATTCATAATAACCCAACGAATAAAATGGGTTTCATAAACATCATCCCATCATCACAGAATCCATATAAAAGAAATGGATATCATTTCATAATAAGAAAAGTGAAACCATATAAATCATATAGACATTATACTTGAAACATACACATAAGAAATAATGTCATCTTAGTTGAAAATTAGTTTTGATAAAACACTTGAAATGAATTCTTGAGGAAAATATCATTTCATCTTTAAAATCATTTTCTTTTCACAAAATGTCATGCAATTTTAAAAGAAAAGGGTTTTGTTGAAAATAGTCATGAAATATTTTGGAGGAAGCTTCATGAAAATAAGGCTTTATAAAACCGTAAAAATATGTTCATGCTGTATAAGTTAAAAGAAACATTCTTCTCGTACCTTTGCCGGAAAAGTCAAAAAGTACCTCATATGGTAAACAAAAGAAAGATTCCTTCCATACGAGGTGGTAAAAGTAAGAAAAGGGTAAAACTGTCTTAAACATAAATGGAAGGAAAGTAATCATTTTATGAAAACATTTTGAGAGCATATGGACATGGATAATAAACATAACCCCCAGTAAATACTTACGTGTAAACAATCTCGGATAAGAATGAGATTGAAATAATTATCCCTTACCTTATGTATGATATGCTTCATATGTATCCGAAACTCCTATATAATGATTTAAATAATTTCATTGACTTATTACAGAATCATATTCATTGTTATGATATCATATATGGTTCACTTATGACTTTATATTACCCATTCTTTTGTAAATTCCATGTTAAAGAGCGTTTTGGGTAAAATCGTTTCATTTGTCGTTCGTGTTTTGACTTTTAATTATTCATATGATTAATTAGATCATGATTACTTAATTCCAGAATATAAAACATGATTTATATATAATATATATTCATAATATACATATATATAATAGATCGATAAATGGAATGAAATACACCATTCATGGAGACGGTAGGCCGTACGTACGCATAAACGCTATTTTCGTTTCCTTATTGAGTTGAATGGAATTAAGTATATGACATAAATATATATATACATAAATCCAGTAGCTTTGTAATGTCATATATTTCATTATAATGGCTTATATATACTTTATAATCATTCTTAAATGGTTAACATGGAGAATGAATCTCATCGCGTCGTGGAGACGGTGGTCTGTACGTACGCACGAGCAAGGATATCGTTCCCATAATTATTGAATTGAATTGGATAGGATGATACAATATATAATAATCAGTATGATTTTATAATAACTATTTATAGTTATTCTTTACACCATTATACCCATCCAAGTATGGTGGTGTTTGAAAAACAAATTACACCACGGCGTGGAGACGGTATTCCGTACGTACGCACGCGCGGTGATTTCATTTTCCGTAGGATGGATAGATGGTGAAATAGGGTTGTTTCATACTTATAATAACATATAATTATATGAATGAAACTGATTTTATTACTTCATAATGAAATAACTGAAGAAGAATATGTAGAATAAGAAATAAAGTTGAAAGAATCGGTAATGAACATTACCTCTTCTTTGAAGCGCCTCTTTGAGACCTCCTCTTAGGGAACTAAAGTGGTCTTTGAAGAAAACCAGGACCTCTAGGATGTTTCTAGGGAAGTGGAGAAGAGAATTTTTCAGGGTTTGGCCGATCTTGAAGGCTCAAATTAGTGTGAGGAAGAGAGGGAGGAGGTGCCCTTTTATAAGGGAGGAGAGGGGCACCTTTGGAAATCTTAAAAATATTAATTTATAATAAATCTAACCCCATTTAAAAACCACCAAAAATGACTCTTATTAAAATATTAGATGATATAGGGTTGTAATATCATCAACAAATCAAATTTAGACATGTTTTGAATTTATTTTAAACCTTATCATTTTGATTTATCCTTATTTAATCTATTTAATTTTATTTGTGGTAATAAAATTCTAAATTTTAAATTATAACACATAATTACTTATTTTTTGTGAATTGTCCATAATTTGATACTTTATAAAATTTTGGACCATATAAATGTAAATTTATAATTTTTAAATATTTTTGTGATTTTTAAACAATTTTATTATATATTATTTTTATAAAATAACAATAGTTCAATTTTGACACTATTCATTTATATGAATTTAAATAAAATATATACAGAAGATATGTTCGAAATAAAAGATTTATTAGATTTATAAAAGGCCATATGTATCTATAAAATTAGTGTAACACATTAAATAGTTCATATAATATTTATTTTATTATTTTTAAAACCATTTATTTGGTTTATCTCTTAATAAAATAATTACTACACCATTTTTGTATAATTATTAAATATACTTATTTGTTCCATAAAAATTAAAAATAAAATCCTATGATGAAGATAAGTCTATTACCTTTCACAATAATACTTTTACTCGAATTTATCATCTTAAAATCACAATATATAAATTGTTATATTTATTAAATTATGAAGGTGACAACTTTGGCATCATTTAAAATAAAATAATATAAGTGTCATAATCACTTTTATAAGACTCTAAACGGTTATATATTAGGTCATTATATGTTTATGGTATATATATACACTAAAAATAAGTTTAGGTCAGGTTTTTGGGCATTTAATGGGTATTATTATTTCAATAAAAACTATATTTCTGATTTGTCACTTAATAAATAATTTCTGCATCATTAATGTGTCACCGTTAATAATAGTTATTTAATCCCTAAAAAATATAAATAAATTTTCATGATGTATATAATTTTATTATATTTCTGGAGACTATTCATTTTCGATGTTTTATGATGGTTATCACTAAATTACAATTATTATACTTATAAGATTTAAGAGAGTGACATGTTGTCACTTTCTTTGGTTTTAATAATAATTAAATTATTTTCATAGTCAAAAGTCCATAAAATGAATATAATCATACCCTTAGGTGATATGGGTCTACTTTTAGCCATCCAATAGAATTTTTTCATGTGTTAGGGTAATTTCATAATATTATATTTACCCTTAATTACCCGATTTACCTTTAACTATGGTAAATAAATTTTACCATGGTTACTATTCATAATTCCCAAAAATAAAAGGTAGCCTATTAACATAATTCGGACCCAATGATTCGAAATATGGAATCCATTTTTTCAAATTCAATACAAATAAGTTTCAGAAATTAAATTAAAATTAATCCCATTGTCGAATGAAAACGGGTTTTTGTGTAAAACATTGCAAAAGATTGAATGGATTTAACATACGAATTTAACGTAAAATCAATGATAATGACATAAATTATATTAAATGGTAAAAATATATTCTATTTATACTTTAAAACCATTCAATATTATAATTTAACCATATAAATTATAGCGATGAAAAAAGTTGTTTTCAATTAAAATATAGCGTGTTTTTGCTATTCATCAAAATATGAAAGTTACCAGAATAATATGAAAAATTTATCCAAATTAAATTTTTATATCTTGATTACAAAGAAGAATTTTATTTTTCCAAATTGAACTTATAAACATGTCAAAAACGAGATTTAAAGTGGGTGCGTCATTAAAAGGTAGCAAAACTGCATTTTTTGAAAAATACTTATTTTACCCGAAAAATTTATTTTGTTCTTATACCCTGTTCTAAAAAATGTGTAAGATGAATAATAATATTATAAAATTCAAAATTTAGTTAATACTATTCATAACGGCCAGTTCATAATAATATTATAATAATATATCGTTGTTTAGTAAAACCCGGTATTGCGTACAACACACGCTATCGAGAAAGGTCGCGATTGCGTGTAATAGAAGCCAAGTCAGGGTTGCGTGTTGTGCAAGAATCCTTCGTTGGTTCATATAACATAATCCTACCATATTTTATTTATAAATTGAATATATATATATATATACTCAATGTTTCATAGAATAACTATTATCAAAATTGTGTGTAACACGATCCAAGAATAGTGTTGCGTATACTGCAAGCTAATACGGTGTTGCGTATAGCGCAAGGTAATCATGGTGTAGCATACAACCCAAGTCATTAATGAAATTAAAATAATATTTTTCATAAAATCTCGGGGTGTTACAACCATGTGCCAACCAAGAACTACAAAAAAATCCTCCAAAAACATCCTATTTTCACCCAAATAAACGTATGATAAAACTAAAAGAATAAGTATTGAAAATAAGGAAAAAAGTGTACCTATAATAAATCATGAGAAATCTCTATAAATGGTTGGGATATTATATGAATCTTGTATTATCCATTCGCGCTAAGACTAGATGTGTCGAAATCAAAGGGTTGAGGCTACCCTTAAATTTTTGATGAATTTTAAGCCTTGATTAATATGAATTTGGCATAATAAGTGAATTGTGATAATTTTTATTTGGAATAAGATGTGAATAGTGATAAATGGTAACCTGGATTAACTTATAAGATTTGATAATTTTGAACCATGAATGATTTTGTATCAGTGATTCATCTTGATGTTAGAGGATCCACTAGTTGAGAATAAATGTATTACGAATTAGTAATTGCAAGGATTAACCATCCCAGATTATGATAACATTATAACATGTTTATGTTTGGGTACTTGAATCTTACCTTTGGTTATTCTTCCTGGTGCTGGAGAATCCACCAAATTGTTAGTTGCACTTGTTTGGTAATAAATTATTTGATACTTGTTCTACCCTTGGTTTGGAAGTGCGCCATGGTAACATGTAAGTGGATCTAGCATATTCTAAGGGTCCAATATGATATTTCATGACTTTTGGGATTTAGCTTGGTTTTGAGGTTCAGAATGGGAACATGTAAGTGTATCAATAATAGCATAAGTGTTAAGTATGATATGTTACAAAATTATGAGTTTCCCTTGATTTGGAAGTGATTGATTTGAAAATGTAAGTTGATATAATATAGTCGAAGGGTCTATTATGATACAGTTACATTTCCCTTTTTTACATGAACTCTGGGAAGATGTATGTGGATATAAAAAGGTATATGTATCCAGAATGAATATTTAATTTGATAGATGATTATAGAAATTCATCCTCACATGGGATAATTAACCAATGGTTTAGGTGATCTATCCTAATGAAGTAGGTTTCACTACTTGATAGATACATCTGACAAAGATACAAATATGGGTTGGATAAACATTAGTGTCAACCTAGAGCTCATAGGTTTGTAGGGTTATTTTATATGATCTATTAATTTATTAATTAATACCCACATTTATCATATTATTTCCCGAATTATATGTATTTAGTCTATATTGATTAGACACAATGATGTCAACATATTGAGTTGTACTCAAACCTTATTCAATCCATCCTTTGTTACTCGGGAATATTTCTTGGTTATAGGTTGAGATAGTGGAAAATGGACATGTATTGATTGATTTCTTGTTTTATGGGTTGGAGCATGGGTAAGGGACATATATGAGGTTTGAGACCGGGTCTTTAGAGTCTTTTACTATGTTTTTTATATTTTACTTGTATGACATTTTTTATTCCATTTAGTTACCCTCATTATGTCATCAGATGATATTTAATTTTATTTGGATTGTTTAATTTTTCAATTTTATTATTATGGGTTTCATGTTTTATTTTTTATATTATTTATAATATTATTGTAGATTTATTCTAGAGGGTATAGTCTCCCCACTATATTCCTCAAACCCTCGCTACTAGTTATCAACCTATGGAGTAAAGGGAGGTGTCCATGAGGTCATGTAAGCACCCATATCGATCATGCGATGGAGTAATGGGCTAGTTATTTTAAAAATTGGTATCAAAGGATGTTTATTTTATATTTCTTTACTATTTGGGAATGGTATACCTGAGGATAGGATGTGTCGGGTCTTATAAATGAGCTCGTTCAAGGGAGAACCTATCCCATGTTTAGGGAAAAACCTGAGTACCTAGGGCTGGGATTTATCTTCCTGTTATTCACATGTTACGGTTTTGATGCTATTTCAACTCAATTGATACACTTTTTGTGTGATGTTATTATTTATTAAATTTTTAATCATGGTATTATATGGAATTACATTAGTATAAATGCATAATTATATCAACATAGATATATTAATTGACATGCATCCTTCATGATAAGTAATTTTTTTCTTATTAAATAGATGCCTATATAAACTATGCAATGAAAATCCTTGAGGTAACTGATAAAATGTGTTCACTCAATAAGTTTTTCCTTATAAATTTTCCATTCCTTCATGTTTTAAAAATTACAAACACCTTATATTAAGGCAAATATCATTTTACCCCATGTTTCATTTTCGTAAAGAAAATTTCCTTCCCTAAGAAAATTTATCCTTACACTATTTTCATTGTTCAATCATATTTCTTTTCTAAGTGTAAAATTCAGATTGTAAGTAAAAACCTCGGAATCGTATAATACTTTGATATGAAAAATTCTGTTTAGGACTCCGAATTCCGACCCTACACCTCTATGAGATCGACTCCGAACTTCTACTACTTCGACTCTGAAATTCTATGAGTTCGACTCTGAACTTCTACTAGTTCGACTCCAAACTTCTACTAGTTATACTCAAAAATTCTACTAGTTCGACTTCGAACATCTACTAGTTCGACTCCGAACTTATACTAGTTCTTCTCCAAAATTCTAATAGTTCGACTCTGAACTTCTATGAGTTCAACTCCAAACTTCTAATATTTAGACTATGAAATTATGTGAGTTCAACTCTGAAATTCTACAAGTTTGATTCCAAACTTCTTTGAGTTCAACTCCGAACTTGTTAAGTTTAGGTTCTGAATTCCTGTGAATCTAGACTCCGAATTTCCTTGAAATTCAGACTCCGGAATTCTATAGAATTCTGGTTCTGAATTCCTACAAAACAGAATCTGAATATCTCTTTACTATAGACTCTAAATTCTATTTTTTAGTTAGGCTATGAACTTTTATACTTTTCTTCCATTCCGAACATTTATTTACTTTCATTCCAAACTACATTTTTACTTATGCTTACACTTGTTCTATTATAAAACAATGTCATTCCTTCAGTTATCAACTAACTGTTGGTTGAGAGACACGTGTACAGGTCCCACCGAAATTCAAGGAGAAATATGACCATTAGAGGATGGAGCCAACCATTGGAGCTTCGCCTATAAATATGAGCTCATTTGAAAAGAAGAAAGAACACTTGAAAACATCTTTGACATTGGTGCTTACATGCTGTTGAAGTGATTTCTAGAGTGAGAGAGGCTCTTATCAACTCTCAAAGCATCATGCATAAATGTTGAACAACTTGTTCAAACTTTTCCTTGTGCAGACTTGCTTCATGCGACCTCGATTGTTGCTTATTACAATCGAGGGATTCCAGGGATAGGAAGACCGAGGTGCTGACTACCTGATAGTTGAGGGCTTGTGGGGATAGCAAGACGGAATCTGATCTTCATATTGAGGGCTTACCCTGGTGTGGGTAAGACAGACTTTATTCAAAGTATAAATCAAGGGACCTCTTATCTAGTGTTTTTGGATACCCTTCTCTTTGATTTAAAAGAGTTCATACTTGTTACTTGTAGTTCTACTACTTTGTTTTCTGCTGTGCATTTTGTATTGTTAAGGTAAGTATAACTTTCTTATACTTCCTTACTTGTACTCTGATTTAGTAAGATTCTATATGCTTTAAGGTAGAATCTTAGTTGGTGTAAACTTTTGTTAAGTTTCATTTCCGGAATAACATTTCCAGAATCAAGAAAGTTTTTAAAACTTTGAGGTGTTGTGAATTTTGGTTACGCAAAATTTCCTTAATGATTTTTTAAACTACAATTCACCCCTCTTGTATTTGAGCATCTCATACTTATATTTTCGATCCTACATTTGGTATTATAGATTATATCATACTCACATACCATCTTAACAATTGGTATTAGAGCTTTATGTTCTTGGAAATGATATAATAAAACTTATTGAAAAAATTAGGATGCACCAACCTTTCCCTGTAGATTAGCCGCTCCGAAATCATCTTAGTAGACATTTCTTGGGCTTCATTAGACATTCGGACTGAAGAAAATTGAGAGATTCAGAATGGGATTTTGTTGAGAGGCAGATCTTCGAGACGCAAGATCTTGATAACCAATGTGGGAAAACCATCAGGGGTCCTTTATATAGGTAATAGAAGTGACCTTTCGTCTTCCAAAACCAATCTAACGGTTGAGAATTCTTCATATCTGATCTGACGGTTGTGAAAGTAGCCACAGGGGAAAAAGATTTGGTTGAATCTGATATTTTGAGGTTTTAAAAGAAAACATTTGAATTTAAGTAAACTTGAATCCAAGAAAATTTTCAAAACAAAAGAAACAAACATCAGGGAAAAACGAAAACTCAAGAATGAATCATACCTTTCTGATTTTCAGGAGAATTATTCGTATTGAAGAAAATTCTTCTTAAAGAAGATTTGACTATGAAAAACATACTATGAAAAACTCATTGTGAAGAAGAAGAAAAAACACAATGAAAATTTTGAGTACAAAAAAAAATTTCATTAACAACGATGTAGTTCCGAAAATTTAATTACGAAAATTTAAGGTCTGAAAAAATTCCATTACAGAAACTTCTGTTATGAAAATTTCATTACAAAAATTTCCAGTACGAAAACTTTATTATGAAAATTTCTAGTACGAAAATTCCCATTACGAAAATTTTCAGTATGAAAACTTCATTACGAATATTTCTAGTATAAAAACTTCATTACGAAAATTTCCAGTATGAAAACATCATTACGAAAATTTCCAGTATGAACATTTTCATTATGAAAATTTTCATTATGAAAATATCCATTCCAAAACATTCCATTCTGAAATTTTAATTTCCATTCCAAAAATTTCCATTCTGAAAATTTCCATTCTGAAAATTTCCATTCTGAAAATTTCGGAAAACTTTATTACAAGAAACATGAAAAACTGCATTACTAAGGAGAAAAAACAACTTTATTACAAAAAATTTGAGAAACCTCATAACAGATGTACTCTCCCTATGAAGAGGAGTTTATTACTATAAGGAGATTGGTTCAACAAGAGGTTAATTAAGGAATATTACCTTACAATTATCATTCCTAACTTCTAGTTAATATATTCAAATCTATCAGAGGGTAAATATTTTGTGAAAATGTCAGCAAGTTGATCTTGTGTTCTGATAAACTGAAGAATGATATCTCCTTTTAGTGTGTGATCCCTAAAGAAGTGATGCCTAATATCTATGTGATTTGGATGAGAGTGATGTATAGGGTTTTTGCTAAGGTAAATGGCACTTGTGATATCACACAAAATTTGAGTCTTAGTAAAACTCAAGTCATATTCTATGAGTTTGTGTTGCATCCACAACACTTGAACACAACAACTTCCAGTGGCTACATATTCAGCTTCAGCAGTGGATAGTGATAATGAGTGTTGCTTCTTTCATGACCAAGAAACTAATGAACCTCCTAAGAAATGACATGTTTCATATGTACTCTTTCTATCCATTTTACATCCACCAAAGTCAGCATTTGAAAAACTTTTTAAGATAAAATCATTTCCAGAATTATAAAATAGTCCAAGATCCATGGTTCCCTTTAAGTAGCGAAAAATTCTCTTCACTACCTTTAAAAGAGAATCTTTATGATTGGATTGATATCTAACACAAGAGAATACTGAAAACATCAAGTTTGGATGACTAGTTTTCAAGTATCATACGCTTTCTATCATACCTCTAAAAGATGTTTGATCTACCGGTTTCCCAGCTTCATCACGATCAAGTGTGTTTGAGGTACCAAAGAGAGTACTAATACTTTTAGAGTGGTTATATCCATACTTTTTAAGAAGATCATTAGTATACTTATGTTGAGATATATAAGTTCCTTCTATTTTTTGCAAAATTTGAAAACCAAGGAAAAATGTCAACTTACCCATCATACTCATTTCAAACTGAGATTTCATTAGATCTGCAAAGGAATCAAGTAAATATTGTTGAGTTGAACCAAATATGATGTCATCAAAATAAATTTGAACAATCAAAACATTTTTCTTATTTTTCTTTATAAAAAGGGTTGGATCTTCATTTCCTATAACATAGTTATTTTGAAGCAAAAATCGTGTATGTCTATTATACTAAGCTCGAGGGGATTGTTTATGTCCATACAAAGATTTGGTAAGTATAAAAACATGAGGAAGATGTTTTGTGTCTTCGAGTACAAGAGGTTTTTCAACAAAAACATCCTCTTGAACATAACCGTTAAAAAAAAGCACATTTCACATCCATTTGAAAAAGATTGAAATTGAAGAATGCTGCAAAGGCAAGTAAAATACGAATAGATTCAAGTCTAGCTACTGGAGCATATGTTTCTTCATAGTCTATTCCTTCTTGTTGATTATAGCCTTCAGAAACCAATCTAGATTTATTCCTAACGATGACTCCATTTTCATCAAACTTATTTCTGAAGACCCATTTTACTCCAATTACAGAAGTTTACTTAGGTCTTTCAACCAAGGTCTAGACTTTATTCATTTCGAATTCATTTAGTTCATCTTGCATGGCTTTAATCCAATCATCATCACCTAAAGCTTCATCTGTGCTTTTTCATTCTTATTGGGAAAGAAATTCTAGATATTCTATTTCATTTCTTAGGGATCTTCTAGTCCTTAAAGGTTGATTTACATCACCAATGATGCTATCACTGGGATGATTCTTTAGAAATGACTGATTTGGGTTTTTTAGAACTTGTTCATCAACATAGGGTAGAAAATCTTCTAGGGTAAATGTTTCAGAAGCATATTCTTGAACATTTTCCTTATCAAAAGGGTTTTCTATCATAGGTTGATAATTAGTTTTTGAAAACACATCCGAGGATGAAGGTTGAAGTTGTTTAAAAATGAAGGGATCAGTTTCATAAAATTTGACATGTACTGTTTCTTCAACAGTACAAGTGTTTTTGTTGAAAACTCTATAAGCCTTAGAAGTTGTGGAATAGCCAAAGAAAAATTCCTTCATCAGATTTTGGTGCGAATTTGTTTAAATTATCTTTAATATTCAGAATTAATAATTTGTAACCAAAAACCTTAAAGTAGGAAAGTATAGGTTTTCTACCATTCTAAAACTTATAAGGAGTTTTATTGAGAAAAGGTCTAATCAAAACTCTCTTTATAGTATAACATGAATTACTTACAGCTTCAACCCAAAAATGCTTGGCTACAGAATACTCACTCAACATGGTTCTAGTTATCTCTTGAAGAATTATATTTCTTCTTTCAACAACACCATTTTGGTGAGGTGTTCTATGTGCTTAAAAGTTTCAATTAATACCTTTTCTACTACAAAAAGTTTCAAAATTAGAATTTTGAAATTCTCCTCCATGATCACTAAGAATAGTTTTCAATGGATGATTTTTCTCATTTTTGACTTGGGCTCTAAAACATTTGAAATAAGAAAAAGCTTCAGACTTCTTTACTAGAAAATAGACCCATGTAAATCTAGTATAATCATCAACTAAGACAAATACATTATAATTTCCCCCAATGATTATAGTTTGTGTTGGACCAAAAAGATCCATGTGCACCAACTGTAGTGCATCAGTTGTTGAGACTTCACCGATTGATTTAAAACTTGATTTATGTTGCTTTTTATATTGATAAGGGTCACAAACTTTTGAAAAATCAAATCTAAGCTCTGATAGATCTTTAACTAAACCATTATTAGAGAGTTCTCATAAGTTACTAAGGTTACAGTATCCTAACCATCTATGCCACAAAAAAGAATGATCTTCCATTGAACTCAAGAATCGTAAGTCTTGCCTCCTAAGGTCTTCTAAGTTCAAAGTTTATACATTCTCTTGCCTATTGGCAGAGAGAGTAAGTTATTCCTTGGAATTGTGTGCTAAGAACTTATCATTCCTAATAATTACAAGGTATCCTTCATCAAATAATTTACTTTTTATGACGAGGTGGTGCTTAATACCTTTAACAAATAAAACATTTGAAATCAACGTTTTTCTAAGAAGAACAATGTTACCTATACCAATAATTTCTCCCTCAGCATTATCTCTAAAAGTTACTTTTCCTCCTTTCGTCTTTATAATATTTTAGAAATAGTTTTTGTTACCAGTCATATGCCGGGAACATCCACTATCCATGTAGCAAGTATTATTGTTGGTACTTTCCCTATTTTCCTGAAAATAAGAAAAAGTTAGGTTTTTGGAATCCAGACTTTCTTGGAACCAGAAATTTCAGAAAGAAAAATTTTGGGTACCCACATCTTCTTAGAAAAATAAGCCTTTTTGAAATCCTAAATATTGGATCTTGTTTAAGGAAAAACTCATTTCTCAATGACAACTACACTGACATTTAGTACAGAATTGGGATATTTAATGAACAAAGTAGTTGTTACTAAAATCGTTTTGGAACTACTGTAACCAAAACCAGAAGTATTCCTTCGAGGTCGGATTAGTGAATACATATTATAAAAAATTTCCTTAACTAGGGTAAATTTTGAAAAACACTTCCTCAAGGAAAATATTTTGGATTTGAGTTTGATAACTACATTCTTATCTTCAAAAATATTTGATTTTGAGCTAGAGTTAGGCTCGAAAACATTTTTCTTAGAAATTATGTTATCTAGATCTTTTGAAAGTTTATTCTTCTCAGAACTTACTCCATTAATATTTTTTGAAATACTTTCAAAATCAGTATTTTTTTATCATGATCTTTAGAAAGATCTGATATTTCCCTAGTAAGAATAGTATTTCTATAATTTTCCTTATGAAGTTTATTCATGAGTTTTGAATTCTCATTTTCAAGAAGTTTGGAAAACCTAAAAACTTATTCCTAGGTAGGTAAAGTATTAACTTCATCAGAAGAGGATTCTTCATCCAAAGAGTTATAATATTTACTATCATCCGCATTTAGAGAAACATTGGTCATGTATTCAACATTGTGTACCTTAGCCATAAAGCAATGATTTTCAATTGGCAGTCTGGCTATTAGACCAAGATTCTTCTGTCCTGAAGATTCATAATCTGAAGATTCATCTGAAGAGTCTCCACCACTAGCAATCCATGTGTCATTGGCCTTCAACGCTTTCTTAGCTTTGGACTTCTAATACTTCTTCCTGTTCCTTTCAGAATGCCTCTATTTCATTTCTTTCTTTTTAAGCAAAGGACAATCCGGTCTTATGTGTACAGATCTCCTGCTTTCATAGCATGTGACCTCTGAATCTTTCTTATATTTCCTTTCCTTCTTCTTGTATTTAGATTGGAAATTTCTCTGTCTAGCTATCTTGTTCATCCTTCGAGCAAGATTAGCCAACTCATTTTCTGAGACTTCACTCTTACTAGATTTAAATTTGATAATAACCTTCTTAGACTTGGATCTATTAACTCTCTCAGGGGTGGACTCCGAACTTCTACTAGTTCGACTTCGAACTTCTATGAGTTCGACTCAGAACATCTATGAGTTCGACTCTGAACTTTTACTAAGTTCGACTCCGAATTTTTTGTATTTCGACTCTGATATTCTATGAGTTAGACTCCAAACTTCTACTAGTTCGACTCGAAACATCTATGATTTTGACTCCAAACTTCTACTAGTTCAACTCTTAACTTATATGAGTTCGAATTCGAACTCGATAAGTTCAGGTTTTGAATTATTTTGAATCCAGACTCGGAATTTCATTGAAATTCAGACTCTGTAATTCTATAGAATTCAGGTCCCAAATTCCGACAAAACAGAATCCGAAAATCTCTTTATTATAGACTCCGAATTCTATTTTTAGTTAGACTACAAACATTCATACTTTTCTTACATTCCAAACTATTATTTACTTTCATTCTAAACTTAAGTTTTACTTCTACTTACACTTGTTCTAATATAAAATGACGTCATGCCTCCAGTTATCAACTAACTACTGGTTGAGTGACACATGTACAGGTCCCTATGAAATTAAAGGATAAATACGACCGTTGGAGGAGGGAGCTGACCATTGGAGCTTCCCCTATAAATAAGAGCTCATTTGAAAAGATACAATAACACTTGACAACATCTTTGACATTGGTGCTTACATGACATTGAAGTGATTTCTAGAGAGATAGGATCTTATCAACTCTCAAAGATTCATGCATAAAGTTTGAACAGCTTGTTCAAACTTTTCCTTATGCAGACTTGCTTTGTGTGACTCCAATTGTTGCTGATTACAATCGAGGGCTTCCGGGGATAAGAAGACAGAGGTGCCGACTACTTGATAGTTGAGGGCTTCCGAGGATAGCAAGACAGACTCTGATCTTCATATCGAGGGCTTATCCTAGTATGGGTAATACATACTTTTTTCAATGTATAAATCAAGGGACTTCATATCTAGGTTTGTTGGATAACCTTCTCTTTGGGTTAAAAGAGTTCATAATTGCTACTTGTAGTTCTACTACTTTTTTTTCCGCTGTGCATTTTTTATTGTTAATGAAATTATAACATTCTTATACTTCCTTACATGTACTGTAATTTAGTTAGATTCTATATGATTTAAGGTATAATCTTAGTTGGTGTAAACTTTTGTTAAGTTTCATTTCCAGAACCACTTTTCTGGAATCAGGCAAGTCTTTATAAATTTGATGTGTTGTTAATTTTGGTTACGCAAAACATCCTTAAGAATTTTTTGAAGTACAATTCATCCCCCCCCCCACTCTTGTATTTGAGCATCTCATACATATATATTTTATCCTACATTTGGTATTATAGAGTATATCATACTCACATGCCATCTTAACAATTGGTATCAGAGGTATTAGTAATGAAAACCAAACAAAACAAACAACCACAATTCTATTATAATTGAAAGAATTTTTACAAAGAAAATCAAATTCCACAAAAGATCGGATTCAGTCTATTTTGTTTCATTTTCATTGGGCAAGAGCTTATTCACAATTGTCTTTCTCTTTTTGAGCTCTTTATGATCCTCCTCGGATTTCTTTTCTAGGGTCGTGATTCTATCTTCTGGTGTCTTTAGGGCTTCTTCCTGAGCCTTCAGCCACTCCTCTTGCTTCACAATTGAACATCTTGTTCAAACTTTCTGCACGATGCTTAGAGAGTTGATAAGAGTCTCTCTCTCTAGAAATCACTTCAACATCATGTAAACACCAATGTCAAAGATTTTTTCAAGTGTTATTTCTTATTTTCAAAAGATTACTTATTTATAGGTGATCCTCCAACGGTCCTCTCCCTCCTCCAACGATCATATTTCTCCTTGAATTTTTGAGGGACCTATACATGTGTCACTCAACCAATGGTTAGTTGAAAACTGAAGGCATGACATCATTTTATATTATAACAAGTGTAAGAATAAGTAAAACTGAAGTTCAGAATGAAAGTAAATAAAAGTTAGGAATGTAAGAAAAGTATAAAATTTTGTAGTCTAAATAAAAAATAGAATTCAGAGTCTATAATAAAGAGATATTTAGATTTTTTTTCGTAGGAATTCGGAACCTGAATTCTATAGAATTATAGAGTCTGAATTTCAAAGAAATCTGGAGTCCATATTCACAGGAATTTAAAACCTGAACTTAAAAGGTTCGGAGTTGAACTCATAGAAGTTCGGAGTCGAACTAGTAGAAGTTCGGAGTAGAAATAATAGAAGTTCGGAGTCGAACTAGTAGAAGTTCGGATTCGAACTAGTAGAAGTTTGGAGTCGAACTAGTAGAAGTTAGGAGTAGAACTAGTAGAAGTTCGGAGTTGAACTAGTAGAAGTTCAGAGTCGAACCAGTAGATGTTTGGAGTAGAACCAGTAGATGTTTGGAGTCAAACTAGTAGAAGTTCGGAGTCAAACTCATAGATGTTTAGATTCGAACTAGTAGAAGTTCTAAGTCGAACTCATAGAGGTTCGGGGTCAGAATTCAGAGTCTTAAGCAGAATGCTTTATATCTAAGTTTTATACGATTCCAAGGTTTTTAGTTACAATCCGAATTTTACACTTAGAAAACAGATGTGATTGAACAATGAAAACAGTGTAAGGTTAAATTTTCTTGGGGAAGGAAATTTTCTTTATGAAAATGAAACAAGGGGTAAAATGATATTTTCCTTAAGATAAGGTGTTTTTGATTTTCAAAACATGAAGGAATGGAAAAGTACTAAGGAAAACCTTATTGACTCAACAATCTCCCCCTTTTTGGAAAGCACAAACATCCTTACAAAAAAGAATAAAAGGTCTAAAAAATAAAACTTATCTCTGTTTTCATATGAACAAAGATGAATACGACTAACTCTCCCTTAGGCTTTGGAACTCTAAGGATCATATTCTATATTTTCCAGAATAGGATTTATCTTGAGTACGGAAATATCTTGAACAAAAAAACTCCTCCTTTTATTAACTCCCCCTTACATAAGGATACCTCTTTTACTTATGAATATTTTTCCTTCTCTCGTTTAGATTTTTCCTTCTTCCTTTTTCATTTCTTTTTCCTTCTCCCCCTTTGTGATTTTCAAAAAGATTTTGAGGGAATGGAAAATAAATATGGTACATGAGATATTAGTAAAGTCAACCAAACAAAACAAGAATCCACAATTATATTATAATTGGATGAATTTTTACATGGAAAATCAAATGCAACAAAAGATCGGATTGTAACTAAAAACCTAAGAATCGTATAATACTTAGATATAAAGAATTCTGTTTAAGACTCTAAATTCTGACCCCGAACCTCTATGAGTTTGACTCCGAACTTCTACTAGTTCGTCTCCGAACTTCTATGAGTTCCACTCCAAAATTCTACTAGCTCGACTCCAAGCTTCTACTAGTTCGACTCCGAACTTCTACTAGTTGGACTCCGAACTTCTACTAGTTCGACTTTGAACTTCTACTAGTTTGACTCCGAACTTCTACTATTTAGACTCCGAACATCTACTAGTTTGACTCCGAACTTCTATGAGTTCGACTCAGAACTTGTAATAGTTCGAATCCAAATATCTATGAGTTCAACTTCTAACTTCTAGTAGTTAGACTCCAAACATTTTAAGTTTAGGTTCTAAATTCCTATGAATCTTGATGCCGAATTTCCTTGAAATTCAAGCTCAAGAATTCTTTGGTATTCAGGTTTAGAATTCATATGAAATAGAATCTGAATATATATTTATTATAGAATCTGAATTCTATTTTTTAGTTAGACTACGAACATTTATACTTTTCTTACATTCCAAACTTTTATTTACTTTCATTCCGAACGTCAGTTTTACTTATGCTTACACTTCTTCTAATATAAAATGATGTTGTGCCTTAAGTTATCAACTAACCGTTGGTTGAGTGACATGTGTACAGGTCCCTCCAAAATTCAAGGAGAAATATATTCATTAGAGGAGGGAGCCGACCGTCGGAGCTTCTCCTATAAATAGGATCTCATTTGAAAATAAGAATGAACACTTGAAAACATCTTTGACATTGGTTCTTACATGTTGTTGAAGTGATTTCTTCAGAGAGAGGCTCTTATCAACTCTCAAAGCTTCATGTAGAAAATTTTAATAGCTTGTTCAAACTTTTCCTTGTGTCGAAATTCTTCGTGCGACTCTGATTATTGCTAATTACAATTGAGGGCTTCTAGGGATAGGAAGACAGAGGTGTCAACTACCTGATAGTTGAGGGCTTGCGGGGATATGAATATAGACTCTGATCTTCATATCGAGAGAGCTACCCTGTTGTGGGTATGATAGACTTTCTTGAATATATAAATCAAGGGACCTCTTATCTAGGTTTGTTGGATACCCTTCTCTTTGGGTTAAAAGAGTTCATACTTGTTACCTGTAGTTATACTACTTTGTTTTCTACTGTGCATTTTGTATTGTTAAGGAAAGTATAAATTTCTTATACTTCCTTACTTTTACTCTGATTTAGTTTGATTCTATACGCTTTAAGGTATAATCTTAGTTGGTGAAAACTTTTGTTAAGTTTCATTTCCGGAATCAATTTTCTGGAATCAAGCAAGTCTTTTGAACTTTGAGGTGTTGTGAATTTTGGTTACTCAAAATTTCTTTAAGTATTTTTTAAAGTACAATTCACCCCCTCTTGTATTTGAGCATCTCAAAATTATATATTCGATCCTACATTTGGTATTATATAGTATATCATACTCGCATACCATCTTAACAAAATGAAGTGAAAAAAAATATTTTTTTACAATTATATAGTTAAACCTATAGATTATAAACCTTGATTCAGTGGTTCTCTATTGTTCTCACACTATGAGTTTGACCCTGTTGTGATCTTGTATTATAATAAGTGTATGGATATTTTTAGAGAAAATTACTCCACCTAATATTTCAATTGATATTCAAGAGAGTATAAATCAATATACTCCTATCATTGATGAGCTAGAACTCCTTACAACTACAAAGAATCGATGGATGATTAGGTTAGCCAAAAATTCATGAGGGTAATGTGATCCATGAAGATGGAAAATGTTTTCACTATACCTTTAATTTCCAATCTAAATATATATATATCCAGCTATATTGTAGACCTACATTCACTGGTGAGGGAGGCCCCAACGTAGGTGAATTTAGGATCATGTTAGTACATATGATCTTTAAGAACCTGGAGACACTAGCTAATATGAGTGTGAATTATACTTCTTATATTCTAAGAGGACATGCTAAGAATTAGTGGAAGATTATGGAGTAATCCGATGAGACGGAGAGAATAAATTGGAAGGAATTTTATGAATGTTTTCTAAACAACATATATCCAGAGACATTGAGGGATTTTATTGATCACAAGTTCATGTACCTCTAAAGGGAGATAATATCAATGATAGACTATACTAGAGGTTTCACCGACCTTTGTCATTTTTCTCTATCCTTAGCAGTGGATAAGATTTCTGGGGAGAAACATTTCAAGGACGGTATTCAATATGAGATAAGGCCACAAGTGAATTTATTTCCCATAATAAACTTCATGTATATGATGAATTGGGATCTCATCAGGGAAGGGAACCTGGGGGATGGTATGAGTCGTAGCTACAAGGTTTCAGCAGGGTGATCTATGAGCTCTTCATCTAGTATCATGATGCATTGCTGAAACATATACAACTAAATAAATTAGTGGGAAGAGCGGTCGTGGTAGTGGGAATACATCTATGAAATGTGACCCATTACAGTGATTTCGATGTGGTAGGTTGGGCCACATGTACCTCAGTGTTCTTACCCATCTATGGAGTTTTGTGCTTATGGAATATTAGGCCATTTATAGAGGTTTTGTAGGGGGGATAGTGGTATAAGATTGATAGAGGAGTAGGAAAGGTATGCGAGTTTTTGAAGAAATCATATACCCATTTACAGAAAGGTAAATGGTGTTCCCATGGATTCTTAGGTTGATGTAAGGGATGTGGTACCCAAGCATGGGATCTGCAGTACTAGAAAGATGGAAAAATAATAGGGTGTGAGAATAGAGCCTTTGGTAGAAGTGGTGAGCCATCTAAATATGATGTATTCTACTCTCGATAGATTGGAAGTGTGAACATATATTGTTAAAGGTATGATTATTGTATCATATACCCTTTCCAAAAAATTTTTGATGCATGAAAATAACATTACATTTTATCAACCAAAATTGAAATTGGTTTCATCTTGGATATATAGATCTTGGATGAGATTATATCCATAAACATGGAATTAGTGGTGTGATCAGAGGGTATCAGATGATGCGAGGAGTGTTCTCTTGAAATTGGTGATTACCATTTCCTTTAGGAGTTGCTTGTGCTGGAAATGATAGGTATTGAGTAGGCACTAGGATCAGATCCAGTTTCTATACTACCTTACTGAATAGAACCAATACATCTTTGTGAGGGACCTCAGAGTAGAATCTCTCCATACCTATATCAACGTTATGGTTCTTATGAAGTATGGAATTTGGAGGGTGTATATCTTCTTATACTCCTTTGGCATCGACTACCCTCCCCCTTCTATAATTAGGCCAATATCTTGGCATTTCTATATTGCAGTGTCTTTTCATTTGGATGGAGTCGTTTTGGTTTTATTCCCTTAGTAGTTTCTTGCTTTTCTGTTCATGATGATACATATTGTTGGTAGTTTCTCTAACGATCCTTAATTGACCCTCTTATCCCTATAGTTTCTCCCACTGTGCATCCCTACTCTGTATCTCTTTTGTTCTTCCCAGGTTTCGAGCCCTAGTTTTTTGGTGTCCTCGGTGCTCCTCTTAGTGCTTCCTATCCCTGAGTGGAATTTCTATTGATGATTAACCATGGTTGATTCTTATGTGATGAAATCCAGTCTCATTAGTGGATATTCGAAGCCCTGGGTGGCATTTAAATGTCCTAAGGCCATGTGAAATCTAGTTCCTCATTGGGGTTTCTCCTTGGGTGATTTCACTATTCTAGTGGTGTCTTGTGGGAGATGCTCTGATGGTGGTCAGGTTGTATATTGGTTTATCTGATTTCTTATTTGGATGATTTTATTATTTTAAATGGTGATGAATTTCAGAAGGGAACGATTCATGGAGGTGGACTGCTATGGTTTCATGATGATGTTTCTATGAGTTTGTTGGTTTTTTTCTTTCTATGGATTACTATGGATGTATTTTTTATCCTATTTTGCTTCGTATTTCAGATCAATTGATCTTTCCTATTTCTATAGGGTGCGATGGTTCTAAAGAGGATTTGGTAGGTGTTCATGGGAGTGGTAAATTCCTCTAGGAGGTGAGTCAGGTGTTCATTTCTTTGTGGTGTTTTTGCTTTATATGTCATTTTAGAGGTGACGACGGTGGTGTGATGGGTTTTCTAGTTTATGGGATCTTCTTACGATGTAGTTTTTTGATTCAAGGTGTTTTTGGATATTCATTGGTGATGAAAATGAATGGGTTAAATGTTTCTTATGGTTTGGAAGACCTTCTTCCGGTGATGAGTTTCATGGAAGGTGTGATGTCGTTTCTATGTAAAAGTTCCATCTACCCATGTGGTTCAATGTTTTTTTTCTAACTGAGGCAGTGTGACAGTGGTTTATTTGAAATATTCAACTTAAAAATTTGAATCATGTATGGTGGTACATGTCCTGATCAAATAATTTTGATTTTTCAGTGATCTCAAGGAACATCATGTTATATATTCCCCTATATTGGTATATGTGTTTGAACTTTGAATTTGGTATTTGGATTGGTGTTTTTGTTTGAATTTTGATAATACGGTTCCCACTAAACTAAAAATTGGTTAATTTAGAAAACAAAAAAGCATATGTAGAGTATATCATTATTGAGCGTTTAGTTTTAAGATATATATTAAAAGAGATTCATATGGCCTTGTAATTTTTATAGGGTTTTATCATTGTTTTCACTAGAAATGATGATGGGAATTTTGCTTATGCATAGACTATTAGAGACTAAAACATATGGTATTCAATAATTAGTGTTTACTTCCATGCATTGAAAATCTATTTGATCTTCTTAGAGGTGTCTAAATTTTATACATGATCAAATTGAGGACATAGTACCATGAGTTGAGGGTGAGACCATCTGACATATCCCAAACATCTTTTAGGTGTAGGTATAGATTGTATGAGTTTAGGGTGATGTCGTTCAGTCTACTGAATGTATCGATGATGTTTACATCATTGATTAATTAGACATTAAATCAATTTATAGATCATTTTTTGATTTTCTTTATCAATAACATTTTGGTGTACTTCCAATATATAGATAATCATTCCAAACAATTGGACATCATCCTGAGTACACTGATAGTGCAATAGATTTACCCTAACGTATATAAATTCAATTTCTTGATTGATAGAGTGAGCTTCCTAAGTGATGTTATCTCTGAGGATGGAGTGTCAGTGGAACGAGACAAGGTTACATCCTTTGTATCTTGTAAGTGACCCAAGAATGTCTTTGAGATTCAGATATTTTTGGGCCTCATAGGAAACTAGTACTGTTTCATCTAGGACTTCTCTTGTCTAGCAGTGACAATGTATGGGATGAACAAGAAATGTGTGAAGTTTTTTTGGTTACACTCTTATGAGAGGGATCTATAGTAGATGAGGAGAATAATTAAATCAACACTAATCTTCACGTCCTCATTATAGGTAAGGATTATATCATGTATTGTGATGCTTATATAATAAAACTCAGAGAAGTTTCGACATAGGAGGCCAAAGTTGTTACTTATAGCTATAGAAATCTAAGACCACATGATATTGACCAATCTACTCACAATCAGGATATAAATATGGTGGTAATTTCCCAAATACACTAGAGGCACTATCAGTTGGTAAAAAAGATTTTTGGTATGCATAGAACACATGATATGGACCAATCTACTCAGAATTTGTGGTATTTCCTCCCTTTCCAACTACTTTTCTTGTTTCCCCCTTCGTCAATACTATCCATCACCCTAGATCCATTTTCTCCTAAGCCTCATGAGCTAGAGCAGTCATCCACGGTTCATTTTCCCCTCATCCCCCAAACCCATTTCCTTTCCAGAAAATATTGTTTCTCCTAATCCCTGTTAGACGTCACCCTTTCAAGTTAATTTTATATATTCCTTTCATATTTACACCCCCTTTTTGTAAGATCTCATTCTCTTCTATAATTTTACATGTTTTTACATAAATACATAAAATTCATTACAAATATTTTATATTACCAATAATAACCCATAACCATTGGTCATATTCTCTTAGTTTCTATCTAGCCAAATGTTAATAATTATTAATTTTGAGTTTTTTACCCCATTAGTTAGATTCATTTTTTGGGAGTTTTATTCAATATTTTATCCCATCCATCATAGATTTAGTGGTGGATTTATCTTTAGTTTTGGTTATCAGTTTTTGTAAATATTTAAAATCCCTACTTTCATTTTACATGAAAACCAAATATGTACGATTTAAATTTTATGATGTTGATGTTCTTTTTTCCATTGAGGATACTAAATATTGATCATTTGATGATGTCAATATACTTTTCCACTAGATAATTAAAATTTTCATATAAAAAATTCTTAAGATTATGTGAGGTATCAACTATCATTTAATTTTTTTTGAATATTTAACATGATTAGTTTTTATATTTAAAACATATACTTTATACACTAGAAATATTTTATTAAGGATTTTTATATTTATTTATATTCAAATTAAATTATGATCGCTTAAATATTATTCTTATAAAAATCAAATATCTTGGATTTACCTTGTAATTATTTTTCATAATTCATTATCATAATTGATTTGATATCAAGTTGAGTATTTTTAACATCAATGGAATTATTCTAGTATTTATCAAGTGTATAGAACATCCTATTAATCCTTTCATTGACATAAAAATTAAAAAGAATTTATTTAAGACAATCACTTCAAGCATTGGATAATATTTCATCAAGAAATATATTTTTTGTATTATTTCCATTTCAATGTTTTGTGGCACCAATTCTTGTCATTACATTTTTTTTATTGTACATTTTCCAT
The DNA here is from genome assembly GCA_963277665.1 of Viscum album. Classification (NCBI taxonomy): domain Eukaryota; kingdom Viridiplantae; phylum Streptophyta; class Magnoliopsida; order Santalales; family Viscaceae; genus Viscum; species Viscum album. Next base: position 1,694,491,849 of record OY728138.1, on the reverse strand, counting down.
CCTAAAAAATTATTCTTCATAATGGGTGATCTCCTTATTCAGGAATCTAACAAGAAAAAAATAGAAGTGATTCAATCTTTTGTATTGTTTTAAATAATATATATTAAATAAATGATTGAGGTTTAATGTGAATCATTAAACTTGTGATCACCCCCACATGTTATTTGTTATTATGTTGTAAAATTTTGGCAATAAATATCATTTACTCATTTGGTTAAACATAATTGTTTGATCTTATAAAAGTATAAAAATTAATTCTCCATGATAGTTAATGTAATTATAATATGTTTATCTTATTCCATTCTAAACCTTTATCCAATATAATTACAACATGGGAAAACGGAATATTTAGTTTCTTTTTGTAATAGAGTTTCACTATTTGTCATTTTATTTACTTTATATTTTGGCCATCAATGTCTATGAAGATATTGGATTATAATAAGAAATAGATACATCTTCTCATAAACTAAAATTACTTATGAAATCACAAACAAAACCTACTACAAAAAATATTAAACAATGATACTATTGAGATTCCAATTATAGGTTTGTCTTGATCATATAATAAAAATTGTTAGACACACTATGGTATTTTTCATACACTGAGAGGGGGTGAATCAACATAGGATGAATTATTACAAAATAATACATTATCCCTTATTCTAGAACCATAATTGATTATATGAACTAATATAGATTTTAAGATAATGATGGCATGGGTTTAAACTATGTTTTTTTAGCTCGCCTTTGTTGGCTTGATGTAAATGTGATTTTATTTTATTCCACCCGTTATATGTTCCACTTTTTATCATATTTATAAATTTTGAATCATATGATTTGAGATAGTGATATATTGATATGAAACTATTTGTTTCAATACATTGATGTACATGTGTGACATGCTAGTCTTATAAATATATGGACTGGCCTTTTTATTTTTAGACTTAGAAAAATTCATGTGAAGAATAGGTATGTATGTTGGAGTTCTAGGTACAAGTGTAATAATAGTTTGGTTTCATCATACTCATACCTGTAGTTATGATTTAACTATAGCTATTATCATTCACTCTCAATGAGTCCAAGGTAGTGTACATTGGGGTGTGTCGATAGGATTGCATCATACCCTAGAGAGATGGTTTTATGTGATTCAAATACTATATTATCTCATTATGACCATGATAGTTATACACTGATGTTTAATGGAAATTTTTTTATCCATTGATTTATCTTTTTTCCCCATGTAAAAATTACCTTAATTATGAAAATTAATAGTAAATGGATTGTTTATTTTCTTTAATCTCTATTACAAATATACTTTTTTTCTTACTTTTTATTATACTAGAATATATGGTTTATCATATCATTGAAAAATGGGTGCTCGACACTAGTTGACTTCCTTTAAAGAGCGGTTTCTTTCCTTAAAATGTGATTTTCTGTAAATAGTTATATTTCTTAATTGGTTTTCAATGTGTGTTTTTATAAATTATTTTCAAATTATTTTTGAAATTTTGTTTTCTTAATGATTTTATGACTTTTCTCTTTAATCTATTTTACATACTTCCATGCACGATTGATTTTATTTTTTACATTTACTTTTTTAGAAATTATATGACTATTCTCATAACTACATGGGTTATGATATTTTCAATTCCATTTATCCATTTTTATACTTAGTAATAATTATGTATTTTAGTTTTTTTATAAAATTTTGTAACATTGTGATATATATAGATAAAGGCACGATCACATTACCGAGGAACAGACCTCAGTATGAAAAGGGTTTAGAGGAGTTTTTAGATTTATCAATTTCCAATTGATCTATTGAGGGGAAATAATATTTCCATGTCTTAAATTTAAACTAATAATATGGTTGAAGAGACCTGAAGTTTATAAGAAATTGATATTGAAGAAATTAACTTCTCAATATTTTTGTTGGATTTGGCATGGAGAATCGAACATTGCAAAATGTTTGGGTAGTGATTTCAATCAAAAAAATGTGCTCCCAGCTTCATTGAAAGTGGAAAATGAAATGAAAGACATTATATATGATTCATTTTTTATTTTAAGATAATAAATCCAATATAAAAACATATAAGAACAACCAATTGAGGGTGGTACAAATAGTAACTTGAAAAGTGATGTTTTTGGGACTATAGGACAACCAGATAATGGTTGTAATATATAATTGGATACTCACATTGATTATATAAAGAATAATTTCTGAGAGAATTTAAATGATTAGAAAAATGATCTTCATGATTTATTTCATGATGTAAATTAACTGTTTTATGGTGGATGTTTAATATATTCAAAACATTCATTTTTTTCTTCTGATTTCTTATTATAACAAATTCCTATGTGGAATTACAAATACGGCGATGTCTATGATATTGTAATTGTTGTGTGGTGCATTTCCTAAAGCTAATATTCCTAATTTTTTCTTGTTATGTAAAAACTTGTTATCAATCTTGGTCTGAATTATACAAGAATACATGCTTATCCCAATGATTTTATTCTTTATTGAGGAGAGCATTCAAATAGACAAGGCTGCAAAAATTTTATTCTTCTAGATGGAAGTTTTTGGGTGTTTCATGAAGTCTGAAAAACATACTACAATGATGAAGAAGAAAACGAATACACATTCAATGGTTTTTTGTTACTTCACTTTGAGGACTCAATTATAAAGATTATTCATGTCATAAAAAACTACTGAGCACAAGAATTAGAATTATAATGATAATATAAATTATGGGTTAATGAGACACCCATGTGATTCAAAATCACTGAAGAAATTTGATTCATTACATACATAAGTATAATATAATACTAGGAATTTGAAATTCATATTTTTTTCAATGGATTCAATCCATTTGGGACATTGACAAACAATTATAGCAGTTGGAGGGTTGTTTTGATCACTTACAATCCAACTCTATGGATGTGAATAAAAAAATTTATTTTATCATTTGGATGATTTGTCTTTGAAAAAATGTATGTAAATGATATTGATGTATACTTGAAACCTCCAATTGAAGAACTCCATGAATTATGGAGAAATTATGTTGAAATATATGATGAATCTTCTAGAATAATGTTCAAAATGCAAGATTATCTAATGTGGATCATTAGTGACTTCCCTAAACATGGGAACTTATCGGGTTAGAAGACTTACATGAGTTTGGTTTTTCATGTTTGTTACATTTATTTTGATCTTGAATAACTAACCTATAGTAAATAATGTCCCTTATTATATCATCCATGATTTATTGATGCATCTCATATATTTCGGTTGAACAAGTCAAAATTCCATGGTTCTATTGATCATAGACCACCTCTTAAGTTGATGAAAGGTTAAAAAATATTGGCACAACTTGGAAATGAGTAAAAATGATCTCGGAAGGTGTATCATTTGAATGAAAATGGTAAATGAGTTCATAGAGTATCATTAAGTGAAATTATAATAAAATAATGGAAGAAAAAAGTATATTCTTCAAACTTATGTTTTGGGAATTTATTTTATTGTGGAATAATATTTATGTTATTCATATTGAATATAATTTTTGTGAAAATGTTATCTTCACATTGCTTAATGACAATGATAAATTGAAGGACCATATCATTGTTTTGAAGGAAATACAAGCAATGAACATAAATCATGATCTATAGCTAGATGATAATGGAATGTATGCCTTGGAAATTTTGGAAATGAAAAATAGGGATAAATATACATTCCATAAAATTTTAAATCATGTGAAAGCATTTGATGGGTATTCAAGTAACATCTAAAGTTGTGTCGACTTAATACATTATAGGATACATGGATTGAAAAGAAATAACTCACATATTTTGTTACAATAGTCACTAGCATTGTAATTCTGTACATTATTAACTAAAAACATTACTATAGTAATACTCTAATTTTTTACATTCTCCCTATGATTATGTGAGAAGGCTCTACAATAAGCTGAGCTTGAAAACCGTCATGAGAGATTTTTATTGACACTTGTGCAATGGAGATGAACTTTCCTCAATCATTTTTTTACTCTCATGATGAATTTGACTATGAATTTGGTCAATGAATCAAAATTAGGAGGCCCTATAATTATTGATGGATGTATCCAATTTAGTTGTACTTGATTAATTTTTTTAACCTTACTTAAATAATTCTTTGTACTTCACTAAATAATTAATTATTTCTTATTTATTTTATTTGACCGATATTTTGGCCATTTGAAATCATATGAGAAAAATTTTCACCCTGAAGGCTCTATTTCTGAAGTTTATTTAGAAGAAGAGCGTGTTACCTTGTTTCTAGATATGTGGATGATATTGAGTCATGATTCAATTGAGTTAGAAATTTTTATGAAACAACAAATCAATCTCAAGTACATGAGAAATAAAAAATATTTCCAACTATTAGATAATCAGTTTTGGAGGATCTAAAATGTTACACTAACAGAAATAGAATTATTACAGGATTATATATATATATGTGCTTCTAAATAGTGAAATTTCATATCCATTTATAGAATATATTAGGATAAGAACAAAGAGACGTGTGAGAGGATTGACACAAAATTAATAAGATATAACAATATATATTAAACAAGAGTTTATAGAATGGTTTTCACATCATGTAAGTTAAAAAATATATAAATAAATATGGATATTAGGTTGACATAATTTTTTTAAATATAATAATGTATATTACATTTTTTTAGGTTATGAATACTGATACTCATGATGAGTTGTTAGAAGACTTGAATTTTATGGTTATTGGTCCTGTAAAATATGATAGAAAATTTGATTCTTAAAATTTCAATGGATTTAAATTTTGTACAGTTGATTGGGTAGAGGTTTTGAAAACAAAAAATTGTTGTGTATTTACAGATTATGAATTGGGATACTATGGAAAATTGACTAATATTATCTAATTAAACTACCATGATAATTTTCCCGTTATTTTTTCAGACGAATGTGGGTTGATATTATCATGGGTATTAAAATAAATTCCTTTCTATTTACTTATGTAAACTTATCTCAGTTGATGGATATTAGTGACCATTAATTACATGATAAGTATATCCTCTCATCGCAATAAGAAATGAAATATTTTGTAGAAGATTTAATGGATGAATGGTGCAGTGATTTTTTTCACATAAAACAAAGAGACATGTATGATATTAGTAATGTAGTGGAATATTTGTCATCATACACTGAATTCCATAAAAATAAATAAATGAACTTATTTTTCCGTCATGATATTGAAAATATTAGTCTTTCAAGGGTGGATGAAGTAGATGAAGTATTTTTAGAGTAGTAAAAAAATAATTCAAGGAAAAAATTATTTTATGTCCAGTCATCCATTAATTTATCATCCACTTATGTTATATGTGATGTAATTCATTATCATTGTTATGTAGACCTTTTCATTACTGTGCATTTGTTATCATTTTTAATTATTTATCTGCATGAATTTTTTAAAATATGTGTTATAAAGTTAATTTTATTTTATTAAATGAAAGGAATTCCAAGGAAGAATATTTTTTATGATCCCAATAGATTCCAAGATGAAATTACCTCAACCAACACTAGATATGATGATACGTCGATCTCCATCCCTATAGCATTTGAGATACCCTCTATATTCCCCCTTCAGTATCTCTCAAACCCTATATTCCATTAGTGTAAGGAAAACCTTACTTATCCATCACATCAATATATGAGATAGTACCTACCCATTCAGTAGGCTCAACAGTGTGTGAATAGGTTTCCACTCATATTTCTTCATGGGGATATTAGAATGTGACATTTATATGTACAAACAATTATGTAAATAAATTTGTTCCACTTTTTTATAACAATAATTTTTTTTCATAAAAGATGAAAAAATGATACTACATAAAGAAATATGAAAATTTGATATGTTTGTAATCTAAAAAAATGAATATTATTGTAACATTTTACTGGTATAGGGTTCCCATGGATTATTCCACATGATTATTTAGCTAGATTCTAGGCCAGATGGTGGAGGAGGCAATTACCCTCCTCAATACCTATTCTAATTGAGGGTATGTGCCTCAATCTTGGAAAAATGATGTCTTTGATTCCAAGATAAAGGTAATTTTAATATATTATGGTTGAATTTAATGTCATTATGTTACTAAATTCTATTATTTTAAAAATCAATATCTTTTCATAGACTTTATTCTACATTACCACCAAATATCCTATCGTACATAATTGGACATTGAAAAATTTGGGTTATAAATATAATGATTTTAAATGGATTTTATGGAATAAATTCAATGATTCTTCTTTGACCACTAGGCAGCTATATGATAAGGTACCCAAAATGGTACCTAGAGACAAATTGATGGATTTTGTTGATATCAATCATCATGAGAAGAATATGGTATTGCAATATAAGTTATTATATTAATCTCATTTTACATATATACATTAATATGAAAAGAAGATGACATTTAATACATTACTATTAAATTATGTGTTACTTATTTTTGGACGTTTCAATAAAAATTTCATCATGTCAAGATAAATAAATCACCCCACACTGCTGGGTAAAATATTTTTTCCAGAAACAGACTGACTTTAATTATATTTTTATTAATTTAAATTTTTATGAGATAAAATTTTATGATTCATATATTAAATTTTTTATTCATCTTTGTTTAATGTATTCAAATAATTTATGGAACCAAGAATCCTAAACATAACTTTGGATGGATGTTCATATAAAATCTTATGGGAGTTTTGTTAATGTGCTTTCCAAATAAGTTGGGGTATGGGTTATTTTTTCATTTTAATATGTTATTATCAATTTTCGCTATATTCATATGTATTGCTTCAAATATGACTGATATTTGATTTAAATGTAAATATTAAATAACTATTGTATTCAAATCCCATATAGTCCTTCTCAGTCACCCATGATGACCATGTCGGTCAAGTCCTTGTGGAGAAGAATCCTTATCTCTTGTGTGGGATGGGTTTGGGAAAATTACCATTAGAGGTCTTTAGATGTTCACCGAGGATTACAACAGAATCTACCCTAGTTATAGTTACTCTCTACCTAGAGATTCTCAAAGGGAGTTTGTCTTAATGAAAATCACAATTTACGAACAAGTGGTACATATAAATATGTAAGATTCAATGGTCGTTTTTCTGCAAAAATAGGGGATTGAATTATATCATAAGGCAATTAGATATGTCTCCTCTTATATTTACTCGATGGATAATAGTGAGAAGGTAAAAAAATCAAAATATTTTAGTACACAAAATCTTAGGGTTTTTATGATTAAATGTAAATATACAAAACTGCTTAATTTTCTTCATAATTGAAATATAGGTACCAATATCAGGGAGTGAAGACAAGGATGGAGATGGTGTCGATAAAAGTTCGTCAGGTGTTCCTTAATGTTAACTTTGTATTCAATGATGATGTGTTACTAACGTTATAACATAATAACATTAATATTTTGATTTAGAAAACATGTTTTAGTTTCTTGTTGAGTATCTATGTTTCCATTACATTTTATAATTTTTTTTATTATTGGTTAACTTTGTATTTTTTATTCAAAGTTTTACCTTATGATCTATTTCCCTTGAATATTATATAGATGATTAATCATGACACTCACATTCCACTCTTATATTAAATATGATATAATTACTTTTATTTTAAATTTTTAATAGTTTTGGAATTTAACATTGATTTTTAGAGGACTTTTTATAATTAATGGTTTCCATATTGCTATGTATAGATATGCATAAAACCTTATGTTTGGGAAAAACAATGAAAATGAATATTACATATGGTATTTCCATATGGAACAAGGTTAGTTCATTAACATGTGAGTTTTAGTAGTAACCATGCAAAAATACCTACACATGAGGATTCTAGTTCAATTTTTTGTTTTTTCCAACTAAAGAAACACATCCCCAGATCTTTAGAATTATGAAATGATAATTCATTGAGTTAAAAAAACCATATAAATGAATCTATGAAAAATTTCCCCAAAACAAAATATCTACTATGTTATAATCCTCTTACTTTTTTTAAATCATATAAATAGGTTTTTTCATGTAAAATGTCCATGGTCTCAATCCATGTGTTCATTTCATTTTTATGACACTAGACCAAATGATCATTAATTATAGAGATACTGATACACAAATCTCCAATAAAACCATTGCAATAGACCTCTATCTATAAGTCCACAGTCTAGAATGTATAATTCTATTTGAATTATGAAATTCCATTGATCCTTTCTCTATGTGAACCATGGAAACAAATTATATTTCTACCACTCATGCAGCATAGTATCAACCTTTCAAGAGTCCACCCGCATTATGAAAATTTAATTTATATTTCTCTTGTCATGATCTGATTATTTTATGCATATTTATTGAATAAATAAAAATATTTATCACTACCATTGAGAGGAAGAATGTTATATGGACATGTGAAATCAATCTTAGGTTTTAACATGGTAGTGGTTAACTTCTCCAAGGGCATTGATGGTAATAGAGTAATAAATTCCATTGATCCAGACTTAAAGATTATATTTAGATTATAGTACCCAAAATAAATATTCTTCTCTGTAAAAACCATTTAATGTTCCCATATAGTCTCTCAAATTATAGGTATATACATCGAGATCTCTTTTCATTACTCCACCTCGCTCTGAAATTAATTAACTTATTGAACAATATTATAGTTCAATTCATTCATCATAACACTTACTGATGAAGTTATGTGTAAGTATAATTGATCCTATGATTTTATTAGATATTCTCATGTTTTTATTCCTTTTATTAACTCATTATAGAGCTTTAACACCAATCAATACTTTTGAATACCACAATCGGAACGATTACATTCTAAAAAATCATATAGCAACCAAGAATATGTATCATTATTTATACCAATTATTATAAACTCATGAAAAAATACCATAAACATCAATCTAATAATCATGTTTCCCATGATATTTTTTTAATTATTTTCTTATTACTATTATGGTAATTTTATTTTATATTATAATATCTGTTTGATTTTTTGTTTTGTTGTTATGGTGATGCAGAATCTACTACTATATTTTTCTAAATCAATATATAGATGTGGTTTAAACCACCAATTCATAAAAAAAATTTATTCAGTGTTTATATAAAACACATCTATATATAGTTGAAATATACTTAGAGTAAGTGTTTTATAGGAGGTTTCCCCTCCAAAAAATTATGAGGAATTAGCGGTAGTTCAAACCGCCGCTAAATCCTCTAAATTTTTCTAATGAGTAAACCTATGCTAAACAAATAGTCTACGATAGTTCCTAGAAAATAAAACTAAATGGATAGAACAAGAATTATTTTTATTCCTATTCTTATTTTAGGGGTGGTGTTTGGAAACCATCGTATAACCGAGTGGCAATGGTTCAAACCCCCACTAAAACAAAAAAACACCGTTAGAAATTGATTTTTTTGTAGTGAATCCTAACAGGTGATAGAATTTATAACACAATAGGGGTTTAAATATAAAAATAAATTGGTATTTGGTAAAATAAACCTACACATGATTCATTTTCCTTTTCATGTGAATCTATATGATCCATTTGGATACAACAAGTTGTATCATATCTTAGTTCTCCTTTGATTGGATCATTTGCATTATCTAAATTTCTATTAATGAAATAAATTTCTCTTATTAGATTGATTTATTTTCCTAGTTTTTCCACCAAATACATGATGTTTTGATATCATATATTTGAATAATAATTTACATTAATGGATTAATCAAATAAAATTCATTTATAAATATATTTGTAGGTCTTAGAAAAAACCAAAATAAAATAAAATAAAGAAAGAGGAATGAAAATAAAAAATAATTTCAAAAAATAAAAAAGGAAAACTACTAACTGAAGGTACTCAGAGTGGTAAATTTTATACTAAATATATATTTTATTATTCCCATATTTTCACAAGATTATTCTTTGAGGAATATAGAATTTATCAGTTACTTAATGACATATATTCTAATGTTAATGATTACCCAAAAAAGGTTCCCAAATAAATAATTATATATATTTTCTCATGAATCAAGTGACTGAATGATGAGAAATAAAATCTAAAAGTATAGTCTGATGAAATTGAAGAATCATTAATAAATAATATTACTATCTATAACACTCTCACAAAACATGAAAAAGATAATCAATAAACCAACTCACTTTTCTATAAACTATTTATCCAATATGGTGAAGAATTTTCAAGGGTTATTTTTTGGAAATATTTGTTTGATAAGGATGTGAATTAAGTATTCCATGTATTTGAGAAGATACATCATGTTTCTACTAATGTTAAGGAAAAACAATAAAAATTCAACGTAAAAAAAGAAGGATAAAAAATGAAAATTCATAATATGAGTTAAGTATGATAAACAAGGATCGGTTTGGGAATATAAATAAATAACGAGATACCAAAATGAGATCATTTGCGGATAAAAAATGATATCTATTTGAATTTACTTGATTTATAAATTAAAATGATAAATACAGATCCTACCCATGTTGTAACTTATCAATCTATTGAGAAGGGATGTGTTGGATCAAAATATATTAATTGAGTTTGATTTCAAATAAATCTCAAAATGGTGTCTCAAATATCTTGATTTCATGTATAGAAGTATTCACTTCTATATCTTGAAAGAGGGAAGTTCGTAGTGTAGAAATAGCATCTTGCATTAAATCTTCTGTTTCTAAACTTGAAAGATAAATGATTTGTTTATAAACATAGAAGAGTGAAAATGAGAGTACACCAATATTTCAATGAAAAAAATGAGGTGATTATGTTCATGAAAAATATTCCCCAAAATAATCCAATTTCTTTTCAAGTCCAAAATAGGATGAATGTCATGATATAGAACCTCTACCTGAAGTGAAAAGAACATGGTTAATTGGAAGGTGTTGGTTATACTAGATATTTAGATGTTAATACATTAAACATTGGAATAATATATCATTGCATGAATGTTTTCTAAGGATTGAGGATTGGGAAAAAATTATATAGAAAGGAATAAACTTTTTCAAATGAATCAAACCTCATATAATAGGATGAATATATCACAGAAAAATAGATTTTAATGTTTGGATAATTTTTATGAGATGTGAAATATCAATGGTCATGGTTATGATGAATACCGTTATAACCCTTTAAGGTATCATAAATGGATTGAAGATAAAATATATCCACCACATTCTATAATTTAGTTAAATAAAAAATATATTTCTACATCGGGAGAAAAATCCATAATGAATATAGTTGAAATAAGTTATCCTAAGAAGAAATTTTATAAAGTTGAGTTGTATTTCAAATCAATAAGAAATACATGATTTTATTATATTAAGAGAGTGAAAAACATGGACCATTATAATTTATCCATGAATTTCAATGTGAAAGGGAGTAATTTAAAAACAAAAAGGGAACTAATTCACGAAATAGTTATTTGAATTCATATAGTTTTTTTCATTCCTTTTGAAGAGTATGAGAATATACACACGGAGTAGGAAAAATCTGATTAATATAAGCATTGATGATGTAATAAGGTAGACCATACTGATGTCAGATGCATGACATGGATACATAAATAAGTGGGACTATTGAGTAATAAATGTAAATCACTAGTGGTCTCATGTTCTAGTGATATCAGTGCTATGAATGAATCCACACCCAAGAAAAATGATGGGAATATATAGAAAGGTTGTCTAAATATATGGAACGATCAATAAGAGTTTTCTAGAATGAAATAGAAATATAAAAAGAATTAAATTGATATATTTTCTCAAATAATATGACCACTCCAACTAAGAAGAAAAGTGTCATTGAGAAGAAAATCGTGATTCTCAAAGGTAAACAATGCTAGAAAGTGAATGGTTAAGTAAGCATGAAGAGGTATATAAACCCCAAACCAACACAAAAATAAGTTCCCAATGGATAAATTAATATTAAACCTTCCATTAAAGATTAATATCTTCATGAGTATCCAAATATGGATCACATTTTTTTTAATGAACTATAAATTATGGGTGGGGAATGTGATAAAAGCGTGTGAGGGTTATCTTAATGGGAAGCTATAAAATGAATGAATCTTCAAGTGATTTATATTATATATTGAATTTAGAAATATATAAATCCCCTTTAAAATATAAATTCTGAGGTATGAATTCAACCTTATATATCTATTTTAACATGTATATGTTATTTTTATCAATGGGTAGTGTTTGTCAATCTTGTAGGGAATACATAAAACTTGAAATATTTTAAAAATTTATTTAAGTGGGTGTAGTTTCCTGAAATTTCATGTAAATTTGTATGTGATACCCCACAATGGGAAAGTCAAAACTTGTATCACATATGAAAATGAAGGAAACTTTTTTTTCTAAACTTTCAACTATTTTTTCTAAAAAGGATTACCCCACATGGGAATCAATATGTTTTTTTGATGGAATATTTCTACGAGAAATGTGATTCCAAGAGAATATAAGACAATGATGTGATGTTATATAGTTCCTATATTCACTTCCAACTTATAAGATATGATTTTGGAGGAAATAATTATCTTATATAAACGTTTATTGGATCTCTAAAAGGGGGTGATAAATCATTTAGAGAGGAGATGTGCTAGTGAAATCCTCCTAGATTGGTATCAGTTGGTTTCTCAATTGGTATTTCAAGTGACATTAATATAAATTAGTATCATAAGTTAAAAGTTAGAATAAATTGAAAGGATAAACCATAAAGTATCATAAATATGGAGACTATATAACTCTTTGAATTTACTTTACAAAGGTGGATATAACATCATTCACTTTGAGATGATATGGATTTTAAAAACAATCATTGAGGGGGATATTATTGTTGCTAGAATTCTTGTTTGGTGTATTTTTTATCAAATATGATGTAAATGATTTATGTTTAAATAAAAGATGTGGTCCTATGTGTAAAATTGAGTATCCACCCATGTAAAAGGAGTTTCTATAGTGATGAATAAATGGAAAATAATAATACCATATCTATCTAGATTAATTTTCTAGAAATATTCTATGAAACCTAAAGTTAGAGAACCCATTAGGGGAGTATCAAGTATGTTAGATTCTGTAATTAATTTTTATACACTCCAAGATAAATGTTGAAGATCAATATATATGTATTAGGATTCATTGAATAATGTTGCACCTAAGTTGGTAGAGGAGTCTATTGAAATTATCTTATTTGAGTAATTTATATATTGTAACACAATACAAATGAATTTGAAAAAGTTTTTAATTATTTTAATAATTTGAAAAATCACCCAAATATATTTTGAGATGAGTTTGAGAAGTTTGGGGAAGCTCTAGAGAAATATTAAGCCTGTTTTAAGCTACCTAAATAAGTCTTAATTTTTGAGTTTATAATAAATTACATATAAATAACCATAAGTATTTGACTACTATGGTCATAATACTTTTATACTTAATAGATAACTTCATGGATTGTGAATAAATCATTGAAATTATTCTTTGATTTTTAGTTCCAATATATAAATATAATAATCATAAGTATTTTCCAATCATAAAGTTTCATATGAATTCACTATTAATCATTTGGTTTTGAAGTCTGATAAGAACTAACAAAGGAAAGAGTGTATGAATTTTGGAGGTGAATGTATGTTTTCATTCATTGGGAATAGGATCCTAAAAATTAAACTCTTCAAATTGTAATAATTTTAATGAACTATTAAAATACTTCAACACTTAGGAAAATTTCAAAGTACTACTAGATGAAAAAACATGTTTCAAGATTACAAATATATTGCTGATGAAATATAATAGGATGATTCCAGAGTTTTCATTCATGTTCTAAAAATTAAAAACACAAAGAAAGGGTTTTTATTTAAGCATGAGATGAAATATAAGGTGATGTTCATATATGTAAAGGGAAGATAAAGTTATAATGAAAAATGGAGTTTCTAGGATTATTTTTTAGGAAATAAAATCTGATGATTTTGAAGTTATTCTTTCTTGTTCAAAATATAATGAATATTAGAGAAGTAATGATCCGATATTGAGTTTCTAATTTTCAAGAAGATAAAATTTTATGAGAAAATTTTATGTATTATTTGATGAATAAATTTGAATCATTGGGTTTTAAAGAGTTATGAGGGATAAACACTATCAAAGCTTGTGTTTTTCTTTTAATAGACTACATAAATTTGATCAGAGGGTATTCAAGAGATTGGGAGGAACTGATATGAATGTATATAAATTTTCCCATGACATTAGAAATCGTATAGCTTCTATATTTGATAAATATAGAAAAGTAAAATGACTCATAAACTATAGATATTATTTTTCTATGCTAATGATACAAATTAGATTTATTGGAGTCTAAATATTATGGATGATTTTGAGAAGAAGAATCTATTAATATAAAAAATGTAGGAGTATTTTACACCTATGTGTTTTGTAAGTTATAATTATTTAATGATGGTATTCTTAGAAAACTCCCTATATTAAAAAATGTGGGTACGGGTGTACATGGAAAACTATAAAGAGAATTATATTATAGTTCTTTTACATAGGAAATTAATTTATCTTCTCAACATACCATTTATGGTATTTTTATAATATGATAATTCTTCTATGAACATGATTTTGAGGATATCAAAAAGAGAATAGAAATAAGTAATCACTGTATTGGAGATGTAAAAAAAGAGTAAGAGGAGAATCAGAGATAATTGATGCTCTCAATTATAAATAAGAGGAAGATACTAAATGTTTTAGTGAGGAAGTGGTGAGAGAGAAAGAGAATACCTCTTTGTTCGTGTAAATATCACCAAGTCATATTATGATACTGTGTTCTTGTGCATAAAGGTAGGTAAGATATATTCTGGGATATATTCTTCTGAAGTGAGTTTGAGAATCTAGTTAACAGATTATAAAGCACTGTAAACTGAGTGGAATTATAGAGATTGAGTTTCATGCGCTATGTTTGAAGACATTTAGGAAGTTCAAGACACCACAGTTAGGAAGAAGATTTTATTTTATTTTTATAGAGACACCTGGTGATAAGAGTAGTTCTACATCAAAATAAGGAATTAATATGAGAATGATTTAGAGCTAAAGGTTATGGAATTACTATCAATATCCTCCACATTCATTATATAGTATAGGTTATTACCTATATAATATAGTGACCACACTTTTCAAATATTTTTTAAAGATAATTTTAGATGATCCTTGTCCACCCATTATAATTGGTGATTAAATTAAAGAGTAGAATCCATGACTTAATGGGAGATATCACATTAAGGAGTATGTTCCCTATAGTAGGTATGATCATTGTTAAAAATTGTTATTTTTTCTAATTTTAGAATTTTCACATGTTATAAGTGTTTGGATGGGTGAAATAAAAATAGATCCATTTATTATAGGTAAATTAAAGATAAATTATGAATTATTTTTTTGTAATATTGGTCGACACATGATTCACCCATCCTCTTGAGTACTCCTACACGATTTACAAATACATTGGATGATATTTTAAGCATGCCCATAAATAACTAAGTTCATCATATCAATTTATTTCATAGAAAAACCGTAAGTATAAGGAATAAATCCATTAGTTTATTATTCTAAAACATCTAAACTAACATATAATAAATACTAAAGTATCTATTATATATATATATATATTATATTTTTACCCATAAAAAATGATAATACCCTTAATGTTAATTTAATTAACATTTTCCATATTCTGAATACACATTTAAAATAAATCTTTTCTAATATAGTGGAATAATTTCTCTTCAAACTATAAACAACATAATATCTTTGATGAAAACCTTAATGCTCTAATACAACTTGAAAAGGACCAACAAGATCCATGACAATTCATTCGAGGGGGTGTAAATTAATTAATTCAATTCCATTTTAATTCTATTTTATAAATATCCTTTATCTCCCATTAATTTGAATAACTTGATCACTATTACACACACCATGCTACACACAAAGTATGAAAAATATATTTTACATGGATTACTACTCAATATGAGTGGATAATCCTAGGTGTGATCTTAAATCACCAAAGACATGATAATTCATTAGAATTAAAATTTTAGATTGCATTTTATCATGGTTTATCTTTATACTCATGATTCAAAAAAATGTCTCTTGAATTGTGTATAGTGATCCCATAAAAAATAAAAGATATAGAATATGTTTTTAAATAAAAAAATAATCTTAACCTATATCAAATATAAATTTGGGTATATATCTACTACTTCCTCTTCTTATCATTATTATTATTATTATTATTATTATTATCTTTTTATTATACTTTCACAAAATTGAGTACAATCTATTTCCAATCATTATTTTTACATTTTAATTATTTCAACACATTACATTATTTTCACAGTAAAAGAAAATATTATTTTATATCATCATCAATCTTCTTTAAGTTTTAATTTTAATCATAAATTTAAATTCAAATAAATAAAATCTTTTAATTCCTTTCAAATTATATTATTACATTCCTCTAATACCTATTTTTCTTTTGAAATGTCCATGTAATACCAACTTGACTATATTCATTATAGTGTGAAGGTATACATAATGAAATAATAAATTAGTTCTTGTTTACTGCTTATTACTTTCATGGAGTGTAATATTTATTAAAATAATTATATTTTATTCTCTATTTCTCAAGGTATCAAAGAACATGTAGTGACACCATAAATCACATTGTGATGTATCTAACCACTACAAAACTTCCTAGTTAATATTTATCATGTCTTTAAATTACAACATGACTTCTTTTAAATCATATACCCATGGATTTCATCAAATTGTGATAAGTATATTTATATCATGTCTAATATTATTCATATTATTGTATCATGGTTTCCATTCATGATATTTAATCCATGAAATAAATATATTAAACACCATCATCTATAAATTCTTTTAAAGTCTATATAACTTATGGATGTAATTATTTTAAAACCACCTTAACTTTAAAAACTATCACATTTTGGATAAGTTTAATACCATTATGTATCACTCTATATTATATAAATGAAACTTATATATTATAAAAATTTCTCTTATGTTCATTTATTTTTCTAAATTTCTATACCATCTAATTACAATTACCCTACATATACATAAATAATTTCTTCCACTAATGAATTTCTATTATCTTCTTAATGTGTGACCTTTATGTATTAGGTATTATTATATTTATGTATTATAGTGAAACTCAAGTGTCTTCCTATTATATGAGATTTTCATAGGGAGACTTTAATATATTATCAAAATTGATCTTATATATTTAAGGATATATCCATATTTCCACTATCTACGTAGAGTTACTATTACACATCAATAAAGACACTCTTATGAATTTCAAAATTTTCCATATTTGCAATAGTCTATTAAAAGATACCTTTACACATACATGGAATGTTACTCTAATTAATTCTATAAATTTCCAAATTTCTAGTAGTGTGTTTAGAGTTTTTATTATTCATACAGGGATGGATACAATTACACATTTTTGAATTTTTTAGTTTTAAATGGAATGTTTAGAGTAACCTTTACACATGGGGTAAAACAACTCTTATGTATTGATATTTATACAAAACTCAGATAAAATATTCATAATGACCAAAAAACCACAAGATAAATAAACTCTTAAACCTTTTTCGAGTACCTATAAACTTTTTGACAACTTTCACCTCATGTAATAAACTTTATTTCATGTGATTTTAAACATGATTCATGCATTGAAACCAAAATACAACACATAAACACATAAAATACATCTTTTTAACATTATTTTCTCCCTTTTACAATCTAATATGTAATGTATTCTTCAAAAAATCATAATTTTACAAAATAGAACCCATATTTTAGAATCTTACCTTAGCATAGAAAAGCTTCACATTTCAACATTTTCCTTAAACATCTCCTTGTACCAACATATGAATACCCTAATAACTAGTTATTCATCTCCATAATATACCAATAATAGATCCTTTGTATGTCTCAAGTACTTCATGATAGTTTTAAATTCTTCCCAACAAAGCTATCTTGGATCATTTTGATATATTCTTACTATTGTCAATATATGGGAAAATTAAGTATATTATATAGCCTGACATACATAACAAATCCAATCATAGGAGAATAAATAATTCTTCTCATTTTTTAACACTCGTATTATATTTAAGGACATGTTTTCTTTGAGAGACACATACAATATTACATTATTAACAATCCCCTATGAGATTATTTCATCTTATATATTTTTAATACATTGTTAAATTATATACTCTAACTTATTCAATGTATCCTCTTAGTTATATCATTTTAAATATTTATACCTATAAAATATAATACTCATTCAAGGAATTTCATGGGAAATCATTTGTTTAACCATGTATTAACTAACTACAAGATTAATATCTCATTTTCCATTGGTAAGAAAGCATCCAAAAATATTTTAGTGAAATCAATGACATGCACATTATCCATATTTTAGAAATATATTTTATTTTCATCTTAAAAGAAACTATGTTTTCTTATGGACTCATTAGAATAATCATTCCATGATCTTGATTCTTTCCTTAACACATCAATGTATCTTTAAAACTCTCATTAATTATTGAATTACTTTGGTTCCAAAAACACTTAGGTAATATCATATACACATCTTCCACTAATTTCCCATTCTATAATGTGGGATTGATATTAATCTTTCAAGTATCACAATAATGGAAAGATGAAATGGTGAGTATAATTCCAATGTATTTAAGTAAAATAACTAGTTTAAATGCGTCTTTACATATAATTACAAAATTTTTACTAAAATAGTTATCAACTATTCATGAATTAGAGGTACTAAATTTATAATTTATGTTTACGTTTTTCTTGAATAATAATTTACATCTAATCTTATTTACTGTAATGAAATTTTCTACCAAATTAAAAATTTTATTTTGGTATATAGAATCTATATTTAAATTCATGATTCTAGCCACTTACAAAATTAAGATACATTACTACCTCTATACAAGATATGGGTCTTATATCCTTAGTGAACAATGTACCACCTTATAAAATAAAAATAAAACCATTTATTTGGTTATATAAATAATGTAGTTTACATACACTCTACTTGTGTCTTTGGTATTAATGTTTTCCATGAGTTCTTGTAGAATTTTTCATACACCAAATATTGCACATATTGAAAAACTTAGCCAATTTATTCATCAATGTATATCAATGTATTATTTTATAATTTAGACATGTTACTAGTTTCAAGAAATATATCCAATATCTAAAATATAAATTTTCCATCCAAGGTATTATTCAGGTAATATAATTTTATTTCATTAATTGACCCTATAAAGATGCAATTTGTACCACTTAATGTCTTTTTTACTATGACAGGCCTTAAAAAACTCTTTGTATCCCCATACAATAATAATGTATGATGTTAGTTTCTTATCATACCATAAATCATATGTGAAACCATATTAAAGTTTAGTTATTACACAATTAAGTGTATATAACACTGATTAAAATGCATGTATGTTAGAGGATAATGAATTATTTAAATGACTAATCATTAATATCACTATATCTGACAAGGTGTGATTCCTCATTTAACTTACACCATTACATTGATGTATTTAAATAGAAGTGAGTGTGATATTATCATACACTCTTTAAAATAATCAATTAAATTATGATTAAGATATTATCTACATTTATCTGATTTGAGTATCTTTATCTTATTTATATGTTTATTATCTAAATAATTTATATATTCTTTAAATATATCAAATGAATATTATTTTTATCTTAAAATTAAACATATTTATGTCTACAAATATAATTATTAAAACTTATTATGTATAAGAATCCATCTCTACATTATATTGGAAATGGTCCGCACACATCAATTTGAATTAATTCTAGAATCCATGTGTCTCTTTCACTATTACATTAAAATAGATCATTGGTTTTTTACCTTGAAAACAGGTGTGAAATATATCAAATTGTTACAATTAATGTTTTTGTTTTTATAGTTTTTTTATAAACAATGTGGTGTAAATTGGACACCTTTCAAGGGGAGATAAATAGAGAATATGGTTATCATGGGCTACATGGAAAAGAAAGAAGATGTTAGAAAGATATAGACCTAGAGGTGGACATATATATTTAAAATCAATCTCAGATGGATGATTTGAATTGGTATATATGTTTATTTGGGATAATTTAGGCATTTTTAATGTATTATTTTTATTATAGTAGTTCAGTGAGTGATAGGTGTTTATTTTTTGAAGATGATCAGACCATGCCATGGGCCAATGGTGTTTTACATATCATAGTCTAAAAAATTATATAATTAATGACCAATTAGATATAAGGGAGTCCAAATGTAGAAACCATTCAATGGTTTTATAAACCATTTCATAATTTATAATCCAACACTATTATGACCATTTTTTAGAATACATTACTTGAAAAAAAAATTAAACCACAAGATAATTGAATCATGTCATAGGTTTCATCATGGTTTAGGATGAAAAAATGAGTTCTCACAGAATCAGGATAAGGGTTGTTTATATTTTATATAATTAAAACAAAATTAGGGATAAATGAAGATACCACACTTTAATGATGATAATTTTTTCCTATGAAACATGAAGGATTTTTTATAATATGTATTAAGATAACACCATTCCATAGTCTAGATTGTGGTTTCCATAGATGGTTAAGAAATGAGAAGATTTGGAAAATCATTTCTTATAATATATCGTAATACAGACATGTAATTTACACAATACCTATGTGAAATGAGATGAAAATTAATTATATTAATTTTATTATTTCATTTTACAAAAAATTCGGTAATTGATTATGGTGAAGGTCGTAGTTCTAGGATTTCTTAAAGAGAGTTATTAAAAGCTACTGGAATCATATAAGAAACAAGCATGTCATAGTTTAGTGGAAACCAAACAATTGTGTTTTATAGATATAATTTTCCAGTGATGTAAATGAATTTATTTTTAGAAGGATAGGGTTTGGAGGTTTTATTTTTCATGGTCAAACTATTGACCATGAAACCATGATATGGTTTACATGGACACACTGTATTTTTCATGAATCCTATAAATTTTATAAATTGGTTAAATTTTCAAAAATGAAAATGTGGGAGTTTTTATTGGGGGTTTGAATAAAAATATATAGATATATTTGAAGACCCATTAATGGATTACATGGGGGGTTTACTTGGAGAAAAACCTAGAGATATTTTTGAGAAAATAAGGTAGGTATTTTTTTTGAAGATAAAAGAGATATTTTGTAGAGAATTTATATTGATGATAAAGAATCTCTGATGGAATTTTTACATGGTAGAAAATTTACTTAATGGACAAGTAAAGATAAAGAAAATTAATTTTAATTTTATTTATCTAATGTTAAACAATAGTTTTTATATCAATGATATAATTTCATGATGATCAGTTACCATAGAAGAAATGATTGAATAAAATGGGAGAATGTTTCCATGGTTATGATTGGAATGGGATATTTGACTAGATATTAATGGGGGATACATTAAAGGGGAAAGGTATATGTCACCATCACATGGTTGAGCATTAATGAAGGAGTTACATATCAAATATCTAAATTATTATAGAAATGAAACATGCCATAAAGACTTGGAAAATAATAACCATTGATTCTAGCTATTAATATTGATGATGTTATATATATGGATGATTATCATGGAAAACTGAAGTAGAGAGGGAATTGAAAAATGTTGATAGTTTTGGTTTATTGAGATATGGTCATCCATTAAAGATTGTTGACATATCTAATGAAGTGAAACAATGATAATAATAAAGTGTTTAGGAAAAAAATCCTTACTATAGAATTTATCTTATTTGGTTCTCATTATAGGACATAATTTTTGATATAATGATCATTTGGAGGAAATAGTTTCAACTCCCATAACAAGGATTGAATTTTCTAGTTACTAATGAAGGAGGTAAAAAATATATGACATGAACACACCACATCTATACCATATTGATGATTTCAAGTTAGTAGTCATATACTGATATTAAAGAGATCAATGTATCTAAAAAATTGATCTAGATCCTCATTTATGAATTTCATAGAGAAAGAGAAAGAGGGGTGTTCCATCTAAAAACACCTAACTTGGATATTGTGATTTTATGAGGAGTGTATTGTAATAAATCATTGAACAATGAAGAAATAGTGTTTTACTGGGGGATTTTTAGTGCGCTGAAAAATTACCATGTTAATAATCGTTGGATATAACATGGTGAGGGTGGAAAACATAAATCCTTTTTTCATAGTGTTATTTAATTTCATTATTAACATTATATTTAGGTTTTATTTATTGAAAGTGATAGATTTAAATATTTAATTGATAAAAAATGAAAAATATTTGATAATGGGTGTGGGTTAATGGAGAAATTTTTAAAATTTAATTTCATCGTTAATCGCTACCAATCAGAGTGTCTTGGGACAAACATTTAATCCGGGTGGTTCAAAGAAGTTGTATTGTAGTGTAATGTTTCTGATTTTGGATTCAATTTTTAAAAGCAACTTTGAATTTTTTTTTCCTCACACACTGATTCATTTATGAATCCTCCTACTTTTATAGGATCTAATTATGAAGCATGAACTTTGGAGATACATTTTCCCTTAGAGTTTTATGGTGATGATGTTGTGAAATGTATATATATTGTGATGTTTATTTGAGAATACATAGTGAAAGTGTTTAAGATGAAAATGAAAAAAGATAGAGGTTTTTATCTTTATCAAGTGAATTACTATAGATAACTATTTAGTATGCTTAATATATTTAGTTTTGGGAGAAGCACCACAGTTTCTAACATAAACTTAAATAGCCTCCCCCTTTAGGATGCTATGACATTGTTAAAAACTGCATTCCAAATCCCAAAAGTCAATGGCGATTTTACTAGTGATGCTTTGAAATTCACATTGGATAAAAAGATAGAGGGTCAGGATCATCTCTCCCTATGGAGAGTTATTTTATATTCCCATAATTTCTTATAGATTTAATACATGTTTGTGAATCATTATCAAAAACGATAATGGTACCATCGAGATAATGATCATTTGTTGACATGTGTTTTTTTCAACACCTATATATATAAGAGGTTCTCTTTCTAAATGACTATCTAATTGTATCATAGATTATCCATTGATGTGTAAAATTGTATGTATAATAGGTTCTCTATATTTCTCTTATAAATTTGTGATGCCATATTTTAAATCCACCCAGTTGGGAACTCTAGAGATTTATCATTTTCTATGGAGGTGGTATGTGTTTAGGATTTTGGGATCTGGCCCATATGAAGGGATTCTTCCATATCCCTATAAAGGAAATGATAACCCATATAGGTTGGTGTATCTTAATGTAGAAACTTATACATTTTAGGGTTATGTGATAAGGACAATTATGGTTCCTTTTATGGTCATAAATCTATGAATAATTGTAGTTACTTTTAGGACCATGAATCCAATAACTATGGAGTATTATATTAGAACCTCAAAGTGGTGTCTTATGTATCCTATTTTATCAGTTTTAAATCTTATGTAGTTTGTGTTTCATGATTTAGGACTACATTTTTTGATTAGTCCATAATGTTTAATATCAACTGATATTGATTTGTGCTATATATTTAAAATTTGTGAATCTAGGAAATCTTGAAGAAAGGTTCCTATAATGAATAGAGGGGAATTTACATAAGATAAGCCCTTTCTAGTTTCTATTACTTATTGGTAATTAAATATAAGATAATATGATTAAGGATTACACATAGTAGGAAAACCATGTATTATGTACACATTTTGTATATTGGTAACTAGATGAGGAAGGGAGACTAAAATGGTTGTTTCTTACACCTAATAGGAATCCCATGGTGGTTCATCTAGTTGTTTGGTAATAATGAAAGATGAGAAGGTATGGCTGGGTCTTATAACTAGTAAGATGTCCATTTATTAAAAACCATGAAATAAAACGGTATGAAACAATGAATGGGGTTGGTACTACACAATGGGAAACCCTTATAACTTATCTTATCTATTGGTATCGATACATGAGAAGATATGGTTGTGTATTACTCCTAATAGGAGGCCCACACATAAATTCATACCGTAACACACCAAATTTTTATAATATATACTTTTTACCATGTTCAATAGCTTTATTCACACAAAACACCGAAAAAACGAGCCATGACATATTATATTAATATCATAAATAATTAATATGATTAATAAAAACTTTATTAAATCGAAATATAGTAACGAATTAAATTGTTTTACATTTAGAGGACAAATAATTAAAACAATTTAATTTTTCTTTCCTAAATAACTATTTAAAGAGTTAATAAATTAAAAAAACCACATTTAAATGATTAATATGATAATATATGATATTAAAATAAATGGACTAATATAGTAATATTATTTAAATTATAAATATACTTGAAATAATATGAATAATAGTTAATGTAAAAATTGTCAATTTTCAAGATAAGTAGTTTTTCGTTATATTTTAAATTTCCACTTAAAAGATAAATTTATCAATTTAGTAATTTTAAATATAAAAAATTAACATAATTTTTTAATTATACATATCAATATTATTTTAAGGTTAATTTTTTATTTTGTTATAAAATAATTGTTTTCAAGTGAATAGTTAAGATAGAGTTGTTACTAAAAACGTTGAATTTATGACTATATTAGAAATTATGTGTTACTTAGAAACTTATAAAACATTTTTAAAGTAAAAATATGTACTGAAGAGTAAATATGTTTATTTAAATATACTATAATTAATTTATAAAACCTATGTTTAGCAACAATTATAATATTTTCCAAAAAAAATAGCTTTTAGTCTATTATTTTAATTAAATATATTTTTAGTAAAATTTGGATCTGGATTTATTTAAAATACGTTTAAATTTCATTTTTTTATAATAAAACAATTTATATCATTATAATCAAGTAAATTGGTAATTTAATCATACAAATAAATTTTAATCTTAAAAATAATCTTTAAAAAACAGGCTCTCACTCATTACACGCGCTAATATTTAAATTGATTTAATTACACATAAAAATTTTATCTAATAAAATTAATTTAATATTTTTAATTAGTAGGATAAAATTAAGGAATATGGTCCATTTAGTTTTATATAAAATAAAAGTAAATTACTTAGGTGAAAATTAGTTACAAAAAAAAAAAAAAATAAATGTGAAAATTTTAAGAGAAATTGGCTTAAAACATGTTTAAAAACATGTTAAAGTAGATGGTTAGAGAATTATTAACCTTATATCATCCCAAAATACATTATTTTTTATTTCTTATTTTTATATAAATGGAAAGAAGTTTCTCTATTTATATAATGTTGAGGAATTTACAAAAAATTGAAATTATCAGCACTTATAAAACGGACCTCTCAACACCCCTTGAAGACCACCCAAAAAATTATTATTAATATTGAAAATATTCCCCCTTTTACCTAATAATATAGTTACTTCTACTCATTCCTTTATTAATAAGATATTTTCTTAATAAATCATCTTCCGAGGAGTATTCTAAGGGAATTTCCAAGACCTCACCATGAGTAATTTTTCCTCTAACTTATTTAAATTCCTTTCTTAGTTTCCAAAATATAATTATATAATTACTATATAATAAAATAATTATTGTTTACATAATTAATTTTATTATTCTATGTTAATAAAAATTAATGAGCTTTCCCCTTTATATTAAGATGAGTGAAACACTCATTTTGCATTGTGTGTACTACCACCTCAGTGAAGCAACCACGTCCATTTTTCACCACCACCTCTCTTAAATAATTATTAGGATGAAATTGAATAATATATGAGAAATATATAATATAATTGTTATTTTTAATAATAAACTTATCATATACCTTATTTCCCAATAATTATTCCATAAAAGATAATGTTAACCATGTGTTATATAGACTACAACCACCACAAAGTAACTCAACTCATTTTTAATCTAGTTTATTTCTTATCTATTAAAATAAAATAAAATATGATTCATATTCATATAATTATTTAATTATTATGGTTATTTTTCTTCAATAATGATGTTATTCCAAGATAAACCACTTTCATGATTAGAAAAATCTATTAATTATGTTATGTTCATGTTTGGGTCAGTCAAACCAACTACTTAAACTATGAAATAAAATAATATCAGGGATGAATATTAGAAATTAATTACTGATAATATATAAATATGTTTTTAATGTATTTATTTTTGTTTTTCAGTGTCAAAATTAATATTGAACTTATTAATTAAGAAACCAACGTCCCTTAATTTAAAATCACTAAAACATGCTCATTACTGATTTCAACTTTAAGGATCATAGCCAATACTAAAATAGAATGAAATTATGAAATTATAAAAAAAATAGAACATAAATTACTATAAATTGAATGATCTAGGAATTTTGGTCTTTGGGAGAGGAATGAATAACAACACTGGTAATAAAAAAGTAGTTCAAATTGATCTGGATTACTTGCCCCCGATATTGAAAATGAGTAATAAATGACTAATATACATGTAGAGAATAATTATAAATAATGTTTATAAATGGTTGTATTTTAGTATAATGTTTTAAAATCGGTTATTAATCTAGTTATTTTTATTATAAATATGAATCAAGTGCTTTATTGGAAGTTAGGAATTATTGGTAAGGGTGTTCTTTGTATTAAATTACATTTTCTGAGACAAATATCACATTGTGAACCATGATATATTTGACATGATTTAACTATTGGATAATAGATTTATGTTAGAATATTTATGCAACTTATGGGGCTTTACGAACAATATAATTTTATCTCTTTTAAATGAATTTCATGTTAAATTAATCCATGGTCATAATGTTATTTTTTAACTCAACTTGCTTTATTGATTTAATATGAATCTTCTAGAGCATATTTTTCATAAGTTTGGTTTCATAAACCCTAGGATTTTATTTCATGGTAATTTATTTTTCTTTCTAGGTGAAATGAAACTTTTGAATCAAATATTCCACCTCAATGAATTTCTTCCCCAAAAAAGTATATGATTGTTGATAATAATTACTATCCTCTTTAACAATGGTTCCACTCAATGTTTATATTTTAAAATCCCTAAAAGTCTCTCCTTTATTATTGAAATTCGTTCTTCCTATAAATTCCATTTTGAATGATGTTTTATCTTTTATTTAAATGGAAAAGAATTTATATTTAATATCATTTTCATGAAAGTTTTTATTCTCATTCTTATAATGTGAATATTTTAAAAGAGACTCAAAACTAATACTTTTACTACAATAGATAAAAAATGTTTTGAAAAAATTACTTTTCATTTCCATGGGTTCAATATGAGAATTGATTGATTTTAATTTGGATTTTTTTATGAAACTTACTTTATTTGCATGGGTTTTTATGATTTGAAAAGTGAATGATTTTTAAGTGGAATATGTAAGTATAGAAGAATAATGAGTGGGGTTCTGTATCAACATTCAATGCATTAGTTAATATTTTATATCTCATGAGATAATTCAAGATTAAATTCTGGATACTAATAATAATGAGAACTAATGGTGTGTCTTGTGAAAGTAATATTTACCTATACTATTGATTGTGACACAGTAAAATATTGTTATTCTTTATTGTCCTATTCTCTAATGAGTCAAGGTTTATGTTAAATTATTCCAATACATGTTATAGATATTATGATTCCTTGTTGAAATTTTGTGGATTTACAATATTTTGAAATATAATTTAAAGAATAATTATGTCATATGAATATAACTCATTATTTTATCATATTTTAATTATGATTATGTTTTTCACTTATTATTATGAAATCATCATTGATTAAATGTCTATGCATTCTTTTTTAAGAGTTTGAGCTCACATATGTATTATTTTCTCATTACTACTATTGTGAGGATGAATCTTACAAATGATATGTCTCGAATATGACCTATATAGATCCTTAAATAGTAAATGGTCATGACTTTTATAAAATAAATTATTTTATAGATAGGGCCCAAAGAAACTAAAATAAAAATGGTTTATTAAAAAATTAATATATTCAAATCCTTTGATAAGGTTTTTAAGAAGAATATGAATCATACAAAGCATATCCCCTAGGAGTTCCATACTAGGAATGCTGTTAAGCCTGCTTATTGTGCACTATGTGAAGATAGAGTTATTACCAACCAGAACTTTTCAAGGTTTTTAACCCTAGGTAAATGTGTGATAGAGCCTATATCTACTTGTCTATATCCAGAAAGATATTTCATTACTAGGAAAATTATGAATACATTACTCCATTCCAAAATTTAGGATGGTTTTATGACTACGGGGAAATTTGAGTATTTTGGAAACTCATGAGTATAGTATAGTGAGAGGCAATGAAAATATCTCTTTGATAATACAATAAGGGATTTATATAAAGGACAAATAATAAATTTTAAAAATGAAATTAAAATTAATTATAAATAATAATAATATTAAAGAATGAGAAGAGGTTAGGGAATCTAACCATGAAGGGTAACATATTAAAACGTGAGATGAGAAACTTAATGCATTAGAAACTCCTTGGAGAGACTATTCTAATAGAAAATTAGGGGTGATTTCTTTTTAAATAATTTTCAGTGAAGTGGAATTAGGGAATTGATAGGTAATTAGAGAAAATTAGGTAATATTGTTTATTAATTTGTACACATTGGCCTTGGAAATATATGTTATAGAAATTGAAAAACCATTGGCTTACCCATGAGTTTGGATAATGTTTTTGAAATTTGAGACATGGGGTTTTTACATATTTGAGTTCTACATCCGAAATCCATTATTTTATATTAACTTTTTCCATAAAAATATAATTTTTCACAAAATATTGTTTCTAAAAACCTTAATTTCTAATTTATAATTTTTAAAGTTATTTAAAATTTGAAAAGTCATTTTAATTCAATAAAATAATAAACATTAACAAAAAAACTTATTTTTGGTATAGGAGTCAATTATTTTAATTGTTAAATATTTTTTCCTTAGGATAATTTTATAATAATTAGAAAATATTAATATCATATTTTTCATTTTATCATAAAAATTTACTTTCTCAGAAAAATGAGAAAAAATTACTATAAGATTATTTGGTCTATCTGATTTTAAATAAAAAATACCACTTATGAAAATAATTTTCCATGTATATGAAATTTAATTATTAAATAAAATAATTTTGTATTTTGAAATCACGCATTTGGTGCTAAAAACTCATTTCAAAAGTATATTTATATAGTTATGTTATTATTAATTATTGAAAATATATTGTAAATAATTTATAATTTATTATTACCAAAATATTTTATTTTTTATTGTACACTTATTTATAATGGTAATAATACTATTACAACATTTAGATTCTCAACATTCATATTAAAATAGTTATATTCTAATGATTATATTATAGTGTTCATATCCTCACTTATATATACACTTCATTTTAACACATAAATTCATTCATATATTTCCATTAGATACAATTTCAATTCCTATGTTAATTATTTTTTTCAAAATATTAACGTTTCTCATTTACATGTTATTCATTTTTTAGTATGATCCTACGATGTACAGGATTACATCACTACCAAATATATTTACTTATTTTATTGTACTAGTTTTAACACTTATTATAAATTTAATTTCCCATTTTTATACCATATTATTTTTTGTAGTGATGTATTAAATTGTAAAAAAAATTCTTATTCATTACTATAATTTCTCAGGTATTACAATAAGTAAGAGAAAAGGATACCCAGTACAAAACCCTACTATAGAACCAACGCATTGAAAAAAAATATAGATCCAATATTGAAACAAAATTTATTAAGATCTATGTATCAAAGAAATAGATGATAATGGTGTAAAAAGTTGTGGAAGTCATAGAAAATTGAAGAAAAAAATGAGAAGATAAATTGGGCATCTCAATATATCAGATATTCCAACAGAATGAAGAAGAAGAAGAGTTATTATAGCATGTGATGTTATGGTATTTTAATAAGTGAAGATGATCATGGAAAAATTTTATGTTACTTAAATTTGAGGATGAATATAATATTTGATTGGGAGAGACACTCACTTACCTTTATGATCTACTTTGAGGTGTTATAATACTACTCAAGAAACCCAAACCATGTTATGTAATTTATTGGTGCAATTTTTTATGGGTTAAAAGGAAATTCCATATCATGATCTTCTTTTGATAATAAATCTGAACTTGTGAGTTCATGGGATAAAAACACCATACATCAAGGACATAATAATCCATTGGCATAAAAACCTATTTAATGAACACTAGTGTTATTTTCTGTTATTTTATACTTATATAAAATGCATACTAACCAAGGATAAAATAAATAGAGAGAGAATGAGTGAGAAATCCATTCATTAAACAAGTGAGAAGCTAACAAACGTTAAATAATAAATTGGATAAAGACACATCAACACTATTTTACCCCCTCTTAGTATTTTATGAATCCAATTGAGATCCAATCCAAAAGTTTTTATAAAAATTCACGGTAATGAAAATGATGAATCCTTTTCTTCTGTTCTAATGATAATTTATATTTAGGTATTTCTTACCACAATAACTCATTTTAATTATGAGATATATTTCACCCATTTTCATGATAAATTCCATTCAGATATTTCATACCATAATAACTCATTTTGATTCTGAGATATATAAAATGGATGTAAAAACTGATTTACATAATGATAATTTTTCCAAGGATGTGTATATGTTACAATAAGGGTTTTGATTCTCCAAATAAAACTTTTATAGTACACAATATTCAATGGTCATTTTGTGGATTGAAGTAGTATTCTTGGTGTTGAACTATCATGTTTGATGATGCAATCAAAGAGTCTAGATTCATCAAAAATATGGATGATTCCCATGTATAAAAGTGGATTAGTGGTAGCATAGTAGTGTTATTATATTTTATGATTATGCAATAATTATTATCTAAAATGATATCTCAGAACTTCACTCTGTGAAGATGTGGCTGTGTGAATTATTAACTATGAAATACATGGGTGAAAAAACAAACATAAGGGGAATGAATACCTATAAGGATATATCTATGTTGTTTCTTAAACTCATTCAAGAAACATACATCGATAATGTGATAAGGATATTTATTATTGATAACTCCAAGAAGGGGTCTTTAACAGTGATACATTAAAAAAATCTTAGGAATATTCTATGGAGTCAATAGGTATGTATTTAATTTCCCTTACATCCACTATAGGTTTTATCATGTATTCAATGTTGTGTACTAAAAATAATTTTTTATAAATTTTCAGAATACCACTTTTAGGGTTAAAGTGGGAACCTCGGATCATCCAAAAAACACTAAGTAGAATGGGAAAATACGAAATTAAAAATCCATCCACAAAATTCAAAAAATATAGCTCAGGAACATCATCTCAATGATCCCTAAAAATCACATGAGATTCATGAGGAACCATATCTCAAAGTAAGTCACATCACGTCCACAAGCTATTGATATCATCAAATCACTAACACCATCGTCACATCACTATAGAAAAATAACTAGAGAATCCCACCACAATATTCATCATGGAAAACACCCTCACCATCGCCACTTCACCCTCATCATTAATACGAACATCGATATCTATCACCACACCTGAAATGAAAATCACCGAAATCTATCTGATATTACCATAATACCACTAAATATATGGGGACCTATAGATGATGAAGAATTTCCACCATCATCACATCCAAAAACCACACTTGTCTACCAGAGAACATCACAGTCCATCGAGCCATCATTAAACAAAGAGCCTTGTCTATGTCCCTCATCGCTGAACTGTATAAATCCATAGTGTGACACTATCGTGAACAACACCGATGGATACCATAGAGAACCAGATCCATTATCAAAGGATAAACACTAAAGAACATAATAACTAGATAAATACACTACATTTCACACCTCTTATGAACTCTTACCACTCATCAGACACATCCCAAAACTCCCTTGGTATCTGATTTAACTAACCGACCTGGAAGGGAGCAAGGGAACATGAAGCTAGATTAGGGAGGGGAGACATAAAAGGGTAATTATGAACATTAAATTCCATGGGACAAGAGAGAGAAACACTAGGATATAAACCCTATCTTAAATAGATATTGAAACCCAAAACTATAAGAAACATGAATGTGGAAGTGGGAAAGGAGATTGAAACACTAATAAAAAATTGGGACTGAAACCCTAATGATAAACCCCACACAGATCGAGATAAATTGAGGGAAGAATCCATAGAAATGGAGAAAAATATACTTCCTTTACTTACAGCACCCCAGTCCCAACCCCATTTGAGAACCGACACGCCCAACCAAGATGGGGTTGTGTGTATCGAGATAGATCGAAAGAGCTGGTATGGAAGAGAGGAAAACTAGAAAATTCAATAAAACTCAGAGAGAACAAATCTATAAAGAGTAATCCCGAAGAAGACGAAGAAGTAGAAATGATCCATTTCTACTGAGGAGACGAATAATCCCAAACATTAGGATAGAGAAGATGAAATAAAAGAATCCAATGGGGAAGGAGAGGTCGATCTCCTCTGGGAGAACTGAAAGACCTAGATGGAAGAGAATGAAACCAAGAGCTAGAACTAGAGTAGAGAGTGTGAGTCGGGAGAGTGAGGTTCCATCTTATATCTGGTATGTTTTTATACTCAAATTGATGTTTCTTAGAGTCTTATAATTATAATAAGATACCAATCCTATCCTATCAAGGGTCACTATATTCCATTGAAGAAAAGTCTTACATATTTATGATGGAAAAATGAAATATATTTTATTTTATATGTGAGGATGATCTTAATGTAAAGGGTTACATGAATGTAAGTTTAAAATCCAAATGGGATGATATAAAATCTTATTATGGGTTCATATTTTTTTTTATAAATGGTGGAGTTATATGTTAGAATATTTTAAAATATTCCACCATAGTGAACTCGACAACAGAGTTGGGGTATATCACTACATCAAATGCTACAAATTAAGATTTCTAAATCATGAGGTTTATTTCTAAACTATGGGTGTTTCCTAACATTAATGGATGGATCAAAATTTACTATGAAAATAATGGATCTATCACTCAAGAAAAAGAACTGTTGTCTCACCAAAGTACCCAACACACAATTCAAAAAACACTATTTTATATGAAATATCATTGTGAGGGTTGATGTAAGGATATTTTGGGTAGATATAGGTGAAAATATATTATATCCATTGATGAATCCATTATAAAATTTTAAGTAAGATGTTTACGTAGATTATTTTGGTATACAATACTAAATATATTAATGTAATGGTTTCATATATTGTTATGTTATTATAAATAAGGTCAACCTCCATTTCCCATTTATTCACGTGTGTTATAATTCACATTATATGAAAAGTGTATTGATAATATCCCCTAATATATTACTTTGAGTTTTCACTAATTAATGATTATCACAATTTAGTATGGGTTAAAATGATGAATACATATTACCTTAAGTTTTGGACTCATGAGATAATAAGTGGAGACTTATTATTTGTATTGAACCACCAAGTTTATCCCATGGATCATCACTTATCTATTCATATTATTAAGTGTTAATTATTATAATAAATCCTTCATAGATGAGGTTGGTGAGATAACAAGAATGATAACCTTCATACTTTGATATATTTATTAATCATGCCATTATGACTTAGCTAATTGGGGATGGTTGGGTATTTTAACAATCATGAATTTTGTTAGAGAACAACCATGATAAGATTTATCCACTCATATTATGATAAATGATATCTATCCCCTAATTTAATTACTTCGAGAAAATTAATGTCCACTATTAGTGGAGTCGCGTGAGATGTTTTCCACCACTTAGATGAGGGACATGTGATGTTCTTATATTCTAGATGAATAAAATTTTATTTATTCATCGAACATGTTATTTTTTCCAATAATACACAAACCATGGGATGGGATGTAATATATTTATATTCTTCCATGTCTAGTTTTCACTAAATTTCATGGTTATAGGGATTATATAAATTTATATTTTATTTATATTTATATCTTATATTTGATAGGTTCATATGAGATATGATTATGTTTGATGAATATCACACCAAACCCTTAGTAGCTTGAGTATCACTTATGCTATGTTTCTTATGTCATACCAAATGACATGCATTATGATTATATGTATGAGATTCATACACCAAATCATTTCCTTCCAACATGGTTTTCACCAGTTTCTAATCCATTAGTTGAATTGAAAATGGATTACACACCTTTATTAAATATTTTAATGAATGTTGACCTAACGGTATATAATAAATTTGTACTATGAGATGGTACCCAATGATTTCGAGATAGAAGACACTATTTATTAGCTAAAGAGTACATTGAATGAAAAGTGTTGAGAATTATTATAAAAGGATGAGATCTGTAGAGAACCCAAACTTGACATACAAGTAAATTACATTACTTTTGTGGAATACTTAATACATAACAAAAACAAACACTAAAGGACCGTAATAGTTTAGAGTCTTTGGAAACTCGGAACATAATCTTCTAATCGTGGTGAAAGATCTTCAACATCTCCCATAAAGATCTTCTTTTTTTTCATACCTAAAACCTTTCTTTATGTCCTGGGGAAAAGAAAACATATAAAGGGTGAGCTCAAATGCTCATTAAGGGTAAGAATAGATAAAATAAATCAAACCATATACATTTGAACTTCAAAACATGAACATAATATTTAAACATCAAAATCTTGAGCAATGACATAAACTGTGGCAGTACCTAAGAAAAAGGTAAAAATGGATCATCAATCATGATAAAATAGCATGGGAATAAATAATTTAATTGTGGAAACCATTAAGCACATTTTAGGATTTCCATAGTAGCCAAGGAATTGCTGCCTAGACTATCTTAGTGGACAAAGTCCCTTTCGGAATCGAGTTCACTCCTCGATCCAGTCCTATATCACTGAACTAGATTAACTTAACGTTTAAGCCATGTCTATCTCATTAGATATAAATATTCACCCAATGCATTGGAGGGAGATATAGGTCCCACACATCTCATAATGAAATAATTCTTACTTTTGCCACAAAATAAACATATAACATTCATCATAACCCAAAGAATAAAATGGGTTTCATAAACATCATCCCATCATCACATAATCCATATAAAACAAATGGATATTTCATCATAAGAAAATTGAAACCATGTAAATCATAGAGACATTATACTTGAAACATACACATATGAAATAATGTCATCTTAGATGGAAAATGGTTTTGATAAAACAATTGAAATGAATTCTTGAGGAAAATATACTTTCTTATTCAAAATCATTTTCTTTTCTCAAAATGCCATGCAATTTTAAAAGAAAAGGATTTTGTTGAAAATAGTCTTGATATTTTTTAGATTTAGCTTCATGAAAATAAGTCGTCATAAAACTGTAAAAATCCGTTCATGTTGTATAAGTTAAAGAAAACATTCTCCTCGTACTTTTAACGGAAAAGTCAAAAAGTACTACATATGGTAAAAAAAAGAAAGATTCCTTCCATAACACAAAGTAAAAGTCAAGATGGGTAAAAATGACTTTAAACATACATGGAAAAATATTAAACACTTTATGAAAACATTTTTATGGACATGGACGCAAAATATAACCCTAGTAAATACTTACGAATAAGCAATCTCGGATAAAAATGAGATTACAAAATTATCCCTTACCTTAGGTCTGATATGCTTGGTACGTATCCAAAACTCTTATATGATGATTTAAATAATTTCATTGATTATTACAGAATCATATTCATTGTTATGATATCATATATGGTTCACTTATGACTTTATATTACCCGTTATTTTGTAAGTTCCATGTTAAAACAACTTTTTGGGTAAAGTCGTTTTATTTATCGTACGTGTTTGGACTTGTTGTTCTTGATATTATTATTAATTATATATTGATTTACATACTTCCAGAATGTAAATAATTATTTATATATCATATATATATATTCAGTATATATATATAATAGATATATAAATGAAATGAAAAACACCGTTCATGGAAACGGTAGACCGTACGTACGCATAAATGTTGTCTTCATTGCCTTATTGAATTAAATGGAATTAAGTAAATGAAACATATATGTAAATAAATCCAGTATCATTATTATGTAATATATTTTATTATATATACTTTATAATCATACTTTAATGGTTAATCATGGAAAATGAATCTCATCGCGTTCGTGGAGACGGTAGTCGGTATGTACGCACTAGCGATGATATCATTCCCATGATCGTGGAATTGTTTTGAAGTGTATGTATATTTTTTCAGAATCAAAATAACATTATAATAATAATATATAGTAATTTATTTACACCATTATACCCATCCAAGTAAGGTGGTGGTGAAAATAGATTACACCACGGCGTGGAGATGGTATTTCGTACGTATGCACGCGCGGTGATTTCTCTTCCGTAGAATGGGTAGAAGATGAAATTGGTTTGTTTCATATTTATAATAACATATCAGTATATTAGTGATACTGATGTTATTAATTTATGATGAAACAAATAAAGAAGAATAAGTAGAAGAAGAATAAATAAATTGGAAAGAATCGGTAATGGATATTACCTCTTCTTTGACGTGCCTCTTCTTAACCTCCTCTTAAGGCACTAGGTTTGGTATTTTGAGGAGACCAGAACCTCTATAATGTTTATTGGGATGATGATAAGGGAAATGGGCAGGGGTTGTCTGAGCTTCCAGGCTCAAAAGGGTGTGAAGAGAAGAGGGAAGGGGTGCCCTTTTTATAAGGGAGGAGAGGGGCACCTTAGGAAAACTTATAATATTATTTCATAATAAAGTCATATTCAGTTTTTAATAGCTCCAAATTGATTTATTTCGAATCTAAGGTGGTTGTGGGTCTCAATAATCTCAAAAACTTGGTTTTAGACATGTTTATGTTACTATTTTATCCTTTTCATTTAGATTTAACTCTAAGTTAGATAATTTAACTTTTACTGTGTCTTTTTGTTTTCTTACACTATATAGTTAATAGACATACTATAACAAAGAAAACGTACCCCAAGTGGTTCATTATTAATATATATATCCTTATCTAATTCATTTGTCTGATCCTTATATATTTAGGAATAAAATAACAATTAATAATATAATATTTTTTAAAAAACTATTTTATGTCAATTTTGACACTATTTGGTACATGATTTTTGTGATATTCATAACATAATTATTAGTTAGAAAAAAGATAATTAAATCTATAATAACATGTCATGTTAACCTATAAAATTATTTTAATTCATAAAAAGTCTAAAATTATATTTATTTGGGTATTTATAACATCAATTATGTTAATATTTCATTAATTGGGTAATTACTGCATCATCATTGTGTCATAAATAAATTGAATTATTTAATGTCTAAAAAATATAAATAAAATACCATTATGTAGGAAATGTTTTTATCTTTCTAATTATTATTTATAGTCTAATTTATCTTATGTATAACCCTATATTAAAAATGTTTTAGTTATTAAACATTGATTTTAACTATTTTAACTCTTCTTTTAATAAAATAATAATAAGTGTCCTAATCTAATCCAAGTGGACCTAAATGATAATATTTTCTTCCTAAGGTTTTTTTGGTCGAATTAAACTTATCCGATATAATTAGGACATGTGTTAGGGTAATAATAAAACCATTTTTACCCTTAATTACCCTATTTACTTTTAACCGTGTTAAATAAAAGTAAAAAGGTTACTATTCACAAAAAATTATATTCATCTCATTGAACCACATTTTAGTCCTTTATATTAACTGTGTCTCTCGGATTTTCAAAATTCCACTCATAGAAGTGGTAAAATTATGTTTTACGTAAATTTCTAAATTCTCCATGGAGGTGGGTAAAAGACGGTGAAAAGTTCAATAAAATTTTTATATATATAAAATTATTATAAAAGGACTTCAATGAATTACATTGAACTTATATAGGTATTATGTATAAATTTTGATGAAAAATAAATTTAAATAAAATAATTATTTAAATAAAAAGTCGGTTTTTAGATAGTAACTCAGTGTTTTCACTATTCGTCAAAAATTGAAAGTTTTCAGAAAAATACCAAAAATTCACCCTAGGCTAATTTCGATATTCCGAATCCAAAAATGAAGTCCATTTTGAAAGATAACATTTATAAATCTCAAAAAAGTGGGTATTAATATTCATAACGGCTAGTTTATATAATATTTTAATAGCATATCTTTGTTTAGTGAAACTCGGTATTGCGAACAACACACGCTATCGTGAAAGGTCACGATTGCGTGTAATGTAAGCCAATTCGGGGTTGAGTGTAGTGCACGACTCCTTTTTTGTTGTTTATAACATAATCCTACCATATTTCATTTATACATTAAATATATATATATATATACACTCAATGTTGCATAGAATAACTACTATCAAACGAACATGAAATTGTGTGTAACACGATCCAAGAATAGTGTTGCATATACTGCAAGCTAATATGGTCTTGAGTATAGCGCAAGATAATCTTGGTGTAGCGTAAAACATAAGATATGAAAGAAATTAAAAAGAATAAATCTCATAAAATATTGGGGTGTTACATTCTACCCCCCTTAAAATGAATTACCCCCCCCCCCCCCGAAATTCATCAGGGTTATAAATGGTTTTCTGCTTGAAAGTTTCTTTAATTGAAACCCACATCGTAAAATGGAATCCCAATACTTAACTTTAAAAACTAAAGTATGAAACGTAACGGTTAACCAAAGTAACTAATCACTAGGTTTCCATATAGGAGAACATAAGTGAAAATATGGATATGGAAGAGAAATCTAACCATCAAGTTCTGATGGAGAGTGGTAGAGAACATGGCTATGAAAAATCCAACAATCACAAAGCCATAAATTTGTGATGATTTAAGGTACCATCTGATTCATTGGATATAAGGACAGTAGGAAAACATTTTTTTTTTGTTTTCAAGATCATTTCCCTAAATTTGAAGAATTTTTGAATTAAAAGAAATACTTACTTGATTTTGGTACAATCTCACTGTTGTTCATGCCTTGAATAATTTCCACTTCATCTTCTAAAGAAATGAAGTTGAATTTTTCATTCGTGAATTGTTAGGAGATCATGTGATAGAACGGTGGGTCATTCTATCTATCTCAAGTAATAGGTTATAAAAAGTTATTAAATATACATAAGTCCATCTATGGTGAGGTTAATCGTATATGATTCCAAAAATGGACTTATACTTCATCTATCATACCGCTTAATATAATAAAACTAGTTTCTATAAACCAGGGACTTCCTGTATGCCAGTGGTAGGTGATAAAGGCCTGTCACACTTCAGTGGTGGGTTCGATTCCCACAACCGTGTCCGACGCGACTGGTTGTCTCCTATCCTGCAGGTTGTCCCTTTTTCTAAAACTACCTTTTAATAACATTCCGGTAGTAAAATAGAAAAAAATATTATCTTATCTCTAACTTAATTCATTCCAGTATTTAGGCTTATACAAAATAATTTTGTCCAAGCTCATAGTATAAAGAAAACAATTAATAGAAATGACATCTACCGAGCATGTGAATACCATCATTTATCCCCCATATATCATACGATATATCTTGTTGGTCACATTCCAAACATGTGAATACCTTAATCATGTATTCTCGTGAACCATAGTGAAAACATGAATGTTGTCACAAGGTAACTCATTCCATATACCAAAATCCCAAAAAAAATCTATATACTCAAACCATGATACCACTTAGTACTTATATCAATCATGAGCTCACGAATACAATCAAACATATTATTTTCTCCTTGTCCATTCATTATGCGTATATCATCTTCTTTCAAAAAATATCTGAATAAAATTTCATGGTTACCAGTACCATTCAACATATACTTTCAAATACTTTAGGAAAAACAATAGTGTAACAATCCTTAGATGATTCTTTATTCCATAGTACCATTAACTATACTATATAACTCTTGATAAACATAAATCATTACATTACCTTCTTAAACCATTTACCAAGCTTCAACACTTCTTTAATCTCATATATCATTTGTAGTCTCCTCATCATCATCCAAATAAATACTACCCATATGACCGTGATGATTCTCTTCATGAGATTTTCCCTTAGGGCATTGGTTTTCATAATGCTCATACATTCCACATTTAAAACATCTAATCATTGTTGATGTCATAGCAATACCATTATCCTTCTCCATGGTGTTAACTGATCCTTTTCCTTTTCACTTACTGGATTTGTGTCCTTATTTTCCGCACCCAAAGCATCTTCCAGTTCCTTTGAAACATTCTCCTTGATGCCTCTTCCCACATGATTTACATGAGAGAAATTGAACTTTCTTTCCTCTATGATCATCATAAAACTACATCTTTCTCTTATTAGCTATGTTGGGAAACTTACCAAAGTTGAGATTATTGATCATATTATGAGATTGCTGATTAGGCATAACAATAATTTTTGGCCTTACAAATCCGATTTCATTTGGTTCCTCATGAAGAATATCATTCCACTGTCCATCATATCCTCCATTATCGTGAATCTTCCTGTTTCCAGCCATTTTCTAAAACCCAAAAAGAATAGTGTGAGAGGAAATAATCATGCAAAGGAAAACAAAATAATAAAGGGATATTACCATCAATATCTAACATCTTAGGTTAAATTATAAGATCGTTATCATAAATGTAGGACTATAACCTATACGTATACTTATCCTTAGGGACATCCCTAGACATACCTTAGAAATATCTCTAGGGATCTCACTAATGTTTTCAAATCCTAGTTTCCAAAGGTTAACTAAACCTTTCCTCTGATACCAACTGTAGAGACCCCAAACTTGAGGTACATGGACATTACATTACTTTTTTGGAATACTTAATACATAACAAAAACAAACACCAAAGGACCGTAATAGTTTAGTGTCTTTGGAAACTCGGAACATAATCTTCTAATCGTGGTGAAAGATCTTCAACATCTTCCATAAAGATCTTCTTTTTCTTATTACCTAAAATATTTCTTTATATCCTGGGGAAAAGAAAACATATAAAGGGTGAGCTCAAATGCTCAGTAAGAGTAAGTATAGAGAAAATAAAACAAACCATATATATTTGAACTTCAAAACATGAACATAATATTTAAACATCAAAATCTTGAGCAATGACATAAAATGTGGCATTACGTAAGGAAAAGGTCATAATGGATCATCAGTCAAGATAAAATAGCATGGGAATAAAGCATATAATTGTGTAAACCATTAAGCACATTTTATGATTTCCATAGTAGCCAAGGCATTGCTGCCAAGACCATCTTAGTGGACAAAGTCCCTTTCTGAATCGAGTTCACTCCTTGATCCAGTTCCGTATCACTGAACCGGATTGACTTACCATTTCAGCCATGTCTATCTCATGAGATATAAATATTTACCCAATGCATTGGAGGGATATTTAGGTCCCACCTATCTCATAATTAAGTCATTCTTACTTGTGCCACAAAATAAACATAAAACATTCATCATAACCCAATGAATAAAATGGGTTTCATAAACATCATCCCATCATCACATAATCCATATAAAACAAATGGATATTTCATCATAAAAAATTGAAACCATGTAAATCATAGAGACATTATACTTGAAACATACACATATGATATAATGTCATCTTAGATAGAAAATGGTTTTGATAAAACACTTGAAATGAATTCTTGAGGAAAATATCCTTTCTTCTTAAAAATCATTTTCTTTTCTCAAAATTCCATGCAATTTAAAAAAATGGA
This sequence comes from Viscum album, assembly GCA_963277665.1. Lineage (NCBI taxonomy): Eukaryota > Viridiplantae > Streptophyta > Magnoliopsida > Santalales > Viscaceae > Viscum > Viscum album. Next base: position 1,694,449,693 of record OY728138.1, on the reverse strand, counting down.
TTTTGTTGAAAAAAGTCATGAAATATTTTAGATTGATATTCATGAAAATAAGTCGTTTTAAAACCGTAAAAATCCGTTCATGCCATATAAGTTAAAGAAAACGTTCTCCTTGTACTTTTAACGGAAAAGTCCAAAAGTACTACATATGGTAAACAAAAGTAAGAGTCCTTCCATAACACAAAGTAAAAGTCAAGATGGGTAAAAATGACTTTAAACATACATGTAAGAATATTAAACACCTTATGAAAACATTTTTCTGGACATGGATGAAAAATATAACCCTAGTAAATACTTACGAATAAGCAATCTCGGATAAAAATGATATTGCAAAATTCTCCCTTACCTTATGTCTGATATGCTTTGTACGTATCCGAAACTCCTGTATAATGATTTAAATAATGTCATTGACTTATTATAGAATCATATTAATTGTTATTATATCATATATGGTTCACTTATGACTTTATATTACCCGTTCTTTTGTAAGTTCCATGTTAAAACAGCGTTTTGGGTAAAATCGTTTTATTTATCATACGTGTTTGGAATTTTTGTTCTTGATATTATTATTAATTATATATTGATTTACTTACTTACAGAATGTAAATCATGATTTATATATCATATATATATTCAGTATATATATATATTAGATATATAAATGAAATGAAATACACCGTTCATAGAGACGGTAGACCGTACGTACGCATGAACGCTGTTTTCATTTCCTTATGGAATTAAATTGAATTAAGTAAATGAAACATATATGTACATAAATACAGTATCATTATTATGTAATATCTTTTATTATATATACTTTCTAATCATACTTTAATGGTTAATCATGGAAAATGAATCTCATCGCGTTCGTGGAGACGGTTGTCCGTACGTACGCAGGAGCGATGATATCATTCCCATGATCGTGGAATTGTATTGAAGTGTATGTATATTATTTCAGAATCAATATCAATTTAAAATAATAATATATAGGTATTTATTTACACCATTATACCCATCCAATTAAGGTGGTGGTGGAAAACATATTACACCACGGCGTGGAGACGGTATTCCGTACGTACACACGCGCAGTGATTTCATTTCCGTAGAATGGATAGAAGATAAAATTGGTTTGTTTCATATTTATAATAACATATCAGTATATTATTGATACTGATGTTATTAATTTATGATGAAACAAATAAATAATAAGAAGTAGAAGAAGAAGAAATAAATTTTAAAGAATCGGTAAAGGATAGTACCTCTTCTTTGACGCGCCTCTTCTTAAACTCCACTTAAGGCACTAGGGTTGGTATTTTGAGGATACCAGAAACTCTATAATGTTTCTAGGAAAGATGATAAGGGAAATGGGCAGGGTTTTTCAGAGATTCAAGGCTCAAAAGGGTGTAAAGAGAAGAGGGAAGGGGTTCCCCTTTTGAAAGGGAGGAGAGGGGCACCTTAGGAAAACTTAAAATATTATTTTATAATAAAGTCATATTAGGTTTTTAATAGCTCAAAATTGATTTATTTAGAAGATTAGGTGGGTATGGGTCGAAATACTCTCAACCAATAGGTTCTATACATGTTTAGGTTTCTATTTTATCCTTATCATTTAGATTTAACTCTAAGTTAGATAATTTAACTTTAACCGTGTCTTTTTGTTTTCTTACACTATATGGTTAATAAACGTACAATAACAATCCAAACGAACCCCAAGTGGTTTATTATTAATATATATATCTTCATCTAAGTCATTTGGCCAAACCATAGATTTTTAGGAATAAAATAACAATTAATAATATAATATGTTTTTTAAAAACTATTTTATGTCAATTTTGACACTATTTGGTACTTGATTTTTGGGAAAATTATAACAGCATGATTAGTTAAAAAAAGTTAATTATATGAATACTAACATGTCATATTAACCTAGAAAATTAGTTTAATTCATAAAAAGTCTAAAATTACATTTATTTGGGTATTTATAAGTTCAATAATATCAATATTTCATTAATAAGGTAATTACTGCATCATCATTGTGTCATAAATAAAATGAATTATTTAATGTCTAAAAATTATAAATAAAATAACATTATGTAAGAACTATTTTTATCTTTATAATGAATATTTATAGTCTAATTTATCTTATGTATAACCCTATATTAAAAATGTTTTAGTAATTAAACTTTGATTTTAACTATTTTAACTCTTCTTTAAATAAAATAATAATAAGGGTCCTAATCTAATCCAAGTGGACCTAAATGATAATATTTTATTCCTAAGGTTGTTTTTGGTCGAGTTACACTTATACAATAGAATTAGGACATCTGTTAGGGTAATAATAATATCATTTTTACCCTTAATTACCCTATTTACTTTTAACCGTGGTAAATAAAAGTAAAAAGATACTATTCACCAAAAATTATTTTCATCTCATTGAACAAAATTTTAGTCCTTGATATTAACCATGTCTCTTGGATTTTTTAAATTCCACTCATAGAAGCGGTAAAATTATGTTTTATGTGAATTTCCAAATTCTCCTAGGAGGTGGGTAAAAGACGGTGAAAAGTTCAATAAACTTTTTATATATCTAAAATTATTATAAAATGACTACAATGAATTAAATTGAACTTATATAGGTATAATGTATAAATTTTTACTAAAACAAAATTTAAATAAAGTAATTTTTTAAATAAAAAGTCGGTTTTTAAATAGTAACCCAGTGTTTTCACTATTCATCAAAAATTGAAAGTTTTCAGAAAAATACCAAAAATTCACCTTAGGCTAATTTTGATATTCTGAATCCAAAAATGAAGTCCATTTTGAAAGATAAAATTTATACAATTCCAAAAGGTAGATATTACTATTCATAACGGCTAGTTTATATAATATTTTAATAGCATATCTTTGTTTATTGAAACTCAGTATTGCGAACAACACACACTGTTGTGGAAGGCCGCGATTGCGTCTAATGTAAGCCAAGTTTGGGTTGCGTTTAGTGCAAGACTCCTTTGTTGTTGCGTATAACAGAATCCAACCATATTTCATTTATACATTGAATATATATATATATATACATTCAATGTTGCATAGAATAACTACTATCAAACGAACTCGAAAATGTGTGTAACACGATCCAAGAATAGTGTTGTGTATACTAAAAGCTAATACAGTCTTGTGTATAGCACAAGATAATCTTGGTGTAGCATAAAACATAAGATATAAAAGAAATTAAAAAGAATAAATCTCAGAAAATCTCGGGGTGTTACAAGATCCTTCTCCTACTCGGTTACCCTAATTCCATGAATTTATAGATGAATATCTATTATCCTTTGTATAATTTTGATTACAAAATAGTTAAGGCACTAACACCCCTTTGATCATATAATAACCCTCTATATGCAAATTCGGATTCAAGAGCTAATAGATAGCCTATGGAGGAAGGAATATTTAGTCTCTTACATCTTAATATTCATAAAACATATCCATGAATGAAATCAATATGGAGGTCAATAAAATAGATTTATAGTTATTATATTCTTTATAAACAATTTCAATTTTATCCATTAAGATAGATCAATCCAATACATGGGTTGTTTCCAATACCATTGATCATTAATTATCACCTAAAATCCATTAGTACTTGGATAAAGTATCACTATAATGAGGTGATTGAGTGAATTTTCACCCTAATGAGTGTACCTTGGTGAATTAAAAATCAAAAAAGGAGAATTGGGTGAATTCATGATCAGTTAGGAATCTCCAACGATGACTATGACATGTGGCGCCTTAGTATATGTTCCATGTGATGATTAGGACACTAGTGCAGAAAACATTTTTTACGTCGGTTATTTTTCATTATTTACGTCGGTTTTTAGGCGACGTTAATACGGACGACGTTATAAATAACATTTTTTACGTCGGTTATTTAAAACCCGACGTAACATCCCTAACATCACGGTGTTTATCACGTCGTTTCATTAATAACCGACGTGATAAATATGCGCGGGGGGGGGGGGGGGGTTATCACGTCGGTTATTTTCTAAACCGACGTGATAAAATGCCTGGGATATCGTTTATCACGTCGGTTATGACATAACCGACATGATTAACCCTTCCCCGGGCCTATTATCACGTCAATTTCTTAAATAACCGACGTGATAAAAAGGCCTGGGAAACGTTTTAGCACGTCGGTTATCCCAAACCGACGTGGTAAATCGATTCCCAGGCCTTTTAGCACGTCGGTTATATTAAGAACCGACGTGCTAAAATGCCCGGGAACGGTTTAGCACGTCGGTTCTCGAAAAAACCGACGTGATAAACCCCTACCGATTTATTTACCACGTCGGTTATAAAATAACCGACGTGAAAGCGATTTTTTTTTTTAAAAATAATTGCACTGCTCTCACCAAAAAGCAACCAGAAACCAAACAACAAAAATAACCATGCCAGCCCTCCCCCAAGCCCCAACTGAACCCCACCCTCATCTATACCCACCTAACAACCTGGCCAGCCCTCCCACACCACATTGGAGCCCCACCACAACCCTTGGACACCCCCCCCCACCCCTTGGACAGCCCCCCACCCCCATTTACACCCCCACGACCCCTAGTACAGCTTCAAACACCCATTGGACACCCCTCCCATATCCCTTGGACACCCCCACCCCTTGGACACCCCCCCACCCCTTGGACAGCCCCCCCCCCCCCCACCCTCATTTACACCCCCAAGACCCCTAGTACAGCCTCAAACACCCATTGGACACCCCCCCACACCTTGACAGCCCTCCCAGACCCCTTGGACACCCCCCCCCCCCTGACCCCTGGACACCCCCCTGAGCCCTTAGACAGCCTCAAACACCCCTTGGACACCCCTCCCATATCCCTTGGACACCCCCCCACCCCTTGGACACCCCCACCCCTTGGACAGCCCCCCACCCTCATTTACAGCCAACCGGCCCCTTGGACAGAACTCCCAGACACCTTGGACACCACTCCCATATCCCTTGGACACCCCCCACCCCTTGGACACCCCCCACCCCTTCGACAGCCCCCCACCCTCATTTACACCCCCCGAACACTAGGACAGCCCCAAACACCCCTTGGACACCCCTCCCATATCCCTTGGACCCCCCCACCCCTTGGACACCCCCCACCCCTTGGACAGCCCCCCCCCCCCCCCCCACCCCCTGGACACCCCCCGACCCCTTGGAAACCCCCCCTACCCCTTGGAAACCCCCCAATCCCCTTGGACATCCCCAAACACCCCTTGGACACCCCTCCTATATCCCTTGGACACCCCCCCACCACTTGGACACCCCCCACCCCTTGGACAGCCCCCCCCCCACCCTCATTTACACCCAACCGACTCCTTGGACAGCCCCAAACACACCTTGGAAACCCCTCCCATATCCCTTGGACACCCCCACCCCTTGGACACCCCCACCCTCATTTACACCCCCCCGACCCCTAGGACAGCCCCAAACACACCTTGGACACCCCTCCCATATCACTTGGACACACCCCCCCCCCACCCCTTGGACAGCCCCCCCACCCTCATTTACACCCAACCGGCCCCTTGGACAGAACTCCCAGACACCTTGGACACCACTCCCATATCCCTTGGACACCCCCACCCCTTGGACACCCCCCACCCCTTCGACAGCCCCCCCACCCTCATTTACACCCCCCGAACACTAGGACAGCCCCAAACACCCCTTGGACACCCCTCCCATATCCCTTGGACACCCCCCACCCCTTGGACACCCCCCCACCCCTTGGACAGCCCCCCACCCCCTGGACACCCCCCGACCCCTTGGAAACCCCCCCCCCCACCCCTTGGAAACCCCCCCCCCCCCATCCCCTTGGACAGCCCCAAACACCCCTTGGACACCCCTCCTATATCCCTTGGACACCCCCCACCACTTGGACACCCCCCACCCCTTGGACAGCCCCCCCCCCCCACCCTCATTTACACCCAACCGACTCCTTGGACAGCCCCAAACACACCTTGGACACCCCTCCCATATCCCTTGGACACCCCCCACCCTCATTTACACCCTCCCGACCCCTAGGACAGTCCCAAACACACCTTGGACACCCCTCCCATATCCCTTGGACACCCCACAATCACCCACCCACCCCCTTGGAACCTCTCCCCCCATACCAAAATCCAGACCAGAAAAACCATCAATAGTAGACCAAAACAAGAAGTAGAGAAAAATTAAACATTCACTTATATAACATTCAAAACTTACACTGTCAACTTCAAAAAAAACTAAATCCAACCTAAACGACTACGAAATACACAATTACATTGATAATATTCAAAATTACATTTTACATTACAAACAACTAAAAGTCAATCAAACCTGTAAAATAATTTGACCACTCCACTTGTAAGTGTTTGATATCTTCAGCAGTAAAGGGTTGAGGGTCATAAAAAAGCTACAAAGGAAAAGGATAGTAGTCAACGTGTATAATGAATAAATCAAATTGAAATATTATGAGAAAGAGGATATCTTACCAGGTCAAAACTCAGAACTGTCCCAGTTGTTATTATTTCATACATAAATTTTAACATGTAATATCCACATTCGATGATTCCTTGTTGCTCATGACATTTCTGTTTGAATGAGTGTAAATTCAATATATTATTTTTATGTAATAAATCAAAATGTACAAATTATAAATGGATATTTACCTTCGCATGTACATATTTGATCTTGAAATTCCTTTTCTTTGCACTTTTTCGAAAGTGGACCCATGCCCTGTTAGAAAATAATACGAATGGGGTCAATTTAAAATCCATTATAATATATAAAACTATTGTGAAATTGAAACTTACGTTTCCAATATATTCTTCAAACTTTCTCGCACATCATCATGGAGAGAGCATATCCAATAAAGTGTTTTCTCCCTAGGGAAAAAAACCCCTAACATCCAATGATCCCTGATAAAAGGAAATTTAACGTTAGTGGTTTTTTATGTTAAAAGATAATTAACTCTTTGAGAGGGATGTGTTTCATACCCCTCACAAAAAGGCATCATCCAACACTGTGTGATTACATTCTTTTCAAATCTATCAGCAATATAAAGCATTCTTTGTTCCTCATCCAATGCACATGCTTCAGGGGAAATCAATTGTGGGTCCACGAATCCATATACATCTGTTAGCTCATTCCTCTCACAAATTTTATACAGATACCTAATACAAAGCAGACATAAGTATACATTTTTAATAAATATAACGCAAGGAAAATGTGTTAAGACTTACATGATAAAAATTTGCACCACGTTGATGCCCAACTTATCTCCAGTGACAAACTCCATGATATCAGTTTTCATAATCCCCACACTTAGTTCACGTCCACAGACATGAGCTTCCATTGAAAAGTCATAATGATCCGCCAACAAATTTGAATATCTTGACAATTTGTTAAGACTTCTAGTATCTGCATCTGATGTCATAGCTATCTGTCTTTGTTGTTTTCTATACAGTATTTCTTTACCTTTGAAGTATTCCTGTAAAAATAAATTGAAAAATATATTAGTTTTCAAATGATAAAACATTAATAAAAATATAAAATAAAAGATATAACATCCATACCTCTATGGTAATGAGTCGAAGAAGTCTGGATGTCCAAAGTAAAAAATGGCCGATACTATGTCCAACTGTCGTCACCTCATCTGTAGGTAATTGTATCTGAGCTGATCTATCTATAATATCTTGTACAGTGACCCTCTGATTCTCTACCTCTAACTGTTGATGATGAACTATATCTCCTATACAATATACCATCCCATATGCAACTATATGATGTTGAGGATCATCAACATACAACTCACAATAAGTAGGTAGCTGTGGCAGAGGAGGAGGATCAAAAATGGGGTCCGCAGGCTGAGGTGGGGGAGTGGGAGCTACTGGGAGAGGTGGAGTGGGAGCTGCACCCTGAAATTGTCTTTGCAAGTCTGCAAACATAAACTGCACCGATGCTCTAATCTTTTCCTCCATTGTCGCATTAATATTATGGACTTCAGCCTCCAAGGATTCTATTTTTTTGTATAAACTCCCTCAACGTTAGAAGTTGAGGAACGTGGAAACACTTTTCTTACCGATACACCTACCGGATATCCTTTTACACGGCCAGGATGTTCGGGCTTTCCCAATGCCACAGATAAAATATCTTCCCTCCTAGATGGTGTAAATGTCCCCTATGAACTCTGCTCCTCAAGAGAGTCCTGTAATAATTAATTGAACATTTCTATAATGATTGGAAATATATGACGAAAATAGTAAACTTAAATAAATAAAATAGATATCTTACAATCCTCTCAACTACGAGTCTCGATTCTTCCGAAAGATATTGTCCTTTTTTTCCCTTCCGAGCTCTTTTCCATTTCTCATGTCTAGATGGAGGGGATGGAGGGGCCACCTCTCCAGAGCTTGAAGACTCAGCTCTTAGTTGTTGAAATTTTTCTGCCATCATTTGTTCTTCCAATAATGCATACCCTCCCCGAGATAAACTATGAGGGTATACATTTTTAGATTGGATCTCTTGATGAGCTTTCCTTGTTTGCTGTAAATTAAGAATAAGTAATCATTAACAAAACAATAATAAGATCATTTATATAAGAAAACTTATAAAATTTTACATTTCCCTTACCAAAAATGATTCTTTTCTTCTACTTTCAAAAAATTGTCTCCATGTGTCTTCATCTATAAAAGGATATATACGACATGGATTCTCACGACTCCTATGACCATAAATGAAATCAGATGAGAGGGTTGATTTGAAATCCCTCCATCTCCTAGCAGCCAACGATAATCATTTCTTCCTGACTCCTCCAGTGTCAGGAATATCAAATGTCATCTGATAAAAAAGAGGTTAAAAATATTATATATACTAGAAACATTTAAAGAACAGTCAAACAATAGCAAAAGATCTTACCAAAATGGTCTCCCATAGTTGAGAAATTATTGCCTTATCCACACTTCTCCAATCATCATAGAGAATGCTTACTTTGCTCTTAGCCTGAGTTGCTACAAAACCCTTAAAATCTTTAGCATTTGGACCTCTAGGAAGATCATCATCATCAAACTCCATGACTATCCTCTCCTCCTTCGTACGGGCAAGTGATAATTTTGGTAAACGTGTGCACCCACGCTTACCAACCTTTGAAATCTTTTTCGTAATAGGAGCATGTGAATGTTCCTCCCCAGATGTATGACCAATATGCTCATCTCCAGAATCATGTGGCTGATCAACTGATTGATCTGTCATTTTCCATCAAATCAAAAAAACAAACATTAGTTCACAAATATACAAATTCAAATATTGTAATACTACTTAATCAGAAAATAGAAAAGTGTACTAAATTACATAATAGTAAACATTGGTAATATGGTAAGCATGTTAAACAATGATAAACATGGTAAACACAGGCAAAAGGTTGCCAAGGAGTTGGCCCAAGAAAGCTGAAAAGTGGACTCACTGAGTCCACCGGTCCGCTGGTGTGAGCTCACCGGCCGGCCGGAGGACCCAGGCAGTAGACTTGCCCACTGCCTGGTGCCACCGGCCGGCCGCTGGCTCACCACCGGCCGGCCGGTGGACCAGACAGAGAGCCTTCCTCTCTGTCTGGACCACCGGCCAGCCGCTGGCTCATCACCGGCCGGCCGGTGGACCAGACAGAGCTTTGATCTGGACCACCGGCCAACCGGTGATCCACCACCGGCCAGCCGGTGCGCCCAGGACTTCTCCTCTTTATGGTTTTTATTGTTCTATCGTTTTGGTTTGATACATGTTTTAATAAGTAAAAAATTTACAATATCTAACATTATATGAAAAAACTAAATGTAAACAAGAAATAAACATGTGTTACCTGTAATTTTAGGAATGTACAGTTGGATTGTTTTCCCAAATTCCTTCGTCGTGATCGTTCCTTATAGCACAAACCATGTCTTCAACATACTCATCATTATGTTCTGTTAATCTTTCCATGGAAGTAGGGATCTCACATAAATCAGCATCTTCATCAAATTCATCCTCACCAACATATTTTTTTTCCCTTGTAAAACAACAGCCCACTGCATATCTGATTGATCTACTACATAGAAATTTTTTTGGCATGTGTTTCCATTATAAAAGAATCAGTTGTGTCTTCCAATCTATTCAGATTAACAAGTGTCATTCCAAATTCATCGTGTCTGACACTGTTGTTACCGATAAACCATTTACAGTTAAAAACAGGAACTTTAATTTTAAAGTAATCAGCCTCCCATATTTCTTCAATCACTCCATAATATGCACTTGATGCCGAAATTGGGTTTCTGTCCTTAGCACTCGAAAAATGCATTGCTTCTGCAAACACCAATACACCACTATTCTGAACTGCACTTCTGTTGTCCTGAGCTTTCGTATGAAATGTATAGCCATTAATGTCATAAGCGGACCATGTTATCACATTTAAAGATGGACCACCCACTATCCATTTTAATGTCTCTAATACATCTGATCTACCAAGCAAGGTCTTTTTAAACCATGGAAAAAAAGTTTTGTTGTGCTCATTCAAAATCCACATTTATTTCTTCTTTGGATGAAATTGTTTCAAATCATTAATATGCAATGTGATTTACGGTTGAACATCAGCTATGTTATTCAAGATGTATGATTCTAACTTCTTCATATGTTCAGCTGACAGTGATTTGACTTTCAAGCCACGAATCCCCTTTCCCTCATTACTAACCCGTTCATGGCGAGATGGAGGCAAAACTATGTGTTGCGCCGTAGCCAAGTAGCTCGTACAAAACTCTGCTACCTCCTTAGAAATATACTTTTCAATAATGGAGGCTTCAGGTCGATATGGATTTTTAACATATCCCTTTAATATTTTCATATACCTTTCAAAAGGATACATCCAACGAAGATATACAGGTCCAAAAAGCATTATTTCTCGAACCAGATGAATCATTAAATGCACCATCATATCAAAAAAAGTTGGAGGAAAATAAATTTCCAAATGACAAAGTATAAAAATTGCATCCTTTTCCAAAATTTTCAAAGCATTCACATCAATCGCCTTGTTAAAAATTGAATTGAAAAAATAACACAACCTCATTATAGTCTTTCTGACACAGATGGGAAATATTCCACGCAGTGCAACTGGTAGAATTTGTTGCATCATGACGTGACAATCATGTGATTTCATACCTATCAACTTCAAGTCTTTCAATGAGACAAAATTTTTTACATTTGAAGAATAACCTTGAGGCACTTTGATATCATGAAGACACTGAAAGAAGCTACTTTTCTCCCTCTTCGATAATGTATGACAAGCCGGGGGAAGAAATTTTCATCTTCCTTTAGGAGTGGGAGCTAACTCCAAACGTATTCCCATTGATAGTAGGTCTAACCTTGCATTCAACCCATCTTTTGTCTTTCCTTTAATATCTAGCAATGTTCCGATCAAATAATCACATATATTCTTCTCCACGTGCATGACATCAATATTATGTTTGACTTCATGATACCTCCAATATGGTAGCTCAAAAAATATTGACCTTTTCTTCCAAATATGTTAATCATTACCAGATTTATGTGTCTTTCCCAATGTCACATCAAGGTTTTTCACCCTCTCAAAATACTAATCTGGGGATAAAGGTTTTGGAGCAGTATCAAATTCTTGTGAGCCATTGAATGCCTTTTTTAGTCTTCTATAAGGGTGATCCATAGGCAAAAACTTTCGATGACCCATGTACACTGTTTTCCTCCCATGATGCAATTGACAATATGACGTCTTTTGTTCGTAAATTGGACATGCTTTATCCCCTTTAACACTGTATCCAGACAAATTTCCATATGTTGGGAAGTCATTTATAGTGAATAGAAGCACTGCATGCAGTTGAAAATATTCCATTTTATAAGAATCATCCACCCTAATACCATCATCCCATAACAGTTTCAAATCATCAATCAGCGGTGACAAGTATACATCAATATCATTGCCGGGTTGCTTTGGACCAGAGATCATGATACTCAACATGACATATTTGCGCTTCATACAAACTTCAGGAGAGAGGTTTTAAATTACCAACTAAACAGGCCATGAACTATGTGTGCTACTGAGGGTTCGGTATGGATTCATTCCATCTATGCATAAGCCTAGTCTCAGATTTCTAATTTCATTTCCAAATGTAGGGTACTGGGCATCAATTTTCTTCCATTGTGGACAATCAGCTGGATGACTTATTTTTCCATCACATACCCGCTCATCAGCATGCCATCTTAACCTTTTTGCATCATGTGAATTAGCAAATAAACGTTTGAAACGAGGAATTATAGAAAGATACCAAAATACCTTTGAAGGGAGCTTTGTAATCTCTACATCAGCTTGTGATTTTTCTTTCACCTTATACCGTGATGTCCCACATTTAGGACACTCTTTCAGAAATTCATATTCCTTCCTATATATAATGCAGTCATTCGGACAGGCATGTATTTTCCTGTATCCCAATCCCATAGGGCATAATATTTTTTTTTTTTGGCCTTATAATGTGAATCTGGAAGATCGTTATCTTTTGAAAGAATGTCTTTCATCAATTGTAGCAGCTCTGTAAAACTTCTGTCACTCCATCCATGTTTCGCCTTCAGGTTAATCAATCATAACACCACCGACAAAACCGTAAAATCTGTACAACCAGGATATAATGGTTTTTCGGCATCACCATATAGACGTGCAACAGTCGGTTCTATCTCAATTTGTTCTGCTACAATATCGCGAATCATTTCTTCAATTCCATCGGAGTTACCATCTTGCGATTCATTATCATCAGTGACATTATGTCCAGTTTCGCCATGCCAAATCCAAGGGTTGTAACTCGGATTGAAACCATGACAAATCAGATGATCTTTTATCTCTCTACTTTTCAACTTCTTCATATTCAGACATTTCAGGCATGGACAGAAAAAAATGTCACTACTTGGAACATTTCGTTTAGCAAATTCCAAAAAGGCATCAACACCTTCCTCATATTCATTGCTCATTCGATGTGTTGTAATCCAACTCCGACTCATTATTACCTATAACAAATAGAAAAAATATATATATTTTTTAGATAAGACAAATATATGTTTATATGAAAAAAATCATAATTTGAATGTAAACAATTTTGAAATATAAAACAAATCAATGTGTATTTAAAAAAATATGCTTGAATATTATTTTTTAAACAAAATATAGTAAGATATAACACCCCCCCCCCTGGACACCACCCCCACCCCCTACCCCCTTGGACACCCCCCTGGACAACCCCCAACACCCACCCACACCCTTGGACAGCCCCCCACACCCACCCACCCCCTTGTAAACCCCCCTGGACACCCCCGACCCCTCTGGACAGCCCCCCGCCCCTCCTGGACACCACCCCCCACCCCCTACCCCCTTGGACACCCCCTGGACATCCCCCAACCCTCTGGACAGCCCCCCACCCACCCGAACAACCCCAAATACCCTCTGGAGAGGCCGCCACCCACTTGGACAGCCTCCCACACCCATCCAACCCCTTGGACACCCCCCTGGAGACCCCCCGACCCCTCTGGACAGGCCGCCACCCCCTTGGACAGCCCCCCACACCCACCCATCCCCTTAGACACCACCCTGGATAGCCCCCGACCCCTCTGGACAGCCCCCGACCCCTCTAGAAAGCACCCCCACCCCTCCTGGACACAACCCCCCACCCCCGACCTGCTTGGACACCCCCCTGGACACCCCCCAACCCTCTGGACATCCCCCCCACCCCCTCTTAAACACCACCCCCCACCCCCTACCCCCCTTGGACACCCCCCTGGACACCACCCCAACACCCACCCACACCCTTGGACAGCCCCCCACACCCACCCACCCCCTTGTAAACCCCCCTGGACACCCCCCGACCCCTCTGGACAGCCCCCCGCCCCTCCTGGACACCACCCCCCACCCCTACCCCCTTGGACACCCCCTGGACATCCCCCAACCCTCTGGAAAGCCCCCCCACCCACCCGGACAACCCCAAATACCCTCTGGAGAGGCCGCCACCCACTTGGACAGCCCCCCACACCCATCCAACCCCTTGGACACCCCCCTAGACACCCCACTGACCCCTCTGGACAGGCTTCCACCCCCTTGGACAGCCCCCCACACCCACCCATCCCCTTGGACACCACCCTGGACACCCCCCGACCCCTCTGGACAGCCCCCGACCCCTCTAGAAATCAACCCCACCCCTCCTGGACACAACCCCCCACCCCCGACCTGCTTGGACACCCCCCTAGACACCCCCCAACCCTCTGGACAGCCCCCCACCCCTCCTAAACACCACCCCCACCCCCTACCCCCCCTTGGACACCCCCCTGGACACCCCCCAACACCCACCCACACCCTTGGATAGCCCCCCACACCCACCCACCCCCTTGTAAACCCCCCTGGACACCCCCCCCCCCCCCGACCCCTCTGGACAGCCCCCCACCCCTCCTGGACACCACCCCCCACACCCTACCCCCTTGGACACCCCCCTGGACACCCCCCAACCCTCTTGATAGCCCTCCCACCCCCCTGTAATCACTGAAAATTTACCATAACAAGAAGTTGGACCATTCAAAGACTGTTTTTAGGTGTGGAGGAAGAACTGAGTTTCAATAGATAGAGAAGGAACTCGACATTAGGTTGTCTATTCCAGGTGTGGATTTGAAGGAGTTAATGTTTGTTCAGTGACCCAAGAGATTGAATCAGAAATTCAGATGTTGTGCCATTTTCTCATGATGAGGATGAATAATTGGTGGGGTTTGACTTTTAAATGGAGAGCTTAGCAGACCATCATATTTTCTATAGATCAGTAAAGGATGTTAGCATCGAACATAAGGCTTAAGGGATGCTTTCAGATCCAAATATGTATGTTGATGGATGCAATGGATCTAGTAGAGGTTCTAGAAAGAATGGTGGTTTTATTTGTTTAGGATAAGTAGTGAAGAAAAAACTAGTTAATTTTTTACTTGCTGAAAAGAGGGTATCTAAAATTTTTAACATGCCGAGGGGAAATCTGGCGAGTCCTCCTCGTGAAACTTTGTTTGCAGGGGTGAAAATGGTGATGTGATCCCAAATCCATGTACCTATGCCATGGTTGTGTGGGAATAAAGTAGTAACAACTGTAAAAGGGCAACCCATCCAAATGGACACGCCCCAACCCTCTCGGGGATTTATAGAAAACGATGAAAAATTAGTGAAATCATAAAATTAGTCAATATTGCAAGTCGAACTAATAGATCTAGGGATGATAAATAAGATTATGGAGCCAAAACGAGTTAAAAGCATTCGCAATCGAAGAATCTAAGCTAGTTTCAACAAAAAAATCACAACACATATAAATATACTATCCGCGAAAAAAAACGAACGAGTGGGAGGATTACCTGAGTGCTCCGAGTTTAGATGATTGATCCGGGGAGATTAAATATAAGAAACGATGATCGCAAAACGAATCTAAACCCATTAAATGGACGAGTCGATTCGGGTTTACGCGCGAGAGAGACGAGTCGCGACTGTCGAAGGTAAACTCGCGAATGACAATCCACGGGTCTGGGTAAATTTTTAAATGAGTTATCACGTCGGTTATTCAATAACCGACGTTATAATTGTTTTAAAAACATTTATAACGTCAGTTATTCAATAACCAACGTAAAAACCTTCCTCCGATTCTTTTTTTACGTCGGTTATTTTATAACCGACGTTATAAAGGTCTCAAAATCCGCGTTTTATTACGTCGGTTATTCCATAACTGACGTCAAAAACATCTGTGGATTCTTTTTTTACATTGGTTATAAAATAACCGACGTAAAAAGGCCTTCAAAAACCACGTTTTTTACGTCGGTTATTGAATAACCGACATAACAAACGCCCCCCGCTTCTGTTTTTTACGGCGGTTAATGTATAACCGACGTAAAAAAAAATGAAGCCTCGCGATTAATAACATCGTTTATAAAAATAACCGACGTTAAAGGTGTACTAAACACAGGTTTTTACGTCGGTTATTAAATAACCGATGTAAAAAACCTCGTTTTACATATTATGACGTCGGTTTTATATAACCGACGTAAAAAATGGTGACGTAAAAAACGTTTTCTGCACTAGTGGGATGATTGGAGCCCAGGCAAAGGGGTCCATAATAAATAGTTAAAAAAATCATACCACAATTTATATTCCATATTTCATGTTAAAATGGGATATAATGGTTTATATTTACAGATCAAGGCATACCATGGCATGATGCTTCAAGTAGGGGACCTGGGCATGCTATAAAGGCATGATAACAGGTTACACAAAAGAGGTCTATGTGTGCAAACCAAAACCAAGGAGAATGAAACATGGGAATGAAATACATGGGTGTGTATACCTGGGAACATGGAACTAGGCATTTGAAACTAAGATCATATGATTAATTTATTCTAGTGAAGTTCACCTTGTTGAGAATTTGAAATTTTCCAAAATTCCTTCCAACATCAAATGACAATAAATTTTGATCCATAAGTCTATCTGGTCTCTATGAGTAGTCAAATCAAAGACTGGGAAGTGTAATATTCCCTTGACTATTGGGTTCTCACATAATAGGTGTTTTATAAGTCTATAGAATTCCCAAAAACCCTAAAAAATGGGGTTTATAGTTTTGAAACACCATTTCATCAACAATGGATAAAATACATGGACTAATCCCAATGGGAGGTTCACACCACCATGTCTCTAAAATGGGATTGTTTTTTAGTATTATCGAACTTTTGATGTATGAGAATTTATGAAGTATATGGAGATAAAATTGTTTTCTTCTTCATGTAGAAAGATTGTTTTCTTCCCACACATTAGTAGTGTTATATAAATGTGGCCTATATCATGAATTCCATGTCTATGTGAGTGGAATAATTTTTCAGTGCTGAAAAATACATCCAAACATAGAATTTGATTAATTAAAAATGATAATTATTCAATTCTGAGGTAATATAAGCTACTTTCCATTTTATCTAGTATATATACTTATATTCGAGAGTTAAATCAGTAATGAGAGGCTATTCACCAAGAGGAGATTCTCAACTTAAGTAATTTTTTGTTTCTAAGGGGAATAATATAATCATGTATTTTTTATATCCAAGAATAGGGTTGATGAAAGAAAAAACAAACAATAAGGGTTATGAACAAATACCAGGGTGATAAGAGGAAGAAAATAAAAGTTTAATTTATGGATGGATCTAAAATACATGATTTGTAAAACACTGCATGTCCTATGAGAATATAAATCAAGCCTCTCATGGTTCTTGGAAAATAATTATTATTTTGACCAATCCCACGCACATAATAAAATTTACTGGTTTTATCCTAGTATGGGGTCGTTGGAAAAAACCCAGCATGGATTGGTAAACATATAAACTTAGGCCTCTCATGTAGATATGGATCATATATAAGTTAATAATTTCATATATAATAGACCAATATAATTATTTTCATGTCTTATGGAAGATTCAATTGAGTCACATAGTTTATGGTCATGTAATGGGGACCGTGTACCCTAATATGAATCATTTGAATAAATATACGTGAGGAACAAATGGGAGCTCTAAATTTTACCTAGGTTGATTGAAGCTTTAAGAATAACATTATTTTTTCTATGGATGAAGAGTAGTACCCATGATATTTATACCTGTTAATATTTTTTCATATATTTTTTCAAATACATTGATGGAGAGTCATAGTAGTTAGGAACCTAGATTTTATCAGGCCTCCCTTTTTGGGTTTTTTGCATGAAAAATATGTTTTCCTTTTACTTTTTTTTCTTTCAGATGAACAATTTTTCTTATGTCATGTGTGGTTAATTCATAGTGAATACAGAATAACATTTTTTTCAGATAAACCTTCACAAGTTTTCAACATTGTTATAATTATGTTTATTTACTTTAGTATTTTAAGGAATTTTATATTGGACTAATATTGTGGTTGTTTAATATTAGAAAAAATGGATAAAAAATGGTGAGGAACTATACATATCAGAATGAGAGAGGAAAGCTTGGTGTGAATGGGAGCCTAATTCCACTATAAACAATGTTAGGGGGAAAAATTGGTTACAATCATGAAACATGGGCCATTGTTTCATTTAACTTTTTTCATCTGATATTTACCATGTGCTCAATAAGGATTTTCTTATAGGATAATCTCTTCAAAAATATTTTGGATATCGATTGGAGTATCTCGACTTAAGGTATTTGGGTATTCATATAAAATTCACACCCATATTTAAAGGATAATAATAATAGGATTTCATTATAACACCTTAAAAGTCGATACGATGAATGAATTTATTAGACTATGGTTATTTAAATGCACTGAAATAGTTGAGATATGTAAGAGATAAATCATAAGATAAAAATTTCCATGTCAATGGGACATGGTGAATAGTGGGTGTAAGTCTACCATTATTAATAGAGAAATTAATGATTCACACTCAGGGAATAATTCATGATGTTATGAGGGACCATTACCTAGGGACAAAAACATCACATAGGGGGTAGTAACCAAAAAGATAAAACCTATGCATATTGATCTCTTTCATAGAGGAGTGTAGTTTTTGATATTATTCAGATGGAAGAGATAATTCAATGAAGTTTAGGGTTGTATGGGATAAAAAATTGAAATATTTTAAAGTCTTAATGGATTGAAATTATGTTATTCAATTTAACATCATGTGATAATTACCACATGATTTTTAGTACATACTCATACATAAAGGACTTCTATTTCATATATATTAACATCATGCAACAAGGACATGTGATTATTTTAGTTTATGATTGGAGATATTTTTCCAAAGCATCGTGGATTTTATTATTATTCCACATAAAGCATCCTTAAAAGTATTTATAATTTATAAGGGAATAAAAATATAGATATTAATAATATATTTGAATATATGAAACTGAAATGATTCAAATAATTTCCTTAAATGTATGAATTAGAGATGATGATATAATCAACGGTTGGAGTGGGTCAACTATTAGTAATGGAGAAACCAGAATCACACCATCAGGGCTGGCAGGAGTAGTTCAACCTATAGTAATGGAGAAAAAAGTGTTACACTATCATTGAATAACACATTGTATTAAAGGGGGATTTCCTCCAGGATAAAAACACCCCATAGGGG
This sequence comes from Viscum album, assembly GCA_963277665.1. Lineage (NCBI taxonomy): Eukaryota > Viridiplantae > Streptophyta > Magnoliopsida > Santalales > Viscaceae > Viscum > Viscum album. The sequence continues at coordinate 1,694,430,493 of OY728138.1, read as the reverse complement.
ACATTTAGTATCTTAAATGTGATTTTGTGGTTCACCATCTAAAGGGGGGGAAATTTGGATTAGTCAAAAACATTGTTAATAATTTATATGAATGGGAAAACATAGAGGAGTATCTAAACTCATGTATTTTAGTGATTATATCCTATAAATTAAAATCATAAAGTCTATTTGGAAAAATAGGGGATATCCAAATGGTTTCATAATGCTCTATGGTTATACCAACATGTGTTAGACATGTTATTTAGGTAGGAGGAATAGACCTCGATTGAAGAGAAACTTAAATTAAACCTTTTACAAAATGAGGTGTGGTCTCAAGACACAATGGGGGAATATTGATAATTGGTTATGTAAATAGAATGTTCTTATAAATAATGTCCCCAACACAAATGAGGGGGATATTGTCATAATTTTATTTATGACTAACCATTTCAAGATCTTTAATGTCATATGGTATCAACCATATACCATTTAGTTTATCGTTAAATGGAAAATAAAACATATCATTTATTTTAGGTTATTCTAAAAGAACACATGCTATGTGTTTTAGATTATTTTAATTTGGAGTTTAGACTCCATAATTTTGATTACAATTCATATTAATTAGTTAATCAATATAATCAAACATAATCCTTATGCTCACATGAGTCAATATCTGTGTGAGAATTAATGGGAAATTTGATAATCAGATGTATTTTTGAAGCGTAAATAATAGGGATGGATGGTTCAAGGATTAAATTTCCTAGAGACTATAATAAATAAAACACATAGAAATGAGTGACTAGTTGGATGTGACTCTAATAAACCTGATTCGCCTTAATATTCAGTGATTCTAACATACAGATGAAGGTTCGTGTAGGACAGTGTGAATTTGAACATTATGAGATCCTTGAGATGCATAGTATAAGGTTTTATAAATTAAACTAGGTAAAATTACATTAAATTTCATGCATCCAGGATTAATGAAGGATGTTACATTTATGTTATTGAAATTAAAAAAATATGGGATATTCAATTTACTGTCATGAATCATGGATGTGTTGGATGATATAATTTTGGTGGTTGGACCCAATGTAGGTTCCCTAAGAAATAATATGTATCCTATGGGGTTAGTAATTAAGCCAAACATAGTTATAAAATTGATAATTTCATTCTCTATATAGTTCTAGTTCATTTTCACTGAAATGAAATATAAATGGATAGGTGTCCTAATGTGAGATGGAAGTAAACCAGATGTGAATGAGGTCTTTATGCTAGGATGAGGTGAGACAACTTTTCTAAGTACAAGGATACTAAATAAAACTCAAAATTAATAGGTTAACCCATATAATAGAAACCTTATATTTAAATTTTGATCCTATTTAAAAGGGATGGAAGGTCATAAAACATGACCATATATCATTCAATATAACTTCATTTGATAAGTAAAACGTTTGAGCAGTTTAGATTCATTCTGAATGGACTTGGGGTATGAAGTTTAACATCATGTTGTTAGGATGGAATGCTATAAATTTTTGAGTATTTTATCTAGGACTATGGCCATGTTTTTTAAGATCATATATAGAGGAAGGTATATTACATAGTTTAATGTCATATATCTAGGAATATATTCCTTTGATGTGGTATGTTTGGAATGGTTCCCATCTGTTTGAGTGAGGATAAATTATATACACATTTCATGCATCCTAGGATTGTATATCCTAATCAAGTATTTTTTTTATATGATTCCAAATCCAATATTTAAAAATAAATCATCCTTCAAACATATTCCCTAAAATCTATCAATAGGGAAAATAATTAGGATGATATTTTATGGGTGTTCCCTCTGGCCTTTTGATCGTAAAAATATAAATAAATTCATTATCAATTGAATTAATGAATTATGTGGATACATGATTAGTATTAAATAAATATAACTTATTTCATATATTACTGAGATATGATTGAAACTGATTCTTCATTCAGTGTTAGCATTCTTCTTGGCGTGTTCACATAAAAAATGTTTTGATTTGAGTATCATTGCCTGCATTATACCCTTAGTTGTCCACTTATAAATCCAATAATTAAAGATGAATAATATCGTAATTTTATTCCATAAAAATTAGTGGTATGAGTATTAATGTGTATGGTCTATCCAATTAACCTATTTTGGTCTCCTAATCCTTAGGAGATTAATAAATATTTTCTATATGGAAAGGTTGATTTATATATAATCTTTCTCCAACTTGAATTAATATATTCTACTTATTATATCAACGAGATGCGCACAAAAACAATGCTTCCCCAGTGTTCCACATAATGCTTTATTGACATGAGAACATGATTGAATTTCTTCTTTGGGAATTATTTCCTAAACATTTAACAATATGGGTGAAAATTGATAAGATTTCAATTATTGAGTCATCAATGATTCAAAAATGATATTGATGAACTCTAACTATCTTGGGGACTATGTGGTGATCACTGATGTTGAACAATTTATGAAATTCACCAGACAAGGGTTGAAAAATATGAAAATTACATTAGCACTATGGAAAATGTACTTAATTATAAGGAGGAACTTGGTGGAATGATTCTAGAATTTAACCTTGGGTAAAAAAGCCCTTAAAAACATTTTAATTACCTTTAATTGATTTTAATTTTATCATTATAACCATGTGATATGTTCTTTCTCAGATATGATCCTGTCATCTTCGGGTAGCTGATAGGTAAAATACATTTCAAAACCCTTGAATAATCCAGTCAAAGGATATGTGGATGATGATGGGATCCCAGGTGTGGACCCCAGTGAGTAGATCTAAATTTCACATTGGCCACATTCTATATCAACATCATGTTCTGAGGCATCAGTAAGGTTGATGAAACATTATTTAAAGGAATATGGGGTATCATCATGCTCTTATCCTCTAATTCTAGGAGTAGAGGATTAGAAAATACAATGTTCCATAAATGGTTGTAAAAGTGTGCAATCATCTTTCTTGAAAGATAATTCATCAAAACCAAGTAAAAATTCTCTAGAACTGACTAATTATATATTAATATAAATAAAGGATCTCATTTTGAAAATCTCTTCTTTCTCTTTGCAAATTTTTATCAATCAATTGAAATTAATAGATGAAAAATTATATTCCACAATATAAGAGGATCTAGTTTTATGAAACATTTACCATTTAATAATTTGGGGGGAAAATTCCCATTGACTTATTTTGTGTGGCATTGCCTATTAACTCATCTGTTGGGATGGTTCACATTAACACTTTTGGTTGGTAGGTTCCCATTATACCCATACTTGGTGAATAAATTTCATATGAGACAAGAATGGTTTTAGAATCTTTGGGGACTCCTCTTTATTTTTATCTCACCCATACCTATTATATAAAATATTAGGAGTCAATGTTATAGAATGTAACCATGTTAGATATGTAGATAGAATTGGGGTCGTGATTGGTTCATCCAGTCATGCCCGGATAATGGAACATGTATGATCCATTGATTTATAGATCATCCAATAATCAAATTCTTACAAATTATCATTTGATCCATTTTCCATTTCTTTCTCTTTTTCTTTATTGAAATGTTAAACACATATTGAAAAAATGCATTTGAATTGTATAATATATTATTTCAGTCATAGACCATATCATATAGGATATATTTTATGAAAAATCATTCATGGATCATGTGACAAATCAAACGATGTTAAGGGGAATACTTTGAGTGATAATTTGGACTTTCTTCATTGGAATTCTTGGATTTTAGTAATTCAACCAATAAATTCTCTAACATAGGAATGATGTACCCATGTACCCAAACATTATGAAAGGAATAATTTTGATTCTTCTACATTTCATGGTCATTTTTCCTCATCATTTTGGGTTAGGGTTATTGTATCCACTTTCACTCTCCATAACTACTTTATCTATGGTTGCGGTTATTGATGAGATCTTTCATTGGTTTTATTAGAAGAATTTTATAGACAATATTCTCTACCCACAAACTCTCAAAATCCACCAGGATAATTTACAGTGATAATCATGGTGGTGAACTCACCAAATATAATATCCACACAGATATCCATAAATTCTTCATGGGGAACATGTATAGCAAATGTGTATGTTGGATTCCATATTGAAATAAAATCCATAACCCTCTCATTCTCTTGATTTATATAGTTGATGAGGTTAAGGATATTTTTTTCTCCTCGGTATAAAGCTAAAATGGTTTATCAATTGACAATAAATATCATCCCAACTAGAAATAGACCCAGATACAAGGTTATTTAACCAGGAAAATTAAGACCTTCTATGTCCTGCTAAAATAAATTCAGTTTTTCTATCACTTTTTTTATGGGTTTCATAATATTGGGTCACACTAGGAATAAAAATGAGTTTATTGTTTCATTAGATATCCCATTACATATAATATTGAGATGTTTAGATTCCAATAGTTGGATGGAGGATTATTTAAATTAAACCACTTGAGATTAAAATACCTCTTTTTTATATCAGAGAACATTGACCTCAACTATACTATATCTGAGTAGTGAGTAACTCTAGTAATTTATGGGATACCACCAATTGAGCTAGCACTTTGGTTAGGATAGTTTATCATGCCAACAAATGAAATTTCTCTAGTGAAGGGAACTCTTGTTATTCGATCATTTTGGTAGAGAAATGGTATAATTGGTCTCATCTCAAGTTGATGGGGTTGCTTAACACAACCTTTTTGGAATGATAAATTTTCTCATATTATTGAGGGAAAACTAAAGGAGGCAAGACGAATTCATATTGAAGACTATACTTAGTGGGTATATTTTCACTAATAAATTAAATATTTAACTAGTTATGATCATATATTTAATCATTAAACTAAGAAATATACTTTTCTACTATGATTTATTCACCATTTCTGGGTGGTGGGTGGGTAGTGAATATCCACACATCTATTTATTCATTGAAAGTATTGTTGTTTATTATATTAGTTGGAAACAATTGATGAAATTTTTTTCTTACAAACTTATATATGTTAAAAAATATTAATTTGGATAAGGTATATCCAAAATATTTGTATGTTCCTATCCAATAAATGATACATGATATGACCATGGGGTTTTAATATTATTATACCCATGCATTAAGATTTTCCCAATGATGTTTTAGTTAAATGTACATAGACGTACTCATAAGTTATAATAGTTGGGTACCCCCAGTGAATTTTCCTTTTGTATGTCTATGTTTGAATGACTATGGATAGCGTAACTTCCTCTATATTTTCTTATTGAATTAAGGTATCACATTGGTGATGACGACTGTATTGAAAAGGATCTCTCTTAAGAAGCTTCTAAATGGTTTTGTATATGTGGTGGTTATAATCCTCAACCTACCTAAGGTATGGGATGTATGTGTTAATGAAATTTAGGTTTAGGATATCAATGTGGTTATATATACAAACATATTCCACCAGCATCTTTGTGGTCTGTCATTGGTAGGATGTCCCTTATATATTCATATCTAAAAGTATTTAATGTATTTAATAAAAATTTAGGATGAAGCCATTGATATGGAATCTCTAGGCCATGGAATTCACCAACTAGATCTTGAGGTGCTAGGTTAGTGAAAATTTCGATCGGTGCCTTGGTGTTATGATCTCTATGAAAATGAAGGCATATATTCAACACATCATTTGGTTGTATGAAATGACTTGAGGTGTTATGTGGGTTCTACTATCTTTTATAATGATCTTGGAATTCAAGAGTGCATTTGGTGATTCCATTTTCATTAAACTGAGTCTTTAAGGTCTTGGAGGAGAAAACAAACAATAAAACCATTAATAAATCACCATAAGTATTAGTTCACGATTAATCAATCTATTTCATAGGTAAAAGATTCACATCGGGTTCCCTATTATATTTTTGATGAAAATATGAATGCCTATTTCTATGTGAGGCTTCAATATCATGTATAACTTCTTTACAAAGGTAATTAATTATAGGTGATTTTACGAGAGAAGATTTGGAAAACACATTGGGTGAAAGGATTTGTGCCGGTCCCATATCGCACTTTATAGGGAATTATATCCTACTTTTGGAATTTGTTAAATATTTAATACAAATTCATGAATCCATCCCAAATCCTAGTGTGAGATCCATTACCAGCATTCTAATGATTAAGAATTTTATAGAGTTTATGTGATTCCCTCCAGGTTACAGGTATGCCTTAGATTGATCGTGGTTTGCCCTACTAGTTGTTTTAGAGGTTTTTGGGAAATATGGGTTGAAAAAAATGTATTTTTGGATAATTATGGTTGGGTGCATGGTTTAGGCACAAAGTTATTACTAACCATGTAACAACCATGTGTTATGGTTCCATGAGGTTTGAATGGAATTTTTCATAGTTTAAGAATGTCTATTCAAACTGTGTAGATTTACAACGAGACTGGGAAAGTGTCGGGTGGTAGTCTAGGGGTGTTACATGGCTTGAGCATGATTTTTCCAAACCATTTGGTTCATCTCTAAGAAACGGTGCTCCCTATTTTCCAAGGTGTAGTTTCCACACATGGTTGGTTAATGATATTTTTAACCATGAAGCCTTACCATGCACCCCAGTCTAAACCTTTAAAAATATTGAATTTTTCTATTTTTGATTGGTTGTTTTTATATAAAAACACATCCCAAAACCCATTAGGCTCCATCAAAACCTTCTTGATTTATTTAGAGGCTTATCCTTTTGGATTTCTGAGGAATATATTTTAATATTGATGGATCTCTTCATGGTTGTTCCATTTTTTTATTTTGGTTTACTCTATTCTCTTTATATCCTCTTGCAATCTCTTCTACCCTTTTCTCATTTGAACCTAATTAAGTTTTGGATGAAAGATTTATGGGATTTTGTAGATATTTTATTATGATTCTTAAATATCATGGATTGTGAAGACCCAATATACTAATTCCTAAAATCATTTTTTAAAGGTGACTAGTTTTATATAGATGTCTCTATAAAAATGATTTGACAAATGAATTACATAACATTCTTGTGAATTACATTGATTTTTTTATGAAAATGATGTATTAGGTATCAAGGTGAAAATTCTTCATGAAATAAATGTTTGAAAAACGTTTTTTTATTTAAAAATATAGTTTTTCAAACTATGTGTTTGATGAAATTCCTTAAGGATGGTTTTGATTTTAAAAATGGGTTTCATGTTTTACAGTGGTGAAGCATCATTATGAAAATGTTTTTTAAAATTTGGAGCATTATTTTCAAATGGTTTTTAGTAAGAATGGAATATTGGGATCCTAGGGTGCATTAGGAAATAGACTTGTTAATTTAGTGTGTTTAATACTCTAGAAGTTTGATATCAACTGACTGTGAGAGAACTCGATAACAGTTTGATTCAGGTGATCCTCGGTTTAGTGTTTTATTTATATATCCATATACACATTCCCATATTCAATATCCCAATATTGTATTTTTTTTCATTTATGCATGGTTTCATGTTCTTTTTATCAATTTTTATCTTCTAGTTTATCTATGTATGATTTTTCTTATGCTTACATGTTTTGTTAGATGTACTTGAATTATCAATGGTTTATGAGAATATGGAATGATATTATGAAAAAAAAATGACATTTAAAAAAATTATTCTTTTTGGAATGATTTATAAACTTGTTTTATTTTAAATCTATATGGAATTTTTTTATGGTACTAATAATTTTTTTGGAGAAAGATGAGCTATTATGATCTTCATTTTGGATAAATAAAAGTGACATCAGTATAAAAGAGTTCATTTTACATTTTTCACGAATAAAAATTGGAAACCAGTCCCCGAGAAGTATGTTAGAGAATATATTCCCATCCTCAGAAAATACATTTTTTATAAGACCATCATTGATGTATTTGGATTCCTGAAAAATATTAGTGATTATATAGCTCATCATCGAAAGATTTTCCAAGTAGTTCAACCATTTTTATATCAAATTCCATGGGATATGAATAATTCCCATTATGATGGCTTGAACAATTGTTGTGGTGTCTCACTCAAACCATATGTTTTTCCGTCCTCTTTGATATAGAAAATAAGCCTCTTTGATAAATCCTATCATTTATGCTTCTAGAGAAGTGACATGATCGCAAGGCCCCAAGAGGAATTCCACATTATCAGCGCTATAGTATCTGATGATGGACCCATAGCTTGATGGAATCTGGTTTCCCCTCGAATCACCATTGATGTCATGTATTTATCAGGATTCTCATGGTTTTAATCACCTTCATAGTGGGATTGTATAGTGAAGATTTATGGTAACATGGAGTTTCATCATATGGATTGTCTTGTTTTACATTCAATTTTATCCCTCTGGGGTTGACATTATAAGTCTTATAGATGTGTACATGTTCTTTTCATATGTGATCTATTAGTTTTCCTTGTTCTAATTATACATGATACTTGATTTTTCTTACTTATTTCCCTCTACATTATGGAGGGCCTACTCAGGTGGGTTTTCATGTTGACATGATATGGTTTACTACAAAATGGAATCTAATAAATTACCTAGCCTAAAGTGTAGTTGGTTTTGGTTTATAGTCTCTGGTAAAAAGAATGTATAATTGTTAGAACATATGTAGTATCTGTGGGAGGGTTCCTAAGCATCTCACTTATTTCTTTATACTAGAGTAACCATGGGTGGTAAGGTTTTTTTTCAAATCTTGGGACTTGGTGTTCGATGTTACTTAAATTAACTGGATTTGGTGTTAATTTAAAGGAATATATCCATTTTAAATGTTTTTATTTCATTTATAGAATCCATGTATTATTTAAATTACATTTAATGGAATTAATATGGATTCATAAAGATGGTCCTATGATTTGGGAATTATCTCTTAAGATGATTTTATATTGAATTTTGTTCATTATAAAATGAATTAAAGAAGTGATCATCCAGATCTAAGAGAGGAAGTTTTGAGACAAGATCCATAGGAAAATCCATAAGAGGAATCATCTTTGGTTGAAGTTGTAATCTGAAAAACTCCAACTCTAGGTTAAGCGGGTTTTGAAAAACAAGTATGAGTGGTGGATGATGTATCAAAATTTAAAAATTATAATCCAATAATCGTGTATGGTTATAAAGGACCCTAGAAATATAAGGAGTTTCATGAATAGATTGAAATTTTATTCCATTGCCTGAAAAGTATATAGGACTCTAAGGTGGGTTTTTCCACATACATTCTTGAGGTTCCATGAAGAAGATGATGGGACGCCATTTTGAAAACTAAGTTGAAATAGGATCTTAACTAGGATTATATCATGAATATCTTTACCCAATAGTTTATCTAGAGACATTTTGAGTGTGAAATAATAAGGAATTTTTAAACCTATACTAGGGAGAGCATTCAGTTTTGGAGAATTCTACACATTTATATGACATTGTACACCTAGAACATGATCTTATTATGATTGATTAACTTAAATCATAGAGGTTCGATATGGGACTAAGGTATGGTATTCAATTTATAATGATTCTATTATGACATCTAATCTTTTGGTGGGGGTTGTTAAAGAAAATATGTATGTGGTAGACATAGATGGGAAAATGGGCTTAGGTGGAGCTTTGGGGACTACATGTGGAAACTAGGGTGTGATTCTTAGATAAAAAAATAAGTGTAAGGAGGACTAGTTTTCATCTGGAGATATTTTCGGGGATTCATCAAGAAAGAAAAAATCATTTTATTATCAGTACAGAAGGCCTTATCATACCAAACATTTTTTTATGGAAGCATCCAACAATTATCATCAATGTAGAGAGTCTGTCCATATCAGGTGTTTCTATGGAAGGATGTACAAGGCAATAATTCTATATCCACTCTCACCAAGGGTTAATAGGTTCATTATAATGCATACATGTTTGGTGGGTATTATCTTCATGATAAGGGGGATGTTCACATAGCTAAGAATATTCAGGGAGGAGTTAAGTATGTATATATTTAATCAATGGAGCATGCAATAGAGGAATCTTATGTAGGGTATGCTACTGTTAGAGGTATAATGTCCATTTCATCCTCTATATTACTTGATTTTTTTGATATAGGTGATACTAAATATTTTATATAATAAAAGTTAGTTAATCTATTGGGATTTCATTTTGAACTTATGTTGTTCTTATTGAATCATTCCACATCCTTAGGAAATAGGTCTAAACAAATTTTCAGATGTCTTTTGTGTCAAGTGATGATACTCGACTTTATAATGGGTTGTGATTTAGTGGTTCTTGATCATAATACATTCTTCCTTATGATTTTAATGGATTCCATGATCAATGTAAAGTACCATATTGGTTGTTATCAATGACTACTTTATTTTTAATCTCCATTCAGAGTTTCTTGTATCTTTTAGGGTGATTGGGATACTAGATATTAGAGAAAAGGGCATGTTGTTCCTTATGCTAGAATGATCTCTTTTCAATTGTAATAGATGATTCTTAGAACTGTTTATCCTCACCAAAAAAGTGAACTTTATATAATGGAGAGTGCATACCCCAAGGTGTTTCGTGATTATTTTTATGTGTTTTCTCCACAAAGAGAGTCATAGATTACTACTGACCCACACCTTAGTAGGGTTCCCAATTCTATGCCACCTTATCATATGGAACCTATTGAATTAGAGGAACATAAGTTTCAGATTATATAACTTTAGGCCAAGGGATTTATTCATCATATTATATCACTTTTGGCATTCTATGTCCTCTTTAATAAGAAGGAAAACAAAATAAATAAACGTTTCATTTATTATCGAATGAAAAATATAGTGACCATTAAAAAAAGTCTCCCCTATGAAGAATGATGGTCTCTTTAACCAACTTATAGGGGATGTATGGTTTTAAAATATTAAACTCTGTTCAGGGTGCCACTAGTTAAGATTCTTAGAATAAGATATACCTGAGTCAACATTTAGAAGCTATTATGGAAATTTCATGTTTTTAGTTATTCCATTTGATCTCACTAATGCTCTTGTAATATTTATGACTTTAATGAACCCGATTATTCCTCAGTTATTGCACTCATTCATCATCATTTTCATAGATAATATTTTTATATACTCTACTTTAGAGGAGTAACACATGTATAATTTGGACATCATCCTTATAACCTTACGAAAACATCGCTTGTATGGTAAGCTTTCCAAGTATTAATTTGGAATCAAAGAAGTGAGGTTTCCATGGAATGTTCTTTCTTAGAGGGTAATATCTATAGATACAAAAAATATAGAGGTGTTCATGTCTTATTATTGTCCTAGAAATATATTTTATTTCCATGGTTTCTTGGTTTTGACAGTTTGTTAATAGTTGTTTTTTAGGTCTTTTCCATGATTGCATCTCCAATGTTATATTAAACTCATAATTGTTTTAAGTATGAATGGAGTAAAAGTGTTAGAGATATTTCAAGTAGATGAAGAAGAAATTGAATTTATTTATCATTCTGATTCTTATAGATCTGTGTTCGTGTTATTATGTCTACAGTGATTCCTTTGGTACATGATTGGGGTTTTTCTTGATGCAGGGATAGTAGGTTGTGTCCTACAACTCTTTTAAACTATTCCATCATGTGTAGAAATACTCTACCCACGACCATGAGTTGAAAACTGTTATTCATGAACAAAAAACATGGATTCACTATCTCTTTAGGGAATGAATTATGGTATACTTTCATCATAAGATCCGGAATTATATTTTTAATCATAGTGATATGAACATCTGATATAGTTATTGGGTTCAGTATCCTAATAATTTTGATTTATATATTTATTATACTCTTAGAAAAAGGATTTTTGTCGGTGATGTATTGTCAAAGAAATTTACTATTTTGGACGTCAAAATATTTGTGAAGGAATGATCATTAATGATTTTTTTCATTGTGATGAGATAGGGAGTGGAAGAAACTGGTGGTATGGTGTTCATATATTCCATGAAGTTTGAATCAACCTTTTATGATCGGATTCAGAATGAAAAGGTAACAGACCCAAATTTTCCATGCTTTATTAACATCGTAAATGTTGGGGAGACCTCAGGTGAGTAGTTTTATTCTCTAATGGGTCCTTTTTGTTTCAAAATTATTTTGGTTGTTCCTGTATCTCTATGGAAGGAAATGTTGGGTAGTGGACACAATCCATGTTATTCCATACACTATGGGACTACTAAGATGTATCATGATCTATGAAATTATAGTTGGTGGTTGGGGATGTGGTGGTCTATAGAGGACTATGTTTTATTGTTCCTTACATATCAAAGAATTGAGGTGGAGTATCAAAGTCATGATTTTTTGTTTAAACACTTTCTTATTCTAAAATGAATTTTGAATGATATTTTTATGGACTTTATTACTGTTTTACCATAGACTCATAATGGTAAGGGTACAATTTGGGTGATCATTGATTTAATTAGGATATTATATAATTTTCTTCCAATAAAGGATGTGAAAAAGGTAGAGAAACTTGGGGACTTTGACATTTTAGAGGTTGTAATGCTTCATAGGATTCCCCCAATAGTTGTTTCTAATAGGGATCCAATGTTTACATCTATTATTTTGGAAGGTCTATAATAGGTGATGGGTTACCGGTTAAACTAAAGTGAGGCATATAATCCATATATTTATGGGGGGATTAAATGAGCTATTCAAATCCTTGAGGGTAATATTCGAGCATGCATTCTTGATTTTAGTGGTTCATGGGAAATGAACATCCCTTTGGATTAAATTTACTATAAAAATAGTTATAATTCTCAAATTAAGTTAGAATCCTTCAAATAATTGTATGGAAAACCATGTAGATATCCCTTGTGCTGAGTAGAGTTGGGAGAGAGATCCTTGTTTTTACTTTGTCTCATTCAAGAAATGAAGGAAAATTTATAGTTGATTTGGAAGATATTTTTCATGGAAATGAGTCATCAGAAATACTATATGAATCATAATAATCATCTATTAGTGTTTTTGGTTGGGGATTGAGTGTTTGTTTGAGATTCACCTCACATGGGACACCACCAGTTCAGTAAGCTGGGTAAGTTGGCATCTAAGTTTGTTGGCCCATTTGAGATTATTAGATGATTTGGAAAGGTGGATTATTGGATGGACATATCATATCTCTTAACATTAATTCATGAATAGATTAACATTTCCCAGCTGAGGAAGTACCAACTGAAACTATCCCATGTGATTGAATTGGAGGATTTTGATCTTGGTCTTTACACCACTATGGCTGAGAAACCATTTCTTGTTATGGATTTATAATACATGGTACAGATAATTAAAAAAATTTCCCCTATTTTGTATACTATGGTAGTGTAGAATGGATAACCATGAGATTATGGAGGAGTAATATTTAATGGGGAAGAAATCACCTTCCAATTTTTTGTGTTCATAATTAGGGGAATATTCTAGGGAAATAATACTTTTATCACAGGGTAAATTGTGATGCCCTATAGGTCACAGGTATGCCTTAATATGTGATTGGATTACCCTATGATTAGTTATATAGTTTTTCAAATAAATATGGTTTTAAACCGATAATTTTTTGAGATGACATACCAGGTGAGAAATTATTACTAACTATGTGGTAATTTTGAAACATGTCATTGTGAGGTTATAGTGGAGTTTTTTATTGTTTATGCATGCTTAGTCAAACCTTGTGGTTCTCCAAGGAGGCCATACAGGTGAATGGGTGGATATCTAGGGTTGTTTTATTACTTGAGAAAAATATTTCAAAACTATGAGGTTGATCTCCATGAAATAGGTGACCCTATTCTTTTAGAAATAATGTCCATGAATAGTTGGTGCACAATTTGTCTAACTGTGCTACCTAATCACAAAACCAAATTTGAAATTTTTAAAAAATTAAATCAACCACTTTTCCAATGGTGGTTTTTATATATATTAACCTGTTAATCCACATTATGCTCAAACTAAACATTCCCCATCTCTCTATAGGATTCTCGCATTGGATTCTTTATAGATTTCATTCGTTCTTGATGGATCTCCTCAATGTATGTTTTGTTTTCCATCTCGTTTCCTCTGTTCTTCTTATATCCTCTCTAAACCTCTTCTCCTTTTATCTCTATGAAACCTGACCGGGTTTTGGATACCTGATCTAATGGTTTTGAAAGATATTTGATGACATTTTTATATATCATGGCTCGTGGAGATCCCATATACTCATTCCTAGTATTCTCTTTTGAAGGTGGATAGTTTGCCTCCATTATTAAAGTAGGTAACACTCTAAAAAAATTCTAACATATTAATTAATTTATGTTATTTTTAATTATTATGGTAAATTTTATGAAAAATATAGATTTTATATCATGGTGTAATTTATTCATGAAATAAATGTTTTTAAAGGGTGTTTTCTTTAAAAATAGATTTCTTCATCCTAGGTGCATGATGAAATACCTTAAGGGTGGATGTAATTATAAAATGGGTTTTAATGAATGGGAGTGGTGGGGATTCACTGTGAACATCTTTTGTAAAATTGAAATCATAGTTTATAAATGGTTTTTTGAAAGGAAGGAATATTGATATCCTTGGGTACATTGGGAAATGGAATTAGTACTAGAATTGTGATCTATACCAATGCCCCTATCCCAATGATTTCAAAAAACTGTTGGGATAGGTCCCCAATAACAACAGTTTTCTAAAAAATGTTGGAAAATGGTATAGTATAATATTTTTTCCCAATGTTTTTCAAAAACCTTTGGGATAGGGATGTCAACATATGGTGTCACAAATAGTTTTTGAAAACCATTGGGATAGACTAGTACAATTCTAATGATTTCGATAAACTGTTGGAATAGGATTATTAAAAGCAGTCTACGCCAATGGTTTTCAACAACCATTAGTATAGAAGATATATCCCAATAGTTTTTAAATAAATTTCAGATAAGTCTCCCAAAAATACATATGCCATTCCCCCTCCCCATTCCAAATCTAAGTGAGTTTTTTCATATAGTATCATTGCTCTCTTCCTAGCTGGCGACTCCTCCTCACAGGCGATCCATCCTAGTTTAAATCATTCAGTTTCATCCACTTCAAATTGGAAAGTTTTAGTTATATCATCGGCCTACATTTATTTTGGATCTTTATATAACATGTTTAGTGTATTTCCCTATCAGCCTACAATCTCTATTATTTAGGGTTTTCATTTAATTATTCTTGAAAGTGAAATTGGCATGTTCCAAATACTTGAACTGACACATTGAAAATGAATGTCACTTCAAGAACCACTTCCCCCATGTCTAATTTTTACAAACATGTTATACGATATTAATGTTTTAAGGGAACTATATTTGCTCCATTTTACTTGTTCACATTCATATTTTCAGTTATTTTACCTTGAAAACTAATTTCTTTCTTCGAAAAGGAAGTTCCAACAATTACTTATTGAAATTTTTATGTAATGGTTTGGTCTTTAAGAGAATAATGGAAAATACATTTTTTTAATAATAAAATTTTCTTTATTTCTATATAATAATACATGTATGACATAAAAATGTGTAAAAGTTTCTTAAATAAAAATAATTATTAATGTATTAATACCACTTGAAATTTTGGGACTATCTTAACACACATTTCTCATTTTCATTTTCATTGGTCACTACACATTCACAAATATCATTAGTATCATTGATTTGGTTTCATATTACCAATAATACCTCTCCTATATGCCTTTTTCACTTTTTTATTTTTATGTTTATCCCTGTATGTTTGACACGTGGGTTAGTAGCATGTTTATAAATTATGATGTCTACCCGATGGTCCCCACCTATAGTTTCACTCTTTTAGGTAAAGTAAATAAACTATTCTAATAACTTTTCAATGCATTTTTTATATATTAATTAATATATTGATTACATAACGGGAAGTGACTTCCAAAAATAATTTGTGTGGTGTGATATTTGTGAGTCACATGGGTTATGTGACCGGTGTGAGGCATGTTGGTGAAGAAAACTATGAGATGCACTTGGGAGAAGTGACCTATGTGAAGCACTTGGTAATAATTCATGACATTTCCAAATTCATGTACAAGGATACACAACCCAATTGAGATATAATTAAACCAAATTTGACCCATGATATCCTTTACTCAATGGTACATTAAAATAATTACATTGGTACTAATAAAATCATGTATTCCTACTTCCATACTTCCATACTTCCAATGGATTAGAAAAATGTTTATATTTTAGATGAAGAAGTTGATGCATGCATATATTAAATATATGATATTTTTGTACCATGATATTGACTATTATATAACCCCACACTGCTGAACATTGTGCAAAATTTGAAAAAGTACCATTTTTTATCCTAAGAGAGAACAATTACAATTATAGGCCCACAAAGTTAGAATGAAGTTCTCATCCTAATGTGGGGTTTCCATTGAACATATTTTCATGTATTTGAGTAAGGTAAATATAAAACATTGGATTATACCATGAAGTCCATAAACCATTCAATTACTAATCTTGAAGGATTTATATCATTTTTTTAGCACCTACATGTATCTTGTTCATGACACCGACATGTATACCTTTTAAATAATACACTCTATAAAAAATATCATTGATCACCAATTCTTAAATGACACCATTGATTAGAAATAATTTATTAATTAAACAATACAATGATCTATATAAAATATATACTTGATACCAACTATTTTATCATAATTATCATAGATCTATCATGATTAAACAATGATTTTCTATCACATCAACTATGTTTCAAATGAAAGAAATGAAGCCTATTGAGTTTCAGCGAAGAAAACAGATGATAGAAAAAATCACCAAATGACTGAGATGGGAATTCCTCCATTAGTTCATGTTGTGAGTACTTTATTTCAAATATATATATATATATATCAATAAAATATAATATAATTTTATTGATTTTGTTTGAACTTTATATGCAGGATCCACCACATAGGTGACAGCTATTTGATGGGTAGCTGAGTAGTGGTCACAATACTCAGGATATTGGTACAAGGGGGTGGTACAAGGGCTATATGCTCCAGTTGGCATACCCAATTAGTCCCTTACCCTCCCTCGGATGCACCATCTTCCACACATTTTGATCACGCTGTGTCATTAACGAAACATGAGATATTTAGGCCTTCCATATTTTCAATAGCCTTTACATCTTAGCCTCCTCGCCCATCATTACTATATCCGATGATGATTCTCACTCCCCGTCTATATCATGCCTTTGGTCATCCATCCTTGTCATCTTATTTACCACATAATTATTTCTCTCTGAGTTTCTACATTCCTTATTTGAATCCTACTCGGACATAGTTTGTGCTTACAGAGTATACATTGGGACCCACTCCACCTGTGTAGGGTGAAGTTCTTTCATTGCAATCAGATCCAAAGGCGTCCATTGATCATATTTACATAGGAATATTTTAGATCCCTAAAAAATGTTTACCATAATTTATTATTATTATTATAACATGTATTGATATAATATTTGTTTTTAATTCATAACAGATATATTTACTGATATGCGTATGGGGTGTACACTCATGCATGGAGTGTGGAATCGCTACACGTAATTGATGGTGGACTACAATGAAGATACTCAAATAATAAAAAAACAGGGCAATAATGACATATTTTTCTGGCGACACTTTCCACATACTCCAAAATCATTACCATCAGCCAGATATCATGGAGACAATTGCTAAATAATGACAAGGATAATTATTAGGCATAAATATGGGTAAAAAAATGTCTTGCATTTAATGAAATATTTTTATTTATTTATATGAATTCATATTTGTGTGTCATCTTTGTTTTAATTTTACCGATTGTGAGGGTGAACGACCAACACATCTAAAGGAATTAGGTGAGTTTTGGAGAGACTATAAGCACAAGTTGTATAATTGATGGGTGTTAGAGTTGGCATAGAGTTAGAGGCAGTACCTTTCATGGATGATTTTATGATTGAACATTATCGTCAAAAGATTACTAATTGGAAGACTACCAAGATTAAGGTATTAATAACATTTGAGGTTTTTAAATAAAATTTTTATTGTTTTGAATAAATACTGTCATTTTTATTATTGAATTTTTTTAGGAATCATTAAGAAAATTTTAAAAACACCTTGATGCTAAAAAAATACATCCACACATTGGGGCATACTACAATGGAAGATCAAGAGATGAAGAAGGTACAATAATTGTTTATAATTTTTTTAGGATTTTTAATTTGTTATATTTCCTCCATAATTAATTTGATTTATAATGGTTTGATATATTTTTAGTTCGGAAATTCATTATTGGTAAACTATTTTTAATTATGGTTTCCTAAATTCAATGTAACTTCAAAAGAAAGTATTTAATATTAAATTAAGTGTGCCTTATGAAAAATTGTTTTGGTCTAGTAAAAAGAAAAAAGATTGAAGTATTGTTAACAAACTGACAGAGCAGTAGATTTTATTTTTTTACTACGTTCATTTAAAATGTTAATATTTATTTTTTAACTTAATAATCTATTTATATTTTGAACAGGCTGCTTTGGAGTCCCCTGATGCCCAAAAACATGATAATTTTCGTTCAAATGATCACTTACATCAGGTTTTGGGAGATGAGAACTATGGCAGAGTACACTACCGATATGGTAAGAGTATAGTCCTGATGTGGTATTGACCCTCTTCAAGTACCACTTATAGTTCCACCAAGTTGGAAAAAGGTTAAGTAATGGGATGAACTGGAAAAAAAAGGGTCACACAGGTGGATGAATGGGTTGAAAGTGAAAACACTCAGTTTATGAAAATGATGGAAGTATTATGTCCATCACTTCAACCAAATATCAGTACGTCTTGTGATGAATATATGTCATCGATGAATTCATCAAATAGTGAACCAGTGGTAGCCCTAGTAGTAGTCAATATGATTTCATTCTTGGAGATGATGAGGATGAGGATGATGCCAAGATCGAGGCTGAGGACAAGGATGAGGCAAAGTCCATGGTGGAGTATAAGGGAGAGGATAAGGTTGAGGTGGAGGATGAGGGTGAGGATGAGGCCAAGGATAAGGATAGGTATAAAGACAGGGATGATGATGGGGATATAGATGAGGACGAAGATGAGGATGATGATGATAATGATGGAAATGAGGGATGGATTTTTATGTTACATTTTTTCTGATATTACTGACCTTAGATGTTTGATGATCTTTTTTTGGCAAAATATATATGTGATAAGGTAGGTCAGATTATGCTTGACTCGGGTATCCTAAATACTATATAGTTTTAATCACAACATCTTTCTATATAGTTTTAATTATGGTATTTTGATATTTAATATATGATTGAATAGAAAATTGATTGATTAGGTTAGTGGTCTTACTTTTATCTTTATTTCATTATCTTTTAATAATAAACCATGACCTCACATGGAGGTATGGATTCTATGAATTCTCTTTTAACATAGTATCAGTGATATTTCACAATACTACCCATCCTTATCCATGACACCCTCCCCAACACACCACCATACCTTCCAAAATCATCCATGACCATATCCCCATCAAGTATACCCTTCCATGTTATCTCCTTACCACCCATTCCCCTCATATTGGGTTCACTTAATATCCCATCCCTTTTAATGTCTCTGGATATTAATATGTTGTGTGTGACTAACAAAATTTTTTAAAACACACCTTCTGACATTACTTGAACACTTTTTTTGGCTTCCCTTTATTCCATACCAACATATATTATTCATTAAAATTTATTTTTTTAGTGATTTTAGTATGCTTTAGTGCCATGGAAGATTATTTCTATCTTAAACAACTCATCAAATCATCAACATGTCTTATAGATGATCATTTGGCCAATGAAATTTTTTATACTTAGAGAAAGATAGTAATTATATCTCGTTAGGGTATGGACCTTCATTAACATTTGGTGGTAAATATTCAATCTTAAATCTATCCCAATTATAAGGAAAGGAAGCTAGATGATATTAAAATATCTTCCATATTTTTAAATTCCATACAGCATTCGGTTAATGAGGTTACCCACACAACAATTCTGGTAACTTTCAGGTACCATAAGACAAAAAATATGAAGTGTGTTTTATACAATATTCAAACTATTTTACATATTCATATGAAACATAAATCCTTATTCATTTTCTATACATTATTTATATAATATCGATATAGGATACTCAAACAATGAACTATTATATAGACACCAATAGAGTCCATAACCAAATGTAGTTAGATATGAATATTTCCTCTTCTTCATGGGATAACATCCAATTATTACACCACTATGATAGATATTCTAAAAATTCCAACCACAATCAACATATCCTATTTCTATAATATTCTTTTTGAGTACAATGTTATTTTTGTTCCTACTATAGTTTCTCTATGATATATCATAGTGCCATGAAATCATTTAAAGGACATGGTGGTGTTTATTATTCCACTACTCATGGACTTTCTTGTGGAAGTGTCCATATACACATCATTTTAATACATTATGCAAAAACTTTACATCACATTTACGTCTATTAGACTCTCATTAGATGCCAAATGGCCCTTCACACTACTTATGAAGCCTTCAGTGAGTCACAAGATCCACCAAAGAATTCACTCAAACTCTAGGAAGAACAACTTGAGCTTATTCATTATCATTATACAACTTATTATTCATCTTTCTCCCATTTATTTTCATTTGATTATTTAAATTATGTTACACCATTTTGATCTAGTCTCTTTACCACTTTCCAAATGTGATTGGTCGTTCACCATCGGGGCGATGATGATGGCTCCCTTCATCCATAAATCCATGGATGGGTTCTTCATTCTCTCTTTGAGTAAGAATTATACTCAATTTCATTACAACCCTTAATTTAAATATGTCTATAAAAATCATTAACTACCATCAAGAACCGATTCTAAAACATCGTTCATGTTTTTTAAATAACAAACTCATCAATTAATAATAGAAAAATAATAAGGATCAATTCCAATTTCTCAATCTATCTGATGTTCTTTTTCCCTTGTGTTCACATTAGTGTGGCTATAATCAATATTTTTGTGTGGATACCATCATTATATTCAAATATATTCAAGTGGAATGTTGTAATTTCAAATTTTTCTTTTTTCCCTATCATCGTATTGTACATTGTATGTATTTTTAGCAGTATTTTTAGTGTGGTGTTTTTTCCAGTGTAGTGTTTTATCTGGTGTTGTATTGGTTTTATTTTCATGTGTTGTATTCATCATTATTTTGTAGTGTTTTTATATATGTTTGTAGAACATTATGATATTATCTTTTAATAAATCCTCATAGAGCATAGATATTTATTTAAAGAAGGATTTTGCAACTTGAATTTAGGTAGAAGTTTATTTTTGAGACCAATGAGAACTGTCATATTACTTTTTCTAATTGGACATAATTATGGGATCCATTATGCATGCTTTTTTGGTTTTTTATTGCTTTAATTCTTATTTTTTAATAATTCGCATTGATTTTAGGATGATGCATTTTTAAAATAAAAATTTGATGGAATATTGGATTCTAAATAATTTCAATCCACATTGACTGATTGTAGTGATTGATTCTCTTTTGGATGTTGATACTAGTGAAAGATTTTGATTTCTTTTGTGGTAAACTGAAGTTGATCTTGTAAGTGTTACACTTTTTCAAATACTCATGCCTATATGAATCCACATAAGACTACCTTGGATAAAACCTCATTACTTGTATGTGGTGGATAAAACATAAATGATGATCTTATTTATTCTCATTTTCATGTTGGACTGAGAGAAACATGAAGATGAAAAACATCGATGGAAACTATTTAGTGGGAATATCTTCATGATCTGTTGTGGAGCTCACATATAGGATGGATTGAATGGACTGATATACCAGATTATTTTTCTATTCATAGGGAATAATTTCAATTCTTGGATAAAATGGTGAGAATTATTTCTCATTAATATGTGTTTTAATGCCATGTGTCTTTTTAATCTCTCTAAATTTATTGAAGGTGTGGGGTCATTGCACCTCGTGCATGTGCTATAAGTTTAATTTATCTTTAATAAATTTTTTAGGGGCATGGGTTGGGAGAAAAACTCATGTCTCACATTGTTTCATGACTATAGATGTTTGTAAAGTATTTTAAGGTGTTGTTCTTTCCAGTGTCATATATTTTATATTCTCTACATTAGTGTTATTTGGAATTCTATACATTTTATTATCTGCAATGTAATTTAAATTGAAAGTAATTGTAGAGGGGGGGATGATGTACGCTGCAATCTAGAAATGGAGCACTCTATACCAACGGTTTCTAAACCGTTGTTATAGATCTGAAAACCAAATCAATACCAATGATTCTTGTAAAATAATTAGTAAAACACTATACCAATGATTTATAAATTTTTTTATAGATTTTATGAGAGATATTTACCAAAAATATAAATTTTTTGGTAAACATCAATCCCAACGGTTGCCTAAAACCATCAGGATGGTGTAATTTACAGATTCATATGCTAATGGTTAATGTAAAACCATTGGTGTTGGGGTATCCCCATACCTCAATAGCCAATGGTTTGGAAAACTGTTTGTATAGGTTATGCCAATAGTTTTCCATCATATACCAACGGTTTATAACTATTGGTATATCCTATATTTCTAATAGTTACATTTCACTTTAGTGTCTGTAATAGCACTATAGGTTTGATATCAACAGAATCTAACATTATTTGATACTAGTTGGATTAAAAGGATTCATCTATTTTTGTTTTCTGTATATATCTGATTATATATTCTAGTATGATAGATCTCAATCTTGTTCATTGTCATTTATATTTGGTTTTATACATAATGGTATATTCCATGCTCTGTTTCTAACATGTTTGTCTTATAGTGTATCCATGATGGTTACATGCATTCTTACATGTTCATTATTTATTTTGGTTTTATGAGAATATGGAAGGAATTTATGAAAACCAAAATGTATTTTAGAAAATGATTCTCTTTTAACTTATTCATAAACTATTTTTTCTAATTTTATAGCTAATGTAATCATGATATTATAATTTGTATAGATTCTTTGGTGAAAAAATACTGGGACTTCTACTCAAACCTAAAATTTTCCAATTTCATTTTATATATGTGGTTTTTTAAGAAATAGGTAAATATAAGGGTGACATGTAGATTTATGGATTCTATCGGTTGTTGTATCCTTCGTAGTGGTACATATTAGAGTTTAAGAATCCACACATGAAGTTTTCACTAATGAATTATCTTATTTAACTTTCACATTTATATCATTGTTATTGGAATTTTATGCCTCAATGATGTGTATTCTATTACATTCTATATACTCTATTGGTTTGGATCAGTCTAATTATAAATGATACTTGTTTTGGTATCCTTATTTCATTATACCTTGTGTATGGACTACATGGGAGACGTGTCAGGTTGGCCCGATATGGTTCATTACAGTTGATGTGAACATCTATATGTATCAAAGTATCTACATAATTATGAAAATAAGTATGTATTAGTGTTTCATCATTGATGTAATCATTTATATATATCTTATTTTATCCATATTTCTCCTTACAATTTTTAATTATATGATTTAAATATGAAAATTTCGGTACACTAGGGTTTATCATCATCTGGAGAGGATGTATGTGCTTACAATGTTTGGATCATTCCCATGAGAGGGATTTCCTATACATTCTTATAAAGGGAATTAGAACCAATTTGGTTTGGTTCCACTTAATGGGGAACTATATACCATTTATAGTCACATGACAATGTCTATTATGGTTCATTTTATGGTCATGTAGTCTTGACCAAGTGGAGTTCATTTTATGGGCATGCATTCAGGACCTATAGAGTATTATGTTTGAACCACAATGATGTATCCTATGTCTCCTGATTTAAAGAAATCAAATACCATGATGTTTTTATTATATATATTAAGGTCATATATTTGGACCAGTCCATACAATTTAATGTCATGTTTAAAGGACATGTTCTATGAAATTTAAATTCACGCAGTTACGAATGCTATGTGAAAGGTTCCTAGTTTTTTATAGAGTGGTACTTACACATGAGTGACACTTTTAAGTTTGAATTTTTTATTGGTAATTAAATACAAGATGATATTTTTGCGGTTTATACCATGTATTAGACCTCTGAAGGATTCTAAACTCCTATCTATTGCTAATAATAAGGGAAATGGAGGACGTAATGGTTGGGGCTTACACATAGTATAGGGCCCATGGTTTTTGGTTCTATCTTTTGGAAATATATTAGAAGTTATGGGCATGTTATCTTTTGGTAACTAAACATGATAAGGTATGGTAGGTGACCCATATATGGTTTCCTACCCATTATTATTGGTAACTAGATATGAGAGGATATGGTTAGGTATTATACATATTATATGGTCCATATTTATATTTGAATCAGAATATTACTCATGTAAAGGTAGGTTGTGGGACTTACACCTAGTGGGAAGTTCATGTAGGTTCACTATATAAACTGATTCACGTTAATTAATTTACATATCAAAAGGAGAATCTTTACTAAAGGTTTATAAAGAAACTAAGTAAAATTTATCATGTAAAGGCATATATAAAAGGTATGGTAACCTAGATAAGGGGACTGGTTAAAATGGAACCCATTTAGTTGACCTGGGTAAAATGGTTCCCTAGTATGAAATCTCGGGAGAAGGTTCACCCAAGTGTAGAGGCCTGAGTGAATTGTTACCCTGGTTTGAAGAATGGGGAGAAGTGGAACCTATATATGAGA
The DNA here is from genome assembly GCA_963277665.1 of Viscum album. Taxonomy (NCBI): domain Eukaryota; kingdom Viridiplantae; phylum Streptophyta; class Magnoliopsida; order Santalales; family Viscaceae; genus Viscum; species Viscum album. The sequence continues at coordinate 1,694,405,669 of OY728138.1, read as the reverse complement.
ATAAGGAGAATTGGACCCCTAATTAGGGGTTGGGTTGAATGATCATCCTAGTTAGGGGCCTGATTAAAGTATCACCCTCATTTTGGGCCTAGGGAGACGCTTCCACTTAATTGGGGAACCCGAAAGAAGTAGAACCCTAATTGGGGTACATGGGTGAAGTGTTTCCCCAATGGGGGGTACCTAGGTAACATTTTACCCTAATTGGGTACCTGATCCATGTTTCATGCTATGATGGTACCTGGATGAAGTCATAGGTAGGTTAGGTATTATAATTTTTTGATTCCACACTTAGGGAGGAACCTTTGTTGATAAATAGAGTGTGTATCAACCTAATAAATAATCCCCAATATAACTAGGGAGGTTGAAGACCTAAAAATGGGGATCCAGAATATCTAGTGAGAGCATAGAACACAACTCATTTCTCCTATATGAATTCATTAAAAAATTAGATCCATGAGTTTCCATTAATTGGCTAAGGGGGAAAAGAGAACATTGCCTCATGATATGGATATGTATATGCAATATAGATGCATGAATGTATTTCCTAAAGGGGAGATAATATCACCATCTTAATCCTATTAGAATGATACATGAATTCATGGAATAAGGAATGTAAGACTTGGGATCACAAACCAAATTTTACTAGACTAGGGACTGTAAGAAAATATCACCTTGACACGAAATTAGAATATTTCCAAATTCTATCCAACATAAAATGACAACCATATTTGAACCATAAGTTTGTTTTAGATCCCCAAGAATTCAAATCATAGTACGTGAAGTGAAATAATCTCTCAAATACTAGGTTATCCAATATAATTTGTTTTAAAATGAAGAATATATATGTATATAATTCTTAAAAAATGGGTTTTATTTGTTTATACACCCCTTTTCTCTAGTAATAGTTGGAATACATGGCTTAATCATAGTGGGAGGTTATTACCACAATGTCACTAGAGTATGAAACATTTTTATGGAATCACCAACCCTTAGTGTGTGAGTAGTCGTGATACAGATGGATATAACATTTTCATATTCTTTATGTAAAAATATATTTTTCATCCTGTATTTGAGTTTTTTTATCAAAGTTATGACCTTATTAGGGACTTCATGGAATATTTAATGGAACATGATTTTTAGTAAAAGCACACACTGATCATGGAGTGGAAAAAAATGTTATCTATATTTATTTTAGTGATAGATATTGGATAACCAGGGTCCCCTATCAAGGATCCTATTTAGGATCACTCTCAATTCTGTTCAATTTATTAAATTTTTGGGATTTTTATATTTTTTAAACATATGTAAAATGAGGATTTGAAATGGAGAATGAAAATATAAAACATGAAAGAGTGGAAAATAAAAATTCATATGCAAACACAATGATGTTCAAAGAAATAAGATGCTCCTAAGATAATAAACTTGAGTGAATCTCCAATAAAACATTGGCAGTCTATTTCATAATCAATGATCACATTCCATAATATGTGTTGATATCATCTTATACCATAGTTTTCAATATATAGTTTTCTTATAAATCCCCAATAAAAATGCACATTCACATTCTCTTTGGTTAATAAGATAAAGAGGTCATCCATTGAGACAAACCCTAATTGTACTTCCTAGCATGAAATCACACCCATTAAAAATTTAATCATCAAAGATCCATCATATTCCTTGAGGATCAAGGAAGAGATATAGAATAGAGTATAAGAAAAAAGTCATCATAACATATTCATAGTGAGGACACACTTTCACTTTTACCTACTACTGATTATCCTTAGAATAACTCATAATTAAACTTGAATAGACAAGGGATCGAGTTCATCAATGTATTCTTCAACCAGGATATCCATTGAGCTATTTCTTCACCATCATGAATATTGGATATCACAGTGTGAATTCATCAATAAAATGATAAATGGAATAAAAAACAACAATTATCAATATAAAAAATTAATTACTATAATAAAAAAATATAGTCTAATCCTTAAATTGGGAACCATATACCTTGTTAAAATGAACTTTATGTGTTATTTAAATAATTTTTGACATGTTTACAATTATAGTCCTGGGTTCGTTCTTTTGGATCAAATTCCATGTTTTCATGAGTCATGCAGTTTGATGTATCCATGTGTTATTGGTCCTCTATATTTTTTCACTAAATTTTGAAATCTTTAAAAACATCTCATGATTTTATTCTGAATTAAAAATACCATAAAATATCCCACATGATCATGTTTCCTTATTCTATGTTTAATTAATTCATGTGTTAAATTAGATATGTGTAAATATCTATAATGTTTGAAGATCCCATAAGTAATGGATGAGGACAACACTCACTATGATGAGGCACATACATTTTGATTCTTAATTTTCTAAAAATCACATCATTTTATTCTCCATAACATATATAGATTCTTTCATCCCGGTGAAAATGGTTTTATGGACTTATGCAACCTTTAAACATTCACGGTGCAAAGGGTTTTATGTTAGGTCATGAAAGGTCTTGTTCGGATTTCACAAACTATACAACCCTTACATATAAGAATCCAAATACTCAATGAAAATGTCTCTTACATTCATGTATCTATGAATAATCTTAGATTAAGTCCACCTTATAGTAAAGGCATAAGATATAAATATCCACAAAATTAATCTCAATTATTATCAATGTTACTGTTTTGATTCCAAAGAGATCTTAAAACTTCATCTCCAGTGATAAAGGAAATAATGTTTTACATCATTTGGGATAAAATATTACTCTTATGTGCCAAAAAGAAAAATAATATAAAAATTAATTTACCTTAATATATCATTATTGTGTTGAATTTACCCATAAATGTCTCAATGAAACACAATAATTCACACCAACCTACAAAGGAAGGACTCTTACTTATCAATATAAACTTAGGGTCACTTTTAAATATAAGAAAGGATTTAACAACCAATAATTATATCAATGAGATTTCCATTAATATTTTTATTTCTTATAGTATGAATAAAATAAAATCACTTATATAACATGATATAAACCATATAAATTATAAATTATGGAAATAATAGGCATTTCTAGAAGTTATGAGACCTCTAGCGCTGATCTAGAAGATTGACTATAGGTATATTAATATGACACTTTTGAATAGTAAATATGAAAAATGAATAGTAACCTCAACCATGTTTTTATATATAAAATATAGCAATCTTATAAAAGAATGCATGATATAATTTTATCATAATATAAGTACGGGAATATTTTAAAAATTAATAATTAAATGTTCTAATTTTTTTAAGGCATAAATATTTAATTAAAATATTATAATTAATGTTATGATTTAAAATAAAATTTATTTTCATAAATTATATTCATAAATTAATATTTATTATTTTATGATTTTAGGATAATTTGGTATAACTTAGTTATTTTTTAGTGTTTTGTAAAAGTATTTATAAAATTAAAATCATTATTTTTCTAGTAAATGATGGTTTTAATTAAAAATTAAATTTCTCATATTTTGAAAATAATTTTCATAAAATGGAGTTTATTCATTAATTATATACATATGAAAATGTTTAGGGTGAACTGTTAAGATCTTTCTAAAATATATGAACTTTTGGTGAATAGTAAAATATGATAATTCACAATAGAAATACATTATAAGTTAAATACACTATTCATTGAGTCATCAATGATATAAGAACTATAATATCTAACTTCCATTAATCATTTTAATATATTTAATTTTAATTCTCAAAATATTCATAGTCTTGAGCCAAAATAATAATCAAATGAATTAAATATTAAAAAACACCCCTCTCATCCACTATAAATACCACCCCCACCCCTTCTCCTCACACCTTCCATGAATTGAACCCTGTAAATGTTTTTTCCCAATCCTCTTACCAAGCCCTACCCTATATCCAAGAGCTCAATGTAACATAAATAGGCCAAAACCATTTCCCTAAGGAGGTTCTAATGGAGGATAATTTAAGAGGTAAAATCCTTCTCCTTATGCTTTTGATTTGTTTTCAAGTTGGTTTCTTTTATTATTCTCTCTTCACATACCCTCATACAAAGAGAATAAAAAATATAGTTTCTTATATTTAGTAGAATTTTATTTTTCCAATGGAATAATCCATCAACAATCACCTTCTCCTCTCCATTTTTTTCTAAAAATGGAAACGTTGTCTGTGACGTGTTGTTTCATTGCCTTCATGGATGACATGTTTTAATTTTACATCACTATTTTCAAGGATTTTCATAAATAAAATTAATGGATTAAACATATTGTAAAATTTATATGATAATCCTTTTTTGTTTTGTATTTAACATATTTACATAATACTAAATGATAAAACAAAAATGAGTTCATTATGACCAATAACGGGCGTAATAATCTAAATGATTATCACTAAATGTCTTATCTAATTATTAATCCTCATTATATATAATCAAATGATATATATAACCATATAAACATTTTATGTTCATAAATAACATATAATTCCAATTCTGGAGAATTATACCCATTTTAAATGAACTCTATTATTTACAAATAAGCAAACTAATCATGAAAACCAAGGAAACGAACGCTCCTGAATGATAAAATTATATCTTATAACTCATAAAAAATACCATAAATGAACATAATAAAATAATATAAATCCAATTAATTTTATAAAAGGTTATTAATTAATTAATTTATTTATTTATTTTTATTTTCCATTACATTAACGTCAAGTGTCGAACATATTTAGACATAAGGTAAGGTTTTTCTTCCGAAACCTCCATTTTCATTTGGGTTACGCTTTATTCCTCTATAAACCAATGTAATTATTTATTTATTTTATATAATTCTTATACATTTTGATTATATGTTCCAAGATCAAGTATTCTGATCAGTTCATCTTATTTTAGGGAAAATACATCTTTTTCAAGAACCCTATCTCAATTCTTCCTAGTATGCAAGCTCAATTAAAGGGAACATCTAAATTTCTTATCCATTTTCATGTACCATCCATAATATATTTTAACACAATATTATTTTTATAAATATCTACTTTTGTCATAAAAAACTATATTATTTCATTACTGGTTTTATATAAATAATCATGAAAAATATAAATTATTTTTCCAAAAGAACTTTTCTTTTCATATTAAAAGGTGTATTTATCTAAAGAATTGCTCGATGATTTTGTAAAGAATTTTTATTTATTTAAACTTCTCTTTTGAATTTTATTGTTTATTGATATTTATCTCTTATTTTTATCATCTAACATATATTATTAATTTATTTATCATAAGTTTGATTGTTAATGTGATATCTTGTACCATTGACCCTACTACTTAGAATGGTTAGTGATTATGTTTACATATTGGGGAAAGTTATTGTCATGACCCGACCCTACCCGGGCTCGAGCCGCAACTACCCCAAGCCCGCCTCCATATGCCAGGGGCTGGCGACCAGCGCCAAAGGAAAAATAACTCGGGGAGGCCTTTGCCTAAGTACCTGTACACACACGCGCGACAAACTCAGTGCAACAGTGTAGAGTAAAAGTAAAGACCAGCAAAGTAAAGGAAAACTGTTATATATAAACCACAATTTGCATCGACCTCTAACAGTACAAAGTATAGTGCTGAAAATGAAAAAGGGGAAAAACACGCGCCCAACCAAAAGTGCCACAACCCGGCAACAAGTAAACAAAAGAAACAGCTGACGGGTATCCCACCTGGAACCCGGCCATGACCACCGCACGCGGTCCAATCTCCCAAGCTCCTACGCTCCTACGCTCCACCGAATCCACGCTCCACATGTCCGTTGTCTGTAAGGGCACACTAGGTGCGGGAAATCCCAAGCAGGGGTGAGTATAAAAATACACAGCAGGATACCCCGAAGGCTCGAGGGAGCAACAAAAGGAGGTACCGAAGGGTGAGAAGTAGAGTGAACAGGAAAAGTAGAGGAGTAAAACTAAAAGTGAAGAAAAGATTCCAGCTCAACCCAATAAGAGAAAAGAATGTAGACTCGTCCAAACACAAAGAGCTGGAAATGGTGAGAAGATGAACTTCCCATCGAGTCTTCGCTACCTATAGCAGGAGAGTAGACTCGTCCAACCACGAGAATCTAGACACGGAAAGCACGTGGCATACCACGCGCGTCTTCGCCTCACCTAGAAGGAGAGTTACCAAACCCACGAAGTGGGTACCAGAAACAAGGTATATACATGTCCATATGCTCAAACAAAAAGCCCGAACAACGTCGTAAGGGGATCTCTGTCCCGTAGCTCAGCCAAAGAAAAGAGTCTCCAACAGTCCCAGAAGTAAACCATCATCGATGCCTAGCATCCCGCACGTATGCCCTGAACCGCAAGCCAAGGGGATCAATCACCACACCTTGATACTATCCGCTTTAGGCGGCACTGACTCGCCCGATCGGTTTTAGATCGTGTCGCAAGAACGCGTCTTGGTGGGGAAAGTTCCCCTCGATCTTGAGAGTTCTAGGAAAGTCAAGCCACACCTCGTCACTGCCCTACAGTCGAGAGGTCTCCTCAAAGTCAAGCCATCACAACACTGACCCGTATAACCAAGGGTCCCGCTCTGGTAATCACGGAGGAAAGCCACATATTATCCTAGTTGAGAGGACTAAGTCTGGAATGCCAACCGGTGTCCCCACTGCCCAGCCCTGCTAGAGGGTAATTCATAACCAGATATCGGGTGACCCACTGCCCAGCCCTGCTGGAGGGTAAACCCTAAGATATCATCTGGCGACCCACTGCCAAGCCCTGCTAGAGGGTAAACCATAATACATCATCAGGAGACCCACTGCCCAGCCCCACTGGAGGGTATACCTGGAACTAGACAACGGGCGACCCACTGCCCAGCCCTGCTGGAGGGTAGGCCCTAAGAGGTCGTCGGGTGACCCACTCCACAGTCTCTGCTGGAGGGTAGACCCTAAGTGCATCGGGTGACCCACTGCCCAGTCTCTGCTAGAGGGTAGACCCTAAGAGCGTCGGGTGACCCACTGCGCAGTCTCTTCTGGAGGGTAGACCCTAAGAGCATCGGGTGACCCACTGCCCAGTCTCTACTGGAGGGTAGACCCTAAGAGCGTCGGGTGACCCATTTACCAGTCTCTGCTGGAGGGTAGACCCTAAAAGTCAATGAGCCACCCACTGGCCCGCCCTGCTGGAGGGTAAACCCGAAGAAGTCGATGAGTAACCCACTGCCCAGCCCCGCTGGAGGGTAAAACTCAGAACTGCTCTGGCCATCTCTACTGGAGGGTACAACACTGGCCAGTCGAACACTGAGTGGGTATCGCGCAACCACCCAACTCCAGAACAACTCTCCCAAAAGAGTTTCAGCATTGTTCCATCACGGGGTGCCATTAGTACCACTACTAGTCGATCCATCGAGGACGAAACCAGGGGGAGACCACTCAACCATGCTGGTCAACAAATGAGCACCGAGCCAGGGGAAAAACTCCACCCTGATGATCAAACAAACACACAGAGGGACCCTCTATGTCGTGAGAGGTCAAAGTACGCAAAGCAGAACACAGCACGCACATGGGGCCCACACATCGTGTGGCCCCACGTCAACCCCAACTGAGCGCACAAACGTCTCAGGTACAAACCACACGTACCTCCAAGCACTCCCGTATACTTACAGAGTATACCTCGTTCCAGCCCATAGGCTATCGTGCACACAGAACCCAACGTTAATGCGAAGGCGTGACGTAACAACTCCAACCTTCCACCTCAACGGCTGAGGCACAGCCAACCACATCTCATGAACCATTTATATCACTCTCCCAAGAGTGCCCGATCACACGCCAAGGGTTCGCTACAAACAAGGTAGGGCGAACCACCACTAGAGCACCTTCGATGCTTCCACTTTTAACAAGATCGCGCAAGAGGCTCCGCACAACCAAACGGATCGTACCGTTGTAATCCTCACAGAAAAACACGCGAGATCGACTATTTCATCACCTCCAACAGATGTCCGACGGAAAAGTCACCAACACCGCCTCACGCTCGAACGACGTCCTGTGATCCCGAGCCTCGGCCCCAAAAACAGTCGGGCGCATCGCACCATTGCGATCCCCTAAGGAAAACACGTGAAATGAACTACTCACTGGAGTGCAACGGATATTTGGAGAAAAAGATGCATCCCAGCGCATCGCACTCGAGCGGTGACACGTGGGACCCGTATCCCGGTCCTGAAACTCAACGAACGGATCGCACGGTTGCAATCCTCTCAAAAAAGCACACAAGATGGACTACTCAGTTGTCCAAAGCGGCCGCCCGGTGATAAAGATGAAAAATCACCGTCGACGCCCAGACGGCCCTCGTGGGCCCCGCACCATCATGCGGAATTTTAGCGGGCAGACTGCGCCAACGCGATGCCCTCAGAAAAAAACCCAACATCGACTGCTCGCACGCCCCGAACGGACGTCAGAGGAAAAAGTCGCTAAAAGCTGCACGCAGCTCAAAGACGGGTCGTGGGGCCCGCACCTCAACTTCAGCCTCAATGCCTGGAACCACCCTGGGAAGCTCCGCATCGGCACCAGGGTCCCAACACCACTGACGGCGCTCAAAACGGACGTCAGACGAGTCCGCTCCGTCCAAAACGAGATTCCCAGAAAACGCCAAACTTACTCAACACACGAGTCGTGCTACCGATGCCCCTCGTTTCGGGAATTAAAATTTCCCGAAACTGTCTCCCAATGTCCGTCTCGTCGATATGGATCTATTACCATAGAAGGCGCGCCAAACGGATGCTTCGTTGGGAATTTACGACCCCCCGAATATAAGGGTGGTAAACTGGGCCGGTTCACCCCGGCTGGCCCGGTCCGAACCGCCGCGGCCGGCTGGCCGCGGCCCACTCCAGCCGAACCGGACCCACTTCGGGTCCAGTTTTACTCCCAGAAGACCGGCTGATGCCGGTCTCCACGTCGCGCCAACATGACATGCAGCATGCGGCTCCTTGCTCCCTCGGGTCGCCGCCAGTGGCCGACGACCCCACTGGCGCCCCGCTCGCCGACCGCGCGCCCCGGCCGACCGCCGTTGCCTGCCGTCGCGCTCTCCCGAAGCCGCCCGAGACCTTGCCTCGCCGCCGCACTCGGTCTCGCCTGGCTGCGCCACCAGACACCCACGCCGACGCCCGAGCACCCTGCTGCCGCACCCAGCGCCTCTCGCCGCCTGAGCCAAGGCCGCCCCAGCCTCCCCCTGCTGCCGAACCGCCGGAACACCCGAAAACCCCTCCAAAAACCCGCAATCTTCGGCGAATGATTGCGGGTTCCTCAGAACACAAAAACTGAAAACAAAATATGCGATGGAAAGAAAACAAAACTCTACTACGCATCCACGGGATCTTCCCAATAATTCGACAGAGTTAAATACAAATATTTGGGCCCAAATGTAGGTGCGGGAAAGAAAAACGCGACAAGACCCTACCTCGTGGGCGTTGCCCGGAGCTCCACCGCGATCCGCCGCCTTGCCAGAGCTAGAGGAGGAGAGGGAGAGGAGGGGCTTCCTTGAGGGGCTGGCTGCGCCAAGGAGTGGACAAGGGAGAGGGGAAGGGGATGAGGGTTTAAATAAATTAAAAAGAATTTTAATTAATTAAACCCATAATTTTCCCCGCATCCGAAACCATTGGCGAGGTCAAAATTAAACCTCCCCTAGGGTAAAAACCACCTCCCGAGCACAACGGAGGACTCAGAATATTAATCTGAGACCACGTTCAAAAGTTATTAAACTCAACGCCCGAGGCCTCCAAATTACGAAAACGCCCCTGGGGCCATTTTTCACAAACGGCCTGTGCCCGCAAACCTTATACTCCTCCTAGGGTAAATGGTATGCTCCGAACACAATGGTGCCCTCGTTTTTTCAATCTGAGCCACCTTTTAAGAGATACTCGAGTTTAACCATTAAATGAATAAATTAATTAATTAGTTTATCCATTTAACATTCCAGAAGCGGGCGAGGGGTCCAAACATCCCGTGCCGACAAGTTTTATGTCGTTCCTAGGGTAAAAACCCCATTCCGGACCCATCCGTACACTCAGATCTCTGATCCGGAACTCTGTTTGGGAGTTATCCCATTTATTTAGCGTTTCCAGTGTGAACGCACTGAAAATTTAATTTTGGCCACTCCGGGGCTCAGAATCGCACGCCGTCTCAAGGCACTGCTCTGGGATATTATCAAGAATACTCCAAAGTCTTTCGTAGAAAAAAACAGGTTCTTGCATCATTCCCTCCTTCAATATTTTCATCCTCAAAAAGAAAAAATAGGGAGCAACACAGGGTACTAAGCCCACACCTGGCTTTCCCATACCCAGAAGAACCCACGCACAGCTCTGTGTCACCGCACAAAGACCAAAGGATTTATCTGTTCACGCTAGGTTGGCCCTTGCCGATGTTGTGCACCCACTCCAGACTTTGGGGTTAGGGAGAGGCGGTAGACAACATCTCCATCCCTTTGCACGGTCTCAAATGGACCGAAGGCTCTCGGGGGTAGCTCACCTCCCCGAACGAACTTCTACGTCGCACGCCTGGACTAGAATCACTGCCTGCACCTGAAACAAGGCCCGGTGATTCCCTCCTTCAGAATATCCATATGGTGAAACACCCAAGGATATCTGGTCACGCAAGATTTCACAGTCTATTTCTCTCAATCAAGACTCTCTTACACGCTCGGAAGCGAAGGAGCCAACACCACTGACTAAAGGAAAAGGTCTCACGCCTTTTCCTTACCAACACAGGGTTACACCCGATGCCCTGCATCACCCTAGTAACACCTCAAACAAGGAGCAGGGAGAAAATCCTTTCACACGCAGAGCCTAACAATTCTACTGCAAGAAGTAGAAGAGTTTCACAGGGTACCTCTCACCATCCCATGCTCTGCAGGATCGTAGACATCCAAAGCTCGCGGCTACCCACGGTCCAAACCGTCAGATCCCGGAGCCTAACGTGGACCGCCTAGTGGTGATGGGGAGATCTCGTAACGTCGTCCCCCACTACCAGCTCCTCCCGCTCCTCTGCTAGCACCACCTCTCTGAGTACTACTCTGATCATGGCGCTGTCTCTATCGTGCTGGTGTGACTACTGCCTGCCCGAAGATCTCAGCAACTCAGGTCGGGCAGTCTCGTGCCAAGTGACCTCGCCCATCACAAGCATAGCACTGACTCTCTCTGGGATGCACTGGTGACCTCCAGCGCCACTGTGGTGTACGACCACGCCCCTGAGTCCAGTTGTCAGTAAGCCACCTGCGTCGAGGTTCTGCTTGCTGACACTCACTAGCTGCGGCAGACGTCTCAGCTCCAACGTGCCTGCTGCCACCACCGACACTAGAACGTGACAGGAAGCCCTCTGTCACCAGCGCTTGCTCTAGCACCCCGTCATATGTGGAAATTCCCAAGGGTACTATGACAGCACAAATCTCTCGGCGGAGACCTTGCTCAAACTTCTGTGCTCGGAGGTTGTCATCATGGACCAAGTCCGGGTAAAAGCGTGCACGGTCTGCAAAACTAGTCGCATACTCGGCCACCGTCATCCCTCCCTGCTGAAACTGCAGGATCTCCTGAATCCGAAAAGATCGCAAGCAGGAGGAGAAAAACTCCTCACAGAGCAACAACTGAAAGTTTCCCCATGAAAGAGACGACTCGTCAAGAAACTGAGTCACCAGACTCCACTAACGCCAAGCTACTCCACGAAAAAGGGTGGATACCAAAGCCACTCTCTAATCTGTCGGTGTCTGCACAAGCCTGAAAAGGTGAACCACTGCCTCGATCCAAACCTCTGCTACCTAATGGTCTGGCTCACTACTGAACCTCAGAGGTCTCTGCCGCTGGAACTCACGGAGCGCGCTAAACCTACGCTCAAGCTCAGCCTGCTCTACTGAAACTGCCTGGTGCTCAACAGGTGGGGGTGATGCTACCAGCCCACCCGGAGAAAGGGCTCGAATGATGGGTTTTGGACAGAGGCCTTGTAGCTCACAGGGTCGTCATTATTCACCCAAAGCTGGTATCCTGGATGGCTGTCTTTGCGGAGACATCCTGAATACTATCAAGGAGTGTCGCGGTCAAATGAGCATATATGTATATACCGACAACAACAACGATAGGGAGCTGACTCAAGAAGGACAGTCAAAGACTCAATCCTATGTGATGCACAAACACATTTTCCTGCAATAAGCATCTCAGCATGCCGAGTTGACAAGCGGGTTATCAAGGTCCTGGTGAATGGATATGTCAGCCACCGCACTATCACTGGAATCCCTGGCTTGAGAGCTGCTCTCGATACACATTAACATTGTTTCCCTATATCCCAACCAATTCCTCTTTTAGGGACGTCCATACAACGACCCAAGGAATGAACCACCTCTGATACCACTTTGTCATGACCCGACCCTACCCGGGCTCGAGCCGCAACTACCCCAAGCCCGCCTCCACAGGTCAGGGGCTGGCAACCAGTGCTGAAGGCACAATAACTCGGGGAGGCCTTTGCCTAAGTACCTGTACACACACGCGCGGCAAAATCAATTCAACAGTGCAGAGTAAAATTAAAGACGAGAAAAGTAAAGGGAAACTGCTATATATAAACCACAATGTGCATCGACCTCTAACAGTACAAAGTACAGTGCTGAAAAGGAAAAAGGGGCAAAAAACGTGCCCAGCCAAAAGTGCCACAACCCGGCAATAGGTAAACAAAAAAAATAGCTGACGGGTCTCCTACCTGGAACCTGGCCACGACCACCACACGCGGTCCAAGCTCCCAAGCTCATACGCTCCTATGCTCCACTGAAGCCACGCTCCACCTATCCGTCGTCTGTAAGGGCACACCAAGTGCGGGCAAAGCCCAAGCAGGGGTGAGTATAAAAATACTCAGTAGGATACCCAGAAGGCTCGAGGGAGCAACAAAAGGAGGTACCAATGGGTGAGCAGTAGAGAGAATAGGAAAAGTAGAGGAGTACAAGTGAAAGTGAAGAAAAAGAGTCCAGCTCAACCCAACAAGATAAAAGAAGGTAGACTTGTCCAAACACAAGGAGATGGAAACGGTGAAAAGATGAACTTCGCATCGAGTCTTCGCTACATATAGCAGGATATTAGACTCGTCCAACCACGAGAAGCTAGACACAGAAATCACGTGGCATACCCCGCGTGTCTTCGCCCCACCTGGAAGGAGAGTAACCAAACCCAAGAAGTGGGTACCGGAAACAAGGTATATACATGTCCATATGCTCAAACAAGAAGCCCGAACAACATCGTAAGGGGATCTCTGTCTCATAGCTCAGCCCAAGAAAAGAGTCGCCAACAGTCCCAGAAGTAAACCATCATCGATGCCTAGCATCCCGCACGTCTGCCCTGAACCGCAATCCAAGGGGCTCAATCATCGCACCTTGACACTATCTGCTTTGGGTGGCACTGACTCGCCCGCACGGTTTTAGATCGTGTCACAAGAACGCGTCTCGGTGGGGAAAGTGCCCCTCGAACTTGAGAGTTCTAGGGAAAGTCAAACCACACCTTGTCACTGCTCTGCAGTCGAGAGGTCTCCTCAAAGTCAAGAAGTCACAACACTGACCCGTATACCCAAGGGTCCCGCTCCGGGAATCACGGAGGAAATCCACAGACTAGCCTAGTCGAGAGGACTGAGTCTGGAATGCCAACCAGTGTCCCCACTGCTCAGCCCTGCTGGAGGGTAATTCATAACCAGATATCGGGTGACCCACTGCCCATCCCTGCTGGAGGGTAAACCCTAATATATCATCAGGCGACCCACTTCCCAGACCTGCTGGAGGGTAAACCATAATACATCATCAAGAGACCCACTGCCCAGCCCCGCTGTAGGGTAGACCTGGAATAAGTCGACAGGCGACCCACTGCCCAGCCTTGCTAGAGGGTAGACCTGGAACAAGACGACGGGTGACCCACTGCCCAACCTTGATGGAGGGTAGGCCCTAAGAGGTCGTCGGGTGACCCACTACCCAGTCTCTGCTGGAGGGTAGACCCTAAGTTCGTCGGGTGACCCACTGCCCAGTCTCTGCTGGAGGGTAGACCCTAAGAGCGTCGGGTGACCCACTGATCAGTCTCTGCTGGATAGTAGACCCTAAGAGCGTCGGGTGACCCACTGCCCAGTCTCTACTGGAGGGTAGACCCTAAGAGCGTCGGGTGACCCACTTCCTAGTCTTTTCTGGAGGGTAGAACCTAAAATTTAGTGAGCAACCCACTGCTCAGCCCTGTTGGAGGGTAAACCCGAAGAAGTCGATGAGTAACCCACTGCCCAGCCCTGCTGGAGGGTAAAACTCAGAGCTGCTCTGGCCATCTCTACTGGACGGTACAACACTAGCCAATCAAACACGGAGTGGTTATTGCGCAGCCACCCAACTCTAGAACAACTCTCCCAAAAGAGTTTCAGCACCTATTCCATCACGGGGTGCCACTAGCACCGCTACTGGCCGATCCATCGAGGACGAAACCAGGGGGAGACCACTCAACCCTGCTGGTCAACAAACGAGCACCGATCCAGGGGAAAAACTCCACCCTGATGATCAAAAAAACACACAGAGGGACCCTCTATGTCGCGAGAGGTCAAAGTACACAAAGCAGAACACGACACACACATGGGACCCACACGTCGTGTGGCCCCACGCCAACCCCAACTGAGCGCACAAACGTCTCAGGTACAAACCACATGTACCTCCAAGCGCTCCCGTATACTTCTATAGTATACCTTGTTCCAGCCCATAGGATATCGTGCACACGGCACCCAATGTCAACGCGAAGGCATGACGTAACAACTCCAACCTGCCACCTCATGAGTTGAGGCACAGCGAACCACATCTCATGAACCCTTTATATCACTCTCCCAAGAGTGCGAGATCACACGCCAAGGGTTCGCTATAAACAAGGTAGGGCGAACCACCACTAGAGCAACTTCCATGCTTCCACTTTTAACAAGATCGCACAAGAGGCTCTGCACAACCAAACGGATCGCACCGTTGTAATCCTCATGGAAAAAAATGCGAGATCGACTACTTACTCGCCTCCAACGGATATATGACGGAAAAGTCACCAACACCGCCTCACGCCCGAACGACATCCCGTGATCCCGAGCCTCGGCCCCGAAAACAGTCGGGCGCATCGCACCATTGCGATCCCCTCGGGAAAACATGTCAAAAGCACTACTCACTTGAGTGCAACGAATATCCGGAAAAAAGATGCATCCTGGCGCACCGCACTCGAGTGGTGCCATGTAGGACCCGCATCCCGGTCCCGAAACTCAACGAACGGATCACACCATTGCGATCCTCTCGAAAAATCACACAATATGGACTACTCACTTGTCCAAAACGGTCGCCCGGTGATAAAGATGAAAAATCACCGTCGACGCCCAGATGACCCTCGTGGGCCCCGCACCATCGTGCGGAATTACAGAGGGCAGACTGCGCCAACGCGACGCCCTCAGAAAAACACCCAACATTGACTGTTCGCACGCCCCGAATAGACGTCAAAGGAAAAAGTCTCTAAAAGCTGCATGAAGCTCAAAAGACGGGTCGTGGGGCTCGTGCCTCAACTCCGGCCTCAATGCCTGGAACAACCCTGGGAAGCTCCGCCTCGGTGCCAGGGTCCCAACGCCGCTGACGATGCTCAAAACGGATGTCGGACGCGTCCACGCCGTCCCAAACGAGATTCCTGAAAAACGCCAAACTTACTTAATGCACGAGCCATGCTACCAAAGCCCCTCGTTTCAGGAATTAAAAATTCCCAAAACCATCTCCCAAAGACCGTCTCGTCGATACGGATCTACTACCGTAGACGGCGCGTCAAACAGACGCGCCGTTGGGATGTTACGACCCCCCGAATATAAGGGGGGCAAACCGGGTCAGTTCACCCCGGCCGCCCCAGTCCGAACCGCCGCGGTCGGCTGGCCACGGCCCACTCCAGCCGAACCGGACCCGTCTCAGGTCCGGTTTTATTCCCAGAAGACCGTCCGATGCCAGTCTCCACGTCACGCCAACAGGACCCACAGCATGCGGGTCCTTGCTCCCTCGAGTCGCTGTCAGTGGCCGACGACCCCGCTGGCGTCCCGCTCGCCGACCGCGTGCCCCGGCCGACCGCCGCTGCCTACCGTCGCGCTCGCCCGAAGCCGCCCGAGACCCCGCCTCACCGCCGCGCTCGGTCTCGCCTGGCCGCGCCACCAGACACCCACTCCGACGCCCGAACACCCTGCTGCCGTGCCCAGAGCCTCCCGCCGCCTGAGCCAAGGCCGCTGCCGCCTCCCCCTACTGCCGAACCGCCGGAACACCCGAAAATCCCTCCAAAAACCCGCAATCTTTGGCGAATGATTGTGGGTTCCTCAGAACAAAAAACTGAAACCGAAAGATACGATGAAAAGAAAAAAAAACTCTACTACGCATCTATGGGTTCTTCCCGATAATTCGGCAGAGTTTAGATACAAATATTGGGGCTCAAATATAGGTGCGGGAAAGAAAAACGCGACAAGACCCTAACTCGTGGACGTTGCCCGGAGCTTCACCGCAATCCGCCACCTTGCCGGAGCTAGAGGAGGAGAGGGAGAGGAGGGGCTGCCTGTGCCAAGGAGTGGACAAGGGAGAGGGGAAGGGGATGAGGGTTTAAATAAATTAAAATGAATTTTAATTAATTAAACCCATAATTTTCCCCGCATCCGAAACCTTTGGCGAGGTCAAAATTAAACCTCCGCTAGGGTAAACACCACCTCCAGAGCACAACGGAGGTCTCAAAATTCTATTCTGAGACCCTGTTCAAAAGTTATTAAACTCAACGCCTGAGGGTGCCAAATTACGAAAATGCCCCTGGGGCCATTTTTCACAAACGGCCCGCGCCCGCGAACCTTATACCCCTCATAAGGTAAACGGCACTCTCCGAACACAATGGTGCCCTCGGTTTTCCAATCTAAGCCACTGTTTAAGATATACTTTAGTTTCACCATTAAACGACTAAATTAATTAATTAGTTTATCCGTTTAACATTCTAGATGCGGCTAAGGGGTCCAAACATCCCACGCCGACAAGTTTTATGTCATTCCTAGGGTAAAAACCCCATTCCGGACCCATTCGTACACTCGGATCTCTAATCCGGAACTCTGTTTGGGAGTTATCCCATTTATTTATCATTTCCAGTGTGAACGCACTGAAAATTTAATTCCGGCCACTCCGGGGCTCGGAATCGCACGCCATCTGAAGGCGCTTCTCTGGAATATTATCAAGAATATTCCAAAGTCTTTTGTAGCAAAAACCAGGTTCTTACAATTATTTACTTTTCATGTGTATATGTTGTTTATGTTTATCCCCATTATTATGAAGAATGGATTGTACTTATTATGTTATGGGTGGGGCCCAATATATCCCCTTGATGCATCGTTAGGTCTCATGAGACAAAACAAATATGGACTTGGTCGAGGCTTTTCCCATTTTCTGATATGGTTTTTGCTGAGGCCTTAATCGTTTTAATATTTGTAGGGTAAGGTCTGGATTGTATTTTTATGATGTTTTTCATTATTAATTCCCTCATTATGATATTAGTAGTTAATAATCCATGTGAATAATTTTATTTTAGAATATCCATGGTTAAGCTTCATTCTAATGTGATTATTTTTATGGAATTATTTATTCAAATTGTAGTCTTTCCATATTATTCTAATGTTTATGTTCTAATGGCATGTGTTTTTAGTAGTTCACTATTTCTTATTGTATATTTATGAATTCATTGTATTACATACCCTTAATGAGTACATGAGGTCACCCATTTATTATGTTTTATTTTTTATTACGATGTGAAGATGAATATTATGAAAGAATTTCAAGGACAATATAATAGTTTTTTTGGTGTTACAATTAGAATTTCTACATTTTCCCTTTTCATGTTGTAATGTGATGTCCATGTATGTAATCTGGATTCAAGAAAATAATAAAATGGTCAGTCCTTTGGAATTAAAGTATTGTATCTATTCCAATCGAACATAGTAAGGCAGCAACTCTTGGCTACTGGGGTGAGGGTCTTTATTGTTGGTATGAGACAAATGATAGTATAAACCTTAGAAACTAGATTTAAAAATCATTCATTAGTAAACATAACCCTAATATATAATTTGAAGATAATAATATAATAACATCCTATAATTTTGGTATGGTAGATATTATGTGTGTCTTCTTAGAAATACATCCCTACCAGAATACTACAAGTATATTTAGTTCATGAACATATGTAACTAGGGGTAACACATTTTAAAAGGTGTCTGAGGCCTCACTTAGGGTGATGTGTTACATAAAACGGTCCTTATTGGACACCTGGTTTGAAAATCCCTAAGGGATAATCTTAGGATAATTAACATTTTCTCCCAAAACCATTAGGAATGATTTAAGTGTAAATATATCCTCAAAGGATCCATGTTTATGATTTTTAGATTCCCTGTGAAAAATATTTCAATTTATGTTAATTGTTTTTCAAGTTAGAGATTATAAATTATGATTTATAACCTAATTTAGTGTATTACAATATCTAGAAATGGAACCTAGTGGAAGGAATTAAAACTCTATCAACATATGTATCCCATATAGGGGTTTCCTTTATACGAAAGATAATGATATTTTTACTGGAGTTGCAACTGGTGCTGAGAAACTTATAACTATACTAGGGTAGTTAACTCATGTTATAAACAATAACCTTACCCTCATGGAACATCATGAACCATAACATGGATGAAAAATGTTAGACCTCATTATATGACAATATCCTCCATCATTAAATGGTAATATAAACCCATTTGTAGTGGAGTAAGGAATAATTTTCTTAGAGAAGATATTTCTCACTGTGGGAATTAAGGAAATAGAGAAGGTTGTCATCAATGTTTATCATATATCAAGAGATAAAGATCAATGGTGACCACTATTTCAAAACAAAACGTATGAATAAATTAAAAATATGGAATGGAGGAATTTTAATGAAATTTTACAAGAAAAATATTTTCCCCACAAACAACGATTGGATATGGAACGTAAATTCTAGAGTCAAACAAAAAGTGGATAAAAATGGGGCGAAGTATGAAGCCAAATTCACAAGGTTTTAAATTAATGTCAAATACTAAATAAGTAATCCAAGGATAAAGATTCATTAATTCTGTAATGGTTTAAAATCATTCCTCTAAAGTGTATTATTCTTCCAAAATTTCTCATCATACGAAGATACAGTCTCATGTTCTATCAAGATAAAGAAACAATTCACTATGTTTTATGACTTTGAGGTAAAACATTAGAAGAAGAGGGTGGTGGGGGAAAGAATGGATAAAGGGACGAATAAAAAATGTAATTTTATAACATGTGATACTTGTGGATGGAAAGACCATATTTCATGCTTAAAAGTAAAAGGACTTTGCAAAATTTGGTGGGAAAGGCTATCATGCTCAAGATTGAAAAGGAATGAAAGAAGATACCAATGTTCACTGATATAATCATAGGGATATGAAACACTATGAAAATGATTATCTGAAGTGTCGAGGAAACATTACTCATAAAAGACCACATGATAAAGGAAAAGCTTATGTGATCACAATAGTTGAGGTTGAAGTTCCTAATGATGTCGTTACATGCACATTAATAATCCCTTTCAATATAGATAAAGCTTTATTTTGTTCTGTATCATTACATTCCTTTATAACTTTCTAGCCTTCTTTTAAAATTAGATATTTTTAATTCTCCTTAACAAGGGAGTTTTCAGTTAAAACCTCTTAGGGAAGTCTCATTGCAACAAAAATGCGTCAGGCAGTTCCCATTATGGAATATAAATTTTTTATCTTTTGATTTTATTATCATACTTATGGTTATCTTTTACATAATCCTTGACATGGAATGGATTTAAAATTATGATGTGAAAATATATTACATGAATAAAAAAAATTTTGATTTTTGAGGAAGGTGTAGAATACTATATCTTTATAGCAGAAACATCACCATCTAATTCTCATCTAGATCCACCCCAGAATCTCTACGAAAACAATTCTTGGGGAGGAGGAGAAAACATCATATATGGATAAGGAAATAAATCATGAAATTGAGGATGTACCTATTGTACAAAAATACAGTGATTTATTTCTTGTGGATTTAACTGGGAATCATCTAGAGCAAGAATTTGAGTTCTCTGTTGATTTAATTCACGGTACAAGACCTATAACAAATATTCCCTATATAATGACCACTTTGGAAATAGTGTATCTAATGAATCAACTATTGGAATTGAGTGAAAATGTGTTTATTCATCCTAGTGTTTCTATAAGGGGTTCCCAATTCTGTTTATCAAGAAGAAAGATGGATTCATGAGGTCGTGTGTTGAATATAGACAAATCAACGATATTACAATAAATAACAAGTATCATATCCCTCACATTGAATATTTATTTGATCAAATTCATGGAGTTAAATACTTTTTAAATATGTACCTTTGATCTCGATATCATCAATTGTGAGTGAGGGAGGATGATATTCCAAATAAAATATTTTAAACAGGGTATTGACATTAATAATTAATAGTATCACAATTTGGACTGACTAATAAACACTTTGTTTTCATAGATCTAATTAACATAGTTTTCGAGGAATATTTTTGATGAAATTTTTGGGGTATTTATTGATGATATATTGGTATACTCTAAAAACTAAAAAGACAATGAGAATGAATTATGGATTTTTTTGAGGCATCTTAGATAAAATAAATTATGTGGAAATTTTATAAAGTGTGAATTTTGGCTTCAATCAATTTTGTTTCTTGTACATATTGTCTCAAATGATGGAATCTCAGTTGATCCTATGAAAAAAAAGGCAGTTTAGAATTCCCTACACTAATGAAAATAACTGAGGTAAATAGTTTTATTAGTTTAGTAGGTTATTATCATCATTTTTTAAGAACTTCACCCAATTACCTAACCTGATAACTAAGCTTACTCGTAAAAGGGTTAAGTTCAGAAGAAAAAACGAATGTGAATAATTTTTTGAATAATTTAAAATTATATTAGTGAATGCTCCAATATTGACTCTTCCATTAGAAAATGGTGAATTTGTGAAATAAAATGATGCATAAAAGAAAGAACCCATGTGTGTTCTTATGTATAATGATAGAGTTATTTCTTATGCATCAAGGCAGTTTAAAATTCATGAACAGAACTTTCCAATTCATAATCTTGTGTTAAAAGTTGTAATATTTTCTCTGAAAATATGGAGACATTATCTTTATAGAGAATGGTGTGAGATATATACAGGTTAGAAGATCTTGAAATATATATTCTCATAGAGAAAACTTAATAAGACAAGGATATAACTCAAACTACTCATGGATTATTATTATTTAATATACTACCACCTTGGGAAGGAAAATAAAGTAGCAAATGCATTGGGTATAAAGGGTCCTGGATTTCTGAACAAAATTAATAATAACATGAATCCTGAGTACATAGATCTAGAAAATACATATATATGAATTATTAGGGAAGGTGAAACCTCATAACTTTTTCAATTGGTTTCCCAAACATCATTATTGGAATGGATTAAAATTTCACATTATTATGATGAGAATATTCAAAAGAAAATTAAATCTATAAATGATGTAATGTTTAAAATATTCATTTATGAGGAAGGAATTGTGAAATTTGGAAGGGGGATATGTGTTACCTCTATACCTAAGCTAAAAATGGCGTTATTTAATGATTACCATAGTTAAAATTTCTCTATAAACCATAGAATCACTAATATTTATAATGATCTGGAGGAACATTTCTAATGGTATAATATGAAGTAGGAAATTTTTGATTATGTATCAATATTTTTAATCCATCAACAGGTGAAGGATGAAATAAAACATTCTATATGATTCATACAACCTATACCTATTACTACATGGTAATCAGATGACATTACCATGGATTCTTTCACTGTATTACCAAAATCATCAACAAATAATGAAGCAATATGGGTGATTGTTGATTGACTTGAAAAATCTTCACATTTCCTTACTATAAGGGAGGATTTTCCATTGGAGTTCCTTGCACATATTTATAATAATTATGTTGTAAGAATTCATGGAGAACCTGTATAAATGTTCTCTGATCGTGATCCAGGATTTACATAGAAATTATGAAAAAGTATTTGTAAATCATTGGATATTAAGCTGCGTTTGAATACTTCTTATCACCCTCAAACCGACGGGTAGTCAGAAAGGATGATCCAAACATTATATGACATGTTAAGATCATGATAACATGATTTTCAAGGTATATGGGATCGGTATTTACCCCTTGAAGAGTTTTCATAGAGTAATGATTTACATTAAAGAATTTAAATGGAACCATATGATGTGTTTTATAGAAGAAGATTTTGTACACCAACTTTTTGGGATGATGCTGGTGAATGGAAACTTGTAGAACTAGAGCTTGTAGAGGAAACAATAGTGAATGTAAAAAATATCTAAACCCATATTAAAGTATCTCAAATAATAAAAAAGGGTTATGCTATAAATAAAAGGATTGATTTGGAATTTTAAGAAGGAGATCATGTTTTCTTGAAAGCATATCTAGGGAAGGGTGTTACAATATTTGGAAAGAAAGGGAAACTGAGACCTAGGTATACTGGTCCTTTTAAAATCCTATAGAGGATTGGATCTATGGACTGTAATTTGGAAATTCAACTTAGACTTAATAAAGTGAAAAATGTGTTACACATATCTTTATTAATAATGTACATGTCAGACCCAATGCATGTCCTCACTTATGAAGGTATAGATTTTGAACATGATTTATCTTATTGTGAAGCGCCTATCCTGATTCTTGGACACTAAAAAACATGTGTTTAGGAATCATATGACTCGTCTAGTAAAGGTAATTTGGAAAAATCATAAAATTGAAGAGGATACATGGGATCCTATGGAACTTATGATGATGAATTACCCAGATCTTTTTTATGAGGTGCCAATGTGGAAATTCCAAGCATGAAATTTTTGTAGGAGGGGATAATGTAAGGACTAAAAGTTCTATCTATGATATTTCCATTATTTTGTTTATTTAATATAGTATAAATTAGAATAAATCTCCTAGAGAACATAATAAAACCTTATAAATGTAGAATTAATAAAATAATAGGTATTTCTAAATGTTAAGGGGCATCTACTAATGAATTAGTACCATGGACTTAGGAATAATAATATGACCCTTATGAATAGTAAATAGGACAAATTAATTTTAACTTCACACATGTTTGTATAAATAAAATTTAGGCATCTTATAAATGAATGTATGATATAATTATATCATATTATAAGTAACTTAATATTTTAAAAATTAATAATTAGGTGTTCCTATTTTGGTAAGTCATAAATATTTAATTACAATTTTTAAATTAATCAAATGATTTAAAAAAAATTATTTTTATAAAATGTATTCATAAATTAATATTTTTTTGTCTTATGATTTGCGGATAATTTTATGGGACCTTAGTTAACTTTTCATAATGTTATAAAAGCAGTTATAAATTGAATATATGTATTTTTCAAGTACATAATGGTTTTAATTAAGTCTTTTATATTTATAAAATAATATTCATAAAATGGAGTTCATTTTTGAATTATACACATAGAAAAATGGTAAGGGTGAATTTTTGGGATTTTTCTAAAATATATGAATTTTTAGTGAATAGTAAAATACATTAATTTAAAATATAAATACATTATAAGTTAAATAAAATATTCCTTCAGTAATATCTGACTTAAGAAACATAATATATAACTTTCATTAATTATTTTAATATTTTTTATTATATTTCCCAAACTATTCATAGACTTGAGCCAAAATAATAAACAAATCAATTAAATATTCAAAAAAACACCCCTCTCCTCCACTATAAGTACCACCCCTCACCACCCATTATCCTCACGCCTTCCAAGGTTTTATAATTGTCAAATTTCTCTCCAATACTCTTCCCAAAACCATCCCCCACATTCAAGATATTTTTGTATCCTCAAAATACCAAAACCATTTCCCTAAGGAGGTTCTTTGGGAGGAGAATTCAAAATGTAAAAACCTCTTCCTTTTACATTTAATTTGTTTTCAAGTTCTTTTTATTTATTATTATATCATCACCTTCCCTCATCTAAATATAATGAAAGATCCATTACCTTATGTGAACTTTAATTTTATTATTCTAATCAAATAATACATCATCAAGCAGCTTCTCCTCTCTCTTTCATTCTAAAAATGAAAATGTTGTCCGTGAGGTGTTGTTTCATCGCCTTCAAGGATGAAAAGTTTTAATTTTCCTTCAAAATTTTAAAGGTTCTTCATAAAACTATTTCAATGGTCAAAAGATATTTTAAAATTTTTATTATAATCCTAATTATTTTTTTTGATTTAACATATTTACATAATACTAAATTATAAAATAAAATGATTTTGTTAGGATCAACAACTGCTGTAATAATCTAAACGATTGTCACTAAATGTCTTATCTAATGATTAATCCTCATACCATATAAAAATGATATATAAAAACTTTTAAAATTATTTATTTTTATTAATAATATATAATTTTATTTATATAGAATTATAACAATTTTACATGAATTCCATTACTTATAAATAAGAGAACCGACCATGAAAACCAACGAAACAGAAGCTCTAAAATGATAAAATTGTATCTTATAACTCATAAAAAAGACCATAAATGAACTTAATAAAGTTATACCAAACCAAATACATTTATAAATTGTTCTTACTTAATTAATTATTGGATTTAATTTTATTATCCTGGACATTTAGTTCAAGTGCAGAACACATTCAGACATAAGGATGGGGTTTTCATCCTGAACATCCATTTTCAATCGGGATACACTTTATTCCTCTATGAACCAATATAAATCTTCATTTATTTTATATACTTCTTATAATTTATTATTATATATTCCAAAATCATAAATAATGATCATTTCATCTTTCATTTGAGGTAAAATACATGTTTTACAAGGACCCCTTCTCAATTATTCCTGATACAGAAGCCTAATTAAATGGAATATCTAAATTTAACACCCATTTTCATGTACTATCCATAACCTATTTTTCAGATTTTTTTTTCTAAAATACCTAAATATTTCATGAAAAACTATATATTTTCGTAACTGGTTTTATACAAAAATCATAAAAAATATAAATGATTTTTACAAAACAAATATTCATTTCAATTTAAAAGGGGTATTTCTCCCAAGAATTTCTTGATGATTTTGTTAGAGTATTTTTATTTATTTCAACTCCTGTATTGAATTTTATTATTAATTTATATTTATATGTTATTTTTCAAATCCACTGTATGTTATTAAATTATTTATGATAAGTTTGACTGTGGATGTGCTATCTTGAAACCATTCACCATACTACTCATAATGGTTAGTGATTATGGTTACAGATTGGGGAAAGTTATTTACTTTTCATATGTATATGGTGTTTATGTTTATCTCCATTCATATGAGTAATGAATTGGACATGTTATGTGATGTATGGGGACCTTTATAGACCCTCAATTCATCAGTAGGTCTCGTGAGACAAAACAAATATGGACTTGGTCGAGGCCTTACCCATTTTCAAATATGGTTTTGGATATGGACTTAATCATTTTTAGATGTTTTAACTGAGGCCTTGATAGTATGTTTTAGATGCTCAACATTATTAATTCCAACATTATGATATTATTAATTAATAATTCATTTGAATATTCATCTAGTAGAATATCCATGGTTAGGTTTCATTATCATGTGATTATTTTTATGGAATTATTTATTCAACTTTTATTAATTCTATATTATGCTGGTTATTATGTTCTAATGGAATTTTTTTAGTCATTCACCCTGACATATTTTTTTTATTTTCAATTTTATTACTTACCCTTACTGATCATCTGATATTAACCCTTTGTTGTGTTTTAATTTTCCTAAGGATATGTAGGTGAATATTATGAATGACTTGTAGGGTTAATCAAAGAGTTTTTTGGAGCTTCAAATAGATATTCAGCATTTTTTTTCATTTAAGGCATAATGTAATGTTCACATATGTAATCTAGATTCCAAAAATAATAAAATAATTGGTCCTTTGTCATTTTAGTATTTTATCTATGCCAATATAATAAAGTAAGGCATCGGGTCTGAGATTTTGGGGTTCGGGTCATTACAAGGGAGCATCAGACTTCACTTATATTGGTAAAGGGAAGAATTTATCTTCTAAAATTATGTATGGGGTTTATTTTTTGTATCATTATTTTTACATTTATGTATCATTACTTTACTAATTTTCTATCCGACTATAGGAAGGATAAATGAATATGAGCTCCTTTGTTAAATCAAAAATAATTCGAATCAATATGAAATATTTTCAAAATACCATAATTTATTATAGGTTATGTTATAAAAAATAAAAAAAATTAATACATTAGTTAAAAACCGAAATGTATGATTCAATGACTTGTATCAACATGAGTTGTAAAATCTAAGTGATATTTATATTTTTTATCTTGGAGCTAGGGGTGTTCAAGAATAAAGATTCAAAACAGAATTTAAAGGGTTATATTATCTCCAAGAAATGTTTTTAGATATATATGGAGTACATGGAGGTATTTTTGGTGATTGAGATAATAAAAAGTATGTTTTGGTGGCCATATAGCTGAATTTTGGCCGCAGATGGCTTGTCATCCCTTGATGGTAACCATCATTCCATTCTGAGGGATGAATAGTTACCATCACTCCCTGAAATGGGAGGAGCACAATATGATGGATGAAAATGAGATTTTTTTCTAATGAAAATACATTATAAATGGGTATCACACCATGACATTTTTTATGTTGTGATGAGTTTATAAGTATAATATACTATAAAATATGATATATGCCATTGTTATTCTCATGGAAGAAAGACCAGTCATGCCACATCCCATAATTCAACCAATGACAGCTTGATGAGTGGGGATGTTTTTTATTAGAACATGGTGAACCACACCATAGGGGAAAATGGTGTTGTGATGGAAAGGCCTGGGCCTCTCTTAAATGTGGTGCATTGTATGATCATGATTTTTTGTATGAGGTATGAATCTTTTTTTCTATTTAAATTCTTTGGTTTTTACATAATATGATTTTCTAATGAGATATTGCAGTTTGGGGGGGTCTATGACATTTTTGTATCTTGAAGGCCCTTATTTTTTAAAAGGCCTATTAGATGAATGATTAGTAGAAACCATGTGACCCAATCCCCATAGTTTGAGGAAACCGTGTGACTATGGACATAGGGCTACAAGAGGCCATGTAATTTGTGGAAAACATGCAGCTAGGGGTGCACACACATATGAGGAACCTACAAATTTTAGATGAGTTTTCCAACATGATTATCACACGGTTTCCCAAATCATGCTCATTAATCGTGTGAGGTCCCCCATGAGGCAGAGAGGGGCATACAGTTGGCACACGGTTTGGACAACCATGTTGGAAAACCATGTGAATCATATTTTAGGTGAATTTACTCTTTTACACTTAATTTATTATATTTATAAAACCCATTTATTTTCACATTTTACTAACACACATGGGGTCTCTCTTCTTAGCTATCCTTCTAAGCCTATGTTAAGAGTTGGGAGATATTTGTCTTACGATCATGGATTCAAACTTCATTTCTCTCATTGGATCCATTTCAGTAATTTATTCACTCCATATATGTCATTATTTTTTAATATCTGTATTGATGGAGTTATTTGGGTGAATGCTAATATGCATTATTTCCATGATTTTCTTCTATTTACCATTTTTCTCCTCATATAGACCAAATATAAGGTTGACACTGGATGAGTGTTCTACTACGGACCTATGGTAGGTGATCTATACCTTTCCTAGAAGTTTTGATGTTTTATACGAATATTTTCCATTATTATTCATGCTATAATTTTTTTAAACTCCCCTTTAATTAATTGAAATATTGAATTTCATGAATTATAACCTATTAGGTTTACCTTTTAGTACATTTTAGATGGTTGAAGGTCATTCACCTCAACCTAGGCCACCAATGGGGTGTTCCTTTGTATATAGAATTATTTATGACACACATTATTTGATTGTTTGATCTCCCCACTTTTGTTGGGAGCCTTGATGGTTTTAATGAAATGAATTGAAATGATATGAGAGAGTTGGTGCCTCATTTTTCAATGTGTTTACATGATTTTTATTTCATTGATTGTTTAAATTTATTTTATAGCAATTATTATATGTGTTTAATGAACCCATGGAATATGATTGATTATAGATTTGATAAATGAAAGGATTTATAACTTGATTATTGTAGCATATTTCATGGATGAGATCCTTGGATCCAGATTCCATAGGATGCAATAGAAAATTCTATTCCATGGGTTGGGATTACAGTAGTGGATTCCATGGACCTTTTTACTCCTTGGATCCTAATTCTGTAGAATGTTAAGGGCCTTTCTACCCCATTGGTCCAACTTTCTTGGAATTTATTTGGACATGTTAGGTTGAAGAGATCCTTGGACACCAACCAATTCCTTACCAAGTTTCAATCGATATGATCATGGGACTCAACGTGGATTGAATGGTTTTATATACCTTGGAAAGGTCTCTTTGTGGTCTGACACTTTTGATTATATGGTGTGGATGTGATGGATGTTATACACTGAATTATATGGAAAGGTTGTCGTGGATATATTTTTGGTGTTTTACAGATATCCTTGATATGGGTATCAAACTATTATTGTTATAATATAAAATTATCACACATTTATGCATTACAGCTTCCCTAATTCATAGTATCATGACTATTTCTTATAGGGAGCCTTGTTAGTCTAGACAATATCACTTAACATTCATTACATTAATTTTATTTCTATTGTTTCTCTAATATAATGCACATGACTGTTTTTTATAAAATATACTAAAATTTTAATTGACACCATTTGTGGTGGCCTACTTAGTGTTATCTCACACCCCTATCAGGTCATCGTTGGGTACCAGGTTAGACTTCATGGATGCAGATAGGGTCTATGGAAAGAAACCACTATATGATTCTTGATTGTTCGATGATTAGGATTAGGGAAGAAAAGGTAAAATCTAGGCTCCTAATTCTATTTGAAGATATTAATTTTTAGTCTTTTAGTACCTTTTGATCCATTTATTATTAGGGATGCCTGTATACATGTTTTCCTTCTTTACAGAGACATGACATGATCATCATATTATGCATGACTAATTTTGGATTATTTATTAATATATTCTTCTATATGTTTATCATTTGTCAGTTATTTATCTTCTTCGGCTACTTAATTGATATGATTATACCAATTAATTACACTCTAACATAACAACATAGTATCCCCATAGATACACCCTAGGCCCTCACTTCTAGTTGGCTACCTCTAGCATATGGGGAGGTACGCTTGGGGGAATGTTACCTACCATCTTGGAGAAACATTTAGTGGAACCTGGGTTAGTATGTAACAAAGTGGTATCAAAGAACATTATTTTTTGGTTTTCTTACAATTTGGAGGCCATAGACATGGATTAGGAAGGAATTGGAATTTGTTAATGAGCTATGCTTGGGAATAGAAAATCCATGTATAGGAAAAATCCAAATTATCTAGAATGAAATTTTTTTTTTTCTATATTTTTAATTTTTAATTTTCTATGATTACGTCATTGGGTGACACACTTGAAATGTGATGCTATTATTGATATGAGTGAGGATCGGTTTTTCTAATTGTTGATTTGATGAGTGTATTCTTCTGATGCGTCATTTTAGGAACCTATTAGGATTCACTTTCCATGCATTATGACATTCTATATAGGATGCATTACATAACTGTATGAAATTTATGTTGTATGTCTTTTGGGACATTCCTATTGTTTGATTAATGATTTGTTTAGTAAATTGAGATACATAGTTTGGTCTTAGACTGTCTTCTATAACCTAAAAATTATTTTCCTATATAGGACACAATAGAGATCCTATGAAGTCAACTATGGTACATTGATTCATGGACCATTGGTCTCCTGGATGAGAATACCTTATAGTATAGATTAGATAAATGCCACATTTTAGTTAATAAGGTGTGTAGGACCTTATAAATCATAATTGGTGACCCATTTTCTCAACCATTTAAAAATAATTGTGTGATAAGTTTTAATTTAAATGGAATGGAATTGTGAAATCTTGTAACTTGAATTATACTTGACTTTAGAGTAGGTAATAGGCAGTGTTTCTGTACCTTTTTATGATTTTTACATTTTTAACCAGACATGGATTTTGGAGAAAAAAGAGGGGTGTTACTTTTTTATAGAAAGGATTTGACTTGTACAACAATTTTATGTATGAAATATTTTGACACTATATTTTAGGAGGCGTGAATTTGGAATTTTGGAGGCATTCCACCAAGAAAAAATATCATTGTACCCCATGAGGGTGGTGAATACCATGCTCTAGTGGTGGTTGGACATGGGCTACTAGTAGATCCTCTTATAGATACATCTATGAAACCAATGTATATTACATATATGAGTGATTATATATACTACCATGAGAGTTTTATACACTTTATATGGACCTTTCATAGAGCCCCGTAGCCTGCATCATCTATGGAAGAGTTTATGTGTGTGTTGGAGAAGACAAATATGCTCATGTTTTAGGGGGATGGTATAACACCAACTGTTGAGTTGTGTCTTGTGACATTTTTGTCAATTTTTGAGCATCTACAGACACCCTCTAAGAGGAGAGTAAACTTCATGACATATATGCTTTGGGGAACAACTATTTATTAGTGAGATGTTTTGAAGCCAGATGAAACACTATGAGATATGGTTTGGAGGGACTTCCAATACATATTTTATGATTACTATTTTATAGATAATATGAGAGAAGGTTGGGATGGTGAGTTTAGGCATCTATATCCGGTCATGATGACTCTTATGCAGTATTCAACATGCTTTATAGTGCTTTAGTGTTTTAAGATGATTTATCTTAATAATGATCCATCGATAGAGAGATTCTTGGAGGAAGGTTTCAAGAATTATATTCGATTACATGTCAAAAATGTTTCATTTGACTAATATTATAGAGATATTTAATAATGTGATTATTACTGAGCTAAACCTGAGAGAAGATGGGGTAACATATCAGAAATGTGCAGTCTCTCGACCTAGTGTTTTAGCATCCAATGGAAGGAAGTGTTGTTTTGAGGATTCTTATGAGGGTAGTTACATCCAAGATTTTAGGGATGGTATCTCTATTTTCTATCAATAGTTTGGTATATGGGGCACATGAAGTATTGGGGTGATTGAGACCCAGTTGATTGATGAGCTTGCACAAGGATGTTGCACATAAAACATTTATACAGGACCTTACCTCTATTAGTTATTGGAATGAGATAAACTATTCTTATTCAACAGTGGGATTTAAATCTCCATATTAGGCTAGGAGATGGAGTGGTTATGGTCATTTAGTAGGATTTTGAAGTGCTGGTTATAGCATCTAGGCATTGGTTGTACCTATAGAGTAGAGTGAGCCTACTCCGGATAATGGGGTTGTTTCACAAGGTTGCAGTTTGGACCCGATCTATTTTGTACAAACTACCCATGAGGCGTAGAGATTTGGGCCATCGATGGAGCAAGGTACAATCCTAATATAATATACACTATCATCATATATTTTATAAATAGGTTCATCGCATATCTTTTTATCTATACCTATGGGAGAAATCCATGATATTTTTTTCAATTTTATAATGAAACCATAACCCTTGATAATATATCGGGGAACATAAGGAGGGTGTACACTAGTGTAGGGAGTGACCCTTGAGGAATGTGGGTTTTAATTTGTATGGAATCTTTTATCCTCAAGATGATTGGGTTTGAAATCATACTTGGAATGGACTGAAAAGTCTATTATCGATCCCATGATGATTTGTATCACTAAAGGATGAATTTCACATCACAATAGGGTAATTTTTTTATACATAAGGGAAAATGTGATTTTTAGGTAGGTATAGGTGGACATGAGCATCGTGGGTAGGGTGGGATGATAACCCTGAATTATAGTTTCTATATAGATGACCATGTAACACTTCAGGCAAACGTTCTTCTAGTGTTTGATCATTTCAGGTAAATTTTCCCAAAAAACTTTTTTGTTTTACATCCAAATAGATAGGTGTAATTATCTATCAAGCTAGTGATAGTTGATGCACCAGTATACATTCCTTCTTATAGGATGGATACTGTAGAGTTTCATTAACTCATGAGGCATCTCGAGGAATTGGAGTTAAAGAGGTTTATACACTCTAATATTTATCTATGGGGTTCTGTAGTCATTTTAAAAAAAAGGCAAACCCATTAGGATATATGTGGATTACCAAAAATTAAATTAATTTATGCTTTAGAACCGTTATCCCTTACTATGGAGATATGAACTCTTCAATCAGCTCTGAGGAACTTGGGTATTCTTGAATATTTTTTTGAGTTCAGGTTATCACAAATATGTGTACGACCTAGACACAAAACTATTACAACATTTCATTTCTAGTGTGGACTATATGACTATAGGGTTATTCCATTGTGTATCATGAATTCACAAATAGTTTTTTTTTGTTGAACCCTTTTTCCATCATTATCCTGATTCATTTTTGATGGTATATGTGGATGTTATCTTGGATTTTAGACACAATGTACATGATCATTCCAAACATCATGAGATCCTTTTGGATACATTGAGAGAGTAGTAGATATATTTTAACCTCACAAACGGACACTTTTGTACAGATAAGAAAAACTTCTTGGGTCATATTGTCTTAGATACAGGATTATTCGTTGAAACATATAATGTGAGAGATGTAGTTTCTTAAGAGAATCCAAAGAATCACTTTTATATATAGAGTTTCTTGGGGCTATATAGATATTACATTAATTTCATACAAAACTAATCATTGATATAATAACCTCTTACGATCTTTCTTAAGTATGTTGTGATGTTCTTATGGTCAGATACCTATAAGAAAAACTTTTAAAAGCTAAAAGGGATATTGAATTCAATGCAACTCCTAATTCTGTCAGATGTAGGAAGGAGATACAATGTATATTATAATGCATCAAGTATTCGTCTAGGAATAGTTCTGATGCTGTGAGAGTGAGTCCTGGCATACGGGTCTCAGTAGTTGAAGACACGAGAGAGGAATTATCTGACACACGGTCTCGAGTTACCCACTTTTGTACGCAGCTTTCACTTTTGGTGAAAATATTTACTAGGAGAGATATTTTTTGGTTTACATGTACCAAAAAGTCCACAATTATATATTTATAAAACATGATATGAATTTAAGGTAAAAAAGTTTGTTTGAGTACCTAATGTATTTTTACTTTGAGATTCCTTGTATTCATAGTAAAGGCAATGCAGTTTATGATGCACTAATAAGGAGAACTAGAATACAGGTAGTTGAGGATGATAGTAGTGAGTGGAAGATTATGGAATTTTATTTAGATACACACATGGATATGTAGGATGGCCAAGTCTATAAATTTATCTCATACTTAGCTACAACTTCCACTCTTCTGGATAGATTGATTATGATACAGTTATCTGATACCGAGGACCTAATCCTATGAGAGAGTGTGGAAGGTGAGGGCCCACTTCCTAGAATAACTATGGGTCAGGATGAAATTATAATCATTCAAATATATGTTTGGGTTCTAGTATATATATATGAGGAGATTATGTGAGGGTTTGATTCCCTAGTTCGGAAAATGTATCCCAGTGTTACACAGAGGTATCATAATTTTTGTTTTCAATACAGGTTATCAGATATGAAACATGTGGTAGCTATTTTTTTATGATTTGTTCCACCAGTTATCAATTGGAGGGAGAACCCCAATGACCAGCTATACATTTACAACCATTACCTATTGTTGAGTGGAAATGTGATGATGTTGTGATGGATTTTGTGACCGGGTTACTCAGTTTTCCTCGAGGTAGTGACATAATATGATTTGTTGTTGATAGGCTCATGAAGGTCTACCATTTCCTGCCAATCAGAGAGACCTTGTTACTATATGAACTTGGGTAGTTATATAAACATGATATAGTGAAACTTCATGAGGATCCTCATTTCATTGTATCTTATAAGTATTCATAGTTTAAATCTCAATTTTGGTAGTTTTTTCAAATGGTCTTGGTTACACAGGTTCTTATGAGCATGAAAAAACTCCATCGGACTGATGGACAGTCAGAACTCATGACTTAGGTGCTAGAGGACATGATTTGATCACGTGAACATGATTTTGGAGGCTCTTCGGAGATGCATCTACCCATAGTTGAGTTCTATTAAAACAATATATATTATGATATGATACATATAGAACCTTATAAGGATCTATATGTTAGGCCATGCCAATCTACCATGTACTGGTTAGAGCTAAGAGAGGTAGCCTTACTGAAACTAGATTTCATGATGGAGACTGATGAATAGGTCTAGTTGAATAGGGAGATGATGTATACTAAAAATTATATAAAAAAATCCTATGCTGATAACTATTGACACCTTCTAGAGTTTGAGGTCAGTGATATGGTCTTTTTATATATCAAATTGAGGCTGTGACACATATGTATTGGGGGACAAGGTATTATTTCACCAAGATATGTCAGGCCAAATGGGATTATAGAGAGAGACTGGTTGATATCTTATTAGTTATAGTTACATCATAGGTATCAATCCATGCACGATGTCTTTCATGTTTCTTATATATTCCATTATCACTTAGACCCATCTCACACTCTACAACTAGTTGAGGTGGAGTTATAGAATGATGCATCCTTATAGTAGAATCGTACTCATATCATTGACATGAGAACAAAGGTTCTCTGAGGATGGTCTGTTCTTATAGTATGGGTTTAATGGAATCATATCCATTTACATGAAAATACAAGTGAGTGGGAGGCTGATTTACATGCTATGTGGCTAATGTTATTCTCAGGTGTTTTTTGACCACCCATGGAAGGTTAATTGAAGGGTGAATTTCTTAATGGGGGAAATATTGTAAGATATTAGGGTTTCCTATGAGGTAATTATCCTTTTATTTAGAGTTTAACTCCATATTGTTTTTACCAAATACGATTTCCTAATGATATCACAAGTGTTTTGGGGGGTGTTTGAGGGTTTTTATGAGCCAGGTGACCCAGTTTTTGGAAAAGGTTGATGAGCCGCTTGGTTAGTAAATTCCATGTTACCCAAGTTGCATGGTTTGAGGAAACCATGTGGGGAAAGAAATATGGATAAATTAGGCTAATGATTTGAGGATAAAATTCAACCAGGTGTGTATTTTCATGAAAGGCACCTGCAACTTTTAGTAGAGGTGTGTAACATGGTTAACATAGAGTTTCCCAAAACATGTGCATGAACCATGCAAGGTCCCCCATTAAGGAAAATATGGGCATACAGTTGTCTCATGGTCTGGAAAAAAATGCAAAAAAAAACATGAAACCTAGTGTTTATGGGATAATTTAATATTTTCTCTTAATGCCTTATATTTTTTGAAACCCCTTTCTAATTTCATTTCTCCAATACATTGGGGGACTCTGGTTTGAGATATTCTCTGAATCCTAAGCTAGGAATTATGAAATATTCACTATATAGACTCAAATTTAAACATTTTTTGTCATGTTTGATCCATGAAGTTTTTTTATTTGTTCAAATTATACCTTTTTTGTCTTTATATTGAGATATTTATTTTGGTTCAAGGAAATATGCCCCATTTTTTTTTTATTTTTATCTGTTATTTTTTTCTCCCAATATAGACCAAATATGAGGCTGATACTGGATGATTATTCTAGTATGGACCTATAGTAGCAGGTATATATCTTTCCATCATGTAATGGGGTTTTATAAGAATAGTTTCGCTTTTCTCTCATTCCATCCTTTCTAATGTTGATTCTTTAATTAATTTAAAGATTGAATTAAATGAATTCGAACCTATTAGGTTTCCCTTTGAGTGACATTGAGATAGTTAGAGGTCATTAACCTCAACCTTGGCCACCCATGGGGTATTGCATCATATCTTACCTATTTTATACCCCACCCCCTTTGTGTGAACATGAGCTTGCAACTTGTCTTCGATGTCCTGATAAATTGAATGAACTGAATTGAGATGATAGAATAGAGTTAATGCCTCCTTTTCCATGTGTTTATATTTTTTAATTTTATTGATTGTCTAAATGGATTTTATAAAAATTATTATATGAATTGGATTTACTCATGGAATATTATTGGTTATGAAAGGATGAATGAAATGACTAATGAATTGATTCTGGCAGTGGATGCCTTAGATGAGGTCATTGGATCCCAATTCTATAAGACTCCATGGAAATTTATACTCCATGGGTGTTGATTATGGTAGCGGATTCCATTTACGTATTTACTCCTTCTATCCTAATTTCATAGGATTCTGTGGACCTTTCTACCCCTTTGATCCATCTTTCTTGGAATTTCTTTGGACAAGGTCTGTTGTCATGCTCTTTGGACTCCAAGCAAGTTGTTACCACGTTTCCATCGAGATGCTCCTAGGACTCGACATGGATGCCTTAGTATTATAACATTGGATTCAACCCTTTGCAGTCGTAAAATTTTTATTATACTACATATCCATGATATATGTTATACACAAGATTACACAGTAAGGATTTAATGGATATATATTCATATTTTACAGATAGCCCTATTATGGGTATTAGAATACAATTGTTAGACAAGATATTTTATACCAACCCTATCCTTTTACACATTTTATTACATTATTTTTATCATAATTAATCAAAAAATAAAATTAAAGTTCCATAATTTATCATGTATTTGTAATAATAGATATATAATTAGAATCTATGAAACCAAAATAAAAAACATCTTTTATTTAATCTTCATAAAGAGTTCCTAACTTCCTTTGAGATCATACATCTACATAGGATAACATGGGGAATACACAAACAAAGAGATGAGTTAAAAATCCCATTATGGTAATAAACATGTGGACAAATCATCGAACATGGGTTAGAATACATAACGCGATGACATAAAAAGGCATGAAATATGAATAAACAAAAGAAATAATAACATGTAGAACATGGGATCATGTAATCATATAATCATAGGAATGTGGAAACAACATATAACATGGAATAATAATTATTAAAGTATATCTTCCAAGACCATTGAACATGGTGGAACATGATTCAAGGCTAACATCCAAAACCATTGCACATGGAGAACGAATTACAATAAAGAAATCATGTTCACCTCATGCCCCAACATGATGTATCTTGAGACTAGACATTACCCAATTCAATAGAGCTCTATCTGGGAACAACCATCATAGCATGTTCACTCATATGTTTTCCACATGATGAATAGAACATAAGTTATAAACAAAAGTGTTACCCATGGAATGAAATGGGTATCATAACCATGTCATAAAGCATAAACAATGGTTGTACCATAAAGGTGTCCATGAAAGAATGGATTTAAATAAGAAATGTCAATTAATAAGAGAAAATAGGTATATAATATGATAAAATATGTCCAAATTAATTTAAAAAATGTTAAATATTTCTTACAAAACATTATAAATGGGACACTTTAGTACGGTTTAAGGTAAATTTTTAATGATTCTTTTAAATGAAAACCGAATAATTATTTTTATAAAATAGGAAATGAACCAGGGAAGTTTTGTCATGATAAAATGAGTCATTTTAGAAAAATAATGGTGTTCTAAAACTGATTATGTAGTGAAATTGAAAATTTGTGAAGAATCGGGAAGTTCCCTTTAATCGGGCTTTCTAATAGGGTGGAATTATGATGGGTGCCATTTTAAAACATGTATTTTTTCATTAATGAAGGATGATATGATCTAGATTTATGATTTTAGAACATATAAATAGATTTTATAAGAATGAAAAAATATATATAATAATTACATTGGGGTAATGAGAGAGAAAGCGTAACCCAAAGGAAAAATAGAGAATCTAAAAGAATCCCTAACCTTATTTTAGAAACTGTTCTTCACTTCAACTTAATCTCTTGGATCATAAAATCAGATCCATTAATTAATTAATCTTGAATATAGTATATGAGTAATTAATTTAGTATAATTTTAATCAGTTCATTTATGGACTTTTTGATGAGTTATAAGATACAAGTTCAACATTCGGGTGTGTTCGTTTCCATGGTTTTCATGATCATTTTACTTGTATACTTGCTTGGAAAATAATGTAAAATGAGAATTTCTTTATACAATTAAAATTATATGTTATTAATTAAAATATATAATATTAAATGGTATTATATATATCATTTTTTTTCATATGTGAGGGTGATTATTTTGATAAAATGCTAATGATAATCATTTAGATTAACTTGGAATTTTTTGATCATCACAAACTAACTTTGTCTTATTAATTAATAACATGTATATATACTGGTTAAATAAAATTAAATAAGTATTAATAAATATATTATAATATTTATTAACCAAATTTTTTTTTTTGACCTTCCTTGAAGGCGATAATGGAAATTGAAAACCCATCTTCCTTGAATGCGGTAAAATCAACACATCACAAATGATGTTTTCATTTTTAGAACAAATGGAGAGGGTAAGAGAAATGATGATGGGTTATTAGATTATCATAATTACATTATATTATATAAAATATACTATATTTATCATGTCTTGGGGATAAGGAAAATTAAGGAGAGGAAAATAAATTAAAAGTGAAGAAATGAAAACAAAATAGAATTTTACCTCATGAATTCCTTCTCCTTGAGAACCTCCATGAGGCACTTGAGTTTGGTATTTAATTTATTCCCAAGTATCTTGGATGAGGGGGATAGACATTGGAATAGTATTTAATAAAAATTTGACAATATTAAAGGATTTTATGGTGTGAGTATAATTAGTGGTGATGGGTAGTATTTATAATGGGGGAGAGTTATGTTTTTTGATTATTTTATTCATTTGATTATTATTTTGTCTTAAGACTATCAATATTATGTATTATTTTGAATATGTATAATAACTAGTGAATTTTAGTTGAACCCAATGGTGTTTACATCTTCCCTACAACATCCATGAATAAATAATTCATATATTAACTTATACCATAAATTACCATATTTCAGTATTATCCAAAAATTAAACTATTTTAGTAAAATCCAAAATATTTACCCTGGCCATTTTTCAATGTGTAGAATTGAAAAATGGAATATATTTTATTAAAATATTTTAATTAATATTTTAAATTAAATATTTAATTGAAGTCATTATTTATTATAAAAATACCTATTTTAAAATTTTAACTGATTTAATAGCACTTTGAAAAATTAATTATGGTCTTGTAAAATTATCATATAATAATAAGAAAACAAAATATTAATTTATCAATATATTTTTTGAAAATAAATGTTATTTTAAATCATTATATTGATTATAAAATTTTAAATAAACATTTATGTTTCAAAAAAATATCAATACTTTATTTATTATTTTCAAAACATTTATTTTCTTATTCATTGGTATAAATATCTCACATTTTTATTTATAAGATACCCTAATTGTTTTTATACATTCATAGGCGGGTTAATATTCTACTGGTCAGATTACTATTCCTAATAGTCATATTAATAACCCAATTTCGATGAACTATTCCAATGTTATATGTTATGTAATTTATAAAAATACTTATTATTTAATTCATTCATCACATATAAAGTTTGTACTATGTTTTCTGAGTTATTTTATATGATTTATAATATAAAAAATAAATATATGAAGGTAAATTTCATTGATTGAATTCTGGGTCATTACATTCTTTCCCAATATGAAATTTCTCCCTTTATATTTTTTTACATATTATAGTGAAAACAGGTGGGGGTACTTCTCCTTCATTACTTTCTCTATTTCACATGGTGCCTATTAGTAATTATGGTTCAGCCATTGTACCTTGACCAGGAAAGTAGTCTTGTCATGTATAACTTTATCTATAGGGTCCAAGATCTTCACTAGCTATTCCTTTTAAGAGGGATCATTTTTTAAATGTACGACCTCTGAATTCAGTACATGTGAGGGATTTAGTATGTACTTCCTCAAGAGGGATACATGGAATATTTTATTTTCTTAAGACATGTTTTTTGGAAATGTTAGTCGATAGGCTGCAACTCCAATGAGATTAAGAATCTCAAAGGGGCTGATAAGCCTAAGAATTGTCTTTCCTTTCATACCAAATTTCATGATCCTCATCAATGGAGATATACAGAGGAATAAATTTTCTTCAAACTTATACTCTAGGTCCTATCATAGATTTTCTACATAAGTTTTTTTCATCTTTGCACTACCCGGATATACTTCTGAATGGTTTTCAATTTTTCAACTATTTCGTTGACCATTTCAAGTCCAAACAACTTACATTCACCTAATTCATCCCATCATGAAGGTGTTATACATCATTTCCCATAAAGGGATTCATATAGAGCTATTTGGATGCTAGAGTAGAAAATATTATTGTAGGAGAACTCGATTAGAGGTTTGTATTGGTCTTATCCTCCCTTGAAGTCCATACAACAAGCTCTCAACATGTCTTCCAATGTTTGAATTATCTATTTAGATTGGCCACTAGTTTGAGGATGATAATACATACCTAATTTCAACTCAGTGTTTAGATCATTTTAGTGACTTTTCCAAAACTTGGGGGTCAATCTTGGATCTCAATCAAATACAATTAATAGTGGTACAAAATTCATCCTCGTGACTTCATTGATGTATATTCATGCATGTTCATCAACTCATAAGTCCTATTGATTTGTGAAAGTGTGAGATATCTTTGTAAGATGATCCAAAATGACCCATATAGAATCATTTCTTATGGATGTATTTATAAGTCCAGTGACATGTTCCATGGTGATGTTTTACCACTTATATGATGGTATGGGTAATGGTTTCACCACCCATTTAGACTTTTTCTATTTATCATTCACTTTCCAATGTACAAAAAGCTTTTATATATACTTAGTGATCTATTTATTCATATTACCCCACCAATAGTTCTCTCAGATATCTTTAGACATCTTTATGCTCCCTGGGTGAATAGATAAGGTTGATATTTTTTCATCATTCAGAATATATTTCTTTATCTCTGTATTGAATGTCACACATTTTCACGACACAAATATCATTACTCATTCATCCATTATGAACTTTGACGATTTAACATTTCTGATAGCTGCCACCTATTTCTAAATTTTCATATCATTTATTTGAAAATCCTTTATTTTCTCCATTGGGGATGGCTGAGCAATCATTTAAGAAAGAATTGAAGATTTTCCGTAGTTAATTATTCTCATTTACATACTTTTTATGTCTAAGAATATTTTTTCTTTCTTAATTATCATAATTGATAAAGATACAGGATCATTTCTTGTTAGAATATCAGCAACTTTATTTGCTTTATCAGGATGGTAGTGGATTGAGTGGTCATAATATTTGATAAGCTATAACAATCTTCACTAGAACATAATAAGTTCCTTTTATGTGAATATATATTTTTGGATATTGTGATTAGTATATTTCTCACACTTCTCCCCATAGAGATAATACCTCCATATTTTCAACACAGAGATCAGACCTGCCAACCACAGATCATGCATGGGATATTTTTTCTCATGATTGTTCAACATCTAAGAGGCTTAGGAAATCACAATATCATTTTTCATTGACACACTGTAACACCCGAGACTTTTATGAGAAATATTTCGTTTTTATGTTATATAAATCATCAAAGGAATCTTTAACTATACACAACACTATCTTGGCTTGCTTTACACGCAATCGCGACCTTCCTTGATAGCTTGTGTCGTACGCAATACCGAGTTTCACTAAACAATGATATGCTATTAAAATATTATTAAAACTAGCCGTTATGAAGATTAATACCCACTTTTTTGATGTTTTTAAATTTAATCTTTCAAAATGGACTTCATTTTTGGATTCGGAATATCAAAATTAGCCTAGGGTGAAATTTTGGTATTTTTCTGAAAACATTCAATTTTTGATGAATAGTGAAAACACTGGGTTATTATTTAAAAACCGAATTTTTATTTAAATAATTATTGATTTCATTTAAATTTATTTTAGGTCAAAATTGATACATAATACCTTTATAAGTTTAAAGTAATTCATTGAACTCATTTTATAATAATTTTAGATATATAAAATTTTTATTGAACTTTTCACCGTCATTTACCCACCTCCTAAGAGAATTTGCAAATTTATATAAAACTTAATTTTACCGCTTCTATTAGTGGACTTTCAAAACTCCGAGAGACATAGTTAATATCAAGGAATAAAATGTGGTTCAATGAGATGAAAATAATTTTTGTTGAATAGTAGCTTTTTACTTTTATTTACCACGGTTAAAAGTAAATAGGGAAATTAAAGGTAAAAATTATATTATTATTACCCTAACACATGTCCTAATTCTACTGGATAAGTGTAATTCAACCAAAAACAACCTTAGGAATAAAATATGACCATTTAGTCCCACATAGAGTAGATTAAGACATTTAATATTATTTTATTTAAAGAATAGTTCAAATAGTTAAAATCAACATTTTATAACTAAAACATTTTTAATATACGTTTATACATAAGATAAATTCGACTGTAAATATTCATTAGAAATATAAAAAAAATTCCTACATAATGGTATTTTATTTATAATTTTTAGACATTAAATTATTTAATTTATTCATGACACAATGATGATGCTGTAATTATCTAATTAATGAAATGTTGACATAATTGATGTTATAAATACCCAAATAAATGTAATTTGATACTTTTTATGAATTAAACTAATTTTCTAGGTTAATATGACATGTTAGTATTAATTTAATTAACTTTTTTCGAACGAATAATTCTGTTGTGATTTTCACAAAAATCAATTACCAAATAGTATCAAAATTGACATAAAATAGTTTTTAAAACAAATATTATATTATTAATTTTTATTTTATTCCTAAAAATATAAGTTTTGGCCTAATGAATTATATACGGTTATATATATTAATAATAAACAACTTGGGGTTTATTTGGCTTGTAATAGTAAGTTTATTAACCTTATAGTGTAAGAA
The DNA here is from genome assembly GCA_963277665.1 of Viscum album. Taxonomy (NCBI): domain Eukaryota; kingdom Viridiplantae; phylum Streptophyta; class Magnoliopsida; order Santalales; family Viscaceae; genus Viscum; species Viscum album. Next base: position 1,694,362,418 of record OY728138.1, on the reverse strand, counting down.
AACAAGAAGACACGGTAAAAGTAAAATTATTTAACTTAATGTTAAATCTAAATGATAAGGTTAAAATAGATACCCAAACTTGTCTAAATTATATTGGATGAGAGTATTTCGACCCATCCCAACCTTATCTTTGAAATAAATCAATTTGGAGCCATTAAAAATCGAATATGACTTAATAAAATAATATTTTTAGTTTTCCCAAAGGTTCCCCTCTCCTCCCTTATAAAAGGGCACCTCCTCCCTCTTTTCGTCACACCACTTTGAGCCTTCAAGCTCGGCCAACCCCTACCAAATTATCTTATCCACTTCCCTAGAAATATCCTATAGGTCCTGGTATTCTTCAAAGACCAATTTTAGTGCCCTGAGAGGAGGTCTCAAAGAGGCGCTTCAAAGGAGAGGTAATGTCTGTTACCGATTCTTTCAACTTTATTTATTCTTCCACTTATTCTTCTTTAGTTGTTTCATTATGGAGTAATAAAATCAGTATCAATAATATACTGATATGTTATTATAAGTATGAAACAACCCTATTTCATCATTTATCCATCCTATGGAAAATTAAATCACAGTGTGTGCGTACGTACGGAATACCGTCTCCACGCAATGGTGTAATCTATTTTCCACCACCACCATACTTGGATGGGTATAATGGTGTAAAGAATAACTATATATGATTATTTTAAAGTGATATTGATTCTGAAATATTATACATACACTTCAATAAAATTCCACGATCATGGGAACGATATCATCGCTCATGCGTACGTACGGAATACCGTCTCCACGATGTGATGAGACTCGCTCTACATGATCTTCATTACATAATTATTATATAAATGCATTTAATGAATAAATATGATATATATTACACTAATACCATTATAGAAATGAGGTATCTATATCCTAAAGAGAATAATGAGAATTTATTCAACAAAACACACATAAGAACAAAAATTAATAAACACCCGAATAACAAGTAGCAATGAAATATTACTAATAAGAATCTAAGAATATGACCATATATGATATCATAAAAATGATTATGATTCTAGACTAATTCAATGACATTATTTAAATCATTATATAGGAGGTTCGGACACTTACGAAGCAAATTGGACCTAAGGTAAGGGACAATCTCACAATCTCAATTTTTATCCGAGATTGTTTATACTTTAGAATTTACTGGGGAATATTTATCATCCACATCCATGTTTCCTCAATATGTAATATTATTTATATCCTCCTATAATTGTTTAAATCCAATTTTACCCTTCGGTGAGTTTTTAGTAAAAGATATGAAAGGAATCTTTTGTCGTTTTTCGTACGAGGTACTTTTTGACTTTTCCAACAAAAGTACGAGAAGAATGTTTTTTTAACATATACGGTTTGAAGAGATTTTTAAAACATTATTTACAAGAAGCATACTTTACAAGTTTTCAAGTTTATTTTTAATCAACAACTTTTAGTTTAAAATTTTATGACATGTTAAGAAAGGAACAATGTTTTTGAAGTAGAAAGGATATTTTTCTCAAGAATGGAGTTCAAGTGTTTTATCAAAATTATTTTCCATCTAAGATAATATAGGGTTCTGTTTCTATCCCTATTATTACATTGATTTGATTATGTTGTGATGGAATTATTTTTATGAATTCCTTTATCTTATATGAATTGTTTTATGATGTCACGATGTTTAAGAATCCCATTTTTATTACATGGGTTATGCAATGATGTATGATTTATGATTTTGTGGCACACATAAGAATGGTATAATTATGAGATGGATGGGACCTATATCTCCCTCCAATGCATTGGGTAAAGATTTATATCTCATGATATAGACATGGCTGGAACGGCAGGTTAATATGGTTCAGTTAAACAGGACTGAAACGATGAGTGAACTCGGTTCAGAAATGGACTTTGTCCGCTAAGATAGTCTTGGCAATGAGTCTTGACTACTAAGAAATGATTATCTATTATTATGTGTGTATTCCACAAAGTTTCATGTTTTATGTTATGATTATTTGGATTACATTTCACTACTATGATTTATCCCATGTTATGAAATTATTATTTATTTTGCAGGTTAATATTTCCAAAATGTTATGTTCTTATGAATATGATGTGATTTGTTTTTATTTTGTTTACCCTTACTGAGAATTTGAGCTCACCATTTTGTATGTTTTCTTTCCCCAGGTCAGGAAAAAGGTTATTAAGTAGGATATGCTAAAAGGGACTCTAGATATGATGAAATAAATGGGAGACAATGTATATTCTTTATGAACCAGTTGTTTATGTTTCCCAGTTTCTAAAAACACTATACCTATAGAGTCCTTTTATGGTTTTGTTATATGTTGTAATAAGTGTACTTAAATTTTTAAGTATTAACAATGTATGTAAATTATGGGTCGTTATAGTTGGTATCAGAGGAAAGGTATAGTCAACCTTTGGAAACTAAGATGTGAAATCCTTAGTAAGAACCCTAAGGATAAGTCTAAGCATAGAACACAATCATAGTGTTTTAGAAATGTCCATGAACAACCTATGATAAGACCTTAAGTGTAAAATTTTATTCTTGATTATGTGGTTTTCATATTATAATTAGTGTTCCTCACACTATTCCTCTTGGTTTTAGTCAATGGCTGGAACCCGAAGGAACCGTGTTAATGTGGAATGTGACGGGAAATGTAATGATTGTCCCCCTGAGCAACCAAACGTTATGGGAGCTGGAATGCAAAATCATGTAGCCATGTTCACACAACTTCCTCAAGCTATGAATCAGGAAGGACTTCCAAACGAGCAAAGGAAGGAGAAGCATTCTGTTGAATCCTTCATGAGGCAGTGCCCACCTTCATTCAGCGGGTCTACTGATCCACTAGTTTCTGAACAGTGGATCAGTACTAATGAAAAGTTATTTTTAGTTCTTCAATGTCCTGAACATGATAAAGTCTTCTTAGCAGTGTATCGTTTAGAAGGTGATGTTGATCAATGGTGTAATCTTATCAAGAATATGAGGAAAAGAGATGAAATTGAGTCCATGGAATGAGACAAGTTTAGGAACTTATTTTTCAATAAGTACTTCCCTCATATTCTTCGAACAAATATGGAGAAGGAGTTTCTTGAACTAAAGCAAAAGGATGATGAATCTGTTGGTACCTATGAAGCAAATTTTACAAGACTTGTAAGGTACGCTTATAGTATTATTATCCAACCTGAGAGTAAGATCGATCGATTCTTTAGTGGCTTAAAACCAAGTCTTAGAAGGGTGTTAGCCATAAGGGACTTCAATATCTATGAGGAAATCGTTCGATGTGATCTCAAGGTTGAGATGGAGATTGGAGTAACCCATCAATCATATGGGTTTGATAAGAAGAGGAAAATGGAATTCAAAGGAAAATCTAAAGAGCACACTAAAAAGAAGATGAGTTTTCCCTTATGCTCAAAGTGTGGAAAGAAACATGGAGGGAGTTGTCCTAAAGGGACAAGTAAATTTTTCAAATGTGGAAAGGAAGGTCATCAGGAATTTGAATGCCGCGATGATGGGAAGAAGATTTCCAGTGATGTGAACCAAGAAAAGGCTACACAGAGTGCACCTCTTACACTTCAATGTTACAAGTTCAAGGAAATGGGGAATTATGCCAACCAATGCCCTAATCCAAGGGTTTTTAATGATGATCGACGTCAACAAACTCTTAAGGCTAAAAACAAAGGAAAGGACATGCAATTTCTATCAGCGATTTGGAGTACGATAACGAAGTGGTGAAAGGTACACTTACCATCCACTCTAAAGTAGCAAATGTTTTATTTGATTCTGGATCCACCCACTCTTTTATTTCTGAAGAATTTTCTAAGGGTATCGTCGTATTACCTCAAAAATTAGATGTTGACTTAGTTGTGACAACTCCTAATGGGAAAATAGTCGCATCAAAAGTTTATAATTCTTCTCTGATTGAGGTTTCTGGGAAAGTGATTCCTGCAAATCTTGTGATCCTTCCTATAGTGGAATTTGATGTGATTCTTGGAATGGATTGGATTTCTTTATAGGGAGATCATATCAATTGCCAAAAAAGGGAAGTCACATTTCATATTCCAGATCAATTTATGATTGTATATCAATGCAAGGATGAACATAGCATTCCAGTGATAATTTCTTCCATCTCATGGGTCTTGATTCCACTAAATGAAGGTTATTTATCTCAAATGGTTGGAGAGAAACTCACGATTAAGAATATTCCCATTGTATGGGAGTTTGATGATGTCTTTCCGGAGGAATTACCAGGTCTTCCACCAAATCGTGAAGTTGATTTTTCAATAGAACTCGTACCGGGTGCTTTACCTATTTCAAAGACACCTTATAGAATAACCCCAATTGAGTTGCAGGAATTGAAGAAGAAACTCCAATAGAATCTTGATAAGGGATTCATACGCCCTAGTGCATCACCTTGGGGAGCACCTGTTCTATTTGTTAAGAATAAAGATGGATCAATGAGACTCTATATTGATTATCGAGAACTTAACAAGATCACTATCAAGAACAAATATCATCTCCCATGCATTGATGACTTATTTGACCAACTATGCAGAGATCAATACTTTTCCAAGATTGATCTTCATTCAGGGTATCATCAATTAGGGGTCAAAAGGGAGGATATACCAAATACGGCTTTCCGTACAAGGTATAGACACTATGAATTTATAGTGATTCCATTTGGTCTTACTAATGCCCCTGTTATCTTCATAGATCTGATGAATAGAGTCTTTAGAGACTATCTTGATCAATTTGTGGTAGTATTTATAGATGATATTCTAGTATATTCAAAGAGAAAGCAAGAACATGAAGATCACATGATAATTATATTGAAGACCCTGAGAAAGGAGAAGCTTTATGAAAAATTTACCAAGTGTGAATTTTGGCTTCAAAAAGTTGCATTTTTGGGTCACATAATCTCAAAAGAGGGGATATATGTGGATCCAGCAAAAACAGAGGTTATTGAAAGATGGTCGAGACCAACAACAGTAACTGAGATCTAAAGTTTTCTTGGTTTGGCTGGTTATTATCGACATTTTTTGAATGATTTTTCACGATTATCTAATCCACTCACCAGGTTGACTAGAAAAAGAGTTAAGTTCGTATGGATGGAGGAATGTGAAGAGAATTTCAAGGAGTTGAAAAGAAGGTTATCTAGTGCACATGTGCTCACACTTCCTTGTAGTGGAGAAAGGTTTGTGATCTACAGTGATGCATCCAAGAAGGGATTGGGGTGTGTTCTCATGAAAAACGATATGGTGATAGCTTATGCCTCACGATAGTTTAAAATGCATGAGCAAAATTACCCAACTCATGATTTGTATTTAGCTACGGTAATCATTGCATTAAATATTTGGAGGCATTATCTTTATAGGGAAATTTGTGATATTTATAATGATCATAAAAGTTTAAAATATATTTTCACACAGAAGGATCTGAATATGCGCCAAATAAGATGGTTGGAGCTGATTAAGGATTACGACTGCTCAATTCATTACCACCCTGGGAAAGCAAACAAGGTGGCGGACGCATTAAGTCGACAAGACAATGCCAGTTTATCCATGATGAGGATCACAAAAGATCCAATATTTATGGATTTACAAAGGATGGATCTTGGAATTATAATGGAAGGGGAAAAATCATATCTTTATCAAATGAATGTTCAACCATCTATACATTTGAAGATTAAAGAGGCAAAGAAAGAAGATGTAGAGTTACAAAAGAAGTTGAGAAATTTTCCTCAATTCAACCTTGATTGTGATGGGATAATAAAGTTCAGGAATCAGTTTTCTGTTCCTCCCATCCCAGAATTAAAGAAGGTGCTTCTGGATGAGGCTTATAGTTCTTCATTCTCTATTCATCCTAGAAGCACGAAGATGTATAGGGACATGAAAGAGTACTTCTGGTGGGATGGCATGAAAATAGATGTTGCTGAATATGTCTCTCGATTCTTGGTTTGTAACCAAGTTAAAGTTAAGAGACAGAAGTCTAAGGGGATGTTACAACCATTACCCATACCCGAATGGAAATGGGAAAACATCACTATGGACTTTGTCACCAGACATCCTAATACATCCAAAGGCAATAATGTTATATGGGTCATAGTTGATCGTCTTACAAAGTCTGCACACTTCATTGCTATTAGAGAGGATTTCTCTCTAGATCATATTTCCAGGATATATGTAAAGGAAGTGGTAAGATTTCATGGAGTACCACTTTCTATTATATCTGATTGGGGTCCGAGATTTACCTCGAAGTTTTGGTGAAGTCTTCAGCATACTCTGGATACAGAGTTGAGTTTCAGCACTGCTTATCATCCTCAGACAGATGGTCAGTCTGAGAGGACAATTTAAACTCTAGAAGATATGTTGAGAGCTTGCTCTATGGATTTCAAAGGTGGTTGGGATCAACACCTACCTTTGGTATAATTTTCTTATAATAATAGCTTTCACTCCAGTATTCAAATGGCTTCTTATGAAGCTCTCTATGGAAAGAAATGCAGGACTCCAACTCGTTGGGATGAAGTTGGGGAAAAAAGATATTAGGGCCTGATCTTGTTGATGAGATTGTAGAAAAAATATGATCTATTCAACAACACATAACAGCAGCTCAGAGTCAACAAAAAAGTTATGCTGACAACCGAATAAAATACCTAGAGTTTGATGTTGGTGATAAAGTGTTCTTACGAATATCTCCTTGGAAGAGAGTAATGAGAATTGGAAAGAAGGGAAAGCTGAGCCCTAGGTATATCAGTCCTTTCGAAATACTGGATCGTGTTGGGAAGGTAGCTTACCGATTGGAACTTCCACCGAATCTCTCTCAAGTTCACGATGTGTTCCATGTATCTCTCTTGAGAAAGTACATACCTGATCCTTCACATGTACTCTGCTCAGAAGTTGTACCGCTGGAGCAAGATCTTTCTTATGAAGAACATCTGATAGAGATTCTGAATCGTAGAAAAAAAGTCATATGGAACAAGACCAATCGCTTGGTGAAAGTTTTATGGAGGAACAACCAATTAGAATAAGCTACATGGGAGCTTGAGGATATTATGAGGGAGTGGTATCCTCATTTGTTTGTTACAAAGTGACGAATTTCAAGGGTGAAATTAATTTTAAGGGGGGTAGAATGTAACACCTAAGACTTTTATGAGAACTATTTTGTTTTTATGTTATATAAATCATCAAAGGAATCTTTCACTACACACAACACTATCTTTCCTTTCTTTACATGCAATCGCGACCTTCCTCGATAGCTTGCGTCGTACGCAATACCGAGTTTCACTAAACAATGATATGCTATTAGAATATTATTAAAACTAGCCATTATGAATAGTAATACCAAATTTTTGGAATTTTGTAAATTTCATCTTTCAAAATGGACTTCATTTTTGGATTCAGAATATCGAAATTAGCCTAGGGTGAAATTTTGGTATTTTTCTGAAAACTTTCAATTTTTGATGAATAGTGAAAACACTAGGTTATTATTTAAAAACCGAATTTTTATTTAAATAATTATTTATTTTATTTAAATTTATTCTAGGTATAAATTGATATATAATACCTTTATAAGTTCAAATTAATTCATTGGAGTCATTTTATAATAATTTTAGATATATAAAAATTTTATTGATCTTTTCACCGTCTTTTACCCACCTCCTAGGAGAATTCGCAAATTTACATAAAACTTAATTTTACCGCTTCTGTGAGTGGAATTTTGAAAATATGAGAGACACAGTTAATATAAAGGACTCATATTTGGTGCAATTAGATGAAAATAATTTTCGGTGAATAGTAACTTTTTACTTTTTTCCCACGGTTAAAAGTAAATAGGGTAATTAAGGGTAAAAATGATATTATTATTATCCTAAAACATGTCTTAATTATATTTTATAAGTGTAATTCGAACAAAAACAACCTTAGGAATAAAATATTACCATTTAGGCCTACTTGGATTAGATTAGGACATTTAATATTATTTTATTTAAAGAATAGTTCAAATAGTTAAAATCATAGTTTTATAACTAAAACATTTTTAATATGGGGTTATACATAAGATAAATTGGACTATAAATATTAATTAGAAAGATAAAAATATTTCCTAAATAATGGTATTTTATTTATAATTTTTAGACATTAAATAGTTTAATTTATTTATGACACAATGATGATACAGTAATTATCTTATTAATGAAATATTAACATAATTGATGTTATAAATAGCCAAATAAATGTAATTTGAGACTTTTTATGAATTAAACTAAATTTATAGGTTAATATGACATGTTATTATTAATTTAATTAACTTTTTTCGATCTAATAATTCGGTTTTGATTTTCACAAAAATCCATTACCAAATAGTGTGAAAATTGACATAAAATACTTTTTAAAACAAATATTATATTATTAATTTTTATTTTATTCCAAAAAATCTAAGGTTTGGAAAAATGACTTAGATAAGGTTATTTATATTAATAATAAACAACTTGGGGTTCATTTGGCTTGTTATAGTAATTTTATTAACCTTATAGTGTAAGAAAACAAGGAGACATGGTAAAAGTAAAATTATTTAACTTAAAGTTAAATCTAAATTATAAGGTTAAAATAGATACCTAAACTTGTCTAAATTCAATTTGATGAGAGTATTTAGAACCATACCCACCTTATCTTCGAAATAAATCAATTTGGAGCTATTAAAAACCGAATATGACTTTATAATAAAATAACATTTTTAGTTTTCCCAAAGGTGCCCTTCTCCTACATTATAAAAGGGCACCTCCTCCCTCTCTTACTCACACCACCTTGTGCCTTCAAGCTCATCAAAACCCTGAAAACTTCTCTTCTCCACTTCCCTAGAAACATCCTAGAGGTTTTTGTCTTCTTCAAAGACCAATTTTAGTGCCCTAAGAGGAGGTCTCAAAGAGGCGCTTCAAAGAAGAGGTAATGTCCGTTACCGATTCTTTCAACTTTATTTCTTCTTCCACTTCTTATTAATTAGTTGTTTCATTATGGAGTAATAACATCAGTATCACTCGTATAATGATATGTTATTTTAAGTATGAAACAACCCTATTTCACCATCTATCCATCCTACGGAAAACGAAATCACTGCGCGTGCGTACGTACGGAATACCGTCTCCACGCCGTGGTGTAATCTATTTTCCACCACCACCATACTTGGATGGGTATAATGGTGTAAATAATAACTATATATGATTATTTTAAAGTGATATTTATTCGGAAATAGTATACATACACTCCAACACAATTCCAAGATCATGGGAACGATATCATCGCTTGTTCGTACGTACGGAATACCGTCTCCATGATGTGATGCGACTCGTTCTACATGATCTTCATTACATAATGATTATATAAATGACTGTAATTAATAAATATGATATATATTACACTAATACCATTCTGTAAATGAGGTATCTATAACCTAAAGAGAATAATAAGAATTTATTCGCCAAAACACGCATAAGAACAAAAAGTAATAAACACCAGAATAACAAGTAAGAATGAAATATTACTAATAAGAAGCTAAGCATATGAACATATATGATATAATAACAATTAGTATGATTCTGGAATAAGTCAATGACATTATTTAAATCATTATACAAGAGGTTCGGACACTTACGAAGCAAATTGGACCTAAGGTAAGGGACAATCTCGCAATCTCAATTTTTATCTGAGATTGTTTATAATTCAGAATTTACTGGGGAATATTTATCATCCACATCCATGTTTCCTCAATATGTAATATTATTTATATCCTCCTACAATTTTTTAAATCCAATTTTACCCTTCGGTGAGTTTTTAGTAAAAGATATGAAAGTAATCTTTTGTCGTTTTTCGTACGCGGTACTTTTTGACTTTTCCGACACAAGTACGAGAAGAATGTTTTTTTAAGTTATACGGCATGAATGGATTTTTAAAAAATTAATTCCAAGAAGCTTAATTTACAAGTTTTGAAGTTTATTTTTAATCAACTTCTTTTAGTTTAAAATTGTATGATATGTTATGAAAGGAAAAATGTTTTTGAAGTAGAAAGGATATTTTCCTCAAGAATGGAGTTTAAGTGTTTTATCAAAATTATTTTCCATCTAAGATAATATAGGGTTTTATTTCTATCCCTATTATTACATTTATTTGATTATGTTGTGATGGAATTATTTTTAAGAATTCCTTTATCTTATATGAATTGTTTTATGATGTCACGATGTTTAAGAATCCCATTTTTATTACATGTGTTATGTAATGATGTATGATTTATGATTTTGTGGAACACATAAGAATGGTATCATTATGAGATGGGTGGGACCTATATCTCCCTCAAATTAATTGGGTAAAGATTTATTTCTCATGAGATAGACATGGCTGGAACGGCAGGTTAATCTGGTTCAGTTAAATAGGACTGAAACGAGGAGTGAACTCAGTTCAGAAATGGACTTTGTCCGCTAAGATAATCTTGGAAATGAGTCTTTACTACTAAGAAATGATTATCTATGATTATGTGTGTATGCCACAAATTTTCATGTTTTATGTTATGATTATTGGGATTACATTTCACTACTATGATTTATCCCATGTTATGATGTTATGATTTCTTTTGCAGGTTAAGATTTCCAAAATGTTATGTTCTTATGAATATGATGTGATTGGTTTTTCTTTTGTTTATCCTTACTGAGAATTTAAGCTCACCCTTTTGTATGTTTTCTTTCCCCAGGTCAGGAAGAATGTTATTAAGTAGGATATTCCAAAAGGGACTCTAGATATGATGAAATAAATGGGAGACAATGTAGATTCTTTATAAACCAGTTGTTTGTGTTTCCCAGTTTCTAAATAAATTATACCTATACGGTCCTTTCATGGTTTTGATATATATTGTAATAAGTGTACTTCAATTTTAAAGTATTAACAATGTATGTAAAGTATGGGTCATTATACACACATCCTAAGACTGTATTTTAAGAATATTCTTACACCACAATGTGTTCCGGAATTTTTGGTTGTGTGAGAACTAGTGCAGTGATATGCCTCTTTTTCAAATCTTTGAAGAAGTCTTCACTTTCACTAGTAAAAAAAAATGCACTCGATTTTAATTAATCATGGTTATTGTGTTTGAAAATTAGGATATGTTCTTCACAAATCATTGGTAATACCATGATAGACTATGAAAACTAAGGATCTTTGTTATAAATTTTATCATGGGCCACACCTCATTTTCCTGTGTATTGGAAGGGTCCACACATATTCCTTTGCTGGTGATAACATGCCCTAAAAATGATACTTCCTCCATTCAGAAATCACATTTACTTTACTTTTCATATAGTTTCTCCATTCACATTATCTTTAGCACTGTATTCAAATTCCCCTCGTGTTCCTCCTTCCACTTTTAGTATATTATAATATCATCAATAAAATCTAACTTAAACTTCACAAGATAATCTATAAAGACTCTATTCATTAAGTCTATGAAAATTATGGGATCATTATTGCTTTCAAAGGGAATCACTATGAACTCATAATTCTTATACCTCATTTGAAAGGAAGTCTTGGGAATATCTTCCATCCTCATTATTAATTGTTGATATCCCAACCGATGATCCACCATGGAGAAATATTTATCCCCACATAGTCGATTGAACAATTGACATATCCTCGGAAGTGGATACTTTTTATCTATTGTTATTTTATTGATCTCACAGTAATAAATGCAGAGGGATGTTGATATATCATTATTTTTTACGAAGAGGACTGGTGCACCCCATGGTGAAGCACTCGGGAATATAAAACCATTGTCTAGATTCTCCTATAATTATATATTCAGTTCATCCAACTCAATGGTGCCCATTTATAAAGTTTATTTTATATAGGAAGAGATCTAAGAATAAGTTTAATTGAGAACTCAACCTCTAGGTCAAGAGAAAGACTAGAAAATTATTTACGAAGTACATTAGTGTATTCCCTCACAATGGGAATGTCTTCAAGCTTGATTATATTCTTTTATCAATTATTTTTGATATTTATGATTTCTCATAAGGAAATAAAATACTAAATTGAGATTATGATTCTAAATGAGATTTATCCAACTCTTTAAACTAGTATAAAATTGGAGGATTCCTAAGTGTGTGAATATTTATCTCCCGTCCCTGATAGTTGGTGTTGGATTTGTCTAAGGTTAGCCAATCCAAGCCCAATATAGCATCAAAATCTACCCAATGATGTAAAGAAATATTTAATGAGAGGTTTAGTCCACAAACATTAATCAGGGTGGAGTTATATACATTAGAGGCAATAATTTTCCCATTTTCTATTCTCACATATAACTTATCCTTTATATCTTGAGGTGGTTTCTGAATATTTCCAACAAACTTAAAAGATATGAAAGAATGCATAGAACAAGAATCAAATTGTCTATTATCTATTCTTGAATTAATAACCAGTGTACCTATCACCAAATCATTTTTTGGCTCCACCTCAGATGCAGTGATAGAATATTCCCTTCCTAACTACCTTGGAGGTTTTTTTTTATTTCCATTAATAACCCTTTGCTTAGAGAAATGCCTCACATAATGACCATGTTCCTTATTGTTGAAACATGTTGGATCCAAGGCTATGCTTTGCTAAAAATAGAGTGTTTTTGTGTTTTTCATCAATCCTCACATGGGAGATCAGGGTGTTTTCCAGGATTAGGATATCATAGTTCAATAGGGAAATATTATAGATGGTTGCATCATTTTCCAGTGTTTTCCAAATTTTTTAGTCCAAAATTTCGAAGTTATCTAGCATCGAGAAAAGTGTATTTCTTTGAAGGCCTTATGAAAATATGGAAAATACATGACTTTTATGAATATGTGATTCACGAATGGTGTTCCATAAAGGTTAAAAGAAAGAGAATAGTGATCTATATGATAGTGATCGGAATCACGAATGATGAAGAATTGGATCATCATGAATGGTGATGATGATCTCCCTGATTAAGAGAATTGGAGCTTCATAGCATGTGATGGTTTAATGGAATGCTTCAAGAAAATTTCAAATCACAATGGAGCATTGCAAATGTAGGATCTATGAAAAGGTTCTTTTGAATGATATGTAAAATCCTATGAGAGGCGGTGGTGTATCAAAAATGTCTTAGACTATAAATATAAGGCTACCCCAATTCAGATTACACAAAAATTTCCAACAAAAATCCATAATTTCTCTAATTTCAGGGATCCAGGGGAGCTCCATGAAGCTGACATTCCATGAGAGATTAAGCATTGTCAAAGAAATTATTGAGTCTTTACTAATTCCAATGATTTTGGTTAATGATTTCTTCATGATGATAGGGTATTCCATGTTAACTTAGTGAGGATCACAAAGGCAGTTTGTTCTAGAAAGGAAGTGTTCTTTATGAAGGTAGTGAGACTTGTAAAAGAGCTTCACGATGGCAGTTTATTATGCGTAGGTAGTCTATTTTTTGATGGTTGGGTGCTTTGTGTACGTTGTGATCTTAGAAAAGTAGATTAATGAAACCATGTTTTTAATATCAGTTTTTAGTGAATAGGGATTTTAATGTGCATCAACTCAACTCTATAGTAGAATAAGAGTCTTCTTTGATACAGGGACAAAAACATTAGTGCCAATCCATTGAAATTACCTTCAAGTTAATTACCTAAGTTAGAATTATCTCAATGTAGTAAACTAGGGGGAGTCAGTGGAAGTGTTTCAAGGGACTTACTGTTCTATACATAAAATATTATAAAGGTTGTGGGTCTGGTACATGGTGATAGTGTCTGAACTCTTGTATTCCATAACTCGTGAGGATTAGTGGATCTTAGCATGACTAATAAACTATCAGTGTATGCTCCATAGACTATCCCTTAGTGTTCAACAATGTAAAATTGTTGTTTTCCTTTCTACATTGGAATTTTTGATTTCTATTTGAATCCATCATACAGGTTTAATGAGTTTCAGCCAACATGGGAACAAGATCTATCTTATTATAAGAAAAAAATGACACCTTGATTTATCCCTTCCCTATCAGGGTGTTCCTAGGTCCAACAAACCACTCCACTATATGGTTATTGTTGATCTGAACCTTTATTTCTTATTCAACATTAGTGAGGTTCATCATCTCTATTTGATAGTTATTATCCAAATTATACACTCTTCTACATTTTAATAATCTATATGTTCCCTTTAGATAGTTTCCAGGATAATTATTCCCATAAATTTTACACGTGAGATGTTGGGTTTTTGTTCCATCATGGAATTTATCTGTTGATCCTCCCATATTAAACTTTATTTACCACTTTTTATATCTGTGCCCAAGATACCACTGAGAGTATAATGATCTCAATTTAATACTTAAGGGAACAATGGAAAATATCCTCCTAGGTATCACAGTATGTAATCACCAATTCTTTTAATATACTTAGCTTTAGTCTGCTAAGGAAGAGATCTACCATTATTTCAATGTTCATGAAAAAGTGGGTGGTGTATTGTGCAAGCCCTATGAAGTTTGCATCAAACTCCTCTATAAAATCTTTGTCTTTTTGTTTTATACTGAGTAAATACCTCTCCATATTATTATGGAGAGTTTGGGGAAAATATTTATTTAAAAATATTTTCTTGAAATCTTCACATTCCATAGGATCAATTTCTTCCTTAGACTTTGTGTTCTTGATTAGTATCCACCATTGATCAGCTTACCCATCAAAATGATAGTCCTTTATCACAAATTTCTCTTCTTCTGAGTGTTGTATAACATCAAATATATTCTCAATGGATTTAATGCATTGTTCTACGATGTGGGGATTAGGAGATATATTAAATATAGGATGCATTTGGCGCATGAAGGATTCGACCATAACAATCTCTTTCATAGTATAATAAGGGTGTTATTCATGATTCGATTTATTATTCATAACATGATTTAGTTTATAAATTGATATCATGATGTTTTGAGAACCCATTCACATCAAATTTATCATTTAATTAGGGAAATCATCACATTTCATATCACGTTGATTGGTGGAACAAGTTCTCCTATTTAAATCCCATAATTGATAAAAAATTAAAACATGGGGGTTTAATACTTAACTAATAATAATATAAAAATAGAACATTCAACAAATAGGGATAAACTTTTAAATAAAAATTTTATCCAATCTTGTGATTCCCCAAGATTTAATCTCTCTTATCAATAGTGATACAATTACCCCTAGGGTTTTTACTAAATATATCTAGTCCAAATTGTAAGAACGTGAATCTTCTTTTCAGGAATTTTTCCCTTTTTCTGATGTTTTTGAGAAAAAATGAGTTTCTAGAAATTTTGTAAGTACACGTTGTGTACTCAGTTATCATGGGTAGTCGTGTGTTGGCCATGTAGCGGTCGGGCACACGACCGTGTGTGGTGACCTAGAGGCCACCAAAAGTGGGGTTCGGTAAGGGAAGGTACACTCCATGTACTTCAAAAGTACACGTCGTGTACTTTTTTTATTAAACGTACTGAGGTCGCATCTGACGGACAGACCAGCCTCCTTCTATGTCTGGTTCATCCAAGAGAGACCGTACAACCACGATCTTTCCCTAATCCCCTAATCGAGCATTCAAGCTCTGAATCGACCGTCGTCGACTGCATTGGGATCGCCTAGGTAAGCTCTTCCTTCTTCTAGAGCTTCGTTTCTTGATTCCTCCTCTTTCAAGAGTTATCCTCAGTTGAAAGTTTTAGACGTTTTTGTAGATCTAAGGTGTTCTTGGGAGATTCAAGGTTTTAGGTTCACGTATATCATTCCTACAACACCAAGGTGGGTGGTTTGTACCTTTATATTGAAATTATTTGATTTATGTGTTCAAAATCACCCAATACCCATGAACAGGGTATTGTGTGTTTACTGTTTTAGCCCTGTTATTTTTCTACTATGCTTGTATTCTTGATTAGTGACAAATTGAATGTGAATAGGGTTAATTTCTATAATATGGATGTGTTTTCCCATGCATGTTTAGTTTATGACTGTTTGGTCTTACTTAGACTGCTAGGCCGCCATTGCTTGTTTTCCATGCCCAGTATTGTAGGATAGTGTGTTTTTATTTATGACATTCTGATATTTTGTAGACTATTGTCCAAGTAGTTCTTGAGGTTTACATTGGCTGATACGCTTTTCGGTACTTGATTGACTTACATTGGTTCGTGAGAACCTAGTGTAGTAGACCATAGTGAGAATGGACGCAAGGGCTTCTCCAGAGTGTCTATTTTTACTATTACGATGTGAGACCATATGGGGAATTGACATAAGTGCTTCCTCAGAGTGTCTATAGTTCATCTATGCAGGTCACAGGAGGAATGAGATGTAAGCACTTCCCCAGAGTTCCTTTTATTTACTGACACGAGACTATAGGGGGAATTAATGGTGAGTGATTCCTTAGAGAGTCTATGATTAAG
The DNA here is from genome assembly GCA_963277665.1 of Viscum album. NCBI lineage: Eukaryota > Viridiplantae > Streptophyta > Magnoliopsida > Santalales > Viscaceae > Viscum > Viscum album. Next base: position 1,694,345,953 of record OY728138.1, on the reverse strand, counting down.
CTGAACCAAATGGGTTAGATAGTGTGTGATTCCCATAGGGTTTCTTGTTCTGGTTTGATTGAACCAGATGAGTTAGGCTATGAGTACTCCCATAGGGTTACCTGCTTTGATTAGTTGCTTCTTGATAAATGAAATTTAATGCTTTGAAACTATAGGAATGTTTTCTTTTGAATGATTCCTTGTTTACCGCATCTTTTGCTTGTTACCTTCCATATATATTCATTGACTGTTAGAAACAGATCTTCTGGTGTTTGGATAATGGTATTTAGTCTCACACCCTATTTGGGTCATGATTTTTGGGCCAAGTAGATTATATTACTTCAAGAATAGATAAGGGCAACCACCCTTCTACTTTAGGTACTTGACTATCATGGAGTTAGAGAGCATGAGACCAATCCGAGGCTTGCAATGCTGAGGAGTTCAGATGTTTTATTTTTTTACTTTGGTTTATTACTATATTATATCATTGTGATGTGTTTGTCTGTTATCCTAGACATATGTTTCATGCATCATTTATATATGTGCTCCAGTTGTTTCTCATTTTCAGTCTTCCATTGTTTACTATTTTATGGTATGTTTACTGCTTCCACTATTGTATATCTATTTATTTCCGCTATGTTACTATTCCAATGAGGGAATAGTTTCCCCACTATCACACCCAAGGCCCTCGCTTCTAGTTGGTAGCCTCTGGCATTTGAGAAAACGTTCTTGAGTCCATGTGACCAACTGGGTACGGGGCTCCTCTGGGTGGATTCTGAAACTGGGATGTTACACTGTGGTGTTAGAAGGATTTTTTTTCTTGACATACTGTTTGGATCCTATAGCCATGGAATGGAAGGAAATAAGTACTTGGTAATAAGTTGTGCCCGGAAGTAGCTAACCCTTGTATGGGGAAAAGCCAATTTACCTTGATATTTCCATTTTTCTGGTTTTTCAATTTTACAGTTGATTTAATGTCACCATTGGGTGACTCATATGTATTGTGTTGTTATCGTTGATGTTATTGAGGTTCTATTTCTATTGAAACCTAATGAGATGAGGGTATGCCATCTCATGCATTATATAGGCACTTAATAGAAATCACATGTCACACATTCTTCCCATTCCATTTAGGGTGAATTAGAGATTTCATGTTGTTGTGTTAGATGTTGTGCTAGATATGAATGTTGTTGTGATAGATGCCTTGATAGAATACCCGCTTTTTGATAGGGGTATTTTTTTGTGTAATGTCTTGTTTGAATGAACACCAAACATTGGTTCTTGAGGTGTTATGGGCTCTCATGAATCAGAATTTGGCAGATCATTGACTTGTTTTCCTTGTATATGACATGTATAAGATGCCAATATTTGATTCGCGGGGAGTATGGGCCCTCACGAATTGGAATTTGGAATTTTAATGTTAGTTTCAGTATTTTTATGGGTTCTGGAGTAGTTTCTAAGTCTTACTGTCCAGAAAAAAACCCAGAATACATGGCCTGTAATGTTAAATATAGGACATGTTTTCTTCTGTTCGGGAGGAAACTATTTTTTATAAGTACACACCATGTACTGTATATACACGCTCTGTAGTCTTCAACCGTGTCTTAGACTGTGTGGGTGGGGACACTGGGTATGGAATCCTTGGTAGGACACGTCGTGTACCAGATGTACACACTGTGTTGTAGAATCATGTAACTGGCTGTGTCACTAACAACATGAGTTAGTTGAGTCTCTTCTAATATGCGTCGTGTCCATCTGAAACATGCCATGTAGTGTAACCCGAGCACCCGGCCTATAAAGAACAACATGGGTCGGAAAAATCTTTTTAGTGCACACCGTTTCCATCTAGAATACACCGTGTAGTGTTTGGAGTGTATCCGACTGTGTCACTAACAACACGGGTCAATGAATCTCATCTAGTACACATTGTGACTATAAAGAAAACACCGTGTAGTCTTCTTCTAGAAGAACCGTGTGGGTTATCTGTGTAAGAGAACACTGGAAGGGGAAGAGAATTCAAGTACACGTCATGTTTTAGGACAACATGCCATGTGTATGGGGTGCTACATGACTAGTTTTGGCAGAAGTACATGCCCATTTGAAAGGCTTTAGGGAACACGCCGTGTAGGCATTATACACACCATGTATCCATGTTTTTGAAAACATGAATGTTTTCTCTATCATGTTCCGTCCTTACGCTTTTAGTTTTCAGTCCTTGATAATCTTTTTATAAGGTGTGTGCTTGACTTTTCATAGTTATGCCACCGAGACGTCCTCCGTTTGTCTGCCAATTACAAGGTAGTGATTAGACACCAGATATGGCTGATCAGGGACTACCAGTAGATCCTCCAGTTGTTCCAGCCTTGGCCCCAAACATTATCCCGGATACAGGTGCTGATGCACAGTTCTTGAGAGGGATTTATGAGGTTCATACAGACCTTATGTGAAGTACCACATCCTGCCCCATCTATGGCAGAGCTGATGTGGGTTTTCTAGTAGAGGCATCCCCCAACCTTCATTGGGGAAAGAGAACCTCAAGTCGCATAGTCGTGGTTAGAATCCATTCTTTCTATCTTTTATCATCTGGAGACTCCTTCGGAGAGGATAGTGAAGCTCACTACATATGTGCTTTGGGATTTTTCTAAGAGATGGTGGGATGTGATCTCACAGGTGAGACGCTAGAAGTTCATGGCTTGGGATGATTTCTAGAATGCCTTCTATAACTACTTCTATCGGGAGACCTTGAGGGCCGATCAAGCCTGAGAGTCAATGATTCTGGAGCAGGGTAATCTTTCTGTTATGGAGTATTCTTCTCACTTCACAAGAGCTGCAGTGCTTCACGCCTATTCCAGGGGGAGATGATTTATATGTAGTAAGGAAGTTCAAGGGTGGTCTCAAGTACGACATCTGATCTCAGGTGAAAATCTTCAGGTTGACTTCCATCACTTCTATAGTCAGCCAGGCACTGATCGCGGAGTGAAATCAGAAGGATTATGGAGTTTTGAGCCCAGGGTCGACATCTGTAGTTAGTATCCCTCCTACTGACAACAAGAATCACCATAGGGAGCCTTCATGTGGATATTTGAGGAGGTAAGAGACACCTTCAGGTAGCCATGTGGTATGCTACCAGTGTGGAAAGACCGGTAATATGTGGCCACATTGCCCGAGAGACCTAGTGGAGTGCCGATCATGCGGAAAGATGGGTCATCTTTATCAATTCTGTCAGATATTCTCACCAATAGTTGGAAACATGGGTTCTTCTATGACATAGCGTATAGGAGAAGCACAACCAGTTACTCCTCAGTCAGGGAACTATAGTTCTTCCAGCCATTCAGGACGTGGGGGAGGTTGTGGTCGTGGTAATTAGTCACCAAACCTTTAGCAATAGTAGGGTGGATCAGCTCAGAGTGGTCAGGCATGTTCAAAGGGTCGTGGTGTAGGTCAGACTTTTGCAGTGGAGCAGACCCAACAAATGCAGGTTCCTGGACCCTCTACAGTTTAAGGTAAGATTCTACTTGCCTTTGTTTTAGCTTCCACTCTTTTCAATACATGGGTTTCCCATATCTTTATATCTGTTTTTGTTGTGTAGAGTCTTGGACTCTGTATCTTTCCCTCTTCAAATATCTTGATTCTAGACACTCTGTTGGGGACTAGGACGGCTAGTGTACGTCAATGCAAGGAGTTCCCTCTTGAGGTAGGTGGGTGTCACTTCTTATGGGACCTCTATGTCCTACAGATGATAGTCTATGTTTTCTTTCTCAGAATGGACTGGTTAATTACCTTCAAGGATTTTGTCGATTACTATCGCCATAGGGTGAGTTTCATATCATAAGAGGGCAAATAGTTTCTTCATAAGGGAGAATGGGATGTCCAGGTGAGCAGGGTGGGACCCGAGCATCATGGGCTGGGTGGAGTTATAGCCTAGTTCACTAGTCTATATCTGGATGGCCAGGGGACTTCACAGATAGACTTTCCTCTAGTGGTGAATCATTTCATGAACATATTTTCAGAATAATTTTTAGGTTTTCCTCCGGAGAGTGAGGTAGAATTTTGTATTGAGCTTGTTCTAGGAGCGGAACCGGTGTCCATTACTCCTTATATGATGGATACTCTAGAGTTACAATAGCTCAAGAAGCTGTTGGAGGAGTTGCAGGAAAAGGGTTTCATCTAACCCAGTACTTCTCCATGGGGTTCGTCTGTCCTATTTGTGAAGAAGGCGGACGATACCCTCAGACTTTGTGTGGATTATCGGAAGTTTAAATAGATGACAGTCAAGAACCAATATCCCTGGCCGAGGATTGAGGATCTCATTGATCATCTTTTCGAAGCCCGGGTGTTCTCGAAGATTGACTTGAGATCCGGTTATCATTAGTTGCATGTTAGACCATGAGATATACCTCTTACAGCCTTTCAGAGTAGGTATGGTCTATATGAGTATGTGTTTATGCCGTTCAGTCTCATGAATGTGCCTACAGTCTTCATGGCACTAATGAACAGAGTTTTCCATCTATACTTGGGTTCTTTGATGGTAGTCTTCATGGACGATATGTTAGTGTACTCTCACACTCTACATGATAATGCTACCCATCTTGAGATCATTTTGAGTACACTGAGAGAGCATCAGTAATATGATAAGATCTCAAAATTCCACTTTTAGATGGACCAAATTCACTTCATAGGTCATGTTATCTCAAAGACCGGAGTATTAGTAGACTCATAGAAATTTAGAGTAGTAGTTTCCTTGGAGCATCCGAAGAACATATTTGAAGTGCAGAGTTTTCCAGGGCTGGATGGATACTACAAACATTTTATATAGGACTTTTCATGGTAAGCAGTGCCACGGATGGGCCTGATGTAGAAGGTTGTGATGTTCTTATTGTCATATTCTTGTGATTTAGACTTTTAGGAGCTGAAAGGGAGGTGGAATTCATCACTAATACTAGTATTTGAAGAGCCGGGAAAGAGCTATACTGTTTATGGTGATGCTTCAGGTATTGGTTTGGGAGTTGTGCATATGCATGGGGAAGGAGTTGTTGTGTACGGGTCTCGGCTATTATGGCCACATGGGAGGAACTACCCGATGCATGATCTTGAGTTTGCAGCAGTTTTTCATGCTTTACGTTGTTGGAGACGTTATCTTCTGGGAGAGAACTTTTTGGTTTTCGATGACCACAAAAGTCTCAAGTACATATTCACTCAGTGTGACCTGAACATCAGGCATCGAAGGTGGGTTGAGTACCTTATGTCCTTTGACTTCGAGCATACCTATCTACCTGGGAAAGGAAACGTTGTTGCTGATGCATTGAGCAGGAGGACTCAGATAAAGGCAGTTCATGAGGCCAGCAGTGAGTGGAATCTTATGGCTCTATTCTCTGAGATGCATTTGGGGGTGCATGACAGACAGGGGTAGACATTTCATTCTTCTGTAGTTGTTACCTCTTCTCTTCTTGATCGAGTGTGGATGAGGCAGATATCAGATTTAGAAGGCCTAGTCTTACGGGAAAGGGTTTTAGGAGAGGTCCCTATTCCTGGATGGACCATATGTGAGGATGAGACCTTGCATTTTCATGGGTGCGTATGGGTGTCAATAGACATACACGAGGAGCTGATGCAGGACTCTCATTCCTCAATTTGGGCAGTTTATCCTAGTGTCACCAAGATGTATCGTGATATACATCGTCAGTATTGGTGGATAGGTGTGAAGAGAGATTTTTTTTGGTTTTTTCATGAGGTGTTCTACCTGAAAGCAGGTGAAGGCAAATCATCAGTGACCAGCAGGTCTTTTTCAGTAGTTACCCATCCCTAAGTGGAAGTGGAATGAATTTGCGATGGATTTCATGACAAGTTTGTCAAGGTTGCCTCACGAGAATGATGTTGTATGGGTTTCCATTGACAGACTCAAAAAGGTTGCTCACTTATTGCCGATCAAGGATACCTTCAGTGTTGATGAGCTGGGAAGGCTGTACATCCGAGAGGTTTTATGTCTATATGGAGTTCCACACTCCATTGTTTCAGATAAGGACGCTTGTTTTACTTCACGGGTCTGGCTGGGGCTTCAGATGGCTTTTGGTACAGAGGTGATTTTTAGTATAGCTTACCATCCCCAGACATATGCCCAGTCCAAATGTACGATTCAGGTGCTTGAGGACATGCTTCAAGCATGCATCCTTTGTAATGGAGGTTCTTGGGAGAAGCACATACCTCTTGTGGAGTTTACCTGCAATAATAGTTTTAAGGAAACTATTCATATGGAACCTTATAAGGCTTTTTATGGTAGGCTATACCGATCACCCTTATGTTGGCTGGAGGCCGGAGAGGAAGCTATGATGGGACCTCTCCTTGTCCAGGAGTCCACATAAAAGATGGAGTTGATTCAGAAAAGGATGGCTACTGCACAGTCTCGACAGAAGTCTTATGCTGGTCGACAGAGACGACCTATGGAGTTCGAGGTCGGAGATCATATTTTCTTGCATGTCACACCAAGGTTGGGACACATGAGGATTAGGAGATAGGGTAAGCATTCACTGAGGTACGTCGGGCCGTTTGATGTTTTGGAGATAGTTGGTCCAGTTTCCTATAGGTTGCAGTTACCTCAGAGGTATCAGGATATGAATGAAGTCTTCCACGTTTCTCAGCTTCGACGTTACCTCTCAGACCCATCTCATGTTTTTCAACATGAGGAGGTTGAGCTCGAGGTAGAAGGCTCGTTTGAGGAGCATCCTATCCATATTGTTCATTGTAGTGAGAAGTTTCTTCATGGTTGTTCTGTTCCTATGGTATGAGTTCTATGGTAGCATGGGAGAGTATAGGATGAGGCTTGGGAGAGGGAGGCCGATGTACGATCGCAGTGGCCAGAGATTTTCGAGTATTCTTCTTCTATGCCACCTTGCTTGGGAAATTCAGGGTTGAATTTATTTAAGGAGGGATGTTTGTAAGAACCTAGATCTTTTTTTCTGGTATTTTTTCCTTTTTCTAGTGTTTTTTAGAAAAAGAGGAGTGTCTGGAAATTTTTGAAGTGCACGCCATGTACTTTATAAGTACACCCTGTGTACTCGGTTACCGCGGGTACCCATGTGTTGGCCATATAGCGGTCGTGCACTTGGTCATGTGTGGTGACCTAGAGGCTGCCAAAAGTGGGGCTCGGTAAGGGAAAGTACACGCCTTGTACTTCAAAAGTACACGCCCTGTACTTTATTTATTTATTAAACATACTGGGGTCGTGTCTGGCGGACAGAACTGTCTTCTTCTAGGTTCGGTTCGTCTAAGAGAGACCGTACAAATGCAATCTTTCCCCAAGCCCCCGATCAAACATCTGACCTCTGATTCAACCATCGTAGACTGTGTTTGGATCACCTCGGTAAGCTCTTCCTTCTTTTATAGCTTCGTTTCCTGATTCCTCCTATTTCAAGAGTTATCTTCGATTGAATGTTTTTGATGTTTTTGTAGATCTATGGTGTTCTTGGGTGATTAATGTCTTGAGGTTCATGTATATCATTCCTAAAACACCTAGGTATGTGGTTTGTTCATTTTCGTAGAATGTGTTTGAGTTATATGTGAAAAATCACCCAATACCAATGAATGGGGTCTTTCGTGTTTATTATTTTAGCCCTTCTATTTTCCTGCTATGCTTTTATGCTTGAGTAGAGTTAATTTGAATGTTAATATGGTTAATTTCTATGCTTTGGATGTTTTTTCCCATGTATGTTCTATTTATGACTGTTTGGTCCTACTTATCATGTTAGGATGTCTTGCATGTTTCCCTTGCCGAGTGTTATAGGGTGGAGTGTATGTATTTCTGACATGTTGATATGTTGTAGACTGTTAGCCAAGTAGTTCTTGAGGTTTACTTTGGCTGATACACTTTTCTTTACTTTATTGACTTACACATGGACATGAGATCCTGGTATTGTAATCCATAGGGAGAATGGATGTAAGGACCTCTCCAGAGTGTAAGTTTTTACAATTACAATGAAAGACCATAGGTGGAATTGAAATAAGTGCTTCCTCGGAGTGTATGTAGTTCATTGACACATGCCACAAGGGTAATGAGATGTATGTTCTTCCTTAGAGCTCCTTTTAGTTACCTACATGAGACTATAGTGGGAATTGACGGTGAGTGATTCCTCATAGATTATATGCTTAAGATGAACCGAAGGGTTAGATTGTGTGTGCTTCCCAGAGGGTTGCTTGTTCTTGTTTGGTTGAACCAGAGGGGTTATGATGTGAGTACTCCAAGAGGGTTACCTACTTTGATTAGCTAATTCTTGATAAATGAAATTGAATTCTTTGAAACTGTAGGAATGTTTTCTTTTGAGTACTTCATTGTTTACTGATTATTTTTCTTGTTACCTTGCATATTTATTCACTGAATATTAGGAACAGATATTCTGGTGGTTTCCTACTGGGATTTAGTCTCACACCCTGTTTGGGTCATTCTTTTGGGCCTAAACAGATTATATTGTTGGAGGTACAAATAAGGGAAAGATTTCTTCTACTTCAGGTACTTAACTTCCATGGAGCTGGAGAGCATGGGACCAAGCTGAGGCTTGCAATGCTGAGGAGTTTAGCTATTTGCTTTTGTACATTAGTTTAGTACTGTATTTCAGCATTGTGATTTGTTTGGCTATTTTCTTAGACATATGTATCATGCATCATTTATATATGTGATCCAATTGTTTCTCATTTTTAGTCTTCCGATGTTTACTGGTGTATGGTATGTTTACTAATTCCTCTATTGTATCTCTGTTTATTTCAGTTGTGTTACTCTTCTAATGAGGGCATAGTTTCCCCAATATCACACCTAATTCCCTCTTTTCTAGCCGTCAGCCTCTAGTGTTTGGGGAAATTCACTTGAGGCCATGTGACCAACCGGGTTTGGGGCACCATTGGGAGGCATTTGGAACCGAGACGTTACACTAATATCCAATAATAACTAGGCTGTCCTCTGATACCAACTATATCAACCCTATTAATTTCCAATTTTTAATACATTTTTTAAGCATAATTAGCTGACAAATACAATCCAAGGATCATAAAGTCCTGCTTCTTTTGAAGATTTTATACCTAATTAGATAGCATGAAACCAAAAGAAAAACATATTTTATTTAATCTCCTTAAAGATATCCAAACATCATTTTATCTATTACATATTTTTAGGATAACCAGGGGAATACATGAAAATTTTGACGATCTAAAAAGCACAGTAAGGTAATAAATATACGATTAATGCAAGGAACAAAGTATAAAAGAAATAACAAGATGGGATAAAAAGGCATGGAACATGAATAAACATAAGAAATAATAACATTTAGAACATGGGATCATGTAATCATAGCATCATAGGAATGATGAAATAATATAAAATCATACATAAGAATGAGTCAAGGCCAACTACCAATACCATTTCACATGGTGGAGGATGAGTAAAGGCTAACTTCCAAGACCATTGAGTATGGTGGACAAAGTCCCATAAAGGAACCACTTTCACTCACTTTCCCAACATGACGTATCATGAGACTAAACAATACCAAAATAATTTGAGTTCTATCTAGTTTCACCCATTACAACATGTTCATGCATATTTTTTGCACCTGAATAATCAAACATAAGGTATAAACATAAGGCTTACCCTTGGAAAGAAATGTGTATCATAACCATGTCATAAATCCTAAATAATGGGTGTATCATAATGGTTTCCATGAAAGAATGGATTTAAATAAAAAATAGAAATTCATAGGGGAAAATAGGCATAGATCATGATAGATAATGTCCAACTAAAATTAAAACATTCAAAAATATTATTTAACAAAATATAGAAATGAGCCACTTTAGTGCAGTTTAATAATTTGTTTTAAAGATTATTTAAAATGGAAAAGTCATAATTGATCGTATTAAACCATAAATGAACCACTATTTTTTTCATGATAAAATTAGTGATTTTAATAAAACAATAGTTGCTATAAAATGATTAAGGAGTAAACTTTAAAATGGGTTAGAAATCAGTATCTTACCTTTAATTGGGCTTGCTTATTGGGAGTAATTGAGAAGGGAACTTTTTTAAAACATGTATTTAACCATAAAATAAGGATTATATGATTTTTATAGATGTTTTTGTGACATATAAATAATATTATGAATAATTACATAAAAATAAATAATAATTACAGTAGGGGAAGAGATAGAGAGAGAAAGTGTATCTCGAAGGAAAAAATAGAGGTTCAGAAAGAATCCCTTACCTTATGTCTGAAAGTGTTCTTCACTTGAAATTAATGTCCTCTAAAATAAACTTAGATCCATTAATTAATTAATTCATACTATCTTATATATGATTTTGATTTATTCTAAATTTATTTAGTTTATTCTGGACTTTTTGATGAGTTATAAGATAGTATATCATCGTTCATGGGTGTTCATTTGCTTGGTTTTCATGATCGATTTACTTGTATACATGTATGGAAAATCATGTAAAATTAGAATAGATTTCCATAATTGAAATTATATGTTATTAATGAACCTTCATAATATTAAATGGTCTTATATATCATTTTTTTCTATATGTCAGTATGATTTATTAAATAAAATTTTAATGATAACCACTTAGATTATTTTGGATATTTTTTTATCATCACAAAATAGTTTTGTTTTATCAAATAATATTCTGTATATATACTGGTTAAAACACATTAAATAAGATGTAATACATATATTATAATATTTTTAACCAATAAAATGGTTTTATGACCATCCTTGTAGGAAATAATGGAAATTGAAAACTCATCATCTTTGAATGCGATAAATCAACATATCAGGGGTGATGTTTTCATTTTTTTTTAATGAGAGGAAAAGAGAATTGATGATGGGTTGTTTTAATAAAATAATAAAATTCTAGTATATATCATATATTGGATGTATCATTTCACTTGGATAGGGGGAGGTGGGAAGAGGAAAATAAATTAAAATAGAACAAATGAAAATGAAAGAGGATTTTACCTCTTGAATTCCTTCTCCTTGAGAACCTACATAAGGAAATGGGGTTTAGTCTTTTATTGTGACAAAATGATACTGTAAATGGGATGGGAGACTTTTAAATAGGATAGGGTATAAATTTTACATTCATTAATGCTTTTGACGTGTGAGGAGAAGAGGTGGTGAGGGGTGGTATTTATAGTAGATGAGAGGGGTGTTTTTTTGATTATTTAATTCATTTGTTTATTAGTTAGTATCAAGACTACAAATAAAGTGGATTATTGTGACTATTCATAGTAACTAGTGTATATGTGTTCAATGTATTGATTATTACAACATTCATACGTCATCCATGACATAATAATTCAATTATTTATCTTATATCGTAGATTTCCATATTTCTATATCCACCAAAAATTCAAATATTTTAGAAAAAGATGAAAAACTAATCCTAACCATTTTTTGATTTATAGAATTAAAAATGGACTCCATTTTATGAAAATAATTTTCTTAATATGATAAATTAGTTTTTTAATTAAAAAATCATTTATTTTAAAAATAACAATTTTATAATTATAGATGATTTTATAAAACATTGAAAAATTAATTAAGGCCTCATAAATTATAATATAGTTATAATAAAAATATATATTAATTTAAAAATATATTTTATGATAATAAATTTTCATTTAAAAATTTATATTAATCAAAAAATTATAAATAAACATTTATGTTTCACAAAAATGTCAATACTTTATTTATCATTTTTAAAATATTTATTTACTTATTCCTAGATAAAAATATATTAAATTTTTATTTTTGAGATACCTAAATTTTATTTATACTTTCATATGTGAGTTTACTATTCCATTTTTTAGATTACAATTCATAATGGTCACATTACTAATCCAACAAGCAAGTTATTGTTCCATTGGTATAGGTTCTTTAATTTCATGAAATACTTCTTATTCCATTAATAATTCATTTATAATTTTGTTCTTGTGTTATCTAAGTGAGTTAATGTGATTTATGCTATTTTAAATATTTATAATAAGGGAAATTTCATTGATAGAATTTTGGTTCATTACGCAGTTACCACACATGTATGCTTTACAACTTTACTTTTTTATGGGAGCTTGACTATTATTTACCGGGATCCTTGGTAGGATGACATCATCACTTTCCATGCATTAATTTAATTTTATTTACAGTTTAACTTTGATATATTTGACACTACTTTTGTTTACATCACATAGACTAGATTTTTTATAGACACCATTGGTGGTGTCCTACGAATGTTATCACACAGCTTGTTCGGGGTGCTGTAAGGTGCCTGGAAAGACATCATTGATGTAAGTAGGGACCATGGAATGATCCTTATATACTATATATTATTTTTATATGATTACGAATAGGGGATAATATCAACCAACTATGATCATTATGTTATCTAGAGATATTCATTTTTTTCTTTTTGTACCTTTGGATTCATGTATTGTTTGGGATTCATGTATACATGTTTTCCTGCTTTGTAGAGATGTGAATTGATCATGAAATTGTATATGAATTCTTTTGGATTATTTATTACTACAACATTCTATATTTTTATCTTATATTAGTAATTTATACTCTTCCTCTACTGTATTGATATGTTTATACTTTTGTTTTACACTTTGATAAGAGGGAATAGTCTCCCCACATACACAGCCTAGTCCATCATAGCTAGTTGGCATCCTATGGTATATGGGGAGGCGACATGTGGTGATGTGAACTACCATATTGGGGAACCGTTTAGTGGCACATTGGTTGAGATTTTACATGAATCATGCTATGGTGAATTTGGGTCACACTATGATTTTAGATATCTAGGGGTTGATCCATCTACTAGGGGTAGTCCTGATATGACCCATAGGTGTAACACCGTGAGAGAAATAGGTAGGATTTTAGAGCCCTCTACAAGGGTGGTTATGACATAACCTATAGGTTTCACACTATGGCCTTCTTTATACCATTTTTTTAACAGGGTAAGACCCATATTTTTGGGGTCACCCTCTTTTAGTTTTCGGGAAAACATGGTGCCGAGGAGAAATTGTTTTGGTCATATATCCCCCACTTCTTCCCCCATTTGATATCCCTTAGAAAGGGGTGATATTTTGATGATCATATATTATATTCTAGTTAGGTACTTCTCTCCCACCTCAATTTCTAGTTTCAAAATTAATCCATTCTGTTTAGGATAATTTAGGCTTGGTTTTTTACATCGATAACACTAATGCATGGTGTAATTAGGTTGATGTGATGGGACTTTTTTATGGGATGGATGGAGTATATTAGGGGATGATTAACGTACACTAATTCTTGTTGTTGTTTTGGATTTATTTTGCCTAATATATTATTTATAGGGATTTAAATATTTTTTTGAAATTGGAGAGTGAACGAGTATCATGTGATAAGGATTTCTATGGAGATGTAAGAACAATTCCACATGATGTTGGAATATTTGTACTCTATGTTTCAATTAGTAGACACTAGTTTATGAGTTTCTAGATATTATCCCTTATTGAATTAAATTAAGTAATTAATCATAATTGTATATTATTAATTATTTTTAGTGTGATGGATTGATATAGGGTCTTATGATTTGGTCAATATCAAAGAGGCATAGATGGGATTTGGCAGGGGAATAGCATTGAATGAGGAAGTTGGTCCTTAAGGAAACCCCGAGGATAATTTTTTTATTTAACATGTGATATGCAGTCTCAGTACTAGGTTTTTATTAATTATAAATAAAAAATAGATTGTTTAATTTAACTCATTTATGTAAAATAGATTTTTCTTGGGACATGAAAGACCCTTGATCACTACTTTGATGCCTCTGTAGATGATAGATGAGGGATTGACTATTAATATGTGTTGTGTTATATGTGAATCATAGAGGGGTGTAGACGCATGATTGAGATACAATAGATCTGTATATAAGTTGGTTTTGAGATTCTTAGGTTTTGAATATGTGATCTAGTGAATTTTTAAGAAATAGAGTCACTTAGTGACTATTTAACCAAGGTGTGGAGATACCAAATTTTTCTTGAAGACCTTGACATGGTTCCTTGGGATTTTAATGAGTTTAAAATAGCCTAGGTTAGTTTCATAAGGGTAGTTTGTTTAGTATGAGAGGATTTTTCCTTCTAGAAATGTTTTGAAGATCATACGTCTCACACATAATGGGGAACACCCTCGTGATGGTGGACTAGAGCCTTGTTAAGTGTCATGATGGGGTAAGTATTTTAGATAAATATGCAGTGGGATGAGGGGAATTCTTAAAATTGATGGTATTCTGATATATTCTAATGTATATGTGATATGGACACTACTAAGGGTCATGGGGAATGTTTAGAGGGATTGGAATCAGAAACCCAAGGGCCTTAGGGAAAGTAAGCTTTAGATAGTCCCTGGGTAGAAGGACTACGCTAGGACGTGATATTTTGATGCAATTTTTGACTAACTATCCCAGGGTAGGTTCATATGGGGACTACGTGATGGGATAAAACTTTGTGGTGTTAGAGATGGATTAGTTCTAGTGACTATTTAATGATATGGGTATGAAGGACCGTAGCGGATTCCTATGAGAGGGTGATGAGAATATTGATGTGTTTGGCATGTTTTAACTGTGTGACCGAGGTAGTCTTTGGGGGATCAACCTTTAGATATGTATAGTTGTGGAGAAATTATTAAAGGTTTGTAGATAGACCTTGATAAAAGAGAACCCTAGTTAATCTGGTGATCCTGTTGGGTTTAAGAAAATAGAAAACCCCTCTAAATGTGATGTATGAGATGCTAGGATCTGGGGGAGGTAATGCTCTCAGGTTATACATTATTAGGTGATAGGGTGGGATGTGTCCCCTAACATATTTATTACCATTTATTTTATATATGGTGTAATGTGACCCCATTGGGTGTATTCAGGATATATTAGGTTTTGGGGAGAGGTTATTCCCCATGTGTGTGTTGGTATATCTAATTCTGGGGTTTCCAATATTACCCTAGATGATATGTGACAAATTTATTTGGACTGGAGCTATTCCCCTTATTATATTAGTTATGCTTCCATATAGGGGAGTTATTATCCCTGATGATAAGATATATTATTCCTAGGAGGGTAACTACTGACCTTAATTCTATAATATATGTTTCCATGGAGGGTTGTTATCCCCTGGTAATATATGAGATGTTTCTAATGAGGGGATAAATTCCCCATAATAATATATGATATATTTATAGGGAGGGGTACCAACTTTCCTGATGATATAATATATGTTTCTAGGAAGGGTAATTATCCCCCTAATAATATGATATAACTTTTGAGAGAGGTATTCTATCCCCTGATGATATGGATATATTTTTAGGGTGTTTAACTATTCCCCTGTGATGA
This sequence comes from Viscum album, assembly GCA_963277665.1. Taxonomy (NCBI): domain Eukaryota; kingdom Viridiplantae; phylum Streptophyta; class Magnoliopsida; order Santalales; family Viscaceae; genus Viscum; species Viscum album. The sequence goes on along the minus strand of OY728138.1, from coordinate 1,694,330,580 downwards.
TATGAGATATGTTTCCAGGGAAGGGAAATATTTCAATTGATAAGATATGATATTTTTTTGAGGGAGGGGTTTTATTCCCTCTATTCATATTATATATGTTTCCAAATAGTGGTGTTTTTTTCTTGATGTTATGATATATGTTTAAATTGTGGGGTGATATTCCCCTGATGATATATGAGATGTTATTATGTAGGGATGATATTCCCTCTGATGATATGATATATGTTTTATTGATTGGTAGATATTCCCCCCATTGTTATGATATATGTTTCTATGGAGGTATGATATCCCCCTAATGATATATGAGTTGTTTCTAGGGATAGTATTTATTCCCCCTAATGATATGATATTGGATTCTAGGGAGGGGAACCATTCCCTGCATGATTGGTATGCACTACAAAACACTCACCAAAAAAGGTATGGTTGACCTCAGGTGTCCCCTTAGAATCCAAGGATTAATGATTTTTATTTTATTTCACACAAATAGTATTTATTATTATGATAATATCACATTATTATAGACAGTATTTATCAGTTATATTAGGGTCATAATTATTGGTGACCTACTATGTTTTATACAAACCCTACTTGAGTGGACTAAACACTTTGGTACCATAAAAGACCTAATGATTGAATCTATAAGTAAGGTAGTATCCCTTTTTTCATGTACGAGATAGATATTTTACATGGATTTTAGAGATAATTCTTGGGGATGGTACAAGAGAATATTTATATTATATTTATTTTTTCACCATGTATATATGGTCCTTATAGTGGGTGACCAATTGATATTTTTTCTTGTATTAAAATGTTTTCATTATATTATAGAATGTATGGGTTTTATTAATTATATGTACTGTGATTATTTTAATGAAGTTATTTATTTCAAAAATTTATTTTACCCAAATTTGAGAGTATATTTTCCACATGGTAACACCTTTAACCCTTAATATTAGTCGACAACCTCTGTATATGAAGAGTCACGTTCAAGATCATATCACACTCTATTTGAGACACTAGAAAGTGATATTACGTTGGTGTCAATATAAAGTGGTAAAAATTATCTTTTCATTTATATTAGTTTTTTTAGAATGGTATAAAATGAATAATAATGTTTCAGATCCTATGATGAACCTCATACTAGTGAGTCATGAATACTTTTTAATGGAAAATCAAGGTTAATAGGGTTGTGGGATTTCTTTTCTTGATTTTTGATGTTATATTTGGTATATTTATTCATGTATGATGTATGTATTTGATATTGTTATTATGGTTTTGGTTCTTTCACTATAATGGGAATAGGAATTTGTAAATGAATAATTTTTTGCACATAGTATTCAAATTACATTCATGTGCCTGTAAGTGATTGATATCAATAATTATGGGGGTTCATTTGTTTATTTTTTATTAAAATATTTTGTATAACATTCCTATACAACATCTTTGTGGAATTATACTAACCCAGAACATGGTATTTATTTAGGATGATAATTCATGTAGATCACATTATAGGATGTTCACTAAATATGGATAGTTAGTCACACCATGGATGGTATGTTTAATTTCCTATAGTGGGTTGGTAATATAATTTGAAAATTTGGTGGTGGATACTTAGTGGGTTGGTTTAACCATTGGATTCCATGACACTATTCCTAAAAATTTAATTCAGATACTGAATGTTCCAACAAAACCCTATATAGTGCTTCTTATATAGCTTCTTTGTATCATTCTAGTTGACAGAATAGAAATTTTATTATTTGACATAGTATGTATTTTCTTGGTTGATGTCATTATATCCGCATTGAAATAACGTCGATCATTTAGGGGGTATTCTAGTATATATATGGTTGATGATGATTATAAATATAGACTGGGTGTGTTTTCATGTGATATTCCCTTAGGATGATTTGGTATAAGTGAGGTATGGATGGGATATGTGGTTTGGGTCTTGTATGGATTTCTATAAGGATAGTGACACCCAACCTATATATTGTTAGTTTCATTGTGTTTATAGAATGATCAATTAGATGTTTGGAATTATTGATTCTAGGGGGTTTATGATGCAATAAGGGACTTATTACAACACTACTCTTTATTAAACACTTAAACATGATTTATTACATAAACTTTCACTTTAGAAAACTATGAGGATATATAGGTCTAGTGTCTTGGGAAATTAGGAACATTGCATGAAAACATAAGAAATAAAATACAACATCATTATTTAAAACTTCTTTTACATGACCACAACATTCCTTCATACTTAGCATTGTGTTGGACAAACGGAGGACATATATAAGAAAAGGGTGAGCTATAAAGCCTAGTAAGGGAGTAAACATGTCATAACATGAAGAATAAAATACATGGTAGGAAATAGGAATACCAATTTAGCATTGGATAAACATGAACATAAAGGCATGATATATCATGTTTATCATACTAGGGAAATGTGGAGACAACATTTAATATGAAATTAGCATGATCAAAAGCTCATTTCACATGGAGAATGAGTAAACCTCATTGCAATTGAATTAGAATGACTAAAACCTGATCTAAATTGAATTATCATGAGTAAAACCTCATTTCACTTGGAGTATCACGATATTATTCTTTACCCAATGCATTGTAGGGAAATCACGGTATACCCTTCTTAATCATTTAATTTCATGAAAAAGTGTGCCACGAAGATCATACAATATGGATTCATTAAAAATCATAATTTATTATATGAATAAAAGATGTAGAATACATAAATTTAAGTCCCCAATCTCAAATTACGTGTTTATAAAGGAGAATAACCTTGAAAGAGAAATGTGTATGGTATTCACTTACACTATGATGTTGGCATGGGATATTTTGGTGTAACTTCAGCAGCATAACGACATCAACTAGAATTCATAAAGTGGGATGATGAGAGAGAAAGGGGTATGTCATCATTTATACATGAAATGGAAATTAAAATGGTCATGGAACATAATATAACAACATGTGTAATCGAATTTAGTTGCATAATATAAAATAATTTCTTGAATATAAATGAGGAGAGAGAAATAAATTACAGAATTTCGACATGGTAACAAGTGTACATGGGAGAAATTAATGAGAGAGAAAGGGGTATGTGATCATTAAAAAATAAGGAGGGAAGTATAGGGGAGGTGTTAAATAATACCACAATATTTTAACTTTAAAATAAAATGGAATAACAATATAAGTAAACATGGACATGATTAAGGAAGGAAGAAAAGTGAGGATCCCTAACTTGGAAGTGTGATTCCAAATGGTTGGGAGAGGCTTGAGAGAATTCTTGGGAGCTTGGGGTTACATTTTAAGATTATAGAGAGAGGATTTTAGAGTTTTTTCAAGATTTAAATGGTTTTAGTGAAGAGTAATGGGATATTGAGTGGGTTTATATAAGAAAGGAGAGGGAATTCTTTATTATCTAGGTTTTGGAAACAACACATTAAACTAATCAAAACCACAAACCATTGCATGGTTTTTTCACATGGTTTTTTCCAAATAGTATTGGATCACATTAAATTATATTTTCAATGACCTAACTTATTAAAATATTATGCTTTATTATATAGAGGTGAGTCACACTCTCAAATAAATTATTTTAAAAGGTTAATGTATTTTATAAAACTTGGAGGGTCCACTAAGGAACCATAAAAATAATCAAAAAAATATAATATCAAATTATTTTAAAGGTAAAAGATATTTTGACCTAATATATATTTTATAGTATTTTATTACATCACTATTGTTTCATTATGATGTCATAAAACACTTTATATATTTAGATGGCTTTTAATTTTTACCTAAAAATTTCACTGTCTCAGAAAATAATGAAAAATTCATTGTTAGATAATTTTGACATCCTGAATCCAAAAATTATATTAATTTTATCTAAATAATTTTATAAATATTTGAATTTGTAAATTTGAAATAAAAACCGACATTTATCCAAAATTTATGGGTTTTGACTAAAATACCTTTCAAACCATAATAAAAATTACCATTGTATTTGTAAAAATAATATGATAATTTATATTTTATAAAATTTAGTTTAGTAATAATAGTTTATTAAAATATTATTTAATTCAAAAATACATTAATTCATCAAAATATATTACTTAATTGAATTGAAATATTAACTAAAAATACTATTTGTGACTTTAAAAAATTACGAAGTAAAAATAATAAAATGAATGTATATTCTTTATAAAAAATGCCCATAATCATAGTGCTAGGAACTTGTTATATAACCCCATTATAACACCTATATAAGACCTAAGGGTAAGGTGAGAGATGGTGATAGACTCTTGGAGTGGCTCGGATAACATCGTTTGGCTAGTAATCTCTATTAACTTCCACTTCTCCCATAGGGGGTTCCATTCAAGCTTAACGTGTTAAAGATCGGATTGGATTTGATCAAGATAGAATCACAGTGATGCTACATCCGTGTTGAGCTCCATCAAATGTTCTTTGTAAGGACCAATTCAACTCGATGAGGCTATCACTTCCTTTTTCTAAGTAAATTGGGTTTGCAAAAACCCTATATTTATACTAATCATGTGATCACTGTAACACCCGAGACTTTTATGAGAAATATTTTGTTTTTATGTTATATAAATCATCAAAGGAATATTTCACTACACACAATACTAGATTGGCTTGCTTTACACACAATCGCAGCCTTCCTCGATAGCTTGCGTCGTACGCAATACAGAGTTTCACTAAACAATGATATGCTATTAAAATATTATTAAAACTAGCCATTATGAATAGTAATAACCACTTTTTAAAATTTTATAAATTTTATTTTTCAAAATGGACTTCATTTTTCGATTCAGAATATTGAAATTAGCCTAGGGTGAAATTTTGGTATTTTTCTGAAAACTTTCAATATTTGATGAATAGTGAAACCATTAGGTGGTAGTTAAAAAACAGAATTTTTCATAAAACATAATTTTACCGCTTCTGTGAGTAGAATTTCGAATATCCGAGAGACACGGTTAATATCAAGGACTAAAATGTGGTTCAATGAGATGATTTTTTTTGGTGAATAGTAACTTTTACTTTTATTTACCATGGTTAAAAGTAAATAGGGTAATTAAGGGTAAAAATGATATAATTATTACCCTAACACATGTCCTAATTCTATTGGATAAGTGTAATTCGACCAAAAACAACCATAGGAATAAAATATGACCATTTAGGCACACTTGGATTAGATTAGGACATTTATTATTAATTTATTTAAAGAAGGGTTAAAATAGTTAAAATCAAAGTTTAATAAGTAAATCATTTTTAATATGGGGTTATACATAAGATAAATTAGACTATAAATATTCATTAGAAATCTAAAAAACTTTCATAAATAATGGTATTTTATTTTTAATTGTTAGAAATTATATAATTTAATTTATTTATGACACAACAATGATGCAGTAATTATCTTATTAATGAAATATTGACATAATTGATGTTATAAATACCCAAATAAATGTAATTTGAGCCTTTTTATGAATTACACTAGTTTTATAGGTTAATATGACATGTTAGTATTGATTTAATTAACTTTTTTTGACTAATAATTCTTTTATGATTTTCACCAAAATCTATTACTAAATAGTGTCAAAATTGACATAAAATAGTTTTTAAAACAAATATTATATTATTAATTTTTATTTTATTCATAAAAATATAATTTTTGGCCAAATGACTTACATAAAGTTATATATATTAATAATAAACAACTTGGGGTTCGTTTGTCTTGTTATAGTATGTTTATTAACCTTATAGTGTAAGAACACAAGAAGAAACGGTAAAAGTAAAATTATTTAACTTAATGTTAAATCTAAATGATAAGGTTAAAATAGGAACCTAAACTTGTCTAAATTATATTGGATGAGAGTATTTTGATCCATCCCCACCTTATATTCAAAATAAATCAATTTGGATCTATTTAAAACCGAATTTGACTTTATAATAAAATAATATTTTTAGTTATTCCAAAGGTGCCCCTCTCCTCCCTTAAAAAAGGGCACCTCCTCCCTCTCTTCCTCACACCACATTGAGCCTTACAGTTCGGCCAACCCCTGCCAATATCTCCTCTCCACTTCCCTAGAAACATCCTAGAGGTCCTGGTCTTCTTCAAAGACCAATTTTAGTGCCCTAAAATGAGGTCTCAAAGAAGCGCTTCAAAGAAGAGGTAATGTCCGTTACCAATTCTTTCATCTTTATTTCTTCTTCCACTTCTTCTTCTTTAGTTGTTTCATTATGAAGTAATAACATCAGTATCAATAATATACTGATATGTTATTATAAGTATGAAACAATTCTATTTCACCATCTATCCATCCTACGGAAAATGAAATCACCGCGCGTGCGTATGTACGGAATACCGTCTCCACGCCATGGTGTAATCTATTTTCCACCGCCACCTTACTTGGATGGGTATAATGGTGTAAATAATGAATATATATTATTATTTTAAATTTATATTTATTCTTAAATAGTATAAATACACTCCAATACGATTCCACAATCATGGGAATGATATCATCGCTCGTGCGTACGTACGGAATACCGTCTTCATGATGTGATGCGACTCGTTCTACATGATCTTCATTGAATAATGATTATATAAATGAATTGAATGAATGAATATGATATATATTACACTAATACCATTCTGTAAATTATTTATCTATAACCTAAAAAGAATAATAATAATTTATTCGACAAAACACGCATAAGAACAAAAAGTAATAAACACCCGAATAACAAGTAGCAATGAAATATTACTAATAATAGCTAAGAATATGACCATATATGATATCATAACAATGAGTATGATTCTGGAATAAGTCAATGACATTATTTAAATCATTATATAGGAGTTTCGGACACTTACGAAGCAAATCGGACATAAGGTAAGGGAAAATATCACAATCTCATTTTATCCGAGATTGTTTATACTTTGGTATTTACTAGGGTGTATTTTATCATCCACATCCATGTTTCGTCAATATGAAATATTATTTCCATCCACCTACAATTGTTTAAATCCAATTTTACCCTTCGGTGAGTTTTTTGTAAAAGATATGAAAGGAATCTTTTATTGTTTTTCGTACGAGTTACTTTTTGACTTTTCCGACAAAAGTACGAGAAGAATGTTTTTTTTAAACTTATACTGCATGAATGGATTTTTAAAACATTATTACATGAATCTTCCTTTACAAGTTTTTAATTTTATTTTTAATCAACTTCTTTTAGTTTAAAATTGTATGACATGTTAATAAAGGAAAATGTTTTTGAAGTAGAAAGGATATTTTTCTCAAGAATGGAGTTCAACAGTTTTATCAAAATTATTTTCCATATAAGATAATATAGGGTTCTGTATCTATCCCTATTATTATATTGATTTTATTGTGTTGTGATGGAATTATTTTTATGAATTCCTTTATCTTATATGAATTGTTTTATGATGTCATGATGTTTAAGAATCCCATTTTTATTACATGGGTTATGCAATGATGTATGATTTATGATTTTGTGGAACACATAAGAATGGTATCATTATGAGATGGGTGGGACCTATATCTTCCTCCAATGCATTGGGTAAAGATTTTATATCTCATGAGATAGAAATGGCTGGAACGGCAGGTTAAACCGGTTCAGTGAAACAGGACTGAAACGAGGAGTGAACTCGGTTCAGAAATGGAATTTGTCCACTAAGATAGTCTTGGCCATGAGTCTTGACTAATAAGAAATTATTATCTATGATTATGTGTGTATGCCACAAATTTTCATGTTTTAAGTTATGATTATTGGGATTACATTTCACTACTATGATTTATCCCATTTTATGAAATTATGATCTCTTTTGCAGGTTAAGATTTCCAAAAGTTATGTTCTTATGAATATGATGTGATTGATATTTCTTTTGTTTACCCTTACTAAGCATTTGTGCTCACCCTTTTGTATGTTTTCTTTCCCTAGGTCAGGAAGAAGGTTATTAAGTAAGATATGCGAAAAGGGACTATAGATATGATGAAATAAATGGGAGACAGTGTAGACGCTTTATGAACCAGTTGTTTATGTTTCCCAGTTTCTAAATACACTATACCTATACGGTCCTTTCCTGGTTTTGTTATATGTTGTAATAAGTGTGCTTCAATTCTAATGTAATAACAATGTATGTAAAGTATGGGTTGTTATAATCAATTTTCAACATCTATATTAGAAGTGGTTAAAATTATTAACCGTAATTTAAACTCCAAAATCATAAAAACAAGGTAGTTTATATTTTTTTATATAACCATTTTATATAATATGAAATTTAATTATAGCAAGATTAATTTTCATTAATAAAATATTGGGTCATTACAATCATTCCACCTAAATAATTTTTCCCTTGATATTTAATTTTCTCAAACTAAAATAGATTAGGCTAACTCTACTTCATCGCTTCCTCTAATTCCTACATTTCTTCTTCAAACATTTGGTTTCTCCAATAATCTTTGATGAGGGGCATTTTCTTATTTCATAGAAATTTTTTCCAATAATCTAAGATCTTCACCAGCTTCTCCTCATAGGAGGGTTCATTCTCCAATGGTACCACATATGGATTGAGTACATGTGATGGGGAAGGTATGTACTTCTTTAAGAGTGCTACATGGAATACATCATGTACTTGATAATGGTTTGGTGGGAGTGGTGGTCGACAGACCACTGCTCTAATGCGATCAAGGATCTCAAAAGGGCCGATGTACCTTGGACTAATCTTTCTCTTCTTTCCAAATCTCATAACTCTATTCCATGGTTATATGTTAAGGAATACCATGTATCCAACAGAAAACTCTAGATCTCTTCGATGGTTGTCAGCATAGATCTTTTATCAACTCTCAGAAGCTTTAATGTGTTGCTAGAGGGTATTAACCATCTCTTCCAATTATTCGACAATTTTCGGACCTAGGAGTATTCTCTCCCCAACTTCATCCCAACATTTCGGTGTTATGCAGATATTCTAATAATAATCTTCTTAAGGATCCATTTGGATGATTTAGTGGGAAATTTTCTTATAAGATAACTCAACCAGAAGAAGATGTTGAACCCATACTCCTTTGAAGTCCATTGATCATGATCTCAACATATCCTCAAGTGTTTGGATATTATGCTCAAACTGGAATTTATTTTGAGGATGATAAGCCATAATAAAGTTCATCTCATTATTAAGAGAATTTTGGAGACTTTTCTAGAACATTGAAGCGAATCTTGGATCTCGATCGGATAAAATTGATAGAGGTAATACATGAAGCCTTACCACTTATCTGATGTATATCTATACCAGTTGGTAAAATGAGAAATCCACCCAAATTGCAATGAAGTGTGCATTATTTGTAAGATGATCCACAACAACCCAGATAGCATTGTTCCTTTGGATGTATTTGGAAGTCTGGTGACAAATTCCATGGTGATGTTCTCCCATTTCCATGTTGGTATGGGTAATGGTTGCATCATCCCCTTAGACTTATGCCTCTCATCCTTCACTTGTTGACACACCAGTCACTTTGATGAATACTCATCGATCTCCTTCTTCATTTTTTTCCCACAAATAATTATCTCAGAGATCTTGATACATCCTTTTGTTTCCTAGGTGAATGGATAAATTCAAACTATGTGCATCATCTATAAGTTCATTCTTTGACTCTATATTTTATGAAACACATAGTCTTCTCAAAAATCTCACAATTCCATCTTGATTAACATTAAACTCTAAGGATTTACCTTTTCTGATAGTTTCCACATTCTTCTGAATTCCCACATCATCCTTTTGAGCATCCTTTATCCTTTTTGAAAGATACAGTTGAACAATAATTTGTGAATGGATTGATGATGTTCCCTTCTTTATGATTCTCATGTCTATCTTCATCAAATCTAAGAAGATTGGGTCATTTTCATTTCTCATCAATGAAAGAGATGTCAGATCCTTTCTATTTATTTCATCTTCCACCTTGTTCTCTTTCCTCGGATGCTAGTGAATTGAGCATTCATATTCTTTTATCAGCTCTAACCACCTTCATTGATGCATATTTATCTCTTTCTGTGTGAATATATACTTAATATTTTTGTGATCCGTACATATTTCACACCTCTCCCCAAAGAGGTAATGTCGCCCAATTTTCAGAGAAAAGCTTACTGTATCCAAATCCATGATCTTTTTTGGATAGTTTTTCTCATAAACTTTTAATTTCCTTGAAGCATTGGAAATGAATTAATCATTTTTCATCAACACACCACCCAAGTCCTTCTTCAAAGCATCACTAAATACCATAAAATGTTATCCACTTGTGGGTAGTTTGAGCAAGGGTGCAATGAAAAGCCTCCTTTTTAGATCCTTGAATATCTCTTCACATTCATCACTCTAGGAAAACATGACTCCCTTCTGAGTTATCTTGGTAATAGGGTTTGACAATCGTGAGAAATTTCTCACAACTAGATGACAATATCCAACTAAACCAAGGAAGCGGTGGATATCTGTCACAGATTTTGGCCTCATCCATCCCTCAATTTTATTTTACATAGAGGGATCTATGGGTATCCTATTTCTTGTGATTAGTTGACCCAAGAACGATACTTCCTTAAACCATAACTCACACTTGTTGTACTTCTCATAGAGATTATCCTTTAGCAGGGTTTCTAGTACAGTGCTTAGATGATCCTTATGCTCCTCCTTGTTTTTTGAGTATATTATAATATCATTTATAAATACTACCACAAATTTTTTGAGGTAATCTCTAAAGACTTTATTCATCATGTCCATGAATATTTCTAGATCATTAGTGAGTCTGAAAGTCATTACTATGAATTCATATTGACCATACCGTGTACGAAAAGTAGTCTTGGGGATATCCTACTTCTTCACCTTTACTTGGTAATATCCCAACCATGGATCCACCTTGGAAAAGTATTCTTCTACACGTATCTAATCAAACAATTCATAAATTCATGGCAGAGGATACTTGTTCTTTATCATGATTTTTTAGCACACGATAATTAATTCAAAGGTGCATTGACTCATCCTTCTTCCTAAAGAAGAGGACTGGTGCACCCCATGCTAAAGCACTTGGGCATATAAAGCCTTTATCCATATTTTCCAATAGTTGTTTATTTATCTCCTCAATCTCCACAAAATCCATTCTATACATAGTATTGGATTTTAGAAACACCCTAGATATAAAATCAATTTTGAATTCAACATCTTTTCTAGAAGGTAGACTAGGAAATTCATCGAGAAACACTTTAGCAAATTCCTGCACAATAGGCATGTCTTCAAGGATGGTTTCTTCCTTAAACTCAATCATATGAACATGATATGCTGGCTCATAGGATATTAATATTAATTCTTGAGATGATGGTGTTAAATTAGATTCATCCTCCTCCTTGCATTTATACAGAATCAGGGGTCGATTCGCTATATGGAGAGTGCTTTCCCTCTCACAACAATCTATGTTGTCACTATATAGGGAAATACAAAACATGCCATGAATTGCATAAAATTCCACCATAAGGAGTATTATTAGGTTCATCAGGAATCTCAATCCACATCTTCTGATATAGGAGGAGTTATATTCATGGGATTCAATGATTTCCCCATTTATCGTTCTCACTGACATATCTAATTCCATGATTTGTGGTGGGGTTGGTATTGTTTTACTGAAATTTCTGGATATAAATTAATGCATTGAACTGTATTAAAAAAATGGTTTTCTATTATTGAATGAATAACTAGTGTACTTTTCCCCACTTCTTTGTCAAGGCTCTCTTTGGCAGTAGTGATAGAAACATCTATCCCACGATACCTTGGAGGTTGTTGGTTGCCTCTAAAAAACCTTAGATTAGGGCATTGGCTTGCAAAGTGCCCTGGCTCTTTGCAGTTGAAGCAATGAACAATGAATTTAGGGTCAAACTGAGAATTCCAATCCTTTATCACAATATCGGGGTTTTAATGTTGGTTGTTACAGGTCAGGTTCTCATCTCTTCCATAGCTAAATCATTTCCTTGTCCCCTTCAGGTAACTTTCAGGGTGCTTCTTTCCGCACCATTGGCAAGTTGGGTGAAAAAATATCATAGCACCATTGGATTTATCCATCGGACCTAAAGAATTAAAATACACTTTCCACTTCTTTTCCCCTTAATACCCCTAAGATTTTCTGATCTCTATTTCAACATTTAGGGCACATCCGAAAAAAAATTCATAGCTATCGAAGTCATGGATCATTGTGTCTTTCTGTACGCTAGGTTTTTTTCCCACCAAAAAAAGTGGTAAAACATTCATTTGGGGGCAAAGACAAAGTCGGAGGCATATAATACAATCCGTATGAATTTTTACTTTTACACATTGATGGATTTATCATATTTTCTTACGGAAAGGAATTCCCTTTCCATGTTAAGTCATAGGGTGCACGGAAAATATTTATTGAAAAACATTTTCCAGAAATCCTTTCATTCCAACACCTCGATATCTTCCTCAGGCTTCATATTTTTTATTTATGAGAACCATTGATTAGCTTTACCATCCATATGATAAGCATCTAGGAGAACCTTCTCTTTTTCATAATATTTAAGGATGGTGAAGATCTTCTCAATGGAGTTGATCCATTGTTCGGTGATTGAGGGATTAGATGATCCATTTAATGTAGGAGACCATTTTTTCATGAAGCTCCAGATTGCGGATCTTCTTTCTTAGGAGGGGGGGGGTTGAATGTTCCTATTGACCAATGTTTCTATTAAAAATATTGAGTTACCAAAGATATTGTCATGGAAAATTTTGTGATTCTCGCTCCCATTGAATTGGGAATCTCATTAGAACATGCATCACATTTATCTTTACATCAGTTGTTAGCTTGAGTCCCCCTATTACAGACCATTGGTTGGAATAAAATAAAACTTAGGGGAAACACATAATGGTAATCCAATGAATATAGGAATATCTTATACATTACATTTATTTCCTTAACTTATGAATTTATAGGCTAAAATCTATGCTATCCATTATCTACTTCCCGACATGTATTCTTATGGGCATTTTTTTATTCCCTTAAAAATGTTTCATACTAATCTTATGAATTTAAAAAAGCCTATCCCATTGGAGTATTGAACCAAGGGTGAATTAAGGCCTGTTTTGGTGAACCAGTTCCCAATAAAGTCTAGATCAATGTGGTGTTTTTGGGTTTTACCACTAGATACAATAATGCCAGACCCACCTCTACTTGTTTTTCAATACATGGATGTATTTTCTTGATAAACCACTAACTCTATACTCACCAAAATTTAGGGATGTTTTTATTATACTTAGTCTTATCCCTATGGCTTTCTCTATTGTTTACTAATCTTAATCCAAAAAATAACTAAACTTATTATAACGCCCCGACCCCAGCTACCCAGAGTCGGTGCATTACTTCATAACATTGGCATGATCACAAAAGATCAAGTCTCGAAAGACTGATTAGTTTAGTAGCCTTAGAAACACTAGATACATTCATAAGTGTTACATTACATAATAAAGTGAAAAACTACAATAACAAAGTCTCCATAGACCACACTCATATCCTCTTCTGACAATCCCTGCAGTTCATTCATAAAATACTTCTTCACATCCTGGAAAATATTAAAACATTGAAAGGGGTGAGCTCAGATTCTCAGTAAGGATAACAATATTGCGGAAGCTTTCATAAATAAACATAAAAACTTAAGGCAATGTATAACTAAAACAAAAGCCTTTTAAACTTGAACATAAACATAATATGGCAAAAGTAAAATGAGATAATGCCATTTACTTCTTCACGTGGATATTCTACTGGTCGAATAATCACATGCAATATCAATAACCACTTTCATAATGAGGGAATGTATAATGCCAGACATTCTGAAACATTTTGTCAAGGCCTTGGCCAAGACGTCTAAAATGATTAAGGCCTCGGCCAAAACCATAAATCAAATTGGGAAAGGGCCTCACCCAATTCCACGTCTAGTTGTCTCATGAGACCTACCGATGCATCGAGGAGCTATAGCGGGCTCCACCCGTCACTTATTAAGTCCAATACATTCCTCATATGAATAGGTTTAAACATATCATAAACCATAACATAATCGTATCACATAAAACATGCATAAAAGAAACATAACATTTCCACATTTCAATCACAAGATATCAATACAACACATTGATATAATAAAAACGCTTTCAAAACCATTTTCAATACCAAAATAAAAGAAAGTTAAAACTTTGTATTTATTTTTCATTAAAAAAATGATGGCTTGTAGAGGAAGCCAAAACTCAAATAATGGTCACGGCAGCGGAGAAGTCGTTGTTTCCGCATAAGTACGGAAAGAAAAACATTCCATTTTTTCATTTATCAAAATTCTTCGTATAAAAAAGATTCCTTTTGAATAAACTTAAAAGTCAAAGGGGTTTATACACCGTATAAAAGAAAGTTGTGTATAAAACCAAATATGCCTCAATGAAAGGGGATTGAGACGAAGTCCTTAAAAAGATCATTTTTTTAAATAAAGTACATATATAATGTGTATTAACTATAAGTACACATAAATAATGTAAAAATACAAGATAGGACATAATAATATCATGACATAATTTGAAAGTGGGAGATTAACCCAAAGAATAGAAATTGGGTTAAGAAGTTCCCTTACCTCATGTCTGACTTGACTCTACCATTCTTTAACCTCCTGAATAATAAACTAGAGTTAATATATACCTTATTAAGAACCATTTTCAATTTCATTATCCTTTTTATATCAATTATTACAATGATATGAACATTATGTAATTATTTATGTTAATAACGGTTGTTTTGTCGATCTTTGGTACTTGAGTCAACAATAAACTTCTTATAATTACAAGTTGTTTATGTGGTAGAATATCCATTATCCCCAGAATTATATTCATGATTTAGATGTCATATATATCATATATATCCAGTATATACATTAATTTATAATATTATGTAACATTTAGAGGTAAGAAATGAAATGCACCGTTCATGGAGACGGTAAGCCGTACGTACGCATGAATGCTACTTTCATTTCTATTTCGTATTTAATGGAATGAAATAATAATGATATAAATGTATAATATAATTCCAGTATAATATAGTGTATAATACCATTTACTCCATCCTTTATACATCCCACATATGGCATTAACGATTCAAATCACTTTGAGGGGGCGGTAGTCCGCACTTCCTAAAATGAAATTATCGCGTTTACCCATAATGGAAATCATAAATTATTACATAAATGAGAAATACAGAAGCATAAGTAAAACATAAACATATTATATATCGTATATAAATATAGTGACATCTTAATGGCCACCTTTGAAGGTGTTATATGAGTGTGAAACAATCATCGTTTCGTGAGGCAGAAATTCGCCATCCACAGAAACCGTATGTTCTTTAACCATTAGATGTAGGTGTGAGTAAGTGTAGCTCGAATCCTTCTTATAACAACATCCTAGTATATTGGGGATACTGGTGTTGTTACAAAAGAAATGAATAAAAATTGTTTAGGGGGTTGGAGAAGAAAAATAAAACAAAACAACATTAGAGAAGACATTACCTCAAAATCAGGTAACTCTTTTTGATTTGAGCCAAAGGCTTTCATGGAAAGAATTATGCCCAAAGTGAGGCTTCTAGGAGTAATAGGGGGAAGTTGGGAGGGTATTTGGCCAGAGTTTGGCCGAGCCAAATGGCTTGAAAGTCTGAATGAGGTGGTAAAGGTGGGGGCCTTTTATAAGTGGAGAGGAGGGGCACTCTTGGAAAGTAAAGAAAAGTCACTTTATTATAAAATGAGTTTCGGATTTTAGAGGTCCCACACTTATATAATTCGAGTCTAAGATGATAAGCGTTCTAAATATACTCATCCAATAGGTTTTTGACAAGTGTAAGCCTTGGAGTTTACATTATCTTTTTATTTTATTTAAATCGTTAAATAATGAGGTCATCGCTGCATCATAATGATGTCATAAATAATTTAATTTATTTAATGTATAAAAATTATAAAAAATACTATGATGTAGGAAATATTTTTATCTTTCCAATGATTATTTATAGTCAAAAATAGGACTTGTATAACCACATGTAAAAATAGTTTTAGTAAAACATTTTATGTTTGTGTCAGTTTTTACATTAACATTAAATAAAAGATATTTATGTCATTTTCCAACTAAAGTGGATCCATGGGGTCCCCAAGTTGACCCATGGATTTTTTTGGTCGGCCATGGAACATCCAATGAGGGTAGGACATGTGTCAAGCTCATCTAATATTATTAAAACATTACTTTTACCTTAAACTACACTAATTACCTCTAATCGTGATTAAGAACTTAAAAGTTACTATTCACCAAAAATTATTTTAATCTCATTGAACCACATTTTACTTCTTAATGACAACCATGTATGTCGGATTTTTGAAAATCAAATCACAGAGGTGGTAATATTTCATTTAAACGAAAAATCAGTTATTTAACTACCACTTAGTGGTTTCACTATTCATCAAAAATTGAAGTTTTTCAGAACAATGCCAAAATTTCACCCTAAGCTATAATTGATATTCCGATTTCAAAAATGATGTCTATTTTAAAAAATTCCAAAAATATAAGTTGCATTAATTTATTTTATAATTAATTCCCGCTGTCACAACAAATAGCGTGTTTTTAAGAAACAATTTATATCAGAAGATTGGCAATTGTTTATGTCCAATTTCAATGTTAAATTAATTCTAATGACCACCATTGGATAAAATGGTAAAAATATATTCTAATTAAACTTTAAAACCACTCAATAGTATAACTTATCACTATAAATTATTTTGATTAAAAAAGTTGTTTTTAAGTATTTTCCACTATTCATAAAAAATTAGAAGTTCTCAGAAAAATACCAAAAATTCAACATAGGCTAATTTCGATATTCCGAATCCAAAAATGAAGTCCATTTTGAAATATAAAATTATATAATTTTAAAAAGTGGTTGTTACTATTCATAACGGCTACTATGATTAGTCGCGGTGTTTTAGAACTCGAAGTTGCGTACAATGCAAGCTATTGCATTATTGAATGAGAAGTGTATTGTGGATGCTCGGGGTGTTACATTCTCCCCTCCTTCAATAAATTGCGTCCTTGCAATTTGAAATTTTTCTTGGAAAATAAAAGGTTGAAAATAGAAAATACCTTTATGGAAAACCCACATCGGAAATATGATTAATAAAATTTAGCCTTAATAAGAGGGAAAGGGAAATGAAAAAGTCACCACCCAATTATGATCTCAATTAGGAGAACATTGGTGACAATTAGAGACATATAATTGGAGGAAAAACATAAATATTTGTAGGGAGTGATTGAGGTCATCAATCACAATCAACTGTCAAATTGAGGGCCTCAAAGCCTTCAATCTATGTTGATTTAAAAAATCATCAGTTCAACAAGACATAAGGTATTAGGATAACACATTTTTTGTTTTAATATCCCTTTACTAAAGTTTAAAATTAATTCATTCATTTAATAAGAGATAGGTATATATATATTTATGCTTGACAATTAGAGTTTCAACCTTCAACTCACCTTTCACTCAAAAAGATAATAGAACCCAAAAATATTATACTTATCCTAATTGTATAAGGTTCCAAATGTTAACACATACCATTTAGATTAGTAAAATTATTTTTTAATAACCAGGGACTTCCTGTAGGCTAGTGGTAGGAAATAAAGGCCTGTCGCACTATGGTTGTGGGTTCGATTCCTGCAGCTTTGTCCGACGCGACGGGTTATGCCCCACCCTGCAGGTTGTCCTTTTCCTAAAACTATAGTATTATAATAACCCAAAAATAATCTTCAGAAATTCTTTAACCTTAAACAATACTATCAAAATATCAACTTAATCCATTCCAACCTTTATAGTTATCCAAAATACCTCCGTCCAGACTTTCTCTAAAAGGTCTCTAAATTTCAAAATCAATTGTAAACTCATATTCCCCAAACAAAGTAAAGTTTTTCTTATTGTCAGATACTAAAAATATGATTACCTCCATCATATTAAATCCTTAATGAAAACAACATGTACTACAGTACAATCCTTATATATATATATCACATTATTCTAATAACCAGAATATAGTCCATGAGTCCAAAAGCACCAATACATTAATTATTCCGCTTCAACTGTAGTCACAGCATAATATTGTCCTTGATCCCTTGGCCTTTTCGGAGGTAATTTTCCCTGACGGTTAGGACATTCATTTGCATAATGCCCCATTTCTCTACAATTGTAGCATTCAACATTGATAGCCTCTTTCTTTCCCTTGCAATCACGCGCATGGTGACCTTTTTCTCCACATTTGTAACAAACTCTCATTCCTTTTAGGCAAGAACCGGGGTGATTCTTCCCACAATTATCACATAATGGAAAATACTTCTTTCCCTTTTTCCCTTTATCCGTCTCTTATTCCACCGTTCTCTTCTTTTCTTGCTTTTCTTTAAAGTCATGAGACTTAGAAAATTCTTTTTCCGTCTTGATTGCACACGAGACAATATCTTCGTATGTTGAGAAAGATTGTGATACTAAAGCTCGACAGAGAAATGGTTTTAACCCATCAAAGAAACGATCAATCTTACTTCTCGGGTTATGTATATAATCTGCAGCATACCTCGCTAACCTTGTAAAGTTGGCCTCATACTTTGTGACATTCTCATCCTCCTTTTGTCTCAGACTCAGAAATTGGCTTTCCATATCTGCTCGATGGTCATGTGGAAAGTATTTTTCTAAGAAAATATCTTTGAACTCTCTCCATTCCATACTTGATACTTCTTCATCTTCCTTTGTATTTTGAATCAATGACCACCATTGATCGGCCTCTCCAGTGAGGCGGTAAACTGCCATGATAACCTTCTCCCTTTCGTTACTCACCAAGGCATGGAATATTTTCTCTAAGGAGTTTATCCATTGCTCAGCTACTAATGGATTTGTACCCCCATTAAAAGTTGGCAGTTATTGCCTCATGAAGCGGTCTAACATTGATCCTCCACATTGCGGATCAGGGTGATCCATACGAGTAAGGTTATTATTCATAACCTGAGTGAGTTTTCCCAGTATGGTAATAAGTTGATCAGCACCAGTTGTATCTCCAGCTCCACAATAATTATCTTGAGCAGGAGGGAAATCCCTACACGGAGTGCGTGCACTGATACGGTTTCCATTCCTTCCACTAGGCGCCATTTCTAAACAATGGCATAAACTAGATTAGTTTATGAATCAAAATATATAATTCCATACATATAAAATACTTAACATAAATTGAACTATTTATGGATATAATCCATAATCATAAAAAGTTTTTCTTTGAGGAAGTATATACTCATAACCGTTCATAGTGGTTTGTAAAGAAAATGAGAATTATCCTAAGCATATCCTCCGAGAGTGTCGTAACCAAGAGTGCAGCAAGGCCCGTTGTCATGCACCAGTTTCCGTTCGAGTCTAGCTCAAAGCGGTGTTTTCGGGATTTACCCCTAGGTACATCTGTGCCAAAGCCGCCTCTACCTGCTCGTATCCAGACAGGGATGTATTGCTCAGAAAACTCAAAAAATCTCTACAATAACAAAATTCTAGGAAGTTCTTCTATACTAATCCTCAAAGTATATCTTTGGGCTATGTGCTCTAATCAGAGTTTATCTAAATCTAGCTTCCAAGGTTAGTACTAAATTGCCTCTGATACCAACTATAACGCCCCGACCCCATCTACCCAGATTCGGTGCATTACTTCGTAACATTGGCATGATCACAAAAGATCATGTCTCGAAAGAGCGATTAGTTTAATAGCCTTGGAAACACTAGATACATTCATAAGTGTTACATCACATCATAAAGTGAAAAACTACAATAACAAAGTCTCCATAGACCACACTCATATCCTCTTCTGACAATCCCTGTAGGTCATTCATAAAATACTTCTTCACATCCTGGAAAATATTATAACATTGAAAGGGGTGAGCTCAGATTCTCAGTAAGGATAACAATATTGCGGAAGCTTTCATAAATAAACACAAAAATTTAAGGCAATGTATAACTAAAACAAAAGCCTTTTAAACTTGAACAACAACATAATATGGAAAAAGTAAAATGAGATAATTCCATTTACTTCTTCACATGGATATTCTACTGGTTGAATAATCACGTGCAATATCAATAACCACTTTCATAATGAGGTAATGTATAATGCCAGACATTCTGAAACATTTTGTCAAGGCCTCGGCCAAAACCATAAATCAAATTGGGAAAGGGCCTCGGCCAATTCCACGTCTAGTTGTCTCATGAGACCTACCGATGCATCGAGGACCTATAGCGGGCTCCACCCATCACTTATTAAGTCCAATACATTCCTCATATGAATAGGTTTAAACATATCATAAACCATAACATATTGGTATCACATAAAACATGCATAAAGGAAACATAACATTTTCACATTTCAATCACAAGATATCAATACAACACATTGATATAATAAAAACACTTTCAAAACCATTTTCAATACCAAAATAAAAGAAAGTTAAAACTTTTTATTTATTTTTCATTAAAGAAAATTATGTCTTGTAGAGGAAGCCGAAACTCAAATAATGGTCACGGCCGTGGAGAAGTCGTTGTCGCCGCATAAGTACGGAAAGAAAAACATTCCCTTTTTTCGTTTAGCAAAATGCTTCTTATAAAAAAGATTCCTTTTGAATAAACGTAAAAGTCAAAGGGGTTTATACACCGTATAAAAGATAGTTGTGTATAAAACCAAATATGCCTCAATGAAAGGGGATTGAGGCGAAGTCCTTAAAAAGATCATTTTTTTAAATAAAGTACATACATAATGTGTATATACTATAATTACACATAAATAATTTAAAAATACAAGATAGGACATAATAATATCATGACATAATTTGAAAGTATGAGATTAACCCAAAGAATAGAAATTGGGTTAAGAAGTTCCCTTACCTCGTGTCTGACTTGACTCAACCGTTCTTTAACCTCCTGAATAAAAAACTAGAGTTAATATATACCTTATTAAGAACCATTTTCAATTTCATTATCCTTTTTATATCACTTATTACAATGATATTGACATTATGTAATTATTTAAGTTAATAACGGTCGTTTTGTCGATCTTTGGTACTTGAGTCAACAATAAACATCTTATAATTACAATTTGTTTATGTGGTAGAATATCCATTATCCCCAGAATTATATTCATGATTTATATGTCATATATATCATATATATCCAGTATATACATTCATTTATAATATTACGTAACATTTAGAGGTAAGAAATGAAATGCACCATTCATGGAGACGGTAAGCCGTACGTATGCATGAACGCTACTTTCATTTCTATTTCGTATTTAATGGAATGAAATCATAATGATATAAATGTATAATATAATTCCAGTATAATATAGTGTATAATACCATTTACTCAATCCTTTATACATCCCACATATGGCATTAACGATTCAAATCACTTTGAGGGGGCGGTAGTCCGCACTTCCTAAAATGAAATTATCGCGTTTACCCATAATGGAAATCATAAAGTATGACATAAATGAGAAATACATAAGCATAAGTAAAACATAAACATATTATATATAATATATAAATATATTGACATCTTAATGGCCACCTTTGAAGGTGTTATATGAGTGTTGAACAATCATCGTTTCGTGAGGCAGAAATTCGCCATCCACAGAAACCGTATGTTCTTTAACCATTTGATGTAGGTGTGTGT
Source organism: Viscum album (assembly GCA_963277665.1). Lineage (NCBI taxonomy): Eukaryota > Viridiplantae > Streptophyta > Magnoliopsida > Santalales > Viscaceae > Viscum > Viscum album. The sequence goes on along the minus strand of OY728138.1, from coordinate 1,694,308,729 downwards.
AAGTGTAGCTCGAATAATTCTTATAACAACATCCTAGTATATTGAGGATACTGGTTTTGTTACAAAAGAAATGAATAAAAAGAGTTTAGGGGGTTGGAGAAGAAAAATAAAACAAAACAACATTAGAGAAGACATTACCTCAAAATCGGGTAACTCTTTTTGATTTGAGCCAAAGGCTTCCTTGGAAAGATTTCTGCCCAAAGTGAGGCTTCTAGGAGTAAGAGGGGTAAGTTGGGAGAGTATTTGGGTAGAGGTTGGCCGAGCCAAATGGCTTGAAAGTGTGAATGAGGTGGTAGAGGTGGGGGCCTTTTATAAGTGGAGAGGAGGGGCACTCTTGGAAAGTAAAGAAAAGTCACTTTATTATAAAATGCGTTTCGGATTTTAGAGGTCCCACACTTATATAATTCGAGTCTAAGGTGATAGGGGTTCGAAATCCACTCATCCAATAGGTTTTTGACAAGTGTATGCCTTGGATTTTACATTATCTTTTTATTTTATTTAAATCGTTAAATAATGAGGTCATCGCTGCATCATCATGATGTTATAAATAATTTAATTTATTTAATGTCTAAAAATTATAAAAAAAATACTATGATGTAGGAAATCCTTTTATCTTTCCATTTATTATTTATAGTCAAAAATAGGACTTGTATAACCCCATGTAAAAATTGTTTTAGTAAAACATTTTATGTTTGTGTCATTTTTTACTTTAACATTAAATAAAAGATATTTATGTCATCTTCCAACTAAAGTGGATACATGGGGTCCCCAAGTTGACCCATGGATTGTTTTGGTCGGACATGGCACATCCAATTAGGGTAGGACATGTTTCAAGCTCATCTCATATTATTAAAACATTATTTTTACCTTAAAACTACACTAATTACCTCTAATCGCGATTAAGAACTTAAAAGTTACTATTCACCAAAAATTATTTTAATCTCATTGAACCACATTTTACTTCTTAATGAAAACCATGTATGTCGGATTTTTGAAAATCAAATCACAGAGGTGGTAATATTTCATTTAAACGAAAATTCAGTTATTTAACTACCACTTAGTGGTTTCACTATTCATAAAAAATTGATGTTTTTCAGAACAATGCCAAAATTTCACCCTAAGCTATAATTGATATTCCGATTTCAAAAATGATGTCTATTTTAAAAAATTCCAAAAATATAAGTTGCATTAATTTATTTTATAATTAATTCCCGCTGTCACAACAAATAGCGTGTTTTTAAGAAACAATTTATATCAAAAGATTGGCAATTGTTTATGTACAATTTCAATGTTAAATTAATTTAATGACCACCATTGGATAAAATGGTAAAAATATATTATAATTATACTCTTAAACCACTCAATAGTATAACTTATCACTATAAATTATTTTTATTAAAAAAGTTGTTTTTAAGTATTTTCCACTATTCATAAAAAAATAGAAGTTCTCAGAAAAATACCAAAAATTCAACATAGGCTAATTTCGATATTCTGAATCCAAAAATGAAGTCCATTTTGAAATATAAAATTTATATAATTTTAAAAAGTGGTTATTACTATTCATAATGGCTACTATGATTAGTCGCCGTGTTTTAGAACTCGAAGTTGCGTACAATGCAAGCTATTGCATTATTGAATGAGAAGAGTATTGTGGAAGCTCGGGGTGTTACACTTATCCTCTGATACCAACTATAACAACCCTACTCTTTATTACACACTTAGACATGTTTTATTAAATAAACATGCACTTAAGAAAACAATGAGGATCTATTGCTCTAGTGAATTGGGAAATTAGTAAAATCACATGACAACTTATGACATAAAATATAACATCATTATTGAAAACTTTTTTACATGACCACAATATTCATTCATACTTTGCATTGTATGGGATAACCTAAGGAAAAACATAAGAAAAGGGTGAGCTATAAAGCCCAGTAAGGGATTAAAAAGGCATAACATAAATAATACAATACATGTTAGGAAATATTAATATCAATGGATAATAGGAGAAACATGAACATAAAGGCATGATATAGCATTTTTATCATAACATGGAAATGTGGCAACAACATTTAACATGATATTAGCATGATCTAGGGCTCATTGCACATGTTGCATAAGTAGATCACATTAAACATGAATTATCAAGAGTAAAACCAAATTTCACTTGAATTAGAATGAGTAAACCCTCATTTAACATGGTTTATCATGCTATTATTATTTACCCAATTCATTGAAGCGCTATCATGTTGCACCCTTCTAAATCATTTCATTTCATTCATAAGTGTGTCACATAGATAATACAACATGGATTCATTAAACATTATAATTTATTACACTAATAAGAGATGTGTAATAAATAAATTTAAGTACTCAATAGACATGTACATGGTCATAAATTTTAATACCCTTGATAGAGAAATGTGTATGGTATTCACTTACATGATGATGTTGGCATAGGAAATTTTGGTGTAACTTCGTCAACATAATGACCAACTAGAAATCGTAAAGTTAGTTGATGAGAGAGAAATGTGTCTATTATAATTTATAAATGAAATGGATAGTAATGGGGTCATGTAACATAATATACAAACATGTGTAATGGAATTTAGTTGCATAATATAAAATAATTTCTTAAATATAAATGAGTAGAGAGAAATCCCTTACAGAATTTAGGCATGGTAATGGGTGTACATAGGAGGAATTAATGATAGATAAAGGGGTATATTGTAATTCAAACATAAGGAGGGGATTATAGGTGAGGTTCTAAATCATAAACCAAAATAATTAAATTAAAATAAAAGGGAATAACAATATAATGAAACATGGACAAAATTAAGGAAGGAAACTGAGGATCCCTTACTTGGATGTGTGATCACAAATGATTAGGAGAGGATTGAGAGAGGCTTCTTGGGAGCTTGGGGTGCCTTGGAAGGATTATAGAGAGATGATGGAATAGGTTGGTTGAGCTCCAAATGGTTTCAGTGAAGAGGAATGGGGGATTGAGTGGATTTATATAGGAAATGAGAGTGAATTCTTTATTATTTATGTTTTGGACACTTCACATTAAACTAATCAAACGCACAAACCATCTCAATGTTTTTTCACCATGGTTTCTTCAAAAGTGGAGTGGAAAAATTTAATTTATATTTACAATGATCTAATGTATTAAAATATTAGTCCTGCTTCTGTGGAGGAGAGTCGCACTCTCATGGAAATTATTTTAAAAGGCTAAAATATTTTATATGTCTTAGAGGGTACACTAAGGCACCATAAAATTAATCAAACAAACCAAATATCACATTATTTTAAAGGTCCAACATATATTTATACAATAAAATTTTTATAGTATTTTATTACATCACTATTCGGTCATTATGATGTCATACAAGAAATTATATATTTAAACGGTATTTAATTTTTACCCAAAAATTCCACTATCTCAGATAATTATGAAAAACTCACTGTTATATAATTTCAACATCCTGAATCAAAAAATGATGTTAATTTTATCTAAATTATTTTTTAAATATTTTAATTTTTACTTTTAAAAAAAATAGACATTTATCAAAAATTTATTGGTTTTGACAAAAACATCTTTCAAACCTTAATGAAAATTACCACTGTATTCATGAAAATAAGACGATAATTTAAATTTAGTAAAATTTACATTTTTAATAATATTTTATTAAAATATTATATAATTCAAAAATCCATTAATTCGTCTAAAAATATTTATTAACTATAATTAAATATTAACTAAAAATATTATTTATGCTTTAAAAAAATTTATAAAGTAATAATAATAAAATGAATGTATATTATTTAAAAGAAAATAATTCACATAATAATAGTTCTAGGGTATTTTAAAATAAACCCTTATAACACCCTCATAAGTCATAAGGGTAAGATGTGCGATGGTGAGAGACTCTTGGGGGCCCGGATAACATCGCTCAGGTAATAATCTCTTTTAACTATCACATCTCCCATAGGTGGTTCCGTATAAGCTTAAAGTGTTGATGTTTGGGTTGGGATTGGTCAAGAGAGAAGTCTAGTGATTCTACCTCCTTTATGAGCTCTGAATAATGGGCTTCGTAAGGAGAAATTCAATAGGATGAGGTCATCACTTCCTTTTTCTAGGTAAATTTGTTTTGTTAAAGCCCTATATTTATACTAGTCATGTGATCACTCTTCAATAGTTATATTAGCAATGGTAAAAATTCTTAACAATAATTTAAAATAAAAAAATATAAAACCAAGGTAGTGCATATGTTTTATATAACCATTTTACAAAATAATACATTTAATTAGATCAAGAGGAATTTCATTAATAAAATTTTGGGCCATTACAAGACATGAGTCTTATATGGGCCTATTTGTGATAAATAGAGAATGGGTATACACTTCAAGGTTTGGAATTATTCCTCAGTTGTAGGTGATCATGTGGTTCTCCTTGGAATGAGTGAGATACATCAGTCTTGTTAGAAGGAAGCATCGTGTATTATTTTGTCAGGATAATATTGGTCTACATGATAGCATGGTAAGTTGTTTAGGAATGTGATCCTAGGATTTAAATAAAAATTATTACTTTTAATTTATGTTATATTTAATTATATATCTATTGTAATAGGTTTTGAGTTAAATTATCCTCAAATCGTAAGTGTTTCTTCTCAAAATTCCATTATTGGATAAACATTTTGTATTGACCAAATATATTTTAAATGATGTTTACACTATCAACGGGATATATAATATCATGGATTATCATCATTAATGGTAAATGAACGTCAAATTGAAGATATATCTCTTTTAATGGGGTTTTATTAAAAAAATTAAGATGTAAGGGTTTCTATATCAATCACCCATCATTGATGCACACTTTGATATTATGAACAAATCCTAATTCATATGCTGTAACTAATTCCCTATTAAATTATAATATTATAAATTATTGGTGAACTAGGAAACATAATATCCATTCATTCAGTTCATTATTATATGTCATAATTGATCTCTTCCACAAAATATAAAAGTCATTTATAACACAATCTTCTTTCATGAGTTATAATCATTATCCTTGAGTTTAATATTTCATTTCTTATGGTATACCCTATTTATATCTTGGGAGAATAAATATTTATTAAAATATTCTATACTTTTTAAGTTATATACCTTCTAGAAAATGAAACTATGTAAATAATAATTCATATCCTCTTAAATAATGGTTCCCATCCCAGTCCATATTTAACATTCCTGCCAATATTCTCATATTTAATTTGAAAACTGATTATGGGTTATCTCAGGTGACCTTAATAATTCCATAATTGTATTTTTTTTAAATAATGTTTTATCATAACTATTGAAATGTGGAATTTTCAAAAATTATTTTAAAATGGATTTCATTCCATGATCATTTGTTGGATCTTCCATACCACTCGCAAATTAAATATTGTCTTTTTTACCCCTTTTATGCAATATTATCTTCATGATGTTCTTCAAATTTTTTTAATATATTTACTTTACATAAATATTTCATTAACTATCACATCCATTTATAGGTTTATACATGTTTTTATTCCCCTTCATATTTCATTATTCAATCTAAACCAAATGTAAGGGGATGTTCCTATTTCATGTCCCTTATTATGAATAACCCCATGAAATATTTTTAAACATTAAATAAATTATGAAAATACTCATTATTTTATAGCGAAACCACTTTTTCCCATTCTTGTTTTATAGAAAAATAATAATCTCATTATTATTATCTTATGAGTCTTAATGATTTATCCTTCTATTACATACTGATCCAAAATTATGAACCCACTTTCTTCTGATGGGTTTGGTTATGCTTATAATTTAAGTATGATTTTGTTTCTTCATGTGGAACGAAAATATATTATTTTCATTATGTGATGTGTGGTTCTAGAAATATATATCCTTACAATGAATTTGATAAATCTTAATATCTTATTAGATAAGGATGACGGGAATGGACCCAATATAGTTAGCTAAATTCAAAATGTTATAGTTTTATTCTGATTATGTTTGTTCCATAGTATTACAATTTTTTCAACATACAAATATTTTTTTGGATCATGTATGATGCTCCATGGTTTATCTCGGTTTTTTTTCTAATGTTATGTTCATTATACTCACATGTTTATCCTTTTCTCACTTATGAACATTATTAGACATATGTAATGTAACCCTTACTGGGCATCTGAGGTAACCCATTTCCTATATTTTCATTTCTTGTGATATGAATATGATTATATTATATGAGATATCTCAAAGAGAATAAATAGGTACATAGTTTGGGATAATTTCAACAAGTGTTATAAAATAAGTTGTTTATGAAGCTTGTCTCTAAGACACTAAACCTTTCAATCCACATGTTTTGAAACTATTTGTGAGATATATAAATTTATTCAAGTTTTAAATGTGTTATTTCTCCATGATTAGCTTAGGTCATCATAAAGGAAGTGTAACGAGGGTAAAATTACACATTCCTAATATTTGATACCTAATTTATCTTAATTTCCTTTAAAACAATTTTCTCCAATCGTTCTTCATCAACCCCTACTTTCATATCGACTACTTATTTTAAAATATTAAATGGGTTCTCAATATCCAAAAATGATTTCTATTTATTCATTAAAATTATTTATTTAAATATGTTGGGTTTACAATTTTTTATTATTTTCAAAACTACCAGCATATGATGACTTCCTACAATCTTATATCTATCAATACTAGTCACATAAAAATATATGGTGACCTCTTTTGAGTAGAGGTCTCATTGATTTCCTTGGACTCCATTACCTGAAGATCCTCACTTGTTTGAAGTTTAGGATAATTTTATTCGTGATATTACTTTACCTCCCCAATAAGATATATTGGATCCAAGGATTCCATGTACTCAATAGAAAATTCATAAGAGAAATCACATACCTCCTCAAGAAGACTGAAATATGATGCCTTGATATTAACAATTGATCAATAATCCCTCTAATAATTCATTATGGAATGAAAATGAACCTTAATATAAAAACAATAAACCACTTGGTTTTAATAAAAAAATTGGTTTATAGACTTTAAAATTTTCATAGACAGATAATGAATAAACTATAGAAGTTTTTTACATAGATTTAATTTCTCACACCGATGATTGTGAATTAGATGTTTCCCTTCATGCATATTCTAATCGATGCAAAAAACGTAACAAGGATATCTTAAATAATCTGAAGAATAGAGTTATATTGTAAAGGGTGGTGAAAACCAGGAAGATGAATCTATAATTATTAAAATATAAAATCATTTTTTGAATGAATTGTTCAGTTTTAATTATAAAGTAAAAAAATACAAGATTCGAAGGCCTAGGGAAACCTGGACAATGTCCAAGAAAGATCCACATCATCTTGAAACCTTATAAAGAATCAAAGAGAACTTAGTAGACCAATGGTGTCTATATTAATCATGAACCACTTCAATTTAACATTATTATTAAAATAAAAAATATAAGGGACTCTACTTACCAAACATCACAACCAAAGGGTGTTGGTGGGGATGTGATGCATTATAAAACTCAAGAGAAGAGATATCAACCACAGACAACTATTTAAGATATTGTGTAACCTTATTATTAACCTTTATAATAATAATATAAATAAAACAAGGTTGGGGTTCATGTTTTATTATTCATGAGACCCCTAGAAAAGAGATTCAATCGAAGAAAGAAAAGTATATTTGAAGGAACTGAATATGAGAGGGGGAACAAGATGGAAATTAATAAACAAATGTAAAATAATAAAGGACACTATGAACCCCTTAAAACCAAGTAATTTAGCTCCATCACTACTCCAAATAAAAAAAACATCTCTTATATGTTTGATCTATTATAATATATTAGTGTGTCATCTCATTCATTGAGTGTTCAGAATTATATTATTTTCTAGTGTTTTCTTAGGGCTACTATTGGAGGGTTTTCATTTTAAATATCTATATTTTTTATTTTCTATTATTTATTTTATGATATATGTGATCAATGAGATTAGGTTGATGAATATATTTATTCTGATCACTATGATAGAAGAGTTTAAAAGGATAATAAAATGCATATTATAAATAATGGAGTTCGATGAATTCCTTAGTAATTTGACTTACTATTGACCCTTGAGATCAAAGAGGTGGTTAAGGATTAGTCTACCGGGTGTTGATATTTTTTTCAAAAGGTTCCTGGTGTGGAACTTTATACTACTAAATGGATTAGTCAAATAAGTATTAATATTTAGAATAGGTTGATACATTGGATTTAGTATACAAATCCATCTACCAATTTGTTTTAAAAGAAAGCAATTCCCATGATATGATCTTTTTGGTTATTATATCCCCCAATGGTTAATTATATTTTCATCTAATACACTAGACATTGTTTTCACTTTTCTTTCTTATTTTTTTATTTGGATTACATTTATATCTCAGATTATTTTTAACTATCGATTAATTTTATTTCGGATGTGATTACTTCATTTACATTTATTATTTTTATTAATCATAGTTTATATCCTTTGATCTTTTTTTGTGTGGGAGAAATTTTTTTGTTGGTTTTGAGACTGAAATTCAACCCCATATTGTAGCTACCATACATCTACATAACATTACAACACTTGGTATCAGAGTCATAACCTGCTTTTATACTTTTATATTTTTTATTTTTTTATCAAAACTTATATCAGTTTTTATATGCTAATGTATATAATAAAAAGGATCATTTTTTATCATGGAATTTATAACAATTGGAACCCTTTATAAATTGAATACGAGGTATCTCCTATTTTAATAGTTCCAATTATGAATACTAGAGAGATTAGATAAAGAATGTTTTTATAAACATGATTGTGTATCATTTGATGATGATCATAATCAATTATAAAATTCTATATATGGAAAATTATCATTTTACCCATGATGAGAATGTTCAATTTTATGATAATTTCAAATGTTTTAATACATTACATTTCTCCATGATATTTGAAATATACAGTCATATGTCATCCTATGTTACAAAAAATGAAAATATTAGAAATATTTATATTACACACTTTGGTACATGTAATTTTTTAGAAACCCAAATAGAAATACTTCATATTTATCATTATGATTTTTTTCCTACCAAGAGAATCTATTATTCAATTTTAGGATAGATTCATCACTATTTTAAATAACCTCCAGTCCCTCAGTGAGTAAAATAGGAATGATTGTCTATTTTTGGTAAATATAAAATAAATTATTTTGAAATAATGAGTATTTAAATAGACTATCATAAATTAAAATAATAATCTAAAGGATATTATACTTGATGAATTGATATGAAATATTTTAAAATATGAGAGTAGATCGAAAAGATATTTTGAGAAGGAAAAGAAAAACATAGTTTCATTTGATTTAACATCCATTGTTTTAACTTACAAAAATAATACCTCTAAGGTGAGTAATTATAATAAAAAAACTTCTAAACACCATTCAAATAAAAATTCTTCTTATTTCAGGGAAGTTGAACTTCATCAAATTTTAAGGAATATGACCAAAATTGAGGAAGATACAGACCTTTGAATGATCATTATAATGATAGAAAATAGAAATATGAGTTGAAGAAATATAACAATATTAAGTGTAAAAATATTTGTCACATTATATTGAACTTTACAAAACTTATAATTAAGGAAATATAATCAAGGATCACTTTTAAGAGTAAGGGAAAGGAAAAAATAAGAGCTAAATATGATACTTGGAAAACCAATGAAGATTTATCATTTTTTGATGAAACTAATGAATAAATAGTTACAATTCCAAATCATTAATATATTCTATACTAAATATTATAAAAATACAATATTTTTAATATTTAAGGTAACAATAACATATCTTATGAATTTTTCCTTAGATCCTTATTTCTCGTTGACATCAGACAGTGATAATAATACAATTTCATTTTAATCTAAGGTTGATATTCCATCATTTAAATAAATTGATAGATATGTGAATTTCCTTGAGAAGAATAATAATTTTTTTATGAAATAGTATAATTTAGAGTAAAAATATATTACAAATGAAAATTATTGTTTTTCTAAGTGTACTTCAGATATACATACCAAAAATATGTTTTTTATTACTAATAATGATTAGAACATAGTGGTGAAACAAACTTCAACGTTAGTGGTATTTAATTGATTTATCTAACTTTACATATAGTAGGGTGAATTTTGAAATTATATGAGAATAGACGAATCCAAATCAAATATATTCTAGATTAGGTTCTACTTTTGGAAATTTACAATTTTAATCATACATTTTTGTTGCTAAAAGAGGTAGTTAAATGCGAGAGATGAGGTAAATAGACAAAAATGTTCTTTAAATAAGGAAAAATTAATTATAACTCATTAGGATTACATTTATATTGATATTGAAACTATTCACCATAATAGGTTACGAAAATTGTGGGTTACTATGGTTTTTTGGTAACATTGGTATAACCTAGTAAGTTTGGGTAGCATGTTTTTATCCATTATTATTTTAGGAAGGAAGGATGAAGACCAGCTACTGAAACACATGATACAAGGAAAACAATTTCTCTCAACATATGACATGATGTAATTCTAACATTCATAAACTAAATAAAATTATGGTTCGATATGTTATATTTGTACTCAACATGTTTTTAAATATTTTATGTATTAGTGATATTTGATTTTTTGGAAGTATTTAATTTATAACATGACTTATGTTCTTGGACTTCAAAAAAACCTTAATAAATTACGGAAACAATGTGATAAAGGTTGATATTTGATATTTTTTAATGATAAATGTACCATTATAAGTTTATAAGAAGTTTAATTATTTATTGATGATAAGAATGATAATTTCTGGACAGTATACATTCAAGATCTTAGTTTTTAGGACATAGCTTTGCTTCGTATAGTTGAGAATATTTATTGGGTTTTACATAGAAGGTTATGAAACTACAATATTCTTACCTTAACTAAACTTTATAGTAAAGGATTAGTCATGGATCTAAAAAATCCTAAATTTAATTATCTTACAGCTCATAGTCCTTTCCAATATGGTAAGAAATATAAGTCCATATTTAAATCCATTTGGATAGTCACAAATTCAAAACCTTTAAATTCAGTGAACATTGACCTTTTTGGACCCACGCAAGTTATAACTATCGGAGGAAAATACTTTTTATATTTCTTAGTTAATGATTATTCAAGATAAACAGGGGTTTATTTCTTATCTCTTAAATAAGAACCACTCTCATATTTTAAAATTATCTCTGATATGGTTCAAAAAGAGAAAAACCTATTGATTATAACTATTCGGAGTGATCAAAGTACATAATTTATAAATTTAAAATTTAAAAATTTTTATATGAACATGTAATTACCCATAATTTGTCAGTGTCAAAAAATCCAAAGCAGAATGATGAATGGAATTAAGGAAAAACACCCTTCATGAAATTACCCAGACATTTTTGAGTGAATATTGTGTAGCTAAATGTTTTTGTATTGAATAACTTAATACTTTTTTTATGTTTTAAATTGATTCTTACTTCATCAAAGTTGTGAAGGGACCCCTTATGAATACTGGAATTGAAGGAATCAAAATTCTATAAACTTAAATTTTTTGGTATGTTAAGTGTTCATCAAGAATACTAATGATGAATTTTATAAATTTGATCCAAAAGATGATGATTGTATACTTATTTTCTACTCCACAACTATTAAGTCCAGTCATGTCATTAAAAAAATGACCAAATATCATTAATTAAATGATATATGTGATGTTTTATAAGGGTGATCCTTTTATGAGGTGAAAATATCCACATTATGAATGTAATATAGATTTAATTTTGGAAAAAATCATAATTTATTATCGAAAGTTAAATTCCATCCATTTGAAATTAGTAACATAGAAGTTATAATTCCAGAAGTTAGCTTAATTGAAGTCAATCATTTTAATTATGAGGTGTTATATTCTCCTTTACTTAAAAATTATTTATCTTTAAGAATCGTCCTAGTTATAATATCATGGGGGATATTGGTCAACCAATTAGAACACAAAGTTACTTAATAAATAAATGTGGCCATCTCTCATTACTATATGAATTTGAATATGAAATTATAGATGATTCCTTGGTTGATTATAGTTGGATAGTTTTTATTAATGAAGAGATTAATTATATCAAATGAATCAGGGTTTGGACTTTGGTTGAGCACCCTTGAGAACTTCTAGTTATAAAAGTCACATTAGTCTTCTAAAATATGATTAATTAGAATATAACTATTGTAATGTATAAGGAAACAATAGTTTCTAAGGGTTATAACTAGAAATTGGGAATAAACTATGGATAAACCTTTTCTCTAATATTGAGGATCGAGTCCATCAATATTATACTATATTTTGTTGTAAAATTTAATTTTATCCAATTTAAAATTGAGGTAAAGAGCACATTCCTGAGTGAATATGTTGGGGAGGAATTTTATGTTGAACAACCACTAGATTTTAAAGATATCAACTTACATGAACATCTATTTAACTGTACCATAAAACTCTATAGAGGAAAATAATCCCAAGAGCCTAGTGTGATTTATTTACTATATTTATATTTCAAAATGATTTTGTTATAAGAATGGATGACCCCAATATTTTTATCTAGAAAAAATTTATAATGAAATTGTTGAAAAAATATATATCAATGACATTAATTTTTGTTCAACACAAAAAAACATTTGCATTCAATTTTTTAGAACTCGTGAAAGGTGAATTGCTAATAATCATAGTGGGTTAAATTAACTACTTTCTTGGATTCCAAATAACTAAAAAGCTGGAAAGGAAAATATAAAATAAATATAATATAATATAATAGAATTAATTAAACATTTTGTTTTTGATAATTCCACCAGTATTAATATATTGGATGGTACCTCCTCTAAACATGATCTTAATGAATCTGAGAAACTGGTTGACAATAAAATGATTATAGGGATGATAAAAAATTAAATATACATAACTGATAATTGATAATAAATTAAATAATATATATTATTGTATGTAATATTTCTAAAAAATATGAATAAATATCATATTAGGGTTTTTAAATATATAGTTTTCTTACTTTAAAGTATCATCAGAACTGGGAATTGTTTATTCCATCATAATGAGGTTTATTTTTAAGAGTTATTTTGATGTTGAACTTTTTGGTTACATAATGGATCATATGATTACTTTTAAAACATTTCACTTTATCAGTGAATATTTTCTTTCATAGTGTAGTATCAAAAAATATTCAGCTCTGTTTTTTACCACTAAAGAAAAAGGTATTGTAGCTCAAAGTTGTTATACTCAATTGATGTGGATGAAAAAAACACTCATGTATTTTGGATTAAGATTAAGTAAAACTCTATTTTTTATATAATAAATGATATATATTTATCTATAAAACCCAAAACATAATTCATGATATAATCTCATAGAAATAATACACCACTTCTCTCAAGATCACATATAGAAAGGAGATACTAATTTGAATTTTATCATAATTAAGAAATTGATTACTTATATTTTAACAAAACCCTTAAATCATGATATATTTGAATATTTTGAACACAGATTAGGTATTTTTAATGTAAAATGGTCATAATTTCTACTTTATGTTTCAGTAGCTACTAAAATTGAAAAGACCCTTGAGAAATGGGGATGAAATTGTTAATTTAGAATAGGCGTAACTTTTTTATGTAAGTGTTACAATTTTTTATTTAAGATCATTGAACATAAATTATAAGATGCCTTGTGAGAATCTTTTAGAATCAAACCTTATATAATTTACCTTATTTAATTAATATAGTGTTAATTTTATTCAAAAAGGTAATTATTTTCCTTTATATATATATTATTAAATTATTTGATGATTTTTTAAAGGCCCTTATTATTATTTTGTGTCATCCTTACAATTTTCATTGTTTACGCTTTATATATACACAATATGTCTTACCTTTTTATTAATTTGATTCATATATGATTAACCCTTGAAAAGAGTTAGTTTTTTTATCTTTTCACAATATTAATTTTTTGGTTATCGTAAATATTAGATAATGTATTTAAAAGAGTTTTTGGTACTATCTTATCAATAATAAAATCATCCATATGTATCATAAGATATATTCTGAAAGGTTCATTACATTCACTTTTATTTTTAATTTGTTATTATCACTAATAGTTTCAGAAATCCTTGAGTTAGAAAAAGGAATCCATTTTCTTATGTGGTTTGAGTATAAAAGAGAAATTCAACCCAAAGATATAAAATAGAAATTTATAGCGAGAAGCCAATTTCACTCTTATGAATTCAGTTCATATCTCAATAGGATTAAGATTTACAAAAACAATAATATATTTCTCTACTAGTTTATTTTTTTCCTCCATGTCTCAAAAAATAGAATAAATTTATATAAATCCTATTCATATCATTATTTTTTTTGAAAATCATAAAGTTATATAATTTAGGATTTTTTAATTTTTAAAAGTGTTTGTAAGATTTTTTTACATTTGTTTCCTTTTCACTTGTTTTTACTTTTCATTGAAAGAAAATATATATTTTAATTAGGAGAATTTTTTTCACTAACACTAGGAATCTTTTAAAGGTGAAATTTTTATTTCATATATTTTTTATATAGAAAAATTTTATCAGATTTTATAAGAATTTTGTTTAAAATTTCAGGAAAACATACCTTTTATCGAGTTTTCATAAATTTTTTGTGATTGCGACAAATGAGGAGATTGATGAGTTAAATAAATATTCTTATCCTTGTTCTAAAAATAATGGTTTCATCCAGATCGTATGGTCTGGTGGTTGGTTTTTAGGGGCACGATATAGTTTCCAAATTAATGATATTTCATAGGGTTTATCCATAAAAACATCAAATGGTTCAAATATAAAAAACAAAACCTGGTTGGCTTTCCAAAGGAAGGAAATCACTTGGGGATTCAAAATTAATGACAGTTATAAACTCACTTTGGTCAAGAGGATGGGAGGTTGGGATCATCACATCCTTTTGGGGAAATTATTTCATACTAAGGGACTCTCTTATAGATTTAAGATATGTTCATGAAATACTTCCCAATCCCTGATATGATATTGGTTACCTATGTTCCAATGACTTGATTAGGACCATGTGTGGACATGGATAACTTTATATATTTCATGTCCTTCATTATTTTATTATCTATTTATGATTATTTAGTTTCTAGAAAATTTTAGGCTCTCTATATTTTATCACCATCTAGGGTGGCGGTTAGTGCCTTGAAGATGGTATTGAGCCTTCACGAGGCATCCTACATATCTTGTGAGAATAATAATAAAATCCCATTTAGTTTTTTATGTAGTTTAATGTTATAGGATAGGACTAAACTATATTTTTTAAATTCATGTTTTAGGAATGACAATATAGAGCTCAATCCTTAATGAGGGTTCCTACATATCCTATTAATACTAGAATCAGAGTCCACATAGTTCATTTTTTGGGAATATTTAATGTTAATTGTGTGAAAATATAGACCTAGAGCAGGAATTATGAATTTAATGCTACTTGGAACTGCCTCGTCGAGAGTGTGACCCTTTTACTAAATATGAGAAGTAATAAAGCTTACTTCCCAATTAAGGGCCCACATTGGGGGCTTCCACATCATGTTATTGTATTAATAAATGTTTATCTCTAGGCCCATGTGAGTCATGCCCTATGAGGGAAATGAGAGATAATAGAATATTAGACACATCACATGATAGAAAATTTGTACGGGGAATACACATTAATGTTTCCTTTATAGATTTATGATTACTAGTCTTGTGGACAATATGATATGGATCTCAGGACTATGAAAGAAATAATACATATAATTTTTATAACGGGAATCATAATCCTCATATTTTATTGCATCCCTATCCCACTGATGGGTTTAAGGTTCTTGGGGCATGGACATGGCTTATATATAAGATTATTAGCTCATATAATCCCAATTATTATCTAATGAAAGATGAAGGAGTATGGTAGACTCATAAGAGTGTTTGGGTCCCATGAATTAGTGTGTTTGGGATATGGAGGTATTTACACCAAGGTGGATTCCCATTACAGCTATGGACTTATTAAGTTGAGCAACATATCCTGGGTATAACATGAACTAGGGTCCTCGTATATTAGTATCTACCAACCCGTTAATGGGTTGTGATAGAAAATCACGCTCGAGGGGATTATTATTATAGATGATGTATTAGACAGTTAGAGACTTATACCAGGATAGAGGACCATGTTACATATTCAATCTCTATCCTCTAATGGATAAAGTGAGATGATGGTAACAAAAGGATAGTTGAATATGTTTAGTACGACAAAAATTCCTATATGATAAAATGACATAAATAGGGTCAACTAAGTGTGAACCATTAACCTGTTAATGTCACTCCCCTTATAAAGGTGGTACTTGGATGAAGGATCAATATTATGGGTTTAGATAGTGTATGTCCTAGGGTTTATATTGGACTATGATTACATAACTCATGGTGTCTACCTGACATGTCTAGGGTGTTACCTTGACATGTCCTGAGTGTATTCCTGACAAGTCCATGGTGTCATCCTGACATGGTTGACATGTCCTAGGGTACATAGAATGATTAAAGATTACATTTCTAAGGTTCTTTTCATGATCAAAGAATACATGTTATGTTCCTTTCCTGTGATGAAGGACAGTCTGTCCAAGCCATGTCATGTGATCAAGGACGATATGTCCAAGTCTTTTTTCATGACCAATGATGACATGTCCAAGGACTTTCACATGACTAAGGAAGAAATGTCCATAGAATTTCACAAGATAAATATTTACATGTCTTGGGATATTCTAATGAAAAAATCTGACATGTCGATGGAATTTCATATAATTACATATGACATGTGTAGGGATGTTCATGTGACGATGTTTGACATGTACAAGGCATTTCATGTGATTAATTCTGACATGTCTTGAGTCATTTTCATGATCAATGATAAAATTTCCTGTTCCTTTAATGTGACAAAGGCAGATATGTCTAGAGCCACATGAGGGTACCACAATAATAGTGAGAAGCCATATGATACCATGACCTTAAGAGAGTCATGTGATTGGGTCTTGCAAACATGTCTACAATAGAGCGCATGGCAAAGAGCGCACAACCAAGGGTTTGAGTTTCATGTCTAAGGTAATGATTCCAAGATCACCTGGACAAAAAAATTCATGTTTGGGGGAGTTAATGGAAAATATTTTATGTTGATGGTGCACATCCAAGTTTTTTCATTGTGAGCATAGGGAATGCATGTTATGGTCGCATGCCAATGACTGTTCATAGAACAAAGGTGTTTGTCCGCAGATGCCCACATTTCATAGTCGATGGTTTGAGGAGGTAATTGATGTAATTTTTGACGTTTTTTTGTGATGAATACATGTCAAGGGGTTTTTTCATGAGTTAGGGGTTTCACTGTACCAAAAAGAAAAGGCATCCCAAGACTGAGGTCTCTACATGTTAATGTTTCATGAAAATGTAGTGCACATCCAAGACTCAAACATGCATAGAATACAAAGGCCCAAATGAGAAAATAAAATTGTGTTCATGAAATCATGATATCATATTAATTATAAGGGAACAATTGACAGATTCTCATGGAGGAGTCTCATGGTTACCTGTTAGATTTCTCTAAAGGCAACAACCCACTATTCTCTTTCACTCTGCTCTTATGCGTCTTCTTTTCTCTCTCTCTCTCTATAGTATTAAATGTGTCTTTTCAAGTTGAAAATGGTTTATATAGGAAAATTTTGGTCTTATATGGGGATAATTTCATATTGAAGGTATTCCAAGCCCCATATTGAAGTGGTGAGAGGATTTTCATGATCAGCATCATGCAATCTCATGAAGGATTGATACGTCTCACAATTTCTTCTTGCAATCTCATGTTCGGTTTCATGTAGACGATATATTCCAGATTCTCTATTCTTCATATGATGGAGTGACTGGACAACCATTGGTGGCCCTATTTGACCTATTCTATGTCATTTCATTATTATGTGTCTTATCAACAAATAAGTTTTTGATAGACCTCAAATTCTTCATGAGATAAAATAAAAATATATCCATAAGGTTGAAGCCTCTCATGATATAAAGTTAAATGATTTTTCACGTGAAGTTATGGTGATATTATAATGTATTTATGTGGTAATAATCATGAGTTTAACACAATCTATAAGATATCATGTGATGCATTAGCTCAATGATCGTGTGATACTTGGTCACACATACGAATGATATAAGTCACAAAACTACTTGGTAACTGTGATTTTCATGATCCATGGTGCTTCCTATAATGGAATCAAAGGATTCAAATAATGTCCTCAAGTGATTCACTTGATCAGTAAAACACATTCATGACATATCAGTGGATAGTCTTTGAACAAAGATAAACCATCACATAAAGAATATTCCATTCAATGAAATTATTTCTTGGTGTCATTTTCATTTTACATTATTTATGAAATGCCACAATATTGGGTATCTCATAGAATGTCATGCTAAAGAATCACACATTTCACATGATCATATTAATGTGACTATTTTTATTCCTCAAAATACCACATGCATGAAATATGGAGTCACATTTTTGGGTTTGGTATGATTGACCATCCCCGATTAATTGTTAGAGATGATGGTGTTTATGGTCACTGAATGGTGTAATCATGTAGATATCAGGTGTGAATAACTATGTTTAATCAAGGGTGTCATCTAATGTAGTAGATGTGCAGAGGTTAAAGACGCTGAGAGGCTGTGATTGGATGTTCGAGATTGATTTGATCAAATGGAATGTGTCAATTCCATTTAATTTAAGGCATATGAACAACACTACACCAAAATACTATCGCACATATACTTCTAGGATGGTCGAAAAACACTTAATTACCCTCACCATGTCATATGTTTATCAGTTAAACAGTGGGGATGTTATCGAGAACACACACACTCACCCACCCCATCACTGGCCACACCATGCCATTTTGAATCCCACGATGGTACAACATTATTGTTCCCTATAAGCTCATAAATAGAATTATTCTCATTCACAAATCCTATTTCTTGGATGACTAGTAGTGCTTACTCCCAGACGTGGTTGATGTGACTTCCACATGTGCCCTGGTTGAGGTGAATGGATCATTATATTGGATGATGAACTTTTGGTGTATATGGTATTACTTAAATACATAGAATAAAAATTTATGTAAAATTGGGGGGTGGATAAGGGCTATAATGTGTGCTTTTATGAAATAAATCCCAACACTAAACCTTTTTTCTCAAGAATGTCACTTCCAAGTACTCTATAAAACATTCCTCAACATTTCAGACATGGGATTCAAAATTTGAAAATCATCAAGTAAAATGGGTGAAAAAAT
The DNA here is from genome assembly GCA_963277665.1 of Viscum album. NCBI lineage: Eukaryota > Viridiplantae > Streptophyta > Magnoliopsida > Santalales > Viscaceae > Viscum > Viscum album. The sequence continues at coordinate 1,694,289,205 of OY728138.1, read as the reverse complement.
ACCACATATAATTAGATTCAATTAAAATGAAAGGAATTTGGTTCTAAGGTAAACATAGATTGCTTTTCCATGTATTTGAATATTTTACCAGATTTGATAATGAGCCCTATGAAAAGATTTTTTAGGACTGTTTTTACTAAGGGATTTAAAGTTCTATGAAGCGGAGACTCTTAAAAATCAGTAATTAGATGAATACAAGATAAGGATTAGATTTGGATTAGTTTATAGATATCCTAAAATTAGAATGTATATAAATTTCAGGATGGAAAATTGAATGGGTGAAAAGGAACTCATGTGTAGATCCAATTTAAGAAAATTGGATGTCTCTATGTACCCTATATAGATAAGAATCAAGACATACTTAATTCTGAGGAAATATCTTTTTCAGATCAAGCTCATGCATAGTGTACATAGGTTTATGAATCAATAAATCTATGAAGACATATTCGATGTAGATCTGGTTTGTATAAAGGGTATGGAATGTCATCATTATTCGAACAATTATTGGGTATGGGACCATGTTTTGGTTGAGTTATTGGTTTGATAAGGCTCTCATGCCACATTTCTAGACACATAGTGTAGTCTACGCTATGCAGTTTATGTTCTTATTGGATATACTAAGTCTCTTATAGTTTCATGATAAAGAGGACTCGATACCCTTAGATGGATTCTGATGAATATATTTGAAATTTATTTTTTTCCCAATGTTATTGGACCTAGAATGCATATCTTGATTTATTATAGGGACAAATACTGGTGCCTAAAATCTTTTTATCTTTTGTTTTCAGACACAAATGTTTTCTAAGAATCACATGGGGTATCTTACTGGGCATGGAATTGTATTTTTCTCATTCTTCCATTTATGGTTTTTAATCCCAACATGTTTTGTTTCTTTTCTATTTCATGATTTCTCAATGTTTCCTGAATCACTTAGGGTGTTCATCTATTGAGTAGAGGCTTGGATTTGTCCTAGGGTACCCTTTTTGGGTCATCAACCTTGAAAAAAATGTGTCTCTATTAATCATCTATTTATGTTCTTCTAAACTATATCAATGATATGATATATTTTACAGTCTTATAGGTTAGATATTTTGTTTTTGTTGTATAGGGTCTTATATATTGGACCTTTTTTACTGTAGTTTAGGGTCCTCTAGCTTAGACCTTTTTTAACACCAAATGAGTAGTTATATTTTATGGTGGTAAATCTCGGTCCCTATATCAAGAATTTTCATGTCATGATATGAGGTCCATAAAAAGGTTCAAGAATGAAATATTTCATTCCTACTCCAAGAATGGGAACAATACTTTGTGACATAACATTAAGGAAGTCGAATTCATGTGAATAGACTGGTTATGGGGACTGTAAATCATGATCAACGAATATATGAGTAAACTAAAAATGGATTCTTGTGGGTACATGCCGACCATTAGTAATAGTGTAATGTTGTATCACTTGTAGTTAGTGTAATAGTTCATAGATTTCTTGGGGTCCTTTCCTTTGGGACCAAACATCTTCTAGGAACAACATCTTTAGCCTTGTGATATTCACTCAAATCCTAGAGGGGTCAATTCAGATCATCCAGTCCCTAACACCAATACACTATACAGAAGATCCAAGAGGAATAATTCATGGATTTGGGGTTATAGGAGAAAGGTATCAAATCAAGTAATTAGTGACTGTCAGCTCAGAATTTTTAGACATATTTGTGGTTAATGGAAAAAACAAAACACAAGAAGGCTTTGAGCACCCTGAAAGTTGTGCCACCATTTATTAAACACATTATCATTATAAGTGGAAGTGATAAATCACTGATCTAAATTTTTCTTGATCTAGGGGGTCCAACAATCATAGCTTTCCTTTTACTAGGGAGAAAAATGGGCCATGCGAGATTTGTTCCTTGTTTAATTATACTCTAATTTCTTCATAAACACTAATGATGAATTATTTAGAGATAAGTGACTCTATTTTTTTTAAGAAAATCCTTTGTGAGCTTTCATCCTAACAAGTTTTCTGTATCATTCACAAGAAGTTTAAGGTCTTGATATTTGGATCATAAAATAAACACATTTCACATAACCTTAACAAAAGTTCATATGGTTTAAGGTGATGATGGGGGTGGATTTGGTAATAAGGGAGTGTTACAAAACATCCTAATTAGGATACCTATGGACAAGAGTACCCCAACATCCTTTTAAGAATGATATGAAATTGTTTTAAATCATGGATCACAGTTCTCTAGAAATGGGTAATGGTATGGGACAATCATTCAAAATGTGATCATAAATCAATCTATAGTGACAAGCTCTGTTGTAGTGATTTCACGGATCACAAGCTTCATAAGTCCCTTCTCACATATCCAAAATTACTTTGGTTGATATTTCCAAGGACCTTAAATTGATCTATTTCATACACTATAATACATAGGTATATTTTCTACATTCCATGTATCATGAAATTTTTGTAGTAACTGAAGGAATTCAATTCATGGAGTGTGATTTGTGGATTAAGGCATTTAGAAAGATGGTGAATGCACACCGAACTTTGGTTGACCATGGTTAGCCTCTTATTGTTCAATGATATGAAGTGATGATGAATGAAAACCTATATAGTTTAGTGTCATGTAGTGGGGATGAATCTATTATTCATTTTAGAATCATTAAATAAGGATTTTTTATTTACATTTTAACATCATACGGTATGGATATAGAAATCGATGTGAAATTGGGAAAGATATCCTTAAGAACAATTTTCACTTGTTGGAGAAATTTATATGGGGTAGGAATCCTTTCGCCATACATGAACATACTGGTGGATATCCATGTAGTAGAGTCTTTCCTACATTGATCTATCTCATGATAAAGAAAGTTGTCTATAGATATGATTCATGCATAAGAAAAGTGAGTATGTATGACTCATTTATCATTAAATATAGGCATATTAAATTTTTATAGATGGGATTCCCTCAGTTTCACTATACATATTATAAGGTAATGAATCAATCCATAATATAATATTTTAATGAGGTACCCTATGTAGATCAAAGTCACATGAAGGGGAGAGGGACATTTTTCATTTCCCATTGTGATTCTAGACATCATGGTATGCTTAGGGGTCCTCTATATAGACCGGTCTTATATTTAGGTAAAATATAATATCTATATTTAAATTTTTTTATGGATGTGAAAGATTCATCTGCAGAAAATATTAATGGATATGAAGGCCCCATATAATAAATTTAAGGTCTTGAAGGATGACCCATATGTCATTTATTTTAATTTAGTTCGACTTAGACATTATCATGTAGTTTAACATTATGTGACTATGATTTTTTTGTGTATTTTAACATCACACAAGGAGGTTGTATCATCGATAGGAGTGACAAAGTATGGGAAATTGGGTATTCTTAGAATTTTCATACCAAAGGATGAATGGGTACAAGAATACAATATTAAAATATTTATATCCTAATGTTTATGATTCATATATGTGTAACATAGAGGGTAACTAAATACACATGAATAGTTGGGTTGTGGGGAGTGTGAATCATAACCCAATAATATTTGATTCAAACGAAGATGATGAATGGAAGGTATTGGTAGACCATAAGTAATGGAATAATCCCATATTTTACACACTATACACAATAAAGTTTTTATTTAAGGGAGGACTCTCTTCTGGGAACAAAAATCCAACTTAGTGAAAACTCTTAGTCACTTTCATTATTCCCAATCGAATCCTATTTGTTCCCCTTTGGATTAAATAATCCTACTTACCAGTATCTTATAGGGAAGACCAGGATAAAGTGATAAAAAGGAGCATAGGGTTCCAAGATAAGAATATGAACTCCAGTAATTGTTTAGTGTAAAATCACATTTCAAATATATGAATTTGGTCCTTGTGGAATGTAAGATTCAAGAAGGGTTAGGGAAATGTAAAGGCTAAGACAACATGTATTGAACCCATTTCTATTCGAAGGGATATAACATGTGATTCCTGATAGCACAATCATTAAATGGTATGATCTATTTCAAAGGACCTCTTGTTGTGTAGTTTAACATCATGACACTAGGATGTTTTAATGCAGTTTAATGTTCTCTAACTATAACTTTGTTGTTCAGTTTAACATCATGTGACAAGGATCCTTTCATGTAGTTCAAAGTCATGTGACTAGTACATATAACTAAGATGAGTGACTAAATCAGGGAACTGGGTTTTCATAGAAGATGCATACCCTGAAATGGAGGGGTACAAGAATTCAATATTATATTATTTCATTGATAATGGGTATGAGTAATGGATGTAAACCATCGAGGATATCTAAATCTAAATGAACAGCTGGGTTATTTGGGGTTTAAATTAGAACCATAGAATATATAAGTCAACCTAAGATGATGAATAGTAGGTACAGGTCAACCATTAGTAATGGCGGAAGCACATGTTCCACACATTCAAGGAAATAACTCTGGAATTTAATGGGTCCCTATCTTGTAAGACCAAAACACCCACTAAGAACAGGATATTAGGAATTTATGTTATTCACCATCGAATCCGAGTGGTTCCCCTTTAGATTAACCAGCCCTTTTTACCAATATTCTATAGAGGAGAACCAAGTGTAAGGGATCCCAAGGTCCATGGGGTTCCAAGATAAGTATATCAACATGTGTAATTAGTTTGAATCAACTAAGATATCAAATATATTATGTTTTTTCATGGGTAAAGTAAGATTAAATATGGATTCAATCACCCTAATGTCCAAGAAAACATGTATTGAACACATTTAAAGGTAAAGGGGTATAACATAAGATTCCCCATTACAAAATTTTCATATGGAATTATATATTCATGGATACCTCTTGTGGTTCAGTTTAACATCATACAACTAGGAAATTGTCTTGAATTTTAACTTCAGGCGGCTATGACGTTTTCATGAAGTTTAACATCATGTGAATATGATTTTTTCGTTTAGTTTAGCATCATGTTACTAGGACATTATACCCTAAGAATAAAATTTCTCAATAGCACAGAGAAAAGTCTTTAAAGGTTCCCTAATATCACATGAGTCATGCTCAGTGTGATAAATAAGTGATACTGGTGTAGTGGATTAAGTTTCATGAGAGTATCTAATAGGGAATATGTGGGGATATTCATTATTTATTATTGACTATGTCATATAAAAGGATCTTAATATCATGCATGAACATGATTGGGTGTGATTGAGACTCATGGTTGGGACTAGAATTGTGGATCTAGGCATCTCTATATATTCTTTAATGAAAGGAATCAAGCCACACATAATTCTAAAGAATTATCCTTACACCACTCAAGTTCTCATATAGAGAGATGGTATTTTTATAATGGTGTGTATGGGCCAAATATTTCATATCTATTCATCACTACATATCATGTAATAATAGGAATCCAGTCTCACATAGTTCTTAAATGGAAAATTACTTGTGTAGGTCCTTCCTAGACGTAGAGAGGGGGAATTCTTTCCATTCTATATTTTGTGGATAGACCCATGATTTGGGATCTAGGAATCAATAAATATCCCTTAATAATTGGAATCAATCTGCATATAGTTCTTGAAATGTTAAATTCTTTACACAGGTCTAACCCATATGTAGGGATATCACCATTTCATTCTCCTACATAGATCCAACTTGTGTACAGTGAATTGTTGATTATGTAACATCCCTGATAATGAAATATGAAAACCTATCATGAATAAGGCTCTAGTTCCATATTCAAATTGGACAACAATTCCCCCATCACTATGGGATGGGTTTGATTTAGAGATATTTTTGGAACTCTACTATCTTGTTTTTGAAAATCCAATTGTTCATGGAGTGGTAACTGAGATACAAAATTCCCCCATCCCTATGATATAGGATTGGTTTGTAGAAAATATCAATTTCTTCAGTACCCAATTTGGGTTTGATAACCATAGGGTTGTCGACTGAGATAATAATTCCACCATCCTTACAGGATGGGTTTCCTTCTCAATGGATTCTACTACAGTGGAAATTAGTACTCTCATAATCTAGGAAAATCTCATTTCAACAAAGGATGAGTGTAATGTTTTCTTGTGATTGGATTCACATCCTAGGAGGAGATGTCGGTAATCTGTGACATCCACTTCCTTGTGTGAGGAATATTCTCATTTTGTAGAGAGGCCAAACTTTTGAGTCTGTTAATAGCCCCCTCTTTGTATTCATGTTATTTTTAATCCCCAAAGTGGAGTTGCCTCCTTGGGTTGACCAACTGGAAATACTATTACTCGGACCTCTAATTTCTTTGGTATCTCTGGCATTTCATGATATCGTAATCTAGGAGCTTTGATACTATGGGGACAGGTTATAGTAAAATGCTCTAAATTTATCCCATCATTAGATACTAACATCTGACAGTGATTTTCCAACCAATCATCAGAGGGATATCACGATGTGGGGAAAACTTTCGTTATACTATTTTGAACATGGGTCTCAGAAAATGAATAATATGACTATGTTTAGCTAAAAATAGTGTTTATTTATGATTTTGGGATACCTCGATATCCTTGATATGGTAGGTGTCTACACTTCAGTATTTTATAAGTCTCCCCCAAATTTGGGTGTACTTAAATCATGCACTCTTCTTCTAACCCATCGATGATCTCATAATAGGAGGTATGTTTGAAAAAATACATAGTTCATAGGTTGTTTTTGGATAGCTCCCTCTATATATCTATGTTGACCCCTTCTTTACTAGGGTCATATTCCTCCACTTACTCATACCATAGAAGTTACTTCTCTTGGTCACTTACTGATCGAGGTGAGGGTTTTCTAATATATTATGGGGTACTATATTTAGAAAACCATAGTTTTTTATCATCTTTCTATATAAAGGTGCCTGGGAAAGGGGATGCATTCATTATCTATTAGAGATATTACCATGGGGGTTTTTCCCCTAGTGTATATAAGGATTAGAGTCCATGTGATTCATATCTACACTACCATGAGGAGGAATTTTGAGGTAGTGATCACCTTATACGTGGAATAAAGATTTGATGAACCCTTGATCTGTTGCGGATATGCATTATATAGCCTAAAGAAAATAGGATTTGAGAATATCAGGTATATGAGCCTCATTATGATACACGTATGGAATATTTTCGTCTTCCTTTGGGGTTCGAGAAATAATTTGGGTCTGTTGCATGATGGTATCTTGAATCTATTGATGACTGCCTATTTCTATAGGTATATGATCAAACTACTAAAAAGATATGGGAGTATATTGGTGAGTTGTAATATTTTTGGTGGGAATATGATCCTTCATTTATGTGGTTTTTAGAGTATTTCTATCAACCATGTATGAAGAGGGGGTATGGAGCCAGTTCAAATGTGCATTCCCCATTGGTCTATTCCAATAGAGCTCCTAAATGGGAAAATGGGTATGATTCTCACCTTGTATAGCCATTAAAAAATTCTAACACAATCCTTCATCAACAATATTAGAGATGTAAGCATGATCCTATAACCCACTATAATAATTCAATTAGCTTCATTTGAAGGGGTTTGTGCCTTCCCTAATGTAAATTCAATACTATGTTGATGAACTTCAATTGGAGCAAGGTTATGAGAATGATACTATATCCTTGGTGTATGCCATTGGATTTCATTAATTGGAATGCATGCCTTTCCTAAGTCATGTTCCAAATTGAGTTGGTGAGCCCCATTTCAAATGGAGATATGAGCCCAATCCTATACCTAAACATTAACTAGAATATGATGATAATTATGTTGGATGGGAGAGATAATTTTTTCAGTCTCCATAGTATCTCCCAGATCAATTTGAAAATGCTAGTGTGCTTCCCTGTGATATTGGGAAATGAATGTCTTCCTGTCCCTATATCATTACTAAAATATACTGGTGGAGCTCCTCTATTAATGTCAATAGGTATTGTCACTTCATTAGGTTATGCACATGAATGTATTTCTACATGCTCTCAGTTGCAAGGATATGATGGTCGATGTGTTTGATTGAAGTTGTGATGTGGTACCAATACTTTCCTCCTTATACAATTGGAATATGTTGATGTTATTTATGCATAAGGGATTGGATATATTCTTTCCCTATACTAACTTCTCAGAGATGATAGAATACTTTTTTTGAGTGATAAGGTATATAAGGTCTCTCACTATTTAGCACTGTAATATTCCAAAGGGTTTTTTCAATAGATGTGGGGATATGATCCCACTCCCTCTAGTCTGTGGCTTTCTATATTCAATGATATGACCTTGACACGCATATCTGAGTGTTCGGAGAGGTGACCCATCAAGTAACACCCTCAACATTTCATTACGGGGAATTAAAATTTTTGGGATATTTATATGATCAACATTGTATTGTACAAGTGGTACATTCCTGTCCATTATAACTTCCACTTAAAGTTATCGATACATCCCAAAGATAAATATGTCACATAGTTTAATATCCTATGACCAAGACATGTTCTATGAAGTTTCACATCATGAGATAAAGACACTTTCACACAGTTTAACATCATGTGACTATGATATTATCCTGTAGTTTAATGTCATGGGACTTAGATGTTATCATGTTGTTTAACATCATGTGATGAGGACATTTTCATTCAATTTTACTTCATATGAGTGGGATTTTATCATTCCATATCCATCCAAGAGGTATATTTTTATAATGTAGCTCAGATGTCTCTTACACATGTTGCATGTGTTTTGAGATCCCCAAGCAATTTCAATAATTTATTTAACTACATCTACAATAAATATTTTAAGAAAAATAAACTCTCTATTTTGTTCCCTGGACATCGGTGGTAGGTCTAATGATGGTCATAGCTTCTCGAATCTACCTCACTCAACCTCCTCATTATTGGGAGTTCTATTAAATATTTCTACATGGCATAGAAAATGTACGTGGGGACATGTTTTGGATTAAGAAAATAGAATTAGTTTCCTATTTCTCTATGATATAGTATCCCAATAATGGTAAATATATTTTTCCATGTTCTAATTCACAAAATTCATGTGATTTTTAGAGTTCTCACATAACTAGATTGGGGATTCAATTGTTAGTGGGTCCAACATCCCCTTTTCCATCTTGTCATAAATCAAGTGATTAAATTTAAAGGAACTCTCTATACTATAGACAATATATTAGTTAAAGGGGAAGTGATTTTAATGGTCTATCAAATCCATATCATTTTTCTTTCTTATTTTTAGGAGTTCTATCAAGTCATTCTCCATGGAATAGTCAAAGTACTGGGGGACATAATTTGGATGGAAGGAATATAATTTTCCATGCCTATCATCTAGAGATGGGAGACCATGTTGATTTCCCCATGTGTTACCTATACTTCTGTTGGCATGAGAACATGTTGATTTTGGATCTTGGGATATAGTGCCTTAGTGTTTATCGAATTGAGGGAATGTGTTCAAGCTTTGGGGCCTTTTATGATATAGATTCTTCCCACTGATTGGAGGAACCTAACTCCCTTGGAGGATTTTTAGAATCTTATCAGGTCATATGGATTCTTGAGTATGCCTAATGTGGAGGTGGAAAATAATGAAATTCTCCTAGCCTTGTGGGAAGGGGGTCTTGAGAATATGAAAATTCCTATAGCACAATGGTATGTTGTGATGTGGGATAATGTATGGATTTCACCTGATGAGGAGGTGAGGAATATATAAATTCCCCTAAACTAGTATACATGGAAACTTTATTATAAGAATGGCCTTTTCAGGATGTCTTTGATGTGTTATTCTATTGAATGGATTCCTAGAACATTCCCGCAATTATTTCTCTTATATCGTCATTCTCTCATTATAGTTGGGAGATCCATTCTTTCATAGAAATTTCCATCTCATACATAAAGGTATGAATATACTAATTCATGAAGAAACCTCATCCTCTATCAATGTTAGGGTGAGTTAATGATGATGAGAGTCTCAACATGGACCCTAGAGACGAATTTTACTATTTCCACTGGCTATATTCTCAATCAACACTTCTCTCTGAAACATGAAAATAGTTGATAATTCATTTTGTAGATGCATGAAAAACTAGAGTGTGCTCATCCAGATCTAATGATATGTCCTAATATTAGTTTGATATAATATTGACAGAGAAATAGGTGGGTTGTTTCTTTTTTTTATTGGAGTATACTATTTGAATTGTTAGTGCCCGATGTTCCATTTTTTACGACAATGGCCATTATATTGTTTGGTGAGTCAGTTCCCATTGTACCATTGGGCAGGTCAGTTCCCATTGTACTATTGGGTGGGTTATCTCTTGTTGACTATTTGGTGGTTCGATAACCATTGTACCATTTGGTGGGGTGGTTCCTATTATATTGTTTGGTGGGTCAGTGCATGTTGTATCGTTGGGTGGGTCGGTTCCCATTGTACGATTTGGTGAGTCGGTTCCCACTATAACTTTTGCTGGGTCGGTGGCCACTATTACATTTAGTGGGTCAACACCCACATTGAAGATTATACCATGGTTGAAAAATTGATAAAAAAACTTATCCTTATGGGATGGGGGTTTCCCTGGGATTCCACAACTACTAAGGAAAAATGCAATGCAATTTGGGGCTCTTAGCTAGTGATGATCTATAATTAATTTTAGACCTCATTCAGAATATATTGATGGGACCAAATAATATTGGATGTAACATGGATACAGACCTATTTTGGAGTTACATTTTTTGGAAACATTAGCTGGACTTTTATATTGGATTCGATTATTTGGGTGGTCAGGGTAGGAGAAACATCCTATTCCACTTCCTATCGAACATGGGACATATGTCAATGAAGATTATCAGAACTGATTAGATCCATCCTAAGAATCACTTGATTGGTAGAGTTGTCAGTTTTATTATCCTAATTCACCTCCATAAGGTAGGTAAATTTTACATTTCTTCTCTCTAGGTGTAATATTCCAATGTTGTTGAATGTTGCAATAGAGGACACCTCCTCTTTTATGACTGTCATGGGAGATATGTCTTATGGTGAATCATCCTCAGAAGGTTATCATAATCTACCACAAAATTTAGTATATATATATTGACATGGTATTCTCAGACCAAAATTTTCTCCAAATTTCATTCGAGGTAGTGAGTTAGTGATTACGTATTTTTGGGATAAGGATTTCATGGTGAATAATTCATATGATCGGTGTGCAGCTAGTTTTTCACGACAAAAGAGGTGTTCTGAGGGCATTACCATCTTTTCCAAAATTCATAGATTTTTTTTGGAATGTTTTATTATTACATTTGTATTGAATGGAATTAAATAGTTAATAGAGAGGAATCCTGACACTTTATTAGTACAACATCCTAAATAAGAGGACATGGTCGATCAATCAATTTCATAGTTAAATGATAATTGGTTGTCCTTTTCTTTTTATGAGAGTTGTAAGACCCTTATAGGATTCAAATTGGGGTTACCATTTAGTTTTCATGGAATAAAAAATCAAAAATGACATGAAAGGTATGGGAAAATATATCCTTTTATACTCGTGAAAGGGTTGATGTAGTTAAAGGATTTCATGTTGGGTTCACTATTTTTTTTGAATGGTGGGAGGAAATGGGATGATGTGCATAGACTTGTTTTCTTTTTAAACTATATGGTTCATGTTAGGTTCATAGTTTTTTCCATTGAAATGTGGAAAATGGTTTGATGTGCATAAACCTATTTTATTTTCCAATTTTGAGGTTCAAGTCATGTTTTTCATTTTATTTCATATATATATTCATGGTTGATAGTTCATTGTGAGGGACTCAGTATAGTTTCAGAATCAATGATGTTTGTAGGGTTTATCCATAACAACACCCAATGGTTCCCAAATTCGTAATGAAACAACTCCTTTTTTTAAAGGGAGGCGGTTACTTGGGGTTTCAAACCAAAGGACCTTTATGAACTCACATTGGTTGATAGGATAAGAGTTCAATCACATCACAACATTTTGAGGAGAATTATTTATTACTGTGAGAGTCCTTTATAAATTTGATATATGTTTATGAAATCCATCCCAATCCCCAATATAGGATTAGTTACCCATGTTCCAATGACATCATTAAGACCATGTGTTGATGTGAAAAAATTCATGTATCATGGGTCCCCCATTATTTTATTATTTTTTTAGGATGCTTTAGTTTGTAGCAATGTTTGGTATTTCTAGAGTATATTATCATCTAGGGTGGTGGTTGGTGTCTTGGAGATGGGATTTAATCTTCACGAGGTGTCCTATGTATCATGTGGGAACATGAATAAAAACTACATAGTTAGTTTGACATAGTTTATGGTTATATAAAATGACTACAACTTGGAGTTCAAAATTCTATGGTAAGGATGTAAATATAGGGATGGATATTTGAGAAGGTGTCCTATGATTCCTATTAAGGTAGGAATTAGAGTCCATATAGTTCATGTTACGGGATTCTATTTCATGAAATGTATGACAACAGATACCTTGATTAGGTCTTATGCATGTAAGGATTCCCTAAACTACCTCATCAGAAGTATGACCATTTGAGTGAAGATGATATGAAATCAATATTAAATACCAAGGAAGTGATAGATTGGGGGTTTCTACAACATCCAATTGGTATAGTCATATCCGATCTCTAAGCCCATGTATGTCATGCTCAGTATGGAAAAAAATAGTTAGTGGAAAATTAGACATGTCACATGAGAGAAAATTTGTACAGGGATTAGACATTAATGTATACCTTATTGAGGTAATATTACTAGTGTTCTGGAGAATATGATATGAATATAAGGTCTTAGTAAATAATCATACATATCTTCTTTATAAAATGAATCTAATCCTTGTAGTTATGTACATCCCTAACCCACTGATGGTTTTAAGGTGCATAGGGGAATGGTCGAGGATTATACTTGAGAGGGTGGAAGCATATAATCCCACTTCTCTTCAAATTAATGACAAGGAAAGATGTTAAACTCATAGGATATTTTGTATCCCATAAATTATAGTGTTTTGGATGCGTATGGACTTCAAATATGGTGTATTCCAATTGGATCTTTGGCCATAGGAAGGATTCGTACGTATACTACATATAACATGATTCAAAGTCCTTGTAGTACAGTTTGTCTTGACCCAATGATGGTTTGATATAGTTTATCACACTCAAGGGGATTATTACTATCCTTCAGTTTTGGTAATGTTAGGTAATTATAATAAGATTAAAACTCATGTTACATATTTATTTTCTATCTTCTTATGGATAAATAGATATGATGATGAAAAAAGTTTTTTCGACTATGTTTGGTACCACATAGATTCCAATATGGGATTACGAAATAAATAGGGTCATATGAATATGAAAAAATAACACATTTAGGTCAATACCCTTATAAAGTGCATACTCAGATGAAGGATTGTGGCTAGGGGTTTACATGGTGTATGTCTAAGTGTGTCTGTTGGATATGGTTGACATGTATCAATGTGTTTTCCTGACATGTCAAGGGTGTCAGCCTAACATTTCCTTATTTTATGTTCGACATTCCTAGAGTTTCATCCTGAAATGGTTGGAATGTACTAGGTTGCTTTGAATGATCAAAGTTGACATGTCTATGGTGCATCTTATGATCAATGTATACATGTCTAGGGAATTTCACATGATCAAGGGCGACATTTCCAGGGACTGTTGCATGATCAAGGTTGACATTTCTAGTACTATTCGCTTGAACAAGGCTGAAATGTCTAGGGACATTTTTCTGACTAAGGATGACTTATCTATGGCCTTTCATGTGATTAAGGATGACATGTCAAAGGAATGTTGCATGATAAAGGATTATATTTTTAGGTCCTTTCACATGACCAAGGATGACATGTCTAGGTCCTTTTGTGTGACTATGGTTGTCTTGTCTAAGTCCTTTTATATAATAAATGTTGACATTTCCATATCCCTTTACCTAACCAAGGATGAACTGGACAAGGCCTTTTCTAATAATAATTATCTTGTCTAGGTATGTACTCATGACCAAGGCTAGAATATCTAGTTCCTTTAAAATTATTAAGTTCGACATGACGAAGTCTGTTCTCATGACCATGTCTGGCATGTTTAAGGCATTTCTTGTGATTAAGGCTGACATGTCTAGGGCCATTCATGTGATCATAGAATAAAAGTATGTGTCCTTTCACATGGAAAAGTATGAAATATCGAGGTCCCCATTAGAGTATCATGTGACTAGTGGGGATTCATGTGATTTTGTGATCTTAATAGAGTCATGTGATGGGGTCTTGAAAACATTTCTAGAATCACAAACATGATAAAGAGTTCAAACCTGATGGTTTGAGATGCATGTATAAAGGGATCATACTAAGGCCATATTGGCAAATTAAGAATATCACGTGGATTGTATACATGATAGTTGATGTTGAAGACACACATCCTAGGGTATTCATGGTGATAGAACAGAATGTACACAGTTTCACATGAATGTTAAGCCCACATTACATGGAGTGTTTTCATGATAAGGGTTCCTTTCTATGGGTGTCCACATTTCATAGACAAGGGCCCATGAGGGAATTGAATGTCATGGTAGACATGTCTACGGAAACATACATGTCAAGAGGTTCCCACATGACTGAGGGATTGTTCTATATGGAAAAGTAAATGTGTCAAAATATCGAGGGTTCTGCATGTTAATAATACATGATAAAGAATCACACATCCAAGATTATTATGTGAATTTTATAATAGAGGCCTAAATTATAAAATCCCATTATGTTCACATCATCATGATACTATATAATTTATAAGGTATCTGGTGAAGGGTTCTTACGGTGGGGTCTCGTGGTTATCGGGAGGATTTCAATGAAGGTAGAATACCACAATTCTACTCCTTTACAATATAGCATTTCTCCTTTTCTCCCTATATCTATCATATTGGGTTTCTTTTTTCAAGGTTATAAAGTCTATATATAGCTAGAGTTTAGCCAATGATGGTTCTAATTTTCACAGTGAAGGTTCCATGTACACCGACTTGAGGTAGTGGGTTGATTTTCATGATCGATGTCACATGATCACATGAAGGCTTGATACCTCTCATGGTGGATTTTCAGGATCACATGATTAGTTTCATGTAGTGGCTCTGTTCTAACTTGTTTATTCATCATGAAAAGGAGTGCTTAGAGAATAGCTGGTGTCATTGTGTGCCTGCTTCAAGGGATTTGTGTGACCATGCAGTTTGTCAATGTACAGGTTCCTGACAACCCTCTAAGGATTCAAATGAGAAAATTAAAAAATGAAAAAGGAAATTCCTCTCATGAAGGAATGTTACATTATTTTTTACAAAAATCCAAAATTATGTCAGAATAGTTTCACATGGTCATCATCATCTGATTAGGATGATCTACATGATTTCACATGATGCTTCATCTTGATGACCATTTTATACTTGACCATTCACATGAATGATGCACTTCACACATCATGGGCTTCACATGATGAACTCAAGGTCATATCTTGATATTTCTATCTTGTTTTCTACGTACCAGTTTATAGTCACTCGAAAAATATGAATCTTCATACGAACAAGAATATAGTCAATTCCATTGGTTCTTGGAATCATTTTCATTTTGTAGTCTTCATGGGATGTCACATGGTCTCGTAACTCTTAAAACATCAAAAAAAGCTTCACAAATTTCATTTAATCAACTCCATGAAACCATTTATGTTCATCAAAATACTACATTAATGAAATAAATATTTGCATTCATGGGTTTGGTATAATCGAGTATCCCTGATTGATCATTGGAAATGACGGATCTAGTGGTCGTCAAATGGTGGAATCATGCCGGCATCATGTGTGACATTCTACATCGAACTAGGGGTGTATGTGAGTGTAGAATATGAGTGGAGGTTCAAGAGGACATGGGAGAATAATCGGAAGGATGATATTGATTTGATTAGTTAACATTAATTAATTCCTTTTTATTTAAGTAAGAGTAATGTCACCATTACCAAATATTTTCCCAAATAATTTTTTTAGAAGGATGGTGCACGCTTAATAGCCCTCTCTATTTCATTTATTCATTGAAATGACAGTGTCGTCATTACTCACAACACACACACTGAGGAGAACACTAATCGTATTGTTCCATTGTGTGACCCACCTAGGAACCACCCACACACGCCTTTCATGCTCACAACGAGTGCTAAACTCACCCCCACACCATTATGATTTAATCGAAGTTTATGATTTCTCTCGAGTGGGGTTTAGTTGAATCTCACATGCACCCTGGTTGAGATGGTTGGATGGTTAGATTTGATAGAGAAAATTATTGGCAAAGGGATACCTTAAATACTTAAAGTCAAAAAATATGTAAAAAGGGGGAATTGACATCCATAATGCATGACCTTATAAAATAATCCCCAATACCAAGCCTATTATTCTCAAGAATACCACATCCAAGTCCTATTTAAAAAACATATCATCATTTCTTTCAAGGTATTCAAATTTCTAAAATCTCTAATAGAAAAGGGTTCCAGCTATCATAATAATACTTTAATATTTATTTAACTATAATATTGTATTTAAGATATATTTGTACCTACTTAACATTTGTTTGTATGTTATAATGAACTGAGGTAGACCATCTAAATACTATAATATATTGATCATTATGATGGAATAGTAAAAATAATTTATACTCTCATTGGAATACATTGTGATGATTTGAATGTCATTACAACCTAACCAAAATATATCTAAATATGATATTTAAATGTCATTAATAAATCATTTAAAAATTCAATCAAGGATAAAAGGAATATATGATACTAAATATCATACAATCTATTTTTGTATCATATATATACCATGAGTGTTTGTGACCACATTTGTTTTTAGAATTTTCTATGAGCTACCATTGTGATTTATTTTCATTGAAAACCACTATGTTTTTCTATTATAATTGTTCATTTTAGATATTCTTAATTCATGAGATTAAAATGAGTAATCTCCAATTTCAATTCATATTTATTGAATATTTCTCTAGGATAAGAAATCACATCTTTCAAACCATGAATTTTAATGATGTCTAGGTTACTTCTACATGCTACAGATTAGTGATATTATTGATTTTCTTGGGACTAGAGCTACCTAATTCCAATGTTTTTTGAAGAGGTTCCAAGTGAATAAAATTTGGCTACGAAACAAATTATTCAAAAAGTTAGAGTGTTGGGAAATTTTTGATACCTTTGTTTTAGTTTAATGATCCACCTATTATTTTAGTTTAAACGAAATGAATTATTTTTACTACATGTTTTTTAGGATAATATCATTTAAGGGGTATTCATATTTTCATTCTATACTCCATGCATTATTTTTTACTCTACTGTGTTAATTTTTTAGTTGGTTTACTTTGTTATCTCAGTTTTAGCCCAACTAGGTTAAATACCCTTAGAGGGAGGGGGAACCAGGTTATGATAGATTAAAAGAATTTCCACTTGAGATCTTATTTATTCATTAAACAAAACACTCTTCTCTACTTCTCACGTGGAAATGTATAGAATGCAAATAAATCACGCATGAGACAAAGAAATTTTACATGGTTCACCCTCACTATGCTATGTCCATAGAGAATACAACAGTGATGTGACGATGTACCAAATCCACTAAGGCTCACTAACAAAATTCATGTTTTGGTAAATATCACTTATATTCCCCAATTCACTAACTTTAAAAAGTTAAGAGATAGGACATTACTTCCCAAGGGTCACTCCCTGAGTCTCTTTTTTTGGATCACTACTGGTGGAAAGGATCACTTTCTTCTTCTTCCTTTGATCACTTCTCTGTAAATTATTTTCATGCAATTTATGAATACATAGGTCCATTTTTTATCGAAAATGAATATATCCTCAACTGTAGATAGATTCTATGTTGAAGTTACACATTCACCCACATGATGAATGTAACTTTACAATTGAATCATTGGGTAATCCTTTGTGAAAATTTTCATGATCCTCACTACCTTTGAAAAGAACACATCTATTGTGAAGCTCAGATAGCCTTTGAAAAGCAAATACCTTTCATAAAGCTCACTTCTTTCATAAAGCTCACTAGCCTTTATGAAGCTCGCAACTTTTGGTTGACTTTTATAGCTTTAAAAAACTTCAATACATTCATGAAGATCACAATTTTTGGTCTGCATTTATAGTATTCACAAACCACATTTCTTCGCGAACATTTTTCAGGTCCTACATTCATGAACCACCTTCACGAATCTAGAGAATTAGAATATTTGTTATGTCTTGCTTCTTTTTAAAAGTGGGTAAAGGCCTATTTGTAAGAGTTTATTGTGATTATAGAAGCTTACATCCACATCCTCACCACTTCATGAAGCTCTGACATATCATTCATGATGCTCCCTATCATCATGAACCACCTTGGTAATTTCTTGTTTATGAAGATTCTCGTAGTCATAAAGATTACCGCCAAACCATTCATGATTAACGATGTCCATTCATGATGATCTACACCTTCATTAACCAACCTTCACGAAACCCAATCTTCTCAAAACTCATACCTTTTCCATATTATTATAAGGCCTTCAATTAAATCCAACTTTCGTGATGCTATCCATCCACCAAATTTTGGACCCCCAATTGTTTTGAAAACATTGGAAAACAGAGTAACCTTGTGTACATAATTTTCTATACCACTTTCAGGGGATACATTCCTTTATCTTGGATCATTTTCAACATTCCATGATAAAAATATCTATGGAACTCCATAAAATACAATAGAAACCCTATTTTTCAACAAACACAATCAACCTAAAAACATAACAATGATACCATGATGATTTTCCCCAACACTCAATTTAATTTTGAACTACCAAATAATTGTATTTAAATAGTGTTTAATTTTTTAATGTGATTTTTATTCTAATTAAGAATTTATACTTTTGATCATTTAACTTTTGGAGTTGGAGAAAAAAAATTTCTTTATTTTGCAACTACAATTCACCCCCTTGAAACGTCCCATATTTTCATATTGATATGAAATAATTGAATATTTTTTTAAACCAATTTTTTAATCATTATCAAAGTGACTACAAGTTTATGGAATTTCTTGGGAGCATAAGAGGACAGTTTAGAGCCCGGAGATCATGTTTTTGGTGAAATAAGAAGAGACAAATGGTTGGTGCATGGTTAGTTGAAATCAGTGTGCTAAACTATGTGGAGCATATATAGAGGATCATTATTTGAAAAAATGTGTGAGGGAGGCAACATGGGAATCTATTTTGGTGAAATTATTTAGTAGAGTTGATGTAAGGGAAACTAAAAAATTGCTCTTAGGAGTGAAACAAAAAAGTTCATACAAATCATGCGGCGAAAGTGTGTGTCCCTTAAAAAAATTAGAGAAATGTAATTTCTACCCCCCCCCCCAATTTTATTATTATTCCCTTAATTTTATTTATCCCCGTGAATAACCTCATTTATTATTGAGAACTTACAACTTATTTTACCCTAGGATTTTGAAGAATATCTTCATCCCAGCTGAAAATCATTCACCATCGCTCAGTTCAAATCTGTTTCAGTATTATATTTGATCCTATTATAACTTTTCTTCAATTATATAACCATATAATATGTGAAATACATGAAATATAATATTCCCTATTTGAGGGTATTTTTCTATTTATTAGATTTCTTCCATTCTGGCATGGATTTCTGGCTGAAAACAGATGAGGAGAGTATTACCCATCTACGGTAGGTGGTACCTTTCTTATCCCTTATAGTCTTGTTGTTTTATATCTTGAACCATAGTGCTTCTCATCATACCCATTATTAGTTTTTATAAATTGAGTAATTCATTAAATTAAAGATGTTATAAAACATGTTTTGACGGTCAATTTTCTTTTTACATGGTTTTAGGTCGTCAAATTCAATATGGATTACCCATATAGGTGAGTTATTGTAAATGATTATGAATATGGAACCTATTTGGGTGAGTGTAGTTTTCCACACATGTGAGGTATCCATTTGAGAATTAAATGTGAATTTTAAAGGTTTAATACCACTTATAGAACCATTTCATTTATAAATGAATGGAATGATTTGAAGGTTTTATTGGGAATTTTAAATAAGATAGATGATCTCTTAGCCTAAGAGGTTAAAGTAAGTTATTGGTACGGTGAAATGAACACTAATATGATTGCTTATTATATAACTTGTGATTGAATTGGTCGATCATTATAATGTGATGAATGTAATTGTAAAACTAGTCACATAAACTAAAATGGACCCTCTTTGAAGTGATTTGGATAGAGAAATGATTGTGATCAACCAAATTGATAAAGGAAATGGACATGAAAATGGACACTTGATCTGGTATATAAATTTGGTAATGATGGATATTTTGGTATAGTGTTGAACTCTCGGTATGTCATAAAATATTATTTCACCTTAGATTCATTTGATCATTACCTTGGATATATATTTCTTGGACTACCTTGGACTTTCCCATTGGGATTCATCCAATTCTATATAGTGTTTTCTATAGATGAGATTTATGGACTCGAAAAGACACCCTGGTAAATTTCCTTGGGTCCTGGACCATGTAGCTCTACATTATACATATTTTTCTACAGATGAGCTATATAGACTTGAAAAGGAAACCTTGTTTAATGGCCTTGGGCCCTAACCTTAATAATCTTGATACATGATACACCTGGTTTATATCGTAGATGATGATATACTCTGTTATATATTTACTAATCATTTAATGATTTATTGTTATAATATATACTTATATATTGGATTGCATCACTTTATCATTAAATTCTCATTAATTTTAATACATGAACACTATTAAAACTTATATTGATGAACTGGATTTGCTGTAAACACTTTTGGTGGCGACCTATCAAGTATATCTCACAACTTTTTTGGACTACTGATTGGTACCCCAACGGACTTTATGGTTGTAGGTGGCGAATAAGGGATGTTTCCAACTTTGGAAACATAATTGTTTGTACAAGGATAGAGTACGAGAGTAAACGAACTAGCATGTGATCGTGATGATATTGGAGATAACATGGATATTTTGTTCACTTTTGTATAACATGTTGTATATGCTTTCCTCTCTATTCCCCACGTAATTTTCACTTCTGTATACCACCTTGAAATGATCATAATTTTTTGGATATGATATTATATATGATTTTTCCATTGTTTATATGAGTCCATCTATTGTGATTGGATTATTTACTTATTCTACTGCGTTGCCATTATATATATTTCTTCTATTAAAATATCTATTTGTTATTCCAATATTCTATACTCTGGTTATGGGGGTATTTCCTCCCATATATATTATTGTAGACCATCACTTCTAGTTGGTATCCTCTAGACTATAGGGAGAAAAACTTAAGGCTAGGTAACTCATATTTGGATACTAATTTTAGGACTGGACCTGGAGTTCTATATGTGGTATTAGAGCCTCTTTTACTTTTGTCCTAATATTTTGAGATGGTTTCCATGAGACTATGGATGTTTCAGAATTTGGTACGAGCATGTTCCTAGTAGTATCCAACCCATGTATAGGGAAAATCCATATTACCTAGTATAGGACTTGTTGTTCAGGATTTTTCATATTACATTTGTATTGATTTCTTGTTGGGTGACACACCTGATTTTTGGATTTTATTATAGTGATTATTAAGGGTTCTCTTTTACCCTTGGCTTAGTAATGACAATAAGTATTGTTCCATGCATCATTATAGTCACTTGAGGCTTCAAATGTAATTCATATTCCATGACATATTTACTTTACTATGTACATTGTTTTCAGTATATTATAGAGGCTAGGTTTCTATATTTGTTATCTAAGTAACATTTCAATATGATGAATGATAGAAATAATTGATTAATTAAACTATATATATGAACCTAAATTGTTTTTTCTCTTATATATTGGGGGTTTCATTTTAATTAACCAATTATTCACTATTTTATCAATGGAATTATAAGTTAAATAGGATCAAATGTTATTTGTTTCAACTAAATGGATTTTGATTTCAATTTAATGAGTGTGTGAGACTAAAAAAATTGATAATGGTGATATTTTTAATTTAAACATCATTAAGGATTGTGTTCAATTACATAACATTCCAAATAAAACTTATAAAGTGTATGACCTTATAACTTGGGAATGGTAACTCGTTGAACCGAACAATGATATATATATATATATTTGTATATATGTAAATTTTTTATTAGATTGAAATTCTTAAATGAAACGGTTTGTGTTAAATGATCATGCCAATTGAAATTAAAAGCGTGTTTTCCTCTATAACATAAAATTGAAAATATACATTCCAGAACCTTTGACATATAATAGGGAACATTCCATTAACCCAACCTTAGTAGTGATCAGTAGGGAGTATCTCTAGGGATCCCTTATGATCATTTTATATTAACTAGACCTAGATTTGGGACCAAGAAGAGTGTAATATGAGAATATGATAATTTTGATGATCTCAATGTAATTTACCATCATATTATAATCTCATGTAGTATAAATAACAAACATAACATATAGAAACAAAAAAACATCATTCTCATAAAATAATAATGATAAATTTGTCAAAAAATAAACCAACAAGAATGTCAATATATTATAGTTGGATAATAAATAAAAAATAATAGAATGAGAATATGATAATTTTGATGATCTCAATCCACTAGAATGACTATACACATGAGAAAAGATTTATAAATAAATAATAATGTTAATATCACAACATTAGTTTAAAAGATGAACCTATATATATATATATATATATATAATTGAGAGAAAATATAAGTGAATGTATAATGAATGGAATAAGATGTATTTATAAGAAGTAGTGAACCCATATATCTATTATAAATATGACCATTATTAATAGTAATATGATCAATAGAATATTAACCTCACCTACGTAAATCTAAAATAATATTTAGGTATGTTATAAAATTAAAATATGATAAATTTATATGATTTTACATGTAGGTAAATCTTTTACACAATTTAAATTAAGTGTTGGTATTTTTGTAAAATGTATGTGTTATATTTGAAATATTATAATGAATATAATCATTTAAAATAAAAAATAATTAAATTGATTTATAAATTAATATTATTTTTTACAAAAATTATAATTTAATTTTATCGGTCCATAAGTAATTTCTAAAAGTGTCATAAAATCAATTATAATAATAAAATAAGTATTTTTTGAACATAGAATTATTCTATTTAAAAATTAAATTTATTATATTTAGAAAATTATTTTCATAAAATGAAATCCATTTTTGATTTATAAAACATTATTTATATTTATAATTATTTCTTGGATTTTTTCTAAAATAGTTGCTTTGTTTATGAATAATGAAAAATGTTAATTTACGATATTTAACATTTTAAGACACATACATGAGTTATTGAATCATGGACTATTTAAGTGCCCATTATTTCAAACTCACAAGCACCAAATTACTATATATAGTCTAAACATTCAATAATATTGATAGTATTGATCCAAAATAGTAAACGAATCAATGTATTAATTGAAAACACCCCACTCCTCCACTTACAAATGCCACCGTACAAAACCATTTATCCTCACACCTTAAAATCCATGAATATTTCTAAATATCTAAAAAACCTTTCGTACCAACTCTACCAATGTATAAGTATTTTATGTACCATCAAGAGAATGATTTCAAGTCCCTCAAGATGCCCTTTAAGGAGGTAATATTCAAGAGGTAACATTCTTATACCACCTCTTTTAATTTCTTTTCTTATTCTACCTTCTCCTCACCTAATTCAGCCATAAAATGATAATAAATAGATTATACTTTATATAAATTAATGTTATATTGATAATTTAATATATTATATCAAACCCTTTTTTATCTCCTCATATTCATAGAAATGAAACCATTGTCCAAATTATGGAGGTTAACAATCTACGTGGACATTGAGTTTTTTTCCATTTTCACCTTCAAAGAAGTCTATAAAACTAGTAGTATAGTAAAATTAGATTTTAATAATAAAATTATAACAAATTTAATCTTATAGAACTAATAAATGGATCTAATATTAAATAAAACAAAACTAGTTCGAGATGGTTGGAAAACCTCCAAAATAAACTAACTATTTATCATTTATATTTTATTAAAAGAATCATACACTCATAAAAGATTGATATATTGGACCATTTAATCATATAGATGTGTATTAATAAAATTAAAAATCAAATTTATTGTTTTATTTTCATTTCAAAAGAACTTTCATAATTATACAAAAGTAAACCCACCTTGAAACCCAGATACAAACGCTCTCGTAACAAAGAAATTGAACTTTATAACTCATCAAAATGGCCATAAATTATCTTAAAAAATTATAATAATAAAAATTTATATGGAATATTTTATGAACTAATTAATTAACTAATTTAATTTTATTATCAATTAAATTAAGTTTAGGTATAGTTCATTCATACCTAAGGTAAGGGATCTCTCTAAAAATCCATATTTCATTTGGGAAATACTTTACCTCTCTTTACCTCAATTTATCTCTTAATTATTCTTTTATAATTATGAAATATTATAAATATATTTCCAAAACATATTTATATATATATATATATATCTCAATTCATCTTTATTTTTTCAGAAATACATTTTTTTTAAAGGATCCCTTCTCAATTCTGCTCGATAAGAAAACTCAATTAAAGGTAATTTATTTTTAACCCCTTTTCAAGTACACTACATAAAATGTTTCAATCCATCAACTTCTTTTATAAAATAACCCACTTTATGATGAAAAATTATTTTACTTTATTTATGGTTTTATGTGAATTATTATTCTTTTATTCTCTTTAAGCACTCTTTAATATTTTCCCTTAAATGACACTGAAGTGGCACATTTCTAAAGTTAACTAAACACTATTTTTCATGATTTCACATTATTTGGATGTCATTATTCATGATATATCATTATTTTTTTTAAATTATTATTCTATAATAATTTTTCAATCCATGGTTTCATAGACACCATTATGACGCACCCTTTTCTTATCCCTTATGACATGATTACGAAACCAATTCATTTCCATGGGAAACCCATATGTTTATTTCGTATGTTTGATTTATTTATGTGGCACACATATTCTTGTACATTTTAATATGGTTGTACCTAGATAGTAATTTAATGTATTAGGTAATTTTTTATCTCATTATACTTTATGTATAGTATTAGTGAGTAAGCCTAATCCATTATGGGACTCTGTTCACCATGTGATATCATCTAGAAAGTTAACCTTGAATCATGTTTTTTATGATATATGTTTCTACCACATTAATATATTTACATGGTCACATGGTTCAATTTTCTATATTTTATTCTTATATATGTTTATACACGAGCCGTTTTTTTATGTTATCGTGTCATTCCTTATGACTCATGCTCTATCTTCATTTCTATGATTTCTCATTTAATTAGATTTTTATCTCATCCCTTTGGTATAAGCACTTCCATGTTTATCCTATGAATTTGTAAGAGCTCAAAAAGAGTTAAGATATAATTATTGAGATTAATAAATTTATTTATTTTTATAGTTTTATGTTTTCAAATTTTTTACCTATTCTACCTAATGCACTAGAATTTACTGTCCTTGGTTTGTATATGATGGATAGTTATTGTTAAAATCACATAATAATATGTGTAAATGGATAGGGTAACTATATATGGTATAATATGACAATATTTTTTTTTAAGATTAGAACAATAAAAATTTATTAAAACCCCTAGGGATAATTATCTTGCTATGGATAACCTATATTGAAACCTATGTAACCATAGGTCAGGATATACTTTTCATTTATATGTTTATAATTATATTTTTATAGTTTCCTTTTAATATTGTAACTTTATAAGTATTAAAGTCCCCTCTAATTTTAGTTTTCTTTTTTTATTTAATGGATGTAAAAAAGAGAACCTGTTATTACAACTAATGTGATAGGAAATGTGGTGATTTTCCTAATGATATTCCAAATGTGATGGGAACCATAACTCATAACATCATGAAAAATATTGTATCAACTATATTAGGTTATGAATAATAACATTAATCATGTGAAATAACCTCATTCTCATAAGAAAAATAATGTTGCAGATAAATCCTTTATATGAAAAAGGCCTTCTACCTTTAGTGGATCATATGATCCCCTCATCATAGAATAATCTATTAACTCCATTGAGAAGTTATTCACTATTTTCTAGTTCCCAGAAGAATAGAAAGTTATAATGATAATATATTATTTTGATAGGGAAGCTGATTAGTGGTGTAAATTGATCTAGAACTCAAATTAAAAATAGAAAATTGATTCCATGGAATGGTAAGGATTCAAGAAAATATTTTTCAATAAATATTTTCACTGAACTTGTTGTATTAAGATGTATAGGGAGTTCCTTGAACTGATGAAAAAGTAATATGAGTTTATCGAGTTGTATAAGGTAAAATTTAAAAGGACTTCATGATACACATATGGGTTTCTCATGATCGCTGAAAGAAAAGTGGATCAATTATTCATTGGATTATATCCATGTCTATGAAAATACTTAGTTATTCAAGACTTTGACAATAATGAAGATATTTTTTGTTGTTACCCTTAGTTTGAGATGGACATTGGAGACTTTCAATGGTCTCAGGGGATTGGAGACAAAAAGTGGGAAATGGAGTTTAATATTGGAGGATCAACAGATAAATCCCACGGAAGAAAGAAAACCCAAAATCCCATGTGTCAAAAGAGTGGGAAGAATCATCCCATGAACTATCTAAAGGGAACTAGAAGATGATTCCAATGTGGAAAAGAGGGCCATCATGCTAATCATTACCAAAGGGATATAAATAATCCCACTAATATTGAAGAATAAAGGACGGTTCAGATAAATAATCAAACATTAGTAAAATGTTTAATCTAGAAGGAAAAAGGACATTATAAAAGCCAATTCTCTAAGCCAAGGGTTTCTTAAGATAGTTAATGAAAACTAAAAAAGATCTAAGGAAGGTAATAACTTATCCCTAAAGTGGAGTTGTATACCAAAAAATGATGTGGTGAAAGGTGCATAGGTTATTCCTTCAAGAATATAGAAAATACTTTTTGATTCTATTTCTACATATTATTTTATATCTTCTATGTTTAGTAGAACTATTAAAACACCACCTGAAACTAAGGAGTTTGATTTATTCCTTAGAACAAAAAATGGTGAAATTATTACATATAAAGTTTATAACTCCTCCTCAGTCCATGTTTGTAGAATAAACCTCTTATAAAATATCATATTACTTCATTTGGAGGAGTTTGATTCAATATTGGTCATTGACTAGGTATCTTTATATAAATCCAACATTATCTTTTTGGAGAGAGTGATCACTATTCACATCTCGAGGCATCCTCCAATTCTATACAAATATATGGAGGATTATTAATATCCTTTGGAATCATTTTATGATGTATTGATATTATTTTATTATGATAAATCATATCTATCTCAAATAATTAAGACAAAGGAGAGGATCATTATTAATGAAATCCCAATTGTTAGGGACTACACTGATGTGTTCCCTATATAATTTCTCGGTATTCCTCCAAACCAATATGTTAAATTCTCAATTGAACTTATACCTATATATCATCCCATATAAAAAAAATACATAAATGTTGTCCACTATTTAATTGGAATAAATAAAGAATCAGTTACAATAGAATATAGACTGGGGTATTATATTCCCATATAAATCAACATGGGGTGTGCCGATCCTCTTTGTCAAGGATAAGTATGGATCAATGAACCTCTTCATTGATTATCATAAACTCAAAAATAATCATGACAAAGAAAATGTATCCCCTACCGTGGATAGAGACTTGTTCGATCAACTACTTGGGACCAGTTATTTCTATAAAGTAGACCTTCTATTGGGATATCGTCAACTAAAGGTGGTGAATGAATATATTCCAAAGACTAACTTTCAAATAAGGTATGTAAACTATGAGTTCATAGTGATGCCCTTCAGAATCACTAATTCTCTAAAAAATCCCATGGACTCATTGAATGGAGTCATTATATATTACCTTGAAAAATTTTATGGTAGTAAAAATTGATGATATTATTATATACTCCAAGTTAAAGGAGCAACATGATGATCATTTTAATACTATTCTAATGAATTTGAGTAGGTAGAAAATATATTAAAATAAAAATAACTTTGATTTATGGATGAATGAATTATCATTCTTGTAGAATGTTATAACCAAAAAGGTAATTTTTTTGGACCCTCCTAAGATAAATGAAATCAAGGAGTGTCCTAGACCATCATATAAAATAGAGATCAAATGTTTGCATGGTCTAAGAGGGTATACCTACGATTTTTAAGAAATTATAATGATTTTAAAACCCACTAAAAAATATAACTCAGAAGGGAGTAAAGTTTGCATGTAATAGTGAATTTGGATAATTTTTTTAATGAACAGAAAATGTGGCTTTTCATTGTCAAAATACTTACTCTACCCACAAGTGGGAACTATTTGTGGTGTATAGTGATGCATCAAATAAGAGTTTAACTTGTGTGCTGATGAAAAATGTTAAGATGATAACCTATGCCTCATAGAAGCTGAATGTTCATGAGAAAAATTATCACACACATGATCTGGAGTTGGTAGTTTTGATCTTTGCATTGAATATTTTGCGACATAATCTTTGTGGGGAGAAGTGTGAGATGTATACTGATCACAAGATCTTAACTTATATATTCACACAAAAAGAGATTAATCGACCCCAAAAAATATGTTTATATTTCATCAAGTATTATGACCATCCTGGAAAAGTAAATGAGTATGTAGATTATTTAAGAAAAAATGATCCTTCTACTTTATCAATGATGATTCTTCACGAGGATCCAATATTCATATAATTATAAAGGATAAAAATATGATTCTCTAAGGAAGGAACTTCATCAATACTTTCTCAAATCATTTCTCAATCATCCCTTTTAGAGAAGAAAAATGATGCTCAAAGAGTTGATGTAGTGACTCAGAAGAAGGGGGAAGCTATCAAAAATGGGAAATCCTCAGAGTTTAAAATCTATGAGGAAGGAGTCATAAGATTTTGGTCAAAACATTGTGAACCATTAAATCTTAATATAAAGTTGTATATTTCTAATTATACACATTGATCAACCATATCCATCATCCAAGGGATAAATAAGATAAACTTATATCTCTGAGATCAATATTTGTGGGACATTATGAAGAAAAATATTACTGAATATACATCAAATTTCCTAGTATGTCACCAAGTGAAGGTTTAAATGGAAAATTATAAGGGGTGATGTAACCATTATCCATACCTACATGGAAATTAGAAAACATACTAATGGACTTATCACTGGATTTTCAAAGACTTCCAGAAGGAATAATTCTCTAGGGGTTACTGTGGATCATATTACAAAGACTGCTGACTTTATTACAATTCAAGAGAACTTCAAAATATATAAACCTTCATAGTTATACATTAGACAAGTTTTGAGGCTCCATAGAGTACCATTATTAATTGAATTTGATCAAGATCCGATATTTACCTTTATGTTTTTAAAAACTCTATAACATGATCAAAATATTGTGTTGAACCTTCATACAACTTATCACCCCCAAACCAATGGATAGTCAGAGTATTCTATTCAGACATTGGAAGATATTTTGAGAGAATTCATTGTGGACTTCAAATGATGACGGAACTAACATTTTCCTTTAGTTGAATTATCTTATTAGAATGATTTGCACCCAAGAATCCAAATGGATCCTTATGAATCCATTTATGGGATATGATTCAAAACACATGCATGATGGGATGAAGTTGGTGAACATAATATTTAGGGACCTGAAATGGTTGAAGAAATAGTAGAAAAGGTGAAAACCATTCAACAAAAAATCAAGGCTTCCAAAATTCAAGTGAATAGATATATAGAAAATGATCAATGGGACCTAGAGTTTGAATTTTTAGATAAGTTATTCCACTTCATATCTCCATGGGAGATAGTCATGACATTTTAGAATAAGGGAAGGCTAAGTCCTAGGTATATTAGACCCTTTGAGATTCTTGATCATGTTAAAGTTGTGGACTATAGACTAGAAATTCCCCCAACCATGTATCAAGTAAATTATAAATTCCTTATATCCCTTTGAGAATTTACATAACAGATATTTCACATATACTAAATTCAAATGTTGTATAGCTGGAAATTTATATCTCTTTTGAGGAGTAGTCGATGAAGATCTTGGTCCATAGAGATAAATTTCTATTCAAAAAGACTATAAATCTAATTTAATAACTAAGGAAGAACCATAAATAAGAATAGTAAACAAGGTAACTAGAGGAAGTGATGGGGATAAGTACCTTAATTTTTTCACTTTATCCTGTGAAACAAAATTTTGAGGGTGAAATTTCATTATGTGGAAAGAATGTTAAAACCCAGAATTTTATCAATGGAATCTACCTCCTCATAATTATATCATGTATTATACATAAATGACATCACATAGATAAACCAACAAAATTTATTTTCATAAATTATTAATGATAAATTATTAATGATATATTATACCTCATATAAACCAATAAAAATTCCAAATATTATAGTGGGATAATAAATAGAAAATAATATAATAAGAATAGGATAATTTGGATCTACTCATTCTCCAAAATGACCGCACTCATGAATAAATATTTATAAATAAATCAACATGTTAATAAAAAAATATTAATTTTTTTAATAATTCATATATATACTTTACAAAAAATAGAATTGATTGGATAATGAATGGAATAAGATGTATTTATTGGAAGTAGTGAACCCATATGACCGTTATAAATCATACCATTTAGAATAGTAATCTGAACATTATAATAGTAACCTATCCTATATAAATATAAAATAATATTCATGTATCTTAGAAAATTAAAATAATATATATTTATATCATGGTATAAGTAAATAATTGTTTTAAAAATTGTCAATTAAGTGTTGGTATTTTTTTAAAATGTAACTCTTTTATTTTCAATTTTATAATGAAGATAATGATTTAAAAAAATAAACTCGTATAATGGATTCATAAATTAATATTATGTGGTAATAAAATCAAAATTTAATTTATTGAGACCATGTGTAATTTTTTCAATGGGTTATAAAATCGATTATAATATTAAAAATGGAATTTTTTTAATAATTTATTACTTTATATAGAAATTATATTTCTCATATTTTTGAAATTATTTTAATAAAATTGATTCTATTTTATAAATATATTCAAATAAAATGGTGGTTGTTATTTTTGGTATTTTTTCTAAAATAGTTGAATTTCTTGTGAATATTGAAATAATATAATTTATAATATTTATCATTTTAAGTCAAATAAATGATTTTTTTGAGAATTATTATGTAATAACCAATTACTTTGAAATAAAATGAACTATTTACTGAATCTATTCACAAGAAACATTAATTTTGATAGTCTTAATCTAAAATAATAAGAAAATGAATGTGATTATGAAAAAAACCCCTATCCTCCCCTTATAAGTAACACCTCACACAAGACCTTCTCCTCGCACCTTATAGGGCATGAATCTATCCAAATATCTGGAGAAAATATCCTTCCAAATATCACTAAGTAAAACTGTTTTTAGTCTCACCAAAATAATAATTTCAAGTCCCTCAAGGGGTCCTTTAAGTAGGTAATATTCAAGAGGTAACCTTCTTAAACTACCCATTTTAATTTCATTTCTCCTTTTACTTTCTCCTAACCTCATTCATATGTCAAATTGTAATTAATCTATTATAATGTATATAATAAAATTATATATTTATAATATAATATCTTTTATCCATCCCTTTTTCATCTCCTCTAATTCAATGAAATGAAACCATTTTCCAAATTTTGGTGGTTAAACATCACTATGGATAATGAGTTTTTGATTTCCATGAACACATTCAAGGTAGGTCATAAAAAACTAATATAGTTAAATAATATTATAATAATAATAATATAACATATTTTATTTTTTCTAATTAATATATACCTATATTATTAAATAAAACAAATTTAGTTTTAGATGGTCAGAAAACTTGCAAAAATAAACTAACCATTGATCACTAATGTTTTATTAAATGAATCATAAACATGTCAGAATAAATGATGTATGAGAACATTTAATTTTACAGAAGTTCAAGAAAAACATTTAATTTCACACATGGAGTTTTATTTCCATGTGAAAAAAAATCCAAAGTTATACAAAAGTGAACAGACCATGAATCCAGGAAATGAATGTTACCGGGACATCAAAATTGAACATCATAACTCTAAAAAATAGATATAAATGAACTTAATAAACTTATAATAAATAAAATATATGTTTAATTGTTTTATAATTGTTTAGTTAATTAATCTAATTTGATAATCCATGAAATCATGTTCTAGTGAAGAACACTTTCGAACATAAGGTATGAGATCTATTAGAAACTCCATATTTAATTTAGGAAACACTTTACATCTCTTTGGTCCAATTTATCTCTTAATTAATCTTATATACATCTACCATGTTCTATATATATGTCCCAAAAATATATATCTAGCTCAATTAATCTTTATTTTTTGTGAAATACGTGTTTTAAAAAGGTTTCTTTCTTAATTCCTCTCAATGAGAAAGCTCGTTAAAAATGAACATATTTATTTCATATCCATTTTCATGGACACTTCATAAAGTATTTCAAGCCAAATATATTTTTCTAAAATGAACCTTTTTATTATAAAAAAATATTTTAATTATTTTATAGTTTTGAGGAAATAATTAATCATATATCCTCTTTAAGGACCCTTTAATATTTTCCCTTACGTCGTACTAATGTGGAACAATTCTAAATTTACCTAAACATTATATTTCAAGTTTTCAAAACAGTTGGAAATACATATTCATGATCTATTATTATTTTTTAATTTATGATTTTTCAAGAATGATTTTATCCTTTCTTTCATGTACATAGTTACGATACACCCCTTGGTTATGCATTATGACATGACTACAAAACCCAGTCATTCCCATGGGAAACCATTATGTTTATTTATTATTTTTGATTTATTTATGTGGAACACATAAGCTTGTACATGTTATGATGGTTATGTTCATATAGTGATATAATTCATTGGGAAATGTTTGGTCTCATTAAACATTATGTATGGTATTAGTGAGTAAACCTAATTCATTATGGGACTATAACCACCATGTGATATCATCTTGGCAGTTACCATTGACTCATGTTTATATGATGATTTATGTTTCTTCCACAATACTATATTTCCATGATCATAATATGGAATGTTTTAGATGTTATGTCTCTATATTTTCATTCTTGATTCATGCCTTTTACGTAATCATGTTATGATTCTAGATCATTCTCTATGATTTATTTCTATGTTTTCCCCCAAACTGGTCTTTTAGCTCATCCTTTTTTATATATTTTCAAGATTATCTTATGTAGGTATAGGAGATAAAATGGTGTTAGGGGATAATTATGGACTTTAATAAAAATTTATTTTTTTTCTAGTTTCATGTTTTCTAATTTTATTCTCAGTCTACTGAAGATGCTATAATTTAAAATCCCTAGTTTGTATTTGATGAATAATTAATCTTAAAATCATGTAACAATATGTGTAAAAGGATATGGTTTCTATAAATAGGGGTGTGGATTTTTTATATAGGAAGGATTGTACCAATAATTTTCATTATCTATGATCATTTCATTATCTAATCCTATTTTAAGGTGTTTTCATGTATTTATATAGATATGCATCCATGATGGCCTTGAGTGGTGCACTAAGAGGGTGGTGAGGACCATGATCTATAGGTTGTGGGCCATTAGATTCTTATATTACCTGTTATAGTTCCACATGTGGTACCTAATGATATTTCTAACCCAGTTATTTTAATCCAATTTTGATAAGGCTTTCTATGACTCCTACGTACTATGGTGGGAGACCTATGACATTCCCTGACTAAGTAGTGTTGGCTAATTTGTAACAACAACAACATAAAACTATTTTTAGGGGATCTAGGTCCTCAGTCTACTAGGTCATTACTAAAGGCCATGTTTTCTATCTTCGATCATCTTGATACATCTATAGAGTGGAGGTTAATGTTTTTAGAATAAATTTTCTAGAGGGTCTGCAGTGAGATGGTGGTATGTTTTGACCCAGGAAAACCAACATCATGTTATGGTCTGGAAGGATTTATAGATATCATTTTTCAATTATTTCTTTCATAAGACACTATGGGATGATAGATAGAGATAGATTTCATTCCCATGGATTAGGGAAATTTAATTATTATATACTATTCATCTCATTTCCTGAATTTCTAAACTTTAGTACTACTCTCCTTCATGACGAGTTGTCTCGAGTTAGAAATTTTGAGTATGGGATTGTGTACGCCATATGATTTCACGTGGAATTGCTTAATTTGACTATTATAACAAAGATATTGAATCATTCCCTCAGCACTAAATATAACCTTAGAGAAGTTGGAAGTGTGGTGTAACACCCCAGGTAAATAAAGAATATGACATTTTCATATTTATCCATATTTGTGAATAAAATATTAATATGTCTTTAAAGGGTACGCTATGCTCGATGGCGTACCCAACACGCAACAACGAGTTTCTTGGGAATCTTATGTTGCACTCAAATAATAAAATAATATTATTTTAAATGGTAGTTAACATGTAGCCATTGTATTGGAGGGAATGGATAGAAATAACTAAAATATGATTATATATGTTTTTAAATATTTTTACATTTATCCAATAAAAGATAAAGGCATAAAATACAGAAAGAATTCAATTTTAGGCGTATATGCCCTAGTTTTCACTAAAGGATCACTTATCGCCTTTTGATGGCGAATCGTCATTAAATATAGTTTTGTTCACTATTATACATTCTATTTGACCAAATAAAACTCTTATTAAGAATTGGGACATCAAAATTTACTTTGTGTAAATTTTTGGTATCTTTCTGATAAAGTTCATTTTTTTAATGAATAGTGTAAAATGTTGTATTTTAATTCAAAACCTCTTTTTAATCTAATTTAATTGTATGATTATATTATCTTTTGAATTGGTTTTAAAGTGAAATTAGAATATATTTTTACCATTAAATCCAATAGTGTTTGTTGGAATTAATTTCACTTTGAAATCAGACTTAAACTAGTGTCAATCTTTTGATACTTATTGTTTTATAAAAACACGCTATTTGCTCTAACAGCGGAAATTAATTATTAAATTAATTAATGTGACTTATATGTTTTGAATTTTGTAAAATGGACTTCATTTTTGAATTCGGAATATTAAATATAGCTTAGGGTGAATTTTTGGGATTTTTCTGAAAAACTTCAATTTTTGATGAATAGTGAAACCACTAAGTGGTAATCAAGCAAACTAATTTTTCAGTTAAATGAAAGTTTACCACTAATGTGTATTGAATTTTGAAAATCCGACATACATGGTTTTCATTAGTATGTAAAATGTGGTTCAATGGGATGAAAATAAATTTTGGTGAATAGTAACTTTTTTTCATTAATCGCGATTAGAGGTAATTAGTGTAATTTAAGGTAAAAATGATATTATAAAAATATGAAAACACAATGACACTTGTCCTAACCCTATTGGATGAGTCATGGACGACCAATACAACCCATGGGTTGATTTAGGGGAACCTATGGAGCCTCTTGGGTGAGATAATGACTTTAATGCTTTTTTTAAAATAAAGGTGAAGATGACACTAACATAAATTATTTTACTAAAACAATTTTTAGAAGGGGTTATACTAATCATATTTTTGTCTATAAATACTATTTGGAAAGATAAAAAGATTTCCTACATCATGATATTTTTGTTATAATTTTTAGATATTAAATATATTAATTTAATTATGACATCATGATGATGCAAGGATGACCTCATTAATGAAAAGTTTAAATAAAATGAAACGATAATATAACATCTAAGACCTAAACTTGTCAAAAAACTATTGGATGGAAATATTTCGAAGCCTTATCATCTTATATTCGAAATATATCAATGTGGGACATTATAAATTTGAAACACTTTTGAAAATAAAATAATAGTTTCATGATTTCTAAAAGTGCCCCTCCTCTCCTCTTATAAAAGGCCCCCACTCTACCTCATTTCACGCCCTCCTCAAGCCTTTGGCTCGGCCATCCCCTTCCCATTTACTCTCTCCAAATCCCTCTCCTCATCCTAGAGGATTCAATTTGGGCAGAATCCTTTCAAAGGAATCCTTTAGGCTCAAATCAAAAGGAGTTACACTTTTAAAGGTAATTCATTCTCTCATGTTCATTTGTTTTATTTTGTTTCTCCAACCCCCTAAACTCTTTTTATTTACTTCTTTTGTAACAACACCAGTATCGTAAATATACTAGGATGTCGTTATAAGATTTATTCGAGCTACACTCTCACACAACTACATCAAATTGTTAAAGAACATACGGTTTCTGTGGATGGTGAAATTCTGCCTCCCGAAACGATGATTGTTCAATACTCATTTAACACCTTCAAAGGTGGCCATTATGATGTCACTATTTTTATATATGATATATAATATGTTTATTCTTTCCTTATGCTTCTGTATTTTTCATTTATGGCATACCATTATTGTTTCCATTATGGGTAAACACGATATCTTCATTTTAGGAAGTGCGGACTACCGCCCCCTGAAAGTGATTTGATTCGTTAATACCATATGTGAGATGTGTAAAGGATAAAGTTAATGATATTATATATTTTATTATACTGGAATTATAATATACTCTTATATTATTATGATTCCATTCCAGAAATACGAAATAGAAATGGAAGTGTCGTTCATGCGTACGTACGGCTTACCGTCTCCATGAATGGTGCATTTCATTTCTTACCTCTAAATGTGATGTAATATTATAAATACATGTATATGCTGAAAATATATGATATATATGTTATCCAAATCATTAAGATCATTCTGGATATAATGAACCTTTGACCAAATTAACAACATGTAAGTGTAAGAAGTCTATTTTCGACTTAAGAACCAAATATCGAAAAAACAAACATTATTAACTTAAATGATTACATAATGTTTATAAAATTGAAATAAGTGATATAAAAGGAATAATGAACTTTAAGAAGGTTCATAAGAAAGTATAAATTAACTCAAGTTTATTATTCAGGACTTTAAAGAACGATCGAGTCAAGTCGGACCTGAGGTAAGGGATCCTACTCCATTCTTTCTTTTTAAGTACACTCTTTTATGTCAGTCCTTTTAAAGCTCATATTTCTTGTTGTTGGGATGTTATTTTATATTAATCTTACTGTAATTTTTATGTTCATGTGATGAGAGACCCTATTCTCTCTCATCAATCCATTTTCGAAGTTTTGAGTGGTGCCGTTAGGCTGCCGAATTTTCGTAAGAGATCTAACCTCTCTCTTTCTTTTTAAGTACTCTCCTTTATGTCACTTCTTTTAAGCTCTTCTTTGTTATGTTGGGGGGTGTTCTTTTATATTCCTCTTTCTATAAACTTTATGTTAATATGATGAGATACCCTATTTGATCTCATCAACCCATCTTTGTAAGTTTTATGTGGCGTCGTTAGGCTGCCGAGTTTTCGTAGGGGATTTTTCATCTCACTTTTATTCCCGTGAGATTTATGCTACATTTTCCACAATTTACTTTGAGTGGGGTATGTACTGCCCATTATTTTACTCATTGTGTAATATAATTTCTTTTATGATTATTTACATCAATTTTTTATTGTCCTTATTTCACAAGGTGTATGTTTCGAAAGATACCCATGTCGGTAAGGGAACCTTTCACCCTCCTCTTTTTAAAAGACTTCGTTTGTTATGTCTTTTAATTCACATTCTATTATGTTGGGATATGTTCTAATATATCCTTATTGATGTAAATTTTATGTCCAAGTGATGATATACCCTTTTCTTTTATCTCTCATCAACTCATTTTGATGTGACGCCGTTAGGCTGTCAAGGGAACTTCTTAACCCAATTTCTATTTCTTTAGGTTCAATATGTAGTTATTGAATATGTCATCCTTTGAATATGTGTGAATGACCTTTTATTGTTTGACACTTAATATCCACTTATATTGGGTGTATTTATATTTGTCACGCATAATTTTGAGATTGATTTATCCTTAATTTAAGGATACCTTCTTTATAAGGGATTTCATCACATTTGGCATCTCTATTGAGACTTCATTGTTTTTATGCACCAATTCACTCTTATATGGTGTATATAATGTCCTGTGGAATATTATATCATGAATCCATTTATTCTCATGATATTATAAAGTTATTATTAAATGTTATTCCTCAATTATTGTATTCAAGTGTCTCTAATTTTGGTAAAAATCCTTTAACCAAAATATCGCTTTAAATGTTTTAATGATTTGTTCTTATTAATATACATGTTTTCAAAATGGTTTTAAGGATTTATTTATATGGATATTAATGGTTTAAAATGTTAAAAGCTTCAAGGTGGTACGGGACACTTTGATTCCAAATTCTCCATATTAAATGTTTTAAATGGTTTTGGAAATGGTTTCTTTTTGAACGGATTCATTATTTCAATATACTAAAATGTTATATTGAGATTGAAATGTGGAAATGTTATGTTTCCTTTATGCATGTTTTATGTGATATGTTTATGTTATGGTTATTGGTCATTGTTATGAAAACGGGTGGTTCCGTGATAAACTAAGGGCGGGTGAGCCCGATATAGCTCTCTAATGCATTGGGTAACGTGAAGGAGTGAAACATTAATGTTTCTCCGAAGAGATTTAGGTAATATATTGTGATGGGTATTCCAAATGTAACCAAGAGGGTTACTCCCTACGTAAGAATGTTATGAATGCCTCAAGTTACCTTTATGTCATATGATTTCTATGATTTATTCATGGTTTTATGAGGTATGTTAAAGTGCCTATGTTTTATGGGTAAAGTATGATTTCATTCTTATGTATATATGAACTCATGTTTCCTTTCCATATTTTTATAACCCTTACTGAGCTTTTTATGCTCATCCCAAGTTTCTGAAATTTTTTTCACAAGTCAAGGGAAAGGTACATGATGTGATGATAGTGTTAAGGATGTGTCAAGAAAGAATCCATGTTTTATTTTCAATATGTTCCGTTGATGGGAAGAATGAATACTATCTTTTATGTAACCACTTTGTTTAAATGTGGAATGTAATGCAAGTTTCATGATCTAATTCTCTAAAACTCTAAACCTAAAAAGATCCTCAATGTGTAATCTTGTAATAACTCAAGATTAAGTAAGGTTTAAGGCTGGGGCCTTATAGTTGGTATCAAAGGTCGGTTTAGATAACTTTAGAGGTTAGGGTATTCTCTAAGCACAAGTGGCATTACCATAATGGTTAGGATTTCAAAAAGAGTCATAGTTTTAGATAAAGTGAATGAGTAAGTATATCTTAGTGTTTATCTTCCTCATTAGTACATGATGGTTATGTTGATATACTCACACTGACCTTTTTGGTTTTATTAAATGGCTGGATCTAGCAGGCACCAAAGTGACAATGGGTTTGAAGGAAACTGTGGTGGTTCTCTGATTAAGAGACTGGATGAGATGGGGGATTCAATGAGGAATCTCATGGCTGTTCTAAACCAACTATCAAGGAGTCTTGATCAACCACTTCAACCTTGGTGAGTTCTCTAATGCATCATGTACGATATGGCCAACTCTATGTGGAAATTCAGGTAATAATTATTAAGGTAACCATTAGGGTTTATATGATCCTTACTTTTTAGGTAATTATGGGTTACTCTATGATATGATGGAAAATGAAAGGAATGAGATAAACTTGAGGTTAAAATATGTTATGATCATTTTTGAAGATTTTATCTCGTTTTGGGGGATGTTTTAAGAATTATATAGTTTTGGAAAAGGACAACATGCAGACCGTGTGACAACCCATCGCGTCGGACAAAGCTGCGGGAATCGAACCCACAACCAAAGTGCGACTGGTATTTATCGCCTACCACTGGACTACGTGAAGTCCCTGGTTAGTTTAAATGATTCTTTTTAGTTAGATGATTTTATGAATTAAGAGTAAGTTGATTTTGGGTTATTTATGAAAATGATTAACCTATCATGAAGGATATGTGATTAGGTTAATTACTTTTCAATATGAGACTTTAGGAGCAACTGATGTTTTTTAGAGTTAAATGTTACGCTTTAACTTGGAAGACTATGTGACTAAATCCTTCAAATATTTGGGTTTCAATCATAGATTGGTTTACTTTGAATAATTTTATGGACAAATTGTTTATCAGATGGTCCTCGTTGAACTTTGGGTTTTGTTGGACAAATTTTGGAGATTAAGCATAGATTTTCTTTTTAATGGGTTATCCTTTTCTGGATTATCTGACCTTATACTAACCTTTTTGGTTTTGGTTTTGGTTAAAGGCTAAAGACATGGGATGTATATAGTTCTATTTGGTGGATTAGGTGATTCTCTAGAAGTTGATTATAGTACTCTTAATGCGAACAAGTCTCCCTAAATACTCATCTTTTGGAAAAAAAATATGAGTTTGATTAAGGAATCTAGTAAAAGTTGAAAGTCAACATGATAAGTGATTATGTTTCCTTATGAATAAATTCCTCAATAAAAATTAGCTTAAAACAAAAATGTTGTCTATTAACTTGTCCTACTGGGGAATCGAATACCGTTTAACCCATCACCAGTTTGTGATTTTCTCGTGGTTAACTTTCCCCTAAACATGTTTTCTATCACTCTCCATCAGAACATGATCCTTTGTTTTTTCCTCCATGTCAATGTTTTCATACTTGGAATCCTAGTATGGGTTAACTCGGGTGACCTTTGTACTTATATTTCTTTATTTTAAAGTGATTGTTTTACCGACTCTTCTTCCGATATTGGACTTTCATGGATGTTTTCAAGCTCAATTTTAAAAATTGCGAGGATGCAATTCCCAAAAGGGGGGAAGGATGTAACACCCCAGGTAAATAAAGAATATGAAATTTTCATATTTATCCATGTTTTTGAATAAAATATTAATATGTCTTTAAAGGGGACGCTATGCTCGATGGCGTACCCAACACGCAACAACGAGTTTCTTGGGAATCTTACGTTGCACTCAAATAATAAAATAATATTATTTTAAATGGTAGTTAACATGTAGCCGTTGTATTGGCGGGAATGGATAGAAATAACTAAAATATGATTATATATGTTTTTAAATATTTTTACATTTATCCAATAAAATATAAAGGCATAAAATACAGAAAGAATTCAATTTTAGGCGTATATGCCCAAGTTTTCACTAAAGGTTCACTTATCGCCTTTTGATGGCGAACCGTCATTAAATATAGTTTTGTTCACTCTTATAAATTATATTGGACCAAATAAAACTCTTCTTAAGAATTGGTACATCAAAATTTACTTTGTGTAAATTTTTGGTATCTTTCTGATAAAGTTCATTTTTTTAATGAATAGTGTAAAATGTTGTATTTTAATTCAAAACCTCTTTTTAATCTAATTTAATTGTATGATTAGATTATCTTTTGAATTGGATTTAAATTGAAATTAGAATATATTTTTACCATTAAATCCAATAGTGTTCGTTGGAATTAATTTCACTTTGAAATCAGACTTAAACTAGTGTCAATCTTTTGATACTTATTGTTTTATAAAAACACGCTATTTGCACTGAAAGTGGGAATTAATTATTAAATTAATTAATGTGACTTATATGTTTTGAATTTTTTAAAATGGACTTCATTTTTGAATTCGGAATATTAAATATATCTTAGGGTGAATTTTTGGGATTTTTCTGAAAAACATCAATTTTTGATGAATAGTGAAACCACTAAGTGGTAATCAAGGAAACTGATTTTTCAGTTAAATGAAAGTTTAACACTAATGTGTATTTAATTTTGAAAATTCTACATACATGGTTTTCATTATTATGTAAAATGTGGTTCAATGGGATGAAAATAAATTTTTGGTGAATAGTAACTTTTTTTCATTAATCGCGATTAGAGGTAATTAGTGTAATTTAAGGTAAAAATGATATTATAAAAATATGAAAACACCATGACACTTGTACTACCCCTATTGGATGAGTCTTGGCCGACCAAGACAACCCATGGGTCGATTTAGGAGACCCTATGGAGCCTCTTGGGTGAGATAATGACTTTAATGCTTTTTTTTAAATAAAGGTGAAAATGACACTAACATAAATTGTTTTACTAAAACAATTTTTAGAAGGGGTTATACTAATAATATTTTTGTCTATAAAAACTATTTGTAAAGATAAAAAGATTTCCTACATCTGGATATTTTTGTTATAATTTTTAGACATTAAATAAATTAATTTAATTACGACATCATGATGATACAAGGATGACCTCATTAATGAACAGTTTAAATAAAATAAAACGATAATATAAACTCTAAGACCTACACTTGTCCAAAAACCATTGGATGGGAATATTTCTAAGCCTTATCATCTTATATTAGAAATATATCAATGTGGGACCTTAGAAATTCGAAACACTTTTGAAAATAAAATAATAGTTTCATGATTTCCAAAACTGCCCCTCCTCTCCTCTTATAAAAGGCTCCCACCTCTACCTCATTTCACACCCTCCTCAAGCCTTTGGCTTGTCCATACCCTGCCCATTTACTCTCTCCACATCCCTATACTCATCCTAGAGGATTCACTTTGGGCAGAATCCTTTCAAAGGAAGCCTTTAGGCTCAAATCAAAAGGAGTTACACTTTTAAAGGTAATTCATTCTCTCATGTTCATTTGTTTTATTTTGCTTCTCCAACCCCCTAAACTCTTTTTATTTACTTCTTTTGTGACAAAACAAGTATCTTCAATATACTAGGATGTTGTTATAAGATTTATTCTAGCTACACTCTCACACAACTACATCAAATGGTTAAAGAACATACGGTTTCCGTGGATGGAAAAATTCTGCCTCCCGAAATGATGATTGTTCAATACTCATTTAACACCTTCAACGGTGGCCATTATGATGTCACTATTTTTATATATGATATATAATATGTTTATTCTTTCCTTAAGCTTCTGTATTTTTCATTTATGGCATACCATTATTGTTTCCATTATGGGTAAACACGATATCTTCATTTTAGGAAGTGCGGACTACCGCCCCCTGAAAGTGATTTGATTCGTTAATACCATATGTGGGATGTGTAAAGGATAAAGTTAATGATATTATATATGTTATTATACTGGAATTATAATATACTCTTATATCATTATGATTCCATTCCAGTAATACGAAATAGAAATGGAAGTAGCGTTCATGCGTACGTATGGCTTACCGTCTCCATGAACGGTGAATTTCATTTCTTACCTCTAAATGTGATGTAATAATATAAATACATGTATATGATGAATATATATGATATATATTTTATCCAAATCATTAAGATCATTCTGGATATAATGAACCTTTGACCAAATTAACAACATGTAAGTGTAAGAAGTCTATTTTCGACTTAAGAACCAAATATCGAAAAAACAAACATTATTAACTTAAATGATTACATAATGTTTATAACATTGAAATAACTGATATAAAAGGAATAATGAACTTTAAGAAGGTTCATAAGAAAGTATAAATTAACTCAAGTTTATTATTCTGGACGTTAAAGAACGATCGAGTCCAGTTGAACCTGAGGTAAGGGATCCCACTCCTCTCTTTCTTTTTAAGTACACTCTTTTATGTCAGTCCTTTTAAAGCTCATCATTCTTGTTATTGAGATATTATTTTATATTAATCTTACTGTAATTTTTATGTTCATGTGATGAGAGACCCTATTCTCTCTCATCAATCCATTTTGGAAGTTTTGAGTGGCGCCGTTAGGCTGCCGAATTTTCGTAAGAGATCTAACCTCTCTCTTTCTTTTTAAGTACTCTCCTTTATGTCACTTCTTTTAAGATCCTCTTTGTTATGTTGGGGGATGTTATTTTATATTCCTATTTCTATAAACTTTATGTTAATATGATGATATACCCTATTTTATCTCATCAACCCATCTTTGTAAGTTTTATGTGGCGTCGTTAGGCTGTCGAGTTTTCGTAAGGGATTTTTCATCTCACTTTTATTCCCATGAGATTTATGCTACATTTGCCACAATTTCCTTTGAGTGGTGTATGTACTGCCCATTATTTTACTCATTGTGTAATATACTTTCTTTTATGAGTATTTACATCATTGTTTTATTGTTCTTCTTTCACAAGGTGTATGTTTCGAAAGATACCCATGTTGGTAAGGGAACCTTTCACCCTCCTCTTTTTAAAAGACTTCGTTTGTTATGTATTTTAATTCACATTCTATTATATTGGGATATGTTCTCATATATCCTTATTGATGTAAATTTTATGTCCAAGTGATGAGATACCCTTTTCTTTTATCTCTCATCAACTCATTTTGATGTGACGCCGTTAGGCTGTCAAGGGAACTTCTTAACCCAATTTCTGTTTCTTT
This sequence comes from Viscum album, assembly GCA_963277665.1. Taxonomy (NCBI): domain Eukaryota; kingdom Viridiplantae; phylum Streptophyta; class Magnoliopsida; order Santalales; family Viscaceae; genus Viscum; species Viscum album. The sequence continues at coordinate 1,694,244,479 of OY728138.1, read as the reverse complement.
GGGTTCAACATGTAGTTATTGAATATGTCATCCTTTGAATATGTGTGAATGGCCTTTTATTGTTTTACACTTAATATCCACTTATATTGGGTGTATTTATATTTTTCACACATAATTTTGAGATTGATTTATCCTTAATTTAAGGATACCTTCTTTATAAGGGATTTCATCACATTTGGCATCTCTATTGAGACTTCATTGTTGTTATGGACCAATTCACTCTTATATGGTGTATATACTGTCCTATAGAATATTATATCCTGAATCCATTTATTCTCATGATATTATAAATTTCTGATTAAATGTTATTCCTCAATTATTGTATTCAAGTGTCTCTAATTTTGGTAAAAACCCTTTAACCAAAATATCGCTTTAAATGTTTTAATGATTTGTTATTATTAATATCCATGTTTTTAAAATGGTTTTAAGGATTTATTTATATGGATATTAATGGTTTAAAATGTTAAAAGCTTCAAGGTGGTATGGGACACTTGGATTCAAAATTCTCCTTATTAAATGTTTTAAATGGTTTTGGAAATGGTTTCTTTTTGAACGGATTCATTATTTCAATATACTAAAATGTTATATTGAGATTGAAATATGGAAATGTTATGTTTCCTTTATGCATGTTTTATGTGATACATTTATGTTATGGTTATTGGGCATTGTTATGAAAACGGGTGGTTCTGTGATAAACTAAGGGCGGGTGAGCCCGATATAGCTCTCCAATGCATTGGGTAACGCGAAGGAGTGAAACGTTAAGGTTTCTCTGATGATATTTAGGGAATATACTATGATGTGTATTCCAAACGTAACCAAGAGGGTTACTCCCTACGTAATAATGTTATGTTGCCTCAAGTTACCTTTATGTCATATGATTTCTATGATTTATTCATGGTTTGATGAGGTATGTTAAAGTGCCTATGTTTTATGGGTAAAGTATGATTTCATTCTTATGTATATATGAACTCATGTTTCCTTTCCATATTTTTATAACCCTTACTGAGCTTTTTATGCTCATCCCAAGTTTTTAAAATGTTTTTCACATGTCAAGGGAAAGGTACATGATGTGATGATAGTGTCAAGGATGTGTCAAGAAAGAATCCATGTTTTATTTTCAATATGTTCCGTTGATGGGAAGAATGAATATTGTCTTTTATGTAACCACTTTGTTTAAATGTGGAATGTAATGAAAGTTTCATGATCTAATTCTCTAAAACTCTAAACCTGAAAAGATCCTCAATGTGTAATCTTGTAATAACTCAAGATTAAGTAAGGTTTAAGGCTGGGGCCTTATATGTGGGCCAGTGCAATTTAGTATCTCACCAAAGTAGTAGTTCATCTAGTGGCATGAAGAATCATTTTTTAGCTTTTATGAAAAGGAAATAGTAGTCAGAGTTTGTGCCTAAATATCCATGTGATATATCATCAGTAAGTTAAGAAGGGTCATTTGAAGCCTCACTATGATTTAGCCAGAGTTGAGTGTAGGTCTTATGTCAGAATGGGGAATTTTCAGAGGTTTTATCAGACCTTTCTGTTTATGTAAAGTGTAAGTGGATCCACACTAGCTCTACAATTTAAAGAAATATAATTAGTGTATCACAATGATATAAGATAGAGAAATAGAATCCATTTTGTCAAAAGAGTTGGTTATAGACAAGGGATCCATACACAAGAGTTATAATTCCACCAGACTTGACCTTGTCAGGGAGGTCAAATAGTATCTATGAGTTGTTTTTTGGTTATGATATATGTAGTGAAGTAGATACATGAGGAGTAGAGTGATGGTCCTTTTATATTTTGAGGTTATATTTTATTGTAATGTCCTTTAGGGGCCATTTTATTTAATATATGATCCTTCCAATACTTTGTATCTATAGAAATTATTGAGAGTCTTAGTCTTGAGATTCTATATTATTATGGGGTGATAAAACTCAATACCCTATTGGTAATTCGATCAGAAAGTGTATATTGGTTTATGGAAGTACCCTTGAGTTAGGTGGCGATGTTTTATATGGAACCACTTCATCCTTGCAATGACTGATTTTGAAGTAATTCTCAGGATGGACTAGTTGGTTCCTTATCATGCCTAAATGTTTTTTTATTTCTAGAGGGTGTCATTTATATCGCAAGAGGGTGTATCTATACACATAAAGGTGAATAAGATATCTAGGAAGGTCGAGCTAGATCATATAATCATGAGCTGGATGTATTGAAAAACCTTATTTCTAGAATCTTTTTGTATGAGCAAGGAACACTATATATAAATTTCCATCTTGTAGTGGATCATTTCAAGGATGTCTTCCATGATGAATTTTCTGGACTACCGCCTAAAATAGAGGTAGATTCCTCCATATAACAATTTATAGTAGTGACACCAGTATGAATTCCTCTTTATAGTGTTACTAATACTAATATGTATGATCTCAAGAGATAGCTATATGAAGATATATGACTTGGAAGCTAATGGTTTTATATGGACCAGTACTACACCATGGGGTTTACCTGCACTTTTTGTTTTGAAGATGGGTGGGACCCTAGGATTTTCATGTATTACCATCAATTGAACTTGTTAATGATTAAGAAATAGTATCCACTAGCATTTATAGAAGACCTCTTCTACAAGCTTAGATGATCCATGGATTTTTCCAAGATTGATTTGAGGTTGGGATATCATTAGGTTCATGTTACCCCATCCAATATACCATATAGAATATTTCACAGTATATATCAAATGTACACATTTTTTATGATGTTGTTAGGTCTCAAAAAATTTCCAGAAGACTTTATTACTCTTATAAATTAGGTTTTACAGAAGTATTTGGATTCATTTGTAGAAGTACTCATGGATGACATCCTGGTGTATTCTCACCCTCAAAATATTGTTCCATACATCTTTGGGTACAAATAAGTACCCTGAGAGATCACCAGTTGTATACTATTCTCAAAAAATGCCAATTTTAGATTATTATTATTCACTACATGGGTTAAATTATCTAATAGAAAGGAGTATCAATTGACCCAGTGAAGGTGGGGGTTGTGGTTTCTCGAGAGCATCCCAATAATTTTTCGGAGATACATATTTTTTGGGGGCTTGTTGGATATTATAGGTGTTCATACATAATTTCGCAGGTATTTAAGATCCTGTCATTGGATTTTCCTTGAAAGGGTTTAGGTTTACATGGTATGAATCATATAAGGGATCCTTTCAAGAGATGAAAGAAAATTTTTCTTCAACATCAAAACGGATTTTACTGAAGCCTAAGAGAGGATATGTAGTATAATTTGATTCATTTTTTATCAGATAGAGAGCTCTTATAATGAACTTATATTTATTTGTGGTTTATGATCCTCTCTAGTTTATAACTCATGAAAATAATTACATGATACACGATCTTAAACTAGCATATGTGATTCATGAATTGCGTTGTTGGAGGCACTACTTGTTTGGGGAATTATTTATTGTACATAAGAATCATAAAATAATCAAATAAATCTTCAAACAGCATGATATAAATCTCAAATATTGAATAAGGGTTTAATACCTATAGTATTTTGACATTGATTTTAGGCGTACTCCTAGGATGGGAAATGTAGTGGTGGATTCTTGGAGCTGCAAGACTCAATTACTAGAAGTTTATGAGGATTGTAGTGAGTGGAAGTTGATGAACATATTTTCTTAGTTTCACTAAATTTTCTGAGAGAATCATATGTAATATTTTTATAGATTTAGAAATTAACACTCCACATCAAGTTAGAGTGATGGTGAGGAGGATTTTTGATTTTGGGGACTTTTTCTTATGGGAGAAAAATTCAAGTGAGGACACACCACCCAGATGGGTTATTGATGGAGATGATATCAGGAAAATTCATAGATTTGTCTGGGTTCTGGTATACATATAGGAGTAATTTATGAATGTGTCTCATTATTATAATTGGGTAGTGAATCATGTTCATAAAATATGTATTATGACTTTTGATGCTAGTTTTGGTGACTAAGTACAAAAAAAAGACAACTGGTTTTGTTAATTAGTGTTTTACCTATTAGTAGGTGAAGGCATGACCCCAATGAACGTAGGTGATTTTATAAAAATTACCCATTCCAAATTGGAAATGGTATGAAGTCATTATATATTTAGTTATGGTTTTACCTAGGTCATCTCAATGGGGATACACGGTCTAGGTGATCGTAGAAAGGTTGAAAAATCTCTCTCACATCATACCTATTAGAGAGGCATTTTCTGTGGATGGGATAACAATACTATATGATAGGTTGATCATACACCACCATATATTTACACAAACTATTGTATTATATATGAATTATGAGTTCATGTTTTGGTTCTAATAGGGCTTCTAGAGGAATCTGTATTCATAGGTACTTATGAGTATAACCTATCACTCATAGACTGATAGGAAGTTTGACTCTATGATACATGTGTTGGAGGACATTCTCTAGGAATTTGTTCTTGATTTTATGGTTTTTTTTGTAGAAACACCTACCAATTGTAACTTTTCATATACAAACAGATTTCAAGAGACTTTACATATGGATCCTTATGGGGCCTTATATGGTAGGCCATTATGAACACCCCTATTCTAGTTATAGGAATGAGGGTAAGTGCTACTGAGATCTCACCTCATTTAGAAGACTTTGGAGTGGGTATAACTTATAAAGAAACATTTTCCTACATATCATTCTAGTCATAAGTCTTATACCAAAAACCATTGATGACCTCTAGAGTTTGAGGTTGGATATTAGGTATTCTTTCTTGTTTCTAATGGACAAGGGCATCAACAGTTTAGGTGGAAATGGAAGCTAACACTTAGGTTTGTTGGACCCTTTTAGATTTTAGAGAGAGTTGAGAAAGTGGCCTATTGATTTTAGTTACCTCAAATGTAAATATTCATTCACAATGTCTTCTATGTTTCAATGATTTTACATTACTATTTAGACCCATCACAAATTTTATAACCAGATGAGGTTGAGTTGGAACTTGATGCTTCCTTTGAGGAATATGACATCAGTATTATTGATCAGAGTAGGAAGGTTCTATAATGTTGGTCAGTTCCTCTAGTATAGGTGTTATGGCACCACCACCATGTATAAGATGGGACCTAGGAGCCAGATCCCGATATACAAGTTGATTGTCCGAAGTTATTCTAAGATGATTTTTTACCACCCTTAGAAGGGTGACTCATGGATGAGTTGTTTTATGTAGGGGAGGTTGGAATGTCCTAAATTTAAAAAGAGGAATAAATCATTTTTTAATCTATTTAAAATTCTTTTTTAATCATTTTTTAAGTTCCTAAGAGTTTAAAGAAGGGTTCAAGAGTGTCTAGGTATGGTCTAGATCCTGAAGTTCTATCTTTTTGGAGAAAAAATCAGAGGCACACAGTTCAAGCACAGTTTGTAGTAACTGTGAAGATAAACTATGAAAAACATATATAAAGAGAAGCATGGTATTAAAAACTATGAAATTGAGGACACATGGCTATGAATTTTGGTGTAGGTATGTCGTAGAGGAGCTACATGGGTTGGAAATAGTTTGTAAAAACAGTGCTCATAGCCTCATGATTTTTCAAAACTGGGTTCCTAACTGGATGATTTGTGCCGCATGGGTAGTGAGGCCATATGGTTTTGCCCAACCATGTAACCAAACCATGGGCCCCTTTTAAAAATGTGTAAATTATCATTTTGATCATTATTACTTATAATTTTTCCTCTCAATTATCTCCCCCCCCCATGCACAACCTCCCCCACCCTTGAGAGATCCTAAATTATTCTACCATAGGCATTATAAGAACTTCTTTATTTTAGATCAGAATCATTCACACGGTCACATTAGATTCATCTTGATAATATATTTGGTTCTCTTTCCTATTTCTATTGGTCATCTCACTATATGAAATGCTAAATCTGTGCAATCTAATATGCCCTATTTTTAGTGTATTTTTATATTTATCTAATTTATTCTATGGTAACTCATATTAGAGGTGGATTATGGATGAAGAGAGTATTACATGTCTAAGGTATGTGGTCTATACCTTCTCACTAATAGACTTGGTGTTTTATTTCTCGTGTTGTATTCATTCGTGTCGAACACTCTGTGAATTACTTCTAAAATGATTAACTCCTTAAAATAAATACTCTAAAACATGTTTCGATGTTCAACTTACCTTTTTATATGGTTCGTGGTCATCAAACTCAAACCTAACTACCTAATTAGGTGAGTACATATAAGTAACGATGACTATTCCACCCCATTGGTTGATCTGATCTTTCCAAAAAAATGAGTGAAATCCAGTTGATAAATAAATGGGAATGTTAAAGGTTGAATACTACTTATGGTACCATTTTATTCAAAAAGTAATTGGAATATAAAAAGGTTTAACTAGAAATTGGAAAGGATATGAATGATATCTTGGTTTATAAAATTAAAGTAAATGGTTGGTAAGGTGGAATGAAAAAAATGTGGCCCCTCATTATGTAAAATGTCAGTGAATTGGTCAATGATTATAATGTGATTAATTTAACTATTAAATAGTGCGTGGACAATAACTTGGATTCTCTATCTCGAAATTTAATAAACAAATTAAAATATTATGATGAACCAAATTTATTAAGGGAAGGGACAGTAACATGGACCCTTGATCATTTATATAAAATTTTTAATGAAGGATATTTCAATATTACACCAACCTCACAGTATAGAACCGATGATTCATTCACATTGGATGCATTGAATTATTATGTTGGATCTTTATTTATAAGACCACCGTGAACTTTATCCTTGGGTTCCACCAATGTCTATATCAATATTTCTATATATGTGATCTATGGACATGAAAAGGATGTCTTGGTCAATGGAATTAGGTCTTAGCCCATTTTGGTCTAAATTATTATGTGTTTTATATAGATGAGCTCTAGGGGCTCAAATATGATTCATTGGTTAATTTCCCTAGGTCAAGACCCTCACTAGTCATATTCGTGATATACCAAAAATATATTGTATATTGTGTTTTATAGTACTATAACGTTACTCATTATTTATTAAATTTAGTTTAAAACATGTAATTATAGATTGGATTTTTCACATCATCATTAAAACCATATTCTTTTTATATATACACACTATTATAGATTAAATTCACGATCCATATTTGTAACATACACCATTGGTGGAGGCTTAATGAGTATATATCACACCCATTTATAGCCACATATTGGTAACTAGATTGACATTAAGGTTTCTTGTAGGGACCAAGGGAAGTTTCCAACTTTGGATGCCTAATTTTCTATACTTGGAGGGGTACAAGAGAAGAGTACTGATCTTAAACTAACAATGATTTTTGGAGATATCTTGGTTCTTTTGTTCAATTTTTTATAGGATATTATATATACATACTTCTCATTTCCACAAGTGCTTTTCTCCATTTTATACCCAATTACATGATCATCATTTTCAAATATGATATTTGATATGGTTTTGAAATTTTTATGGCAGTTTATCTATTGTGATTGGATGATTTACTTATTAGATTTCATAAACATTATATCTATTTACACAATTTAAATCTCTATTTATTTTACTATTTTTATCCACTATAATCACAAGCGTATAGTATTCCCATCATACTATCATAGTCACTCACTACAAATCGGTATCCTCTAGAATATAGGGAGGCACACTTGATGCTAGCTGGCTCTAAGATTTGGTTACTGATTCATGATCCATAACAGTGGGGATAAACCTATTATAGCTTTCACGCATCTACATACTGAGAAAAAAACTTGTAGAACACCGTAGAATTTTGTTAATCCATAATTCTTGGTTTTTGGTGAGCATACACCACTTGGTGAGTTTTTAGAAATTATTTATTCTTGAATTAAATTGAATATTTATTTATAAATTGTTACATTTAATTATTTTCAATCTGATGTCTTGAGATAAGGGATTGAGGGTTATTCTACATGGGATATAACATGGATGAAATTTTAAAAAATAATAACTCTTAATGAGGTAGGAGGTATTTGAACATCTCCATAATGCTTATGCTATTGTTTATTTAGTGTGTGATATGAATTCATACCAATGATGAAAAAATGACCATAAATATAAAACTAATTGTTTGATTAAAATCCCTCTAGTAGACTATAATTCTTTTGGTCTAATATAGACCCTTAAACACTAACTTGACACATTGACCCTAATGGACGATGAAAAGAATATAAATATATGTTATGTGAAATATATAATCTAGATAGGTTTAGAATAAAGTGGGAGATAAAATGGACCTGGAGATAGGGTGGTCATGATCTTCCTATTTATATTAAACATTCTTTAATTATGTTTTTGGGAAATGTAGTCTCTCCTTGACTATGTAATCAGGTGTTAGTGATGCTTGTTGAGGTATCAGGAGTCCAAATATGTATCATCATGACCAAGATGAGATACACATTTCCTAGGTTAGTTTACTAAGGATAGTTGGGAGTGAATTAGAAGTTATGGCCTTGTGGTGGTGGTGGGACAACAATTCAACTCAAAAAATATGAGGAAAAACCTCATGCAAGTGGATTGGAGTCTTAGAAAGTTACATAAGTGGGATAAGTACTTCATAACTAAATAAGGTGTTAATATAGATTTTTATCTATTTTATGGGATCTTTTTGAAGGAATTGTCATTAAGATTACAAAGGAATTAGTAAAATTCTTCATGAGAAGACCAAGGGTAGTTAAACCTTGATATAATGTTGGATTTTGGTGGGGTTATAGAATGAAATTTTTAGGGCATGGTCAGATAGAGCATATGAGATGAGACAAAACTATTGGGTGATTGATATAGCTTGATGCCTGTGATTAGAGACCAATATGATTCCAAAGGACCCTAGTGTATTACTATGGAGGCATGATAAGATTTCGGATGGGTTTGGTGTGACTTGTTTGTGTGAATGAAATGGTCTTTGGGGTATTAGCATGTGGTGATGGAAGGTTGAGGAGACATGTTTCAAGGAACAAAGATTGACCTTGAATGAATTTCACCCTAGTTGAGCTGGTCAGCTTGTGGGTACTAGGTTAGAAGGTAACCCATCTGACTTTAATGTACGATATGTGAGGTTCTAAGTATAGATGATTCCTTAAGTGTATTGGGTTATTATACTATGGAGAGGGATGTGTCTGTTGGGGTCATGATGGCCTGGTAATAGTTCTTGGGTGGAATGTGACCACCTTAGTGTATGTGTAAAATATGAGGTTATATGTAGAGACAATTAACTAGGTGAATAATAAAACATCTAATTTCATGGAGGGAACTATCCACCTGATGATATGAGATCTGTTTTCCTGGAGGGGAATTAATTTCCTAGAAGATATATGTGATATTTTAGGAAGGGGAACTATTTCCCCATATGATATGGTATATGTTTCTGTGGAGGGTTATTATTACCATTGATGATATGAAATAATTTTTTTGGGTGGGCTACTATAACCCCTGATGATTTATGAGATGTTTATATGGAGTGGATCTAACCCTTTAATTATATGATATATATTTTTAGGAAGAGAAGATACTCCCCATAATTGAAGATATAGTGTATATTTATAGGGACATGACATATTCCCCCAAAGGATATGGATATGTTTTTTAGAGTGGGAATTATTCCCCCTAATGATATGATATATTTTTCTAGGGTGGGGACCTATTTCCCATAATGATATGAGATATGTTTCTATAGAGGGTGTTATCCCCCCCAAATGATATAAGAGATGTTTCTAGGGAAGGGTTCTATTCCACCTTGATGACATGGTGTATGTTTCAAGGGAGGATCACTATTCTACCTTTAACATCCCAGACTCGGATGCCACTTAATGGTGCCTCAAGATCGGTTGTCCACAAGGCCTCAAATGTATGTCACCAAATGCTATAGGATTATGAATATAAGTGAGAGCCTAAGTGTATCCATGGGGGTTTATTCCCTCGTTACTAGGGTGTAGTATACAGTAATATAAATTATAGATAGATAGTAGAAGAAATATAATATTTATACAATAGATTAATAGTAGGAATATATAATAATAACAAAAAAGAAGATCATATATATATAATGACGATACCTATCGTGTGTCTAGTTAAAACATCCAAAACATGTATACAATAAAGGTATGCATTACAGGGAAGAGGTATACAAAAATTCTAAAAAGTATCTCAGCTAGCGTCTTTAGGATCAGCTCGGTCCCATGCTACCTAAATTCCAAATATAAATCACAAACTTGTATCAGGGTGATTTCCCTTATCCATACCTACAATTGTATAATATGTTTGGTTACCCAAGGCGACCAGACAAGGTGTGAGACATAATCCTAGTAAGAAACCACCCAAGGGATAATTCTATCCAATCAGTGATTATATAACAGTCACATTATGCAGGAATAAATATAATATTAAAATTAATCACTAAATGTAAAAATCCAATGAAGTCCATGATTTCACTTATAAAAATGTTCATTTAATGATTCAATATCATTTAATTAAAAGTATCATGACCTAGAATAATGCCTAGAGTCCCCTGTGGAAACATGATCAAAGTATTCCTAAAAATAACTTCTATAAATTATAAATAAAGATTGAATCCAAGATTGTGATTTGTCTTGGTAGATGCATCATATAACTCATTTCATTCATTATTCATTAATGAACCTGAGCCTGTTCATGGAATTTCTTTTTTGGAATCTAGGTATAATATAAACCAACACCATATAATCTCATCTGTGGAGATCCTCATAAGAAACCATGTATTTCTCTACATGTGGTATATCATCTATGCCATTTGAGTCCATCCTTAGCGTTCCACTAATAGGGACCAAGTATCACCCATGGAATATGTGACCAAATTCCCTTTGACTCTTTACTTAAAAATTCTTAAGGAATCCAATTGTCACTCTTAATATAATAGTCACCCCCGATGAGTACATCCTTTGCTGCCCATAGAAGGATTTCAAGTGTCATTCAAGCATAGTTATGGAACCATCTTGTTGAGTTCATACCCGGAATTCATATTTTAATCCATGTATCACCCAATGATTATAAGAATTTAATAAATTCAATACAATTTCATCAATTTCATTTAAACAATTACATTTAACTATGTCAAATTAAAAATACTAATAAAATTCCATTACACAGTCACTATACAAGGTATCTCAATTCATGGGCTAATCATAGGATGATTTCATCTCAATTACTTATGTGGGAATTTTATTATAACAAGAATCATGTTCTTAAACAATCCATTATAAAGCATGGTCCAAGGGACTTGGTTATTTCATCTCTTCCCATTAATCAATTCAATTACAATTGATATAAAAATTAAATGTATTCAATTTATAATTCATTTAAAAAATCCAATTATAATTCACTTCAATTAAAATTGAAAATTCAATATTGAACATCCCAAGAAAAGGGGTAAAACAGGCACAACTCAAAGGTTTCCAACTTATATAACATTATAATGTTCCATTTAATTATACAACACATTGAAAGGGGTGGTTCCAATTTCATGATCCTCAACCTATTAACTTTAATTGATGACCTCATTAATTACATAGGACATGCCTAATAATTTACATCAATGATTTAAATTTATTTCAAAGAACCTCATAAGAATTGGTTTCATGACACAATGAAATATATATAAAAACTTCAACTATAAATGAAAGGAATCAGACCACCTATTGTAAGACCTTATTGGATAGGTCTTCTAGTATTACGTCTCAATTTAACTCAGATTTGGAGAAAAACATATAACAGATGAAGAACCTAATAATAATGAAAATTATAATGAACCTAAATAGAACATCCAATAGAAAACCAAATCAGTTACAACACAAAAGGATTTGAGATATTGCTGATGCTAATCCAATGCGACAAATGGTTCTTTAATCGAACACTAAATGGAGACGATCTCTCGATTCTAATAATATTCACCAAAGGGGGAATCAAATGGATGATTTTGATGAATGGGAGAGAAATGAAAAATTAGGTTCGAGTTAATAGATATTTTATGGGAGAAATTGTAATTTTTTTCAATATATATAGGGTTGCATGGTGTATCAAATTGTGCGCCAACTGTACCCGCTTTTTTATAGGTAGCAGCACCCTGCATGGATTCCTCATATGGTTTTTCTGACCGTTCTCCAACCATGACAAAATCCTCTATGAAAATTGGAGATATGGATGCATGACCAGAAACCTCATTTTTCATATATTTTTCGAGCAGTCTCATCTGTATCTTACCATTATCTAGCCTTTCATGGTCAGAAGTAACCATGTGGTCTACCCTGCGGGATTTCTTCTAAACACATGCTAGGCCAATTTCCCCCAATAGAGTTGGGTTCCAGGCACTGAACCATTCCATGACACCCCCAATACCTCTATGACCAAAAAGTTCATTTGAATTAGTCCATAACTAAACATTTAAACTTCAAATTGATGGAAATTAAAGGATTCGTACCTCAAATGAGAAACAAGTTCTTACAAAATTCCCCCTTAAATCAATTCATCCTTGAATTTACCTCTGAAGGGTGGTCAAGAATATCTGAGAAAAAACTCTGGGAACTATGATCACACATCATCCTACTGCTCCCAAGTCTTTCCCTATACTTGGCTATGATTCTATATCACTTAGACAAGATAAACTGATTATAATCAGAGAACTTTAACGATGTGATCCACAATATGTATAAGATGCTCCTCAAAGAACTCATCTACCAATAACTCAAAATTTTCAGGATAAAAGGCATGTGACAAGTTTGAATGATAGTTTCATAACTGATATACATGGAAGATGTCATGCATTTCATGATACCTCTCAGGTAACTGCAAATAATATTCATTCGGCCTGACTCTCTCCAGAATCTAAAATGGTGCATTAGAGAATGGTGAAATCTTACCCTATATCCCGATCCTCTAGGGTCCCAAATTTAGTGAATCATGTTAGAAAACATGATCCCCAACATCTAAATGTATATGTTGTCTACGGTGATCGGCATGTGATTTTTGACAAGACTTCATAGTATCCATCTAATTGTAAATCAACTAAACCTGCAATGCAGTCTCTTGAATTATATTAGGTCGAAGAATAGATTCCTCTCCTACATATAACAAACATAGGAGTGATCAAAATAGACTATCATTCATAGAATCATATGAAACCATACGCCTAGTATCCTAGAACCTATTGTTGTAGGTGAATTCAACCAGGGGTATATGCCCCTTTCAAAGTCCCCTAAAATTGAGGATGCATGCTCACAACATTTCCTTAAGCTCTTAAATCTTACACTCTGATTAGCCATCTATTTGGGGGTGGTATGTCATTCTCAGAAGCACCAATATACCTAGCTCCCTCTATAGCCCTTACTAGAACCATCATGTAAACTAATCATCCCTACATGAAACGATAGTATTTGGGACCCATGAAGTCATACAATCTCACAGATGTAAAACCTCCCATGATCATCAACTCTAAAGGTATCCATGATCGGAAATAAATGTGAAACCTTCATGTTCCTATCAACAAAAAACCATACTACATCATTACATATAGTTGAACTTGGTAAAACTATCAAAAGATCCATCATTAAGTCAAACCATTTCCACTTAGGTATGGGTAACTACTTTAAATGTTCATATGGTAGCTGTTGTTCCACCATCACCAGCTAAATGGTGGAAAATCTAATGAAAAAATTATTTACATATCTTTTTATACCTTTCCACCAATATTAGTGTTTTAAATCCTGATACATCTTGGTTATTTAGAGGTACACTATTCAAAATGTAGAATGAAAGTCTTCCATTACCTCCTCACACATGTCTACTGAACCCCATATGTGACCATGTAAACGTAGAATCTCATTCTCGCCTATGGTATAACCAGGATGAGGTTCCTCACCTTCCACACTCTATCATAGGACTAAGATCTTAGAATCTGATATATTCTTAATCCTTACTATATATATAAGGTTAGAGGTGACAACTATATATGATATAAAAGTATACCGCTGACTATACTGTACCTCCAAGTGCATTGTAGAGAACAAGTCTGTGAGCTCTCACTCGCTACTGGCCTGCTGAAATGCTTGTAACAAAGTCCTCCTTCTCTGTGAATCAGCCACTGCATTTCCTTTACCAGACATGTAGGAAAGACTCATGTGAAAATACTATAGGTATTCAACCCACCTATGTTGTCTTGGGTTCATATCACTCTATGTAAATATTTACTTTAGGATTTTGTGGTCAATGTGAACCACAAAACTCTCTCCATGAAAGTTGTGAATCTAACAATGAAATATTTGAAAAAAATTATCTAACTCGAGATCTTACATCAGGTAATTCCTCTTGTGTGGCCTCAACTACAGAGACCTATATTCTAAGACTCTATCCCCTAGCATAAGAATTTCTCCTAGACCGATACCTAATGAATTATAGTATATCGTGTAACATTTTCCTAGATCAATAAAAATCATCATTAGTACTAATTTAAATCCCACTTTTAGCTTCTGAAAGGCTGTTTCACTGGATTATAACTATAAAAACATTACAAAATTCTTTTTCAATAATGTACGAGGTGATTCTAGGAATTATTATTCATGTATGAAACAAATGTAGTAGTTGGATATCCCCAAGAAACATCATACCTCAAATAAATTTTTGGGATGCTCCTTTGAAACCATATCTCTCCCCTTCATTGAGAAAATCAGTAATTTTTTATCGAAGATAATGTGACCCAAGAAGTGAATATGATCTATCTAAAAGTGGAACTTTTTGTTCTTATCAAATAATAGATTCTCTATCATTGTATCCTATATGATCTCAACAAAAATCATGGCCATGTCGATTGTGAGAATACACCAATATATAATCGAAAAAAACCAGTACAAATGAATCTCGATAAAGATGGAAGAATCGGTTTATCTATTCCATGAAGATTGATGGTGCGTTAGTGAGATAGAATTACATAACCAATTAAACATATAGATTATACCTGCTATGAAAAGTTGTGAGAGGTATGTATAATGGTCTAACATGCACCTGATGATTACCAAATATAAAATAAATCTTCAAGAACACTCGAGATCCTCAAAGATAGATGAATATATCATTTATCCATGGAATATTTTGTATGTTATTAATGGTTATTAGGTTCAATTTATAGTAATCCACACATATACTAAGATTTTAATCCACCTTTTTCATAAAAAAGGACCCTCGAACCCCATGGAGAAGTATTGGGTCGAATAAAACCCTTACCTTTTAAGTGCTATTTCTTATTCTTGAGATCCTAAATCTAAGTAGTTGGAATCAATTAAGTAGGAATGGATTCTGGTTTTTCTCCTCAAACTAGATTGATAGATAACTCTACCTATATCCTTAGAGTTAAACCTGAAAATTTGTCTAGGAAAGGGATCCTAAAATGATACACTAATAGAGAGAAGTTTTCTTGAAGTATTCCTTGATCATACATATATAAAATAAAAATATTTTTTTTCATCCTGCCAATCCCATAATTATCAGGTCCATCTTGATTCTCTTGGACATCCCAAGAACCCTTGTAAATAAAATCATTTCCTTCTGGTGATGGGATGGTCACCCTGTGGTGATAGAAATCAACAAAGCCGTGATAGGGTACTAACCATTACATACTGAGAATGACTTCAAACTGTTATCTTAAGGAAAAATAGGTCCATATGAAGTGAAACCCGCCAATATCAAGGGGTAACTCCTTGCACTTAAGTACACCCTCCATTATAATCCCCAATGGAGTGTCAAGAATCATAAAACAATAGGAAGTATAAAAACTGAGCCCATGGATCTCCACAACGATCACGAATATAAATATATGTGAATCCCCTAAATCAAAAAGTGAAGAAGCTAATTTCGAGGCTACTAGAATACAACATCTAACAGTAGAAGATTGGGGATCCTACTCCTCATATGTCGGTTGAACTATATATATCAGGATTCATCCATGGCCTTGTGATACTACTTAGCTACTATCAGAAGTTCTTCTCTACTGTCACTATAAGATTGGGGTCTAACTACCACATTCATGAAAACAAACAAGGATTGATTTTCTAATTGTACTCTAGCTTTGTACCTGATGAGAGGCTACTGAACCAACTCCTGAACATTGAGTCAATGTAGAAACTATCTCATTGGATTTCAGAGGAAACGTTTTGCATAAGTGTTGTAGATGGCCCATCATTCCTCACGACTGATACTCAACTGGGTCCCTCATACACAGTTGTATAATATATTCTAGTATACCACAATGGTATCACCTCAAATTGATACCTGAGTACGCACTCTGGCTAAAACATTCACTATTTGGAAGGTATAGATGACCCTTTATAATAACGACCAATGTAACAAAAGATCTAGATGTTGAACTACCTTGGATAACACCACCAAACTCTCTTAGGTTATGATCTGTAATAATTACCTAATTCACTATTCCAGATTCAATAGTCAACAAAAAGACATTCACCAACGATCGAATGTGGTATTTGAGAAAATCCTTGAATAATTAGGCTTTAGATAACTCATCCCCCATCACAATATGTGTAAAGTGAAGGATATTTGTAAATCGGGCCGAATAATCCATAACTGGTAATGTTCCCTTCTCTAATTTGATGAACTCCAATGCTCTATTGACCATCAAAATTTTGGGATAAAATTATTCATAGAAGGACATATGAAAATACCTCCAAGATATATCCCAATGATGATCAGTATAAGTAATAAAATTGCACCATATCTTGGAAAATCAAACTATATATACGTAGATAACTTGTCCTTCCTCTCATGAGGTGTCCCTCGATGCTTGAGGATGGATAGCATGGCCTCTAGACATGACTATATAGCCCGTGGTCTACCATCCCCTGAAAACATGGGGAAATGCTACTGCTGGAACTCACACGTCCATTATTCCATAGTCAGGGAAGACCATGATTCTATCAGAATGGTCTTCATGAAGTGAAAGAACCCATCATGGAACTGTTCCCCAACACTAGTGTCTAGTACAGCTACTAGGTCCATAGCTAGCACTAGTAGAGGATCCACTGGTATATCATGGCCCACCACCACTAGAGTGTGGTATTTACCATCCCCCATCTGTACTACTTTAGGGTGACACAATGGTATACCTATAAGATTACATGTGCACTTATCATATCAAAATTATTATCAATGTTCATATCTCAAAGTGTGAATATTTAAGCACCATTGGTTCAAGTCTTCCTCAATAATAACACACCCATATTCATGCTCCTTGAGTTAGGTCTAGAAGAAATACATATCATAAATAAGTCATAGATGATGCATACTTCCCATAACTAAGGTCAAGTCTGGGTCAATTTCTCTTCTATATGTAATTTCAATTTCATTTTTATTCCCATTTAATTTGAATTCATACTCATTTAACATTTATATCTAGATTCATTGAAATCATGTGCTAATGTTTCTCTAAATTCTAATCCATGAGGGTCCAGACTCCTCTGGAATAATAACATGAAATCCACCTAATCCATACTATAACACATTCCAAAATACCTATCACAACAACATACAACAAGTAATTCATCCTTAATGGCATGTCGTAATACATGGAATGTGATTCCTATAATGTGCTTGACATGATGCATGAGATGGAATACCCTCATCTCATTATGTTGAAACAAAATTGAACCAATAATCATATTAATAATAATCAAATAATTCATGTTCATCAAGAAAAAGTGTAATCAAATCAACAGTAATATTCACAATCTAAAAAAACAATTTCATTCAAGTCAATTTGGATTTTTACTATACCTAGGGTATCTATTCCTAGGAAAAAATAATTACCGAAATTTTATCCGTACCTATCCATCTCTATTGTTTCCAATGAATACACCAAAAAATATTTCCATCTAAAACTACTTTATAATGACCCAAAACCAGATGCCACTCGACAGTGCCCAAAGCTCAGTTGGCCACATGGCCTCAAGCGCATCTCCCCAAATTCGAGAGGCCGCCAACTAGTAGTGAGGGCCTAGGTGTGTCAATAGGGAGACTATGATCTCATCAGTATGGTGTAGTACAATGGAATATCAATGAAAAATATATTGAGGAATAATTAAAACAATTAGACAATAGATCAACAGTAGGAATGAATAGAAATACAAAAATGAAGCCTATTTATAGATGATGATGATACATGTCATGTGTCTAGTAATGAAACCAAAACATGTATACAAGGAAGGTGTACAATACATGAAAAAAATACTAAAGGGAACTAACGCATCCTAGCTATAATCATGATATTTAGCCCAATCCCATGCTCCCTAGTAGTAATCAATAACCTAAAATTGTGTGCTTCCCCTTATCCATACAAGAAATTATATAATCTTTTTGGGCACCCAAGGTGGCTCGGATATGGTGTGAGACATAATCCTAGTAGGAAATTACCCAAGGTCTAATGCAATCTAGTTAGTGAGTATATAATATCCACTTTTTACAGGAAAAATATATTATGTAAAGTAAGTATTAAAAGTAAACATCCTATAAAAATCTAGTTTCTAAATTATAAATAAGTTTATTTAATGATTAAATCTCATTTAATTAATATTATCAAGAGATTTAATTATTCCCAGCACCCCCCCATGATAACATTATCAATGTATTCCAAAACATAACTTCCATAAAGTATAAAGACAAAACTAAATCCAAGATTGTGTTTGGGATTAGTATATGTGTCATATAGATTATTTAATTCATTATTAATTTATAACCATGGGAATGTCCATGGAATTATTAATTTAGAATCCAGGTATCACTCCAGGTATAATATAAACCAACACCCATTAAGGTCATCCATGGAGATCCCCACAAGAACCCTAGTATCAGTCTAGGTTTGGTATAACATTTCTTACATTCAATTCTATCCTTGGCGGTCCAGTAAGGGAGCCAAACCATCACCCATGGAATATATGATCCAATTCCATATGAGTTTTTTCTCTAAAATCCATAAGGAATCCAAGTATCACTCGACATATAATAGTCATCCATTATGAGTCCAACATTGGCATTCCATAGAAGGATTCCATGTGTCACTCTAGAATATGCATTGTTCCATCCAATTGAGTCTATCCATGGAATTTGTATATGAATCCATGTGTTATCCAAGGAATATAATAATTAAATCAATTCAATACCATTTAATCAATATCATTTAAAAATTTCTATTTAACTATTTCAAGATCAAAACCAAGAACATTCCATTTCGAACTCAACTCATAAAGTGACTCAATTTATGGGCTAAACATATAAGGATTTCCCCTCAATTACTCATGTCGGAATTTTTGTTACAACAAGCATCACAAGATTAAAAATGTCACTACAAGGTAAGGGCCAATGGTCATGGTCATTTCATATCATCCCATTAATCAATTAAAATACAAATGAAATCACAATTAAATTAATGGATTCAATTTAAAATTCATATCACAAATCCAATTATTGTTCACTTTAATTACAATTGAAAATTCAATATTGAACATCCCATGAAAAGGGGTAAAACATGCACACTTCATAGGCTTATAATACATATAACATAAAAATAGTCCATTTAATTAAAAACCCACTCAAATAGGTGGTTCCAATTTCAAGGTTCTCATTTTATAACTATTCATTTATAGATTCTTTAATTGCATAGTCCTTTCCTACAATTGTAATTCAAGGATTTAATTTCATTTAAAGTAACCACATGAGAATTTTGTGGATAGTACAATAGAATATATATATATAAACACTTCGACCATAAAAGAAAGTCATGTGGCCTCCTACTATAGTTTCGTACTGGAGAACTCATCCAATACCTGTGTTTGATTTATCAGGAGAAAAATTAAGATCATATGAAGAACCTAATAATAGGTAAAATTATCTTGTACCTAAATAGTGTTGCTGATACTAATCAAATTGAGAAATGACATAAAATAAATTCATATCTTACTAAAGCGGAGTCATTGAGTCAAATAGTTCTTGATTTTGACACTTGATGGAGTTGATCACAAAATTCAAATAATAGTCACCAAGGATGGATTCAAAAGGATGAGTTTCCATTTCAGGATAGAAATTCAAAAATTAGTTTGTGTTAATAGAAATTTTAATTGCAAAATTTTAATTTTATCCAATTTATAAGATTTCATTGTTTGGAACCAACCTTGCACACTTTTCTCTAGGGAGGGCTACCCCACATGACTTCCTCAAATGTTTTTTCTAACCATACTCAAACCGTGAAAATAACCACCATTAAAATTTGAGACATGGATACACAATAGTGTTCCCATTTTTGCATTGGTTGTCTAACCGTATGGACTACAACCTCCCACTGTCTAGCCTCACATGCTTTCTCCAAACCATGAATCATGTGTTTTTTCCAAAAAATAGTTGGGTTATGGGCTTAGAACCTGATTCAAACACCCACTGTACATCCATGAACTCAAAGGGAATTCTATTTAGGCCATATATAAACATTTAAGCAAAAAAATTAGGGAAATAAAAAGATATGTATCTCAAATAAGAACCACATTATTAGACCCTTAATTAAATCGTATATGTTTCCAAAGAGGGGTGTTATTATCCCTGATGATAAATGAGATGTTTCCAGGTAGAGGAGTTCTTACCCACTAATGATATGATAGTTATTTTAGGGGAGGAATACTATTACACCTATTTATATTATTTCTCTTTCCATGGAGGGATGTTATTTATCCATGATGATATATGAGATATTACCAAGAAAATGTAATATCCCCCTGATTATATGAAGTATGATTCTATGGTGGGGATTCATTCTCTCTATATGGTTATGATAAACACTGAGAGACATCCAACACTGATCATAGATGGAATTATCAACCTTGAGTGTCACCTTAAATCCTGAGGATCAAATGTTTAATTCATTATTCCCTAAAATGTATTTATTATTTTGATCATATAATATATTAAAAAACTATTTTTACTATTTATGTTAAGAACACCATTAGTGGTGAGATACTATGTTTTAATCACATTCTTCTTGGATGGCCCTTACACTTTGGCACATGATCAGACCTCATGATCAAAATTATAGGTAGGGAAGAGGCCCCATGTTTCATGTTCAAGATAGATAGATTATATAGTCATAGTATGTATTATAGGGATGGTAGTAGAGAATAATTATATTGTATTTATTTTTTTTACCTTGTATATGTGGTTAACCTAGTGGGTCACTAGTAAGGATGGGTTCTAGTATGATAGTATTAAATTTTTTTATATCATGGATGTGATTTATTGATCTCGTATACTTTGATTATTTTCATGGATGTTGTTTGGTTATTTATAATTTTTGTTTTAATTTTTTTAGGGTATAGTTTCCCCATGGTAACATCGTTGATCCCCACTACTAGTCATAATTCGTTCACATACGATGAGGTATGGGTGAGGTTGTGTAACAATTTGACCAGGAAACAATTAAGTGGTCTCAGGACAGAGACATTACATAATCCATTTTAATTATAAACAATAAATTACCCTTTTAAACTAAAAATGTTATAGATACACTTGAAAAGGTAAAATTGTTATAATAAAATCATAAAATTAGAAAATAAAAATAATGAAATATTAATATCTATCAATTTTCCAACACTTTATCATTTTAATCATGGAAAATAAATAAATATCCATATCAAATTTTCAAAAGAATAAAAAATGAGAGAATCTTAAAGATCCTTTCCAGAAAAATAAATTCATCATGTCTCATTCATGACAAAAAATTTCATTTTATTTTCATTTCTCAGATTTAATTTTTCTAACCTCAAAAATCCATCTATGTTCTAATAAAAACCTACCTTAACTAAAAATTTATATCACTCTTTACTTAATAGAAATTAAATATGGATTTATGCTCAGACATGGGAAATTAATTCCTCACTATAGGCTTATAAAAACTCTCATATCTTCACATCATAAAAAATAATAATGTAATAAATCATGATTAGTTTTAAAATTATATTCTGTGGATAAGGGTTAGTGGGTAAAATTCTTTATAAAATCAAAGGCTTAAAAATATAAGGTAAAACCCTGAAATAAAATTACACGAATATACAATTGAGACCCCACAAAATTCAACTGACATAATTCCCAATTAATAAACATACACCACACTCCCCCATATCGATATGGACCATTATTTAACCAATAAATTTTATAAATGGATTCATAAATATTATACCCTTTATTAATGTTTTTTTTTAATTTTTCTTTTAATAAATAAGAGATGAAAAAGTAATTTAGTGAAAGAATGATAATTCATGGCCTTTTATTTTTCATAGGGTTTGGATTCATATGAGTAAACACATGGAAATTTCAATCTTGTCTCCATATTTTTATTTATTTTCTTCTATTTTATATTTATTTTTAAGAATATGATGATAATAAATGCATCAAAATGTTTATAATTTCATGATTTTGAACTGGGTTGAATTCTAATGGAATTTGAACATTTACGTTTATTGGATGGTTCATTTTAAAAATCGGTCTTTAGAATGAAATAATGAGAGTTGTAACACTTCAATGTTTTATTTTTGGACTTTGGTGAAGGCCCAACAGGTCCCTTGAGTGTCCCATCATGTTTTAGGAGTTCTAGGGCTGGGTATAACAAGTTTTGAGTGTCTGTAGAGGGCGTAAGGTTTGTCTGAAATAGTTTATCCCTAGTAGGAAACCACAAGGCCTTATATAGGTGGGGCAGTGGTGGTTAAAACGGTCTACACATATTTTTACAAACAATGTTCCTAGACCACATGATTAGTGGAAATTAGGAATCACCTTAACAATATTCATTGAATGGTTTGAAAACGGTTAGGGAAACCATGTGGGTCATTTTGGGGGGTGCTCCAGGTCCCAGTATAGGGCGCACAATTGGCACACAGTTCTCCAAACCATGTGGCCAAAACCATGGATCGTGTTTCTACATAAAAAAAATTTTCAATTAAAAATTAAGATAAAATGAAAAAGAATAATTAATAATCCCTCTACCATTACTCGAGTCATGCGACACCCCCACCCTTAGTGACCTTAGTGAGCATGATCTCTATCTCCTAGTATCCTCCTCTGGTGCATGTTTTCCCACTAGATATATTAATGATTCTTCATCAATGTATTGAGGTAAGGTATCCTATTACATGTCCTCTTTATTTTCGGATGATTTTTGGTCTCACTGTCTCCCCTCTTGTTCAGATGAAACCTTGGGGTTATAGTTAAACCATGTTTTTGTATTTCTTCTAGTTCTAGGGCATGAAAATGGATTATCGGGACCACTTCATATGAGTTCTGACATCCTCCACTGTAGTCAAAGTGGATTGGTTCATTTCTGTTTACTGCCATCAATTTAAGGTAACATTTAAATCTGTTGTTTGGTTTCACTCATTTTATTTGGTTTTAGTTTGGTGATTTAAGGTTCCTAGATTTATTTATAGTGTGTTTCGATCTATCATTTATGAAAATGACCTACGTGCATGTGCAAGGGTAATATATATATATATATATATATATATATATATATATTCACACTTTTTACATATTCCCCCATGGTGTAGGGAATATGTAAAATGGAACTTGGGGTGTATATATATATATATATATATATATATATATTCAAGTGCATGTAAGTGTAAGGACCAGATTTGTGTTTCCATTTTCAAAGTCGTCCAGTGTCGAGTGTTTGGTTTGGTCAACTTTTTGAGGTATGATACCTATCCTTGCCCTTTAATTTAAGAATTCATTAGTTTCCTGCTTAATGATTATTTGATAAATCTAATTTTGAATCTTGAATGAACTTGATAATTTTGAAAAATTGTTTTTTGAGAAACAAAGTCATATTTTTATTATAAAACCCCTCCAACGAAGGTGCCGTATCTTCTAAGAAAAACTATATTGAAAAGATGTTTAATGCATGAGTAGATTAGTGCTTTGTATTTTTTCGTATGATTTGATGTTGTAGTGTGATGTAAGGAATGTTACGGACATGGACTCTAATGGAGTTAGGAAGTGGATTTTTCCATTATAAACATTTATGAAACCATTCAGACTTTTATGTGACATATTTGAACTTTTCATTTAAATTTCTTTGTTGAGCCACCCAAGGGGTGTGATCCTATGATTTCCTAATTATACGATTTTTATTTATAACTAAATGTAATTGGTTTACATAGTTAGGATATGTAATTCCTCTCTTTCATGTTGATTTCCATGGGTTAAATGGTTATATTAAGCTTGAATTAAATAACAGTTTATTTTGAAAATGTGGAGATGAGTGGGTACACTCACGGATAATTTTTAAATGTGAAGTTCAGATAAGTGAGTGGGTATACTAATTAAATTCCATGTTTTTTAAATGATAATAATGAGGGGGTATACTCATTATAAATTTTTGAATATAAATTGTGTTCCATGAGTGGTATACTTGTGAGATGTAATAGGTTATGTATTGTGATTAATGAGTGGTTATACTAATTGTATGAATTTATTGTAAATGGTTTTATATGATTGGGTAGACTCATATAGTGTTGAGTGTTAAATGATACAAAATGGATGAATGATTGTATAGATTCTATCGATGGCCCTCCATGGATATCGAACACCGAAGTGAACGGGCTGGGTTGAGTATGCCCCTTCGGTCATGATTTTGTTGGATGCCATGGGATTTTCTAATCCTTGGATTTGGAATACTTAGACTCACATAGGATATGTCCATTATGAAATTATGCTAGGAATCCAACCAATACCTAACCTTACTTCCATCTATATGCTCCTGGGATTCATTAAGGATGCCTTGGTCTTTAACACTTTCAATCCTACCCTTCATGGTCTGAATCTTTGACATATAGTACAGTCATGGGGCATATGATACATTCAGTTATATGTCATAGCTATGGTAAATTGTGACATGTGTAATTATATAGTGCGATAGTGAATGTTATAACTTTTCTATTTGAACGGAATGGTCGTGATTGATATGCCTTGCGGGTTATACAGTAATGTCATGATAGTAACAACTGTTTAGATGAATAGAAAGGATGTGTTATTTATTTGTGCATTATTTATAGCCTTCTTGTTATAGGATCTTTTCCATCATATGTGGGGATCCTTGAGGGGATATATTAGTATGACTATTTTATGAGTTTAAATGTCATGGGAATCTTTACTTCCACTTACTGTTTGACTATGTAACAACACACTACCTTAATTTTATATTTCACAAATTGGATTGGGATAGACACCATGGGTGTTGGCCTATTGAGATGTAATCTCATACCCTACTTAGGTACCATTGGTACTTGATCAGACCTTCTTGTTTATAGGGAACTGAACCTTTACTTTCTCTATTTTTCTTATACCGGAGGAGTTAAGATAATAGTACTGATCCAAATCTTAGGATGCTCATAGAGATAACCTTTGGTATTTTTAGTTCTTTTTTTCACTTGAGTATTATATGGTACTGAATTGTAAATAATTCAATATGTTTACCCTTTTTCTTATGTATCATAATTTGGACAATCATTCTTTTTTTGAACTATTGTTGGCCATATATTATATTCAATTTAAATTACATTATCCTTTTGATTCTTTCCATTGTTTTCTATATATGTGATTTACTGCTGTGAAATTCTGAGTATGAGGGAATAGTCACCCCACTAAACTACCTTTACACCCTCGCTACAAGTTTTAAACCTTTGGTGTATGAGGAGGTGTGCTTGAGTCCATGTGGTGATCAGTCTGACTACCATTTTAGTGGTTAATCAGAACAATATGTTACAAATTGGTAGCAAAGGATATTTGTTGCTTTTTTTACTATATTCGATTGGTAGAAATGAGACTAAGAAGAAGTTTACACTAGTTCAATAGCCATGAATGGGAATGATCATACCATATTTGGTAAAAGACCAAGTGACCCAGGCTTATAATTGTTGTTCATGTTGTTTGATATTATAGTTTATTATAATTTCACCATAAGTGATAGGTGTATTTTCCATTACTTATTGATAATGAGAATTTTTAAAATTTTCCATTGGGTTGATATGGAAATGATGGGTCATTACATGAATCATATTTGGAACGTAGAAATTAAAATTCCATGCATATTATAGGACATCTTGTCCTATTTATAAGTTTACTTATAATTTTGGTTGTGTTCTTGGGCATTATATCATGCTTAGTTGCGCCTATTAAGGTAAATTTCAGTATGCCTTCTTGTATAACATGTTTATGTGATTATATTCCATTCTTCCTCTACATTTAGCATATTTTTCTAAAATTACATGATTCTATATTAAATCATTTTCTTTATGTTACTGTTTTTTTATAATAATCTGGATATGTTTTCATGTGTAAATGGTTTAAAGGGTAAACAATTTATTGGTTTCATTTATGATGGGAGACAATTTTTATTTGTAAGGTGTTTGGGTGCCTTATAACATGGAAAAGTTAACATATGTATTCAAACCATTGAAAAAGGGATGAAAAAGCTAAAATATTAAATTGGGTTGGTTGTGATCTATGGGATAAAATTTTCAAATTATGAAGTGTATGTGCACTTCATGAATTAGGAAATTGTGACCCATATTAATTATAAAGGGATGATGTGTTTCGAAAAGTTTTAATGATGAAGATATTTAATTTTGATCTGAAATCAATTTCTTAAATTTCAGAATGTTAACTAGACACATGTATGTAAGTTGATGAATGATTTTATGACATTAACTGTTATAGTGTTTATGATTTCTATAGTTAAACAACTTCTATTGGGTTATATTTTCAAGAACCCAGGATGGATTAATGGGACCCTCATAGTACACCTTATTAGTTAAAATTAATTTATATGGTAAATATACAAGTTATTATGGGATGTCAATCAATGTTAAATTTTTAAAAAGTGAGGCGATGAGACTTGCCTATTTTTTCCTTGAACTATTAGCTAAATTGGACACTAAGTGTCTTGATTTATAAAATGGTACTTTATTTTTTGTTTAAAATTATTTCAAATGTTAAAAAGTTTAATATAATCAATTAATAGACTATAAAATGGAACCTAATGTGGTGTAATTTTTTAAACACTTATGTAAGGGTGTTTTAAATGTTTCATGTGGTATACATTGGAAAATATACGTGAACATTTATCCATTGGATGATTCCTTTTATCAATGGATAAAATGAGAGGGGATATTGAGCCAAGTGAAATATATTTTTCCTTACCAAATGATAATGTAAATGCTTAGACATCATAAGGGGCTAGCTCATGGAAGTTATAAACCATAGATATTGATTCCTTACATTCTACTATGTAATTTCTATCTTTTGGTGTCATTCAGGTATCATTTTCCATTTTAGAATATTAAAAATTCAAAATTGAACTCCAATTCAGATGGGTGGTCATTGCATCATGACTCTTGATATGAGAATGACCATCTAGAAATTCTCATTTTAATAGTATCTACATGCCTTAGGCTAGAGAAATTTCATAGGAGGTGATGTGAACCTCTCTTTTATTCAGTGATGGAAGGATCAGTACATCATCATCTGAGTTAATGATTTTATGAGATGATTTTCTTTTGATCTAGTTTCTATGTGAACCATTTGATATGTGATTTCATAGAATGGACACACTGTAGATAGTATCCAAGGTGTTTCAGTTGCTTCTGTAATGTCGAGGTAGTATGTGTTGATATAGGTGGTACCCAACAAGTTGTTGAATGTTGTACCAATCGGGTTGAGTTTGGTGTGATTTTTGAGCCTCATGCCATGGAGTACTTTCCTTGGTCATCTATGGAGTAGAGTGACTTGGGTGTTAAGGAAAGAAGTTCGCCCCGTTGCTTGGGATGACTATCTGGGACTCGAGTGTTTTGACACACCGGTCAGTTTGATTTTTCATTTCATGCCAAATGCTTTGACGTGGGGATCATAGTTTGTAGAATGTCACACGTGTATTTAATGTGATTATGATATATAGTTGTTATGAGTGGCTAGTCTTTTTATCTCTGGTTTTGATCACCTTGACACTATTTTGGTGGGGAACATCGTTATAGTTCTATTAATTGTGTCCTTCTGGGTAGAAGGAACACAGTGAAGGAATACCATTAAAATGGTTACTTCTTATTTTTTTTTATTCTTATAGGTTTTGAATCATGTTGGTTCTTGATATAGAACATGATTTTTATAAGGTTTGTTATATAGGAAATATTTGTAAACAACTTTTGTCTTGGAGGGACTTTGGTGGTTAATCTTCAACAATCATAGGACACCTAGGGTGGTAGAGGTTGTGATCATCTAATGTAGATGTGTCAATAGGGGAATCCAAGATTCCTATAAAAGAATTCAATAAGTATATATTTGATTTATCTTCTTGGCTTACACTTAGAGTACCCTTTTGAAAGAAAATCGTATGTCCCCAATCTTGATGTCATCCTGGATTCACTAAGAGAGCGTCAGTATTACACCTCACTAAGGTTTTAAAAGCTATAGGGCTATTTTAGATCACTATCTAGATTTAAGTATGGATGTGTGTTTATTTTTTGGCTTTGTTAGTTTGCAGTGATTCTTGGGTTCTGGCGTAGGAACACCTTGGATGGGATCTTATACACCATTCGATTCCTTTTGATGTAAATTTCATGTGGATGTTTCTCTAGGATTAGTAGATGATCCTATGTGGATGTTTCGGTTGTTTAATAACATATCTCTTGTAAATATAGAGCATTTATACCTTGGGATAGTTCTTCAGAAAGTTTCTAGTTGAATCAAGATTACCCCATACTGGTTGATGGGTTTGGAAGTGATGTCTAAAGGTATAATGGTTCAAGTGGTCTGGATTTGGGTGTCACATTTGTTCGTGTTAAGCCACGACAGTTCGAAATACCCATGAGAGGGTTTGATAAGTGAACGACACCAAATGTCAGGTATGGACTTTAGTGGACACATTCATTGTAAATGAAGAATTAATTGCAAGGAGGAATTCTAGTTTTTTTGGAATATATATAATGTCCAATCCGAGATTTTGAGAATATTAAGCCAAAGTATATAGACTTGTTTCCTTATTTTTAAATGTATGTGGTTGTGTAGAAAATGTTTTTAATAATTTCTCTAGTTCAAGGTGAGTGTAGTGTAATGGTCAGTTATGTATTACTCAAAGATCAAGATTGTTTTCTCTTTGGATGATCAGGATTCGACTATTCCTTTCATATGAGGCCCATTATATGACCACATGTGTAATCAGGTTTTACTTGTTAAATAAATCATATGAGAATCATTGATATAATGAATAGTACATTCTTTATTATTCCATTCCAATGGTGGATGAGTCGTGGTTTGTATTTGGCCATTAAATGCTAAGACCCTTAGTGGAGAGTACCAATAGGGTATTTTTTAAGGTATGAATATGAGATTATGTCTATAGTTATGTAGGATAAGTTAAGAATTTCTTTGTTGTTTTGGTTTGAAATTGTTCTTTGACATATGTTATTATGGCTTAAATGCATTAGGCTTGTGAAATGCTTTAAGGTGTTTTTTTGTCTTGAAACATAATATGAATGCTCAAATGAGACTTCACACCCTTTTAGGTCAGGTGATGTTTTCATTATTTCCCAAAGGATTCTCGAGGATAAGAATTTATAAGGTGGTGAGAATGTACAATCCCATGTTTTTGGATCGAATGTAATTCAAAGTAAATTTTAACTTGTGTATTTACTGGATAGTTTGTTTTACAAACCAGGCCTCAGAATGAAATTTTGAGAGTTGAAAAATTTAATAGTTTTCTTTTTGGGCTATGGTGAAGGCCTGAATTTTCCGTTGTGTGTCTTGATGAGTTTTGGGAGTTTCAGTATAAGGAATCATACGTTTGAGGGTCTATAGATGGTGCATGGTTTGTCTAAAACTGTGCGGCCCCAGTAGAAAACCATGCAACATTATGCCAGCGGGGCAGTGGTGGTTCGCATGGTTTTCCAAAACGTATTCCTAACCTGCATGGTTAATTGTAGATTTCATGTACCTTAACACTATTCACCACATATTTTTCACATGGTTTGGAAAATCAGGTGGGAAAACCTTGTGGGGTGCTCCAAGTTCCTAGTACAGGGTGCATGGTTGGCACATGGTTCTCCAAACTATGCGGCCAAAACCCATGCACCATCTTCCTATTTAAGAAAATTTTTAAATTAAAAATTAAAATAAAATGAAAATTATACTTAATAATCCATATCCCCTTACATGAGTCGTGTGAGAACCCCTATAGGCCTTGGCACATAGGACCTCCCTCTCCTCATGACCACTTCTAGTGTGTGTTTTTTACATCAGATTTCATTGCAATTCTTGGTTGATGTCTCGAGGTAAGGTCTCTGGTTCCTTCTACTCTTTCTTTTTGGTCGATTTTTAGTCTCCTCATTACCCCTCTTATACAGCTAAAACCCTATGGTTATGTTTAAACCCAATTTTTGTGCATTTTTTGGTTCTAAGGTGTGGCATGTTATTCTCGGGACCTCTTCGTAGGAGTTATTACATCTACCACCATAGGTGAAGTGGATTGGTTCGTTTTGATTTTCCACCATCGATTTAAGGAAATATTTACATATTATTCTTGCTTTAGACCATTTTATTTTGTGTTCTATTGGTGATTTAGTGTTCTTCGATTTGTTTGTAGTGTATTTTGATCTATCAACCACGAAAAGGACCTACGCACATGTTAAATGGAAATATACATATATATATATTCCATCTTTGTACATATTCCCCCATGGAAAGGGGAATATGTTCAATACAATTATGGGTATTTATATTAATATATATATATATATATTCACATGCATGTAAATTTAAGGATCTGATTCGTGGGGTCATTTTCAAAGTCGTTAAGTGATGAGTGTTCGGTTTGGTCATCATCTTGAGGTAGGATCCCTATCCTTGCCTTTTAATTTATGAATACATTAGTTTCCTGTGTAATATTTCTTTGATAAATTGAATTTTTAATCATTAATAAACATATTAATTAAGAAAAATTATTTTTTTAGAAAAAATTTATGTTTTTATAATAAGACCCCTCCCATAGAGGTATGATGTCTTCTAAGTGAAAAAGTGTCCATTTGATGTTTAATACATGATTGGGTTAATTATTTTTAGTTTTAACTATGATTTGATATCATAGTGTGATTTAAGACATGTTTATGACATAGAATCTAATGGAATTAGGAAATTGAGTTTTCCTTTATAAATTTTTATGAAACCATTGCACCTTCTATGTTTCATCTTGTCCCTTTTCATTTTAATTTCCCTTTGTTGAACCACCCAATGGGTCTGATCCTATACTTTCCTAGTTAGAGGAAGATTATTTATAACTATAAGGGAACTGGTTTACGTAGTTAAGATACGTAATTCCTCCCTTTCATGTTTATTCCCTTGGGTTAAATAGTTATATTAAACTGGAATTGTATAATGGTTTATTTGGAAAATGTGGAGATGAGTGGGTAAAGTCATGGTTGATGTTTAAATTTGAAGTTATGATAAATGAGTGGGTATACTCATTAAATTACATGTTTATTAATTGATAATAATGTGTAGGTATACTAATTAGATATTTTTGAATATAAACTAGGATCCAATAGTGGGTATAATTGTGATATGTAATTGCTTACATGTTTTGAAAGGAGAGTGGGTATACTTATTGCATGAATTGAATGAAAATGGTTTTATATAAGTGGGTAGACTCATATGGTGTATATTGTTAAATGATATGAAATGGATGGATGATTTAATATATGCCATGGATGGATCTCCATAGATCTTGAAGATGGTAGAGGTTGGATTGTGTTGAGTATGCCCCTTTGTTCTTAATTATGTTGGATTCCATGGGATTTTCTAACCCTTGGATCTGGATTGCTTGGACTCGTGTAGGACATGTTCGGTATGACATGATCCTAGGACTCTAACCAATGACTAACTGAGTTTCCACCGAGATGATCTTGGGAATTGATGTGGATGACTTGGACTTTGAAACATTGGATCTAGACCATCATGGTCTTAATATTTGACATATGGGACAAACGTAAGGTATAAGATACACTTGTTTATATGTCTTGGCCATGGTAAATTGTGACATGTGTAGTTATATGGATCAACCGTGAATGTTATAAATGTTTTGGTTGAACAGTATGTTAATGATTGGTATGGAATGCGGGGTGTATATTAAGGTCTTGGTGGTAACATGTGTTTGGAGGAATGTCAAGGACGTGTTGTTTATTTGTACATTATTTGTATATTTCCTGTTATGTGAGCTTTTCCATCTTGTTTAGGGAGCCTTTAGGGGATACATTATTAGCACTGGTTTAGCAGTTTACAATCAATGTGCATATTTACTTCCATTTACTACATGATTAGTTACCTAAAAACTACCTTAATTCTATATTTCACAAATTTAATTGAGCATGACATTATGGGTGATGGCCTACTGAGATATTATCTCATACCCTGACCAAGTTCCATTATTACCCCAGTAGACCTTCTTGTTTGTTGGGATATGTACCATTGTTTGTGTTATTTTACATGAACCTAAGGATTTAGGAGAAAAGTACTATACTGAAGGTCATGATGATCATGAAGATCATCTTTTGTATTTTTAGTCCTTTTTTCACTTTAGTCATGTATTGAACTAAATTTTGATGCATTTTTCTTATGTATCATCTTATAGACATGTGTACTTTGTATAAACTGTCATTGGAATCTTTTATATTAAATTGATATTACATTTACCTTCCTCTTATATCTTTTTTTTTTATATGTGTTTTACCATTGTGAAATTCTTTGTATGAGGTTCTAGTCTTCCCACTAAACTACCTTTACACCCTCCATACTAGTTGACAACCTCTCGAATATGGAGAGACACACTTGAGGCATTATATCAATTGATCATGCAACTGTTTTAGTGGTCATTTACGAATGGACGTTACATAGTGATAAAATTGACTTGTGATCATTCATCTCTCAAATGGATGGAAATTTGATGCACACCTCAGATTCACAGAAATGATCTTCTTTCCAATAAACACACAAAAAATCCCTTACCCCACACTCAAACATGAAATAATCATAAAAATATATTAATAGTAACATTATAAAATGATAAATTTTCATGTAATTAATGTTAAAATAATAAATAAATTTATTGATTCTTTGGGATAAAAAATGGTCAGTGTAAAGGGTATGTCTCAAGTTTAAAATGTGTAAAGGCAAGTAAATTCCTCAATAATATTAAAAATATTTCATGAACTATAAATATTTGAAATATAAATAACAAGAAGTTCTATTTTCACACAATACCAATGTTTCTCTCTAAAAATTGAGGGTATTGAGAAAAATATATCATATATTGTGTTAATAATTCCTCTCGGTATTGCAATTATATTTTGGGCTAGTGTTGCATAAACATGGATTTCAAGAAAAATTAAAACTCATAATTTTTTTTGAAAATCAAATTCCATGAAATGTTTCTATATTTAAAATCATTTAAAATAATTTTTTGAAAAATCAATTCAAATATATCAAAATAAATTTTAGAGTGAAAAATGATAATGAATACCTATTAAAGCTTAATGTTTATAAAAATGGAAAATACCAAAATTCATAACCAGTTTAGCACTTCCTTACACATATATGAAACTACCCATTTGAATTTAATCATAAACTAGATGCATATAAATTTCGGGGTATGAATCAAATAAATAAGACATATATGAAATTATTTATTTAATAATGACAACATTAATTTATGCTTATAGAGTTTTGTTTTTATAAAAATAAGAAAACATTAAAAATAAGATCATTATTGAACTAACCCTGAGGAATAAAGGGATATATGATCTTAGTTTGGACTACTAATTAGATATTAAGTGTTCACTACATCTAGTGAGGAATTTATAGCTATTATCCCTAATTCAATGAGGTATTTGGATTATTTTATGTGAACTAAAACTTCTTGGATTTTCTATTGTTTATATTCATACACTAGATAATGAGTTCACTTTTTTCTAGGTGTTGTATATTCACCCCTTTGGAAAATTGGTTTTGCTTGTATGGTGGGGGTAGGTGAATGTATTGGCTCCCCACTATTTCCCCTACCATTGAAACATATTCTTATAAGGAATTATCTAGTGATGTTGTACTAAAATATTCATCCAGAGGGAATTCAATGAATATTTTATATTGAATGAAGTTAAAATATGAAGTATTTATTTCAAAAAATACTCCCTAAATTGGTCTTTTTGTAACTATTTTTCTTTAGTTAGGGATACTATGAAGTCCTCATTTATTCCTAATAACAAATGATTAGAAGTATCATGGAGAATTATATTATCCTCTATAATTACACCATCTTCTTCATTTCCACTACCCAGGGTTATCCATGGGTTGAAAAATCTAAAAATTCAAAATAGTAAGAATTATTTCTCAAATAACATTCATTGAAATTAGACAGAAATGAATTCATGTTTAGACTGTCTCCCTATATTGGATCAGTTGTTAACTCCTGTTACTTGATAAGTGACTCTTTGAATTGGGTTATTAGTTATAAGGGCAGGTTTTCTGTCTCCTCCATCCTTTGATCAAATTCCAACATGTTGGTTGTACCTTCCTTTTCCAATTCCACATAAACATATAATGGTATTGACTATTTTTCTTTACAGGTGAGATAATAACTTGGAATTTGAACTTATACATAATAATATTTGAATGATTCAAATTCTTTTCGATATTTTATATGTGTATTATATTAATTATACCATTAAAATATCCCCTCTAGAAATGGTAGTGTGAGATTTTATAACAGATCTTCAATTAATTCCTTCCCAGACTTTGCATGTTTCTCATTGGAATAATAAGTGGGGTAATGTATTCTAATACTAGTTCAGGATCTCGATCATCCATTTATTATTTTTCTATTATGAAATGAGAAACTCAACTATCAATTTCATTTGGTTCCTCGTGTACCCTATGTATTCCCTATGATATTACTATTGTTCTTTCTATTTCATAGAAAAAACCTATTTTCCTTTCACCGAATATTAGTTATCATATGAATAATAATAATATGATTTTGAATTAATCATGGAACACACAAAACTTTTTTAGATTTTTTAGGAATAAAGAGACCAATATTTACATAATGTGAAATAAATAATGGGTGATCATCTACATCCTTGATAGTAGTTCCATATTTTTACACAATTATTTTGGGTGGTACAAAATATTATTTATATTTCTCCCAATGCGTCACATTGTGTAATGTGGTTCGTCTCTCAAATATACAATTCAAGATCACTCACTATTCTATTCACTTTATTCTATACTTTTTATTTTTATATTTTTTGAAAAAAATAGGAAAATGTGGATTTTAAAATTATTAATACAAATAGAAAACATTCTAGGGAGAAAAATTAAAACAATGATGAATATATAACGAATTTAGATGAAAGAATATGATTCATAAATAATTTCCCTGAGTGAATATTCATTAAAAATTATACAGTCTCTTTCCCACTCAATGATCACAATATATTACATATGTTTTTATCATATTCTACTCTAGTTTTGAATATATAGTGTACCTTTATATCATTAAATACACTAAACACCTACCTTATCCCTGGATAATAATCTAAATAGATCCATAATTGAGAGAACCCCCTAAACTATGTTCCTAGTATGCAATCCATCAAATTATGACCTTTATTTTAATAGATTAATTATATACCGTAATGATTAAGGAACTAAGGGATAATATAGCATATAAATATGTTTATCATAGGATATTTTCATTATGAATAAACTATCACCATTCTACACTAATGATTTTCTTAAACAGAACATAATTTTGATACAACATAATTAAACAAAAAAAATACAACTTAGGTTTATTTATAGATTATTCCCCAGAGATATCCTTTGGGTTACTTCTTCACCATTATAAATATAGGATATCACTCTGACAGAGCATGATAAAAATGATAGAATAGATATAAACACATCAATTTATAATCTAAAAAATGATATAGAGTAAAAGATAACACTTTCAAACCTATTATAATATTTGGATTGGAAGCCATCTACCACTTATAAATATTTTTATGAGTTATTTAAATAATCAATAGGATGTTTTATAAGAAATATTTTATGTGTTCCTGGGGATTATGTTCCACATTTTCATAGATTTAACACTAAGATGTTTTCCACATGGGAAGAGATATTATATAATTTTATCAAGATTTGAGGTCTTTGAAATCTTCTAATTTTAAAAAAATTGAAATTTTCATCCATTTTAATTATTCCTTTTGTTAATGTTTCCCCTTTAACCATTGAATTAATTCACATAGTGAAGTTACCCTTATGTATCTGAGGGAAACATGGTACATCACTTCTAATGAAAAAATCAATACTTTTACATATCAGTGCAGCTATGAAGTTTCTTTTACATATAAAATAGAATAACATAACCTCCCTTATAGTGGAAAAGTAAATAATTTTATAAATAACCACATTCATGGGATTACATTTACATATCCTCATTGTTACATTTACAAATTGGGAATTTTCAATTTTTTTAATATTAATTTTAAAAGGCCATTTATGTATGAGGTCCTTGTTCAATTATGATATCTTTTAAATCAATATGAAATATCATCAAACTACTAAAATTTAGTGTATCCTTCTTCTAGATATTCCAAATATAAATAAATAAGAAAAAAACCAATATTTAAACCATTTTCATATTAACATCAAATTACCCCTATAAACTAAATATGAGACCATAAACCTTAAAATTATATAATTATAAGAATTAAATCATTAAATTGTGAAGTTAAAATAATAAAATATTGATCCCTTTTGGATATTATAATGTAAATAAATGTATAACCCTTTAAATAAGACTATGTTATTCATCCCTTTAGAATAGTTGAATGAAAATATACCAATATTGAGTTTCTCATGAACAAAACTAGGGAGAATTTCTCCTTTTCAAGGGGAAAATAATGTATAATAAAAAATGGAGGAAAATTTAATGGGATCTGAAATAGTGGTAAAATTTGATTAATTTATTGATAAATTTGAAACTAACATTGTTTTTGTTATATCTTATAAATATTAAAACGTGTAATGTCCCTCGATGATGCAATGTAATGGTGATGATGTTGAAGAAGTAGAAACAATATATAGTTTTCAATCTAGAGGACTTAAATATATAAATAATGAGTAAATATTATCCATAAAATAAATGGCAGATCATCTAGAAATCATAAAAGGACTGGATTATATATTCATTGTAGAATCGAGTTTCTAGAATGAGTGGATAAAGCAATAAAATTTAACCTTAAAAGGTGTAACACCATGAGATTTTAAAAGATGAATATAACTTTGGATATAATATATGACATGAAACACCAATATTAGAAGAAAATATAACACCCAATACTTTATGATATATTTATTTTTAAATAAATTCCACCTCATAAATAGCTTGGGATGCACGCAACACCAGGTTTAAATAAAACATGACACTCTTTTAAAATTTTATTAATTAAATATGGAATTTATAAAATATCAGTTAATGTATAGAGAATGAATAGGACTAACTAAATTACATAAATTATATGGATTAAAAACGTAAAAAACTAAATTCTATGAATATATACTCATTACAAACAAAATAAGAACCATTTGAAAGAAAAGAAACATTTTCAAAGAAATTGTATTTTTCATAAAAGGTGGTTTAGTCACACTTTGTCAAATACATTCAAAATTAATTATTCACTGTTTTAAAAAATTTAATTTCTAAAATTAGGATTATTTTTTAAATAATTCTATGGATTTTATCTTATTGTAAATTTTTTTTATTTTTTGGTAAATATTAATTTTTCAGTGAATTATGAAAAACATAAAGTTTTATACAATTGTCATTTATTTTTAATAAATTAAGACCTATTATTCTTTTAATATGTTTTAAATTTAACTTAAGTATAATTTATTTACATTGAATTCAATTAATTTCATTTAAATCATTTTTATACTAGATTTTCATATAATATTAATTGTTTTGTTTAAAAATGGTATATTTCTGAAAACTATTTTAAAGCATATAATGTTTCTCCTTTCTAAATAATTTACAAAAACCATAATTGGGAATGATTTGAATGAAATTTATTAATTATATATATGTAAATATTAATTTAAATACATATAATGATTATTACTAGTCATAGAATTAATATGAAAGAATCATTTTCTTGAAAAATACACTTCTCAGAAAACTGCATTTTCATCACGTATTCAGGTTTAATTTTAAAATTAATTCTTCCAATTATTTGAGATAAATTTGGAAAAATGGATTAAATATTTATAATAATCATAATAAATATTATTTATTAATAGAAATTTTATTTTTTTACCCTAATAAATAGATAAAACAATAAAAATTATTTACTATAATTAAGGTAAAATAGGTTTATCGGGGTTAAATTAAAACTATAAGTGTTAAAAATGACCCAAAAATTTTAGAATAAATTTTTTATTGTCAAATGTAGGCCTAATATATTATAATGTTCTAAAATGGTCCATTTATACTCCTTTTGGAAGTGAAAAAACATGGGTGTAATTATTTCTTTTTGAAAATTCAAATTGTGTCCTCTCTATCACTTATAAACAGTCATCCCATATCCTCTCTTTTACGGACTCCCAAAACCCATTCTTCCACAAATAACTGATAAAATAAATTTCATAGTTCAATATTATAATTCTGTAAGACTTATTTTTTTCATAAAGATAACTGAGGAAGGTTTTTTGTATAACCCAAAAAAAGTTTTCTGAAAAAGGGTTAACATCCTTAACCAAGCATTTTATTTTATTTCCTCCTCCACCTAATAAAAATATTATTAAACCATTATGATACAAAATCATAATAATATAATATATATTTGGATGTTTTTTATTTAAATATAATTACCTACAACCATATCATCCTCCCTCAAATGGGAAAAAATCCATTGATTGTGTGTACGAAGGACAACTGTATCGCGAACTAACATAATTATTTTTCAATAACCTCTCCATATAGTTTGATATAATGATATGTTTAATATTTATATATAATATTTATGAAATAATTATACCATTTTAATTATAATATCATATATACCTTCTTAATTTCAATTCCATAGATAATATGATAACACAACTCATATGTACATCAGACTAGCACCTCGCGAAGCTATGTGATTAGTTATTTAGGTATGATTTACAAGAAAGGTAATTACGATTTATTTAATGTTTACATATGGTAATAATTAAATATTAAAATTTCCAAGAAATTAATATATCTCATACATTCTTACCTTACCATCCATTGAAAATGATAAAGTCATTCGTGTGTACGACGAACTACCGCCTCACAAAGCAACGTGATTTATTTTTTTAATTTTATTGTTACTAAAACACATGGATTGTATATGATATGGTATTTAAGGAAATAATATTATATTTTTGAAATAATTATCATAATTTAATTATAAAATAAAAAATACCCTCCTTCCATCATTATCTTAAAAAAAATGGAAATTCTACTGTGGAATACATACAACATATTGTCTCCATGATTATAACATATTTTATTTTTCATAACCATATTTCAGGGTCCATTTAAAAAGTATAATTTTTTGTATAAAAATGACAATCATATCATGGTTAATATTTTATATATTATTAATTAATAATCACTTTTTTCTTTTTCAACTTACCAAATCAATTTTGGATGTATGAGTTTTTTATCATTAAAATGTCTGATGTGGAACTAATGGGTCACATAATTTTATATAACAAGGTAACATTTAAAATAAAAGGAATAATAAAATTTAAAATGGTCATTAATGAAGTAAATAATTAAATTATGATTATATTTTTGGTATATAAAGAACACATATGGAATATTAGGCTCGAGTTAAGGGATATTTTTAAACCACCCTTTAATTTGTGTTATAAACATTATATCTCTAACTCTATCTCTATATTAATGTCATGGAATGATTTGAAATTATATATATATATATATATATATATATCTCAAAAATATACCTATATTGTTCCACCTTCCTTTGATGAGTTATTTCATTTTTTATGATCAATTATTGATGACCATCATTATGAAATTTATGTTGTTTATGATATGAAGCAACATTATGCAATCCATTTTCATTCTACTGTTAATTGTTATGTTCTGACTTATTATTGATTCATTTATGTGGAACACATAGATCATGTACATGTTATGATGGGTGTAATGATATATTTATCTAATTCATTAGGTAAATATATATCCCTATGAGGCATCATGTAAGAGATTAGGGAGTAAGCATAATCCATTATAGGACATTGTAAAATATGTGATATTGTCTAGGTAGTTATCTTTGACTCATGTTTATGTCATGTTATATATTTTTTCCATATTTCCATTGATTCATTGATCTTATGACACAATTTTACTTATTATATTCTTCCATTAAATTACTCTTGATCCTTATCTTTTATGAAAGAATGTTTTAACTTTGACTAAAATGTTGTGTTTCCTTATCATGTTTATTCCCTTAATTGTATTTTTTGCTTACCCCCTTCCTCAAGTATTCCCCAGATTATCCCATCTTATTTTATAAGCTCACCATAGAGAATAAAATATGGATTCTATGTTTTAGTTTTATTTGATGTATTAAGAACTCAGTAATCTAAATGTACTAGGAATTTATGGTTTTTGTGTTTTATTAATGCATATTCATGTATAAGAATAATGTAAAAAATATGTGTTAAAGACTTGTTTCATCATATTTCGTACCAAATGAAATGTATAGTAAACCATTGGAACTAATATGAGAAAACCTTAATGAAAACCGTAGGGATTAGTTTTAGAATATTTATAAGGATAATACTATGTATTGAAAAATATCTTGGAATCATGGTGAAGTATAGAGCGAGTGGTTTCATAGGAATTACATCCCTTTTGGGATACTAAAAGTGGTATTTATTTAGGAATAGATGTGCCTACAGGTAAAAAAATCCTAAAAAGGTGAATCATGCTTTACAAAAGAATTACCTAGATTACATAA
This sequence comes from Viscum album, assembly GCA_963277665.1. Taxonomy (NCBI): domain Eukaryota; kingdom Viridiplantae; phylum Streptophyta; class Magnoliopsida; order Santalales; family Viscaceae; genus Viscum; species Viscum album. The sequence goes on along the minus strand of OY728138.1, from coordinate 1,694,203,234 downwards.
CAATGTGCCTTACTTCCCACCCAGTTTGATACTCCCAAGGAATATGTTTTGGAAATTGGAAAACTCATGACGAACCATCATATAGAAATTGAAATGATGATAATCATAGATGAATTAAGATAAACCTATGTTTCTTGGGTTGATAATTATAAGTTCGATAATAAGTTTAAAGGCATTAATATCATTTTTTAGGTTTTAAGTCAGGGAACTATAATATGATTAAAATATTTTTTTGGGAGATATTTATGGAAATATTACCCTTCATTTTAGTATGTGTGTATAGTAAAAAACTTTATTTAAAGAAAAATACCTTTATATTTTATGAAAATAAGGTTAATGGTATGGGTAACCTGTAGGGTTTATTATACCTTTTATTTTAAGATAATAACATTAAACTAAGATTATACGCTGCTCTGGGAAAGAATAAGATGTGTATAAAACACTAATTATTACAAACTCATTTGATTATCAATTTTATTTTGATAATTTTTATAGCATTTTTGGGAAAATTATAGGATATATAATTTTTTAAAATTTACAACCTATATGTTGGGTGAAAATTAATTGTATTTGGTAAGGACAAGAAGATTAAACCCATAACTAAAGGCTGATAAGGGTGAAACATCTACCACTGGCATGTATAATTTATGGTTTAGAATTTCGTTATTTTTACTGAAATGTTTTAATGTATAAATGTTAAATTGATAAAATCTTCTTGGGGTAATTTTTGATATTTTGGGATAAATTTTATGAGGTGTAATTATATTTAAACTTTATATTGAATGTAAAGGATTAATTTTTAATAATGCTATTATTTTTTTGATATCTAAGTTGAGTGGCTATGATATAACCTTTGATGTTAAAATATTATATAATCCTGGGTTTATTGATGTAATTTTGGAGGTAGGGTAAATTATTTATGAAATGATCTATCTTAAACCTTTGGATTCATTATTTAGTTTTGGAGAATAATAGATTAATATTCATTTGAGATATTGTCTTACTTTTTTATAACTTATTTGGTTTTAATAAAGATAGTTTTATTTTTTTTACTCATTGATGGATCTTATGATCCGTTAATATTTAATTTTAGTGATTGAGTCATGAAAAAATAAATTTTGGACATTAATTTCTCATAGTAACAGATGAAGTGGAAATTTATTATAGAAAAACCTATCATTGAAATTGTGATTATGAAATTGAAAGATATGAAGTAGTTATATTTCATAATATTCATAGACAGTTAAAAATATCCTAAAATTTATGAAAAGGATCCTTAAAAAATTATCATATTACCTTCATATATAATGAATAAAATGGTATTTTAAATTTTCATAGTTATATCATTTTGAGGTCTTAACTCTCAATTGATTATTCAGTTTTTTTATCAATAATAGTTATCACTCTCTATAATTATTTCAATGTTTCTTCCATGTCCATATCATCACCTTCCACCAATTTTATCCTATATAGAAACCAAATAATGTGTTAATCTTGATGACCTTCATACATCACTTATGTATTATCAATAATGAGTTTAAGTAAACATTTTTATTATGTGAGTTTGCAACAATGGTTTTTTAAAATTTCAAACCCTTGATTTCTAGGATCAATAATAAATTTCTAGGACATAACTTATTTAAGGTGGGTAGAATGTAACTCCCTAATATTTTAAAATATGAACATCATCTTTGGTAGCATATATGAAATGAAACACTAAGATTAAAATAAAATGTAACACCAAAAAAAATTATAGTACAATTATTTTTAAATAAATTCAATTTATTTGATAGCTTCAAATGCATGGAGCATCATGTTTAAACAAAACATGATACTCTATTAAAATATTATTATATAAACATGGCCTTTATAACATATCCGTTAATATATAAGGATTTAATAGGGCTAAAAATTTATAAAAATTATAAGGTGAAGAAATTATAAAAAAAATTATATGGTAGCTACTCATTAGAAATTAAATAATAACCATTTAAAAGAAAAATAAATTCTTTTTAAAAGATTTTTTTTCTAAAAGGTGGTTTATTTGTGCTTTGTGAACTTAATTTAATATTAATTTTAACCAATTTAAGAAAAGAAATTAAAAAAGGATTTTTTTTTAAAAACAATCATATAAATATTAAATTATGGTTCTATTTTGGGATTCTTTAGAAAATATTAATTTTGTAGTAAATAGTGGAAATACCATTTTTTATAGTTTTTTCATTAACTTATAAAAAATTAAGTCCTATTTTTTTACATTTATTTAAAATTATAATAATAATTACATAGTTATATTGAATTTAATTAATCATATTTAAATCATATTTAAAATAAATTTTAGTATAAGTAATTTTTAAGTTTAAAAATAGGATTTTCTAAAAACCATTTTAATTATATTAATGTGTATCTTGTTAATTAGTTAAAATACCCCCAATTTGGAATTTTTTAAACTAAGTTTATATATTATTTTTAAATAAATATAAATTTTATACATAAAATGATGATTAATAAATATAGAGCTAATATAAAATAATCATTTTCTTGAAAAATAAACTTCTGGAAAAATAGATTTTCGTCACGTCTATGGTTTAATTTTACATTAAAGTATACCACTTATATGAGTGTAATTTGTAAAAATGGATTCCATATTTTTGATCCAAATAATTTATATTATCTAATAAGGTAAAATTATTTTTTTATTATAATGAATAGTGAAAACAAAAAAAATTATTAACCATGGTTAAGGTAAAATTAGTTTTATAGGGGGTTAAATTAAAACTATAAAGGTTAAAAATGACACGAAACATTTATAATTCCTATTTTATGGTAATATTATGACTTTATATCATATTAGTTTATAACCCGATCTATTTTGGATCCTTTTTGTAATGAGATAAACATTGGTAAAATTCATTATATAAAGAAATTCCATGTGTGTCCTAACCCATGCTTTTAAAAGGAAACCCCTATCATCTTATTTACACCCTTCTAAACCAGATTGTTTTAGAAATTACCAACCCAAATAAATTCCTTAATTCCCTCCCCTCATCATATAATCATTTTTTTCAAAAATCCATCCTAGTAAGGTTTTGGCTGAAAACCGAAAGAAGTTGTCTAAAGAAGAGGAATCTTCCTAAACAAAGAATTATATTTCATTTCTTCCTAAACAACCTAAAAATATTTTTAAAACTTGATTATTTAATAAAATCAGTAAATTATATATAATTATTTGTTTTTATGTTAATTTATTTACCTAAAACATTCCCCTCCTCCCTCAAATGGGAAACGAAATCGTTGATCGTGGGTATGGTGGGATACCGCTTACGAATGACATAATTAATTTCCCATTGCCAGTTCTAATGGACAGATATAAAGGTGTATTAAATATTTATATATTATATTTATGAAATAATTATTAATATTGAATTATAATATCATATATACCTTCTTACATTCTATTCCATTGAGAATACAACAACATCGCTCATGTGTATGGTGGACTGCCTCCCAACAAAGCATTGTAATTTATTATTCACATTCATTTTACATGGAATGTAATAATTATTAAATAAATTGTTTATATTTTAATAATTAAATATTAAAAAATATATAAAATTAATATATCATATACTTTCTTACCTTACCATAAATTGAAAATGATAATGTTGTTCATGTGTATGGAAGACAACCACCCCACGAAGTGAAGTGATTTGTTTTTTAATATAATTATTACCATGACACATGTATGGTATATATAAGATTGTTTAAATAAATATTATCATATTTATGACATAATTATCATCATGTCATGAATAAATAACACTAAACTTCCTTCCATCATGATCTTCAAAAATGGAAAAGTTACTATTGCGTACATATGGCCTATCATCTCCCTGATTATAACATAGTTAATTATTCATTACCATATTTCATGATTGGTTTAAAAATTGTAATTTATGTATTAAAATTATAATTATTCTATGGTAACCATTATTTATATGATTAATTAAAAATCTCGTTTATTGTAGTCAACTTTACAAAGTGATTTTAGATATTAGAGCATTTTATCATTAAAATATACAATATGGAATTAATAGGTCAAGTAATTGACTATGACATGGTGGAACATAAAATTAAATGAATAATTAAGATGAAAATTGTTCTCAAGCCAGTAAATAATGATCTTTTGTTTATAATGCAGATGAAAAATAATGATTTAGGTACAAGGTATTTATATACCACCCTTTCCTTCGATTTCTGAACTTTTTCTCTATAACCTACCTTATCTCTCTATTAATGTTATAGAATGATTAAATATTATACATATATATCTCTAAAATATATACCTATATTAATATCCCATCCTTTTGTGGGGTAGTACACACCTTGTGATCATTTATAAAATATTTTCACTATGAAATTTACATTGTTTTTTATATGAAGCATGATTGTGAAACCCATTTCCTTTCCATGGTTAATTATTATATTATGAATTTTGATTTATTAATTTATATGGAACAAATAGATCATGAATATGTTATGATGGGTGTGCCCAAATAACTCTCCAATTAATTGGTAAGAGATTTAGTCTCATGAGGCATCATGTGTGGGATTAGAGAGTAAACCGAATCCATTATGGGAAAAGAAGGCTCGGGGCCAGGCTATTCCTGACCTCCCCCAAAATTTATTATAAAAAGACACGAAGACACTATAGAAAAGGGAGGGGCAGGGTCAAACAACCCACACCCAAAAACCCTTAATAAACACACACACAAGGACCGTAAAAAAAGAAAAGAAAAGAAAGAAAAGGACTCAAACCAGACACAACAGCGGCACCATCATGTCACCTCTAGCCAATACCAGCATCGAGCAGCACCACATTCAATCATCATAGCTACACAGCAGAAGAAACACATCCAAACCCACTAGCCCCAGCAACCAAAAGCACCAAATCTGACATCACAGCCAATCACAACCAACAACATCAAACCAAATCACAAACACCACAGCCACACGCGACCATCATCACCTCCCAGCAAACAACATCCAGAAACAGTCCCAACCAAGCAACAATAAACATCCAGCAGCAGCAAGACCATGAACCACAACATCCTTACCTCCCAGCTGAGCAACACCTCGCATCCAGCATCACCAATTCCATCATCCAACACCTTCCCTCAATGTGAAATCACTATGAGGAACACGGAACCCCTAGCACCAGAATCATAGACATCAACCTCACCATTTTCTATGCGGGCATAGAGCCACCAGCTAAACAGCACTACCAAGAACCGTAACTTCATCACCTCCCAACTAAGAATTAACCCACAATCAACATCACAAATTCCAGCATCCATCACCATCTCTCCAAGAAAGTTTATCACCAGCAACATAGTGTCACCGGCACTAGAAGCATAAGCATCAAGATCTAGAAACCAGCACCCATCCAGACCCGCATCAACCTCAAACAGCAAAGAGAAGACCCAGAAAGGAACCTGTGTCAGTGCCAAGATCCAAGAAACATCTCCTGACGATCCGAGCTAATCCAATGAAAAGGCATCCCGTGCAGCATCCAGAACCGCTAGAGCCAAGACATTCCACCAAAGACCAAAACCCACAGCTTGGAAAACAACATCTGTGATGCCGTCAGCCAAGAGGATCACTGCCACGCCTGGAGTCATCCCAATACATTTCCAAGACCACCCTGTGAGCCCGATCCAGAGAACATCACCATCGGATCTCCATGCCTCACTAGATTCCCTCTCAATCCACGCAAAGACATAGATTTGAATCAATGTCGAAGAAACAGCCACGGAGCAGGACCGGGGCAGCAAAACAGAAGTCAAACGTTGATGAGTCTGGAGGCCACGCCACCTTTGAGTCCCCCACCATTGTAGACATTGAAGTCGTTGACCCATCCATGAATCCCTATCACCTTAAACACGATACTGATCTACTTCCGGACTCCATTGGGGTTTCAAATCTGCAAATAGTCGTCCGCTTCATCACTTGCCGTCTGATCCAAAGCCACAGAGAGCCTTGAAACCACCATATACACTAAAACCCGAGCATGAGGCCAAGCTATGATCAAAACTGAAGTCATATACCCACAAAAAAACCATCGATCTGGAAAGTCGAAGCCGCTAACAGAAAGAAACCACCACTGCGTCGAATCCGTAGCCACAGATTTGAGGCACCATCCGAGGAGAAATCCTTTAGAAGGCAGTCGACCGTCGACCGCGCCGTTGTTGCAACCATCCTTGCCGAAGAGTCCTTTGACCCTGTTGACTTGACTATAGACACTTCAGATCTGTAAACACGACCCCAAACCGTGGTTGAAAATCATCTTCACAGTCCAAATCACGCAGATCCAAATCAAAAACGGATCGTGCAACCTCTATATCCAGAAAAACCCTGAAACGATCTGAAGTTGAAGGCCCAAATGAAGACACCTTTAGATGAAGTCGATTTCTCCAAAGAGAGAAAACCACCACCTTGAGATGTGCATCAAGAGTAGACTTTCTCCGAGAACCAGCAGGAAGAAATCCATAACCATAGTTGTGGGAATGATCAAGAGGAAACCCTGGAAGAGGCAGCGAACGAGGGAGAGCACTTGGGGAGTGTGTCGTCATCTTTCCTCCCAATCCATTATGGGACATTTTCAACCATGTGATAGTGACTAGAAATATAGCCTTTAATCATGTTTTTGTCATGTTATATTTTATTCAAACATTTCATATGATTACAAGATCTTATCCTTCCATGTTCTTTATAATATTCTCCAATAAAATTACTCTTGATACATCTCTTTTACGATATCATATTATACCTTCAACTAATTTTTTATGTTTCCTTATCATATTTAATCACATATAGATATTTTTAGCTCACCCCATTATTTATGAATTCCCCATGTTATCCTATTTAGTTTTGGGATCTTGATAGGGATAATAAAATAAATATTCCAGGATTAAGTTTCATTTTATGTACTATGAACCTAGTCTTCCTAAGACACTAGGACTTTATGATCTATGTGGTGTATTATTGCATATTTATTTCTCAGAATCTTGTAATAATATGTGTAAATGGAATGTATAGCCATAAATTATATGTTGAAGTAATAATTGAAAAGATATAATATTAAAGTGATTCAATTAGAGAACTTACAAGTAATGTAGAAGAATAAATAAAATAATATATTTTTTTCAAATCTAACATGATCTCTCACATGATAAAACATGGAAAGATAATGAACTATAAATATGAGATTTATTTCAAAATGGGGTATTTGGATTCCTTAGTGAAGGTAAAATAGAAGAAAATTTTGGATCATATTAATATGAAGAAGACCTAAGTTAATAATAATAAATTTTAGATCCCTTACATGATATATCAAAAAGTGTAACTTTCAATGGTAAAACTTTTTAATAGGTGATTGAAAAGAATATGAAAAAAAAATTCTTAGAGAAGATATACAAAGAGGTGTTAGTACTATAGAAGTATAATGCATAGTATTGATATTTTTATGGAGTCTATGAAGCTATGAAAATTAAGAGATTATACTAAAACATATTTTTCAATGAAGGTGTTCAATAGGTATGATTTTATTATAATAAATTTTCTTTATTAAGATAATAGACATATGTAAAGGTATTGAGACATGAAAGAGGATGATAATTCAAAAGATTGAATTCTCTATTTGCTTATAAATCGAAAGGTGATCATAAAAAAGAAGAAAAATACATTATATTTAAAAACAAATTCATGGAATTGGAATATCATAATGGTGGAATATAAATAAGTATGAACCAAGCACCAATGGTTGATTGATAATAAAACATCCTTTAAATAAAAAAATAAAATATAGAGAATAATTGAAAAAGGCAGTTACTGATATAGATAAACCCACATGGTATTGCTGGAATCCCATTGGGTGGTCATTCAACCCCCATAAATTCCATATTTTCTCCCCATTTTAGATTTAGTGTGTTGTATACCTTAAGAATGCCCAGTTTCCGTCAGAACATCATGCACCCTACCTATTTCATAACTTTCCTATGACTGTTACTTATCCATTTTCTTGGATCATTCAACATATTTTTTTAAGTTATCCCACCTAGTTTATTGAATCACCTAAACTTCGAGTACATACTTATACTTCACATTTCCTTCATCATCTCCCTTTGATGTCCATCTCTCAACCTCACCTAACCATCAATTCCCGAACTATAGTCTAAATTTTCTATCAATAAAACGTCATTGAATGTATCGCTCTTCACTTCGTATCACCCCAAACTCATTGTACCATAAATACTTAATTAAATTGTTGGTATTTTCATTGATATTTATTAATTTGAAAGATCTTATTTTCATCCATGCTTAAATCTAGGATATAAAATATCTTTTTATTTCATTAACTTCATTATAGTTTTTATGTCTTTAATCATGCATCCATGATCCTACTCTAACCTACCTAAAGTGCCTAGATCCTTACATGATTCTCTTGGGATCCCCTATATTGAACCAATTACTCCTCAAATTTTTATCATTACCTATTTAAAACATTCTTTCATAAGGGCCTAAACCATGTGTCATAATAAAGTTACAAATTCACATTTTCTTAAAAAATGAAAAGGTAGCCCTTGTTGAAAAAAAAATATGGATGAACACTTATATAAATACATGAAAAGGATAATATAACCTTATTTTATTTTATTTCATAATAATGAGGATAATAATGAAGTAATCCTAAGCGGATTCATAAATTCCACTGCAAATTAAGAGAGGAAAATGGCTAGAATTACACTTTTGTGGAGGAAAACACATGGAGATGAATATATTTTTGATGCATTAAAGGTGGATTTTTTTGCAGGATCAATATTAGTTTTAGTTGTATGACATGACAAAGAATATTGATGATGAAAATTTAAATATATAAGGTAATTCTTCTATAAGTGGTATTAGTCAATTGATAACTAAAAAGAAGAATTTCGAGGAAGTTAAAATAAAATGGTTGTTTCATTAAGACCATCCATATTATTATACGTAAGGATGATCAGTATATACCACTCTTCCTTTGATATTTAATTGAAATAATTATTTTTTAGGTAGTTTAAGTTGAAGTGAGAGATAAAATCTTAGGGATGAATTATTTTAATGAATAATGATCAATTAGCATCAAGTACATAACTAGAAAACAATTAAATAAGAGTAATATTTTTTTGAAGAGTATTTATTTCGAAAGTGGTACCTATATTTTCTAAAAGTATTACTAAATGGGGACTCATATGAGTGGTATAAATCCTTTAATAATAATTTTGGAATCTTTACTGTGATGTAGAAACAAAATCGTGATAATTTATAGAGAAGGGGACTTATATGGATACAATGTTATTCAAATTTGGTATTTATGTGAAATAATTAAGAGGGAGTTTATTTTGGAAAAAATATTTAAAGGATATTAATATCATTTGATAAATGAGGGAAACATTATTAAAGGGGTATATTCTACTTAGTAGTGACTGAACAGGTACCTGTTATCCTCTTTGGTGACTTTTTATGGGTAGTTCTAAAATTTCATCCAAATCCACCTTAAGGATTTTCCATCCTCCAAGAATGACCAAAATTTTACTATGACTTGATTTTGAGTCTTCTTTGTATCTCTTAATATCATTTAATCTATATTTTCCACATTATATGTGTTTTTGGTTGGGTTAGTTCTTCCATGGTATATCTCACTCCATCTAGGAGTTTGGTTGTAGTTTATATCACTATATCTCCTTAATCCATCTCAAATCAAATAAAAATTAAGTGTATATGTACACAATTAGGATTTCAGTTCATTGGTCTTGAATTTGGTGGGTTTTATTGGAAAAAAGTTCTTTTAATCCGGATATAGGAATTCATTAGCATGTTAGAACATTAATTTGTAGTTTTATGGGATATTGTTCATATAGGTGCATGGGATTACATGATATTATTTCTATTTAGGTATAAAAGATTTTGGTTAAGTTCAAATTTCATAAAATTAACCTCAGATGGTATATTTGGGTAAATTGGATTGAGTATGATGAAACCATACCTTATAGAATTTCTTGAGGCAGGGCTTACCACCTTGTGTTATTTTAGAAAAAGTGAGTTTCCTTAGCCCAGTTGGCACATTGGTGATATTTTAGGATGAAATATGGTTATATGTGTTATTTTCCTTCAGATGTCAATTTGTTGATGTGTGGGAATAGATAGTATGATGGAGTTGTTATAGGTTGATATAAGGGAGAGAAAAGGGACAATCCTATGATGGTTCTGACATGGGATGATTGGTCAAAGCCTGTATTTACTGTAGTAGTTTGGTTTTGGGTTTTGGTGACAAATTCAGCTAGTAGTATGTGATTTCATTATGGATTTATCCATATGACCTTTAAAGAAATGAAATTTTATGAATTAAATTCCCTATTTAAATGAATATATGTCTTAATTATGTAATACAAATATAAAAAAAATGCTCTGATTTGGTTTTATTGGGCCATTATAATTCAAATATAATCGGATTCAAAATACCATTATGTATCCTAAACATTGATAAAATTGAAATTGAATAGTGATAATATTATTAGTATATATTAAGGATTATGATAAATTCCTATTAACATAAATAAATGAAGTGATGAACTCGAATAGCAGGATCGTACCTTATAAACACCATATGTCAGAGTATAAGGTAGATAGAATCTCAAGGATTAGACCTTGATCAAAACTAATTTGAGATCCAACAACTAATTCAATCGTTAAACCATTTACAAGATAATTTAAAATTCATCAAGATCACGGCCTAGAACATGAGCCTCATCCCAATTGGTGAGGACTTTTTTAAGTGAATCTAGGAGACCCAGGATCAAATACAAGAAGAGGCTAATTTCTGGTACTATAGCAGGTACTGTAGCAGGTACTATAACAGGTACTATAGCATGTATTGTAGTAGGAACTGTGCAGAACTATAGCGGGTACTATAGATGAACTGTAGTAGGGACTATTTAAAACTGTAGCAGTCGGGAATATTCCCCTTTTTGGGCCTTTGGGCCACCAATTTGGTCACTGAGTCCTTTAAGGCCTTCAGCCCACCCAGGCCTTCGGGTCAGTAAAGACTTCGGACCACCTCATGGCCTTCGTGCCACCGTATGTGCAACTGAAAACTAGACAACCTACAAGGAACAAACTTCAAAAGGAGGAGTAAGGAGCTTTCACCATAGCAGAAGCTAAACATATTGCAAGAATGAGAGGGTATGACACCTTCCATTGGGACAAACCTGTGCATGCATGGGAAAGCCTAGCTGAACATCCATGAGAAGGTGGAGAGCAAATTTTATGATGAAGATATTGGGGAGGAGCAATTCTAAGTAGTTAGTCTGGGTTATATGTAATGTTTGAAGCCTACAAGCAATGCATTCCTCTAAGGCATACGATCCATTTAATACTTATGCCTACGGGCCTTGTAAGGGTTCCACCTCATCCCCTGAAAGATGGATTATCAAAATCAATAAAAAAAATGAAGGACTTCGGGCCATTAGAGTCAAGATCATGGCCCAAACCATGTTCAGCAAACCACCCCATGATAATCTTACCATAGTGCACCTTACTATTAGGGAGTTCTCTAGTGTAATAATGGGTTATATATCTCAACCCTAACAGTATTAGTATATATATTTTCATTCTAATAAATTAATTATTATTTTATTCCTTATTGTTTTTACTTTATGAATGGTTATGTAATGATATTGAAAGAAATGATATTTCAATATGACAAAACATGAATTATATTTTTGGATAATATTAAATTTAGTTATAGAAACTCACTTTTATAAATTCACAAATGAAATGATATTATAATAAAATATGATTATTTAATATTATTTATTAAATATAAATGATAATAAAATTTTATGATGTTTATAAGGGTCCAAAAACTATTACTATTATAAAACCAAATATTTTTCTTTAAAAATATATTTTTATTTAAAAGATAAATTTATTATATTTATACAGTTTTATTGATAAAATAAATATTATTTTTGGAATATGAACATCAATATTATCCAATGTTTTATGTTTCAGAATTTTCTAAGAGATTCAAATTTCAGGGTAAAAATTTAAATACAGTATAAATATATAGTGTGTATTGGTTATAAAGAGTGTCTAAAGAAGGAGAGTGATAATTTAGTATCCAATAATTTTTTTTAAACATGTTTAAATAAAATCCCCCAAATAACTAAAGAACCCATTTAATCAAAATACTAGATTGATATAATTTCATATCTTTTATAAGATTTCTCAAAGATTGAATATGTCTCAGTTGAAAAAATAAGAAATATATAAAAGTTACTTTAACTTTTGAAATAAATTTACTTAATAAAAACTTTATTTTAACACTAATTAAAACTAACTAGAAAATTAGTTTATTTATTTTAGTTTAAAATAGATTTAGATTAAGGAATATAAATAAAACAAAACAAAATGCACATCAGAATAAATATAAGAGGTTTATTCTCAAGTCGAGTCCTAATCCTATTCACATGGAATTCACCTTCTACCAATCATATTTTATAAAATAATCTTGATCCACAACCTGCATTGGGTATACAAAAAATCTAACCAGCTATCCAAGCCACACATAGACCACTTCCCAAACAACTGTGGGAATAAAGAAAAGACATACCACACATGGAAATCTTACAAAACAACTGTGGGATAAAATGTAAAGGGATTAGAGAATATATCAAGTATCTTCCTATTAAATTATAGAATATGGTGTCTGTTTTTAATATATAGTGTAAATCACACACTTCTCAAAATGTAAATTATGTAAGCAGAAACTCCAAGTTTAAGAAAGTATAAATGATTATGTTTCTATGTCAGATCTTCTCTAAAGTTTTAGTCTACTTGGATATTATCTTGAAGAGGAGACCAATTTTTTTTTTCTAAAAAATGTTTATAAAATAGGTCATCTTATGGTCTCGTTGTTGTGACTAAAAGAAAGAGATATTGATGTTCAATGCACTCCAGTATTCTACCGTTTATCACAAGTCAGGGTTATTCATTTAAGGAACACTTAACATCACTTTATTGTTATTTATATATATTTTTATCACTTTTAACATGTATTTGTATATGTATATGTGTCTCTATATCACCACATGAGGGAGTCTGAAACTTCATTTAACACAAGCATGCAAGGAGAATAATTGGGATCCTCTGCACCTTATGCTGGATGACTGTTACAACATGTTATGTGTCTAAGTAATAGTTTAAGAATAATCATTAAAATAATTCCTAGAATTAAATATGATTATATAGATGTTAGAGATATTAAATTAAAAATAAATATAAATGGTGATAGTGACTCTTCTGAATGGTGAAATAACACTGGTGGTGACTTAAGCTGGTGGTGAGTCATACCAATAATGACTCATATCACTAGTGACATCTCTCAATGGTGATTCATCTAAGCACTTTACCAAATTTATTGGTTGTAGTTAAATTATAAAGGTACGTCATATTAAACAATGACTTATCTTTGGTGGTAGGTTTTTTCAACCCATAGCCAAATTTTCATCCAAGAGGTTATTTATCTCCAAAAGTAGGTGTTTTCAATACTTAGACAAAAATCCTTTCTGAAGGTGACTTATGTCTAATGGTGGGTCTTTCCCATACATAGAAAAAAAATCTCACCATTGTTCATTATATTATAAAACACTATCATAAATCATAAAACAGATCAATAACATGATGAACATGATTTTTTTATCATTAAAACAAGGGTTCCAAAGATCTCTTCTTTTTTTATGATAACTAATCATGGAATTTTATAAACCATGTATAATATAGTGTAAAAATAAATCATCATGGTAAAAGGAAAGTGAGATGGTTCCAAATATAGGTAAATAGTAAGTAGTATTATAGATTACTAAAAAGATAGTATCAATGAAAATATGGTAACAATGATCATTGAATATGATGGTATCAAAGAAATAACATAAATAAAGAAATAAATGAATAAATAAATTTAATAGATCCATTCTCCCCACTTTGGGATTATTAAAAAGTTAAAATAAAATAGGAAAATAAAAGGAATAACAATATGAATAGCAATATAATTTACATTAGGAAAATAAATTGATGTACAAAAAAATATACAATAAATAGTCATATAAAATATCCCCAACAAAGACTAAAATTCTAATGTGAATTATTTTCAAGAAGGGTATAAAGAAAAGTGGTGTTTCCCCCCTTCTATTTTTCAGAAGAAAAAGGATTAGTATCAGAGCTAAATGTATCTATAGTGATGGCAGTAGTAATAGTAGGTAGAGAAGGTGTCTCTCTGATAATGGTAATCTTGATATGTTGCATTGCTCCTCTGGGATTCAGACTAAAAGGCGGGAAATGGGCAGGTAAGAGAGAATTTGGATCTTTCGTAACACCAAGACTAAAAGACTCTTATTCATAAGATGGAGGGGTGAGATGAGAATTGACTGTAATGGAATCTAGAGGAACCATTGTGATTCATAAAACATGGAAAAAAGGATTCATTAAATTTTCAAATTCTATGATAATATTTCCACATCTTTATACTGCACTTAAGAAGTAATTTTTTCATCCATAACCATCTTGATCACTAGAGTCATCAATTTATACTGATTGTCATATTATTTGAAGGATTGAGTGATTGGAGTCATTCTGAGGTTCTAAAAAAGGAATTTTAAAAGAGATTTGAGTTCATGCTTAGCATAAATCCATGAAACATAATACATTTTTAATTTTGTAATTGTATCCCAATCAGCTTTTATATCATTCATATATTCTTTAATGATCATAGGGAAATGATCACTATTATACTGGATTTTCCTTAAACATTACTAATGTATTCTTGGTAAACCACCTTAAACACCATGGAGATCTTCTCTAAACATTGACTGGATCAACTCAATATCACGAGGAAGGGGTGGAGCAATTAATGTAGAAGCGACAAAAGAAAGGTTATCCACTCTCTCGAATAAGGAATCCATATAATATAAAAATAAATATCTCATCTCATCTCCTATAGATCTCAAGGACATTATCTCATTTTATAAACTCCCATTTTCCACCTCCATTTCACAAATGTGAAGCATCATTTTTGGCAATATGTGCTGGATCACAAGACATAATAGATTCCTTGCATCATTCTTAATATTTTTAGTTTCTAGGGGATTCTAAATCATTAATGTTTTGTCAAAATATGGAGATATTACTTCCATAAAGGATTATAAATCATATTTGGTAACCAAAAATGGAAAAAATGAAATTCTAGGTGCAACAAATCTTTCAATGGAACCAGCCTCTGCTGGCTCAGAACTGTCAGAAATATCTGATGAAAAACCCTCAATCTCCCATGTAGCATCTATATGATCTACTAATGATCCCTTAAGATCCATTTATTATCTAATATAAGATTCAACATGCTTTGATGGACTACTACAATTATCAAAATCAAAGTAGTACTGACCAAGTATGAAATTCACTAGAAACTTATCATATTACTCAATAAGAGGATTCATTAATACGATAGAGGGTATACCATGGGAATTATAAATAGAAGATTTGAATATTTTTATCAATAATAGATGGTAAAACACTCGAATTATAAATAGATATATGCACAACATATATCTTCTAAACAATAATATACCCATCATATGTAGGCACAACATGATCACCAAAAACTGGGTTACTATCTTGGTATGGGGATTCCTCCCCCTCAAAAAGTGATTCCATCTCATTCATATCAACTTTATTGACACCTTCATCTAAGCTGGGTATCGCTTCAAATCTTGGGAAAACTAGCGATCCTAGATAGGAGATAAGTGTTTGAGGCATCTCAACATCCCCAGCACCAATACGGACATTAGAACAACCATGGTAAGAACAACCATCATTTTCATCTCCATCACCAACCTCACCATTTTTTCAATATTCATACTCCTTCCCTTCATTATTTTTATTTTCATTTCCTTCTTTATATTCTCCATATTCTTATTCTTCATAATCATTTTCACCACTCTCGTCACTTATATTTTCTTCAGAACACTTACAGGTTCTCTTAAAATATTATTAAGTAGAAAATTATATTTCATCTTCATTACTTCCTTAGTTTTTTATAGTATCTCAGAAAGAGATAGATCTAGTGGGCTAGGATAACCATAGATAATTGCTAGAGAAATCTTAGGTAGATCTGGTTCACAACCTCTATCCAGTAAAAACTCTGGCACCTCATCACCAGAGGAAGCATCATTCTCTTAATCCTCTTCTGAATACTCAACCACCTCATCTGGATCCATGTCGGGATCTGTAAGATTATTTGGTCAGTAAGGTTAATCAACTTGATTTAAATCCTCATACAGTCTATAAACATAATCAATCCATTAATTCTTTAGGGGTTCCAGCTTATCTTCATTATTTTGAAAACAACTATTATAATGAAAAATCCATTACAATTTACTATGGTTTTTTGTCCTTCATTAACTGATCCCTTGTCCTCTAGTATGGCCAAAATAAATATGGGATAAATTGTGGAGTTATTTCTGTAATATGTATTTCACATCTTCATCATATGAACCATTAGGTATCTACACAGATTGATGTTTTTTCACTTTTCATAAGACATAAAAGAAATAAATATTTATACCTAATTTTTTTAAAATCTACATTCCTCGGGCATTTCATGTGTTAAATAAACCTGAAAATAAAGGGACATTAACCATCATGCTTAGTATAAATTTCTCTTCTTACTATCCCATCTTCTGACAAATATGCTAAGTAATCCACATAAAAAATTTATCACTTTCACTAGGAATGGTTCTTTGATAATAGATCGAAACACCATTATGCGGCACTTTCAGAAATATTTCCCATTATCTTGAATTGAAAACAGATTTTTGAAAATTTATTGTTGTTATTACCCAATATTCTTCTTACTCAAAACTGAACTCTACTACAGATAAAATGGGTGCACTAACCTAGGATATAAGGTCCTCTCATTATAAGAAAACCATTCTAGACATCCCTGGTCCCGTAGAACTCTAAAAAACAAAGACTTTCTTGACATAAAACATTCAAATTGAACATATTTTTTGGGTAACACTATACACCTATCAAGATCCAAGTTCACTAGTTCAACAAAAACTAAATGGCTTGAATCTCCTTTCTACTTCATTGATGGAAATGAATTTTCCATAAAATATATTATATCTCACATTACTCTACCAAGGGTGATTGGATTAGAAGGTTAGGGAATTGGAGAAGGAAGGCCAATTGTTGGGATAGAAATGTTCATGATAAGGATATAGAGAAAGGCATGATAGAATGAGAATTGAAATTAGAATCCTTTATAATTTTCTTTGAATAGGTATTTAGGGATTTGTAAAAATAAAAACAAAAAAACATTTTATTTAATTAAATAAATAATCCATAAAAATAATATAGAGAGTTAGAATAAAAATCTAGGGTGGGTAAACATAATGGTGTATAAAACACAATGATGGGTGAAACTCTAATGGTGGGTAAAACTATAATGGTGGGTGAAACTCCAACGGTGGGTAAAAATCCAATGGGGGTAAAACTCTAATGGTGGGTAAATCTCTAATGATGGGTAAAATTAAAATGGTGGGTGAAACTCCAATGGTGGGACCCATAAAGTTAGACGTAACCAAAATTAATAATGCCTAATTAAGGTTGGATGTTGTTAATTCTCTCATAATTCAAAGTCTTAGTGAAAATATTTGCAAGATGATGTTCAATTCCATTGTATTCAACAGTTTTATAACCCTTTGGAAAATATTATCTCAAAATGTGATGTCTTACATCAATGTGTTTTTTCTAGAATGAGATATACAGTTTTCAGAAATGTTTATAGCACTTTTGATTTCATAATTTATTAGGATGTGTTATAATTGATATCCATAGTATAGCAATGTGTTTTTAATCCACAAAAATTGACCACAATAGCTACCAGTAACTATGTATTCTGCTTTATCAATAGAGATCCCCAAAAAAAAATTCTTACTAATCCAAGATACTAGATTCTTTCCTAAATAGTGAAATGTTCCAAATGTTTTTCTCTCTAACTTTAAACCACTAAATTAAGAGTATGAATAACTAACTATGTCAAATATATTTCCTACCGAGTATAAAAATCCGAAATTGGTTGTGTACTTAAGCTATTTAATAACAATTTTTACAAAATGTAAAGGTAAAATTATTGGGTTTTCTTTAAAATGGGCGCACATACACACACTAACCATAATGTCAGGTCAGTTAGAAATTATGTAGATAATAATTCAAATCATTTCTCTATAACTGGTTTTATTCATTGATTTCCCATCTTCACTATGATCCAATTTACATGAGGTACACATAGGAGTGTCACTACTCTTAAGGCTATAAAAACTATTTTTTTAAATAATTTCTATATATTTACTTTGATTTTAAATATTTATTTATTTATTTAGAAATATATAAAAATAATAAAGAATTTTGGTTCACCCATTAAACTCATTTCAAATTCATTTTGCATCATTTTTTAAAACAAAACTACATAATGAATTTTTAGAATGTCCAATTTTAATATCATCTACATAAATTTTAATAGTTAAAACATATTTTGAAATTCTCTTTATAAATATGGCAGAATCATCTATTCCTTTGGAAAATAATTTATAAATAATAAAAGAGTTGATCATATCATACTAAGCTATATGAGATCGTTTTAATCCATATAATTCTTTTGTTAACTTGAAAACGCAATTTGGAAAATGAGGATTTTGAAATCCATGGGGTTGTTTAATAAAAACATACTCAAGTATATACCCATTTATGAATGATTTTTTGGCATCTATTTGAAATAGTTTGAATACTATATGTGCTATATAGTCAAGTAGTAATATAATGGCTTCATGTTTGGTTATAAGTGAAAAGGTTTCTTTATAGTCTATACCTTCTTCTTGACTATACCCTTATGAAACAAGTCTGGAATTATTCCTTACCAGTGTTCCAGATTCATCAACCTTATTTTTAAACATCCATATAGTGCCTATAGTCAAGATGTATTTTGTTCTTTCAACAAGTTCAAAAAAATTATTTTTTCAAATTTATTATGTTATTTGTGTATAAAATTACCCAAAATTCATCCTTAATTACATCATTGATGTTCATAGGTTAAAGATATGATTAGAATACATTATTTTCAACAAATTTTCATAGATAATATATAGTTTGTGTGCCTATATCTAAATATCCAATAAAAAATATAAAGGATGGTATTTAAGTATCCTAACAGCTCCAAAAAATAAGGTTTATTCACCTCAGGTTCTTCTACAGGTTCACATTCTGGAAGTTCCTCTGAGATGGATGATTTTTTGGCATGTTTTATAGCAGAATCAAAAGGTTTGAAATTTATTTTCAAAGTGTATAAATCATTCTCAAGGTTTCTTAATGGAGTTTTAGGCTCATGTGGAACTATCCCATAAAAATTGGTGGGGAAATACTCTTCCACAATCATTTTTCTTTTGGTAAAAACTCTATAGGATTTACTTTAAGGTGAATAGACTAGGAGAATTCTTTCATCATTTTTGCAGGATGGCTTGTCAATAATATCCTTAGTGTTGAGAAAAACACTTTGTAACCAAAAATATGTAATGTAATTAACCATAGGATTGTGTTCATATCCTCTTCCCAAACGTTAAAAAGGTAAGTTATATTCATTATTCATTGCAAATGGAATCTCTTTAATTGTTATATTTATTATTTCTACAACTCCACTCTACTAATGGGTCCAAGGAGCAGAGAAGTTATGTTTATAACCATTTTTTGAGAATAAGGATTCAAAGTCTTGATTTTTAAAATCATGATCATGGTCACTTTTTAATGTCTTAATTCTAAGTCCTCTTTGATTTTATACAGATTTAGCATACTTGGTAAATCAAAAAAATGATTCAATTTTCTGATCTAAAAACAATAACCATGTATTCCTAGAAAACTCATCTAAAAATACATAGACATTGTGATTCCTATTTAAACTATAAAATCTTGATGGACCAAAAATGTCTATGCGAACCAACTCAAGAGGTTGAGAAGTTGAAACTTATTTATTTAATTTAAATGATATTTTGTGTTGTTTCTCTTTTTGATAAGGGTTACATAATTTTTTATTTTCCAATTAAAGTTTGGGTACATCCATCATAAACAATTTCATAGCAATATTTCTGAATGACTGAATGTTACAGTGTCCTAGTCTCTTATTCCAAATCCAAGATTCTATATGATAGGAACATGATAAATAAAAATTATGTGAAATTAATGAATTAGTGTTAATAGTATACCCATAATCATTTCTCAAAGCAGAAAATACAAAATAATTTTTAGAATTAAAAACATTAAAATATTTTTTTACAAATGTCACATGAAAACCATCATCACATTTCATTGAGATACTAAAAAATATATTTTAAAAAAACAAATAAATGTACTTTAAAAATAAAAACTTAGTTGGTATTAATGATTTGGCCAATGAAAATGGTCATTCCTTTACCATTTTCACCAAAGGTAAAATGACCAAAATAAACCTTTATTAGGATTTCAAACCTCCATCAATCTTCTATGTTATTCTTGAAAATTATTCTATCCAAGTACCGCATATTTATATATGATATTTTCAAGCATTTTTTCTACAAAACAATGTGTAAACCAAGAATGAATTTGGTACCTAGATTTTCTTAGCTCCAGATATGTTAGTAATTTGGGCATCAGGAAACCATATTTTCTTTATAGGTTTCTTATTAGAATATTGAAAACTCTTTGAAATAAAAACATTATTAGGACTACTTGAATAAGAAATTGTAGCGGAATTTCAAGAAGTGGATTTAGGAACAACATTGCTTTAATTAATTCTTATCTGTTTAGATTGATAACCTAGACCGGTAATATTTTGGGTAATTTTTTCCTAGTATTTGAGTTATTTTTTTACTTCAAATTTTAAATCTCTCCAAATCATTATTTCGTTTCTCATTTGATAACATAGTTTAGTGTTTTCTTTTAATAATTGTGAATTTTTTTCATTTTCTACTACAAAAATTAGTTTTAATGATAGTATATAAGGCATGATATTTCTTAAGTATTTGAATTTTTATTTAAGATCATTATAGGTATCTTAAATTATATTGAAATATTAAAACATTTTATATTTTGGCATATCATTATAATATTTTCGTTTTTAGAATGATCAGAATTATGTATAAGAGATACATTAGGTACCTTAGATATATTTTTCAAAAAGAACATATTTTCTCTATCAATATTTTCTTAATGAGTTGAGTCTAGGTTTCTAGAGCTATCCTCAGAGTCACTTCATGTGGAATTCATGGATTTATTATAATTTTAATCATTATCCTCGTACTTCTTACTGAATTTCAAGTTAGGAAATATAGTATGAACATGTAATTTTCTTTAACACTCATAAAATGTAACATTATTTTCATTATTATCTCTATTCTAGTAATTCTTCAAATTCCCTCTAATATTATATTTTCCATTATATATATTTTTCCTAAATAATTTCTTCTTCTTGTATAATTTCTAAAACCTATATATTGACCATTTCATCAACACTGTCAGTTGGTGGTTCCTCATAATTAGATATTTCATATTAACCTTTTTTCTATTAATATTTTATTATAGTATTCTTAAAGGTTATATATTTTATATTTGGTTCATCATCCTCTTCTTGATTAACCTTAATCTTGTAACACCCTGAGCTTCCACGATACGCTTCTCATTCAATAATGCAATGCCTTGCATTGTACGCAACTTCGAGTTCCAAAACATCGCGACTAATCAAAGTAGCCGTTATGAATAGTAATAACCACTTTTTAAAATTATAGAAATTTTATATTTCAAAATGGACTTCATTTTTGGATTCGGAATATCGAAATTAGCGTATGTTGAATTTTTGGTATTTTTCTGAGAACTTCTAATTTTTTATGAATAGTGAAAAATACTTAAAAACAACCATTTTAATCAAAATACTTTATAGTGATAAATTATACTATTTAGTGGTTTTAAAGTATAATTAGAATATATTTTTACCATTTTATCCAATGGTGGTCATTATAATTAATTTCACTTTGAAATTGGACGTAAACAATTGCCAATCTTTTGATATAAATTGTTTCTTAAAAACATGTTATTTGTTGTGACAGCGGGAATTAATTATAAAATTAATTAATGCAACTTATATGTTTGGAATTTTTTAAAATAGACATCATTTTTGAATTCAGAATATCAATTATAGCTTAGGGTGAAATTTTGGCATTGTTCTGAAAAACATCACTTTTTGATGAATAGTGAAACCACTAAGTGGTAGTTAAATAACTGTTTTTTCGTTTAAATGAAATATTACCACTTATGTGATTTGATTTTCAAAAATCCAACATACATGGTTATCATTAAGAAGTAAAATGTGGTTCAATGAGATTAAAATAATTTTTTGGTGAATAGTAACTTTTAAGTTCTTAATCACGATTAGAGGTAATTAGTGTAGTTTAAGGTAAAAATAATGTTTTAATAATATGAGATGAGATTGACACTTGTCCTACTCCTATTGGATGAGTCATGGCCGACCAAGACAACCCATGGGTCAACTTGGGGACCCCATGGAGCCACTTTAGTTGGAAAATGACATTAATATATATTTATTTAATGTTAAAATTAAATTGATACAAAATGAGTTGTTTTACTAAAACAGTTTTTAAGTGGGGTTACACAAGTCCAACTCTTGATTATAAATATTAATTAGAAAGCTAAAAAGATTTCCTACATCATAGTATTTTTTTTATAATTTTTAGACATTAAATAAATTATATTATTTATGACATCATTATGATGTAGTGATGACCTCATTATTTAACGATTTTAATAAAATGAGAGGATAATGTAAAATCCAAGGCTTACACTTGTCCAAAGACTATTGGATGGGTATATTTCTAACCCTTATCACCTTAGCCACGAATTATATAAGTGTGAGACCTTTATAATCCGAAAAGCATTGTGTAATAATGTAACATTTCAATCTTTCCAAAAGAGCTCCTCCTCTTCTCTTATAAAAGGCCCCCACCTCTACCACCTTATTAACACATTCAAGCCTTTTGGTTCAGCCAAACTATGCCCAAATACTCTCCCAACTTCCCCCTATTACTCCTAGAAGCCTCAATTTGGGCAGAACTCTTCCCAAGGAAGCCTTTGGCTCAAATCAAAAAGAGTTACCCGATTTTGAGGTAATGTCTTCTCTAATGTTGTTTTGTTTCATTTTTCTTCTCCAACCCCCTAAACTCTTTTTATTCATTTCTTTTGTAACAACACCAGTATCCTCAATATACTAGGATGTTTTTATAAAAAGGATTTGAGCTACACTTACACACACCTACATCTAATGGTTAAATAACATACGGTTTCTGTGGATGGCGAATTTCTGCCTCACGAAACGATGATTGTTCAACACTCATATAACACCTTCAAAGGTGGCCATTAAGATGTCACTATATTTATATATGATATATAATATGTTTATGTTTTACTTATGCTTCTGTATTTCTCATTTATGTCATACTTTATGATTTCCATTATGGGTAAACGCGATAATTTCATTTTAGGAAGTGCGGACTACCGCCCCCTCAAAGTGATTTGAATCGTTAATGCCATATGTGGGATGTATAAAGGATGGATTAAATGGTATTATACACTATATTATACTGTAATTATATTATAAATTTATATCATTATGATTTCATTCCATTAAATACGAAATGGAAATGAAAGTAGCGTTCATGCGTACGTACGGCTTACCGTCTCCATGAACGGTGCATTCCATTTCTTACCTCTAAATGTTACGTGACATTATGAATGAATGTATATACTGTATATATATGATATATATGATATCTACATCAAGAATATAATTCTGGATATAATGGATATTTCACCGCATGAACAACTTTTAATTATAAGAAGTTTATTTTTGACTCAAGTACCAAAGATCGACAAAACGACCGTTATTAACTTAAATAATTAAATAATGTTCATAACATGGTAATAAGTGATATAAATGGAATAATGAACATGAAAAAGTTTCTTAAGTAAATAGAAATTAACTCTAGTTTATTATTCAGGAGGTTAAAGAACGGTCGAGTCAGGACAGAACGCAAGGTAAGGGTTTACTTCACAACCTCTTCATTATCCATGGTTGTTTATACATAATTATCTACTGGGACCTCTTTATCATCCACATCCATGTTTCTTAAAAATGTCTTTCAAAACATTTTTACTATTAAATGGAAAATGTGTTAAAGTCATTTACACCCTTATACATTTTTTAAAGGAATCTTACCGTCGTTTTCCAAACAATGTACTTTTTGACCTCTTTGACAAATTTAAGGTAAGAATGTTTTTTTAACTTATACGGCGGGTGCGGCTATTTTCCGCCATTATAACTTCGTCGAAGCTTCCCTAACAAGCTTATAAGAATATCTTCAAAGTAAATGTATTATTTTATAATTATGGGACTTTTAAATGATTTCAAAAAGGAGAGATATTACTCTCAAATAGCTTTGATTTCATCCATGTCAACATCCTTTGATGGGTTTTAAGTTTAATTGAAATTGATTTATGATACAAAACTTCCATTGAACATTTTTTGAAATATTTGACTGTGGATGTGTTATTTTTATACCATTCATAGCTTATGGAGAAATTGTTGACATTTCGTATGCTAGTTTTAATACGAATATTTATGTTATGTTTAAACCTATTCATATGAGGAATGTATTGGACTTAATATGTGACGGGTGGATCCCACTATAGCTCCTCGATGCATCGGTAGGTCTCATGATACAACTAGACGTGGAATTGGCCGAGGCCCTTTCCCAATTTGATTTATGGTTTTGTCCGAGGCCTTAATCATTTTAGACGTCTTGGCCGAGGCCTTGACAAAGTGTTTCAGAATGTCTGGCATTATACATTCCCTCATTATGAAAGTGGTTATTGATATTTCATGTGATTATTCGTCTAGTAGAATATCCATGTGAGCAAGTAATGGCATTATTTTATTTTACTTTTGCCATATTATGCTGAAGTTCAAGTTCAATAAGTCTTTTGTTTTAGTTATACATTGCCTTAAATGCTTATGTTTTCGTATAAAAGCTTCCGCAATATTGTTATCCTTACTGAGCATCTGAGCTCACCCCTTTCAATGTTTTGATATTTTCCAGGATGTGAAGAAGTGTATTATGACTGACTTGCAAGAATAGTCAGTGAGGATATGAGTGTGGACTATTAAGACCATGTTATTGTAGTTTGTTTACTTTTTGATGTAATGAAAGACTTATTAATGTATCTAGTGTTTCCAAGGCTACTAAACTAATCGGTCTTTTGAGACTTGATCTTTGGTGATCATGCCAGTGTTACGAAGTAATACACCGACTCTGGGTAGCTGGGGTCGGGGCGTTACAGTTGGTATCCGAGGCAGTTTAGTACTAACCTTGGAAGCTAGATTTAGATAAACTCTGATTAGAGCACATAGACCGAAGATAGACTTTGAGGATTAGTATAGAAGAACTTCCTAGAATTTTTTTATTGTAGAGATTTTGTGCGTTTTCCGAGCAATACATCCCTGTATGGATACGAGCAGATAGAGGCGGCTCTGGCACAGATGTACCTAGGGGTAAAACCTGAAAACACCGCTTTGAGATAGACTCAAACGGGAACTGGTGCACGACAACGGGCCTTGCTGCACTCTTGGTTACGACACTCCCGGGGGATATGCTTAGGATAATTCTCATTTTCTTTATAAACCACTATGAAGGGTTATGAGTATATACTACCTCAAAGGAAACATTTTTATGGATTATATCCATAAATAGTTCAATTTATGTTAAGTATCTTACAAGTATGGAATTATGTATTTTGATTTATAAACTAATATTATTTATGCCATTGTTTAGAAATGGCACCTAGTGGAAGGAATGGAAACCGTATCAATGAACGCACTCCGTGTAGGGATTGCCCTCCTGCTCAAGATAATTATTGTGGATCTGGAGATAAAACTGGTGTTGATCAACTTATTACCATACTGGGACAACTCACTCAGGTTATGAATAATAACCATACTCGTATGGAGCACCCTGATCCGCAACGTAGAGGATCAATATTAGACCGCTTCATGAGGCAACAACCACCAACATTTAATGGGGGTACAAATCCATTAGTAGTTGAGCAATGGATAAAATCCTTAGAGAAAATATTCCACGCCTTGGGGAGTAGTGAAAGGGAAAAGGTTATCATGGCAGTTTACCACCTCACTAGAGATGTTGATCAATGGTGGTCATTAATTCAAAACAAAAAGGAAGATGATGACATATCGAATATAAAATGGAGGGAGTTCAAAGATATTTTCTTAGAAAAATACTTTCCTCATGACCATAGAGCAGATATGGAAAGGCAATTTTTGAGTCTGAAACAAAAGGAGGATGAGAATGTCGCAAAGTATGAGGCCAACTTTACAAGGTTAGCGAGGTATGCTGCAGATTATATACGTAAATCAAGAAGTAAGATTGATCGTTTCTTTGATGGGTTAAAACCATTTCTTCGTCGAGCTTTAGTATCACAATATTTCTCAACATACGAAGATATTGCCTCATGTGCAATCAAGACGGAAAAGGAATTTTCTAAGTCTCATGACTTTAAAGCAAAGCAAGAAAAGAAGAGAACGGTGGAACAAGAGACGGATAAAGGGAAAAAGGGAAAGAAGGATTTTCCATTATGTGATAATTGTGGGAAGAATCACCCCGGTGCTTGCCTAAAAGGAATGGGAGTTTGTTACAAATGTGGAGAAAAAGGTCACCAGGCACGTGATTGCAAGGGAAAGAAAGAGGCTATCAATGTTGAATGCTACAATTGTAGGGATATGGGGAATTATGCAAATGAATGTCCTAAGCGTCAGGGAAACTTACCTCAGAAAAGGCCAAGGGATCAAGGACAATCTTAGGCTGTTACTACAGTTGAAGCGGAATAATTATTGTATTTGTGTTTTTGGACTCAAGAACTAGATTATGGTTATAAGAATAATGTGATATATATAAGGATTGTACTACAGTACATGTTGTTTTCAGTAAGGTTTTAATATGATTAAGGCAATTATATTTTTAGTATGTGACAATAAGAGAAACTTTACTTTGTTTGGGGAATCTGATAAATTGATTTTGGAATTATGAGACCTTTTAGAGAAAGTCTGGATAGAGGTATTTTGGATAACTATAAAGGTTGGAGTGGATTATGTTGATCTTTGGATAGTAATGTTTTAGGTTAAAACATTTTTGAAGATTATTTTTGGAATATTATAATACTATAGTTTTAGGAAAAGGACAACCTGCAGGGTGGGGCATAACTCGTCGCGTCGGACAAAGCTGCAGGAATCGAACCCACAATCATAGTGAGAAAGACCTTTATTTCCTACCACTAGCCTACAGGAAGTCCCTGGTTATTACAAAATAATTTTACTAATCTAAATGGTATGTGTTAACATTTTTAACCTTATACAATTAGGATAAGTATAATATTTTTGAGTTCTAATATCTTTCTGAGTGAAAGATGAGTTGAAGGTTGAAACTCTAATTGTCAAGCATAAATATATATATACCTATCTCTTATTCAATGAATAAATTAATTCTTAAACTTTAGTAAAGGGATATTAAAACAAAAAATGTGTTATCCTAATACCTTATGTCTTGTTGAACTGGTGATATTTTAAATCAACATAGATTGAAGGCTTTGAGGCCCTCAATTTGACAGTTGATTGTGATTGATGACCTCAATCACTCCCTACAAATATTTATGTTTTTCCTCAAATTATATGTCTCTAATTGCCACCAATGTTCTCCTTATCGAGATCATAATTTGGTGGTGACTTTCTTATTTCCATTTCCCTCTTATTAAGGCTAAATTTTATTAATCTTATTTCCGATGTGGGGTTTCCACAAAGGTATTTTCTCTTTTAAACCTTTTATTTTCAAAGAAAAATTTTCAAATTGCGAGGACGCAATTTATTGAAGGAGGGGAGAATGTAACACCCCGAGCTTCCACGATACGCTTCTCATTCAATAATGCAATGGCTTGCATTGTACGTAACTTCGAGTTCTAAAACACCGCGACTAATCAAAGTAGCCGTTATGAATAGTAATAACCACTTTTTAAAATTATAGAAATTTTATATTTCAAAATGGACTTCATTTTTGGATTCGGAATATCGAAATTAGCCTATGTTGAATTTTTGGTATTTTTCTGAGAACTTCTAATTTTTTATGAATAGTGAAAAATACTTAAAAACAACCTTTTTAATCAAAATAATTTATAGTGATAAATTATACTATTTAGTGGTTTTAAAGTATAATTAGAATATATTTTTACCATTTTATCCAATGGTGGTCATTATAATTAATTTCACTTTGAAATTGGACGTAAACAATTGTCAATCTTTTGATATAAATTATTTCTTAAAAACACGCTATTTGTTGTGACAGCAGGAATTAATTATAAAATTAATTAATGCAACTTATATGTTTGGAATTCTGTAAAATAGACATCATTTTTGAATTCGGAATATCAATTATAGCTTAGGGTGAAATTTTGGCATTGTTTTGAAAAACATCACTTTTTGATGAATAGTGAAACCACTAAGTGGTAGTTAAATAGCTGTTTTTTCGTTTAAATGAAATATTACCACTTCTGTGATTTGATTTTCAAAAATCCGACATACATGGTTGTCATTAAGAAGTAAAATGTGGTTCAATGAGATTAAAATAATTTTTTGGTGAATAGTAACTTTTAAGTTCTTAATCACGATTAGAGGTAATTAGTGTAGTTTAAGGTAAAAATAATGTTTTAATAATATGAGATGAGCTTGACACTTGTCCTACTCCTATTGGATGAGTCATGGCCGACCAAGACAACCCATGGGTCAACTTGGGGACCCCATGGATCCACTTTAGTTGTAAAATGACATTAATATATATTTATTTAATGTTAAAATTAAATTGATAGAAACATGAGTTGTTTTACTAAAATAGTTTTTAAGTGGGGTTACACAAGTCGACATTTTGATTATAAATATTCATTAGAAAGCTAAAAAGATTTCCTACATCATAGTATTTTTTTTATAATTTTTAGACATTAAATAAATTATATTATTTATGACATCATTATGATGTAGTGATGACCTCATTATTTAACGATTTTAATAAAATGAGAAGATAATGTAAAATACAAGGCTTACACTTGTACAAAGACTATTGGATGGGTAGATTTATAACCCTTATCACCTTAGCCACGAATTATATAAGTGTGGGACCTTTATAATCCGAAAAGAATTGTGTAATAATGTAGCATTTCAATCTTTCCAAAAGAGCCCCTCCTCTCCTCTTATAAAAGGCCCCCACCTCTACCACCTTATTCACACTTTCAAGCCTTTTGGTTAGGCCACCCTATGCCCAAATACTCTCCCAACTTCCCCCTCTTACTCCTAGAAGCCTCACTTTGGGCATAACTCTTCCCAAGGAAGCCTTTGGCTCAAATCAAAAAGAGTTACCCGATTTTGAGGTAATGTCTTCTCTAATGTTGTTTTGTTTCATTTTTCTTCTCCAACCCCCTAAACTCTTTTTATTCATTTCTTTTGTAACAACACCAGTATAATAAATATACTAGGATGTTTTTATAAGAAGTATTCGAGCTACACTTACACACACCTACATCTAATGGTTAAAGAACATACGGTTTCTGTGGATGGCGAATTTCTGCCTCACGAAACGATGATTGTTCAACACTCATATAACACCGTCAAAGGTGACCATTAAGATGTCACTATATTTATATATGATATATAATATGTTTATGTTTTACTTATGCTTCTGTATTTCTCATTTATGGCATACTTTATGATTTCCATTATGGGTAAACGTGATAATTTCATTTTAGGAAGTGCCGACTACCGCCCCCTCAAAGTGATTTGAATCGTTAATGCCATATGTGGGATGTATAAAGGATGGATTAAATGGTATTATACACTATATTATACTGTAATTATATTATAAATTTATATCATTATGATTTCATTCCATTAAATACGAAATGGAAATGAAAGTAGCGTTCATGCGTACGTACGGCTTACCGTCTCCATGAACGGTGCATTCCATTTCTTACCTCTAAATGTTATGTGACATTATGAATGAATGTATATACTGTATATATATGATATATATGATATCCACATCATGAATATAATTCTGGATATAATGGATATTTCACCGCATTAACAACTTGTAATTATAAGAAGTTTATTTTTGACTCAAGTACCAAAGATCGATAAAACGACAGTTATTAACTTAAATAATTAAATAATGTTCATAACATGGTAATAAGTGATATAAATGGAATAATGAACATGAAAAAGTTTCTTAAGTAAATAGAAATTAACTCTAGTTTATTATTCAGGAGGTTAAAGAATGGTCGAGTCAGGACAGAACTCAAGGTAAGGGTTTACTTCACAACCTCTTCATTATCCAAGGTTGTTTATACATAATTATCTACTGGGACCTCGTTATCATCCACATCCATGTTTCTGAAAAATGTATTTCAAAACATTTTTACTATTAAATGGAAAATTTGTTAAAGTCATTTACACCCTTATACATTTTTGAAAGGAATCTTACCGTCGTTTTCCAAACATTGTACTTTTTGACCTCTGACAAATTTAAGGTAAGAATGTTTTTTTAACTTATACGGCGGGTGCGGCTATTTTCTGCCATTATAACTTTGTCGAAGCTTCCCTAACAAGCTTATAAGAATATCTTCAATGTAAATGTATTATTTTATAATTATGGGACTTTTAAATGATTTCAAAAAGGAGAGATATTACTCTCAAATAGCTTTGATTTCATCCATGTCAACATCCTTTGATGGGTTTTAAGTTTAATTGAAATTGATTTATGATACAAAACTTCCATTGAAAATTTTGTGAAATATTTGACTGTGGATATGTTATTTTTATACCATCCATAGCTTATGGTGAAATTGTTGACATTTCGTATGCTAGTTTTAATACGAATATTTATGTTATGTTTAAACCTATTCATATGAGGAATGTATTGGACTTAATATGTGATGGGTGGAGCCCGCTATAGATCCTCGATGCATCGGTAGGTCTCATGAGACAACTAGACGTGGAATTGGCCGAGGACCTTTCCCAATTTGATTTATGGTTTTGGCCGAGGCCTTAATCATTTTAGACGTCTTGGCCGAGGCCTTGACAAAGTGTTTCAGAATGTCTGGCATTATACATGCCCTCATTATGAAAGTGGTTATTGATATTTCATGTGATTATTCATCTAGTAGAATATACATGTGAGCAAGTAATGGCATTATTTTATTTTACTTTTTCCATATTATGCTGAATTTCAAGTTCAATAAGGCTTTTGTTTTAGTTATACATTGCCTTAAATGCTTATGTTTTCTTATAAAAGCTTCTGCAATATTGTTATCCTTACTGAGCATCTGAGCTCACCCCTTTCAATGTTTTAATATTTTCCAGGATGTGAAGAAGTGTATTATGACTGACTTGCAAGAATAGTCAGTGAGGATATGAGTGTGGACTATGAAGACCATGTTATTGTAGTTTGTTTACTTTTTGATGTAATGAAAGACTTATGAATGTATCTAGTGTTTCCAAGGCTACTAAACTAATCGGTCTTTCGAGACTTGATCTTTTGTGATCATGCCAATGTTACGAAGTAATGCACCGACTCTGGGAAGCTGGGGTCGGGGCGTTACAAATCTCTTCCTCACACATCATCAGCATCTCAATCGATTACTTGACATGTAACTTACTGATATCAAAATATTCTCTTATTGAAACATATGTCCCTCTCTATCTCTCTGGAATACATATCAGTAGTCACATTATTTGATCCTTGACTCACACTATATTCCCAAAAGATATCATTGTGTTCACTACCTAATTAAACCTGAGATACATAGAAAAAATAAACTCGTCAAGTTTTCCCTTAAATGTATTATATTTAATTCAATAATTGTTTAAATTTATTTTTTTTACATTAGTAGTCCCTTCATTATAAATAGATAATTTATCCTAGATTTAAAAAGAATTTTTACTAGTATATATCCTATTAATTCTTAATCTCCTAATGAAAAGTAAAGATAAATCAATGAATTACAATCTTTACTATAAGAAAGTTTAGTTTTATCATCCCATGTATTATTACAAGTCATAGGTAACTCATATTTATCCTCTATAACACACCATATTTCAAAACATGTTCTTTAAATATAAATTTTTATCATTATTTTACATTGCGCATAGTTATTTCCATTAAAGAAAAAAGGTTTTTGTTAGAAAATATTTTTGTCTATTATCCATATAAAGAACTAAATATAGAATTGAAATAAATTTAAGATTTTAAAACAAAAATTAAATCACTATTGAAAATATTTTAAAAATCCTTTCATACAAAATGTTGGTCAGAGTGAGTATCTCATTAGGGATGGGTGAATTGAGTACCCAATAAAATTTCTATTAAAATAAGTTAAAATAAAATCCCCCTAAATAATTAAAAAATCCTTGTTAATCAAAATAACATATCAATAAATGTTATAATCTTGTAAAATATTTATCATGGATTGATTAAATATCAGTGAAAATAATTATAAATATATAAAAATTACATTACCTTTTGAAATAAATATACTTAATCAAAACAATATATAAGCATTGATTAAGACTAACTATAAAATTAGTGGTTCTGTTTATTATTTAAAATAATTTTTGTTTAAAGAATAGAAATAAAAGAAAATAAATCAAACCAAGGAATATATAGAAGAGGTTTAGTCTAAAGCCGACACCTAATAATATTCACTTGGAAGTCACCTAATACCAAAAATAATATAAAATATAAGCTTGATCCACCACCTAGGTCGGGTATACAACAAAAGATAACCATCTTTTTTAACCACACAAGGACCTCTTCCACAACAATCATGGGACTAAAGAAAACATAGTCCACACAAAGACCTCTTTCACAAAACCATGGGAAAATGTAATACTAGTAGAGGAGATATTTATTTTCATCCATTTAATGTATAAGAGATAGTGTGTGTTTAATATAGAGATTAAATCACATAGTGCTCAAAATTTAAATTTTGTAAAAAAATTAAAGTATAAAAATATAGAAAAGACTTTGTTACTTTTTCAGATGTGATCTAAAGATTTAGTATCCAAATATATAACTTGAATAAGAGCTCAAGTTTTGTTTTCAAAAAATGGCAGTAAAATAGAGCATCCTAATCTCCCTTTTCCATGACATAAAAAAGAGAAGTAGATGTTCAATTTATAATAGTCTTCTATAGTTGATCACAAGTAATGATGATTCATGTGTGGCACAGTTCACAACACACACTATTGTTGGAAATATATGTTCATATATCTTCATGTGTATGTGTATATGTATGTGTCTCTCTATATCACTACACAAGGGAGTATTATGATTTATCTAACAATAAAATTCAAGATGAATCGTTCAGATCCTCTACACCTCGTACTCGACGATTGACACAAAAATTAATGCATCTCCATAATAGTTTAAGAATAATTATTAAAATAATTCTCATCACAAAATTTAATAATATATCCATCATAAATAATTTATTCTGAATAAATAGAAATAGTGACGGTGACTCTTTTGAATGGTGAGAAAACTATGGTTGTAACTTTGGATGGAGGTGAGTCATGCCAATTGTGACTCATTCTAGTAGTGACTTGTCTCAATGGTGTTTCATCTTATCACTTTTACAAATTTCATATCAGTAGTTATTGTTGATGGTATGTCATCTTCAATGGTGAATCCTATCTGGCAGTAGGTCATATCAACACTTAGCCCGATTTTTATCATATGGTGACTCATCTATTATGATATGTATTTTAAATAAATAGAAAAATATGTTTTGATGGTGGGTCTTTCCCATACATAGAAAAAAATCTCACCAATATTCCTTATATTATAAAACACTATCACATAGGATAAAACACATTAATAACATAATGTATGTGATTTTG
Organism: Viscum album; assembly: GCA_963277665.1. Lineage (NCBI taxonomy): Eukaryota > Viridiplantae > Streptophyta > Magnoliopsida > Santalales > Viscaceae > Viscum > Viscum album. Next base: position 1,694,168,985 of record OY728138.1, on the reverse strand, counting down.
TTATGATTAAAACAAGGGTTTCAACAGTGTCTATTATGACATCATCATGACCCAAATTTTATTTAATATGTCCCATAAAAGTCATATGTGACAAAATATATATTTTCCATTTAAAATAATGATCTTTTGAGGTTAATTTAATTATTTTTTAAACCCTTAATTAAATATCCAATACCTATATTATATTTTAAGGTTTCAAAATCAATTCCTTGCAAACATGACTCACTTACACATCACCAAGGATATTATTTTAATTTCCTCTTTTTATGGAATTATAAAATAATGAAAATAAATATTTTTTGTAATAAACCATGGGGAAAACCATGGTTATGTTTTTTTAATTACTTTATTCTATAGTGTCGAAAAACAGATGTCTGGAAAATAAGACAAAACTCCCCTCTATTTTCATATATAAACCCTCCAAAACTCCGATTCATCAACACTTTAAATACATTGATCATGAATATTCTCTTCCCTTTCCTCTATATATCCCTCTCAATTTTCCCAAATCTCTCAAGAAGCTCCTCCCATGAATTTTGAAACAACATTTCAAGTTAAGGGATACTATTCTATTTATTCATGCTTATTATTTATGTAATTTTATTTTTATTTCAATTAAAATTGATGGTATATGCCTTTCCACATACCTATTATTTTCCTTATTACTTATATGTAATTAGAGACTCCTTTTACTCTCATTAATCCCTTCCATGATACATTATATACCCCCATCATTCTATCAAAATTATTGTGTGATTTTTCCATGCCAAAACTTTGTATTGTGAATACCATCACCATTTTCACTCAAGGGTATTGAAATAGACATACCTATCCTTATTTTATTGAGGAAATATATTTATTTTTTCAACACTCTTAAATATGTGGATAAAATGTGATGAAATATGATCCTATTTTGAATAATCTATGTGGAACTCATATGTATGTACATGTTATAAAAGCGATAGGTGTTCCCAGAATTACATAGCACTCTAGTGAATTGGGTATTGTTTTAGTCTCATAATACATCATTTACGGTATTAAGGAGTGAACCTAATATATTATTTTAATTTTTCACCTTTTTATTTTGTTATAGAGGTATCTCTATACCTATGTTTATGATGTCATGTTTATTGTTGTTGTCACATTTCCATGTTGCCTTTAGGCTAACATGTTGTTCTATGACACATTGTTTGATGTTATTATTATCACACCCTTTTATGTCCCATTTAAATTCATATAAACTAACATTTAATACTTTCATCATTTTATTCTTTGTTTATTCCTTTATTGGGCATTATATCTCATCCCTTTCTTGTAATGACCTGAACATTTATAAATAAAATTACCCTCATGATTTAAATTAAATGTGTTATTTTGTATTATGGTTATAGAAAACACATGTTATTATTTTGTTTTACAATATCCATCAGATTTAAAATAGAATTAAGTATCATAACCCCTGATGATATAGTCATTTAAAATGATCATATAATTAATAACAATAATAGGTTTTTAAAATCCAATTGGCATAGATAAAGAAAGTAATGGCCTAAACATGTAATATTGTATCCCATGAATCCTATTTTTCATATCTTTTGAATGATATAGCATACTGGTCTTCGACCTTGACCAAGACCAAGATTATATCTAAAAACTTTGGAATGAGTGAATTTTTTTACCCGAGAATATCATGATCATCGATATCATGGACCAAACCATGTACGCTAAACCACCACATGAAAGTCTCACCATGGTGCACCTTACCATTAGGGAGTTTTTTGGTGTATTAAAGTGAAATGTATAAAATACCTAATAATATTAATATGTATATTCTTTATAATAATGAATATATTTTACTCTTTTTCTTATTAATTTATAAATGATCTTGATTTTGATACAATAAGACACATACTATATTTTTTTGTAATATTCAAATTCAATCAATGAATTTACATTGGTAAATTTATGGATATTTAGAATAAATAATTTTTTAATAAAAAAATATTATTAAATAATTTTTATTAAATATAAATGGTCATAAAATTTTTACAAAGTCAAATTTAGTTTTTATAAGTGTTCTAAAATTGTTATAGTAAAAAACATAGCATAACTCAATAAATGTTGATTATTATTTTAAAAGTTAAAAATACACATACTTATAAATTTATTTTTATAAAAGGAATATTATTTTTTGAATCATACCATCAAAATTACCTAATGGGTAATTTTTCATAATTTTCTGAGATAATCAAATTTTTGGGTAAAAATTATATGTCTTATACATATACAGTGTGTATTATGACATCATAATGAACCAAAAGTGATGTAATAAATTTTATATAGAGAATAAAATACTAAATATATCTTTTAACTTTAAAATAATTTGATTTTATATTTAATTGATTATTTTTATAAAATCTTTATGAATCCTCCAAAAACATTAATATATTTTAATGTTTTAAGATTATTTCTTTAAGAGTTTGACTTACTTCAACATCAGAAATGGTATTAGTTTAATAAGTTCAGACATGGCCTTATAAAATAATTAAATACACATCTATTTGATATAAACCATTGTAAAACCATTATAACGTTTTTTGTTTTAGTGATTTTATTATATAGATTCCAAAACTTATGTTAGAGAAATAATAAAGAATTCTAAACATATTTTCTATATAATCCCACCCAAAACCACATTTTTCTTCACTAAAATTATTGTATCATGTTCGTACTATGAACCCCCCCCCCCCCCCATCTGGATTCTTACCAAGGTTCCCCAGTCTCTCAGGAATCTCCTCCCAAGTATTTGGAGTCACACTCTCAATGTAAGGGTTCTTTTCATTCTCATCTTTATTCAAGAATTATATTTATCTTATTCACTTGTTATCAAATTTCTAATGTTTTAATATACTCTTCAATATCCCCACTTACTTAAACTATGATACCAAAATTATGAGATACCTCATTCACTCTCCTCAATCCCTCCCATGAGTATTTATGCACCCTTATTATGCTTCTAAAATTCCACAATGATTTTCCATGCCAAAAAACTGTATAGTTAACACCCATACACATTTCCAATCAAGTGTGTTCAACTTTATGAACTTATAATTATTTTATTAGGTACATACATTTATTTATTCAATAATCATTTACCTTGGAATAAAATATTATTTAGAATGAATCCATGTTGTGTGATCTTTGTGTAACACTTAAGAATGAGAATGAAATGGATGTGATGGGTGATATCTGAATTATATAATGCGCCAATGCATTGGGTAATGTTTTAGTCTCACAAGAAGTCATGAAAGGAACTATAGAGTGATCATAACCCATCAAGATATTCTTTTTCCATCATGATGTCTTGGGAGTTATCCTTCACTAATGTTTATGATTCATTATTTTATGTTTTTTGTACATTTTTGATGATCCATTTATGTTATCATGTTATATCATGCCTCACTATTCATGTTGATGATACTCACCCCTTTTATATTCTATTGATATTCATATTTTATAGAATGTATTGAATTCTTCATTTTATTCCATGTTTATTCCTTTACCAGGCTTTATAGCTCAACCCTTTCTTATGTATGTCCCTAAGTTATCCCATGCAATGTTAAGTACGGAGGAATAATATGATCATGTTAAGGAATTTTTCAATAAAGATTATGTGTTCCATTTTTTAAGTTGTTATGTAATGTACCTAATTCCCAAATAAACTAGACTTCTTGATCTTCTATCTTTTATTTAGTGTACTATTATTTAATAAATCAAGTATTAATTTGAAATAAAGATCATGCTTGTGATAGTTCATATAAAAGTTAAATTTTAGTCATTTTCTTGGATTAGGATTAGAAAAATCAAAAAAAATAATCAAGGAAAAACTTAGTAGGTAAAAACATACCTAAATTTTGGTAATTATAGATTATGTGGTTTATAAAAAAATATCCCTATCTAGGTACTAAATGTTCATGCAACTCTGACACAAATGTACATAGCTGTAAAACTCTAAAACACCGCATTAAGATAGACTTGACTGAGAAATGGTTTATGAAAATGGGCCTTGTTGGAAACATAGGTTGACACTTATAGGGAATATGATTTGGTAAGTTCATAATAACATTTTTCACCATTATTATGGGAACAAAAAATACCCATATCAATAAATGGCAGGAAATAGTTCATGGATAACATAGATTGAAGCCTACAGATTCATATGTTATGGAAATGAATATAAATTATAAGTTATCTATTTAATGTCACTGGATTCTCATTTATGTGTTCAATAGTTTAAAAATAATAATCCCTATTTTCCCATTTATTCTAGCCAATGGTCAGAAATTGGAGGAATCGGGAAAACAAAAAATGTGAAGGGAAATATGATGAATTCACCAATGAGATGCCCAACCTAATGGGAGTGGGAATCAAGAACTCTATGATTATACTATCTCAACTGACTTGTGTTCTAAATAGAAAACATGATCAGGATAAGCTTCCAAATCCTCCTAAGAAATAATAAGCTATTCTTGAGACCTTTTTGTTACAATGACCTCTGAATTTCAAGGGATCATATAATCCCTTAAGCGTGAAAAAATGGATCAAATACAGTTAGTAGATATTCTTCATCCTTAAATGTTTCAAACAAGAGAAGGTTATACTCTCTTTTTATCATATGGAGAGAGAAACCTATCAGTGGGAGACATTTATCAAGAATACGAAGACTGGGAAAGATATTTAAGTGATGTGATGATAGGAATTCGAGAAAATAATTTTTGATAATCATTTTCCTCACACTCTATAACACAAAATGGAAAGGGATTTATTTCCCCTCAAATAAAAATTCAAATAATCTATTACGGTGTATGAAAAAAACTTCACAACACTGGCATGATATGCTTATGGATTTCTTTCTACCCTCGAGTGTAAGGTTGAACTTTTTTTTAGGGATAGAACCTTGTATAAGATAATCACTCATGACATGAACCCTTTATAGCTATGAGTAAATTTTTTACTTTTCCCTAAAAGTAAAAATGGATATCGTTCAATCTGAAGGGTATCACTAGGATAATAATCATAAAGTATAGTATAATTTTGATGGTATGATGAAGAAATATAATGGTGCTATGAAATTTTAGAATCAAACTTGTCCAAAGTGTGGAATGAAGTTCCAACAAAATTTCTAAAGGGGGGAGAGGAAATTATTTTAGTGTGAGAAAGAGTTACACCATGAAAAATATTTCTGATAAGAGAATTGGAATGATGCGATGGAGGAATGGAATTCTTCAGTCAAACCTTAGTAAATTTTTCATTTCTTGAACTTCAAGGAACTAGGGTAATTTTCAAACCAATTCACTAATACAAGGGTTTTCTAAGACATCCAACATCCATTAAGGTGTCAAGGAAAGATTTTTCCATCACAACCACTGAGGTTGGTCCCAAAAAATTATTGGTGATAGGTACACTATTTATTCATTCATGAATAGTGAATGTACTTTTTGATTATGGTTCTATGCATTCCTTCATATCACAAAATTTTAATATAACTTTTCATACACAACCACAAAGCATGAAAATAAAGTTATCATTGAAAACAAAAAATGGGGAAATTTTTTGTATCATAAGTATATAACTCCTCCTCTTTTAAAATTTTTTTATTGAACATACCATAGAACCTTGTGATACTTATTTTGGTGAAATTTAATTCTTTTCTTGGTATGGATTGTTTTTCACTATATAGATCCAACATAAATTTGAGAAATAAATAAATGACTCTTAGTATCCTGAATTGAGCCCCAATTATGTACAAGTACATGGAGGGTGATGAATCTTATTTAGCACATTCATCTCAAGAATGAATATTATTACACTACAATAAAGTGTATATATATCAAATAATTGAATCTATGGAAAGGATCATCCTCTAACACATTCCCATTATGTGGGAATATATTGAAGTGTTTCCCGAAGAAATGTTTGGTCTTCCTCCTAGACAAGAGTTTTACTTTTCAATCAATATTCTACCTGGGTTGTTATCGTTATCCAATAATTAATATGGAATGGTCGTAGTAAAATTTGAGGAGTGGAAGAAATAGCTACAGTAGAATCTGGGTAAAGGGTTCATAGGCCATAGTGAATCACCATGGGGTGCACCAGCACACTTCACCAAGAAGAAGGATGAGTCAGTGCACATTTGAAATGATTTTCATTAGCTCAACAAGATCACAATAAAGAACAAGTATCCCCTTCTAGGGATTTATGATTTTTTTTATCAGATATATGGGACACAATACTTCTCCAAGTTGGATCTATAGTTAGGGTATTACAATGTTAGGGTGAAGAAGGATGATATCCCAAAGTCTAATTTTTGTATAAGGTAAGAGAACTATGAGATAACAGTAATTCCATTCACACTTAATAATGATCCAAAAATATTCATGTACATGATGAGTAGATTCTTTAGATATTAACTCAAAAAAATTGTTTTAGTATTTATAGATGACATTCTAATATACACCAAATGTATGGAGGAGCATGAGGAGTATCTAAAAACTGTGTTAAAACTATTCAAAAAGAGAATATTTATGTAAAGTATAGAAAATGTCTCTTATAGTTGATGGAAGTCTCATTTATGGGAACTATTATCATAAGAAATAGGATATATATGGACCCCTCAAAGACATAAGTAATTGAAGGATATTTGAGGAAAATATCCATGGTAGATATTCGTGGTTTCCTTAGATTAGCTAAGTATTATCATCAATTTTTGAGATATTTATCATTATTTCTAGACCCTCTAACAAAGATAACTTAGAAGGGAGTCATTTTTTAATGATGAATGTGAAGATAGATTCAAGGTGATGAAAAAAAAGACTAATCACTGCACTGTTACTAACACTTCCCCTGAGTGGAGAACATTCAATGGTATTCATTGATGCTTTGACGAAAGTATTGGGTTGTGTGTTAATGAAAAATGAAAAAGGGATTGCCTATGATTTAGGAAAATTGAACCTTAATAAAATAAAACTTCCCAACACATGATCTAGAGTTTCTTGTTGTGACCATCATGTTGAAAATATGGTGGAATTATCTCTTTGGGGAGAAGTTTGAAATATATACAGATCACAAAAGACTCAAGTATATATTCACACAGAAATAGATGTATAAGATCCAATGAATATGGTTAGATATGATTAAGTACTTTGATTACTCAATCCAATATAATAATAGGAAAGGGAATAAAGTGGAATATGATCTATATAGAATGGATCCATCAATTTTATCATTGATGAGAATTGACAAGGGTCCAATCTAATTAGTTTCAAAAATGATGGGCATGGGAATCATAAAGAAAATAAAATCATTGATCCTTTAAAAAATGATTACCAATTATCCCATCTAGATAAGACAAATTTTCTCAAATATATGATGTGGGAATCTAGAAGAATGTGGAAGCTATAAGAAAATGTAAATTCTTAGAGTTCAATGTTAATGAAGAAGGTGTTGTGATATTTGGGTCGTAGATATTTGTACACTATAAAAAAAGTGTTTGTAGTGGCAGTTTTTGTTTTTACACAAGTAGAAATTTAAACTATTACATCATAGTTTAGTGGTAGTTTTTAAAACTAATGTGTAATGAATGGTCACTAGTTATATTGTGGTGATTTTATAATTTAGCAGCAGTTTTGTTAAGTGTAATTTTTAGATAATTTAGTGGTTGTTTTTTTATTTAGCAGGGGGTTTTTTATTTTAAAAAATATCCCACTAAAATATAAATAAAATAAAAGAAACTGACACGGAACATATTAGTGGTGGTTCCTTTTAGTAGCAGTTAATTATAACCACAGCTAAAAATTTTTTATTCAATGTATTTAGAGGAAGTTGCATATAACCATAGCTAAATAAAATTACTTTTTTAAAAAAAATTAACAAAAAATAGACATATAATAAACTAAAAGATAAATATATGACAAACACATCATAAATATATCATAAATACAAACATCTAGTCCTCATAAGGTAAAAGTAAGTCAACCCGTACATCTATCAATATACAGATAAAATATTTCCAACAGTAACCAATGCATAGTATACATCCATTTCATGACCCCCACTACATCAGTCTACCTCCACATCATGTCATCATTAGAAACTGACCATGTCATCTCACCCAATGTAACAACAAAGTAAACAAAAATTAAAACTACACATAATAAATCATAATTACAATGGAAAAATTAAAAAAAAATTAACATAACATGGAAACTAATAACCATGATGAATTCTTTATAAACAAGGTCATAGATCAGAACAGTCAACCACCTTCCTACTATAATAATTTTTCACCTACAATGAATACCAGAACATTTAAGAAAACAAATGCGAAAGAAAAAAAGGTACATAACATATTTAGAATGCTGCACACAAAATTTTTCATTTTTTTAATGAAACAGAATAAATTTTAACATAAAAATAATCACATATAATTCAAAATACTTTGAAAACATAACCATACCTATTTGAGATAAGATTTAATAGTTGAAACTAAAAAGGTATGTGTAAATATTCTAATTATATTTTAAATTTATGTGTGGTGTGCTTTAGATTTACTTGATTAAAAAATTATAAAAACTTTGATACCACAACATGTCCTATATTTTGATAACAACTCTGTGGTGGTTTTCCCATGAGTGCACATTAATCTGAGGTAATATTTTATACTTTTGATAGTTTCACACATGTTTTAGTATTTTAAAACACTATAAACACATTTTTATCCATAATGTGAAAACTATAATTTAGAAGGACATGTCGCAAGTTCTATAATTTCACAATTAAATCTATAGTCATTTTACATTGATATCAGGGAAATCCAACATTTTTTTCTTGGTTTTCACCCCAAAACACATGTTTTAATGACTTTTGTACCATTCATAAGTTTATATTGAGAAATTTAGACCACACCACATGTAGGATAACCATGTTATATATTAATACACATAAAAACAACTCAGTGTTGGTTTTCCCATTATTTAACATAAATATGATGTTGTTTTTTGTAGTTCTAACCATTACAGACATGTTATAGTGTTTTAAAACACTAAAAATGAATTTACAACCACAATAGGTATAATGTAATTAAGAATGATGTATCGTCTATTCCTAAAATTCAAAATTAAATATATGGAAATTTTCATGTTATTTAATAGAAATATAACATTGTTTTCCTGGTTTTAACCCCACAAAACTTGTTTTTCATGAAATTTTACCTTTCAAATGTGTATACCAAGTAATTCCGACTATACCACACATTGTATTGATGTTTTGTCTATTATTAAACCTTAGAAACATATATGTTGTGTTTTTACTATGATTTTACATCAATATGAGTTTTTTTCTACGGTTTTGACCATTCCACAAACATTTTAGTGTTTTAAAACACCAAAAAACACATTTACATCCATAATAAGAAAACAATAATTCAGAATGATATGCCATCAGTTCCTAAATATCAAAATAAAATATAGAGTCATTTTCCTATTATTTCAAGTAAATATAAAATTGATTTCCTAGTTTTGATCCACAAACACTTTTTGAAAGGATTTTGTACATTTCCAAAGTGTATACCAACTAATTCTAACCACACCGCATGTCGTATTGACGTGTTGTTCATGTGTAAAAATAAAAAACAACCTATTAGTGGTTGTACCATTATTTATCATCAATATGAGGTCTTTGTCAATGGTTTTGACAATTCCACACATGTTTTAGTGTTTTAGAACACTCAAAACATGTTTACGGCTATAACAGGAAAACCTTAATTCGGAATGACATGTCGTTAATTCCTGCATTTAACAATTATATATATAGTCATTATCCCATTATTTGAGTGTAATTTATTGTTTTTTCTTGGTTTTGAACCCTAAAACATTTTTTAAATACTTTTATACCATTCAAAAGTGTATATATTGTAATTCTGACCACACCGCATGTCAAATTGATGTCTTGATTATGCGTGCATATAAAAAAAATCAATGAGGTTTTACCCATGATGTCACATTAATATGAGGTCATTTTATATTGTTTTGACCATTCCATACATGTTTCAGTGTTTTAAAACACTAAAAACATGCTTACGTCCATAATAAGAAAACTGTAATTCGGATTGGTGTGTCATCAGTTCCTACACTTCACAATTAAATTTATATTCTTTTCCTATGATTTCAAGGTAATACAATGTCATTTTCCTAGTTTTAACACTCCAATACTTGTTTTTAAATCCTTTTGTACCTTTAAAAAGTTTATACTAAGTAATTCTGACCACACTGTTGGTCGGATTGATGTGCTGTCTATGTATACATGTCAAAAACAAATCAGTAGTGGTTTTACAGTGATTTAACATCAATATGAGGTCATTTTATATGTTTTATACCGTTCCATGTTTGTTTTCTATTTTAAAACACTAAAAATGAATTTATTGGAATAATGGGAATCCAGTAATTTGGAATTATGTGTCATTAGTTTCTACGTTTAAAAATAAAATATATGATCATTTTTTCATGATTTCAAGGAAAAATGTCATCGTTTTCTTGGTTTTGATCACCCAACACTTATTTTTAAAGGATTTTGTACCTTAAATAATTTTATATAGATTAATTCCTACAATAAAGCATGTTAGATAGATTTTTTTCTATAGGTACGAGTCAAAAAACTCATCAGTGGTTATCCCATTATTTCACATCAATCTAAGGTTTTTTCTTATGGTTTTGACAATTCCACACACATTTTATAGTATTAAAATACTATAAATTTGTTTACAACCATAATAGGAAAACCATTAATTGAAATTAAGTGATGTTGGATCCATCATTTAAAAATTAAATCTACTACCATGGTACCATGATTTTAGGGAAATCCAATATCATTTTCATAGTTTTTACCCCTTCCACTTGTTTTTAAAGGGTTTTATACCATTAAAAAGTGTACACCATGTAATTTCTATCCCACTACACATTATATTGATGTGTTATCTCTGTTTACACTTCAAAAACAACTCAACGGTGGTTTTCCCATGATTTCAGATCAATATGAGGTCTTTTATATGGTTTTGACTATTTAAAACATGTTTTAGTGTTTAAAAACACTAAAAATGCAATTACGGCCATAACGAGGAAATGATAATTCAGAATGACATGTTTTTAGTTCATAAATATCACAATTAAAAATAAGATCACTATATTATGATTTCAAGGAAATATGATGTACTTTTCTGGGTTTTGACCCCCCGATGCATGTTTCTAAATCATTGACATCTTTTAAAGTTTCTTATTGAGTTATTCATAGCACACAACATGTTGAATGGATGTGTTTTTTTCTTTTACATGTCACAAATAACTCACTAGTGGTTTTCCTTTTATTTCACATAAATAAGTGATTGTTTGTTATTGTTTTAATAATTAAACATTCATTTTAGTGTTTTAAAGCACTAAAAATGTATTTACAGGCATCATAGGCCAACTGTAACTCATATTGATGTGTCATTGATTCCTACATTTTAAAAATAAATATTTGGTTGTTATTTATGATAATATTTTTAATCATTAAATGTTTTGTGAAAATTATAATTTTATAATTATTATTTTATTAAAAAAATTAATGATTTAGCACTGTTTATAATATTTGTTCAATTAAATACTAATATATATATATAGGTTATTTGATATCATTTGGTGCTTGAATTCGAATGATGAAAGAAAATTTTACTTTCTAATCCATCACGTATTTCATGTTCTACAATCATTTAGTGACAATTTTTATAGTCGAGTGATAATTTTAATATGTGTTGAATTTTGGGAACTCAACGGTGATTTTTTATTCAATTAATGACAATTTATATAACAAAAAACAAAAAAACATGGGAGAAGTCAATATAAAAATTTCTAAATTTTTTAGCAGCGGTTATCTGGAACTGTTGATAAATAGATAAAATAAATATTTTTAGTGATGGTTAACATAAATTTTAGCTAACGATAATATAGATGTTGTATGTGTTCTTTTCAAATGTGTGAATGGTCTATGTAATTTAGAATTTACCTCATTGGTATGATCTCTAAGGCTGTTAATTTCCTTGGGGATCATGTCGGTTATCTATTGAAATAATAAAAATTAAAGAATTTTACATTTTCGACCATCGTTGATCCTGTTTTTTCCTATAACAATCTTATTCATGAATTTTGTTCTTTCAATAGTTCAATTTATCTTTTGGATTTCCAATAAATTGAACTATTTGAACTCCCACTGTGTGTAGTAGTAACGGATGATGCCACCCTACCAAATACAACTAATTGAGTGTTCAAGAACCCACAAAAACATGTTCTGGATGCTCCTTCCCTAAAGTAGTTACAACTGCATTGTTCTGGGAAACTGAAGATGATTGTAAATGGTTTTGATCCATGACATAATGAATGTTACCTTGTTATTAGAAAAATATTAACAATGATTTTTTAAAATATATTAAATTCATAATGTTATCTAATTAATAAATTTTTCACTAGTACTTATTATTATTTCAAAATTATAATAACATAATATTGAAAATTATCTTATAACAACAAACAAGACTTAAACCCAATTAATTGGGGATAGCTAGATGTTTCAAAATATGCCTAATTTTTTTACTTTGATCCATGTATCTATCCCCATTTAATTGGGTTTAAGGATTGTTAGTTCTAAAACTATATTTTTGTAACATCCCGTTACGGTTTTCAGGTATTCATAATCCTGTATTTTGGTTGAGCTTTGGTTGGGTTTCATTTGGGGTTATTTTAGGTTATTTTATGTATATTATTGAGGTTTATAAGCTAGATAAAGGTTTTCATAAAACCTATGCATGATTTTGAAATCAATACGTCTGTTCCATGTTTGGTATAGTGGGCTCTGCATGGTCTGCGCATGGTTTTCCCAAACTAAGAGCAATTTACCAGGAAATCGTACAGAGAAGTTTTTCTAGATCCAAAATTTTTATTAAAATTTCTCAAGCCACTTTTTTAGGCCTCAGATAGACCTCATTCAACCCAAACGTATTTCTACCTTCCATTAACCTCTCATGATAGAGATTTGGCACCTCAAACCCCTTCCAGAAGTGATCTAAAGATTAGCGAACTCCAATCAATCTCCTTCCGATTAGTTTCATCCTCCTATTATCTTCCTCCTGCAATCTATCTCTTTCATAATAGTGTTGCATATATATTTTATGGATATTTTGATCTAATGCCCTATTTTTTGGGATCTTAAACCTTGGTTTGATTCCCATTTCTATTATCTTTGTTCTTCATGGACAAATCCCAATTCGGGTTTGGCATTATGAGATCCATTGTTTTTAGTAGGTAGTTTTGTTATGATGCCCAACTTTTATTGAAGCTAATTTCTTTGATTAAATTTAAACTATTTGAATTTAAATGAAATTTTTTAGAGTTGAATCTAATGGAATTCAATATTTTTTTTGGGAAAAAACCCAATTCCGATTAATTGGGGTTCTTGAGGAAAAAATGGTTTTTTGGATTAGAATTGGAATTTGGTGAGATTTAAATTGTTTAATTTAAATTTTGGTTTTGATGGTAATTGAATCATTTTAAATGTTGATTTATTTTAAGAGAAATTTATTTTATGGAATGTTTGTGAAAAACCCAGTTTTTGAATTTGGGGGTTTGTGATGGAAATGATGTAATTGTTTTTTAATGGATTAAAATGGTTTGGATGGAAACATTAGGGTATCATATTTGTGAAAAGTTGTTTTTTTATTAAAACCCCATAATGGTATTTATAAGGAAAATTGGAATATTTGAAATGGCGAATGGGAAGAATTGAATTTTATTTTATAAAATTAATTTTCCATCATTGATTTGTACTTGAGAACATGTAGGCCTTAGGTAGATGGTGAGTTATTTTTGGAGGAACTTTACGATTCTAAAATTTTCTAAAAAATCATATCATCACATCCCATTCTTTAGGTGATGGTGATGATATCCCTTTACCTTAGGAGAAAATGGGCATATGTACATACTTTTCCATATTCACAGTGTTAGATCCCTATAGCCTGGAACTATTGTACCTATTTGGCACGTGAAAATGTTGCTCTTTTGTTTTTATTTTTATTGAATGTGTATATATTCCATTGTTATAAACTATTTTCCATGAGTAGAGAATTTATATAAAGTGTTTATATGAAGTGTTTATTTAATCCATCTTTTAGAATTGTTGTTTATGAAAAGTATCCTTTTATTATAGGATAATTCCATATTTTGAAATGTTTTACATCATTTGAAATGTATAGAATGATTTGCGAAAGGTATTTCTATCTTTTAATCTATAGAGAATTATTTGTATAAATATGCTCTGTTAATTCCAAACCTATTTGTTTTAAAATTGAAAGCACATTTTAATTAAGTTGATATTGTAATATATTATAAAATTTTTTGGGTAAAATCCTACTAGGATTTATCTCACACCCTGATTTTACCTTCTGGTGTCTATATATTATCTCTTTCTAGGTTTGAGTAAATTACAGGGATCTTTGGGAGGTGGATCCTACTGCTAAACCTTGGAATTGGTGAGTTTCCTCTTTAAGGACATTGGGCTATTTTCCCCTTTTAGTAATTGGGTTGTTGTACTTTGACACTTGTGCATGTTTAACTTCTAGTAATTTACTCCCAGTGTATGTTTCCATTGATATTAAAACTATCTTTTTTTCTTTTCATTCCATTGTTAGTGAAAAAAATCATTCCCACATTCTGTTCATATGATTCCTGGTGCTATTCGCCAATGGGTGGGGATCGAGAATTCCTTTCAGGCTATGTCAGGATGAACTTAGTTATCATGTTACCGAGGTACTCAGGTTGGTTTGTGACAAAGTGGTATCAAAGGAGGATGTTCATATTTTGTCTTGAAGTCAGTATACATTGAAATATATTTTCAAAACATAGGAGGTAGTTGCGATTGATTTCATGGACATCTCTCACTACAATAAACCATAAGTCGCCAGGGGTGGTAAGGGAAAGATGTATTGTGATATATTTCTATTGTTTCCCATGTTTTGATTTGGATATCTTGAAATCAAAATCATGTAAATCCAATTTGTTGGGATTAATTTACCTAGTTGATCAGTTCAATAATTTCTTGATGTCTTCCTTGTTGTCTGCTGATATTGTGTAGGATCATTCCTCCAAGAAGACATTTGAATTAGACAAAAGAGGAAGCTGATGCTGATACTTAGTGAGTGAATCTATTTGCAGATCCAAATCTGATTAAGGTGATCATGCATATTGTCCAAGCTCTGGGACCGGCACCACCTCTAGGTCCATTTTAGGATCCTATTGTAGAACCCCAGATGTATTTTCTCAAGATTAGTTCCCAATAGTTACTTCACTAGAAACCAGCACCGTTTAAGAGATTAAATTACCCTCAAGAGGTTGAGGAGTGGTTGAGTAGTTTGTAATACTTTTTTGGGTTTTTGGACACACTTGATGAGATCAAAGTAAAGTGTACCACATTCTTGCTGGAAGGACTGGGCAAGATGGTTGGAAACTATGGTGGCGGTGAATAAACATGAGGGATTAGAGCATAAATACTTCAAATTTATTTTCACCAACTATTTCTACCCATATTTTATGTTGTTGGCTATGTCTATAGAGTTCTTAAAACTTGAGCCGGCTGACGGGTCGGTGACAGGGTATGCAAAGCATTTTACTGAGCTTGTACAGTTCACACCTGAGATAGTATCAAATCATAGGATGAAGGATCAAGTTGGTACTTTATCAGGATACTCATTCTCACGTTTTCTATCTAAATATTCCCTCTTATGATGATTTTCTGGATAGTTCACTGATGGTCTATATGGACTTAGTGGGTTTGTTAGGGTTATCGGGAGTCTCCCTTTCTTCCAATGGTAACTTGATTTCCTTCAAGGGAAAATGGAAGCATGATGATTCTCATGGAAGTTATCGATAGAAGGGGTTTTCAAGTCCTCCTATAGTACCTGTGAAAGGGCCTTTAGTTTTTTTAATAGTGTGTAAATCCCAAGAATTATAATAAGGTTTGCTCTGAGGCACCAATGAATTGTGGCTCCTGTAGTGGTTCAAGGAATTTAAAGAGGTTATCCCATATTTATTCAACTCCATGCAGTGTGAAGGGATCATATGATCCTCCTAAAACTATAGGG
The DNA here is from genome assembly GCA_963277665.1 of Viscum album. Classification (NCBI taxonomy): domain Eukaryota; kingdom Viridiplantae; phylum Streptophyta; class Magnoliopsida; order Santalales; family Viscaceae; genus Viscum; species Viscum album. The sequence goes on along the minus strand of OY728138.1, from coordinate 1,694,152,769 downwards.
AAATCAAATTCTTCACATGAAAAAGGGTTCTATCCATAGGCACCTAGAACGAATCTTCCTCATGCAGTGGAAGAGTCTCCAAAGGAAGAAAAAATAGGTCCAACAACCGTGAGAGTTACTATCACTATATCTTCATCATTAGTAACTGTATTATTTGATACTGATTCATATCATTCATTTATTTCAACCTGTGTTTTTAATTTTATTAATAATCCTATAGAGATTTTATCTTGTGCAATGGATATTACTACACCGCTTGGTACGAAGAGACAGTAGGGTCTTCGTATTCCCGCTTGTGTTTTCTCTCTATCATGTGTTGATTTAGCTTTGACCGTTCTGATTCTTTTCATGAAATATTTTTTGACATTGTCTTTGGAATATATTTTCTCATGGCCAATAAAGCCCAGAATGATTTTTATCTTCAACGGGTCTCCTTCACTACTCCTAGTGGGGGGACTCTTGTGTTTCAAGGAGAATGGGACCCTTGGTCGAGTAGGTTCGGACCTTCTTAACTAGAGTTAGAGAAAGTAATATTAGTCTTCTATTTTTATCTGGTGCGGGAACCATTGAGTGGTGATCTCCCTCCAGTTTTTGTTGAGTTTCCCTATGTGTTTCCTTTTTACGTTTCAGTATTTTCACTGGTAAGGGAGGTTGAGTTTTCTATTGACTTGATGCCTGGTACTCAGCCAGTTTCTATTTCCTCTTATAGCATGGAACCACCTAAATTTAAAGAGATGATTTCTCAGTTGGATAGCCTTATTGACAAAGGCTTTATATGTTTGAGCGTGTCACCTTGGACTTTGCTGGTTCTCTTTTCCTAGAAAGATGATTTTTCACTCCTTCTTTGAATTGATTACTGAAAGCTAAATCGAGTAATGGTAAAGAACAAGTATATGTTTTAATGAATTGATGATATGTTTGATTAGTTGAAAGGGGTGAAGTGGTTCTTGAATATTGACCTTCTCTTGGGTTAACATCAGTTGTTGATAAAAGAATTTGACATTTAGAAAAATTCCTTTCATAGAACGTATGGTCATTATGAGTACCTTTCCATTTCAATTGGTCGAACCAATGCTCCCACAGTTTTCAAGGATTTAATGAACAATATTTTCCATGAGTATCTCAATATTTTTGTGGTTTTTTTGGATGATATACTTGTGTACTATAAATCCAAGGAGGATCATGTGCATCATCTGAGAACAGTGTTGAGTTTGCTGAGAAATCACAAAATCTATTCCAAGCTTTCAGACTGTGATTTATTGATTCGAGAAGTAATGTTATTGGGAAACATAATGTCATAATATGGTATTTCAGTTGATCCTAAAAAGGTGAAAGTTTTTATGACATGGGAACAACCCAGGAATGTCTTCGAGGTTCGGAGCTTCTTAGGTTTAGCCAGATATTATCACCACTTCATGAAAGACATCACAAAGATGGCATCTCCGATGATTACTCATGCATAGAAGGGAGTGAAGTTTTTTTGGAATGATAAATGTTAGAGTTATTTTATTGAGCTGAAGTTCCTTTTGACTACCACATTATTTTTTACTCTTCTAGAGGTTGGGAAGGTCTATGTGGTCTTTTCTGACGCATCGGGTTCAGGCTTGGGTTGTGTTCTTATACAGGTTTATCATGTTATTTCTTATAAATCACGTCAACTTAGGCCGCATGAGAAGAACTATCCAACCCATATCCTTAAACATTAATCTATGATTCATGCTCTTAATAGTTTCCATCGTTACATTTATGGTTAAAGGTTTACTGTGTTTTCTGAACACAAAATCTTGAGTTACATATTCTCTCAAAAAGATTTGAATCTTTTCTAGAGACATTGGGGGAATAACTATGTGTTTTTATTTTGACATTTCACAAACCCCAGGGAAAGCTAATGTCACTGCATATGCTTCGATCAGAAAGATTCTAGACTAGGAAGTGAAAGAATCTTTAGAGAAGTGGAACTTGATAGATCTATTTACAAAATTGCATATTGGAGTTCAGGAAAAATGGGTTGAGGTTACCTTGGATATTTTTTAGTTTTCGTTCTCTCTTCTTGAAATAATTCTTTAAGATCAGCATCTTGGTAATGGATTATATATAACTAGAGACTCTCTCAATGGTGGGAGATATTTTTCTAGTGGTCGTTCTTCATAGAGGGAATTCTATGCTATCAAAATCTTTTTGTTGTACTGTATTCATTAAGGAAAGTTGTGATGGGGGATTTCCATAATTCAGAGTTATTTGTACACCCAGGAACCACAAATATGTTTTACAACATGAGGCAGAAATTCTGGTGGCTAGGTATGAGGTGAGGCATTTCTGAGTTTTTCTCTCATTGCTATACATGTCAATATGTGAATTCTAGTCACTATAAATCTTCAGGGTTGCTTCATCCACTTACAGTCCCTAAGTGGAAGTGGGATGAGATCTCTATGGAATTTGTTTATAGGTTTCCACATACCCATAATAATAAGAATTTTTTGGGTGGTGATCAATATGATAACTAGATCAGCTCACTTTATACCCATTTTTGATACAACCAAAGTTGAGGAGTTGGGAAGTATCTATATGAAATATATTGTTTGGTTTCATGAAGTTTAATATGCTATAGTATCTGATATAGATATTCGATATACTTCTTGATTTTGGAGGGGCCTTTAAGAGGCGATAGGATCTCAGGTATGTTTGAGCATGACATACCATCCGCAGTCAGATGGATAGATTGAAAGAGCTGTACAGATTCTTGAGGATATTCTCTATTCTTTCATTCTCAACTTTGGTGGATCATGGCATGATCATTTGGGTCTAGTTGAGTTTTCTTATAGCAATAGTTACCAGTCCACGATTAGGATGGATCCTTTTGAGGCCTTGTATGGTCAGCTTTTTAAATTCTTTTTTATTGGTCGGAGATTGGTGAGAGTTCCTTTATTGGACTGAGCATGGTCCCAGAGAAGATAGTGAAGATTCGGTTGATTCATTAGATAATGTTGACAGCTCCGATTCGATATAAGTCTTATGCTGATCATCAGTATATACCTTTGGAGATTTTAGATTGTTACTAGGTGTTCTTTAATGTTTCACCCCATTTGGGTCATCGACGGTTATGGACGCAAGGGAAGTTTTCTCCTCAATTTGTGGGAGCTTTTTAGGTTGTTTAAAAGGTGGGGAACGTTGCATACTGGTTAGCACTACCATCATTGATGATGTTGATACATAATTTGCCTCATGTATCTCAATTTTGAAAGTATTTATCAGATTTATCTCATGCTTTGAGTTGGTGTGATCTGGAAGTGAAACCAGATTTATCTATGAATAAAAGGCCAATCAAGATAGTTGATTATAAGACCAAGGTAGTCTATGAAAGAATGATACCTTTGGTTTGTGTTCTATGGGCGTATGGTTTTGATTCTCATGAGACGTGGGAGAGGGAGGGAATGTTGAGGGAGGAGTGGCCATATATTTTTGATAGGGAGTCTACTTCATAATAATTTTGGGGAAATAAAGTTTCTATGGTGGGGAGGTTATAACATATTGTTATCCTTTTTATGTATTCATAAACCCCTCTTTTGGTTGAGCTTTGGTTCGGTTTCATTTGGAGATGTTTTAGGTGATTTAATGTAAATTCTGGAGGTTTTTTGACCAGAGCACAGTGTGCACATGGTTTTGAAAACTGTTCTCTAGTGTTATGTTTTGGATAGTGGGATCCACATGGTCTACGCACGATTTTCCCTACCCATGAACAGTTTCCCAGAAAACTATACGGATGGGTTTTTCAAGATCTGAAATTTTTTATTAAAATTTCTGAAGCCTCCCTTTTTAGGACCTGGGCTGACCTCCTTTGACACGAACATGTTTCTTGCTCTTGTGGAGCTCCCAAGAAGTACTCTTGGACCCTCAAACCTTTTTTGTAAATGATCTGAAGCTAGGTGAACGTCGGTTGATCTCTTTCCGATTTGTTCCCTCCTCCTTTACTCTTCCTCCTATGATCTCTCTCTTTCTTCTTAGGTTTCCATATATCTTGATATTTGTTTTTGGATCTAATACCCTCTATTTTTGGCATATTAATCCAAGGTTTGATTCTCATTTATGTGATCTTCGTTCTTCGTGGAAAAATCCTGAGAAGGGTTTGGCATTATGAGATCCGCTGTATTCGGTAGGTGGTTTTGTTACGATGGCCAATTTTTTTTAACCGTATTGCTCTATTTAAATTTCAATTGTTTGAATTTAAATGAAATTATTTAGGTTTGAATCAAATTTATTTCATTATTTTTGTTTTAAAAACACAATTCTAAATAATTGGGGTTCATGAAGAATTGTTTTGGCTTGGAATTGGAATTTTGTGAGATTTAAATTATTTAATTTACATTTTGTTTTTGATGGGAATTTAATCAATTGAAATGTTGATTTTAAATGAATAAAAATTTATTTTATAGATTTTTTTTGAAAAACCCAAATTGTGAATTTGGGGTTTTGTGATGAAAATGATTGAATTATTTTTTTAATAGCTTAAAAGTTTTTGGATGGAAACCTTAGGGTCTCATCTGGGTGAAAAGGCATGTTTTTTATTAAAAACAAATTATGGCTTTTAAAGAGAAAATTAGAATATTTGAAATAGATCAGATGAATTGTATTTTTTATTATAAAATGAATTTACCATAATTTATTTTTACATGAGAACATGCAAGCACTAGGTAGTTAGTGAGTTATTTTGGGTGGAACTTTACGATTCTACAATGTTCTAAAACATCATATCAGTGCATCCCATTCCTTAAGTGATGGTTATGAGATCCTCTTACCTTAGTCCTAAAGGGGTTTATGTACATAATTTTCCATATTCATAGTGTTATATCCCTATATCCTGGAACTATCGTACCTATTTGTCTCATGACCATATTGCTCGCTTGTTTTCATTTTTCTAGAACGCGTATATACTCCATTGTTATAAATTGTTTTACATGCCTTGAGAATTTATATAAACTATTTATATAAACTATTTATTTAATATATTTTTGAAAATCGATATTTATGAAAAGTATCCTTTGATTAAAGTAAAATTCCATCTTTTTAAATGTTTTCCATCATTATAGATTCATAACCAGATTTGCTAAATGTGTTTTCATCTTTCAAACTGTAGAGCATCATTTGTTTTAATATTCTTTGTTAATGACAAACCTGCTTTTTTAAAATTGAAAGAAAATTTTGGTTAAGTTGATATTGGAATATGTTATAGAATATTTGGGTAAAATCATACAGGTATTGGGATCACACCCTACTTATTCCATCGGGTCTGTGTAGATTATCTTCTTTAAGGTTTGACCAAAGGAAAGGGGTCTCTTAGAGGTTGATCCTACTAATGAACTTTGGTCTTGGTGAGTTGTATATTTAGGGGCTTTGGGTTGTTTTCCCCTTTTAGTACTAGGGTTATAGTATATTGGTAGTTGTTCATGTTTAACTTTGGGTAGTTTACTCCCAATGGAGTTTTCCTTTGATATGCATACTCTCTTGTTTTCTTTTCTTTTTGTTTTTAGTAGAAAAAATCATTCCCACTTTCTATTTGTATGATGTCAGGTGCTAGTCACTGACCCATGGGGATCAGTAACTCCCTTTAGGTTATGTCTAGACAGACTCAGTTATCAGGTTACCAGGGTACCCAATTTTGTTCGTGACAATTTTTCATTTTTTTTATAGTAATGAAATAATTTGAAATTATAATGAAAAGTACATATTACAACGTCTTTGGTAGGGTCATTTACAAAACTTTCATTGGGTTTACTATACAATTTAAACCATATCTCTATTCATCCAACATAGTGACCTAATTCAATTGATTTTATAAAAAAATTAAACAAGTTATATCAAATCATGGGTTACAATAAAATGATATAAATAATAATGAATAATATACAAAACAGAATTTTTTTTTCTTTAAAACATTTGAGACCCTGAAATGTGAGAGAATAACTTGATTCTCACAATTCATGTAATTTTTTTAGACAATCCCAACATACAAAAAATTAATAAAAATTATATTTTTAAAATGTTTATGATATTAAGATACTTTAAAAATAAAATAACCCCGTTAGATACATCTCTGTTGATATCGACAAAGAGCTTCCATTGCTCACGAGAAATGCATTCTGGCACTTTCTCATATATTTTTTGTGAGCTTAGAGAAGTTTAATTAAACTCATTGTGTAATCTCCATTTAAAATATCTCCATTTCATGCCAAAAATTTACACAGTCCATGGGTGCGAAATGCAGTCAGGGAAATAAAAATTAAAATACATCTAGAGATAAAAAACATAACACTTTATCAGTATGTTGCAAAATTTTACTCATGCATTTTAAATTAGTTATCTAAGAATATTAAATTGGAAAGATCAGCATCTCGCAAGATACCTTCCCAAGAATCTGCCCATTAGTTTTCGACATGATCACTAGTAGGCACCCTAAACTCATCAAATGGAACAATTATCTTGAAGTCATTCAGGTCTTGTACATCATATTTGTTCATATTTGTATCTGTTATATGGTTGTCTTTATCTATTTGACAAATGAATTTAACAATTAATAATATATATTTAAAAAAATCCCATACATAACAATATGGGTAATTCACTAATATCCCTTAGGTGGAGGGGTCAAGAACTGCTCCATCATAGGAGGTGAATCAGGCAGTGGGCTACCAAAGAAATTTGGGGAATTTACTATCTCATTAGTAGTATTGGGTAACACAGAATCACTAGAATCCATGGAAGATGACAGTAGTTGTGGTGTGCTCCGAGCTACTGATTGTCTTGGATCCTGAAACTTTTTTTTGTTTTCGACATTGCTTTATTTAAAATGGTTAAGGACACATTATTACAAAGTTATGTTCCATAAAATTAATCAAAATTATTGGAAATGTTTTTGTTCAAAAAAATTAATGTTTATTATAATCCATGATTAATTGAGTTTTCATGGATTCCCATGGAACTGTGATGTATAACAATGAATCATTAAATGAATTTATTACATGTTTGAACTTGATAAATATTAAATAAAATGGTTGAATAATATAGTATGAATCAATATAATATTTTAATAAATTATTTGAATATTATATATTTTGAAAACAACATTATAATCAAAACTAAATCCTAGGGTATTTATCAAATTACTATATCATATTTTATAGTACATCTATGATATATTTTATGTAATATAACGTTTCAATTATTATTTCCATATTGGTTATTATTACGATATTAATCATTATAATGATTCATATAATCATTTATATTAAATATATATTCATAAGAATTCACATAAACTATTATATAAAAACATCCTTAAATTTTGGTATCTACAAATTCGATGCATCTCTCAGGAAATGTTATTTAATGAATTTATACAGAATAAAGAGTTTGATAAATATATTTTTTGGTAGTGTTTAAGAACCAATACTAGATTATTTTATCTTTGTACCTCTTCCTTATTATATAAAATGATGTGGTGATAAAAAAATTATTTTGATCTTTTAATCCTGACATAGTATTTGTAGATTCTAGTGACCGATATAAAAACATTAGAGGGAAGAGAAAGAAAATTATGTCTTAGTGTTCATCATCAAGTATACTTTATCAATAGATTTCACAGATTACTTGTGGTACAAATAGTTATTTTTATTTATTTTTTATTTTTTGATGATAAATTCATATTTTAAAGGTTTTCATCCACAATTTATGAGAATATGAATATCTAAACAAACCCATTTTAACTCATTCATGTAATAATTAACAATAAAATTTTGAAACCCTTTTAATATGGATTATGGAATTATGTTTGTGTCTTTATTGACACAAAGAAATGAACATAGTCTTTCCATGTAATTTATGTACAAAATAATTATGCTCATATGAATTTGTATACTAGAACCCATAATCACCATACACTGAGAGAGTATCATTGATACTCTATATAGTTATATCTATCTATATTTCAGTATAAGATATTATTATTTTTTATAAACCCAAAATCATTTATATTAACATATTGAATTTAAATCACTAGATTAAAAAACTAATATTATTATATATAAATTTAAAAAATAATACTTATTCATAATATATTTGTCTATCCCTTTATAAAAAACTATATTAGTAAGACCACTTTTAGGATGTTATTTAATCATCATGAAATGACCGTTAGATTGGGTATTCACTCTAATAGGGGTAGGGTAAATCTATGGGATTCTTTTTACATAATTAAACTCAATTTTTAATTTATCTTTCTTATATTTTAACTTATATCCTAGTTACGATGTATGTAGTTGTTTATTCATTCTTAACACAGATGAAAATATTAAAAAAATAAACCAGTGATAGCAGCTTGAAGTATTTTTTTCAAGGGTGAGGCCTAACGTGGGAATATACACCATATTGGTTTTTAGGATGATTTTTATTTTAGAATAAATCAATAATAAATTATATTGTATAAATATTAAATATATTGTATCATACATGACTCTATAATTACAATGGGTGGGATGGTATCATACACGATAATTCTATTCAATAATAGATTTACCGTAAGGATGATGCAACCATTAAGGGGGTATGTGTTGCCACCTGAGGAGGGTATCTGAGCCAGGTAGAAAAATATATGAGGGGGGTCTACATCACCACTTAAGAGGGTAACTAAGTTGGGGTGATGGAGTTCAGAGGGGGGGGGGGGGTTCAATCGATGGTGAGTTGGCCAGAGAAGAGTTCAGATGTGGGGAGCGTAACACCTGGATGTTTTTATAAAATATTTTCTTCAAATAATTATTATTCTTCAGTAGCTTGTGTTTCACTCAATATTGAGTTTAAACGAACCATGAGGTTTCCTTAGTATAATATTACCATTATATCCAAGTTGTTAGGTTAGTGGGAATAAGAATAACTAACTTACGAAAATGCATTGTGAATTCATTGGTTATCAATTATTTGTGAAAAATATAAATTAGATATTTGTAGATTTGAGTGAATTACTATTGGTAATGAAATTAATGATATATATATTTCATATAAAATATTTTGATATTCGTCCAATGGATATGTTAATCATATTGTTTAAATAAACCATATTTGTTATATAGAAGACAATTTTTTGTTAAAAGGGCAATCTTACGCCTTTGAATGACAAACCCCTTTTAAATTACGATTTGGACACATTAATAATTTTTATATGACAGCATAAACATTTTCATTTAAAGAGAGATCTAAAAATTTACTTTGGAACAATTTTTGATATTTTCTGATAACATTCAACTTTTGATGAATAGTAAAAACACATTAAATGTTATGTGAAAACAATTATTTTCATCGAAATAAATTATTGATAAATTATAATATTTAATTATTTTAAATTATAAATAGAATATTTTTTATTATAAAATATAATATATGTTATTAAAAATAATTTCACATTGAATTCATATGAAAAAAACATTTCAATATTTTGCGATGTTTTAACTATTAAAAATGCGTTCTCTCATTCTGGAAACGAGATTGATTTTAAATTAATTTATTCCAATTATGTGTTTTAAATTTATAAAAATTTATTCCATATTTTAAATCAGAAGTTCCAAATTTTTTAAAAAGGTACCTTTTATTTTTTGAAAGAATGAATAGTAACTTCAGTAATTATTTTTATCTACCATGGTTAAAGGGTAAATCTGGTAAATAAATGTGAAAATAATATTATATTATCATAAAACTACCCTAAGACGTGTCCTAATAATATTTTATGAGATATTTATGAACATTAGAATCCTTCAGTAGATTTTATGACCTCATGGATCCACTTGGGTGTGATAATGACAAGTTATAATAATTAATTTAAAGGAAAGAGAAATATAACATAAATATGTTTCTTTTACTAAAAAAATTAAAATAGGGTTATATAACTGATATCATTTACTTTAAATAGTCATTAGAAAGATAAAAATATTTCCAACATCTGAGTATTTTATTTATAATTTTTATGCATTACATAAATAAATTTCTTTATGACACAATGATGATACAATGATTGCCTTATTAATGAGAGATTCAAAAAACTGATATTATAAATACTAAAATAAATGTAATTTTAACATTTTGACTCCATCCATATATTTTATAGATGATTAAAAAACTTTACTTTTTATTTTTTTTATTTTTTTTATTGATAATTTTTTTATGACTTTATGAAAAATCAATTACTAAATTGTGAAAAAATTGACATAAATGAGTTTTTAAAAAAATACTATTGTATTAAATGATACAATCATCCTATAAATATAATATTAAGAAAAATGACTTATATTATGATACAAATTTCATTACTAATCCAATTTTGGTTCTATTGGAATTTTATAATAACAATAGTGACCATATATTATTAAAATATAAGAAGACTTGGTAGGAGTTAATGTTTTCAAATAAGGGTTAAAGCTAAAAGACAAGGTTAATTTTGTGACCTAGACTTGTCTGAAACCTATTTTTAGAAAAAAAAATTGACCCATACACATCCTACCCTAGAAAGGTATCAGTTTTTAAGTATTATAATTAGAAAATAATTTAATAGTTAAATAATATTTCAAAACATTCATAAAGTGCCCATCCTCCCTCTTATAAAAGGCCACCACCTCTTCCCACTTACTCACACCTCTCAAGCCTCTTGGATCATCCTAACACAACTCAAATAAGTTCAAAAAACCCCTCCCTTCATCTTATATTCCATACAATGGAAAAAAAACCATCCTATGGAGACTTTTTTTGCAGGTCAAAAAATATATACTCAAAAAAGTGGTAATTGTTTTATCACCTCTTTCAAAATTATTTTCTTCTTCTACTTCCTCTTCTTAGGGTGTTTCCACAATAAAGTAATAAATACCGCATCTTATACATTATAAGATGTTATTATTTTTATTTCAGAATCTTATACCTCTTTTTATCCATCCTACGAATAATAATATCACCATGTGTGCGTAGGTACGACTTACCGTCTCCACGCCGTGGTGTAATTTTTTATTCAACAATACTTTGTTTGGATGGGTATAGTGATGAATTTAATGATTTTAAATAATTAATATAACATGATAGTTATTATTTGTTATTAATATACCATACAATTCAATATCATTTAACCATTAATTGACTGATATTGTCACTCGTGCATACGTACGACCTACCGGCTCCATGATGTGATGTGATTCATTATACATGATCTTCATTAAACCATGATTATATACATTAATAGAATGAATAAACATTATATATATTATACTGATATCATTATGTAAATGGTATAACTATAACCTAATAATTGGAAAAGGAACTTGTCCGAAAAAACATTCATAAGAACATAAAGCAGTTAATATCTAAACAATGAGTGACAATGAAATGTTACTAACAAAAATATGATAATATAATCATATTTGATATCATAAAAATTATTATTATTCTCTAATAAGTCAATAACATTATTTAAATCATTATACAAGAGTTTTGGATACATATGATGGATATCATACATAAGGTAAGGGGTTATTTTCCAATCTTATTATTATCTGAGATTGTTTATTCATAAGAATTTATCGGGGTATAATTATCATCCACGTCCATGTTTCCTAAATAAATAATATTATTTATATTCTTCTTCTATTGATTAAATTAAATTTTTCCCATTGGTTAATTTTTATTAAATGGTATTGAATAAATCTTTCTTTCATTTTCCATAAGAGGTACTTTTTGACTTTTCTGGCAAGAGTACAAGAAGAATGTTTTTATCTTATACGGCATGAATGTATTTTTATGTCCTCATGAATCCTTATTTTCATTAATCTTCCTATACACGATTTCAAGTTTATTTTCAACTAAATTCTTTTCTTTTAAAATTGTGTGTCATTTTGAGAAAAGAAAATGTTTTTAAAGAATAAAGGATATTTTCCTCAAGAATTAATTTCAAGTATTTTATCAAAATTAATTTTCATATAAGATGAAATTTTTTAAATAGGGTTTTTCTTCTATCCCAAATATAATTATTTTTTTTTTGTTTTTATGAAGGAATTTTATTTATAAACTTGATTTGTTTTATTTGGATTATGATGGAATGATGTCTAAGATTCCCATTTTTTTCATGGTTAATGTTATGATTAATTTTTTTTGGCACATGTAAGAATGATTTCATTATGAGATGGGTGGGACCTATATATCCTTCCAATACATTGGTTAAATATTTAAATCTCAAGATATAGACATGACTGGAACAATAAGTAAAGCTGGTTCAGTAATACAGGGCTGGAATGACATGTAAACCCAGTTCAGTAATGGACTTTGTCTGCTATGATGGTCTTGGATATGTGCCTTGGAAAATATAGAAATTATTTTCTATTTTTATGTGCATTCCATAATACATAATGTCTTTTGTTTTTACTTTTGCGAATATTTCCATTAATTCTTATGAACTTTTATCCCATGACATGATATCACGATCTTTCATATGTATGATAAGACCTCCAAATGTTATGTTCGTATTATTGTGGCATAATTGATATTATCCCTTGTCTACCCTTACTGAGAATTTGTGTTCATCCTTTCATAAGTTTCTTTTAACCAGATCATAAAGAAGGGTATTAAGTATGATATGCCAAAAATAAGTCTACTTATGACGAAATAAGCGGGAGAAAATATATATTTTTATGAACCATTTGTTTATATTTCCAAATTTCTAAAGACACTATATATATATGGTTTTTTTGTGGCTTTATTATATATTGCAATGAATATAATTCAACTTTTAAGTAATATCAATGTATGTAAAGTTTGGTTCTCTATAGTTGGTATTAGAGGAACGATATAGTTAACATTTGGAAACTAGGATGATAAATAATTAGTAAGAACCCTAAGGATATGTCTAAGTATAGGATACAATCCTAGTGTTTTATAAATGACCAAGAATAACCTAGGATAAAAAATAAATTGCACAAAATTGAAATTTTATTCTTTATTATGTGGTTTTCCTGTTATGATTCTTGTTTATTACACTATGCTTCTTGGTTTTAGTCAATGACTAAAACCTAAAGAAATTGCATTAATTCTGAATGAGACAAAAAATTCAATGATTTTCCCCCTGAGAATCCAAATGTTATAGGGATGGAATGAAAAATCTTATATCCATGTTCATAAACATTTCTCAAGCTATGAATCATGAAGGACTTCCAAACAAGCAAAGGAGGGAAAAACAATCTATTGAGTCATTAATGAGCCATCATCCACCCTCAATCAGTGTGTCTTATGATCCATTAATGGATGAGAAATGGATATATACCACTAAAAAGATATTTTCAATTCTACAATGTTATAAACATGATAAAGTCATCTTATTCATCTATCATTTGGAAGGTGAAGATGATAAATGGTGGAATCTTATCAAAAATACAATGTAAAGAGATAAAATTTAGTCCATAGAATGGGATGAGTTTACGAACTTATTTTTAAACAAGAACATTCCTTGTATTCTTAGAAAAAGGATGGAGAAGGATTTCCTTGAACTTAATAAAAAGTTTGATGAATCCATTGGTACTTACAAACCAAAATTTTACAAGACTAGAAAAGTACACTTTTGGAATTATTATTCAACCTTAGAGTAAAATTGATCTATTCTTTAGTGGATTAAAACCAATTATCCTAAGGGCATTATCCATAAGGTACTTTAATAGCTATGAGTAAATTGTTCAATTTGCCCTCAAGGCTGATATGGAGATTGGAGTAACACATCATTCATATGGGTCAGATAACAAGAGAAAATCATAATTCATGGGAAAATCTAAAGACCACACTGGAAAGATGATGAGTTTCCCCTTATGATCAATTTTTGGAAGGAAACATGGATGAAATTGTATTAAGGGTACTAGTAAATGTTTTACGTGTGGAAAAGAAGTTCATCGGGCAGTTCAATGCCGATTTGATGGGAAAAATATGTCTAATGATGTGAACAAAGAAAAGGCTACACTGAATGCACATATTACACTTAATGATAAATATGAAAGGAAATAGCGAATTATTCCAATAAATTACCTAATCCAATGGTTATTAAGGTTGATTTATGTCAATAATCTCTTAAGGCCAAAGAAAAAGGAAAGTCACATGAAACCACTATCAGCGACGTGGAGTACAATAATGAAGTGGTAAAAGGTACACTTACAATCCACTGAAGTAGTAAGTGTTTTATTTGATTTTTGATCCACCCAGTCTTTTATTTCTGAAGAATTTTCTAAGGGTGTCACTGTATTACCTCAACAATTAGATGTTGAGTTAGCTGTGATAACTCTTAATGGAACAACAGTTACATGAAATGTTTATAATTATTCGATGATTGAAGTTTATGGGAAATTGCTTCCTCCAAATTTTTTGATCATTCCTATAGTGAAATTTTATGTGATTATTGTCATGGATTGGACTTATCTATATGGATCTCATATCAATTACAAAGGAAGGGAAGTCAAATTTCATATTCCAAATCAATATATGGTCATTTATCGATGCAAGGATGAATATAACATTCCAATAGAAATTTCTTCCATCTTTTGGGTTTTGATTCTTATAAATGAAGTTTATTTATCTGAAATGATTGGGGAGAAACTCACAATTAAGAATAATCCTAGTTTATGGGAGTTTGATGATGTCTTTCCAAAGGAATTTCTAGGTATTCCACCAATTTGTGAAGTTGAGTTTTCAATAGAACTCATACCAACATCTATGCCTATTTCAAAGAAACCTTATAGAATGGCCCCAATTGAGTTGAAGGAATTAAAGAAGAAACTCCAAGAGAGTCTTGATAAGGGATTAATACTCCCCAGTGCACCAACTTAGGGAGAACCTATTATGTTTATTCAAAAGAAATATAGATCAATGAGACTATGCATTCATTATCGAGAACTTAACAATATCACTATCAAGAAAAATCATCATCTTCCCAGCATTGATGACTTATTCATCCAACTACGCAAATCTCAATACATTTATAAGATTGATATTTATTCAGGATATCATCATTTAAGGGTTAAAAGGGGGGATATGCCAAATATAGAATTCTATACAAGGTATGGAGACAATGAATTTATAGTGATGACTTTTTTCTTACTAATTCCCTCATTATCTTGAAGGATCTAATGAATAGAGTCTTTAGAGACGATCTTGATCAGTTTGTGGTAGTATTTATAGACAATATTCTTGTTTATTCAAAGAGAAAGGAAGAACATGAAGACCACTTAAGATTTGTACTAAATACCCTTATAAAATAAAATCCTTATTCAAAATTTACCAAGTGTGAATATTGGCTTCAGAGAGATTCATTTTTGGGTCCCATAATCTAATGATATGCGATATCCATGGATCCATCAAAAATAGAAGTTGTGGATCATTGGTCGAGACCAAAAATGGTAACTAAGATCTGATGTTTTCTTGGTTTGGCTGGATATTATCATCTTTTTATGAAATATTTTTCATGATTATATAATCCACTATCCATGTTGACTTGTAAATTACTTATGTTCATATAGATGGAAGAATTTGAAGAGAATTTCAAAGAGCTAAAAAGAATGTTATCCAATGCACCTGTTCTCACACTACCTTGTAGTGGAAAATGATTTTCGATCTACATTGATGAATCCAAGAAGAAGCTGGGATGTTTTCTCATGAAAAATGATATGGTGATAGCTTATGACTCATGGAAGTTGAAATCCACGAGCAAGATTACCCAACTCGTGATTTGGAGTTAGCTGTAGTAATATTTTCATTAAAGATAAGGAGGCACTATCTTTATGATGAAAGGTCTGATATTTATACTGACCATAAAATATTAAAGTATATTTTAAAAAAAAGGATCTGAATATGCACTAAAGAAGATGGTTTTAGTTGATTAAACATTATGACTGCTCAATACATTACAACCCTATTAAAGTGAACAAGGTGGAAGATGATTTGAGTCGACAAGACCATGATATCCTAACCATGATAAGGATCAGAACATATCTAATATTTAGGGATTTTAAAAGGATAGATGTTGAAATTTTAAATGAAGGGGGGAAATCTTATCTTTTTCAAATGAATGTGAAGATTAAGGAGGTGTAGAAGAAATTTGCAGAGCAACAAAAGATGAAGGTAAATGTTCCTGAATTCAACGTTGATTGTGATCAAATAATAATGTTCTGGAACTATTTTGGAATTCTTCCAATACAAAAATTAAATAAGAATCTATTGGATTAGGATCATATATATTCATTCTCTATTCACCCTAGAAGCACAAATATGTATAAGGACCTGAAAGCGTATTTCTAGTGTGATGGTATGAAAAGAGATTTCACAAAATATGTCTATAAATGCCTAGTTTGTCAGCAATTTAAGGATGAGAGATAGAAGTCCTAAGGGATGTTAAAACTATTACCTACATCGGAATGGAAATGGGAAAGAATCACTATGGACATTGTAGTCGGACTTCTAAAAATATTCAAAGGCAATAATGTTATCTGGGTTACAGTTGATCACCTTACAAATTCAGTACACTTCATTTCTATTAGATAGGATTTCTCTCTAGATCATCTTGACAGGATATATGTAAAAGAAGTGGTATGATTACATGGAGTAAAACATTCTATTATATTTGATCAGGATTTGAGGCTTACCACGATGTTCTGGCGAAGTCTTCAGCAGGCTGTGGATAAAGAGTTATGTTTCAGTACTACTTATCATCCTCAGATAGACAGTCAGTCTGAGTAGACAATTCAAACTTTGGAAGACATGTTGAGAGATTCCTATAGGGATTTAAAAGGTGATTAGGATCAACATCTACCGTTGGTGGAATTTTCTTAGATTAATGGATTTCACTACATTATTCAGATAGATCATGATAAATCCCTCTATTAAAAGAAATGAAGAACTCCAACTTTCTGGGTTTAAGTTGGGGAAAAAAGCTATTAGGACCTGATCTTGTTGATGAAATGGAAGAAAAGGTCAAAACAATTCAACAACACATAAGAGCAGCTTAGAGTCGACAAAAAAGTTATGAAAACAACTGAAGAAGAGACATAGAGTTTGAAATGGCTGAAAAGGTGTTTCTATGAATATCTACTTGAAAGAGAGTAATTAGATTTGGAAAGAATGGAATGTTGGTCCCTAGTTATATCAGTCCTTTTGAAAGTATAGATCGTATTGAAAAGGTAGCATTCTATTTGGAACTTCTACCAAATCTCTCTCAAGTTCATGATTTTTCTATGTATCTCCCCAAAGACAGTACATATTTGATCCTTCACATGTACTAATCTTATAATTAATACCGCTAGAGCAAGATCTTTCATATGAAGAACAACTGATATAGATTCTGGATCGTAGTGAAAAAGTTCAACAAAACAAGACCACTCACTTGGTTAAAGTTTTATAGAATAACCATCAATTTTAATAATCTACATGGTAACTTGACTATATGATGATGGAGATGTATCCTCATCTTTTTGTTTCCAAGTGGCGAATTTTTAGGGTGAAATTAATTTTAAGGGGGGTATAATGTAACACTCTGATGGTTTTATGAAATGTTTTTTTAATAATTTTTATTCTTTAGTAGCTTGTGTTGCATGAAATCATGAGTTCAAAAAATCGATGAGGTTCTCTTAGTTTAAAATTACTGTTATATCCTATTTATTAGGTTCATACGAATAAGTATAACTAACTTATGAAAATGCATTGTGAATTTATTGGCTATCAATTATTTATGAAAAATATATATTAGATATTTCTATTTTTGAGTGAATTAATATTGGTAATGAAGTTAATGAGATTTATATGTTATATAAAATATTTTTATATTCATCCAATGGATATTTTAATCAGAGGGAGTGAATAAACCCTATTTGTTTTATAAAAGCCAATTTTCTGTTAAAAGGGTAATGTTACGCCTTTGAATGGAGAAACCCTTTTAAATTAATATTATGACACATTAATAATTTTTATATGAACACATGAACATTTAAATTTAAATGTTTATATAAAAAATTTACTTTGGATGACTTTTTCATATTTTCTGATAACATTCATGTTTTGATGGATAGTAAAAACACACAAAATTATATGTGGAAACAAATTTTTCCATCGAAATAATTTATATGGTAAAATTATAATATTTAATGGTTTTAAAGTATAAATAGAATATATTTTTATTATTAAATATAATTTATTTCATTATCATTAATTTTATAATGAATTCATATATAAAAACATTTCAATCTTTTTCAATGTGTTAACTTTTAAAAACATGTTCTCTCATTCTGAAAATGAAATTGATTTTAAATTAATTTATTCCAATTATGTGTTTTGAATTTAGAAAAATGGATTCCATAATTTTAATCATAAGGTCCAAATTGTGTAAATAGTTTCCCTTTATTTTTTAACCTTATGAACAGTAAATTCAGTTATTATTTTTATCTACCATGATTAAAAGGTAAATCTGGTAAATAAATGTAAAAAATAATATTATAATAATATGAAAATACCCTAATTAACGTGCCATCATCCTATTGGATGAAATATTTCCAACCATGAGAATCATTAGTTATATTTTAAGACCCCATTGAGGCACTTGGTTGTGATAATGACATGTTATAATAATTAATTTAAAGTAACAAAAAATATAATATAAACATGTGTCTTTTACTAAAACATTCATAATATAGGGTTATATAATTTATATATTTGACTATAAATAGTAATTATAAATATAAATATATTTCCTACATGAATTTATTTTATTATAATTTTTATACATTAAATAAATAAATTTATTTATGACACAATGATGATGCAGTGATTACCTTATTTACAAAAGATTCAGATAAATGATATTATAAATATTAAAGTAAATGTAATATGAACATTTTTAGGTCATATGTAAATTTTATGGATGATTATGATATTTTATATTTTATTTAATGTGGTTTTTTATAATTAATAATGTTTTTATTACTTTAATAAAAATCAATTACTAAATAGTGTCAAAATTGCCATAAATGATTTTTAAAAAAAATACTATTTTATTGAAAGATATAATAGTAATAAAAATATAATATTTGTCCAAATAACTTATATAATGATAAAATTTTCATTAATGATCCAATTTTGGTTCTTTTAGAATTTTATAGTAACTATAGTAACCATATATTATTAAAAAACTAGAAGACATGGTAAGAGTTGTTGTTTTTAACTAAGGGTTAAAGCTAAAAGATAAGGTTAATTGTGTTACCTAAACATGTATAAAACCTATTTTTTGAGATTATTTAGACCCATACTCAAACTATACTCAAACTATATCACTTTTGATCTACTATTATTCGAAAATCATTTTATAATAAAATACTATTTCAAAACATTCCTAAAGTGCCCCTCCTCCAACTAATAAAAGGCCACCACCTCTTCCCACTTTCTCACACCTCTAAATACCCTTAGATCATCCAAATTATACTTAAATAAGCTCCAAAAAACCCTCCCTTACTCTTATACTCCACACATTGGGCATAAATATATCCTAATGATACTTTTTTTCAAATCAAACGAAGATACTCGAAAAAGAAGTAATTGTTTTATCACTTATTTCAAAAGTATGTTCTTCTTCTACTTCCCCTTATTATGTTGTTTCCATACTAAATTAGTAAATCTAGTATATTATACTTGATTATATGTTATTATAATTATTTTATAACCTTATACCTTCTTTTATCCATCCTATGAATAACAATATCACCATGTGTGCGTACGTACGGCTTACCATATCCACACTGTGGTGTAATTGTTTATTCAAAAATACATTATTTGGATGGGTATAATGATAAGTATAATTAAATTAAATAATTAATATAACATTATAATTATTATTTATATTTAATATACCATCCAATTTCATATAATTTAACCATTAAGTGAAAGATATCGTCACATGTGCGTACGTACAGCCTGTTGTCTCCACGATGCGATTCATTCTACATGATCATTGTTTAACCATGATTATATACATGAATGGAATAAATAAATATGATATATATTTTACTAATATAATTATGTAAATTATATAACTATATCCTAATAATTGTAACATTAACTCGTCTGACAAAACTTGCATAAGAACATAAAGTATTTAATATCAGAATAATGAGTGATAATGAAATTTTACTAACAAACTGATAATAATATTATAACATATGATATAATAAGAATTATTAGGATTTTTTAATACATAAATTACATAATTTCAATAATTATATAGGAGTTTTTGATACATACGAAATATACCAAACCTAAGGTAAGAGAAAATTTTGCAATCTCATTATTATCTGATATTTTTTATTCATAAGTATTTACTAGGGTATAATTATCATCCATATCCATTTTTTCTAAATATATAATATTATATATATTATTATTTTATTTTTTACATTCAATTTTAACCATTGATGAATTTCTATTAAATGGTATGGAAGAAATCTTTTTTTCATTTTCCATACAAGGTGCTTTTTGAATTTTCCGGAAAATAGTATGAGAAGAATGTTTTTTTATAATATATAGAATGAATGGATTTTACATCTTCATGACTATTTATTTTCAAGAAGATTACGCTACATAATTTCAAGTTAATTTTAAACTAAATTCTTTTCTTTTAAAATTTCTCAAAATTTGGAGAAAAGAAATTGTTTTCGAAGAAGAAAGGATATTTTCCTCAAGAATTAATTTCTAGTATTTTATCAAAATTAACTTCCATTTAAGATGACATTATTTAAATAGGGATTTCATTCTATCCCTATTATCATTATGATTTGAGTTTCGTTTATGAAGGAATTCTATTTATGAACTCCATTTTTTTATATGGATTATGAAGGAATGGTGTTTAAGAAACCCATTTTATTATGTGAGTTTTTCTATGATTTATGTTTTTGGGGAACATATAATAATTATTTCATTATCATATGTGTGGGATATATATCACCCTTCGATTCAATGGGTAAAGATTTGTATCTCATGATATAGACATGACGGTAAAAACAAGTAAATCAGGTTTAGTAATGCAGGGCTGGAATGGCAAGTAAAATCGGTTCAGTACTGGACTTTTCCCGCTATGAGGGTCTTGTCTATGAGCCTTGGCTAATATGGAAATGATTTTCTATGCATATATGTATTCCAAAAAACATCATGTATTATGTTTTTAATTTTTTTTTAATATTTCCATTAATTCCTATGAACTTTTATCCCATGAAATGATATCATGATCTTTCATATGTAGGATAAGACCTCCAAAAGTTATGTTATTATGTCTTATGATTGTGATACGATTGATATTATCCCTTGTTTACCCATACTGAGAATTGGAGATCATACTTTCATATGTTTCTTTTCCTCATGTCATAAATAAAGGTATTAAGTGTGATATTCCAAAAAAATATTCTAGTTATGAAGAAATTAGCAGGAGACAAAGTAGATGTTTTATGAACAAGTTGTCTATCTTTCTCTGTTTCTAAAGACACTATACCTATACGGTGATGTCAGGTATTTATTATATTTTTTAATGAATATACATCAATTTTTATGTAATATCAATGTATGTAAAGTAAGGGTCGTTATAGGGAGGGCCGTGGGGATTGAGTTGATGGGGGTTGGGGGTTGCTAACTTGGGGTCGTAGGGTCAGGGTCAGTGTCAGGGAGAGGAGATAAGGAGGGGGTGGGGGAAAGGGGGATCACATCCTCAGGGTCACCACCTAGGAGAGGGGACGAAGATTTTAGGGTATGTGGGGAGGGGTTGGGTATCACCAAGGGAGAGTGGGAGGGGAATGAATTAGGGTCTTCTAAAAACATTTAGTGGTAGTTTAATTTAAACCATTACAAATTAAAAAATAAAACAAATGTCGCTACAATTTTATGAAACCACTACCACATTATATATATTTTAAAAAAATAGTATCATGGTGGTTACTATAACCACTACAAATAAACCATTGTTAACCAATTCATTTTTTTGTGGTACCATCAAATCCTAAGTTAAATCAGGAGCTTACAGATGATTCACATAGTTAAACTTTCTCCATCCATCCATAAATCACAAATATGTATTAAGATCCCCAAGATTTTTATTGGAGGGATAATATAAAGAGGGATATATTGGAATATGAATCAATGTGTACTATGTTTTAGTAGGTGAAAGTGGAGAGGAAAAAAATCTAAGGGAATGATGAATCCATTTCCCATACCTACATGGAAATAGGAAAAAATCACCACTGACTTTATCACTGGTCATCCAAAGAAATCAAGAGGAAATGATTCTATTTTGGTTGTGGGGGATCATCTCAAAAATAATGCAAACATCACTACATGGAACATCGCTATCAATTCTATCTGCAATTCAAAAGGACTTATCACTCTATCAATTTGAAGGATATACATTAGAGAAGTGAGTATGATACATGGAACATTGTTATTAGTTGTATCTAATTGAGATCAAATATTTACCTCCGTGTTCTAAAAGAGTATCCAACATTCTCTAATTACTGATTTGATCTTTAGTAAATATTGTCACCCCTAAACTAGGGGAAAGTCTGAGAGGACTATCCAGAAACTCAAGGAAATATTGAGAGAAGTCTTAATTGACTTCAAAGGAGGTTGGGATAAACATGTTACTCTGGTTGAGTTCTCTTACAATAAATGTTTCCTCTCAAGTCTCTAAATGGATCCATATGAATCCTTTTATGGTAACAGGTGAAGAAAACCTTCATTCTGCAATTATATTGGGGAACTGTTTCTTCAGGATTCTAGGTTATTTTGGGAACTATCATTAAAGTGGGTTTTGTTTTTCCCGATGGTTAATTTTGGGGGGTGTTTTTTTGTGCACATTCATGAACATCATGTTACTATTGCTGCTCTTACCGAAAAATGCCAATGTTTCTTTCATCTATATTTGGGTAGAGACTAGATTTCCAAGGGCTGGTGGTAATCTGGGTTTTTAGGCCCAATTCCTCTTGGGGAATCACATTGGTCGAGAGGATTGGAGGTCAGGTTCATCTCACCCTTTTGGGGGAATTATTTTCTACCCTAGGGATCTCTTATTGATTTATTTTATATTCATTAATCTCTTAATAATCCTTATATACAATCAGTTACCCTAAAAATGATTGTGGGTTAATTCAATTTAATATGAAAAAGAATGGGATCTCATTAGTGAATCCATCTGTATGTATCCAAGGTTCTCTATCATTTTCTAGTAATGGGCAGTTTCTTATGTACTAAATCCATATAGTCAAAAGCTTCAGAATTTTTAACCACGCATGTATTCTGTAAATTCTTCAGAGAGGGTATTAAGCCATTATGAGTTGTCCTACGTATCCTGGTTATTCCAGGAATAAAAACCCATGTAGTTCTTTGGACCTGTGTAGTTTAACATCATGTGTAAAGAACATATGTGGGTGTTTTGAGACACCAAGTGTTCAAGATTGAGTCCTAAGGTGACATCCCATGTAGCATGATTATGAATAGAATCAATGTTATTATAGTTCATTTGTTCGAGACTTACATGCTGAGGTTTTCCTTGTCAATTTTGAGACACATGGTGCATATGACATGATTATTTTTGTTCCCCAAGCTCATATGATCTATGCCCGGTGTGAGAAACAATGGATAGAAAATTATCATATCTTATTGATTATAATTTGGTACATACGTTCTTGGAATTCAGTAAGAGGATTCATTATAGAGATCGGAACTCAGGGAGACATACTATGTATCCTAGTTAATGCAGCAATCAGAGGCATTATAGTTAAATTTATTTCTCAGTTCTCTGATTGATGAGGTACAGTGACCATACCATGATAATGATTAGGCCCTGATGGTTGAGTGTAATTAACATAAGGATTACATTGAAATGGATGTTTATTTAAAATTAGGAAATAGGAAGGCATCATACATATCTGGGATTTTGTAGGACTCAGAGTTCTCATAGTTCAATATTTCCTTTGGGATTGATCTCAAGGTAGATTCCCTTTTGTTGAGGAAAATGTGACATTCCATGTTTTGGGGATTACATGTTTATTTTTTCAATGATGGTAGAGACTCATGATATGAATTATATAACTATTTAATCTCCCTAATACCTTGTGATCTATGCTCGGTGTGACAAACAAGGAATAGAAAATGAATAATGTCATAGATTGGTAGGTGAGGTAATTACGAATTGGGAAAACCCTATAGATGTTTTTTGGGGATATAGGGCCTCATGGAGACATCCTACATATCCTAGTTATGGTTGTAATCAGAGTCATAATAGTTCATTTTAGTAGGGCTTTCAATCTAAGGTTCCCTTATTGATCTAGCATGTTTTCCTAACTAACATGCATTAATTTTCAGCTCATCCTAATATATAGGTGAGTATCTTCATTGAATTTCCTAAGATAAATAAATGATTCATTTTTTATTTCAAAAGGAATTCTCATAACCTGGGTGGCACATCCAAAAGTTGTCGCATGATCAAGGCTAACTTTTCCAGAGGACATCACAATAACTATATGATTTGTCCTAGAATCCATCTCATGACCTGATTGTCTTGTCTAGAGGGTGTTGCATGATCTATCTAACATGACCTAGTGTAATTCACAACATCTTTTTGAAACATATGTATGGTTTCATGAGATTCAATATGACATTCCTCAGAGGGTATCACCTGTCTTGGATGACACTCCCTATGGTCATCGCAAGACATGGTTGACATGTCTAGAGGGGTTTTTGAGTCTCATATGACTTTCCTAGAGGGTATCATGAGATCTAATTGAAATTTCCAGACTCTACCATGAGACTCAACTGAAATGAGTGGGAACCACTATATGAGTCCGAAGATGTATTTGAAGGACATTGAAAGTCTTGGTTGATGAGCTCATAGGGCTCCATGAGACAAAATGGGCAAGTTCAGGGGGATAGTGTGTCTTGATGTGACATGTTTGGAGTAATTTTCATGCCCTAAATATCATGTAGAAGGATTTATGTGAGAACTGGGTGACATGTCTTGGTGCTGCTGTACGTCATGGATGGTTCACGCAAAGCACATGAGGGTTGGAGAACATGTTTTCTGCTTAATTCTCTCACCTTTGATATTTGTTCTAGCCCTTATATTTTTAATGCCTTAGATTTACTCAGTGTTATCTTATTTTGAGTCTTGTGTGATCTTTAAAATTTGTGGTATGTTCTTCGTAAATCTTTCCAAATGTTCGTTGTGTGATCAGTGAATGATCACATGATTTGCTTTATGCATGGTGCATGACCATTCCAGCTATAAATTGACATTTTACCTGATGAAAGACTTATCGGTCATGATAGTAGTAGCTCTGAGAAACCTTCTCTATTAATTGGGTTTGATAATGCCCCTATATATGAAAAGTTTGACCTATTCTTTGAGGATGGGGTTGGAGATTTATAGGCCTCTCAACCCCAATTGTTCACCTCTTCAAAATGGTATGTATTAGTGAGTCTGGGCTAGTGTCTAGAAGGGATTCAGTGTAACACGTCTTTATCATGGATCACTCTATAGATGGTGAATATCTTCTAACATCCAATGATCTATCCCATCAATGCCCCTTTTATCAGATTATTTCTGATCAATGGGGTCTTGATTGATCGGGAAGACAGGCTGAGGGACTTTCATATTATCATATTGACATGTCCAAGGGACTTTCATCAGATCGAGATTGATTTCCAATGGACTTTTCATGGCTTTAATCCATTTTCCTCGAACATTTCATGAAACAAATATGACTTTCAAGTGGGCCTTCATAATTTCATGCTGACCTATCATGGGGTCTCACGAAGTCGTTTTGCGGACATCCATAGCATTTTGTAATATTTTTATGACCGCTAGAGGCTTCTGCATCATCCCTTATTTAATTTCCTCTCTTTTATTCTCCAAAGGTCAAGGTTAATGAGAAATTACTTGGGTAATATGTAAGACAACTATCCAACCTCTTGATGATGCATTGTGTGACCAATAATGTTTCGATGGAGATTCATGAACACTACATGGACAAATCCATCTATTTGTCCTTCTAGATCTAAGGGGGGAGGTTTCCTATACATACCCAAGGCACTTCACATAATGAGTCAAACAAGCCAAAGGGATTTCATTGGATGAGGTGTGTATATCATCAGAGTCTTGTGGTGCCCTATGAGCCACCAGGGGCATGTCAGATGATGTTTAATGGTTGCGAGTGGTCTCTGCATCCCCTCCATTATATCATTTATTTAATTTTATTACGGATCAGGGGAATTTCAATTTTATTTTAATGTTTTTAGGACAACCATTATATTTTTTTGATGTGTCGCGTGATCTTTATGACCACTAGGTAACTCTTTCTTTCCAACATATTTCATTCTATTTTGAATGGATTTTCAGATTGGGTTGTTAGGTGCTCACTGAAGAAAACCTGTGTGGACTAGGGGAGCTTATCTGGATACCACCACATGACCTTTGAATTTCTGAGGTTCCTTTGTGAAAGTAGAAGGACTTTTCAAGGGGGGGATTCACAAGACCTATTACAGACTACCTGCTACACCTCGTTCCTTCACGTGACCCCATATTGGTCACATGATCACAATATTCTCAGAGGCTTACAAAATACAAGATAATTGTCCACCTTCTCTATATTTTTCTATTATAATTAAAATAATACCCATATTCATGTATTCCTTACTTTGTGAATTTTTCTAATTCTCATTTTTTCGAGCATCAACAAATGCCCCACCTTAAGAACAGTATCTATAGGAACATGGGCTCCGTTCTAAGGAAAGTAAATTTCCACCTATGCCTTTTGTAGTGTCACGAATCGGTTTCTTGGGTGAAATTTGGTCCTTAAAGAAATTTTTGTTATTCCAAAAAAATCCATAGATTTATGGGGATAGAGGGACACTCATTTTTTCAGCCACCCCTTCTACATAGCGCTCTCTCCTTTCTCTTATCATGTTTCTTATATCAAAAGATTGTTTCATGAGTATTGATCATGATACCCATTTGCAAGACCTAATCGGGAGACCCTACCATGATGACTAATATGTAAGACCACTCTTTCATTGGAACCTATTAGAATTATTTGTGAACCATATTTCTGTAACATTTTTAACTTTGGCCATAAGGGTTTCAATTGGATTAGAGGTTCTCAATGGGTATACTATCTAGATCATTCTATCATTTTTCATGGGATTTCCATGAACATGTTTAGGTAATGGGATAATGAGTCTCCAAGGGTTAATGAAATTGCACGATGCCCTATGGGATTATGTATCCCATGAGATATTTGGGTTTTCGGTGATTCATGTACTTATTATGAATTTCATGAATCTTGTGGTGATTCATGTGATGTGCATGATGTTTCCAGTTCATTATGTATTTTCCCTTTGAAAATATTTTATATTTTATTTTTATTACATATTCTACTTAATCTTGTTCATATAACTTCCATTTGACATTGATCTTCCTAAGATATAACCAATAAAGTGTCCATGATTTCTAGGAATCGCAACACTGACCCTTGATATCATGTATATTCTGACAATGAGAGTCTGAATAGGTTCCTATAATCTGAGATTCGGGAATACCATTTACCTCAATGAATCCATCTATATGGGTTTGGTCTGTTGGATAATGCTCCCATCCCACTCTAGAATCTAATTTTCCATCTTGCTGGGTGTCTTCTTTTCTCAACTATATCCAGCAAACTATTATTGAGGATGGTTTACTGATCAAACCCCAACTTCAGGAGCTATCTTATATATTTGAAAACTCCCCCTTAGGTCTACATGGATGTGAATTTTCTCATCAACCCATTTATTTGGATCAATTAGATTATATTTTCATCCTCTCTATAAAATCACTACACAGGATTGGGTTTGAATTGGGATCTCCATAATGGTGCTAATTTCTCTAATGAATGGGCGTGGCCCTTCTAGGTTAGGGAAGGATTCATAGATTTTTCTGATCATCTCTAAAGTGTTCGTATTTATGAAGTTTTTTGGATTTCCTAGTTCATCGTTTACTACCATCCTAACCTTCTTTGAGAGATGATCAACCATTGGTTCCCTAGAACAAATGCATTCCTTCAGTCACATGGTGAAGTGGGTATCATCTTATTGTACATATACCAAATTGGTTCTATTCCCCATCTTGGAGAGAATTATAATGAATTACTTACTACTTTGGATGTCTGGGATGATCCCTTGTATACCCCAGTTTTGGAGAGGGAGATGCTTATTATTATGAAGGTGAAATTGAGGATGGATCTAACAATACATTCGCTCATTTCTCTCCAATATTAGTCTTCTTCTTCTATTTTCTCATTGATTCAACTGGTTATTCATCATCCGGATGCACTTCCTCCATTGGTCGTATAGGTTTATGAACAACATAGTCTGATCAAGAAATAGATTCATGTCATAATCACTAAGTCCCCATGAAAGTATTCCATGACCAAGGGGAATACATTAATCAGTTATT
Source organism: Viscum album (assembly GCA_963277665.1). Taxonomy (NCBI): domain Eukaryota; kingdom Viridiplantae; phylum Streptophyta; class Magnoliopsida; order Santalales; family Viscaceae; genus Viscum; species Viscum album. Next base: position 1,694,124,214 of record OY728138.1, on the reverse strand, counting down.
TCATGACTTAGAGGGCAGGTGGTTTTGACCATTAGCCTCTGTATGAAATAATTAAGAATTTTATGTTTGACTTGGAGAGATCTAGACACAAATGAAAGAGATATGCATGATATTGTAGATGAGGAACCTCTTTCTAGGTAGATAAGGGAGATGTTAGAGGCACTGAAACAGGTTCATTAAGCATCATATGATATATTCTCTTTAAGCATCATCAACATCATTGGAAACCTCCCAATATAGGGTTGGGGAGTTTATGGATTTGGTTGAGAATATTATTCTTGGAGTAGAAGACAATGATGTAAGGAAATAAGAATTACAAAATTCCATTGATGCTTCCTGTCAGACTCTTGCAGACCTTTCCAGTGCTACTGATAGACTATTATCTTAGTTTGACCCTTGTGGTTTATTCCATTTTCAAGACATCATAGAGACTCCAAAATGTGGATATTCCTCCATTTTTTCACACTATGAATGAATGAATTTTATGAACATTCCATATTATCGTCCACTTTTCATTCATTCCTGATGTACATGATATTTTTTTCTATGGTATTATGAGAGTTTCCAATACAACGCGTAATTTTCATAACATCAAGTAAACTATAATGTATGGATCTGAATATTGAAATCTTAATAGATTTCTTTTGATAAGTACTTTGAGTTCCAACTGACATGAGATTCTCTACTAGCGTATATGATCCAATTTTCTTGAGATAAACATATTTTCAAAAGGGTTTATTTGGTAGGATATATTTCTTAGAGGGAGAGTGCTCTATCTTTATACAAATATCATAGGCTTGGATAGAGTCTCTTTATTTTTCTAAGGCCATGTAGTGGGCCTTACAAGATTTTTATTCAAAATAACTACCATGCTGTAAAATATTTTCTTTTATCTTAAACCTGACATCTCTTTATTTTAGGTTCTTTTTGCTCAGACAATATATTACATTTTTTAGCATCTTTTATCTTGGAATTGATATTTATTCAGTTTAAGGTCTTCCAACTTGGAAGTTATATTGGTTTAGTTAAAGGTCTTTCATCTTGGACTTTATATATCTTTAGATTATGGTATTTCAGCTTTGAAATGATATTTCTTTAGTTTAAGGTCATTCATATAAGACCTGATATTTCTTTAGTTTATGGTCTTTCAAGTCGTACATGAAATTTATTTAGTTTAGGGTATTTAGCTCAGAAATGATATTTCTTTGGTTTAAGTTCATTGATATCAGACATTATATTTAATTATTTTATGTTCTTTTATCTCAGACCTATTATTACTTTAGTTTAATTTCTTTTAACTTCAACCTTATATTAATTTAGTTTAAGGTCATTCAGATAGGACCTGATATATGATCATGGGATATGCCTCATACATGGCATGAATGACATAGAACACTCTGTTGTTCTTGGTTCTACCGTTGGGTTTCTAGGGCTCATGGGGATTTTATTTTCTTTCTTATAAGGACTATATGCCTTTAGTTTGTGGATTGAGTCCATTATGTATCGAAATCATGGACGAACAAATATTGTATCCATTTTTTTCAAAGGTCATTGATGGTTTATGGGAGTAAATATGGTTGAGTGAGAGATAATAGAGATATCATGTCCTCCTAGATAGTTGGAATGTGGGTGATGTAACTCATAACCCAAAAATCTTGAGTCTGTGAATATAGGATGGAGCAGACTTTTCGGGTATTTCCCATAACACTAAGGGGTGTCGGGTTCTGTCGTAGTGTTGTGAAGACTCACGAGGATTGGAGTTCCTTTCTTGCAAAGAGTGGATTACTTTAGTCAGTGGTTCATGGACCTTATGCATCTGTATAATGGTTAAGAAAAATATTATCTCAACTCCATTCCAAGGTCCATGAATGATTTTTGAAGACTCAAACATCTAGATGATGAGGAAGAGTATGGGAGGAGGGATATCCAAGAAGGGTTCTAGTGCCCTTGGGAAAATCATCCCTTGATTATGAAGCTCAAAACCCACACCCTGTGGTTTTGAATCAGGAGGTATTGGAAATCAAAGGTTTCATAATGGAGTTTCATATTCTTGAAATGAGAAAGTGTAAAAAACATAGTGACGTAACATTGAGGATGTCGAATCCACTTGGATAGTTTTTGTATAGAGACTATAAGTCATGGTTCAATGTTCTCAAATCTAGAGGATGATATGGGAACATGATGCTAGGAGTATTTTAGACACACTGAGGTGTTGAGTGATGAAGAGATTATTTTAGGCTCAAAGTGATTGGAAATCCCTCCTTGTAGAGCCAATATGTCGTCAGTTGGTGGTTGTAAGACCTTATGCATAAATAGCATGGTCAAACTGAGAGAACATGTTCTCATGGAAAGGAGATTGGAAAACACATTAATCTAACTTTTTCCTAGACCAAGGGGTCTAATGAGCATAACTTGGATTTTATTAGGGACATAAATTGGAACCTATGAGAATTATAACTTGTTCATTTTCACCCCAATGTTTTCCTAAACGTGGATGATGAAGATTTTAGAAAATAAAGACTCAACATTTGATCAGGTCTCCCTTTACGGGTTTTCAACCTGATAAGTTTTGTGTCTCTTTCACTATTAGTTTAAGGTATTGTAATTTGGACCATTATAGGCTGGATTTGAAGGTTTTATAGCTTTGAAAAAATTGTGGTAAGTTTAATTTCATGAATCATATAGAACTAATATAGAAGATGTTACACAAGAGCCTAATTAGGATACCCAGGGTCAAGAGAACTCTGACATCCTTCTGAGAGGGATATGGAAATGTCACAAATGATATCTCTAAGTTATTAGGTCATGAGTAATGATATGTGATAGTCATACGGTGAGATTTTAAGATCACTCTAAGGTGTTGAGTTTTGCCTCAAAGGCGTCAGGCTCACAATAAATACAAATCCTTTTATATTGGGCCAAGATGTCACGGATTAGTGGGTATCAAGACCTTCTACATAAGTAGTATGGCCAAACTGAGAGAACTCATTTTTATCCAAGTTGTATTAAAGTATTGTGGAAACCTGAGGAACTCAATTCATGAATTGTGTCACATGGATTGAGGTGATTTCAAAATTTGGTAGAAGAACCTCATACTCTGGTTGACCAAGGTAAGACTCTTATGGTCCTTTGATAAATAGTGGAAGATAAGTTATGATCTACATAGTTTGTTTTCACAAAGTGTGGAAGTTTTCCACGTAGTTTAACATCATGTGATAAGGAAATTTTCTATGAATTATATCATCATACCGTAGGGACATATATTTTGTGCAGTTTTAATGTCTTGTGACCAAGATGTTTTCCTTCCTATTTAACATCATTCGGTAAGGACGTACTTTCATGGATTCTATCATTAAGAGGTAAGAACATGGGAACTAACATGAAAATTTTTTGTATGATATATTATGTACACAATCAAGTGGTATATATATTTTTCTCATACATAGGGAAAATGAGATTATGTGATTTGTTTCCTATACAGTGTAATGTCATGCAGTGAGTACAGAGATGAACTAATGTTAATAGATGGTAATGTTGTGGTTAGGCCCAAGGGTGGAAGTACATGTGTCACTACATATTTCATGATAATGAAAATCAAACCACAAGTAGTTCTTATGGACCGTTCGTTTTAACATCAAGTGATGAGGATGTGGATACCCTGACATGAAATGATGGTACTGTGGTTGGTCCCATGAATGGAATTATGGGAATCACTAAATATTACATGGATATGAGAATCAAGCAACATGAAATTATTAGTTATGTTCCTTTCCAAGTTCTGACCCACATGCAAAGTGGGGGAATTTTTATATTTATTTGTTGTTAATGGGCCTAGTCTTGGAGATTTGGACATCGCTACGTATCCCGTGATGATAGGAATGAAGTAACATGTAGTTCTATAAACGAGAAACTATATCTTCAATGGTATATCCCGTATGGATAAGTGGTAATTTTTTCATTGATTTTTCTTTTTGGTCCCAAGATCAGATTTACAAATTCTAGTACATATCCTATAATGACAGGAATCAAGCCACATGCAATTCTTGAGTGACCATGCAGTTTTATGTCATGTGGAAAGGACATTACCTGTGGTGTTTAACATTATGTGGAGAGTAATAAAGGTGTCACTTTTATGGTATTTCATTCAGGACAATGATTAACCTCCCATGTACTTTCATTCCTTGTTCGTGAGGGGAATCCCTTACTATAATTTCAATTCTCGCATGAGCTATTCTCGGTGTGAGAAACAAGGAGTATCAATTGTTTCTCTCATAATACAGAGGCGTATGAGGGTACAAAATAGGATTTTTTTTGTATTATGTAGTGGATGGACCAAGATATAAGATCGAGGTGTCCCTATGTATCTCATTAGAAAATGATAATCAAGTCATTCATAGTTCTAGATGGGTCATGCAGTTTAATTTTGTGTGGTGATGACATTATCTATACAATTTCAATATATTGTGGTAATGGAATGGGTCACCTGATGAGAAAAAAATAAAAGTAAGGTTTCATATGGACTCGATACTGATGTTTCTGGTGTCACTACGTATCATATGATGTCAAAAATAAAGTCATACATAGTTCTCAAAAACCCATTCAGTTTAATGTAATGTGGTGAGGACATCAGATGTGTAGTTTCAATGTCTTGTAGTAAGGAAAACTCCATTTAGTTAAACATATTTTGGTAATGATGATATATTACCCGATGTGAATGAGGAGAGATGTTATGAATTTGTACAGTTTTACATCATGTGCTATAGACTTGGTATACCATGCAGTTTAACATCTTACTATTAGGACATGGTTTTATAGTTTAACATCATGTGGTTAAGAAGAAATATGTATAGTTTAACATCATGTGGATAAGATGAACTCCATACAAGTTAACATTGTGTCATTAGGCTTAAATCTTTATAGTTTAATATTATATTTATAGGATGAATGTAAGGTCTTACTCTAATGTATATTCCCATCTGATGACAGTTATGCAATGTATTTCTTGAGAAATGTCACATTGGTGGGTAGTGTGAAATGATCCCCATAAATGGTGTACAATGAGTATGATCCATTATAATAGAACTTACATATGATGTAGAACCCTTACCATTTGGGATATAGCATCAGAGGATGCTTTCCCAGTATCATCGGGGTTTTGATATCCAGCACTAGTTTTCCTTGGAGGAATGAATTGAGGCGAACCATTTTATTAGAGTCCCATGCGACCAATTCTGATGGACCACTAGGTTCTTTAGTGTTCTAAACCTATTCCCATATAGAAATTCTATTTCTTCTAGCCACTTTTGTGATTTTTAATCATCTGAGAGTTCTCTAAATATGGTTATTCAAAGTAAATGTGGTTGTATCTCTATGAGTGACACTACCTCAATCCCGTGAACCAATGATTATAGTGTTTCCTGTGTGGTAGTATGTGTAGTGGTAAGGTAGGAATACAAAGCATAGAGGAGCTTGTCTGGCCAAGACTTATTACCCTTGTTCACCATATTTTGAAGTATATTCAATATAATCTTATTGAAGAACTATATCTATCCATTTTTTACCACATGATAGTGAGATAAATGACTAGACTCGATATTGTACTCCTAGTATAGAATCTTTAACTCTATAGAACAATGGCTGGTGATTTTTTCCATCAATATTGAATGAGGGACCCTTAACCAAATGATGATATGAGATTTTACAAATGGGATGATATTCTTCATCCTAACATCCTTGAGGTATATCACCTCAACCCATTGGGAAAAGAATTTTGTAGTAGTAATGATGTACTTGAACTGATTAGAAGAGGATAAGTGATACGACCCCACAATATCAATTCCAAAAAATGTAAAATGGAAAGGAAAATTTAGTTGCATGTAAAAAATTGGGGGGCTGATTGATGAAGTTTTCATGAATATGGAATGCATGAAATTTCTTTTTGAATTCCAAATAGTCGCATATCATTATTTCATAGTAATATCCAAACATTCTAATTTAGTGAGAGAGAATGGACCCAGATTTAGGGAGCTGCAATATTCTACATAGACTTCTTCCATGATGGCAAGAATCTCTTCTTATGTTATTCATATGAGGGAGATTCCTTAAATTCCACATTTTTAGAGGACATTATACTCATTTGGACCATCCTACATATTGAAATTTTCTATTTGACCCCAGATTTTTTCTCTTCCGACATGATATGTTGGGAGAATCCCATTTGGGAGATAACCAATATAGGCTCTATCCATCCATGGGTTTTCATTGGTTCATCTCACTCATGGGTGGTGATGACCTAATTTATTTCTTCGAAATCACATAAATGTATAGACAAGACAATTATTTGATATGTGATACAAAATATTTCTTCATCCAAACTAGGTTCAACCAGAATGGTGGCTGTATTATCCAATACATCGGCACGAGTATTTTGTGATCAAGGAACATGACGCAATGTGTGTTCAAAAGGTAAATCTATCATCAGTACCCTGACATAACTGGTGAGAGGGGATTTTTATTTCTATTTAATAAAATATTCACCATTGATATTCATTATCACCAATTATGAGTCCCATTTTCTATTCAAGTAGGCTATGTGGAGCTATAGGGATAGTTCTAATCTAGCGACGAGGGTTTGATACTTGGCATCATTATTTATGAATCATTCAGATATTGAGAAAGAGTAGGGAAAAATGCTTTGTATGGAGAGAAGAATAAAATCCCTAGACCAACACAATTTAGCTTTGGGTTTTCCATCCTTGTGTTGACAGGACTCTGGTAGGTTCTGTCAGAGTACATCTCCCATGTCTAGGGGATTGTAATGGATGTAAAATACCTCCTCATATGGAACCTTAGTGTCTTCTGTTGTATTTTTTGGGGAAATATGTGCTGTAAGAAAATCATCTATGGATTCCCCTTTCACTGAATTCTATGATATGAACTGAATGTCACATTTATGTATAATGATCGCTATCGACCCAAGAACCTAGTCAACATAGGGGGGGAAACAATATACATGAGCATATCAATATGAGAGACTAGGTGGACTTCATGGTGTTGCAAGTAATGCCTCATCATTTTTACCAACAATATGAGTGCAATGAAATTATTCTTGACATCATAATATATACTCTATGTACTAATAATCATACGAATAAGGTAGTAGAGAAAATTATAAATTCTAGAATCATTTTAATATGTGAGGAGGGTGACCATTTCGTATTATATGGCAGCCACATATAAGATGAGTGTCCTCCCATCCCTAGAGGAATCATAACCAGTGGGTGCAAGAGGTACTTCATGATACTTTCAAACAATTTTTGATATCCATCATCACATTGGTAGGTAATTACCTTCATCATTCTCTAGGGGAAGGGGAGATCCTTGATGTACTAGTTGTCTGTGAATCTTCAAATATAGGTGAGTCTTCATTGGATACCCCTCAGTTCTTTGTGAATATTTTGGGGGGGATTTCTAAAATAAAAATATTATTTCTTGGGTTAACTGTAATGTCATGGTTTCATACCATAAAATGTAAAAACTTCTTTAATGTCACCCCAAAAGTGCATTTCAACAGATTCATCTTCAGAATATGAAGTTGAAACTTGTGAAAGATTGTATGGATATCCTTGAAGTGATTGCATCACTCTCAGGATTTAACAACCAGGTCATTGACATAAAACTCATCTATCCTTCCTAGTAAGGTCTTAAAGGTGTGATTTATGGCACGATTATATTTATTAAAAAATTTATTTCATCCAAAGAACACGAACTGATAGAATAATATTATCTGAGGTTATTTTATGGTAATGGATTCTACATATTTGGGGGCCATCTGGATTTCATTGTACCCTGAGTACCCATCCATGATGGAAATGTATTGGATTTCAACAGTTGTATCGATAAAGAGTTTGGTGAACAGAAATGGTAAATCATCATTTAGGATATGCTAATTAAGGTCTCTAAAGTCAATAAAGACCCTAATATACATGTTATTTTTCTTGATGGGGACATTGTTTCCAGACATATTGGGTATTTCACTTTTCAAATGATGTTTTATTTGATCAACTTATCAAATTCCTCATCTACATTAGAGGCATGAGAGGGGTGAATCCTCTTGGCCACCTTCTTGAAACATTATTTCTCATCGATTAGGCCGATATAGTGCATAGCCACATTTTTAGCCTTTTCCCATGAGTCTCATCTGAATATATGTTCCCCATGGTGATGTGATCAGAATATTGGGTCTAACCATGTTTTTTTTATCTGTAGTATCCTATCTTTTGGCACATACGGCCTCCCATTACACATTTATGTGAAAGAAATTCACATTCAGGGGAATATTCATCATTTGAGAAGGGGTATGCCTAGTTTATTAAGTTGACATAATTGATGATTATCTATTAATCAGATGAGTATCCTATTTTGTGGGGTGATTTCTATGTTGTGGATGTTATAGGTATGAAATCTTCAAGAGTTAGAGATTACATTAGAGTAGAATATAATTCATTCTCTTGGGGTTCTTCTAGATTCTGGTGGTTATTCCCACCTTTTTAAGGCACCTTTGATATATCCTTCTTATGCGGTGGATCTATTGTGGGTCTTCACAACTCTTATTTTAGGTTTCATGAGCTCAATCAACCTTTTTCATGTCATCTAGGTGTCAAACTTTTGCACCATCTTTGATAGAACATTCTTCCATCCATATTCTTCTTCTATATTGACCACAGTTATGCATTCCACCTTATCTAGGGAGTTTTCTAATATAAATTATCTATAATTGACCATGCCTTTACGGAAGTACTTAAAGACAAGTTGTCCTAGATATTATGACACATCCTTCTCTAGAAAGGGAAGTAATTGAGACAGTCAATGAGGTTAACCTCATTAGGATTCTTTTGTTGTGGAAGCATGAGTATGTTATTATCTATGGGTACCAAGAAATAACCATGTATGTGATCATTCTAGAAGAAATATTCTTTATTCATTCATTCTTCAAATCCCAAGAGACCTTGATTTATATACTCTTATGGATGTGGGTGATTCTGTGGTTTTCACCACTCATCCGGAGGTGTTGGGTGGTTTGGGACCTACCTGAGTGCTTGGACAACCACCTTTATAGCTTGAGAGTGATGTCTAGAGTTTTTTTTACTGGCCTTTTCCTCTATGTTGCTGGCATGAGTCAGGGTTGGGATCAAGTTTAGTGAATGGAATCTTTGAGACGTTCTGTCGTTTCTATGAACTCACAAAACCCACCTAGTTTCTTTATTTGGATCAAAGGTATCCCAAAATCATCTTAGAGATTTTTAGCACATATTTACAATAATTTATCCTATTAGAGAGGGATTATGAGTGAATAGTTTAAACATTTCCATCTCTCTATGATGTTAGAAACCCTGTCATTTTTCTTATTCTATTGTAGTTTTTTAGGTTAATGATCATAATTTTCCTCAGTGTAGAACTGAATTGATAAAGGAACTGACAATGAAGGTTTTTACCATCCTGTAAAAGATCCTAATGGTAGGATTTTATACCAAAAAAAGGCTATACCTATTAATATTTTTACAAAAACACATCATAATAATTACCTATTTTTGATCTAGAGGGTCCATCATCAGACCACACTGAAATAAGAAGTGTGTGGGATGTTGTTTGGGGTCACCCACACAATCAAAGTCAGAGAATGCGGGATTTCTGAGATTGGGTTGAGGCATAGTGTAATCCACCCATTTGGAATATGAAATTATTTTCATGTTGAATGGGTGTGCATTTCCCTTCCAAGGATTCCATTCAAGTAGCTTGGGATTTGATGGTGTTATGAAACTATATGGGGACTATTTTCAAATCCATCTCACATTTGGAGGGAGCATATGGGGGTTGATGAGGTGGCACACCTTTTTGTCCCTCTAATTTTTGATTTGTCCCAAGACTAAATGATTTCCTTGAGAAGGGAGGTCTTTTTCCACAATGAAGGTAATTCATGATTCTTTTATACTTCCTCTATTATATAGATCGTCTTACTAGATCTCAAGCTATCCTTATCCTTAGATACCACCATTACTAGAAGATCAGATATGGGAGAGAGAAGATTCATCTTTTCTTGAATATGATACCCAATGGGAATATTTCCCCTATGTAGATCCTTGTTTATTTTCCTCAGATATCTTATCTCACTATCATATTATGAAAACTGCTCCACCATGGTAGGAACCTCAACACTTCTGGGCAGTGATTGGGATGTACTTGTATCTTTCCGTTTTTATTGGGTAGTGTTCCTCCGAGTAGGTAGAAACTCGTTATTTGAAGGTTCCATATTTTGGAGCCTTCTTTGGTTTGGGTGAATGAATCATTGTTTGGTGCATCCAAATAAACAAACTCCTAGGGTATGCTTTTTGTGTTTTATCCCTCTCCATTTTTGTTTGTATCCACAATGTCAATCATATTGAAAGTGATGACATTCACAGAGGCATATCAAGAAATTGTGGTTGTTCCATTACTTTTGATAAAACATGATAATTTTGAACTACCTTTATCAAGTTTGTTATTTGAACCCTTGACCATATTGGTCCATTTTAAATTGTTACCCTAGTGGGATCTAATTTCCTTTATTGTACATTCCTCCCATCTTAGTCTATGAACATTGAACTTGAGAGAGTTTCTGGTCATGATATTCAAATGGGCCCCAACAATCATTGGATTGTATTGTTGTGGGAGGAATGGGTGGGATGTATAACATTGATTTTTTACTCCCAATATAGAGAATACTGACTCTCTCTATGGTGATCAATATTATGAAAATGAATAAATCCTTATGGGGTGAGGGTTTTTTGGGGAAACAATTTTCATTGATTGGTCATGCTATTGAGGATTGAATGACTCCAGTCAATGATTTGATGACTCATGGGATGCACATAAAGATATAAATACCCAAATACTTATAGGATGGTGTTGATATGGAATCACCATTGATTTTACTAGGTCCTATTTAGGGATGATGAACCTGGGGATATTAATTTAGATATAAATTTCCCCATACTATTGGGAAGGGGTTTGTTCACAACTACTTCCAAGGTGTCCCAAATAATATATGGAATTGACAATTAGATAGGTAGAGGTTTTGGAAGTTATTCCCTCATTCTAGTGAGCTAGGTGAGCTCCTATATGGATGATATGGTAGATTCTATGATGGACTATTTGGTGTGGTGTAGTTGTACTCGTGTAGGAGTTGGGTGCAATGATTTCCCATGATGGGAACAATTCTTCACAGAATTTTTTTCAGTTGATCACAACTTAGGTCTCTATGTATGAAAGGAATTCCTATTTGTTTGAGGGTCCCAATTTGAATCCCTGTTGGAAATCCTCTATCTCAGTTCATAATGTTTGGGCACCGTTGAAGTTGGATAATTCCATCCTAGTGACCAACTTACATGAGCCTTACCTAGTCCCTTAATTTTTCTTGAGGATACAATATTATAGGATGTTGTATCTGAGGAGATATTTTATTCCATGGGTGTGGAAAAATTTAATTCTCCAAAATTTCCTCATCCTTAAATATGGATGGATGACATGACTTTGGAGATCATCCAAAGAAGAATTATGGTGCAATGGTGGAAAGTGTGTTGTATATTTTCACAGTGTGTTTCCAGTTTTTAATCCCAAACCATGGAGATAGAATATAGGTATAGGTGAAACATATTATATTTATGGTCTAAACGTGGACCTAGAATATTCGATAAGGGAGGTTTCTAGAATTTAGTTGCTGATGAGTACCCCAGATATTTTGGCATAGATAGGGAATGCACTCCTTTTCTAGATCATCTAGATCTCATACTCAAAAGTTTTGAGGGGAAAAATAATGGGGATGTTGTTTCCAGATAAATTTATCCATATGTTAGTGTTATAATCCTCTTCATTATACTTACACACCTCCATCTAATTAGACCATAAAATATTATTATGAAGGTCACTTACTGATGAGAGTGGATTGCTGCTAGAAGTTGCTAGGGAACAATTTTTTGTTGACACTAATGTTTCGAGAATCAAATTATATGAATTTGTGGGAGATTGGGATACCTATCTATATGGTGGTTCTTGGGAAATGGGAGGATTTCCATGTTCATGGGATATATCACTGTGGTGAGGTTTACCATAGTGGATATCAGGAGTAGAGTCCCTATGATCCTTCTTCATAAACCATGAGGAGGACTAGCATGGTAATGATAATATTCTACTTCGGTGCAAGAGTTGATGGACCATTGTGGTGTTTGGAATGTGTCTTGAACAACCTCAAGGACATTGGAATTGAGAAGATTGAGAATATGGGCCTCAATCTACATCATGTTCAGAATATACCAACATTCATTTTGAAATTTTTTAGGGATATGAGCCTCCTATATGAAAATTTTTTAAACTTGTATATAGGCATCTGATACTATGGGAGTATGAGCCTGATACTGAGAAGCTGCTGGAATATGTTGATGAGCTATCTCATTATTGATAAGAAAATAAGACATTCCTGAGGCATGTTTCATTATCACATGGCAAGGCTTAGTCAAGATGAAATTATGAGATTAATCATGATAATTTTGGATATGTCAATGGTCTTTATTGGAAGGAGTATGAGCCTAACACAAGACATGTTTCGCTCACCCTTGGTGAGCCCTAGACGGAACATGAATATGAGCCTGGTTTGAATATGAATTCCCTATAGGAATATGTTGACGGACCTCCAGAATGAGAGAATGGATATGAGACTCCTCTTGTATTTCTGTAGAATGACATTGGGACAGTTGGTCGTCAACAAGAGTAGGAATATGCACCTGTCTTCCACGATATATTGGAATATACTAGGTAGATTCACTGATAGGAACATGAGTTTTTCCCAAAACTTTTTCCATTATCACATGGTTTTCCCTAGACATAACGGGGATATATTTTTATTCATGGGCCTTTAGAGTATGTCATTGGACTTCTTCGACAATAATAAAATCCTATCCCAAGGCTTGTTCCCCTATTAGACTATAAAATAAAGGGTCATTAGTGGAATTTATTTAGTTTTCTTGTGGTGGTTCCTAAAACTACTGTATATTTCATGGTTACTAGTCAATTAGTGTAGGTTTATTTTATTTCATGGTGGTTTATTTAAGATTCATTTTTGGGGAATTATTGGTGGTTTTTTGTTTGATTTGTTTCAGTCATTTTATAAAATATATATAGGTTGATAATATAAATAAAATAAAATAAAATTTTATAAAGTATTTAGTGACACATATTTTTAGTGGCGCTTACAACAAATATTTTCTAAATCAGTTTTTGATTGTTTAAAAATATTTAATAAAAAACTATAAATATAAAAACAATAACATGATATAAAATAGAACATAAATGTATGGTAAATCCATCATTCAAACATCACACATCCACATTCATATACAAACACCAAAAATCATCATAACCGTAATCATAATCACCACATACATAAACCAATACCTCAGTCATCAATATATACATATAAAATATGTCCAAAAACAACCCATGACCAATATAAAACAATTCAATGACTCTACTACATCTATCAGCCTCCACATCATCTCATGAACTGAAACTGACCACATCACCTCATCAGCTGTAATTAAAAATGAAAATAAAATTAATAAATCATAATTATTGTAGAATAATTGATAAAATTTTAAAATACCACAAAAACAAAGAACTGCCACCAATGCATTTTGAAAAATGTTTTGGATCAGAATGGTCAACCTCGTGTATACTGTTGGAAATTGACACCTATAATAAAAACAAGAACATTTTGGAAAATAAATGTGAAAGGGAAAAGACACTGAATATATTTAGAACAATACACATAAAATTTGATATTTTCTTAATAAAACATAAGAAAGTTGAGCATAAAAATATAATATATAATGAAAAAAAATTAAATAGAAACATACCTATTTATGATAAGATTGAAGACATGAAACTGAAATGGGATAAGTAAATATTCTAATTTATTTTTAAAGTGACGTGTGGTTTGGATGATAATTATTTAATAATTTTTTAAAATATTTTGATATCACAACATGTCCTACGTTAAAAAAAACTAAGGTGTGGTTTTCCCATTATTTCACATAAGTATGAGTTTGTTTTCTATGGTTTCGATCGTTGAAACACGTTTTAGTGTTTTAAAACACTAAAAACGTGTTTATAGACATAAATGGAAGACCTTCATTTAGAATGACATGTTGTCAGTTCCAATATTTCACAATTAAATATATGGTAGTTTTTTAACAATGTCAAGAAAATATGATGTAATTTCCCTTGTTTTGACCATTCCACAAATTATTTAGTGTTTTGAAACACTAAAAACATGTTTACGGCTATAACGGGAAAACCATCATTCAAAATTACATGTCATCGGTTCTTACATTTCAAAATTAAATCCATGGTAATTGTGCCATAATTATAGGTAAATATGATGTTTTTCCTTATTTTAACCATGTCACACACTTTTTAGCGTTTTAAAACAACAAAAACATGTTCACAAAAATATATGGAAAGACACCATTCTGAATGACATCTCATCGGTTCCTATGTTTCCAAATTAAATATATGATCTTTCTCCATGATTTGAGGACAATCGAATGTCTTTTTCTTAGTTGTAATTGTTCCATGCACGTTTTAGTGTATTAAAACACTAAAAATTCATTTAGTTCCATAATGGAAATGTTATCATTTAGAATGAAATGTCATCAATTTCTATATTTCACAATTAAATCTTAGTGTTTAACTGATGATTTTAGGAAAATTCAACATCATTTACCTAGTTTTTACCATTCCACGTACATTTTAGTGTTTTAAAACACTAAAAATGTGTTTATAACCGTAATAGGAAAACTATCTTTTGGAATGATGTCCCATCGGTTCCTAAATTTATAAAATTAAATCTACAGTCATTGTCCCTTAATTTCAGGATAATCTGACATTGTTTCCCTGGTTTTGAGCATTACATGCATGTTTTAGTTTTTTAAAACACAAAAAAAATTACGGCCATAATGGGAAAACCATCATTTAAAATGAGTATTTGTCAATTACTATGTTTAAAAATTAAATCTATGGGTTTTATCTCCTGATTTCTAGACAATATGACATTTTTTAATAGATTTTGCCCATTCCACACACGTTTTAGTGTTTTAAAACACTGAAAAAATGTTTATGACCATAACATGAAATCCTAATTTGGAATGATGTGTTCGTAGTTCCTATGTTTTAAAATTAAATCTATGATATTGTTCCCCTAATTTTAAGAAAATACGAAGTCATTTTCTAGGTTTTGATTGCTCCAAAAGAATTTTAGTGTTTTAAAACACTAAAACATTTTCAAACATAACTAGAAAATTTTCATTTAGAGTGAGATTTTGTCGGTTCCTATATTAAAGATTAATTCTCTAGTCATTATCCCAGGATTTTTTTCCAATCATACATCGTTTTCTAGGTTTTGAACCCGTGAAACTTGTTTTTAAAGGCTTTTATACCTTTTAAATGTGATTACCAAGTAATTCCAAACAAACCACATGTCATATTGACATTTTTCATCACATACACATCAAAAAAACTAAGATGTTGTTGTCCCATGATTTTTGGACAATCAAATTCTGTTTTCTTGGTTTTGTCTATTTCTCACATGTTTTAGTGCTTTACAAAAATAAAAAAGTGTTTACGGCCAAAACAGAAAAACCATCATTCTGAATGAAATTTCGTTGGTTTCAACATTTCAAAATTAAACATACCGTCGTTTTCCCTTTATTTTTAGGCAATAAAACATCAGTTTCCTACTTATGACCCCCCCTGATACTTGTTTTTAAAGGCTTTTTTACCTTTTATAAGTGTTTACTGAGTAATTTTGATCACACTGCACGTCGTATTGATTTTTTTCTAGGATTAACCATAAAAAACAATTAAGAAGTTATTTTTCAATGATTTTAGGTAAATATGACTTTGGGTTCAAATTTTTTACTATTCCAAAAATGTTTTAGTGTTTCAAAACACTAAAAATGTTTTTATGACCCTAATGGGGAAACCACCATTCATAATGATGTGTTGTAAGTTCCTATATTTCAAAATTTAATCTATGATCATTTTTTCATCATTAGAAGTTAACATGACATCATTTTCCTACTTTTGACCATTCCACGCAAGTTTTAGTGTTTTAATACACTAAAAACACTCTTATGATCATAATGGGAAAACATTCATTCATAACGACGTGTCTTTAGTTCATATATTTAAAAATTAAATCTAAAAAAAATCTATGATTTCCGGAAAATCCAACATATTTTTCCTTGTTTTTATCGTTACATGCATGTTTTAGAGTTTTAAAACACTAAAATGTATTTATATCTATAATGGAAAAACCTTCATTTGGAATGAAATTTCATCAGTTCCTACATTTAAAAATTAAATCTACAATCATTTTCACATTATTTTAGGGAAATAAGATGTATTTTTCACATTTTTGACCCATTGACACATGTTTTTAAAGGGTTTTTCACCTTTCATAAGTGTTTACTAAGTCAGAACTGAACAAAAAAACTCATATTGTTTTTAAAATTATGGATAGTGGTCTATAATGTTTTTTATATATAGGAATCAAAATCATGTTAATATTGCATAATATGAGGTCTGTATAACTCAGAATGCATTATTTCTATATAAAAGTGTAATTTTGGGTTTTTTATTTATTTTTTATTTTTTATTTTCAATGTCCATGGGCATAGAATGGAGTTAGGGATATCAAAATTAAAAAAAATCTATAAATAAAAATAATAACACTTTATAAGTATATTACAAAATTTTACTCATGTCTTTTAAATTAGATATCATGAAATATTAAATTAATATTACCTTTACTTGAATATCAAATACCTCATTTTTCCAAGTTGTATAAATATTCATCCTATCTTTATAATTAATGGGAAAGCTTATTGGCTTACAAACAAGCTACCCAATAATCTAACCATATATTATGGTAGTGTCACCAGTAGGAACCCTAAACTCATTAAATAGAAAGATAATATTGAATTCCATTATGTCTCATAGATCTTTTGTGTTCATATTTGTTTCCATTCTATGGTTGTCTTTATATGTTTTATTTTTTAAAACAATTAATAAAATAAACATTTTTTTTTGAAAAGTGGCCTACTTACTAGTAATAGTTACTTGCAAATATCCCCTAGATAGAGGGGTGACCAACTTCTCCTTCGCTAGAGGTGAATCAGATGGTGGGATACCAACTACATCTAAGGAAAAGGCTAGCTTTCTAGCAGTCGTGGGCACAATGGAATCACTAGGATCAAAAAAAATATGATGATAATGGTGGTGTGCTCTGAAATGATGATCGGCTAGAATCCTGAAATTTTTTTGTTCTTGGTATTCCTGCATTTCAAATGGTTAATGTATGTTAAATATAAAAAAATGAAAAACTAAAATCTTTTCACAAAGAAAAAAAGAAAAAACTATAACAATATATATATATGTACGAAACACTTATCATTGAGATATTTTAATATAATTTCATTACCAATTTATAGATTCAATTATCTTCATCTTATTTATCTTAATTTCTATCAAACTCCATTACGACGAGACCTTCATTTTCACCCTATATATCAAGTCCTACTATTTCGATATTGTCATTAAAAACTATTCAATATTTTGTGGTTGATGAGGTTCACTATCATAAATCACCAATTGACCTTCACTAACCATATGATATATGTCACTTTTCTTAACATGTATAGCAACAATCCAACCTTCATGTATCTCATCATCCACATAATAAACCATATTCACTTGTGAATCCAAGATAAATAGATAATGATCTTCACACTCACTAGTATCCATCAAGTGAGACAAATTGACAAAAATAAAATGTAATGAATCTTTCATTATAAACCTATCAATGTTGACTAACTTCCATTTGAATAAGTTAACTGATCACTATCCATGATAGTTTAATTCAATTATTTTAATCTTCTTCACATAGTATCCCACCTATGAAAATGTAAATACACCACTATTTTGATTTTTCAAGACTTCTTCATGATAAATTGTATAAAACCTAAATCCATGAATATTGTATCCATCGAATCTTTTATCCTTCCTTAGAGGACCATGAGCCAAAAACTTCAAATCATTCGATATTTTAGCTCGATTTTCAACATTCATTATCCCGAAAAAAGATATTAGTTGTTAATTTTGACATAGTAAAAATAGCTGAACTCTAATAAAATGAATATGAGTATATACTTACACGACACACAAACTATTCAACAAATCTTTATTAACAGATTTTGTTAATTCCATCTCATTTCATGCTCGACCCATTAGTCGTCTCTTTGTTTGCATTCGCAATTATTCAGTAAACAGATCTGAAATAACACTATCATGTAGCACATATATATGTACTAATAACAAATCCAATTAAGTCTGTGTAAAATTTGATCCTTTTCCAATTGGTTGTCTAATAGTTATAAATACAGTTGACTGATTTTCAGAATTAGAATTAGTGGATATATTTTCAGCACGCACATCATGATTGAATCTAGTCTCAATCCCATCCAAATACGTAAAACATAAGGTCAGTCATTATTCATCTATGTTACCTTCAGAAATATAGCCATCCAGTTGAGATTTATTCCTCACATATGATTTAAAATTCCCCAGGTATCTGATGAAGTAAATAAGAAACATATTTAAAAAAATAGAAATGATTTGATAAAATCAAATTCACTAATTAAAATAAAAAATATCAACATACCTATCAATTAGATACATCCATCAATAGTATACCGGTCCACCAATTTTAACTTCTTCAACCAAATACACCATCAAATGAATCATAACTGTGAACAAGGAAGGGGAAATAACATCTCCAAATGACATAGTGTCATATAAATTATTTCATGAAGTTTATTAAGGTCACTGGATTTAGTGTTTTCCCACAAAGATCTATGAAAAGTTTAAAAAACACATCTTGAACTACATTTACTTTTTTAGGTAAAATATTATGAAAATCCAAGAACAACAACTTCTCTATCAAAATATGTGAGTCATGTATTTTAAATCCTTCTATATGTCGATGTTTTATGTCAACCCACCTGAATATGTTACTTGAATATCTATCTCAAACATTTACATTCTTTGATGTTTTAAGAGAAACATCTTAATCATTGTTTTTCATTGTAAAAATAGCTGAAGGATACTTGGCATTCTCATTTTCCCACAAAATCTGATTTATATTCATTGACTCCAAATCCTTATGAACATTAAGGTGATCCTTCAATTTACCATGTTCATTAAGCACAACAAAAAATACATTGTTATAGATATTTTTCTCAATATTCATTACATCAAGATTATTATGTACCAATTTATACTCTAAAATAATTTGGAAAAATATAATCATTCTCTTCTATTATTGTGTTCGAGCTTATTTGAATATTGTACCTAGAACATTTTTCCCCCTTCTTTAAGTTGATGGAATTTTATGAATTATTTAGTGACATTAATTAATTGTCCCAAGATTTCATAATTAGATAACTCCTTCACTGACAATATCATTCTATTATAACCAATTAATTGTTTCTTGTTAAACCTAAATTTATGAAAGGTATCAAGAAATTTATGATGACACATAAAAACCATTTTATGTAATGTTGTAATTGTTGAGGATCAAAATCAAAATTAAAAACTAGACAAGCCAAACCAGTATGATTGTCTAAAAAAATAAATTTCCTTATTTAGGAAGGTCATTGATTTTCCACATTAAAGCATCATTTATTTTGAATAGTTGATGCATAATATATTTCCATGCCATCATCCCATAATTCTCATAGTTATTTGATTAGAGGTTTAAGGTATACATCAATTTAATTTCTAGGAATTTCCTTTCTATGAATAATCATTGAAATAATGAAATAATTATTCTTCATAAACAAATATGAAGGTAGATTAGAGGGGATCAAAAAAACATTCTAGAAGCTATAATTAGTACAGAATGTTCCAAAAGGGTTAAAACCATTAGAAGTCGATCCCAAATGTACATTCCTTGGATCCAAAGGAAAATATATATATATATATATATATAAGTAATGAAACATATTCCATGATGTTGAATCATTTGGATGTCTCATCAAACTATCATTACTATCCTAAGCATTCCACATCATGTCATCTGTAGTCTCAGACGATGTGAATAATATTTTCAAGAATGGTTTCAGTGGAAATTAATGCAATACCTTTGTAGGATTTTTATTATTCTATTTCATCCTAGGGTTTAATTGATTTATACTCTCACTAATGTTCATTGACATCAATCTTCTTGTATGACATCTTGTGCATTATTATTTATCAGAATCTTCTTCATAGTAAAGAATGAAATCAATATGGCATGCATCTATCTTTATATAATCAATTCCAGGTTTTTTGATGACTTTATTCAACTCATAGAATGATGTGTAGATCTTAGATTCACCAAATTCATCATGACGAAACTATACAATCAGGGACTCTTTTCTCAGTAATTCCATAAAGAGAATTGATATAATAAAACTTATGTAGAAAAGAAATCCTAAAATACTTATCACACCCTTCATATAGTTCTTGTTTTCCATCTTCGTATAATTTAGAAAAATTATTTTTTTGGTTATTGGAGTAAAGAGAAATATTAACCTACTCAACATGAACTGAAGGTTCTATTCATGTATTGAAATCTTGGACATTTTATTCTGAAAAAAATGCATCATTTAACAAATTTTGAATTGATTTTTCCTCTACCGGGTCACACTGTATTTCATTCATAGTATTGTCATTATTTTTTACATTCTATAAAATTTGATTCAACATGAAAAATGAAAAACACATATCAAACCAGAAAAGTTTTCAATATCAAATTCTCATATACTTCATTTCTATTAAACATCCACTTGAATTTACAATTATTACAAAGACATTTTATTCAACCATCTACTGATTGCTTTGTATTTTCATAATCTAGATATTTTCCAAACCCTTGTCATATCAATTTGTGTTTGGATGTAAATTAATCCAACATTTACCCGTAGATATTATATTTTATTATCCATAAACATTTAGATATAAATATATAACTATTAAATCAAAAAACTAAAAGAAAAATTAAAGATCACCTAATATCACCATTGACTCTTTCATAACAACTATAAAGGAAATTGGATGAATAAAATAATGGAAATTTTCTTACTAAAGTTATAATATAAAAACATGAATTAAATAAATTATTATTTATCATAAACAATGTTGAATTGGATGAATCAAATAAAAGATAATTGTGTATTCAACACTGGTGTTGAAACTAAGGAGGGTTTATTCCATTGAAGAATTATCTACATTTAACAATGTATGAACCATTTCCCATGATACGAATAAAACCAAGAGAACCCATTTAAAAATATTAATGCAAAGTATAATTTATTTCAATATCATGATATGTCATGCCTACCCAAAATATTCAATCTTATTTGTCTATAATCTATATAACTAGTTTGTGTGACTTCATGTTGTTCTGTGAATTTTATAAATCAGTATTATTCACATAATATCAAATTGGATGTTCCTTTAATTTGATCTAAACATAAAAAATTATGATAACATAAATTTGAATAATGACTATTGTGATTTCGAAATCAAATGATTAAAAATTATCCATTTGACTCAACAAATAGTAAACTACACATTATAACTAGTTCTATTAAATATCATGTTAGGGAAAATAAAATCAATGAATCTATTTTGGATTTTCCATGTACATTAATCAATAATTTATGATCATCCATGTAAATCATAACCCTAACTATTCTATCATTATTCGATATATTTTTTTAAACTAAATTATTTATCACATGTGTATAAAAAAGAATAATATTGATAAATTTAAAAAGGGTGTAATATATCATTTTCAAGGAATTTATCCTTAGAGACCATGCTAGGGTTGGTGATGAAACCATGTTTGACACCAAACCCTACTACCAACTGGTCATGAGTCGTAAAATAGCCTCAATTATGTATCTAAAAAAATGGGAGGCATGAACATATATAGAACCAAGTAGAATTATTTAATATAAAATAAAATTGATGAAATTATGAATGATATAGATTCCATAATTGGCATATATCATAAAAAATTAATGTTTATAATTTAATAACAACATAAAAAAAATTTATGATTATTATAACTACAAAGAACTAACTGAAAAATCCAAATAACACATTATAAACCAAAATTACATA
The DNA here is from genome assembly GCA_963277665.1 of Viscum album. Lineage (NCBI taxonomy): Eukaryota > Viridiplantae > Streptophyta > Magnoliopsida > Santalales > Viscaceae > Viscum > Viscum album. The sequence continues at coordinate 1,694,101,894 of OY728138.1, read as the reverse complement.
TATAATTATTATAAAATGAATAAGAAATCAATATTTTTTTATCACCTGTGATTTTACATATAATGATACTTAATAATAAATTTAGGGTGAGGATTATGCAACCATTAAGGGGGTTTGTGTTGCGGCAGAGGAGGGGATCCAAGCCAGGAAACGGGAGCTCGGGGGGGGGGGGGGGGTCTGTGTTGCTTTCAAAGAGGGGAAATGAGATGAGGTGAGGTAGGTAAAAGGTGAGGGAATCAATCCACCGATGATTAGGATAGAGAGGAGGTCGAGGGGTGTGGGGGACAGGGTCAGAGGGGTGGTCGTGGGGGTTGGGGATCGTGGTATCGGGGTTACTACTGAGGAGAAGAGATGAGGAGGGGTGGTGGGAAATGGTTTTTTGGGATTAGGGTATCTATAAGGAAGAGGAGAGAAGGAATTCAGAGTGGTGGGGGTATGGTTCAGGGTCTCATAGATGGAGTATAGGGGTAGGGAATATCATTTTTTTTAAAACATTAATCAGGTGTTTAATTGAAACTATCCTTAATTGAAAACATAAAAATATAAGTGCTTTATAATTTCCAATATATTATATTTTTTTTAAAAGTATTAATTTTAAGGTGGTTACTAGAACTGCTAAGAATAAAATGCCGCTAACCATCTCTTTTTTTATAGTGTCACATGGTGAGCCCCAACCAGAATGGGGATATGATCCATATCCTGTTCCTTTAGAATATGCTTCCTAATATTTTTGATAGGAATGTGCCCCTATCTATAGGATTTTTCTACTCTCACCTGGTGATCCCTAGTTGGAACAGGAGTGTGATACTGGTCTGATTCCTCATCCTTTACCAGAATATGCTAATAATACTTCTAAATGGGAGAAATATTGTGGGCTTTCTCAGGTACAACCACTTGTTCACAATGATCAACATGTTGAGTTTTCTTTGTCTATAGCGATAAGAACATGTTCATTCTCGTTAATCTGAAATAGTGTCGGAATATGGTAGTAGAGTAATTCAGTTCTTTCTAAAATATATTTTCATTTTAGAAAAGTCTTTGGAGGGATATTAGCCTCCACATTTCTGATATCCATTATACACGGGTAGATGTCTTCGATTGAAGCGGGTATATACACAGAATTTTTTCCTCCTTGATCCATTGGAATATTTTGATGGTATTCACACATGAGGTTAGGGATATGTACCTCCCACGTGGTTGTTGTAAGAATTTTCCTACAGACTTATTCTGAGGGGGAAGGAATTTGAGCCTTCTCGCGGGTTCTTTCTAGAATATGTCAGCATACATCATCCAATAGAGTGGGGATATGATCCTTCTCCTATTTATCTAACTCTCTACTTTGATGATCCTTCCTTGTTTCTTGCTCATGGGAATCCGAGGAGGAAGCGTGTCAGGTGGTACCCTTAGTAGGCGACTAGTGGGTACCGATGGGATGGTGTTGATGAAAATGGTTGACTTGTGCCCTCCTAGGTGGCACTTGAACCCAATTGGATCCATATTGGGATTATTGATCCACCTTTATCAGAAACTAAAGGAGTCAGTTGTCATGATCCAAGGATAAGTTCCCAAAGTGGTCGGTTGTAGTGATAAGTGCTACTAGATTAGCATCATATTTTCCTAGGCAATGTGAACTCACCAGTTCTCATGCTTGTATAACCTCAAGGGAAGATTCCATTGTCAGGATTTTACTACATCGATGGTACTTCAAGACTATCTTGTTCTCCACCTTAAAATGGATTTTTCAAGTATATTAGATTTCTTTTCAACCCGTTAGGGTTTCAACCATAGATGATTTACTAGAGATAATATTGGATTATGAAGAAATTTTCTCAAATATGGATGCTAAGAGATGTATCTATTATTGTGTATATGATAAATAATAGGGTTATTGATTAGTGTAATATCATAGGCACTCTATTATCAATCATATATGCATGGTTACCACAATTTTTCTTTTATTCCTGATTCATTCATTCTGACCGCTTGGACTCATCAAAGTGAGGATGGACTTAAGTTATGAGAAACCTGATAACAGAGGACCATGTATATGATAATACCAATCTTACTACATTTTTAATAAGTTATGAGAAACAAAATGGCATAACATGTGATTATTCATTCATCCAACCATTTGAGAGATTCATGTCGTGCATGTCAGTTTGGATTATGTATACGGTGAAAATAAAATAGCTCAATGGAATATAACCTGATCATTTTTCTATTATAGAGGTTCACATTGGGTTTACCATTTCCATTTCGTTGGGATTCGAGGAAAAACTGAGAACCCTCATTGAAGTGGGATTGGTTAGGCATGATAGTTTATTGTGGGGGTGTTTGTGTTATGCACAATCATGAACATCTGGTTACTGTTACCGCTCTTTCCGAAACTCCCAATGGTTCCCTCATCCATATCTGGGTACATAACCACATTTCAAAGGCAGGAGGCCATCTATAATTTTAGGGCCAATGCATCTTGGGGACATTCAATGGTTGAGAGGATGGGAGGTCGGGCTCATCACACCATTTTGGGGGGGGGGGTCTAATTTCTCACTCAGGGACTCTTTTATAGATTTAATATATTTTCGTGAATCTCTTCCTAAACTCAATATGGGACTTTTTACCTTAACAAAACAATCATGGGTTAATTCTATTTCATGTGTAAAAGAATAGGGTCTCTTTAGTGAATCTATCTATATGTATTTGAGGTTCTCCATCATTTTATAGTAATGGGAAGTTTCTTATGTGATAAATCCATATAACCAAAAGATTCAAAACTTCCATCCACATAAGGAGTCGTTTAATGTTACGAATAGAGAATTGATCCATTATGATTAGTTCTACCTATCTTGGATATTATAGGAATCAAAACCCACATAGTTAATTGGACTCTTGCAGTTTAACATCACGTGGAAAGGAATTATATGGTTTTTCTGAGAAAACAATTGTTCAAGCTTGAGTGATGGAAGGACATCCTTTGTATCCTGGTCATTGTAATAATCATAGTTTTCATAGTTAATTTTTTTAGGGCTTACACACTGAGATTGACCATATAATTTTTGAGAATTACGGTGAAGATGTAATTATTATTGTTGTTCCCTAATCCCACATGATATTTGATCAGTGTGAGATACAAGGGATGTAAAAGGATCATTTTTCATTGGTAATGGTGTGGAACTTATGTTTTGGGACTCCCCCAAGAGGATTTATTATAGATCTACGACCTCAGGGAGACATCCTATATATACTAGTTATGGAAGGGATCAGATTCATCGTTGTTCAATTTATTTTTGAATTTGATGATGGATGTGGTAGAGTGATCAACCCATGGGAATGATTGGGTCTATATGGCTAAAATGTAATTGACATAAGGATTACATAAAAATGGATTTTTTTGAGCTCATTCCCTTGGAAGGAATCCTACACATCTTAGATGTTATTGGAATCAGTGTTCTCATAGGGCAGTCTATCCTTTGGGGATGGCCTCAAGGTAGATTCCCTTGTTTTGAGGGGAATGTTTCATGACACTTTTTTGGGATTACATACTTATGTTTCCCTATATGGTGGAAAATCATGATAATAATGATATAAATATTTCAACTTCCTAAGTCCATGTGATCTATGATCAGTGTAAGAAATAAGGGATAGAAAATGATCAATTTCATTTAACGGTTTGTGATGAAATTATATATTGGGAAAAAAACTTAATATGTTTGTTTTAGATCTCATTATTCATGAATACATACTACATATCCTGGTTATGGTAGGAATCAGAGTCGTCATTATTCATTTGATCGGGGCTTACATTTTGAGGTTTCCTAATTGATCTGTCCTGCTCGCCTACCTAACATGCAGTGGTTTTCCACTCACCCAAATTAATAAGAGAGTATCTACTTAGAATATCCAAATACAACTAAATGATCTGTTTGTCCTTTCTAAAGGACTCTGTGTAATCCAAGTGTCACATCCAAAGGTTTTCACACTTTTAAGGCTAACTTGTCCAGACGAAATTTCAAAACCCATATGATTTGTCCTGAAATCCATCACATGACTTGGCTGGATTGGCTAGAGGTTCTTGCATGATCCATATAATTTTCCCTGGTGTGATTTGAAATATCTAGTTGAAACATATGGATGGTGTCTCGAGAGTAAATATGAAATGTCTCGGAGGGTATCACATGTCTTGGATGACACTTCTGGAGGTTATCATAACACTTGACATAAATTTCTGGAGGGCATTACGAGTCTTGGCTGACTTTCCTAGAGGGTATAAAAAGAGATAATTGGCATGACCAGATTCTACTATGAGACACTGATGACAAGATTGGGTGTTATTATATTAGTCAGGTGATATATCTGAAGGATGTGACAAGGTTTGGGTGATGAGACAAGAGTGCTTCACAAGACTAAATCGGCATGTCCAGGGGGATATGTTTCTTTATTTGACATGTCTATAGAATTTTTCATAACCCAAGTATCATGATGAAGGAGCAGTGTGAGATCTAGGAGAAATTTCCTAGTGTTTTCATGTGTCTTTTTTTGTTCCTTTGAAGCATGTTAGGGTCAGTGAATATGTTTTTCTCTTAAGTCTTCCACATTTAATATTTTTTCTAAACCTTATACTGAGAATGCATTATATTTATTCAGTGTTAGTTTATTTTCATTATCATTTTATCTATTATATGTGTTGTATGTTATTCAAAAATCTTTCTATAAGTCATTTCTATTATATATGAATGATCATCTGAAGTGCTTTATGCATGGAACATAATTGCTCTGACTATTCACCGATATATTTTTTAACGGATGACTTATTGGTTATGAGATGAGACACTCTGAGAAATCTACACTAGTACTTGGGTGTGTTGATGAACCTAGTTTTGAAAAATCTAACCTCTTATTTGAGGATAGGGTGGGGGATTTATAGGCCTCACCACCCCGATTGTATATCACTTCGCGCGGACCATACCATGCGTTCCCAGGATGGAGTTAGCGAAGGTATTCAGTGTCTCAAATATTTATCGCAGATCACTCTGATGATTTCTCATATATTCCAATGAACACCTATATATACCACCAACACCCCTTTTATCTAACTATTTCTAATTGATGTGGTCTTGATTGATCAGGAGGACAGGCCAAGGGTCATTCATATTGTCATATCTATAAGTCCAAGGGCCTTTCATGAGATTGATATCACTTCCAGGAGGCCTTAAAATGGATTTAATAGACTTTTATGTAATGTTTTGTGGGATAAAAATGAATTTAATGTGGGCCTTCATGAGATAAGCCTGACCAATAAAGGGGTCTCATGAATTTGTGGTACATATATCCTTAGCGCATTGTAAGATTTTTACGACCGTGAGAGGCTTCCACCTCCTCCATTATTTTATTTAATTTTTTTATTCTCTAAAGTTTAAGGGTCATGTGAAATTACATGAGTAATGTCTATGAAAGTTATTCTACCTCTTTATTATACATCATGTGAACAATAAAGGTCTTGTGGATATGTGCACACACTATATGGAAAAATTCATCTATTTGTCTGTAAGGAGATAAAGGGGGAAAACGATGTATCCTAGACATACCCAAGGTGCTTCACATAATGAGACTAATAGGACAAAAAGGTTTTTGTGAGATGAGGTAGTCTTATAGTCAGGGAGTCAAGATGCCTTGTAGGCTACTAGAGGTGTGTTTCAAGACGTTCAGCAACTACGAGTGGTCTCCAACTCCCCTATTTCATTTCATTTGATTTATTTTAAAAATTATTGTGGGTCAAATGAGTTTAATTGAATGTTTTAAATGAAAAAAATTATATTAATTTTTGATGTGTCACATGATATTTATGATTTTTGGGGACCTCCACCTTCTGGAAAACTTTCCTACCATTTTCGAAATATTTTTTGATTGCGATTTCAGGCCCTCGATGCTGACAACTCAAATCGCCTAGGGTGCTTAGCCGGTGGGAACCACATGGCTGTTTAATGTCTGAGAAGCCTTTTAAAAGTATAATGAGTTATAGAGAGGTTATTTCTGGTAACTGTAGTAAAAAAACCTCTTGTATACTACCTTCTACACCCAGTTCATTCGTGTGACCCCATAATGGTCACACAATCACAAGTCTCTTGGAGGCTTATGGGATCTTCAAGATTTGGAAAACATCTACTTATTTTGATTTTGAAAGGAAAATAATACCCATATTCATGTATTCCCTCCAGTGTGAATTTTTATGATTCTCATTTGGAGGGTGTCAATATGAAAAAAAACTGATAGGTCCTAAAATGGTCAAGGAAATAATGGAAAAGTTTATGACCATTCTATAGCACATCAAGGTTGCTCAGAGTCAATAGAAGATCTATGCCAAAAATTATCGAATATACATAGAGTTTGATGTGGGAGGCTTGATATTCCTCTACATATATTCATAGAATAAATTCATAATATTTTGGAAGAAAGAAGATCTTAGTAAGTGATACATTGGTTCCTTTGAGATCCTTGATCGCATCAAATCAATGGCCTATAGACTATCACTCCCACCTAACCTATATATAGTACATGATGTATTCCGTGTATCCTTATTAATGAATTATATACCAGACCTGTCACTTTTTCTCAATCCAGAGGTGGAACCATTAGAGAATGATCTTTCAAATGAAGAGTAGCCGGTGAAAATATTAGATCATGGAGACAAAGTTCTATGATATAAGACAATGAACTTGGTAAAAGTGTTGTGTAGAAATCATAGATTTAAAAGAACAACATGGGAAACATGGGTGTTGATAAAATAGAATTACCCTCATCTGATTTTGTGAGTGAAATGTAACTTTTGAGGGTGAAATTTCTAATGGGGGGGGGGTGATTGTAACGACCAGAACATTTATAAAAATATTCCCTTTATAATTTAAATTAAACATCTTATTATGTATAATGGTTATATAAATGACATGAAATTATTTGGTTTATTATATCCTATCAAATTTAAAATTCCACTAAACATCATAAACATTGATAATATTTTCATTTAATAGTGACCATCTGCTTAGTATTAATATAGGTTTTTAACAAATCCAATTAATATATACAAAGTATTTGATGGCTTCAATATGTAGGATCATACCCTATGATGCCCATTTATTGGAGCTTCTAATAGAGATAGAATCACTAGGATTTTCCTTATCTAGGGTCCTCCTAATGATCCCATATTCTTGTAAGAAGATTCTCCAATCATTTGGAGTCACACTCTCAAGGTATGGTTTCTTTTCTTTATGTTATTTATTCATGTATCTTCTTTATCTTATGCCATTTTTCTACCATTCATAATGTTGGGATATCCTCTTAAATATCCCCCATACTTCCCCTATGATTCTTAAATGATGAGAGACCCCTTTCAGTCTCATCAATCCCTTCCATGAACATTTATAGGCCCCTATTATACTACCAAAATTCCACCATGATTTTCCATTCCAAAAAATTGTGTCATTAATAACCATGACCTTTTCTTATCAAGGGTGATAACCTTTATGAATTTATAATTCTTTGACTAGGGGCTTATATTTATGTATTCCACAATCTATGATTGTAGAATAAAATTTTTTGATGAATGAATCCATCTTGTTTGATCTATGTGACACACATAAGCATTATAATGAAATGAAATTGATGGGTGTGAACAAACTTATATAGCGCTATAATGCATTGGGCAATGTTCTAGTGTCCTGAGAAGTCATGCAAGCTATTAGAGAGTGAAAATAATCTATAACATGACTTTTCCATCATGATTTCATAGAAATTATCCTTAACCTATGTTTATTATGTAGTTTTTTATATTTTTCCCACATTTACCATGTTTCCTTTATGTTATGATGCTATATCATGCCTCATTATTCATGTTTATGAAACTAACCTCCTTTATGTCTCATTGATATGCCTATTGTCTAAAATTTATTAATTTATTCATTGTATTCCATGTTTATTCACGTACTAGTATTTATTGATCACCCATTTCTTATGAATTACCCCAAGTTATCACTTTTAGGGTTATGTATAATGGAATAATATGATCATGTTAAGTAATTTTTCAACAAAGATGATGTATTCTCAGTTTTTAGGTGTTATGTAATGTACCTATTTCCAAAAGAAACTATACTTCTCTATCTTTCGGGTTGCATTAACTGAGATATTTTGTAATAAGTCATGTATTACTATGAAATAAAGATAAGGGTTGACATATTTCATATTTATGTCTCCAGGCTACCCTGTGTAGTTTTAAAAGGATAATGTAATTTTAGATCATGTTAATGAATTTTTCAATAATTATATTGTATCCATGTATCAAGTTGATGTGTTATATACCTAATTTCACAAATACAATAGAATTATCAACCTTTTGGGTTGTACTAAGTGTTTTTTAGGTAATAAATCATAAAATAATGTTTACTAATGATAGGGGATATCGTAGTTGGTATCAAAGGAAAGTTTTGTTATTTTTGGGATTAGGAATTGAAAACACTAGAGAAATTATTTCGGATATTATAAAACATAGTAAAAATACCCAAAAAATTTTAATGTGTACAGTGTGTGGTTTCTAGAAAAATGAATATTTTTCTAGACACTATAAGTTTATGGGTCTCTAGTATAGAGGTAACTAGGGGTCATGATCTAAAAAAGGTTTCATTGAGATAGACTCAATCATTACCTTTGGTACAATAATGGGCCTTACCACACACCACTTTTGTCACTCATGGGGGATATGATTTGGTAAATACAAAACCTCCTCTCAACCATTTTTAAGGGGAAAATTCCTATATTACTTTATGTTATAAAATAGATCATGGTTATATTATATTGAAAAACTATTTATTCATAGGCTAAAGATTTAATATAATTTATGATTTATCCATTTAATTTATCATGGTTACTCATTTATGTGATTAATAGTTTAAAAATAATAATCCCTAATTTTCTCTTTATTCATTTTAATGGATGGAAATAGGAGAAACCAAACCAATAAACAATTTGAGGGGAAATATGATGACTGCCCAAAATAGATTCTCATCCTAGTGGGACTAGGAATTATGAACATTGTGATAATAATTTCTCAGTTGACTCATGTTTTAAACTAAAATATGCATCAGTAGGAACACCCAAATCCACCCAAGAAAGATAATGTTTCAATTGACACCTTTTTTATCTAAAGGCCTTTGAATTTTATTTCCAATTCTTATCCCTTAATTATTGAAAAATGGATCAAATCCACTAAAATGATCTTATCCATCCTTCAATTCTTTGATTAGGAGGAGTTCACTTTGTTTATTTATCATACGAAAGGAGAATCTTATCGATGGTGGATGTTAGTCAATAATATGAAGCTCGGGGAGGAGATCCAAGCGATAGAGTGGATGTAGTTATGAAAAAAAGTGATAAATATTTTTCTCACACTCTTCAACTAAAAAAGAGGAGAGAAATTCTAATCCTCATGAAAAAGGATGATGAATATATCGAGGCTTATAAAGAAAACTTCAAAAGGCTTTCACAATACACCTTCATCTTTTTCATTACCCCAAAATGTAATTTTGACTTATTCTTTGGTGGAATGAATATGATTTTATGGAAATTCATATCCATTTAAGACTTTGACATTTAATATGAAATTATCTTATGTGACTTGAAAGTCAAAATGGAGATCAGTGAATCTCAAGGGTCTCATAGTGATAAGAAGAAAAAAGTAGAGTTTATTTCTAAAGGTATGATGGATAAATATAAATGTGTAAAGGAATTTCAACATTCAACTTATAAAATGTGTGGGAAGAAGAACCACAAAAATTTCCTGTAGGGGATGCTGAAATGCATTAGGTGTTGGAAGGTTTGGAATCTAGCTACAAATTTCCAATGAGAGAAACCCACCAATGTTATGGAAGAAGATAATGCACCAGTCAACCTCAACCAATGGTATAATGTTTAAACTACAATGTTAAATTACACTATTCAAGTCAACGAACTAATCATGGGTATGTAGATGAAAACTGATGATAGAAACCCCCAAGGTGTTTAGGGAAAGGGAAATATTATGCCATGATATCTATAGAGGCGGATCCCAACAATGAAGTGGTGACTTGTATGGTATTTACTCAGCCAATAATAACAAATGTAATTTTCAATTTTGGTTTTATATATTCATTCATATCATTCATGTTTAGTAGAAGAATTCAAACACCATAAAAATCATGGAAGTAAAAATATCATTGAAAATCGTAAATGGTAAAATTATTGAATCCCAAGTATATAAATACTCCCATATAATAAATTTTGAGCTTAAATTCATAGCAATCCTTGTGATTCATCCATTAGTGAAATTATATGTTATTCTGGGTATGGATATTCATTCCTTATATAGAGCCAAAATAAATTTTTTAGATAAGTAAATGCACCTCTGTATAATGAATCTACCTATAATTATATAAAATTACAATGATGGGGATTAATCTTCTATAGTACCAACATCTCAATACTTGATATTATTTACTTGGGAGAAAGTGTATTTAGCCAAAATTATTAATATTTAAGAAAAGATCATCCTTGAAGACATTCCCATTCTAAGCGAATATGATGATGTATTTCTGGAAGAATTTATTGGTCTTCCTCTAAGATGAGAGGTTTAATTTTCAATTGATCTTATAACATGGGATTTTTCAATATCTAATAATTCATATAGAATTTCCATTGTTGAAATTGAATATATGAATAAGAAACTATAGGATAATCTAGAAAATGGGTTTTTATGCCCAAGTGCTTCACCATGGGTGCACTAGTCCTCTTCTTTAATAATAAGTTTGGGAAAATGCGCCTTTAAATTGATTATAATGATATAAAGAAGATATTTATAAAGAAGAAGTATAATATACCATGGATTTATGAATTTTTTGATCAGATACATGGAGGCTATTATTTCTCTAAGATAGATCTTTATTCAGGATATTATCAAGGATAGTTGAAGAAGTAGGATATCACGGAGACTAAATTTCATAAAAGGTATGAGTACTATGAGTTAACATTGATTCCATTTGAACTCACTAATACTCCATAAATATCCATGGATTTTATGAATAGAGACTTTAGGGATTACCACAAACAATTTTTGGTAGTATTTTTTGATGATATTATTTTATACTTTGAAAACAAGGAGGAACATGTGGAATATTTGGATATTATATTTTGGACCTTGTGGAAATAAAAGATATATGCCTAGTATCATAAATTTGAGTTTCGGTTGGACTAAGTAACATTACTAGGGAATGTCATTACCAAAAAAGGGATATATGTGGATCATTTAAAAATAAATAAAATTTATGAGTATCCTAGAACAACCTCTTTGATTGAAATTTCTAGTGACTTTGGATTAACTGGGTATTGTCATAAATTTGTTATAAACGCCTTCTGATTTTAGATCCTTATAACCAAGATAACTCTAAAAGGGGTCAATTTTTTTGGGATTGAATAATTCTAGGAATGTTTTAAAGATCTTAATAAGATACAAATCACTACTCATGTACTCACATTAACCACTAGTGGGGATGGATTTATGATCTATAGTGAGAAATTTAAAAGTGGATTTGGTGGTGTACTCATGGAAAATAAAAAATTATAGCATATTCCTCCCAAAAAAAAATGATCCATGATTAGAACTACCCAACTCATGATCTAGAATTGGGTGTAGTGATATTAATTTTAAAGAACTGGTGACATTGTTTTTATACGAAGAAGTGTGATATATATAAGGACTATAAAATTATAAAATATTTATTCAAACAAAAATGATATTAATATGCACCAACATAGATGGTTAGTGTTGATTAAGGATTAATATTTTTCAATCCATTACAATCCTATTAAGGAAAACAATGTGTCAGATTATTTTTGTAGAAATGATCCCATAACTCAATCTATAATGAGGATTGAAAGGGATATAATATTCTTAAAAATAAAAATAATGAATATTATAATAATAAAAGTATCATCATCTTAACGTTCCCAAATAACGTCTCAACCATACATTATTTAGATGATCAAGGGGGATTATATAGATGATGAGTTTTTATAGAAGAAGGTAGAAGATATTCTAGAGTTCAATAATGTTGAAGATAGAGTTATAGGGATTGGAACGCATATATCTATACCATAAAAAACAATAACTGAAATGAGATCTTATGGATTGTGTGAATATATCATCCTTTTCTATTCATCTAGGAACCACTAAGATGTATATATAACTGAAACAAAATTTATTGTGTGATAAAATAAAGAAAGATATTGGGGATTTTATATCTAGATTCTTGGTATGCTGGTATGTGAAGGATGAATAGTATAAGTCTAAGGGTATGAGGTTTCCATTTCCTATATCATTGTGAAAATGGGAAAACATATCCATATATTTTGTTATAGGACTATCCAAGACACCTAATGGTAATAACATCATCAGGGTGGTAGTCAATCACCTTACAAAGTAAACACATTTCATTACTATCATGGAATATTTCTTTATTAACAAACTCACTGAGATATACATAAGGGAAGTGGTAATACTATATGTTGTTCCACTTTCCATTGTATATGATTGATATTAGAGGTTTACCTCAAGGTTCTGGAGAAACCATTAGTAGGAATTCAGTACATAATTGAGCTACAACATTACATAACACCCTTGTATAGATGGTAGGTATGAAAGGACCATTTAAACATTATAGGATATTATGAGATCATGTTAAATGGATTTAAAAGGGTATTTGGATCAACACATTCCCATATTAGAGATATCATATAACAACAGTTTCTATTTATGCATTCAAATGGATACTTATAAGTCTCTTTATGGGAATAGGTGTCAGACTCAAACATGTTGGGATGAAGTTAGAGAGTGATAAATAATGGGACCTAATCTAATATAATATATTATATAAAAGGTTTAAACCACTCAATTTCATATGAAATATTCACAGAGTCAATAGAAAATATATTCTAAAAATCATCTATGAGACAAGGAATTTGAGGTCGGTTATAATATTTTCCTTCATATATCTCTGTGAAAGAAAGTCATGAGGCTTATGAAGAAGTGAAATATTAGTTCAACAAACACTAGCACCTTGGAGATCATGGATTACATCAGACCTGTGTAATATTAACTAGAACTCTCACCTAACCTATCTCAAGTACATGATTAATTTTGCGTATCCCTCACACAGAAGTTCATATAGGAACCCTCACACATACTAAATCTAGATGTGGTACCATTTAATACTGATAATTCATACTAGGATCATTCATTGAAGATCTTATATCGTAGAGACAAAGATTTTTAAAACAAAAAAAAAACTCACCTGGTCAAAGTGTTGTTGTAGAACCAAAAGTTTGAGGAAACGAAAATAGAACAAGTAGAGGAAATGAAACAGAAGTTCCCTCATCTGTTTTAGTGTGTTAAATAAAAATTTAGGGGTTGAAATTTGTGAATGGGGGAATAATTCAAAGAAAAAACATTTAAAAATGAAATTCCCTTTTTAAATGAATAACCAAATTATTTATGTAGTGTAAATATATTAAACACATGAAATATTTTGTTTATATTGGATCATTGTATTTTATATACTATTGGATTTGGAAGAAAATTAATTATCATAACCATTTATAATATAGACCTTGAATAGTGATCATATGAGTAGTATATATTAAGGGTTACAATAAAGTCTTAATGATATAAAAAAAGTGATTCCCTCGACCATAAGGATCATACCCTTTGAACCCCATTTATTAGAGATTACAAAGAAGATAACAACACTATTATTTTCCCTTGATCAAGCTCATGTCAACATCCTGCAACTAAATAATGATCAAAACAATTTATGGAGATATTCACGGTCATCCAGATCATGACCCAAACCATGTTCGCTGAACTAACACATGAGAATCTAACCATCGTGCAGCTTAACCTTAAGAAATTCACTAGTGTAATAAGGTTTTATGTATCTATACCCTAATATAATGAGTATATATATATTATTTATAATAAATTAATTATTATATTTATTCTTTATTTCTCTTACTTTTAAGTGATTAAGTAATGAGTTTGATAAAAATTTGGTTTTAACAAAAAAAAGTCGAATTATATTTTTAAGTAATATTAAATTTAAATAATTAAATTACATTTGATAAATTCAGGAATTAAATTATATTTTAATAAAATATTATTAGTCAATATTATTTAATAAATATATATGAAAATATGATTTTATGAAGTGAAAAATTCATTTTTATGAGGCTTAAAAAATTTATTGTAAAAACCCAACATTTATCATTAAAATATGATTTTGATTCTAAAGAGTAATTTAACGTATTTAGATAATTATTTTTATAAAAATAATATTATTTTGGCAATCAAAACACTATAATTATCCAATCGTTAATATTCCATAATTTTCTAAAGACACCTGGATTTTTTAGTTAAAAATTAAATACACTATAAATATATGGTATGTATTATGACATCATAATAACACAAAAGTGATGTAATATGTTTAATAAAACATATATAAGAACAATTATATATTTCCCCTTTAATATAATTCATTTTTTTAGGTTATTTGATTAATTTTATAAACCCATTATGTATCCTCCAAAACCTATATTATATTTTATGGTTTTAAAATTGGTTCTTTGTAAACATGACTCACTTCCACATAACCAAGGGTATTATTTTAATGATATATATTATTTCCCTTATAATATAATTAAAACTAATCTTGTTTGGTTGAAACAATGGGTAAAACCCATGGGTTTATTGTGGATTTTATTACTTTATTTTATAGGGTCCAAAACCTATGTTTAGAAAATAGTAACGAACTCCCTTATCTTTTACTATATAAACACATCCAAAATAAAGTTAATAATTTATAAAAATAATATTTAAAAGACTATACTCTTAAATTTTATCTCTTTATCCCTTCTAATGTGTCCCCAAGCTCTCAATAAACTCCTCTCAGCCTTTTGGAAACACCCTCTCATGGTAAGGGATCCCCTCATTCTCTTTATTCAAGAACATTCTTTATGTAATTCCTTTAGTATTTCAATTCCTATTGATGGTATATGATTTGACATAGCCATATTATTTTACATATGATTTACAAGTAATTAGATATCACATTCACTCACATTAATCCCTCTGATGAGTCATTATATACACCTGTTATGCTACCAAAATTATCAGGGGATTTTTCCATATCAAACCTTTGTATTGTGAATACCATAAACATTTATAGTCATCAGTACTCACCTAGAAATACCTATAATTATTTCATTGGGACCTCCATGTATGTATTACACACTCTTTAGACGTGGGATTAAAAGTGATGGTATGTGATCATATGATGAATGATCTATGTAGCATACATATGCATGTACATGTTATGAAAGTTATAGGTGAACCCATAATTTTATAGCGCTCTAATGCATTGGGTAATGTTTTAGTCTCATGAGACATCATGTATGGTATTACAGAGTAAACCTACTCCATTATGGGACTTTTCCACCAGTTTATTTTATCTTGGAGGTTAACCTTGACATTTTTTTTATAATTTCATGTTTAATGTTATTAAAACATTTCCATTTTTCCTTCCTGATGTCCTGTTTTATCATGCCTCGTTATTCAAGATTGTGATTATAACCCCCTTTTATGTCCCATTTAAATTTATATTGACTATAATTTAGTACTTTCATTGTGTTATTCATTATTCATTCTCTTACAGGTCTTTATATCTCACCCATTTGTTATGAAAGTACCTAGGTTATCTTTGGATGATTTGAAAGGACAATGGAATTTTAGAAGCATGTTAAGGAGGTTTTAAATAATGTTGGTGTATACAGATATCAATTTTATGTATATGTAAATAATTTTTCAGATATATTATTCTTAAAGATCTTATGGGTTTTATTAAGTGTGATTTTATATAATAAATCACGAGAAATTTTTTATTAAAGATATAGGTTTTCATAGTTACCTCCCCTAGAAGAGGGTGTTGGTGCATCTTAATGTATAGTTTGACTATTTTATCCCATCTGTAGACTATTTACTAAGATTCTTGGATTATGTATGATATATACTAGTTTTTAATGGACTTAAAAACACTTAATGAAAGTAGAAAATATGATTAGAGATGGATAAACCCAATAACATCATGATTGATAATTGAAACCATGATATTGTAAAATGAAGAACACAACATGACTTACATTGAAGATTCTACTTCCACTGCTCTTTATTAATTAGTATCCTTGGTTAATAAAGACCGCTAAAGTGACATAAAAAGAATATTCCCTCTATAGTGTATCAATGGGATGAAACCAAATCACCCATCATAAGGGAAGAACCCTCATTCTCTCTACGATATGCTCATATGTCATATAGATTGGGAAGTAGAATGAAGAGACATCAGGTATAGATGGGAAAATAGGTTTTAAGGATTTCTTAGGCATGATATCACACAATCTTGATGGTGTTTTTATATTTATATAGCCCATAAAAATCTTTTATTCTTTAAATCATGTGATCATAGTGTTTGTGTTAATTATATGTGCTTATAGTATTTGTATCCCCTTAGCTTTTTCTCTCATTCTAATCATTTCACATATTAATGATGAATATTATATCTCAATGTTAATAATTTTGCATTTATTTGTCTTTCATATCATTGATTGTAGTATTGTATTACTATAATATTCACTATAATATTATTTAATGATATTATTACGATATGGATTAATGTAATAAATTTAATAGCACGCAAAATGTTTATATCATACACTATGATATTGTAATTTATGGTATATTCCCAAAAATATCTAAATTAGATTAAATTGTCATATAAATAATTCCATTTTATCTTATATTGTATCATATACAGTAACTTCTGAAACCATATCTAAAATACTTATTGGAAAAATTCCAGAAGACTTTTGGAATTCTATAATTTACTTCATCATGTATTACATCACATGTAATACCTTAAGAACACACAACCAAAACTACTTTCGGATAAACTATAAAACACTTTTTTGATAAACTCTCAGCGTTAAACTAAATACCCTTTTATTAAATAATAAATTGCAACCCACATGCCACTGTAGTATTATAAATAAACATAAATTATTAAATCCATAAATGTATGAAAAGAATGAACTCTAGGAAAGAATCAATCCTACTCAAGATATCATTTTTATATATAAGTTTTATTTTTCCTATGATCTCTTTTCTTAATACGTTGACTGACCATGGGACACAAATAATTTCAATCTCTTATATCCTACCCATACATTCTTTAGTATTGGAGTATAGACTAACCATGTTGATGAATATATCACATGTTATTTACCTTTATGGATAAGTATATCACATTACCCTCACATTATATATAAATACAACATAATAAAATTTATATGTATGAATGTACACTTCCTCATTATATCTCAATCCAGAAAATTTATTTCATACCTATAATACAATAGGACAAAAAACTTTTTGGTTTAGAAGCAACCAACGACATGATTAACAACATACCCAACCACCCCTAATTAATTAAGTCTAAAAGATTTCATAATAATGATTTCAAAGTATGAAGGTTTTTATACAAGGTATCTATCCAACCCCAGCTATTTTAGACTCCAAATATGAACCATGTTCACTTAGTGTACTAAATACATAGTGTAGGATACTCAATGTGGCATACTTTATGGGTTATCCAGTGCAAAAAATCTATTTTTTTCCTCACGGAATATCATTTATCCTGATATAATAATTTTAATTATGTTAAACTTAACATTTCATCATAACCTATAATACTTCATCTTAAAAATTGATGAATGATAATTGAAAGTCATACTTTTATAGGTATAAAAATTTAAATTGGATTATATATTATAAGATTAAACATTATTTCACTTCACGATATATATATATATATATATATATATTAGTCTATATATATATAACCAAAGTGAAATATTAAAAAAATGGATATTGGTTTTTTAATATACTATGATAAATTTGATATTTAAAATCTCTTTTAATAACATTACCAAAAACATATATAAGTTATTGTCTAACGTATTTTATATGATAGTCTACTAGATCAGACTTATCATTGCTTCACTTTTAGTGGTTTTTTAAGCTCATTATATCTCTATGAAATTATTTTCAAATCCCTATGTTCCCATATGATAAATATATCCCATTAAACTCTTTATTTTGAAATATACATAATAATATCTTGTTCGAATAATAGTGAGACTTAATTATCATTTTACTAATTTTGAAATCCTATCAAATATTCAAACCCCATAACTCTACAAAATATAATGTCACTATATAGTTAATTTATATTTTCTCCTTAGAAATATTTCTAAGAAAATCATCATTCTTTGTAACCATTCAATCAAAAAAATTCACTAAAATACTTTGGTAAATAATTTAACCATTTAAATTATTACATTACCAACACATTCTAAACACATATAATATATATGGATCTTACCTTTATTATTTTTCTTCTATAATCCTTTATTTTTTATCTATTAACTTCTCCAAGTCTAAACATAATCCCACTAGACTCTTAGACACTATATTCACTTCATAATATCATAAAAATAAATAGAAACTCATTTATGTTTATGAAAGAACTCTTACATCCATTAGTGGGAATATTTAATAAAAACTAGTGAATTTATATCTTATATAGTATTCTAAGTGTTTAGATCACTTATAAGAATATAATAATTTAATCATTCAAATATTCCACTATTGGTGGGGGATTATCAATTCCTTGAATTTTAAAAATTATTTGGATAAACACGTTTATCCCATATACAATTTTTTTATCTTTTTCATCCTATATGAATTTTGTTTTAGAATCCAACAAATCATAAATGATATATGTCATATCATATTTTCCATGAGAACACTTTGTTTGTAAGAAATTTATTTTATCATATAAGTTAAATGATATAGATATACACATCCTTTACTTAGATATATATAAGCTTGATTTATTACATTACCATCAAATCGTAGATGTAGATACTATTTATTTCATTATTTCAATTCAAATTTCAAGCTTTATTTATTTATTTTACTTTTATTTTTAAATCTTATATACTCAAAACATTTTTAATGTATACATTAGGTATCACATAACCTTCAAAACTAATGACTTAAATTATCTAACATTGTCAGTTGACATGAAAATTCCCTATATTTTTACAAAACAATTCAGGTATCTTGAGAAATCCCATTATAAAGAAATATTACGCATATTTCCTAATAACTCTAGGTTTCAAAAATCATGAATATCTACTTGGAAAAACATTTTTTGGATTTATAACTAATTTGTATCCTTACAGTTTGAAACCTTTCAAAATTGTACCATCAACGTAGAACCAGAACCTAGACATCACATGACCCATTCATTTTCCCCAACATTTATATAATATATATTAAAATTTTCGTAACATATTTCACATTATGAAAACATTAAAAAATGAATATATAATGAAATTCATATCGTTATAAATCCATAAGGATAACTCAAGTGAATCATTATATGTTTCTGATATGCCTCCATATTATAGTATTAAATAATATCAACACTTTATTTATTTGGGAACTAACACAATGATTATATCTTAAGAAGTATTTTAAATTCAATAGTATATGATGTTTATTACCTTAAGAATATCCAAATATTAATATTAGTATTAATTTTATGTTTTATAAAGATGATCCAATTCATCTACCATATAATATTTTATCATATATATGTAACATTTTACCAAAAAATTAATAAGTATTTTTATTAAATGTGATCCCACTAAAATGGTAACCCCTTTTGAACTCATCATATCCATTTGTGGGAAAAGATTCATATTTCACTAAGAAATGAATACAAATTTGTGTTCCTTTCACCACTTAGTTATTTAGTAAGTGAATCTTCCAAATTATATCGGATATGAAACTTCTGTGGTTGAGTGAATAGCTCTTTGTCCAATCCATCATTCGGAAGAAATGAACACCATTTCAATTTTATTATAGATGTTAGTGTTTCCTAGAAAAATATTACCCAAATATACAAGTGGGAGTTGGTTACCTAACATTTATAGTTATCCATTTCAATAATTCCTTACACAAGATAATACATGGGACCTTTTTTTGATATAAATTACTGGACTGAATGATTGAGGTATTGATATGAGCTGAATATGGAATGAAGATAACACATATTATTATTTAAATGGGATTTAGAAGTAACTATCTGTTCTCATTTAATTTTTATTACATTTATGCATGATTCTAAGGATTTAGTTTGGAATATCATTCTATTTTTACTAAATCAATATGAATAAGTCATATTAATGTGTAAATCTTTAAAAAAATAAAATTTTTTGTTACTAAAATAATTAACTCTCAACTATATTCAATCATATCGAAATATATGACGTGTGTAAGTTACATGAAACCATTTCAGGTAATGGTTTAGAAATATATAAAATTAATAATCACCACATGATTAAGCATGGAGCTATAGATAGTCAATCCTAACTTTTCTAGATAGGATATAAACCTCTAGGACAGTGATTACTCTTACCCAAATTCCATTTAACCAGTGACACTTTACTCAAGATAGATCAAAAATCAATAATAATTTTAACACCTAAGATCTATAAATCATAATTAACTTCATAATTCAATATCATAACATAGTATATGCAAACATCAAGGTGGATTAAAATTAAAACTATTATAATATCTATCATGTAACTCCTTATATGCATATATAACAATTTAAATAAGCAATTTATCATTTTAAACTAATGCATATATCAGAATAAAAAATATAAATATTTTATACATGTGTGCAGTGTAATGAATAAAACAATTAAATGATCTATTCATATATTTAAACATGTTATAAAAAAATTATGAACAATTCATAAATAAAGATAATTATAATAATTTTATAATTTATCCATGTATTATAAGAATTCCCTAATAAAATAAATATAAAAAAATTATATTTATTCCCAATATAAAGTCCATTATGTTATTAATCTTTTAAAATTTATATTAAATATAAGATATTACATAGTATATCGGAATTTTAAATTTCATTTCTATTATATAAGCAATTTATATAATTTAAATATCATATCTTTATCCTTATTTAAACACTGAACAAATAAATCATCAAAAATAATTTTTATGTGGTTTAAATGATTAGGTAAGAAATTTTTTATTTAAAAAATATTAAATAAGTAAATATGAAATATCAATATTTTAAAAAATATATTTTTTATATTTTATTCCTTATTTTTAAATTTATAAAAAAATTATAAATTATTTTTATATCCTTCATATAAAACATTTATATCTAAAATATTATTCATGTCATATAATTTTAAAAAAATTAATATTAATGTTTAATATTTGTGTAATATTTATTTATTAAATGTTTTATTAAAATATAATCTAATAATTATAAAAAAATTAATTATTTTATAAACAAATGTATAAATAAATAACAATCCAAAAATAACTTTTTTTATGATTTGTAAATAATTTATAAATTATTTTATTCAATTTTTAATTTAAAAATATAATAAAAAATTGTATATGAATTTTATTAAAAGATATTGGCTGAGCCATATGATTGTGCATCCCACAAGTGATAGGTGTGTGAGAAAATTTATCATACAATATTATAAAAATAGCTCATGTATGGTAGAACTAAAACATAGTAACCATGTAGGATTACCTTAAAGAATAAGGGTCATGAAATATTAATATGTTTATTTCATATATATGGACCCCATGACTTATGATATTGGATCTCATGTAGAATTAATTTAGTGCACATTGAAAACTTTGACATATGATATAGAGACTATGCATAATTAAGATCTTCAATGCCTATTATGTCATTATTTATGATATCCAATATATCATTTTTATAGTATGATGATATATTTTAGAAACCTAGGGCAACATTATCATCCCTTGGGGCGTTCTATTGTAATACACAATAAAAAACCAAAACCGAGGGATTTGAGCTATGTCATGGCCTATGATATCCCATATTGGGATGATCAAAAGTAGCATGGATTAAGATTTTTTATATCATAAGAGGATATGTGGTACAAAATTCCAAACATTTTTCATGATATATAATATGAAATCCACATGATATCATATAATTCCTTATTTTTAACATGTTTTTGTGAATCAAAAAACAAGACAAGGCTTTGATACCACTGCTAAGTTTTTAACACAGATTAATACTTAATATACAAAATGAATGTGATTAAAAACCCATAACCCTAATAACTCAATTCTTGATAATTGGAACCATGCTTATAGAAAATTTAAAACACGACATACCTTACACCAAATATTCCACAGACAGTTCTTCTTGTCCTTCAGCTTCTTTGGTCGATGAAGTTCACAAAGTAAGAATGAAAAAAATCCTCCCTCTATTATATATCTATGGGATTAAAAAAATCACCAATAATTGGGGAATTTCCCTAATTATCTCCATTATATTCTAGTATATCACATGTAAAATGAAAAATAATGAAGTAAGTGTGGGTGGTGCTATGATATAAGTATTTATTTTAATTAAATTATTGAATTTATATTTCCCATGATTTTTGTGATTGATAATTTTGATGAAATATTTTTATTTATGGTTGAACCATGTATAGTTACCTTCATTTTGAAGACTCTGGAGTGAGTTCTCTATATGATAGTGTAACTTAATTTGAAATTATTTTGTGAATATCTATCCTAACATGTTCTTAAATTATTTCCAAATTTCATTAATTACATTTTTTGAGATAAATAATTCATGAATGTACATTAGAGTGATATTAGAAGATCCTATTGAGTATTTGGCTCTTCTCTTGTATCATTAAATCATAGTGTTTATGTATATATATCATTTTTCATGATATAGTAAAGAGAAATATTTTTCTTCACCGGTGATATATCATAGTGTATTTTTTTGTGGAGAGTAATATCGAAGTTTGATGATGTATCATAGCAGTATTTGAACAATCACTACAAGGAAAATAAATTTTAGTACTGATTTTTTACATTATTTGATAGTTTAAACCATCTCTAATTAATTCATGATAGTTTCTATAATAATTATTATTTTTTAATTTTAATTTTGATTGATTTTTTTATTAGTATAAGTATTGCAGAACCACTTTGAATCCATAAATGGTGGTGGTTCTTATGTCAGTGTGATAATAAATTTGGTTGTTTTAATCATTGTGATAATATTTCAACGAGTTTAGTTCAATGGTATATTTTTTTATAAATTTACTTCACAAAAAACCACCACCAATTAATACATTATGATTTATTAGTGATATACATAACATATTGGTGGTTTAGTAATAGGTAAGGATAATTCTAATTACCACCAAATAATTTTAAATAGTTTTTTTAAATCACATTTTTTAAACCACCACTAAGCATTATAAATTTTTTATGAAATAGGTGTCCTTTGAATATTAAAATACCTACAATTTAAAATACAGAAATATCGATAATAGATGTCTCTCAGTGCTTTCAACCATCTAACAAAGCTAAAGTGTTACAATAACTATAGACATCATGTCATACAAAATTTTAAATATCGAATTATTTCAATTAAATTCTATAAAGACAATAATATAATTTCTACTAAATTTATAAAACGTATCATTAGAGGGATCTAACATCAACTCTACCCCTCTAAGTTAGTTTGGTTGTGTAAAGAACCATGTTTCCCTGGATCATTAATTTGAGTAAAAATTTGAATTTTTTATTTTGGGTGATCATGAGGTGTAAAATAGTAATTTTCCATAGAATATGGTCTTAGATTTTTTTCCTAACACCACCATTGGTCATAGAATAGTATGTTTACCACAGTGTATAATTTTCGTAGATTTATGAGATGTTTGGGTTTTGGTGGAATATTTAATATTTAATAAATTAAATATTAAATTATTCGTGTGGTTTCAGGTGGATAGATATTTTGAAAGGAGCATCATATTGATATTTAAACTCCACATTTAAGTCCGTAATGGGGGGTTGTCTCATAAAAGGTAGAAACCATTTTCGGGTTCTTGGACTCAAGATCGACGTTGAAAGGGAATTTAATTATTTAATTAATTAATTAAATTAGGTAACCCCCCCCCCCCCCCCCCACACACACTGAATTTTGGATTCCAATGCTTAAATGAAAGGGGGAATGGATTTATCCTTATGTACTACGGCTAGAATGAGAGGGAAGGGGAAGAATATGCAGCTAAACTTCATCTGTTATGGATATTGACACCATATTGAGGTGAAACAACATCCATGAGTGGATTTGAACCTTAATATTCAGTTTTTTCATCATAAGGTAGAATGGGTTTTGAGTTTTATTCCTTGATCCAAAATATCAGTGTTTTTTATATTTTAATTCCATTTTTTACTAAAAAGGACCCAATAGGGGTCGATCATTGCTTAATCAAGGAAAAAGGTGGGTTTTAGGATGTTTGTAGAGGATTCCCATTTGGAAACCCCAGTTATATGACACATTGTTTAAGAAGACACACAATGTGTTCTTACCTTTTGATGATGACAAATTTTTTGCAATTACATTCCATTTATTGTGAGTACATATCGCGTAGTAGTATATAGCCATGTGGCGGTACGCGACCATGCATGAGGGCAGTTAGGAAGATGGAAATTTGGAATTATAATCCATGTACTTGGAGTACATGTCATGTAGTGGGACATAAAAACGTTGATGGGTAAATGGGAATACACCCCTTGTATGGAGAGATGGATGTGTGAATGTATAATTATAGACCCCATGTAATACTTGGATGTGTATAAGTACATGGCCAGACCCCATGTATGCTAGGCCATGTTGAATTTCATGGCCATTCAAGAGTTTTTGGGGTACATTTCATGTACTTAGGGTATATGCAGTGTACATCCACGTGTTTTCCTTTTGAGGTTTTTGTGTGATTTTTACCCCATAGTCATAATTGGATAGAAGATGAGTGCATTTTGAGTATTTTTTTCATGTAGAAAATGATGGTGGAAAACTTGGGGTGTTTTAAGTAATTTAAAGTGGTAGTTTGGGGAAAGTAAATTATTAAAGGGATGTTTTCATCTAGAAAGTATGTTCAACTATCTCTTGGGAGTGAGGCATGAGATGAGACCCTAGGTAACGGTCTTGATAACTATTTGAGGATGTAGTAAGAGTTCATTAGAGTCCTTGATTGGTGTTGGAATGGGAATTTCCTTGGTTAGTGGGATTGAGTTACACCTCAATGTGGGGGATTGGTTGGGTGTACCTTCAAACCTAGGGTAACACGGAAAGGGTTTGGTGTTGAGGCTATCTACCTTATAAGGATTTACTGTTTCTGAGTTCGGTGAGGTTGTGACATGCTAGAGACTAGGTCGTAAGATATGAGATCCCCAAGAAATGGATTTTGTCCTGAGTTTTTTGTTTTTACCAAATATCAGGAGAGGGATGTCTCATATTATGTTCTTACCTAGAGGATCCGAAGTGGGATTCCTCCACCTTTTTATTGGATCTGAGGATCCCTGGATAGATGATTGTATTTACATATTTACCTAGATGGACATGTGGCTTCCCAATTAATGGTACAACCCTATGTGTGTGTGTGTTTTATTAGTATTTGTTACGGGTGTTCCCTTAGGACATGAATTCATTTATGAGCCTATGGGGTTATGATATTGATGATAGACATGGGTGTTTTCCCATACCTTAATATCCTTTCCTTGGTTTATTACGAGGCTTGGTTTGCACCTATGGGGCTATTGTGATATGGTTGGGAACCCACATTTTGGAACTTAGTTGAAATGATATGGTTTTCCATGGATGAGGGAGATCTATACATGATGGTCCAAATGTGTGGTTCTAGATTTCTGACATGACATTCAACATCCATGACTGTGAATGATGAACATGATGTTTTATATTTGTAATGATAGATTGTTTATGGCTTTAATATTGGAATAAGGTTCTAGAAATGTTTTTTAGATATAGTTGTGTATTGTGTATGTGACATTCCACATATGTGGTTAGATACTTGTTTGGTTCTCTAGGAATGGGTATTTTACTATATGGATTATGTGTTAGAATGTGGCTCCAGAAATGGATAGTATAATTTATATTTCAAGTACCAAACTGATCCACAAAGAAATGATGGTAGACAAGGTAAAATTGGATGGTTGATTTATGATCTATATCAATGTTAAGATGTAGGAATGATTTTTTAATCATGGATAGTATAATATATGAAAAAGTTATCATAATGAGGCTCCAGAAATTAACAATATACATATGGTTTAGGTGTTAGATTTATGATCTATAAACTATTTTTTATATATATGGGTTACTTTTCAAACTGATTATCTGGTTTCTGGTAGTACTTTAGTTTGCGATGAGTACTTGGGTATTATGTGACTATGTTACATGTAAGGGATATTGAGTAAATTCATGAGGTTTTTTAGGGATTCCTTGGATATGAATATTTCATGTTAATTGGGACGTATGGTCATTGAGATTTTCTTAGAGACACCCCGACACATTATAAAGAAGGTATGGTCGATCAGAGTCATGGTCCCAATGATTGATGGTCGTTTTATCTGTATTTATTTCTATTATGTTTCACATAGGTTGAGCATATTTCATGATCATTCACTTATGATAGAATGTTCTAGGTCCACTGTTGGGCGTGGCCTATTGAGATTTATTTCTTACCCCGTTTATGTGCACCTTAGTGTGTGTGTGTGTGTGTGTTTAGAACTTATTTATGATGTTAGTTTGAGCATGTATGTATGTTGGATTGGGAAAAGTCCCAATATTTCATGATTGATTAGGTTACTTGTCTCGATTTTGATTATGTTTTTGGCTCTATAGGGTACTGGAGACTATGTATGTTACATGTATCATAGTTGATAGTAGATCCTAATTTATTTATTTTTTGTTTTTTATTTTTAATATTTCATATGACCGGTGGATGATAAATGTTATATGAATGGTATTAATGTTTGTTACTGTACTATATTTCATTTTATTAAAACATTCTTATGAAATAGTTTATTTATTCTTTCCTCATATTATGATCTATATTATTTTTTGTTATTTACTTCTAGTTATGATCTTTGATATGGGGGTATAGTCTCCTCTATGTTCCACCCTAAACACCCACAATTAGCTAGTAACCTTTGGAGTATGAGGATACACACAAGTGGCCATATGGTGAACCTAGTTAGAGAAATGGTTTACTGAAATCTGGTATAGGACATTACAAAGTGGTTTCGGTGTAGGTACCTTCTTGTTCAACTATTTGGGATAAGAAAAAAAAATAGATATATGAATGCATTAAAACCTGTGAGGGATATCGGGCTGGTGTTCTTCAAACATATTTTTTTGTATGAATTATAGTTAACCATGATCTAATATTGTTGTTATTTTTATTCTATGTTTTGGTTTTCTATGATTTTTTTCTAGGACGACACACATATAGTTTTTATTTTTTGATTTGTGATGGATTTATGGCTCTTGGGTTGTTGTCAAGAGGGATGTGATTTGGTTTTTACTCATTGAATATAGAGGGAAGAGGTGTATCATGAATCATGTTAGTCATGTAGAATCCATATGTTATAGGACTTCTAGTGTTACTTTTCCTATGATAGGGGATAATTTGGTTAATGTGTGAAAAACATCTCATGTGGGGTTTTCTCATATAAGTACTTGGTGGAATTCTACATAGCTTGGAAAATTGTACATGGATCTCTTTTTAATTGTTGGTTATGCAGATCTATGGTGATATGATATATTATATGGATTCTGATTTTACACTCATACATAATAGGTTAAGTGACCATGATGGGTCATCATGGTATAAGCATATGACCGTTGCACACATATGAGTTTTTTTATTTATGATTGGTTGTATGGATAGGCCATCCAGGGATTAGAACGATGTGATTATTCTTGGATAGAATAGGTTCCTTGGTTATGTTTACTTGGTTTGGCATGTAATTTCTTTCATATGTGATAACCTAGAGATGTGTGTTTTGATATGATGATTTTAGGTTTCATTGGGATGAGAGCATGTCTAAACCCTCTCAGTTGTGGACTATTGTGAGTTTGAGTAGACCTAGGTGGTTGGTTCTAGTAACTTCATGCAATACTTTTCTGGTTAGGCTCGGTGGGAGAGCCTTGTGACCTTATAAACATGACTCCATTTTAGGGAGTCAAGGGTGACCCGTGAGAGGGGCCGACTGAGTTGTGTTTTATTTTGGTTGTACAAGGAACAAATGTATGTTTTAAGACTTTTGAAAAGATTCAGGAAGGTTTCATGCTTGTAGGGGTTTATGTATGTTAAATTAGTTTTGTTTTTTGAAAATGGTTATTTGTGTGCTCGTGCATCAGACATTTGGTTGGTTTCATGAGGGATAGGTTTGTTCAGGTGCCATGCCTAAGAAATGGTTGTGCAAGCATTTTGTGCCTAAAAATTTTGAGTTGGATTAGAAGAATTGGTAGTACTCAAGGTTATGTAGTTCGGTCTTGTGATACAAGATTTTAGGGGATGGGACTCATTATGTTTAGAATCAGGTCATATGGTTGGGTTACAAAAGGGAATGTGATGGTAATGTGTTAATGGAATCCAGGAGACACAATAAATGATGATGCACTATGAAATTAGGTTTTTGGATTGGTGATAAAAAATCATACCCCCATGATTCTTTAGTTAAGCAGTCATCAATGATTTGGATGATAACTGATGCGGGTGTCATGAGAGGCTTGTGAGAATGGTGACTTGAGGCCCTTTAGATAGAATTTTGATCTTCTAGGAATAGATGGAGTTGTAGTTGTATTCATCAATGAAATATTGGTGTATTACCAGTCTATATATGATCATGCCCCTTATATTGAAATCATCCTGAATACGCTGATATATCATTGGATATATTCTTAAATATCTAAATGTTTCTTATGGTTTGATGAAGGGAATCCATTAATGTTTCACTCATTTAGAACTATATGTGCATCTGTTTGATGGGAAGTTCGCCATCTACAATTATTGAGTGAAGTAATTATTATGGATAAGATTTTAATTAATACCATTATTGTGTTTCTTCGATGATTGTAAATGGTGATATTTTATGTTCTGTTTTGTCGCTCAAGAAAGGGAGAGATGGACATGTCCAATTTAGAGGCTTGAGAGTGATTCAAACAAGGGTTATAGAGTTGTTGTTTGGTTGTGAGGTGGTAATAAAGATACTCCTATGGTGTGGGAATTAGATCAGTCATGGGGATGTGAACCTTGTGTGAGTTGGGTTGGGGATGTAGTGAGAACCACATTGAGTAGGTTGGTGGAAAACTAATGATGTTTCTTATAGGAAAATCTAATACTAGGATGTTTTTTGGATCAAAATCGACTAATATAGGTTGAGCTCTATGATGGTGAGCACCATGAGTCTAATGAAAAGTTTTTTTAGGATGGGTGAGATTAAGCACTATCTTGGTAGTTGATGATGGAGGTATGCGGTGGATTGACCTTTGATGGGTTTTATGATTACTTTTGGTGGTCGTGTAGAGGAAATCCATTTTCATTATAAAGTAGAATTTAATGAAGTTGATGACCATGGTGGGTTGGTATGTTTAGTTGTAAGATCGTTGGGGCCTCTTGAGGATGAGAATATTTATTATGGTGAGGTTATATAGACTTGTGTTTCCTCATATATTGAATTTAGAAATAAATTTGAATTTTTTACTGTTGGGTTCTCATGAGTGGTAAAATGGGCATTTTAACCTAGAATATAGTGTCATATAATTTTTATTACCACTTAGTTGGTACTAGAATAGTGTGTTTACCCTAGGACCTTAGCTTGGTGGAATTATGATTTGTTCATGTTTTGGAGGAATGTTTAGTATTTAATAAATTAAATATTAAATTATTCACATGGGTTTTGGTGGAAATATATTTCATAAACTAAGATTCTGACTCCATGTTTATGTTTGGAATGAGGGTTTTTCTTAGGAGAGGTATAAACCCACTCTGGGTTTTGATATTCGAGACATGTGTTGAATGGGAAATTAAATAAAGAAATAATAAATTAATTAATTTATGTACCTCGACCATTTTTGCTTCCCATGCATGAGTGTAAGGGGGGATGGATTCTCCCATGCATGGTATAGCTGGAACAAGAAGTATGGGGGAATAAGATGCCATCGAACATAATCTATGGGGGAGATCGAGACCAGATCGAGGTGCAGTAGATTTCCACAGCATTTTTAAACTAGAAGCTTTTTATTTTTCTCCATGAGGTATTCCAGTATTGAGTATTATGCTTTTATCCATATAGATAAGTATTTTTCATGTTTTGTATCCATTTTATGACTTCTTAGGACCCCATAGTGGTTGATCATTGCTTAATTTCGTAAAAATAGGGGTTTTGAGGAGGTTTGTAGGAGTTTCTTCTTCGTAAACCCAGACTACATGGTGTGTAGTTTAAGAAAACACACCATGCATTCTTCTTGTTCAGGGAAGATGGACTTTTTGGAAGTACAAATTCTGTATTGAGAGTATACAACATTTAGTGGTACATAAAATGTGGTGGTATATGTTCATGTGGTCATGTATATAGGAATAATCAATTTTGGAATTACATGATGTGTCTTGGGAGTATACTTAATGTAGTGGGACATGTCCACGTGGATGGTTACATGGGAAGACACCCCATGTAGGGGGAAATGGCCATGTGTAAGTACATGTCTAGAAGTAATATAAGACCTATATGTGTGGAATTACATTACTATACCCCATGTAATCTAGTCTATATAGAAGTATATGGTCATGCATGAGGTTTTGGAGTACACATTGTGTACTCAGGGTACATGTTGGTCAATGCTCCCCTCTTATCCTTTGGAGGGGTTTGAATAATTTTCACACTAGAGTCGTAATTAGACACAATTTGATTCTATTTTGAAAATTTTCCCACCTAGAACACGATAGTGGAACCCTTGGGGTGGTTTAAGGGATTTCAAGAGTTGTCTTGGGGTCAGTATGTTATAGAATATATTTTTTCCTCAAGAAAGTGAATTTAACTATCTCTTAAGAGTGAGGAATGAGATGAGAGCATTGGTGAGGTTCTTAAGAATGATTGGAATTGTAATGGGATTTTCTATCTCTAGAAGGACTGAGTTGTGACTCAATGTGGTGTATAGAGTTGGTATATGTTCCCAACTAAAGGAACTTGGAAAGGGATTGGGATTCAGGATATCTACCTTATGACGATTTACTATCTTTGAGGCTGATGAAATTTTGAGATGATAGAGAATAGGTTGTGAGATGTGTGACCCTTGGGAGATGGGAGTTATCCTAAGAGTTTAGTTATTTCCAAGGATTATGAGAGGGATGCATCCTCTTATGTTATGACACAGAGGATAAAAAGTTTGATTCCTCAATATTATTATTAGTTCATAGGATACATTGATGGATGTCTATATTTACATGTTGAACTAGAGGTCCAAGTTGTTGCATGACTGATAGGAAAGTGTAGAGAGGGTTCGTGTGTTTGAGTATTATTGGTTATGGATGTTACCTTGGGACCTGAATTGATATATCAATAAATGGGACTATGATTTCAATGATGAAAATGTGGTTTTGGTATTCCCTTGAAATGTTTTTATTGTTTTATGATGGTTTTTGGTACTCACCTACAGGGCTATTATAATATAGTTGGCCTATAACATTTTGGAACCTGGTTCAAATGAAATGGTCTACCATGGTTGAGATAAAGATGGACATTACTTTCCACATGTATGGTTCTTGATTTCACACATGATGTTCCACATCCATGATTAAGAATTTTGGGCAAGATGCTCTGTATCAGTATCAATATTTTTTCATGGTTTGAGTGTATGAAAAAGGGTCCAAGAATTTTTCTATTGATATAATTAGGTATTGTGTTTGTGAAATTCCACATATGTTGTTAGATGCTGGACTGATGCTCCATGAATGGGTAGCCTACTATATGGATTATGTACCAGAATGATGCTCTAGACATAGATATTATATTTATGGTTCAATTTCCAAACTGATTCTCTGGTAACTGATGGAATACTGAGTGTAATGGGATAGTGGAATAACACTCTAAATACATAGTTAGATTCTAAAAATATTCTCCAAGAATGGATAGTATACTATAAGGGTTAAGTGTCAGACAAAGGCTCTAGAAACTGATAGTATACTTGTGGTTGAGGTGATGGACGGATGCCCCAAGAACTATTGTTTTGAGATATGAGATAGGTTTCAAACCAATGCTCTAGGTTTTGTTGGTATATTATAATGGGATGAGTACGTTGGAATGATGTTTCTAGGTAACAAGTAATGTATAATGAGTAATATCATGAGGATTGGTTTATGGTACCTTGGATATGAAACTCGTATGTTATTTGGGATGCATGGTCCTCAAGACATGATCAAAGACACCCCTACATAGGATGAAGCATGCATGGTCATTCAGAGTAATAGAATAAAGGATCAATGATAGTTTTATATCCATTTATTTTAGTAATATTTTGTCTAGGCTAAGAATATTTCATTAGAATTCACTTATGGAAGCAAGATCAAGGTCCACCATTGGGGGGACATACTGAGATTTATTTCTTACCCCTATACATGAACCTCGTTATGTTTGCAAGACTTGTGTATTATTTAATGTTGAAAATGGATGTACAATAAATAGTGACAAGTCCCAATATCAAATGATTGAGAGGGTTACTAATGTGGAGTCTGATGATCGGTTTGGAGTAGTTTGATATGGTACTAGAGATCAGGTACATGACATGGCTCAGAGTTGAAAATAGATCCTAATGTATTTATTTTTTAGTTTTTTATTTTGTATTTTTTATCGGCCTAGTAGGAGATCAATTTTTGATGAATTGAATGGATATTCGGGACTTTAGTATATTTAATTTTATTACAACATGATTCTATTTTAGTTTATTTATTCTTTCTATATAACCTGATGTGTATGATGTTTGGTTATTTAATTTTGGTTGTGCACTCTGATATGGGGATATAGTCTCCTCACCATTCCACTATAGATGATCACTACTAGTTAGAAACCTCTGGCATATGAGGAGGTGTTCCTAAGTTATTATGGTGAATTGGATCGAGGAACTAGTTTTTTGGAATTTGGGCTAGGATGTTGTAGGATACCCCCAGATGATTCATTATCCTGATGTTATTGTTGACTAAAAACCTCTAGTTCATATGATTCTTGGGTTAAATATAATTCTCAATATCAATTTTTTAAAACTATATATTGTGTATAAAAATATATTTAAAATAATTATTATAATAATATAAACATATTAATTTTTTTACAGATTTTGTACCACTCTTATCATGGATGTAATTTCTAATGGAACGCTCACTTTCAAGATATGAAATAATATAGCCAGTATTATTCCCTTCGTTGAAAATTTCTCATCCATATCTATCCATAATAACTATTAATCCTATATTTAATTCTCTAGAAACATTAATTTATGTTTTCATTCTACTTTCTTGATACTAGGAACATTACATGGACCTTAAGGAGGATTTTTTGACTATAACACTCTGGGATTTTATGATATATTTCCCATCAAATAATGTTTTTTGATAGCTATTGATACATGAAACCTTGAGTTTGAATGAACCATAATACTGAATACCATTATACATTAGCGATTAAATTAGTGTAATGAATAGTAATAACCATTTTATTTTAAAAAATTTGTATAAATGTTTTATATTAAACAAGTATATCTTTATCAAATTTATTACATGCTTTAAAAAAACAATTCTCATCATATTTTTTTTATTTTTGATAATAAATAATATAACTAATTTATAAAAAATTTATAAAATTTATTTAACAAAATTAAAATAATTTTTAAATAAATATTTCATGTTTAGAATCGAGTAAGTTTTTGATAATTTTTTGAAAAGTTTTTTTTATGAATATTGAAAAAAAGTGATTTTATTGAAAAGTTTTTTTCATATAAAGAATTTATAAAGATAAATTTTATTTTAAATGGGTTTAATAGTAAAATAAGTTCATTAATAATGTAATTATTTTAATTGGAGTTAATATTATATTGGATATTTGTATAAAAACATTAAAACATTAGAAAACATTTTTTTCCTAGAAAACTTCTTTTCATCGAGTTTTGCAGGTTTAATTTTAAATTAATTTCTACCACTTTATTAAATTGAATGTTCAAAATTTAATTTAATATTTATTATTAGGTGGATAAAATTTTTTATATAGGTCATTTTTATTTTTTTCACTTTGAATAATAGTCTTGGTAAATATTTGTTCCATCGGTAAATGAAAACGGGAAAAATATGATTAAATCATTGGGATAATACTTTAAAATTTCTCCAAAAAATTTATTTATCATATTTTATGAGTATATTTCATCCCTTTCTATCCACTTGTCAAATATATGTCTACTTTGTGCCATTTTTCTTCGATTATGACTTTTATATATTTTTTTTAAAAAGAATAAATAAAATGTTACCCTCTGGACTTTAATATCTCTAATTTTTTATAGAAGTATAAAAGAGGATAAATATTGTTATAAATTTTTATTCAATATATAAATTAATTTATTTCATGAAATTTTATTTTTAATTTTCAGTGTCTTAATAATTACCTTTAATTCTTACAATATGACAATAAAATATTTATTTAATTAATAAAAAAATGATTTTAAAAAATCTATAAGTAATAGAATTTGGATGAATTATTATTTTCCAAAAATAATTTTAGATAAATATAACATATCAGGGATGTGTAGAATTTTTCTATTTGAATTCCATATCTATCTTGGTGAATTTAATGTCAATGTAAATGAATAGTCCCAAAAAATAAAAATAATGATATTTTATAATAAAAAGTATTTATTAAATTATTTAAAATACATAAAAATAATATATAAGGAAAATTTAATCTGATATGGATGAAAATATAAGCCATGGTTTAGTTATGGGTCAATTTTACTTTTATAGTAAGATTCTTGAGCCCTAATTAGTATAAAATATTCATATTATGTTAATTGTGTAAAGGACTAACATGGGTTAAAACTAAAAGATAAGGGACAAAACATCACATAAAAATTTTAAAATATTATTAAATGATAGGATTTAAGTTATACTCATCCTATATTCTAAATATTTTTATCTTGATAAACTTGATTATAAAATTATTTTTTAATTAATTTTATACTTTCCATAATTCCAAGAGTGCCCCTACACTCAATTATAAAAAAGAACCCCATATCCTCTCTTCCTTAAACATTATGAGCCCTCAACCAAAATATATACATAAAATAATAACTATCTATCTTCCCTAAACACATAATTGATCTTTTTTTGTCGAAATAATATCCCTTCAAGGCATAAGTTGTAAGACTAAATGTATTTGTCAACTAAGAGGTATAACTCTTAACCGAGCATTTTCAATTTTATTTTTTTTCTACCTCATCTAAATCCATGATATCCATGATAAAATAATTAATTAATTATCTTAAATATATTTAATTATTATGATGGCTTAATAACCACTATCCACCTTCATTAAATTTTATGGAAGGCAAAATCATCGACTATACATAAGTACGACATACCATCTCTACACAGTGGTGTAATTTATTTTTCATCACCAATTTACTCAAATAGTAGTAATGATGGATTTAATAAAAAATTTCCAATTAATTATATTATTATTATTATTTAAATGTGGATTATTATTTACCTTTCTTTCATTAAATGCTTCAAAAAATGGAAACCACTTTCATGTGTATGTACAGGCTACCATCTCCATGAATGGTGTAATTCAATTTTTTAGCTATTACTTTTATGGGTGAAGATGTATGATATTTGAATAGTTATTAATATTATGGAGATTATGTAACCAAGATCAATATAAAAGTACAAGAATTACAAATTAAAAACATCCATAAAAAAGACACATTTAATACCTAGAAATGAATATTTTAATAAATATTTATTAATAAATGGGTTTTGAAATGAGATAACTGGATTATATATTATATTTTAAGTAAATAAACATTTAAATTTTATAATTATAAAAAACTAAATTTATTAAACAGGTGGTTATAGAACTTTCGAAGAAATTCAATCATGAGGTACGGGTTTCTCGCCTCACTTTTTTTTTGAGAGACATATGCTATATTCACCACTTGTTTAATTCAAGTGGTGTATATAATAAAACTTTTGAAATAATATATAATTTATCCGTTTATATTAATAGTATTTATAGTTTTATTAAATTTCATATCTTTTTTCCAGGTTATTATTCAAAAGATACCATAGCATGAAGATTATATTTCATAATATAATCATTTTTCAGGATTGTTTACATTTAAGTTTCCATTAATGGAATGGTATGATATTTATATATTAAAACCCAAATATTTTAATCTAATATAGTTATTTATGTCCATCACATGTTTTCCTTTCATTTTCCTCTCTTTAACTACCCAAAAGACTAGAATATTTCTTTTAAGGAAAATAAATATTTCTCAATTTGGTTAAGAATATTTGTCTTCCATGTCCATAATTTATTTAAAATATTATTAAAAAATAAATTTTAATATTATAAACTTATTTAGGAAAATAATGTTTACACTTTTGTTGAATTTATATATAAATTTTTAAAAATAATATTCTCATCATTTTATGAAAAAGGTACTTTTATCAAAGGTATGAACTAAATATTTATTTCAAAAATTATGAAATGAATGAAATTTTCCACTATCATTACCACTAAATGAATTTAAGATTCCTCTATAATTTACAATGGTTAATTTCAAATAAAAATTTTCCAAATAGCATGGTACTTTTTATTTTTTAAAAGTAATTTTAAAAGTGAAATGGTTATTTTCATCAATAATTTTTTGAATTATATTTTTATGATATTTATTGTATTAAATGTAAAAAAATTATTTACTTAATATAAATTGGGGATATGTTTTAATGATAACATACTTATTATTTCTCTATATGGTTTCTGATTATTTTAACTTGGGGAACTATTGACAGTTCATATTCTAGTTCATCCAATATAGACAATTATTGATTATTAAAGAATGTTGATTAAGTTTTATTGTTTATTAATATGATGAATGTGTTGGAATTATTAAGTGGTAGGTCAAGCCTAGAATTAAATATACCCTCTATGAATTTTTTTGTATAATAACATAAAAGAGGTTGGGTATTTGGCTGAGGTTATACCCATTTAAGTATGATCTCATGGAATGAGGCCTTGATGGTAAGATTAAGATGTTTTGAATTTTTCATTCCCTAATTATGAAATAAATTATTGGTATCCATGTGATTATTTGAATAGTTAGTATATCCTTTTATATGTTTCAATATCTTGTGAGTATTTATATGGAATTATTTGATCATCATTTATTCCTTCTATATTATTATTTGCACTCACTTTATAGATTAAATGACAGTTGTTTTCAGTTATTTGCATTGAAATATTGATTGTGCCTTGTTTAATCAAGATATATTTCGTTTTACATAACCATTATTGATCATTTGATCTCAAACTTATTTTGTTTCATTTCACCAGGATTCCATGAGTTATATTATGACTAATATGCAAGGATATTATCGGATGAATAATTATGTTCTCAATGAAAACAATTTGTTGTATTTTAGGTTTTCTAGTATATATGAGATTAAATTATCTATCTAGTTTATAAAGACAATTAAATAATTCATTACTTTGGGATGAAATCAATTCTATCGAGTTCCAATGTAATAATGTAACCACCATATTTTGGCTACTGGGTTTGGGGTAATTATAGTTGGTACAATGGAAGTTTACTAGAAACCTTAGTAATTATATTTAGTTAATCATAGATTATGGAACATAAACCTATTAAAAAATATGAGGATATATCTAATTGTAAAATATTTTTACAATATTTTTGATAAGGTAGAGATTATGTGGTATTCCTTGCAATAAAAATCTATCTGGATAATACAGGTTTATTTTATTTAAACACATATGCATCTAGGGGAAACAAACCAGAAAGTATTTTTCTGATTATGTGTCAACTATCATTCTGGTTCATGGTGATAATTCCCTTAATGTGCACCAAGTATGACACACCCAGAGTATATTCTTGGGTTAATTCACAATTTTTTTATAAACCATTATGATGAATGAGAAGATAGAACCTATAAAGACCTATGATATTATATAGTGATATGGGATAAACCTAAACATTCCAGGGTTGATAAGTCCTTGGTTGATCAAAAATTATTATGGTATAGATACCAATTTTTAGGTTTTTTGTAATCATATTTTAAAATCATTAAGGATATATTTTGAGATAGTTATGTGAAAACAAATATTTGGTTTAGTATATATCTTAGTGTGAAGATTATTTGAGGAAAAATTATTTTATTTTTTTTGTACATAAGGTTAAATTTATTAATAATAATTTGGGTTAATAAGATAATTGATGTTAAGGTCATAATAGTAAATTAAGATTAGTTGATTTTTTGTAAAAAAAATAAACTATATATAAAACCTGAGTGTTTAAAAAGTGATTTTATGATTAATTATATTACTGAGGATGCTCATAATATTTTTTGGAATATTATAGTAAATATATTAATATAGTTTTAGAAAAAAGAAAACCTACATGAAAAGAGACAACCTATTATATCCAGCAAGTCAGTGAGGAATGAATCAAATAATGAGGGGTGGAAAAGGTTCATCACATACCAGGGGCCTATTTGATGTCCTGGTAATTATTACATTTTTACTCAAATGATTTTATAAATAAATATAAACTAGTTTCCTAGAATCATAATATTGGTTTAAATCTTTTTGAATTTCTCGTATTTTGAGGTTATTAATGATATTTTGGGAGACATATTATTGGGTTTTGATATATATGTATATATATAACCTCTAGGTTTAATATAAATGATTATTTGGGAAGATTTATATTAATTTTTTGGTGGTTTAAGATAAATTTTATGAACCTTTGAGGGAAATAATTATTTCAATATTGAGGTTAAACCTCTGATTTTATTATTGAATTTTAGAGTTTAATGTATTATTTGTTAATTTCATGGTTTATTAATTTAGGGTATTATCTTAAATCATTCTAACAATTATTTTATTAAATAAAAGAGGATTAAATTTTTTATAATTTTTTGGATTATGTGATCCGTTATAAGTTGATTTTATTGCTCTAGACATGAAAATTTCATCTAGAATACTCATAATCTGGATAAACAAATGAGATTGTAGTAGAAATTGATTAAAGGATGAAATTATAATTTTTATGTAGGTATACTAACTTCTATTCTTAATCTATACATTAAATTAATTCCTTAACTCTAGTAAAAGAATATTGAAATACAATTATTATCCTATTACAATCATTTATGATGAAGTGATAGTATTTTAATCCCACACCAAATTATGATTATGTGGAAGTTAACATTATTATGAACAGATTATTTATCACTTCCAATTATTCCTTGGAAGTTATTTTTATCCACCATGTCTACATTTTAACTCCACACCAATGTTCTCTTTATTTGAAAATCCAAATATGTGATATTTCAAGAACCTTCATGTTTCCCACTATTCGTTTTCCAATGAAGTTTTATTATCACTATGTATGATATGGTTTTTCTAAAATGGATGAAATATTTATTAAAAATATAAAATTATGAGTGTGAAATTTATTTAAAGGTTATATAATGTAACATAATGAGATTTTATGATATATTTCTCTACAAATAAATTTAATTTCATCAATAGCCTATGATTCAAAAAACCTATAGGTTAAATAAACTATAATATAATATAAAGTTATAATATAACTATTAAATTAAATGTATGAATATTAATAACCACTTTTATAAAAAAATTATAATAGTTTTAGATCAAGAATTTATATTTTTATTAATTTTATTATATACTTTAAAAATTCATTTTCATCAAAAAAAATATTTTTTACGGAAGAAAAAATATAAATAATTTCTTCCATTTTTATGAAATTTATTTTAAAAAACTAAATTCATTTTCAAAATCATCATATCATTATTATTGTGGATTAATATTTTTAATAATTTTCTAAAAGATTGATTTTTTTAATAATAGTAAAAATACTAATTTTATTGAAAATTGCCTTTTATTTTAATGAATTTAAAAAGATAATTTATTTTTAAATGGTTTTTAAAGTAAAATTAGTTAATTTATAATATATTTAATCTGAATTTAATTATTTTTTTGTTGGGTTTTTTTAATAATTGTTTTTATACCTTAGAAGAATTTTTTCCTGGAAAATTAATTTCCATTTTGTTTTGCAAGAATAATTTCAAATAATATTATGCCACTTCTATGAATATTTTTCAGGATGACCAAAAATAGATTCCATATTTATGATATGGAGGATGGAATTTGGTAAATAAATATCTTTTACTTTTTTCATCCTAAATAATAACCATAGTAAATATTCCACACCTCGGTAAGGGTAAAACAGGTAAAATAAGGTTAAAACATTGGGGTAAGACTTTAAAATTTCTCAAAAACTCTCCTTTATCATTTTTTATATGTGTAGTTTGGAACTTTTCATATAATTCTAAAATATTTTTCCACTTTATTTCATGTTTATTTTATTATTACCTTTATATTATTTTAATAAAGTAACATATTCAAAGTAACACTATCTTCGATTTATTATCTCTAAAATTATTACATAAGGATAAAAATAGGATAAGTTCAGTGATATTTTTTTTTGATAGATAGATTAATTTTTTTATCATGTTAATTTTTTAATTATTATTTATTGAATAATTACCTTATTTCTTACACAACTATGACATAATATTTATTCAATGAATAGAAATATAAAATAAATCATTTTAAAAATGTTAAAAGAAATGAAATTTGGAAGAATTATTGTGTTATATTAATTTTTTAGATAATTATGAAATATTAGGAATTTTTTAAAAGTTTACATTCAATTTACATTAATATCTTGATGACTTTAATAGAAATGTAAATGAATAGTTACGAAAATGACATTAATGATATTTTATAAGAAACAATCATTTATTAAATGATGTAAAACTCATAAAAACCCATATTAAGGAATTTTAATGGGATATGGTTTAAAATATCAACACTAGTCCATTTATGGGTAAATTTTCATTTTTTTAACATTATTGATTCTTATATACTATAAAACCTTGGTATTACGGTAATTGTCAAAAAAATTAATGGGGTGGGGGTTAAAAGAAAGAGATAAGGGTTAAATCATCACATAAACTTGTCTAAATTTTATTTTATGAAATTATTTAGAATTATAATAACCATATATTTTATATATATACCTTTGTATCCAAATGATTATAAAAATCAATTTATATTAATTTTCTACTTTAAATAATTCCAAGAGTGCCCCTCCCATCACCTATAAAGGGAACCTCTTCTCCTCCATTCCTTACATATTTTGATTATAATATATCATTAAATGCCTACCATAATACATTCCTATATTAATTAAATGCATCCAAGGTATTTTATTATTTCCAAAATACAAACCCTTCAATGATTAATGTGTAATCCAAAAGAAGTTTCTCAATGAAGAGGTATAACTCTTAACCGAGCATTTTCAATATTATTTCTTCTTCAACCTCATCAAAAAGCATTATGACCATTATAAAAAAAATTCAATGTATTATGTTTAATTAATTTTCATTTTGATGATTTTTCAACCATTATAAACATTCTTTCTATCCTATGGAAAGCGAAAACATCACTCGTGTGTGTGTATGACTTACCATCTCTACGTAAAGGTGTAATTCATTTTTAATCACCACTTTACTTGGATGATTATAAATATGGAATATATATATATATATATATATTGATATTATTATGATTCAGTAATGGTGAACTTCCATTTACCTTTTCTTCATTCCATTATTCAAAAAATGGAAATAATGTTCATACGTACATACGACCTACTGTCTCTATGAATTATTTAAATAATTTTTATATATCTACATTTCAGGGATGAATATAAATATATATAATAAATATATATGATATCTATATAATTTTTAACAATATGTATATGATGTAACCATGATCAATTTACAACAATAGGAATTCCATAACCAAAACATCTATAAAAAATAAAATAGTCACTGTTGCAAAAATAACTTATACCAACGGTTTGGAACCATTGATCATGAGATATGGTTTTATCATCAAACGTTTTATTTTGTTATTAATATTCCATATTAACCACTTGTTTAATTTATTTGGTGTATATAATTCCTCTTTTTATGTGATATAACATGATTACCTTTGTATTAATTGTATATAAAGTTACATTTGAAGTTATTTCTATCTTGGGGATATTATTCAAAAGTTATGTAATAGAAAATGGTTTATATCATAGTCTTATTTCTATTTGGGATTTATTATGTTTAGAGAATAACATGATATTTATATATTAAACACCCTATATTTTATAATTCTCTATAAATTTATATAGATTACATGTTTTTCATTTCATTTTCCTCTCTTTATATACTCAATAAACCTAAATAATGATATAAGGAAAACTAACATTGTTTTTTATTTGACTGGGAATATTTTTTCCATTAAAATATTCTTCAATTTTTTTACATTATCCAGTGATTGATTGATTAATTATTTCCACATGTTTGACTTTATATTGAAAAGT
Organism: Viscum album; assembly: GCA_963277665.1. Lineage (NCBI taxonomy): Eukaryota > Viridiplantae > Streptophyta > Magnoliopsida > Santalales > Viscaceae > Viscum > Viscum album. The sequence continues at coordinate 1,694,058,959 of OY728138.1, read as the reverse complement.
TTAAAAAAATCTTCTTATCATTTTCTAAACAAGGTGATTTTACTGAATGTATGAAAATATATATTTATTTTAATAATTAAAAAATGAATGTAATTTTCCACCATTATAACCACACAAATATTTTAAATATTCCATTAAAATTATCCATGGTTATTTAAAAAGAAATTATTTTCCTAATATTCTATAAATTTTTAGTTTATACAAGTAATTATCTAATTGAATAGGGTATTTTCCACAAGAATTTTTTTAATGGTATTTTTATTGTATTCATATTCATCAATTAAAATAACTATTTAGCTAATTATTATCAACTAGGGATATGTTATAATGATAATATCATTATTCTTTCTGTAGATGTCTTATGATCAATTTTACAGGGGAATTTATAGAAATTTTTTATTATAGTTCTTCTAATATAGATAATTATTGATTATTATGGAATTTTCATAAGGTTTTATTTCTTATTCATATTATAAATTCATTCGAATTATTAATTAATAAGTGGGGACCAAAATCATATAGCCCCTTGATAAATTGGTAGGCCTCATGAGAAAAAACAGGTTGAGTATTTGGATGAGGCCTAACCTATAAATTAAAATATCATGAAATGAGGCCTAAAAGGTATGTTTAGGATGTATGAAATTATTCATTACATCATTATAAATTCTATTATTACTTTCCATGTGATTATTTGAATAGTTATGATATCAAGGGATAATTTTATGCTCATTTTATTATTTATATGACATTATTTAATCATCATTCATTCCTACCATATTTTTTTCCAACCAATGTTATAGATTAAATAAAATATTTTTTTAGTTAAATAACATTATATATTGATAATTCCATATTTAATGAAGATATATTCTATTATACATTACCCTTACTAAGAATTTAAGATCACCCTTTTTCTTCATTTCCCAAATAATGTTTTTTGTATTTTATGTTTTCAAATGTATGTGATGTTAATGTGTGTATCTATTTTACAAAGATTACTAAACAATTCTGTACTTTGGTATGTGATCGCTTATATCTAGTGCCAATGTAATAATGTAACTATTGACTCTATGATACTGGGGTCAAGGTATTTAGAGTCAAAATAAATGAATATGAGTTCCCCCAAAATACATTGGGGTGGAGGGTCTAATATCATACCCTCAAATAAAAATGAATTGCTCATTTCCAAAAACATGGGAAATAACATCATTTTGGGAGATAGATGATGACTTTAAGGGATTTTTATCTCATGCCTGTTTAATTTTTTATCAAAAAATAGAATAAAATTTTATCACATATATAACCAATAATAAAAATTAAAATTATAATCAATTTCATATAACTCATATTATAAAAAATCATTTTCTCTTTAATAGAGTTAATGAAACAATTAAAATAACACATCAATGTGACTCATTAAAAATTAACATGAATTCAATGTTTCATTATTATTCATATTTCTTACTTACTATCTATATATAATAAAAATCTTAATATAAACCTAAAACATAAATAACAAGTAGAAATCTAGTGAAAAATCTATCTAACATCAATATCATGGTCACTCAATAATAATGGGATATCCCACTATTTTAATTTGTTTCACAATTTTCAAATATATTTGATTCTTTTAAAAATAATATAATAATTAGGACATGAAAATATCAAATGATATCATTAAATATATAAATTAAATACATTTTAGTTAATGAACATATTCAATTTATAATTTTTTCTTTAATTCAAACCCACTCATTTAATCAAAAGTAAACTGTAATTTATATTTTTAACCCCAATGTTTATAGCAGAGTCATTTATATAATTACCATTGGATTTCTTGTTCACATAGTACCTCAACTCAATTAAACCTAAATCATTAACATCTTATTTTTATTATATATTTAAATGGAAAAATCAATAACTATATAGATTTAAATAATTCATATGAAAAAAATTATATTTAACTAGAGTTACTTAATTACAATGGTGATTTTCTTCTAAAAGATCCATTGGAACTAATTGTGTGTTGGACTACTTGTTTCTCTCCACTTTTTTAGAAGATTTAATGGAAAAAAACAAGGTTTATATAAATAAAATTTTCAAAATTTTTGTTATATTTAAATCAATGTTCTATGACTACGTCATATACCTTACTTAAATCATAATGATTTATATTCAAAAAAATATCTATTGATCCCATGGTATCACTATGGGAACATTCTCATACATATTACATAGACTCAAGGAGGTACCATTAAAATCCTACCACAACTTATAGTTAAAATTTTTCAAATCCCCCCCCCCAATTTTTTAATCCCCATTAACAAAAAAAAAATGATGTACCTAAAAATAAAAAATAGTCTATATATTAGAAATAAAAAAATTATTGTTTCATTTGATACAAATATGAAATGAAATATAATAAAATATATATATTTTTAATTATTTTTTCTTTTTTATAAAAAATTATCATTCTTCCAAGTTTTGGGAAGTTTCCTCCAATCTTGATATGTGATGGGAAGGGATTCTATATCACATGGAAAATTCCCTAATATATTTATGTATAATCCTCTAAAATAAACTATAGAAATCCCATACATGTAATATGGCTCAATAACATTAAATTATTTTAGCCTCTAAATAGATGATGTATTCATGTTCATTTATTCCCTGTTACTATCTTTTTATAATAAATATATTCAATATTTAGTATACAAAACTCATAAATTATTTTTTAAATTTAACAATTACATACCAACCATGGTGATCCTTCAATATCCCTATTATGGTAATGATAAAACCATATGCTTAGTCTATGCCTACACACCAACTGATCCATTTGATCCCTCAACGTCCTTCTAATAGGAGGAGATGCACTGAAATTATGGATAAAACCTAATGAATATAAAAGAATAGCAGATGGACTCAAATAGAATAAAGGAAGAATATTGAATGTAAGGATTATACCTAATGAATTTCGGATAACATAATATGTGTTTGATGATATATTAATTATAAAATACCTACACATTTCTTTGAATTTTTTGGTTTTCATCATTCCCATTTCAAAAAATGAAAAATAATGCATTATTCAAAGAACTTTTCTAAAAAAATAAAAAATAATAAAATAATAAAATATCGGCTGATATATATATATATATATATATCACTTGTTATCTTTCATGGAAAATAAATGAGTTTTATATTAAAAAAATGAAAAATAAAAAAAAATCTTATTTTAATTCAAATAAATATATTTCATACATGTGTTAATAAAAAAGTTTCATATTTCGTATTTCATAATCTCCATGTATTCATAGGCTTCCTTATTAAATTTAATGTTCTATTTTTTTCACATCCACTATCCATGTTCCAGATTTCACAAACTCTACTCTATTTGGTAAGAGATTACAACATAATTTCCCTATATAATATTACATGATTTAATTGGACCCTTTTAGTACTAGGTACATGTGTCAGGTCATCCTAAAAATTTCTTAATATTCAAAAAAATATTATATTTTCCACATTATATACAATCTCTGGAAAATAAGTTTTATATTTCATTATTCCATTAAAATAAATTATTTAAAATAATGTAATGTATTTTTAGATTAAATTTTTACTCTTTAAAATCCTCAACATACTCTTATATGAAAATATTTTTAAAAATATATGATCATATACATTTAAATGCCATGTTTTTGCATTGATAATTATTATATATCTTCTAAATGGTTTTTTATTTTTTGATATGATAATGTATTTGACACTAAATTTATAATGTTTTATAAACTAGCAAATGAACCAATACATATTACCCTCAAATAATGACCTAATAAGTGGTTGAAAAATATATATTCCCAAAAATGATATATATATATATATATATAATAAAAATGATTATTAGATAACTGTTGTTATATAAAAACTATATTAATAGTATGTGTTGCTTCCAAATATACAGATATACATATTATCTAGCTTCATGTAAGTAAATTAATTTATAAATTCTTTATTTAATACTTCTATCCATTTATCAAAGAAATCTATTTTGTAATGTTTAATTCAATAATCATATTTTCATGGAAAAATATTTTAGAATTTATTGGTAAACATTTAATAATATTTTGAAATAAATATAAAATATAATTAAGTAAACATTACAATAAAACTTATATATATTTTAAACATTTTTTCACAACTATGTTACAATTAGAATATTTATAATGAAAAAAATATAATTTTAGTAATAAATCGGTATGAAATGCCTTAAATATCAAACCAGATTACTAATGACCTCCCACATGTTTATAAATCACTATAGGTTGATGGATAACATCATGGGTTTAGAGTAATAAATTTGGAATTATTTTCCCTATTTATCCAAATCAAATGACATATTGGTTTTATTCTAACATTTCAATATAACATATCCATAAAAAAACATTCACACCTATTGAATGTCAAATGGGGTCTTATAATTTTGTGCCCCGCAATTTTGGTATTTAAATGAAAATGAAATCAAATTATACCTAAAAAATAGATTTACAATAAGGGGAATATGTTCACATAGGTGATTGAAATCTAAAAATAATAAAGATAATATTGGAGTTGAGATTTTGGGAACTTACCTTGTACCTGAACCAATAGATAAATATGGGGAATATGGTCACATGAGAAATAGTTAAGAAGTAGACTATGAAGGATAATGAGAACCCACTATGAATAAGGATAGGGGGAGATCCATAATAATAAGAGTAATTTCATGTGATGTAGTAAGAATTAAAAGTGGATGGTAGATTTTTGTGAGTGAGGAAAGAGGAGAGTAGAAGGGTGCATGAAACTAATAAAAAATAGATGGGAGGGGTTCGAAAAGTTGAGTGAGAAATATGAATAGAGGAAGCCTATGGAAAATATTGTTTACTTAGTAGTGGTTATCCAAAATCCACCATGTCTTGAAACATCAGCAATTTTTTAAAAAAAATACCTTTAATATTTTAGTATGTGGTGATTATATTTGACCACAAAAAATAAAGTTAGGTTTATTGAGATATATCTCATGCTATTAAATTAGTGGATATTTTATGAAAATTTCACTAATTAACCACCACAACATATTTTTTCTTATGTTATGTATTCTTGATGGATGAGTGTTATCTAACATATTTTTGACTGGTTATGTCATGTATATATATGGTTGTTCTATTTACATTATAGTTTTATTACTCAATTTAGCTTAAATATTTCTTGAATTTGTTTTTTTTTTATGAAAAAAATATTTTTGTTGCCTATTATTAACGCTTCATTTAAGGATAAATCATTCCCCAAAAGATTTCATGTCATCCCTTGACACTAGCTGACTACCTCTAGCAATTAAGAAATTTTATTTAGTCAATGTGGTGACCTTAACATGGGTATCAATATGGTTATTTGGGTTTTGGAATTATAAAATTTTATCATATCATTTTTTTTTGAAATTTTAGTATTGGTATCTCTGGTAGGTGGGACGATTAGGATGGTTACGATTTAAGAGGAACCTATAAAAATATATATCGAACCTCTTATAGGATGTTGATCTAATGTACCCAATATGTATCTCAAACCATTGGGATATGTATTATGTTCATACATCATTGAATACATTGATATAAATTAAATACATGTGAATTAGTTTTAAAAACATACTCAATTACATAAAATAGTTTTCAATAATGATTTCAATTAGTTTTTTAATAAAATAATATTTTAAAAAAATTGTTTTCAAATTCTCTATGTGAAATAATATTATGAAAGGAAATAATCATCAAAAGTAAATCAGATCCCCTTACGCATAGATCAATTTTTTTTGTTTTGATTATGAAACTATTGTTATATATGTGTACTAGAATTATACTTACTGTTTTATTTTAGTTTTTTTTGTGTGACATTATAGAAATTACTCTATGAAGATAAATTATTCATGAACAAGGATTTTCAAATGAAGTATATATTTATATGATCTTCGGTTCGTTAGTCTAAGTGATTCAAGTTCATATAAGGGAAGAAAATTAACAATGATGTAGAGAGGTGGACCATGCCACAGTTTTTTATAGTTATAATCCTCTTATAATTAATGGTACTAGAATAATATAAGAATTTGAATATTGGTTGGAGAAGAACATGTAAAAAATAAAATTCTTTTTTCCCCTAATATATCAAGGGTGGGATTTTATACTTATATGCTTAAGGAGTTGGACTGTAAGTGGTGGGAGATAGTATTATAAGCAATGATACTTGAGGAACAAACATGTAATAGATTTAAGAATATTTATAGTTAATTTTTATGTTCAAATATGATAAATTTATGTAACGTTTAAGAGTTTATGGATTGAAATTTAATGTTTTTGGATAATTTTTAGCTAAATCATGGTTGGGAGCATGGTAAGAAAAAACCTAAAATCCAAAGTGTGCATGGTTTGGAAAATGGCTAGATAGACCGTTCATGTAATGAAATTTTAAATAGTTATCCATAAATTATGTGGTGTATAATTTTGGAAACTATATGAATAAACCACAAAATAATGTAAATAATATTTTATTTTATTTTATTTTTAGTATCCTAATTTTCCAAATTTTGCTGTTATTAACATCCAATATTGACTTTCATCGTGATTAGGGCTTCCATAGAAAAATTTTGGATCTTCTCCACTCTAAATTGATGAGATTCACTCTATGTTCATGAAAATTAATAACATATTAGAGAGAATATATTTTTAATATTTTTGGTTATTGAATCCTTCTCTATCTGTCTATCCCTCTTAGTAGTTCAACCATTTTTATGGGTCATGAGTTATATGATCATTATTGAATAGATCATTAATGAATCATGATATTTTTTTCTCATATCTAAAATTTTATGTCTCATAACAATAGTCTTCTTCTTGTATATAGATCTATGGAATTTCAATATTTTAAAATATAATTTAGGTGACTATTATTCCTTATTTTTCTATTTATGATCCATTTTGTATGATTGATGTGGTTTTCGTATGCTTGATTTTGATGTTAATTTTATCAAATAATTGTTTATATAAAATGGTTTAGATAAAATGGGGGTATAAATTTTTAAAAAATTGGATATCAATTATAATATAAATTTATGTTTGGGTATTTTGAAAGAAATCATGGATTTTAGGAATATAAATTCTTGTGATTTTATTTATAATTTTTTTTCAAAAAACTGTTTTTTTAATTATGGTGTTCTGAAAAAAAAAGTATGATGTCATCATAAATAGTTTTTAAATTATATATAATTATTTTTTATAGATTTAATTACAAAATTATTTTAGAAATGGTTTTTATATATATAAATGGAATTTTTTATGATAACTGACTATGAAGTGCCGATAATGAGGCAGGAGGATCAAGTAATGAGTTATAGTGTCAACAATTGACCTGAAAAATAAGATCTATGATGTCCAATACTTATGTTAAAGGCTATTAATGGGAAAAAATTGGATGAATAATGATCAATTTAAGGAGATTGTATGATCATTAATAAATTTTTTAATAAATTTTTAATCGATATTTATCATGATTTATGAAAATGATATAAATAATATAATATTTTGATTTGTGGGTGAATTAGGTATGGTTACCATTCTTTTGGGGACTTGATAGTGATATGTTTTTATCTGAATATATTACTTAGTTTGTAATTTTTTTATGAAATGATATTCTTCAGTCTTTAAATTAATTCCCAAATGGTACTCGTTATATGTTTTGGGATAGATTATACATGGAAATGGATGAGGGAGATTCAACAAAATACAACTGAATATTATATTGTCCACCCTAACCTACACATATTTGTGGGCATGAATATTTAATTTGGTGTAACATAAGAAAAGGGAAATATACCTCTTTCATTAGTGATATATTATAGGCTTTGAATTAGTAGAGAGGTGTTTTGGATTTCAACCACATGTCATTGGAGGAGTTGAACTATCTATGATAGATGGGTTTCATTAATCTACTTTTAGTATAGTTATATTTTTTATAAATTATGTTGTTTTCTTTTTATTTAATTTTTATAACTATATTTACTTTAAAGATGTTTTAAATATGTTTTAATTTTTAAGAAAATATTTATTTTCAGTCCATATTTTTGTATCATATTAAGATGAAAAATCATACCCAAACAACTGTATATTATCCCTCATCACATGTTTCCAGCCATTAGTAATCATGGAATGTATATGATTCCATGTGGTGACCATGGCATGGGTAAAGATATTTTTGTTAATGTTATGGTATTACATTCACACATATTAAATGAAATAGTTGTTATTATAAGTATATGTATAATTTTATCTCTTATATATAAGTGGATACTCTCAAAAATCACCACCTATTTATTCACATTGTAGCATATTTCTTCTCATTTAATAACTGGTTTTCCTATATTAAATATATTGTTTCTATGTAAACCCTAATAAATCCATTTTATTGGAGGATTTCTTTAGAATCAAACATAATATTTTTCTTCATGGTTCCTAATGGGAGTCTTTTATGTGACTCCTTACTAGTTTACCAAGTCTACTACTAGGGACTGATGTATTAGGTGTTTTACCCTCTACCAAAGCTAAATTTATGACTATAGTATCATAAACCTTGGCTTTAATAGACCAAATTACATACATAAGAGCAGAAGAATATTTTTTAACATTGATTATTATTAGAATACATCTCCTTATGATAGTGTTGAAATTTAAAATTTTGGTTATAATATTTGTTTAGGTATAATTTTTTTGGAGTGATATTATTGAAGGTGATTGGAGCAATTGTTTCTATAGTTTTTAGAGCATTAGATTAGTGTGGAGTGTAACGTGTCATCTCTATAAGATCATGCTATAAAAGTAATTTTACATATGGACACGAGTATGTTTTCTAATCACAAGATGTTGTTGAATAACATTAAGTGTTAAAATTTATCACCATGGGAGTATTTTACACTATATTAGACCATAATAGAGATTTTCAATAATGATCAGTTAAATATACTAACCCAATATATTAACATAAACACCATCATTGTCATACCCCATGATTTATAAATTTATTTATTTAATATTTTTTAATTTATTTTGAATTTAGGAATATATTTATGAATAAATGTTTTGGAATTTTAAATGTTTTAATGTGGTATTTTTTTATCCATATCATTTTATAAACCATACGGAAACTGTATGGTTTGGATATGTCTATTGGAATTTATATTCGGTATGATCATCGCAGAGTCATATTAACCATGGAAGGTCCTATAAATAACCATGTGAAATCATTTTTAATATCAAGTGAGGGTGGCCTGGATTTTGGATGGTTTGGTAAACCATGCAGGTAAATTGTGTGAAATTCCTATTTTAAAAATTATGTATACTTTTTAAATATTTTTATTTCTTTCATTCTTTCTTTTTTCCTCCCTTTCTCACTCCATCCCCCTCTTTTACCATGAGATGAACCTTGGAAAAATACCCTATATGTGCACAGTCTCCTCATTTTTTTCCCTCTCTTCCACTTTGATCTGATCCCCCTCTCCTTTGTATTTTGAGCAGAAATCATTGGTAATCCTCTCTTATCCCCTCCCGTATTCCTTATTCTTCTTCCAAATCATTGTACTTTATCGGACTAACCCTCAGGGTATAGGGTAGACCAATTTGTTTTGTTTACTTTATTGTTAAGTTGTGCAATAACTATTTTTATACTCCTTCATCCCATCGTCAATGTCTTGTTCTTTTACTTAATGGTTTCTAGTTGGTTGCCCATTATTTTGGTCCTTTAAATTCAAGAACCTTTATTTATTTATTTTCAATATATTATTGGGTATAAATTGATTTTAATTAAGTATATTTTAATGATAAATCATGATTTTAATTTCAATTTAGAATATTTCACATTATTAAGAGTTTTTTAAAATACTTATTTAATTAATTTTTCACACTGGTTATTTTATAAATTCCCAATTTCCATTTATTAATGAGTTTCAAATATTTTATTAAATATTTAAATTTTAAAAGTGGGGTTATATCTTGTTTTTAAGTGGTTTATAAAGATTTTGTGTTTTAAAAACATCTTTCTTCATGTCATTTATGTACTCATATACATGGGTATATATATATATCTATGTGTGTGTGTGTTTGTAAATTTACATGATAATATATGAATTAGTGAAACGATAGACAAATATTTTATATCGATGTGTGTGTAATTGTATATGAGAATATAGATAAAGGGAAACCTTGAGAATTTAATTGTGATTTTCAAGTTGATTTCAAGAAGGTTTTAATTGATTTGTACAATTAAATTATAAGGCCCGGTTGGTACCATTGAAATAAGTTTTTAATACATTGATTTATTTTTAAGGGAAAATACTTTGGTATTGTTTATAAATTCCATTACAAAAAATAACATGATGTGTGATTTGAAAAATCCCTTAGTTGTTTATTGATTTTATATGGTCATTTCATCTGATGAATTGTTATGTGATGTTTCAATATTTTTTTATATGGTTTTTATTGTTATAAAATCTTCATGGGAATCTCTAATGCTTGTGTAGGAGAGCCTAGTTGGGATATATTCCCTTTTAACTGGTTATTCATAGTGAAGTATGTTCTTTTCCACAATCAAGTGATGTGTTATTAGTTATTTCCAATAATTGTGGGTGTCCATAATTAATAGTGATAATTATAAGTTACCCCTAAACCTTAGTGTCCCTAGGGTGTTTTCCTATACTTTCTATTTTAAAATATCATTTATATAAACCACATTGGTTCTATTTTATTATATTATTATTGGCCTATTTCAAATCTATTTTCTATTTATTTGATATGATACATTATTCCTTGAAAATTTTCCTCTTTTCGTAAATGAACCTTGTAAAGTGTATTGTAAGGCCTATTTTAAAAGTGGTTTAAAACTAGTTTCTAACTTATTGATTTCAAAAATTAGAACATGCTAGATAAATGGTTTTGAAGTAACTAGTTTTCATTTAAATGATATTGAAGAGGGTTGAAAAAATGATTGGGAATGTGGTATTGGTTTTTATATACTTATGTAATAAAAAAAATATTTTTGATTATATAGGTCAATCTAGAATAAAAAATATCATTTATTTGAATACATTACATTAGGAGTTGATTTTCTAGAATGTAAACTAATCTCTTTTATCACAAATATCTATAACATTTCAGTTTTAATTTTTTTTAGACCACTCTTTGAGTGTTTCCTATAAAATATTTACATTCATAGAATTTATGGCCATTCTTCATATATAAATGAGTTATTTAATACTTTTAGTTATTTTTATTGGTGGATTTTATGATTTTATATGGAGACTGGATGATTTATTTGAAATGATATCTATAGAGGGAGTGTGAGGGTAAGGGGAGGGTGATGGATTGTTGATGGGTTTTTGAGGTTGATATGAGGGATTTATTTTTTCATTAGTTTGTATGTGTAGGTATCTAGTATTTTTATATCTTTTTGTATCTCTATATTTTTTTTTGTGGACTTCCGATTTTAGACTGCTCATAGCTGATTTTTGGGAGAAAATATGTTGTGCTTTTACTCTAATCTAAGAGAAAGATCATTAACATTGTATCTAAATGCTATGAAATTTTTTCTAGGACAAAGGTATTGAGAATAACCCTAAAGTATATTTCTCATTGGTTTGGGTATCTGGATGGTGGATTTCTTTGGCTGGTTTATAAAAAATAGTAACAATGGTTAGGTTATTTATTGGGAGCATATGCTTTATTTAAAAGTTTATTTCTTGTTTGGGGTGTCATGGTATGATTGAGTAATAAATTTTCATCAAATCTCAGGATGAAAATGTATGGTGAGTCTGGATATCACTTTATTACCCAAACTTGAAGATACCTTTGGATGTTGGGATTTTGAATTTTGTGTTAAAGATTTCATTTGATTACTATATATCATGTATTGATTCTAATTGTAATGATTGAGTTTATATGGGGCCTGAGATAGATTTGGGGATGCAAACATAAATAATATCAGTGGATATAGGTTGATTTTTGATGACCTAGAGAAACTAGGTAGTAACCAAACACTCAATCTGAATACATATTAAGAGTTTTTTTTGGCTAACCCATAGTCCCTCAAACCATGCGAGGTCAACAAAGATTATTATTCAACCTCTTTGGAATATTTCTTGTGATACTTTATATTAATTCACTATAATGGTAAAATAATCATGTGAGACTTGTGATATATTGACATATTGTTTGGATTTAGGTATATCATCACTTTTCTGAATTTTTTAAAGATAGAAAAAAATATTTGAGAAAATTGTAGGGTTCAAAATAGTTTTGGGAGATTATATATATACAAAGATTTTCAAACCAGTTTTGGGTGGTCATTTGATGAGGGGGTTTCTTGTTTCATAAAAAATGTTTTATGAAATGGTTGATTTCATTATGGGTTTGAGGGAAAAAAATTGGAGTGGAATTTTGGTTTTTATTTTAAAAGTGTTTTGAAAATTGGATTTATAATAAGGAAATATTTTGGAAATGATTTCGAAAATGTTTTATTTCATAATGAATCTCAGAAATTATTTTTGTATAAAACATTATTAATGAGTATAATGTATTTTGACCCTTCTCAGGGTGTGTTTTTAAAAATGGTCAATTTTTTAATTTCAAATTAAGTGGTGAAGTATTTTTCAGTGATTTAAAAATAGATAAATTTTTCAAAATGGGGGTGATTTTTAAAATTAAAATTTGGAGTTTTTTTCCAAATGCATGTTTGGTAAAATTGGTTTTTTTATTTTGGATTAAAATTCCATGTTTTTTTTTGTATTATTATTTTTATTTCTCCATTAGTTCAATGTGACTTTTTTTGTTTTGAATTCAGACTCCTAGAAAATTCATGTAAAGGATGGATGATATTCTTTATGAGAAGACCCTTAGGGTGATTCTATTCATAGTTAGGAAAATTTTCATTAATTGTTGGATCTTCCTAGATAAAAATATAGTTGAAGGTCCAAATTATTTTTAGACATTGGATTCGGTTCATGATTTTAAGAATTATATTCTTTATTTGTTTAATGACCTTCTTTATTCATAGAAATATGATTTATTTTTTAGTTGTTTTCCTTGAGTGGTTTTCTATTTTGGAATTATAATCGGGTGTGTATTGATGTCTTTAATATTAGGGGCTGTGTTTTGTGGCAGGTAAATTTTGATTTTTGGCATTGATGGGTTAAACATGGTTAACATTAGGTTAGTACTTAGGTAACTGGGATGGGTGGGCTTTAGGTAGTTGAAAACCTGAGGGTGTTAGTTTTATTTTTAAAGGGTTTATATGATAAGGTTACCCATATTTAATATGCTACTCTACATGTTTGATTTTTGTGGCCTAGTTATAGGCACATGTCATGTTTTGATGAGAGATGATGGAAGTTTCTTTTTTCTGGTATTTTACTTTGGGTTAAGATCATGAATGTTTGGGATGGATGGCATGAATAAGTGAACATTAGTGACCTCCATTGGGTGTTTTTTTAATGAGATTATTTTTTGGTTCTATTTCTATTATATAGAGTGTGTGTAGTTGACCAACCATTTTCGATAGAGTCTAAATGGTGGGGACACTCTTATGGGTCTGGGTGATAGTGAATCCTTATGTCCCTTGAGGTAGGTTGTAATCCTCATTGAGATATCAGATGTTTTTCAAGTATTTTTCAATTTATCTTAAGGGGTATTTATACTTGACATATTCCTTCAATTTCATGTATGTTTTAATTTCTTGACAATTAACCTCTCTATTAAAGTGTTTACACATTGATGTTTCCTTGTCTTCCATCCTCTGTTAGTTGATTTTTGGGGGAAGAAACAATTATGGTGGGGAGATTGTGACACCCATTTATTTATTTAATAATTTATTTTATATTATTTTATATTATTTTATATTATTTTATATTATTTTATATTATTTTATAATTTTTTAAAATTTTCTAAGCTTTAATGTGAAACGGTTAGCACACACTGTTTACAAACCATAAGACAACCATATGGTTTGGATCTGTCTCTTAGTAGTATATTTTTTATTATTTAATTCATGGTCAAATTACCTATACGTGGTACTAGGAATAATTTTGAATAGAATTTTTGTATGGGTAGTGTATATATTATGGTTTCTCCATAGTTTGGTAAACTGTGTGGGTAAACTGTTCAAAATTCCAAGTTTTAAAAAAAAAATAGTAATGTATAAAAAAATTCTTTCTTTATTTTTTATTTTTATCTCACTTTATAATTTTTTACACTAACCTCTTAATTGCATGATGTTAGGAAAAATCTCCCACCTTCATAAAACCTCCTCCCTCTCATCCTTATTTTCCCCTTCAATTTGAGCTCACTCCTCCTTGTCATTCGAATAAAAATCCTTGGTATGCCTCTCCTCTCAAATCCTTTTTTAAATTTCTTCTTCTTCCTCGCTATAGTGGCTGATCAAAAAAACATATGGGTGTGGGGTTAAACTTAATTTTTTTTCCATTATTGTTAGGTCATAAAATCTCTATTTTTTAACACCTTAATCCCATTATCGAAGGAATTTTTCCTCTATTACTGATTCTATATAGGTTTCCCCTTATTTCAGGTCTTTAAATTCTATAAATTTGATTTATTGTCTATTCAATATGTTTTTTTGTTTAAATTATTATTTTTAATTAGTTTTAAAGTATATTTGAATGGAAAATAATGGTTTTAATTATTTTCATTTCAATTTATAAGAGTTATGAATATTAGAAGTTTATTAATATGTTGATTTAATTTATTTTGAACACTGATTGTTTTATAAATTTCTGATTGGATTCTATTAATGGGTTATAAATGTCATAGGAAATGTTTTTATTTTAAATGTGGTGTCATCTCTTATTTATAAGTAGTTTGTAAATCTATGTGTTCTAAAAATTTCATCCCCTATGTTGGTCCTATACTCATATATGTAGGTATACATACATACATATATATGTGTGTGTGTGTGTTTATAAAAATTTACATGATAATATGTGAAAATTTTCAATGATACCCACACGGTGAGATATATATATATATATATATCTAGGTCTCTAAAAGTGTATATGATCATAAAAATAAGAGAAACATTGAGAATTTAAATGTGATATTAAATCTTTATTTTCAAGAAGGTTTTAAGTGATTCATAACATAAAATTATAAGGTCTAGTTGGTACCTTTCAAAAAAGTTTTTTAGATGTTGGTTGATTTTTAATAGAAAATCCTTGGGGTTAGTTTGGAATTACTATAAAAAATGAATTATTATGTGATTTAAATATGTTCTTCATGTTTTATAGTTTTTAGTTGTTTATGTAATGTGTTTAATTTTTTAGTGAGGTTTCACTCTATTTTTATTTTTTTATTCAAGCTTTATGGGAATCTTGGGGGATTGGGTACAAGATCCTAGTTCTTTATGAGTTCCATTTCATCTTATTATTATTAGTGAAGTAAATATTTTTCTACTGGATAGTGATGTGTTACTTGATCTTTCCACTAACTGAGGGTCTCTATAATTATTGATGTTAGTTATAGGTTTCTCATATCCCTTAGTAAACCTAGATTGTTTTCCCATGTTTCATATTTTAAAATATAATTTATGTAAATTGTTTTGTACATATTTTATTATCGTAGGATCAAAAAAATTATTTATATATCATATTAATATGTTTTGGTTCATTATTCATTGAGGATATACCACTTTTTAGTAAATTGGATTTTTTATGGGTATTGTATGATGTAGTTTAAAATCTATTTAAAACAAGTTTCAAATGTAATAGTTCTAAAAAAGGTCACTGAACATATAATTTTCTTCATGAGTTTGATTTCATTTAAAATAAATAATGATCAAGATTCAAAAAAATAATTTTTAAAGAAATATTGGTTATCATATTCTTATCAATAAAAACATATTTCTAATTATTTAATTTAAAAATTCATAAAATAAATCATTTGTTTAAATAATTTACATGGGATGTGCGTGGAATTCCTACTATTCTTTTTGTTTAACCTATGGAATATTTCATAACATATCCAAGCTCCTATAAAATTTTATATCACATACTAACAAAAGTATTAACCAAACACATCACTCAATTCATGTTATATCTGAACTCAAATAATACATTATAGTTTATCCAACTATATAGATGGTACATAAATATTTGATATATTACAAAATCAAAAAATCACATACAGAATTATGCATATAAAATAATGATTTATCAACCAATTTAATAGTTCACAAGATCCAGTAATCCCCAGAGATATAATTAAGAACCCACCATTTAATTTAAAATATTATTGGTTAGTTTGGAATTTTTTTCAAAACATAAGAAATTTAAAAAATCTCACTTTTTATCATACCAACTAAATGATAAGTTAAAAAAATTCATAACAGTATCATATCATTTTAAATACATTATTACACAATCAAAACACAGGGATTCCACAATAATAATGCATCTTAAAGACTATTTTTAGTTTTTTTAAAAAGAACTATCCACTATCTGGAGTTAATTAAAACCATTAGAGCATACAAACATCATTTTTAGAAAATAATTTACATGATTTTCCAACACACATTAATAACTCAACCCATTTGAATTCCTTTTTTATGTTTAGTCAAAACAATATAATTCCCAAATTATTATTTAAAAAATATGTGATATTAAATCATCTAATGAATACCATTGTATTAATGATTAACTAATTATATCACAATGGAAATGCTTGTTTCTTGTGAAATATAACATACATGATCCTTTAATACCATTCATATTCAAATGTCATCATTGTAAATATACCATAGGTTCAAGCATTATTAAACATCATATAAAATTTCTTTAATAATTACACTCTAGTATGAAATAGTCTTTTAGTATTATTTTCGTTAATGAAAAGAGAAGTATATCATTTAATGTCACTTAAATCCATAATAATAACACCGTATTATAATTTAATTAACATATATAGTTTTTCAAGTTCTCAATACTAACCTAAAACATTACAATTCATCCAATTAATTGAATAACAGTATAACATCCATTTAAATTCTTTTTTCCTATATGAATCTAAAATCACTTATATAAATAATATAATACCAATAAAGTAACTTAATTAAACTCAAAGAATAAAAATATAATCACACACATAATGGTCAATCATTGATCAACATAAGAAATATATATCGAATCCTTTTTCAATTTTTGAAAAATAATGATTTATCAAAATGTGAAGGTGAAATATGAATTAAAATAAAAAAATAAAAAAACCCACATTACCATCTGAATAAATCATTGGTATTTCATTTTTATTGAATCTATGATCATAATATTTTGAATGGATATAAAAAAAATTATATGAAAATAAGGATGGGCTTATGGTAACCCACTTCAAGATCACTATTCTAGAATAAAAAACCATGCATACTATAAATGAAGAAATATAACATGTACCTTAAACCAAAGTTGTTTTCTACTACCATTTTACTCATCTTAATCCCATGTGTTTGATTAATATCACCAAATGGAATCCAATAGTCTCCCCTCTCCATGATGTATCTGTGAGTTGTGTAATAACTCAATGTTTGGGTGGGATTTATCTTCTCCCCACGACATGATTTCAACACATAGTGAAAAGGTGGAAGAATTAAGATATCAACATGTAGGAGATCATTTAATATGAAAAAAAAGACACAAACTCTTCTTGAATGATTATTTTTAAATTATATAATGTTCTCAAGGATTATCCTTGTAAGCTCGTGCATTTCTCAAGTATTTATAACACATGGGTAAATGAACTAGCCTCCTCATGCATTTCATGGATGATAACATTGAACTTCATTGTTTTAAGTCTTACGTAATATGTTATTTGATGAAAAAATTGTGGAATAGTTATTCAAATAATAAATATTATCATTTGGTCTCTCCAAATATCATATCTAGTAGCATAGAATATGTCATACGGTATGGAAGTCATACAATATGACTCATCTATTAATCCACCATATGATATCCATTAATTTTACCCTATGATTGAAATACAAGGGAATGTTTACATGCATTATGATATACCATATCATAAAAGTTTATATAACCAATTACATCACATGAAAAAGGCTTTACAAAAAACCATCTCCTTAGATATAACACTTGCACTAATTCTATATAGACATTATTCAATATCATCATATATTGTATTAAATATAATAATTTATGAAATCATATCCAAAACACTTTTGGTTATCTTATAGAAGCACTTTGGAAGTCCACAATTAACTATAAATTGTATTAAATTGTAAATAATACCTTTTTAATTCCCATCTAATTCCTTTTTGAATTAACACTAAGACACTTTTAGAGTATCACTTTGAGTCAAATTTAATCCGCGTTCCATCAAGAATAATGTGTGAACCAACCAAACATTGTACCATTAGAACAAAATATTGATATCTAGATGGTAATGCATTATTTCTACTCAAGATACACAGGTGTTTTTTTTGATATCCATCAAAATAATTATCTCTGTACCTATATCCACTAGTTGCATCACTTGCACATGCATTCTCATGCATTCCTTATTTCTAAGTCACTGAGTTAAAATGGTACCTATAGTATGTGAATACCATATAGCCAACTCTTATGTTCTTGACTCCCCAAGTATAGACTATCCAAGTTGATGAATACATCACATGTAATTAAACTTTATGGATGATAATTTCACATATCCCTTACCGAAAAAATAATCACATCATATGTACTATTTAGGTGAATCTGGACAATCCCCATTATTTCTAAATCAAGGGCCTAGATGTCACACTCGTTATACAAGATTAAAATTCTCATCTTGGTTAATCTCTAACCGATGTCATGATTAGCATCATACCCAACCTCACCACATTAACTATGACTTGACGCTTGTATAAGAAATGTATCAAATTATGAAGGTTCTAATGATAGGTATCTAACAAAAATTAGGTTAACGGAACTTTAAATATGATCTATGAACCCCTATAATACAAAATATATACTTTATGATACTCCATGTGGTATACTTAGTGGGTTATCTACCGCATAAAAATACTTTTTTTGCCTCATGATCAAATTTCATATATTATATAAGAATCCTACTCACACTAACCTTAACATTTCATCACAACTATAAAACTATATGATGAACATCGACTCTGGATAACTCAAATTCATACATTGTGAGGTTAATTATCATTTCAAATCATGAAATTCATATCTATCTATACATATATCCATCCAATATGAAAGAATTATAAATTGGAAATTTTCATTTATATAATATACTTTATATTATGAAACTCTACTAAGAATAATTAACTAAAACCTACACAAAAACTTATCTATCATATCATACATGATTTACAACTAGGTTGGCTTTATGTTCAATGCACTTTTTGGGTTTTGTTAACTCATACATTTATATGTAATTATTGTCATATTAATATGGGACCATCTGATAAAACCATCCCATTTCACTCTTTAGTGACAAACATAAATTACTAATGAATTTTTAAATAATGGTGAAATATAGGGATTGTATTCATAATATTCAACCCCTTAAACATATTCAAAAACCATAACTCCACAACATCAAATTTTTCAATGTTAATAACTTATATTTTATACATAGAACTTTTGTATGTTTAATATCACCATCTATAAAACAATTCCATGAAATATTTCCTTGGAAATGAAACATAAATATTTACATTATTACCCACCATTACATCCTAGACACATGAAGGATGAAATGACATTTACTTTGATATTGTAACTAAATTTGATTCTTTAAAAAAAATTATTATCATATATAATAAAATCATTACAATATCTAGTAAAAGACACATTAATTTTTTAATGGTACAATATTTTATTTTTTAAGTATAAACTTATATAAAATAAAACTTACTCCCACTAGCCTCTTAGACACTATAGTCTCTTCAAAATATCATGTTAATATTCAAAAAATATTTTATATTGGTAAATAACAATTAATTTTTTCAATGGTAATATTAAATAAAAATATAATTTTTTCCATGTCATATGGAATTCCATGTGTTGGAAGAGTTTTATTTTTGAAAATAAGTCTTTATTATTTAAAAGATACCAATGATGGGTGGTTGGAACATCTGTCCTCTTATTTTTACAAACATCTGGATAAAACAATTTTATTATAGTTAATGTTTTTACCCTTATCTTTTTCTCAAAACATGTTATATAATATGATGAATCATAAAGCATGTGTATGTATTTATTATATCATATTTTTCATATCAATTCTTTGTTAGTAAAAAAATATTTTACTACATAATTGAACTGAGATAAAGATACACATCTTTTATTGATATCCATCTAATAATGTTAAGTTCCTCACATTAAAATATTTTATGGACTAACTATTTTCATAATAAAATGAATGTAAAATAAAATATTTATCAATTATTTAACTAATTTTTAAATCTTTTATATTTAAAACACTTATAAAAAATACAGTTGGTATCACATTCCCTTCAAAAATAAAAGAGTTAATTTCTAAAACCTTGGTAACTAATATTAAAATTCCTTGAACATTCACAAACTATTTTAGGTATTCTGAATAATTTCATCCTATGTAATCAATAATCCTCATAAAAAAATTTACCTTTATTTTTAAATAACATTGAACATATTCTTAATGAAACATTTCTAGAATCTCTAACCAAATTTTATATTTCTAGTGTGAAAATTTACACATTTTTATTATCTACACAACACCATAACTGAGGCATCACATGCTTATTTCTCCATCTATCAATAGTTGATAATATAAGGTAAACCATTCTTGAATTTTTCTCTATTGATGAAACTTTTACATAAATGATAACAATATGAATTTATAAACCAGAACAATCCTTATATGAATTATTTGGTCTCTCCAAGTCATTAGAATACTAAATCAAATTGAATAATATTGAAATAATAAATCGAATTTAGTATATGGGACTAAAGTTAATTTGGTTATTTTTTAACTAATTACTTTGAGAACAAAATTAAATCAAGGTATCATACTCATAACTGTTTATATTCACATATTGAACAACTTCAACACTGTGTTACTAAAGAAATGTTTTTCTTCAACATAAATAATTTTATTTTAATTAAGAACGTTTCTTAAGTTATACATACTAGAATTTTCTTACAACAATAATATCCTTTATATATGATTGATCTCAAATCTATGTTTGATAATTAATATGATATTTATATAAAATTAATGCCTTTAAAAGATGGGTATCATGTTTTATTACCATTTAGTAATAACTTTTATTAAATAGTCTCCCACTAAAATTATGTCCCATTTTTAACTCATCTTGTCTAATAGTGGTACAAGATTCATATTTCATGGTGAATTCATTAAGTATCATGTAAATAATTTATTCCTATATATTGTAGATAACTATTTTCAATCATATCATACATGAATCATAGTTAGTTTACTCGACAAATATTTATCTAAAACCATCACATGGGTATAAAATCAACTATATTTTTTTGGTACAGTAATAGTTAGTATTTCCAAGATACATGTAACCCTTAAAAATTTCCAAGAAAAAGGCACCAAATATTTAGGTTCAACATTTTAATTTCTCTCATTACACAAGATATCAAATGGAAACCTAACAATTTGGGTTACACACACTGAATGATCGAGGTCTTAAGAATATCCTCTTTAGAATGAATCAAACACTTAATATTTGGAAAGGTATTTAATTTCACCATATTACCTAATTTTAATCCCTTTATGTATGCTTTATTCTAGTGATTTAGTTTTGAATATAGTTACCTACACAAAACCAATATGTTTAAACAATTTTTACATGTAACTCTTTACACAACTCACAATTTGAGTTACTCACCAAAAAATAAAATTCAAACATATTTACAAAAGTTCAAATGGATATTATTAATAGGATTCATAAAAATAAACTGAAATTAGATAATATATATTGCGTTTTTATGAGTTATATTATGCTTTATTGTTTATAAAATATGAGTTTAATTCATTTTAAAATTTAAACATTATTTCTCATCATAAGTGAAACTATAATTTAAAATGTATTAATATTGATCCATTTTACGATCACCTTATGGAACATTATATATTAATGAATTAAATATGAAATTTTATTATTATGTTACAAAAGTTTTAGGGGATATTTTTTCCTTCATGAGTAATGGTAAATTCACAAAGTATGTTGATCATTTTAGACAATGAATCCCATATTTTTAGTGTAACAAAATACACTTGATATAGAAAATGTTTATAAACCCCACAATTAATTTATAATAAATATTAAATTTCAACTAAATATATATTAATTCATTTTTAAAATTTTATTCAACTATTACCCAATATAATGTGGAGGTTAAAAATGTAATCCCAACATCCCAAGTTGATGTTTAAATTATCGGCAATATATTGCTGCCAAAAAATTCATTAGACCATTAATATATAAATTCTAAATGGATAATATAATTAAGATTAAATATTACTATATTTTAAAATATATATTAGGACACAATTTCTTATTCTATGACCCATAACAAATATCACATAATGAAGGATTTTCTAGAATGTAGAAGTGGATAGATAAAAGTATGTATGAAACCTTGGGAATGATGAAAATTCAATTTTTAACCTAAATCCAACCACAATTTATTCTAGATTATTATGATGGATTAATTTCACATAATATATCTTGACTAAAGCCTAAAAAATGTCTATATGAGGTGTATTTAAAGGTGGAAATGGAATTTTTAGGTTTCTTATCTTCCATTATAATGTAATTTAGAAAAATTTTTGTTGTAAACTTGTTATTCGTGTATAAATTTCTCAAATATATATATATATATTTTTTAAATATTCTTCCTTATTCTCTAATTCTTCTTATTATAATATTTATCACTATAGAAAAATTTATTTTATAGTTTCATTCCATGAAAAAAACTAAAAAGATTATTTTTTTATATTTTTATCTTCTTGAATTCGTCTTCAATGAGTTAACTTTAATCTTGGATATATAGATTTATATAAGTGTAAAGTTAAATCATATATGATTTGATATTATGGAGTTTAATGGTATTCATTGGATTTTATTTTATTTTATTTAAATTTATAATTATTTCTTTTATTTTAGAGTACTATTCAATAACTTGATTTCTTTTTCAACTATCATGAAATTAAAAACTATATATTTAGAGTGTTAGTACAATCATATACCTCGTCGAGATCATGAAAGTTATCTAATATGTGATTATGTCATTAAAATTTTAATTTTTTGGTTATTAAATCAATGAATGATTATGGGGGACTTATCTCATTGGTAGGATTCTTCTTGAATTATTGATCCTAAAATATTCTTAAAAATGTCTAATCTATTCTATCCTTGGTAAAAACCTATGATAAATCGTTTTATTTGATACTTTTTATTTAAATCATATATCATTTTGCCTATTTAAATAATCTAAAACCAAAATATTTCCAGTTTATATTCAAATAACTCAATCAATATATGTTTCTTAGGGTTTACTTGTTCAATCTCTATGGAATCGATACCCTAATTATGATACAAGTTACCACCTATACTCATAAGTAAATGTTGGGTAATAAAAATTTCCCCCATTTTAGAGGACCCAAATAAGTAAATTAGACACTCTCATTCTGTTATCAACCTAATCTATCAATTCCAAACACCATTTTCTTATCCTTTCCCATTTCTATTTTTTATTTTCCTTTCTCACTTGGGACCAATAAAACTGCTTAGTTATGGTTTATAATCCTTGGTTAGGGTAATTTAGTATATCTAGGGTAATTCTACCATTATATCATAATATTAAAAATAATTATGAACCTTAACCCATGTCTACTCATATGGAGGGTCATTCAAATAACCCCATTTCATACCTAGGAGTAAATCAAATGGGAAATACAAATGAGGCATCCACTAACATGGAAAATGTAATTGTTCAATACTTGAATGACTACCTGACCCTTTCATGGACCAATTCTCCAATATAAATCAATCATAAAACAGATGTAGAATCAATCTATATCTTCAAACAAGTTGATTTAAAGCACCTTTCAAAATTCTATGTGATAGATTTTGAGATGTCGTACTATCATGTAAAAGAGTTTAATTACATTGTTGATACCATGTTCCACCCTTATAAAATCAGGCCATTCAAGATGAAAATATTAACTTTTTATCTTAAAGAAAAATTTTAGAATTATTATAATAATTTATTACCATATTTTTTCAATTGATTAGACTAATTACATGGGTAGTTTTACAAAAACATACTCCCCCTACAAAATTCAATTATACTTAAAAAGGGAATTCAGATTTTTTTTTAAAAATAGGGAGATTATTTTTATGAAACATGGGAAAGGTTCAAAGAGACCCAACACATAGTACATACCCATGGTTTCACAATCCTAATTTTTTTTAAATTTATAAATGGTTAGTTATAGGGAAATAATATTTATACACATGATGTATAGAAAGTCCATAAAAAGAAATCCCCAAATTATGCTTATAAGTATATAAAACATCTTGATAAACAAAACCAAACATGGGGAACCTATAATTAGTATGATAAATATACTTAATCTTGTGGGATTCACACTCTTAGGGATAATTACATCCATAAGGCTAAACATTCACCAATTTTTATGAAGGTAGAATAGATAGAACTTATGAAAGTTAATTTAGTTCGAACTATTGAACTCATTTTCAGAATTTTTGATACAATTGATTATTGAACTGATAATTTACCATTTACTCCTTCAATAAGGGATTTCCTTCTGAGAGGAACATTTAGGGATGATGATTATCTAAATTTTTAGAAGCCTTGGTTATAAATAAAATGTTAATATATTGTATAATAACCACCGAGGATTTCATTAGTGGGATAGTCAAAAACTAAATAAACCCTAAGTTCTGAATCCTTTTCCCTCCACAAAAACATAAAATTCATAACCATTTTTAATCCCAAAAATATAAATTACAATAACCTATATTTCAACTACATCAAACCATGAAATCAACAATTCAATGGCCTAAATATCTTCTTGGGATAAACCAACCATATAAACCACCTGTCAAATTTATTACACAACAATTACTTGATTAATTATCAAAATAAATAGAGAAAATTAATTTTCAAGTTTCATCTCTAAATTTTTAATTGATAATAATTAAAACTAACATGGTACCAATAGACACTTGGGTTATATCTTCCTCAAAATTAATGGGAGAATCTTGTTGCATGAAATCCTCTCATGAGTAAATTAAATTTGTGATTATGTCAAGGATTTGTAAAACAATTGAAAACCCCAAACTATTATTTTTTTAACTATGAAAGGATTAAAAATATCATTATAATTCTAAATATCTACCCTTAGAAAATTTTTAATCTAATCAGAACAAATAGGAACCATAACATCTCCAAATAATCCAAAAAACTACTCCATTACCTCATGAATGAGGGTAGAATCAAAAACTGTGATGACAGAATATTTAATGGAAATATTACCTATATTAAAATCAATTTAACTTTATTGATTGAATAACAACCATAATCCATACTCAAAGTACCTTAAAATGTTTCTACCTTCAAAAATAATCTCTCTCACAAAAACCATGTTCTTTTTGCTTCTAATATGAGCACCACTCTCCAAGGAATCATGCATCCTAACTTAAATAACCTTGATTGTATTTACTTAAATGTTTAAAATGCATAGAATTTTTTTTCAAATACTTATGTGATAAAGTAGAAACTCTTTACATCATTCAATATTGTGTGTATTTTTAGTTAGGTATTGGGGATCTATAACTCACATACATCACTCTCCAACATACCGATCATAGTATTTTAGTACCTAAGGGTATATTAAATGATTTTTTGGTAAACTTAAATAGTTTTATTTACCTTAATAACACAATTTAACTTGAAAATTATCCAATATTTTCCCATAGGGTTAATACCCCCCATCATTATTGGTCATCTATTCCCTAAAACAATTAACTCATCCATTAGAGCTAGGAATGGGAATATAAGAATTACCTTTAGAAACATGAGCACTGATCTCAACATCAATAATCAAATCTTTCTAATTTTAGATGATAATAATATTCATGAGGAGAATTTGATTAATAATGTTAAAATTAATTTTAAAGGACCTAAATATGTTTTTGAATCTTGTTTATGTTAATTGGAAATCAATTTCATTTCTTAACATGAACAAAATTTGAATTCTTGGCTTGAATATCCTTAATATAGCTTATTTGTTTAATTTTTGGGACCAAAAATCAATTTAAACATAGTATAAATCATGAAATCTTAGTCTATACAAATCCCTTGAACTGATCAAACCATTTTAAAGGATGAAACATTTGTAAAAAGGGAGTTAATTGAGCTTTATTCTAACTCCCAATCAACCTCAAGTGATTTTGACCAACCTAAACTTGAACTCAAATCCCACCCCCACCCTTAGTTAAGTATGAATTATTATAAAATAACCAACCCATATTGTTTTCATTCCCCCTTACCTCAAACACAACCTATAGAATGTTATTCTTGATTTCATAATAAAACACAAGAATTAAAATCAATAGACCCCTTATAATGATTTTAGGATTATACAATCATTGAGAAACATCTGATTTCTCTTGAAATAGATTCTAACACTTCCCAAAAAAAGATAAATTAAAAACAATCCAAATATAATGGAAGTGTTGAAAAAATAAATATATCATATGCTAAATGTTAGTATTGGGTAAGTTGAGGGGTCCATGGTGAGCTAATGACTTTAAACTAAGTTTTTTTGAGGTGGTAATCTATTTTAACTTTAGTTATTTTATTATTATTATTTATTTATTTATTTACATCATCAAATAAGAAATGAAAAATGTGTTACTTTTTAACCAATATTTTAGGTTTTTTAGTTAATGGAAACCCTTTGGGTTTCTATGGTTCTCTGACATTATTTATGTATGAGATACATGAGATAAAGAAGTTTGGGATTTTCAATTTAACCATATGACTTTTAGAGTTAAAAACCAATCTCCAATTATCTTTGATATTTTTATATGTGACATGGATTTGAAATGATCAATTCCATGATGCTTGGTCTCTATCTTAAGAAAGTTGATTTTGTTCCATTATTTTATTCAAGATCTTTTCTCAACCACATTAATCCAAATTTTAAACTTCCTCTTAAATTATGTTTTAATATTGAAGGAAGTGTCTTCTTTGTTTGGGGTGAAAATATGTGAATTTTATTTTTTGGGGGTTTTTATAAAAATTGTTATTTCTTTATCCTTTCATATGATAATACATGTTTCGAAATATTTAAATTGAATGTAAAATTATTTTTTAACCCTTGATTTTGATCTTAATTCATTATTATGTTCATGATCGTAAATTATGGTAATCATGGTTTTCTATGTGATTTTTCACAGTTTTGAATTATTCATAAATATAATGAGAACATCCTGATGTGGATCCTTTGAATTTTTTGGTGTGACTTTTATTTATTAGGATCAATTTTTTATAGCATAGGATTTGGGATCATTTTAATTTTAATTTCTGTGTCTAGAAAAAATTAAATAGAAAATCAAAAAAATGAGCATTTATAGAATTAAAGTAATGTAATCCATAGTGTTTGACAATTGGGTATAGTTATCAAAAAGTTTTATTTTTCATATTTAGGCTTCACATATGTAATATGGAGAATTAAATTGAAATAATATGTGGTGATAGGAACTCGGGGATAGTGAATGAATATTATCTTAAATAGAGTTAGTATTTTCATATCTATTATGGGTAATAAAAATAAAAAAAATGATAGAATTCTTATGTTTGACATGTTATTTATACCTAGATATTATATCTTTCCCCCATGAATAAAAATGAATACCATGTCATTTTTAATGAAAAAAATGTATTTTTAATCCCCACAACATAAACAATATATAATTACATGATTTATAAAAATGGTTGAGCTTTATTAAATTACCATTATATTTTGGATTATTATTTTTGATAATTCATTAAACTATTACATTATATAGGGAACAATTACATGAAATTTACATTTTTTTCTTATATAAATATAATTCTTACGTTCACAATATCGTTTCATTCAAGACAGTCTTGATTCATTCAATTCTATGTTCCTTTATTTAGAGATATAATTATTAGAATTTTATACTCATATTTAGGCCTAATGAAAAACATTTTAACACATGGGATATTAAAAACAATGTTATTTAATTGATATAAAAATCGTGGTATCTCATTAGTCCAATGAAAAACATAAAAACCCATGAAAGTGTTTTCCATTTAAAAAATAAAACATTGAGAACATAAATAAAAAATATAAACATTATAAAATCATTATTTTCTCATAGAAGTCATTCTAAAACATTAGTGAGTTAAGAAAACTATGCAGGGTTCATAAGGAACATAAGAACTAAAGAAAAAAATTCATTGGAAAAACAAACCATTAAAGGTTCGTAAACATTATTCACCATATGAAATCAAAATATTTCCATAAAAATAATTTTTATCATAAATTAGGTATGTTATAGAATCATATTCATCACCAATTTTCACCCATGTTTAACCCATTATATAATAACTTAATCATAGTTAATTCGGTAGGAGTAACCGCCCATGTTATCTCCTTCATTTTTCACCTTCAAAGACTAATAACTACCCAATGCATTAGAAAGAGATATAACCCTCATAAAACATCATCTATTATGATAATTTACCATATCATGATGAAAAAAATATAATCATTCACTTTTTCATCATAAAACACTTAATAAAACTCATTTTATATCATAAAAAATAAATTTCCATTAATTATATATAAATAGGGAGAACAGTCCCTTTTTAGAAAAATATATAAAATATAAAATTCTCAAAAAAATGGAAGTTAAAATTAAATTATAAAACCATCAAAAAATTAAGAGTAATATTTATTAAAAGGAATTTACATGTTGTAGAGAAATATTTATCAATTTTTATATTTTAAAAATAACACTTTTCACCTTGGTAATAAATATCAAAATAATCCATATGACAAACATTCAAAATAATAATTTTTATTCCTCTCTAAAGAATTAAAAAATTAGTTGAAAATAAAATTTAATATTATTTCAAGTATAGGTAAGAACATTCTTGATTAATTTTAAAAGACTATAAACATAGAGGATAAATATTTTAAATGAATACTTGGAAATAATGGTTTAAGAAAATAACCAATATACCTTTCATAACTTTAAGAAAATCATGGTGGATAAGGGAACATGAAAATTAATGTTATAAAACATTAATTTAAGAAAATTAATGATAAATTACATACATATGGAATTTTATACACCAAACAAAAGAAAACATGATATGAAAATGACATAAGTCTCAATGAAAGGAAATTGAGGCATGAAATCTCTTACCTCATCTCCCAAACTGCCACATATGTTCTTTAAATCTGATATAATGAAATTACATTAATTATTTTATTGAATAATAAAAAAATTCAGGTTTATTATCTTATCATAATAACTTTTATTTTATTTATAACTTTTTCATATATAGTTACTAAATCAATTAAGTTAATGTAAAATGTTTTATTCATAATACTCAAAATAACTTTTATAGGTTGGCCATGGTTAAAGGGTAAATTATCACATAATCTCAATATATATTAATAATTTAATATTTACCATGCTTATACATTAAATAAAATTTACAATCATCGTTTAAATTAAACATGAAAAATGAATCACATCGCTTCATAGAGGTGGCATTCCACATGTAGCCACGAGCGGTGTAATGATTTTTTAATAGGTGAAAGGGAAATATGGTAAGTAATATATTATATTATGTTTACATAATCATAATTATGTCAAAAATATTGTACATAATTATTAACTTTATCATAATAACCATCATTGTGAGGTGGTGATGAAAAATGAAACACACTCTTTCACGGAGTTGGTAGTCCACACATACTCACAAGTGATGTTTTTGTTTCCCATAGGATATGAAATGAGATAAAAAGGATATAAATTCACCATAATAACATTTAATTAAATTTAATATCCATGTTTTATTATTTTATCATGGTTTGATATTATTTTAAAGGTTGTATACTAATAAATGAACTTGAAATAGGTCGGTCAGGGCTTATAACTTCTCCTCAGATATCAATCAATTAATTACAACTTAATATTTTTAGGATTGGTATTCTGAGAATACTAAGACTTCTATGAAATTAGGAGGTAAATTTTGGGGAGTTTTTTTTAGGTATTGGATGAACTAGAGTGTTCAAAATGTGAGATGAAGTCAGGTAGTAGGTTCTCTTTTTAAGTGAGGGGAGAGACACACATGTAATTTTTCTAATTTTCAAATATTAAAAATTCTTAATCAAGGGAATGTTTCTCAAAAAATATCCAGTTATAAATCTAAGGTGATAAGTGTTTAAATAAAATCATAAAATAATAATTTCGGTAAGAATATTTGGTATTATCACTTAGTTTTTACCTTAGTTAACCTGATTTACCATTTACTATGGTGGAAAATTTTGACCATCGTTATTATTCAAAATGATTGAAAATGAAATTAAACTCATTAATAAATGTTAATTTTCTAATTAAAAATATGTAATCAATTTTGTAGATTATTTTTTCAAATTTCAAAAATTTCTTATAATATACGCTCATGAAGCACAATGAAAACTTTTTTTTAGAATAATGTGTTTTAACATAAAAGTGAAATTTTATCATAATAAAATAAAATGATGATTACTATGAAATTTTATATATAATGTTTAATAAAATATATCTTGTGTTAAATTAAATCTAAATCCAACAAATAGTGATGATTTTATATTACTTGATTTAAATAAAAAAACTGTTTTTTTACAGATCAACATTTTTCATAATTCTCTTGAAATTAAATCTTTATGAAAATCATAAAAATTCATCCTATTTCTACTATGAAATGATTATTTGAAAAAATATTTCCATTTTTCAAAAATAATTTCTCAAATTTTTATAAATTTATTATAATAACCATGTCCAAAATGCAATAAAAACTATTTTTGACAAAAATGTACCTTTGAAGCGTAAAACGAATTTATTATTATTTTTATACTAGCAAGAAAATAAAATTAATTTCATTAAATTAGATATATAATGAAATTATTTCATTAGAGTCATATATATATATATATATATAATTATAATTATTAATTCAGTCTATTAAGAAAAAAAATACATTTCACACATAAAAATAGTTGTATGAAAATATATCATTTTCATTGTAAATACTTTATTTTTATTCATAACTAATTGGTAATGAATGTATAATTGATTATTAATTTTATTAGGGAAAATCAGGATATATATATTTCATATTATGAATATTCCAATTCATGCCCACTAAACTAACAACTAGGTTATAATAGTCATATTTAAATAATAATATTTCTATAGTATATCATCATTCATTTAGGCTTGATGTTGTGTTAACAGAACACTATCAACCATATTATTTTTTAAATAAAATTACATTCTAAAATATTTGGTTATAAAATTATACCATATTAGAGAAATTTTATCCACCCAATTTTATCTCGTATTTGATAAATAAGGGGTGTAAAACATAATCAAAATCAATTTGACATAGTGGAATAAAATATACAATCATGAAAGAGAAAATCATTTTAATATTTAAAAATAACATTTTTGAAAACCTACGTCATAAAAAGTGGTTGTAAAACATGATTTTAAAAATTGGACCTGGGAAATATGAATTCCCTCAGGAATAACACAAAACCAGCTTCTTATATACGGAGAATAATGTAAAGAATTGAAAATATTTACATGAATGATAAAAATAAAATCCAATGAATAATTGAGTAATAAATAAAATGATCATTTTAAATTTAATGACCGAAAAATCATAAATAATTAAGGGATAAATAATACCATAAATTCATTATAAGTAAATGTTAAAGGACATGTTTTTTATTTCAAGATCCTTTTCCTAGTGTTGAGTGATTAATTTACTATCAAGATAGGGTATTAGAGAAAATAAAATTACATGATTTCATTAAAACTCGTAAGAACAATTTCATACTTGGGTTGTAGTTTGATCAATTTTCAATTTTATCTCATGTCTTACTCCAAGAAATGAATATTCAAGAAGACTTTTTTACACATGAATCACTAAAATTAACACTCGATGAGTTACATGATTCATAAAAGTTTGAAAACTATCTCTCCCATTTTTTTCTTTTTTCCAAAACTATAAATGGATAGCACATGTTAAAATAATATCTAATATAAATAAAATTTTATATGAATAAATACTACAATAAACTCTAAATACTCAACAATAAAACCAAAAATTCAACTTAAATCATTTTATAATTAATTATCCTTAAAACACATCAAAATACTCCCCACCATATTCAAAACCAAAAAATCAAAAATATTTGACCACATATTATTCCATGATAAACTCAAATTTTTCTCCAAATAACATCCACCACTCCGAAAGGAACATAAAAAAATTTATATTCCCTAATCCTATGTTCTATAAAATATGTTAATCTTTTCCATAAATATATCGAATAACATTAAAGCTAAAATAAATTCACATATTCTTCCAAATGATATTTCACCCTTTATTCCATAAATAAACACCCATTTTAGAGGAAAAATACACCCACTTTACTTAATCATATAATGTTACGAATATATTTAATTTCTTCAAAAATAAAATAAATCACTTAGTCACCAAATTACATTTCTATCTCATTGTTATTTGTATAATGAATTTTATGTTCTGAAAAATTAATAACCCATTAATCTTAATTAACTATAATTACCTCAATATAAAAGTTCATATAAATCTTAATGGTTATCCATTATGTCTACAAAATATAAAATCATTCATCATAAAATTACTTTGTATATGTTAAATATAAAGGTTACATATACATCAAACATCTATTAAAACTCAACAAATATCTCTAAAAGTACTCCCATCACATAAAACCTAAACATTTATTTAAATTAATTAAATATTATGATAAAATATAAACTTATTAACCCATTATGGTATCTAAAATCTCACATAATCCTTATCTGAGTCATCCCACCCTCTAAATTTATAAAAATATTTTCTATGATACCAACTATGATTCCCTAAATAATAAACAACCTATAATTAAATGTTTTATAAAAAGGTTTTCAATTTATTATATTCTCATGATCTATTAGGATTATAGTTTTATAGGATTTGGAAAAACATTATATTATATAGGAAAAACTTTCACAGTGTCTATTTTTTATATAAAAATATAATTCTTATCTTTTTAAATCCCATTTAATTTGTGAAACAATTTATCCATTGAAGGAAAATTTCCTTTATTTGTAAATTGATATCATTATAGTTCCTAATCATGTGTAGGAATTGTTAAAAAAAATTTAAAATGGGGTTCGATCAAAAACAAAAATCTTAGTAACAGATATAAAAATAAAGTAATCATGTTAGTCTAGTGAAAAACATGAAACACATGAAAATGTTTTTTTCTCAAAAAAGATATTTAGCACGTAAATAAAATATATAAACAATATAAAATAATTATTTTCATAAATAAAAAATTTTAAATTGATTTGAAATCATAATAAAATCATAGATACACCATGAGGAACATGAGAACTCTTGGAATCATTTCTTGGAAAAAACCATTTAAATTTCCTAAACATTATTTACCTCATGAAATCAAAATATTTCCATAATCCTCCATTTTGATATAAAAATTTAGGTATATTAAAGAATCATATTAATAACCTATGTTCACTCATGTTTAACCTGTTTCAGAATAACTCAAGCCCTATTAATTGAAGAGAAGCAACTTACCCAATAATCTCCCTCTTTTTTTTTATTCTCAGACTAATCATACCCCAATGCTTTTTAGAACTATATTGGGATCACCCATATTCACAAGCTACATCGAGATGGCCTATAATCAACTATAACTCTCAAGTGACATATAATGAATAAAAAATTAATAATAATTCACTTTTCATTATAAATCCCTTGAAAATTTATTTTAAACCATAAAATAGGACTTTCCATTTTTTTTTTAAATAGGGAGAAATGTCCCTTTCTTTTTAAAACAATTTAAAATAAAAGAATAAACAAAATAAGGGGAAATTTAATTTAAATTGTGAAACCATGGAAAATTGAATAATAATCCTTAAAAAAATAATCACATAATGAAGGAAAATTTCTCTCATTCCCTATACATTAAAAATCATTATCTTTTAACTGTAGAAAAAAATCATCAAAATAACACATACGGTAAATGTTAAAAACATTCCTTTTTTAAAACATTGTAATGAAACAAAAAATTAGTATAAAATGAAATTTAAAATAATTTCAATTATAAAAAAAGAAAACTCTTGAGAAATTTAAAAATAAAATAAACATGTAGGGTGAAGATTTGAAATGAATACTTTCAAACGATCTGTTACAGGAAAATACCCTATGGCTTCGATAACTTTTAAAAAAACGATGAAGAAAAAATAAAATGAAAATTATTTTCAAACAAAAATTATTTCAGAAAATTATTGATAAAATACATCAATATTTTATTTCATACAACACATAAAATAAAACATGTTTTGAAAGTGACATAAGTATCAATTAAAAGAAATTAAAATGAGAAATCCCTTACTCCATCCCCCAACTTGCGACACCAAATTTTTAAATCCGGAAAAGTGAATTCATATAAATTATGTATCATATTAAAAAATCATATTTATTACCTTATCATATTCTCATTTATTTCATTTATTACCCTGTATTATATATTTACTAAATCGAGAATGTTCATATAAGTTGTTTTGGGGGAGTTTGGTTCGTAATCCCTAAAACAACTATGTTTGGTTGATCAAGTTCAAAGGTTTCATTTTACGATTATCTATATAATATTAATCTTCAAATAATTATCATTTTTATATGTTAAGTATTTTTTTAATAATATATTAAAAGAGGAAATGAAAGATGAATCACATCACTTTGTGGAGGAGGCATTGCAGACGTATGCACAAGTGACATTATCCTTTTTTAATGGGTAGAAGGGTAAGAAGGAAAGTAATATACTATATTTCCATAATAATAATTATTTTTTAAAAATAATATATATTTAATAAATACATCATAATAACCAGACTTTAGAGTTGGTGATAAAAAATAAAACACATCTCTTCATGGAGGTGGTTGTTCATACATACGCATGAGCGATGTTTTAATTTCCCATAAAAAATAAAATGAGGTGAAAATGATTATAAAATTATAATAAAAACATTTCATTATAAGAAATATACATATTTTATTATTTAAAATTGGATTAATAATATTTTAAATATTTATAAGAATAAATAAACTTGAAATAGGTCGGTTATAACATAAAACATATCCAATAATATTTCCCTTTGGCTTACACATTAAGCCTTTTAGGATTGATGATTTATGGGTAACAGTACCTCTAGTATGTGGGTATATATTTTTTGGGAGTGGTTTGAGTGTGGCTTGGCTGAACTACGGTGCTCATAATGTGTGATGAAGGGAGGATAACAGGTTCCCTTATATAAGTGAGGGGAATGGTACACTTTTAATTTTTCTAAACTTTTAAATATTAAAAAGTATTAATCATGAAAATTTATCTCCAAAAATATAAATTTTTTAAGATAATATTTTTGCCCTTGTCATATAGATTTTATCATAATTAACCTGATTTACACTTTACCATGGTGACACATTTTTACCATGTTTACTCTTAGTAATTACTAAAAATGAAATTAAACCCATTAATAAATTTCACACACATAATTAAAAATATTTATTCCTTTTTTAAAGATTATATTTTTATAATTTACATAAATTAATTTTAATATATGTGTGCACAGTGAAATGAAAAATAGTTTTTTTAGGAAATTACTTTGTTATGCATAAAAATGAAATAATACCAAAATAAAATATAATGCTGATTTCTATGGAATTATTTAGATATTTATTAATATAATTTATCATTTTTTAAATTAACGAAAAATAAAAAACATTTTGGTAAATTTATATTAATTTAATTGAATGAAATATGATAGTTATGCAAAAATCAACATTTTTCACTAGTCAATAATATTTAAATCTCTTAAGAAAAATTCAAAAAACCAATCTTAAAACTATTATGAAATGATTATTTAAAAATATATTTCCATTTTTTAAGAAATAGTTTTGAACATTGGTTGAAATTAATTATGATATATGTGAACCTAATTTAATAAAAACCCTTTTTGAAGAAAATATGCTTTTGAATCATCAAATGACTTTATTTTTATTCCTTTAAAAATAACTATAGTTAAATGATTTTTAATTCACTAAAATGGAAATATAAAATACATATTTAATTATAATCATTTATATATAGTGATTAATTTATTATATTAAGAAAAAAATATTTCACACATAAAAATAATTTTATAAAAAAATATATCTTCGACACGTAAAATTTTTTATCATAATTAATAAAAAACTGATAATCAATGTATAGATGAGTATTGATTTTATTAATGAAAAATTACTTATATTTTATAATTTGTTTATTTCTATTCATACCCGCCAAACCAATGACTTGGTTTTAACAATCATATTTTAATATTAATAATTTATAGTATAACATCGTTCATTTATTCTCAGAGTTGCATATAATAAAAAAATATTATATTATATTATTAAAAAAATCTAAAATCTGGGGTGTTGGACATATTTATACTTAATAATAATTTAATGATGTTTATTAGTGAATTCAATCAAAGAAATAAGCTTATGCTCGGACAATACTTGTGTATTTATCTTGTTTTAGAAAATTTTGTTGTTCTAAAAAAAATTTATGTGAGTTGTTTTTTGTAGTAATTTTATGTTAAAATGTGTTTGGAGTGGGGAATTAAATTTTTATAATTTTTATCCATTAATTTTTTAGGGACTAGAAAAACTCTTAATTGGGGGTGATTATACACTAAAATTGGATAATTTTGATTTTATTTTGAATATTTTTAATGTGACGTATTATTCATTAAATTTGAGGTTAATGAATTTTATTATCTAAACTTGATTTATACTCATATTTCAAATCATTATTTTAAATCTATTAATCATGGAATATTTAAAAATCAATTTGTGGGACACTCTATATTCATGATTTAAATTTAAAATTAAGATATTAATTTAATTATTTTATAGGGAACATTTTTCCTTTCATGAGAGATGGGTTATTAAAAAATAATGTTTTTCAGTTTGGCCCTTAAATCGAGATTTTTTTGTAACATCATGGTATTTTAGAATATATTTATCAATAAATAAACTTGAAGTGTTTTGTAGCATATTAGATAGAAAACACCAAGATTAAAACGAACCGTGATATATTACAGCATATATGTTAAATTTATAAGTGTGAATATGATTATCCACATTATCAAAAATATATAGATATTTTTTACTTATTTTAGGTTTATTATTCAATGCATAATATATAAGCACTCTAATTTTAATAAAGTTTTTTCCTACTTCCAAAATATATTTTCTTTAAAAAGTGGTTTTTTGAAATTTTGTGTGGGAATATTTTAATCTATTTATACCATTTTATTAAAAAAATGAAAAAATATATATCAATTTTTAAATCATAATATCAAAATTAACATACAGTGATTTTTTTAGATTTTTATGAAAAAAAATATTTTTCAGGGAAAAGTAAAAACTACCAATTATTGTAAAATTTCCATTTTATTTCATTTTATATTTTTATTATGATTTAAATTTTATCATAATGTAATATATTTATACTTTAACTTTATATATCTGATTAATTACATGGGATTAAATTTTAACAATTATTTTGGTATAAGTTTATTTTTGGGTTTGAAAACACATTTTTTTTAAAACCCATTTTTATGTTTGAAAGTTGTTTTTTATTAATTAATTAAATAAATCACTACATAATTATTATTTTATTGAAATTTATATATTATATACTAAAAAAATTTCGTTTACATTTATTTAAGGGTTTATATTATGCATGGAATAAGAATAAATTCAGTTTTATGCTTAATTCAAATTCTTTTGAAAACAGTTCTCATTGTGTTTTGCTAGTTTATTTTAAAATAGACTTATCAAACTTCAATAAATTGTATATTGAAAAATTAATTACATATTTTTAATAATCAGTATTCTATTTTTTAAATAGGGCCCTTTTATTTTTTGTCATTATGAATAGTAACATTGGTATATTTTTGTCACCTCGGTAAGGATAAAAAGGGTAAAAACATTGGGATAAGGCTTTAAATTTTCTATTCCACTTTATTTTTTCCTATAATATTATTTTATTTCCTCAATTTCCAAAAAATTATAAATATTTAAAATTGGTTCCATTTAACATTGATTCTGAACATTATATTATTTTATGAAAATAATAAATACAAAAAATAACACTCTAAACTTTATTATCTCTAAACTATTTATGTATGGATAAAAAGAGGAAAATTTAAATTATATTGGTTTATTTTAAATAATAATTATTTTTTATCATTATATTTTATTTATAATTTTTATTTATTGAATAAAAAACTTAAATGATTATGTGAAATCGACGTAATATTTAATCAATTAAAATAAAAAAATTTGATTTTTAAAAATATTAAAAGTAATATAATTTTGGGTTAATTGTTGTATTAAAATAATTTTATTATTAAATGTAACATTATAAATATGTTTAAATGTTTTATGTTGTAATTAATTTTCATTTATGTTGTTTTCAAAGTAAAAATATATGAGTAGTTCTAAAAATGACATTAATATGTTTTTAGGTAAAATATATTGTATTAAATTATTTAAAAATCATAAAAATGTTAAAAGAAGAAAATTAGTATGATATATTCTCTAAAATTTAA
Source organism: Viscum album (assembly GCA_963277665.1). NCBI lineage: Eukaryota > Viridiplantae > Streptophyta > Magnoliopsida > Santalales > Viscaceae > Viscum > Viscum album. Next base: position 1,694,019,785 of record OY728138.1, on the reverse strand, counting down.
TCCCCTTTACATTTATTTTTGAATTATTGACTTATCAATAAAATTATGACCCATTAAGATTGAGATGTTCCTTACCATAGTTAATGTAAAAATCAGTTAATTAAGGGGTTAAACCAAAAGATAAGGTTTAAAATGAGACCAAACCCTATCTAAGTTACATTATATGATGATAATTACACCTTATAATCTATTAATAAAAATAATTTTTTATTTTTAAGAATTTTCATCAGAATGACTTTATCATATTTTATTCTTATAAGAAATTCCAAGTGTGTCATATCCCCTAATTATAAAATGACAGAACTCCTTTATTTTATTTATTACACCTTGAGACATATATATTTTAAAACCCTAAAAATTATCATATAAAATTGTTTATACATAAAGTATATGGTATTGAATTTTTAAAATATTATTCCAATGGTCCTTATGAATGGATCTAAAGAAGACTTGATAAAGAAGAGGTAATCATCTTACCTAAACTCTTTCAAATTATTTATTATTATAACTACTCTAAATATGTTATATTCATCATAAAATAAAAATATAAGTAAAATAAATATACTAGATTTTTATTATTTCTATAGAAACCCAAGTATTCACTCTACTTTCCATAAATTGGTGATTGAATATATCTATTGCGAATATGTGTGGACCAATTCGTCCACGTAGAAATATAATTCATTTTCCATCACAATATTTCATGGATGGTAATTATTATGAAGTTAAAATTAATTTATGATATTTGTTACATAATTATGATTTTTTAATTATGATATCATATCTACCTTCTTACCTTCATATCCATTGGAAAATGATAACGTCACTCTTGCGTACATGTGGACTACCACGTCCACGAAGCTTTGTGATTCGTTTTTCAATTTCACTTTACATGGATAGTAATAAGGAAATATTTAATGAATATATATTAAATATATGATATAATTATTATTATTTAATGGTGGAATTAATATTTACCTTTCTTTCATTCCACCCTCTTGAAAGTAAAAACAGCGTTCATGCGTACGTACAGTCAACTGTCACCATGAATAGTGTAATTTATTTTTATATATCTATGATTAATGAAAAATTATAAATATAAATATAATGAATATATGTTATATTTATATCATAAATAAATTTATAGAGATTATATAACCATTATCCTAGTTTAAGGACTATAATGACCAAACTGAAATTCTCATGAATAATGATACGATTAACACTAAAAATAATAATTTTAATAAATCATTTTTTAAAAATGGGTGTTGAAATGTTAAAAGTTGAACATATATGATATTATAAGGGTATAAATTATTCTATAATATATTTATAGTCAAATTAAATATATTATAATTCTTGTTAGATCACTTTTTAAGCAATTCGAACTTGAGGTAAGGGATTTTCATCTCACTTTAATTTATGTGAGACACATGACATATTCACCACTTGTTTCTTTTATGTGGAATATATAATACTAATGATTGTATTTTATTATGATTCTTTTGAAATCCATCTAGATTTAAATATTCATATAAGGTTTTATATTTTTCTAGGTTTTTATTTGAAAGTTACCAAATTGGTAAGGGATTTAGTTTACATTCACATTGTTTATCCAAACTATTTATGATTATGTTTCCAATGATTATTTTTTGAAAACATTCCATAAATAATAAAATTAATGTTATTATCCTATGGTAATTTATATACTTTACATTTTTTTCATTTTATTTTTCTCTCTTTAAATACTCAATATATATAAAGAATGTTTTTATGGAAAATGAAAATATTTATCCCTTCAATCAAAAATACTTTTCCTTCTTTATCTATGTTTTATGAAAACGTTTTCAAACATGTTTTTATATTCTTATAATATTTTATAAAGTAATTTTCATCCATGCTTTAATTTTTTTTAAATGATTTAAAAGTAATTTTCATGTTTTTTTCTAATGAGATACTTTAACAAACACAACAAGTATAGAATTTCCCTCCACTGTGAACACTCAATGATTTTAAGATTATTTTAGAACATTACAAGGTTATTTTCAAAAAAACCATATTATTTTGGAAAATTTTAAATTTTAATATTTGATTTTAAAATAAAAAGGGTATTTTACCCAATAAATATTCTAGTATTATTTTGGAAAAATATATATATAATAACATAGTGATATTTTACGTAGGATTTATAGTGGTTATGCTCTAATAATACAATATTTTTTCTTTATCTATATGGTTTAAGGTTATGAAAATAAAATATTTATGAAACCCAATTTATTTTTTATGGGTTAAGTTATCTTCAATTTTTTTAAGATCATATTGAATACATACTAACAGATTTATTATTATATGACTTGTGGTCCATAAATTATATATCCCACAAATAAATTGGGTAATGATTAATGTTCTATGATCTTAAATGGTAACGGGGGTTATCCCAAGCTTGAAATAGGGTGCATAGAATGCTATCTAAATCAAGAAATAGGGTACATGTGATTTTATCCAAAGACCAAAGCTTGTACATGGGAATTTAACCCAATACTAATGTGTTATGATTGTTTTAGTTTGTATTCTTGAAATAATATTTCTATGATTATTATTATCCCAAAGTCTATTCCACTCTTTTATGACATGATTTTATGATAATCTTATGTTCTTAGGGATTATGTTCTTTTATCCCTTTATGATTCATGTCTTATAAACTACCAATATTTATTCCATGACTCATTTTAAGGATATATTAATTAAGGGGTATGGTTTTCAAAGTTTAATATCAGGTTCTCATATACATTATGATAATTTTACGTTTAAATGGTCATTAAATTTTCCATTTTTTAACTTTACTGAGAATATGAGCTCATCCTTTATTATGTTTTCTTTTCCTTATGATGTAAATAAAGGATTTATGTATAATTTATCTAAGAAGATATTTATTTATGAATAAAATTTATGTGATACAATATAGTTATTTTGTGAACAAAAATTTAATGTATATATTTTTTCAAAGACACAAAACCTTTATAGTTCTAGCATATGTCCTTATGTTATGTAATTAATATTAATATAATAATATTTAATATTTATGGATGAAAATTATGGGTCTCAATAGTTGGTGTTACTTTAGTTTATAGTAAATATTTTGAGATTAGGACTAGTGAACTTTTTTAAAATCTATGGGGATATTTCTATTTATAGAATAACACCCTAATAGTTTTCAAAGATATAAATTAAGTGGTTTTTCTAGTAATAAATCCTTGTATATATTCAAAAAACATTGAAATGATTTTGACAAAAATGCATCTAAATTTAATAACCATAAAAATATTTGGTCTAATATATCTCATTCATCATTCTTGTGCATGGTGATTGTGACCTTTCTATACACTTTTTTTGATACTCTCGGGGGATATTCTTGGGTTAATACACATTTTAATTATGCTCCATTATGAATTATTTTAACAGATGTTGAAAATTAATGACATAATTTAAACCTAACATGTCATAGGTTTAAAATAAGGTGTTATGATTTATACATACTATTATTTATTTTCCATTATTTAACATTGTGGATATTGTTGCTCAGAAAATGATTTTATGTTTTATTCAATGGATAGAACTATGAGGAATTGTGTTAACAGTGAATGTAAAGTTAAATGAAATAATTTTCCACCTAAGTAATTTTTTTTATCAAAATTGGAAGGTGAAACCTTTTGATTCTTCCTAACCTTTTACCATGATATATGATTTACAATGCAAACTTTGTTGAGTTTCATAACATTTAAAATACGATGAAGATTTACTTTTATTAAAGGTCATGTGGTAATGACCATATAGGAAAGATTGTTCAATTTTATTCATGTTAATAATATGGAAAGAAACACCTAGGAGAATATATAAAAGTAATGTAATGACGTTTCAAATATATAAATAATGGCCATAGAGTAAATAATTTTCATGGAATTCAATGTATTATGTGTTTAGAGATTGGGAATTATTTGATTCAATGACCTAATATAAGGGTTAACTCCTTGACTAAGGAAGGGACTACTTTGGTCATTGAAGTTGATTGATTCAAGTTATTATGTATTTGAATTCAATAATTATGATATATAATTGGTTTTTCAATGATATTCTCATTATGAGAATCATGAAAGATATAAGGATTATTTTATAGTGGTTTAAATATAAGGATTTTCATGCATATTTTTAATACGAATGATAACCTAGAAAATTAATTTAATAGTAATGTGGAATTTTATATAAAACACAGGATTGAAGGTAATATAAATCTTAATATATTCCCAATGTGGAGATAATAATGTTCAGTTGAGATAAATAGATGATTGAAAATGATAAAATATTTGAGATTGTATTAGTGACCTTGAAATTGGTCTATGGTTTGATAAAAAAAATTATCCCATCTTTGATGAAGCTAATTTAGTTTTTTGATTTATGGATTATATTATATAATCTATGATTTTATTTATGGAAAAATGAGAGAGTTAATTTTTGGAAGCATGAATGTTTTCATTATTGTATTATGGTGATTCAGGTCATCGCCTTGTTTTATGAGAATATATGATCAAGGCGGGAAAATATTTGTTATATGACATTAAGAACTACATTATTTTGTTTTTGGATTAATTTTAAATTGATTTTTCAAATTTAGTGAACATACTCTCAATTTTTTGAATTAAAAATAAATCAGACATATTTTGGAAGATTTTTATAGTTAACTACTTATGGAATAGTTTAATTTAAAATTTTGTTATTATTAGTAGAAATTAAATAATAATTTTTCCATATTGAATTTCCCATGATAATCATTTTAGTTTTGGAAAATATATAGTGATATAAATAATGAATTTTTATTATTTTATGGATCTCATGATCTGTTAAAATTAAATTTTAGTTCTTCAGGTATGAAAAGATCATCTTGAATATTCATTTCTTATAGTAAGAGATGAGGTTTCAATTCATAGAAGAAGAAAAAATAATGAAATTATGATTATAAAATGTAAATAAAGAATGTAATTGAATTTTCTCATATTCCTTATCTTGATATTAAAATAATCCCTCAACTTTAGGAAAAGGATCTTCAAATAAAATTTTTTCATTTTACCTTCATTTTTTATGAACTAATTGACTTTTCACACCAGATTGATTTATAAAAATTCTCATAAACATGTTCTATATCAATATCTATTATTAATTGGATATTAATTTTCTCCTCTATTTATATATATTAACTTTTATCCAATATACTTCTTATTTGAGAACCTGATTATGTGATATTTTGGGTAAACATAACATTTCCAACTTCCCAATTTCAAAGGAAGTTTTATTATAAGTTTGTATGATGTGGTTTTTCAACAATGTTATTTTAAAATATTAAACATTTTATCACAAAGATAAATTTTTTGAGTGTGAAATTTATCTCTGGGGGGGGGTTGAATGTAACACACCAGTATTTTAGAATGTATTTCTTTTAAATAAATGGAAATTGTTCGATAGCGTGCTCGACACGCAACAAAAAACATAAAATGAGGTTTTATATATTATAATATTGATTTTAAATTTGTGTGTATGAATATAATTATCTAAATTAATAAAAATATATAGAAATTTTTTACTTAATTCATTTATATTATTTAATGCATAATATATAAGTACTCAATTTTTAGTAAGTTCATTTTCTGTTTCAAAAATATGTTTTTTTCAAAATTGGATTTCATTTCATTTTTTATATAAATATTATAATAATTTTTTATAATTTTTCGATATTTAATTTTATATGAAATTTATCATTTTGAAATCAAAATACCAAAATTATTTTAGAGTGAAATTTTGAAAGTTTTTTAAAAAGGATGATTTTTCAGATAATAGTGAAAAATAAATATTATTGTAATATTATCATTCTGTTTAATTGAAATTTACAATTATTATTTCAACTGATATTAAATTAACATATTAATCCTTTAATTTTATATAATATAATTAATTAATTAGGTATAAACAATAATCATTATTTTGGTACAAGTTAATTTTTGGGCTTAAAACACATTTTTTCTAAAAATGATTTTTATGTGCGCAATGTGTTTTAATATTTATTAATTAAATAAATCCATATTGAATAATAAATTTAATTAATTTTATAAAGTATTTAGTTAATCAACTTATTTTAAATTATTTTAATGGTTTTTAATAAGAATTGAATATGCACAAATCCATTTTTATTCTTAAAAACTCATTTTTATAAAAATGGTTTTCATTGTATTTTATGCACATATTTTTAAATGAACTTATTCCACATAAATAAATTGAATATTGAGAGAAATATTCCATATTTAGAATAAATAGGAAAAAAATTAAATAAGTCTCTTATTTTTTATCATTATGAATATTATCCTTGGTAAAGTTTTGTCACCTTGGTAACTATAAAATGGGTAAAACAGTGTTAGAACATTGGGATAAGGATTTAAAATATCTCTAACAGTTGAATTTATCCTATTGTATGAGTTTTGTTATACCATTTTAATAAAAGTTTTAAAATATGGAAACCTTGTGGTATTTGTTTTTTATTATGACCATTATATTATTTTAAGAAATGGATAATTAAAAAAATCACTCTCTAGAATTTAATTTCTCTATTTTTTCATATAGATAAGAAGTTGATAGATTTAGTTATAAAAAATTATTTTAAATAAGAATCAATTTTTTATCACAGTAATTTATTTATAATTTTTAATGATTGAATAATTACCTAAAATTCATACACAACGCCGACCTAATATTTATTCAATTAGTAGAAAAATAAAATAAACGATTTCATAAATATTGAAAGTAATAAAATTTGGGTGAATTATTATGTCCTATAAATTTTTTAGATAAGTATAACATATTATAGATGTTTGAAGGTTTTATATTCAAATTTCATTACTATCATGTTATTTTTAGAGTCAAAATATTTGAATAGTTCTTAAAATGACATCAATTGGATTTTATGTTAGATATATTTTATTCAGTTATTTTAAAAGCATAAAATATTGAAATAATAAAAATTTAATTATAAATTATCAAAAAATCATCCCTTTCCATTTATGATATTATTCTTAACTTATATGTAAAATTATAACCCTTTAATATTAATGAATTTGTTATTGTAGTTAAGGTTTTTAATCGGTTAGCAAAGGGGTTAAACCTAATTATATGGTTTAAAATGGCACTAAAACTTATATAAATTTTATTTTTTGTTGAAATTTCAACATTATAATCTTTTTATTTTAATCATTGTCCATTTGGATGATTTTTTCTTGAGAATTACTTTATTTTATTTTATTCTTATAAGAAATTCCAAGTGTGTCTTATCCCCGGCATATAAAAGGACATCCCTTGTTTCTCTTATTTACACCTATTTTAGAGATATATATATATATATATAGAAAAAACATACCAATTATCTTATAAAATTACATAGAAACTAATTAGATTTTATGGACTTCAAAAAATACAATTACAATGGTCCTTAAGAAAGGATATAAAGGAGGAAAACTGAAGAAGAGATAATCTTCCTACCCAACCTATTTCAAATTATTTCACCTTATACTTACTTGAAATATATATTATTAATACTAATGTAATAAATTAAGTATCCTAAATATAATATAATTTTTATTTTATTATGAAACCACCAGTATTCACTCACTTTTTCATCTAATGGGAAGTGAAAGTATCACTCTTGTGTATGTGTTGACTTCCACCTCCAAGTAGCGATACAATTATTTTTATGTCACCATATTTCATGAATGGGTATTATGATGGGTTTAAAGTTTATATATGATATTTATGAAATATTTAATCTTTTAAAATTACAATGTCATATATTCCTTCATACCTTATTATCTATTGGAAAATGATAGCATCGCTCATGCGTACGTGTGGACTACAACCTCCATGAAGTGATGTGATTCATTTTTCAATTCTTGTTTAGATGTATGGTAATTTAAAATAAATTTAATTAATATATATGATATAATAATTATTATAGAAAATTTTAATTATTATTAACCATTATTGTATTCTACATACCGTAAAGTGGAATCAAAGTTCATGCGTACGTATGACATACCATCTCCATGAATAGTGTTACTAATGTTTCTACATCTACATTGTATGGGTGACTATAAATATGTATATAATGAATATATGTGAAATTAATATCATATAAATCATTATTTAATAATATAAAACCCATGTTAAAGTATAATTACATGAACTAAGACACTGAAATTATCGTGAAAAATAAAATAGTTAACACCTAAAAATGATCATTTTAATAAATAATTAATAATAAATGAGTGTTGAAATGTTATAAGTGGATCATAGATGATATTATATGTTTTTAAAAGATTCAGTTTTATATTTTTAATAAAATTAAATTTATTATACAGGAGGTTAGAGCACTTTTGAAGAAAGTTGAACTAAAGGTAATGGATTTCCATCTCACTTTCATTTCTATGAGGCACATGACATATTGACCACCTGTTTCTTTTATATGTTTTATAAAAATACCAAGAATTTATTTTTTTGTTATTATCTTGAAAATTATGGTTATTTTCATTTCAATATAAAGTTTTCTCTTTTATGAGGCTTTGTTTCCAAAGGTACCAAAACATTAAGGGATTTATGTTACAATTTCATTTTTTATCATTATTGATTATGATTGCGTTTTTTATGATTAAATGTTTTAACATATACCACAAGAATCCCATTAATTCAATTATACTCTAGTTATTTCTATAAATTACATGTTTTCCTTTTTTCTCTCTTTAAGTACTCAAGATACCAAGAGATTGTTTTTATGAAAAAAAAGAGTTTATTTCTCTCTTCCGAAAAAAATCCTTTTTCTCCCATATTAATTTTTCTAAAAAAATAAAAAAATTATATTATTTTATAATTATTTAGTTTTATTCCTCACCATTATTGAACTTTTTACAAAATAGATAAAAATTAATCTTCTTTTATTTTTCTAAAAAAGTTATTTTTTATTTTATTTTTACAAAAAATTATAAATGAATCATTGTTTTAATTTACATGGCATGAATGAAATTTCACTCTATCATGAGAAAATAAATGATTTTAAGATTCCTTTAAGAGTTTATAAGATTGATTTAAAATATTTTTTTTCCCTCAATACTTTCATATTTTTTTATTTTTAATATGTGAATTAAAAAGGGAAAGGGTGTTTTCATCAAGAAATATTCCAGTGATCTTTTAAATCAATTTTTTATCTATGAAAAAATCCTTTTATGTTACATTGGATTTAATGGAGATATTATCAAATGATACCAACTTTATTAGTTCTCTACATGGTTTATGGTAATGATTATGAAATATCAATGAAAGTCATGTTCTTTTCCTTGGTTTATTTTATGATGAATGTTTTTATGATCTTGTAGAGTACATATAAATAAATTTATGAATATGTGATGGGTAATATAGTTATCCAATATATTAGGTAATAAATAATTTTCTATGAGATAAATGGTTATAGAGTAGGTTATCCCAATCCTGATATAGGGTACATGAAAGGATAACCCAATTCTAAAAGAGCGAACACTAGAAGTTATCCAAAGACCAAAGTAGTCACATGAGCGGTTTTCCCATCCTAAAATAATGTGGATTTATTGGTGGTTAGACTTAAAATAATATTTAAATGATAATTATTATTCCACACTTTATTGTACTATTTTATGACATGATATTTTTCCAATATTATGTTCACATGGCTCTTATTTTTTGATCCTTTTATGATTCATATTATATAAAAAACCAAGATTTATCGTAGGAATGAAGATTATTATTTAATAATTACTAGGTATGATTTTTAAAGCTAAATATCTTGTTTAAATAAACTTTATTCTCATATTGTGTTTAAATGATCATTGATATCACTATTTTTTACCCTTATCGAGCATCTGGGATCACCATATCTAATTTTTTCTTTTCCTAAGGATATAAAGAAATTTTTTATTTATGATTTATACTAGAAGGGTAGTGGTTGTGAAGAACTAAGTGGGAGATGATGTATATATTTTATGACTTCTTGTTTTTGTATACAAGTTTCAAAATAAAATGTAACATTATGGGTTTTTCATGGATCAAAATGTTATTTAATGAATATTCATTTAATAAGATGTAATATTTATGTATAAAAAGTATATGTAGCTATATTTTAGGGTAATAAAATTATAAACTTGAGATATAAAATGAATGTAGGGAAAAAATTCATATCCAATAAAGATGAAATCATAACTTTAGAAAAATTAATTCATGTGTAACATTTCATTCACCTATTATAAAAACTAATTCAGATGCATAAAATGTGATCCAGGCTACCCAGGTTTAAGATTACATTATTTTTTAGATTTAATAGCCCCAAAATTCATCCCACTATTTTAGTTATAACTTCTAATTGGATAACCCTATTGAGCTGAAATTTGACAATATTTTAGAAGAAATATTATGAAAAAAAATTATTCATTTACTGCCCATCTTAATTAATTCATAATTATAGTTATTCATTCCTGTCTAAGTGGTGTGATAAAGGCACAAATGAAACCATGGGAATGATATAAAATCAATTATCTACCCAATTTCCACCACCATTTAGCATACCTTATCAATTTGGATGAATTTTATATCCTTGTCTTCTACCCAAGACTCTAAATTTTCTTATATATAATATATTTGGGGAATTAAAATGATGTTTTCAATTTCTTGTCTCTCTTTTCAATGTTATACTAAAATTTTGTTTTAATAAGCTTGTTCATCACTTATAAGTCAGTCAAACCTATTCATAATTTTTAATAAATATTTTTCCTTACATTATTATTATTCTTACCATCTTAAAAACTATAATTCCATTTATTTTATGGTGGGAATCCATTCACATGACAAAAAAATTATTATTATTTGATTTTTCTATCTTTTTTAACCCCGCTACAATGAATAATCTTTTATATTTCATTAATATATTTACATCAATAGAAGGATAACCTTATTATGAATTAATTTTAGGGAGTTTCATGAGATATATCATGTGTTATTTCATATTATTTGATCCTTTAATTAGTCCATTTGTTTTAGATTCCAATTCAAAGAATTATTTTTTTATTCATCTTTATTGAATTCTAAAACTACATATATTGAGTGATATGATGATCATATAACATGGAGTGATCATCAAAGTGATCCTTTATGTCATGACCTATCCCCCGGGGCCCGCATCGTGACTACCCCAAGCTCGCATTCCATAGGTCAGGGGCGAGATGTTGAGTCAATAAGGTTTTCCTTATGAATTTTCCATTCCTTCTTGTTTTGAAAATCACAAACACCTTATCTTTAAGGAAAATCGCTTTTATAAGGAAAATCTCTTTTATAAGGAAAATCGCTTTTATAAGGAAAATCGCTTTTATAAGGAAAATTGCTTTTATAAGGAAAATCACTTTTATAAGGAAAATCGCTTTTATAAGGAAAATTGCTTTTATAAGGAAAATTTCTTTTATAAGGAAAATCCCTTTTGTAAGAAAAAATTATCCTTATCATATTTTCATTCATATATTTCTTAAGTATAAGTTTCAGATTCATTTCCATATTCTCGGAATCGTTTGAAACCTTAATATGAAGCATTCTGTTTTAGGCTCCGAAATCTAGATAAGAACTGTAATGAAGTTCTACTCCGAATTCTGGATACGAATTCTCATTACGAATTCTGATGATGAATTCTCATTACGAATTCTGATGACGAATTCTCATTACGAATTCTAATGACAAATTCTCATTACGAATTCTGATGAAGAATTCTCATTCTGAATTCTCATTCCGAATTCACCTATTAAACCGAATCTGATCAACTTTGTTTTATACACTGCGAATTTATTTAGACTCCGAAAATTATTTTTGGTTAGACTCCAAACTTTCATTTTTCTAACGCTTTTATAATTTGTCTACACTTTAATATTTTCTCTTACACTCCAAACATTCACTCTGAATATTCACTCAAAACTTTTTTAAGTTAGACTTAAAACGATGTCGTACATTCTGTTACACTTGTTTTGTTATAAAACGATGTCATCTATTCTGTTATAAACTAACCATTGGTTAAGTTACATGTGTACAGGTCCCTCCGATTTTTAAGGAAAATATGACCGTTGGAAAGGAGGCTGACCTTGCCTATAAATAGGATCTCATTTGAAAGTGCTCGATGATGACTGATGAATAACTTCTTCAACATTGTGCATAAATACTGTTGAAGTTATTTCTAGAGAGAGAGGCTCTTATCAACTCTCAAAGCATCGTGCGACACCGAATGTTGGTGATTACATTCGAGGACTTCCGGATATAGGAAGACAGAGGTTTCCAACACCTTGAAGTTGAGGGCTTCCTTGCTGAGGAAGACAGAGGTTGCCAACTACCTTGAAGTTGAGGGCTTGCAGGGATAGCAAGACAGAGACTCCGATCTTCGTATCGAGGGCTTACCCTGGTGTGGGTAAGACAGACTTGCTTGAAAGTATGAATCAAGGGACCTTTATCCAAGGTTGTTGGATACCCTTCTCTTTGGGTTAAAAGACTTTTATCTTGTTACTTGTTGTTTTACTACTTGTTTGATACCACTGCATTTTGTATTATAAGGAAAGTATAACTTTCTTATACTTCCTTACTTATACTCTGTTTCATTTAGATTCTATACGCTTTAAGGTATAATCTCATATTGTAATATTTTGTTAAGTTTTAATTTCCGGAACCATATTTCCGGAACATACTTTCGGAATCTCTTTCCAAGTTTTCATTTGGTGTTAGAGGTGTTTTGAATTTGCTTAGTTTAACATTGTTAAACTTAGCCCTTTCCTTTGAAAAAGGAAAACATAGTTATTCATAACTAACTTTAAAGGTTCCAAATGAATTTTTAAAGTGTACAATTCACCCCCCTCTTGTATATTGAGCATCTACATCATTATTTTGATCCTATAATTGGTATCAGAGCAGGTCTCTGAAATACTTGTACTCACGTATAAGTTTTTCTTGCTCACTTTCTCATTCCGAAATTTCTCATTCTGAACTTTGTTATTACGAACTTTTTCTACTAACAAGTTTGTGTGCCAAAGGTTATTTTAAGTATGGAAGGAATCAATGTTGGTTCCATTGATAATCTAAATCCTACAAGACCACCAATCTTTGATGGTAATGATTATGTGTACTGGAGAGATCGAATGAAGACTTTTGTTATCAATACTAGAGTGGAAAACTTTGTTATGCTTACTGGTGATTATAAAATTCCTGATAAGGAAGTTAGAAATTTTACTAACCAGGAAAATCAAGAGTATCAACTCAACTATAAGGTACGCAATACCTTACTTTGTTCAATGAATAGAAATATATATAGCCAAATTTCTTCTTGTGAAGCAGCTAATTGTATCTGGATGAAGCTAGAAGTTACACACTTTGGAACTTCTAAAGTGATTGAGACTTGGAGAGCTATGCTTAGAGCTGAATACCATGGTTTCAATTTTCCTTATGGTGAACCAATTTGTAATGTTCAACAGAGTTTTATGACTATTGTCAACAGTTTACAGTCTATGGGAGAGAAAGGGTTAGATGATGAAGCACTTGTGGATAATATAATTGATATTATGCCCAATGAATGGGAATCCAAAAGAACAGCTATAGATGAGAATAGGAAGGTCACTCAAATTTCTATTGATGAGTTATTCGGAACTCTTCTCCAACATGAAACCAGAATGAAGAGAGATGCTGACAACATCAAAAAGAAAAATGGGAATGGTACTGTTGCTTTTAAAACAACATCAAATCATATGAAATCTAAGACTCCTGAGAGAGTAACCAGATCCAAGTCTAAGAAGATGGTTGTTCAATCAGATTCTAGTGAAAGTTAAATCTCAGAAAATGAGTTTACAAATCTTACTCGAAGGATGAACAAGATAGTTGTTCAGAGAAATTTCCAATCTAAGTATAAGAAAAAGGACAGGAAAGATAAGAAATATAGAGAAGTCACATGTTGTGAATTCAAGAGAGCTGGACATATTAGACCAGATTGCCCTTTACTCAAAAAGAAAGAAAGGAAAGAAAATCATTCAGATAGGAATAGAAATAAGTATTATAAAGCTAAAGTTAAGAAAGTTCTGAAAGCTAGTGATACCTGGAGTGCCAGTGGTGGTGACTCTTCAGATTAATCTTCTAATTATGAATCTTCAGGACAGAAGAATCTTGGTCTTATAGCCAGATTACCTGTTGATAATCATTGCTTTATGGCTAAGGTACGAAATGATGAATCATTGACCAATGTTTCTTTAAACTCTAATGATAGTAAGTATTATAACTCTTCTGATGAAGAAAATACTTTACCTACTTATGAAGAAGTTTCTAGGTTTGCTGAACTTCTTGATATTGAGAATTCTAAACTCAATAAGAAACTTGATAAGGAAAACTCTAGGAATTATATTCTTAGAAAAGAGATATCAGATCTTTCTAAAGATCTTGATAGGAAAAATGCTGATTTTTAAAGTATTTCAAAAAATCTTGAGGAAGTAAGTTCTGAAAAGAACAAACTTTCTAAAGAGTTACAAAAAGTAATTTCTAAGAAAAATGTTTTCGAGCCTAGCTCTAGTTCTAAAACTAATGATTTTGAGAATAAAAACTTGGTTATAAAACTCAAGTCCAAAATTTTTTCCTTAAAGAAGTGTTCATAAAACTTTACCCTTGGTAAGGAAAATTTTGATAAAATATATTCCCAAATACGACCTTTAAGAAATAAATCCGGATTTGGTTATACCCATGCAAAACCAATTTTTAGTAACAATTATTTTGTTCCTCAAAGTACCCCATTTTGTACTAAGTGTCAATGTAGTGGTCACTGGGCAAAGAATTGTTCCTTAAAAAAAACCCAATCTCTTGGATTTCACAAAGCTTATTTTTATAAGAAGATATGGGTTCCAAAAATTTTGTTATCTAGAAATCTCGGATCCAAACAAGTTTGGATTCCGAAAGTCTAATTCTCTTCTTGATTTCAGGAAAATAAAGAGAGTATCAGCAACAATACATGGTACATGGATAGTGGATGTTTCCGGCACATGACTGGTAACAAAATCTATTTTGAAAAGATTATCAAAATGAAAGGAGGGAAGGTAAATTTCGTAGATAATTCTAAGGGAGAGATTTTTGGTATTGGTAATATTGTTATTTTAGGTAAAACTTTGATTTCAAATATTCTTTTTGTTAAGGGTCTTAAGCACAGCCTCATTATCACAAGTCAGTTATGTGATGAAGGTTACCTTGTGAATTTTAGGAATGATAAGTGCTTAGTTCACAATTCCAAGGAAGAATTTATTCTCTCAGCCAATAGGCATGATAATGTTTACACCTTAAATTTAGAAGACCTCAAGAGCCAAGATTTACCTTGCCTAAGTGCAATGGAAGATCATTCTTGGTTATGGCATAGAAGACTAGGTCATTGTAACCTTAGAAACCTATGTAAACTCACTAAGAAGAAACTAGTTAAGGATCTACCGGAGCTTAGATTTGATTCTTCTAAAGTTTGTGATCCTTGTCAATATGGCAAGAAACATAAATCTAGTTTTAAATCAGTCATTGAAGTCTCAACAACTGATGCACTGCAGTTAGTGCACATGGATCTTTTTGGTCCAACACAAACTAGAAGAATTGGATGCAAATACTATGTGTTTGTTCTAGTTGATTATTACACTAGATTTACTTGGGTTTATTTTCTAGCAAAGAAATATGAAGATTTTTATTATTTAAAAAGTTTTAGAGCTCAAGTTAAAAATAATGAAAAACCTTCCATTGAAAACTATTCATAGTGATCATGGAGGAGAATTTCGAAATCCTGATTTTGAAACTTTTTGTAGTAGAAAAGGTATTACTCACAATTTTTCAGCACCTAGAACTCCTCAAAAAAAATAGTATAGTTGAGAGAAGAAATAGAATTCTTCAAGAGATAACTAGAACCATGTTGAGTGAATATTCTATAGCTAGGCATTTCTGGGCTGAAGCTGTAAGTACTGCTTGCTATACTATAAATCGAGTTTTGATTAGACCTTTTCTTAATAAAACTCCTTATGAGTTATGGAATGGTAGAAAACCAAGACTATCCTACTTCAAGGTTTTTGGTTGCAAAGTATTCATTTTGAATACTAAAGATAACTTACATAAATTCGCACCAAAATCTGATGAAGGAATTTTCTTAGGTTATTCCACAACTTCTAAGGCTTATAGAGTTTTTAATAAAAATACTTGTACTGTTGAAGAAACAGTACATGTAAAATTTGATGAGTCTGATCCTTTTGTTTTTAAACCATCCTAGCCTACATCCTCGGACGTGTTTTCAAAAAATGTTTGTCAACCTTTGATAGAAGAACCTTCTAATAAGGATAATGTTCAAGAAGATATTTCTGAAACATTTACCCCAGAAGACTTTCTACCCTATGTTGATGAAAAGGCTTTTCAAAACCCAAATCAGGTGTTTCTTAAGGGTCATCACAGTGATAGTATCATTGGGGATGTAAATCAACCAGTAAGAACTAGAAGTTCCTTAAGAAATGAAGTAGAACATCTAGCATTTCTTTCCCAATTAGAACCGAAAAGCACTGAAGAATCTTTAGGTGATGATGATTGGATCAAAACCATGAAAGATGAACTAAATGAATTAGAAAGGAATAAAGTCGGGACCATGGATGAAAGACCTAAAGAAACTTCTGTTATTGGGGTAAAGTGGGTCTTCAGAAATAAATGTGATGAAAATGGAGTCATAGTAAGAAATAAAGCTAGACTTGTTGTTAAAGGCTATAATCAGCAAGAGGGAATATACTATGAAAAAACCTATGCTCCCGTAGCTAGACTTGAATCTGTCCGTATTCTACTTGCCTTTGCAGCATTCTTTAACTTTAAACTTTTTTAGATGGATGTGAAATATGCTTTTCTTAACGGTTAGGTTCAAGAGGAAGTTTTTGTTGAAAAACCTCCTGGCATTGAAGATAAAAAACATCCTGGTCATGTTTTTAAACTTACTAAAACTCTGTATGGTCTTAAACAAGCCCCACGAGCATGGTATGATAGACTCACTGGATTTTTGCTTCAAAATAACTATGTTAAGGGAAATACAGATCCAACCCTTTTTATAAAGAAAGATAAGAAAAATGTTTTGATTGTTCAAATTTATGTTGATGACATCATATTTGGTTCAACTCAGCAATCTTTAACCGACTCTTTTGCAAGTCTAATGAAATCTGAGTTTGAAATGAGTATGATGGGTGAGTTAACTTTTTTCCTTGGTTTTCAAATTTCTCAAAAACCAGAAGGAACCTACATATCTCAACATAATTATATTAAAGATCTTCTTAAAAAATATGGTTATGACAACACTAAGAGTATAATTACTCCCATTGGTACCTCAAACTCTTTAGATCTTGATGAAGCTGGTAAACCAGTAGATCAAACATATTTTAGAGGTATGATAGGAAGTTTACTTTACTTAACAGCTAGTCGACCAGACTTAATGTTCTCAGTATGCTTATGTGCAAGATATCAATCCAATCCTATGGAATCTCACTTAAAGGAAGTAAAAATAATTTTTCGCTACCTTAAGGGAACTATGGATCTAGGATTATTTTTTTACTTTTGGAAATGATTTTGTTCTAAAAAGCTTTTCTGATGTTGACTTTGGTGGATGTAGAATGGATAGAAAGAGTACATCTGGAACTTGTCATCTCTTAGGAAATTCATTAGTTTCTTGGTCCTGCAAGAAGCAACATTCTGTAGCACTCTCCACTGCTAAAGCTGAATATGTAGCAGGTGGAAGTTGTTGTGCTCAAGTGTTGTGGATGCAACACACACTCACAGACTATGGCTTGAGTTTTACTAAAACTCAAATTTTGTGTGATAACACAAGTACCATTGCCCTAAGTAATAATCCTGCACATCACTCTCGTGCAAATCACATAGATATTAGGCATCACTTTCTTAGGGATCACACACTAAAAGGATATATTATTCTTCAGTTTATTGGAACGCAAGATCAACTTGCTGATATTTTCACAAAATCTTTTCCTTATGATATATTTGAATACATTAAACAGAAGTTAGGAATGATAACCGTAAGGTAATATTTCTTAATTAACTTTCTGTTGAAAAAGTTTCCTTATAGTAATAAACTCCTTTTCACAGGGGGAGTATATTTGATTGTTAGAGTAACTAAGTTTTTCAAAGCTTTTTTCAAAATTTTCGGAACTAAAATTCCGGAATGGAAATTTCCGGAACTGAAATCTTCAAAATGGATATTTTCATATAGAAAAATTCTAGAATAGAAATTTTCGTATTGAAAAAGTCAGGAATGGAAAATTTCGTACTGGAATTTCCATAACGATAATTTCATATCGAGACTTTCATAATGAGTTTTTCATTTTTAAACTTTTGTAGTGAAATCTTCATACTAAAAATATTGTAATGTTTTTTTTAGTTTTTCGTAGTGATTTTTGTGAATATGTCTTTTCGTAATAAATATTTTTTGTAGTCATTTTTTTGTTACACATTACGAATAATCCTCCTAAGCCAATCTGAAAGGTATGATTTCCTTACTCAAGTTTTGGTAGTCATACTTTACTTGCTGGAATTTTCTTATATTTTGTTTTCGGGTTATAGTTTTCTTAAATATTTGTTTTAATAAAAACCTCAAAAGATCAGATTCAAGTTTTCTTGAGAATTGGTTTTCAACCGTCAGATCTAATCTCAGCTTGTCACAACTGTTCGATCAACTGAGGAAGTTGAACCGTCTTCTCGTTGCCTATATAAAGGGGACCCCAAATGGTTGTCCCACATCGGTTTTCAAGCTCCAGTATCCCGAAGCTCTGCCTCTCTGTTTTAAGACCGTTCCGAACTTCAGATTTCTCCTTTCCGAACTTCTCAGAGGTCTTCATATCCGAATGTCTGTGAAAGTAGCTTCTCAAGACATGTCTTCCTTTAAGCCAATTTCGAAGTGGTTAGTATATAGAGAAAGGTTGGTTCATCCTGATTTCTTCAACAAGTATGATTCTCTTATATCCAAGGATATTAAGCTCAACGGATGGGAAGATGTTGCGGTGTCAAAGCCCGGGAATCAAGATGAAGTGTTTTCAGATTTTCTTGTAGATTTCTATGAGACACTCTATTTTCTTAAGAAAGTTGGAAGGGAGAAGTTGTCTTTTAAGTCTTACGGTAAGACTTATAAGCTTTCTTATGCCAAGGCAGCCAGCTTGGTAGGGCTGAACAGTGAAGGAGAAGATGAGTTTATTTCTCATGTTTTTCCGGATTCAAAGGGAAGATTCGACAAGGAAAAGGCTTTGGAATCTCTCGGACTATCAGATGATAAGGCTCCAAAGATTGCTTCTCTGTCTAAAAATTTCCAGATTCTAGAATTATGGGTACAAGGCCTTATTGTACCGAGAAAGGGTGACAAAGATAGTTTGAAGAAGAGTGAGATCTACATCCTATATTTTCTGATAAATCTGAGGAAGTTTAATCTGATGAAACACATTCTTATTACCCTTGAGAATGTTAAGAAAGAGAATCTAAGAGCTCAGATCATAATGTATCAAGAAATCCTCTCAAAGTTGATAGTTCGGTGCCTTGAGTCTTTCAAGGAGGCTTGCAAGTCTAAGCCAAGAGTTTGCAAGATTATATTGGTGAGTGATGGTACTCTCAAAAGGATAAATGTAGCCTTAGACAAGAAGACTGGTCAGTTTATTGATTTACCTGCTCAAGAAGAAGCAGTTCTGAAAGTTGCTGATCCCGAAACTTCTAAATTAGTGAAGAAGAGGAAGTTGAAGGAAGTTGTAGTTGAAGCAGAGAATCCCAAATTTAAGGAAGTTCATTCCGCACCTCCAAAACCGAAGAAGAAGAAAGCTTACCCAGATGAAGTAGTTTCTAAATGGAGGGAAATCAAAGAGAAGAGAGTGCAAGGGGAGCCTCAGTTTGGCTTGGATCCTGCGGAGGCTAAGGCCTTGAAGGAAAGAACTGCGGATGAGAAAGAAAAACAAGTGAAAGAAAAGAAGCTTAAGAAGAAGATGTCTGAAGTTGAGGTAGCTCAGGCTTTGTTGAATTTTAATGAGATGGTTTCAGCAAACATTCCTATTCCGAGATCTTTTTATTTGGAATCTCTACCTGAGACTCCAGGAAGAAACTTTGTTGCTCTGGAAGAGGCAGTAGCTAAGTCTATTGAGGAAATAGAGCAGATTGAGCAAGTGGAAGAAGAATAAGTTGTTTCTGAAGGAATTGGTGAAACTGGAGATGTTTTAAATCAAGTAGATGATTATAAGGGGACACCTTCGGAATATTTGTCGCTCCGAACATCAGAAGCTGAATCATCGAATTTAGTCACTCCAGGGAAGGATGAGCAGGAAGGAGAAGAAGAGGTAGCTTATCATGTAGAGGAAGAAAAACTTCTACATGATATTGCTCAAATGGAGAATGTAGATGATGGTGCTCAAGAGGCTGCTGATGATGAAGACAATGTTTTTCAAGTGTCTGATAGTGAAAAGAGAACTCCGGAACAGGACTCCATTCTGAAAAGGGACAAGGGAAAGCAACTTATTGTTGATACCCTGAGCTCAGTGGTTGTAAAGAGAAGGGAAGTTGGTGATTCTTCTAAGAAGAAGGTTGAGCATCTTGAAGAAGAAAATTCTCCAAGCAAAGTCTCAGATTCAGAGTCATATTCGTTGGGGTATGACTTTGTTGTTCAATCATTAAAGAAGTTGGTAGGTACTATTCCGACTTTCTCAAGTATTGATTCAAGATGCCAGATGCTCCAATATGCTTTGAATCAGAAAACAGACTCCATATCTATGGTTATGGACAAATGTGTTGAGATAGAGGCTCAGTTCAAAACTTTCTTTGTCGGCTATGAAGCCCACAAAAGATCTTGCAAGAGGATGACTAGTTGGTCGAGGAAGACTATGGAAGAGATGAGGCTCTTTGATGAATTCCAAGATAATGTGAAGGATGCCTTTAAGACAAAAGACAGGAAGATAAATGAACTTACTTCATCCTTTGAAGAAAAGTTGACAGATGAAATGAATTTCCGGATTCAAGAAGTCAGAGATCTGAATGGGAAGCTGAATTCTGTTTCTCAAAACTGGAAATTTGAAAGGGATCATCGGATTGAGTTTGAAGAAAAGTTGAAGGCTCAGGAAGAAAAGATTAAAACTCAGGAAGAAAAGCTTAAATCCCAGGAAGAAATGATTGAAACTCAAAATGCCAGAATTTTTGTGTTAGAGAAGCAAGCTGAGGAAGACCATAAAGACTTGATGAAGATAAAGACTATTCTTAAGGGTCTCATGGAGAAGGAAAAAGATCCAAAATAGACAGATCCGATCTTTTGTTGTATCTAAATTTCTTTGTTGTCGAGCTTTCAAACTTAATGAAATTTGTGCTTGCTCGTTTCTTTTGTTGTTGCTACTAATTTTTCAGGTACTTTGTTATATTTTCTATTCCCTTGAATTCTGTTTGAAAATCACAAAGGGGGATAAGGAAAATAACCCTAATAAAAGGGGGAAAAGAATCTTAACAAAGGGTGAGAAAGAAAACCAACTCTAACAGAGTTTATCTAAGGGGGAATTTTCCATTAAAGAAGACTTTCTTATTCTTAATGAAATGTCATTCCGGAAATAGAGAATATGATCCTTAGAGTTTCAAAGCCTAAGGGGGAGTTAGTC
The DNA here is from genome assembly GCA_963277665.1 of Viscum album. NCBI lineage: Eukaryota > Viridiplantae > Streptophyta > Magnoliopsida > Santalales > Viscaceae > Viscum > Viscum album. The sequence continues at coordinate 1,693,998,006 of OY728138.1, read as the reverse complement.
GTATTCATCAACATCCATAAGCAAAGGTAGATAAGCCTTAATATTTTCTTTCTTCAGACCTTCTTTTTCGTAAGGATGTTTGTGCTTTCCAAAAAGGGTGAGATTGTTGAGTCAGTAAGGTTTTCCTAATGACTTTTCCATTCCTTCTTGTTTTGAAAATCACAAACACCTTATCTTTAAGGAAAATCGCTTTTATAAGGAAAATCTCTTTTATAAGGAAAATCGCTTTTATAAGGAAAATCTCTTTTATATAGAAAATTGCTTTTATAAGGAAAATCGCTTTTATAAGGAAAATCGATTTTATAAGGAAAATCCCTTTTGTAAGAAAAATTATCCTTATCATATTTTCATTCATATATTTCTTAAGTATAAGTTTTGGATTCATTTCCATATTCTTGGAATCGTTTGAAACCTTAATATGAAGCATTCTGTTTTAGGCTCCGAAATCTGGATAAGAACTGTAATGAAGTTCTACTCTGAATTCTGGATATGAATTCTCATTATGAATTCTGATGATGAATTCTCATTACAAATTCTGATGATGAATTCTCATTACGAATTTTGATGACAAATTCTCATTACGAATTCTGATGACGAATTCTCATTCTGAATTCTCATTCCAAATTCACCTATTAAACATAATCTGATCATCTTTGTTTTATACACTCTGAATTTATTTAGACTCCGAAAATTATTTTTGGTTAGACACCAAACTTTCATTTTGCTTACACTTTTATAATTTGTCTACTCTTTAATATTTTTTCTTACACTCCGAACATTCACTCCGAATCGTAACTCTGAACTTTTTTAAGTTAGACTTAAAACGATGTCGTACATTCTGTTACACTTGTTTTGTTATAAAATGATGTCATATATTCTGTTATAAACTAACAGTTGGTTAAGTGACACGTGTACAGGTCCCTCCGATTTTTAAGGAACATATGACCGTTGGAAAGGAGGCCGACCTTGCCTATAAATAGGGGCTCATTTGAAAGAGCTCGATGATGACAGGTGAATAACTTCTTCGACATTGTGAATACATGATATTGAAGTGATTTCTAGAGAGAGAGGCTCTTATCAACTCTCAAAGCTTCGTGCGACTCCGAATGTTGGTGATTACATTCGAGGACTTCCGGATATAGGAAGACAGAGGTTTCCAACACCTTGAAGTTGAGGGCTTCCTTGCTGAGGAAGACAGAGGTTGCCAACTACCTTGAAGTTGAGGGCTTGCAGGGATAGCAAGACAGAGACTCCGATCTTCGTATCGAGGGCTTACCCTGGTGTGGGTAAGACAGACTTGCTTGAAAGTATGAATCAAGGGACCTTTATACAAGGTTGTTGGATACCCTTCTCTTTGGGTTAAAAGACTTTTATCTTGTTACTTGTAGTTTTACTACTTGTTTGTTACCACTGCATTTTGTATTATAAGGAAAGTATAACTTTCTTATACTTCCTTACTTGTACTCCGTTTCATTTAGATTCTATACGCTTTAAGGTAGAATCTCATATTGTAATCTTTTGTTAAGTTTCAATTTCCTGAACCATATTTCTGGAACCTACTTTTGGAATCTCTTTCCAAGTTTTCATTTGGTGTTAGAGGTGTTGTGAATTTGATTAGTTTAACTTTGTTAAACTTAGCCCTTTCCTTTGCTTAAGGAAAACATAGTTATTCATAACTAACTTTAAAGGTTCCAAAGGAATTTTTAAAGTGTACAATTCACCCCCCCCCCTCTTGTATATTGAGAATCTACATCATTATTTCAATCCTACACTGGAGACTAGAACCAAAGGCATAATTCCCCAAATCTGGGAAGGCATTGCCTTTATAAATCGTAAAAACACACAACCAGAGTACAAGAGGAAGCAAACACTAAGTAAAAGCCATATAACAAGTGTACTAAAAGTAAATGAGGCCAGAATACAAGCCCAACTATAAAGTACAACTACAACTGAATATGGCACAAACAGCTGAAAGGTGGAAGCAGCTCCTGGATCGTCCTCTAGGGTTCCTACCTGTAGGGTAGGTACAGATGGCCTCCTCAGCACTCCACGTCCGTCAGACTCCACTGTGTACTGATACATCGTAAAGTCTTCTTCTGGGTACCGTCCAGTCCTGGCGCTCTCAGCCTCCGTCAGCGTTGTCTGTCGTCTGCAACCAATATAACGAGGTGCGGGCATAGCCCATGAAAGGGTGAGTATAACGATACTAAATAGGGACCCTGAGACCCTCAAGGTCTCACAAAAACCAACAAGAATAAACCACAAAGTATGATTTCAATAGATAACCATTACTTAGGTATATGATAATACATATACCTAAGTTATAAAGTAACCCATCTCAATCATGAAGAAAACACAAAAGTCATTGACTCAACTCAGACCAGGATTTTCATTTTTGAAACCACGGCTGATGGAGAAGTCCTCCTCTGTCGATAACAGTGGTCCTGTCGTGACACCAAGGTGCTTCTCACTAACCTTGGACTACTGAGGTACTCATCTTGTCGAGTACCGCGGGTCTGCTGCCAACTACCAGGCGCTCTTCTATTGTGGGTCTACTGCCATCTACTAGGCATTTCACCTAATAGCCTGCAGAGGTAATACTCTTGTCAAGTACCGCGGGTCTGCCGCCAACTACCAGGAGCTCCTCTGCTATGGGTCTTCCGCCAACTACCAGGTGCTCCCCACTGGGCTAGTCGAATCGGTCAAGCAGTCATCAGGTTTGTTAGCTACTAGGTCTCCGCACTCTGTCTGCTTGTCACTGGAAGGATCCGCTCCCCGAGCTACTGGGAAAAACTCCAACTCTCACTAAGTCTCATGTAGAAGTATCTCAAAGGTCTGTCTCCTCAATGGGATCTCAACGCAACAGATGGTGCGCCATTCGGATGCCCGGTATGTTAGTTATTAGCCTTTTGGTCCCGGGGGCTTGGTTGGATTTGTGTAAGAACCAACCCGACCATATCTTAACTATACCTCAAAATCCAGTGGGGTATTCTCAATGGGACCATCTCTCATTGATATTACCAGTGCTGCTGACGGTTCATCAAACGGTCGTCTGGTGCCAAAGATATGGCCAATGTAAGTAAAGGGTCGGTAGTGGGCCCAGGTCCGGTCCAACCCAGTCGGACCGAATCGGCCCAACCCAGTCTGAACCGACCCGGTCTGGGTCAGCCCACTATATTAGGCCCGGTCCGCTGGGCCCGGCCCAGCGGACTACGATGGTGGTTCGGCCCGCTAGGTTAGGCCTGGTCCGCTGGGCCAGGCCCAGCGGACTACGAGGGCGATTCGGCCAGTGCCATGAGGGGTGTGGCTTGGGAGGTCGGTTGTCGGGGAGGCCAACAGTAGGCCTCGCGGGGCGCAGGCAGGCCGGCTAGACACCGGGCAGGCCGCGGGTGCACCGGGTAGGGCGCCGGGCAGACCGCGGCAGGGGGCCACGGGGGCGCCGGACAGGGCACTGGGGCGCCGGGCAGGCCGCCGGTAAGAGCCGGTCAGGCCTCCGGCAGGGCGAGGGGGTGCTGGGCTGGCCGCCGTTAGGGGCCGGGCAGGCCGTCGGGGGCACGGGCAGCGCGCTGGGGCACCGGTGGGGCACCGACAAAGCCGAGCAGCGTGCAGGGCACGTAGGCAAGCGGCACAGTCAGTGCGCCGGGGCAGCGCGCTAGGGCGCAGGTAGCACGTTGGGGTGCCGCGAGGGCGGCGTGGTTCGCGGAGGTCACGGGTAGCACGGCATTTGTTCTCCGTCTTCATCACTGTCGCTACATGTACCGCCTTCGTCGTCATCAAACAAGAACAAGAAAAGGGGAGGGTCGGACCGTGTTCGTGCGGTCCGAGCCCTCCTCGTCATGGTGATAGCATTTGGAAACAAAGTTCACCACAAATGACGAAGAACAGAGGTTTATACTCATATATAAAAAATAACTCAAACTCCCCCTACCTCATTTTTCGTTCGGTGATCGTTGACAGATTCGCAGTAGGGCGGACTTCATCGTTGGCGACGTTCTTCACGGGTGGCGTCTTCTCCTTTGACGCGGATGAAGTTCAATGGAGATGTCATGGGCATTCTTCATTGAGGGAAACTCATTCCACCAAGATCTCTTCCTCTCCCTAGTTTCCACCAACCAAATTAAATAATAGATCTCCTAATTTCTTTATTTGTTGGCATGAATTCAAAAGAATTCAAATTGTGGTATTTTAATTAAATGAGTTTACTCACATAATTAATGGGGTGGGTTGGATTATTAATTATGAGAATCCCAATGGAATACCTCACATTAAGGAGGTATAATAAAAGTGAGGAAACCCCTTGCCACCTCCCTCATTAAGTAGGGATTTCATGAGTCGTGTGGTCCCCACCATTCAAACTTGAATTTGGGGTTTTACCAACTCAGGTGGTCCCACCATTTTTAATCCTCTCGTGGGAGGTTATGTGTGGGTTGGCCCCAACACCATAACCACTCATTGGAGGTTATGGTGTAGTGGAAGCCACCACTAACCTCCTCTTGGAGGTTTTAACCGCCATAAAAAAATATGGTTAACACTTATTTTTATTCAATTTAACTAATAATCCCAAATACTATCATCCAAACTCATCAGAACGCAACTGCAGTGAAGGTCTCACTAAGAAATCATTGATTTTGTGAGTTCAACTGTGCCCTCAGATTTCAATTCCAAGCATCGGTTCAATAGATATAAAATCTCTCTTGTACGTTTACTGAACGTACTCGAACAAAACTTCATAAATTGATTCCAGACACACCGGGCCTCGGTATCAAGCACCGTCAAGAAACTCCGGACACATAAAATTCCCATGTATTTAAGAAAAAAATTCCCACATAAATTCTAGGTCTTTACATTCTCCCCACCTTAGGTATTTATGTCCCCGTAAGCTACAACTCGAAGTAAGGGAACAAATGAGGGTATTCAGCATGCATCTGAGCCTCCCGCTCCCATGTGATCTCCTAGAGTTTCCCGTGCTTCCAACAAACGCGCACCAGAGGTATCGACCATCCACATAGGACCCACTACTGTCGATCCTCAATCTCCACTGGAACCTCCTTGAAATTTTCCCCGTCATCGATGTCCAGCTCCCTGTGATTGATAATGTGGGATGGGTCATGCACGTATCTCCTCAGATGAGATACGTGGAAGACGTCATACACACGGTGCATCTAAGGTGGAAGAGATGAGTGGTAATACACCTCGCATACTCTGCTGAGGACCTGGAACGACCCTATGAACTGCGGAGATAACTTGTCACCTCGGCCAAATCTCTGCAAACCTCGTCGAGGTGATACCCGTAGAAATACGTGGTCACCATCCTCGAACTCCAGAGGTCTCTGTCTCCTGTCAGCATATGACTTCTATCTACACTGTATAGTCTTCATCTGCTCCTGGATGATCTGCACCTTCTTTGTGGTAGCTTTTACCATCTCTGGTCCCACTAGTGCTGACTCCCCTGGGTCTGTCCAGCACAATGGAGATCTGATAGGTCGACCATACAAGGCCTCGAAAGGTTCCATACCGATGGTGGATTGATAACTATAGTTGTAGGCATACTCTACCAAAGGTAAGTGATCCTCCCAGCTGAGACTGAAGTCAAGGACACATGCACGAAGCATGTCCTCGAGGGTCTGGATGTTCCTCTCGGTCTGACCATCCATCTGAAGATGGAAGGCAGTGCTCAAGAGAAGTTGTGTCCCGAATGCTTCCTGCAACCCCTTCCATAGTCGGGAAGTAAATCGTTCATCACGGTCGAAGACAATAGAAGAAGGTACTCCATGTAATCGCATAATATCATGTACATAGATCCTTCCCAATCTCTCTACTGAGCCCTGCTCTCTAATCGGTAGGAAGTGGGCCGACTTGGTGAGTCGGTCGACGATCACCCAAATCGAGTCGTGACTCCTGGATGTACGTGGAAGACCCATCGCGACGTCCATGGATATATGATCCCACTTCCACTTGGAGACCTCTAAGGGCTAAACCAAGCCTGCTGGTACCTGTTTCTCTGCCTTCACTTGTTGACAAGTGAGGCAGCGTGAGACAAACTCTACTACTACCTTCTTCATACCTGTCCACCAATGTTGTCGTCGAAGGTCCTGGTACATATTCGCCAATCTTGGATGTACCGCTAGAGGGGAAGTGTGGAACTCCCTCAACACTTCCTCCCAAAGTGCAACTGGTACAAGGTTACGTCTTCTGAAGAGGATGAAGTGCTCCCCACCTTCAGAAAATCCATCAGGTCCCTGCCCTATGGATATCTGAGCATGTCGCATCTCATAGTAAGCATCTCCACACTGCGCCTCCCTAACTCAATGAAGAAGTGGAAGAGTGACTCTAAGAGACTGAAGATAGGTTGATCCATCCCTATCCACAAAGGATATATGTAAGGAATCTAGATGCTCTGTTGCCTCTCCTAGCAGTTGAATGCCTGATCTCTTGCTGATAGCATCTGTAACAACGTTCCCTTTCCCAGGAGTATAGACTATCTCAAAGTCATAGTCCTGGAGGAACTCAATCCAACGTCGTTGTCTCAGTTTCAGGTCCTTATAAGAGAAGATATACCTGAGACTCTTGTGATCAGAGTACACAGTAAAATGTTCACCAATCAGATAGTGCTGCCACATATTCAAGGTAAAGACCACTACTGCTAACTCCAGGTCATGGGTAGCATAGTTCTGATCATGTTATCTCAACTGCCGAGAACCATACGCGATCACAACTCTCTCCTTCATCAGGACTCACCCATGTCTAGTCCCTAATGCGTCATAGTAGACTACGTACCCTACTCCTTCATTTGGAAGCCTCAAAATGGGGGCACTAGTCAGCCTCTACCTCAGCTCTTGAAAGCTCTGCTGGAATCTCTCTAACCACATGAAGGGTTTCTCCTTATTCGTCAAAGCTGATAGTGGTGTTGTAACTCTGGAGAAGTTTGGAACGAATCTCCAATAGTATCCATCCAATCCCAGGAAACTCTGTACCTCCGTCACACTCCTGGATGGATCCCAAGAAATCACTGCCTCAATTGTTACTGGATCCACTGAAACTCCAGCCTCCGAGATGACGTGCCCCAAGAAATGAACCTCTCGATTCCAAAACTGGCACTTCGACAGCTTACCATAAATCTGGTGCTCTCAGATTGTATCCAGTACTACCTGCAAATGGTAGGAATGCTCCTCCTTAGAAGTCCGAGTAAATCAAAATGTTATCGATGAAGACTACGACAAAGCGATTGAGGAAAGGCTAGAAGATCCTGTTCATGAGACTCATGAACACTTCTGGAGCATTGGTTATGCCGAATGTCATAACCAGGAACTCGTAATGACCATACCGACACCTGAAGGTCATCTTCTGCACATCCTCATCTCAAACTCTAAGCTGGTGATAGCCTGATCTGAGGTCTATCTTCGAGAACCATCGTTCTCCCTTTAGTTGATCAAATAGGTAGTCAATCCTTGGAAGTGGGTACTTGTTCTTCATGGTCACTTGGTTCAGGCCACGGTAGTCGAAATAGAGCCTCAAGATCCTGTCCGTCTTCTTGGAAAACAGAATCAGGGCTGCCCAGGGAGAAACACTGGGCCGGATGAATCCCTTCCCCTCCAAGTCCTCAAGCTGTACCCTCAGCTCGTGAAGCTCAACGGGAGCCATCTGATATGCTGGAGTAGATATCGGTGTCGTCCTGGGGTACAGGTCAATGTAGAAGTCCACCTCTCTATGAGGAGGTAGTCTTGGGATATCGTCAGGAAAAATATCCGCATACTGGTCCAACACTACAGGATAAGTCGGACTCTCCACATCTACTTCTACGAGGGTATGGCAAGCCAACTGGTGAGTGATCGGTTTTACCCTCCTCTGAGTAAGTTTTTCCTATGCTTTAAAGGTTTCCTTCTCACCAGTGAAGGTGAACTCAGTCCCATCTGTGCGAACACACTCCACTTTGCGCCTAATACAGTCAATTTGAGCATGGACTGTAGATAACCAGTCCATACCCATGATGATGTCATAAGGTCTCAACACCGCTATGAGGAGATCCCAACTAAAGCTCTCACCTACTAGAGTAATCTCACACTACCGACACCAGTGCGTAATCATCGAGTCTGCTCCCGTAGGAGTCTCTAGCCGTGAGGATCGAGCCAACGGCTCCATCGGAATCTCTGAGATTCAAATGAGGGCAGTGGCTATGAAAGAGTGACTGGAACCTGTGTCTATAAGAACTGCAGCTAAGGTGGAGTAGACACAAATTGTACCTCGAATCATATTTGGAGCACCATGGTCGTATGCCTCAACTGCCTGAAGCTGAGCTCTCCCCTACCCGCCAGATCCCTGCGGTTGGGGTGGTCCTTCTGGTGGTGGTGGCGGTAGCACCTCATAACATCGACCGCCGCCAACTGCTCGACCATCTCCTATGCCACATCCGCCTGCGCCCTACGGACCGCCTTGATCGAATATCTGTCTCTACCTAGGAGGTCCCTAAAATGTCTGATGATCGTCATTACGGCGGGTCGGAAAGTCACGTGTCACGTGACCAAGCCCACCGCATGAGTAACACTGTCCGCTCTTGGAATGACAGGCTCTGTCTCAACTTTGGGTACCCTGCACAACCGATCCCGAGTCATGTGGTCGTCCACCTATAGGTCTAGTCTTCTTGGACCTCTGCATCATCTGTCTACTGCCAGCTGCAGAAGAATCCGTTGCATGTCAGCTAGTGGTGGGTCTCGCTTCTAGAGATTGCTCAACAAAGAAACTCTCCACTAGGGAGGCTCTCTCTAGCACCTTTGCCTGTGTCAGAATGCTGAGTGAGATCACCGAAGCTCTGATCTCTCACCTGAGCCCCTTATCGAAGGTCTGTTACCTGAAGAATGGGTCCCGTACCATATCAGTGGAGTAGCGTGAGAGGTCGGTGAACCTCGCTGAGTACTGCACTATTATCCTACTGCCCTGCTGCAGATGATGTAGCTCCTGTATCTGCACCACACGAAGGGTGGCTGAGACAAACTCCGCCTAGAAAAGGCTCTCAAATTCTGCCCAGAGAAGCGCTGCCTCATCGTGGACCTGGAGCATCAGGCTCCACCATCTGCCTACTGCTGCCTGAAGGAGGCTGGAATCAAGGATCACCAAGTAGTCTGCTGGTGTCCCTACTAGCCTAAAGACTCTCACCACAGCCTCCAGCCAATCCTCATCCACCTGTGGGTCCGTCTATCACTAGAACCCGGGTGGCCTCTGGCGCTGGAACTCGTGCAGCGTTCTCAAGCGGCGTGCATCGTCTGCTGCTGGGGCTGGTGGCATCGGTGGGCCAATGGATGGTGGTTCCGCTAGTGCCTCCACTAGAAAGGGGCCCTGCACTGAGGCTTCATTGCTTGGCGGGCTGTCAGTGCATACAACTCTTGGGGCTCTAACTGGTCATCCACAGGGAGGCATCCTAAAAAAACAGATACGACACAGTCAAAATATTATACCTGGTGAGCTGACCTGGATGAGCTAACTTAAATAAAAACTTTTGAAACACACATGCAATCAGTGTTTTTGTGAACTAAGTCATAAATCAGTATTCAGGTTCCCGGTGTACGGATACGTCGGCCGCCGCACCAACACTGGACTCCCTAAACTAAAAACCAAACTTGGTACCCTTAACACTATTGCTTCACAGAAAACAAATATCAGAGTCCTATGTTATGCGGTAGAATCGACTCCTCTAATACCAATTTGTCACAACCTGTCCCTAGGGCTCATATCATGACTACCCCAAACCCGCCTTCCATAGTCCAGGGGCTGGCGACTAGCACCAAAGGTGTAATTCGCTAAATCTGGGAAGGCATTGCCTTTATATATAGTAAAAACACACAACCAGAGTACAAGCCGAAGAAAACACTAAGTAAAAGTTTTATAACAAGTGTACTGAAAGTAAAGGGGGCCAGAATACAAGCCCAATTGTAAATTACAAGTACAACTGAATATGGGACAAACAGCTGAAAGGTGGAAGTAACTCCTTGATCGTCCTCTAGTGTTCCTACCTGTAGGGTAGGTAAAGATGGCCTCCTCAGCACTCTATGTCCGTCAGACTCCACCGTGTACCGATACGTCATAAATTCCTCCTCCGAGTACCGTCCAGTCCTGGTGCTCGCAGCCTTCGTCAGTGCTGTTCGTCATCTACAACCAACACAACGAGGTGCGGGCATAGCTCGTGAAGGGGTGAGTATAACGATACTCAGTAGGGACCCCAAGACCCTCAAAGTCTCACAAAAACCAATAAGAATAACCCACAAAGTATGATTTCAACAGATAACCATTACTTAGGTATATGCCCTTACATATACCTGAGTTATCAAGTAACCCATCTCAATCATGAGAAAAACACAAAAGTCATTGACTCAGCTCAAACTATGATTTTCATTATCAAAACCACAGCTACTGGAGAACTCCTCCTCTGTCGAGAACAGTGGTCCTGTCGCGACACCAAGGCACTTCTCACTAACCTTGGACTACTAAGGTACTCCTCCTGTTGAGAACCGCGGGTCTGCTACCAACTACCAGGTGCTCTTCTGTTGTGGGTATGCCGCCAACTACCAGGTGCTCCCTCTAATAGCCTGCAGAGGTACTCCTCCTGTCGAGTACTGCAGGTCTGCCCCTAACTACCAGGCGCTCATCCACCATGGGTCTTCTGCTAACTACCAGGCGCTCCCCACTGGGCTAGTCGAATCGGTCAAGCAATCGTCAGGTCTGTTAGCTATTCGGTCTCTGCACTCTGTCTGCTCGTCACTGGAAGGATCCGATCCACGAGCTATTGGAAAAAACTCCAAATGTCGCGAAGTCTCAAGTAGAAGTATCTCAAAGGTCTGTCTCATCAATGGGATCTCAATGCAATAGACGGTGCGCCATTCGGACGCACAGTCTGTTAGTTATTAGCCTTTTAGTATCGGGGGCCCAGTTGGATTCTTGTACGAATCGACCCGAATGTATCTCAACTATACCCCAAACTCCAATGGGGTATTCTCAAAGGGACCATCTCTCATCGAGATTACCAGCACCACTGAAGGTTCATCAAACGGTCGTCTAACGCCAAAGATATGTCCAAAGTAAGCAAAGGGTCGGTAGTGGGAACGGGTCCGATCCGACCCAGTTGGACCGACTCGACCCAACCTGGTCTGAGCCGACCTGGTCTAGGTCAACCCGGATAGACCCAATGGGTCTGACCCAACCCGTTGGGAGGGTTGCCCGCTATGTTAGGGCCGGTCCGCTTGTCTAGGCCCAGCGGACAATGAGGGCGATTCGGCCAGCGCCGCAAGGGGCACGGCTCAGGAGGTCGGCCGCCGGGAGACCAGCGGCAGGCCGCGTGGGGCGCAGGCTGGCTGGTTCGACACCGTGCAAGTCCCAGGTGCACCGGGCAGGGCGCTGGGCAGTGCGTCGGGGGTAGCGCCCTTGGGCGTGGGCAGCGCACCAGGGTGCCGAGCAGACCGCGGCAGGGGGTCGTGGGGGCACCGGGAAGGGCGCCGGGCAGGCCGCCGGTACGAGCCGGGCAGGCCTCCGACAGGGTGTGGGAGCACCAGGATGGCCACCGGTGGGGGCCGGGTAGGCCATCGGCAGGGCGCGGGGGCACCGGGCAGGCCGCCGGGGGTGTGGGAAGCGCACTGAGGCATCGGCGGGGCACCGGAGGAGCCGGGCAGTGCGCGGGGCATGTGGTCCAGTGGCACGGTCAACGCGTCGGGGCTGCATGCAAGGGCTCCAGTAGCGCACCGGGGAGGCGCGGGGGGGCGGTTTGTGGAGGCCACAGAAAGCATGTCCTTTGTTCATCATCTTCGTCGATGTCGCCTCATGTACCGCCTCTATCGTCATCAAACAAGAACAACCAAAGGGGAGGGTCGGACCGTGTTTGTGCAGTCGGAGCCCTCCTCATCATGGCGATATCATTTGGCATCAAAGTGCTCAACAAACGATGAAGAACAGAGTTTTATAATCATATATAAAAAGTAACTCAAATTCCCCATACCTCATTAGTCGTTCAGTGATCGTTGACAGATTCGCGGTGGGACAGACATCGTCGTTGGAGACGTTCTTCGTGGGCGGGGTCTTCTCCTTTGATGTGGATGAAGTTCGTTGGAGATTTCGTGGGCGTTCTTCATTGAGGGAAACTCGTTCCCCCAAGAGCTCTTCCTCTCCCAAGTTTCCACCAACCAAATGAAATAATAGATCTCCTATTATTTTATTTTTTGGCATGAATTCAAAAGAATTCAAATTGAGGTATTTTAATTAAATGAGTTTACTCAATTAATGGGGTGGGTTGGCTTATTAATTGGGAGAATCCCAATGGACTCCCTCACATTAACAAGGTATAATAAATGTGAGGAAACCCCTTGCCACCTCCCTCATTAAGGAGGGAGTTCATGAGTCGGGTGGTCCCCACCATTCAAACTTGAATTGGGGGTTTTACCAACTCAGGTGGTCCCACCATTTTTAATCCTCTCACGAGAGGTTATGTGCGGGTGGGACCCACCACCATAACCTCTCATTGCAGGTTATGGTGTGGTGGAAGCCACCACTAAACTCCGCTTGGAGGTTTTAACCGCCATAAAATAAAAATAAGGTTAACACTTATTTTTATTCAATTTAACTAATAGCCCCAAAAACTATCTTCCAAACTCTTCAGAATGAAACTGCGGTGAAGGTCTCACTGAGAAATCAATGACGCTGCGAGTTCAACGGTGCCCTTGGATTTCAATTTCGAGCACTAGTTCAAAATATATAAAATCATGCTCGTACGTTTACTGAACGTACCCGAACAAAACATTAGAAATTGATTCAGGACACACCGGGCCTCGGAATCAAGCGTCGTCAGAAACTGTGGACTCGTAAAATTTCCATGTATTTAAGAAAAAAATTCTATGGAAATTCCAGGATTTTACACTCTATTTGTTTTTTTTTGTTATTCATATAATTTTTTAGTGATTAAATTAGAGGATTATGAGGGGGTACTTATCTCATTGATCGGATACATCATGAACTAGTGAATCTATAATCATCTAGAAAATGTTTCATCCAATCCATCCTTAGAAACAACCAAGGATCAACCCATATATTATTATTAATTTAGTTTAAATTATTGTTACTTTAATCCCATTAAATCATCACACTCTAAAATTTATCCACTTTATATCAAAATCCAAAAAAAATTGAGTGTCTCAATGTTAACTTCTTCGATCTCTACAGAATCAATACCTTAAATTTTCTACCAGAAACATCTTATACCTATAGGGTAAATTTGATAGAATCAGTACATGGAATTTTATTGTAAAACTATACAATTATATGAAATTCATAATTACAAATTATGTAATCCTAGATAATAAAATAGTAAACACCAACCATCATCAAATATGACATAGTCATATGAGCTAGTGGGAAGTTTTCCCCAAAGTCCCCCTACCTAAGGATATTTTAATCAAGATGTATTCTAATCCATCATAAATCAAATACCTAATATGTATACACTGTATTTAGTACTAAAATTCAAGCTAATAACATTCATTAGAAACCAAATTCAAGGTAGATCAAAACTAAATCCATTTATCATATATAGTATGTGAATCTTAAATGAAAGTATGATAATCCCTAGATGTAATTTAACAATTTAAAATAAATTATACCCACATTAATAATATAATGAATTTAAAAAAATAACAAATTATGGAATAACTTTTAAATTAATGAATAACTCATATATTAAATCATAATATAAACAATTACTAGAAATTAATAAATATTTGGTTATGGACAATCCATAATTTTGAATATAATCACTTTATATTAATCTTGTAATATGAAATTTTTCATATTTATAATTGTATGGAATATTAATTTAAATATATGATATTAAATGTAATATGAAAGTTTTATATTTAAATTAAAATTATGTAAACTACTAATATATAATCAAATATCACATAATTAACATTACTTAATCCTTGATCAAAGAAAATATCAAAATTATTTTGATGTGGTCTAAATTTTATCCTAAATAATACCCTTAATTTGAAAAGTTAGAATTAAGTATTATGAACATCTCATAATCATAAAATATATAAAAAAAATATTTTGGCCTTATTTTTTAATTTATAAACACTTCATAAATCACCCTTGTCAGTTATAATTAAACACATTATTTCTAAGTCACATGGAATGCCATATAATTTAACAAACATTGTTTCAAATTTAACTATTTATTTTTTATAATATTTAATAATAAATGTTTCATAAAAATAATGATTGATTCAAAAAAATTTATAATTATTTAAATTGAAACTATTCTTCAAAATAACTTTTATTATTATGGATAAAAAATTTATAAATATTAAAATCTAATTAATAATTGAATATGAGGGAAATCAAATTTTCTCATCCATATTTATTCATAATCCCTAGGGACCCATATTATAAGACTAGTAGGTCATCGGTTTATGTGCTACATGTCTTACTTTATGATTGGGAGCGTTATTTGCAAATGGGATACACCGACTACCTGTTATCAATCATATTTATTGATTGATAGCCAAATATTTTCCTATCATATCTCATATCAAATTTAACAATAGGTGTCAATATTTCCATAGTTATTTGAAGATCTATTTTTTTAATCATGACACATATATCATAATATATTATATATAAATAGTCATATGATATGACTAACAAAAAAATTATGGATTTTTTACTAAGTCACTACTTATGGTATCCCATATCACAAGTTGCAGCCAGACTGGATAGAATAAAACTATTTATTGAATTTTATGGCAGTAGATACAATATTAAATATGATAATGATATTACTTATTTTGATCATGATTTTATGCACCTAAAAACATGGTTGATCAGATACCACTACTAGGTTTTTAAGGGTTCAAAAAACAATTATTAGATGTTATAGAAGTGATTAATGATATTAAATCTAAAATAACCATGGTTGAATACAAAAACTATGTTTACATTAAATGAATAAATATATCAATTTCCTTTAATTGAATTTAGTATTTTCTACTTCTGTATTCATATGCATCCCATATATTTGATAAAGATCACCAAATTTCAACCAATAGTCTCCCCTCTATGATATTTTGACAAGTTTCTAAATCACTGGTTGTTCAGGTAGGATTCCACTTCTCACTAGTACAAGTCAAAAACTCATAGAGAAAATATTGTAGAATAAATCGATCTTATTTTTGGTGGACATTGTCCTAGAATGCACAAGAGACACACACCCATCAAATGGGTATTTTACCTTTATATAGTGCTATAAAATATTCTACTTTAAATCTCATTCATTTACACATGGTTTTATGATAAATGAGTAAATTCATCATCCTATTCAATAATATCATTCATGAAATCAACAAAATATCTTATGTTTCATCTTATGTAACATATTATTTTTTAATAACTAACATGGTAGAATAATTTGAATGATAATTGTATTAATTTGATCACACCCACTATTAAACATTATAGCATGAAATATATAATAATAAGTAGATATTGTACACTATAACTTATCCCTTAATCCACCTTATGATATCTATAAATAATTCCTTATTATTGAATTTTATTATTTTGATTACATGATTTATGATATATTCTATCAAAAAAATATGATAAAAACTTTTTCATCGCATATAAAATGGTTTATAGCATACTATAATTTTTATATGGATCATGATTCCATAAAAAGTGAAGACATTTTTAAATTAATATAAATGTAAAATGATAGACTTTTTAGTTTCTCAACTCAAGCTATAAGTTATCAAAGCGGTAAATATAAATTTTAAAAAATAAAACCCAACATAGAAATTAGTATAATATACCATTAATATGTGGTTCATGAAATCCTATTGGGATCACAGTGGATAACTGGATTCCTTATGGATAACCATCATGAATAAAGTGTTTTCAATTGGATTGAAATTCTTTTAGATGGATCAAAGGACTCTCTATGATCCACAAAGATTTCTTGGTTATACGTAAAATCTACTATCAAGAATGTTTTCTTAATACAACTAAAAAAGTCACCTACATTCTTTATATAAATTCAAAATCAAATTAAAACACATTTAAAAAAATTATAAAATATCAAAATTAAATCCAATCCATACCTGAGATGTCCAATTTTGGCATAAATTCCCCACCGTAAGGTTTCTCATCATTGATATGTGTCATTGAGCATATATATTTAAGAACATTAACCATTGATGTCTCATTTTTTAACTTATTATTCTCACAATTCCTCTGAAACATGAACATACTAGAATAACACATGCATAAGTGGAATATTATTTCCTCATATTATCTTCTTTCTTAAACCAATAATATACACCAAGTTATAATTGATGGGAATCTCTACCTTCAATACCATATCATTTAAATGAACCACATGTGATGGGTCTGGATCCGTCCTCCTCAACTTATATATTATAAATTATTCATATATCCCATTATACATAAATGTTAATTACAAATAGTAAGAAACTTCTCCAATATATTCAAGGATATAAAAATGGACCCAAAAAATGAGGTACAAACATCATGTACCTACCCAACCACTAATCTCCAAATTATGATGAGGTGTAAAAGAAAACATGATATCCCACACTAAACTCCAATGGTTCATATATCATACCATAATATGATTGTTTTCATCTATGGGATGTAAATAACATCAATTTGATCGGTGAAACCAAATCAAGAACCTCATATACCAATCCAGGTCCAATAAAAGTCACCTCTCAGACTGTTCTACAACATAGGGGTGATCAACAAGTTCTATAATATAACTCTTTAAATGGTACTGTCTGAATTGACACGTGGTAGTTTCTAATATATTAAAACGTCAAAAAATCTATTTAATATTCCCATATACCACCAAAATAATGAATTCAGACATGAAATATATCCTTTGAAATATTGGTAGTTTTATTTGAATGACCATCGAGATAAGGTTGATATGTTGTGCTGAAATTCATTATAGAAAATAATGAAATATACAAATCCATTCCAAATTCAATAATTAAATATGCAATCCTTGTTAGATATTTTTATTGGTTAACCTATTAATTTTGATAATCTATCATGTATGAAACTCTATAAACTCATCAACTGTATGAGTATACTTTATTAATAATAAATTAGAACCCTCCATCAGTTGATCAACTATCAACCAAAATACATCCCTCCCATTAATTGATTATGTATGTCTCATAATTAAATTAATTTCAACCTCATCCCATTTCCAAAATTTAATAATAGATTAATGAAACAGACCCCTCAGACTCTAATGATTTTCTTTTAACTACTAAAAGATAAAGTATTTTGATATAATCACATCCATGTCACTCTACATTTAGGACCATGAAAATTATTTTTGAAAAATGGGATACATATTGGTAAATCCAAGATGATGTAACCACTAAAAATGTGAAAAAATTTAAAATATCTTATCATATATGAAATAGAACCATAATTAATCCACGAAAATATACATGATAAAACTAGTGTCCATATACTATCATGGTATCTTCTCTTCATCACAAATTATTTCATGAATAAATTAACAATAAAAAAATAAACCTCGATTTTATATCACTCTCTATTAATAATTAAATTATTTCTAATGGTTCTACACTGTTTCGCACGGAATCCGGGGATGACCTCCTGGATGGGAGATTCAAACGTTCTGATCGGTTTCTAACGGGTTTGTTCGTAGAACCGGAAACATCCAATGATTCCACATCCGTTTGGACCTACTTTCCAAAGGTAGGCGCTCATTAGCTTGTGGGCTAATGAGGCTTAGGAATTTGCATTGGTCGAGAGGATGGGAGGTCGGACTCATCACACCTTTTTGAGGGGAATTATTTTCTACTCCGGGACTCTCTTTATAGATTTAAGTTATGTTCGTGAATCCTTATTACATTACCAAATATAAAATGAGCTTTCCTTCAGTTTAACAAGCAATGATTAAATATGTAAGAAATTTAGAGAATCTTTTATATGTATTCAAGGTTCTTCATCAATATAGAATCATCTGTATCTATTTAGAGATTCTTGGTCAATGGTATCCTTCAAAATATTTATATAAAAGTCTCTTGGTCATTATGATGACCAGGCTGGTTTTAAAGCCACTCAGTGGGGCACTTGAAGTTTATCGTCATTCATAAGGACAATGAATTACTTCAAAGTTGGGATCGAACCCATAGATGGGATACCTACGTATCCTTTGTTTTGAAGAAGGAATCAGAACCCACGTAGTTCGAATAAGGGTATGATGTTTATGATTGATGGCTCAAAGCAGGATGTCACAATTACTTTTACACTCTAAGCTCACGTGAGTCATGCTCGGTGTGAGAAACAAAAGGTATTAGTAAAATTTAGACAATTGTGCCATGAAAGATGCAATCATAAGAAATGGTTTGGGGCTTATGTATGTATGACTTCCCAGATAGATGAAGGTTTAGGATTCACTTTTAGGGAGAAAATCCATGAACAGGGTCCATAAAGGTATATGTGCTTCATGGAGATTTGAATACTCTAATTTTGGGGCTTACTCCTAAGGAGGATGCCCAAGTTAGGAGGGGACTTATGATTGGGTTTTACTCCTGAAAAGGAAACCCAAATCAAGGGTAAATTAGGACTGGTTAAATAGAAATTAGGGGACTTGGGGCTTATTCCTGAAAAGGAATCCCAAGATTATGACTGAGACTTATTCCTAAAAAGGAATCCCAGGTTAAGGATTAAGGTTTGGGGCTTACTCCTGAGAATGATGCCCAAATTACGGGACTCAGGGCTTATTCCTAAGGAGGATGCCCATATTTAAGATTGGGGCTTACTCCTAAAGAGGTTGCCCAAATTAAGCGACTTTGGGCTTACTCCTAAGAAGGATGCCCAAGATTTATGACTGGGACTTATTCCTGAGAAGGAGGCCCAGGTTAGGGGACTTGGTTTGGGGCTTACTCCTGAAGAGGATGCCCAAATTAGAGGACTTGGGGCTTACTCCTAAGAAGGATGCCCATATTTTGAGATTGGGATTGGGGCTTACTCCTAATGAGGATTACCAAGTTAAGGAATTAAGGTTTGGGGCTTACTCCTGAGGAGGATGCCCAAGATTTGGGAACTTTAAGAATTTGGGGCTTACTCCTGAGGAAGAGGCCCAGATTAAAGAACTTATAACTGGGGATTATTCCTGAAAAGGAGACCCAGGTTAAAGATTCTCTCATCTTAAAGGATGAGGTTGAATGAATGAACTCTCAATCTTTGGTGACATAAAGATGTTTAAATCACTAGGTTTTGAGAGATATTCCACAGAATTCTTTTCAGATAAGGAAGTCAAATCAAGAAATCATGCCATAAATGGCTTTGAAGAGTATCTTGAAGACTGAATCTTGAATAGGAAAGGTTAAATGGCTTAAGAGGGGTGAAATGGGCAGAAAAGGCACCCAAAAAGGAAGGGGCGCGCAAGTCTTGGAAGGCGCGCAGGTACTGCGGCGGCGCGCAAGTATTGGTCGCGCAGGTATACCTGCGCAGCATGTGGGGTACTTGCGCGATTTTCAACCAGCATTAGAAATACTTGAGCGATTCTTTATTAAACCCTTTAGAATCCTCTTGAGGTTCTTCCAGAAAAGGGACGCGCAAATTCTGTTGAAGGAATGAGGTGGCGCGCAAGTGTGACCACTTCCCTTAAGGGATGGCCACTCAGGCATGCAAGTGTTGATGAGTTTCAACACTTAGGCCTTCCTCCCTCTCTTTAGATCTTCTGTTCTAGGTAATAAATTACCTTAGAAGTGTTCCGGAAGCTTTGAGAAGAGACTTGGGCGTCGAGAGCTTCAATCCGAGTTTCTGGAAAAAGATCCTCCTGAATGGGGGCCCACAGGGTCTATTTATAGGCCGGAGAAGACCCCGGGCGGTTACCGGGCGGTTATCACTTAGGTCGCGCAAGTCACTTGCACGACCATAAGGCGTCGCGCAAGTAGACTTGCACGACCACTAGGCGGTGCGCAAGTGTACTTGCGCGACCATGAGGGAACTTGCGCGACCTATAGGCAATGTTCTCCTTGTTCATCCCTTTGTCGATTTTTGATGTTTCTTCAAAGGATGAATCACTTTGGACTAAGGTATTTCCCTTTTTTCAGTCGTTAGACTCTATGATGGAAAGGAGAATCAACAAAAGTCCCCCCTCAGAGTTGGATCCGGAGAGAAAAGAGGATTTGACTCTGAGGTGAAAAGAAAAACAAGAAATATGGCAGTTTAAAGTCATGCATGTCGGACATACAAAGGCTAATGTTTAAGGTCGAAATAGCTTTGACCGAAATGGATTAGAATTGACACAATTCCTTGAAAGTTCATCTGAAAACATACTACCATACTCAAGTATGAGGGAAAAAATGTAAACTATGGCTTAAGAATATTTGAATCTAAGGAATGATATGAAAAAGAGCTACAATGCCTTAGAAGAAGTAGTTTCCAAGAATGAAGTTACTATTATTTAACAAAACCCGTTAGGGGGTTGAAATATGCAGGGCCACCTAAGGGCATTGGCTGCATGGTCAAATAAATAGCATCTTTCGGCTGACAAGTCTGTTATGTGGACTGTTTATGCAAGGCCACCTATGGGCACGTGCTGCATAGTCAGGCAAAAGACCTCTCAGAAATTTACTTTCCTAATGCTAAAAGCCAGTGAAAGTTTATGGAGATTCAAATTTTCTAAAGTATAGAGTTTGTTGTATGGAAAGAGGTACTTGAATATGGAGAAGATATTTCTGAACAAGAATATCGAAGAACTGGATGAATATCACTCCTACGAAGGTCTGACCCAAACGTAGGGAAGAAGAATAAACCGTAGACTTGAATACTTTCAGATCATGAAAAAGGATATGGGACAAATATGTTAAGGATGGATAATTTTTGCGGATCCCTACATACCGTTATTTAAGACAAATAAGGACAAAAGAGGCATTCTTCCCAAGAATGAAGTTACTATTATCCAACAAACCTGTTAGGGGGTTGAATTATGCAGGGCCACCTAAGGGCATTGGCTGCATAGTCAAATAAATAGAATCTTTTGGCTGACAAGTCTATTATGTGGATTGTTTATGCAAGGCCACCTATGGGCACGTGCTGCATAGTTAGGCAAAAGAATTCTCAGAAGTTTGACATTTTTGTGACTAGAAGTCATGAAAAGGGTTATGAAGATCTGAAAATATTTAAGGTTAGGATTATAACACATAAATATGGGTATTTTCTAATGTATATAGAGATACATAGGTCAATGATAACCATAATCATGTTGTGGCTGGGTCCTGAATTGAAATTTTGGACTTCACTACGTATCTCATAAGAATGAGAATCAAGCCATACGTAGTTCTTGAAATTCAGTTTAATGTCATGCAGGACGAAAGTATGAGTGATCTTAGTTTAGGGTCATAGAATTCGGACCATAATAATGAATACACAGTGTGTGTTTTCATGAGGACTTTTCAGCCAAGGGACTGAAAGTGAAATTTGGGGTTAGGCCCAAAAGACTTGGGACTGGATTCGAGGGATACTCAAATGTTCCTACGTATCCCATAGGGATGGGAATCAAGTCCACGTAGTTCTAGAACTACCCTTTGTACAAATTTGGTTTGTACATGTGAAGGGTGAAAGGGGACTTTAGTGCAATGATGGTTTAACCTAAGATAAAAAGTTTAGGCATTACCATGTATGCACGTAGTCTTTTGAAAATGAAAACCATGATTGAAAAATCATTGTTAATAATAGTTCTCTCTCAAATGAGGAAATCAAAGAATATTGTAGTTTATTGTCGTACCGGACAAAATTGTTGCATAGTTTAACGTCATATAACAAGGACGAAAGTGAATCAATGTAAAGATATTGATTCTAGGTGTGGTTTCACGAATCAACATCATATGAGATGGTGGTGAACCGATGTGAAGAGATTGTTTTCGGGCTTGAACCATGGGAGGTTGCCTACATACCCAGCCTGGAGGGCAAGGATCAAAGTCCGTGTAGTTCAATTAAAGAATGAATTAATGATCAAGTTGTTCTTGGGGACAATGATCTAAAAAAATGTTGTTGGGACTTATACATGGTTAGAGGACCAAAGAGAGTGTTACGGTTGAGGTTTTCTCTAAGATCACGTGAGTCATACTCGGTGTGAGAAACAAGAGGAAACAACAACCTTAACGATGTATAGTTTTATGTCATGTAGGACATAAAAAAGGGACTATGCAGTTTAAAGTCTTGCAGTTAGGACTATTGGTGCTGTACATTTTAGTGTCGTGTAGCAGGGACAAAATAACAGTTTGATGTCATGTAGGACATATCAAGGATTTCTTGTACAGTTTAGCGTCATGTAGTTAGGACGATGGGGACAATATAGTTTAACGTTATATTGGACGAAAGGGGGACTGTGCAGTTTAATGTCATGCAGTAAGGACAAAATAACACACCATTTATGTCATGTTGGATGCATTGGGGATTTTTTTCTACAGTTTAGTGTCATGTTGGACAAAGGGCGAATAGTTTAAGGTCATATAAATGGACCATGGATGGTGCAGTTTAATGCCATGCTGGACGGTGGTGTAGTTTAAGGTCATACAGGACCTTTGATGATTATATAGTTTAACGTCTTTCTGGACGTAAGGGATTTTTATACAGTTTAGCGTCATGTAGTTAGGACGTCACAGTTTAACGTCTTGTTGGACGTAAGGGACTTGCAAATAGTTTAGGGTCATATACATGGACCGTTGATGATGCAGTTTAAGGTCATACTGGACCATTTAGGGAACATTTTCATAGTTTAACGTCGTGTGGGACGAAGTTTTAGTTTAAGGTCATACTGGACCATTGCTGTATAGTTTAACATCATATAGCAAGGACGAACTGGTGCCGCATAGTTTAGTGTCATGTTGCAGGGACAAAAGAGGACACAGTTTATCGTCATGTTGGACAAAAGAAGACATGCGAACAGTTTAAGGTCATATGCATGGACCGCATAGTTTAACGTCACCTTGGACGAATTAGGGCGCTGCACAGTTTAGCATCATGTAGCTAGGACGAACTATAGTTTAGTGTCATGCTGGACAATTAAGGGAACCGATATAGTTTAGTGTCATCTCGGACGAAACACAGTTTAATGTCATGTTGGATCATGTTGCAGTTTAAGGTCATACTGGACCATTAAGTGCTTATGTAGTTTAACGTCTTTCCGGACGTAAGGGAATTTCCTATAGTTTAACATCATGTTGGATGTTGTTGCAGTTTAAGGTCATACTGGACCATTGCTGTATAGTTTAACGTCATATAGCAAGGACAAAATGGTGCTGCACAGTTTAGTGTCATGTTGCGGGGACATCTTCTTTTCTACAGTTTAACGTCATGTTGGACGAAAGTGCGAATATTTTAAGGTCATATGCATGGACCGTGGATGATGATGCAGTTTAAAGTCATACTGGACTATGGATGATGATGCATTTTAAATTCATACTGGACTATGGATGATGATCCAGTTTAAAGCCATACTGGACTATAGATGATGTTGCAGTTTAAAGTCATACTGGACTATAGATGATGATGCAGTTTAAAGTCATACTGGACTATTAATATATGAACCAATTGTAAGAGTCTTGGTTTTGGGGACCATATTTTGTGTTTATACAAAATATTTCTTCAGAAATCTGGCATTGGTTGGAGTCGTGATGAGTTCTCCATCCATTGAGATTAATGAATAAGCTCCATTGGAGTAGACCCTATGTATTGAATAAGGTCCTTCCCATTTTGGATCAAGCTTGGGAGGTTTCTTTCCTGGTATCATTGGAGTTTTGAGAACTAATACCAATTCTCCCTGAATTAATTAACGAAGATGAACTTTTTTTTAAAAGCTCGTGCTATTCGATTCTGATAGATTTCCAAGTGGTGCAAAGTGCACAATCTTTTCTCATCTAACTGTTCCAATTCATTCAATCGCTTTTGGGATTTCTCATCTGTAGATAACTGATCACAAATGGCTACTCTGAGTGAGGGCAATTGAACTTCAATTGTCAAGACTGCTGCAGTTCCATATACCAACGAATATGGAGTTGACCGCGTTGCATTGCGGGTGGTAGTCCGATAAGCCCATAAAGCATGAAAGAGTTTATCAGGCCATGACCTCTTATCTTTATCCACCATCTTTTGCAGTATATTTGAAAGAGTCTTGTTAAAGGCTTATATTTGGCCATTGGCTGCCGCATGATACCTAGATGAATGGTTGGATTTAATGTTGTATTCTTGATACAATTTCTTCACCTCAGATGAACAAAAGTTGGTGCCGTTGTCTGTCAATATGGTATGAGGGACACCAAATCTAGTAATGATGTTAGACTTGATGAAGCTAACAATGCATTTAGAACTGACTTCATTGAGAGGTACTGCTTCTGCCCATTTGGAAAAGAAATCAGTAGCAGTAAGAATGTACTTAAACTGCTTGGTCGTAGCTGAAGGGTAAGGTCCCACCACATCCATTCCCCATGTGGAAAATGGCCACAAGTATTTAGTTGTATGAAGAAACTCTGGAGGTTGATGAATGAAGTTGGCATATACTTGACATGAATGACACTTCTTTGTGAAATCAACACAATCTTGTATCATTGAAGGCCAAAAGTATCCAAGCCTTTGAATTTGATCAGACAATCTATGTCCAGACTGGTGGGCACCACATACTCTTGCATGCACTTCTTTCATGACAGCCATTGTCTCTTCACCATCAATGCATCTGTAGAGAACTCCATCAAAACCACGTTTATAGAGAATTTTCTCTAGGTGGTTTGGGCTATCATAAAGAGTAAAATTGACCACATGTCGCCGGATTTGTTCTTTCTCGGCTCTATCAGGTGGAAGTGTTCCATTTTGAAGGTATTCCCTGATAGGTGTCATCCATCCGGTAGTATGACCATACGGTTTAGTAATAGGACTAATTTCATTAATTTCCTCTGTTCTGGCTTGAACATAAGGTGAAATTTCATGACGGTGGGCAATACTGATGGTTGTCTCGTCCCGATTTGGATCTGCTAGAGCTGTGGCTATATTAGCCAGTACATCATCTTGAGCATTTTGTGATCTTGGGACATAAGAAAATGTCGGTTATGAAGGGAATTCTGCCATTAACTCTCTGACGTAATCACACAAAGGGATTAATTCTTCTTTTCTGATGGCATAATCCCCATTGACTTGTTTGATTACCAGGTCTAAATCACCTTTCACCTTTAAGTGATTCACTTGTGCTTGGAGCACTAACTCCAAGACAGTAATGAGAGCTTGGTATTCGGCTTCATTATTAGTACCACCTTCCCACAATAAAAAGGAATAAGGTAACAATGCCTTATCTGGAGAAATGAGTACAATTCCTAAACCAACTTTGTTGAATTTAGGATTTTCCATTTTCTTCCCTGTTGGACTTCTGGAAGCACCATCAAAATACATTTCCCATGTTTGAGGATTCTCTTGAATATAGAAAACTTCCTCATCAGGGAGTTCAATATCTGAAGACGTGTCTCCCACTGAAAGATGTTCATCTAGGAAATCAGCCAGAGCTTGGCCCTTAATTGCCTTTTGAGATACATATTGAATGTCGAAGTGCTGCAAAATAACTGCCCACCTTGCTAGACGTCTTGTAAGCATTGGACGACTAAGGATGAATTTGAGCGGATTATTGCGAGATACCAATTGGACCTCGTAATGTTGCAGGTAGTGTCTTAGTTTCTGAACTGCAAAGATTAATGCCAGTCATCACTTCTCAATACTTGAATACCGGGTTTCTGCTTCAAGCATAGTTCTACTGAGGTAGTAGAGGCTATTTTCATTCCCAGCATCATTATTTTGAGCATGAAAGGCCCCCAATGATCGCTCTAGAGCTGTCACATAGAGGATAAGTGGTCTTCCTTCAACAGGTGGCATGAGTACTGGTGGACTCAAGAGGTATTTCTTGAGAACATCAAATGCTTCTTGACATTCTTCAGTCCACTGGTAAGTGACTCCTTTCTTCAGTAATTTGGTAAAGGGTAAACTTTTGCCTGCCAAATTGGCGATGAAACGCCGAATATAGGCCAAGTGTCCTTGAAGTCCTCTTAATTCTTTCAAATTCTGAGGAGGTGACATACCAAGGATTGATTTGGTCTTCTCAGGATCGACTTCAATACCACGATGGAGTACAACAAAGCCGAGGAATTTTCCTGAGGTTACCCCAAAATCACATTTTAAGGGGTTCATCTTCAAATTATGTTGTCGAAGCTTGTGGAATATGACTTCCAAATCAGCCAAGTGATTAGAACGTTGTTTGGATTTAACCACCAAATCTTCTACATAGCATTCAACAAATTTCCCTAAGAAAGGTTTGAAGATACGATGCATGGCGCATTGATATGTTGCACCTGCATTCTTTAAACCAAAGGGAATCACCCGGTAACAAAACACACCTTGAGGGGCTCTGAAGGCTGTAGATTCCTCATCTTCTGGGGCCATTCAGATCTGATTATATCCGGAATATCCATCCATGAAGGAAAGTACTTCATAACCAGCCGTCGCATCAATTAAGAGTTCTGTAATCAGAACTGGGAAATCATCTTTAGGACAATACCGATTAAGATCTCTGAAATCGATGAAAACCCTAATTTGTCCGTTCTTTTTCTTTACAGGGACAATATTAGCCAACCACTTGGGATATTGAACTTCTCTGATGAAGTTAGCATTGATCATCTTATCCACTTCAGCTTCAATTTTGGAATCATAGGTTGGGTGTGTTCTTCTCGTGGCTCGCTTGAATCCTCGATGTTCTTTTGGTAAACCCAAATGATGAGTAGCAATATCAGGATCAAGCCCAGGCATTTCTGTATAATTCCAAGCAAAAATATCTTTATTTTGCTTTAGAAAAGAAATATACATCTCTTGCTCTTCAAGGGTCATGGCCGCACTAATTAAAGTGGGGCGTGGATCTTTCTCTGTACCCAGATTTATTTCTCTGAGTTCATCCACAGTGGTAGAGATACCCTCTTCAAATGCTGGAGGAGCATCTCTAAGATCTTCCTCTTCCTCTTCATCATGTGCTATTTTTTCCATTTCTACTTGCATAGTGGATGACAAAACGAAATTTTCATGATCATAAGAGATACCAAAATTTTCACATTTTGAAGAAGAAGCTTCCATTTCCGACCCTATTGATGATAAAGGGCCTTCTTTGGGAAATAAAGAGGAGATGGTGGATTGAGAATCGACATCATTATTCACCTCTGGTGTTGCTATAACTTCTTCTAGACTGATTGGAGAAGTATATACTTGTTGGACTTCAACAGATGAAATGAAAACTTCACCACTTAGGCTTTCATCACTGTTTGGTAGGTTACCAATTTCTCCCATGTTGTCTGGCTCGATTTCCGTAACTAACATTATGGATCTTTCCATAAGAGTATTTTGATTTGGGCCTATTTTGTCAATTTGACTGATAGGTAACACATAATCTGTACTCACATGTGTAAATGGATTTATTGGAATTTTCTCCAAACCATATGGAGCATTAACTTTGGTAATTTCCTTCATTGTAGATTTTTCTCTTCCCTTCATGTGATAAAATTCTGCCTCAATGTATTGAGACTCACATGTCTTGAATGGGGCCTTGTCACCATACAATGTTCCAACATGACCATTGAAACAGTATTTGAGACATTGATGGTATGATGAAGGGATAGCCGCATGCTGATGTAGCAAGGGTCTTCCAAGAAAGACGTTGAAAGCTGAGTCTTGATCAACAATCATGAAATATGAATTGGATACAAGATCTCCAAACTGGGTTCTGAGTGTAACTTCGCCCAGTGGTTCTTGTTCATTCTTATCATATCCTTGTAACATAATGGTAGAAGGAGATAAATCAGATTCTGTGAGGCCCAATCGACGAAGTGTACGAATGGCCATGAGGTTGACTCATGAACCATTGTCAATGAAAACTCTTCGGATATCTACACCATTGACTTTGCCAGATAAGTAGAGAGGTTTTATGTGCCCATGCACAACATCATCTTTATCTTTATCAGTAAAAGATATCACTGCATGGAATTCTGCAAGATTATTCTCTATGTGATAGACTTTAGCTGCAGCAATTTCAGCTTCAAACTCCTGAGGACTTCACAATGCTTCGATGAGTGCTTCCCGAAGATCTTTTGACAGATTCAAAGCATCCAAAATTGATAACATGGCAGGTAATTGGGCCAAGTGTTTCAATATATCATACTTTTGATCTAGAGGTCTGCGTTTCCCAACAGGAATATGAGGTTTAGCAGGTACCTTGGAAGCAGATGCTTTGGAAGCTGATGCATCTTGTATTGGGATAGAAGTTGGAAACATCCTTGGTTTTGGAAGATTAGATTGATTAGATCCATTTACTTGCTGAGATAAAGAAGATGGAACCTTTAATCGGTCTTCCAAAATAACTGTGCGAAAACTGAGTTGGTCATTGGCAGAAGAACTTGCTTGTTCTTTTTGAGCTCGCTGAAGGGCACTACCACGAGTTTCTGCTGCATACACAGTGCTAGCAGGGGTAGAATTGGAGTAGTGGCTTCAGAAAGATCCATGTCTTCCTCTGTATCCTGAACCTCTGGAACTTCCTCGGATTCCCTTATTTGATACAGGGAATTCAGGCTCATCAAGACTGGAATATGGATCTGTTAATTGAATCATATTAACAGAACCGAAGATTAACTCTTCATCTGATAAAGACCCTGCCTGACTAGCCTGTTTAGGCTGTGCCGTTTGATGGGGCGGTGCCCGTGGATTTGAAGTAGATGGCGTGAAATCTGCCAGAGTCAAGGACAACTTAGGCCTCGATACATACTCATCTTCTTCTGATTCCTCTTTCTTCTTTGAATTGCGCTGCCCTTTTGAGGATTTGTCTTTTGATGGAGGCTTTACTGTAGCTTTTGTAGGAGACACAACTGGCTTCTTCAATTGTGTTCGCAAAATGGCATGGGTCCGATTGATTGTATTTCTGACCATCCAATCATCATATTTTTGCGCAGTTTTGCTTCTGACTTCCTGCCACTCGCCTCCTTCCTCTGGATCTGTAGTGGTAACACACGCTACATGAGCTGAAGAACCCTTCAATTTGACCTGTCCCAAGTCAACCATCTTTTGCAGGAGGTCTTTAAAGACAAAACACTCCTTGATGGGATGTCCCAACATTTGATGAAAGGGACAATAATTGGGACGGTCTTCATCTCCTTCCTTGTTTGGCCTCTTGGTCACTGGTAATTGAACCAAATTATTTTCCAGATCTGAAATGAAGTAACCAGGAACTTGCTCATTTCGGAAAGAGTATGTTTTACTCTTCATATCCTCAAATTATTTTCGTCGTTGATCTTTTTGATCATTTAGACGAAACGGCCTTTGTTGTTGGCGTTCAGGAGGTGGAGTCCTTCGAGAAGATGAAGGTTTTGAAGTAGATATAGGTACAGGTGCTTGTTTAAGCATAACTGTAGCAGTTTCTGCTTTACCCATTCTTCTTCCTGGAGCCAACGGAATTACACGAGATTTAACCTTATCCTGTATAAGGGAATCTTCAATCTGCTGAGCGATTGAAGTAAGGTCTCGAAACCCTCCTATGTATTTCACAGGGATCAATGGCATGCGTAATTCGTCACGCAAATTTTCCACACAGATTGGCAACAGCTCTTCCTGAGGGAGTGCTAAACTCAGGGAATACGTTAATCCCTTCCAGCGAGCAATGAAATCAGAGACTCTTTAATTCTCCCTTTGCTTGCAGTTTGTAAGATCGAAAACTTTCATTTTTGGAAAAGTTGAGCTGAACTGAAAAAGGAATTTTTGAAGAAGATCCTCCCATCCAATGATTGATCGGGATTGCAAGCTTGTATAACAGACAAAAGCTGGTCCTTGCAAGGTTCGCACGAAGCATCTAAGTTTCACTGCTTCTTGCTGCTCTGGAGTTCCCATCATAGGATCACAACAAGACACGAAATGCGTCAAATGTTGTTCAGGGTCGCCTGATCCATTAAAAGTAGGGAAAACAGGGTTTCCAAAACTGGATGGAGGAGAAATTGAATCTACCCATTCAGGGTAAACTTTCTTTTCAGGTTAAACTTGCGCCCGTTTCCCTTCCATAGTTTCTAACTGAGCTGTTAATGTCTCAATAGTAGTTATTAACTTTTGATAAAAATCCGGTTGAACCTGGTCTTGAGTAGGTGTAATGAATGGAGCTTGAACAGACGTGGTGGTTGGTGCTGCAACTAATGGTATCACTACCAACCGTTGTTGCGCTTGACCCATAGGATTAGACCTCTGAGGGTGTACTGATAAAGGAGGATATTCTTGATCCATCTCAGTAACTGCAACAAATTCCTTCGGCTGTCGGACTTCAGCATTCTTAAGAAGAAGACTACTCTGAAGTAGTTCTGCATTCATTCTTCTTAATTCTTTCATTTCTTCCTCTTGTTGTGAAAACCTTTGCTCTAATGAGAGCGACTGACCTTCTCCAGAGGAAGGATATGTAACCTGATTCTTTCCCATCCCTTTTTTGGATACCTTTTGGAGGGAGGGAAGTGGATTACCTAGGTTCTGAGTAATCCTTTGACTTCGTGTACGTACACCTTCTTCATTTGTATTGGTGCGTACATTTTCTTGAGCAGGACGCTCTTCATCTGAGTCCCCTGAGTGAGTCTCCTCTGGTGGATTAACAACAATGGCATTGATGACATTGATTGATGCATAATGCATCGCATCTCTTATATCAACATTTCTGTGATATTGTCTTCTTTTATTTCTTTGATGAGACATGGCATTCCGTTGACTTGATCCCTCAGAAACATCATGGAGAACCGTCACTTGGAGAGAATCTCCTGATAGCTTGGCTCTTCGTTCCTCTTGTGGCTTATTCCCTAATCGAGAAAAGACCGACATTCTCTGAGGAGGGGATTTATGATTTTAAAGAGTCCCCAGTCTCGAGAACTGGGGATGTTCCTGCTGATTCCGCTCAACTCCTCGAATCCCATTTTTTGACTCTGAGGGTTGGGTTAGAGAAGTCCCCAGTCTGACAAGCTGGGGTGGCTCTTGACATGCTATGTCTGAGATCTTCTTAAAAGATCTCTTGATCTTGCGAATCTTAGTTCGGAAATTAGCTGGATGCATTAACCTGTATCCATTTTTATCACCTGGTTCAACAGACCGTTGGATGATTTCTGAGACTTCTGTCATTTGATGACGTGTTTGCTCCATACGAGAGGCTTGTGCAATATTCTCGCCTGGTTGATGTAGGAGAAATTCAACAACTTGTTCTCTATATGCTTGATTTTGAGAGGAACTAGTTGAAGCCTGTTCTTGAGCAAACTTTTGATTATGAACAAAGTCCATTGACTGTGGCCGGCCATGGGCAATAACATTGCATGAGACCATTTTCAGCGGGCTTTGCTGACTGGAAAGCACTGTGAAATGTAGTGCTCCGTGAACACCCCATCCTCTGATATGAACATCAGATGGAGCATTGGCAATTAACTGACGCAATTTTCTTAGTGCGCCAAGGCATGAACGTTGAAGGGTTCTCTATTTTTTTCAGCCTTCGGATACCGAGAGACTGATAGAGATGCTAAATCAATCTGACATTGTAGCCCTTCTATTATCTTAAGATGATTTTCATATTCATCATAAGATAATACCTTCTTTTTTAATTGACAAAGAGTTTTCCATATGTTGAGACGAATATCATGGATTCCATCATCCGTCAACATCTTTGGAATGTCGTACTGGGAGTCAGCCAACGGCCAAAACATGACTGGTACTTCACCTTTTTCCAGTTTTTTCCTCATGTTCAGCATTTCCTCTTTATCATTAAATGAAGATTCTTCTACCTGTTTTGACCAGAGTTGGTGTTTCCTTGTTGCTTCAACGGATTCAACAAGATTGGTAGAGAGATCATTGATCCAACTAGAAGATGCATGACTTAGGGGTGGTTCGGAGAATGACCTACACCCTGGGCTATCTTCTGATTGAGAAAGTATTTCACTTGTTAGCGATAAAGCATCAGACATGACTGATTTTTCATTTGCAAGTGCCTCAAGATAAGAGGGATTTCTCAGCACTACATTGTCCACTAGAGTATTTTCCAGGCAATGTGAATCACTACTACGGAGAGGACTTTCGCAGCGAAATTCATCATCATGTGGAGGACCACCATAATGGGTTACAGCAAAAGATGAGATCTCTTTCTCCTTGGTCTTCT
Organism: Viscum album; assembly: GCA_963277665.1. Taxonomy (NCBI): domain Eukaryota; kingdom Viridiplantae; phylum Streptophyta; class Magnoliopsida; order Santalales; family Viscaceae; genus Viscum; species Viscum album. The sequence goes on along the minus strand of OY728138.1, from coordinate 1,693,965,734 downwards.
GACCACAGAGAGGGTTCATGTGGCTCTCATCTGAAGAAGAAACTTCAAGATTGACCGAATTTTCATGAAGCAAGTCTTCATGAGGAAGTGTCTGTTGAAGACCATCAGAATTAATGTTCCCGTTATTGGGAACTGAGGGAATAGAATCTTGAATTCCGACAGATAAATGTCTGAGGGCTTCAAGAACTCCAGCATCGAGCAAGGCTTGGATATAGATTGGCCTTTGATCTCCTGACTGTGTTGGGAGGATCTTTTTCTTAGATGCCTTCTTACTCGCTTTAGAAACCACTTGATGACAAAAGTGATTGCTCTGAGCAGGTGTATGTGCCTGATCAGGAAAGATGGTCAGGTTAGGCTGACGATCTCCACTCAAATCAGGTGTATGTGCCTGAGTTGGTTGTCCGTATGATATGGGGAGTATGCCCCATAACCCTCTTGGACTCGAACAGATGTGTGTGTCTGTTACGAAGTGAATTGTTGATGTGTCACTCCACTACTAGGGATAGATTTATGTGTCTGTCCCTGAGATGATGCTGAAGCTGTTATGATATCCTGGCAAGCATCCAGAATATGAGCAGGAATTTTCTTCTGCTCTTTCACCATTGATAAAATATGTTTGGTGACTTCAGCCGCTGGAATGGGGATATACGTCCATTCCGGGTTTGGAGTAGGTGTATGTGCCTGCTCCTGTCCTCCTTTTCCTGTTAGTGAATCCTGACAGTACTCAAGTGTGGAGGCAGAGAGTTGAGTCTGCCTCCTGTTTGTCGTCGGGGCTTTCCGAAGGACTTCTTCGTGCGCTACCAAGCGAGACAGTTGGTAGGCTTGATTAGTATTAGAAGGTGTATGTGCCTGCTGATTACACTTCGCCAAACGCGGTTGACGAGATCCATCATATGTAGTCAGACGAGCCTGCTGACTAACTGGTGATGTATAAGCAGGTGTATGTTCCTGCCTATAGTACTCCGCCGGAATTGCCTGGCGGGATTGGCTTGATGCTTCCAGATGAGTCTGCTGGACAGCGGAATTAAAACGGACAGGTGTGTGTGCCTGCTCGTTGTTTTCCACTAAGTTAGGTTGGTGGAATCCTTCATATGTAGTCAGGCGAGCCTGCCGACTAACTGATGATGTATAAGTAGGTGCATGTTCCTGCCTATAGTACTCCGCCGGATTTGCCTGGCGGGATTGGCTTGATGCTGCCAGACGAGTCTGTTGGACAGCGGAATTAAAATGGACAGGTGTGTGTGCCTGCTCGTTGTTTGCCACCAAGTTAGGTTGGTGGACTTTTCCGGAGATCGCAGGGATGACAACCTGCCTATTGTTAACCGGATTCCGTCTCTAGCAGTTCATCTTGCCTACTCGGGTTCGAGGAACCTGAGCTGAATGCCTGGAGTAGGTACCCTCATCATGTTGAGGGTGCACTACCACACGAGTCTGGCGGCGATTGTTAATGGGATCCCTCGGGAAGGACTCCTGTCTTTTTGAATTAAGGCCTTGCGGGACCTGCTCATTCACTTCCTCAGAGTAAGGGAGTGAATGGAAATTGCGTTCCGGGGATAACGACCCAAAACAGTTGGAGATGGTAGTCAGAACCGTCTGCTTCTTGATCGATGGCCTCCGTTGTCCGGACGACCAGGTAGAGTTTCTAACTTGGAGGTCTTGACGAGCGGCCTCCAGAGTTGGGATAGTACCGTTGCGACGATACTCCTTAACCAGTGCATTAGAAACCCAGCGTTGAAGACGCTGAGTTGGTGATGTCATCCTCAGAGCGGACGACATTCCAGCAGGAGTAGCATCATTGGTTTTCACAGCAGTAGACCTCACAGTAGAGGTGTTTACAGTAGTAGTATTCACAGGGGTGAATTTAAGGAAAGCCATTTTGCAGAAGATCTTGAGAAAAGAGTGCTTGTTCCATATAACAGACATAATCAAGATGAATCCGACCACTGCATATTTTGGATGAGCACATGTCAATGATTGCTTTGTTGGACCAAGGGGCCTAACAAATAAGAAAAACATCACTTTAACTTGGTTAAGGATTCACGTCAAGTTCACCATTTTTTGTTTCGCACGGAATCCGGGGATGACCTCCTGGATGGGAGATTCAAACGTTCTGATCGGTTTCTAACGGGTTTGTTCATAGAACCGGAAACATCCAATGATTCCACATCCGTTTGGACGTACTTTCCAAAGGTAGGCGCTCATTATCTTGTGGGCTAATGAGGCTTAGGAATTTTCATTGGTCGAGAGGATGGGAGGTCGGACTCATCACACCTTTTTGAGGGGAATTATTGTCTACTCCGGGACTCTCTTTATAGATTTAAGTTATGTTCGTGAATCCTTATTACATTACCAAATATAAAATGAGCTTTCCTTCAGTTTAACAATCAATGATTAAATATGTAAGAAATTTAGAGAATCTTTTATATGTATTCGAGGTTCTTCATCAATAGAGAATCATTTGTATCTATTTAGAGATTCTTGGTCAATGGTATCCTTCAAAATATTTATATAAAAGTCTCTTGGTCATTATGATGACCAGGCTGGTTTTAAAGCCACTCAGTGGGGCACTTGAAGTTTATCGTCATTCATAAGGACAATGAATTACTTCAGAGTTGGGATCGAACCCATAGATGGGCTACCTACGTATCCTTTGTTTTGAAAAAGGAATCAGAACCCACGTAGTTAGAATAAGGGTATGATGTTTATGATTGATGGCTCAAAGCAGGATGTCACAATTACTTTTACACTCTAAGCTCACGTGAGTCATGATCGGTGTGAGAAACAAAAGGTATTAGTAAAATTTAGACAATTGTTCCATGAAAGATGCAATCATAAGAAATGGTTTGGGGCTTATGTATGTATGACTGCCCAGATAGATGAAGGTTTAGGATTTACTTTTAGGGAGAAAATCCATGAACAGGGTCCATAAAGGTATATATGCTTCATAGAGATTTGAATACTCTAATTTTGGGGCTTACTCCTAAGGAGGATGCCCAAGTTAGGAGGGGACTTATGATTGGGTTTTACTCCTGAAAAGGAAACCCAAATCAAGGGTAAATTAGCACTGGTTAAATAGAAATTAGGGGACTTGGGGCTTATTCCTGAAAAGGAAGCCCAAGATTATGACTGGGACTTATTCCTAAAAAGGAAGCCCAGGTTAAGGATTAAGGTTTGGGGCTTACTCCTGAGGAGGATGCCCAAATTACGGGACTCGGGGCTTATTCCTAAGGAGGATGCCCATATTTGAGATTGGGGCTTACTCCTAAGGAGGATGCCCAAATTAAGCGACTTGGGGCTTACTCCTAAGAAGGATGCCCAAGATTTATGACTGGGACTTATTCCTGAGACGGAGGCCCAGGTTAGGGGACTTGGTTTGGGGCTTACTCCTGAAGAGGATTCCCAAATTAGAGGACTTGGGGCTTACTCCTAAGAAGGATGCCCATATTTTGAGATTGGGATTGGGGATTACTCCTAAGGAGGATGCCCAAGTTAAGGAATTAAGGTTTGAGGCTTACTCCTGAGGAGGATGCCCAAGATTTGGGAACTTTAAGAATTTGGGGCTTACTCCTGAGGAAGAGGCCCAGATTAAAGAACTTATAACTGGGGATTATTCATGAAAAGGAGACCCAGGTTAAAGATTCTCTCATCTTAAAGGATGAGGTTGAATGAATGAACTCTCAATCTTTGGTGACATAAAGATATTTAAATCACTAGGTTTTGAGAGATATTCCACATAATTCCTTTCAGATAAGGAAGTCAAATCAAGAAATCATGCCATAAATGGCTTTGAAGAGTATCTTGAAGACTGAATCTTGAATAGGAAAGGTGAAATGGCTTAAGAGGGGTGAAATGGGCAGAAAAGGCACCCAAAAAGGAAGGGGTGCGCAAGTCTTGGAAGGCATGCAGGTACTGCGGCGGCGCGCAAGTATTGGTCGCGCAGGTATACCTGCGCGGCATGTGGGGTACTTGCGCAATTTTCAACCAGCATTATAAATACTTGAGCGATTCTTTATTAAACCCTTTAGAATCCTCTTGAGGTTCTTCCAGAAAAGGGACGCGCAAATTCTATTGAAGGAATGAGGCGGCACGCAAGTGTGACCACTTCCCTTAAGGGATGTCCACTCAGGCGCGCAAGTGTTGATGAGTTTCAACACTTAGGCCTTCCTCCCTCTCTTTAGATCTTCCGTTCTAGGTAAGAAATTACCTTAGAAGTGTTCTGGAAGCTTTGAGAATAGACTTGGGCGTCGGGAGCTTCCATCCGAGTTTCTGGAAAAAGATCCTCCCGAATGGGGGGCCCACAGGGTCTATTTATAGGAAGGAGAAGACCCCGAGCGGTTACCGTGCGGTTATCACTTAGGTCGCGCAAGTCACTTGCATGACCATAAGGCGTCGCGCAAGTAGACTTGCACGACCACTAGGCGGTGTGCAAGTGTACTTGCGCGACCATGAGAGAACTTGCGCGACCTATGGGAAATGTTCTCCTTGTTCATCCCTTTGTCGATTTTTGATGTTTCTTCAAAGGATGAATCACTTTGGACTAAGGTATTTCCCTTTTTTCAGTCATTAGACTCTGTGACGGAAAGGAGCATCAACATACACCTATAGATATCATCTCCTCAGATTCATCTAGATGTAAATTTCAAAATAATGAAATAATTTGTTGCTCATCCTTTGATTCTTATACCACAACACTTTGACATTTTATTCTAAATCCACTAGAAGTAATATTTTACTTAATAGTAGTCTATACCATCCCTAATTCAAATTATTCGAGACACCCTACTCATCTCCTCTTTTAAAGATTCAAATCTCATTCTAAAAAATATATACTTCAGGCTCCTATGGTTAATTTAAATAATTAATCATCAGCTAAAAAATATTTATATTAATTATTGAGGACATACATTACTATTTTTAGATCAATATCATTAGTATTATTATTCATATCATGTTTCTAAAATATTGAGAACAATATTCCATAACAAGAATATCATATATCATCACACAATCCAGATCACACTAGAGGCATCACAATTAACCTCATAATTCTTAATTTACTTGGGTAAGATAAGAATAGGTTAAACTTTCAACCCATCCATCAATTTTTTTGAAATTAATCTTCATATCTATAGTCCCATATTAATTTTACACCTTTACTAGTCAAGAAAATCATTGATACCACTATTCAAAAAAATTTGATATGAATCATTGATAATATCATGTGTGTAATAACCAATGTTCAATTGTATGAGTGGAATTAGAGAAAAATAGGCTTTATTTGAATTAAATATAGTTTTTTTTTACCTTTGGACATGGTTTTTGAAGATAAATGATTTATTTAGGAATGATTTTATATATTTATAGAGGTTTCAGATGTATTTTGGGGGTTCAAGTTATGAATGGAGAAGGGTAGTTTTATTTTCATGAGTAATATTTACCACTAGGTATATAGTATGATTGTTTGGTTCTAAAATTTTATTTTATATAGCCCTACATACTCAGTGGTGATGCACTAGGAACCTGTTAAAAAATTTAATAGGTGGAGTGGTCTTATGAAGACTACATAGTACCTGATGGAGTGGTATGACATACCCAATAACCTTTTTTTTAATTTTATTTAAAATAATAAATTATTTTAAAACTTAACTTACACCTCCCCTCTCATTCTATTTGACCCCCCTCTTGAAGAGATTTTCTCCTCTCTTATTCACTCTTATAATAAATTTTTTTATCATATTCATCTTCCATATGATCAATGATTCATATACTGAAATGGATTACTAGTGGTGATGTTAAACATGTGAACCCATTCAATCTCTATTTTATTTTCCATTTATTTTATTTCATATAAATCGTAAAATTTGGGGGGTTTATGGACTTTTTTAATTTCAGTTGAATGATGGAGATCTAACTAATAATTATGGATGGGTATAATTAACTAGAATATGTTTTAATTTACATGTTCCATAAATATATATGTACTTTTTTGTATGGTGTGGTGGGAATCTAGGTTAAGTGAGTGTGTGGGACTTTTTCTTTGTTATATAGGGCTTGGTGTATTTTTATGAGGATTTGTAAGCCTTCCTATGATTAAAAGGTATATACCATATGCACATATTCTTATTAATAGAATTTCCTACAAAAATTCATTCTATGGAGGTTGATTATAACATGTATTGGAACCATTTAAGCGTTTTTTTGTTTTGATTGGGTCTTATATAGCCTTGTGATGTATCATGGGATTGTGTTTAGAAATCCTATCTTGAGTAGTATTAGGTTTGGTTTTGTGTGGAACCCTTGAATAAAGTAAGTCCAATTATAAGGTGTATCATATCTTTAAGGAATGTTTCTTGTAAAAATATGTTTGTTTCCATGGTTTCCTTGATTATGAATTTATTAGGGGTACAATGGGGTTAGGGTTGTCCTAGAAGGATTTAGCTCAAAGTTGTAGTTTCATAAATTTGTAGTATGGATTATAAGGATCTTGTTTCCATTGATATATCTTTTGAGAATTTTTTCTAGAGGGTTCATGTAAGTAATGGGGTAATATTAAGTTAATAAGGCCTTATCTATGTGGATGAAGTGATTTGAGTTACAATGGTTTATGTTATCCTAATATATGGGTGACCCTTTTGGTTATTGAGTGACAACCTATCAATAGAGGATGATCCATTCTCTCTTATATACTTTCCATAGTGTATGTAGAGAAGAGAATAAAATTTTGTGAGTCATATTGGAAAAATTAATTGTTATTTTAAAAATATTGGGAAAAACTATTTTAGTTTTATTTGTTTCTAATCATGAAATTTTTGTTTCCCCTACAACGATCAATATGGAACCATGATATGATTCCTTTAGTTAAAAATATTCTTTTGTTTAATTCTATGTATCTATATTGTAATTTTTATTTTGAATGAGCTTTAATAAAGTTAAATAAGGAAATGTGTTATGTTTTTATTAAAAAGTGTTTATACACATAATACGATCCTATGATGATAGTGCCTATGTTATTTATAGTTTTTATTATTGGGTTTTTTTATATACTACTTTTCAGTTATAATCCCGTGGTAGAGAGGATATTTTTTTAAATTACTTTTAACTTCCTTTATTATTAGTGAATTGGTCCTTGGATATGGTGATAATGGTTTTACATGTATACACTAGCTATATAGAGATATGTATACACTAAATCCACATTATATATATGTGCATATATATGGATATATTATAATGTCCCAAACTACTGGTGCATGTCTGACCAGCGAAAGACTGGGCCCCCACAACCCCATGCCCGACTCTATAGGCTAGGGGTTGGTGAAAATCATTGAGAAGGAATAACTAGAATGGGAGGACTTTTACTAAAGTACCTATACACATGCACAGAACCATTTCCATGTAGAAGTGAAGAGGAGTAAAAATATGACACAATAAGATCTAGAGTAATAACCATTCCGGTAATAACCTCTCGGAAATATAAAATAGTGTGATAGGTAATCCAAAATATATAGGTAAAAAGTTAATGCCCACACAGAAAAGATCTCACAACTGAATAATTATTGGAATAAAAAAAATTGTTGAAGCATCCTAACACCAGATCTCCAAACCCAACCACTATAACTCCCTAGTTTTTTATTTTCTTTCTTATTATGGTTCATCATTTGGTATTTTGATTTTCTCTTAATTCTTGAGTGTTTAGATTGATATTTTGAGTTTCTGTCTATTTTTCCTCTATTTCATGGTTTGAGTGAATGGTTAAGGGGAAACCTTTCAACCTCATGATGATGATTTTAATTCTGGTTCATTTTCAACATGCATGGTTTTTTCTTATAGCTATTGTATGGTTAGGTTTAACCCATACAAATCCCAGGAGTAATTTTTCTGGTCTTTGGGGTCCCTATATGAGGTCTCACAACTTGAGTACGCTTATCCAAACTGTGTGAGAATAATGTTCATGGTTCTGTAATTTTTTATTAAACCAAACCACATATTTGGTACATGGTTTCCCAAACCATGAGCCCAAACCATGTAAGAGTCCTTTGAGTATATTAAGAGATGCATGGTTGGCACACAATTTACTAAAATGTGTTTCCTAACCATGAATCATTCCAAGATTTATTTAAAATGTCATTTTACTTTTTTCCCCTCTGTGGTTATTAACCCCATAACTATAACACTTCAAGCTTCCACAGTACGCTTCTCTTTGAATAATGCAACAGATTGCGTTGTACCCAACTACGAGTTCTAGCACACCATGACCAATTAAACTAGTTGTTATGAATAGTAATACCCACTTTTTGAAATTTTATAAATTTTATTTTTTAAAATTGACTTCATTTTTGGATTCGGAATATCAAAATTATATTTGGGTGATTTTTTTGTATTTTTCTGAAAACTTTCAATTTTTGATTAATAGTGAAAAACATTGCGTTATTATTTAAAAACTACTTTTTCTTTAAAAATTATTTGTTTTATTTCAAATTATTTTAGGTCAAATAGATACATAATACCTATATTAGTTCAATTTAATTCATTGGATTCATTTTATAATAAGATTACATGTATAATATTTTATTGAAATTTTTAACGTCTTTCAACTACCTTCTAGCCACATTTGAAAGTTTCCATAAAACGTAATTTTACTGATTCTGTGAATTGAAATTCGAAAATCCAAGAGACACGGTTGATATCAGTAAGTAAAATGTGGTTCAATAGGATTAAAATAATTTTTGGTGAATAGTAACTTTTGAATTTTATTTACCACAGTTAAAAGTAAATAGGGTAATTATAGGTAAAAATGATATTATAATTACCCTAACACAAGTCCTAATTTTATTGGATAAGTTTATTTCGACCAAATAAACCATAGGAATAAAATATGATCATTTTCATCCACTTGAATTAGATTAGGACATTTAATAATATTTTTGTAAAGAAGAGTTAAAAGTGTTAAATTAAATATTTAATAACTAAACCATTTTTAATATAGGGTTATACATAAGAGAAACTCGACTATAAATATTAATTATAATTCTAAAAATATTTCCTATATAATGGAATTTTATTTATAGTTTCTAGATATTAAATAATTAAATTTATTTACCACACAATGATGATGCAGTAATTACCTTATTATTGAAAGATTAAAATAATTGATATTATAAATATTAAAATAATTGTAAATTGATACTATTTATGTATTCCAAGAATTTTCTGGGTTAATTTGACATGTTAGGGTTTATTGAATAATTTTTTTTCAAATTTATAAAGATGTTATGACTTTCACAAAAAACTAATACAAAATATTTTCAAAATTGAGATAAATGAGTTTTTAAAACAAATACTATATTATTAATTGATATAATATTCCTAAAAATCTAAGGTTCATACAAAGGAATTAGATAAGTTTAGATATATCAATAATGAACTACTTGTATTTCTCTTGGCTTTTTATAGTATGTTTATTAACCATTTATTATAATAATACAAGAATACATGGTAAAAGTTAAACTATTTAACTAAGAGTTAAATCTAAAAGATAAGGTTAATATGGGGAACTAACCCTGTCTAAAACCTATTTTTTTAGAGGTTTTAGACCCAGTACCACCTTATACTAGAAATACGTCCTTTTGGAGCCATTATAAACCTAATATGATTGTATAATGAAATAATATTTCAAGCCGTTCCCAAACTAACCCTCACCTCTCTTATAAAATGGTAATTCCCTTCTCTCAAAATCACACCTTCAAATCCATTTATATTGGCCAAAACCTACTCAAATATCCTCCCAACTACCCTTAATTCAACCTATAGCCCTTACACTGATCATAATCCAACCTAAATATCCCTTTTGATCAAATCAAAAGGAAGCACCCGAAGAAGAGGTAATAATTTCATCACCTCTTTCAAAGTTCTTTTCTTCTTCCACTTCCTCTTTCTTTGTGGTTTCCATACCAAAATAATAACTCAAGTACCTTATACTTACTATGATGTTATTAAATATATTTTATAACCATATTCATTATTCTATCCAACCTATTAATAACAAAGTCACCACACGTACGTACGTACGGCTTACTGTCTCCACGTCGTGGTGTAGTTTGTTATTCAACACTTCATTATTTGTATGGGTATAATAATGAGTATAATTGATGAAAATAATAAATATAACATGTTAATTATTCTTTATATATGATATAAAATCCAATTACATACAATTTCTCCATCAATATAATGATATTGTTGATCGTGTGTACGTACGGATTACCGTCTCCATGAACACGATGAGATTCATTCCCCATCGTAATCATTCAAGAATAATTTTCATTTTATGATTAAAAATAATGTTTATGAACTTAGTATGATTTTGGATATTAATAAAATACATCTTATCCATAACAAACATGACTTATGTAACAAAACATAAAAAGTGAAATGAATTAGTTAACCCCCAAAACAATGATACCACTGAAATATTATTAACAAAGCAATATTAGAAGATAATATATGATATCAGGTTCATATATGTGGTTATTTTATAATTTAACAATAGTTATTTAACTATTATACAGGGGGTTTATATACCCTTGACCAAGGAAAAGTAATCTCTTCATTATTTGAGGTTGTTTATACGTGAGTATCTACTAGGACCTCTTTATCGTCCACATCTGCAATTCTTAAAAATATTTTTCAAAACATTTTTACTATTTTCTAGACTATGGGTTAAAGTAATTTATACCCTTTTTTGACTATTTACAAAAAAATATATAAAGGAATCTTTATTCCGTTTTCCAAACAAGGTCCTTTATGACCTTTTCAACAAAATTAAGGAAAGAATGTTTTTAACGTATACGGCAGGTGCAGATATTTTCAGGCGTTATATAATCTTATAAGATTACTTTACATGAATATATAAATATTTTCAAAATAAATTTTTTCTTTTATAATTATGTAACTTTTAAATGATTTTAAAATTAATAGATATTTCTCTCAAATATTTTTGATTTCATCTATGTCAACATCCTTTGATGGATTTTACACTTGTTTGAAGTTGATTTATTATGATACAATATTCCATATTGTATTGAAGGTTTTTTGATATGTATGACTATACATGTGTTATTTTTATACGATTCATGGTTTATGGTTTAATTATTAACATTTTGTTTGCTAGTTTTAATATGAATGTTTATGTTATGTTCCAAACTTTTCATATGAGGAATGCATTGGACGTATTAAGTGATGGGTGGATCCCGCTATAGCTCGTCGATGCATCGGTAGGTATCATGAGACAAACTAGTGTCTTGTCACAAGTCCATGAAAAAATCTTATTTGTAGTCTGGCGTGAGGCCTTGACTATGTGGTTATAATGTACAGCATTATGCATTCCATCATTATGAAATTGGTTATTGATATTACATGTGATTATTCGAATAGTAGAATATCCATGTGAAAAATTAAATGCAATTCTTTGATTTATATTTTCTATATTATGCTGATGTTTATGTTTAAAAGTCTTGTTTTTTAGTCTTATACAATGCCTTAAATGTTTATGCTTATTTATGATAGTTTTCATTATATTGTTATCCTTACTGAGCATCTGAGATCACCCCTTTCTATGTTTTATTTTTCCAAAGATGTGAAGAAGTATATTATGATTAACCTATAGGAATAGGCAAAGCGATATGGGCATGTTCAAAGGGGACACAATGTTGTTGTTGTTTTTCATTTCATTATGTTATCTAAAACTTATTTATGTATCTATCACTTACAAGGCTACTAAACTAATTGGTCTTTCGATTATGTTATCTAAAACTTATTTATGTATCTATCACTTACAAGGCTACTAAACTAATTGGTCTTTCGATTATGTTATCTAAAACTTATTTATGTATCTAGCACTCACAGGTTCCCATGTGTGATGTTTGTGCATTGGAATTGGTTGTTTGTTTGACATTGTTGACTCACCCCTATTTATTATACATATTGACATGGGAACCTTTCATAGTGAGTGAATATTCTGAGAACGATTGTTGCACTAGTTTAGATTACACACTTGCTAGTGGACCTTAGTATGGACTTTTCTATTCTAGAGTATTGGGCCCCTTGGTTAGGTCATGTAGGGCAACACCGAGTGTTAGGGATTTATGACTTCATTGAGTAGGGCATACCTTCAGGATTAGTCATATGTATAGTATGTGTTGGATTGTTCACAATCTCCTAGGTTTTAACCATGTTTTATTTAGTGTTTATTTGTATGTGGGGGACTATTGAGAGGCCTAGTTCGGTTTTTGGTCCTCGTTTACTGCTTTCCCATTGCCCTTATTTTGTGTTGTGTGTCATGTGTGGTTTTTCTCTTAACTAAAAACCAAAATTTGGATTTCTAAATTGTTCATGAAAATGTTTTCAAAATGTAACACACATTTTCCCTTCAAACATTAAACTTTTTTTAATTTAATAAGGAAATGGAGTGTTACTTGTTTTGGAAATTAAAGTGTGTGTGGAAACCCATATTTTATATAATTTAGTTCAAATCTAGAATTAGTAAACTCTCTATCTAAAGGTAGTGTTTTGGGGATAGTTTGTTGGGAACACCTACTGAGTTTTAATACTCCAGCCTATAGTGTTTTCTTATTTCTCGTTTTCATTGCAGGTTCAACTTGTGCTTTCTCACCGTGGTAGAGAGTTGTTTGTGGGTTATAGAGTGAATCACGAGGTCACGTTGAGTTTTTGGTCGATATTAGGTTAGTTTATTTGTTGTTCATTCTTTCTTTTTAGTTTCATTTATTTACTTTGCAGTATTCTATTTTATTTATGCTTCTTAGTTTATTTTCATTGTGCGAAATCATTACCTCTTGCTCTTTATTGATTCCTTGGTGCTTGTCGCCAGCCCGGTAGGATCGGAAACGCCTCTCGGGGCTTACTGTGGATCAGCTCGGGTGACCGGTTTAGGGTCAACCTAGGTCGGTTCGTAACAAAATGGCATCAGAGAGGTCGGCTCTTGAGAGGACCTTGTTTTTCAGAGCGGCCATCGTTATTTGGGGTTGAAATTGTATAAAGAGTATTATTGTCAGGACTCGAGGCATTTGGACGAGAAGGACATCCTGAACTCTTGCTCATTCAGAACCTCGGGTTACCATGGGATGTTCGGGTTGTTGGTGTATTTTGGTTCTTTTGAATTGTTTTATGTTGGTAAATGAAATGAAATCCAGGAATGTGACCTTTGTGAGCTCACATGGTCTGGAAAAAAATGTGGAGCTGGGGACATTACCCTAGAGTGCTCCTTGTGACGATGACGTGATTGGCGTATAGCCACCAACTATATGTCTGAGTCACCCATCAGTATTAGGTTCTCCTTATGGATTGTTTGGGTATTCATTACTTTTAAGAATCCTTTTATAATGTTTAATTTTGGAGATTATAAAAAGTTGAATTTAAAATGGAAATGACCATGTTTTGATTGAGTTCTTTGTTTCCTTGTTTCATAGTGTTCACCCCCATGACGGTTTGATGGATGCCCAAGGTGCAGCTTTGGGTGGTGTGCCCCTAGAAAATCCTCCAGTTGATCATCCTATAGAATATGTATTGGAATTACAGTAGTTGAACCCTCCCATGTTTTATGGTCAAGCAGATCCACTTGAGGTGGAGGAGTGGTTGCAGACGATTGATAGGAACTTCAGTTTCATTGGGTTGCCTGAGTCATTGAAGGTGATGTTGGATACCTTTATGCTTAAAGGTGCAACATGTAAATGGTGAAATTTCATGTCACAAAGCAAGCCTCATGAATACCTCACTTAGGAATTATTCAAGTCTTCATTCATCCAACAATACTTCTCTGATTTGACAAAGCTTAGGAAGAGGATGGAGTTGTGTTGTCTTGAGTAGGGTGCTGAATGAGTACTAGAATTCTATCGACGTTTCTTATAACAAGTTCTGTATGACCAATGGTTTGTTGCAAATGATCCTGAGAAGGATTGAGAATTTGAGTTTGGACTTTGACCTGAACTGCAGTCGAAAGTGGCAGATCTCAACCTAACCAACTTCTCGGATGTTGTGGGGCAAGCCTTTATGGACAAAGCTGGGTTACTAGGAGGACCTGAGGTGGAGGATCCTCCCCCGACCTTGGGAAGAAGTATAGAGGATGACTATAGGAAGAATGGGAAGTGACCTGATGCTAGTGGCTCTAATAGAGGAATCAAGAGGCCTTCAGACCTCCATTCATCTTCTTCACAGTGCAATGTCTTGATCTATAACCAGTGTGGTAGGTAGGGTCACAAGAGGCTGACATGCTCAAGTGCTCTGAGACCCTGCGACACCTGTGGACATCTGGGTCACTTGCATCGACACTACTGAGGTGTTTCCAAGAAGCGTGATGATTCCATACCTATCTCGTCGAAGTTTACCTCATCCCGTCAGTAGGAGTAGAGCGATGTTTGGGGATCAGTTTGAGGTTTTCTATTTTAAGTGTTCCTTGGATGCAGTGGTCTTCTCTTGTTGAGTTTTGTGGTGTTTATTTTCCTTCTGTTGTAATAATGGTTATGGTTTAACCTCTTTGAAACCTTTGTTTTAATGGAAGTTTTTTTGGTAAAATTCAGGTTCATGTGTTATGTTTCGGAATTTTTTAATCCTGACAGCGAGGCAGGAGGTTCTTAAATCATCGGTGCTCCAACCATAGGTCCCAAAGTTAAGTTGGCGCGTAGTCAGGAGAACCCCAATAGTGAAAAATGTCCTTGGTTTAATCTCTGTCTTTAGTGTGATGTTGTTTATGTTCTTCCAAGGGTGATATGTTTTTGATATGATGATGGTGGTAGTTTTTATGTTCTATTAGTTGCGCCCTTACCTTCTTTCCACCCTTGTGGTGGTGGTTTTTGGTCTGTGCGGAATGTTTACAAGTTCAGTTAATCTCGTTAATTCTTATGGTGGGGATTCCCATAGTGGGTCTCGCAAGTTACAGCTAAAGTAATTTAGAGTTAGCTCAATTTTTATGGTGGGGAGCCCGTTCGGGCCTCCCCATGTGAGTATTAGAGTTTGTTTTGGATATCATTTTGGTGGTGGGTGATCTTGTGCGGAACCACCTAATCCTAGGTTCTTCCTCTTGAGTAAATGTTTGAATTGGAGTACATCCAGTGGGTTTTTTGGACTAGGATTATAACAATAAGTGTTAGAGGTGGTTTAAGTTCATTCATTCCTTGGTTGAAATGGATGGTTTGGGTACTTCTTGGTGATGATTAAGGTGATTGTGTTTTGAGGATAAGTTGTGTATTATGGGTTTTTGGTGTCTGTTTGGATCGATCAAATGGATGAACTTAAACTTTTGTTGGTGGGTGACACTTGATAAGTTTTATCATTGGGTCTAGATCGTGTTGTGGATTTTTGAGGGAAAAAAGCATTATGGTGGGGAGAATTGTCACAACCAGACCTATCTATTATTTTATTTTGTTATTTTCTTTGGATTTTAAAATTTTTATTGGGGTTCGGGTTGAGTCTCGAACGAAAAACTTTTGAGTTATGTTAAAAAGTGCATGTTTTTTAGTTGACATCATTGGGCGTATGGGCGGAGCACGTTTTGGAAACCCCACACGGCTCCGCTTAGACATCAGCACGATCTGCCTGCCTTTGGAAAATTAAAATGAGTGAAGTTTGTGATTTATTGTTTTATTTAAAATATTTATTTTTGTTAATAATTTTATTATTATTAATAAAATGAAATGAATACTTTTATTATTTTTATTTTTATCATTAGGATATTATTATTATTATTATTATTACTATAAATATTACAATTAAATTAATTCTAATTAATGTTATCATTAGGAATTATTTTAATGTTATATTATTATTATTATTATTATTATTATTAAGTTTTTTCCTATTTTTATTATTGTTACATTTATTATTTTCATTAATAAGATATTTTATTTTATTCAGAATTTTATTGTTTTTATTATATTTGTTTTATTAATTTTTATTTTCTTTTCTTAGGGTTCCTTAAACCCTTCATCCCCACCTCCCATTAGCACACCCCCTACCCCCTGGCACGACCCCTTGGTGCAAGATGCTTCCACCCGACGTTGCCTCCTCCTACCAGCCTACTTTGGAAATCTGCGACGCCTCCTCCTATCCAAAATTAGTGATCTGTAGCCCCTATTCTAACCAGAAATGTTGCGAGCCCCCCCCCCCCTCGTGCTACGTGCGACTCCTACGGGTGACCTCTCCTCTTGTCTGACAGCCCCTGCACATGACTCCCTCTTTCTGGCCAGCCTCTCCACGTGACCCACCTTTGTCGGCGCACCCTCCTTCAGCCGCGATCTCACCGACACACCTCTCTCTGGTGGTCAGCCTCCTCTTTTCCCTTTCGGTGACAATTTCCCCATTTTTTTCTTTGGGAATTGCTTCTTGATTTCGATATTTTGGTTTTCCCAAACCCTAGATAATAGGGTTTCAATATTTTTAGGTTTAATCCTAAAATTGATGGTCAAATGTTGATGTTTTAGGTTTTTATAGCATCCCGCAAGTGCGATGGTTGCGAACTACATTTCTCACCGATCTTCAGTTGTTCTTCATCAATTCAGGTAGGCTTCCCTATGCACTACCTTTTTAATTTTTGTTTCATTATTTTCTTTCTATTCACACCTTATATTTATGATAAGTATTATATTTAAATAATTGGTTAGATTATTTAGCGTGAAACATGGAAATTGATTCCTTGTTTCTTTATGAATAGTGATGTTTTGTTAAATAGCACATGACCTTTTTGTGAATAGTTTTATTGTTGGATTTTGAATGATAAATGTGTATGAAAAGGTTTTTTTGAAATTATAAATTTATTCGCAGTGTGTGAAATCATGTTTTTGGTTTTATTATGTTCTTATAACAATGGTTTTGGTTGGAAAGAAGTTTTCCATGTTGAATTTGGTATAATGTGTGTGCAAAGTTTTTATTTGTGTCTCCTATGAGTAGTTTATAAGTTTCAATAAATTATTAAATTGATAAGTTGTTGAAAACTGTTTATTTGTTGTGTATTGGTTTTAAAGGAGGTTTTTATGGGGTTTTGGGTGTGTAAAGCAATGGGTTTCTCTTTGAAAATTGTTTTATAAATTTTAAAACGGTTGAGTAAATAATGTATATGGTGCGGGTTGTGTTTTGAAAACATTTTGAGGTTGTGTTTGTGCTATTTTTTTTAAATGGTTTTATGTCTGTTTTATGCATTTTAGTTGTGCGGTTGTTACAGCGTGTCGACGAGGAAAACCCGTGATACTGCGGTCATCGAATTTTGCGTGTTTGTGTGTTTGTGCGAGGTGTGATGCACCATTGTGGTTGGACAGAAGGTTGTGGTAAGTCCCCCACTGCACTCTCCTTTAAATTTATAATTTATTAATTGATTGATATTTCATTAATTTTCAGTAAATGAGAAATAGTATTAGATTATTATTTTTGGAATAATTAATTGATGTAGACGAAGCTGTTAATTTTTTACACGGCACCTAAAATATTTTCTTGGTGAATTGATGCATAAGAGTGAAAGAATGCATGTTTGGCCTTTGATCATAATTCATGTATTTCTAACTGTGGTTCTGGTTTGATGGTAAATGTTTTCTTCTAGCATGTGATCAAATGTTTAGGTTTCACTTGAGAAATGTTGTTTCTGTTAAATGTTGCATAAGGCTCGTTTGGCACTTTAATAAAATAATTTATTTTGAAAATCATCTTTGGGGTGACTCAGGGGTGATCATGTTGTGTTCGTCAATTGTGTGAGATTCTTGTGTGTGATGTTTGTGCATTGGAATTGGTTTCTTGTATGGCATTGTTGACTCACCACTGTTTATTATACATGTTGACATGGGATCCTGTCATAGTGAGTGAATCTTCTAAGAACGATTGTTTCACTAGTTTAGATTATGCACTGGCTAGTGGCCCTTAGTACAGACTTTGCTCTAATAGGGGATTGGGCCCCTCAGTTAGCCCATGTAGGGAAACACCATGCATTAGTGCGTTATGACATCATTGAGTAGGGCATGCCTGCAGGATGAGTCACATGTATAGTACGTTCTGGATTGTTCACGAGCTCCTAGGTTCGACCCGTGTTTTATTTAGTATTTATTTGTATGTGGTGAACTATTGAGAGGCCTAGTTCGGTTTTTGGTCCTCGTTTTCTACTTTTCTATTGCCCTCATTCTGTGTTGTGTGTCATGTGTGGTTTTTCTCTTAACTAACAACCAAAATTTGGATTTCTAAATTGTCCACGAACATGTTTTCAAAATGTAATTCACTTTTTCCCTTAAAACATTAAACTTGTTTTTTTAATTTAAAATGGCAATGGTCTATTACTTGTTTTGGAAATTTAAGCGCGTGTGGAAATCGATATTTTATTTAATTTAGTTCAAACCTAGAATTAGTAAACTCTCTATCTAAAGGTAGTGTTTTGGGGATAATTTGTTGGACACGCCTACTGAGTTTTAAAACTCACGCCTATAGCATTTTACTATTTTTAGTTTCTATTTCAAGATCGACTCAGGATTTCTCGCCATCGGCGAGAGTTGGTTGTTGTTTGGAGAGTGACTCTCAAGTCACGAAAAGATTTTGGTTGAGATCAGGTTAATGTGTTTTGTTGGTTGTTCTTTCTTTTCAGTGTCATTTATTTACTTTGCGGTATTATATTTTATTTATGCTGATTAGTTTATTTTCATTGAGAAAAATCATTCCCTCTTGCTCTATATTGATGCCTTGGTGCTTGTCTCCAGCCCGAGAGGATCAGGAATGCCTCTCGGGCCTTGCTACGGATCAGCTCGGGAGACCAGTTCAGGGTCAACCTAGGTTGGTTTGTGACGTTATATATTTTCCTATAATATCCTTGTTATTCCCATGTTCCCAAGTACTTATTTATCGGTGGTGGATAATTGAGGTTCCATAGCTGATTTGGTTACTTGTGTACTTCTTTTCCATTCCCCTCGTTGTTTTTTGCACTACACAGGCACCATTTTTGGTTAAAGAAAATGGTTGGTTTTGAAATTCTTCATGATGGTATTTTTGGGAAAAAAAATTCATACTTCCTTCCCATTTTTTCAAACACCCTATTCTTTCTTTATTGTTCTCTACAATTTTAAAAAAATACCATTTTTAAAAAAACATTTTTTCCGTGAATAAGAAATGGATTATGATTTAAAAAAAATTATAAAAACCTATTTTTATATATTTTATTTATAACTACATTTAAATGAATAATTTATTTAATGGGAATAGTTTAAATGGAAATTTTTACTATTTTTTAATACTCACTACTATACTTTGATTCCTTTTTTTAGTCTCATGTGTGAGTTCTAGATTTATTTCTATCGCTATGGACCGATGTTGGGTTTTAGGTTCAGTGACTTACCCATAGGGTCACAAAGAGATATGTATGATCATCAGGTTCAGTTTGGTTTTATTTTAATTTTATGATTTTTCTCTCTCACTGTTTAGTTTATATTTTATTAGTCTGATCATTTATCAGTCTACTACTCATGGTTATTTATCTTAGTTTAAATCATTTTCATCATTACTCAATGATTCCCTGGTGATTGTTTCCACCCTAGGGAATGATGAACAAGCCATGGGGATGTCATGGGTAACTCGAGTGAATAGTTTCGGGTTTTCCCTGGTAAGTTCATGAAAAACTATTATCATAGGATAAGTTATTTATATGGGATATCATTCTGAAAACCATTTTTTATTTGGGGTATCAAGTTAGATGGAGTAGGATTGTTGGAACATGGGGTGTAGGTATGAGGAGGTGTCTGGCCAACACATCCAGTGTTAAACCTTGGGCTACAATGGAATTTTGGGTTTATAGGTATACCTTTTGACTCATGTTCTCGTTATTTTCTTGTTATTATTCTTATTTTAGGCTTATGGTGTTCGGTTTACTTAGTTTTTTGGGTTGTTTATGCCAAGTTTTTTTTGGAACAAAATGGGAGTTATGATATTTCTTTTAGGTGAGATCATGGGGATTAGAAATCTATTTAGATAAAAAGGAAATTTTCCTAAATAATATTTTTTTCTGGTGGTTTTATTGGTACATGGTCGCTAACCATATGGCTATGTCACACACCGACACCAGTTTACCCACTGTTGTGAATTTATTTTGTGTCCTTCCGAATTATACAATTTTTTGATACCCTTGATTTATTTTTTTAAAAAGAAGATTTGAAATATTTAATTTTCATTTTAAAAAAGGATAATTAGGGTTTCCACTTTATTTAAAGAGAATCTTGGAAAAAAATATACTTTTAAAAAATTGGATTTTGGAAAAAAGGTGGTTTCTAAAAAAATGATTTTTACTCTTCATTGTCAATTTTTAAATAAGGTGTTTGATGTTTTATGGGAATGTTTGAATCTTGTTTTATAATGAGAATTTTATTTTCATGAGAGGGATTGGGTTATTGGGTGGATTTCAATAGATTTTTGTTGAATGAAATTTCTTGGAGTTTTGAGTATGAAAATAGTTTTCATAGTTGTGGGTAGTGATATTTTTTAAAAAACAATTTTTTAATTAATGGGTTAGTTTCTTTTTGTATTTGGTATTTAATTATGGCTACTTCTTGATGATGGATTGGTTTTATTGAGTTTTAATTTCCTTGTTTTTCAGAGTATTCACTAACTAAAATTTTTATGGATATTCATGGTGCAGCTATGGGTGGTTCACCATTAGTGTATCCTCTAGTTGATCAAAATAAATACTTCCTCCTTTAGTTTTGAAAGTTTAACCATTCAATATTGTGTGGACAAATATATCCTTTTGAATTATAATAGTGAATGTGAAAATTGAAAGGATCTTTGGTTTCCTTGAGTTTCCCATGTTTCTAAATGTTAGGTTGTCTACCTTTATTCTTGAAGGTTTGGGTTGTAAGTGGTATTAGTTGATTATTAGGACCAATCTTCTAGAATACCTCTATTGGGAATCCTTCATGGCCTCGATCATCTGATATTACATCTATGAGTCTATGAAGGTGGCTTGGAAGATGGAGATGTTCTGTCATCAGTATGGTGGTGGATCAGTGTTAGAATCCACCCATCTTATTGTGGATCTAGTTCCTTATCTCCTTAATTTGGTCGAGGATGATTCTATGAAAACCAGAAATTTTTAGAATTTAAATCATCTTGGTCTTTAGTCAAGGGCATCAAAAAATTGATCTAACCACCTTTTTAGACTAAATGAGGAAAAATATTTGAGTTGAGGTCATGTTTGAAAGAGTTTTGAGGTAGCCAATCATCCCTTAGTCTCTAGAAGTAGTGAATGTAATTATAATAGAGATATAGGAAAGAGTTATGAAGCTGATTATACTTGTTAGAGAATTAATATTCCCCCTTGTAACGTCCCGACCCGAATGCCACACAACGGTGCCCCTAGCCGGTTTGCCACATGATCTCAGGCGCGTCTCCCAATACACCAGCGGCTGCCGACAAGTAGCAAGGTTCTGATAAGTTAGTAATGAGGAGACTATACCCTAATTTATCAGAGTAAAATTCCAGCATAAGTAAACAAGAAAAAGAGGAAGCATGTATAATTATAACTGTAAAAATGTAACAATAATAACCAAGACATGAAATACAATACTCAACTGAAAGGTTAACATGAAATGTCTATATACATGTACAAAGTGTCCAAAAAAAGAAAACTATATGTAAGAGGCTAGATACTTCCAATAAGGTTCTGAAACATGTATGGTTCCCTCAACCAAGCTCCATCCCCAATCAACAATCCAAACTAGGGCTCTTTCACTTTTCTTTTCCTGCAACAACAAAGTTTATTCGGGTACCGATCAGGTAGCACGAGCAAGTTGTGAGTACAACTCAGTAGGTCACCACCAACCATGTCTAAAACAAATCCATTAAGAAGCAGTGTATGCAGTTGTTTTAATAATAAAATGAGGCAATAGAGGAAATAATTTATATTTATGCAATTAACCTTTATTTAATAACTTAATCTTACGAGTTCCCAAGGACACCCAAACCACAATACCTACTTTGCCCCTTTCTATAGTATGAACCATTTCCCATGTTCAATTCATAATCATTATGTCATAATATTCAGTTTATAAACAGCCAAAAGAAAGCACAAAAAAAATGAAGGAGTGTAGAACATCATGTCTAGCACACTTGTGAGTATTTGGAGTGTCATATCCTGTATCACAACCCCATGGGTATTTGGATCATCAGTCCTTGTCCCATAAAATATTAATTTCATGCATGACATTTGTTCTAGAGCACCTTGTCTAGAGTCCCTGTGGGTATTTGGAGTGTCAATCTGTGTCCCACAACCCACTCTTGATCACACTTCTATTTCACATATACCACATCATTCAATGTTTAATCAACCTTAACCTTCCATCACAATTTTAAATCAAAATATTGATTAACTAATTGAACCATTAATCACAAAAATTATTCTATTAATTCAAATAAAATTATTTAACTAAATCCACAATCAAAAAATCTTCATAACTAATCCACCAATTAATTATTTAAAATAACCAACTAATTAACCACATTACGACCATCAATTAATTCTGAAATTGGTTAACCAGATCCATCATCACAAAATACTCTTAATTAATTTATTAATTATTTATTTATCCTAACTTATTCAATTACCAATTTCACATTTCCCAAATTAATTAATTTACGTAATTAATTAATTGATTAAAAAACTTAATTTTTATTTATGTCATGATATTTGTACAACAGCATACGTATAATGAGACAATACTGTGGGATTGGCTTTTAAACCCCCTACCTTATGTAAAATATAATTTGCACATAAAAATTTGAGGTATGATTCGATCTGGTTCAACTAAAAAAGGACGTATGAACACCCTAAAAAATGTACATCATCCACCGATAAATATCTTATGATAATATCATATTTACTTATCATGTAAAAATTACATATTATTTATCTATATATATATTTGGTATCAGGGGAGGTTTTCTTTTTTATTAATTTTTATTACTATTTGGAGAAAGGTAAACCAGAGACTAGGGAAAGTCAGGGCTTAGTAATGAGCTCGTGCATGGGAGTTTAAAACCCATGTATGGGAGAAAATCCAAGTACTCGGGGTGGGGTTTCTTTTACTGTTGTTTTTCATTACAATTGAATATTATTTCACCTTGGGTGATGAACTATTTTTGTGATGTGATTATTATTTCTAGAATTTATTGAGTATTGATTCAGGGCCCATAAGGACATGAGTGTTTAGTCTTCATGCATCATTCTAGGCACTCAAGATTATTGTGACATGCATCATTTTAGGAACGCACGGGAAAACAGTTTATGGGTAAGTAGTTGAACATAAACTATTTTAATTTCTTATGAAATTAAAATGAAAATGGTGTCTAACATGTAATTGAAAAAAAATGTAAAATGATATAAATAAATTGGTGTCGTGTAATTTTGATAGCATTGTGAACTGTGGCCTAAGGTGCATGTTTGGATTTGTAGAAATATTCCTCCACACCACTTATTGAGAGGATGACTGGGGGCATAGATGGGAATAGTCCTCCAGTAGTTAAACCAGAGGGACCAATAGTACCGGTTGAGGAAGTGGGTAATAGTTTCAAAATAACTTTACTCATTTCATGAAAATGATGGAAATAGACCGAGGGTGGTTTTTGAAAAGCATGTCTGATCTGACAAGGGGGTTTAAGTTGCAGCACCCACCGACTTTTACTGGAGAGGGTGGTCCATAGAAAGTAGGGTTCTAGATTGAATCTATCTAAACTATACTTGACAACCTGGTGATGCTGGTTGAGAAGAGAGTCAAGCTGGAAGGTTACATGTTGCATGGTCAAGCGAAACATTAGCGGGACATCTAGGCTTGGGATGGACTATTGGATGCTATGGAGTGGAAGGAATTTCCGAAGAAGTTCTTTGAGAACTTATATCCAGAGATGCATATTCATGGGAAATAATCTAATTTTTATGAGGCAAACTCAAGGGAATGTGTCTTTGATGGACTATGTTTGACGCTTTATAGACTTACAACGTTTTTCTCCAGCATTGGAAGCAGATGAGGCTACTTCAGCAAGACGATTTTAGGATGGAATTAAATGTGGAATTAAGTCTCAAGTGAATATCTTCAGGCTAAATAAATTTTCAGAAGTGGTAAATTAGGCTCTCATCTATGTGTGGAACATGAAGGAGGCTTCTAGTGGCAGACAAGTGGTTTCTACTGGACGATCATGTGGTGTGACTTTCGAGAGAAGGAAGTGATGTTATGAGAATGTCAGCTAAGGAAGTGGAAAGTAGAGTAACCAGATAGATGGGTCAGTTACAGAAGACCTTACCTGAGTGTTTGGCCTCCAGTGCGGTATGTTGGAAAACTATGGTAATCAATGTCCATGAACCCCAGTGGAATTCAGATCTTGTGGTAGGATGGGACATCTCCAGAGGTTCTTTAGGAACCTAAGGCAGTCAGGTAGTGATGAAATAGCTAAATAGTATTAGAGTGTGGGAATGGGATCTTCTACACCTTATCATTCCCAAAGTTGTAGTTCTACAGGCCAAGGTTGTAAAGGTAATAGAAATGGTGCTTCTGGGAAACAAAGCCAATATCAACAGAGTAGTACAAGTCAGGAGAGTCAGATGGAATGACAGGGAAGATGATAACCACAGTTTCATGCGGTACAACCTATAATTGTGGATAGTGAGGCTGGACCATCGACAGTTAGAATTACTATTATTGTGGATTCTACCTTAGCCATTGCCTTATTTGATTCCAGTGCCTCTCATTCTTTTATATCTACAAAACTTGTTAAAGGTTTGATTTTGGTGGTGGAGTTTTTGATAGCGGTAATGATGATAGATACGCCTTTGGGAGTACGATCTAGAGACATTTTTATGTGCAAGGGATGCTCTCTTGAGATCGGGGAGTACCATTTTCTGTGGGATCTATATATCCTTGACATGAAAGGCTTTGACCCAATTCTTAGTATGGACTAGTTAGTCGAATACTGATCCCACATTGATTGTTATTGTCAGAGTGTGACATTTACATCTCCTACGAGTGACCATTACATTCACCGTGGGGAGTGGGATATCCAAGAAGGTCGATCAAGGACAATTACTCAGCAATTGGGAGAGCTTACAACCCAATTTGATAGCCTTTTACAGGATGACTAAGGTGTTAGGAAATATGTCCTTCCACTTGTGGTGTATTTTTTTGAAGATGTCTTTCCAGAATACTTATCAAGGCTACCACATAAGAGAGATTTTGAATTTACTATTGATCTCATGCCGGGAGCTAAGCCAGTATCTATTCCACCATAAAAAATGGCACTTAAAGAGCTTCAATAAATCAAATATCAACTAGAATACATTAAGGATAAAGGATTTATCCATCCAATTACGTCACCTTGGGGATCGCCTGTGCTATTTTCAATGAAGGTAGATGGTATTTTACATTTGTGTGTCAATTACAAGAGGTTGAACAAGATAACTGGGAATAACTGAGATCCTCTTCCACATATTTATGATCTGTTTGACCAGTTAGAGGGAGCTTGTGTTTTCTCAAAGATCAACTTAAGATCGGTGTGTCATCAGTTGAGAGTTCAGACTTCTGATATACCAAGGACTACTTTCAGAAGTAGGTATGGGATTTATGAGTTTATTGGGATATCGTTTGGGTTAACAAATGAAATAGAAGTTTTTATGGTCATGATGAATAGGATCTTCCATCTATACCTAGATAAGTTTGTGGTGGTATTTGTGGATGAAATCTTGGTGTACTCCAAGACTCCTGACGATCATGCCCAAAAATCTTGACATCATTCTAAGTACAGTGAGAGAGAATCGGCTATATGACGAGCTATCTAACTGTCAGTTCTGGATTGATTAGGTACACTTCTTGGGACACATTATCACAAAGGATGGTTTTTTAGCGGACCCATATAAGGTGCAAGCAGTGGTTTTTGGGGAACAACCTAAGAATATTTTCGATATCCGAAGCTTTCTGGAGTTATCTAGATATTACAGGAGATTCATCCAAGATTTTCTCATTTTGAAGTTCCACTTTCGGGCTTGACCAAAAAGGGGGTAAAGTTTGAATGGTCAGAGTCTTGCGATAAATATTTTTAGGATTTGAAGAAGCGTTTGAAGTCTACACCAATTTTGGTTCTACCTGAGTCTGGTGAAGAGTACACGGTGTATTGTGATGCTTCTGGGATAGGACTTAGAGTTGTGTTAATGAAAAGGGATAAATGTGTGGCATATGGGTATCGGAAACTGAGGCCTCATTAATGGAATTACCATATGCCTGACCTTGAGTTGGCAGCAGTGGTATATTCTTTGAAGTGTTGGCAACATTACCTCTTGGGAGAAAGGTTTATAGTTTATATTAAACACAATAGCATGAAGTACATCATTTCTCAGCATGATTAGAATATTCGATAGTAGAGATGGGTTGAGTATATGCAGTCTTTTGATTTTGAGCTGGTATATACTCTTGGGAAAGGAAACAATGTGGCTGACTCTTTGAGTAGGAAAACTCAAACTCAAATTATTCAGGAATCTAGTGCTAAGTGGAGGATGATATCATTACTAGGTAAGATTCACGTTGTTGTTCAAGATAGATAGGATTAGATGACAGTTGTGCCAATTGTAGTGGATTATACACTTTTGAGATGGATCAGGGACGGTAAATATGAGGAAACAAAGTGCTTGGCCTTAAGGGAAAACTTTGATAGAGGGGAGACACCTTTGGACTAGAAGATAGATAAGGATAATGTCATTTATGAGAAGAATCAGGTTGTTTTTCCTATGAGAATGTGAGAGGAGATCATACGGGAATTTCATACCTCAAAATAGGTGGTGCATCCCGGTGTGACCAAAATGTATTGTGACCTATGATGACAGTTTTTCTGGACAGGCATGAAGAAGGAGATACTAGGGTCTGTGACACGATGCTTCACCTTTTAGCAGGTGAAGGAGGAGCATCAATGGCCTAGAGATTTATTGCAACCTTTTCTCATTCCAAAATTGAAGTGGGATGTCGTGTCCAGGGACTTTGTGGTAAGTCTTCCAAAAACACATTGGAAGAATGATTCTATTTGGGTCATTGTAGATTGACTGACAAAGGTAGAACATTTCTTACCTATACGGGAAACTTTTACAGTTGATCAGTTGGGAGAGCTATATTTAAAAGAGATAGTTTGATTGCACGGGGTGCCACAAGCTATAGTTATGAATCACGATTCATGCTTTACTTTATGCTTTTGGCATGGCTTGAAAAAGGCACTTGGTGAGCAAGTTTTATTGATTACATATTTCCATCCACAAAAAGATGGACAGTCAGAACATACTATAAAAATGATTAAAGATATGTTGAGGGCATGTGTTCTTGACATCAGGGCTCATGGGAGAATCACCTAGATTTAAGGGATTTTTCCTATCATAACTGTTATCAAGAAACTATACATATGGCACCATACAAGGCACTTTATGGTAGTCCATGTAGATCATCGTTATGCGGGATGGAATTAGGTGAGTCAGAGTTTTTGGGACTGAGTATCTCATAGGAGATGATAGGGTAGGTTCAGCTGATTCAGAAACGAATGGCTATGGATCAAAGTAGGCATATGTCTTATGCTGATAGATGGATACGAACCCTAGATATTACATAGTGTGATTGTGTATTTCTTCAGGTGTCGCCTAGGTTGGGTCACCATAGGATATGAAGTCAGGGAAAGTTGGCAAATAGGTTTATTGGACCTTTTGAGATCATGAAGAGAATCGGGCCGGTAGCATACCGATTGGCTCTTCCACAAAAGTATAGGGTTATGCATGATTTTTTCCATGTATCACTACTAAGACAGTATCACCGCAACCCTTCTCATGTGATCGACTTGAATTATTTCGATCTTGAGATAGATGTATCCTTTTAGGAGCATTTGATACGTGTGTTAGATCGTAGTGAGAAAGTGTCGAGGGGAAAGACAGTACTGATAGTTCTTGTATTATGAAAAAATGGACGTGTTAAGGAAGAGACTTGAGAAAAGGAGGAAGATATGTGGGCTTAATGACCCAATCTTTTTATCTTGGAATCTTAGAGATCCATGGGAGTACAGCTCAAGGATGGGCTCTTATAAGGTTGGGAGATTATAAGATTCTGTTTTTTTTTCAGGTATGTTTTCCTTTGAGTATTTTCTTTTTATAGATTTTAAATATTTTATCTGAATAATATAATAATTTATTATTGGATAAACAACTTAATAAATGTTTAAAGGCTTTATATAATAATTAATTCCTATTTAACACTTTATAATATTTTAAAGCAGTTTTTTCAAAGTTAGTCACTAAGTAGTGTGATATTCTGAGGCTTGAATGTCCTCGACGTAGAAGAATTAAAAATAATAATTAAATTATTTAAAATGCAGAGGATTTGTGAAAAATATTTGAATAACTCCAAAATTGTGCATCATATAGGAAATATGAGATCACCGCTGTATGAAGAACATGGTGTTAACTCTAGGAAGAGTATGACATATGTTGGTGCCAAATGTTTGGATTCCTCCCTCGTAAGTTAAAGTTATTAAATAATATATAATGTATTATTTTCTTAAAAATAAAATAAATATCTCTCAAACTATCCATCATATGGGAAATTGGAGACCACTAATGGGCCTGGAATGAGGGGTTTATCCTAGAGAAGGTATAACATTATTATACGTTGAGCGTTTGGATTCCTCACTCACAAAAAATGAACCTTTTATTTTACTCAATTAATTATTCTATTTTTTAAATAATAAATCATTAATAACTCAAAAACAATGCATTTTAAGAGAAATATGAGACCACTGATGTGTCTAGAATGGGGGGTTCACCCTATATGAGGTATAAAATTGGTAAGCAACGAGTGTTTGGATGTCTTGCTCGAAAAAATATTTTTTTATTAATTATTTATTCCATTTTTTAAGTATTCAATCATTAATATCTCTCAAATAGTTCATCGTTTGAAAAGTCTGAGACCACCGTTGGGTCTGGAATGGGGTATTTATCATAGTCAAGGCATAATTTTTATTCTTAACGAACGTTTGAGATTATTTGATTTTCTTGTTAAATAATTAAATTAATTAATTAATTAAAATTGAAAAATATTGTTCATCTTCTACATTTAATGGGTTTCCTCAATTCTTAATGCTGGATGAATTCTAAAACATGAAATTTCAACTGTTTTTAATGTTTTAAAAATGGAAATGACTTAATGAGATGAAATTAAACACTCCTAATTAGTTGTTTCAATCTAAGGAGTGGATAAATGAGGCTTTTGGTTCTTGAGCAGAGGCATATGCATTGGTTTTATAAATAGGTGTGACCTTCATTTGTTCTTGCAGGATTAATCCCTTAGAATCTGGTTAAACCTGAAAATCTCTTCATGCAACCTTACTTGGGTAGGCTGGGACTCTCCTTCTTCCTCCGTAGAAACCCGATGTGCTACCGCTTTTAAGTGCCTCCTTGTTGTGCTCCAAAACGTGGTGTGCCAAATAGGTGTGTTTTATTTTGATATTAATTTATTTAATTTATTTTATTAACTCTATTTTTCTATCATTTTATAATATTTTTTTAAAAAAATGAATGGAAAAAAGGGGAAAAGATTATTTATTTTATAAATGATAATTTTGTTTTTTCAAATTGTGATTTCATGGATTTTTTTAAATGAAAATATCAATGTATGATTTGATAAAATAATTTTCCAATAATTATAATTATGTTGTCTTTGTTTAATAATATCAATTATATTTAAAGAGAAATAATGTCAAATTATTACATGATAAATAAATATGATATTATCATAACATATTTATCAGCAGTTGACGTACGTTTTTTAAGGCATTCGTCCATCCTTTTCCACTCAAACCAGATTGAACCCTACCTTGATTTTTGATGTGTGAATTTTTTTTGACATAAGGTTGGTGGTTTAAAATCCAATCCCACAGTCTTTTCTTGTTATGCATAAGAATTTTTACATATATCATGGTGTAAATAATAATTTATTTTTTATAATCAATTAATAAATTTGGTAAATTAATTGATTTGGGAAATGTGAAATTGGTAATTGAATTGGTTGGAATAAATAAATAATTAATAAATTAATTAAGAGTATTTTGTGATGATAGATCCAGTTAACCAATTTCATAATTAATTGATGGTTATAATGTGGTTAATTAGTTGGTTATTTTAAATAATTAATTGGTGGATTAGTTATGAGGATTTTGTGATTGTGGATTGTGTTAAATAATTTTATTTGAATTAATGAAACAATTATTGTGATTAATTTTTGAATTAATTAATCAATATTTTTAATGAGAATTGTGATGGAAGGTTAAGGTTTTTTAAACGTTGAATGATGTGGTATATGTGAAATAGATGTTTGATTGGGAATGGGTTGTGGGACACAGACTGATGCTCCAAATACCCACTGGGATTCTAGAAAAGGCACTCTAGAACAAATGTCTTGCATGAAATTATTATTTTATGGGATAAGGACTAATGCTCCAAATACCCATGTGGTTGTGAGATAGGGACTGATGCTCCAAATACTCACAAGTGTTCTATACATGACGTTCTACACTCCCCCATTTATTTTTTACTATGGTTTCTTTTGGATATTTATAAATTGAATATTGTAATATAATGATTATGTATTGAACCTGGGAAATGGTTCAGACTCTGGCACAGGTTGAAGCAGGTATTGTGGTTTGGGTGTCCTCGAGAACTCGTACGTTTAAGTTTTTAAATAAAGGTTATCTGGATAAATATACATTTTTTCCTTTATTTACTTATTTTATTATTTAAACAACTGCATACACTGCTTCTTATTGGATTTGTTTTAGAAACATTTTGTGGTGACCTATTGAGTTGTACTCACACCCTACTCGTGTTTCCTGATCGGTAACCAAATAGAATTTTTGTTGCAGGACAAGACAAGGGAAAGAGACCTTGTTTAGATTGATGATTCGGGGCGGAGCTTGGTTTAGGGAACCAGACATGGTTCAGAACCTTCTTGGGAGTCCTTATCCTCTTAAATCTAGTTTTCTTTTTTTTACACTTGATAGATATATATAGACATTTCACGCTTACCTTTCAGTTGAGTATTTTATTTCATGTCTTGGTTATTCTTGTTACATTTGTACTATTATAATTATATATGCATCTGCTATTGATTGTTTACTTACACTGGTATTTTACTTTGATAAAGCAGGGTATAGTCTCCCCATAATAGACTTACTAGAACCTCACTGCTTGTCGACAGCCTCTAGCATATGGGGAGATGTGCCTAAGGTCATGTGGAAAACCAGCTCGGGGCACCATTGCATGGCATTCAGGTTAGGATGTTACACTCCTGGTTTTTTGTCATTATTTTCTGGGCATAAGACACAGGTGTGTTTTCAATGTGGAAATAATGGTTAAAATAAGATGACTTGTCTAGAATCACCAAATACCTATGGTACATATAGATACTTGGATCATAAGAAATCATTATTCTGAGGTGTATCTTAGAAGTGACGAGTAGCAAGGTCTACTCCTTAAAAATAACCCATATAACTTTTGTATAATGATGATGTTAGTCTGGGTTCAGTCTAATTTTTTTTTAAAAAAATCCTTAATCGTGATTGTTGTATCTTATGGTGTCATCTTTTGTTTGGATTGAACAATGTTGTTTTAAATCTTTTTTGAAATTATATTTTAATGGATTTTTTTTAGGAATTTTAGATCTCAAAAACCTGAAATGGTAGCATGCTCCATTTTGTGTCATGTTCTTATCTATTAGTTCTTATTGGATTATGTGTGGTTGTTCTGATTTGTAGTTTTACTATTGATGGGTTGTGTTTCTTGGGATCCAAATAGAATCCTAATATTGAAGGTATTACATTTGGTCTCCCATGTTGATTGAAGTAAGACCTTACCTTATATCTTGTTTTGTTCCTTTTTCCCTTTTATGAGTTGTTATATGGTTGGATTTTTCCTCCTGAGTCCTTTGGCATTGAGTTTTCCTTCCTTTAGAAAAAATTTGGTTTTTGGAGTACACTTGATGGTTTTAGTTGTGTAGGATGTTAAACTTATGGCTGGAGATTTTCATTATCCTTTGAGAAGTGGATTGAGTTCAATGGTTTATATTGGGTAGAGATTTAATTTCATTCCTAGTATTGGTTAATGTTTTTTTTGGGTTTAAGTGGTTGAATCGAGTGAGAGTGTGGAACATTGTCTTCTAACCTGATCAACTAAAAGTGTTGTGGATTTCATGGGGGAATAAAGCATAATGGTGGAAAGAATTTCCACACCATGGTTTCTATTTTTCTCACTTATCATGTTTCATTATTTCATCTTTGGATTTTCTCATAATTCATGGGTGTATCATATCCAAATTTTGAGTTTTGGGCTATTTTTATTCTATTTCATAGTTTGAGTGCATGATTAGGGGGAAATTTTGTGACCTCTTAAGGTCGAGTTCATTTCCAAATCATTTTGAACTTGGATATTTTTGGATTCATAAGTAGAGCACAATTGGTTTAAACTATGTGAATCAAAGGAGTAACCACATAGGTCTTGGGTATACCTAGACAAGGGTGCATGGCTTGAGCATGGTTAGCCAAAATGTGTGAGAATAGTTCAAAATCTTCTAATGTTTCTAATAGAACCAAACCACATGGTTTTTGTAAAGTCTCCCAAACCATACAAACAAACCATGTGGATGTTCTATGAGTCTAGTAAGGAATGCATGGTTGGAAAATGGTTTACTAAATCATGCATCCTAACTATGAACATTTCCGAGATTCATAAAAAAATCCCATTTTACCTTTTTTCCTCCTTGCTTATTAACCCCAAAAATGCCTCCTTTTATCCCCATTTGGATCCTTCCAACCAAGGCGGTTACTCCCCACTTCCTCACTCTTTTCACCTCCTTCAATGGATGATTCCAAGTGGTTTCTTCATGTTTTAGGGGGATTTCTCAAGGTAATATCCTCATTTATTCCCCCTTTTCCATATTATGACATTTTATCATTAGTTATTCTTCCCCCTTGGTATCTTTAGTATAGGGTTCATGTTTATTTTGTTTTAATTTGGGGTTTATTCTTTCATCATGTTTCTCTTGGGTTTTCTTTCCACTTTAAACCTCTATAGAGTCACTTTGGGTGGTCATTGTCCAAGTGCTTGTGGTTTGAGATAGGTTTTCCTTTGGATTTAGCCTTTAAATTTAAGAATCATGGATTTTGTTCATATTCACACCATTCCTTGATATTAATTAGTGGTATATATTATTTACAATGATTATTTGAAATGAAATCAAGTGAATTTACATTTAATTTTAATTGAATGAATTTTTTATCTATCCTGGAAGAACAATCGTTTGTTAAAATAACCGGTTGGATTTTATAAGTGGTTTGTGGTTTATAAATGGTTCTTTGACTTTATAAATATGATTCTAATATTTCATTATATTCTATGTAGTGTGTTTGGACCTCATTAAAATTGTTTTTCACTCAATTGATATGTCAGGCCTGGTTGGCACCTTGAAGACTGATTTTCACTGGAAAACCCTCCTTGAGATATCACTACCTTTCCTTGTTCATTTTAATGATAAAGGGAGGTCCTTAGTATAGGGATTTCCTTGGGAATCGATGGTTTGAAGGAAAGGGGGTAAACCCTTAAGGTGATTCAAGGGTTATTCTTGGATGTTTGACTCATGTTGCAGCTCGTGTATGAGTTTATTATCAATTCACTTCATATAAACCTCATCTTAATCACATCATGGGAACCTAAAATATCTAGAAGAATGTTTGAGAATTATTTCTTCACTAGTTTAGTATTATACTCTATCTGGTGGCTCATTAGTATGGACATTCTCTTCATTGGTGATATTTCCCCTCAGTTAGGCCGCCAAGGGTATGAACGACTATGAGGGATGTTTTATTTCATTAGGCACTCCGACATGATGGATCAGGTTATAGTATATTCTTGATTTTCCCATGAGCTCCTTAGTATTCCCATGATTCTTAAAACATATTCACTACGGTGGATAATTTTGGTGTCATATATTATTGGGTTACTTTTGTACTACTTTTCCATTACCCTCTTTATGATTTCAATTATCATGCTCCCATTTTGGTCAAAGTGAATGTTTGGTTTTAAAACATTTTGTGATAGACGTTTTGGAAAATTGTTTCATACTCCCTTCCCATTTTTGCAAACACCCTTCTCATTCCCTATTTTTCTCTAAAATTATAAAACCTTCCCTTTTTAGAAAAATTTATTTTCCATGTATATATAAATGAACTATGATTTGTTTTGATAAGGAATATATGAGACCCTATGTTTATATATTATATTTCAAACTAATAGTAAAAGAATATTTTATTTAAAGGAAATGAATTGAGAATTGTTTACATGGGAATGCCTACTAATTTTTAATAAAAATTATTATACTTCCATTCTTATTTTTATCCTTAGGTTTAGGTTACATCTTGTTTTTTATTGTGGTAGAGCGATGTTGGGTTTTGGGTTCGGTCAGTGACCCGTAGGATCACACAGAGATGTGTTCAGTCATTAGGTTCAGTTTGGTTTTATTTTAAATTTATATTTTTTCACTCTAATTAAGTTAATATTTTAATTTTATTCTCATTTATATTTCTACTAATCTTAGTTATTTATATTGGGAAAAATCATTCTCACCATTACTCTGCAATTCCCTACTTCTTGTTGCAACACCATTGTGATTGGGAACACACCTTGGGGATGCTATTGGCTAGCTTGGGTGATTGGTTTGGGGTCGACATGGGTTTGTTTCTGAAAACCACCATATATAGTCTATGGACCCAATTATCCCTATTCTACTATGAAATCATAATCGATGTGAATAAAACATGAAATGTGTAGGAAAATCTCAAATGGGGGTGAGTATATACGTACCCTATCGGACCCCCAAAAACTGAAGTGGATAGAATAGAAGACATGAAAGAAGTAGTCAGTCCAACCCAATGTAAGGGGGAAATGAAACCCAACAACACACAAAATAGTATGAGGAGTATAGGGGACCCACACCCTTATGTGACTATGGGTTTATAACCATTTCTTCTCTCAGATGATCATAATCGATCACTACTATTACCAATCATTTCCTAAAGAAGGGTCATGCTCAAAACATTCCTCGTCATATATGGAAATCCACTATGAAGGATTACATCACATTATATGTGGTGAAATTATTAGTATAGGTTTCTTATGGTCCAAAATCTGATTATAGATTAATAGGATTTGAAAGTTTTATTTTTCTCAAAAAATTTGTACACTGTGTCTGTCAGGATGTTCCATGTACCTAGCCATGCATCTGGTCATGCCTGGGTTCCAACCTATGCTATTGTACTCTTAGAGTACACTATGTTTCCTTCATCATGGGGTACTATCCATGTGTAGATTCCACATGGATAAACCACATAGGTATGGTAATAAAAAATGTGGCCCAACCACATAGTGTGTGATCCTTATCTTCTATGAAACCATAGCACCACATCCATGGGGTACTACACAACATGTATTCCTCATACTACATACCGTGTAGTTAGGTTTTCTTATAATGGAAAATTTATCCATGTTTATTCTTGATCCATGGCCTCCATAATGATTCCCACTATTTGACCACTTCAAACCAGTGGGTATTTCTTTCATCCATCATTTTCAACCCCCTAGTGGACCGAAATCCAATTCTGATCACCTATGGTGGTTCATCGCATGTCCTGTAACAATATCATCGCTCATCCGTCATCCCGGATAACACATATAAGTAAATCATCACCCACATTCCACATTTAATCAATATCCATATGAAAATCATGTTCCCATTCATCGTTCTCATAGAACCACAAATATGGGGGTTCGATCGCTCATGAACCCACCTCAACAAAGTTGAAATACAACATCGTAGGACAATAGTAATGAACTTTAAGAACAATGGGGAAAAATCACAATAATAAGGGTGATAAAATTAATTTTCCAATTATATATGGCCAATTAATGATATGTGGGGAATCCAGGGTGAGGTCATCAAATAAAAAATATAATCAAATAAAAAATATTATTGCAAAAATGAGCTCGTGTGAAGGGTGGGAGTACAAAAAATCAAAATAAGATAATAAAATAACCTGATATAAATTTCAATTGGGGGTGATAAATTGAATAATTCTATGTTGATTTAGTATTTATCATTAGATAAGAATTCGTTCTCCATTAATTAGAATAATCTATTTGTTCTGCTTCCTATCGATCCACCTTAATCCAATCAATGATCATTGTTCGATGTCGATCCTCCAATGAAGGTCATCATAGATACCCTCAATTATACCAATATTTATGTATCTGACCCTGTATAATTTTAGTATTATATAATTTAAAGGTATTTTAATTAAGTCATTTAATAAAATAAATAAATTATTTATTTATTTATTTTAATTAAATGCAGCCACCAATGTCTACCTCAATAAGATGTCTAACACTGGCCAATATTATGTCACACATAGGGTAAAATATGCACACTAGATTCAACCATGGTCTATTATTTTCTATCCAAGACATCATTTATGAGGTATTTCATTATCTCTAAAAAACAATGCATCCATGATATGAAAATATTTAATATTTTTTAAAAATTAATTGTGAGCTAACCGGGTCTCAGAATATCACGTTGTCTTAGCTCTTGTCTTTGAAAATATTTCTGAAAATATTTCGATATATTAAAAGGAAAAAATAGATTCTATACATATATGAATTCATATATGGTTGGATGTATGGATGCATGTGTGAATTCTTGTATATATGATGGGAAGGATAATTTTTCTCTGAGTCATGTTGAATCAAAATGGGACACATACTTGTTCCCTAACTTTATTCACACATTAAATTTCTAAAGGGATGGTAATTTAGGTTCCTCAACACTTGTTCATAATTCCCTTTCCCAAATAATTCACATTTTACATCTTGGTTTGAAAAATAGAATGTAGTCATTTCTTAGCATGAATCAAAGAAGGTATAGTTTTATTCCATGGTGTATTCGTTAGAATGTGGGTAGTCAATACCAAAGATATTAGTTTTAATGGTTTTGAGAAATAGTGAGTAAATGATTATTTTATTGATTTTAGTTATAATGTATAAATATATTATTAGTATTCATCATTTAACTAGGTGTCTATCTGTTTTATACTTCTACTACTGCATATCATTTATTGTCATGAATGAACACCTATATTTAATATATTATATTAGGGACACCATTAGTGGTGATCTAATATGTTTTCTAAATTACACACTAAACATACACCTCAGCGAGAATTCAAATATTTTATTTGACATAACATTTAGTTTATAAAAAATGAGGAACTTGATTAGATCAATGAGGATTAGGGTATTGGACCATTCTACTTCCAAAGTTGTATATAGAAGTGTCTAAATTTTATTTTTTACTTTTATTATGTATATTCCATATGATCAACCAATTAAGAAATAATTGTTTTTATGTATGTCCATGTAATATTTGGGTATATTGTGTTATTTCATTTTAATTATTATATGATGGTATACCTACCACTATAAATCCATTCATCAATATGATGTTATTATTTATTTATTGTTATTGATATTTATTAATTATTATATGCTATGATATATAACATATAGTCTCCCCACATGATAACATTAGTCCCTCAATAATAATGATGTAGTGACTTTTCTTGAGTCATGTGGAGGATTCCAAAGCACTATTTTTTCTATTTTAATTATTTGGAAAATGGAAATATGGGAAAGGTTGGCAGGGACTTCGAATAGAAAAAAACTATGTTCTTCATTAATTCATGTATAGAAAATGTTTATATAACCATGAAAGGGATTGTAATATTTGGTTTTTATATATTGTAATTTTTTGATTTTAAGAAATAGGATGTTCTATGTTAGGATTTACTATATTACTCTTAGCCCTGGGTTGTATGAGGCATGCATTAATTAATCATATTTTAAACATAGGTTCACATGCCTAGTGCATGCATGTGTGTGATTAGAAAATTGGATTTGTGAGAACAATTCTTGGTAAAATTATTAAGAATTTGTTTTTAGAAATATTTATTTCAATTGGGTTTCAGTTGTTTAAAGTGTTAAAAAAATATAATCAGTGTTTTATTGAATAATTTATTAGAAGAATATTACTTATCTAAAACAAAACATAGGTAAATTTTTTTAAAAATGTATTTGATAAATGCATTTTGAAATAAATCAGATGGGTTCGAGTTAATTAATATATCAAAAAATGAAATAATTAACATTCTCTTAGATAATTTATATGAGGTATATTTATTGGATAAGACTTATTATTTTAATTGTAATTATATTTTCATTTGATAATAGTGCATTGATGTATATGTATATATAGGTAAATCCTACTGTTTAAAAGAAAAAATAAATTTTCCTTGATATATATATTGGGTGGTTTGAGTTGAAATAGGTTGTGACTCACTAGTTTAGTATAAGTGTAGGGGTGTTAATGAGTTTCAGGTTACTCTAATGGGTCATCTCTATATGGGGATTACATCAAGTTCTTTTTTGGATTAAGAGTATAGATAGTTTTCATTATTGATAATATTTGATTGATAATTTATTTATGTTTGTGTGTGATTAATGGGGTAGGAACTTGTGATTTTACTCTTATTGACTTGGAATTGGTCCGACACTTGAGCCTTTACTTTGTTCACACTTTTACTTTCCCATGGGATGTCCATTAAGGTGCCCTAATTCTTGAGGATAGATTCTGTAAGATCCTGACCTTTTTGGAGTCATATTGGGTGCATTTTACAGGTACTATCAAGGTTTTCAAGTACCTTTTCACTGGATTTGGGTCTTGGGGTGCGTTAGGGTGAGTTTTTTAAGAAAAATTAATAGATAGAGGGATGTGAACAGTTTGCGCATGGTTTGAAAAATAGTGTGCCTAAACCTAGGTTACTGTGTGAACATGGACATAGAGGTCTGCACGATTGGGCATGGTTTACCCTAATTATGATCCCCTTCCCAGGTAACTATGAAAACTAGGACAGATAGGTCCACATAGTTGGCGCACGATTTACCCTAACTGTGCGCCCCTACCTAGGAAACCGTGTGCGCATGTTTTAATTATATAAAAAATAGTTTTTAAATCACCCAAAACCCTAATACCCCTCTATTTCAACCTAGGATCAGTCATGAAGAATTATAGGAGATATCAGAGCCTTCCTGAGGGATTCCAAGGTGATTAGAACACTGTTCTTTGGGACCTAATGTGTGGATTGAAAATCCTCTCTAATTCCAGTATGTGGGTTTCATCGCATTGCTTCTTCCGTTCTTTCCTCTATTATTCCTTAATATTTTCATGGAAGATCTCCAAAGTTTCCAGGGATCTAAACCTATGGGGTGATATCTAGATCTAGGATTGAGTATCTAGATATAGATTTTCATGATCTATATGCTTTTAATATTAATTTTGGTTTCAGGGATTTAGATCTGTATCTTAATTGACGGCGTTTTTCCACTCATATTTTGGTAATTTTAGTTGGGAAAACATCCATAAAAAAACCGAGGTAGGTGGTCTAGATAAAATTCCCATAGTCATGGATTTGATATGTGTATGTGAGATTATTGATTTACTAGCTTCCCTTGATAATTTACTTCTTGAATTTGAGTAATTAGGAATGTTAATTTTGACTTGTTGATGCTTTAGAGATATATATGGTTAATTGATGATTTAATCATAAAACAAAGGGGGTTTACCAATTAGATATTTGATTTAGAGATTTTGTTTATGGGTTCAGATATTTTAATTGAGATATTTAATTGGTTGTGTTAAGATAATTAATTGGGGGAATTAATTATTAGATGATGTTTGGCTATGTAAGATAATTAATGGTGAATTAATTATGTTCCATGATGTTGATTAAAGATAATTAATTGTGATAATTAATTATGATATGTTAAGATTTTATTTGGATAATTAATTGTGAATAATTAATTATGGAATTATATTTTTGTTGATGGATTAATTATTTGATGAATTAATTAATGGGTTATGTTCTTATTTAATTGTTGGTTTCACAAATTAGATTTGATATGTTTAAATAGTTGTTGGATTAGTAAGGGAATGGTGTGGTTAATTCTTGTGAATTAATTAATGATTTAAATGATTGAGAATGCGGGTGCTATACATTGCATTCTAAACCGATTTAGAAGTTGGGACATGGACATAGAATTTCTCCTAAATAGTTATCCAATCTTGTGATGCGGGGTGTTAGATATGGTGATCAACACCAAATAATATTTGGGGTGATTGACATGGCATTCAACACCGAATGATATTTTGGGTGCCTGACATGGCGTTCAACATCAAATGAATGAAAATAATGGATTATAATTCAAATGGGATACATGAATTGAAACTGAGTATAATGTGATGATTAAATATTAAATGAAAATGTGATAAATATTTAATCATTTGTTGTATTTATTGCTTCGTAGAATTGAATACATTGTCTTTTGAATGGATTTTTTTTTGACGTCGTTGGTGGTGGCCTACTGAGTTGTACTCACACCCTATTCGGGCCTCCCGATCGCCACCCGAGTAGACTTTTTTGTTGCGGGAGTGGATAAGAGAAAGGCCATGGGATATGTTGTTGTTTTGAAATGGAGTGTGGGTGAGGTAACCAAACGTGGTTCGGGACCCACTTTGGATTCGTTGTATCTTTACTTTTAGTTTAATTGTAGATACTTGACACTTGCATTGTCATAGCAAGTTTTCCCTTTTAGTTGAGTATTGTATTTACTATTTTGACTATCATGTGATGTGGCATTGTTCTGGTTATTTATATGATTCAACACTTGTTTATTGTTGTTTTACTCTGTTGGTGTCTTGTTCTAAAAAAAGAAGTTGTAGTCTCCCCATGAATTTCTTAGAAGACCCACCCTGATAGTTGGCACCCTCTAGCGTGCGGGGAGGCATGCTTGAGGGCATGTGACCAACTGGCTCAGGGCACAAGTTTAGTGGAACCCGAGTTGGGACGTTACAAATTCTTTTCCTTAGGATTGTATATTTTACACTTGGTTTGACCAAGAGGATGTAGTCATTCATTTTTTATTTTGATCGTGGCTTAATGAATGAATGGTTTGTTTCCATGATGTCTTAGTTATCACATGGGGATCTAATAATAAAGGTATATGTTCTATTTATTTTAAGTAGTAGTTTATAAATAATTATGTTATTATTATTAGACATAATGTAGAAATTGGTTATCATTATTAATTGTTTAATTGAGTGTATTTTGATTTTATGTCACTGATTCATATAATTACATTCCTTGCATATATATATATATATATTAGATTATATTAAGGATACCTTTGTTGGTGACCTGTGATTTTTTTACTCAAACCCTATATGTGAAACTTAGTGGGCATGAGAATACTATATATGACCTATAAGTTAGATCATATAGTAAGAGGATCTATAGTTTCTTAACAAGTATTTGAATATTAGACTGAGGGAATGGAAAGGTTTTATATAATAGTGTCCCTATTTTTCTTATTATTTTATTGTGTATCATGCATAGATCAACCCATTAGGTGATCATTCTTATGATGTATTCCTAGATGATATTTAGGTTCATTATGTTATTTTATTTTGATTGTTGTATCATGATATGAATTTTTATGTAAATCCATAGTACACTCTGATGTTATTATTTATTTTGGGATTTATGATAATTTTTTATTATTTTAACCCATGATAAAAACGGTATAGCATCCCCATTTATTATCATTAGTCCCTAATTTATAATTGATAGCCTTATATATACCAGGAGGCATGTCTAACCACATATAGTGACCTATATTTGGCCACTACCTCCACTTTCATGAGATATACTGAAATCTATGATTTTCATACAATATTCATAAGAAATTTCACCTATTTAATCTAGAAATGAAATTATGATATATTAGTAAACATTTTATGAATTTTTATTATATCCATGACATTAGCTAAATTCTCACAATGATCCTCATGAGATCATGAATATATAAACATGTCATCAATAAATATAATAATTTATGACTCCAGATAAGGATACAAGACATGAATCATCATGGTATTATAATATATGGACCTGATCAGGCCTCTCAACCTCCTACTATGATTAGAATCAGATTGTTTCTCTTCCATTGGCACTGTCCCCATGCCACTAAATTCTAAATAATAAAATATAAAATTGGGCTCAATTCATAGGGAATAATTATTCTAACATCTCACAAAACTATAATATATGATGTGAAGAGAAATTATGATTATAAATATATACAAAAAAATTAAAATATCAATATGATTAAAATACCCAATGAATGTAATCAAATTATTCCAATAACCAATATATAACAACCGACACATTCACTACTCATATTCACATACCAACCTCTATAACTCAAACTTATATAATTATGAAACACTCTTAATAACATGTAAATAAATCCAAGAAATAACTATATGTACACCATGATTCATAGATAGGGCGTGATATAACTACTCAGTATGATTTTCCCAGTGACTTTCCATGAATTGTATACATGTGAAAAATAAGAAACTTATATTATTTTACGATGAAATGCCCCACCCATAACTATTGATATAATCACTATAATATATAAGTCATAATAAACATAATGAACATTTTATAAAACCATCAATCAAACATATAAAAAAATCATCAATTTTATACTAGCCAAATCACATTACAATTTCCACCTCAATCCTAAAAGAATCCAATGTCCATCCCTTAACCCCTTTAGTAACTACTACCAAAAACCCATCCTTGTTGTTTTGATAAACCCCCGCATTGAAAAAATATTTTACAAACCATCATCGTCTATCATGATTAATTCCCTAAACATGAGAAGGAATCAAAAAAATGCATATATTAATAAAATTCCATATCACGCATCCATAACATTTCATCAACAACTAATTATAGAAAAATTTCACAACTTACTCACCAACAAACCATAAACTAATTCAAAAACTAAAATTACCCAAATTACCCACTATTGAGAAAACATTAACACACCCCAATAAATAAAATTTATATTCCTTTAAATTAACACACATCAAACATAGTTATTATAATATATCAAACAATATTTATAAATCATTTTAAAAAAATGAAAATATTTATTTGAAAGATAACATGAAATCCAAAAAAAAATTATCACATAATAGAGTGTATGAGAAGATACCTACCTTTTATCACCTACATAAATCCATTATAATCCCTTTTGAGCATCATAAAACCCAAATGACCCCAAACTAATAAAAAATCACA
Organism: Viscum album; assembly: GCA_963277665.1. Classification (NCBI taxonomy): domain Eukaryota; kingdom Viridiplantae; phylum Streptophyta; class Magnoliopsida; order Santalales; family Viscaceae; genus Viscum; species Viscum album. Next base: position 1,693,922,339 of record OY728138.1, on the reverse strand, counting down.
ATTCCCATATCTATTTTTGTAGGAGAACAAAAATTAGAAAAACCCAAAGAAATACTCACCCATCATTTAATTAAAATTAATACCCCTTCCAGTGATATATATAATTGATTTATAAGTCTCATATTTCCATCTCAAAAAAATTAATATCATTTGAAAGAATGTCTCCATGGCATAAAAACCATCATTCCAAATCCCTAAATCTAGATACCAAATTAAGAGAGAACCTTTATTAGAAGAAAATTAGAAGAATGTGGGAGGTTTATCATTGAAAGAGGACTCCTACACCATAAAATTTATAATATATGACATTAAAATGATGTGGAATACGTAAAACTTCCAAAAAACTCTTTTTATCATGTTATGAATAGAGTGGGGGAGGTAAGGAGGTGTTTTGGGTTCAAAAATGGATTTTTTTTTTTTGGGTTATAATGGGTGAATGTTTTAGTGGTTATTAGTTGTAGGGGACCATCCTATGGTCATTATAAGAAGAAAAAAAATTAATTTCCTAATATATCATCATGAATTAAATATTCATCAAAACAAATAACTAGGAATACTTTAAATGTGATAACATCATCCTCCATATTTTTCAGGTAAGTGGAATACTTTTTAATGATCAAGAGGTAGAAAAACTAATACTCCAACCATTATGGGTATCCACCAACCAAAGAATCCCATTTTGAAACTTGAGGATTCATGTATGATTGAAGGGGTTTTAGATCCTTCTATATATAGTGATTGATGATGTATCAGGAAAATAAATATTTATAAATATTTTTATGGAACTAACAATCAGCACCATCACCATTGAGGGAATACATTCCCTATTATTGGAATCCTAAATGATCCTCAATTACTTAAGAATGTGTTGGGTGTATTTGGTGTCATAAAATATCACCTGTGAATCATGAATTTTTAGAAAATCCATTTAACTCATTTAATAGATTTTAATGTTGTGTTTAATCCATTCATAATGGATCAAAAACCAATGAAAACCATGTAGATTGATTGGGAAAATGTATCATACACTATGATGGGATGATAATATCAGCTATGATGTAAGTATTAGTATAATTATACCACTTATTATGATCCACAGACATCATTAAATATTATATCCATCATTTGTCTTGTATTTTCAATAATATCCCACTTTCATAAAATCCTATAATGACATAATGAAAAACTTCACAACTCTTCATGAATCTACCCAAAAGCCCTTTTTGACATGGTTTCATCAATCTATATTTATTTTAGAAAAAAACTTATGTTCAAAGATTAATCCTGAACCAAATTATTAAGTTCTCATCCTTAGGAGAATTAGTATTAATGACCATAAATATGAAATACCTATTTTATAGCTTTATGAAAAGAGTATCCTTTATAAAATCATCAGGGATACTCATTATACTAAGGTGTCTAGTGTGATATCCATCAGAAATGCTCATAAATATTTAAAAACATGTCCATAACAAGATGTATCATATATATCTTATTTATACATATAAAATACATTCTCACGAAATTTATTTACCACTAGACATGGAACAATGTGATTCTTTTAAATGATATTTTATCCTTTCTTGATTCTAAAAAAAGATGGAGTCAAGGTATACATCACATTACATTATTAAAATAAATGATTACATAACACATACCTCATACAAGTATTTTAACACATCATTTTTTACTGAAATAAACATGCCCATGAAATTCCTCAGTCTCATTCAATCATAGTAAATATCTCTTTACATATTATACAAGTAAAAATTCACATCTAGGATACAGTCCAAGTGATGACATGGTTAGTAAAATACCCAACCACCCCCGAATTGACAATGTAACCTTTGAATTGATTAGGAAAGTTATCAATGTTTAAAGGTTCTCATGATAGGTATATATCAAGCCTCAGGTAATTATAATTTATAATAATCATACACTCTTAAATATATTGATTACCATTTTAAATTCCATGAGATATAAAATGGTGTGTCTATCAGTGTAATAAGTCTCTACTCATTAACCCATGAATATAAAATTATTTTCTCATGTACAACTATTTTTAGTGATAAAATGATTATATTCATGAAAACCTTAACTTATCATCACAATATATTATACTCCATGATGATCATTGACTAGGGATAACTTAAAGACGCACATTGAGGAGATATTTTCATTTGACTATTCATGTAAATTAAATTTCATCACAAATTAATGAATGATAATTAGTGATTGAATTTATTATAAAACTATGATAAATATATAACTATTATAACCAATATCTCATGTGTCTAACACCCAGATATTCAAAATTACCCTCATGTTATTTTTATAATAATGGTTTCATCAATGGATTTGAAGAATTTTCATTTCTATATACCCAATAGATATTTTCATCACCATATCAATGATAACTTATATAAGATGGTATTTGTGAAAGATTTTTTTGGTTCATTAGTGAGACTAGGGTTTATTGAACTAATATTTGGATCTATTATTATCATAATAAATCATTATCACTCCATCCATGCTAGGAATCACCTTTGATTCAACAATAAACTTCTTTGTTGAATCAACTAACTTTATAGGATTTTATTAATTCATTTATTCCACCTCTGGTTTTTCTTTTAATATTGAGGAGTATTTGGAATTTTTCCAACTTATAGATCCACTGTTTAGGAAAAACATGAAACCAAATTTAGATTTCATATAATCTCTATCATATTGGAAACTTACCTCTGTGTAACACTTTACATAGAGCTCAACCAATCCTCCAACGATAATGAACATATCCTTAGCCCTTCTTAATTACCTAATAATATAATTCATAGAAATCCATTGAATCTCATTAATATTAGATTAGAATCAAATTTTAATTTAAATAGTATTATTAACATTAGGTTGAGTAGAAAAATTCAATACATGATTGATCTTATGATAGACACATAATGAATTATATCCATAATTTCAATCTCTTTATAAGGTTATTGAATGTTCCTAAGATTCATTCCATGTAACACTGGTAAAGTTTATTTTTTAGATTTTTCTATTCTAAAACTCTTTAACACTTCACCAATGTATGTTTCCTGAAAATGTACAAATATCCTCTTAGATATATCTTTTTAAATATTCATACCTAGTATATAGGCATCTTTACCCTTGTCTTTCATTGAGAAAAAATTACCCAGCCTCAATATCATAGAGTGCACTTCTGGTATTTTATTTATGATACATAGTATGTCATCCAGATAACACATTATAAATACTACAATGCACCCACCAATCCATTTTTATACACAAGAATCATCAATATTATTAATGAAACCAAACTATTTTATTACATCATAAAATTGAATATTCTAACTCTGATATGCTTACCTTAATCCATAAATAAACCATTGAAACTTAAATTCTTTAGTAGTCTCATATTTCACTTGAAAACCTAATAATTGTATCATATACATGTATTTGAATAAATTCTCATTAATGAAATAATTTTTTAAATCTATTTGATATATCTTATAATAAAAATAAGCTACAAAGATAAGAAATCTTTGAATAAAATTTATCATCTCAATAGGTGAAAAGGTTTTATGATAGTTAATTCCATAAATTTTTATATTAAAATTTCCCACTAGGAATGATTTATAGGCATAAAATATTATTTATATGTTAGTTTTCTTATTGAAACCCCAGTTTTGTCATATGGTTCTTAACCCTTCATGTTCACCCACCATGTTCTAAATATAGTAAGTCTGTCCATTTATGATTCCATGGATTTTAACCATTTCTCATCAAAACTCTCAATATCCTCTTAGTAGGTAGTAGGTTCATTATTCTTGAACCATATTCCATCATAATTAGCTATTATAAATTCATATATAATGAGATCATGATGAATCCTACTTGTTTTTTTAGGGTGTTTCATGAGTCAATTCTTTTTCCACAACTCTTTATTAAATTATCCCAAAATCCATCTTAAGAACACTTTTTATTTTTGGTCTTGTAATTTTAATTATTTAATATTCATCCCACAAACTCCGAAATTGATAAATTATGTATCAATTAATTTATCATATTGGTCCACAAACTCTTATCTCTAAATAGGGTTATATAAATAATAATCATCTTTTTTCTTGGGATAACCAACAAATAAGAAAATTATATTTTAAGTCAATATATTATAATCCAAACATTTAAAAAATTATCCAAATCCCTAAATATTTATATAAAACAAATTGGGAAATTTTTTATTCCATATATCATATGGTTTCCTTATGACTACTTTATATGGAACATGATTTAGTAGATATGAATAAGTATCTACAGAATTAGCCATGTATGAGATAGGAAATTTGCATTGACTCATCATTGATTGAACCATGTCCAATATTGTATGAATACTCCTCTCAAACATGACATTAAATTTTGATTCTCTAGGAGGATGGAGTTGTTAAAAAAATCTACAATTTCTAGGATGATCATTAAATTCTTAGATTATATTTTCACTGCCCCAATCCGCTCAGAGGATCTTAATACTCTTTCCCAATTCATTATATAATTGTTCTGAAAACTATTTAAACTTTTCAAAAGATTCATACTCTTGTTTTATCCAAAACACATATTAAAACTTAATAAAGTCATTAGTAATGGTAATAAAGTACCAAAAATCACCACTTTCATAAGTACTCACTATTCCATAGACAACACTATATATGAGATTCAATAGTTTTCTAACCCTTTCACCTTTTACATGAAAATGTTCTTGGGTATTTTTTCATAATAAAATTGATTCTCATTTTTAAAACAATTCCCAATCAAATGGTTCATATAATCCATCTTCATATATTTTTTAGTTTCATTTCTTATTTATATTCTCAAGGAGACACTGTCAAAGATAGGTAGGATTGGAATCCACACTTACCTTCTTATTTTGAATTTTATAAATAGTATTATCCTTATCTAGAATCTATAAAGCATTTATCATATTCCCAATTCCATAAAAAATCATTTTTATATATGAAAAAAAATATTATTCATTATAGTTATTGAAATCCCAGATTTTACATACATGATTCATAAAAAAATTATGCTTATGGAGGGAACATAATAATAGTTATATAATTCTAGGAATAATACACTATATAGAATTAGGTCATAAATATTGTCTTCAAATTCATAAAATCTTTCTCCATTACTGACATAAATATCTACTTCACCCTTCATCAATTACCTCATTTCATTGAGTTTGTGTATATCAGCACAAATTTTTATTGCACACTTGATATTAAATACCAAGGAGTCAGAGTTTGTGGAATTTATCCCTATAACATTTACATATAGATGATTAGAATTCTTCTCCTTAAGAACACTTCTCAACCCTTGATACCAATTCTTAACAGTTCTATAGGTCATACATATAAGATATCTCAATATGATTATCATGAAGTAATACATAACCTCTAGAAGAGACACATATATTGGTTAGTATCATATATTATATCTTTTCATCATGAAATTTTAATGTAATTACCTCTACTAAAAAAATTTAACACAAACATCACATCTATTTAGTGATCCCAGATCCATATTTCACAATTTAATAGGTTATCTTTAGTGTTCATCACACTTCTTAGTTATATAGGTAGAGAATCATCCCAATCATAACATTTATGAATCTTGAATAGTTGATTGAAAAACTCTTTTCCTAGATATATCATATGAAATAACTCATCAATATTCCTCTAGTATCTTAACTCTTATATTTTACCAGCTAGGTGCAACCCAAAGAAAAAATTAAAAAAATGCTACCAAAATAAAATATATGGGTACCCTATTTTGGAAGAACCAATAGAGTTGTATAATTGATGCTTGATAGGATTTATATTTGAACGAATATGACACATATTATTTAAGGGTTTTTTTAAAAAAAAATATCACTAACTCAATATAAATCATATTCATATTAAATTCAAAACTATTGAATCTTATGAAATATTTATTTTTCATTTTTTTATTTGTTTATGTATGGATTATTCTAATGATTCGGTTTTTGAATCCCTATAACAATCACTAAGATAATGTGTTAACAACACATTAATTTATAACTCATTACACAACATAAAAGTTTGTGTTATTGACCCAAAAATTTAATCCAAACATATTTATACATATATAAATCCATATCACACATAGGTTATATGAAATTTTCATATAAAGGTATAGTGGTATATGTGATTGAAAATATCCACATGAGTAATCCCAGAGAAATAGATAGCCAACTCACCACATTTTAAGTTAGAATACATAAGCCTCCTAGCCGGTGGGTAGTCTTCCATCCCCTCGAGGAGACTTTACTCGATATAGAATTCAATTCATGATGTCTCTAACACATAATATTCCCAAAATACATTCAACAAAAACTCTAATGATTATAACTCTAAAAACACAAAGACCAATGTAGATGAAAACTAAATCTGATGAAGTTTTACCTAGAAAACAGTTCAAGGATCTATAATATAAATTAAAGCACACAAATTATTGAAATTCTATAATGAATTTATGAACATGAATAATAAAGGAATAAAATAAAAAAATATTAGTTTTCCAAAAACACATGTGAAAAAAATATGATCATTTCATATTTTATTTAAGTGTGTAAAATATTATTTTATAATGTCTAAAACATATAATTTATAAATAATTTATAAACCATAATTAAAGAATTTTAGTTTTTAAAATTTTTAAACTTGTAGTATTTTAGGACTATCAGTTCATCATAAAATACAATAGACGTAAGAGAGCGGTAGTTCTATATAGTAATCATAATCAATGAAGCTCATCTAAATCATACTCTATTTTTCATATCACTTACATAAATTTTCAATATCATATAAAATCAATCATATTTTACAATTGGTGAGATATCATATTAATTCTATGCAACTCTATTTTGTATCCTTTGTTTTTATCACACATTATTATATATAATATCATAAGGTATGATACTAAATAAATTTGAGTTTTTTAGTCATAACTTACTTTACAAAATTGGATTACCATATACTATGGTAGTAAAATATAGAAGAAATTACCTGAAATATATTTTATAATAAAATCATATATAAATTATGATATGGAAATATTCGAAAACCAGTAGATTAAAAAAAATAATCAATGAAGAACTTGGTATTGATACCACTAGGGGGTTTTAGGGGGTCGTCTTATCATCATTAGTAGTGGAAACAACCCATGTGATTTTCAAATCCATCATCAAGAATAAATCACGTGTAAAAAATGAATAACTCTTCATACCTGAAACACGATATTAGGGGCCTCCATAAATTTCTAATGTTGATCATGAAGCTGTTGAACTAAACCTCATACCTCTACAGATGACACAAAATCAATGTATATCAGTTCAAAACCTGAGGATTCTCATTTGATCAATTGGATTATAGATCATTCACTTTGGATTGATGAATGGCATATCATGAGAACAATGTTTTATAAATATTTTCATGTAACTAATTATTACCACCATCACCAATTCATTATCCTATTTTCTTTTATAGGCGTCTTCGAAGCTCCTTAATGAATGATGAATGCATATGCCATATCAAGTGTCATAAAATGTCACTGGTGAATAATTCCTCATTGAAGAATCCATTATACTATTTAATGAATGTAGATGACATGTTTAATAGATTATATAAAAAAATAAATGTCAATGGAAGGTCAAATAAATTCATTCATTCATTATTGTAAATGCATTCTTCCATGAGATACTATGGTGGGATCATATTTTAAGTTTTTATAGAAATATTAGTATGATTATATCATTTATTACACTCCAGGTATATATTTAAATATGATATCCCCTTTTTTAATTCAAATAGGTGGAATGAGATACAAACTATGTTCCTAACCATGTAACATGTACCTCTTTCATAGAAAGGTTGTACACTTAACTTCACACTCCACAATTCCCAAACTACTTTGTGGTAACCTCTTAACATTATTCCCAAAAATCAAATTTCAAAAGAAAAATTTAGAAAACTTCAACACTAAAAATGTTTCCACTCCCAAAAAATTCCACTCAATCCCTGCTTTCATGTAGAGATATCCCCCAAACATTACTTAGCACCAAATAACTTCCATTTGAATCACATGGTCTTTCCTAAACTATAACCACCCTCCCATAATGGCTTAACTCAACCTTTCTTGAATATATTGACCTAAAACAAATCTAAATTCTCATAACTACACAACCTTTAAATATATTTCATCAAAAAAAACTATTTTCAAAGTAATCTACAAATGTTAAATAAAATCTCAAGTATAATAACAATCCCCACCATCATGGTTTTACCACCCTAAGAGCTTGTATAACTAGACTATTGATGACTCTTATTTGTATAAAATCATAACCACTAACTAACTCTCCACCATCAAGATCTCCCATTTAATAAATATAAATAACAAATAGTGCACAACCAATATTTTTGCATCAACTAAATCATCACATTATTGAAACATTGTACTAGTAGACCATGATATAGAGTCCCCTAGACAAAAAAATACCACCAATAATTAGACGTCAATAGAGAAAGTTTCATTAAAAATTGTGTTTACAATTTAATTAAAATAATGTTTCAAAATCCATGCTGCTACATTTATTTAATATCATTTTCCTCAAAACCCTTGAGTCTTTTAAACTAGGTTTCCAAAATCTGATTAATCTGAAATTAAAAATTCATATCCACTATCATAATATTCTAAAATAAAAATTCATTTTTAGAAAACTGTGAACTAATAAAGAGTATAAAAACCCAAAACTTTCATAAAAATACACACTATATTGTAACATCATGACCCGATCCAATCTCTCAAACCCTATCCCCATTTCAATTCAAAATATTACTCGACCCATGGCATTAATTACCTAATTCCAAAGAAAAAATAATAAAATACAAAACCTAACATGAGTTCTGGGGAATGATTAGTCCAATAACGTATATAACAATGATATATGATACAAAATATAACATGAATGTTAATGCATATAAAATATATACAATATATCTACTATGAATAAAAACTATAAAAATAACTCAAATATGACAAACAATGCATCCTCCACTAGTCTCTACTAGGCAACCACTGCTAGGCCATACAATCCAATAATGTAAAACTCCAAAAAACCTAAAACTCATGGCACATATCATTCGCATGTGAACCAAGAATTCAATACATGGAGTTTGTATAAAAACATAATAGTATTTCCATGAGTATTCCTCATACATACTTTCCATGTGAAAAATAAGTATCTTATATACATTTTATGAAAAAAATCCCCACACAAGAAAGTTGTAATATATAATCAAATATATCAATCATAATAATCTAATAATATTTTTATAAATTTTTCAATCAAACATTACATAACAACATAAAATTAATATCAATTAACTCACTTAAACAAATCCACATCAAACCTGATGGCATCCTAACTCTATGCATTAATAACTTTGATAACTCTTACCCAAAATAAAATCCTTTATGTACTGATAATACCTGCATGTTGAAGTGGAATCCCCAAAACCATCCCAGTCTAATCCGATGAATCCCCAAAACTTGCGAATTATTTTTAAACTATTATTACATCCATAAATAATCAATAAATCACATTCAAAACATTTCACCCAGAATATAATATAAACTTTTTTAATAGTATACTCACCACAGAACTATAAACTAATTTACAAACACAAATTCCCCAAATTACCCATTTTTTGGAAAGCAGTCACACACCTAAATATAGTCACTTATAATCATTGAAATTCATAGACACCAAATCTTCTTATCAAAATGAATCAAAAAACATTTTTAAAAATTTTAAAATATTTTTAAAATATTTTTTTTTAAATACCACATGAAATATATTCAAATTTATCACATTATAGGGATTATTAGATAAGACCCAAATATTTATTATTTTATAAAATCATTTACATGCCTTCAAGGAATCATCAAACCCATAGGAAACAAATCTAAGAAAAAACTAACATTCCTATAATAGATAATTCTAAGTAAATCCCTACATTATGAAAAAATCATATATATTTAAACTAGTATAGAATCACTAACTTATAGTGTATGAAATCTATATATATGTCTTATATAAACATCCCAAATAAGAGCACTATCATTTAGAAGGTATTTTCCATATCTCAATGAGAACCTAAGGAAAAATCCAAAGAGTAGGATTCCAAATCAGTTGAGAATCGAGAGGCGAGGAAAATAAGAAGAAAATAGTTTATTTTAATTTTATTTTTGAGGTGAAACAAGATAAATAAACATGATTATTTCATTATTTTATATGGATAATTATTCTATTCAAAAAAAGGTAACACAAACCAGAGAACTATAGGTTTAGTGTCTTGGAATATAAGATACATAAACAAATTATTTTATAATACTCATCAACATTTATCCATAACCTCTCAACTTTAAGCCCCCTTCTAAAAAAACTCTCATTTTATACCCATCTTCATATAATTGGTAAAGAATAAATAAGAAAGGGGTAAACTTAAACACTCAGTATGAGAAACATATCAACTAGTCATAATAGTAAGATCTTAAATTTGATATAAAACATGAATAAGGTATAAATATCTGATAAAAAATCATGGAATAATAAGTAAAAATTATAAAACAGGAATAATAATTAAATATAAAGTTATAAGAACATAAGAATAGAGTAAAGGTCACAAAAAACATGTCTTTGAATCATATAAAAAATCAAGACAAAATTTGAAATTGTAACTTAATTAAGAAGGAAATATATAGAACATGTAACATAATAATAATTTAGAATATCTTAGTAATGAGGCATGTTTTTTATATGTGTCACAAATATAATCATTGTAAAATATTCTGAGCTAACTAAATCATGGCTACACTTTATGTTATGAATAAATTCAAGTATTCACACCCTTTAAATTGGAAACAAGTCCATGTATATAAACCATTAAGTTATGAAAACATCCATTTATGTCCATGCATCAATATCTAATGAGATATAAAACCATAAAGATTTCATTATAGGGAGATATAGGACCCCACCCATAATCATCTATACATATTAGTTTCACTTATAATCAAATCATTCATCTAACCATAATAAAGACATGGAATGAAAATTAGTGTTATTACTCTTTAAAATGGTATAACATAAATTGAAATTTCAAGAAACAAAATTGATCGATTGAAACCAAAAACATGGTTACACAAAAATATTAATTAAACATAGAACATAAAAAGTGATTTAAGAATAATTAATCCATTAGAGATGTATCTTTTTAAAATGGAAGAGAAAAAATGAAAATTGTTTTTCTTAGAAATCATTTCTTAATGTCATATTAAAGATATGTGATTTTCGAGTCACATTACATAACCATTTATTCTTAATATTAAGAGAAAATTCCTTAAAATTTCATTAATATAGATTCCAATAAATTGTCCTTGAAAAAAAAAATCAATATGTTAAAAATAGAAATTAGAAGGGAATAATATAATACAATGGAAAGGAACTCCTTCATAATATTTTAAAATTAATTTTTTGAAAACCCACACCATTAAAAGAATATTGAAACCATTGTTTTAAAATTAATAAAGTGGAATATAAGGATAATATAATATTAAACCAATTATAGTTTCCCATATATAAAGGATAACATTATTTAGAATTAAAAAACGTGGAAATTGAGGTAAAATGCATAAAAAGATATGAGAATTCTTCTAAAAAAATACTTTTACATTTTTTTAAAGTTTGGGGTCGAAGCCTCATTTATTATTAAACCAAAGAAAAGACCTCTTTAACTAGGTATAGGGAGACCCATTACATGGCACGAAGGCCCAGTGGACATTTAACCCATTACATGACCCGTAGGCCCAATTTTTTCGCCCAAAGCTCATTCTATGAATAGTACTGCTACAGTACCCACGCTACTACAGTACTTCACAGCACCCGCCACTGCTACAGTACTGCATAGTACCCTCCTCTGCTATAGTACTCTGTCGCCGCTACAGTGCCATGCCGCTGCTACAGTTCCCGCCGATGCTACAGTGTCACCGCTGCTACAGTACCTGCGCCCAATGGGTTTTGAACCCCCGTTTTTCATGTAGATTTAAGGGGTGCTTACCACTAAGCCAAACCCAAACTACAAAAAAGGTTTAAATACTAAATAACATCATAATTTGGATGAATAAATCAATCTTTAATGATTATAGTCAAAGAGGAGAGATTATGACTGATGGAAATATTTTTAATCATGGAAACCACTTAACATAATTACTGACATCCACTAATATGATTGAATATCTAGTATAAAAAATTAAAAATATTAATCACTTATTTTAGAAAAAAATTATATATAAACATCAATAAAAATCATTTATAATCATTGTTTTACAAATTTATTAGTCAGTTGTCATTTTTTTATTTTCCATCATCGGATATTATCAACTCAATTACTTGTTCAGTACTAGTTTCATATTTTCCATGTCAATTTTTTTAAATTCCAATTTCATCATTATAAGATCATTTTCGATACCATAATATATGTCTCATGATATTTTATGAATTTATAATTTCATTATATTAGAGTTTTATTTATGATTCTTATAGATAAAATGATTAACAAGTAAGTTTTGATAATTTTTAACAAACGAATAGTGGTATATTAATTAATGAGTTTAATATTAATGTTACCATTATAGAACCAAAATTAAAACATTATTTACTTATTTACATTATATATTATCAGTAATTAGTATTTATTGTACTATCATGATATTATTTGGTATAATTTATCATGTAAGTTGTTAGATCAACCCAAATATGGAGATATCATAATCAATGGATGATTATGTTGTGATTTATTTTTAATACTACCATTGTAGAGGAATAATTTTATTTTAATGTTTTATTGAAGTTATATATCATTATATAATATAAGTATAAGAATAGGTATTGGTTTTGAAACTATTACATAGTATGAATAAATTTTCTTTTCCGCCTAGAAAGCTCATTTTAGATTGTTGAATTTACAATGATCATTTGTTGCTCATATCATTAATAGGTTGTAAAATTTTATTTTACCAGAATAATAATAAGTTTATAAAAATCATATTTACTATTAAAATAATTTTCATTACCATCCATGAAAGTCTGTGATAAAAAATTGAATACATTGTTACATAGATGTGGTAATCTGCACTTACACGTGGATAATGGTTTCAATTTTCATAGAACGAGAGAAATTTACAATATAATAAATCATTTAAGAATTTAATATTATTTGTATAAATATAATAATAATTTATTAAATTCCACATTAGTATCATCTATGTAATTTGATGACCAAAATCAAAATATTTCTCTTTGTGTAGTTTGCAGTCCGCATAGATGTTGTTTGTATTACCCTCAAGGGAAAAAGGGAAGTTCACTAATAGTTATTTCATTAGCATAATAAAATTAAGTATAAATAATAATTAATTAATTATATATTAATGATAAAATTATATTTTGAAAATTAATATAGGAAAGAAAAAGAGTTATAGAAAAATTAGTTCCCACATAAAGTACGCAGGCTTTCCCTTAGAGGACACTTTTAAAATGTAGGGATTATGATAAATTCTTATGACCAAAAACTAAATAAAGTTAAATAGTACTCTAGTGGAATGAAAAATAGTATAGTTTAAAGTGGAAACTATGACACCCAAATATTTAAAAATAATAACGTTGTTTTTTATAGCATATGTGACATAGAAAAACAAGCTTAAACAACCAATTAAATATATTTCATTAAATATAATCTCTTAGATATCTTATAAAACATGAAACCTTCAAGTTTAAATGAATCATAATATAGTATATTATTATAAAAAACATTTAAGTTATAGTTTATGAATATTACTAACTAAATTATGAGATTTATGGTCATCTATTTATTAGAAATAAAATAATAATCATTTAATAGAATAATATTTTTTTTCTAAATCAATTTTTTTTCTAAATGATGGTTTAGTCGCTCTTTGCACACATAATTTAATATAAATTTATTCCAATTTCAAAAAAAATTAATAAATTTTAATTAATTTTTGAAATCATTATCTCAAAATTATCTAAGGGTGAATATTTTGGTTTTTTTGAAATCCTTCATTTTTCGACGAATAGTGTAAAATAATAAGTTTTAATTGAAAAAAGCCTTCTCATTTAAATGATTTATAAAGTGAAATTGTATTTGGAAGTTATTTTAAAATAAAATTATGTAAATTATATATATATATATATCCAATTTAGGTCATTGGAATCTTTTTCATATTTAATTTTTATATAAATTTTTTTTAAATTTTTTAACATTTTCTCTTTAAAACCCCACTTTCTCATTGAATATGTGGGATTATTTTTAAATTAAAATTTTAAAAAAAATAATGAAATTTTTAAAAATGGATTCCATATTGGGAATAAGAATAATTTATATTCTCTAATAAGGTAAAATATATATTTTCCCATAATGAATAGTAAAAAAGTAAAAGTTATATACTGCGGTTAAGGTTAAGATTGGTTTACCATGGATTAAACTAAAATGATATGGGTTAAAATGACTTAAATATTTTAAAAATATATTATATGGACATATTTTTACCCTATAATGTATAAGGATCTATATTAATCTACATTGGACCCTTGTATCATGTTAAAAATGTGGTTACACATTTTTATTTTCAAATATTTCAAGTGTGCCACTCACATCGCTTATAAAATTCCACCCCCTCTTCTCTATTATTCATACCATAAATCCACTTTTATCAGCCAATATAATCCAAAATCACTTCCATAATACCATCCCCTAATCCTAGAATCTTTATTTGGGAAGAAATACAACATAAAAAGGCATTTGGTGCAAACCTAAGGAGGTTATGTGATGAAGATGTAACGTTCTTTAACAAGTGTTTTTATTTTATTTCTTCCTCCATATCCTTAATTTTATTATTAAAAATTAATGATACAATAATCTATTTATATTAAATATATTTATATGTTATTATGTTAAGGGAATAATCTACAAGCATCCCTACTTCAATCAAATGGTTTAAGAAATCATAATTCATGTGTACGGTGGACTAATGCCTCACTAACTAATGTCATTCATTTTTTCATTACCAGATGTCATTGTTGGGTATGATGATGGATCTAAAGTATATATATGATATTTAAAAAATAATTATACTAATATATTAATTAATTCATATAGACCAATTTTTTAATTTCTATTCCATAGGGTACACGATAACACCGCTCGTGTGTACAGCAGACTACTGCCTCGTGAAGCGATGTTATTCATTTTTTACTAATGCTTTACATGGAAGTTAATAAGTATAATGTTAAATAATATATGTTATAAAAATAAAATAATTATTATATTAAAAAATATATATAATTATTAAAATAAAATATATAATTCTATTTCTTACCTTTTTACTCACTTAAAGATGATAACACCGTTCATGTACATGTGTGGACCACCACCTTCACGAAGTGAGGCGACTTTGTTTTCATCACCACACCAAATTAATGATATATATAATAATAATATAAGAAAAAAATATTATCTTTATCTTATTATGATCATTATTTAAATATAAAATATTACTCATTTCCTTTCCATAAGGATCGATGAAAAATGGAATCATTCATATTTGTGCGTACAACCCACCATCTCCAGGATCATTACGTAGTTATTTTATCAAAACCATATTACATGATTGTTCATAAAAGTATAATTGATATTTAAATATTATAATTACATCATGATTATTATTTTTTAGATGATGCAAATATATAATATTCTCAAGAACATGATCTTTCATGACAAAACACACATGAGAAAACAAGGCAATTCACACCTGAAACAATGAATATAATGAATGATTATTGATGAAAGATTGATATTATGTTATAAAATGAACATATATGATATTATATAAATTAATAGGGTTATTTTATAATTTAATAAAATGTTTAGAACCCCTATACTGAAGGTTAAATCGTGTTCAACCAAAGGAAGCATGTGGTAAGGGACTTCATATCAATTTCCCTTCATTAAGTCATATTGTAATGTTATGCACATAATTTATTTTATATTATGTATATAATTCAATTTTACATTTAATATAATGGTTCCTTAATAATTAAATTTATTTAAATTTTTAATTTTAATTATTTCATCCACATGTATTCTGATTGAAAAGTTACAAAGTGGTAAAGAATTTATGAACTCAATTTCTTTTCATTGGGTTATATTACTTCTTCATTGTATTTGACATTCTTAGATCATGTGTGTCAATAATTCTGGCTATATTATGTTTTATTTATAAAAAAATTAGTTTATTTACATGTTAAACACATAATCAATTCATTTTTTAATCCTCGTATCAATGTTATGATCTTTATAAAGGTCCATTTTACAATCTCATTTTCAATGAGACTATTTATAATTGAATTTCAATCGAAGGAAATTAGTTGATCATTGTATAATAAAACTATTTAATTTTATCATACTATGGTAATTTATGATGTTTTTAAGTAACTGTAACTTTTTTATAATATTTGTTACTTAAAATAATTTAGAAAATGTTTTTAATAAAATACAACTTCATTTCTCTCTTCAGTCAGAAAATCCATTTTCTTCCAAAACCATGTTTTATGAAAATGTTATCAAAAGTGTTTTTAAAATTTTAAAATTATTTAATAAAGAAATATTTTCAAATTTTCTCTTTTTAAATTTTTTTGAAAGGAATATCCTTGATTTTTTTAAACAATTACCCTTTAACTTTTACCAAAAATGTGAAATAAATATTCGTCTTAACATACTCGGTATGTATGGAATTTACTACCATCATTACCAATCAATGTTTTAAAAATTAATTTATAAGCATCACATGTTATTTAAAAATAAATATATTTTCATATTTTTTTGTGAATATTTAGTTTTAGAAGATTATTTTTAAAATGAAAATGATATTTCCCTTTAAAATGTTTTTAATGACATTTGTATGGTATTTATATTTATAAATGGAAAAAAAATTCTTACACTGTTGGGTATATGTTGGATTGATACTACCATAACACCTCAAGGATTTACAAATAAATTCAATATAGAATGAAATGAATGCAACACTAAGTTTATATGAAACATCGTTTTGTTTAAAGGAGAATCCAAGATGAATGTTGTGAAGAATTTTCATTAAAATAATTCATGTTTTTATTTAAAACGTTTGTATTATGGAATAAATGGATATTGTATTAGAAATACCCACTTTATATGCATGGGGGTTGATATGTATGAATTATTTACTAACTTTATAAAACTCTAAACCCAAAAGATATTTGGTAATGTAAAGAAGATAATTCTAAATAAATTTACTAGATTATGTAATGTTTAAGGTTGTTTCCTTATAGTTGGAATCAAAAGATGGTTTACATAACTTTAAGGGTTATGATTGTGCTAATAGAATACCATAAATTACTTTACCTTATATTTATGTTGAAATGATATAGTATTTAAAGATTATCACGTTTCTTCATCTATGATATATTTGTTCAGAATGGTTTTATGCAAAATAAACAGAGAAGCAGAAGTAGGAAGGCACCCGGAGGATGGTATCTTTCAAAATACACAACCTGGAAAGGTGGGAATTCAAAAAAAATAGTTTGTGATAGAAATGGATCTTCTGAAATGGGATATAAATGGTAGTTAAATCCACACAAGACAGCAACCAAAGCTACCACAAAGGAACATGATGATAGTGGAACATTTTATAAGGAAAACCCTCCTAGTTTATATGGATCATCTGACCCAGTGGTAGATGTAATATGGATAAAAGAACTTGAAAATATATTTGATCTTATGGGGTGTTCAGATAATCAAAAGGTTAGTCTTTTCATTTAACATTTTAAAGGTGAAGTTGACTAGTGGTGGTCAGTGGTAAAGAATATATGTGGCTGCGAGGAGATTGATGCCTTGGAATGGAATGAATTTAAAAATATGTCCCTTCAAAAATATTTCCCTAAGGTGGTTCGTCTTAGGATAGAAAATAATTTCCTTGAATTGAAGAAAAAATAGGATGATTCAGTGGCCGTATATGAAGCAAACTTCACCTGATTGGAAAGGTACACTCAAAATCTTATTCAGGATCTTGATAGTAAAATCAATAATTTTTAATCAGGAGTGAAGCCATGATACTAAAGGAGGTTGGCCTCTCGAGAATTAAAAAGTTATTAGAAACTTGTCTGATGTGTTGAGAGGGATGAAATGAATTTTCCTGATGATAATGTGTACTTAGAAAACAACCAGAAGAAGAGGTCCAGTTGGCATGCGATTTGTAAGAATAAATCAAATAAATATAAAGGTGTGAAAGTTAGTTTTTTAGTTTTTGAAAAGTGTATTAAAAAGCACCCTGTGGAATTCCTTACCAAAACTAGAAAGTGTTTTATATGTTGTAAATTTGAACATATGGACTGAGATTTTAATGCATATGATCCTAAGATTAATCCTGATAAGGAAACTGTAAATTGTTTCAAATGTGGTTAGATGGTTCATTATGAAAATACCTACCCAAAGAAAGATCTAAATGATGGGAAACCACCAGATTATAAGCATAAGTGTGAATTGAGATCCTTTGTGACTACAAAGGTAGATTTTAGTCCCTCCAATGAAGTGGTATCAAGTACTTTGTTTGTTTACTAAGATTTTTTTAATATCTTTTTTGACACGGGGTCTACACATTCCTTTATTTCTGAGAATTTTTTTAGTATATTGGGAATTTCACATCAATAAATGAGTCCAGAACTTATAGTTAAAATTCCATGGGGAAATACTATAGAAAAAAAGGAATTATATAAATCTTTCTATTTTTATTTGTGGAAATAATTTACCTGCAAACCTTTTTTTATTTCTCTTAGTAGAGTTTGATGTCATTATGGTAATAGATTTACATTCTATTTATCATGATAAGATTGATTATAGAGATAAAGAAGTTTTCTTTCATTAAGAGTTTCAGTTTTTATACAATAATGAAGCCATACAATTGATAACATATTAAAAAGCTAATAAACTGTTAAAAGAAGGAAATTAAAGTTATCTTGCTCATATAGTTGAAAATAAGGGAACTATTTAGATTAATGATATGTCAGTGGTGAATGAATACCTGGATATTTTTCCTAATGAGTTACCTTATTTTATACCTAATCAGGAAGTTGAATTTAGAATTGACATAGTTTATGATTCTAAACCAATTTCAAAACCCCCTTATCGAATAGCTCAAGTGGAACTTCTTGAATTGAAAAATAAGTTACAAGAGTTTCATGATAAAGGATTCATTCATCCTAGAACTTCACTATGGGGTTCTCCAGTTATATTTTTTAAAAAGAAATATAGTACCATGAGACTCTACATTGGATATATATCTTTTAATAACATTGTTATTAAGAATAAGTATCATTTTCCTCATATCGATGACTTTTTTTATCAGCTCTAAGGAGATCAGTATTTTTCCTAGATTGATTTGAGTTTTGGATACCATTAGCTAAATGTTACGCAATAAGACATCCCAAACATAACTTTTCATACTAGATATGGTAATTATGAGTTTTTTGTTATGACCCTTGGTTCAAAAAATTACCTTATTGTATTCATGGATCTTATGAAAATAATATCATGTGAATGTTTAGATAAGTTTTTTTTATTGATGATATTTTTTTCTTTTCAAAAAAATTATAAGGATTATGAAAAAAAATTAAGGATTTTTTTGAAAATTATAAAATAAAAGAAGTTATAGAGAAGATTTATCAAATGAGATTTTTTGTTTCAAAAGATTTCTTTTCTTGGGAACATTATAAATATGGGTGCAATAATAGTTGATCCAACCAAAACAAAAGTGGTTTATGAATGTACAAGACATAAAAATGTCATAGATATTTGTAGTTTTCTTGGATTAGCTAGTTATTATCGATGGTTTATTAAAAATATTCCATTGTTCTTCATCCTTCTAACTAAGTTAACAAGAAAATGGGCTAAATTTATTTGGATAGAATAATGTGATGTTTGTATTTTGGAACTGAAAAAGAGATCGGTAAGTGCTCTAGTCTTGGACATGCCTTCCAGAAATGGTGAGTTTTTAATCTAAAATGATACTTCATTGAAAGGACATGGTTATGTTCTGATATAGAATGATCAGGAATTTCTTATGCTTCAAGGGAACTAAAACATCATGAGTTATATTATATGACACATGAATTGGAATTAGAATCTATGGTTTTTTGCTTTAAAATTTTTGAGGCATCATTTATATAGATCCAAATGTGAAATATATACTGACTATAAAAGTTTTAAGTATATGTTTACTTATAAAGAATTAAACATGAGGCATAGAATATGGCTTGAATTGATAAAGGATTATGATTTCATGATCAATTTCCATCCTGTAAAACCAAATAAAGTGGTGGATTACTTGAGTTGGAAACATCATGCATCATTAACCATGTTACATTTGTAACATAACCCCTTGATTAATGATTTGATGAATTTTTTCTTGGAAATTTTTGGTGTAAGAAATTCCTCTTTTTTGTTTCAGGTGTCAGTGTAGTCATCTCTTTCAGACAGAATTAAGAAAGTGTGAAAGGAATACTGTGAGCTAAAAAAAGTTATAATTTGTTAAAATGGGTAAGTTTCAAGAATTTAAACTTGATAAATTTTGTTTTCTGAGATTTGTAAAAAAATTATGTGTTCCTTGGGATTCCTAGCTGAAGAAATAATTATTGTTTGAAGCCCATAGTTCTCCATTTTTAGTTCATCCTGGTAGTACTAAGATGTATTGATTCCATCAAGAGTATTATTGGTGGGATGCAATGAAAATAGATATTGCATATTTTATCATGAAATGTTTGACATGTCAACATGTTAAAGTAGAAAGACAACTACTAAAGGTAATGATTCAACTTTTTCTAGTTCCAAAGTGGAAATTGAAAGATATATACATGGACTTCGTGGTGGTACTACCAAAGATTTCTTGAGGTAACAATGAAATTTGGGTTTTTTTATTAGGTGACTAAATCTTCACATTTCCTTCCTATTCGAGATAATATGACCTTGGATAAGATTTCTTGATTGTACCTCAAAGATATTGTCAGGTTACATGGAGTTACACTTTCCATTGTATCTGAACGAGATCTCAGGTTCACTTCTAACTTTTGGAAAGTTCTTCAGAAGTCATTGGGCATAGAATTAAATTTTAGCACTACTTTTCATCCTCAATCTGATGAACAAACTAAGTGAACAATTCAAACATTGGAGGATATGCTTCAATCTTGTTCAATGGATTACCAGGGAAGTTGGGATCAACATCTTTCTTTAGTTGATTCCTTTTATAATAACCATTTTCATTCTAGTATACTGATGGCGCCTTTTAAGGCATTGAATAGGAAGTGTTTTCAAACTCCATCATTTTTTGATGAATTCAGGGAAATAAAGATGATGGGACAAGAATTAGTATAGGAAGTTTTTGAGAAAGTGAAGATGATTCAGCTATACACGAGGATAGCTCAAAATTTTTAGAAAAGTTATGTAGATGATAGGAGGAAAGATATTACATTCGAGATAGGTGATCATGTTTTTCATAGAATCTTATCATAGAAAAACATTATGCGTTTTGGTAAGAAAGAAATGATAAGTCCATGATTCATTGGACCTTATTAAATCTTGGATAAAGTTGGACCAGTATCATACTGATTAGCTTTACCTCTGAGTTTATGTCAAGTACACAATTTTTTTCATGTCTCTATGTTGAGAAAGTATGTTCCATATTCATATCATTTTTTGAGCTTAAATGTAGTTCAGCTGGAAGATAACCTTTATTATGAAGAGAAATATGTTCAGATTCTTGATCGAAGAGATGAAGTATTGCGGAATAGGGTAATCCACCGGGTTATGGTTTGTGGAGAACCCACATGGTTGAATAAAAAACATGGGAATATAAAAATGTTATAAGGTAAAGGTAACCTCAGTTGTTTAATAAGTTAATAAAAAATATTAGTATTTAATTTCTTGAAGGTGGGGAGAATGTAACTCCCCAAGGATTTAAAAATAAACTCAATATAGAAAGAAATGCATACAAAACTAAGTCTCTGCAAAACAGAATTTTGTTTAAAGGAGAATCCAAAACAAATGTTGTCAAGACTTTCCATTAAAATATTACATTTTATTATTTGAATAACTTTTATTATGGAAGAAATGTATAATGTATTAGTAATACACACTTTTTATGCATGTGGGTTGATATGTATGAATTATGTCCTAATTTCTAAAACACTAAACTGAAAATATCCTTGGGAATATAAAGAAGTTAATTCTAAAAGAATTTACTAGATTATATAATTTTTAAGGTTTGGTCCTTATAATTATTCTTATTCTTTCTATAGATGGTTTATGATCATTTCGTCTAAGGAATGTATTTACATTCACTTTCTTGATTCATTTTTTTACTCATTTACTTTCCCTTGAATTATTCACATACATGTGATCATTTGACATTAAATTTACTCTACATATCCATATTATTTATCATAGAAAATTTTATTTCTTAAATAGTATATCACTTCTACATATGGTGTTCTATGTTGAAAGTTATTTATTTATCAGGGGAAATGTTGATAAATATGTATTATTTACTCAATATGGATATTTGATGCTAAGTAAAATTGTTCATGAATTAAATTGATCGTAAAATATATGATGAATGTTTCAGAGATAAATATATATGTGGGGCCTGGTTATAGATTTCCCCTCAAAGAATTAGTAGTCTTATGAAAATAATTAGTTGGTTAGTCGTAGTTAGATGGGTTTCTGGTGTGTCACTACCCATTATTTTTAATATTTCTTGAGTAAAGATATTTATTCTAGAGGAATAATTTTGGTTAGATAAAGACATCTAATAATTATTCATTTCCTTCATTTAGAAATCAGTTATTGTTATCCATGAAATTTTTCCAATGATATTATCTCTGGATGCATTTAATTCTCAATTTATTGATTAACTCAAATGTTTTTTCAATTATTTACCTTTTAATATTGAATATATTTTAAATAATAATAATAGTAAATTTTTTATATTGAATATGTGTTTAGTTATATGCCTTTCTATGTCGTTTATTCTTATTGATTCGTGATAGATTCTATTACACTAAACCCCTACCAAGAATTTGAGAGAACCCTTATTTTTTTCATCTCCCAGATATCCATGAAGTGTACTAAGAATGATATATAGGTATATCATTGAGGGAATAATAATATTATAGAAAAAATGGGGTAATTTGTATCTTCAAATGTAATATTGGAATCATATATGTATCTAGTTTAACAAGACTACTAAACAATATGGTTCGTTAGGATGTGATTCATTTTTATCTTATTTCAATATAATAAAGTAGAAACTAGCTCCGATCTACTGGGGTTGGGATTGCTATAGAAACCAAAATTTATAGTAGTCTCAAATTGGTGATGAGAGGGCCCTTTTATAAGTTATGAGAATCGAATTTCTGTAGTTATATAATCTTAATATAAATAGAGAACAAGTTTCACATATCAAGTAGAATCCAAAATTTAAATAATGTATTAGAGATAATTTTGGGTAAATACAAACCCAAAAACTCAATTTGAAACATGTTTTTAACATTATATGCCTTTTCCCCTTTGGTTAACTTATTTTACAATTTTGAATTTTATCGTGGTAACTAGTTTTTACCTAAGTAATTATGTTTTTATGCCAAAAAATAAACTAGAACTTTATAAATAATTTGGACCATATGATTAAAATTATGAAATTCATTTTATTATATTTACTGAGTACAAGTGAAAAAATAATAATTTAATGATAATAATTACATAACATATTGAAACAGTTTTGAAGGAAGATACAACTGATGTTCTAAAATAAAAAATATAAGTTTTTATTTTTAAAATAATATTTTTAAATATATATTTCTACTTATAAAATAAATATTCAGTCAATAAAAAGGATTCAAAAAAATCTCTGTTAGGATTTCTCCCTGATCATGTCATAAAATTCACAATTTTTTAAAATTGTATTTTTTACAATACACCTAACAATAATTTTTGTAGAAAATTCTAAAAAATTAATCTTAGGATAATTTTGATATGTTTAATTAAATATTTATGTTACTTATATCAAATTAATTTTCTAACTCTTATTGGAATCCATTTTGATATATAATAGCATATATGTAAAACAAAAATACTTTTGAGAAAAATAAATGGATCTTGTATTAATATAAATTTTTATATAGTTTTAATAGGATGGTTACTTCTGTTAATACCTATAAATTTTGTAGTAATAATAAAACAATCATATTTTGTACTTGTATTTTATTAATGTAATGTTGTTTTTATTTTAGTTTCATACTGTGTGTTAGAAAATTTACTAGGCATGATATTTATTTAAGGAAAGAGTATTTAGTGAAATCGTGGGTCGTTACATTCTACCCCCGTTGAAATAACTTGATCCTTTTTTTTAATATTCGAAAGGAAACATGTGATGGTAATTTTGTCACATTACATCCTTGGGTTCCCACTTAGCTTCATTACACTTACGATTCCACCCTATAACATTGACCATATGACTAATCTTATTTTTAATATTTTATATCTTCGATCTAAGATCTCCAATGGTTGTTACTCACATGAGAGATCATGTCCCAATTGAATTTCTATTGAGTTTAGTACATATGAAGGGTCTTGTATGTATTTCCCAACCAGATAGACATGAAACACATCATGTGATTAAGAGAGGCATGGAGGGAGTTCTAAGAATTAAAACACTACCCTCACATGATCAAGGATTACTAAGGGATTTATATAACTAAGGATCAGCATCCCTTTATTTACGAATCTCATAATATTCTTTTATGGATATTTTTAGAGGAAAACCCTATCACTAAATTTAAACTCTATATATAATTGAAATTTATCTTCACAATTATTCTGTCTGCTACTTTCATATAACGCTAAATGGTTTAAAATTTATTCATCATTTCTTGGAAAAGGATACGACCTATCATATTCCTCACTCCAACTTCATCTCCAAATGATTGAGTCCTACATCTCTTCCCATACATATCCTCATATAGATCCATTTGAATGATTGAATGGAAACTGCTGTCAAATGAGAACTCTACCAATGGGAAGTGATGATTCCAAAATCCATGGAATTCCATCAAATAAGATATCGTCATATCCCATAGTGTTTTGATGCTCCTATCAGACTGACCATTTGTCTGGGGGTGATAATCATTATTGAAGCTCAATTCGATTTCTAATTCTCAATGAAGGATTCTCCAAATCCTTGAGGTAAACCTCGGTTCTTAATCAGATAAAATTTAGATTATAAATCCTTAGATAATTACTTATTATCGTATTTTTATCTTAGTGATTTTTTTAAGATATAAATATTATTTGATATCAATATAATGAACATGCTTGTAAAGATGATCAGCCATGAACCAAATGAAACTATGGACTTTAGATGTCAGGGGGATTCCAACAATAAAATCCATTTTAATTTTTTCTCATTTCCATTATCATATGGGTAATGGTTACAACATACCCTTTTACTTTTGTCATTTAGCCTTAACATTAGAGCACACCAGGAATTGAGATATGTATTTTATAATCTCTCTATTTGTGTTATCCCACCATAATTTTGTATGTATATATATATATATATATATATTCTTCCTAGCTGAATAGAGAAGGATTTGCTATGTGCATAATTCAAGAGAACTCTATTCAATTATAGATTTTATGGGACACATATCCATCTTCAAAACCTTATAACTATATCTTTATAAAAGTTGAACTTCAGAATACTCGCTAACCTTTTCTATGGTGTTGAATCATCTTTCTAAGATTCCAAGATCTTCACATGAATGGATTGTTGAGCAGTCATTTGGAAAAAATAATATTTCTCCCCTTTCCATATCATTTCAATATTCCTCCTTTGAAAATGTGTGAGAATTTTTCTTTTTCAATCCTCATCATATATAAGATAGAATGATCTTTCCATCATAGGGTATCATCCACACTTTTTAACTTCCCTGGGTGGTAATGTATTGAAAAGTATTAATCATTTATCATCTCCAACCATCTCCTTTGGTGAATGCTTAAATCATATTATGTGAATGTATATTTTAGACTCTTGTGGTCAATGTATAAATCACACTTTTAACTATAGAGATAATTCCACCGAATGTTTATTGTAAATACCACCCATGCCAACTCTAAATTGAACATTGTGTAATTTTTCCCACGAGTCTTCAATTGAATTACGGAATAAACAATTACCTTATCATTAACCATTATGATGCATCTTAATCCCTTCTTTGAAGCATCAATTCATATTATAAATTGTTCCCCATTATAGGGTTATATATGTACTGGAGTAGTCACTGACCTACTCTTTTATCCCGTAAAACATTCTTCACATTCATCCATCTATTGGAACTTCACTCCCTTCCATTTTGAATTAGTTATTGGATTTGATAGTTAAGATAAATTACTCACAAGACATCTAAAGTGTCCAACTAGCCTAAAACAACTATGGATATCAGTTACTATGTTCATCCTGGGTTATTGCTCAATAGTTTTAATCTTTTAAGTATCTAATGATAATCTATTTTTTTGATTGCATGGCCCATGAATGATACTTTGTGCATCCAAAATTTAATATTTTTCAAATTGGTATACAATATCTCATTTTTTAAGGTCTTAAATGCAATCCAAAAATGATATTTATTATCTTTTATTATCTTGAAATATATGAGAATATCTTCAATGAAGATAAGAAACAATTAATCTTGGTCATATCTAAGAATATTTCCATTAGATATATGAATATAACATGATCATTTGTAAACCCAAATGGAATCTCTAGAAATTCATAATCCCATACCTCATATGGAAAGCTATCTTGGAATTATCCTCCCTTTTGACCCCTAATAGATGATATCTAGATCGATGGTCAATCATTGAGAAGTATTGATCTCTAATTAGATGACCAAATATATCAAATATATAAGGTATAAGAAACATTTTATTTATCATTATTTTATTGAGATCAGAATAATTGATGTGGCTGTTTTTCATTACTTTTTTCTTCATTCATTTTCACATTTTCTTAACTTTTTGTTATGAAAATAATGTTTTTTTGTGAAATTTTTACAATCATTTTTATATTTTTAAATTAAATTGATAAAATTGTGTTTCAGTATTAGAAGTGTGTTTTGGTGTTTATTTTTGTTGTTTTTCAATAATAAAGTTAATTTGTTATTTCAATTTCATTTAATTAATTCTTTATGTAATTAATTTTTAATTTAATAGTTTTCAATTCATTAATTTAATTAATTCTTTAATTCTTTTGTAAATAAATTAATTACTTTTGTTTTTGATTCTTTAATTAATTTAAATTAGTTTTAACAACTTAATTCTACTGATTTTAATATTTTATTTTAATTTAATCTGTTCACCTCATTAGTTAATTAATTCATTAATTCGTTAAATAATTAAATTCATTAAATATTTTTTAATTGTTTGTCTTATTTAATTCTTTCATTAAATTATTTCTTTAATTAATTAAGTTGTTCGTTAACTTTGTAAAATAATTTTTTTAATTTTGTGCTTTAAATTAATTTTGAATAAATTATTTGTTGCAATTGAATTATTTATAGTTAACATATATTGTTAACTATTCAAAATTTGGGTTTTTTAATATACTAATTTACAAAGTAATTTTATTTTAGTTTTAGTTTTATTAAATCATTAATTTATTTTGATTAATTTAATTGTTTAATTTAATTTAGTTGTTGTGAAGGACTCGCCGACAGCCCCTATCATTGAATCAAATGATTCACTGACACTATGAGTTACCGAAACTCTCACCCCTATCGGTGACTTGTGTCACCGACAAACCCACTTGCGCTCGAAGTCATGGACCACCTGAATCAATGATGCATTGCGCTCGAAGCCGAGACCTCGATCTAAGAACCAAATCCACATCGGTCCCTACCAGAGAGCTCGAACCTACCGCACACACCTTCTAGGTCCCTCTTCCTTCGACCACCGCGCCGAACCACGGCGAGATGTGCCTTCCATCGTCATTCGGTCCAAATATGGCCGCCGCCGCCCCCTCTCCCCTTCCCCAATCATTATTGCAACCCATCTGCAAGCCCACCTCCAGCCTCTCCTCTTCATCTCTCTACCCGAAGCCCCACTTCCACATACCCAACCGGCCACCCCGAACCCCTATCCTTCCTCTCCAACTGCTGCTTGCTTCCAGTCGATGCCACGATCTCCTCATCGTCGCACCGGAACTTCGACCCCCCCCTGCACAACCATTCCCTCTCCTCACCCACTCGACACACCCCTCCCCACAATTTCTCGTTTTTCTATTTTATAAATTTATAATATAATATATGTGTTAATAACAATAAGAAACTTATATATATAATATTAATTACTTATACATTAGTAAATATTAAGGAATTAATATAACACTTATATTTTAATAATAATAATATTAGGTATTATATATATATATATGTATGTATATATTTGTTTTAATAGTTTTATTTTTTGTCTCACATGAGTTTTTTGGTGTTTTTTCATTATACTACACTGGAGGAGATGTAGATCGTGGGAGGTGATTAAGGCAGTTGCGGAGAGGTGTGTGGGGAATTCAGTTGAGGGAGAGGAGATTCCAAAAATCATTGGCGGTGTTCCACTTTGAGCAGGTGGTAGCAGCAAAATTCAGTCATCATTTCCAGTGGGTGGGAGATTTTTTGGGGGATATTCATGTAATTCCATTCACTCTATCTAATCCAGATCCTTCCATTCACGTCCCTCCCACTTCATCCATTCTCCCGATCATCCATTACATAATCCTTCTAAATCCATTACAATCTGATCATCCATTCCCGAATCCTTTGAGATCCATTGAAATATATTCTTACATTCGATGATCTCCATTCACTTGAGCACCAGAAAAGGTGCAAGAGAAAGACATCGAGCAGGAGCAGGAAGCAGATCCGGAGTTGGAGCTTGAGGAAGAAATCTCACGAGAGATGTTTCTTAATCTTTTTTTTCCTTTTGTTTACATTGTTATCTTCTCGAGCATGTGTAGTTAAATAGATTAGGGGAATCATATTTTAATAAACTGATTATCTTTTAATCCATTTTGATATGTTAATTTGATTATTCATTGCAAATTTTAAGTTTTATTTTCTTTTATTTTCATTTATGAGTATCAATATATACTACCTAATAACCAACTAGTGAGGTAGTGAATCAGTTCACCTTGGATCATTGACCGAAGTACCAAAAATTAGAAAAAGTCAATGTATATCTCCTCCATATTAAGAATATTAATTCAAGGGTTAAGGTAAAAATATTGAGGCTCAAGGAAGTTAACGGAGCTATGTTGATCTACTAAATTGGAAACTCAATAGATTTTCACCACTTTCCTATGCACAGAGTGATTGAATTAAATTGAGTAGAATATGATAACGTCACTTTATCAATTCTAAACAGCTTGAGGACCCTAAATTTATCATTATTTTCTAATATCTATTCAAGTCCTACATTTCACCATCTCACCTTCATGTTCATATGCACTACCTTCCATCATCTTCATTGTTTTCATTTAGTTTTTGTTATTGTTTTTTTGTTCTTTTTTTAGTTTTTTTGGTCCAACACAACATAGTGCCTTCACCTGAGAGACGTAATATTAGGGAGTTTCAAATTCCTATAGTATCGAGAAATCCATCATGAATCAATTTTTCCCCTAGGTATAGGAGTTATGAGATAAACAGTCTCATCTTTCTCAAATACCATCATTCAATGGTCTGCCAGGAAAGGACTCCTTAGATCTCATTAGATATTTTTATGGTTATGTCTATTAGTTTTCTCTACAAGATCTGTGTGAAGAGGAGTTGAGGTTGAGGTTGTTTTTATTCTGTCTTAAGGGGAGGGCTAGGACATGGTTCTAAAATCTGGACGTGGAAATGTTCCAAACCTGGGATGAGGTTTCCAATGCCTTTATTTGAAAATTTTGTCTCAGGAACACCGCCATTGAGGTTAGGCAGAAAATCATTTTATTTGTCCAGGATGAGGGGTAATTATTTCAGGAAGCATGAGATAGGTTTAGAGGCCTTCTCCGGAAGAGTCCCAACCATCAGTTAGATACCAATTTGCTCATGGAGACATTTTAAAATTCTCTCACCCCGTATAACCGGAATCTTATTGAACAATCATGTGGGGGTGGATTCTCTAACACCACTACTGATGAGATGAGACTATTATTTGATCATATGGCTTAATATACCCAACACAATTTCACTAGGAAGAGAGTCGTCTATAGGGATTAAACCAATACCCAAGTTGCTGCTATTAATGAACATGTTCTTAGGGAGCAGTGTTGTCACTGTGGGATGTTTGGTCTTAATCAGAGATGTTGTTCCAAATTTGAACTCCCTATCCAAATTGATGAGAGTTCCCAGTTTGTCTACTATAGGGATAGTAACCTAGTTTTCCAAGCTCCTTTTTCCAATTAGCACAATTTTGTATACCAAAGTTAGCCTAACCTATCATGGAAAGAACCTAGGGTGATTAAACATCCTACTTCCCCTAACTACCAATCACACCACAAAATTTATAACTCAAACAAATATGGGGATGAATCTTAAAACTCTAAATGAGACTTAAAGGGGATGTTGAAGCAAGTTATAGGAGAGATAATTTCACTGAGGAAGGACACAAATAATTATATTCATAACATAGAACTTCAAATGGGTCAAATGGCTAGAGATCAAGGTGGTAGAGAAAAGAGAAAGCTTCCTAGAACTTCAATTACAAATCCAAGAGAAAATTCCATGGAAGTAACAACCAGGTCATAGAATATATTTCAAAAACTAGTTAGGGAACCACCTAGGAAAGAGGAAAATAATGAAATATCTAAAACTAAAAATGAAAATCTGGAAAAACACAAGTCTATAAATCTAGATAGCTTGTTCCAAATGGAATAGAATGTGCAACCCACACCTAAAAAAGATAATGAACCAAGGAAAATGAAGTGGGAATTGATTAAGGAATAAAAGAATAAATATGGGTTTCAGGAGAAGGTGAAAAATCACCCTATTTTAAAATATTATTCCCCTCCAATTCCCTTCCCTAAAAGAGTGAAAAAAAAAGTAATGAACCTGATTACTTGAGGTTCCTAAAACTAATTTGAGGGTTTACCAACAACATGCCTTTCTTATAAGCCTTGGATAAAATACCTTCACATGTTTCATTCACCAAAAGATTTATACAATACAAAAATGATTGGGAGAAGTTGGATAAAATTGATCTCAATGTGGATGTAGTGAAATTGTCCAAAAACATATTCCTCCCAAATTGAAGGACCCTGGAAGCTTTATCATGCAATGTAAAATAGGAGGAAGTGAGAAACTCAATTGCTTGTGTGACTTAGGAGCGAGTATCAATATTATTTATTACTAATTGTTTAAAAAGCTTAGTCTTAGGTATATGCAACCAACTTATGTTTCTCTTCAACTTGCTGAAAGTTCACTCACACACCCTGATGGGAGGCTGGATGAACTATTAGTGAGTGTAGGAAAACTCACACTACCCACTGATTTCAAGATACTTGATATGGAATGTGATGAAAATGTCCCAATAATTTTAGGAAGACCCTTTCATGCTATTAGTGGTTCCATCATTGATGTATCCAAAGGTAAACTCTCCCTCCAAGGTGTTGATGATATGGAGGATATTTTGGTGTTTGAAAAGCCCCAACATAAGGTTAGTTGTGATTTGATAAACATTGTTTTGAACCAATATTATGAAATTGAGGTTAGAGCTGAGTATGGGTATTTCCCACCTGAGGTCACAAAGATAAGGATTCCCCAGCCCATTGAAAATATTTACTTAGCTAATACTCTTTCCCCCACACCCTCCTATTCATGTGAAGATTCTTTCCTTGGAACCCATTTTGGAGAGTAAGTCACATTCTTTTCTAGAACTATCTCAACCTATTTATGAAACTTTCTCTTGTGAAGTTGATTGTCTGAAGGTTCCTAAAGATAGAGAAAGTTCTGGGTTGATCCATGCTGAAAAACTTGATTATTTCCACTATAAACAAGTGAATTTCCTCAACACCTTCTTACCTACCCAGTTTGATGTTGTGTGTGATGATCTCCAACCTGAACTTGAAATATTTACATCATTTGAGTCCTCTATGGACATTGAAAAAATATACTCGAAGCTGAATTTTATACCTTCTTTTGGGATTTCTCTGAGTTGTCTGAGTTACAGGCTATTTTAGGATTTTATAAGGTTTTTTATGGTTTTTCCTCTTTTGTTTTTGTGCTTGAGAAAGAATCTATGTGTTGGGGAAGCTGTGAAGGAATTATTTATTAGTTGATTGATTTTCATGGAATTTTTTTGAACATTTTAAGATTTAATGAACTATTTTTTAGTGACCATGCTGAGATGGACAACATGTTTCCTCCTATTTCATTGGATGAGTTTTAGAGAATTTTTCTTAGTGCTGCAGATGAAAATGCCTTTGGTGATACTGCTTTTAATTCCTTAGATAATATTGAAGTCCACACCACTAATAATTCATACCCATTGAATGATCATAGTTAGAAATTTTTAGGGTAATAAAGTCTAGTTGGGGACATTAAACCTAGCGCTTCATGGGAGGTAACCCATGGTTTTCCTTATTTTATGCTTTAATTTTTAGTTTGAATAAATGATATGTGCTCGATTATGTGTCTCTTATCTTTTTTGAACAATAATGGCTACATTTCATTGACATATTCTTTATCTTATTTTAGGGATGTTTTTTTTACAATTAGGGTTCTTGGTTTTCATGATATGATGGTGGTCTTGGGTGGTTGAAGAACATTGGATAACCCTCCCTAACTCACACATTGGTTGAATTTTACTATGAGATTTAAATTATTGAAAGCTTATCTTAATCTATTTACATCTTGTATGTGCTTGAGTGGAGCAGCCAGAGTTCATGTACAAGGAAAAATAAAAGGAGGCATAAAAAATGAATGAGAAGCTTCACATTCATGGAAGTATTATTTTAATTCTTCACTTTTTTCAATTTGTTCATTAATATTTCTCGCCGATGTGAATTTAGTGTGGGGGACTTCCCCGTTATTTTTGAAACTTGTGAATTTATGTTCCTGCATGGATTTTAAGTTTCTTCAATCTAGTGAGTTGTAAATTTAGTTGAAATTCATGGTAAAACCTACTATCACCCTTTGTTTTCACTTGGATTATGCTACTGGTGTGCATTATTTCTTAACATGATACTGTTTTGAAATTAAGTGATAAATATTTTGTCTACTTATAATGTTTAAGAGCGTTAACTTTTCAAAAATTGAATTTATCTTGATTTAATAGTGTTTTTTTGTGGGGTTTACTTTGTATATATGTTTTTCTTTTTATTTTCTTTTTCCTTTTGAATGAGGTAAAAAAACTTAAACTTCACTGTTACCCCTTCACATCATTTTTAGTACTGAATTTCCCAATCTATTTCAAACTAAGCTATCTTCCACCTTGAGAGTTAACATTAGGGACAATGTTGAGTTTTAAGTGTAGGGGAGAGGGGTCATTTTCCCACTTCAAAATCCCCCTATCTTCTTTTTCAAAAAAAAATGGTCAATTTTTTTCAAATTTCAAAAAATTACTTCAAAAAAATTCAATTTCTCCTTTAGAACCTGAGGGTCATTTGGCATCCATTCTGCACATCATTTTTTTCCTTCCAAGTGGAAAACTTCTTTCTGGTTGAAAATGGTTTCATTGATTTTGAAATTGTTAAGGATGAGTGATTTTTGAGTGAAGTAACGCATTTTATTTATAGATTTTCTTTTTAATAAATGAGGAATGGATTGATATATGATTGATTTTTTTGGAATTAGGATCATGATGTTAGGAAACTAGAAATTTTAACTAGATCCTAGGGGAATCATCTTTACATTTAAAAAATCACCTAATTGAACCTACTTAAAGGATAATTAGTTAAGTCCTTTGTAATTGAAGTAAAATGGGTAAATGAGATCCCATAGTGAGTCTCTAAGACTGGTGCACTAGGTTTATTTCTGTGAATAAATAAAATCCAATTATCTTTGAATAAGTGCCAAGCATAGTGCTCTGCACATGAAATATGGATGGGAAAAATAAAATTAAAGTGTCTTGTTAAAAATGATCTCATTTAGGTGAGGAGAATTTTGAACCCAGATGAAGAAGAGAGAAATTGACTTAATTAAAGATCATTTGAGTGGTATCAGTGAAGTGATTAAAAAATAATCATCATTTTTGGAACCTAGGAGAAAGTGAAAAGTGAAGGTGCCTTTGGATAAGGTTTTGATTCCACTTTTATCTAAAATTTCATCACTTTTTGAATTAGAACTTGAACTAGAATTGAAGTAGGACAGTTAGTGAAGTTCTTATAGGAGACATGACATCTTTGGTAGTGGATGAATATGTGTTTCCCTTTGTTTCCATATTGTAATTAAATCTAGGCAAGACCACATTTTGAGCATATTCTTGAAAAGCTTGACCCACTACCTAGTCATGTTCCAATGTTTGTTAAAGTATAGACATGATCTTTTGGAATTTAATTTGACCCATCATTTTTTTCTATTTTAAAAATTCAATATGCATACATTTTTTTGAAGAAAAACTAATATTTAAGTGTAAGGAAGTTTGATGTGGTTGTTTTTCATTGTTTTTTTCACACCCATTTTCACTTTTTCTTCTCTTTTTATTATGAAAATAATGATTTTTGGGAAATTTTTACAATTATTGTCATCTTTGTAAATTAAATTGTGAAAATTGTGTTTCTATATTGAATGTGTGTTTTTTGTGTTTATTTTTGTTGTTTTTCAATAAAAATATTAATTTTTTATTTCAATTTCATTTAATTAATTCTTTGTGTAATTAATTTTCAATTTAATAATTTTCAAATCATTAATTTAATTAATTCTTTAATTATTTTTTAAATAAATTAATTACATTTGTTTTTTAATTTTTAACTAATTTAAATTAGTTTTAACAACTTAATTCTATTCATTTTAATAATTTTATTTTAATTTTATTCTTTCACATCATTAGTCAATTAATTCATTAATTCATTAAATAATTGAATTCATTAAATATATTTTAATTATTTATCTTATTTAATTATTTCATTACATTAGTTCTTTATGTAATTAATTTGTTCATTAACATACCAAACTAACATTTCAATTTTTTTCTTTAAAATAACTATGAATAAATTATTTGTTGCAGTTGAATTATTATTAAATATTTTTTACTTTTAACTATTCAAATTTTTTGTTTATTAATTTATTAATTTAATTAGTTAATTTATTTTAGTTTTTGTTTTATTAAATAATTTATTTATTTGTATTAATTTATTTGTTTAATTTAATTTATTTGTTGTGCAGGACTTAGCAACAGCCTCTATCGGTGACTCACATGAGTCACCGAGACCATCATCCCCGTCAGTGACACAAGTCACCACAAACCCCACTTTCATTTCCATCCTTTTCCACTTTTTATCAACCTACCGACAGCCGTACTTCCCCCTTCATTCTAACCTACCGATTCTTTCTATCTATCTCAAAGATGTCTCACGTCGGTGACTTGATCCATCGACACTCCTCCCCATTCTTCCCGACCTTATTTCATCGACCCTTTGTCACTCCCTTCCTCTCATCCAACCCTATTTCCACTCTGTTTCGTACCATCATGCACACAATCACACTGCAACATCCCAACATCACAATAACATCACCACAACATCAAATAACTCAACAACACCAGCAGATTAAAATTGAAACAACAGCTAGCAGCATAACAATAAATTGAAACAGTAATTCACAATAGTCAACAAAATCAAAAAGGAAATCCAATATCACCTAGATCTGAAATGAGACAAAACCTCACAAGTTCTATGTTGAGGAAAGGGACCACCTGAACCATTGATGCATGCTTCTCGAAGCCGAGACCTCAATCTGAGAACCAAATTCACATAGGTCCCCATCAGAGATCTCGAATCTTCCATACACACCTGTCAGATCCCTATTCCTTACACCTCCATGCCTAACCACCGCGAGTCACGCATTCCACCGCAGTTTGGTCCAGATCTAGCTGTAGTAACCCCCTCTCCCCTTCGTCAACCGCAGCTGCAGCCCGTCCGCGCACCCACCTCCAGCCTCACCGCTTTATCTCCCAACCTGAATCCCCACTTCCACAGACCCATTGGTCCACCTAGAACTTCCGGACCAAACCCCTATCCTTCCTCTCCAACCACAGCTTACTTCTATGTTGGGTGCCTTCCTGGTTGGCGCACCGGGTAACTCCTCCTCAAATGGTGCTCATGCGGTTTCTTCGTTTAATGTGGTGTTTTTAATGCGGTCCAAGACCACGTGAATTAATTCACGCATTGACACTCTTTTGACGCAGAAACATTATTTGACGCTGATTCTTTTCCTATATAAGGAGGCAGAGGCAGGGAATTTCAACACCACCAGTAGCAACAACACCGAGAGAAAATCCCATTTGGTGATCGCCTTTTCTTCTACGATCATCTTTCTTGATCTCCACCTTTTGATCCACACTTTTATTCTTGATTATTACTTTTGAGATCCCTTCCATTTTTGGGGAGTCTTTACCGTGTACTTCTTGATTTTAGTGGATCCCTCTTTCTGGACTAGGTCCCGTGGTTTTTCCCTTTCGGGTTTTCCACGTAAAAATTTATAGTGTCAAATTTATTTTTCTGCACATTTAATTTTTTCGATGCGCATCCACTTATATTTGGGGGGAAAGATTCAATTTTTTATGCGCGTTCTCTTTTCAATTGTTTGTGTGTTCGTCATTTTTCCCGTCTTTCCCAACATCTGGTATCAGAGGGAGGTTTGGTTCTTTTTTTATATTTATTATAGAGGCCAATTACAGTCAGATGATTTTGTTAAATGGTACCAACTACCATCTGTGGCGACTTAAAATGAAGGATCTACTTTTTGTCAAGCGAATGCATCTTCCAGTGTTTAGTACCCAGAAGCCAAATAGGATGTCAGACGAAGAATGGGAGTTCGAGCATGAGATGGTTTGCGGCTTCATTTTTCAATGAGTTGAAGACAACATGATGAACCACATTGTCAACATCTCTCATGCCAGAACTTTGTGGGAGAAGCTTGAGACGACCTATGCTTCGAAGATGAGAAACAATAAATTGTTTATTCTCAAGAAAATGATGAACTTGAGGTACAGAGAAGGTACGTCTATTTCTGATTACTTAAGTGAATACCAAGGATGTTTTGATCAGTTTTCTGGCATGGGTATCAATTTTGAAGATGAGGTTTTAGCTCTTTTGCTGCATAACACTTTACCTGATTCATGGGAAAATTTACGTGTTACTCTAACCGGTTCTGCTCCTAATGGAGCTGTGACATTTAGTTTTGTCAAGTCTGCTATTTTAAATGAATAGGTCTGGAGACGCACTCAGGAGAAATCTTCTTCCGAGCTTTTGGTCACAGAGAACAGGGGGAGAATCCAGGACTGGGGGAAGAGCAGTCAATATAAGAGAAGTGGTAGAAGCAAATCCAGACCGAAGCAGAGAGATTTTGAATGTCATCATTGTGGTAAGAAGGGGAATGTTAAAAAGTTTTGTTATTAGCTGAAAATAGAGAACAGATTGAAGGAAAATCCACAGAAGAAAAATGGCGATGGAGATGATCATGTCGCCACTGCTATAGGGGTGATCTTGTTATTGTTTATAATTCCATTAACATTGCTTCTGATGATTCTTGCTGGGTTATTGACAATGGTGCCTGTTTTCACGTGACATCAAAGAAGGAGTTATTTACATCTTATAGACCAGGTAATTTTGGGATTTTGAAGATGGGCAATGATGGTCATGCTAACATTGTAGGCATCAGGAATATTTGTTTAAAGACCAGTACAGGAAGTAAGCTTATTTTGAAGAATGTCTGACATGCACCCGAGGTTCGTTTGAATCTTATCTCTACCAGCATTCTTGATGATGAAGGGTTTATCAGCACTTTTGGTGATTGTCAATGGAATATTTCTAAGGGATCTTTGATTGTGGCTCGAGGGAAGAAGCAATCAGGTTTGTACTGGACTAGAACTTCTATTTCTTGTGATACTGCTTGCATTGTTGAGTGTAGTGTTTCGTCCAAGTTGTGGCATAAGAGGCTAAGTCACATCATTGAGAAAGGCCTTGGTTGTTTGTCTAAGATAAATCTTCTTCCAGATTTGAAGAGTGTCAAATTGGACACATGTGATCATTGCATAGCTGGGAAATAGAGAAGAGTGAGTTTCAGCAGTCATCCTCCACACAAGAAGTCACAGGTACTTGAGTTAGTACATTCTGACGTTTGTGGTCCTTTGAAATCGAATACCTTTAGTGGTGGTATTTATTTTGTGACATTTATTGATGAATACTCACGAAAGCTATGGGTTTATGTTTTGAAAGCCAAAAGTCAGGTGCTCAGTGTTTTTAAGCAATTTCATGTTTCTGCTGAGAGAGAATCGGGCAAGAAATTGAAATATATTCGCACTAACAATGGGGGAGAGTATTGTGGTCCATTTGATCAGTATTCTAGGCAGGAAGGTATTCGACATCAGAAGATGCTTCCCAAGACACCTCAGCTGAATGGTGTAGTTGAGCGGATGAACAGAACTTTGCTGGAAAGAGTTCGTTGTTTGCTTTCAGAAGAAAAATTGCCTGGACATTTTTGGGGTGAGGCTTTACTTACTGATGCTTATATTATCAATTTATCACTTGTGGTTGCTTTGCAGACAGACACTCCCGACAAATTTTGGTATGGAAAATAGATCAGGTATGATCACTTGTGTGTCTTTGGTTGCAAGGCTTTTGTTCATGTTCCTAGAGATGAGAGATCCAAGCTGGATGGTAAGACACGCCAGGGTATTTTTATTGGCTATGGACACGATGAGTTTGGGTACAGGTTCTATGATCCTGTTTTGAAGAAATTTGTCAGAAGCCGCGATGCAGTGTTTAAGGAGGATCAGACTATTGCAGACATTGATAAGGGAGAAAAAGATGATTCTCCAACTTTTGATGGTTTTGTCAGTCTTGAGCCAGGTTTTGATTCACATTTACCTCATATTGTTGATTCTCATGATCATGTTGATGTACAAATTTATGCTCAAGGCGAACAGGTTGGAGTTGAAGTTTCTGATGCACCTTTTGTTTCTGATGATCCGGTTCTAGGGGTTATTAATGAACCCATAGTTCCACTCCGGAGGTCATCTCGGAATCGCGCCGTTTCTACTCGATATTCACCTGATGAGTATGTTCTCCTTGCTGAAGGGGGAGAACCAGAATCATTTGATGAGGCAATGGAGAGTGAACAGAAAGACAGATTGGTGGTGGAAATAGATGACGAGATGACATCATTGCATGACAACCACACTTTTGAGATGGTGAAGTTACCGACAGGGAAGAGATCTTTGCAAAATCGGTGGATTTATCGGATTAAGAATGAAGAATCCAGTCCTATTCCACGATACAAGGCAAGGTTAGTTGTCAAAGGCTTACGTCAGAAGAAAGGTATTGATTTTGATGATATTTTCTCACCTGTTGTCAAAATGTCTTCCATTTGGGTTGTTCTTGGTTTGGCTGCAAGTTTAGATCTTTAGATTGAGCAGATGGATGTAAAGAAATCTTTCCTCCACGGAGATTTAGAGGAGATTTATATGGAGCAACCAGAGGGTTTTTTTTGAAACAGGTAAAGAAAATCATGTCTACAAGTTGAAGAAGAGCTTGTATGTTTTGAAGCAAGCTCCGAGACAGTGGTATAAGAAGTTTGAATCTGTCATTTCTCATCAGGGTTTCAGGAAGATATCTTCTGATCATTGTGTTTTTGTTCAGAGATTTACTGATGATGATTTTATTATACTGTTACTTTATGTTCATGATATGCTTATTGTTGGCCATGATACTTTTAGAATTGATAGATTGAAGAAGGATCTTTGTTAGTCTTTTGCGATGAAAGACTTGGGGTCAGCACAACAGATTCTTGGCATGACGATCTCACGTGACAGGAAGGCCAAGAAGTTGTGGTTATCTCAGGAGAGATGCATTGAGAAGGTTCTTCAGAGAGTTTATATGGATAGAGCGAAAGTGGTTAGTACTCCTCTTGATTTACATTTTAAGCTCAGTACCAGTCAGTCACCTTCTACTGATGAAGAGAGAGAGGAGATGCAGCACATACCTTATTCATCTGCTGTTGGTTGTTTGATGTATTCAATGGTATGTACTAGAACTGATATAGCTCATGCAGTTGGTGTGGTTAGTCGTTTTCTATAAAATCCAGGTAGAGAGCATTGGAGAGCAGTGAAGTACATTTTTCGTTATCTTTGTGGTACTTCTGATCTGAGATTGTGTTTTGGAAAAGGGGAACCTATGCTTTGTGGCTTTATAGATTCAGATATGGCAGGAGATATCGATTCGAGGAAGTCTACTTCAGGATATTTGATCACTTTTGTAGGGGGACATGTATCTTGGCAGTCTATATTGCAGAGATGTGTTGTTTTATCTACCACAGAGTCAGAGTTTATTGCAGCTACTGAGGCATGCAAATAATTATTCTAGATGAAAACGTTTATTCGAGAGCTCAATTTAAATCAGGATAGGTATGTTTTATTTTGTGATAGTCAGAGTGATATTTTTTTGGGAAAGAATTCTACTTTTCATGGCAGGTCGAAACATATTGATGTTTGATATCATTGGATTCGTAATGTCCTTGATTCGATACAATTAGAGATTGAAAAGATCCACACTGATGAAAATGGGTCAGACATGTTGACCAAGAGTTTACCTAGAGGAAAATTTGAGACTTGCCGACAGATTGCAGGGTTGACAGTGATCCCCACTTGAGTCGGAGGGGGAGTTTGTTGGGCGCCTTCCTGGTTGGCGCACCGGGTAACGCCTCCTAAAATGGTGCCCACGCAGTTTCTTCGTTTAATGTGGTGTTTTTAATGTGGGCCAAGACCACGTGAATTAATTCACGCAGTAACACTCTTTTGATGCGGAAACATTATTTGACGCTGATTCTTTTCCTATATAAGGAGGCAGTGGCAGAGCATTTCAACACCACCGGCATCAACAACACCGAAAGCAAATTCCATTTAGTGATCACCTTTTCTTCGACGATCATCTTTCTTTCTCTCCACCTTTTGATCCACACTTTCATTCTTGAGTATTACTTTTGATATCCCTTCCATTTTTGGGGAGTCTCTACCGTGTACTTCTTGATTTTAGTGGATCTCTCTTTCTGGACTAGGTCTCGTGGTTTTTCCCTTTCAGGTTTTCCACGTAAAAATTTCTGGTGTCAAATTTATTTTTCTGCACATTTAATTTTTTCGTTGTGCATCCGCTTCTATTTAGGGGGAACAATTCAATTTTCGTTGTGCATTATCTTTTCAATTGTTTGTGCGTTCGTCATTTTTCTCGTCTTTCCCAACATTCTAGTCACCACTATGATCTCCTCATCGTTGCACCAGAAATTCGACCCCCCTGCACAACCATTACCTCTCCCCACTCGCTTGACACACCCCTCCCCCAATTTCTCATTTTTATATTTTATAAATTTATAATATAACATATATGTTAATAATAATAATAAACTTATATATATATATATATTAACTACTTATACAGTAGTAAATACTAATGCATAAATATAACAGTTATATTTTAATAATATTGTTATTATATAATATATATATATATATTTAATAAATATGTTTATTAATTAATTTAAATAATGATAATAATATATATTATATATATGTGTGTGTGTGTTTTAATAGTTTCATTTTTTTCTCACATGTGTTTTTTGGAATTTTTCCATTATTCTACAAAGGATGAGCTGGAGGTCGTGGGAGGTGATCATGGTAGTTACGAAGAGGTGCGTAAGTCATTTAGTTAAGGGAGAAGATATTCCAAAATCATCAAGGGTGTTCCACTTCAAGAAGGGGGTAGAAATGAAATTCAATCATCATTTCCAGTGTGCGAGGTATTTTTTAGGGGATATTCATGTCATTCCATTCACTTTATCTCATCGAAATCCTTCCATTAACATCTCTCCCATGCCATCTGTCCTCCTGATCATCCATTCCCAGCTCCTTCTAGATCCATTTCAATCTAATAATTCATTCTCAACAGCTTCAAGATCCATTACAATCCAACATCTATTTGATAATTTCCATTCACCTGAGCACCAAGACAGTGGTTGGAGGCAAACATTGAGCAGGAGCTTGAAGCGGATTCGGAGTTGGAGCTTGAGGAATCAGTCTCCTGAGAGATGCTACTTCATCTCTTTCTTCCATTTTTTCATTATTACCTTCTCGAGAATGTGTAGATAAATAGATTAGGGGTATCAATTTATAATGAACTGATTATCTTTGAATACATTATACTCTATTAATTTGAATCTTCAGTGCAATTTTTATATTCAGTTTTCTTCTCTTTTCATTTATGAGTATCAATATACACTACCTAATAACCGATGGGTGAGGTGGTGAATCAGTTCACATTGGATAATTGACCGAAGTACAAAAAATTATAAAAGTTCAATATATCACTTCTCCAAATTGAGAAGATCAATTCAGGGGTTAAGATCGAATGATCGAGGCTTGGGAAAGTTAACTGAGCTATGTTGATCTAATAAACTGGAAACTCAGTAGATTTTCACCACTTTCTTATGCACTGAGTGATTGAATTAAACTATTCAGAACAATATAACATCATTTTATCATTTTTAAATAGCCCAGGGACCCTGACTTCCTCATTTATGTTTTCTCTTTGTTTATGTTCTACATTTCACCATCTCACCTTCATTTTTCACATCCACTGCCTTCCATCATCTTTATTGTTTTCATTTAGTCTTTGTTTTTGTTTTTGTATAGTTTTTTTGGTCTAACACAACATAATTACTTCTCTATAGATTGAAAATATTCTTTACATAGTACTAGTAGTTTTTAGTGTTTATAAAATTTAAATTTGTGTGTAAACAATGAAGTGCACGTTCAATAATCAATGAAAAAATTCATTGGTCAATCCTTATTTTTGAAAAATATAACAAGTTTACCCCATAATGAAACTCTCAGTCATATAAATCCCTTATCAAAATTTTCTTGAAGTTACTTATTCAATTCTTCCAACCCAAATTATACCATTATAGAATGACCCTTTGATATTGGAACGAATCCAGGTATGAGTTTAATAGAAAACTCAACCTCATTTTCTAAGACTAGGCAGTTATTTGAGATATAGATCAACATATTCATGTACAATAAAAATTTAATCAATTTTTACATCTTCACCAATCATTTGAGATATAATTTTTAATTAACCAAGATTGACATACATTGACATTACATCACTTTTGCCGAATACTTAATACATTACACAAAAACACACCCAATGACCATGTTAGTTTAGTTACTTTGGAAACTTGGAGCACATTCTTATAATTTGGTGAGCGGTATTCAAAATCTCTGATAAATATATTCCCCTTTAGTAAACCTAAATAAAACCTCTCTTTATAACCCTGGAAAAAAGTAAACATAAGAAAAAGGGTGATCTTAGATGCTCAATGAGCGTAAAAATGGGATACATGTAAACATAATCATGATCATAAGAGTATGAGAAAATGATCCTGAAAATATAAAATCATAACTTACATATCAATGATCATAAACATGAATCATGGAATAAATATTGATAGTTAATAAAACATGAATCATAAGGAAATAAATAACACAATTCATGAAATCATAACATAGTAATAAAACATGGAACTGTGTCAGTCACATAAGCACATAATAATTATTTCCATAGTAGTCAAGGCATTATTTCCAAGGGCATCTTAGTATTATGGGTTCAATTCCCATACCATCATGGTAGTCATGGTTCACCCCCATAACCATATTGGTAGTCATGGTTCACTTACATAACCATCATGGTGGACTTGGTTCTTCATGTCTATCTCATGAGATATAAATATTTACCCAATGCATCATAGTGAGATATATGTCTCACCCATATCACAATGAAATCATCCATACATGTTCCACAAGATCCTAAAAAATATATCATAAACAATTTAATGGAAAGGGTTTCATAAATATGTAATCATATCATAACCTGTGTAAAAAAAAATAGGTTTCATAATCACTTCCTAAAAATAATAACCCGTGAAAAGAAGTGAGTTTCTCAAACATCATTCCATAAAAACATAAAAAATTTGGAGAAAAAAATATGAATGTTATTATTGAACTATAAAAAATTATATTATTATTGATAGA
Organism: Viscum album; assembly: GCA_963277665.1. Taxonomy (NCBI): domain Eukaryota; kingdom Viridiplantae; phylum Streptophyta; class Magnoliopsida; order Santalales; family Viscaceae; genus Viscum; species Viscum album. The sequence continues at coordinate 1,693,877,757 of OY728138.1, read as the reverse complement.
TAAGTATTTTCAAACCCTTTTATTTGAAACCTCTTTGAAATCATATAATGAAATCTTGAAAATCATTTAAAATGGTTCTTGAGGAAAATATCCTTTCTGTGTTGAAACAGTTTTTTTTTCTTAAAATACTATGCAATTATAAAGGTAAACATTTTATTTGAAAATAAACTTGTAATATTTTACATGAAAACTCAAGTTAATAAGGTTTCATGAAATAATAAAAATCCATTCATGTCGTATAAGTTAAAAAACAATCTTCTAATACTTTTTCAAAAAGTCAAAAAGTACATCATTTGAAAAAAGAATGAAATATTTTCTTTTTAAACCATGTAATAATAAGTAAAAATTGGGTATAAATGACTTTAAACATCCATAGAAGAATAAGAAAACATTTTCTGAAAACATTTTTAGAATACATGGATGAGGATGATAAATATTCCCTAATAGATACTTAAAACGAAATAATCTAAAATATATGAATAGATTGTGAAATGAATACTAATCACATTATAATCAATTGAATAGTCTGTCCCATGTATGAAATAAAATTTTAAAAAAAATAAATATCATAATATTTTGGATAATACCCATAAAATACCATCATGGGAAGTATATACACCATTTATAATAAATATGTAGTGTATAAGACATGTGTCTCACAAAAATAAAAGCGAGTCATAAATCCCCTTACCTTATGAATAATTCCCTATAAACATGTCTAAAACAACTATATAGTGGTTTCAAACATATTATCAACATATAATAGAATCATAATAATATTTATGATATCGTATATAATTCATTTATGACTTTAAATTACTTGTTTATTGACAATTCAAAGTTAAAGTAACATTATGGGTAATAATCACTTTGTTTATCGTACGTATTTTGAATTATTATTCTTGATATTATTACATAGACCATTATTTAATTATGTAAATAATGTAAAAAATTATTTATATATCATATATATTCAGTATATAAATAGATATAATAGATAGACATATGAAATGGAATACACCATTTAAGGAGACGATAGGTTGTACGTATGCATGAACGCTTTTTCCGTTTTCTTATCATATTGAATGTAAGAAAGTAAATGAAATATATATATATATATATATATAATTATAGTAGAATTATTATTTCATATATTTTATTCTTATTTATTATATATACATTATAATCATTCTTGAATGGATAACGTGGAGAATGAATCTCATCGCGTCGTGGAGACGGTAAGTTGTACGTACGCACAAGTGATGTTATCATTACATTAATGGTTAAATGTTGCATAATTGGATGGTATATTAATTATAAATAATAATTATCATGTCATATTAATTATTTAAATCCATTATATTCATATTTATATCAATCTAAATAATGTATAGATGAAAAAAAGTTTACACCACGGTGTAGAGACGGTAAGCTGTATGAATGCACGCATGGTGGTATTATTTTTCATAGGAGGGGTAAATGAGTAATATGGTGGTCCCATAAAAATAAAAACATATTGGAATATATGATATTATGGATTTATAACTTTATTATGGAAACAAATTAGGGAATGGAAGTGTAAGAATAAAATAACATTAAAAGAGTTGGTAAAACAATTACCTCTTCTTCGAGTGTCTCCTTTTGATTTGCACAAAAGGACTCCTTAGGTTGTTTTTATTCCAAAATTATATCCTATAATATGAAGTGAGGTTATTTTTTAGGAGAAATGGGTAGGGTTAGACTGATCCAAACAACATTAGATATGATAATAAAATATAAGTATAGGATCACTTTTATAAGACAGTGGAGGGGAACTTTGGGAAACTCCAAAAGTATTAATTTATTATAAATTTATTATTGATTTAAAATATCTCAAAAGTGGGTTATATAAATTTTTTTCATGATTATAGGTTGAAACCCCATCAACCAATTTATTTTTGACATTTTTGGTTCACAAAAGTAACCTAATATTTTGGATTTAATCCTTAGTTAAACAATTTAACTCTTATTGTGACACCTTATCTTTTAACACTATATGGTTAATATAGTTACTATAAAATGACAAAATAACCCCAATTAAATCATTTATAAAATATTTAACATTATTATAGTAATTTTTTCATGATATATATTTTTATTATTTTTATATCATTTAATAAAATATTATTTATTTTAAATTCTCATTTATGTCAATTTTGACACTATTTATCACTTGACTTTTTAAAAAATAATAAAAACTTGATTCCTTAAAAAACTACATTAAATCATACCTAACATGTCATATTCATCCAAAAAAATCACATATGGTGTCAAATATCTCAAAGGATATTTATTTTAATATTAGTAATATCATTTATTTGATTCTTCTTATAATAAATCTATTACTACATCATCATTGTGTCAAAATTTAATTTAATTATTTAATTTAAAAAATTTATAAATAAAATATCATGATGTAGATAAATTTATATATTTATAATGAATATTTATATTCTAATTTATCATATTTATAACCCTATATTAAAAATTATTTATCTATTAAAAGTTTGAGTATGACATTTTTAACTAATCATTAAATAAAATATAATAAATTTTGTATTCTTACCCATATGGATTAAAAAGATCAAAATTTCTACATAAGGATGATTTTGGTAGAAACCCACTTATCCAATAAAATTATAACAAGTGTTAGGGTAATTTTATATTATTATAATATTATATTTACCTTTAATTAACCTATTTACCTTTAACCATGGAAAATAATATTCCAAAATTACGATTCACCAAAAATAAATTTGATCCCATTAGACCAAATTTTTTATTCTGATTACAAACATTTTTCTCCACTTTTTGAAATAAAATTCAAAAAAGTGATGAAATTACGTTTAATACTAATCCAACAAATGTGGCTAGAAGGAAGGTGAAAAAGAAGTTCAAAATATCTATAATTTTTTATATCTAATTATATTATAAAATGATTTCAATGACCTAAATTGGATTGATATATTTATTATTTATCTATTTTTATGTTAAAATAAATTTTAATTTAAATAATTATTTAAATGAAAAGGTTGTTTTTTTAACAACATTGAAGTATTTTTCACTATTCATCAAAAAATGAAACTTTTTAGAAAAATACCAAAAAAATCACCCAATATTAATTTATTCATTATAAAATAAAAAATAATGTTTATTTCATCGAAATAAATTTCTATGAGGTCTAACATTAATTTTTTTTATTTTTCAAAGAAGGACATGAAAAGTAGTTCATTTGAGAAAATAATAGTTGTAAACATATAAAAGATTTACCAAAAATTATATTTTTCATTATCAAAACCATTATAACTAATATTTAAAAAGAATTTATTACTATTAATATTACAAGTTTAATGGATAGGTTAAAACTATATTATTTAAATAATTATAATAATAAAGTGTTTTTTCACAGAAACTCAGTGTTGCGTGTAACACAAGCCAATTCGGTGTTACATGAAGTGAAATATTCCCTTGGTGTTGCACATAACATAATCCAAAAATAGTGATATTATATAACAAAAAATCTATACTTAGGGTTGTGTGAAGTGAAAATATCAAAAATATTAAATTAATTCAAAAATAAATAAATTCAAAAAATCTCGTGGTGTTACATTATACCCCCAATAAAATGAATTTATCCATCCAAATTAATATGGGTTATCAATGGTATAATACTTGAATGTTCCTTTCATAGAAACCCACATAAAAAAATTCCTTTAAAAAAGGAATGTGAGAAACATAACAGTTTCCCAAATTCACTCATAACTAGGTTTCCGCATAAGAGAATGTAGGTGGAAAGTGAAAAATGGATATGGAATAAAAATATAACTATCATGTTTTGATGGAGAGTGATAGTGAATAAGGTTGGAAGAAAGTTAACAATCAAAAATACATAAATTTATGATGATTTAAGGGGATAATTGATTCATTGGAAATGAAGGTATTAGGATAAAATTTCTGGTTTCAAGAACCATTCCATAGAGTTAATGAATGAGAAGAAATACTTACTTGATTAAGTATAATCTCATAATTTTGTTGTGCCCGGACCAATTTCCACTTTATATCTTATTCCAAGAAATGAAGGTGAATTTTTCATTCCTTAATTATTAGTAGATCATGTGATCCATAAATAGAATGATAGGTAATTCTATATGTTTTTATCACAACAAAAAGTTAGCACAAGTTATCAAATATGACTAAGTCCACCTATAATGAAATATTTATTTATTTTAACAAACTTCATCAAATGTTAAATTTAAGCCTTCCATAATTTGATAACCTTAAAATTCTTATGATAGATGAAAATATAAAACTTTATAAATAGGTGCATTAACTCATCTTAACATTAATCCCCCATATATCATAATATATCTCTTGTTGGTCTCATTATAAATATGTGAACACCTTCATCATGTATTCTCATGAGTCATGGTAATAATATTAATTAACATATATCTTTATTGGAAACATGCATGTTTCCTTATTCAAAAACTTATTGAATATATTCCTTAAGTCCCAAAAAATTTGTATACTTTATCCATGATACTATAACCCTCTTGAAAAAAAATCCATAATTAGTTCCCAAGAAACTATTGTCATCCAATTTACTTATTCATACCTAGCATATATTTATCCAAAAATGATTATCTTAACATAAGGGACATATTAAATGTTATTTTCCCCTTAATCATGTGTTCTCTAGATATATCATCTTACCTTAAATCACTTTTCTATGTATTATGAACTATTCATCATATCCTTTCCAATACTTAATGAAAAAATTATACTGAAAAAACTTATATGTATCATGATTCATATAATATCTAGATTTCGAACATATACTCCTCAATTGTCTAACTTTATTTTTAAACCATTACTTAGGAACCATAATATTAGTCTTTCCTGAAATATTAATCATGTAATAAGGTTCCTCATCCTTAATCTAACCAAGATTCTTTAGTTTAATGTAAACAATACGGCTAGAACATCCCATACCTTTCACATGTCATAAATAATATCTTTATCCTCAATAGTATTACCAATAATTCATACACCTTCATGATTATATTTATTATATTTCCACCTATGAAATGAGTTTTCATATTTTTCATACATTCCACATTTGAAACATTCAAGGTTAACTATGTTCTATCTAGTTCTGGCTATTGACTAAGACCAGAAAACAATGTGTGAGAAATACATATCAGAGATTAAAAACACATAAGTAAGGTAAATTACTTATAATAATTCAATATATAATATGTTAGGTTTAATAATAGGTTATTCATGACTATCACAAAAAATCTAGGATGGTAATCTATACATAGAATTATCCTTAGGACATCCCTAGACATATCCTTCGAAATCTCTCTAGGGAACTCACTAAATTTTTCACATCCTAGTTTCCAAAGGTTGACTAAACCTTTACTTTGATACCAATTGTAATGACCCAAGATTGACATATATGGAAATTAGATCACTTTTTCAGAATACATAATACATTACACAAAAACATTCCCAATAACCATATTAGTTTCATGCCTAAACATGGAACACATTATTCTAATTTGGTGAAATATATTAAACATCTCCAGTAAAAATATTCCCCTTCAGTACCCATAACTAAAACCTTTCTTTATCACCTGTGGAAAAGGAAACATAAGAAAAAGGTTGATCTTAGATGATCGGTATGGGTAAATAATGGAGACATGTAAACAATAATCATGAGCATACGGGTATGAGAACATGATCATGAAAATAAAATATCATACCCTACATATCAAAAATCATAAACAAGAATCATGGTATAAATATTGATAGTTTAGAAAAAATTAATCATAAGAAATAAATAAAATGATTCATAGAAGCATAACATAGGAATAAAAAATGGAACTATTGTAGACACCTAAGCACATAATAATGATTTTCGTAGTAGTTAAGGAATTACTTTCAAGTCTATTTTGGTAGTATGGGTTCTATTCCCATACCATCTTTGTAGTCATGGTTTACTCCCATAACCATCTCGGCAGTCATGGTTCACTTCTATAACAATCTTGGCAGACAAGGTCCATCGTGTCAATCTCATGAGATATAAATCATTACCCAATGTATCTAAGGGAGATATAGGTCTCACCCATCTCATTATGAAATCATGCATACATGTGCCATAAGATCATAAATAATCATATCATAAACAATTTAATGGAAAGGGTGTCATAAACTTGTAATTATATCATAACCTATGGAAAATATATAGGTTTCATAAGCATTTCATAAAAATCACAACCCATAAAAATAAGCGAGATTCTTAAACATCTTTCCATAAAAACATAAACCATTTGGAGAAATAATATGAATGGTACTATTGAACTATAAAAAATTATATTATCATAGATGAGGAAGGATTTTGAAAGATAACTTGGAACATTAAAATCACTTTTAAAAAAATAAAACATTTTCAAAACCCTTTCCTTTGAAACCACTTTGAAAACATATAAAGGAATCATTTAAACAGTTATTGAGTAAAATATCCATTCTTCATTGAAATAGTTTTCTTTACATAAAATTCCATGCAATTTTAAAAATAAAATATTTTATTTGAGAATAACTTTGTAAGATTATAGGTGAAACTTCAAGGTAATAAGGTTTCATGAAAGTGTAAAAATCTGTTCTTTCCGTATAAGTTAAAAAATCATTCTTCATATACTTTTTTTTAGAAAAGTCAAAAAGTACCTCATTTGAAAAATAAAATAAATATCCCTTTAAAACCGTGTAGTAAAATGTAAAAATGGGAGAAAATGAATTTAAAAATACAAAGAAGAATAATAAAACATTTTATGAAAACATTTTCAGAAGACATGGTCATGGGTGATAAATATTCCCCAACAGAGACTTAAAATGAAGTAATCCAAAATATGGAAGAGATTGTGAAATGAATACTCATCACATTATAATAAATATAATCATATTCCCCTTTTAAGAAAAACAATTATAAGAATATTTAAATATCATAATATTTTGGATAAGACCCATAAAATAAATTCATGGGAGGTATATACACCACTTAGAATAAACAAGTAGTGTATAAAACATGTGTCTCACATAAATAATAGTGAGACATAAATCCCCTTACCCTAGGCCGTATTCCCTCTATATGTGTCTAAAACTCTTGTATAGTGGTTTTAAACACATTATCAACATATAAAAGAATTACAATAATATTTATGAAATCATATATTATTCATTTATGACTTTAAATTAGCTATTTATTGATAATTCCAAGTTAAAGAAAAATTACGGTTAACAATCGCTTTGTTTATCATACATTTTTTGGATTGTTATTATTGATCTTTTTAATCAGATCATGATTTACTTGATTTAATAATGTAAAAAATTATTTATATAGCATATATATTCAGTATATAATATATATAATAGATAGATATGAGAAATTGAATATAATGTTCACGGAGACGGTAGGTCGTACGTACGCATAAACATTGTTTTTGTTTTCTTATCATATTGAATGAAAGAAAGTAAATGGTATATATATATATATCCAGTAGAATTATTCTTTTATATATTTAATGATTATTTATTATATATTCTTTATAATCATTCTTAAATGGTTAACGTGGAGAATGAATCTCATTGCATCATGGAGACGGTAAGTCGTACTTACGCATGAGAGACAACATCATTCCCTTAATGGTTAAATGGTATAGAATTTCATGGTCTATTAATTATGCAGAATAATTATAATTTCATATTAATTATTCAATTCCTTTTTATTTATTTTTATATCTATATAAATAATTTATAGATGAAAAACATTTTTCACCACTGTGTGGAGACAGTAAGTCATACGTACGTACGCATGGTGATATTATTTTTTGTAGGATGGGTAAATGAAGTAATATGGTTTTACAATAAAAATAATAACATCTCATCATATATTATATTCTAGATTTATTTATTTACTATGAAAACAACTTAGGAAAAAGAAGTAGAAGAATAAAATAACTTTGAAAGAGTTTGTAAAACAATTACCTCTTCTTCGAGTGTCTTGTTTTGATCTGAACAAAAAGGAATCCTTAGGTTGGATTTCTACCCAAATTATGGCCTCTAGGATGAATTGAGGTAATTTGGGAGGATAAATGGGTAGCTGATCCAAAAGGATTTAGTGGTGTGAATAAAAGATAAGGAGATGTAACTTTTTATAAGAGATGGTATAGGAACTTTAGGAAACTCTAAAACTATTCATTTATTATAAATTGATTTTCAATTTCAAATATCTCCCAAGTGAGTTATTTATAGTTTTTTATGATTATAGGTTGAAATCCCATCAACCAATGAATTTTAGGAATGTTTAGATTACAACATTAACCTTATCATTGGGCTTTAACCCTTAGTTAAACAATTTAACTCTTACCATAAAAACTTGTCTTTTTACACTATATGGTTAATATAGTTACTATAAAATGTCACAATAACCCCAATTTGATAATTATAAAATATTTAACATTATACAAGTTATTTTTTCAAGATATATATTTTTATGAATTTTATATCATTTAATAAAATATTTTTTATTTTAAAATATCATTTATATAAATTTTGATACTATTTAATGGTTGAATTTTTAAAAAAATCATAAAAACGTTATTCCTTAAAAAACAACATTAAATAATCCCTAACATATAATAGTAATCAAAAAAATAATGGATGATATCAAATATCTCAAATGATATTTATATTAATATTGTTAATATCATTTATTTGATTCTTCATTTAATAAATTTATTACTACATCATCCTTGTGTAACAATTAAATTTAATTATTTAATGTTTAAAAATTATAAATAAATTATTATAAATTAGATAAATTTCATTTGTTTAAAATTAATATTTATAGTCAAATTTACCTTATGTATAACCCCATATGAAAAATTATTTAGTTATTAAAAGTTTGAGTATGATATTTTTAACTAAAGTTTAAAAAAATATAATATGTAACACCCCAATATTTTTTAGTATGTTATTTCTTCAAAGTAATTCAATAACATTTGTTATACGCAACACTGAGTTTGAGCATACCGCAACTTACCAAACTAGCCGTTCAAAAGCAGTTATGAATAGTATTAATTGAATTTTGAATTTTATATATTCCATATAATGTTAACATCCATATTATGTGTTTCTCAAACATAATATAAGAACAAATTCATTTTTTTCAGATAAAGGACGTACTTTTTATAAAATGAAATTTTACTGCCATTTAATGGAAAAACTTGTTTAAATCCAATATTTGACACTTTTATATATTCAATTTGTCAAAATAAAGTTCCTATTTAGAATCGGAGCATAAAAATTTAGTCTTAATAAATTTTTGGTGTTTTTCTGAAAACTTTCATATTTGGGTGAATAGTGAAAAATATATAAATTTTAACTGAAAACAAATTTTTTAATAAAAGTAATTAATAGTGTTCAATTATACATTTGAATAGTTTGGAAGTATAATTAGATTATATTTTTATCATTTAATACAATTTTGGTCATTAAAAGTAATTGCACATTTAAATTTGACATAAACGCATGTCAATCTTTTGATAGTTTTTACTCTTTAAAAACCTGCTTTTTGGTTTTGACAATGAGAATTAATTTTAAAATAATAAATGAAACTTATATGTTTTTAATTTGGTAAAATATACTTCATTTTTGAATTCTGAATATCAAAATTATCTTAGGGTGGATTTTTGGTATTTTTCTGAAAACTTTCAATTTTTGATGAATAGTGAAAAACACTACGTTATTGGTTAAAGCCAACTTTTTTTTTGAGTAATTAGTTATTTTATTTTAATTTAATTTAGGTCAAAATAGATAAATAATACCTATATATGTTCAATGTAATTAATTGAAGTCATTTTATAATAATTTTAGATATATAAATTTTTATTGAACTTTTTACCTTCTTTTACCCACCTTCTGAGAGCATTTGAAAATTTGCATAAAACATAATTTTAACGCTTCTATGAATTGAATTTAAAAAATCCAAGAGATATGGTTGATATTAGTAAGTAAAATGAGGTTCAATAAGATGAAAATATTTTTTGTGAATAGTAACATTTACCTTTTATTTACTATGGCTAAAAGTAAATGGGGTAATTAATGGTAAAAATGGTATTATTACTACCCTAACACATGTCTTAATTATATTGGATAAGTGTATTTCGACCAAAAAAGCCTTATGAATAAAATATGATCCTTTAGGTCCACTTATATTAGATTAGGACATTTATTATTATTTTATTTAAAGAAGAGTTAAAAGTGTTTAATTCAAAGTTTAATAACAAAATTATTTTTAATATAGGGTTATACATAAGATAAATTAGACTATAAATATTCATTATAAATCTAAAAAGATTTCATAAATAATGGTATTTTATTTATAATTTTTAGACATTAAATAATCAAATATATTTATGACACAATAATGATGTAGTAATTACCTTATTAATGAAAGAATCAAATAAATGGTATTATAAATATTAAAATAAGTATAATTTCAATGTTTTTATGACATACAAGAATTTTATAGGCGAATATGACATGTTAGGGCTGATTAAAAGTATCTTTTTAGAAGTAATCAAGTTGTGATGACTTTCAGAAAAACAAAATACCAAATAGTGTCAAAATTGATATAAATTAATTTTTAAAAGTAATACTATATTATTGGTTGATATAATATTCCTAAATCTCTATAGTTTGGCGAAAGGGCTTAAATAATATTATATATGTAATTAATGAACCAATTGATGTTCTATTGGTTGTTTTAGAGTATCTTTATTAACCATATAGTGTAAGAATACAAGAAGACACGGTAAAAGGTAAACTATTTAACTAAGAGTTAAATCTAAAAGATAAGGTTAAAATGGTAACCTAAACCTGACTAAAACCTGTTGGTTGAGAGTATTTCGATCCATAACCACGTAATGCTAGAAATAAATTCATTTGGATCCATTATAAATCTAAAATCATTGTATAATAAATTAATACTTTAATCTTTTCTTAAAGTGACCCTCACCCCTCTTATAAAATGGCACTTCCCATTCTCTAAAAATAACACCTCCAAATCCATTTATCTCAGCCAAACCCTGACCAAATATCCTCCCAACTACCCTCCCTTAATCCTAGAGGTATTACTTTTGTCATAAATCCAGCCTATGGAGCCCTTTTGATCAAATCAAAAGGAAGAACCCGAAGAAGAGGTAAATATTTCATCACCTCTTTCAAGTTCTTTTCTTCTTCCACTTCCTCTTTCTTTGTTGTCTACATTCTAAAATAATAAATCTAGTATATTATATATATTGTGATGTTATTATAAAAATTGTACAACTATATTCATTATTGTATCCATCATATGAATGACAAAGTCACCATACGTGCGTATATAGGGCTTACCGTCTCCACGTCGTGGTGTAGTTTGTTATTCAAACACTTCATTATTTGGATGGGTATAATAATGAGTATAACTGATGTAAGTAATAAATATAACATCATAATTATTCTTTATATATGATATACCATCCAATTACATACGATTTCATCATCAATATAATGATATTGTCGCTCATGCGTACGTACGGATTACCGTCTCCAAGAATGCGATGAGATTAATTTCCGCATCGTAAACATTCAAGAAAAATTTTCATTTGATGATTAAAAATAATTTATAATGAACTTAACATCATTCTGGATATTAATCAAATACATCCTATCAATAACAAACATGACTTACATAACAAAACATATAAAGGAAAATGAATTAGTTAACACCCGAAATGACGATAATACTAAAATATTATTAACAAAGCTATATTAGAAGATCATATATGATATAATTTTTATGTATATGGTTATTTTATAATTTAATAACAATTATTTAACTATTATAAAATAGGTTAACGTACCCTCGACCAAAGGAAAGTGCAAGGTAAGGGTTAATTCCTCAATCTCATAATTATCCGAGATTGTTTATGAGTAAGTATTTACTGGGACATATTTATCATCATTGCCCATATTTCATAAAACTGTTTTCAAAAGGAATCTTTTATGGTTTTATGGAAGGGCCTATTTAACTAAAACATCATTTTAAATGTTTTAAATATTTATTCTTCTAAATCATTGTCATTAATGTCCATGTTTTTAAAATGGTTTTAAGGGTTTATTTATATGGACATTATTGTTTTAAAATGTTATTTCCTTTAAAAATTTTATAAGTGGTATGGGACACTTTGATTCAAAAATATCTTCAAATGAATTACATTATAAATGGGTGACTTTTAAAAGATTTCACAAAAAGGTATATTGCTCTGAAAGAGTTTTATTGATAATTTTCAACTATGTCAACATCCTTTACTGAATATTATTATTGGTTGAGGGTGATTTATTATAAATACAATCTTAAATATTTTATTGAATGAGTTATGATATGTTTGACTGTGGATGTTTTATTTTTATACCATTCATGGTTTATGGTTAAAGTATTGACATTTTGTATGCTAGTTTTAATACAAATGTTTATGTTATGTTTCAACCTTTTCATATGAGGAATGTATTGGACTTAGTAATTGATGGGTGGAGCCCGCTATAGCTCATCGATGCATCAGTAGGTCTCATGAGAAAATTATATGTGGAATTGGTCGAGGCCTTTCCCAATTTGATATATGGTTTTGGCTGCGGCCTAATTCATTTTTAGACGTATTAAACGAGGCCTTGAAAAAATGTTTCAGAATGTCCGGCATTATACATTTCCTCATTATGAAATTAATATTAATGGTCCATGTAGTTATTAGACTAGTAAAATACCCATGACTATGTTTTATTATGGCATTATTTACTCAGTTCATATTTCTTCCATAAAGTGATCATGTTTATTATTTGTAAAGGCATGTGTTTTCTATTATTCACCATGCTTATTGTTTATGTTATCTTCCACTAAATTATTTACCCTTACTAAGCATCTGATCTCACCCCTTTCTTATATTTTATTTTCCTAGGATTCCAAGAAGTGTTTTATGATTGATAAGTAGGGTTAAGCTAGGGGATTAATGGCATTCTCAAAGGATAATTTATGTGGTGTTTTATTTTCTAATGTGTAATGTAACATTCATGTATGTAATATATTTTCCAAGACTGCTAAAATAATCAGTCTTTCCGGATTTGGATCCTTGTAATCATGCCAATGTATTAAAATAATGCACCGGCTTCAGGCTTCTGGGGTCGAAGCGTTACAGTTTGTATCGGAGGAATGTTAGCAATAACCTTGGAAATAGATTTAGATAAACTCTGATTATAGAACATTACCCTAAGATAGACTTTAAGGATTAACATAGAATAACTTATAAGAATTTTTGTAATATAGAGATTTTCTGTATTTTCCTATCTATACATCCATGTCTAGATACGAGCAGGTAGAGGTAGATCTGGAAAATATGTACCTAGGAATGAAAAATCTGACAAGGAGTTTCGGGCTTGACCCAAGGTATCATCGTACATGACAACAGGTCTTGTTGCACTCTTGGTTACGACACTCTCAGGGGATATGGTTAGGATAATTCACATTTTCATTAGAAGCCATTATGAAGGATGTAAGAGTAAATAATTTCTCAAAGAAAACATTTTATGATTATAGATTATATGCATAATATTTTCAATTTATGTTAGGTATTTTACAAGTTTGTAATTATGCATTACGATTCATAAACTAACCTAGTGTATGCCATTGTTTAGAAATGGATCATAGTAGAAGGAATGAGAATTCCATCAATACGCATGATCGAAAGATTAAGAAGGATTGTATCTTTCATGGTATTAAGCCAACATTTCAAAATGAAATAGTCTCCTACGTATTATCATCATATAAATAAATAGTATCATGTGTTAATAAGATAAGTAAAGAATTTTCTGAGACCTATGGCTTTGAAGGTATGCCAGAGAAAAAAAGGATAGTATAGAGAAAGATTGATAAAGGGAATAAGGGAATGAAGTATTTTCCCATATGTGATAACTGTAGAAAGAATCACCTTGGTAAATTCTTGAAGGGAATGGGAGTTTGTTATAAGCGTGGAGAAAAAGGACACCAAGTACGTGATTACAAGGGTAAGAAAAAGGTTTCAAATTTACAATTCTTCATCTATAAAGAGTTGAGACACTATGCGAATCAATGTCCAAATCATCAGAGTATACCACAAATGATGTTGTTGAATAATAATCATGTTATGATATTACCACAGATGAAGAGTAATGACTAGTGTTCTTATGTTGATATTAAAGAATTGTGTCATTTGAGTATTGTGTATACGATGCACTAATTATAATAATTATGGTGTATATGAGGATTGTACTTCAGTACTATTTCATTAAGGATTTGAGATTGTGTGGTACCAAGAAAAGTGACTCAATAGCAAGTTAAACTTTTTGGAAAATACATGGTTGAAAGAAAGATAAAAATTTAATATGGGCATGATACTGAGGTATTGATTTTGGAATAAGATATGGTTGATTTGGATAAATTATATTGGATATTATTGAAATCCTAGAAACTGATTGATGATTTGTATATTCCATCATTGTTGGAGTTTCCAACACATTTTGATAGAAGGAGTATATCCAGTATTCTATAAGGTATAAGGGAGTATTAATGTAATCAATAAGGTGTTATTGTAATTCACAGTGTTACAGTGTTTTTAAAAAATACATGATGAAGGTGTTCATATTTTATTACATGGAAAAAAGGATCTTTATTGCTTTTACCTTCCTTATAAATTTTGGACTGTGAGTTTGGACAAAAGTATTTTGGATAAGTCCAAAGGATGGAATCGATTAAGTTTGACATTGGATACTATTGTTAAGGTTAAATAATTTCTTGATATTATTTTTGTATTTTCATAAAAAGGACAACTCGGAGGTCGGGCGACAACCCGTTGCGTCTGGCAAGGCCGCGAGACTTTAACCCACAACCGAAGGGCGACAAGGGTAGATCACCTACCACCGGCATACGTGATGTCCTCGTTTATATAATTTAGTTTTTTTTTAAAGTCTGATAGATGAATTATAAATTCATTTTTTTAGAACCCTATACGGTTAGGATAAATAGAATATTTTTAACTTCTATTATCTTTTAGATTGAAAGATGAGTTTGTGGTAGAAATTAGTTAAAGGATGGAACCCTACTTCTCCAGTATATATTTTTTCACTCTTATTCTATGAAGAAGTTAATTCTTAAAATTTAGGTAAGAGACCTTAAAACCAAAAATGTGTTATCTTAATACCTTATGTTTTGTTGAACTGATGACATTTTAAATAATCATAGATCGATGGATTTGAGGCCCTCAAATTTACACTTTTTTGTGATTGATGACCTCAATAACTCCCTATAAATATTTATGTTTTTCCTCCAACTATATGTCTCTAATTTCCACCAATGCTCTTCTAAGCGAGATCATAACTGGTGGTGACTTTTTTATTTCTTTTTCCCTCTTATTATGACTAAATTTTATTAAACCAATTTTCGATGTGGGTTTTCCACAATGGTATTTTTCTATTTTTAACCTTTTATTTTTGAAGAACATATTCAAATTGTGAGGGCACAATTTATTTAAGGAGGGGATAATATAACACACTAAGATTTCAAAGTATGTTATTTCTTCAAATTAATTCAATAATGTGCGCTACACGCAACACCGTGTTCGAGTGCACCACAACTTACCAAACTAGCCGTTCAGAAGCGATTATGAATAGTATTAACTAAATTTTGAATTTTATATATTCCATATAATTTTAACATTCATATTATGTGTTTCTTATACATAATATAAGAATAAATTCATTTTTTTCAAATAAAGGAAGTATTTTTCAAAAAATGCAATTTTACCGCCATTTAATAGAGAACCCTTTTTAAATCCAATATTTGACACTTTTATATATTAAATTTGACAAAATAGACTTCTTATTTATAATCTAGACATAAAAATTTAGCTTTGATAAATTTTTTGAGTTTTTCTGGTAACATTTATATTTGGGTGAATAGTGAAAAATACAAAATTTTAACTGAAAGCAACTTTTTTTAATCAAAATAATTCATAGTGTTAAATTATACATTTTAAAGGTTTGTTAGTATAATTAGATTATATTTTTATCATTTAATACAATTTTGGTTATTAAAAGTAATTTCACATTTAAATTTGACGTAAACATAAGTCGATCTTTTGATAGTTTTTACTTTTTAAAAACCTTCTTTTTGGTTTTGACAACTGGAATTAATTTTAAATTAATAAATGAAACTTATATATTTTTAATTTGGTAAAATATACTATACTTTTGAATTCATAATATTAAAATTATCTTAGGGTGAATTTTTGGTATTTTTCTGAAAACATTCAATTTTTTGATGAATAGTGGTAAACACTACGTTATTGGTTAAAGCCGACTTTTTATTTAATTAATTAGTTATTTTATTTTAATTTATTTTTGGTCAAAATAGATACATAATACCTATATATGTTCAATTTAATTCATTGGAGTCATTTTATAATAATTTTAGATATATAAAATTTTATTGAACTTTTTACCGTCTTTTACCCACCTTCTAGGAGCATTTGAAAAATTGCATAAAACATAATTTTACCACTTCTGTGAATTGAATTTCAAAAATATGAGAGAAAAATTTTATATCAATAAGTAAAATGTGGTTCAATAATATGAAAATAATTTTTGGTGAATAGTAACTTTTAACTTTTATTGGCCACGGTTAAAAGTAAATATGGAAATTAAATGTAAAAATGATATTATTATTACCCTAACACGTGTCCTAATTCTATTGGATAAATTTATTTCGACCAAAAAAAACCTTAGGAATAAAATATGATCTTTTAGTTCCACATGGATTAAATTAGGACATTTATTATTATTTTATTTAAAAAAGAGTTAAAAGTGTTAAATTCAATGTTTAATAACTAAAATATTTTTAATATTAGTTTATACATAAGATAAATTAGACTATAAATATTCATTATAAATATAAAATTATTTCCTACATAATGGTATTTTATTTATAATTTTTATACATTATATAATTAAATATATTTATGACACAATGATGATGCAATAATTACCATATTAATGAAAGAATCAAATAAATGGTATTATAAATATTAAAATAAATATAATTTCAAAGTTTTTATGACATAAAAGAATTTTATAGGTGAATATGACATGTTAGGTATGATTCAATGTATCTTTTTTTAAGTAATCAAGTTTTTATGACTTTCACAAAAACAAAATACCAAATAGTGTCAAAATTGACATAAATTAATTTTAAAAAAAATACTATATTATTGGTTGACATAATTTTACAAAAAATATAAGGTTCAAAAAAAGGGATTAAATAATATAATATATGTAATTAATGATCCACTTGAGGTTTTATTGGAATTTTAGTGTAATTTTATTAACCATATAGTGTAATAATACAAGAATACACGGTAAAAGTTAAACTATTTAACTAAGAGTTAAATATAAAAGATAAGGTTAAAATGGTAACATAAACTTGTCTAAAACCTATTGGTTGAGAGTATTTAGACCCATAACCACCTAAGTCTCGAAATAAATTCATTCAGATCCATTATAAACTGAATATGATGGTATAATAAATTAATACATTAATCTTTTCTGAAAGTGACCCTCACCCCTCTTATAAAAGGGCACTTCCCCTTCTCTCAAAATCACACCTCAAAAACCATTTAGATCATCCAAACCCTACCCAAATATCCTCAAAACTACCATACCTTAATCCTAGAGGCATTCCTTTTGTTAGAAAGCCAACCAAATAGCCCTTTTGATCTAATAAAAAGGAAGAACCCGAAGAAGAAGTAAATATTTCATCAACTCTTTCAAGTTCTTTTCTTCTTCCACTTCCTCTTTCTTTGATGTTTCCATTATAAAATAATAACTCCATATATTCTATATATTTTGATGTTATTATAAAAATGGTAGAACCATATTCATTATTCTATCCATCATATGAATGACAAAGTCACCATACATGTGTACGTACGACTTACCGTCTCCACGTCGTTGTGTAGTTTGTTATTCAAACACTTAATTATTTGGATGGGTATAATAATGAGTATAACTAATGTAATTAATAAATATAACATGTTAATTATTCTCTATATATGATATACCATCCAATTACATACGATTTCACCATCAATATAATGATATTGTTGCTCGTGTGTACGTACGGATTATTGTCTCCACGAATGCGATTAGATTAATTTCCCCATCATAACCATTCAAAAATAATTTTCATTTGATGATTAAAAATAATGTATAAATAACTTAATATCATTATGGATATGAATCAAATACATCCTATTTATAAAAAAACATGACTTCTATAACAAAACATATAAAGGAAAACGAATTAGTTAAAGCCTGAAACGATGATAATACCAAAATATTATTAACTAAGAAATATTAAAATATCATATATGATATCATATTTATGTATATGGTTCTTGTTTAATTTAATAAAAATTATTTAACTATTATATATGAGGCTAAAATACCCTCATCCAAAGGAAAGTGCAAGGTAAGGGTTAATTCCTCAATCTCATTATTATCCGAGATTGTTTATGAGTAAGTATTTTCTGGGACATATTTATCATCAATGACCTATTTAATAAAAATGTTTTCAAAAGGAATATTTTAAGGTTTTATGGAAGGGTCTATTTAACTAAAACATCATTTTAAATGTTTTAAATATTTATTCTTCTAAATCTTTCTCATTAATTTCCATGTTTTCAAAATGATTTTAAGGATTTATTTATATGGAAAATATTGTTTTAAAATGTTAATTCCTTTAAAAAGTTTCAAAGTGGTATGGGACACTTTGATTAAAAAATATCTTTATATGACTTAATTTATAAATGGTTTAATTTTAAATGATTTCACAAAAGGTATATTTCTCTCAAAGAGTTTTACTAATCATTTTCAACTATGTCAGCATCCTTTACTGGATATTATTCTTTATTGAGGTTGATTTAATATAAATACAATCTTCAATATTGTATTGAACGAGTTATGATATGTTTGACTGTGGATGTGTTATTTTTATACCATTCATGGCTTATGGTTAAAGTATTGACATTTTGTATGCTAGTTTTAATATGAATGTTTATGTTATGTTTCAACCTTTTCATATGAGGAATGTATTGGACTTAGTAAGTGACGGGTGGAGCCCGCTATAGCTCCTTGATGCATTGGTAGGTCTCATGATACAATTAGATGTGGAATTGGATGATGCCTTTCACAATTTGATATATGGTTTCAGCTGAGGCCTAAATCATTTTTAGACATCTTGACTGAGGCCTTGACAAAATGTTTCAGAATGTCAAGCATTATACATTCCCCCATTATGAAATTAATATTGATGGTTCATGTGGTTATTCGACTAGTAGAATACCCATGACTATGTTTTATTATGTAATTACTTACTCAGTTCATATTTATTCCATAAAGTAATCATGTTCATTATTTTTAAAGGCATGTGTTTTCAATTATCCACCATGCCTATTGTTTAGTTATCTTTTGCTAAATTATTTACCCTTACTAAGCATCTGAGATCACCCCTTTCTTATGTTTTATTTTCCAAGGATTAAAAAAAAGTGTTTTAGGATTAATAAGTAGGGTTAAGCTAGGGGATTAATGGAGTTCTCAAAGGATAATTTATGTTGTGTTTTATTTTCTAATGTGTAATGTAACGTTCATGTATGTAATATATTTTCCAAGACTGCTAAACTGATCAGTCTTTCGAGACTTTATTCCTTGTAATCATTCCAATGTATTAAAATAATGCACTGGCTCCGGGCATCTGGGGTCGGTGTGTTACATAATAAATGTAATATTCTTACCTAAGTGGATTAAAATGATCATAATTTATACCTATGGTTTATTTTGGTCTAATCACACTTATCCAATGAAATTAGTATAATGTTGGGGTAATTTTATAACATTATAATATTTTTTTTACCTTCAATTATCCTATTTAACTTTAACTATGGTTAATAAAATTCAAAAATTACTATTCACCAAAAAAATTATTTCTATTAGACCAAATTTTCCATACTTATTACAACCATGTATTTCCATTTTTCTAAATTCAATTCACAAAATCTGTAAAATTATGTTTAATACTAATCTCACAAATGTGGCTAGAAGGTGGGTAAAAGAGATGTCCAAAAGTTCAACAATTTTTTATATCTAATTTTATTATAAGAATGACTCCATTGAAATAAATTGGATTCATATATTTATTATTTATCTATTGTGACATTAAAACCAATTTAAATTAAAATAATTATTTAAATGAAAAAGTTGGTTTTTTAACAACATTGAATTATTTTTCATTATTCATCAAAAATTGAAACTTTTCAAAAAATACCAAAACATCACCCTAAGTTAATTTTTTCAGTATAAATTCAAAAAAATGTTTATTTTATCAAAATAAATTTCTATTAGTGTATAAAATTAATTTTATGATTTTTCATAGAAGGACATGAAAAAAATCATTTGAGAAAATGGTAGTTTTAAACGTGTAAAGACTTTACCAAAAATTATAATTTTCCTCATCAAAAACATTATAACTCATATTTAAAAAGTATTTATTACTATTGATAATACAAGTTTAATGTCTAGTATATAACTATCTTATTTAAAAAATTATAATAATAAAGTGTTATTTTGCAAAAACTCAGTGTTGTGTGTTACACCATTCAAGTCAGTGTTGCGTGTAGTACAAGATTCCCTTGGTATTATGCATAAAAAATACAAACTTACTGTTATTATATAATAAAAAAATGTATATCGAGTGTTGTGTGATGTATAAATATCAAAAAGATTAAATTAATTAGAAAAAAAATAAATTCAAAAAATCTCGTGTTGTGACATTCTTCCTCCCTTAAAATGATTTTTCCCACGAAATTCATCAAGGTTATCAAGGGTTTAATAGTTTAATGTTACTTTCATAGAAACAAACATAAAAAAAATTCATTTTATAAAGTTATTTTAGAAGAACAACAGTTACCCAAAGTCACTCATAACTTGGTTTCCACATAGGATAACGTAGGTGGAATGTGAAAACATGGATATGGAAGAGAAATATAACTATCATGTTCTGATGGAGAGTGATATAGGAAAAGGTTAAGATAAAGTTAACTATAAAAAATCAATAAATCTATGATGATTTACGGGTCCATTTTATTCAAAAAAATGAAGGTATTAGGATATCATTTTTGGTTTCATGATCATTTCTATAGAGTTAAGGAATGAGAAGAAATACTTACTTGATTAAGTATAATCTCATCATTATGTTGTGCTCAGATCAATTTCCACTTCATCTATTATTCCAAGAAATAAAGGTGAATTTTTATTTCTTAATAATTATCAGATCATGTGACCTATAAATAGAATGATAGTTCATTCCATATATTTTTATCACAAAAAAAGATAACACAATTTATCAAATTTTCAAAAGTCCACCTATTGTGAGATAATTTTTTATTCTTATAAAATTCATCCAAATTTTAACTTAAAACTTCGCTAATTTGATAACATTACAATCCTTATGAAATCTTAGAATCCAAAACTCTAAAAATAGGTTCATTAACTCGGGTTAATATTTATCCCCCATATATCATAAGGTATATCTTGTTGGTCACATTCCAAACTTGTGAACACCTTCATCATGTATTCTCTAGAGTTATGGTAATGACATTAATTACCATATATCCTTATTGAAAACATGAATTTTTCCATATTCCAAAACTTATTGGATATATTCCTTATATTCGAAAAGGTGGAATACTTTATCCATGATTGCATTACCATCTTGACAAAAAGTTCCATATCTAGTTCCTAAGAAACTAGTATCATCCAATTTACTTATTTATATCAAAGATATTTTTATCCAAATATAATTATCTTAACCTAAGGGACATATTAAGGGTTATATTTTCCTTAATCATGTGTTTTATAAATATGTTATCTTACCCTTAAATCACTTTTCAAGGTATTAAAAATTATTCATCATATCCTTTCCAATCCTTAATGAAAAACTTATTCTGAAAATACATATATGTATCATGATTCATAGAATCTTTGGATTCTGAGCAGTTAAACCTCAATCATAAAACTTTATTCTTAAACCACTACTCAAGATCCATCCTATTAGTCTTTATTAAAATACGAATCTTGTCTTAAGGTTATTTAACCTTAATCTAACCAAGACCTTTTAGGTTTAATGTAGACAATAATGTTAGAACATCCAATAACTTTCACAGGTCATATACAATCTCTTTATCCTAAATTTTATAACCAATAATCGTTCCACCTTTATGATTCTCTCTATGGGATTTCCACATAGGAAATCAGTATTCATAATTCTCATACATTCCACATTTGAAACATTCAAGGTTCACTATATTCTATCCAGTTTGGGATATTGACTAAGACTAGAAAGAAAAATGTGAGAAATACATATCATAGATTATAAGTAAGGTAAATTAATTATAATTTTTCAATATATGTTATCTTAGGTTTAATCATTGGTTATTTATGATTATCACAAAAACTATAGGATTGTAACCTATACTTAGACTTATCCTTAGAACATCCCTAGACATATCCTTAAAAATATATATAGGAATCTCACTAATATTTTCACATACTAGTTTCCAAAGGTTGACTAAACCTTTTCTCTGATACTAACTGTAATTAACCATGATTGACATACATGGATATTATATATCATTTTCAGTATACTCAAAACATACTAAAAAACACACCCAATTACCATATTAGTTTAGCGCCTTTGGAAATGTGGAACACATTATTCTAATTTGGTGAAAGATATTCAACATCTTCCATAAATATCTTCCCATTTAGTAACCCTAACTAAAACCTTTCTTTATAACCTGGGGAAAAGGAAAAAAAGAAAAAAGAGTTGAGATCAGATTCACAGTAAGACTAAAAAAGGGAGACATGTAAACATAATCATGAGCATAAGGATATGAAAACATGATCATGAAAATAGAATATCACACCCTGAATATCAAGGATCATAAATATGAATCATGGAATAATGATTGACAGTTCATAAAACATGAATCATATGAAAATAAATAACATGATCCATGGAAGCATAAAATATGAATAAAACATGAAACTATGGAAGAAACATAAGCACATAATAATTATTTCCATAGTAGTCAAGGCATTATTTCCAAGTCAATCTTGGTAGTATGGGTTCTCTTCCCATGTCATCTTGGTATTCATGGTTTACTCCCATAACCATCTTGGCAGTCATGGTTCACTTCCATAACCATCTTGGTGGAAAATATCCTTCATGTTTATCTCATGAGTTATAAATCTTTACCCAATGCATCAAAGGGATATATAGGTCCCACCCATCTCATAATGAAATCATGTATACATGATCCAAAATATAATAAATAATCATATCATAAACAATGTAATCGGAAGGGTGTTATAAACATATAATCATATAATAAAATGTGGAAAAGATACCGGTTTCATAATCATTTCATAAAAAGAATAACCCATGAAAAGAATCAAGTTTCTTAAACATCATGCCATAAAAACATAAACCATTCGGAGAAATAATATGAATGGTATTATTGAACTATAATGAAGTATATTATCATAGATGGGGAAGGATTTTGAAAGATCACTTGGAATATGAAAATAAAATTTTAAAACATAAAACATTTTCAATACCCATTTCATTAAAACCACTTTAAAATTTTATAAAGGAATCATGAAATTCATTAAAAACAGTTCTTGAGTAAAATATTCTTTATTCATTGAAATAGTTTTATTTTCTTAAAATGCCACACAATTTTAAAATAAAAAAATTTATTTTCAAATAATATTTTAATATTTTAGGGGAAACATCAAGGAAATAAGGTGCTATAAAAGTGTAAAATTCCTTTCATGTCGTATAAGTTAAAAAAACAGTCTCCTCGTACATTTTCCAGAAAAGTCAAAAAGTACATTATTTGAAAATGAAAGAAATATTCCTTTAAAACTATTTATTAAAAAGTAAAAATTGGTAAAAATAACTTTAAACATCCCTAGGAGAATAATAAAACATTTTTTTTGAAAACATTTTTAAAATTAATGTATTTGGATAATAAATATACTCCAACAGAGACTTAAAACGAAATAATCCAAAATATGAAAGATATTATGAAATGAATACTCATCACTTTATAATCAATAGAATAGTATGCCCCATGTAAGAAATAAAATTATAATAATATGGAAATATCATAATATTATGTATAGGACATATAAAATACATTCATGTGCAGTATATACACAACTAATAAGAACAAGTAGTGTATAGGACATGTGCCTCACAAAAATAAAGGTGAGACATAAATCCCCTTACCTTGGGTCTTATTCCCTCAATATGTGTCCAAAAATCCTATATAGTGGTTTTAAACATATTATAATCTTATACCAAAATCATAATAATATTTATTATATCATATATGATTCATTTATGACTTTAAATTACCCATTTATTGACAATTCCAAGTTAAATAAATGTTACAAGTAATAATCACTTTGTTTATCGTACGTTTTTTGACTTGTTCTTCTTGATCTTATTACTTATATCATGATTTACTTAATTCCAGAATGTAAAATATGATTTATATATCATATATATTCAGTATATAAATATATATAATAAATATATATATGAAATGGAATACACCATTCATCTGTATGGTAGGTCATACGTACGCATGAACGTTGTTTCTGTTTTCTTATCGCATTGAATAGAAGAAAGTAAATGAAATATATATATATATATATAATTACATTATAATTATTATATCATATATTTCATTCTTATTTATTATATATACTTTATAATCATTCTTGACTGGTTATTGTGGAGAATGAATCTCATCACGCCGTGGAGACGGTAAGTCATACGTACACACGAGTGATGGTATCATTCCCTTAATGTTTATATAGAATGTAATTGGATGGTGTATTAATTATAAATAATAATTATAATTCCATATTCCTTATTTTATTCCTTTATATTCATTTTCATATCAATAAAAATAATTTATAGATGAAATTTAGTTTACACCATGGCATGGAGATGGTAAGGCATACGTACGCATGCGTGGTGATATTATTTTTCGTAGGATAAGTGAAAAAAGAGTAATATGGTTGTCCCATAATAATAAAAATATCTCAGAATATATTATATTCTATATTTATTACTTTATTATGGAAAAAACTTATGAAAATGAAGTGGAAGAAGATAAGAACATTTAAAGGGTTGGTAAAACAATTACCTCTTCTTCGAGTGTCTCCTTTTGATTTGCACAAAAGGACTCCATAGGATGTATTTTTACCTAAAGTATAGACTCTAGGATAAATTTATGTAAGATGAAAGGATGAATATTCTAGGTTTGGACGAGGCTAAAGGATATTTAGGTGTGAATAAAAGAGAAGGATAGGTTTCCTTTTATAAGAGAGGGAGGAGAAATTCAGGAAACTCCAAAACAATTAATTTATTATAAATTGATTTTTGATTTAAAATATAACTAAAGTGAGTTATTTAAATGTGTTTATTGAATTTGGGAGTAGAAATATTCTAGGTTTGGTTGAGATAAAATTCAATAGAGGTGTCAATAAAAGAAAAGGATAGGTTCCCTTTTATAAGAGAGGGGATGGACACTTAGGAATCTACAAAACTATTAATTTACTATAAATTGATTTTCGATTTCAAATATCACTAAAGTGAGTTATTTCTATGTTGTGATGATGATATGTATTAATCCTATAAATAAATGAATTTTATACATGTTTAGGTCATAAAATTAACCATATTGTTTGGCTTTGACCCTTAGTTAAACAATTTAACGCTTACTGTGACAACTTGTGTTTTTTACATTATATGGTAAATATAGTTAATATAAAATCACAAAATAACCCCAATTGGATCATTTATGATATATTTAACATTATACTAGTTATTTTGTTGGAATACATATTTTTATTAATTTCATATCATTTTATAATATATTATTTATTTTAAAATCTCATTTATGTCAATTTTGACACTATTTATCATTTGACTTTTTGAAAAATCATTACAAATTGATTACTTCAAAAAAAACAACATTAAATCATCTCTGAGACGTCATATTCATCCAAAAAATCCTTGTATGGCATTAAATATCTCAAATTATATTTAATTTAATATTATTAATAGGATTAATTTGATTCCTCCTTTAATAAATCTATAACTACATCATCATTGTGTCATAATTAAATTTAATTATTTAATGTCTAAAGATTATAAATAAATTATCATGATGTAGATAAATTTATTATATTAATAATTCATATTTATATTATAGTTTATCATACTTATGTCCATATATTAAAAATGATTTATTTATTAAAAGTTTGAGTATGACATTTTTAACAAATCCTTATGTAAAATATAATAAATGTCTTATTCTTACAACAGTTGCATAAAAAGATCATAATTTCTACCTAAGATTTATTTTGGCCAAAAAAAATATCCAATTAAACTAGGATAGGTTTTAGGATAATTTTATATTATTATAATATTTTTTTACCTTTAATTACCATATTTAACTTTAACCGTGGTAAATAAAATTCAAAAGTTACTATTCAATAAAAATTATTTTTGTACTATTAGACCATATTTTTTATATTTATTACAACCATGTATGTCATTTTTTTGAAATTCAATTCATAGAAGTGGTAAAATTACATTTGATATTAATCCCACAAATGTGGCTAGATGGCGAGTAAAAGAGTCGTTCAAAAGTTCAATAATTTTTTGTATCTAATTCAATTATAATAATGATTAAAATGACCTAAATTGGATTAATATATTTATTATTTATCTATTGTGACTTTAAAATCAATTTAAATTAAAATAATTGTTTAAATGAAGTGGTCAATTTTTTAACAACACTGTAGTAATTATCACTATTCATGAAAAATTGAAACTTTCCAAAAAAATACCAAAAAATCAACCTTTGTTAATTTTTTAATTATTAATTAAAAAATAATGATTATTTTATCAAAATTAATTTCTATGGGTGTCTAAAATTAATTTTATTATTTTTCATAGAAGGACATGAAAAGTAGTTCATTTGAGAAAATGGTAGTTTTAATCATATGAAGACTTTACCAAAAAATTTACTTTTCATTATCAAAACCATTATAACTAATATTTAATAATTAGTTATTACTATTAATATTAAAAAATTTATTTTCTAGTTTATAAATATATTATTTAAATAATTATAATAATAATGTGTTGTTTCGTAGAAACACGATGTTGCGTGTAATGCAAGCCAAGTGTTGCATATAGTAAAGGATTCCCTAGGTGTTTCTTATCACATAATAAAAACATAGTGTTATTATATAATAAAAAAATTATATTGAATGTTGTGTGAAGTGAAAATATCAAAAAGATTAAATTAAATATAAAAAAATAAATTCACAAAATCTCAGGGTGTTATAGAATTCCCTCATTGAATTATATTACGACCCATATAATATAGTTTTACTCTAAATTATGATCATGATTATCCTTTCATAGATATTTTATCACATTATAGTTGAGGATGTGAAATGAGATCTCCTTATCCTAAAAATTAATATGTTATCTATATAGAGATAGACAATAGATACCAATTATCAAGTAAAATTAAAAAAAAAGGATAGTAGAACTGGGTTTTCAAGAAGTAACTTTCCACAAATCATGATTGGATAAGAGTTATATATCTTTTATTCAATCATTGTTCCCACATGTGTTCTCAAATAATGTTAATTATCCATGGTTTCAGGTTTTGAATCAGCCTTCTTATAAAACATGTGCATAAAAAATTGAATAACTATACTCAAATAATAAATTTATAGATATGGAGTGGAGAATGAGTTGACCTTTAAACACTTTATTACCATGAATCACCTCAGTGGTATTGGTAGCATATTCTAAAAATTTATCCCATGGTTTGTGAGGTTTTTGGGGTCTATTATCTTCAATGTTTATGGGGTTATGGATCTGGTTATCATATTTTTTCAAACTCTTTAACCATGTAAAATTGATTCATAGGTGGTGAATTTATCGGGGATAATTCTCCTATCTTGTGTTAATCATATTATTGGAAACACTTTGATATTTTTGTTCAATATAACATTCCCTACCTCACATAAAACACTTCGAAATACCTTGAGGTAATTTTCTTATTTATTCCTCTAATATTTTTAATATATAGGTAGTTTTAATCTATTTACCCTGTGGGGATTGTTATCATATCTTCGATGATACTCAACATTTCTTTTATTGTCCCCAAAATAGTGATATTCCATGATTTTTATCTCCGCATTTAGTGCACATCGAACAATCTTCTTTCATATTTGAAAATATATTATAGTTAATACCCTTTGAAGAAGTGGTTTAAAACCACCAAATAAATGATCAATCATCCTTTTAGATTAAGAGATATAAATAATGGCATATCGCATGAGACTCATGAATTTTTCTTCATATATTCCTACAGACTCATACTCATTTTTCTATGTATAAGAATTACCATTCCATCTTCTTGAAATAATTTTGAAGAAATTTTTTAGTAAATAATATTTTCTTTAACTAATCCCATTAAATTGAGTTTATTTCCATAATATCTATTTTTTTAATGAAATTACACCACTGGTCATCCTCTCATTCCAAACGATAGAAATCCAAGACAGCCTTATCATTCTCCAAGAACTGGAGAATAGAAAATATATATTCCATTACATTGACTCATTTATCAATAAAGAGTCGATTAGAATATCCACTAAAGTAGGGTTGGTTTTTAAGAATTAAATACAAGATATAAAGATTATACTTTATTGTTTCTGGAAGATCCCCTTTATTAATCTTGTTATTCATAGATTTTAACAGTTAGGTGAGCATTTCTATGAAATTTTATATGCTATTTCTTATCCTATTTTGTATTTAATTTAGACAATCACAAATTTTTTATCACATTCATTGTTAGCATACTTCCTCCATGTTCCAACCATTAGTTCATATAAGATAATTTTTAGGTACTTATCTTAGTAAATTTACCGAGGGAAAACTATGAGCTTAGATGAAATAACTCATAAATGATGTGCATCCTAACATATTAATATATAGGACTGAATATTGGCTAACCATGGTGGTTTTATATTAGGTTTTTTACCTAAATATATTCAAAATCCCTTATCATAGTTCATAAAGATAATTTTAGTTAACCAATGAATATCCCTAATTAGTGTCTCATCAGGTGTTCAATCATAGGCCCACTCATCATGAACTGAGTAAATACCGAGTCAATGATCAACCATCCTATTTCTGGGTGATTACCCATTAGTGAATTTTCACCATCTTCAAATATACCTTATAATATACATACATGGATAAAATTACTAACGAAAACCACAAAAACAATATGTTATAAAAATTTCAGAAATTTATCCAATTCATGTAATTATTCATATGGTTATTATTAAAGTTCTCTAAACTAATCTGCAAATTAACTAAACCCTATTTTAATACCAACTGAGGCAACACATTTTATATAAACACACATATTTAATTATTTTACAAGAATAATAATCCCATTCATAAATAGTCAGAAGAGTCAGAGAACTAAAGGTTTGATGTCATAGAAGATGAGACACGTAAAAAGATTATTTTATAATTATCATAATCATTTCTATATAACACCCCAAATCTAAAACCTCTTCTAAAAATCTAACATGTACTACGAATCTTGATATCCTAGGGAAAGAAATCATAAGAAATATATAAAGGGAAACATACCCACTAGTCATAATGGTTAGATTATAAACATCTGATAAAACATGAATAATAGAGAAATATATGATAAAAGGATCATGTAATCATAATTGAAATTAGAAAAAACATGACTGAGACTTAATGAATATATCATAGGATCCTAATTCTAGAGAATGTTCCTCAAAATCATGGTTTAAAAGCATATAATAGAAATCAAGAAAAAAAATGAAATTGTAACATAAGAATGTATGATATCTTTATAACACATCACATCATAATAATTTTTAATAGCATGAAAATATGGCACATTTTAGATAAGTAGAAAAAATAAAATCATAGTAATACATACTGATAAAACTCAATCATTACCACCCTTTATGTTGTAAAAAATTAATGTATATCAACCCTTTAAATTATGAACAATTCTAACTACCTTTACCCATTAGGTTGTAAAAAATCTAATTATATCCATGATTCATCATCTCTAAAGGACCGAAGGCCTTTAATTGTTTTATTATAATAAAGCCCCCTTTTAAGGAAATAAGGGGGGAACCCACACAGACATTAAAAACATACGACATATCATGACCTGAAGGTCTTAGAGAGTAAAATCAGTCTAACAACAAGAAGATTCCCCTCCCCATCATTTGATAATGATGATTCTATCCACTATTTCATGGTTATTTAACTAGAAAATGTCATATGTCAAAGAACAGGACCAATTCGATGGCAAGCGCCATTCCCTCTCAAACAACCAAATCTGAAAAGCCCTACAATGTTGAACTGAAAACTCTAAAAAATCATCCGGGGCTTGATCCATGTGGTCTAGTCCAGTGTAAACCCCAAAACCCACTTAGTGAAAGACTATCGTCCATACAAAATACAAACTCAAAAGGCCCAAAAATAGTCATATTTCTAAAATTATAATAAATACCTTATTTTAAAAATGAAAATATAAGGACCATCAGATAGCCAAATATTTTGATTTTTTTCTAGGTAAATAATAACATTAGTGGGAAGTGGAAACATGGATATAGAAAAAAATTCCATAAAAAGAGATGGTAATAATTCTAAAAAAATTAAATTTTCATGAAATGATAGATTCTTCAAGGAAGAATAATTCTATGCGAAATAAGATTTACCAATAAATTAAAGCATCAATACAACGTAAAATCATCATTGGATAGAAAAAATATATACTTATTTTAAGAGGAGTGACTATGACTGATGGAAAATATTTGAGTCATGAAAACCCCTTACCATAAATAATGACTTCCACTAAATCACATAAATATCATATATAAAAAATAAATAATATAATAACTTATAAAATAAAATTATTCATTTATATTAAATTTTATTAAAATAATTCATAATCATTAATTAAAAATATGTTAGTTAGTTATCATTTTTTATTTTCATCATTAGATGTTATCCACTTTGAATATTTGTTTAGTATTAGTTTCATAATGGAAGTGTAAACTCTTGATTATTGATTATAATTTTATCATTAAAAAATAATTATAGTAACTTTAATAGTTGTTTAATTATATTTTATAATGTTATAATATCATTCCATGATAGTTTCTGTTATAGTTCTTGTGGATGAAATTTGCAATGAGGAAGTTTTGATGTTTTTTGGAAAACAAACAGTAGTATCTTATTTAATGATTTTAATTTTAATGTTACCATTCCAAAAAAAATCATTATTTAATTTTTTATATCTTATATTTTTAATTATTAATCTCTCATATCATTCCATGATATTATTTTATATCGTTGTTCAAGTATGTGTTTATATCGACCAAAAAAATGAACATACCATAATTTATAGATGATTAAGAAGTGATTTAGTTGTAATATTACTAATATAGAGGCATAATGATACATTTTGGTTTCATTAAAATGATATATCAGAATTTAATATAATTATAAGAAGTTTTAGTGGATATGGAACTATTACATAGTAGGAATGAATTGTTTTCCCTCTTAGTATGATCATTTTATATGGTCAAATTAACCATGATAGTTTATTTCTCATGTCATTAATATTTTATCCAATTTTTATACTAGAATATAGATCATTTATTAACAAATAATGTTTATCCATAAAAACCATTCACATGAAAATCCATGTTGGTCTATGAAGAAAATCATAATATACCATTCAATGGAGACGGTAGTCTGCACATGCAAATGGATGATGATTTCATTTTCCATAGAAAGAGATAAATGAATAATTTGTTTTATCATCTAAGAATCTAAAAAAATTATAATGATAATAATAATTTATTAAATTCTATATTTAGATAATCAATTTATGGTTGTTATTGAAAATGAAATATAGTGCTTCATAGAGGCGGTATTCCATACAAAGACACACAAGTTTTATATTTTGTTTTCCTTAAGGTAAATTTGGAAAGGTGGATAATAGTTACTCCCTTAGAATAATAATATTATGTATCCAAAAACAATTATTTTATTATATAGGAATGATAAAATATATTTGTAAAAGTAATAAATAAAATAAAAGATGTTAGGGAAATATTAGTACACATGTTGAGGAATAGAGGTTTCCCTTATAGGAATCCATGAAAATTGATGGATTAGGCTAACTTTATGCGATGAGAGAATAAATGAAGTTAAATAGGATTGTT
This sequence comes from Viscum album, assembly GCA_963277665.1. NCBI lineage: Eukaryota > Viridiplantae > Streptophyta > Magnoliopsida > Santalales > Viscaceae > Viscum > Viscum album. The sequence continues at coordinate 1,693,845,072 of OY728138.1, read as the reverse complement.
TTAGATTTAAAAAAGAAAATATTTTCATGAAGAAAACCAAAATTTAGTGTGTTATTGGATGGGTTGTGATAGAATCATTTTATAAGTGATGAGAATGGCATTTTTTGTAATTATTCCATCTTAATATAAATAAATAAAATGTTTCACATCACAAACAGATTAAAAAATCTAAAATAATAGAGTGAAGAATAATTTTGGTTGATTCATACTCCAAACAATAAATTATAATACTTTTTAAAATAATTAATTCATTTTACATCTTTGGTTAACATACATTACCTCTTTGTTTTTACCGCGGTTACTAGTTTTTACCAAAGCAATTCATTTTTGTTCCTAAAAATAAAATCGTAATTATTAAATTATTTTAAAAATAAAACTAAAATTATGAATTCAATTTTATTAGATTTATTTTATAATAGTGGAAAAGTTAATTTTAGGATCATAAATTTATAATGTGACAAAACTATTTTAGTGGAAGTTACAACTTATATTTTAAAATGTAAAATATTAGTTTTTAGATTAAAAAAATAAATTTAAATTAATAATGTTACTTATAAAATACATATATTTTTAATAAAATATATTTAAAAAATTATATGTTATGGTTATATCCTAATTATGTTGAAAACATATAGTTTTTTAAAAGTGATACTTTGCACTATTCACCAAAAAATCATTATTTATAGAAAAAACAAATAAAAAATATTTAAAAGATAGTTTTTCTATGTGAAATTAAAAAAAATGTTAATACTATCAAATTCATGTTATAAATGTTAATTTAATTTAATTTAATATAAAAATGTAGATGCAGAAAAAATAATTTTTTAGAAAAATAAATTACTCTTATATTAATTTATATTCTAACTTAGTTTTAATAATGTGGTTACTTATATTGATAAACTAAAATTTATCAAATATAATATAATGGTAATATTTAATAATTTTATTTTATTAAAGTTACATGGTTTTCAGTTTTTATTGGTCTTATGTGTAAGATAAGAATCATAGAATGATATTTATTTTATGGAAAAAGTATTTACTAAAATCATGGGTTGTTAGAACCGGGGGCTCTAAAAAGTTATATCATGAAGGATATGAAATAAGGATGAAGGGGAATCAAAAAAATATACTATGAAGATCCACATATAGATATGGTGATGATTTATGGGTGTAATGGGGGAGGATGGGGTATAAAATAGATTTTTAGGGGTATTTTAATGGGTGAAAAGTTTAGTGGAATTGGAAATAAACATTTTTCTTAATTATGTAACAGATTCCATTGTCATAATAGGGTTACCAAATTCACTTCACCCATGATTCTAAGTAAATATATAATAAAAACCTTCTAAGTCATTATATTTCAACTTGAAGCTTCCAGAAACTCCAATACTAATATTTTAGTACATGAAAAAATAAGCATTTTATGCCCCCTAAATACATTATTATAGAATTCCTTTCAATAAGACACATCAGTTTAACTTCACTAAACACCCATAGGACTCCCTTTTCCCTTTTCCTTTTACTCACATGGAATTTACACAACTAAAAACACCCCCAAAACAACATTTTAAGTGAATGATACATTAATTTATTGACATATACCAAAACTAGGATCTTAAAATTAAAAAAATGGATGGAGAATTAATTACACCAAATGAAATCACGAAGATATTAAAATATCCAAAATTGTGCCTAAATGTTGTATTTGGTAAATATTCATTATATACCCTAATATAATGCCACCTCAACCAAATATCAATATTGGAAAATCATTGAAAACTATATGTGACGCCCCAAAAAACTAAAGTAACAACCTTGTATTCGATAACATGCATGACACGTGACAACAAGCTCGTAAGGTAATATAATATCAAGATAATTTATATTATATATACTATTTACAATCAATTACATCCATGGAACACCGAGTTAGAGTGTGTTACATGAAAGAGAGACCTGTATCAATAGCTTGTATTACATGAAAGAGTAGCCTTCCTCGAAAGCTTACATTGTACGCAAGATTGAGTTTCCCCAAACAATGATATGTTATTAAAATATTATAATATATAAACTAGAATTTATAAAAATTATTCACTAACTTATGAAAATATATGGTTTAAATAATTAAATTTTTGGTTACAAATAAATTAGAAAATAATATAAGATCCAATTTAATATTAAAAGGATATTTTGATAGAAAACTATTTTTATGATAACAAAGTTGTTTTACCATAAATAATAAAAGTAATTACAATTAGTTAATTATTTTAAGGTAATATATATGTTATATATTCAATAAAATATTTTTTATATTCATCCATTAGATTCAATGAGCATAAGATATGAACAAACCCAATGTTTTTCCTAAAAACCAATATTTTTATAAAGGCAATTTTACCGCCTTTTAATGAAGAACCCATTTTAAATCTTAATATTGACACTCTAATCAATTGAATTTGATAAAATAAACCTTTTTTTAATTAATAATTCCAAAATTATCTTAAAATGGATTTTTGTATTTTTTTCAAGAAATGTCATTTCTTTAGTGAATAGTGAAAAATAAAGCGTTTTAGTTAAAAAATATCTTTTCATTTAAATAATTATTAATGTAAAATTATAATATATATTTGTTTAAAAGTAACATTGCATAAATTATTCATCTATTTATAAAATTTAGTTCATTATAATTAATTTAACTTTTAAATTGAACATAAAAACATAACAATCTTTTGAACATTTTGCTACTAAAACCAGTTAATCCCTATGTCTGCAAGATTAGCATTAATCCAAATTTTTCTGCTTCTGTGATTTGAATTTTGAAAATCTGAAATAAAACATTATAATAAAGAATATATTTTTGGTATAATAATATTAACTTAATTTTTGACAAAAATGATTAGTGAAATTGATTAAAATTAATTTGAATTATTAAGGTGTAATTAGGCTTAAAATGGACTAAACCTATAAGTTTAAGGAACCAAATGACCTAGACACTTGTCCAAAGACCATTTTATAGCCATATTTCGTCCATTAACCTTCTATTAATGAGTTTGGGTTGTTTTTTATGAGTGTATTTAGGTAATAACATGTGTACACCTAATTTCTTTTCAAAATAACATGTGAGTCCTATTCTTTCCCTATAAAAGGCCACCACCTCTACCGATTCCTCACACCTCTCCAACATCTTATGTTAGGCCAATATCTTCCTAAATGGCCTCCCAAAATCTGTCCCCTATACCTAGAATCATACCTTTTGGAATAATACCTTCCATGGATTCGTTATGGTTAAACCAAAAGAAGTTACCCTATTAAAAGATAATGCCTTTTCTCAATCTCTCCAGTTTCATTTCCATTATACAACCCCAAAATCCCATTATTATATTATTTGGTACCAAAAACATTATCCCCAATATACTAGGATTATGTTATGATTAGAGTTATACCTAAAGTCACACACACCACTATCTAATGGGTAACAAACATAATGTTTCTGTGAACCATGAACTACTGTATCACGAAATGATGATTGTTCAATTTTTCTCTACCGCCTCTCATGGTGGAAATTTTGATGGACAATATATTTATATATATTATATATGATATATATTTTGTATTCATACTTTTTTAATCCCTTTATTACACCTACCTTTAATACTTTCCATTTTATGTTCACCTCAACTCTCTTTAGCACCTTCATAGTTTAATAATCCTTCGAACATGCTCAATCTGACTATGTTGTCTCAATTTCATCAGAAAATCCCTTTGATTGATGTGTTTGATCATTTATTCTTTCAGTCATGGGATTTAAAAGATCGCTTGATCGTTGGCCTTCTTGAATGAAGGCACATCATGATATGGTTTGGGTTGATAGAATACCTCCTTAGTGTTTGGTTAAAATATCCTCATAGATGCATTGTCTCCTTTTTCTATCTTATTTGATGGGACTTCTAATTCCACTAATAGAGAGATAATATGACTACAATAAATTTGGTAACTTTCCTTGGTCTTCCAATTCCCTTCCAGATCCCATCAATTTTTCATATTGTTGGGAATTTGGTCTGTCGTTACCTATGCCCTGATAGAAAAACAGAAGTTGTCTGTCACCCCATTTTCCCCTAAATAACACATTGCAAACATTGTATAAGTAAGGTAGTGATAGAAAAAAATTGATTCCCTCTATTAGAATAGATAATAAATATTCATAATATATAAAAGAATAGAAATATAAAAGGGAGATATATAAGATATTGATGGATGGATCATATCGACTGTCGCACAAGGAGAATACATAATTACTTTTCCAATATTGGGAAAATCCCTACGATACCCCTAGTGTAAGACCACTTCCTAACATTTAATCCTTTATTTCTAACTTTGGAATATATTTACAACATATTATACTTTTAAAAAATCATGATATTTTCATACCAAAATCAGTGATACATTACAAAAAAACATTAAAATAAATCATATTATTTTAAATAAATTATTGAAAAATACGAATACATGTTTTAAAAAATACCTCTTTACTAACAATTTTTGTCTCCTAAAAAACATTATCCACCAACTCATGTTTAGTAAAATCATGAGATTACCTACATATCAATTTAACCAAGCCATTCAAATTAATTCCATCATACATTTTAAAATTATCCCAATTGAATATCCCTTTTTTTATCAACATATTATAATTTTCTTGTGATCATTTAAAATAATAAGTGGTATTAAATCAACTAATCACTACAATTGGATTATTAAAAAAATAATTCTAGAAAATTAGGACCATTTATTACTTGTGAAATCCAATATTAAAGAACAATTAAACCCCATAAAACATCATTAACAATAAATCCATATGCATAACATCAAGAATATTGAAACAACACATAAAAAATTATTACCAATAATAACCATTAAAAATTCATTAACAAGTCACGAACATCATCATAAATCTACCATGGGTTCCAAAAAAATTAAAAACAAAATAAAAAAGTCAATTAAAATAATATAAAAATACATAATAACCATTAAATATTATCTTTATTAATGAAAATACCATTACCTCATTTAATAATACATAAATCCATAAGAAGAACATGATTTTATCATTTAATTAAATTATAAAACTATTTTAATGTGTGAATCAATCACTTAAACTTTTATAATTCATTTAATTAATTTCATAATAAAATTAATTCCATTTAAACTAGATAGAGAAATTTTTATTATAACAGATTAATAAATGCAAGCTGATTGACTTTGAAAAAGAAATCATAAGGCTTTCATTAATCATACCTACATGATCCTAAATCACTTAAAAGATCATGATTCAATCTTGAAATGAAGATGATATCACTAAAATATAATCAAGAGTGAATGCGAGAGTTTATAGTGTCTTGGATTGACACAATATTCGCTAGAGGAAAAAATATAAAATTTTAAAAAATAAAACTCTAACTAAAAATGACCATAATACACCCATTAAAATGGGGGTTAAGCCATCCTACAAAGATCCTAATGGTATCCACAAGATTATTAGTGGATTATGTATTTCTTATTCACTCATCAGATTCTTGGTGGATCATCACAGATATTTTTTGGTGTTTAAAAACATACACTGCCCTTGTATTACTTACTAAACTCCCTTTTGGGACCCACCAAGATCCTAGTGGAACAAAAAATCTTCTATAAACATTTTTCATACATATAAATCCAATACTCATCTCCCTTCTTCCTCTAACATAAAAATCAATGTAAAATCATTTAAATAAATATAAAAACATCAAAATTCAAACCAATACATATCAAATATATTCATATTTTTAATAGTGTATAGTATAATTCCCATTGCAAATTTAATGGAGTCCACCAAGAGTTTGGTGGGGTTCCATATATAATTCAAGAGATAATGAAATGTATAGTGTGATCCTATGGAGACTTTGGTGGCATACCCTCAATTGACTGAAAATTCACTTGTTTATTATAAAAAACACTTTTGAGGGTAAAGTGAGAAACCACATCATCCAAAATTACAATGTAATAAAACCATACAGAAGGATAACACGAATCAAGACTACAGGATCTGACCCTCCCCAAAGATTAAACCTTGGTGACTAGCGTCCACCATCGCATGACCACTCCGCTAGTGGTCCCATGCGGAATCATGGGAACGGTACTGATAGCATAGCCATATGCTCTCAAGACTCCAAATCCAAATGGCTTGTGCAGGTGAAAGATTCTTGTTTTGAACCTCTTCTAGAGCAGAAACATGTAGAATGCCAGTGTGAACACATTAAAACCTCGTAGAAATTAAAATAAAAATATCCACAAAGATAGTCTCCAAACCAACAGTCAACCAACATAAAGATCCTCCGCCATCTCTCAAATTAATACAAAAAACTGCAGAAACACAGTTGGAAAATTCGGGCATCACAGAAGTGATAAGATGATCACTTGATGTGTACAAAAAACCTAATCTGAAATCAAATGGAGAGAGGAAATCCCAAAAATCTTCCAAAATTTCAGCTGCAAACAGATCAAGACCAACAACCCAAAAAATTTCAATATGTTCAACATTAAATCAAGCTGATCAACAGTGTGAATCTCACTATTAACAACATTCAACTCGACTGATCCCATTTCAGTTCTGAACAACATTGAATCAAATTTCCTGGGCTCATTCACCATAAAAATCCCCAAACCAGTATCACTCAACTCAATTTAATTAATATAGTTTTTATAAATTTAAAAATAAAATTTCTTTTTATTTTTTTATTTCACCTATGAATGAAAAATATACACCCTCTTTTCCTTATAATCATAATATTATTTAATTAGATCTATGAATATTGTTTCATGACTTATTTTTGAAATTTTGGTTACGTTGTATTCTTAATATTGAATGTAATATAACCATTATGGGTTTTTACATGAATGATTTAGTATTTATACTATTAATTCCCATTTTCAACATTATCTTATAGTTTTATATATTATTTTAGAAAAATATCTATGATTTAGTCAGTTTTCTCTTGAATTGATCCTAGATTTGGGTCATTGTAAGGAAAATTGAATATATGTTTAGATTTAATTTACTATTCATTGTGTATAGTTTTTATGTGTTGTGTGAATTAATTTCTATGGTAATGAAATTTTTTGTTAAAATATAAATGAAATCCATATTATAGCCTAATGCATAAAAGCTGATTTTTTGGAAATTGTTAAATTAGGTAATTATTATATTTAATAATGATTTAAAAAAATTATATGTAAAAAGTGAGATTAATTGATTTTAATATTTTCAAATGATTTATAATAAATTAATTTCTTTTATATTGAGATAAAAAATTGTGAATATTTGATAAACATATTGAATAATATTTACTAAATAGTTTGGTTATGTTTTTTGATATATGTGATGAGGAAGGATGTTTAAAACAGTGTTATTATACATTTTGGTTCGTTATGTGAAATAAAAATTGGTTTACATTTTATTATGTTACAAACACATCTAATATGTGATGATAAATTAGGTGTAACCTTGTGCTATATTATACCTACATTTGATATCTAATGGGAAATGGGGTATAACCATATTATATGATACACCTTGATCATATATGTGATGAGAAATGAGGAATGACCATGTTTTATGGTGTCCCTCGGTCTAATATGAGAAAAGAGACAGTGTTTGACCTTGTACTATGTTATGCCTTTGTCCTAGAAATATGATTTAATGATGGCATGAATGGTTCACTTGATAGAGATGAAGTAGGCGAAATGGAAAGTTATGGTGACTTAGTAAACATAAAATAATTGTTTTGTCTGATTTTTTGAATTAATTATATTATAAAATTCATTATTTTGTATACCATAATACACATGATATCATGTTAAAAATCAATAATTTTTAAGGCCTTTTGTTCCATACGTTTAATTTTAATCTCATGTGTTATACATAAACATTTCATATATGTATATATTATATTCATCATGATGTAGTAAAGTGTAAGGACCATATATAGATGAGATATGGTTGATAGAGCCTTAGATTTTGACTCATTAGTTGTTGAAGATATTACAATGAGTTCATCTTTACTACATAAATTTAATTTAATTTATTATGATTCATTTTGAATATTTTTAATTTATATTTTAATTATGTCACGCATGGATATATGAAATCTACATTAACTTTTGTGTAATTTTTATCTATTTTATCATTATGTGTGTCTATTTTTTCACTTCATTTGGGTTTTTAATTATAAATATTGATTAATATTTTTTATAAAATTTTATATATTAAAAAACTCCCCAAATAATTTTATAAAACCCTTGATTCTGCTCATTAGTCTCTAGTGATCACAGATTGTTCTTTAGTCTTTGTTGAATTTCACCTCAGTGGTGCGGTCATGGCATGAAAATAGGATATATACAGACTCTATCCATCACCTTGTAGTCTATTTATTTCTATAATTCTATAGTGATATACCACCGTATAAATTATTTTGACCACTATGTTATCCAATATAATTTTCTTCACTATCTCCCCTCTAATGTAATTTATATTCTTGTCATTGTATCCTAGTGACCAATAATTTTCCACGATGGTAGAGGTATCTTAGCATGACCAATCCAAACCAATCACCAACATAAAATTGTTCTGAAAATAGACTAAACTATACAGTTTTTAGGCATTTTAGATAGTCATTAAATGGAAACATATATTAGATCATCATATCTTTATTATCAAATATTAACATAGATCTTACCTTTTTTATATACATCATCTTTACATTATTGATTAAGAATTCAAATATCCTATATTTATTTCAATCATGGGGAATAGCCATGAGTTAAAAACATAGGTATAAATAGATATATAAATGGGATGAAAATAAATCTTATTTATATAAAAAATATTTTATTTAATTTTATCATAGTATTGTTTTTATGCCTTAAAAAATTAAGGAGAGTGAACCTATATTATATATCTTCTTCCTCTTATATCTGAAGATGTTTTTTAAGATATCTGTAGATTATTTAAGTAGAAACAAAATAATTTCCTCTTTAGTATCTCAATATATTTCTAAATACTAAAGGATTTCCAGTTATAAGCCTTATAAATAAAACCTTCCTTTCCAAAGGATCACACATCCCTCAATCTATAAATTTTATCAATATCACAAAGGATAGTAGCTCCCATTATCTTTTCTAATAGTTCTAATAATATCAAATAAGAGGTTTTATTTATGAATGTTTCCATAAAATTATAATTCATGGAGATCTCAATCCCTTATTAAATCGTATTATTTTTGCCCTTATCTGAAAATTTCCCACCTCTCCCACAATAAGGATCCCCCCATTATCCTTTCAATTATGGATTATAAGAAGAAAAGTTAACTTATCATTACATACCTATATGTTTTGATGTATAAAATTATTGTTTGTTTATAAAATATATTTATCAATGGTTATTCCATTACTGGAAGAAATATCATTTCTCAAGAAGCAGATTAGTCCAAGTAAAGTAAACTCAAATAGAAAGGGTGGATCATTTACAAGGATGTTATTGAAAATTGTTTTTTTATATTTCAATGGTAAATCATTATTTATACTATTCATGAAATTGTACTTGCTCCTCATTTGATGTAAACTATCACAGTTTTGTTCTCTAATACATTCATGTTGTGATATTAGAGGAATTACAAAAATAATGTGAAATCCCCACCTACATATCACAATGAATATTTAACTCACTATTATAATCATTAAATATTCATTGTGTGATTAGGGTGGGTTTTCTACTTTTTTTAATTCCTCTATTTCCATAAATTTTATTGAGATATTATTATCCATGGAATTATCAAATATGTTTTCTATTAAGAATTTTTTATAAATAAATATTTTATTCTTTGAAGAATTAAGATGATATGTCCTCCTATCCAAAATATACTTAAATATTCCCTCTTTGGGCCTAAAAATAAAGGTAATGTATTTTGGAATGAACCCGTCTATGAGGATATACTATCATAGGTATTAAATAAAGATCAAATTATAGTAATTCTCTATATAGATGTTAAACTACTTAGAAAGGATCTATGTGAACACAATTCTACTATAACATGGACTAAATTAGATCATTTTTATGTGAAAAACATTTATAGGCTGGTTATATTAGAATTAAATAAATTAATTTTATAATGAATCTTGAGACTAGCATTAGGAATTATTTGGATGAGTTCTATAATATTATAAATCATTTTTAGGATATAAATATAACAATAAAATTTGGTGATTAAGATTATTATTATTCTCTTATATCTTAATCGATCTTTCAAGAGTCTTAAGGAGTCCAAGATATATAGTAATGAAATAATGACTCTAGAATAATTGAAAAGATCCATACACTCTTGGGAGATTTAAATGAAATATGAAAAAAACTAGATTTTGATGGTCTTATGACAAGGGTTAGTTAGAAAAATAGGTATATTTATATGAAAACAAACAGACAGAACATGTCTACACCTAAAGGAAATCCATTTTAGTGTTATCTTTTTCATAAGGAGTGTAATATTAGAGGATTTTCTCCAAAAGAAATATTTCTCATTACTAACAACTAATCAGTAATTATGAAACATTAAATTATTATATAAAATGTAATGGAAATGAAATGGTACTATATATATTCAGGTACAACATGGGCAGTGATTGAATAATTGATTTTACATGATACTTTCATATGTGTCATATAAAACTATGGTTAAAAACATGATTGGTGTGGGTGAGGGAAATGTAATACAGGGAAACCTTAAAACTTGTAGGATCATGGGTATAGAGAATATAAAGCTCAAAATTCATGTTGCAACTATCAATATCATAAAGGATATAAGATGGGTGCCTAGGATATTGAGAAATCTAATTTCATTGTGAGTTCTTGATAAGGAAAATTACTCTATACATAAGAGAAAATTTATATTGTAATTGGTAAAGGCTCCCTTACTATTATGAGATGATGCATTAAGATTTGTTTGTATATCTGAAAGTGATATACCTACATGGGAGAGTAATTGATACATGTATTTCGTGCATATGTTTTACGGTATTTTTGTAACCATGTTTCTCGCTCCCATAATGAGCAAGTAGTACATCTAGTGATGGGTGATGTGATGTTGGGGATGTGTGCTTAGGGATTATTTCTTTTCATTATTCATGTTATGGATTGATGCAATCACCATTTATCAATTATGATCTCATTATTTTTGAAACTTCATGCCCATTGCTTGTGATTTGAGGCTGTTTATTGTTATTGCATCAATTAATCGAATTATTTTGTGTATAAACATTACAAAATTTGGGTCGTTTATGTTTAAATTTGGTTTTGGGTCACCTATTTCTGTGATTGAACAAAGTATATGACCATTCCAAAGGTGCAATCATAGTATTAGGGCAGGATACCAAGACCAAGGATCCCTTTGACCCAAATTTGAAAACTCGTAGGGTGTTGTTAAATCCTATGGGGCTAACTAAATATAGTAATTTACAATAACTCAGAAAACCAAAATATGAACGTAGTACTTGTTAAGTCCGAGTGTCGAACCCACAAGGATGATTCATATGTTCTAAATTAATTATAAAAATAGAAATTGAATTTTTTTTTATTCAATTGGAAAGAAATAAACTACAATATGATTGATTGGGGTCTGAATCAAGATGGGATAGATTCCAGGATCAATGATTTTCAGATTCATGCCCTAGGTATTTCATTGATTACAAGTTTATTCAATTTTGGGGTTGGAATTGGGTCAGTAGGGATCCTTGGTCTTGTTATCCCATCATACTCCTATGACTGTGCCTTTGGAATGGTCATCTAATAACCACAACCACATAAATAAGCGACTAAAAACCATTTTCAACTTAATTAACAAATATTTCATAATTTATATACACAAACTTTCCAACTAATTGATGAAATTAAAATAAACAACCTTAGAACGCTGAAATGGTCATGCAATGCCAAAAGAATATAAATTGGAATTGATAATTAGATTGTAGCAATCCAAAACAAGAATAAAGGATAAAAAATAATCCCTAAGAACATCCCCCTACAAATCACATCACCTAGCACTAGATGGACTACTCGCTCATGCTGGGAGTGAGAAAAGTTGTAACCTGAGGAAGAAAGAAGGCGAAGAGGGACCCTGGATTGTCACTCCATCATATGGAGGCCTTTCGTTGGTGTTTTTTCACTTCCTCTGCCCCGAAGTGTTTTGGGAGGGATCCTGGTGGTATCTTTTTATTGGCAGGATCGTCCAAAACCCACAACCCTGCATCCCTTATTTTTTCTTCTGCACATTGACGCCTATACAACATGTACCTAGGGTACATGACGTGTACATCAGATCTAGTTTTTCCTCCACTACATTGAATATGCAGATGCCGATTTGACTGTTTGACTTTTTTCACGATGTGTACATGGATTTCACGTTGTGTGCCGTCATCATGTATTGTACAGCTCATATTTGTTTCACTTTAAATGGTCACGATGTGTACTTATTGTACACGATGTGTAACAGTGATTTCCCAGTTTCCCGCTTCGCTTCATCTCCAAAAATCTAGTGTAGCGCCGCGGGTGAAGCGAAGTGGCACGAAGGGTCCTTAGGCTCATATTTACTCCCATTTTCGTTCCTTTTTCACAATTCTGTCATTTTCTACCATACAACATAAAACAAGTCAAATCATTCAAAAATTGGCAAGATTAATCATTTAAATAAACAATTCAATATACAAAAATACGCTAAAACATATGCATGAAATACATGTATCAGTAAGAAACATGCAATTTTTTCACTAAAAGTAAAAAACTTCCATGACAAAGAAGGATTAACCATGTGAGTGAGAGGGTTTTATTAAGTTAGAAAAATAGATCCCACTGAAATATATTGAAAAAATATAAATTCTATTTTATGTAAACTGCATCTTTGGAAAATACTAAAGGGTTTTTTTAAAGATCAATCCAATTTTCAAAACATGTTTTAGACTATGTACACTCAAATTAACGGGGCATTATTAGAATTTAATCCCATGTATGGGAATATTTTTACACTTGTGATGGTTTCTATAGTAAGGTGTTGGTTAATATTTTGAGACCTAAATCTTAATATTTGGAATGTTTAAAAAACATAGAATCTCATATAGAGAACCAAACAGAGAGGAAAGCTAAAATCCTCACGATGGACAATGAGATGGAGTATTTTTCCAAAGAATATATAGAACCATTAAATACAGAAAGAGTTGAAAGACATATATTTCTTAGAGAGACTCCCCAAAACAAGGAATTATCTAAAATAATGAATAAAAATATATATTAAATTGGGATGACCCTATATAAAAATGGTATTTAACAGAGATTAAAATCACTGCTAAAATATCAAAGATGATTTCTAAAAGTCATCATGCATCATTTAGTGGGGATTTTCTCCATGGAGGTCTAAATTATTACCTAATATTTAGATGTGATATTTTATTTAAATATTTTTTTATTTTTTATTTGTTATTATAAATACAATTATTTAATTTATATAAATTTTATTTTATTTTTTTAAAATATATTATTTATTTATCTACCATTTAATTTCTACTTTTTAAAATATTTTTATATACATGGCGCAACAACATCCCGGAAGGTCACCCATTATTACGCAACTCCCACACATTCTTGTTAAACTGTATAAGTACTAACCACTCCAACAAATTCATTCACATATATTAAATTATCAATATATTTTATATAACATATTCAAATCTATTCTCGATTAACTCCCACCAATCCTTACACTACTGTCACCCATTTTTTTCTTAATTCTCTATGTACTAACTACTCCACCAAATGATTTTACATGTAATAATATGTTAATAGATGTTAATTAAATAAATTAAAAATTAAATAAAATATATAAATAACTAATGAATAAAACTATAAAATCATAATGAATTATTAATTATTAATAAATATATTAATAATAAATTATTAATTATAATAGTAGTTATTAATTTTAAATTCACAAATAATTAATAAATAAAAATTAATAAGTATTTAAAAATTTTTAAATGACATATCTAATAATTTTAAAGAACTGATAATTAAAAATTAATAACATATAATTAAAGATTAACAATAAACATTTATAAATTAGCAATAATAAATTACAAATTAATAATTATAAATAATTCATAGTCAATGGTTAATAATTAATAATTATAATTCATTATTAAATTAAAATTTAATTATTAATAATTTCATAATATCTTAATAATAAATAATAGACAAAAAATATTAAAAAATAGATAAAAAATATGTAATAAATAAATATTATTATTTAATTAATATTTTAGATAATTATTTTTAATTTCATGGTTTTTTTTAAAACCACTGCTAAAATTAAATAAAAAATTATGAATGAATAAAATAAATTTTCATATTTAGTATTAGTTTTATTTACTTCTAAATGATAATGGGTTCTAATAAACCACGGATAACTAGTGATGATTTTCTAAACCCGCCATTAGAAAACTAAAAAGAAAAAAAATAGTGATGGTTTGGAAAACCACCGTTAAAAATTATGGCTAAATGTTCCTTTTCATGTAGTGGGATTATGTTTTTATATTATGGTCTAACAAGACTTTTTAGGCACAAATATTGACATTTTTTCCACCTTGTTGATAATTTTCCCATAAGTAGAAATTAATTTGACAAACCCTGAAGAAATATAGGCAAAAACATCATAAAATTCTGATTACATTATAATTTTTGGGTGCACTACCTATGCACAAATAAATAATGATAAGGTAGAACATAGGGTAGTCAAATGTACTTTAATTGGTTATCTAACCGAGTTAAACAATACATGTTATGGGTTAACTAACAAGGTTTCCCTAATTGTTTAATAAGAAGAAATGTCACATATAAAGAATCTATTTACTTAAAAAAGCATATTTCTACTACAAATTGTCTGAAAGATAGGATGATGGGGTCATTCTGATTAAGGTAAAGCTTCCTTCATGGCTGTTGTGGAGTGGTGTCGCTCGGATCCATTGGACAGCATTCTCCGACGTACTACTATGGAGATTATCGGCAACGAGGATGGCGGTGTTCGGTCGGCATCGATGAGCGGTGTGACGGGGCAGGCGATGACGACATTGGTGAAAAGTTCACTGGCGGCCTACTCTGATGGGATGGTGGTGACGTGCGATGTCAGGGGTGCGAAACGAGGTGGACGTGTGGCGTGCGGGGTTGGTTTCGTCATGATTTCGGTTGAAGTTTGAAATTTGAAAATCTGAATTGTAATCTGGAAGGTTCAGATACTGCATTGTGGTTCTGGTTTGAATTTGGACATTTTTTTTGTACGGTTACTGGTTACCCTTAAACCAGCTATTTAGAAAATTAAAAAAAAATGGCTTTGGAGTAAACAAAAGGAAAATTGAAACTCGTTAAAAGGAATCATCTCTATATCGTTTCCCCGATCAAGGTGGACGCTTTAACAACCAGCTGACCTAGGGTAGATCTAGGCCTATAGGTAGGAATCTTGTGAGATATTGTCTTATTGAGTTGATATGTTTTGTTTCTTAATTACTTGAAGAGATCAATGAGTCGGAGCTTAGGTCTAATGAAGAAGCTATATTAGGTAATAATTTTCAAAAAAGGATAAAATAATTGGACGATGATTTGTAAATATCATACAAGAACCAAAAATGGTAATTGGTAAACAAACCTTATACATCTAAAATAGTAATCTCAAAATTGATTTATAAAATTAAAGAAGAGTCTTTAACTAAAGGGAGATCCAATTCTAAAGAAAAATTAGTTACCAAGGGTTTTAGTCAAATCTTAAGAGATTATTAAACTAAAACAATTTCTTTAGTGGTTAAATATAGATCTTTTAGATTTCTCTTGGCATATGATAATTCTTCTAACCTTTATTTGGAATAAATGGATATAAATAAAACATTTTTTACATTGAGAAATTAAGGTAAAAATCTACATGAAACCTCCCTAAGACGATTTTGACCAAAAGGATATTGGAAAGATCTATTTACTTGGAATGTTAGTTTATGGAATAAAAGAAGAAACTAAAAGTTAGTATAAAAAACAACTAATACATACAAAAAATAATTTCAATAGATGCTCCTATGATAGTTTTTTAAAATAGATTGAAAAGTTGATGATATATTTGCTTCTATATATTGATATTTTGTTGATTTTATATATAAATATACAAAAAATTAATCATGTAATGGGATTTATTGAGTCATAATTTTAAAGGAGAGACTTATGATTTATCAAAACCATACTTGGTATGGATATTATGAGGGATAAGAAAAATATGTGATGGTTCTTATCAAAGGGAAAGTATTTAATTAAATTCTTGGATATGTTTGGAATGAATATTGAGAACCCTGTATTCACTTATTTGGGATAACATTATAAATTTTCATGATTTCAATACAATACTAATTATTATTTCAAATTGTTTATGAATACAATACAATATGTTAATACTATTAGAATAGCTTAATGTACACCAATTATTAAGGTAGGCTCAATGGATCTTCGATCTGGCTGGAAGAACGCACTTCATGTGCTAGGTGCGGCAAATTTGACGTTAGAGGTTTTTTTAGTTTATGGGGGGGTTATTTTTAATTGGGGATATGGGTTGGTCCAGCGCCACTTCAAGTGGCCCTGGAGATATTGGTGGTAAAGTGCCACTTGAAGTGGCCCTTTGACCCCTTTGACCCCACACCGCCCCTCAACCCCCATATATATATATAATGAATTTCTTTATAATAAATTTATTTATTATAATAAATAGAATTACTAAAATAAATACAATAAATATATAAATATATAAATATATATATTATATTTATAATTATATATTTATTATATTTCTAATTATATATTTATTATATTTATTATATTTATATTTATTATATTTAAAATTATATATTAATTATATTTATAGTTATATATTTATTATATTTATTTTGGTAATTATATTTTCTATATTCATAAATATGTAATTAATAATAAATATGTAATTATAATAAATATATGATTATAAATACAACAAATACATAATTACAATATATTTATTGTAATTATTTATTTAATATAATCATTATTATATATTTATTATATTTATATTTATTATATTTATAATTGCACATTTATTATAATTATAAATTTTTTATAATTATATATTTATTATATTTATAATTATATATTAATTATAATGTTATAATTATTATAGTTAGAATTATATAATTATAATAAATTTATAATTATAAATATAATAAATATAATAAATATATAATTATGATAAATATATAATAATAAAAAATATATAAATATAATAAATATACAATTATAATAATTATATAATTATAATAAATATACAATTACAATAAATATATAACTGTATTAATTATACAATGATAAATATAAAAAATATATAATTATAATAAATATTCAATTATAATAATTATATAATTATAATAATTATATAATTATAAATAAAATAAATATACCATTATAATTATTATATAATTATAATAAATATATAATTATAAATATAAAAAATATATAATTATAACAATTAAATTATTATAAATATTATAATTATATATTTATTATAATTATACATTTATTATATTTATAAGAATATTTATTATAGTTACAGTAAATATATAATTATTAATAATATATATTATAGGTGTTTAAGGATAAATATATAATTATAATAATTATATATTTATATATTTATTATAATTATAAAAATTATATAATTATATATTTATTATCTTTATAATAATTATATAATTATATATTTATTATATTTATTATATTTATTATAATAAATATAATTATATAATTATATATTTATTATAGTTGTATTTTTATTATAATAATATATTTATTAGATTTATAATTATATAATTATTATAATTATATAATTATTATATTTATTATTATATAATTATTAGAATTATATAATTATAATAAATATATAATCATAATTATAAATATAATACATATATAATTATAATAAATGTATAATTATAAATATAATAAATATATAATTATATAATTATAAAAATTGTATATTTATTATAATTATATAGTTATTATATTTTTAATTATATATTTATTATATTTTTAATTATATATTTATTATAATTATAAAATTATAAAATTATATAACTATAAATATAATAATTACATAATTAAAACTATGATAAATATATAATTATAATAAATAAACAAATATAAAAAATATATTAATATATAAATATTATAATGATAATAGATATATAATTATATAATTATAATAAATATATAATTATTATAATGATAATAGTTATAAAATTATATATTTATTATATATTTACAAGATTCCGTAGTAGGGATTTGGGGTAATTTTTTTATCTGGGTTTTTAAAAAATTAAAATATGATAACAGGGGTTAGGGTTCAGATATTTTTAAAAATGGGTCCGGGATGCGTGAACGGCGTTCACACATCTCACAGAATACCTAAATTCCCCTTAAAATGTATAACTATTAATTATAAAGTAATAAACTTATTATAAAAATTAAGAAATATTAAGAAATATCAATTAAATAATATAAAATATTGAAATAATGTTAATAATTATTAATAAATATTCATGAATAATAGATATTCATTAAATAATTATTAATAGAATGGCTTGAGTATTCTCTAACATATATTGAGAAATCTATAATCTTAGCATCTTTCAGTCACTCACGTTATCTCAACATGTTGTAGTTAAACATCTATTTCTATAAAGATCCTCATATGGTTCCATTTGTATTCTAAAGTGGAAACTTAATTTTTATACTTTCTAATACTCCATTTTCATTGTTTTTCTGATTAAATATTGGTATATTTGTGAACAAATGAGTTACATGAAAAACATATAGTGATTGTGATGAGTGAACCATGATCACATCATCACTATGCTAAGTTCTCTGAGTTTCATTTCTAGATCCAAGAGTAATATTTTTTAAGGCATGTGCTCTCTAAAAAATATCATTTTATCTAAATAAGGTGGAAGAAGTGATGTCATGGACATGACCTAAGTTTTGAGATGCATACTCAATAATCTCACTCTTTAGATTGTGTACCAGTATAAATCGTTTCCTTTTATAAAGTCTGAATATGTATCTTCTCAAAATTGGCCAAATGAACTTCTAATTCATATTGTAGTTTTCAATGTTGTCCATAAACAACCATAAATGTTAAATCATGCTTAGAGTGTATCAATTATTAACCAAGGGTAGATAATCAAAATTATCAATGAAATGCTAAATCCTGCACATACTTCACCAAATATATTAAAAAGTTCAAGTGAAAAGATAAATCTCCCCTTTTCATCCCATCTTTCCATCAATCAAGCTCTCCCCCTTAATTTAAATGAGAAATATAATTAAGAACAATGGATAAAGTGTTATTGGAATACCTCAAGTTTCAACTTCTTCAGATGATATGAATTTCAAGATTTGTCATGAAATAATCCTTGGATTTTAGCTCAAACTTATTATTGGAAATAGTTTCTTTCACAGTTTTCTTGACTTCATTGTTTTGCATATTCCCAATGGAAGATTTTCCAACTATTGTTCCATTCTTCTACACTTGTTGTCGCCTTTTATTCTTATTAGCATATGCATTTTGCATGGTTGGACTGAACCATCACTCATCATAACTGTGACCACTTCTATTGCAATTCGAAATAATTAATATAATTAATATTTATCATTTAATTTAATCATATTATTTATTATACATATATATATATATACATTGGTAGATAATTTGATAACAGTAAGACACTTATTAAAGGTATAATAGAAGTCTAGATAACAGTAATACACATACAAAACGTATCATAAATTAAATGTCAACCTAATCTACGCCTCCGGTGTGGATGCTCCTCTGTCCCACAGTCAGGCGTATACTGGATGAGTCCACGCCGTGTCTATCTACGTCTGTGCTCTGGCGTACGCTGCGCATCCTCATCGACAGCCACCTCTAAATCCTCCTGTGTGACAGACGGTGGATGTACAGTCTCACCGCCTGTACCCTGGCCTGCATCTAAGGATAGTGGAAGCTGGCTGGAACTCTCACCAATATAGGAAGTAGATGGCTGCTCTGCTGTGGATGACTGCAATAAAACATCGAACTCAATCCAGTCAGCGTCTGTAAGTACCTGTGGCTGTGCCTGAGAAGCTGGAGGAGCATATGACTGATCATGCTGAACACCCTCCTCCAGTGGAATAATATCATGTGGCTGAGCAAGCTGAGCAGCCTCATCCTGTGGAACAACAGCATCCATAACAGGGTCGTCACCCCCAGGTACATCTATGTGAGGCTCAGCAGGCTCTGCGGCCTCCGCAGCAGGCTCCGCGGCCTCCGCAGCATGTGGTGGATCAAAGAAAATGCCATGATAAATCTCGTCCATCGACGGTAGCATCTATCGTACAAGGCTGTGAAAATATGTTGGGTCAAAGGCAGCTCTCTCCATTGGATCAAACATATGAAGTAGATGACAAATACGAGCATCCTGCGAAAACAAATTCTGTTGTTAACTAATTTGAATAAAAAATATGTAGAACAGTGAAAGGAAGAATGCATACCAAGTCATGGAAGCCCCGTCCGTGCCGTGTCAGAAATCTGACGGGAGACCTGATGTACCATCCTGCATAATCCATCTGATCCATCAAATGAAAGTGTACTGTCCCTGCCCCTCGCAACTGGGACTCTCGTCGCCTGTCCCATAACACAACATATCTCGCATGGTAGCTCCTCCAATCAAAATCTCTCTTCCCCGACATCTTCAGGGAATGCAATGAATCCAACTGACTGGGCGGGTCAGGAACTGGCTGAAGGAATCCAAACTGTCTCATAACCCTATCCGTCTGATGCCACTCGACTATATGAAAATGAATCAGTGGAACCATGCAGGAGCCGATATCAAGCATCACTGTACAGTATGGGGGTAGACTCTGAAGGATATCATCTGTATATGGAATCCATGTAATCTAAAAGAAAAAATGAATAATCAATTAATAAATGAATAGATTTACAGTAAAGAGTAAAGATTTAACATTATAAATAATAATCACTTACATCGTCTGGTCGAATGCTGTCTAGCATAAGTCTGTAGGCGTGAACATCATGTCTGGGAGAATCTGAATGTCGATGCGCCTGACTCCACCTGTAGATAACATTTTTTTTTACATTTCATAAAAGAATTTTATACAAGTAAGTTAGATATTAGAAAGAATTAATAACATACCAACGTCCACGTGGAGCCTCTGCTACAATATCTACGGGTAATGGCGCACGGGCATGTGGAGCTAAACGAGGTATGTGCTCCCATACCCACATCTGTAGAAGAACCATGCATCCTGTGATCTGCATCTTATCGATGCGACATGCGCTGCATAGGACTCTGTATGTATATGCTAGGCAGGCAGACCCCCAACTATATCGGCCTGCCTGGTCCAAATCCTCTAAAAAAGATAGATACATCAGGTGCACAAAAGTAGTAGAGTGGTCAACAAAAAGCATGCCACCGATCAGCCTCAAAATATATGCGCGTGCAAATCGCAGCACGGTGACGTCATCAGCATCATCTGGTAAATGTGTGAAGTGCTGGTCTAACCAAGGCATCCGCAATCTACCACCGACGATGGTTCTGCCATCATCCTGGACCTCTATGCCCAGAAGTCTATGAACAAGCTCAGGCAAATCTGATGGAACTCGGCCTGTCAAAGCATGTCCGTCGATAGGGAGGCCCAACATAATAGCCACATCCTGCAATGTAATAGTCATCTCCCCCTCACTGAAATGGAAAGTATGCGACTCTGGTCTCCATCTCTCGACAAGTGCGGCAATGAGCTGATGATCAAGAAACGTGAAGTCACACATCGCTACTCCATAAAATCCAGCTCGACGAAGATGTGGGACGACAGCGGGAGGTGGTGCAGTATGATGGAAATGGTGAGATCTACGTACACTCAAGGGAGCCACAGGATGTCCCTCTAAAAGAAGTCTTGATACATGAGTAGCCTGAGATGTAAGCAATGGAAAACCTGTCATCTGCACACATGATATCATCGTTACTTATTAATAGTGGAATCATGATATATTCATTTTTATTTGGTGTCACAATCAACATTAGCCTAGTCTCACAATCAACATTAGTTAAGGATGCTCAGACACTCAGATGCCATTACTAAAACTAGACATCTTATAAGAAAACCATAATTTAAAAGTGAAAAATTAATTATTTCTTCTTATTTGTGAAATTACGTTTGTTAATTTATCCATTATCCATTAAATAACCATCAACATTATTCCACATTAAAAATTAACAGGAAAAAGTGAAAAATTAATTATTTCTTCTTATTTGTGAAATTACGTTTGTTAATTTATCCATTATCCATTAAATAACCATCAACATTATTCCACATTAAAAATTAACAGGAAAAAGTGAAAAATTAATTATTTCTTCTTATTTGTGAAATTACGTTTGTTTATTTATCCATTATCCATTAAATAACCATTAACATTATTCCACATTAAAAATTAACAGGAAAAAGTGAAAAATTAATTATTTCTTCTTATTTGTGAAATTACGTTTGTTAATTTATCCATTATCCATTAAATAACCATTAACATTATTCCACATTAAAAATTAACAGGAAAAAGTGAAAAATTAATTATTTCTTCTTATTTGTGAAATTACGTTTGTTAATTTATCCATTATCCATTAAATAACCATTAACATTATTCCACATTAAAAATTAATAGGAAAAAGTGAAAAATTAATTATTTCTTCTTATTTGTGAAATTACGTTTGTTAATTTATCCATTATCCATTAGATAACCATTAACATTATTCCAAATAGATCAAGTTCCTAAGTATCTATAGAAACTTCCACAATAGGTTATTCAACCACAACCTCTTCCTCTTAGTCTTCTACTTCTTCTCATCCTCATCCTCTATTTCTTATTCTTCTTCTTCATCATCGACACCAACCACAACCTCTTCCTCTTAGAGAAGGTACACAGACTCGATCATGGATGATGAGATTTGGAACTCTGTCCTGCCACTTGGGGACATCTCTTACGAGTATGTCCTTCTGCGTGGCAGATACTGCATCGTATTCTCCCTCCTCGTTGCCGAGGCCAATCCATCTCATTTCTGATGCGAGTTGACTTCGGTCTTCCTCGAGGCCGCAACCTAGTAGCATGAAGCCAATAATTTTAAAAATGACACAAATTGAAAAAATTATAAATGATACCAAAACCGACTTATGAAAACCTGGAAATATCAGGGACGATGGTCGGTTGATCAGCAGGCAATGTGATAGAATGGAAGTCACCAACAGGCATCCAAGAAGCACTATAACAGTTAACCAAAGTGCTCATGTGATACACCGGGTCAACATATGGCTCCCATGATATATTTACCGAAGCGCAAGCTGTAATAACATGTACACATGGATATCTCAATGCCTGAAAGCTGCCACAATCACAGTACCTGTTATCCAACATCACGACAAACACTCCACCATTAGTGCATGCACCCTGGTTGTAGCACTTTCTTACCCGAAAACTCCTCTTTTCCCTGTCAAAGGCTATAACATTCCATCGTGAAGCCTCATTCCGTATTCGGTCAATATCAGTTTGAAAATGCTGAGTAAAAAGCATTCCATTTTCCATCCTCTGGTAGGACTTTTGGGACCGGTCAACAAAGTAGTGAACACATCTAAAAAATGTCTCTTGCACTAACCCTTTGATTGGGAGTTTGCGCACACCCTTGAGGACCCCATTTACGCACTCCACTATATTGGTGGTCATATGCCCATATCTTGTGCCACCATCGTATGCTAATGACCATTTTTCCTTTGAAATTTGTACCATATATTCATATACCTCCTCATTAACTGTTCGGATCTCTTCAAGACGTCGATCAAACCTTTCTTGTTGGGGTTCATATGCTGAAAGCATAACATAATAATGTATTAAAATGGATAGTAAATTTTGTTAAAAAAAGAAAGTTTTGAAAACCATACCCAATTTGAGGATCGCCTTCTTTATGGCATCATCTCTAAACTGCTTATGCACATTACTTGCAATATGTCTAATGCAATAACGGTGATAAGCATTCGGATCAGTCCAAGAAACCTCATCACTACTCACAGCCTCTATAATCGCTCGATGACGATCAGATATCAGACACACGCCCTGTTTCTGCGTGACATGAACACGTACACATGCCAAGAACCAGCTCCAGCATTCAAAATTTTCTTTTTCAACAACAGCAAAAGCAAGTGGCAGAGGAGCGCGATTACCATCCTGTGTGGTAGCAATGAGTAGAACACCTGTATACTTTCCATAAAGGAATGTGTCATCTACCTGAATAAATTGTTTACAAAAGGGAAATGCAGCAATGCACGGTCTGAATGCCCAAAAAATCCTATTGAACTTCACCTTTGACCGATCAACTAGATGATTTTGGGATACATACTCAACACTGTCCAACTGATAAACAATCTGATTATTGAGAGACAACAATTCCATAAGCTGTGGCAACAACGCATAAGACTCATCCCAATCACCATACACTTTTACAATGGCTTTCTGTTTTGCATTCCAAGCTTTGTTGTATGATACCTTATAGTTATACAACTGTTGAATTCTTTCCTGAATAAGGGCAACAGGAACATCCTGACTTGTTCGTATCATCTCACAAATAACAGTAGATATAAACTCTGCATCAAGAGAAGAGTGATCTTGTGCCAAGCTGGGATGCAGACAAGTGTGTGGGCCTTCTAATTTGGTTATCTTCCAACATCCATAACATTTATCAAATAGTGCTCTTAATCGAAATTTACATTCTGACCCATATTTTTCACAACGAATGAGATATTTGGTCTTCTTTGACTCATAAACCACAAATGTGAAATGTCGCTCAATGTGGTATTGCTTTATCACATTTTTCATGACCTGTTTACTTTCGAACTCCTGCCCAACATATATGGCATTATCATTTGATGCAGGCATATTCCCTATAATGCCAGGGAATTCAGAAGTTGGTGTAATGACATCCCAATCAAAAGGTTGTTCACGAGACATTCCTCCAACTAAGGAACTCAAAACTGAAGGCTGATTACCACTAACTGGTGGATGTAGTGGATGTCTGTCTCTCAAAGGAACTTCAGAAGGTTCATTTCCAACCACATCATCTCCTGCTGACTCCCCAGATTCTTCTTCCTCAGATAAACTTTCTTGCACTATATCAGCACAGAAAGGGATGTCATCTACATTTCCTTCCAATTTTTGATGATCTTCCTCATTACATTCTTCCACAGGAGTCGTATGAGAAGGAGGCAATGAAGAAGACTGATGTGAAGGACCGACTTCTATAGAGGTCTCAAAGCATGGTTCTGTAGTAATCGATTGCACCACATCAATATCAGAAATGACAATAAATAATTTCATCAAACCATTAATACATTGTTGCCTAAATAGTGATTGCGATTTTAGCACAAAAGCAAATTTAATATAATGTTTCATAAAGTTTGATTACTTATGAATATATAATCATGACTTGATCTTGAGACTTGCGATTAGTTTATCATTATCTGATAAACTAACCACAATTTATATGGGTAAACTCCTGTCTCTATTATCAAATATTGCAGCAACCGCCAATCTCCTGTCAAACAGCAACGCCTCCTCTCGAACGAGTTCTCAAATGCCTCTTCGTCGACATCTCTTCGGGGATGCCTCTTCGTCGACACCTCTTTGGGGCGTCAGTCTTTTAATTACAAATTTACTCACATGCATGTGAGAGGGTCTAGGGGTATGAAATACATAAATTAATTTAAACGGACACGCAGGTCCTTACACTTACTGAGAGATGACTCGCAGGTCATCAATACCGAAAAAATGCAATTATTACAAATTGAATAACAACATACACAAAATAAAACATGCAATTTCAATTATGCATGGTCGGTCATCTCAAGATCAGTCATCACTCATACCGTGTTTTTTGGTATATTTATTATATTATCCGTATTATATAAAATCTATATTAAATACTACACCTCTTTTACAAAAATTTAACTTCATGTGTATATATATATATATATATATATATATATATAATTATTAAAAACATTAAATAAATTTTATTATAACTGATCTAATTGAGATTTACATAATAAACACTTTTGTTATTTTAAATTTTATGAAATTGTAATGTTTTTTGGGCATTCTTCTACTTTTCAAAATATAAGTAAATATATTTTATACTTTATTGATTAAAAAAATTATTACTAGTAAATAAAAGTAATTTAATTTACACTTACATCAAAACCATCCATTAAAATAAATTTCTCTAACATAAATTACTTTTTCTAAACATTAAAAAATTTAGACATAACATAAAACATTCAATATTTAGACATCAGATATTCAAAAAATTAAATCATACGAACATTCAACATCAAGAAAATTAAATCATACAAAACATTTCATGCATAACATATGAAATAAATAAATCATACACACAATTAAACATACAAATGAAATAAATAAACACAATTAAACATACAAATGAAATAAACATTTCATGCATAACATATGAAATAAATAAATCATACACACAATTAAACATACAAATTAAATAAATAAACACAATTAAACATACAAATGAAATAAATAAACACAAATAAACAATTAAATTATTAAATAGAAATTTTACCTCAATAAAAGCAGCAAATATTTGTTGAGAAAGAATTTCTGCAGAGCTTCGCAACAAAAACCAGAGGAGAACAATGGGTATTGGGGGGGACCCCTCCTTTTATAAAATATCTCGGCCGGATGCGTGAACGACGTTCACGCATCATTCAGCTCGTCCGTGAAGGATGCGTGAACGCCGTTCACGCATCTTTTCCCGCGCAAGGATGCGTGAATGACGTTCACGCTTCCTTTAGCTGGTCAGCAAAGGACGCGTGAACACCGTTCACGCCTTACTGTCGGGGTCCGGAATGCGTGAACGCCGTTCACGCATCCTTCTGCGGTGAAGGATGCGTGAACGACGTTCACGCATCCCGGACCCATTTTTAAAAATATCCGAACCCTAACCCCTTTTATCATATTTTAATTTTTTAAAAACCCAGAAAAAAAAATTACTCGAGGGATTTGTGTCGAAGTAGACAATTCCTCTATTGTTCCGGAGTGAATCCTCCACAGAGCGGGTGATGTTTTTCTTGGTGGAAAAGGCTTATTCCCTCCTCCTCGACTCGGGTTTGCTCGAGCTTTCGGTTGCAAAGCCACTCCTTGGAAGCAAACAGGATGTTTGTGTTCCCCCGCTAGGTTTCTTAAGATGGGTCTGGTTCTACAGGCTCTTCGGCTCCTTCTTCTCTGAAGCTAACAGATTGACTTTCCTTGGTACTAGTCTGGCCTCCTCCACCTCCCTTCTCCCCACCCCCAATTGCCCCCCTCCATCTCTGATCTCCTTCAGTCTCGCCCCTTTTTAGATCGGTTGTTTTCCCTTGGCCTCAGGCCCCATTTTGCCACTATCACGCCTTCCTTCCCCGATCTGTCCACAAGGAAGGTCCAGCTCGACCTTGGTGCTTTTCAACCCCTATGGATCTCCTCCGATAGCAATTAGTTATTCATAAATCAAGTTTAGAAAATTCAATGGTACGTCAGTGGATTGTAAGTCTTCCTCGATCTCACCCTCAACGAAAGTATCAGGCCGTTCTGGTTCCGCCTCTATTCTTCTCTCCAGTGGGTTTTCTCCTCTCGCATCCTTATCTCATCCTATAGAGTGAGACTCTCCAGTTCCTCCAAAGAAAATGGAGATCCCTCCTTCCAGTGGAGTGTGAACCAGATTACGATTAAGGTGACGGGTCTCGAAGGAGGACCCCTCTTCTTCAGCTTATTTCGTGAGTTCCCAGCACCTCTCTTATCTTCAAAAATGACTTCCATCATCATATGGAATGCTCACGGCTTAGGGGCACGGGTGAAAATGGATTTATTAGAAATGAAACACTCTTCTTCTAAATCTTCAATAATGGCAGTCTTGGAACCGAAACATCAAACTTGTAATATTGCTAATTTTTCTCAGAGAATTAAAATGTGTTATTTCATGCACGCTGATTAAGTCAACCCCTATATCTGGTTGTTTTGGAAATCATATGTTTCAGTTGTTTTTGTGGCAGCTTCCAATCAACAAGTCACTACAAAGATTGGTACAGGAGATCATAATTTCTTCTTCACATTTGTATATGCCAAGTGTGATCCGCAGGAAAGAGTTTCTCCTTGGATTGATCTAATTTCCGATGACTCGAGGGGATTACCATGGTTCGTAGGATGCGATTTTAACATAATTCTTGATCCATCAAAGAAGAAAGTAGGTGGCGCTTTTCCATAGAAATCCAGCTAGGATTTTTCGAACTTTATATCCAATACAGAGCTCATGGAGTTGGGTTACTCTGGTGATCGTTTCACCTGGTGCAACAAGCACAGAGGCTAAAGTCATATTTTGCGCAGGCTTGATCAATGATTTTCCTATCTCCACACCATTCCTTATTTCTCTGATGTTAATGTTTGTCATCTCATTGGAGCTCTCTCATACCACTATCCAATTTGTGTGGATCTTTCATTAGGTCTCGGTATAAGTGGGCTCTTTTCCATTTCTCAAAGTTGGACTCACCTTCCATGGTTTCTTCAAGTAGTGGAATCATCTTGGAACAAACATTCTCATGGAACCAATTGGCACGATCTTCATAACTTGTTGTGTCACCTCAATGTTGACCTTCAACATTAGAAAAAGAGCCTTCATCAAGGCACCATGATTTGGATATGCTTAAAGTGGAGATTGAAAGGCTTGAAAACAGGATGGATGAATGATGGGATGACTCTCTTTTCAACGATCTGGTGAATCAAAAAAAACACTTTAGCTGAATGTTTGTTGGAACAAGGGAGGATTTTCCTAACAGCAATATAGGGTCAACTGGTTGAAGGGTGGTGACAAAAATACTGTTTTTTTCCATGCTTGCTTCTGAGAGAAGCGGAGGGTCATTAGGCCAAATATCATAAGGGAGGATGACTCTTTCTCAAATGATCATGAAGTTGGATGTATGTAAAAGGAATATATTTCATCTTTCATTGTAGGAATTAATCCTTGCATTCCCGCGAGCTACTCGAGAATCCATGCAACCCTATTTGATACAATACCAAGAATGGTGATAGCCAATGAAAATATCTACATGCAGTCAATTCCGGGAGAGCAGGAAATTCATGGGGGTGGGGTTTCCCTCGACGCAACTAGTGATCCAGGCTCTGATGGGTTCCCGAGCTCCTTCTATGTTGCTTCTTTGGAGGTTGTTAATGGATCACTAATGGAAGTAGAGAAGGAAGTCTTTCAAGGAGGTACCATCTATTGAGTGGCAAGCTCCACTTCTCTGGTTCTTATTCCTAAGTTGAAAGACCCCTCTTCATTGAGTCATTACAGGACTGTAAGTCTTTAATTTTCCATACAAGGTGTTTGCTAGTGTGATTAACAGGAGGTTTTCCCCGTTTAAATATCGATGGATTTCTGACAGACAACATGGTTTTTTCAAAGGTAGGAAAATTCAAGGTGCAATTGGTTTGGCGCAATAAATGATTAGTGATCTAAACCATAAGGTTATGGGGTCCAATATCTGCATCATGTTGGACATGGATAAAGCCTTTGATAGAATGTAATGGCCCTTCATTCTCACGGTACGAAGTATGGGATTTTCTAGCTGGTTCATTGACGTTATGTTTAGATGCTTTAGTTCTCACTGGATGTCTATTTCTTTTTTGGGGAGGAGTTATGGTTTCTTTGAAGTAGTTCGGGGAATCAGACAGGGAGATACTCTATCTCCAAGATTCGCTTAGTAGGAACATTAATAAGGCTATACATGAAGGTAATGTTTCCCAGAATCACTGCAGACACAACAATCCTGGAATTTCTCATCAGATGTTTGCGGATGATACCATAATTTTTGTTAATGGAAGTAAATGTTCAATCATTGGCATCAAAAAGGTTATTAACGAGTATTGCTATTGGAGTGGATAGATTGTGAATCGAGGTAAATGCAGTATCTTCATTTCAAGTCGCTTCCCCTTAAGGAGATCAATCTCTATCGAATCAAGCTTGGATATTCGCAAGAGGATCTTCCCAATGGAATACCTTGGTGCTCAGCTTTAACCCTAGAGGCTTCACATCCATCATTTTGATAAGATGGTCTAGAGAATCACTAGCCACATTTCCAACTGGAAGAATCATTTTCTTTTGTTTGGGGGTATGATTAATTTGGTTAATCATGTTCTCTCATCCATTCCAGTTCCTGTGCTCTCAGTTCTTAAAGCTCCCAAGTTTGTTATTTTGGGTATTTAGAATCTTTTGTCTACTTTTATTTGGGATGTAAAATGGGGGGGGGAGGCATCACTGGGTTTCCTGGACAAGACTCGCTAAACCAGTTAAAGAGGGTCGCATTAACGTTAAAAGCTTGTATGTTACCATGCATTCTATGCATGGGAAGCTCACATGGGAAGCGATTGAAGGGAGAACTCTTTGGGGGAGGTTCACCCGAGCTAAGTATGGCCATATCTTAATGCCTATGAAAGGAAAGGTGTATTCTCTATGGTGCTCGATTCCAGATAATTTTACACTTCATGAATGCCAGGATCGCTGGATTATTGGAAAGGGAGATGTTGGACCCCATTTTAGTGTAAATGAGTATTTCTGAGTCCCACATCGGACTTACCCATCCTGTAATTAGATTTAATCATCTATAAAAGAGTATTCTCACCTCACATTGAGGTAAGAGGAATTCACCATCTACGTGGTATCAGAGGGATCTTCCCGACCCTCCCTCCCAGCGGTTTCCCGGTTCTGACCGGCCCCGCCTCTCTCCCCCCTCTAGCTCTGCCCTACTCTCCCGGCAGCCCTCCCTCCTGGCCCTCCCTCCCTCCAGGCGGCCCTCCCTCCCGGCGGCCCTCCATCCTCCCGGCGGCCCTCCTGCCTGACGCGGATCCTGGCTCCCCGGCGTCCCAGCTCCCCGCATCGCCCCTCCCCCCCCGTGGCTCCCCACGTCGCCCTCCTGCTAAGTGCGCGATCTCCCCGACCGGCACCTCGTCCCGACGATCGCCCTCGCCGGCCTTGCCCCGGCGCCTCACTGCGGCGCCTCGCCCCGACGCCTCGCCCTCGGCGCATCCCGCCCTCGGCGCATCCCGCCCTCGGCGCATCCCGCCCTCGGCGCCTCGCCCCGGCGCCGCGCCCCAACGCCTCGCCCTCGACGCCCCGCCCTCGGCGCCCCGCCCAGGCGCCTCGCCCTCGGCCTCGCCCCGACGCCTCGCCCTCGGCCTCGCCCCGGCGTCCTCGGCTTCACCCCGACACCCTCGCCCTCGCCCCGGCGCCCTCGCCATCTCCCAGCGGCTCCCCTCCCGGCGCCCTCTCCTGGCGTTGCTCCCGGCCCTGGCTTCCGGCGCCCGGCGTGCCCAGGTCCAGCCCAGCCCTTGGCCCCGCGGCGCTCCTGCCCAGAACCCGCGCCCTAGCACCTGCGCCGCCCCTGCCCAGCCGCACCATCCTGAGCGCGACCCCCTGTCGCTGCTCCCTCCGGCAGCATCTCCGGGCCGCCTCCCTTCCACCGCCCGACTCCCAGCGAACGGGTCCAGTGCCCGCCCTCCATGGACGCGTCCTCCGTTCTGCCGTCCCTAATCACGGCCTCCTCCCGGCTTATCGATGATCGGCTGGATGCCACTAATTTCTCCGTCTGGCGGAAGACGGTCTTGATGTCCCTCCGTGGCATGGGACTTCATTCTCATCTTGAGAAACCCCCACCTAAAATCACTAACCCTAAGTTCGACTCTTGGCAGCTAGTGGACAGAAAAATCTTCGCCTTACTGGTCAACTCCATGGACCGCTCCATGAAAGATGTCACCAGGACTGCCAACACCGTCAAAGAGCTATGAGATTCCTTGATTGTAATGTTCTCCGAGACCAATAACTTGGCTCAGGTCTCTGACGTTCTCCAGCGTATGTCCCATATCCGCCACCAGGATCGGACCTTCCCAACCTACTTCATGGAATGGAAGGGTCTCCGCGACGAACTACAGGAACTCTGGCCAATTCCTCCAACTCTGGCCGAAGCGCAGACTCAGCGGGACCAGCTCTGCCTATTCAATCTCCTGAATGGCCTCGCACCGGACTACGCCACGACGGCCACTGAGATGCTTTCCAGCCCGTCTACACTGGATATCCCGCAGGTCTATCATCGCCTGTAGAAGGCTCATCGGGCCCTTGCACCACCCGTCCCCCTCCCTGATCACACTGCGCTCCTCAGACGTAGCGGTGGTCGTCCTACCGGCCCTCGCGGGCGCGGCCGTGGGGACGACCGACCTCACCCCCTCTGCCAGCACTGCGGCAAGCTCGACCATCTGGTAGACCGTTGCTGGGTCCTGCATGGTCGTCCCGAGTCGCACCCCCGCTAGGGCCCGACTGCGATCCGCGATGCGTCCACACCTGCTTCTGCTCTTCCCCCGTCTTTGGATCTCTCCCTGGCCGAGATCTAGCTGATTCACGATTACCGGACCTCCTCCATACCAGGCTCTTCATTAGCTTCTCTTGCCCATTCTGGTGGTCACACCACTCTTGTCAGTCATCGTTCCCCTACATGGCTGCTTGACTCAGGTGCGTCCGACCACCTCACTGGGGATGCAGCTATGCTCTCCAACTATCGTCCCTATTGTGGATCCTCAGCCATCACTGTTGCTGATGGGTCCACTCTCCACATAGCCGGCTCTGGCACCTGTTCCCTCACCTACTCCCTCCACCTATCCTCGGTGGCTCATGTGCCCCAGAGTCCATTTAACCTGCTTTCCATCAGCAAACTTACAAAGGATCTCCACTGTAATGCTATCTTTTCCTCGTCTTTTGTTTTGTTTCAGGAGCGGACGACGAACCGAGAACTTGGTAGAGGCCACCTTCGGGATGGGGTGTACATGTTCGCTGGCTCGACTTCCATCGCCTGCGCGTCTATCCCTGCTCATGTCGTAGACCTCCATTCTCGGTTGGGCCACCCCTCCGCCTCCGCACTTCATCAACTCTACCCCGATATTAGTCCTCGTTTATCTTTTCCTTGTGAGTCGTGTCGTTTTGCGAAACATCATCGCACATCATATTCTCCTCGGGCTGACACACGGGCCGCCAAACCCTTTGATTTGGTTCATTCCGATGTATGGGGTCCCTGTGCCACCTCGAGTCAATCTGGGTATAAATATTACATTTCTTTCATTGATGATTATTCCCGGATGACATGGCTTTACCTTCTTCGCGATCGGACAGAGGTTCTCTCCACCTATCAGACCT
Organism: Viscum album; assembly: GCA_963277665.1. NCBI lineage: Eukaryota > Viridiplantae > Streptophyta > Magnoliopsida > Santalales > Viscaceae > Viscum > Viscum album. The sequence continues at coordinate 1,693,811,565 of OY728138.1, read as the reverse complement.
TTTTCCATGAGATCCAGACACAGTTTTCTATCCCTGTCAAATGTCTCCGATCTGAAAATGGGAGGGAATACTTATCCACTCATTTTCAGCAGTTTCTGCAGGCCCACAACATCATCCACCATACCTCCTGTCCTGATACCCCTCAGCAAAATGGGGTGGCCGAGCGGAAACACCGGCATATTCTAGAAACCACTCGTGCCCTCCTCTTCCACCGCCAGGTACCGCTTCTCTTCTGGGGATATGCCATCCTCACTGCTACCTACCTTCTTAATCATCTTCCCTCCTCCATCCTTCAGGGGGAGACTCCCTTTCATACCTTGTTCCCCTCCAGTCCTCCTCACTCCCTTCCACTCCGCGTCTTCGGCTGTCTATGTTATGTCCGGGACACTCGCCCCAATCTCTCCAAACTTCCTCCCAAATCCCTTCGATGTATTTTTATCGGATATTCCCGCACTCAGCGCGGGTACCGATGCTTCTCTCCCGACCTCCGCCGGTATATCACCTCTGCCGATGTATCCTTTGTCGAGAACTCTCCTTTCACTCTCCCCTCTCCTTCTCCCGACACTACCATCGATGACTGTCTTCCGCTCTTCGTTCACCCGCCTTTGGTGTCTCCCCCGCCCGGTCATCTCTTTGGACAGACCTACTCTCATCATCCTTCTGTTGTACCTCCCATCATGGCTGAGGACCACCTTGCTCCTTCTTCATCCGATGCTCCTATCACAGCTCCCGAGGACGTGCCGATTGCGCTCCGGAAAGGTACTCGCTCGTGTCAGACTACTCCTCTCTTTGTATCTTCATACAGGGGTATGTCCGCACTGGAGACCGTGTCGATTCCTCGGATAGTTGGTGAAGCAAAATCTCACCCCGGCTGGCTCGCCGCCATGAGGGATGAATTGCAAGCTCTGGATGCCAACCATACATGGGATCTTGTTCCACTTCCGGCGGGCAAATAGGCGGTCGACTATAAATGGATTTTCACGATCTGTCTAAATCCTGGTGGCTCTCTTTGCCACCTCAAAGCACGGCTTGTCGCAAAGGGGTTTTCCCAGACCTATGACATCGACTACTTTGAAACCTTCTCTCCAGTTGCAATGATGACCTTTGTCCGCCTTTTCCCCTCTCTGGCTGCTCATCATCATTGGCCGCTTCATCAACTGGATGTTAAAAATTCTTTTCTCCATGACTTTCTTGATGAAGAAGTCTAGCTGCAGCAGCCTCCTGATTTTTCTGCCTCTGGTGCCGACCGATATTTTTGCCGCCTCCGTCGCTCCCTCTACGACCTCAAGCAGTCTCCTCGTGCTTGGTTTGGCCGCTTCAGCACGGTCGTCACAGCCTTTGGTCTCTATCGGAGTATGAAAGATCACATCGTCTTCTTCCGTACAACGACGCACGACTGTATCCTGCATGTGGTTTATGTTGATGACATCATCATCACAGGGAGTGACTCCAGAGGCATCTCCAGCCTCAAGGCGCATCTTCACCAGCACTTTCACACCAAGGATCTTGATCCCCTCACTTACTTCCTTGGCATCGAGGTCTCCCGGACTGCGGACACTATCTCTCTCTGCCAGCGCAAGTATGCTCTTGATATCTTGCAGGATGCCGGGTTGAGCACCGCCACCACAGTGGACACACCACTTGAGCCTGGGGAATGCTCCCTTCATTCCGACTCAGAACCATTTCCTCATCCCGAGAGCTATCGATGCCTGGTCGGTAAACTCAACTACCTCACCATGACGCGTCCCGACATTGCCTATGCCGTTGGCAAAGTCAGCCAGTTCATGGAGCATCCCACCAGATCTCAGTGGGATGTTGTCCTTCGCATTGCCAAATACATCAAGAGAGACCCTGCACGTGGCCTTCAGTACTCACATCATGCTCACATGGATGTTGAGGTCTTCTGTGATGCGGACTATACCGGTTACCTCGCTACCCGCAAGTCTACTTCAGGTTTCACCGTGTTCTTCGCCAGCAATCTCATCTCTTGGCGCAGCAATAAGAAGACTATCGTCTCCCGATCGAGTACCGAGGCCGAATATCGAGCCATGACCACCGTCACGACTGAGATCCTCTGGCTTCGTCATCTCCTCTATGAGCTCGGTTTCCCCGCATCGACTCCTGTTCATATCTGGTGTGACAATCAGGCTGCCACGAAGATTGCCTTGAATCCCATCTTCCATGAACGGACAAAGCATATCGAGGTGGACTGTCACTTTCTCCGCCACCATCTGGAGTAGCACCATATCAGTTTTGGCCATATCCCGACGGCCGATCAGCTTGCCGATCTCTTCACCAAAGGTCTCCTAGGAGCTCGCTTTGAGTCTCTCACTACCAGGCTGGGAATTCACAGCCTCCATGGCCTAGCTTGAGGGGGAGTATGAGATGGTCCTATGTCTTGTCATCTTTGTTTTCTTTGTGGGACTCTATCCAATCTGGGCATGTCCAGCTTGAGGGGGAGTGTTGGACCCCATTTTAGTGTAAATGAGTATTTCTGAGTCCCACATCGGACTTAGCCATCTGTTAATTAGATTTACTCATCTATAAAAGAGTATCTACACCTCACATTGAGGTAAGGGGAATTCACCATCTACAGGAGACATCAAATTTTGGTTCCATAATTGGTTGGGAGTTAAGATCGGATTCCCCAGCTTTCCCACTCCCAGAATCACATCAAAGTAAGCTAGTTTGTATACAGTGTTCATTTGAATAATTATAAACCCGGAACAATGTTCCACATTTAACCTTATTTAGATGACTTTCAAATCATACATATGTATCTTTTTGGCTTCTTCGACGGGTGATTTTTCGGTTAAAGACTATTCTTGACTACTGCACCATTCAGACTACACTGACCATTGGGGAGAACTTATGTGGTAAAAATATCTTCCAGAAAATTTGAAATTTCTCGCTTGGTGTATCAGGAACCATGCATTCTCAAAAGATGAAAATATTAAGCGTATCAGTATCCCGTTGGTGTTGAAGTGTCATTGTTATAATAGCCCAAGCATGGAGTCCTCTCATCATCTCTTTTTCGAAGGGAAGTCGGCGCGATTCATCTAGAAAGCATTTGGTTGTTTCACCGGTGTGTCTCTAGATGAGCCTTTAGAGTCGGACTTCTTTGATCTCTGTTTCACTGGTTCATAGATTAACATTAACAAGATCAAGGCAAGGGATTTAATTTTTGCTACTATATTTTGGATCATTTGGTAGGTGATAAATAGTGTACGGATCGAGGGGGCCAATCTCTCAAGTAGGACGATCGTTTTTAAAACAAGGTGCCTTTTGATCTATTTTGGCTTCTAAGGTAGGAGGTGGATGTGCATTCACTTAAATCTTTCAAGATGAATGGAAAACATGTTTCCTCTAACCACCAACTCCTTCTAGGGAAATGGATTTTCTATATCGATCCCAGATCGAGCCTCAATCTCAATACGAACATCTCCCAATATGCAGGAGTCATGAGGGGAGGATTCATTATGTGTAACTCTTAGGGTTCAATTATCTTTGATTTCATTTCCAAACTTGGGAATGGAGACTCTATTCAGGTAGAATCCAAAACTCTGATTATGGGTCTTGAACTATGCAGTTATAATAACATAAGGATCACCGCTGTTGAAAAAGACTCAGATTCTCTACAACTCATTTATGGGCCTTAGAAGTACTCCCTGGTCCATATCTTATTATGTTCGTAAATACATGAGTCTTATTAACAATAGCATTGATATTTCTCATACAATGCATGAGGGGGAAAAAGCAGTAGATTATTTAGCTTCTAAGGCTCAATAGGATGACTCTATCTCTTGCTTTGACATAATGGGATCCCTACCTCAGGAATGTATGAATATTGTTATTGTGGATGCATTGGGACTTCATAATTTTAGAATTCCCTAATTTTTTTCTTGTATTTCTATTTGGGGTTCTCACATAACCCCTGAAAGTGTTCTGATGAAATAAAATATGGATTGCGATTAATAATGTTAGAATTATTATGTTTGTTATGGTTTAAACTCATACTAACTTGGATTTTGTATTTAATAGTGTTACTTGGTTTATGGAAGTATGTGGAAAAATCCATTAGCACTCTTTGAAGTGGATACTAAGATATGTTCTCGGAATTCTATGATATATCAACATTATTATAAATATTCTAATGAATATATTCATGGTTATGTTGATTCTAACTATACAAAAATCATAGACACTAGAATGTAAACAACTGATTTTTTATTTACTAAATATGGTGGTCCAATAACTTGGAAATAAAACATGTAATATATTTTGTATTTAAAAAATATAAAGGATGAATATAAGTATTTGACATAAATACATAAATATTATTTATGGTTATAAGGATTAGTAAGAGAACTTGGGTTGTGAAATTCTAATACAATTTTTTTATGAAAAAATGTGCACTTCACTAATCCAAAAATCAAGTTTTTCTTGGTAGGTCAAATAACATAGAAAATAAACAGCATTTCATAAGGTAAAAGTTAAAAACTAGGTAGTTCTTAGTGGACAAAATAGGAAATGAGGAAAATACTTTTGATATGATTACCAACACACAAAAAAGTAGAAAATTTAGACACAATCTAATTGTGCTATATATGTTAGAGGATAAATGATTACCACTTTGGGAGATTAATATAAGAAATACACTAAATCATTCACATGTTAAGGTGAATTTTATGAAAAATGGATCTATATACATGTTTTTTTACATTGGAGCATGTTTTGTACGTTTGTCAAATATTTTCTAGACAAATTTCGACCAAAGTATTCTATAATGAAGTACTATGTTCAAGGGCATGGAAAATATTTACTCCATTGAATATTATAAATTTTAGAGCATTCCTTAGGTTATATACTTGACCATATACATATTTATTTTATTACAATTACATCTTAATGAATGTTTAACTTTGAAAATGAAATTGTATTATATGAAATTCAAGAAAACATTTCCCACAGTAAAAAAAGAAAAGGTATGGAATATGTTTCTAAACTCATTTTTTATAGAAATTTATATTTTTATTTCATATTAATGGGAGAAATAACACGTTATATGCCCCTTGTAGTTAGTTAAACTATGAACTAGTTCAATCTGGATCATTGGATCCATTCTTTGTGAGTGATATTTTAGATATACATGAATATTTCTATACATCTCAAATTATGCTAATTTTGGATCGTCAGATGATATTTTATTGGGGGGGGGGACATAGCCATGGATTGAAAATTCTTATTATATAGAAACTGTGCCCATTTGATCTATGTTATAGGATTGAATGTTTGTTGGATCCCTGTGTCACAGGGATTTCATATATTCTATTCCTCATATATTCTATTCCTTGAATTCCATCATATTCCCATCCTGTTAAACTATAGTCATCCGATCAATTGAGATAAATAAAAAGAACATGTTTTGTTAGCGATTTTATTAATTAAACAACCTATTTTATTTTATTTTATTTATTCCCCTACACCAGTGACATAGTGGATTACTATTCTTTTAATTATTTTTATTGAACTAATTATGATTAGATTATTTTTGGTAACTATAAGTATGTTTCTTAAATGTAAATCAGGGATGAATTTTTTTTTGGGATCCATAAAGTTGGATAAATATACTAAAGAATTTAATTGATGGTGAAAATTATGTGATAGGGTTAGAGAGTTGTTGAACCATTGTGAGGAAGACATATATAAGAGAGGAAAAAAAGAGGGAATAGATCAGAGAGATTCAATGGCTAATGAAGAGGAATAAACGGGAAGAAAAATAAAGAATAATAAAATCGTGATTGGATCAAACACATATTGTAGGGAGGTGGAAGATATTGTTTTATCAAGGAATCTTAATGCGTAAAGAGGTATTTTTTCCTTCCAGTTTAATATTTTTATGGAGTACGCAGAAAACCATTTTTATTTTGGTAAAGACTTAGTCTTTTTGGATCTAGATAAAAGTAAGATAATGTTGATCGTATCTATTAATTTTCTTTTATAATTTAATTCTTAAATAGGTATATGCAAGGGTACACATACCTAGGGATTATGGTCTATAAAAAATCAACCTTTATTAACATACTTCTTGCTTCTCTATTTCTTATTCCTTTTTTTCTAGTTTTTTTCTTAAATTAAACACGTAGCATAATAAATTTAATAACATAAATAGTCTTCGATCTAATTTATACACAAATATGTTATATATACTAATCTTGGGTACTTCTCTGCTTACATGTCACGTTGGCAGAGCTCCACGTCTCCTATTCCTTCGACTCCTAAAATCACGACCCAAAACCAGACTCGCATTCGCGTTTTCCTCTCCCCCGCTCAAGCGTCGAGAGTAGGGTTTCCTCGCATGTTCCACATCCATTACTTTCCTTCTTCATCCGCCCTATTTGATCTCCATTTTCTCGTCCTCCGCCTGCTTCAGCTTTTTCCTTGCCATTTGTTCTGTCTGCTCAGCCTCCACCTCCAACTCCTTCGCACCTCCTACGGTTACTGCCTCCACCTTTGGGTTGTGATTTTCATTGCCGGCATCTATGGTAACTCTTTATTTACCATGTTGTAACCTCGATGCACTGAAAATGCACATACATCTCGCTATTTCGGTTCCATCTAGCTACGGTAACCCCTAATTTTGGGTCCCCTCACCGTCTGTTCTGTCTGCTCAGCCTCCGCCTTCGGCTCCTCTGCACCTCATAAGGTTACCGTCTCCACCTTCAGGTCACGATTTTCATCGTCGATATCTAAAATAACTATTTATTTTCACTATTGTAACTTCGACACACTACAAATCCATCTATATCTCGTTATTTTGGTTCCATCTAACTACAATAACCCCATATTTTTAACTACGGTAACCCCTGTAGCTATCATTTTGTTTTTCCTATTAGAATTTTTCATAGCAGGGTCTGATTTCATTGTTGGTGATGTGAAGTGACTTCCTTTCGAGGTAAGAATGACTGCTCTTATGGATCTCCTATTGACTAGCCATTTTTTCAAATTTCTATATATATTGCCCAAATTGTTACAAAGTTTTTACTCCACTGTCTATAATTTTATATCATTTTATTTAATTCAATATTTTGTATGTACCACTTCTAGGAACCTGACTATACTACAAAATGCAATATTCAAAAAAAAAATTAGACGTTACATCATCTCAAAGTGAAACCAATGGTACTTCCACACTATCTTGACTATATTTTTTACATTCAAAGTTCTTAGTATACTAATGTATACAATAAAACATACAAGGGTACCATCCTAAACTAGATTCCAGTTCTGGTGATATAGTTACAATCTATATTTTGTATGCACCACTTCCAGGAACGTGGCTATACTACAAAGTGAAATATTCAAACAATTTGTTTAGACGTTACATCATCTCAAAGTGAAACCAATGGTACTTCCACACTATCTTGACTATATTTTTTTCATTCAAAATTCTTATTATAATAATGTATATGATAAAACATAAAAGGGTACCATCCTAAACCAGATCCCAGTTCTGCTGATATAGTTACATCCAAATAAATTTATAATTAAACTACATTTTTGGTGTACCTTTATAATGGCTTCTTAAAATGCTGCTATTAATTTTATATATTTGTGATTTACTGTTAAGTTAGTTGTATTTATTATTTTTCATGTATTTTTTAGTGAACACCATTATGTTATGTATTTCTGATTATACATATTTTCTGAATGAATAATAAACAGGTGAACCGTCAGCCAAATTTTCAAACACAATTTTATAATGAGTAGCCTACATATGCATGTGATCATTATCATATGTAGATTATGTATGGAGTCAAAATAAAATATTTAGAATTATCTATTAATTTCTAGTTTTACTAATTTATTTTCCTCTGTAGGTTCAAATTTCTCATTTTCATGAGACAGTTGTGCAACTTGGTGAGTGTGAAATTGTTGCACCTTCCATCCAAAATTCCAATTTTATCTTGTAAACTTTTTACATAGTACCTCTTATGCCATCACTATAACTCCTCAAATGATTGTTTCTACAAGTCATTCCCTCTCCAAGGGCACTTCATGTGGTATAAAGGGTATGTAATAGTTTATAACAATTTTTTCCAATAATTTATTTTATGTTTCTTCATATTCTTATTTGATGTCATAAAATGTATTATATGTAAGGTTTGATCTTACTATATTGTTTTATATTAGTTTTTATGGTTTATTTATTTTATTTTAGCCTTTTAATGTAAATATGAGGTTTTTTAGCTTATATAATTTGAAGTAACATTACTTCTCCATGCGTTCATATGTTAACCATGTAATCATTTTTACCCTACTATGCTTAGATTCAAATTCTTAAAAGGGTTCAATAGGAACTTCACTATCCCATTCATGTGAAATTTGAAAATTTTTAATGAATTGTTTATCTGTAATTGTAAGGTAATACTACAGTCTGATCATTTCATTTATTTTTATATTTGATTTCTGCATTATTTTTTACAGTAAAAAAAGTATTAGACTATGCTGTTTACATAAGGGTTAATGGAATATGTTTACCTTTTTTATGAATGACCCTCTTGCATGGATATTGCATAACATATCTTCCCTGTTTATATGTTTTCTCTGATCTATATAATGTTTAAAACTTCCATTCCATGTGTTTACTTCACATATCAGTTCATCATGTTTTTGTTCCAATAGAATTTTATTTTGTCATATATATGTGACATCTCCACTGCATAGATATTAGTTCATCATGTTTCTATTTTTGTTGTAATAGAATTTTATTTTGTGATTGAAGGCCATGCCCAGACCATGTTACCATCTTATTAGAGTACTCAAATTAGGTATGAAGTACCCATTCATCAGCTGTATTACTAACATAGAATTAATTTTAAGTCAACATCAGTATGGTTGACTAATGGAACTACAAGTATATGGTGGTTCTAAAATATTACATCATATAGTAGCTCATCAAAGATCTGAATAATGGGGAGGTAGATCCATGATACAATTATTACAAGGAGGAGTTAACAGATAGAAACATATTCCATTTAATTTCATGAATTTTAGTGACTATTGGTTTATAAAGGTAACATTTTCCAAAATATGATCCAAAAAACATATGTTCTATTTTTATATATTATAAAATAAAATTTCTAATCATATCATACTTTATTTATTGATGAAGTTTTTATTTTTTGAATAGGTTAATATCTTCTATAGTTTCTCAATGAAGCTTCATCTCCACGTGTTGTTAATTTGGATTCTCCTACTTCGACAAATGTTTAAAGATAAGTTTTTTGAAGACATGTTATTAGTTTTTTTCAGTTGGTGTCATAATCTAATTTCAAAAACAAGTGATCTTTATTAGTTTTTTATAACTCAATTTTTAACTATTTTATCATTTTGTGAATTCATTTGATAGTTATATTTATATCAAGTTTTATATCCACTAAAATTCATTTTCAGTTTTGACAACCTTCTTCTTCCCTAAATAGGTTTCTCCATTTTAATTTTCATAGATCATCTCAACATGCCTCGAGATACCACTTTAGCATGCAGAATATTTGCTATTATATAGGCAGATTTAGCTTTTCTTTTTAATATTAATTATTTTTAAATTTACACAAATTCTTTTGTGAAAATACATAAAATCTATTACATATGCATCAAAAAGTTCATTTACAACTAGAATTTAATTTCTATATAATGGAATCTGTATGCATCCAGTTATAACCAAATGTTGAACTATTTTATTCAAAAAAAGACATGCTTGTCGATTCCATAAAACATACATTCTTACAGATTCCTTTTGCTTCTTGGATTAATGTCTTGTAGAATTTATTCCATTACTTATGTGGTTGACTTCTCTTATTTGTTTCCAATGCTTTTATTTCTTATATATTCCAATATATTATTCTTTGATTTTATTATAATAGAAGATGAAAATCTTCTTAGTTACTATCCTTATATTAATTTATCTAGAAGGATGGGTTTGTAGCATTGAATCAAAAGGTAACACCCCTCTAATCTTCATCATTATTTCCTTTTTCTAGGTAATGGTAAGTTACCTCTTGCATGAATGATGAAGATCTTATTATGTATGAAAATGATGAGTAAATGGTTGATTTGATTTACTGATAAATATATATTTCAACATGTAACTGTGTCAACTAAATATATTCTCAAATACCTGGATGGATGGAAGTAAGAAACCACAATGAGGAAGGTGAATAGGTAAGCCCCTATCCAATATGCATTGTTGCTTTTTAAATATTATATGCACTGTTATTCCACTATGCATTATCAGTATGCACTTACATCTCATTGTTTTTGAATTATAATGGATTCATCTTTTATTCTTGGAAATATCCCTGACATGGTTGGATCAAGATCAACATCTATTATGCTTCCAAGGGAAATGTGGACCTGTAAATAGAACACAACAGAAAAATTTGATTGAAACAGTGGTGAGATTACACTCCTGTATACATAAAATTCAACAATGTTCATTGTTTAAACATACATGCACATTGTATGGTGTCATATAATGTCTAAACATGCATTACACATGTATACAAATGTTCAAAATATTTAATGTTCCATAAACTTCAACAGTATATAGTACCGTATGAATCAAATAGATTTTGAAGTTACTAAAATCATTTATTTGTTTGTTTAGGAATTTTAATGCAATGAACATATAATGTGCTTGAGAATTTTTGAGACCACTCTACATGTCCATGTTTACTTATAGTTGTAGTTACTCAACACCATGGTATGGATGAGATTAAGGTCTACCAAAGTTCCTGGTCTGTCTACAGGTACATGTTTTTTATGATATTATTTCATGTTTACTAGCTAAAGTTTAATATCAATACTTTTTTGATGGGATAGGAATTGCATATATGATATTGATATTGGGTAGATGGAGGAGGTTTGTCAATTTATTTGGTTAGAAAGAATTTGATTTAGCAAAGTACAAATATGTGGTGAATTACACTATTTTTTATTTATGTCTTTATGTTCTAATAAATCTTATTTGCATATACAATTATGGCTACTCAACACTCTGGTTTTAACGGTATTGAGGTCTTCCAATGTTCCTAGGATTTTTACTGGTAAATTATTTTTATGATATTATTTTATGTGTACCGAATAATATTTAATAACAATACATTTTTGATGAAGTACTTGGATAGGAGTTGCAAATATGATATTGATATTGGGCAGATATATGAGGTTTTTCACTTGATATGGCAGATAGAATGTGATTCTTCATACAAAGTTCAAACTATTGGTGAATTATACTATTGTTCAGTTATGTATTTAAGTTCTACTAAATCATATTTACATATATAGTTATGGTTACTCAGCACCATGGTATTGAGATTATTGAGGTCTTCCAATCTTCCCAGGCTGTCTACAGGTACATGTTTTTTATGATATTATTTTATGTGTATCAGCTAATCTCATAACTCTTCTGATGATGTAGTTTGAGGACAATCCAATATGACCTTACTTGGGAGTGTTGTAGGCAGCTCCGAGCTGAGGATGTGGTTGTCAAGGCCAATGTTATTTCTGCAAACAAGATGGAGTTGTGGCTTTAGTGGATGGCCTTCATGGTTTTTGTTCCATTCTCGTAGATGAAAGAGCTATTTGAGCAGGATTTTTTGTAGGAGATCATGGAGGTCAATGGAGAAGAGTAGTCCTGTCTTGTTCTCAGTAAGCGAAAGGCCACGATAGTTCTCCAAGAACAGCTTGGGATTGGAGCCATTGACAATGTGGCTATGGAGCTAAAACCATGTGGTGGTTTTCAAATCTCAACGTACTGTAAACATTTATTGAAATGAAGAACAACCATTGTAATCCAATGTAAGAATCATAAATTTGTTCAATTTGTTCAGAAAGAGTTTTAAATTCTAAGAAATTGTTGAGACCTAAATCCATTAAATCCCTCTCTCCCTTCTTTGGAAGACATTTGGCACTCTAGGTATGTTATATTTCAATAATTCATTTCAAGTGGTGCTTATTATAAAATGTATTTCCAATCTTATAATTTTGAGAAAACCGTATAAATTATAATGTTTCATTATTTTACTCTTTTTCACAATCATTTTATGAATCTTTATATTGGCCAGGAATGACGATATTGATTTTTTTGAGGTGTATTATTTTTAGTAGTCATGTCAAATCTAAAATCCATTCAATGTACACTTTTTTTATTCACTATTTATTCAGATACAAACTATTTCAAAATGTGTAAAATAGAGAAGAAAGATCTCTAAATTCATATTCTATAAAAATAAAATTCATTAACGACTTTTTACATAATGTTTCACCCAATTCAATGTATGAAATTTTCTTTATAGTTTCTAATAAAAAAACACACATTGTCGTCAATACATGTATTGTTATCAAATTATGTATTAGAACTAAGATTAGTGATAACGATATATCTATCTCCCATAGTCTCTGTACTATTGACATTATCTTCTTTTATTTTGTCTTAAAATGGACATTTATATCCTTGAAAGCAACCTGGAGGACCACTGGGATGATAACAACTTCGAGAATCTTGCATTCAAGAGGAATAAACTGCTGGATATGATCCTAAGACAGGAACGAATGGCCCGGGAGGAAGCAAGGACAAGATGGTTACATGAAGGGTATAAGAACACAACCTACTTCCATGCCTGTATTAGGGAGAAAAGATGGCCTATCAATCCAAATACTATGCTTGAAGATGTCTCCTATACTAATGATAGAGATGTGGTGGGTAATATGGCATACTCCTTTCTTAAAGATCTTCTTGCAGGTCCTAACTCAACGATGGCCAACGGGTACCCGAGCGACAATGCTGATATCTGGGATGTCATCCCCACTAGAGTTTCCTCTGAGGAAAATGCTATCTTGGAAGAGGCCCTAGAGGAACCTGAGATCCTCAGGGCCATGATGAACCTTGACCCTGATAGTGCGGCAGGACCTGACGGTTTCCCTGGTTCACTTTACAGAGCTTCATGGGAGGTGGTTAAGGTTGATATTGTGGCTGCGGTTCAGGATTTTTTTCGAGGAGGAATTCTACCCCGAGTTGCAAGCGCCACAATGGTGGTGCTCATTCCAAAGGTGAGGGATCCCTCCTCCCTCCTCCACTATCGCTCAGTGAGTATGTGCAACTTCCACTACAAGATCCTTGTAAGCGTCATCAACTTGAGGATGGCCTCTCATCTCCCCAAGTGGACTTCCATGGAGCAACATGGCTTTGTGAGGGGTCGCTCCATCCAAGGGGAAATTGCTCTGGCTTAGGAAATGCTGAGGGACATCAACCTTAAGACTCATGGATCCAATATGGACATCAAACTGGATATGAACAAGGCATTTGACTGAATGGAATGGGGGTTCATCAACAGGGTTCTCGCAAGGATGGGAATTTCTCCCAAGGCTGCAGACATCCTCTTCAGATGCTTTAGTTCGGCGTGGCTGGATGTTTCTTTCATGGGGAGATCTCATGGCTTCTTCAACGCCACTCGGGGCTTGCGTCAAGGTGACCCGCTCTCCCCAACTATTTTCATCTTAATGCAGGACACGCTAAGTCGACTGTTGGAAAGAGGGGTCTCGACTGGCAGCATCATCCCCTATAGAAGGAAACAGAGCCTCCCCTCCATTTCTCACTTGATGTTTGAAGACGACAAGATAATTTTCTCGAATACAGGGAAGAGATCTGTGCATAGAATCAAGAAGATGCTGGAGGAGTATTGCTTCTGGAGTGGCCAGGTGATCAACCACTCAAAAAGTAATATTTTCCTCTCAAACAAGTGCCCGGCAGGTCGGGCCTCTCTTATATGCAGCCGTATGAACATCCAGCCAGGTAACTTCCCATTAGACTACCTTGGTGCTCCAATATCTGTAGGCAGAATGCGTATTCGGGACTTTGATCAAGTGGTCAGCAGGATTACCAGCCGTGTCCTCAACTGGAAGAATCATTTACTCTCCTTTGGAGGACGTATTGCACTGATTAACAGTGTCTTGTCTGCCATACCGGTGCATGCGCTGGCTTCCTCTAACGTGCCAAAGGGAGTGATTAATGTGATTGATAAGGTGCTAGCTAGCTTCTTATGGGATGCGTTTTCAGAAGGGAAGAGGCACTGGGTATCATGGGACAGGATGGCTCGTCCTATTCGCGATGGGGGAATCAATGTTAGGAGTTTAGGAGGCATGTTGCAGTGCATGCGCGCCAAACTCGCTTGGGAAACGTTAGAGTACCAGACCCTCTGGGGGAGAATTATGTGCCATAGCCTTGATGCCAATAAGTATGTAGAGAACATTCAGGGATCTCTGTTGTGGAAATCTGTTTACTCCCTCATCCCAGGCCTCCAGCAGCAGTCCCGATGGATCGTAGGAGAAGGGAATATTTCGTTCTAGAAGCACAACTCGGTGGGCTCAGTGCTCGGTTTCCCGGGCTGTCCGACTCCATTGATCTCCTTCAAGGAGACTTGCCGGCACCCGGAGTTCATTAGTACGGTCCTGGAAAAGACCCAACATGACATCTTCGAATCTGTCCTCGTCAACGATGAACCGAACAAATGCGTTTTCATCCCCTCCAATTCTGGGAAGTTCACTTCAAGAGGCTTCCGTAAGATCTCATCTCCGCAGGCGCAACAGGTTGGCTGGAACACCAGTGTATGGTGCAACAAGATCCCTGCCAAATACAACTTTCTTATCTGGAGAATCCGAAATTCTGATATTCCTTCGGATGAGAGGGTCAAGAGAATGGGTGTAAGCCTTGCTTCCTGGTGTCTGTGTTGGAAAAACAAGCAGGAGGAGAATGCCGATCATATTTTCTTTGAAGGTGATTGGGCCCGTGAGGTTTGGAAATTCTTCAGAGAGTTCACATCTATCTCTTCCTTCATCCCTGGAACTTCTGAATTTATGGAGAGGTGGTTTCAGGGGACTTCTGAGAAAGGTCCGGAAAGGGTGGTGAGATCCTCCTCAGTACAGGATGTTGGTGCCTTTGGCGGGCTCGTAATAAGGCGCGCTTTGAGGGGATCTCCTCCACAGGCTGGTCCATAATTGTGCATACTAAATTCCTTCTACTCGAGCTGTTCTCAGTTTTAGGGAACTGGCGTGAAGCCCCCTCCCTGCGGTTTCTGCAGGTTAACTCTTCCTTGGCTACTGCTCACCTGGACAGTAGCCGGGGTACTTGGGTGCGATGCTCCCCCCCATCATCTCTCCTCAAGTTAAATACTGACGGTTCATGTCTAGTGGGCAACATGCACGGTGGAGGTGTTGTCCGCAACCCAGATGGGGGTGTTTTCCTTACTTTTACAGCTCACTTTGGGGATGTAAATTCTCTACAAGCGGAGTCCAATGCTATTCTCACCGGTCTCAACCTATGCGTACAGAAGAACATTATCCTATCCCAAGTGGAAATTGATTCGAAGATCATTTGTGACTCCCTTATGGGCATAGTCTCCGTTCCATGGTCAATTACCTACATCATCAGAAAATGTAAACTCCTTTTCAATAGGAATATTTGGGTCTCCCACACATGGAGAGAGGGGAACAAAGTCGCTGATCATCTCGTATCCCTAGCAATTCCTGGCTCTAATGTCACTTGCCTTCTCAATGTCACTCACTTCAAGCCCGAAGGGGTTAAATTAATTCATGGGGACGCCATTGGCCTCCATTATTTTAGACCCCCATAATCCTTGTTTCTTTTGTATTTTCTTACTTCTTTGAATAAATATAATGACATGATGATGATATTCTTTTATTTTGGTCTCTAATTAATTCTTTTATGTTAAAATTCATTTTTTCCTACAAATTCAGGTATTTTTATTTTAAATATTTTTTTCTATGTAGAAAAGTCTTTTCCAAGCATTTGAGGATGAATATTTGTACATTGTGACAGAATTTATGGGTGACATTAATCAAAATGCTATATATTTTGAATTTCAAATTTCCATTTGAATGTTCTTTTCATTCATGTATTTCAATTCTCCATGATGAAAATAATTTTCATTTCCTTATATATTCTTCTATATGTTTTCATGTGTATTTATCCAAAATGTTATCTACTATCATAATGATGTCTCTATATTTTGTCTAATTGTATACCAATATTAAGTATCACTATTTTTTGATTTCGATATATTCAATATTCATGTTATTTATTAACTTTGAAATATAGTTTTGTCTTTGTGAAAATAAGCATTGAACCGTATTACTGTGCGAATGCATGGGTGAGTACTAGTGATTTAAAAATTAGGGGTGTAATTTGGAGGTGGTGTTTCTAGATTATTTTTCTATTCCTACACTATCACAAAAGTAAATTTAATGATTCCGGAACTTCATTTATAATTCCATGACAAGGCCTTTGAAAGGGGTTCCCTTTATCCCCTTTCCTCTTTTCTCACTACATAGAGAGATTATTATATGACCTAACCTCATTAGGGCCCTACAATTGGTTGACAATGAGACCAAATACGTCTTTCCATTATTTATCCCCAAAGACTGTAGGTTGTAAACTCGTGATGGGAGAATAATCCACATGCATGAGATTCATTAACACCTAATGTGACTTCAAATATCTTATTAATGAAAATATTAAAGTTCATGGAAAAAATATATACCTTGAATAACCTTGTTGATATTAATAAAGAGTTCATATATTCCAAGTATAAAAAAATAAATCTATAACATAAACTATAACAATTCCCAAATTAACCATAATTCATAACCAAGAGAATTAGGGAAATGGAAAAGTACATAATATAACAAAGTACCAGCAACCATTCCCTTGACAAGAAAACCCCCCTAGAGGTACCACTACTGGTGCAATACTGTTTAACACCACCATTAAAGGACCTAAAAATGAAGAAACTAGTTGCAAGAAAGTTCACCAATAATGGTATGTAATAAATCTTAATAATATAATCTTGAATAGATATTTAACATTCCAATATGAATGAAACATATTACATAAAACCATGATAGAGTGAATCAATTAATATCAGTCCAGTAACATGGTAAGGTCAAAACATAAACATATTCTTAACACACCTCAATCAATATCTCAATCATCACAAAGAATACACTAATAACATGAATCCACTAGTGTCTATATCTATAACACATACCAAATATTTGTAACTTGAAAGTGTTATAAAATGAATTGATCCTATAGAGGAATCCCCCTCATCATATTGTCCATTTTCAACTTCACAAACCATTTTTGGGCCACCTAGGAAGATACCCGGTGGGGGTGAATCGGGGTACGATAAATTAAATCACATATAATTTTTCTTCATCTTTTGGATATTGTTCATATAAATAGTTAAAATATATGTTTTTAATAAACTCTAATTTATATAATAGTATAGAAAATAAAACAAAGTAGGTAGTTAATTACTTGGTTTTCCTCCAATGTGTAGGCTAATCCAAAGAGAAAGAATGAATTAATTTTCATCTTACCCAAACCACTAATCTCACCATGTAAAAGAACACAGATGAAATCAGTCACCTTTAAGGAAGATTACCCTACATTACATTTTATGCACATTTATTAAAAAGCAAGACAACTCAAATTTATTATAATATAATAACACTTGATAAATAATGAATTTGCGTTTAGTATATAGGTTTAATATTGATCAATAATTCATTTCATATCATATAACTCTAAAATTAAAAAAATAGTCTATGTAAATATTTTATTATTGATTATTCACTTTTATACCTCCTTTGAATTATATGAATTCATGTATTCTACCATGTCATATCTTCTCACTTTATTTTTATAATAAGATATTATCTATAGATAAAATATAATATATCTATTTCATGGATCAATATATTCACTCAATATTTTCCACAAGTATCTTAATCTATTCTTGGTTAAATCACTATTAAAATTATCTATAAAAATTTAATGGGTTAACCCATAAAATTCTTGATGTTTTCATATTAAATAAGGATAAGAAAATAAAATATTTGAAACATATATTCATGGGCCATGGTGTGGTATCCCTTTCAATGACATGGTATTTATCTATTAAACCAATATATAACAAATAATGTTTGAAATAATGGTTTCTAATTGAAAATGAATGGTAAACTTCTTTATAATTAAAACACTATGAAACTTCATCATCTATCCCAATGTGATTTAGTATCTAAAACCTCTTTCAACTTCTCCTAGAAAATGGCCATGAGTTCAAAAATTTTATCACTAGTACATACCATTTCAATATCTTATTTCATCATGGATATTATACCATGTTATTTACTTTATCCTCTTTTCATTTCTTATTGGGATTGGTATTCCGAACTCCATTGAAATGGAATCCACTATGACATGATTCTTTTCTCTTTCCTAATTTATATTAGGAAACACTTTATTATTAATTGGAAAAAACCACAACCCAAACCGGTTATATCCATCCTTGTAAATTCATATTTCTTAAAAAAAAGTAATCATGAATTATTTCATATTTTTTTTCAAAATCCCAATATCAAAAATCATAAAAACAACACTGATACAACTTTCCTTTATCTACCAGATTCATTGAGCTCTTTTTGTAGATAGACATACCCTAATCTGTTCTTCACATTCCATTATTTATTTTTTGTATTAATATATTTTCATATCAAATTTACTATATGTTAACTACAATTTTCTCTATCCACTTCCAAAGTTCCTCTATGACATAAAAACTAATATATTTCACTAGTTTGAAAAATTACAATTTAAGAATAAAATTAATATTTAGTCCTAACAAACTCCCCCTTTGTTTTTTTTGAAAACACTATTCACTATAATTTTAAGTACCTAACAACCAATTTAAAATATTTTATAGAAAATAATACCTCATATATAAATATCTAAAAAATTAACATCAATTAAACTTGATGTTGGAAACAATAATAAATAAAAAGTATCTCAATAAAATACATTAAAACATGAGTTCTTACACTAGTGTCCATGATACCAATTGTTATTAAGATCATTAAAATAAAATCATCAAGATCTCCATTAAAAATATCTTTTAGAATTAAATAAATAACTCAACCTATCTTGATAATATCTCTTTAAATTAGTTGTCACTTAGTTTCATATATTCACAATAAGCTAATTCCCCCTTTTGATTATTCTCGATACCATTTAAAACACAACAATCATATATAAAAAACCCTTTTAATCATTGAACTATTTCACCATAAAAAATGAATTGGATATATCCCCATTTTTCCGAACATTTTCTCAAACGTTATCCCCAAACATGAATATTTTTTATTCCAAAAATTCAACTTATAAATGTAAAAAATAGACATTCCAATAAATAAATATGCATATAGGGGTTTTTCTCTAATATTTAAAGTTAAAGGATAATTATTAACTCTATATTTTTAACTATGTTTTTCAAAAATAAATCCTTAGATTTTTTTTCATCACATCAACTTCTTGATATAAAATGGTTAGGTACTCATATGTTCTATATCCTTACTATATTTTCTACATTAATGAAATTATACAATCCAAATGTTCTTTTAATTAAGTGTTTCATTAAATTTTTATAATATTAAATGAAATATTTTTATCATATAAAAAAGTGATATGTTAGAAAATCTATTCATAAATATCCTCTATTTTTCACTTTTTCTAAATCAATTGGGTATATGTTTTGTTTTAAACTATGCACTGCACCATCACTGTTCTATTTAATATTCAAAATTTCTTCTTAATAATCCATGTAATTAAATTTCCCTGAAGATTGAAAAAATAAAAAGATATAAACTTATGATTATACATTAAACCATACCAATCCTCATTAGTAAATCCCATCAAAACTTTCTAACTATTCACAATATAATATAATATTTAATCCACCATGACATTGATATATCAAAGTATCCAATTCACCACTAACAACTGATTTTAAAATGAACCACATTTCTATATTTTTTCTTAATATTTGGCCAATAATATATCATATAATGATAATTGAAAATAGATTATATTTTTAATAATTTATTTTTACATTGTAAAATTTATCAAAATTTCTGCATTTATCCCTTGCGAGTTTCATCCTAATTGAAATTGGTGTTGGAATTTGACTTAAAATATTCTATATAAACTTTATTACTCCTTGAAATATTTATTTTAAGAAATAAATAATCCAATTGAACATTGTATAACATGAGTAATAAGGAAAACCACGAGTTCAATGATCATGGATTCATAAAAACCCACTTTTCACTATATTTGTAAACAACATTCAACATTATTCTTTTGAACTGTAAAATATGATATCATTGAAATAGAAAAACCCCAATGATTTATCCTTTCCACTCTTATTCACATAGATATTTTGATCAAATCATCAATGATTAGATCCTAGTTTCTTTAATAATATATATAACCAACAATACCATTCTCTTAGACCTTTATTTATCTCATAAACCACCTCTTATATATTTCATACATTGATACCATTATTTTCCTGATCAAATCAATATGGTTTATAATAGAGACTTATTATTATAACAATCCATTGAAGAAGGATCATTCAAATATATTTATAATATTTTTAATCTTATTTTGGGTAAAAATAACATAAAATAAACTAATCATCTCCAATCTATATCAAGGTAAACTATTTTAGTAACATCCATGAATAGAAATTTTTTAATACCCTATTGTATACCAGTTTTGATTTTTTTATATTACCTTCTCTTATTTATTTAATTTTTTAAAAAAAAACCAATTGTTTTTTATATTATTCTTACTTATCATCCTTAGAATAAACTCCTCTGTTTTATTTTTTTAATATGGATACCCTAATCATTAATTTCATTTACCTGACTATCATATTTCGATTATTATCCAAAAAAACATAGTTCAACATGGAATAATAAATTTTTTATGATATTGGTTTCTGGAATCTTCATCTTTCACCTACACCCCTCCCTCACGGGAGGGGGTATCATTTCATATTGGGATGTGTATACCAAAATTGAGAGGATGAGAGGTAGACCCATCTCATAGAGGTTCTTATTACCAAGTTTGGTCCTCTCATATAGATTTAATATGTGTTCATAAAATTCATTCTGAATCTATTAGTCTGTATATTAATTAATTATATAACCTTTTCCCTTAGTGTGTTGAATACATTTGATAAAAGAGACATATTGACACCCATTCACTAATAATGTTACCCAAAATTAAATATTAAAATCCTAAAGGAACATGAAATATCATTATTTATTCATGATGAGGATTTATTATTCTATATTTTAAATCAATTTCTGAGGGAATTATAGAGTTTAAAACCATACATGATGGTGAAGGGTTATGATATATTTTAAATATGGATAGAAAACCTTGAGAGTTATGAAGATATTTAGCACGATCCAAGAGGATGAAAGGTTATATAGGAGTTTATTTTTCTTGGAAGATGATTGTTATGGTGGATTTTAGTTCCATCTATAAAGGTGAAAAGGTTCCTATAGAGATTAGTGTCATCTAGAAAGATAAAACGGTATTCTATAGTTTATCATTATTGAGTAATATAGATATTAAGCTAGATTGTTGAGTCATACAAGAAAATGAAAAGGTTATTCTTGTATTTAGTGCCATTATGGAAGCAAAAATGGTACAATGGATTTTATCATCATCCAGGAAGATGAAAAACGTATACTAGAGTTTATTTTCTTCCATGAAGAAAAAAGAGGGTATATTAGAGTTTATCACTATCTTTGAAGGTGATATGGGTTTATAAATAAGTGGGGAGTTTTGAGAGCATTGAGAGTATAACTTTAGAAATATTTCTAGATATCCCAATTAAAGTCATAAAAACCCATACAGTATAAGGATCGTTGTTTAGTTCCAAGTGAAAAATGTATGACACTCATTCTTGATAAATGATTCTTATAATTTTAAGCTAAGTAAGAAGTTATCACATCCATTTTAAAACCACACAAGTATGTAATGGAGCTCATACCTGAGAATGAGTCTTATAGTTTAAATCCTTATTAGAGGGAGTACCATACATTTTAACATCACAAAAGGGGTAAATAGTGAAAAAGTTAAACCCATATAGGTTATCCTATCACATCCTAGATCATCAGTAAGTGAACTCCCCAAGACCACCCCCTCTAGGCTATATGAAAGTGATTAGGACTATGTTATTCTCACAACCAAGGGAGGAATTACCTCAAATTTTCCTATCACTCGATATCATACATCACCATCCACCATGACATGCATGAAATGTGAACTAAGTAATAAAAAAATGTATACATATAATAAAACAATGTTACAAAGTCAATGATAAAATAAAAAGCACTATAGTATAAGGTAAAGTTATAGAATGTAATCTTCTGGTACACGCATCACATCCCAAACATATTCTATTCCATAAAACTACTAACACGAGAGTTGAAATATTCATGATCATCTCCACTCCATCGATAATCTATAACTTCTATCCATCTCAGGGCTCTATGATCATCCATCAGTCACATATTATAATCTGCACGGACATAAGTCAAAAAATTCACAAGTATGCATGTAGGGGTTAGTATAATAATACCCAATATTGTCATCCAAAGTAGCGAGATAGCCCCATAGATACCAAGTTTCAATGTGTATCAAAAGAAAATAATGTTTTGATAATATTAAAGCACTTGATGTAATCAACATATATATCAATGATTAATCACAATCAATCAACCTACACATGAATTGTATCATGGTCTCCAAATAAAAATGATTCTAAATAAAGAAACCACAATCATATATCAAAACCTATCATATATTTTCTATTTGGTAATTTACCTTGTATGCATTGATCATGAGATGATATAAGATATAAATACCTTCCCCTATCTTCGAAACACTTGAGGGATTACAACATGCAAGTGTACATTCTTAGGTGAGTATAACAATACCCAATATGACCATCCCAAGTAGCGAGGTAGCCCCCATAAGGACCTAGTGTCTATATAAATCAAAAGAAATTAATGTTTAAACAATTTTACTCAACCCAAAATAATCACCATACATATCCATGATTAATCATGATTGATCAATCCATACCTAAATTTTATCTTAATCTCCAAATAAAAATATTTATCAGTAAAGAAACCACATTCATATTCTAAAAACCATCACATATTTTTCTTATGGAAATTCACAATGGATGCACTGATCATGATATGATAGGGAAGTACATGTCTCCACCTATCTCAAAAGAACTTGTGGGATTATATGTATGCATCTATCTCTGAAGCACTAACGAAAGTACATATATCCAAACCTCAATATGTATACTTTTTTTAATTCCATAGGAAATACACATCTATAGAGATAATTACTTACACTTTAATAATTGATCAAATTCACCTTTCTGGGTCTACAAATATATTTAATGTACTACAAATCCAAAATAAGTGGGTACACATTAGATATCATCACTAGAAACCCCCATTCCATGAAATTGGTCATTTGACCCCATGGGTCTCATGTAATACATTGGTTTCTTTCCCAACACACCATAATCTATTAACCAGTGGGGTTACATATCATACCAATGAGTGTCCCCATCGACCAACACATATTATTTTAGTGTGTTTTCCCCACTCACACACTCCCTAAGAAACCTCTAAAGAGGTCACCCATTTTTACACTCCTATAGACCAAGAAATCTCAATAGTGGTGTTCTAATCTGGTAGGATCCTAAAAATAACGTTGAACCTTTTTTATAGTCTACATTTTCTAGAGGTTTTACATTCTCCTGCTCCATTTAATGGAAACATCCCTCATTATGGACCCCAAACCTCATACTAAGTAATTTTTAATATATTTATGGTTGGTTATTGGATATGATTCCATTTTTTATGTGTTGATTAACCCAAGACATGAACATGGTCATTTGATATATTATTCTCCTGTAATACCTTGGTTTCCTTCCCATAAAACCGTATGCTATTATCCACCAGGGTCACTTATCTAACTAATGAAAATTTCCATATGCCAATACATGTTCTTTCAATGTGCTTTATCCTGACTCACACACACCCTAAGAAGATTCCTAGAAGTTCACCCATCCTAAAAATACTTTAGGTTAAGAATGCTTAACTATGAACTTTTAATTAAGTAAGATCCCCAAAATAAAGGTACACCTTGTTGATAGGAGTAGTAACATTTAGTCTTTTTAAGTATCAATTTTCCAAGGGGTGTTACATTAATGTAACTACCCATAATGTTAAATGGTTAAAAAACACAATATCTTTCCACCCATGTCAACAAGGTGAACCATTATTTTTAGGGGCCTACCTAATTAAAACTAAAATTTTAAGTGTGATTGGACTTATGTAGTATCAAGATGGATGACCAAATGGGATGTTTCCTGGTGGGTGGTTGAGTGGGGATAAAGAACACTGAAATAACATGTGTTTTATTATTGGGATAGTCATGAATATGATAAGTGAACCTGATAGGTAATATCATATAGTGTGCTAGGAACAAAATCAAGGTACTACTGGAGAAAAAATGGGGTTAGATGACTTGGTTTATGGAATGAAGATATTGGGTCCTAAAAAATAATATCATAGCCAATAAATATCCTAAATTTTATAGGCATTATCTAGGTTTGAGGTTTAGGGTATACAAAGAGGATGATTTTCTATAATGGGTGAGATTGGGGAATGCAACACCTCAGAATGATTAATGGTTAAAACACAAAATGTTACTACCCATGTAAATAAAGTGTAATTTTATTTTCTAAATCCCACTTTATTTAAAATAAAATCTTATTCATGATTTTAAAATATTAGTGTCTTGATGGGTGACCTCATAGAAAGTTTCCTTAGGTGTGTGCGAGTGAGGAAAAATCACCCTAAATGAACTTTTATTATCCTGTGGGGAATTTCATTAGTATGCTATGTGTCCCAAATGAGTAATATATTGAGGTACTCTGAGAAAAAAACTAAGGTATTACTAGAGACCTTTGAGGTCAGATTATATGGTTCATAGCCCAAGGAGGCTAGTTCATCACATTAGAGATTTTATTGGGTGCATTATCATCCACATTGAACTTAGAGCTATGATTGGGGTATAATATTTCCACTTAAGTGAATTACCTTGCATCATATTCTCATATCATAAATGATATAGGAATTACCAATATTCACCTATTCCATCCATCGTTTCCTCATATTGGGGATATATGAGGTATTAACCATCTCTATCAATAAAAAGTTGTAGATACTAAAGGAATTACATGTTAGCGATTATCTCCTAGAAATACCCAAAAAAAATCATCCTAGATTTTTGGGTGGGTGGTGGTGATAAATTATAATATAATCACTAGCCTCTAACTATATTTTTAGGTAAGATAAGGTATAGTCCCTGCCATCCCACTCAAACCCTTGATTTAGGGTGAGTGTAAAGGACATCCACAACCACATCCAATTTCATCAATATCTATCTATTATAGAAAAAATCACATCTTAGGGTATTTATAACATGCATTAAATCACAATAAATGATCCCTTTATTAGTATTTCAAGACTCTTATATAGAAGTATTGAGTTTTTACATCATCCTCATCATATTCCCACTTGTAAATATCCTAGAAATCCAATGCTAATTCAATAATAGTTGATGTTAGTTATTGAAGTATAATACTAGTCATATAATAATGCTATCAATGTCACTTTACACAAGATCATATATGGATTCGATAACACCTATAATTTTTTTCTAAATTAACATCTTATCATATGCATTGGAACTGAGAAATTCATGACACAAATTTTGTTTCAATATAAAAAACACACTTCTTATTCACACAAAATGATTTGATTTTGGGTATAAAGGTACCTCAATTCTCAAATAATAAGAATACGGATTCTCCATCTACCACATAATTTCTCACACACCGAGGTGTTGTGATTCCTAAAAAACATTTCCCAACCCGATGATCTGATGGTGAGAACCTCATTCTGGAAATAGGCTTTAGATTTCATCAATTAGTGATACAAGGGTACTAGAGCCTAAACACCCATTTAACAGGTCTCCTTGGTACTTTATAGCCTTGAAATATAACTACTATAGGAAAAACCAATATCTAATGTTGCATTTTTCTTCACATACCTTGATTTTACTATTTTTAGAACCAAAATAGACATTCAAATCAAAATTTACGATCATTTTAAAATAGGTACCATTTTATTATTAATAAAATATGGTAGAGGGAATGTACTCATATAGTTCCTTTGTTGAAAACATAATAACTTTATAGAAAGTTCATTTTTTCTTATGTATGAACTCAATCGATAGCTTCTTTATACTCACATTGAAACCTCAAGGTCGTCTCATTTTCAGTCACATAGAAACATCATGGATGTGACTCATTTATTAGGGTTAATGTGATTCCTTTATGACCAAGAATGAAATTCATGACCGAAAATCCTTCATAGTATGTTAACATAACTCCTTCATGGTCATAGGGGTCCCTCATAATTTCATATTTCCTCCATAGAAGGAATTCATTCACAAAAAACTTATAGGATTCCTAATTTTCCAGACACTTCTTATGTGGCCACCTATTTTAGGGGAGAAGTTATCCATCCTATACTATAACTACCCCATTCTTACTTCATAATAGACATGATGATGGAAAGAATATACTTCAAGAGACCCTTCAGGTAATTCCCAATATTAATGTTAAAAATGAGAAGAGTAGGAGAACATTAAAACGAAATACCATGAAATCTCTCCTATGATGAAGCCCTATGAAGTGACCCCATGAAAGGAATACAAGGAGTGGAACTAACTAACCCACTTCAAAAAACATTTAACCCAAAACACCCTCCACTAACCCCATATGTAATCCCCCATCAATGTTGTCCATATGTGGAAACCCATATATAAAATTGGTGCACAAGCTCCTATACATGGAATTAATTTTTGAAGCATCTACATGAACATAACTACACAAAACACTTCATGAATAAACAATGAAGATAACAATGTACAGACTCCCCAACATGGCCTGAAATATGTATCCACACTTACCAAACACCCTATGAAATTCCCCAACCACAAGGCTCCTATGTGGACATATTCTCCTTCTTGAAATCATTCAAAATTACATTTTTTTCTTCATACTATAAGTCCATACCATGGGATATTACCCCACACAATATTTGTTGGGTTAATGATAGGATGAAGCCCCATGATTTTGGCTTAATCCCTTCACATATGTCACTAAACCCCATGAAAAGTTAGGAGTCTCTCTGAAACGTTTCATGATGGTTTTAAAAATTTTGGGTCACAATACCTATAACCATAACCTTGATCCTAGAAAATTCAATGATTCAATATACTATTCATGTATTCCCAAAATACCTTATGTTGAGGTTCAAACATTTGTTTCTTTATATTCATTTAGTTGAGACACTCCTCTTAGTTCCCTCATAACCTAGAGTTATGATTCTCCACATGGTTTCCATATACACTAACTTGCTACTAGGTGCAATCCTCACAACATACCTCCACCCAAATAACCTACTAGGATAGGTTTCTAAGCCTATATCAATGTATAATCCCCTCCCAATCTCCCATATTCACCAATTTCATGACACAATCATCCAATATGTGCCTCTTATAAGGTGTAACCCCTAAGCAGTTCTTTTCATTTATAGTTACCAATAGATAAGTTGAATGAAAATGGAATCCCAAAAGTATAAGAATCATTCAATCCCCTGGTGTGCACTATAATGCAATATGTTTTATTTACTATCATCTCATATTTCTCAAATAGATCATGTATCACATGTGATTAAAGGTTTTAGTTAATAACTTTACTATCAATACTAATATTCATCATAGCTAAATGTAGGGAGATAACCTAGAAGTCATAGTTTCATGAGTCTAAACTACATAGCACTTTCCCTTACCACATGTTGTTAAATTTAATGCACAAATATTGACATAAAACTTGAAACTATGAAACTTGAACTACATGGGATTCAATTCCTATTAACTATGGTATATATGATTCCTCTATCTGGTTCAATACAAGCATCCTCAAACATATATTATCTATTATGTGATGTGTATAAGATGACTGATAAAACACTATTTTTTTGAATATTTTATTTATAATAAATGACACAATTTCCTCACATTGTGCTAAATATATTCATTTATGAAATATTTAGGATTAGATGATTCATTTGAAAATTTGATGAAAATTCTAGTTTTACACATTTAAAATGCATTGTAGTATTTCGCACATATATATTTTCATATGGATTATTTGAACTTAAATTTTTTCAAAAGTGTTCCTAACTTAATTTTCTATAACTTTTATTAAGGACACTAGAGCTAAAGTGTGCATTTGAATAGAGTAAATGAGCTATTAAGTAAATAGTGGGATGGACTCTCCAGAATGGACATGAGTTCTATATTTGGGCCATAAATTCTTCATACGTGCTTATATTAGGGCTAAATTTTGAGAGGATCTCGAGAATTGCTTTTCCCAAAAATCATACTTCTGTAAGGAGAGATTATTCACGCGTTTTGGTGGTCAAATGAGCGGTGTAAGTAGGATTAAAATATTTGGCCGAATTTCCCCATTCACAATTGAAACCACTTGTAAGCTAGCCTCCCCTCCACTCTATAAATTATTGTTTTTCTAATTTTAGGGGTTGGGACATGCATTAGGATATTGGAGACAATGTATAATTTGTTGTAACCAAATTATCTAACCATTGTAATAGGGGTAGATCTTGAAGCAATGATCCCCTCATCAAAGCCTTCTTCTCTTCATCATGTTGTAATGTTTTCATTTGTGTAATAAAATTATTTTTTCTTCTTTTATTTTTTCTATTTTTTTATTTTTTGTTCAAATTTATTCTTATATTAATCTTCCTAATTGGTTTGGAATCATTAGTGGAGACGAGATTGGGTTATACTCTTTCAATCCTTTGCTCATGCAAAACGTCTCCACGATGACCACACCGCCCATGGAAGAGTAGTTTTCAAGTGATCGATCTATCTTCTACCCTATTCATTTAATTATTTTGAATAATTGAGCTACTATAATTCACATAATATGATCCATGAATTGTTTTCTTAAATTATAAGAAACCAATAAAAAAAAATTGAACAATTAACACAATAACACGCGATGTCGAGGTTTTGTTTAAATTGTGAGAGCGCAAACTTAATCGGTAATACAAGACCACATGGGATAAGTTTGTAGAGTTAAGATATATTCCCTAAAAACAATTCATCCTAATTATCTAGAATATAAATCTTCCTTAATTTACGACTGACCATAAGCTAACCTTAGAACATCAATCAAAGCAGGGTGCTACAATTGCATGTTCCGAAGTTATCCTAGGGTTAAATTCACTTCATCTTTGTGGAAAAGTTAATTCTCGTAGGGTTCAGGATTTAACAAATTAATGGATCATAATTAAGTTAATGTTAATTTAAATGATAATGATAAATAATTGAGTGAATAGGTATCGTTAGATCGATTACGCCTTTTAAATATTGTCTAAAAAACATCTTCTTGTTGTGTATTTTTAATTGAACTTCATTTAAAAAAAATGAATTCTTCTTCCAGAAAACTTCTTATAGTTTTATAAACGATACCCCCCCCTAAAAAAAATTACAAGTAGTGTTTTTATTCTATTTTATTTTATTTTTAGAATACCTTTAAGAAGTTGTTATAGTTTTCTTCCTCCTTTGAGAGACGAACTTGGCCAGCCACTCTGTTGCACCTAAGTAACCCGAAACCGAACATCATTTGAAAGCGCCCACAACAACACCTTTAAAATTGGTGCCATTTCCAGGGAGGCAAGTAATTTATTCAAATAATTAGAGGTATTTATTTTATTTTTCATTTAATTCTTTTCTTCTCCTCTTTCTTTCTTCTTTCCCCTTTCTCAAGTTTTTTTCTCTTACTCTCTTCTTTTATTTTTATCGAACCAACTCAAACTTCTTTTATTTTTATTCTGGTCCACTTTTCTTCATTTCCTTTTTACCTCTCATTGGTTTATTACATGAAATAATCACAAAGATCTATTATATATTGACCCTGAGATTGAACGTAGCCTTAGGGCTCAAATCAAACATTCTCAGTCTACGGGAAGTTTCGACATTCAACCAGTAGGAGAATTCCTCCACTCCAAGATCATTGAAATTGGAAGCAATTCAAATTC
Source organism: Viscum album (assembly GCA_963277665.1). NCBI lineage: Eukaryota > Viridiplantae > Streptophyta > Magnoliopsida > Santalales > Viscaceae > Viscum > Viscum album. The sequence continues at coordinate 1,693,781,334 of OY728138.1, read as the reverse complement.
AAACATAAAAGAAGAAACAATGGCTGAAAATAATGGAAATGAACTTAATAGAACCATTTGATAATTGGATGCAGTTGATATTAATTATCAACCAAATTGTATTTCATACCCAAATCTCGAATGAGACTTTGAACTGAAATATGGATTAATTCAACTTCATCCAAAATTTCATGGATTATATGGTGAGGATACAAATAAACACCTTACAGAATTTAATGTGGTTTTCTCAACCTTAAAACCATAAAATGTCTCTGAAGATCAAATCAAACTAAGATCATTCCCATTTTCACTTGATGGAGCTGTGAAAGATTGGATGTATTATTTACAACCTGAAGATATAACTTGTTGGAATTATTTGAAATATCTTTTCTTGCAGAGATTTTTCCAGAATCAAGGACCACTTCCATTAATAAGGAGATCTCTAGGATAAAGAAAGACCAAGGGGAGTCAATGTATGAGTACTGGGAGTGATTCAAAAAGTTGTGTGCAAGATGCCCACATCACCAAATTAGTGAGTAACTCCTCATCCAGTACTTATACGAAGGAATCACACCAATGGAGAGAAGCATGGTGGATGCCACGACTAGAGGAGAATTTGTGGACAAGACACTAGTAGCTGCATGTGTGTTGATCGACAAGATTACCCAAAACTATCAACAATTTGGCGATTGAGTTACACCGCATGTCAGGGGAGTACATCAGGTAAGTACTTATTAACTTGAAAGTAATTTGAATGATACCAAGTTGGAAGAATTTAAAAATATGGTGAGACATATTTATTTGACTGAAAAACATCCCAACCCCCTCCTTCATGGTTTTGTGGAATTTTCACTGAGACAAGCCACCCAACTGACTGTTTTCCACAACTACAAGAGACAGAGGATTGCGCAGCCGTATTCCCAGGGAGACCATATCATCAGCAACAACAGACATACCCCTAATAGAAGTTTGATTCATTTTCTCCAACATACAACCAAGGGTGGAAGGATCAATCATACATGAGGTATGACTCTAGATAATAACAAAGGCCCCCTTTTTAACCAAACTTCCAGTAGCCTCCGCCTTACTAGCAGGGTTTCCAACAACCCTAAAAGAGATTTGAAACCCAAACATCAACAAGCACACAAAAAGGGAATCCCCCATCCAAGGTAGATTCTAACACTGATGACCTTTTGAAACAAATTGTTCTTAATCAACATAATGAGCTGAAAATTCAAGGTTCAGAGTTGAGGGAGTTGAAGACTCAAATGAGCCAGATTGCCACTGCCCTCCATGAACTGGTAAGTAAGAATTTTGGAAATATAAAATCCAAACCTACTTTAAATACCAAGGGGAACGTTAGTGCCATAACATTGAGAAGTGGGAAGAAGAAAACTGATATATCTACACCTATCGTTCCACTAGGATTCACCTCAAATCTGGAGAAGCTGCATTCCATACCAACTAATGAACAATCCAAGGAGAAAGATAAAGGTAAGACAAATATTAATGATGTTCCTCCTAAACCCATTCCATTTCCAAATATAGTTGTACAAACCAAAAATATGGCTGAAGAAGTGATGCAAAAAAATGTTTTGGATACATTCAAGCGTGTGGAGATCTACATTACTATTCTTGAAGCCATCAAGAAAATCCCAAGGTATGAAAAATTCTTAAAATAACTTTGTACCGATTGAAGAGGGCTCAAGAAAAATGAGAGGATAAATCTTGGAAGGAATGTTTCAGAACTCATTACACCAACTCTAGCAATGCCAAAAAATTGTAAGGATCTAAGGACATTCACAGTCTCATGCACCATAGGGGAGTTGCAATTTTCTGATGCACTTTGTGATTTGGGAGATTCCATAAATGTGATGCCTCAATATGTATTATCTTCTTTGCAGGTTGGTGAGTTGAAGCCCATGAGAGTAGTGGTGTAGTTGGAAAATAGCGTTACAACATATCCAACGAGAGTTCTTGAGGATATACTTGTCCAGGTAAGAGACATGATATTTCCATCAGATTTCTATGTGATTAACATGGAGTATTATCAGGTAAGTTCTCATGCCCCCATTATCTTAGGTAGACCCTTCCTCAAAACTGCAAAAAATAATCATTAATGTTAACGAGGGTTCACTTTCCATGGTGTCTGGGGATGAAGTTGTGATATTTAATGTTATAGAATCCATGAAGTACCCCTCAGAGGACCATTCTGTATTTGTTATCTCCCATTTTGAACCACCAAATAAAAAACCCATGTAATTTTATTGCCTTATGATTAGAGAGATTATGAGTATTGGTTCTAGTTTGATGTCTAAGAGTACTTCCACATCTATTTCTAATGAAAAAGACTCTCTTAGATTTTATTTTGAAATGGAATCATATTCTGATCATTTGAACTCTGATTATGACATGGCTATTTAGTATGCTGATGGATTTGATGCTTTATACTCTGATTGTGATGATTTATATTCTGATACTAATACTCTTTGTGCACATATTTCAGTTCCTTCAATGTCTCCATCCATACACCACCCCAATTCATTGGAGCTAAATCCATTACCACCAAATCTCAAATACTCATACTTGTTGAGTGGAAAAAGATTACCTGTTATAATTTCTAATAATTTTCCTTTTGAACATGAAGAAAAACTTTTGAATCTTTTGAGGGAGAACATTAAGGCAATTGGGTAGACCTTGGCTGACATATCAGTTATTAGCCCCTCCATTTTCATGCATAGGATTCTTTTAGAGGATGGGGCCAAACTAGGGAGACAACCACAAAGGAGACTCAATCCAACCCTTCTAGAAGTTATTAAAAAAGAGGTTGAAAAATTTCTCAAGTCAGGTATAATATTTCCCATTTCAGATTCCCAGTGGGTGAGTAATATTCAGGTTGTGCCTAAGAAAAGTGGTGTTATAGTTGTTAAAAATGAGAAAGATGAGTTAGTTCCGATTAGGGTACAAAACAGTTGGTGTGTGTGTATTGATTATAGGAAACTAAATCAGTCCACTCGTAAAGACCATTTCCCCCTCCCATTTATTGATTAAATGCTTGAGAGACTAGTTGGTAAGACACACTATTGTTTCTTGGATGGATTTTCAGGTTCCTATAGCTCTAGAGGATCAGGAGAAGACTACATTCACCTATCCCTTTGGCACATTTTCCTATAGAAGGATTCCATTTGGACTTTACAATGCCCCAGGTACCTTCCAGAGATGCATGGTGAGTATTTTTTATGATTTTATTGAGACCTTCATGGAGGTATTCATGGATGATTTTACAGTGTATGGGTCTTCATTTGATGAATGTATAAGTAGTTTGGGAAAGGTGTTGAATCGTTGTATTGAGAAGAATTTGGTCTTGAACTTTGAAAAGTGTCATCTCATTGTAGAGTGTAGCATTGTCTTAGGGCATGTAGTGTCAAAACATGGGATAGAGGTTGATAGAACTAAGGTAGATATTATTTCATCCTTACCATATCCTTCATGTGTGTGTGATGTTATATATTTCCTAGGGCATGCAAGATTTTATCAGCGCTTCATCAAAGATTTTAGTAAGATTTCTCTTCCTATGTCATGATTATTTCAAAAGGATTCTGATTCTGTGTTTAATGATTATTTCAAGACTTCCTTTGACGAGATAAAGAAGTTTCTGACCACTCCACCAATCATACAACCCCCATGGTGGGAGATTACTTTTGAGCTTCTATGTGACACCTCCAACTTCACAGTTGGTTCTTTCTTATCTCAGAGGGTGGAGGGACATTCACATGTCATTGCCTATGCATCAAGGACACTAGATTCAGCCGAATAAAACTACACAACCATGGAAACAAAGTTTCTTGCTGTTATATTTGCTTTAGATAAATTCCATTCATATTTATTGGGCTCTAAAGTAGTTGTTTTTTCTGACTATGCAGCTCTAAGGTACCTCCTGAAGAAGAAAGACACAAATCCCAGGCTAATCCGATGGATGCTCCTTCTTCCAGAATTTGACATTGATATAAAGGACAAAAAGGTGTCAGAAAACATGGTGGCAGACCACATGAGTTGGCTTACTCACACACTAGAGGATGACACCTTGGATAAGGTACCACTTCAGGACACTTTCTTCGATGAACATCTTTATTCCATCTCAGGTATGCATCCTTGGTATGTGGATTTAGTGAACTAACTTGTTGCATCCGAAATCCCTGAATATTTAAAGAAACATCAAGTGAAAAAGTTAAAGAGTGTGTATAGATTTTATGCGTGGGATGATCCCTACTTATGGCACATGTGTAGTGACCAAGTTATTAGGAAGTGTGTTCCTAATCATGAGTTTGAGTCTACTCTGCAATTCTGTCATACAATTTCTTGTGGTGGACACTTTGGACCCCAATGGATAGCTAGGAAAGTTTTGGACTCTGGATTATATTGTCCTAGCTTATTCCATGATGCCCATGTGTTTTGTAAGTCTTGCTCACATTGCCAACACATGGAAAACATTTCTAGGAGACACAAGATTCCCCAACAAGCCATACTATTATGTGATTTGTTTTGTATGAGGCATCAATTTTATGGGTCTTTTTCCTAGTTCATTTTGTTTCCTATATATTTTGGTTGCTGTTGATTATGTGAGAAAATCGGTGGAGGCTAAGGCCACTAGGATTGATGATTCTCATGTTGTTGTGGACTTTGTAAAAGTGCATATTTTTAGTAGGTTTGGAGTACCGAATGCCATTATCAGTGACCAAGGGACAGACTTATGCAATTGGAATTTAGATTCCCTTCTTAGGAAGTATGGGGTCACACACAAAACACCAACAACATACCACCCCCAAACAAATGGCTAGGTTGAGGTTTCAAATCGCGAGTTGAAACAGATTTTGGAGAAAACTATGCAGCCAAATAGGAAGGATTGGAGCAAGTTCTTGGATGTTACACTATGGGAATATAGGAAAGCATAAAAAACTCCCATCGATATGTCCCCATTTCAGATTGTTTTTGGGAAAGTGTTCCATCTCCCTTCGAAGTTGAGCATCGATCTTATTGGGATATAATGAAATGCAACATGGATTTGGCCCATGCTAGAATCCAAAGGAAGCTGCAAATTCAAGAGCTTGAGGATATTCGATTGCCTTCATATGAGAACTCAAGGCTCTACAAGGAATGATCAAAAGCATCAAATGACAAAATGATACAGAAAAGAGAATTTCAAGTTGGAGAGAAAATCTTGCTCTATAGTTCACGACTAAAGATGATGCCTGGTAAGTTGCATTATATGTAGTTAAGTCCTTATGTTGTGACTAATGTTTTTCCTTATGGTGCAGTTGATATCACACAAGAGGATACTGAAAGGAGCTTTACAGTCAATGGGAAATGTTTGAAGAAATACATTGAGGGACTTCCTACTGATGTAGTGGATTTCATCACACTGCATGACCCCATCATCACATGAGCATATCAGGTTGTTCCTAACCCTTTAACTTTTTTATTCATTGTGCTATTTAAAATTATACATTTCATGTGCATATATCATCTAATTGGTTGAAATTGAGGATAATGAAATATTTTAAGTGTGGGGGAGGGAACCTTTTAGTTTAGTAATTTTAATTGATTTCTTGTTTTTCAATGATTTTAAAAAAAATGTGTTTTTCAAATTTGGTGCGTTTATTTTTAATTGTTTTGTATGTTTTTGAAACTTTTGTGCATAAATGATTCTCATAACCATTTTTAAATCCATATCAATAAGTGAAACATTTTTTCCCATGAAACTGAGTTAAATGAATGCTGAAAATAACTTTGTTTCAAGTTAAAATCATTAGAGATTTCATGAAAAGTAATCTGAATATTGAATCCCATGCCACATATCAGTGTCTTTATATTTGAAATCACTTTCCTGTGAGGCTAATGAACCATTATTTTCATATTCTTCACATTCACCTCACTTCTCGAGAGAACCAAACTATGCTTGATTTAACCAGAATTTGATTTATTCCTATCAGAACTTGAGGGTTTGAGGTAATTATGTTTTAAATTATTGAGGCATTTTTTTGGTATTAAAGCCCATATTTCAAAGAATCCCTTTTTATAATGGACTACCTATAACATTTAATCCTTTTAGCCCTTATAATCCATGAACACCCTGTTAGGTTATCCACATTACAAGCCTATTTTCCCTATCCAACCAACTCTTGAAGTGAAATTGCATAATCTAGTTGAACTTAAGTGTGAGGGAAGATGTCTTGTGTTGTGCTACCACATTTTGTGATACTTTGGGTGAAAAATTAAATTCTGAAGAGATGTGTTTGCTTCTAAAGAAAATCATTATATTGAAAGTTGTTCCTTTTTAAAGATTTCATCATAACTGAAGTGGTGCCTTTCTGAAGATTCTAATAGAGGAAGAAAGTTGTGCCTATCTGGAACTTTCAAGAAAATAATTATTGAGAAGATTGACATTTTACTGATGAAATATTGATTTCTGTGAACATTCATGATGATGAACATGAATTTATGATATGGGGATTGAATAGGAGACCATATTTAAGTGAAAATTAGATTAATGCAATTTTTCTTCAAAAAGAGTCAAGCCCCCCTCATTCAGCCTCATAATTTTTCACATCTTAATCCTACCAACTGAAAACCGTAGAACAAAACTGAAAAGTACTCATGATGAACATATTTCCTTGACTCATATTGGGTGGAGATGTAGGAATTTATCAAGCCTATGGTGACCCTTGTATGAGTTTGGATGAGAAAGACATTGTTAAAAAATTGACATTTGTGTGATAAGAGAAAATTCTAGTGAGGTAAGTGTTTTTTGCATGGGAGGATAAATGAAGTGGAAATATATTGAATGGTATAAATATAGAACTTGAAATAATGTTTTTCATGAGGCATTAAATCGTTTTTTTCTTGGACTGTAATTGTTGGATCTTAAGGATATGTGTTTTAAATTTTTTTTTGATTTGATATTGATGTTTACTTGATATCAGGTTTTGTCTAGGAGTGAAAAAGGGTAAGTGTGAGGGAGTTGATAACAAAATATTTTGATGAATATTTTATTGATAATAAATGACATAATTTCCTCACATTGTGATAAATATATTCATTTATGAAATATTTGGGATTAGAACATTCATTTGAAAATTTGATGAAAATTACAGTTTTACCATTTTAAAATGCACTATAGTATATGGACTCGCCCGAATAGACATGGGTTCTGTATTAGAGCCATAAACTCTTCATCAATGATTGGATTAAGCCCAAATATTTATAGGAGATCTATGATTCAATTTAACACAAATCATCCTTCTGTAAAGATAGATTATTCATCCGTTTTTCTGTTCAAATTGGCGGTGAAATTTGGATTAAAATATCCGGCCGAATTTTCCCATTCACACTTGAAACCACTAGTAACCTAGTCTCCCCTACACTCTATAAATTAGCGTTTTTCTTATTTGGAGGGTTTGGGACGTAAATTAGGAGATTTTAGGAATAGGAGAATTTGTTTCCCCAAATTATCCAACCATTTTAAGAGGGGTGTCTCTTGAAGAAGGATCCCCTCATCGAAGCCTTCTTCTCTTCATCATGTTGTAATGTTTTCATTTGTGTAATAAACTTCTTTGTTCTTCTTTTATTTAATATTTTTTCTTATGTTTTGATCAAATTTATTATTCTATTAATATTAATAATTGTTTTGGAATCAGGAGTGGAGACAAGATTGGGTTCTACCCTTTCAATCCATTGCTCATGCAAAACGTCTCCACGATGACCACACCGCCCGTGGAAGAGTAGTTTTCTAGTGATCGATCTATCTTCTACCCTCTTCATTTAATTATTTAAAATAATTGATCTAATTTAATTCACATAGTATGATCCATTAATTGTGTTATTAAATTATAAGAAACTAATAAACCAATTGAACAATTAACACAATAACATGCGAGGTTGAGGTTTTGTTTAAATTATGAGAGCGCAAACTTAATCGGTAATACAAGAGCACACGAGAATAGTTTGTAGAGTTAAAATATGTTCCCTAAACACAATTCATCCTCATTATCCAGAATATAAATCTTAATTAATTTAACACTAAAAATAATATAATTTTAGAACATCAATCAAAGCAGGGTCCTACGATTTCATGTATCGAAGTTAGCATAGGGTTAAATTCACTTCATCTTTGTGGTAAAGTTAATTATCGTAGGGTTTGGGATTTGACAAAATAAGGGATCATAATTAAGTTATTGTTAATTTAAATTATAATGATAAATAATTTAGTGAATAGGTAGAGTTATATTGATCATGCCTTTTAAATATTGTCTTAAAAAACATCTTCTTGTTGTGTATTTTTAATCGAACTTCATTTAAAAAAAATGAAATCTTCTTCCAGCAAACTTCTTATAGTTTTATAAATGAAAAACAACCCCACATCTTTATAAGTAGTGTTTTTATTCTCTTTTATTTTATTTTTAGAATACATTTAAGAAGTTATTATAAGTTTCTTCCTCCTTTGAGATATGACCTTGGTCAGCCACTCTGTTTCACCTAAGTAACCCGAAACTGAACATCATTTGAAAGTTCCCACGACAACACCTTCCAATGACCCATTTTAAATTGTGTTAAGATACTACTCTTAGTTCCATCACATACAATTTGAGTTGATATTATCTACCCGGTTTCCAAAATACATTAATTCGATGTACTCCTCTTTGAACCCCTATATTCAAGCCTCCATCTTTTTTAAGCCCAAACCCATGATAGCTTCCTATATTTTGATTATCATAATACACCCATGAGATGATCATGGGATTTTATAATCCTCCCTCAGGTGATGAGCCTGAGGTGATTTCAATCAACCGAACCTAGGTGGTGATCCTAGGACCCCCGATTAAATGAGATTAGGACCCCTATGTGATGATAATAGGATATCATTATATTGGCGAGCATAAGGTGAATCCTCCTCCTTTATTGATGAGCTAGGGATTCCTCGGGTGATGACCAGGTACAATCTATCATCTATCATGTGAGAAGCATGATATTCATTCATTGAATAACTTGAGTAAGGAAACATGGGCCTTCGATAAGATTTATATGCAACACCCTAATATTTTACATTTTATATATATTTCCATGAAATAAATATAATTTCTTTGATAACTTACTCCACATGCATCACTGAAAAAATAAACCATGAAAGCATCATTAAAATTAATATAATATTTGTAATATAGTTAAAAAATTATTGGGAATAAATAGGGTTAAACACATTACTAAATTTATATAACATGAAGAATAATGGTAATTCATTTAATAAATTCTATTTGTAAAGCTAAATAACCAGTAAATCATTTATAGGAATAAAAATATTTTTTCAATAAAATTAACTTTTTATACACAAAGAATTTTAATATATTATAGTTAAATAATGGTTTTAATAAAAAGTGTTAATAATATATAGAATAAAATAATTCAACAAATATCCTATAGTTATTACTATGCAAGTAATAAATTTATTTAATGCTAAGAGGATACCTTTTTTGTAAAAAAAAATTGTGTGTGCGTATAAAAAAATAATTCTTTTTCAATTTTAGAAATTTGAATAAAATAAAATGATTTTAATATTTGTAATCTATATTTTAAAATTAGGTAATAAGGGAAGATTCTTTATTGGGCATAAAATAATGTTTCTTATGTTAATGATTAATTATCATATTAAAATAATTGTTTTTCCAAGCACTATTTTTCATAAACATTGTATAATTTATATATAAATTAATTAAATTGGTCACTTTTAAATTGTGAATATAATTTGGCATTTAAAATTACATTAAATTAAATTAATACCCTTTTAATTTTAAATTAATTTTATTTAATATTTAGAATAGCAAACGATTAAAACTTAATTTTTCTGCAAATTATTTTTTCAACATATTATATTTTTTAATTTAAAATTTCATTTTATTATATATTAAAATTGAATTAGGTTAAATGGAGCCTGAATTTGGATTCATCCCATAAAAATTTGGTAAAAGGGGTCATATTATATTTTTAGTGATAAAATAATTACTATGATTAATAATTGATCAAGATTAATAAGTGTCAAAATGAGAAATATAATGTGAAATTGATTTTACTAAATCAACTTGGAACTTATACCATCTAGGATACCTTATATATGTTAGAAATTCAATCCCACATGTCACATAAATTATTTTCCAACCAACTCACCTAACTCACCAAACACAAAAACCCCCTTGTGATTTAATTCCTACCCCTTACATAACATTAGATTCCATGTAAAACCCCTCTTTTCACTTATAAAACGTTCTCACCTCAACCCATACACCAATTAATCTCCATTGAAAACCCTTTTATCATGTATTTACTCTTACATTACCTCTCTAAATCCCTCCCATGAAGTTTATAAGTTCTATAAGATCCCTTATCAAGCCCTAAAAAGCTACCAAACACAATAGGGGATTCTCTCCATCCACTTTCCAATGCAGGAAATTCCTTTTTTATAAGCCTTTTGATTTACATGTTATTATGATTCCATGTGTTAATGATTAATCCTTTAATATCTAAATGATTCCCTATTGATGATATAATACCCACCCCTCTCATTAAACCCATTCCATTATCCCTTTTTATACCCATCATGTTGCTGAAATAATTACTTGATTTTCCACATCATATCTTCATATTGTGAATGAAAAAATCTAATATAATTCAATGGTATCCATATAGATGTAACATTATTTTATTGATTGGTTACTTTCATTTATGTATCCCACATTAATTTCTTATGGTATAGAATGATACATTATTTTGATCTTTGATTGATATGGAATACATAATGAAAGACATGTTAAGGGGGTGCTCAAATACCACTCCAATGCATTAACTAAAAAATTAATCTATAAAGATGAAATATTTATGATTCCCTATAATAATTACTTGGAAGTGTTTTATGATACCTTGGTATCATTACTTCATAATGTTTTATGATACCTTGGAATCTTTCCTTTCTAAGGTTTTATATTACCTTGGAAATATGATTTGAAAATGTTTTATGATATCTTGGTGAACAACCTTGGTAATATGAATTTTAGACACCTTAGTAATTAACTTTGGTGATATATATATGATTTCTCAATGTGTATGTTATATCCACACTTATATATTATGATCCATGTACTTATTTTCATGTTATGCCTCTAATTATTATGTTATGAATCATTTTTTCCCATGGTGTTAAATTTTGTTTCGATTTTATTATTTACCCATTACTGAGATATAACATCACCCCTTTCTTTTGAAAAATGTCCCCATGAAATAATATGCATTAGGTAAACACAGATGTGATAATAAATAACTCTTATATGAGAGATTAAATTAGATTATATTTTCTTATGTGATCTATGTATGTATTGTATTATAAACCTAGTTTCCAGGTCACTAATACTCAGAGATACTTTGATTTATTGATATAATATTTTGTAAGAAATTATTTTAGTAAATCATTTAAGAAATTATCAGTTGTTATAGTTAGTATCAAAAAAATTATTAGTTATTTTTGGAAATTATGTCATGAAATCCTTATTCAAAACCCTAGATATAAGTCTATATATAGGAAAAGTCCATAAACTATTGTTAAGTATAGAGTATGTGGTTTCCTTACAATTACACCCTTGTCTAGATAATGGAAAGTGGATGCAGTTATTGCAAAAAATCATCTTGTAGTAATCAACTCAAAAAGGGTTGGTTAATCATTGGCTTGATCTTCAATCAGTGTATAATGAGTGGTCTTAAGACTATACACCTATCCATATATTTGAGGAGATACACATTGTTCATCATATTCTTTTTATGAAAAATTATAAAGGATATAGGACTATCCCGAATGGCCCAAAGGCCTTCCTTTTATTTTATTATAGATAATTACCCTTTTACGGGTTGAAGGGGAACCCATACATGACCCGTAGGCCCAAGGAACAAGGCCCGGCATGACCTGTAATACATGACCAGAAGGCCTAGAGGAATACCATGCCCAATACATGACCCGTATGCCCAACCCACTAGAACTGCCCCTCCCCAGCTTCTGCATCATTGATTGCCTTTAGCTCCCCACCTGCATTTCTAATCGGCTAGCATTGCCCCGTACAAAGATGCACGGTGCCTGGCCCCGATGGCGGTTTCAATACCCTCTCATTCTTCCAATCCGGTTAGCTCTGCTTCTGATGACTGCTACTAGTGCTCCGATCCTCATCTGGGCCCTACTCTGTGTGAACTGGGCTACTTCATGGTCTTCAATGGCCCGAAGGCCCGGTGGCCCGAAGGCCTTTGGTGGCCCTAAGGCCCTGAGACCCATAAGCCCAAACTGGTGGCCCGAAAGCCCAAATCAGGTGAATAGTCTGGCTTCTACAGTACCAAACAGTGCCTACTACAGTACCTACTACAGTACTGCTATAGTACCTGCTACAGTACTTCTATAGTACTGCTACAGTACTGCTATAGTACCCGGAAATTTGCCTCCACCCGGTTTTGAACCTGGGTCTCTTGGATGCCAAGCAGGAGCCCTTACCACTTGGGTATGGGCTCGTTGGCATATAGGACTAAAGTATTTATTTCTCCTTAGAATTAAGAATGGTTTAAAGAGTATGTTCCTATAATCTCATTATTAGAAAATATTTAGGATTAAACACTCCTTTAGAATTTTTTATAATAATTATTCTTAATATTATCCTTTATCACATTTATATTTTTCTTATTTTAGAAAATTGGTGGGATATAGAAGGGCCCGTTTAAATAATAGATGAAATGTGAAATGAAACAGTGAACTTACTAATATGACAGAATCCAGAGTTGAAAGCATCATGATGATATTAAATTATATATCTCAAGTTATGAATAATAAAATGAACCATTTTGAACATCAATAATCACCAATCAGGGAACAAATAGATCTTCAATCCTTCAGGCATCAATGAACATCTACTTTTAAATGACCCTTTGACCCATTGATCACAAAAAAATCAATCAAAGATAATGAAAAAAATATTTTCATTTCATTATTATTTTGAGCAAGATAAGGTTACTTTTAATGTGTCATTCCAAGAGGGGGAAGCTTTTCAATGGTCCGAATTGACCAGGAACATGAAGCTAAAGGATGTGGTCAAAACTAAGGAGTGGGAAGAGTTCAAGAAGATCTTTTTTTGAAATAATTTTCCTCAACCCCTCTAAATTATAATATAAAGATAGTTACCTAAGATTAATAAAATAAAGATGAACTAGTGGGAATTTATGAGATTAATTTTACTATTCTTACATGATACACATCGTTATTTATTATCAATTATGACGGGAAGGCTGATAAATATTTTGTAGGAATGAGACCACATCTACAAAAAGTATTATAAATTAAAGACTTTGGGGGTTATGAGGAGATTAAAATTTGTTATATCAAATATAAAATTTAATTGAGAGATGGAAAATGGTCACATGGACATAATTATAAAAATATATTGATGGAGAAATATTTTGGAATGAATTTTGATAATGAGAAAGAAGGGAATAAACTAAAACTTTTCACATTTTTGGAATAAACACTTGGAGAATGTCCATAAATGAAAGGGAAGTGTTAAATATGTGTAAATGTTCTTCACATTGCTAGAAAAATTAATGTATTTTTAAATACACAACATCCTAATAAAAATAAAAAATTAAATATGATTCTATCTCATCTTGTAGTGCAATACTTTAAACGTGGGGAGAATAGACACATTATGTTTGAATTTGAGACTGATAGAGGGAAACTGTAATCAACCCCAGTAGAGGACATGTAATTAATTTTATGATTTTTCTTTCAAAATGATTTATGTTGTAGCTCTAAATGATATGTCATTAGGTGAACTTTTTGTTCACTAAAAAACTCAAGGACATTGTTTGATTTTGGTTCAACACATTCCTTTATTTCATTAAAGTTTGAAATGAAAATAGAACCAAACCCTAAGCTATCAGAAGTATAGTTATTAATTAAAACTTTTTGATGTTATACTCATGTATTAAGAGTATATTGAGAATCCATTATTATATTTGGTGAGTGTAATTTCCTCGCTAATATAGTATTCATTGTAATGGTGGAATTTGAAATAACACTATAGATGGATTGGATATCAAAGTATAATTCGAAAATAAAATGTAGATATAAGTATTTTTTTTGTTCTAGGGGAGAAACTCTATAATTATTTTCAATAGAGAGATATTCCAACCAAATATTTTTCAATAAATAGATTCTATTTCTATATTTATGAAATTTTTGTAAAATAAGGGGATGTAAGTGAATATAAAAGGATAGAGTTTATACTCGTTATTCAGGAGTACATTGATGTATTTATTGAATAATTATCTAGACCTCCAGAATAAAGAGAGGTAGAACTCTGTATTGATCTTATAGAGATAGATATTATTAAGAACGAAACTGAAATATCTTTTGGAAATGAGATTTATCAACCCAAGTGTGTCTCATTATGGTTCACATGTTATCTTTGTGAAGAAGAAGGATATGTCAATGTGGTTATACATGATTTATAGATAACTCAATGAAATCACAATAAATAAAAAATACCATGTTTTTAGAATTGATGATTTTTTCAACTAGCTTCATGGAGATCAATTCTTTTTATAGACTAAATTTGAATGGTGTATCATTAATTGAGAGTGTAGAAAGGGGAAATCCCAAATATAGATTTACAAATAAGTTATAGACATTATAATGTTTTTGTTATACCCTTTTGTTTGACTAATAAACCCTATATATTTATATATTTTAGGAATAGATTCATTACGGGATACCTCGATAAATTGATAGTGTCATTTATTGAGGATATCTTGATATATTCTGAAATTTATGAGAAATGAATAAGGGTCATATTACAGACTATAAGAAAACAAATGCTTTTTCCTAAATAAAAAAAATGTGAGTTTTGGTTGAAGAAGTGGAATTTTTTGGACACATGGTATCATTATAATGAATCTCTATGGATCCAACTATTACTAAGATAACAGAGTAGTGTCCTTATCTGGTTATAATAATGGAGATTCCTAGTTTCCTTCATCTGACTAGATAATATGGAATATTTGTGAATATTTTTAGGTATTTGTAATATGCTAACCATGTTAACTCAATAGAAATTTAAGTTTAACTATATGAAAGAGTGTGATATATGTTTTTGGGAATTAAAGAATATGTTGGTTAGAACACATGTGAAAATTGTACCCACTTATGGAGCATGATTTTTCATTTATTTTTATGTATGATTAAATAGACTTGGATGTGTGATCATAAAAATTGATATGTTGATTACTTATGTATCTTTAAAATTGAATCCATGTGAGAAGAATTATTCAAAATATCATTTAAAGTTAGTTGTAGTTATTTTTATTCTAAAAATAAGGAAACACTATATTTATAAAGAAAAGTGTGATATATTAATAGAAAACTAATGTCTGAAGTACATATTGACATAGAAGGATGTGAACATTTGACAAAGGTGATAGTTGGTGGTTGTGAATGACTATGAGCGTTCAATTCATTATCAAACTTGTAAAGAAAACATATTCATTAATGCATTGAGTAGTAAATAACCAATAGATCCTAATATGATGAGAATTGAAGAATATCCATTGACCAATGGCATGGAAAAGATGGAAATAAAAGTTATAAGGTAAGGTACATCCTCAATTATATCCAAAATTATTTCCAAATAATCATTATGGAAGAGGATCAAGAAATCTAAAATATATGATCCTATAATACAAAAAAAGATAGAATCAATAAAAATAGGAAATTTCTTAAATTATGTCTTGATCAATAGAGAGTACTAAGGTTTAGAACAAGGATATGTATCCTATATATTATGAAATTAAATAAATAATTACTGCATGAATGTCAAAACTCTTTATTATCTATATATATTATAATAATTAAGATGTATAGATATATAAGATACCATTATTAAAGGGATAATGTATAAAATTTAATCACTAATTATACTGTTATATGTTTGGTATGTTATAAAGTGAAGGAAGAGCATAATCATGCTAAAAAAGTGATGAAACCATAACATAAAAAATTATGGAAGTGGGAAAACATCACTATGGACTTTATTACTGGCCTTCCTAAAATATTGAAGGGGTTTAACACTATATGGGGAATCATTGATATATTAACCAAGTATATTTATTTAATCCATATATGAGATTATTCCTCCCTTAAGCACCTTGATCTTCAGTATATTCAGGAAGTGGTGAGACTTCATGGAGCTCTAATATCAATTTTCTCTAACCATGACCCAAGATTTTCTTTTAATTTATAGAAGATCCACCAAAATGAAATGAATAGAGAAGTAAACCTAAAAAAAACTATCACCCTCAACTGATGGGATGTTTAAGAGGAAAACTCTTACATTGGAGGACATGTAAAGGGAAACTCACTTAATTTTCATGGGATTCGGGACCAATATCTTCCACTTGATAAATTATCTTATAAAAATAGTTTCCACTCATGTATTCAATTTCATCCAAATGAAGCACTTTATGGTAAAAGGTGTAGAAATAAAATATGTTGGGATGTCGTTGGAGAAGTAAAATTGTTGGTACCAACCCTTATGAAAGAATCCATGAAGAATATACAAGTAATCTGAAGATATATCAAGGCTAATCAGAGACATCAAAAGAGTTATGCTGATAATATAAGGAATGACATAGAATTCCATGTTAGGGATCATGTATTTTTAAAAGTATTTCCATGTAAAATATTTGTGAGATTTTGAAAGAAGAGAATGAAAATTCAAAGTTACATTGTACCATTTTAAATTTTGGGTAATGTTATACAGGTTTCATATTGATTAACATTACCCAATAATATTTAAAAAATCCCACAACATCTTCAATGTTCCTATGCTAAAAATTATATATTAAACCTAATGTAGGTACACGATACCTATGCTACCAGATCTGATACAAAATAATGTTGTATAGTGTTTTATAAAATAAACTAAAAATATAAATTTCACTATAAATTTGAGGATATTTTATAGTCTATTATTTGGAGGAAAAGGAAAAAAATTAAAAATTATCAAAGTTAAAACAATAATTAAAAAATTAGATATTTTACTTTTCTCGTGATAGATCCTTATTGAATAAAATCTCCACGAAACTTCTAAATGATTCTTAAAATAGTTTTAAAAACATAGGGTGAGCATAATTTCCCAATAAGGTGTTTTTAACCATCAAGTGAAAAACATTTTTGAAAAAAACTTTTTGAGAACTCTTTGGAATTTTTTTCCTTTATAAAAAATATATTATATATATATATATATATAAATATTTATGTATACTACTCGAAAATATTATGGTATTAAAAATATATTTTAGAAAAAACTTTTAAAAATATTTTGAAAATACTCAAAATTTTGAAAACCTTATTTGGAAAACACATTTTCAAAATATAATAAATTTTAAAATACTTAAATAATTTGAAAACATGATTTTGTAATGTTTTTATTTAAAAATATTATAATACATTGGAAAAATACATATAGTTTTAAATGATTATAATACCTTTGAAAATAATTATGCTTCAAAAATTCTCTAATACTTGTGAAAATAGTTATGATTTGAAAATAATTTTCTTAATAAAATAATCCAGTGATTTTTTTAGAAAATATTATGCAGGATTTGGAAAAAAATAACATGTGGCCTTGTGAAATATTGAAGGCAGTCTAGGCATACCCACTTCTAAAGAGTCGGGTTCAATCCCGAATTCCCTATCATGTTTACAAAGTTCAATTGCCTAGTTATATAAAAATATTTTTAAGCTTTCCTTATATATATATATCGATATAGTTTTTACTTTAAAAGCATGAATGCTCATTCAGATACACACAAACACACACATATATAAATATATATATTCTTAGGAAAACATATGATAGATTTGGAACAACCAAATCTCATGAAAATTATTCTTTTCATAAGTGCATGGAATGTTAATCAACATCCATGTATTTCAAATTTACTTTATAAACATATGGAATATATCTTATTGAATTAGGTCATAAAATTATAACTCCTATCTTTTAAAATTCATTCTTGAATAACGAAATTATATTCTCATTTACTGAATTAATTTTATGCCAAAAATAATGGTGTGAAGGTATGAATCCTTCAAACATAAAATAATAGTAATTGTAAAATTACTACTGACATAAAATAATACTATTAATAATATATATAGTTTTTATTTCATAATAAATCATATGAAAAAATAAATTATGCCCCTAATATATAATTATGAAAAAAATTATATTATACACATAAGATTATAAGAATTAAATTTTTTAAATAACACATCCCATCCTTATATAATCAACTTGAGTAAGATGGTAATATATAATTAAAACATATTTTCATACATGAATTTCTTACTCATTCGTGTACTAAAAATGAAATGTGTGTGTACACACACACACACACACACATATATATAAAATAAATCATATGTTTAAAAGGGTATAAGAAATCTTATTAATTTTTAAAATAACATACTTTCCTTAACATAAATAGAAGTTTAAAATTATATCCTTACATAATTATAAATTTTAGAAATAAAAAACTTTTAATTTTTAAAATATTCCATATATACATAGATATATATAATAAATCCTTAAATTAACATGAATTTGAAAGTACGTATATAATCAAAATTATTTTAATTAAATAATATTATTGTTTGTAAATAATACCCATATATATATTTTGATAAATATATATACTTGAAATTTGAAAAATCAATTTCATACATAAAATAGTTTTAAAAAATGAAATCCCCTTACCTGTTGGAAACAAAAACAAAAAATGGTTTCTTTATTCTTTCTTTGGGGGTTGAAACCAGATTGACGCATTGGGTTTCTTCCTACTTGAGGGAAATCAAACTAATGGAAAATAGATAGAGGGAAAGCTTGGATGGGTTGTGCAAGGAGTGAAGAGTGGGTCTCCCTATGAGAAAAAATTATATATATACACACACACACACAATTTCATATTACAAGACATTGAGATTATAATAAAAGTTGTGATTTTTTTTAAAACACAAAATTGTGCCTATGTCCTATGAGTCTCATTTGAGGTTATTAAATAGATGGTTCATGTACAGGTAAACTAACTAATTGAGGGTTTCAAAAAAAATTAAATTATTTTATTTTGAAACATCAAAATATGATTTCAATTTTTGAAAAGTTATTTATGTGTTCTATATTCAGTGATTTTTTGAGATGTAAGAATCATAGTTAGTGAATCGAGTTTCATGCAGGTCTAGATCATGAAAAATGTTTGAGGTTAAAAATAAATTATCCTTTTTAGAAAAATTTTTAAGGGTAACTTGAACTGGTTTTCTGGAATTGAAAGGTGGAGAGGAAGAAAAATCTATATGGGAAGAAAAGATGATGGTGACTTTGGCTACATCAGATAGTATCATGTATCTTGCGGGAAAAAATGTGAATAGTTGAGGGAGAGAGGCATTGTGAGGAAAGAGAAGACTTAGGAGTGATCAAATGGCTATGAGGTGCATGATCAGATGACTATCATATATTTTTCCACATTAAGGATGAGTGAAAAATAACCAGTGAAGGCATCCCACATCGAATAATCACACTATTGGGTGCTCAGATATAAGTTGAGCACTCATTTCTGATTCCCAGAAGATATAACAAGGTCTTTTTCCTCAGGGCCTTATACACGGTCCATCATGAGCTTAGCCTAAACTCTTCACATGGGCCATGGACCACCTAACCCATGTACAAAAATGACCCGGTGGCTTTTGGCCCAGACTATGCATCAATGGACTCCTTCCAATGGCTTGGCTGAGTGTACTGGTCCCACCTAAGTAGTGGTTGACCAAACACTTGGGTGCATTAGATTGAGTAAATTTTCATTAAAACAAAATAATATGAATGGATTAAATATAAGGTGAAACTATTATTAGTTAACTTATTTTTATGAACTATTATTACTAAAGTAATAATACCACAATCAATTAATATAGGTAAATAATTTAAATTGTCAATAATAAGTATTTCAAAACTATGATTTTATAAAAATAATTTTTATTTGTAAAAAATAAAGAATATTTAAAATAACAACCTTTATAACTTATAAATTATATAAATTATATAATATTTTCACTAAGGGAATTATTTAATATTTTAAATAATTTTAGTTGAAAAGTAATAATATATTCAAAAATCAGAATATTAAAACATGAGGTTTGGAAAAAATAACTTTTAAGTAAGGAATCATATATTTAAGACTTGTTTTATGAAAATACATTAATGAATATAAATATATTTAAATACTTTCATATTCCTTAATAGAATAAAGATAATATTTTATCTTAACATAAAATAAAAATAGAATTTGATTAACGAAAATATTTATGTTTATGTTAAATTATACTTTGTTATGTCTTAATAATAAAACAAATACTTTAATAAAAATTTCTTAAAATGATTAAATTTATGGGATGTTACATTCTATCCCCTTAAATGCAATTTATCCCTCAAAATTAATTTTTAATACCTAAGGAAAATTATAAAATTCCATTTTTAGAATTTAGAAAAGTAGAATCACTAGAATTCTATATTATTAAAGGTCACTTAATTAATGAGGACTTCAAAAGTATATTTTTTTACTCATAGATTTTTATTCAATCTTAAAGGTTATAAACTAGAGGTTTTACAAAAATAATATATTTAGAAACATAGCCTATTTTTAACCAAACATTATAGTCTCTAAATTTATCTAAACCATTCCTTTGATACCACTTGTAAGGCCCTGAGACCTGCTCTTCTGGATTAGGTAAAAAATAAATCTGTATTATTTTTATTAAAGAAACTAAAAATATAAAGTCCATTATACATCAGTGTACCTTTTTAGGTCTAGTATATGGAGGAAAAAACCACTATTACAAATTATCAAAGTTAAAAAAAATAAAAAATTCATCTATTTGACATTGCTTGCACTAGCTCATTATCAATGGTAATCTCCTTGAAACTTCAAAACGATCTTGAAAACATTTTTAAAATCATAGGGTTTGCATAATTTATTAGTAAGGGGTTTTTAAAAAACCCAGTGAAAACCCATTTTAAAAATACATTTTTGAAAAATCTTTTAAAACATTTTTTATTTTATATAAAAATATATATTTGATATATATATCTATATATACTTCTAAAAAATACCAGGTTTTTCAAAATAGATATTTTGAAAACAATTTTAAAAATCTTTTTAAAATACTAATAATTTTGAAATCCTTTTTTTTAAAATTCAGTTTAAAAATATAATTACATTGAAAATAATTTTGAAATACCATTGAAAAAATCATTTTGAAAAAGCATTTTAAAATTCATACACCTTGAAACCACTACTGGAAATGTGACGAACCAACCCGAGTCGACCCTGAACCGGTCACCCGAGCTGACCCACGACATGGCCCGGGGGGCGTTCCTGATCCCCACGGGCTGACAACTAGTGTCGGGCATCAAAACCAAACAAGGGGGAACGATTTGGCCCCAGTGAAAATAAATAAAGCAGCGGAAAAATTAGAATAACGCAAGGAAAATAAATGACATTAAAAAGGAAGAACAACCACCAACAACAAACCAACCTGACCACAACCAAAACTCCTCGCGACTCCGAGAGTTTCTCACCAGTACACAACCAACTCTCTCCCACAACGAGAGAGATCAAGTCAAACCTGCAACAAAACTAAAAAAATAGGAAAACACTATAGGCATGAGTATTAAAACTCAGTAGGCATGCCCAACAAACTATTACAAATGCACTAACTTTAAAGAAAGAAATTTACTAATTTCAGGTTTGAACTAAATTATACAAAATATGGGTTTCCACACACACACTTCCATTTCTAAAACAAGTAACAGTCCATTTCCATTTTTAATTTAAAAACAAGTTTAATGATTGAAAGAAATAGGTGCGTTGCATTTTAAAACATTTCTGCGAACAAGTTTGAAATTCAAATTTTAATTTTTATTCAAATGGAAAGCCACACACAACACACTACACACACTAAGGACAATGGAAGATAAGTGGCACACAGGGGCCAGCAACCAAACTAGACCTCTTAATCATCTGCCACATAAAAATAAACACTAAAGAAAATATGGGTCGAACCTAGGAGCATGTGAACAATCCAGAACATACAATACATGAAAATCACCCTGAAGGCATGCCTACTCTCGATGAAGTCATAATGCCCTAACACCCAGTGTTTCCATACATGGCCTAACCAAGGGGCCCAATCCCCAAGCATAGTGTCATCCGTACTAGGGGCCACTAGCAAGTGCGTAATCTAAACTAGTACCGCAATCGTTCTCAGAAGATTCAATCACTATGCCAAGTTACCATGTCAACACATATGATAAACAGGAAATGGGTGAGTCAACAAAGTCAATAAAGTAGTACAAACATCTCACACAAATCATTAAGTCAATGTACACCAAATATCACCTCTGAGTCACCCCAAATAGAGTTTTCCAAAATAAATTATTTTATTAAAGTGCCAAACGGGCCTTCACTAATTTTAAGGAAAATCATCATTTCTCAAGTGAACCAAAACACTTGTTCGCGCTTCAAAATAAATCATTTATCAATAAACCAGATCTACATTTAAAATTATGTGAATTATTTTTAAAGGCCAAATGTGCATTCTTTCACTACTGTGTGTCCACTCATCAAGAAAATGTTTCAAGTGTAGTGTATAAAATAAACGGCTCTCTTTACATTAAATAATCATTTATAGAAATTAATTATCTTATATCATTTCCCCTTTATTAAAATTAATAAAAACTCCAAGAAATTAATAAAATATAAATTTAAAGATGAATGAAGTGGGGGACCTACCTCGGCTTGCAGCTCGGTTATGAAGACACGACACATCTCACACTCGTGCAAAAGTACGCGCAACCTGCTGAAGACCGCAATATCACAAAAAAACATTGCCAATGCACTACAACCTCAAATATAACTAAAATACATAAACACAGACTTTAAACAATCCAAACGAAAAAATGCAAAAGAACCACCTTGACCTACTTTTAAAACATAACTCACATCGTTTGTACTATTTAATATACCAATTTTGTATATAAAAATCCAAACAGGCATATGCCCATGGATTTATTTTTCGAACTAATTTAAAAAATAATACAAAGAGGCCCACAACATTTCGAAAATGAGAGCCGCTTAAAAAAATGAGGTCTTACGAAAAATACTAACTCAAGACACCATCTTCGTTTGAAGGTGCATCCATGTGCACAACTCGTGTATGCATGGATGTGCCAACATCTAATGGCGCATCAAACCTTCAAATATATATACAAAATAATTTCCACAAAAACACTAAGTTCCATAAATTTTTTTACAAACAAACACTACTCAAGACATCCAAAAATACATTTTTTTATTAATTAAAAAGACGAAAGGGGTGCAAACCATGCTTGAAAATTTAAACAAAACCCAAGAATATTTCGGGGAACAAGTAAATAGGAATAACCAATAACTAATTCAAAACATAATTTAATAAAAATTATACCGATTCTAAAACATCACTATAAGTTAGGCAGAGGCATCTTAAACACATGAATTATGAAATGAAAATTATTTAAAAGAATTCAAGTATCAACAGAGATATTTGTAAAGGAAAAGTGTGAATCCACGTACCTCAACCATGAAAAAAACGATGAAACTTCAAGAAATGAAGAACCACACCCCGCATAATAACCTCACCCTCTAATCAACAAGAATAATGCACGAATTGCAAATCAAGGTAT
This sequence comes from Viscum album, assembly GCA_963277665.1. NCBI lineage: Eukaryota > Viridiplantae > Streptophyta > Magnoliopsida > Santalales > Viscaceae > Viscum > Viscum album. The sequence goes on along the minus strand of OY728138.1, from coordinate 1,693,757,458 downwards.
TAAAGTTAGGTTAATCTGAGAAAAACAATATAAGAAAAAGAAAATATACCGAGAAGGGCTTACACTGTCGGGAATAGGCCATAGGGTGGCCACTGGGATACGACGCAAGGGGGGAGGTAGGGCACTGGAGCAGGCAGGGGGTGTAAGGTGGCTGGGGGCCGCATCGTGGCAGGGAGAGTAGGGAGGCAGGATTCGGGTGCGCTGCTGCCTGCTGAAACATGGAGGGCCGGAGGCCGGGCTTCTGGCTAAGGCAAGATGGCATGTGCCAGGGGGCGAGGGAGTTGGTGCGTGAGTGGGTGCTGGCGGTGGAGGGCCTAGGCGCGAGCGGGTGGCCGGCTGGTTATGCTGAGGGGGTGCCGGTGAGATCGGCAGAGCGACCTAGCGATGGAGCTTGGTGAGCGTGGGGCGGCAGAGACCTGTTGTGGAGACTCGCTGCATTGCACCGCTGGAAGGAGGGGGGGAAGAGGTCTGTTGCGACGCTGGGAGGGGAAAAGGAGGGTGCGTGCAGGGTCCTACAAGGAGAGTCAGAGGCGACGAAGGGGCGTCCAGTGATGTGTCTGGGTGCGGTGCGTAGGAACAGGGAAGGGGGGGGACCGAGGGATTAGGTTAGGGTTTTATTTATTTATAATAATAATACCAATAATAATAAAACCATAAATAAAAATAATAAAATAACCATAGTAAATATAATAATAATAAAAATTAATAACAATAAAATAATAAATATTGATAATAATATTAATAATAATAATGAACATAAAAATAATAAAAGTTACAATAATAAGAATATTAAAATAAAAAAAATGATAACCATAATAACACCTCATTAATAATAATACTATTAATTACATAATAATTTTTTTACAACTTAAACATTTAACATGCTTTGTTTGTATAAAACCTTACTTATTTTTAATTGTTAGGTACTTTCATGGATACCTGGGCTAACGACGTGACTACCACCCACTGTGCGGTGACTGCACATGGGTCCAAAACCCATGAAGAATATTAAATAACAAAAATTTTAATCTGGGACCCAGCCCAGACCTTGGGGTGATGACCCGTAACCAAGAGATAATAAAATATAAATAATTTATGAAGTTTGGGTGCGAAAATTCTCCCCACCACAGACACTTTCTACCCCCATAAAGTCACCCATCCAAACGATGGACCAAACGAGAACTCATGCCCAAATAAAACCAGAAGAAACCACAACTTAAGAGAATAAGAAAACATGAGAGGGTTCTCCCCACCACAAGAACTCAACTAGTGTAGAAATTTTAACACCCAAACATACCACCCCAGGAGGGGGGCGACACGGGAACTCCCAACTGATCCAGACTAACCTCTATAGCACGAGCGAAACAACACCTCCACGAAAACTTGGAACTCTCGACTCAGACCAAAGAAAGCCCGAACACTAGAGAAAAACCTCTGAGCAGAACTTAAACCAAGCAGTAAACCCGAGCATAACCGCAAGCCTGGACTCCTCCGCAGGCACTTATATCTCCAAATGAACACTACTAAACCAATATTAACCTATACAAGGGTCAATCACACTCTTAAGAAAAAAACACAATGCAAAAAACCCTAACCCGATAAACAAAACTGTTTAGATTACAATAGATCATGTTCTTTATAACTTTACAACAAAATAATGAACATTCAACAATGTCAAAACTTTAATAGTAGAAAAAAAAGAATGAAATGACTTTAAATTTTCCACCACTAACATGGAAAATGAAACCCAAACCGAGGCTTCACACCCCCAACAACTCCTGACTACGTGCGAGCTTCAACCCAAGACCTGTGGTTGGGGTTCTGATGGCTGAAACATCTTCTGCCTTGCAGTCAGGCACTAGAATCCTCCGGTCTCATCGTCTTGTTGAAGCGACACTTCCTGCAAAACTTCTCTAGATGACCCAGACATCTGTAATGATGACACGTCTTCGGAGGGATGCGACATGATGACTTCACATGCCCGAACCAGACACACTGGTGGTACACCACTAAATGGTCTGATGAACTAGAATTCAAACCACTGTAGAGGACTCTTTTGGAATAGGTCCATCTGGCACACCCTGCTCGCCAGATGGGGAACCTTGATGACAAACTGGATACACTGGATTTCCAACCAACTCCACTCTGAATACCAACTCTACTGAGAACGCCTCATCCACCAGCTTCTCAAAATGATGGTCCTTGGAAAGGAGGACCCACTCCTTGATCTCTGTATGAAGACCCCCGATGAAGAGAGAAGTCTTCATCAAATCCTGTGATGTTGCCTCTGGAGAAAAGAACACAAGCTCCTTGAAATGGTCAACATATTCCTTTACCGTCTGTTGACCTTGTTGAATACGCATGATTTCTTCCCTTTTCTTCATCTTCGTATATTTAGGTATAAACCATCGGATGAAGACAGATTTGAAGACATCCCACATCATCCCAACTTGTATTGAAGGTGGGGCGAGCAACTCCCGTACATCCAGAGATGGACCTTTAAACAGTCCCAAAACAACACGCACTCTGATAGCTTCGGGAGTTCCCAACATCCTAAAAGCACACTCGACCTCTTAAAACCACATAACTACCTTTAACGAACCGCAATCACCGTTAAGTACAAACAATGTCCAAGAAGGACCAAAAATTGGGCATGAATTATCAAAAACTTTGGGGACCTTTCTGGGTGGCATTTTCAAAACAACATGTAAAACACAGAACCAAAACCAATATCAAGCCGAAGCAATATCATTGAAAGTGTTTTCATTCAAAAACATCCAACTAAAAAAAAAATAAAAACCAACACAACACAAAAATCCCTTTTTATTTTAGATTTCAAAACCACATTCTTTGAAGGCCATTTTCCAAATACCCAAACCCACTTTTGAAACCAAATTCTATTTAAAAAAAATCATTTTCCCTTTATTAAAGTTGCTTTAGAATAACAAGGTCAAGCCTTTAATTCCAAGTGCACACCCCAGTAATCCCATGAACCGTTGCACATGTCTTCATCCTCTTTCATCCATATGTACTAACACACACTTCTCATGTATTCCCTCGCATGTGGAAACACTCATAAAGAGTACCTGAGGTTGCACCCAAACCATATCTCTACCAGTTCCAAGCAACCACCAGATTTTTAGTCCAAGATATTTCAGTTTTGAAAACCCCTTTCTCAAATTTAAATCCATTTAAAAGAAAACGTTCTCATTTCAAAAACCCTTTTTCATTTCCAAAAGTGCAATTACACCCACAAGAACCAAGACAATACACAACTTGCATCAAATCACCAAAGAGAGGGACTAATAGTAATGCTTAACCTAGCAACATGGTAGTAGTCCATGCCCCAAGTAAGCGTAAACGACTAGAAAGAACTTAAACCATGTACGCAGACTCCACATGGGTCACTACTCCATGAAAAATCACAATGTAACATCGGTTTTCCTCTATTTTCATCCCTAAATACAAAAAAATTCAGAAGAAGACAAGAACTCAATTCACAGACTACACCTGGTGACTCAAGGTTTGGAACAGGCGAGGGTTCATGAAGTCCTTTCCGTACCTACCTATCGAGTCCCGACAGTCCTAATATCCATCTACCGGACACCCCAAATAACAAGGACTGCTCTGTTACCATTTTTTCATGAACCAACCCATGTCGACCCTGAACCGGTCACCCGAAATGGCCCATGACATGGCCCGAGGGGCGTTCCTGATCCCCACGAGATGGTAACTAGTTCCGGGCATCAAAACCAAACAAGAGGGAATGATTTGGCCCAATGAAAATTAATAAAGAAGCAGAAAAAGTAGAATAATGAAAGGAAAATAAATGACACGAAAATGGAAGAACAACAAAAAACAACAAACTAACCTGACCATAACCAAAACTCCTCGCAGCTCCGAGAGTCACTCACCAGTCCACAACCAACTCTCGCCCATAGCGAGAGAGCTCAAGTTAAACCTTCAACAAACCTAAAAAATAGGAAAACACTATAGGCGTGAGTATTACAACTCAGTAGGAATGCCCAAAAAACTATTCCAAATGCACTACCTTTGAACAAATAAATTTACTAATTCCAGGTTTGAACTAAATAATAAAAAATATGGGTTTCCACACACACACTTTCATTTATAAAACAAGTAACAGTCCATTGCCCTTTTTAATTTAAAAACCAGTTTAATGATTGAAAGAAACAGGTGCGTTGCATTTTAAAACATTTCTGTGAGCAAGTTAGAAATTCAAATTTCAATTGTTAGTCAAATGGAAAACCACACACAACACACAACACACACTAAGGGAAATGGAAGAGAAGTGGCACACAGGGGCCAGAAACCGAACTAGACCTCTCAATCATCCGCCACATAAAAATAAACACTAAAGAAAACATGTGTCAGACCTAGGAGCTCATGAACAATCCAGAACATACCATACATGTGACTCATCCTGAAGTAATGCCTACTCTCGATGAAGTCATAACGCCCTAACGCCTGGTGTTTCTCTACATGGCCTAACCGATGGGCCCAATCCCCTAGCAGAGTTTCATCTGTACTAGGGGCCACTAGCCAGTGCGTAATCTAAACTAGTGCAGCAATCGTTCCCAGAAGATTCAATTACTATGCCAAGTTCCCATGTCAACCCATATAATAAACAAGAAAGGGGTGATTCAACAAAGTCAATCAAGTAGTACAAACATCACACACAAATCATACAGTCAACGTATACCAAATATCACCTCTAAGTCACCCCAAATAGAGTTTTCCAAAATAATTTATTTTATTAAAGTGTCAAATGGGCCTTTACTAATTTTAATGAAAATCCTCATTTCTCAAGTGAACCAAAACACTTGTTCACGCTTCCAAATAAATCATTTATCAATAAACCAAAACTACATTTAAAATTCCATGAATTATGTTTAAAGGCCAAATGAGTATTCTTTCACTACTGGGTGTCCGCTCATCAAGAAAAGTTTTCAAGTGTCGTGTATAAAATAAAAAGATCTTTTTACACTAAATAATCATTTTAAAAATTAATTATCTTATATCATTTCCCCTTTATTAAAATTAATAAAAACTTCATGCAATTAATAGAATCTAAATTTAAAGGTGAATGCAGTGGGGGACCTACCTCGACTTGTAGCTTGGTTACGAAGACACGACGTGTCTCACACTCGCGCACAAGTACGCAAAACCTGCTGACGATCGTAATATCACAGAAAAACATTGCCAATGCACTGCAACCACAAAGATAACTAAAATACATAAACACGGACTTTAAACAATCCAAATGAACAAACAACACAAAAGAACCACCTTGACCTACTTTCAAAACATAACTCACATCATTTGTACTATTTAATAAACGACTTTTGTATATAAAAATCCAAATGGGGATATGCCCATGGATTTCTTTTTCAAACTAATTTAAAGAGTCATATGAAGAGGCCCACAACATTTTGAAAAAGAGAGCCACTTAAAAAAAAGAGGTCTCAAGAAAAATACTAACTCAAAACACCATCTTCGTTTGAAGGTGCGTCCATGTGCACACCTCATGCACGCATGGATGTGCCAACATCTAATGGCGCATCAAACCTCCAAAAAGACATAAAAAATCATTTCCATAAAAACCCTTTCCATAAAAATGTTTCTACAAACAAAAAGCACTCAAGACATCCAAAAATACATTTTTTATTAATTAAAAAGATAAAAGGGGTGCAAACCATGCTCGACAATTTAAAAAAAACCCAAGCATATTTCAGGGCATAAGAAAATAGGCATAACCAATAACTGCTTCAAAACAAAATTTCATCAAAATTATACCGATTCAAGAACATCACTATAAGTTAGGAAAATGCATCTTAAACATGCAAATTATGAAATGAAAATTATTTAAAAGAATTCGAGTATCAATAGAGAGATTCGGAAAGGAAAAGTGTTAATCCACCTACCTCAACCATGAAAAAAAGTGATGAAACTTCAAGAAATGAAGAACCACACCCCGCGGACTAACCACACCCTATAATCAACAAGAATAATGTGCGGATTACAAATCAAGGTATTAAAGTTCGGTTAATTTGAGAAAAACACTATAAGAAAAAGAAAATATATCGAGAAGGGCTTGTACTGTCGGGAATATGCGATAGGGTTGCCACCGGGATGCGGCGCAAGGGGGGCGGTAGGGCGCTGGAGTAGGCAGCGGGTGTAAGGTGGATGGGGGCTGCATCGCGGCAGGGAGAGTAGGGAGGCGAGAGTTGGGTGCACTGCTGCCTGCTGGAACATGGAGGGCTAGAGGTCGGGCTGCTGACTAGGGAAAGACGGCGTGAGGCAGGGGGTGATGGAGGTGGTGCGTGAGTGGGAGATGGCGGTGGAGGGCCTAGGCGTGAGCGGGTGGCCGGCTGGGTATGCTGAGGGGGTGCCGGTGAGATCAGCAGAGTGACCTAGTGAGGGAGATGGGTGAGCGCGGGGCGGTGGAGACCTGCGGTGGAGACTCGCTGCTTTGCACTACTGGAAGGAGGGTGGGGGGAGAGGTCTATTGCACCGCTAGGAGGGAAAAAAGGAGGGCGTGTGCAGGGTTTTATAGGGAGAGACAGAGGCGACGAAGGGGGGTCCAGGGGGTGTCTGGGTGCGGCGCGTAGGAACAGGGAAGAGGGGGGGGGGATTAGGTTAGGGTTTCATTTCTTTTTTTTAATAATAATAACAATAATAATAAAACCATAAATAAAAATAATAAAATGACCTTTATAAATATAATAATAATAAAAATTAATAGCAATAAAATAATAAATATTGATAATAATATTAATAACAATAATAAACATAAAACTAATAAAATTTATAATAATAAGAATGACAAAATAAAAAAAATAAAAGAAAAAAATAAAAATAATAACAATAATAACACCACATTAATAATAATACTATTAATTACATAATAACATTATTATTATTATTATTACAACTTAAACATTTAAACTGCTTTATTTGTATAAAAATTTACTTATTTTTAATCATTAGATACTTGCACGGATACCCGGGCTAACAATGCGACTACCGCCCGCTGTGCGGTGACCGCGCATGGGTCCGAAACCCATGAAAAATATTAAATGACAAAAATTTTAATTTGGGACCCAGCCCGGACCTTGGGGCGATGATCCAGAGCCATGAAATAATAAAATATAAAATTTTTTAGATGTTCAGGTGTGACCGGAAATATGTTCTATACCAATGGTTTTGGGCAAACCGTTGGTATAGTTCACTAATTTTGACCTATACCAACGGTTTGTCCAAAACTGTTGGTATAGGTCACTTATATGGACCTATACCACCAGTTTTGGACAAACCGTTGGTATAGGTCCCAAAATCGAACCTATGCCAACTGTTCTCAAAACCGTTGGTATAGGTCTATACCAATGGTTTTGAGAACCGTTGGTATAGGTACATGCATTTTTAATGGAATCTTCTTACAGAGGACATTAAATAAATCAAAATTTAAAATACTTATGTTAATACATATATATATTTTTGAAATTATGTTCACAAAAGTAAGTTAGGTTAGTGGTTAGGTCATTCAATCACAAACGAGAGGTGTTGGGATCAAAACCAACCGAATGATTATTTTTTGAATTACATATACCAATAGTTTTATGGAACCGTTGGTTTAGATTTTCATATTACTTATACCAGTGGTTTTAACCATTGGTATAAACCTATCTCCATGTCTTACTTGGAAACGGTTCTCTAAACCGTTGGTATAGGCTATATCAACGGTTTGGAGGCCTATACCAACAGTTTAGAACCATTTGTATAAGGTGTTTTTCCAGTAGTGAACTACTATAATACTTTTGAAAAATTCTTATTCTTTGAAAATATTATAATACCTTTGAAAATAGTTAATCTTTGAAAATTATATAATACCTTTGAAAATACTTACACTTTGTAAATTATTTTCTTTACAAAATAAACAATTATTTTTTTAGAAAATATAATGCATGCTTTGAAAAAAAAACCATGGGACCACATGAAACATTAAAGGCTGTCCAAGCCTACCCACTTCCATAGGGATGGTTTCACTTCCAAATTCCCTATCATGATTACCAATTTCAAGTGCCAAATTTTATAAAAACATTTTTGAGCTTTCCTTATATATATATATAAATATATCACTCGAGTATTAACTTTAAAAACACAATAGTGTATTCAAATATTTATATATGTATATAATTTCTTAGTAAAACAACTGTAAGATTTGGAGCTACAAAATCTCATGATAATTAGACTTTGCATAAATGCATGGAATGTTACTTAACATCCATGTATTTTTTAATTTACTTCATAAACACATTAAATACATTTTATTGAATTAGGATATATATGAAATGATAACTCTTACCATTTAAAATTCATCCTTTAATATATAAATTAGATACTCATTTACTTAATTCATTTTATACATATAATAATGGTGTGAAGGTATGAATCCTTAAAACATAAAATAGTAGTATTTTTAAAACTAATATTCACATAAAATATTACTCTTAATAATATATATAATTTTTCATTAATGATAACTCATAAGAAAAAAAACTATGCCCTCAACATATAATTTTTAAAACAAAATTATATTATATACATAAAATTATAAGAAGAAATATTTTTAAATAAAACATTCCATCAGAATAAAAACATATCAAAGAATAACTTGTCCTTGGTGGATCTCCGATTCGGCCAAGAGCTCTCAACATTTAGGGTTTTCCCCCTTGAGTTCACTTCGGATTTTTGGCTTCTTCATCTCCAGGTGAGGCGATGACATTGGGTATCTGCTTCAGTGGTGAGGAGTTGCAGTGGGTCTTTGAGCTACGACGGAGGTGTGGGATCGTCTCGATCAGCAGTGATATGGACGGTGTGGGATATGATCAGTGGCTTTAGTCTAAGACTTAGATAGCAGCGGTCAGCTTTAACGGTTTCAGATCTGGTCCATATCTGGTTTCAGAGAGTTTTTTTATACGTTTTTTTAAAGTTATTTTGCAGAAAACGGTTAGGGAGTTTTTTTAAAATGCACCGCAAAGGCGGCATCCATGATGCCGCCTTTTCATTTCGGGTGAAAGGCGGCATCGTGGCTGCCGCCTTTGCACTGCGGCTGAAAGGCGGCACCCGCGATGCCGCCTTTCCCCTAACAAAAAAATTGCTTTTTTTATGTTATGTTTTGTTTTGTTTATATATATATATTTATATATATAATTCATAAAAAAATTTCAGGAGGATGCCACCTTTTACCTAAAAAAATTATTATTTTTTAAAATTTTGTTTTGATTTTTTGTTTTGTTTTGTTTATATTTTTATTTATATATATAATTCTTAAAAATTGAAAAAATTATCATTTTTGAAAATTTTGTTTTTATTTTTTGTTTTTTTGTTTATATATTTATTTATATATATATTAATAAAAATTGTTCAGGAAAAATAATTTATAAGCTTTCAAAACCGCCTACTTGAAAGTTCAAAATGTTTCAAGTACGTTACTTTGAAATAATATAAAATATAAACCATAAGATCAATATAAACAAAAAATTAAACATTCATTAAAATTATAAGCAATTTTTGAAAAAAAAATCATTTCATAAAAATTGTTCATGAAAAATAATTTATAAGATTTCAGAACCGCCTACTTGAAAGTTAAAAATGTTTCAAGTACGTGGCTTTGAAAGAATTTAAAATATAAACCATAAGATCAATATAAACAAAACCTTAAACATTGATTAAACATATAAAAAATTGTTGAAAAAAAATAATTTCATAAAAAATGTTCATGAAAAATAATTTTATAAGCCTTCAAAACCGCCCACCTGAAACTTAAAAATGTTTCAAGTATGTGACTTTAAAAGACTATAAAATATAAACCATAAGACCAATATAAACAAAAATTTAAACATTGATTAAACATATAATAAATTGTTGAAAACAAAAATCATTTCATAAAAATTGTTCATGAAAAATAATTTATAAGCTTTCAAAACCGCCTACTTGAAACTTAAAAATGTTTCAAGTACATGACTTTGGAAGACTATAAAATATAAACCATAAGACTAATATAAACAAAACTTTAAACATTGATTAAAAATATAAGAGTCAACCCCGCATCAATTTGATGCACGGTGTCGCTAGTATCACATACATATATAATCTTTGATGCATGAGAACATGTTATATCTCCTTTCATGGGACAACGAAATCCATTCTTCCACCCGCCATGTCCATATCCATATCAACATCCGGCCACATAAGGGTATGGTGAAATATATGCCACATGAAATGATCATCTATTCCCATTCCTAAAAACACTAACCCCTTCAACACCACCATGCATCCAACCATTATAATTTCTTCCACAATTGTCACCCCATTTCCCTAGGCCCACTTGATCAGATGAAAACACCAATGATTCCACATAGGTCATCAAACTCTTCATCACAAAATCTTTATCCTTTATCATATTCAAAAGGCTACTATATGACCTCCTTGATCTATCCATTCCAAACAATCACATACAAGTATATTATAAACATAAAAACCAAAAAAATTTTAGAAAAAAAAACCTGAAAATTTGTTGGTTTTTATGTTTATATTATACTTGTATGTGAGTTTTTGGAATTTATAGATCAAGGAGGTCCTACAATAGTCTTTTGAAGATGATAAAGGAAGAGATAAAAACATAAAATTTACAATATGAGAATCTCCCAATAATGACAATACATCATTATGGCTTAGAGTGTGAACTCGACCCAACAATATTAGAACATCGTTTCCGATTATGACCTTCTTGATGTCATATGGTGAATCTCAAACTCTGTCTTTGTTCTTGAGGCCAGTCCATCTCATTTCGCATCCTGCTGGCCTTCGGTCTCCCATAGAGATGCAACCGATTCATATCAGGTACCACTATTGGTTGACCTTCAGGCATTGGGAAATAACGAAACTCACCAATAGGTGTCCATGGTGCAACATAACAATTAGAAATGGTGTTCATCCGATGCACTGGATCAACATATTATTCCCATGATATGTTAATAGAGGCACATGCTGCGATGGCATGTGAATATAGAAACCGTAAGGCCTGAAAGTTTCCACATTGAAATTGCATCGTTTCTAGTAATATCATCATTTTTTCACCAATGCTATTAGTGATGGGGTTCAAATTCTCTTGAACTTTAAATCGAGAGTCTTCTCATAGAAATAGGAAGACTTGATAACCAAAAGCTTCTTCAATATTCTTTTCAATCTCTCATTGAAAATGTCTTTAGTATGTTAGCCCCTGATGTATTCCATCCGATGTTACTTTTTGTCTATCAACAAAGTACTTCATGCAATGATATAATGTATTCTGAACTAGGGTAGTTATAGGTATCTTGAGAATCCCTTTGAAGACACCATTGATTCACTCTATAATGTTGGTGGTCATGTGTTTTTACCTCTTCCCCCCATCATATGCCAATGTCCATTTTTCTTTTGGAATTCGCATCATATAATCGTAAACGTCTTCATTAACCTGACAGATTTGTTCGAAAAATTCTTCAAACCATCATTGATATGAATCATATGCTACATAGAATAGATGATATTTCACAGAATTTGAATTTATCTTTACATTGATATACACAAAATAACAAATGCAATGCGTACCAAGTCTGGTGATTGCCTTCTTCATCGGTTTGTTATGAGATTTTTTATGCAAGTTGCTAGAAATGTGTCTAATGCAGAACCAATGATGTGAATTTGGGTAAATCCATGTATTAGGATCTGCATTGATTGCCTCATTAATTTCCCAATGCTGGTAAGATATCAAACAAACACCCCGAATGTTGGGGAAATGGTTGTTGATACATGCCAAAAATCACCTCAATGATTCGTAGTTTTCTTTCTCTATAATGGAAAAGGAAAGAATAAGAGGTGAACGGTTTCCATATTGGGTTGCCTCAATCAACAACACACCCTTGTTTTTTCCATATAGAAACATTCCATCAATATGAATGGAGTGTTTTCTAAAACGAAATATGGAGATACATGGGAGGAATGCCTAAAACAATCGATGAAATTGAACAGGAGATGGATCAACTCTGTTATCATGAGACACATAGTTGTTTGTATCAATATGGAATAAAACTTCATTATGATGACTCATTATAGCTAAAAATTGCGGCAATACTTGATATGAGTCATCCCAATCACCACAGACCTTCACAATTGCCTTCTGTTTCACCAACCATGCCTTATTATACGAAATCTTATAACCAAATTTGTGTTGTATCCTCTCCTGAAAAAGGGCTATTAGAAGATATTGACATGTCCTAATCATCTCAACAATAATGGATGACACAAATTATGCATCCAATGAAGTATGATCTTGTGTCAGGCTTGGTTGAATGCAAGTATGAGCTGCCTCAATCCTCGAGATTATCCAACCTCCAAATGCAATGTCCGGAATCGACCTCAATCAAAATCTACAATCATCCCCACACTTCTCACACCGTATGACATATTTTCTGTGGTCTGATTCATAAACTACATATCTAAAATTCCTCTAAATGTGAAATCTCTTTAGCATACTTTTTAATGCATCTTTATTTGGAAAATTCCTTCTAACGTATAACGTTTTTTCCATCTCACAAAACCTATCTCGTATAACTCCGGGAACTCAGTTACCAGTGTGAGAACATTATCTTCAAATTCAGTCACATGTGTCATTGCTTCTAACCAAGATGCAAAGAGAGATGGATGATTTATTGTAGGTCGACCCCGCTGTACAACTAATGCATTTCTCGAAACTTCTGTTGTTCCTTCCTCATCATCACTATTATCACCATCTGTTTCGTTATTACGAAACTCCTCATCAGATGTCGGGTTAACATGTATATTTGGGAGCTCAAGTGGGTTGACCTCTTCTACATCATTTGGAATAGTCTCAAATTCATGGGGCATACTATCTTCAACGGCTTTTGTAAGTCTACATATTTGTACAATTGGATGTTGTTGTTGTACAATAGAAACATCAACAGATAACTCCATCATGGTACCATCCGACCGTTGAGAAAACAAATTAATTTTTTGGATCCATTGTGCATCGTCAACCAATGGACAAGCAAGATTCCACAATGTTGACGGGAACTGCAAATGTATATAACTCATTGACTTGATCTTTTGATCAGGTCCTAGATTTAATGAGCCATGAATTCTGTCTTGAAGGTCACTTATGGTTATACAATCAGTTGTATTAACCACTGTTATTGGTTGTGTACTGTAAGAAGCTCCTTGCTCAGTTTGAATAACCTCCCCATAACAGTACACATAGGAAACCATTACGCTCTACGTAAATTTTTTTTTCTTATCAAGGTTTTGATAATATAAGTCACATTCAGAATGATGGTTACCAATATAATATTTATTAAGCCAACTTATTTTTAAAACTTAGTTTAATTACATCTTCAAAGTATAAAAACTTAAATTTTTAATTTTGAATGGTTTTTGACAGAGTTAAAAAATAAATAAAACCATGTTTGATCTTCTCACCTTTATTACAGTGAATTGGATATCAAAATTTCAGAAAACCCATTATCACACGAGTTTTCTAAAATTTTGATATCCAATTCACTGTAATAAAGGCCAGAAGATCAAAACATGCTGTTCTTTATTTTTTAACTCCATGTTATTTAAATTTTAACTCCATGTTATTTATTTTTTCTCATTCACTCCATGTTGTTTTTTAACTCCATATTGTTTTTAACTCCATGTTGTTTTTTAACTCCATGTTGTTTTTTAACTTCATGTTGTTTTTTAACTCCATGTTGTTTTTTAACTCCATGTTGTTTTTTTAACTCCATGTTTTTTTAAATCCATGTTGTTTTTTAACTCCATGTCTCTTTCCAAAAATTTCAAACCGCAAACTTCACCAAAAAAGAGAGAAAATAAGAGGTAAACGAGTGTTTGGAAGTGAGGAGAAGGGGAGGGGGGCACTACCATTTTATAGGGTGCGGAGGCCAAGGCGGCACCTGCGGTGCTGCATTTCACAATGATGCCAGGAGAAAGGCAGCACCCACAGTGCCGCCTTTCATATGAACTCATCTAGAAAGGCAGAACCGCGGGTGTAGCCTTTTCCACGTCAACGATCCGTGCCGACAGTGCAAAGGTGGAATCCGTGATGCCACCTTTCACCCAAAATGCTATGGTGGCATCGCAGCTGCCGCCTTTGCAGTGCATTTTGAATTTTTTCCCCAAACCGTTTTCTGCAATTTTTTTTTAAAAAAAATGTATAAAAAAACTATTCTTCTGGTGGTCTGGATAGATTTGCACGCTCTTGGGGTGCAATAAGGTAGAAAAAAGTAGGAGGTGGTGGAGGGGGAGGCCGAAGTGGTGAGGCCTCTTCCAATACGGAGGGTGCATTGGGGAGGTCCTTATGGTGGAGGTGAGGCTCAATGGAATATTTGGCAGCTCCCTGGTCAGTGAAATGACTCCATCATCTTCCAAAGTCTTCCAGGCGTGTGGTTTGAGGTGTTGTGGGGATTTGGTCTTTCTATTGTTGGAATTAGTCTTCTGGTTCTTCAAGTTGTGTTTGGTATTTTCTGGTGATGTTTTTCAATTTTAATAGTGGTTGTTCCATTGGCCTTTTTAGCCGCTTGAATCTTTGGTTGCATGAAATTTATTGGGCCATGTCCCTCTGGGAATTTAGTCCACCATATTTTAATGTTATGTGTCTCTGGCCCTACAGGCCTTTAATGGGTCTTCCCTTACCCAGTTTAAAATGGATTCCTGCTTTTTTTTTCATTTTTTAATAATGGGGTATGCCCACAACATTTTTGGTATAAACCATTCCATCATTTCATAACTAACTTGACTAAGAAAATAATATTCAATTAAAGAATACAATTACCTGATGTGTGATGGTGGAGTGTGGGAAGGAAAAGGATGTGAACCCTAGTTTGGGTAATTATGGTCCGGATGATCTATGTGTAAAATCAATTTGTGGATCGATTAATGATGATTGATTTGGTTACAATGATATGTTTAGTCTCTGCGCAAAGAAGAATCCGGGTGAGCGTCAGGGTGACGAACTCAAGAAAAGCTTTGTTGATGCTATTAAAAGCAAGGGTTGTTCATCCTTTCTTGACTATGAAGCATCTGCTAGAAGGATCATTCGAAAGGGGAAGATTGCGTATGTCTCAACGAATCAAAGTGCTGCTGAGGAGATAAAGAAATTATGTAGATTTTCAATTATCTCCAGGGTTGTAATTCCGAAGGGGGTGAAGCCATGGAAGTTTCACGAACTCACTTCTAGGATTGCTGAAATCTGGGGTGTTACTGAGTGGAAGATGATAGTGATGGGACATGGGTTTTATCACATTTTCTTCCCCTCAAATTAGATTAAGCGCCGTGCTTGGAGTTTTGGATCGCTCCCTCTCAAACCTGGATTCCTACAGATTCATGAATATGACCATAATTTTGATCCCAATTCTATCAAGAACACCTATGAAAAAATATGGATAAGGGTTTGTAATCTGAATTTGCTCTATTGGCACCCTGAAATTTTCTAAGATATTGCCTCGTCTGTTGGGAATCCTATCATGCTTGATAATCAGACTGAAAATCCCATGTTTGGTCATTATGCTATGATTCTTGTGGAAGTCGATATGTCTACTACTCTGGTGGAAGAAGTGGTGTTAACCAAAAAAGATTATACCCTCACCCTTGTAATCCTCTAGGAAATAAATCCAAAATTCTCCCTGAATTTTCATCTCTTTGGACACATTTCATCAGATTGTAACAGAAACAAGATGTGAAACTTCTACAAAGTCCAAGGGCATGATGAAGAGAACTGTAGATGGAGGGGAAAGAAACCATATCCTGCTAATGATCTTGGGTGTTCTCTCTCTAATGAGGATCCTATTATGACCCCCACTGAAAAGGGAAAACAAGTGCATGATGTAGATAAGGGTGGGAGCAAGGATGGAAGCCCTCAGTTTGTGGAAGAGGCAGCTCAACTTGCAGAAGAAGGTGTGATTTTTGATGATCCCATAGAGGAGTCAATATAATTGAACTCTGTCTTGGAGGCTAGTAATATAAGGACCCATCCTTAAAACATTATATAATGATGAATTAAATGAATAATTCACATTGAGGATCTTTTTAGGTTTAGTGTTTTAGAGAATTAGGCCATAACTGTTACATCTCAAAAGATTAAAAAGTGGACACTTCTACTTAGTTTCCATTTTTTTTTCATAAAATAAGAAACTCTTAAAAAGAAACATGTCTAGTTCCATGTTTTAGATAGAATTTCTTTCCTTGATCCCATCCTTGACCCTATTTATCTTTAAGTCTTGTGGAAAACTTTTCAAAAACTTGGGATGAGCATAAAAAGCCCAGCAAGGGATACACAAAGAAAGAAAACATTAGATCATCAATATATACATAACATAAGCCTTTTAACATACCTCATGAAATCATAATATTTATGAATAACTCATAGAAATCAAAAGACATAAAGGTAACTTGAGTCATTCATAACATTCTTACATAGGGAGTAACCCTCATGGTTACGTTTGGAATACCCATCAAAGTATATTCCTTAAATCTCTTTAGAGAAACCTTAGCGTTTAACTCCTTCACTTTACCCAATACATTGGAGAGCTATCTCGGGCTCACCCACCCTTTGTTTATCATGGAACCACCCGACTTCATAAACCATGCCCAAGAACCATAACATAATCGTATCACATAAACATGCATAAAGGAAACATAAAATTTCCACATTTCAATCACAAGATATCAATAAAACATATTGATATAATCAAAACATTATCAAAACCATTTTCAATACCAAAATAAAATAAAAGTAAAACATGGTATTTATTTTTCTTTTAAAAAAAGTTATGGCTTGTAGAGGAAGCCAAAACTCAAATAATGGTCACGACGGCAGAGAAGTCATTGTTGCCGCATACTTAAGACAAAACATTCCTTTTGTAATTTAGTAAAATGCTTCATGTAAAAATATTACTTTTGAATGAAATTAAAAGACAAAAGGGTTTTATACACCGTATAAAATAATGTCGTGTAGGAATCAAAAGATGCCTCAATGAAAGGAGATTGAGACGAAGTCCCGTACAAAGACAGTAGCCTTAGATTAAGGATAAATCAATTACATAATTATGTGTGAAAAATATAAATAAACTCAATATAAGTGGATATTAAGTGTAAAAAAATCAGACGTCATCCACACATATTCATATCATGACATAATCATGAAGTAGAGGTTTAACCCCAAAAATTGAAATTGGGTTAAGAAGTTCCCTTACAGAAATTCGACAGCCTAACGACGTCACATTAAAATTCAGAAAATGAGTTGATGAGAGATAAAAAGGGTATCTCATCACATGGAAATAAAATTTATAGTAATAAGGATATATAAGAACATATCCCAACATAAGAAGATGTAAATTAAAAGACCTAACAAAAAGAATTATTTTAAAAAGAGGAGGGTGAAAGGTTCCCTAAACGATTTGGGTAACTTTCAAAACATACACCCCATGAAAGAAGGGTCATACAATGAAGATGTAAATACCCATAAATTAAATTATATTACACAAAGAATACAATCATGGGCAGTACATACACCACACAAAAAGAAATAGTGGAAAATGTAGCATGAATCTCACAGGAATAAAAAGTGAGATAAAACCCCCTTACATCGTTGTAATCAATCAAGTCGTATGACCAAAAGATAATAAGAAACAAAAGAATCACAGAATACCATGAATATAAATATAATAATGATAATATATATCAAATGGCAGTACACAATACCACATGCATTAAATAATTGGAGAATAATGGAAATCTCACGGAATTAAAAGTGAGATAAGAAATCCCCTTACCTCAAGTCCGACTTGTCTTGTTTGTTTCTTTATATTCCTGAATAATAAACTTTGGTCAATTTATAATTTCTTAAGTACTTCCTTTAAAGTTTATTATTCAATTCATATCACATATTATCATGTTATAATAATTTGTTAATTATGTGAGTTCATATCATACGTTTTGTTGATGTTCGGTACATGAGTCAACAATGAACTTGTTTGAAGAGAATTGTCCATGTAGTTATAAGTAAAAAATCTATAGAATAGTGTTCATGATTTAAATATCATATATATATATATAGTATATATTTATTTAATAATATTCCATAATGTTTGGAGATAAGAAATGAAATGTACAGTTCATAGAGACGGTAGACCATACGTACGCATGGACGCTACTTTCATTTTTTTGTCATATTAATGGACTTTAAAACTAAATTAAACATAGACATATTATAATTAAAGTATAATATATATTTTATATATGTAGCATAAGTTCATTAATTACATTCTTTATAAATTCCATGTTTGGCATGAATGAGTCACATCACTTGAGGGGGTGGTAGTCCACACTTCCTCATATGAAATTATCGCATTTGCATAACATGAAAAGCATAAAGGTATGTTTTAAATATAAAATACAGAAGCATATAGGGGAATTAAATATAATATATATCATATATAAATATATTGACATCTTAATTTCCACCATGAAAGGTGTTAAAAGACGATTGAACAATCATCGTTTCGTGAGGCAGTAATTCGCCACCCACAATAACAGTATGTTCTTTAACCATTAGACAGAGGTGTGTGTAAGTGTAGCTCTAATACTTCTCATAACAACATCCTAGTATATTGAAGATACTGGTTTTGTTACAAAATAAAGGAATAAAAAGAGTTTAAGGGGTTGGAGAAGAAAAATAAAACCAAAGAACATAAGAGAAGACATTACCTCTAAATCGGGTAACACTTTTTAATTTGAGCCAAAGGCTTCCTTGCAAAGACTTATGCCCAATGTGAGGCTTATATGATTAAGAGAGGGATCTAGAGAGAAAATATGAGAAGATGTTGGATGATCCAATGTCTTGAGAGGTGTGGGTAAGGGGGTAGAGGTGGGGGCCTTTTATAAGAGGGATGAGGGTCACTTTTGGAAAGTCTTGAAATGTTACTTAATTATAAAATGCTTTTCGGATTTTAAAGGTCCCAAAATGATATATTTAAAGGATAATGTGATAAGGGTTATAAATAAACCCATACAATAGGTTTTTGACAAGTGTATGTCTTAGATTTTACCTTATCTTTTCATTTTATTTAAATCGTTCATTAATTAGGTATTACTGCATCATCATGGTGTCATAAATAAATTTATTTATTTAATGTCAAAAAATTATAAAAAAAATATCATGATGTAGGAAATATTTTTAGATTTCTAGTGACTATTTATATTTTAATATATCATTTATTTAAAGAAAATTAAAATTGTTTTACTAAGGGTATACAAACCTTTGTTATATTTCTCTTCTTTTTTAAAAATAAAGTCATAAATGTCACTATTACAGCAATGTGACTCCATGGGCCATCAAGTTTGGTAAAAAGCTTCCCATGGTCGGCCATTACTCAAAAAAGAGGACGTGGACACATTTTTGGGTCATTTTATATTATTATAATATTATTTTATTACCCTTAACTACCCGATTACTAATTAATCACGATAATTAAAGTTAATTACCATCATTACTATTCATAATGTCCAATAACAAAAGAGTTTTAATTAAATAATTTGAACCTTATGATTCTAAATATGGAATAAATTTTATTAAATTACAAACACAGAAATTTTAGTAATTAATTTAAAAATAATTCCCGTTGTCACAACCAATGACGGGTTATAAAGAAGTAAAATTTATCAAAATATTGACTTGTTTTTACATCCAATTGAAAAGTGAAATTACTTCCAATAAAAAAACTATATTAAGTGATAAAAATGTAATTAAATTTCACTTTAAAACTAATTAAAAGGACAATATAACTATATAATTAAATTAGATGAAAAAGAAGTTTTGAAGTAAAATGCAGTATTTTTCACTATTCATTAAAAATGAATATTTGTCAGAAAAATACCAAAAATTTATCAAAAGTAAATTTGATATTCCAAATTCAAAAATGATTTACATTTTAACAAATTCAAAATATATAAGTTTCATTAATTAATTTTATAATTAATTCCCGTTGTCAAGACAAATAACGTGTTTTTAAGAAACAATATCTATCAAAAGATTAACACTTCTTTATGTCCAATTTCAAATTGAAATTAATTATAATGACAACCATTGGATTTAATGGTAAAAATATATTTTAACTAAACTTTAAACCCAATTAAAAATATAATCTAACTATATAAATAAATTATATTTAAAAGGATAATTTGAATTAAAATACAGCATTTCCACTATTCATTAAAAAATGAACTTTATCAGAAAAATAACAAAAATTTACACAAAGTAACTTTCGATGTCCCGATTCTAAAGAAGGATTTTAGTTTTTAAAATATAACATATAAAATTGTCAAAAGTTAATTTAATAAGGGTTCTCCATCAAAAGGTGGTTAATCGACCTTTTAAAGAATATTAGAATATTTATGCTTAAAATTGGATTCATTTTCATTTTAAGCCTCTATCATTTATTGGGTAATTATTAAAATATCTAAAAAAACATATAATCATTTTTTAGTTAGTTCTGTTCATTCCCGCTATTACAACAGCTAGGCGTTAACTACCATTTAAAATAATATTATTATATTATTAGTGTGCAACGTAAGATTTCAAAGAAACTCATTGTTGTGTATTAGGCACGCCATCGAACATAGCATTCCCTTTAAAATAATATTAAAATTTTATTCACAAAAATTAATAAATATGAAAATTTCATATTATTTATTTACCCGGGATGTTACATCCTTCCCCCCATTTTGGGAATTGCGTCCTCACAATTTTAAAATTGGGCTAAAAAACTTTATTGAAAGCCCCACATTAGAAAAAGAGTAAATAAAATTATCACTTTAAAAGATAGAAAAAGAAGTACAATGGTCACCTAAAATAACCCATACTAGGATTCCATGAAAACATTGATATGGAGGAGAAAACAAAGGGTTAAGTTCCGATGGAGAGTGATAGAAAACATGATTAGGAGAAAGTTAACCACAAAAAAATCGCAAACTTATGATGTGTGTAAATGTCTTTGATTACCCAGTAGAAAACGTAAACCAACAACATTGTTGTTTTACGTTCCTTTTCATAATTTTGAGGAATTCATTTACTATATAGAATAAAAACATAAGGAAATATTCTTACCTTAAGGTAGAGTTTCATCCTTTAATAAGTTTCTACCAAAACTAATCTTTTCTCCAAACGATGAGAATTAAAAAAGACTTTGTCACATCAAAAGTACAAGAATCATCTTCTAGAGAATCACATAATGCACAAAAGAAGAAATATATATTTCCCTTTTATTTAAACATCAACTAAAACCAAAATGGTTAGTATGAGATCATATAATCCCAAAAAAGGATAATCTTACACAAAAAGAAAAACTACTCCTAATCTTCAAAATTTGTCGAACAAAACCCAAAGTTCATCAAACACCATTCAATAATCAGATATCCAAAAAATTATTCAAAGTAATCCAAACTAATATTTAAACCCAAATCTCCTAAGGATTTAATCACATAGTCTTCTAAGATAAATATTAACATTTATCTCCAAATAACATCAGTTACTCTTAAAATCTCATATTGAAAAGTAATTAACTTTATCACATATCCTCCATGATAGGTTAATAATTTCCATATATAACCCAAAATCAACTTATTCTTGATTCATAAGATCATCTAACTAAAAAGAATTAGTCATACTAACCAGGGACTTCACATAGTCCAGTGGTAGGCAATAAATACCAGTCGCACTTTGGTTGTGGGTTCAATTCTCACAGCTTCGTCCGACATGATGGGTTGTCACACAATTTGCGTGTTGTCCCTTTTAAACAACTACATAATTTTATAACATTCCTAAAAAGAGATAAATTCGTAAAAAATAACCATAACATATTTTAACCACAAAGGTTATCTAATAACTTTTTTTTCATCCCAAAATGTATTAACCGGTAATTATCTCAAATTCAAGGATCATATAAACCAAAATTGTTCTTTATAACTATATCCAAAAAAGAAAAGATAATTATTCCTTGAATAAGATTTTCATATATCAAACATCAGGGTTACACATACTATAGAAAGTCTTCTAATGTAATCCCATCATCAAAAGAGCCTTAATACTTTTAAGCATTTCACTATCCTAAAATCTACCATAACTCTTGAATCCATTATATGTTGACTTCTTACTCATTCAACATTCTTCATGATCCATTAACCATTCCCTTCCAACTTATTCTGAAATAATTCTTTCCTACAAAAAAATTCATGAATCATATCCTAAGATTCAATAATAGGAAAAAATGTTAAGAAATAATCCATATCTTTCATTGGTCATTGTCAGTTTCTTCATCGTCAATAGGAATAGAATTAGGTATTGGTAAACAAATATTTTTACGATCCTGGTGATTCCATTCCCAAAACATTTTATAGTACATGTGTTTGCATAATGACCATGCACACCACATTTAAAACATTCTATTGATCCCTTAAAAATGACTTATTTCCCTTTCCTAGAGTCAACTAGATGCTTCCTTTTTTCATGGTAGGTTATTGATTTATGACCTTAATTTCCACATCTATAGCATCTTTTTGTCCCTTTGAAACATTTTCCTAGGTGTTTCTTTCCACATCTTTGACACATAGGTTTTTGAACACACTTAGCTTTATGATTATTACCTGAAATTCCATAGGGATTTGTTTCTTGGATATATGATGTATTATAAAAATCACTAAGTTTCATGTGGTCAATAATGACTCCAGATAGTTGGTTGAGAATAACCAAAAGAGTTCTCATTTCAGCTCCCATATCATTCAGTTGCTTGTTTAGAAAACCGTCATAGTTTTCTTCACATCCACTGTTACTTTGGTGCCTGCTAGATCCAACCATTTACTAGAACCAAAAAGGTCAGTGTGAGTATATCAGTAAAATCACCATATAATATCTCATGAGGAGGGTAAATACTAAGATATACTTATTCATGTTATCTTAAACTCATTCACTTTATGAAAATAACTATGACTCTTTCTAAAATCCTAACCATTATGGTAATGTCACTTGTGCTTAAAGAATACCCTAACCTCTAAAGTTATCTAAACCGACCTATGATACCAACTATAAGGACCCAACCTTAAAAAATTACCTAATCATGAATTAAATTAATAATTCACATTGAGGATATTTTCAGGTTTAGAGTTTTAGAGAATTAGTCCATAACTATTACATCACAAAAGATTACAATGTAGACACTACTACTCAGTTTCCATTTTTTCCATAAAATAAAAAAACTCTAAAAAAGAAACATGTCTAGTTCCATGTTTTAGATAACATGTCTTTCCTTGATCCCATCATTTACCCTATTCATCTTTAAGTCTTGTGGAAAACATTTCAAAAACACGGGATGAGCATAAAAATCTCAGTAAGGGATACACAAAGAAAGAAAACATTAGATCATCAATATATACATAACATAATCTTTTTAACATACCTCATGAAATCATAAGATTTATGAATAACTCATAGAAATCATAAGACATAAAGGTAACTTGAGGCATTAATAACATTCTTACGTAGGGAGTAACCCTCATGGTTACGTTTGGAATACCCATCATAGTATATTACCTAAATCTCTTCTAAGAAACCTTAGCATTTAACTCCTTTATGTTACCCAATACATTGGAGAGTTATCTCGGGCTCACCCTCCCTTAGTTTATCATGGAACCACCTGACTTCATAAACAACGCCCAAGAACCATAACATAATCGTATCACATAAACATGCATAAAGGAAAGATAAAATTTACACATTTTAATCACAATATATCAATAAAACACATTGATATAATCAAAACATTATCAAAACAATTATCAATACCAAAATAAAAGAAAATTAAAACATGGTATTTATTTTTTCTTTAAAAAAAAGTTATGGCTTGTAGAGGAAGCCAAAACTCAAATAATGGTCACGACGGCGGAGAAGTCATTGTCATCAAATACGTAAGAAAAAAACATTCCTTTTGTCGTTTAGTAAAATGGTTCATGTAAAAATATTCATTTTGAATGAAATTAAAAGTCAAAAGGGTTTTATACACTGTATAAAATAAAGTCATGTAGAAATCAAAAGATTCCTCAGTGAAAGGAGATTGAGATGAAGTCTCGTACAAAGACGGTATCCTTAGATTAAGGATAAATTAATTATATAATTATGTGTAAAAAATATAAATACACTCAATATAAGTGGATATTAAGTGTAAAACAATCAGAGTTCATCCTCACATATTTATAGAATGACATAATCAAGAAGTATAGGTTTAACCCCAAGAATTGAAATTGGGTTAAGAAGTTCCCTTACAGAAATTCAACAGCCTAACAACGTCACTTTAAAATTCAGTTCATGAGTTGATGAGATATAAAAAGGGTATCTCATCACTTGGACATAAAATTTACATCAATAAGGATATATAAGAACATATCCCAACATAAGAAGATGTAAATTAAAATACCTATAAAAAAGAAGTCTTTTAAAAAGAGGAGGGTGAAAGGTTCCCTTACCGATTTGGGTAACTTTTGAAACGTACACCCCATGAAAGAAGGGTCATAAAAATAAGATGTAAATACCCATAAATTAAATTATATTACACAAATAATACAATCATGGGATGTACATACACCACAAAAAGGAAATAGTGGAAAATGTAGTATGAATCTCACGGGAATAAAAAGTGAGATAAAAACCCCTTACCTCGTTGTAATCAATCAAGTCGTATGACCAAAAGATAATAAGAACCAAAAGAATCACAGAATACCATGAATATAAATAGAATAATTATTATATATATCAAACATTAGTACACAATACCACATGCAATAAATAATTGGTGAACAATGGAAATCTCATGGAATTAAAAGTGAGATAAGAAATCCCCTTACCTCAAGTCCGACTTGTCTTGTTCGTTTCTTTATATTCCAGAATAATAAACTTTGGTCAATTTTTAATTGATTAAGGATATCCTTTAAATTTTATTATTCAATTTA
Source organism: Viscum album (assembly GCA_963277665.1). NCBI lineage: Eukaryota > Viridiplantae > Streptophyta > Magnoliopsida > Santalales > Viscaceae > Viscum > Viscum album. The sequence continues at coordinate 1,693,732,324 of OY728138.1, read as the reverse complement.
TATCACATATTATCACGTTATAATAATTAGTTAATTATGTGAGTTCATATCATAGGTTTTTTCGATGTTCGGTACATGAGTCAACAATGAACTTGTTTGGAGAGAATTGTCCATGTAGTTATAGATACATCATCTCTGGAATGGTTTTCATAATTTAAATATAATATATATACAGTATATATGTATTTAATAATATTCCATAATGTTGGGAGATAAGAAATGAAATTTACTTTTCATGGAGACAGTAGGCTGTACGTACGTATGAACGCTACTTTCATTTTTTTGTCATATTAATGGACTTTAAAACTAAATTAGTAATAAATATATTATAATTATAGTATAATATATTTGTTATATAGGTAACATAAGTTCATTAATTACATTCTTTATAAATTCCATGTTTGTCATGAACGAGTCACATCACTTGAGGGGGCGGTAGTCCACACTTCCTCATATGAAATTATCACATTTTCACAACATGCAAAGCATAAAGGTATATTTTAAATATAAAATAAAGAATCATAGAGGGGACATAAATATAATATATATCATATATAAATATAGTGAAATCTTAATTTCCACCATGAAAGGTGTTAAAAGAAGATTGAACAATCATCGTTTTGTGAGGCAGTAATTTGCCACACACAGAAACAATATGTTCTTTAACCATTAGACGGAGGTGTGTGTAAGTGTAGCTCTAATAATTCTCATAACAACATCCTATTATATGGAATATACTGGTGTCATTACAAAAGAAAGGAATGAAAATAGTTTAAGGGGTTGGAGAAGCAAAATAAACCAAAAGAACATAAGAGAATACATTACCTCTAAATTGGGTAACTCTTATTGATTTGAGCCAAAGGCTTCCCTGAAAAGACTTCTGCCCAAAGTGAGGCTTCTAGGAGTAAGAGAAGAATATGGAGAGATAATATGACCAGATTTTGGACGATCCAAGGGCTTGATAGGTGTGGTTAAGGGGTTAGAGGTGGGTACTTTTATAAGAGGGAGGAGGGTCACTTTTTGAAAGTCTTGAAATGTTACTTTATTATAAAATGGTTTTCAGATTTTAAAGGTACCAAAATGATATATTTTGAGGATAAGGTGATGAGGGCCAGAAATACACCCATACAATAGGTTTTAAACAAGTGTAAGTCTTATATTTTACCTTATCTTTTCATTTTATTTAAATCATTCATTAATGAGGTAATCACTACATCATCATGGTGTCATAAATAAATTTATTTATTTAATGTATAAAAATAATAAAAAAATATCATGATGTAGGAAATATTTTTACCTTTAGAATGAATGTTTATAGTCTAATAGATCATTTATGTAAACAAAATTAAAATTGGTTTACTTAGGATATACAAAGCTTTGTTATATTTCTCTTCTTTTTTAAAAATATAGTCATAAATGTCACTATTACACCCATGTGACTCCATGGGACCTCACGTTTGGTAAAAATATTCCCATGGTCAGACATGACTAAAACAAGAGGATGTGGACACATGTTGGGGTCATTTTATATTATTATGATATTATTTTATTACCCTTATCTATCTGATTACTAATTAATCATTATAATTAAAGTTAATTACCGTCATTACTATTCATATTGTCCAAAAACAAAAGAGTCTTAATTACATAATTTGAACCCTCTGATTCCAAATATGGAATCCATTTTACTAAATTCCAAACACAGAAATTTCAGTAATTAATTTAAAAATAATTCTTGTTGTCACAACCAAAGACGAGTTTTTAAGAAGTAAAATTTATCAAAAGATTGACTTGTTTGTACATCCAACTGAAAAGTAAAATTACTTCCAATAAACAACATTGTATTAAGTGATAAAAATATAATTAAATTAAAATTTAAAACCAATTAAAAGGACAATATAACTATATAATTAAATTAGATGAAAAAGTAGTTTTGAAGTAAAATGCAGTATTATTCACTATTCATTAAAAATGAACATTTGTCTAAAAAATACCAAAAATTTATTCAAAGTAAATTTGATATTCCAAATTAAAAAATGATGTAAATTTTATCAAATTCAAAACATATAAGTTGCATTAATTAATTTTATAATTATTTCTCGCTGTCAAGACAAATAGTGTGTTTTCAAGAAAAAATATCTATCAAAAGATTGACACTTGTTTATGTCTAATTTCAAAGTAAAATTAATTCCAATGGACACCATTGGATTAAATGGTAAAAATATATTTTAAATAAACTTTAAACCCAATTAAAAATATAATATAACCATATAAATAAATTATATTTTAAAAAATCTTTTGAATTAAAATTCAGTATTTCCACTATTCATTAAAAAAATGAACTTTATCAGAAAAATAACAAAAATTTACACAAAGTAAATTTTGATGTCCCAATTATAAAGTAGGATTTTATTTTGTCAAATATAACATATAAAATTGTCAAAAGTGCATTTAAAAAGGGCTGGCCATCAAAAGGCGGTTAATCAACCTTTTAAAGAATATTAGAATATTTATGCTTAAAATTAGATTCATTCATATTTTAAGCCCCTATAATTTATTGGGTAATTGTTAAAATATTTAAAAAACATATATAATCATTTTGTAGTAAGTTCTGTTCATTCCCTCCATTACAACGACTAGGCGTTAAGTACCGTTTAAAATAATATTATTATATTATTAGTGTGCAACATAAGATTTAAAAGAAACTCGTTGTTGCATATTGGGTACGCCATTGAACATAGCACTCCCTTTAAAGTAATGTTAACATTTTATTCACAAATATTAATAAATATGAAAATGTCATATTCTTTATTTACCTGGGATGTTACAAGTAAGGAGGAGCATGTGCAGGATGTAGACATTGGACGCCATCCTGATTTGGCCGCAGATTCTGTGTTGAGTCCTACAAATGAAGCTCCTGTGAAAGATCAATCTGAAATAGCTATTAAGGAATTGATCACAAGATCTGATGATGTTTCAGTCCCGATGAAAGATAAGGTTATAGATCCTTTGGGCTTCATTTTAGATTTTGATCTAAGTCTCTCTACAATTACTGATGCAGGTTATGGTGGACAAGTTACTGCTATCTGTGATCATGGTGTTGATGCGTCCTCTACTCATCCAAGTGAGTTTGTGCAATTTCATGTGAATATGGTTGCAAAAAGAGTACTACCTGCCAATTTATTGTCTATCTTGATTGACCCTGACAATAGGTTTTCTTTGCTCAATATTGAGGATTCTACTGAAGAGGATGATGATCATGCTTCAGATGAGCATGAGCCAGGTGCTCCCAGTGGTACTTCTAATGAATTTTCTGAGAGGCGGGTGGAACTAACATATGAGGGGCCTAGTACTAGGCTCAGATCAAAAAAATGAAAATCCTTTTCTGCAATTGTCAAGGGATTGGGAATCCTCCCACGGTCAGGTCCCTTAGACACTTGATTATGACCAATAGGCCCTTATTAGTAGGTTTTGCCGAACCAAGGATGAAGTTTGAAAATTGGAGGTCCTTCAAATGGGATTCTCTAGGTTACTACTTTGTTGCAAATAATCATCTCGACACTGACTCTGAATCCTTGTGGGTTCTTAAGCATGATAGTGTGTCAATTAGTTCTATTTTTACTGATTCACAATATGATAATCTCACATGCTATTCTGGTAATGCCTCATGTTCAGTGACATTTGTGTATGATTTTAATATCTATACAAGAAAACGTGCACTGTGGAGAAACTTAGCAGATATCCCTGAGAATATGTTGAGTAGCTGGGTTTTAATTGGTGAATTCAATACTGTTCTAAGGCCCGAGGAAAAAACTGGTGAGAACTTTTGTCGTGCCTCGGCTTCTGATCTTTCATCTTGTTTAGACAGATGTGGTCTCACTAAGGTACCTATTTCTGGAGTTGAGTTTACATGGAGCCAACTCACTATTAATGGGAGGCAGGAAAGTAAGTTAGACAAGTGCTTTGTGCAAGTGGATGATAGGAATGCGTCGATTTATGTTTCTGGGATAACTCTTCCGAGGTTAAATTCTGATCACAATCCCATTATTGTTGATGTTTGTTTTCTAATTTTGATTTCAGTACCACTTCTCTTAATGTTCAATAATGCGTGGATGGTTATCCCGGGCTGTAGAGAAATTGTCCTGGATGCCTAGAAAAATGATTATTTGGGTATCCCTTCTTACATTCTTTGCTGTAAATTAAATCTTGTCAAGGAAAGGCTGAAGAAATGGAGCAAAGACTCATTTTCCTCCATTGATAATGACATTAGGATGGATGAAACTACTCTATCTATCTACCATAAATCTGGTTTGGATCAGGACTTTCCAACTTAGAATGAAATTCAGGCTACAACAAATCTGGAAAATCTATTGGATTTAAAGGAAAAGTTAGCACGAAATCAGTTCAATATTAGATGGATGAGAAATGAAGACAAAAATACAATGTTATTTCACTACATGAATAGGGAGAAAAAGGACAAGAGAAGTATATAATACATTAACATTGAGGGGAATATCTTCTCCTCAGAGAATGATATTTCGAATGCAGCCATTACCTACTTTGAGAAGCTTTACTCAGATCATGGAGAAGACCACTATGAGAAAATTATCCAGTGTTTTGATCCTTCTATTAAGGATGATCAAAATAAGAATCTTGTTGATATTCCCAAGGCATGAGAGGTACGTGGCTCCCTTTTCTCTCTAAATATTGACAGTGTAGCAGGACCCCGATGGATTTACGAATAAATTCATCATGTTTTACTATGTTATTATCCATCTTAAGGTGACAAATTCTATGAATGATTTTTTAGATCTGCCCATATTCCCTTTGGAATGAACTCCAACTTCATTACCTTAATCCCTATGAAGGAGAATGACCTTGAAATTAAGGATTTCAGGACTGTTTCCATTGGTAACACTGTACTAAAATTGATTAGCAAGATTATAACTCATTGACTGGGTGGTATTGTAAAGGGACTCATTTCTAGTAATCAATTTTGGTTTGTTCCAGGATGGAACATTCAAAATTGTCTTTTCACTACCTCTGAGTGTGTCAATTCCATGAGGAAAAAGGTTAAGGATGGTAACATGACATTGAAGATTGATATATGTAAAGATTTTGATACCATCAGATGGAGTTTTATTTTCACCATTCTCAAAATGCATGGGTTCTCGCAGAAGTTCATTGATATTATTAGCTCCATCCTTGCAAGTGAAAAGATTTACATTCTGATCAATGTCTCTCTTAGTGTCTTCTTTTAATGATCATGAGGAGTCAGACAAGGCGAACCTCTTTCTGCGATGTTTTTTGCTATCACGAAGGATTACTTAAGATGGTGCCTCACTGATCTTTCCAAGTTTGGATGGTATTAGAGGATGACAATAGGGCGTGAGATACATGCTCCCTCAAATATTTTATATGTTGATGATATTCTGATTTTTGGGAGAGCTGATAAAGGAACTATCTCCTGTGTCAAGGGAATCTTCTCACACTATGAGGAGGTTGTAGTTCAGGTTATTAATTTGGGGAAATCATCAGTTATGTTTGGTGGTGGTATTATCACATCAAAGAAATGTAGAGTGGCATGACAACTTGGTTTCAATAGGGGAGTGCTTCCCTTCACTTAGCTTGGGGTGCCACGTTTCTGGGGCAGAGTTAAAAGGTGTCATTTGGGTAATATCGCTCCGAATATCACAAATCAGTTAACAAATTGGAAGGGAAAAATCATATATCAAGCAGGGAGGATATGTTTGGTCAACTAGGTGGTCACTTCAATGTTTTTTTATTCCTTTTCATTGTATAGATGGCCTAGATCCCTGATTAAAGAGCTAAATAGAAATATCATAAATTTTATTTGGACTGGCTCAGGTCATGAGAGGAAGCTAGTCACTGTGGCATGAAAAGACTGCATCAAACCTCCCCACATGGGTGGATTGGGTATCATAGATATCAGATTAATCAATGATACATTGATCAACAAGTTTACTTGGAACTTAATTTCATGATCCGATGACTCCATGGACTTCCTTCGAACCAGGTTCATTGCAAAGCTCCACAATGGGTACTCCAACTATCTTTGTTCATCTATTTGGTATGCCATTAAGCAGGCCTATGTTGACCTTATGGTTTTCTCGAAATGGATTGTCTGCAAGAAATCCTCTCTTAACCTCTGGACTGCCCCTGGCTATCTCGACCTATTTGTGATGATGTTTCTATCCCTCCACTCCTAAGAGGGACTTCCATTTCTGATTTCCAGGATAATCCAACAATTAACAACATGATTCCGAATCATGCTGGCTTGTAAATAAAAAGGTACTACTACTCATATTGTGATACATTGGTATGGATGCCAAATCTTAATGGAATAATTAATACAAGGGAAGGCTACAGATTACTGTGCGGTGATTCCCTGGACCCTCCATATTGGGTTATGAAATTTTACGAACCCTTCATTCCCCCGGCCTCAACATTACTCATATGGAAAATCTTGAAAAATCTTCTTCCCTTGCAGGACATGTTACAACAGTATGGACTCAATCTGGCCACAGTTTGCATGATTTTCCTGCAAGCAGAATAAACTTCTGATCAAGTGTTTGTTTCCTGAAAGTTTGCTTCCAGATTATGGTCCTATGTGCAGAGGATTTTTCACTGCTGTATCCCTTCAAGTTCTATTGAAGGACTGCTATGATTCATCTGCAAGATTGATTGTAGTGAGCAGGTCCGATCTCTCCTCTTAACAGCTATGTCTAGCCTATTTTCTTTCATATGGAAGGAAAAAAATTCTACGATTTTTAATAGCATTTCTCCCTCATTCCAAGATGTTGTTCTGGTGATCCATTGTGCAATTCGAACTGCTTCCAATATCCAAACCGGAACCATGAAGAATGATGTATCTGACCTTGTTTTGTTGAGGTCCCTTGGTGTTAATGGCATGGTGAAGAAACCGCTGATGACAAAACTTGTTCGCTGGATCCCACCCATCTCTCGATGTTTGAACGTCAATGTTGACGGGGTAGCTGCTGGCGCACCAGGTCCTTCCGAATGTGGTGGTGTCTTCCGAATATACAAGGGGTTCGTTAAAGGATGATTCTTCCACTATATTGGTAATTAGTTTTCCATTGAAGTAGAGCTTTGGGCTATGATTAAGGCTATCAGGTATATTGTCCAGTATGGCTGGCATGATCTATGGCTTGAGTTAGACTTGTCTGTTATAGTTCAAATCCTTAGATATCGGTCAAGGAATGTGCCACAGAGGATGTTACTGGCTTGGGTGGAATGCCCCCTGCTTTCAGACTCACTCTCATTAGAATCTCCTCATTTTTATCATGAGGCCAATCAAGTTACGGATGCTCTTTCCAAGAGAACTATTGTAGAGGTGAGTTCCAGTTGGTCCTTTGTATCACCAGAGTTTTGTAATAGATTTGTGCAGGCTAATTGTCGTGCAGAGACTTATAATCATCTTTGTAGATCGCCTCTCTGATATTGCGCTGTGCACTTTAATTTTTATATAATATATTTTTTTGGGAGAAAGTGTGCCTACCTCCTGAACTTCTTGGTAATTTTAAATTAAAACAAATTTTCATACATCAATTGGCTACTCATTCATGTAATAATAAAGGAATATATATATATATATATATATATAATCATAAGTTTAAATGGGTATATGAACTCTTATTAATTATGGAAATAACATACATCTCATAACATAAATAGAAGTTTAAAATTACCTCCTAACATAATTTGATGTTTTAGAAATAAATAACATTTAATTTAAAAATAATCCACATATATATAGATATATATAATACAAAATGAACATGAATTTGAAAGTACTTATATAATTAGAGGACATCGAAGTAAATAATATTATAGTTTGGAAATCATACCCACATATATATATATACATATTAAGAAATATATAGACTTGAAATTTGAAAAATAATCCGCATACATATAATATTTTTAGAAAAGGAAATCCCCTTATCTTCCAGAAACCAAAACCGAAAAATGGTTTCTTCATGATTTCTTCATAGGTTCATACCAGATGGAGGTAGTGCATTTATTCCTTATTTAGGGTACTCAAACTAGTGGGATAGAGAGGGTTGGAACTCTAGGATGGGTTGTACAAGGAGTGAAGAGGGGTTATCCCTGTGAGCGGACAATCATATATATATATATATATAATTGTTCAGATCACATGAATTTGAGATTCTAATAGATTCTGAGATTTTTGTTGAAAACACTATAGTGTGTCTATATCCTATGAGTCTCATTTGAAGTGTTTAAATTGACGGTTCTTATACTACAAAACAAAAGAATCTAGGGTTTTAAAAAATTGAAATTATTTTATTTTGAAACATCAAAACATTATTTAAATATATGAAAAGGTATTTATGCATGTTTTATTCAATGACACTTTGATAAGAAAGAATATTTGATGGTGAATCGGGGTTCCTATAGGTCAGGATCTTGAAAATAATTCGTGGTTATAGGACAATTGACCTTTTTAGCATACTTTATGAGGGTTAGTTGTACTATTTTTTTCCCTCACTAGAATGCGGAGAAGAAGAAAACTCTACATGGGAAGAAAGGATAATAAAGACTTCGGCTACTTAAGTTGGTTTGGCATAGATTGCAGGAGAAGTTATGAACAGTTGAGGGAAATAGGCCTCTCAAGTAAGGAGACAATTTGGGAGTGATTAAATAGCAGTGAGGAGTTTGATAGGATGACTATAATATTTCCTTACATGTTAAGGATGTGATAATAGTAACTAGTGAAGGCATCCAAAATCAAATAATCATGTAGATGGGTGCTTGGATATAATCTAAGTGCTTTCTACTAATGTCCAAAATCTGTAACAAGGTTATCTCTCAAGGGATTTATACATGGGATGACATGTACTTATCCTAAACTATGCACATGGGCCATAACCCACCTAACCATTGCACACACATGACCCCATGACCTTTGGACCAAGATATACATCAGTGGACTCCTTCCAAAGGCTTGGATGTGTGTACTTGTCCCACTAAAGTAGTGGTTGACCAAACACTTGGCTGCCTTAGATTGAATAATTTTTTATTAAAAAAATAATATGAATTACTTAAAATAAGTTGAAATTATGATTATTTTTTAAAAAATTATTACTAGAGTAATAATAGTACAACTAATTAATGCTAGTAAATATTTTTAATTAAAAATAATAATTATTTCAAATGCAATGATCTTATAAAAATTATATTTACATATCAGAAATAAATAATCTCAAAAATTATAAAAATTATAACTTATAAATTATAAAAGATGTTAAAATAGTTCATTACTATATATATGTGTAAAGTATTTTTTGTTTAAAAGTAATAATGTATTCAAAACAGTCAATATTAAAACATGATATTTGGAAAGATGTATTTGTAAGGAATCATATAATAAAGATGTGTTTTAAGAAAATACATTAATGAAGATAAATATATTAATATCCTTACATATTCATTAACAGAATAATGGTAATAGTGTATGTTAATTTAAAAAAAACCAAATTTTATTAAGGAAAGCATTAAAGTTTATGTTAAATTATACTTTTGGTACATTTTAATTATAAAAAATATCATTTAGTAAACATTTACTAAAATGATTTAATTATTGGGATGTTACTCCCAATACATATAATTTAAATTAATGGTGTGGAATTAGAACTTTATGTTTCATATAAATAAGAACTGATACAGATTCTTGATAAAAGGGAACAAGTATTTAGGATCCTAACTACATGACTCGTGAAAGTATTATGGTGAAACCAAAATTTTGATGAAGAAACTTGGGAGCCTGAGGAAGTTAAGAAGGAATGGTATCCCCATTTATTTTTAAGTATGATCTAAATTTGGAGGGTGGTTTTTTTTAAAGTGGGGAATGTGATTCCTTATGATTTTACAATTTATACATCTTTCCTTTAAATAAATAAAATGTGCTCGATAGCTTTCTCCATATGAATCAATGAATGAAAATGAATAGTGACACATTTATTAAAATTAATATAGATGTTGTAAATTATTTACTAAATTTTCATTGATAAACAAGGGTAAAAAAATTATGAAATTTATATAGAAAGAAAAATAATGGTAATTAATTGAAAAAATTAAATTTGAAGATCTAAACAACTAATAAATCAATTTTATGCATACAAATATATTTTTCTAATTTTTAGAAACTATGCATTTTATTATACTATGATTAAATAATTATTTTAATGAAATGTGTTAACAATATATACAATAAAATAATTTAAGAACCCTCATATAGTTATAATTATGAAAGAGATAAATTTATTTAATTTTAAGAAGATATATATTTCTTAAGCTTATTTTATGAAAACATATAATTTTTATCTAAATTAATTAATTTTTTTATATTTTAAATAGTGACTATAATAAAATGTTTAAAGTAAAATTCAAATAAATTAACCCTAAATTACTTTTAAAACAATTTTAAATAACATTGAGAACACTTAATGATTAAAATGTCATTTTTCTATACATCGGGTTTTCTACACATTAAATGTTTTAATTAAAATATTAATTTTATTATATTTAGAAATTAAATTAGGCCATATGGTGCCCGAATTTGGATTTATCATAACTAAATTTTATAATATGGGTCATCTTATATTTTTTAGTGATAAAATAAATACCGTGATTAATGTTTAATCCAGATTAATAAGCATCAAAATGGATAATCCAATTTGTCATAAATTTTACTAAATCAACATGAAATTTAGACATTATAAAAGTCCTTTATTAGGATAAAAATCCAATCCCACATGACTCTCCAACATTTATTCACCAAACTCACCAAACTCACCTAACTATTCTAACCCCCATGTGAATCTATTCTCACCCATTACCTAACATTAGTTTCCATCCAAAAACCAATTCTTTTCACCTATAAATCGGTATCACTTCCACACATCATCCCATTAATCTCAATTAAAAACCCTCTGAGAATAATTTTCCTCTCTCTATACCTATACTAATCCTTCCCAACAAGTTTCTATGGTCCAAAGTATCCTTTCTTAATCCTTAAGTGGATACCAAGAAAGGTAAGGTATTCTATCCCTCATCTTTTAAATTCCAGCACATCCTTTGTTATAAGTTTTTTTATTTCCATGTTATTATCCTTCCATGTGTTCATAATCAAATTTTGACTGTCTAAATGACCCTACTGATGGGTGACTACAATTATTTCTCATCAAACTAATTTCACAATCCCTTCTTTATACCCATAATGCTACTAATATCATTCCTTGATTTTCCATGTCATATTTTCATATGATGAAACCACAACTCATATATCATTCAAGGGTATCCATATAGATGTAACAATATTTTATTTAATGGGGACATACATGTATGAAATCCACATTCCATAATTGTTGGTTAAAATTATATTTTCTTATAATCATTGATTGATGTGGCTCACATGATGATAAATATATAAATGGCTCACCCTGATAGTGATCTAATGCATTAGGTAAATAATCAATATCTAGAGATGACATGTTTATGATACCTTGGAAGTATACATGGAATTTTTTTATGATACGTTGTAAAAATTAATTGGTGATGTTTTATGAATCCTTGGAAGCGTGACTTGTTAATGTTTTATGATACATAAGAAACATTCCTTTTTAATGTTTTATGATCAATTGGTGAAAAAAATTGCTAATATGTTTTTACCAAACCTTAGGGATGACATTTGGTGATATGGATATGAATGCATGATATTTACTCTTTATACACACTTCCATGTTATGAATCATGTTCTTATCTTCATGTTCATATGTTACATCCCTTGTTTAACTAATGAGGCTATGATGTTATTGCATTTATTTCCTTATACTTGAAGCCTCTTCTAATGATTCTTGGATTATGATTTCATGTTTTTTAGTATGAATCCTTTTTAATTTATTTATGTTACTTTATTATATTCTAATAACCATATGTTCATCTTATGCTCACTGATGGTCTATTATGGTTATTTCTTATTCTTACCCTTACCATGTGTTTGATCTCACCCACACTTATTTCTCTATTTTCCTATGTTATAAAGAAAATTAATACATAGGATATTTACAGAAGAGTATTTTATATGAATAATTTATGAGATATGTTAAATAATTGTAATAGATTAAGTATCTATTATTATAGTATAAATAATTTCCATCAGTTGAGAAACACATGAGCTTTACTAGTTTACTATTTTTCCAAAATCACTAAAACTATAAACCTAAAAGGTATTAGGAATTTATATAGTGAAATATTTTCTATAAATCATGTAATTATGGGATAATTATTTATGTGGCATCATAGTAATCCCTGACCACACCGGATACTATTTAGTTACTAATGTATAAGATAAAACATAAAGTTCTACTCATGCATAAGTCCCACACTAGCCATTTATAGGCACCCATATCCTAGTCATCTATTCAGAATGATGTTAATCATATTTTAATTAGTCTCCATCACATAACCTTAAAAGGTATAACATGTCCCATTAAGTGTCTCTAAACATCATGAATTTTTATTCTATTCATCATGATAAATATAAATCCATATTTATAGGATGGATCCCTACTCCACAACATGAATCACCACCATGGATGGAGATAAACTCCAATGTTTCTAGCTATGTTTTATTAAAAGTAACAATTAAATATTAAGAGAATGATGGTTAACCTTTAATAAATACAATTTTTGAGATAAACATATGGTTTTTATTAGATTTTTGGCATAGGGGTAACTAGTCCCACACTAGGATTTGGGTAGAAATCAAAAAACCAACTTAAATCTATATGTGAGTCCCGAAGTAGGCAATAACTCCCCAAAGGGTATGATGAACTTGAACTACCACCATCTTGACCCATAAAATTTTTTAAGAATCACTAGATACAAACCCCATTTCCTACCTTCATTTGGATATATGGTCCAAAATGATGGTCACATCAAACTATCATATATTAAGATGCCTTTAGAGTCATTACTAGAAAAATAATTTTGAATTGATGTGAATCCATTAATAGTGAAATCGATGAATCGACCACGAACTCTTAATTGAATAATGAATTGATAGGATTATTTTTTTTTTCACTCTAGGACATTTAAGAATCTTTTAAATACAAATATAATCATTTGATTCTCCATTTTATTCTAATCTCATAGGACAAGGATTAAGTATCCTTGGGGAATATTTACCTATTGTGAACAGTTGGATGATGTGATCAGCACAAGCCTTGACTACCATAAAGACCATCACCTCAAGAATTTGAAATACATTGTCACTATCCCAATGCATCATATTTATGTTTTTCAACACCTATTTATGATATTTCCATCTTAAAAACACTAAAAATAAATTTATAGATATCTTATAGGAGAATTTAGAGGATGAAGCCCCAGAGGTTTCCCAACTAATGACTGAATGTGAGGAAGGAATTTGTCCATGATTCCACATCCAACCACATAAAGATACTATCATTTGAGCATAAAAATTCATACCTATATTACTATAATGTGGTGTCGGAGGACATACACCACATCCTAGAAACCAACCAAGAGTTTCCTAAGAAAGATCTCGTTCACTATGGTCACTGTCACCGATGCCTGACCCCAATTCTTTATGAAGAAACAAAGGAAGTTATAACTATTCTAGTTATACACATTTAGGCATCCAAAGGTATATAAAACTAGGGGAATACAACAACCATAACTCAATAAAATTTCAACATCCCTACTTATTCCAACACCCTCTAGGTTCATTGACATACCCCAATAATGGTCCATGTCTTATTTCATATCATCAGTAGTCATAAGAATATAAATTTATCACATATATCCATAATTATAGTATATAATTAGGGAGAACCACAACCCAGAGAGACGGGATTTTTTTTTAACATTTTAACCCTTCATTTATATCTAGTGACATCAAGTGAAAGGAAACATATATTAAAATAATATGTACACCCTCCAGTGGAATCAGTGTTTCCTAATGCATGTTTCAAATTAGTAAATATCATTACCATTGGCCCAAATAATGTTGAAAAACTTGATATTGTACAACAAAAACAATATTGGCTATATCAGCTACCCACCAACTATCTGATAATGCAGAATTAGTATGAATATAAGAGAATATTTCTTAGTTCAAGTCCACAAATAGAGAATCTTGAGTAAATAAATATTGAGATGCTCATGGGAAATATAACCAATGAGTGTGGAAATTAGTTATACATTTATATTCCTCTTTCAACTATATCTATTCATCTAGAAGATATTTCTTAAGCCATATAGGTATAATCAATTCAACCTACAAAATTGAGATTATATCAAAATTATCACTTTATTGTCGTACCAATTGATTTCTATGAGTTCCCAGCATTGAGGGTACATTAGTTTCTAGTTTAGATAAATTTAACATGGTTAAATCAGTTTGTGGTATCCTTGGAATCATTAGATTCTCTCACCATGGAAATAGATCCTCATGAAAGTCTATGTGCACTGCTATAACTAGAGAGGAAGATATATCCTCAGTGAGTGGATACCAATCATCCCCAACCTTCTTTAAGAATAAAAACTTATGGATATTCTATGGAATGGGTGATATAGAGTAGTATCTCACCCATTTTAATTCTTGGTGCAACCAAATTTTAGGATCACTAGAAAAAAAGAGGATAAAAAACATTGATCTTTCATGCAGACCATGGAAGGACCTAGGGTTTATTAGTATAATAACCTTACATCTGTGACTATTAAAATCTAGAAAGATCACCATCATAAATTACTCTTCCAATTCATTTATTTACCGAGGAAAAAAATCAACAACCTCTCCAATTTCATTTACTAAGAGACTGAGAGAATCATAGATTTCACTATAAGATGGAATGGTATAATATATTCCTTGAAAAAATAGCTTCCCTAGAATAATTACTAGAGATTTTTGTAGAGAAGTTATAAGATGAGTTTTCCATAAACTCATTCCCCATGACTTATCATGGGGGTTTCTAAGATTTCATGACTATATAATATTTTTTAGAAGATGATATTTACATATCCAATGAAATAGTTCATCAAGTAGCATGACCAAAAATACAGAAGTCATAGAAAGTAGAAAGAACTGTTATCACCCTCAAGTTAACTAGTTTGTAGTGATATAACCTTGAAATTTAAATGAATAAAATTTATTTCTTATTTAATTATTCAGTTTTTGGTAACTTCATATATAATATAGTGAATAATATGATTTTATTTGTAGAAATTAAGAAGCTCTATGAACTAAGTTAGGAGATCAACTATACTATTTCCCTTACCGTTATATAAAATTCCTTACAATACCAGAATTATTCATCATCTATGATATTATTTGAAGGATGTTTGAGGATATTAAAGTTATATTAGATAGTAATAAGGAATAAGTGACATATGTTTTAGCCATTCTCCCCAAAGAAGTGTACAAATGAAAAAATTACCCATATAGAAATTCGTAGGAGTTTGGATGAAGGATGATCTAGAAATTAGTAGATCATGTCCATGAAACCATCAGGGAACACCTAAATATATTGGTTATGGCCCTACTTCCATATATATCCCTAAATAGAGTACCTTCCAGTTGTAAAACTCCAAATATTCAATGTAATCATCTCAGGTGAGATAAATAGAAAGTGAGGTCCCCGAAAATTTGAGATTTAGTCTAGACTTATATGGAATTTATACCCTTAATATTGGGATAATGGGAATTATCACAAAAAATTATCCAACATGAACTCTCCCACCAAATGGTCCAACAAGAAACTATCCCACCAAATGATTTAATGGGCATCATCCCCCGAAAAAATTCAACACACACCATCCTACCAAAAATTCTAATGAGAACTATCCCACCAAATAGACCAATGAAAACACTCCCACAAAACAAAACCATTGTATGATGAGGATAAAAAGTTTTCCTCTATATACATAAACATGAGATTGTCTATGTTTGAAGAATTTTCACATAGTTCTAATAAGTTCCCTCTAGATAGAGACGATCACCCAATTATTAAATCATATAAATCTCAATAGGTTGTCCCATACTCAAATAATATAATATCAAAATAGATCTTAGTGATTATCCACCTACCTATAAATAATACGACTCTAATCTAATTAACACCACATAATGTCAGGTTGATATAGCATTCCCCTGGTGTCAATAACAGATCCAGTCACTAGGGTCAACATTGATACTCTCATCAATATCCACCCATCATTCCATTATGAATTAAATTGATTCATTATAATATTTCTCAGTAATCCCCCAAAATTTGGGATTACCGTCTTTACTGAAGAAAAAATCACAGAGTTTCAGAAATAAAATTAATATCTCCAAAAAATGATCACATAATTGTACTGGGGATATTTTACCTATAGTGAAATGACAACATATTACTATATAGTTCCTCTATATAATTAAGTTCACTATCCAATAGGGCTTGGTGAATTTATATATTTTCAGGTTCCCTGGACTATAGGGTTGGGGGATGTTTGAAAATTCTTACCACTCAAATTGGGTGCATTTTGGACACTGTAAAAAAATCAGTGATCATAATAGAGGCCATGATATTTTCATATTTTCCCTATCTATAGGTGAAAATATTGATATCTCAGTAATAAAATTGTTTAACATATTCCCCTTAATTGATCAATTTTGAGGAATTAACACCAAATCCAAAATTCAACCATGTTCCCATGACGATATACACATATAGGGGAGGCAACATTTTTTCCCATTTATTAATAATAGTCAAAGAAAGGTGTATTTATTATAAAAGTAACATGTCTATGTGTATTTTATTATTCCATGGAGAATTATTTGGTTGAGTTTCCAAGGATTAGGTGACTTAAGGATGCATATTTGGGAGTCCATTCAAATTATTTCCCCTAAAACTGATTATTGGGGAATATAATTGAGAATTTCTTTGTATACAATGATTGTATTAAAAAAATATAAGAGGATATTAGATAAAGTGACAAAAAAGTATCTACTTAATCCATGAGGAAACCATTAACAAAATGCACAATGTGTACCAAAGTATCAGGACTGTCAATCTACGAGTAGAATACACAGTAAGGTTTATTACTTTAGTCTAGATCATATGGATGAATATTTCACATGTTCATTTTAGAGTATCCATCTTGATCTCTTGACTTTTAAGAGACCTAAGGTGGAAGTATTGAAAGTTCATTATAATTATTTTCCCTTCCAAAAACTTTTAGGATATATGATTGAAGGATTAGTCATCTTAAAAGTTTACCGCTATAAGTAGATATAATAAGGTATGATAGAGTTATAGAATCTTAATAATCATGAAACATTAATGTGATTCACTCTCACATAATTGGTAATGTATCATACTTGATGAATTACATTAGACATTTTTGTCCTCAATGAGAGATGTTAAACTATATAGTCATTGTCATTGTTATGGGAATCTAAACTACACGACATATATTCTCAAGAAATAATGTGAATAATTTCATGTTAGTACATTGATATCCATTTTAAAAGATGTTAAAATTAAAAATGAATATTTGAGCTATAAGATTGTAAACTTCTAAGAGCTAGGATATTACCTCCCTGTTATGTATGAGATAGAAATGTGTATATGGTTTTTAGTGTGTAGGTTTACCAGACTATGTTGAGTTTCATTCAATAATCATATACTATGATGAAGCTGACTCACCTCATCATGACATTGATACACAGTTCACATCGAGCTTCCTTTCTTATTGTTCCAAGACAACTTTACATTTAATTGTAAATTCAATGAACATGAGATACAACTAAATAGAAAATCAAATTCCATCACTGGTTTTAATATAAACATATGGATAGATTCATACACATATAAATTATATAGTGATGTGTAGACTACTAATGATAGACCAAAACAAATTTCATTTTTATCCCGAAAGCATTAAACTTTTACAAAACACTAATCTCTTTTCTTATTTTAATCCACTACCAAAATAAAAAAAATCCATCTCCCTATATACATGTTAGTTTCATGTGGGTAACATTTTATTAAAAATACATGTGTCTTGATTTATATACTTATAAGATACATAGTGATGCCTAGAATTCCTAAACTAAGTCTAGAAAAAAAAATTAAAAATCCCCCCACTGTCTTAGTTTATGACCCTTCACACATTTGTGATGGGTCTTTTCATTACCCAATACTAAGACAAGTTTCTTATGATTCACGTGTAAATTATATCTACATAAAAAAACCAATCCCAAGTCCTTATTGTATGACTCAAACTACACAACATATCATCCTCACCATATGACACTAAACTTAATGGTTGACATATATACCTATTTTCACCCTTTAATGGTAAAAATATCTTTCCAATTTCCCTTATTCCTCACACTAAGCATTAATCACATGCTCTTATAGGTTTTGGTTGATCATTTTTATTAGTTCACTTGATATGAATCACACCCAAAAGTAGGGATACGCTAATCCTTTCATTATGAGTATAAATTTCATTGAATTAATTTCTTGTGAATTTATGTTAAACTATATGGAATTACATCCTTTTAACATGATGTTAAAATTCCAAAAACACCATCATAACAACACGATGATAAATAATACGACACATATATTCCTTCTTGTAAGTCCTTAAAACAATTTTTGAAACCCACTCTACATGTGATAGTTTATTTAAACTTTATCCTAATTTTTGTAAAAACCCTAAAGAATATGGGTATCACCTATAATTTCATGGAATAATATGAAAAATTTCTTAATTTTGAACATCATTTCTCATATTAGGTTCATCATTTTATGGATTGGTGTTAAGACATAACCATTTCACCCTTTTGACATATGATACAGATCAATGATATTCCTCTATAAAGGAGTTAATTATTAAAAAACCTACTCTAGGATGTAATTACCTTATTTGGATTTTCTTAGTGCATTTAAGATCCCTCTTTCATGGGTGATGTTATATCCATGGTTCTATTTATCTACTCTGGTGTTTCGGGACATTTAAACAATAACTAAAAAAATGATCCCATCATTATTAATTAATTCATAGTTTTTTATTTCACATTAAACTTAGGTATTCCCATAATATTATATACACTATATAATATGGAAGAAAATTAGACATTGGAATTTATTCCATTCTATTTTTTAGTTTTCACATTATCCATTTTGGGTTACTTGATAACCACACATTGAAATTAGGCCATACTATTCTCTTAAAAATGAACCATGAAAATACTTTCATATATTGGTCATAGTATCATGACTATATATTACATTACACATAAGGCCTTGTCAATGTAATTTAAACCACATCACATGAGGTCCTAGTCATAATACCCCAAACTGTGTGAAATGAGGTCTTTACCACATGAACCTATATTGTGTTGTGAAACAACCATCTGTATGACTTTTAACTAATTGGATAGGTCAATAAAAATTATCATAACCCTTGAAAAAGATACCCCATTACATATTGAGTCTTTAAAACATTCCTTCTATAGTTTAGTTTTTGCTCCTCTTGAATTAGTGTCTATTCATCCAACCTAAATAGTATGCTTAGAATATGATAACATAGCCATGGAGTATTCTAAAACCTTTTGAAAAAGACATATTCCACCAAATATACTTCATAAAATTTTATTTTTTAGTCACTATCACCATAATTAATTTATTAGAGAGACTCATCTTATCATCCCAGAACCTTGAGTGAATCCACTTAGTTCTATCATTCATAAAAATTTCAAACAATGGTTGATTGATTAGGACAAACCCCCATCTAATGGTGAAAAATATATTTGCCTTTTAGCCTATTAAATAACCAATTTGGGATGTTTTTCCCTATATATATGGTCCCCCATAATACCATGATCCATTACTTAATAGTATAACACTAGTTTCTACCAATAATATTGGCCAAACAACTACCACAATTTATCCTTCCATCATCTCTAATTCAAAATTTTTAATACATGATTTATCTCATCAAATTTACCATATTAAATAGACAATAAAATATCTATATATTTTATTCACTTATTCATTATATATGATGTTGATGATGCTCCAAGATGTATGAGTATAAACTATGTAACAATTTTGTCATGCTATATGAATTTAAAATTTAGTTCATGTTGGTCCACATCATACAACCATAAAATTCATGGAATATGATTCATTATCACATGATATTAAAATTTAGGACAAGAGGTACTACTCATATGAAAAAAATTTGTATTGAATGTGAGACCTTTTCACCTGATATCTTAGTCTACTTTGATTGTTCCATCCTATACGACCCAATTTCCAACCATGAGATCTAGATCCATGTAACCACCTTTAATATTTTTTATATCCTATCAATGATATGTAAAACTACCCAAATTCCCTATTAAAACCAGATCTCTTATCCTAGTTAAAATCTATGGAGTATCACATGATTCTGATCCCATACAAGAATAAAATATAAAACAAACCCCTTCCTAGCATACGAGTAAGATAAATACAAGGGATATGATTTCATGTACTATGAAATCAATGATTCTGGTTACCCTTGGATATATACTGATGACTATATATCCTATCTTATGCCTAACCATAATTTTAGTCAATGATATATAACCTTAAACTTTGATTGTATTTGGTCAAATCTATACATCCTTAAAATTCAGTAGTATTTGGTCAAAGTTGTACATCCTTAAACATTTAACATATTTTTTACAAAAATATATAAACATCAATTTATTTCTTTCATTGTCCAAATTAAATGAACTTAAACTAATAAATAAGAGATAAAAATTATTTTTAGGTTTAAAATATGAAAAGAGTGGCTTGATAAAAATAAATGTCTCCAATTTTGAAACCTCACCCTTTCACAACGTAGAAAAAATAAGAGCATGAAAATTTAAAGGAAACAAATATCATGTGGAATACCATATTACCCTAGGAAAATTCAATCTATTTTCATAAGGCCCACTATTCTGAAAAAAATATGATATGGTATTCTTTGTTCATTTAACATGAGATAATACTACACTGTTGGAACGTTTTAACTCACCACAAAACCACCTCTTCACATTGAGAAGATCATTCACATTAAGTGACTGTGTATTAATTTTTTTTGATTTATTCCCTTCACCCTAAGAATGTGTTCATTAGAGAGTAGTGTAAACTTTAGGGTGCTCAAACCCTTCTTCAACATGCTTGTCTCTATGAACTTACTTTATAAATTTGATGTCTTAATCACTAATCCAGTTCCTTGAGTCAAGATATTCCCTATGAAATTGCATAACCTTGAGTTGATCATTCCTCTTTGTTCCCCTATGAATATAAATATTCATAAAATGGATTAAATGATCCAAATACACCCCTCATTGAATGGTGAAAACTACAATTTCCTTTAATATCGTGAAGTAAATGCTTAAGGATTCTTTGGACATAGAGGAAACACTTCACCATAACCCTATGCTATATTTATCGATGATGTGAAGATTATTTAAAAAACTACTAATGGTAAACCCACTCCCACCTCTGCCCATTTCCTGATGGTTCCAACATTCATTTGTTATGATTTACACATTCTAGAGTATAATTGTTCATGTGGATTCAGATAGAATCTATGTTATACATTCATTCATTGTACCAACTATCCAAAACATATTAGAACATTATATTATTATGTCCATTTATATCTATGATTTATTATCCCATGAAGAAAAAAATTCCTCAAGCTTCTATATTCCTATTGGGAACCCCAAAGCCTCATGTTAGGATATTACTATTGACACATACTAACAGGATAAATAATCACCATTTTATAACCTTAAGCCACATGATACATTGGTATGATAACTATTAACATAAAATAAATGTGCCCCTCTATGAGTCTATCTACATTATTATCATTGGGATTCTATTCATGTCTTTTAAAACATTCCTTTTTTAGGTAGACATCCTCATCTTTTGGTAAAATATGTATGACCTTAAACTTCATCATGAATTGGTCAAATATTATTTACCATAAACATTAGTTACCTTATTCACTTTTCAGCCTTTAAAACTACCATTGGGAATATACATAATACTCTCTATGTTTGAAATCCTCAAAAGAATCATGTGAAACTTTTATACTCCTCTCATTGGGAATATATCTCACATGAACTTAGAAATAAATCAAATAACTTAAATTAATGAAAAATAAATAAAACATTTCAGGTTAAGAAACCAAAATATTTGACCTCAAAAAAAGATACATTCCCCATACCAATCCCTTTCATCATAAGACTAGTGTAAAAAAAGTCAATAATATTAACATACATAAATCTAAAAAGGACATCCATTTTTCCTTATAAAAAACCAAGTTACACTCACTAGGTCTATTGGAATCATATAAAATGGGGAAATATTATATTGATAAAGTACATATTCTATGTCACATGAATTAAAACCTCTTGACATATGATCTACCATGTAATAACCTTACACTACTCAGAGTGATCCATGTTATATGGCCTTATATTCTTATAATAGAGATAGATCCATGTAAGAGATCCTTGATATTTGTTTGTGCATCCATGGTCCTATAGAAGTATGCCAATATTCCCATTTTATGAGGTGATATCCATTTTATACTTTGTTTTCTCTAATATCCCTATACCAATATTATACTATTTTTTCTCTCCTACACTATAGAAAGATCTATTCTAGGAGAATTTTAAGAACTATATATGACTTTATAATTGTTTTAATAAGATAAATAGTGTCATCCAAATATCCTATCATGGATCTAGTAATAAATTCCACTTTCAAAAAATTAACCATATTATATTAGAATTTTGAAATTTACTAATTCAGTAAATCAATGGCTTGAGTTGAGATAATCCTCCAAAAGCTCAAAAGTATTAAGTCAAGACACTCCTATTAAAAAATATCTCACTGGTGAGTCTGCTCCAAAAGCATGATATATGTTAAATTGATGCATAAAAGATCTCTATATTTACCTTTGAATTATACTATTTTCATTCCAAATTAATCTAATTCTGAAGGTGGTATTTTTTGATACATAAAAAATCATTTCATGCTATTTAACTCAGAATCCAAAATACACTCTTCATTTAGATATCATGTGATGATTTTGGGTAGAAATGTATCTCCATATCTTAATAATAAAGAAAATGGGTTCTCTATGTGCCACATGATTGGTCACAACCCAAAGGATATAGATTCCTTAAAAAAAATTCATAGTTCCCTGATGTGGAGGTGAGAAACTTATTATTGGAGTATTCTATAGATTTGATAGATTATTAATAAATGGTTTTTAGAACCAAAAAATCTATTTTTAGGGGTTTTAGGGGAATTTTATGGCCTATAAAATACCTTATACAGAAGAACCCAATAATCAAAAGCATATATTTCTTCACATTCTTTAATTTAACTATTATTAGATCTGAAAAGTATTTTTTAGATAAAAAAGTTAAGTCAATTTTATGTTAGGCCTCATCCAAAAATTTAAAAAATATGGTGAAATGAATGTTCCTATGTAATCACTTTACAAACCATATACTAAATTCACAACCTAATCCATTTTTTTTGCATAAAAAAATCAATACCACCTTTTTTCCCAAATAGAAATATCACGACCATCTCCTTTTTAGTATGATAGAATCCTCTCATCTTGGTGTAATTTTTGGGGGGTTAATATGATTCCATCACAAATGTGTGGGGAATATGTGGTCATAACTACCTCATAGTATGTTTATGAAACACTTTTAATATCATGAGGTTCCTTTGTAATTGCATTCCTCCTTCATGAATGAGTTCCATTTACAACATTTTAACAAGATTCCAATGCTACTATATACTCCTTATGTGACTGTATAATAAACATGATGGAGGAAAAAAAATACTTCAAGAGCCTCTTTAATTAATTCCAATGTTTCAATCCTAAAGTGGGAAGAGTGGAGGGATTTTATTAAGGAACCACATGAAATATCATCCAGGAAGAAACCATGTGAAGGGACCCTATGAAGGGACTATGAAAAGTCAACCTCACAAACACCCTTCACAAAGCATATAAATGGAAATACCACTCTATTAACTTCCACTATGAAATCCCTTTTGTGATGTCCCTATATAGTACCTCTTATGAAAACATGCTACACAAACTCTCATACGTTTACCAAACATTTATATGATCATACACATATTCCCCTACACAAATCCCTTTATGAAGCACTTAACCGGCCAGAAGTATGAATACTCCCAAACATGGAAGAAATTTTTGAACAACATAATATAATCCCCATATGTGAGGATCTTATATAGACATATTCAACTTATTGAATTATTTCTTAATTTCATTTATTCACTAGACTACATTTATAGAGAATTAGGGGTCCACCCCTATGACTAAGATTGGTATCAGTGATGGGTTATGGTCCTCAAACTTTGTCTCATTACCTTTTCTTCCATCACCGACCCTCTTAAAAAATTGGGAGTTTCACCATGAAATTTTTAAGTTAGGTCTAAAATATTTTAAGTTTCAATACATATAACCCCATCATATATTATATAAAATGTTTTGATTCAAGATAATCCTCATGGATTCTCAAAATAACATTAGTAGAGATAATCCTCTTAGTATCCTTAGATACATTGAGTTGAGGTACTCATCTTGATTCCATTATAACTCAGAGTCAAGATACTCCTATTTTTTTCCTTATACATGGCCCTCCAACTAGGTGAAATCCCCAAAATATGCATTCACTTGAATTTACTACTAGGTTAGGTAGTTAAGGGTATGCTAATGCATAAGCTTTACTCAATATCTTATTGGATCTACTAACATGGCACAATAATCATATATGGTCTTCATACTAGTTGTAAAACAGAAACATATATTATCATTTATAGTTAATAACAGATATGTTAATCCAAATGGGAATCCATTATGAATAATCCCTATTTAATTCCTTATTATACACTCTCATGGAATATGGTTGATCTACTATCATTTCTTATTTCACACATTGAGCATGACTCACATGGTCTTAGAGGGTTTTATTTGACTAATTCATTAGCATGTCTAAGATGCATTATATTTAAATTCAAGTAGTGTACCTAGGAGTCTTATTTTCATTAATTTAAACTAAATTACATGCTTACATACCACATGAAGAGAAACCAAATGGATAAATCCTGACATATAACATTAATATTTAGAACCTAAACTACATGAGCTTTGATTCTGGTTAACTAGGATATGTAGTATGCATCTCTAAGTTTAAATACTAACATCCCTAAACATATGTTTTCTCTTTTTTGAGAGTCATAATATGACTCATTTTCACCTTGAGTTGAGATAATATTCTTGGTTCCCCTATATTTGGGTCTCATTCAAGTTTTAATCCCAAAAATATGCAAGATGAATCTTATGTGAATAACATTAGAGACCCATGTAATGATCAAGGGATTACCCATTACCTTATTAGCTTATAAGCTTGAGGTGATGGTGATCAACCTATCCTTGGTGATGGTTATAGTACACCCTTACACATGATCCTAGGAACCCCTATGTGACGAGATTAGGATATCTTTATGTTGATGAGCATAAGGTGAATCATCCTCCTCTATTGATAATCTAGGGATAAATCTGATTATGGGACAAGGATGGTCCACCATCTCTCATGTGATGATCACGAGATTCATTCATTGCATATCTTATAGAAGAGAATAGGGGCCTCCTATATGGTGTAATCCCATACCATACCTTCTCCATTTTTACATACTAATAAGAACAAAAAAACAAAAAGGGATGTTTATATTTAAGTCCCACATGATCCATTTATAAGAATCTATTATGTAGTTTTCTATTACATGGAATGATAAACTTCTTGGAATTGGTACTTGTCACATGACCATAAAAGGTATTATGTGTCCCATAATGTGGCACAGAACTACGTGTGTTCTAATTCCATTCATTGGAATATGTAGGAATCCCTCTTTATAGGCTTGATCATAACTCCATAATAGTAACCAATACCCTATATTATGATAAAATATAGAGTTTTATACTATTATACTTTAAACAAAATCACCATTAATTAATAATATAATGATATATAACCTTAACTAAATACAACTAATCACAGAAATGCATCATTTTAATTAGATCATTGGAACATGGGTAACCAGACCCACACTAATATTTGGAAAGGCTCATGAAATGAATTCAAATATCATAGAAAGTCCCATAGTAGGTAATAATTTATCCCAAAATGGTGTGATAGACCGAACTCCCATCCTCTCAACCAATATTTATTCTAAAGCATCATCGGTGAGAAACCCCCGCAACCACCTACATTTAAAAAGAAGGTTCTCAATAACATTCATGATTAAAAATAATGGATTAAGAAGTCATCAAATGTTTTTTTGGAAATATTATTATAGGAATAATAATTGAATAAAAATAATGGTTGTTATTAAATGATTCATTTGGGATCAATAGATCTTGGATGATACTGATTCCTTAATTTAGAGTTTATTTGTGTCATCATGAGAAATTAAAGTCACTCTAATACTTTATCCAAACATTATCATATGCTAACTAAGTATTTTCCAGTAGGAATCCACTACCATATCTCTTAATGTTTAATTCATTATTTGTTATTATATTTTATCAACCATAAGTCATTCCTTAATAAAATTCAATTTCTTAGTAATTATATCATGCCATCTGAGATAATCCCCGTACACAATGTTATATCATCATTTCATTTCCATTACATAATTATAACATTAACCACCATTATCACTTATTATTAATCCAATAAGTTTATCTACATTTATTATCATAATATTTTTTTCATTTCATGCTATAAATGAATTCATTTTTATTATTTGATAAACTCTGAAAAATTTATATTATTTACAAGACATTAAAATAATAAACTACTTATGATTAATTCTACTTGCTTCATAAATGTAGTTAGGTCACTGTTGGCACCAAGAAATTCATGCCATGCACTTTGCTCTAAAAATCATGAGATAGTCCTCACTCAGAGAACACACGTCATGTTTGATTTGAAAAGTATCTCTATAATTTATGAAGAAAAATAATATATTTCCATTTGTCATATGATTGATAACACTGTAATGTATAAATATTCCTTAAAAATATTTTCATGTAAAATGACTTTGTGGTGAGAATCTCATAGTAGGATTCATCCATGTATTTTAAAAAATACCGATGAAAAGGGTATTTAAACTTTAAATCATAATGTTTGGTGTATTTTGGATTCTTTTGAAATCATAAAATAGAATCTATGTTTAACAACTATAACCATGCAAAAAGTTAATTTCACATAGTTTTATTTTACTCCACATCTAGCCAAAATATACTTACAGACAAAAAAATATATCCATTTTAAGCCAAAATCCATTTCAATAAAATCGGAAAAAGGGGAATTTTCATGTAGTAATTGAGAACTATGTGAAGTATATCATAGTCCATAACATGACACATCATTTATGAGTAAACAATTTATAAATCTCCTTTACCATTTACAGAGTAAAATTCTTATAAAAAAACCTATGTTGTTTGTGGATCTAGTGTTATGATTTTGTTCCTATCACAAAGTTCCTTTTTAAATCTTTTTTTTTGACTCATATGCAATGACTTATTTCCCACTACATACACCATTCATAGGCCCTCATTTTTTTCTAGAAACCACTATGATACAATATAGTCTATACACATCAGACCATTTTAGGGAAGTGGTTATCCAAAACTTCCTATAAATACCTCATACCTAGCACATAATAAATATAATGAAGGATGAAGTAGACTTAGAGAAACCCCCTTGGTATTCCTGAGTTGCAAAAAGAGAGAGGGGAGTGACATTTCATAGGAATCTTAAGAAGCCACCTTTATGGGGAAAGATAAAACAAGTCCCCTTCAGGATAATTTTTGTAGACTCTCCATAATGGACCTATATAATGATGCACCTATAGTGACACCCCCCTCATGAAGTGATATGTGGACCCCCATTTGCAAATAACTACATAAACATGCTATGTGGACATCCCTACATGTGTCCCCAATCATGAATCTCTTATAAAGACAATTGATACATCATTAAGGCTTCCAAAAGTACATCATGGCCTCATCCCATATATCTATACCTTTAGGGATAAACCCCCACACCTCTATTCATTATTAGTAATGGGATATGGTCCCAAACCTTTATCCTGGTCCCTTCACCTCAATCATTGGTTTCCATGAAAAATTGATAGCCGCACCATGAAATTTTATATCCAAGATATAATGAAATTGGGTTGAAATTACTAAAACCCTAATATTAACCAAAATAATACATAAAATCAAGATCTCCTCATCGTTTCTTAGATATAACTTAAGTTGAGTTAATCCTATTGGTTTCATCATACGAATTAACTTGTAATACCCCTATTTGTTTTCTCATTGATGGTCTGAACCCTATACCTGCATAAATGGGACATATATAACATATATGGTAATCCTATTAGGTGTAATCTATAAAACATTCCTTCTCCCAAGTCACATACCAGGTTTGGTATATAAAGGGTAGCTCAATACACAATCCCCACCCAATCTCCTATTATAACCACTTTTTTATGGCACAAGAATCCCACAAAAAAATCCTACTAGGTGTAAGACACAAAAAAATCTTCTATTATTTAGTTACTAATAGATAAGATTACCCCAAAAGGTAATAACACAAACATAATCCCTAGACAAGCTCCTTGAGTTCAGATACTACACTTGGTTCTATCATGAAACCTTGACGAGATACTCTTCTTAGTTTCCCAAAATTCCTAGAGTTTATATCCTCCTCTCATCTCTCAAAAATACCATCACTTAGCTAATCCTCCAGAGTAAAATCAAATGGTTAGAATGTGCATTATCCCTACCCAATCCCCTTTTTTATTTTATCACACAATATTTTTGATCTTCTATTATTTCTAATTTCTCACATCAAGCATGACTCATGTGGGAATAATGGTTTTAGTTGATCATTTCCTAATAATGATTGAGATTCATCTGGTTAAATGAATAAATAACATATTATCCCCTGTTATATGACTCTAAACATCATATAAAACGTCCTTATTGCATGAAGCTAAACTACATGGACCTGTCTTGATGTACAAAATTAAACTATGCAAACATGAACTACATGGGATTTATTTTTTGTTAACTAGGATACCTAATATTTATCTTTTTGGGTAAATCTAAAAATTACAAAACCCATCCTTTTAAATTATATGATAAGAATATTATGACCAATGATACCTTGAATCAAGATACTCTTCTTGGCTCCCTTATGTATACCTTGATTTGGAATTCTCTTATAGGTTTCCAAAATTTCATGATTATAGATGCTCCTTTTAGCTTCCCAATATCTGAACCTTTTATGAGGTGTAATCCAAAACCACACCATCTTCCTTCCTTATCTAGTTACTAATGAGTAAGATGTGGAAAACAATATCTGAGCCTCCTACCATATCTAAGACTCAACCTGGGCTAGCTACATCTTATGTGATCAGTATAATAAACCCATGTCATGTGCATGTGATTAATGAAACCTACCTCAGGTGAATATCCTGAGGTTATCACGATCAACCTCCCATAGGGGTCAAGATTAGGACCCCTTATGTGATGAACATCGTATTTTAATATGTTGACAACAAAAATGTGAATCATCATTCCCTACTAATGAGATATGGATGCCACTGGTGATGATCCAATAATGTCTTTGGTAATGTTCCAGGGATGATCCATCATCTCTTATTTTAAAAACATCAAGTTACCACATGTATTGACATGATGAAGATAAAATGGTACTTTTACCATATGTATACATAAATATAAATTCTTTTATATAGTTACCAACTAATAGGATGAACCAGAAATAGTTTCCTATACTTATGTCACACAACCCTAAAACGAATGATGTGTTTCATTAAGTGGAAATTAACTATGTTGGCTTTAATTCAGATCATAGAGCTATGAAGGAATCCCTTAACAGGGGCCTAATACTAGAACCATAAACACCTATCACCTCAAAAAATTAAAAAGACTCCTGATTTCTAAAATGTGGATCTAAACCATAGAATAAAAAATCAATAAGATAACATTAGAGAAGCTATAATCTAGAAAATTTTTTCCATCAATGCATGGTTTCGAACTAGTCATTAGAATAGGGATAAACAGTAATTTTTTGGGATTGGGGAAGTATTAATAAATATGTATTAAATATATAATAGAGTCTCTATGTAGTAAATAATTACCCCAAAATTTTATTGATGAGCCTAACCTCCTATTCTCTCAACTAATGTGCATTCCAAGGTGTCACTGGAAAATCCATAATGACCATTTACCTTTGTAAAGTTGTTCAACATGAAATCAAAACATCATGGATGAGGAAATACATGGGAGTCTTCATCAAAATCAGTCACATTAATTCTTCCATTTATTTACATAAAACACTCAATTACTTTACATAATTTATTTATCCACATCTATTAAATTCATATATGATCATCGTCTAATATTTATTTTCCTAAAATAAATTTTTATGAATCTATCTAGTGTCAATAATATACAATACATGTAAACTCAGATTAATATTTAATGATTATAACTCTCTATCACTATAATCCATGTATATAATTCGCTACCCTAGAAACCAAGATTAATAAAAACCTATGATGGGTCTTGTTAGTCATGTACGTGATAAATTAAATCCACTCTCTTGAGATTCAAATATTATCCTTCAAATATTATTATAATTTATTAAACGTAATATTTATATGATCTACAATGAAGTTCTAACATTCTAATCACACAATCTAAATTTAATTGATTCTATTCTATTTATGGATTTCATTTTAATATATAAAACTAATAAAGAGGACTAAAAATAATAAAAACCCAAAACCAGAATTTCCATGTGTGAAACCGAAAGAACACATAAACTATAAAATGAAGAACTCGCATGACTTACTCTATATGAAGTTGTTGTTTCTATCTCTAATAATAATGGTCTTGATAAAGATCCACTAGTTGAAACAAAAAAATATCCATCCTCTATGGTGTACCCATAGTTTGGTTGAATTGCACGTTGCTTTAGTCACACCATCTTTTCACCCATGACATGGTACTGCCTCATAATGACTAAGGGTGGAAGAGGAAGATAGATTTAGGATTGATGGAATATTTTCCAATAACATTCAAGAGTTTCACACACACATTAAATGGTTTCAATATATTAATATAGATCACCAATAGATGCTCCATGAGTGAGTATACACTAACACATACATTACGAGTCAATGTATGTTATTACATCAAAATAAAAAACTTATTAATAGATCATATAGAATATTCATGATTGATAAATATTTTTATTCGAAAGCTGAATACATTATAGGATTAATGAGAGAATAATACCATATGATTCAAATAAATCATATAGTATAAGTTTTCTGTAAGTGACATGAAATCTATATTTCATGTCATATGGTATACCTAAAAAATATAGTAAAATATAGCATAATAAAATCATTTTTTTAATTATTTAGGTCACCACTTTTATAAGGTATCTTTGTATTTATTCTATTTAAGCTTACATTATAACATATACAATAACTTAGGAAATAATATAAAAACCCCTTTTATATGACATTGAAAATAATTTTATAATTATAGAATCAAATTTAAATTATATCATTTCATATGTAATACATTTTGAAACCTCATGAAAAAATCCTTTGGATAAACTCTATAATATTTATAGAATATCTATGATTCCAACTCAATCCCCATTTATTTAACCATAATTTGTAACCCCAAGGACCTTTATATAATTAAAAAAAATAATTCATTGGATATATAACTATAAAAAAATACTTCCACCATAAAAACAATAGTTTTACTAAATATATAATGGGGTATGATATGATCTCTATGAAACACATGTATCTCTATACCTATGTCCACCAAATACATGATATTCAAACATGAGTTTACACATGATCCCTTTTTCTAATACATATAGTGACCGTGGTAAATGAAGTATGTAAATAATTTATATCATACTAATAAATTCTCTATTCTCTAAGTATATACTAGTAAGGTTAATGAATAAATCACATGTATTCACCTTTATGGATAAGAACATCACATTAACCACACTCAAATAGATAATAACATCATATGTAATATCTTGGAATATTCATGCATTTCCTCTATCCATCTCTATCGAGGCCCCAAATTTCATACTCATCATCCAAGATAAAAAATCACATATTGATTGACCTCCAATGAGTGACATTATTAGAAATAATCCAAATAACCCCATAATTAGAAAATCCTCAGGGAATGCGTAAGGAAGGTATCAAATCATAATGGTTTTAAATCTACGTATATCACTAACCTTAGGTAGAGGGGAAACCAAATATTATATATGCACCCTTATTATAGAAAAGTCCTAGTGTATGACACTAAATGTGTAATAATTTGTGGTCTATCTAGTGGGCACAACCTGTTTTGTTCCTAATGTGCCTATTCTATACCCTGATACAAGAATAAAACTCATGCTGATAAAAAACTTTCATTACCATCTATAATTTTTCATAATGAAAATTGGTTATAGATAAATCAAGGTTTTTAATTTGAGTGGTCAAGTATCATTACACATCATAAAATATATCTCAATAAATACATATATGGATCCAACATGAAGGAATGATAAATTATATATTTTATTTAATATTAAATTACAAATTTTATAATCTTAAACACATTTATGAATACATTAAAAAAAATATATATTAATTTTTCTAAAAAATAATATATGACAAACATATAAATATTCTTTATGTTTTATTAATTTTTTAGTTTTATTAAACTCATCATATCTCTATATTGTTCTTGTTATATCTCTATATGACCACATTATTAAACTCTCCAATGAAATAATTTTCTGAGTAACATCTATGAAGAAAGTGCATTTTAATAATGGTGATATTTAAGAATAATTTTCCCAATGATCAAATCCTTGAAAATATTTAATACAATTATTTTCAAAAGAAATAATATGATGTTAATAGCTTCTATTAACTACTTATAACGATTTTTTAAGCACATTATAATCATTCTTGGAACCTTTTTCGAGAAAATTTTTCCTATAAATACTTTTGGTAACAAATATAACTACTTGTGTTTATTTTTTAAAAACGTATACTAAACTCCTTTAGAATATTAAGCAACACTAAATTTATTCTAAATTTGTATCATAATTTATTATATTATTTTTAAACATTATAAGTTTAGAAATATCACCTAATAGCCTCTTAGACACTATATTCTCTTCAAACTATCTTGCTAAGATTGAAAACCTCCTTTGTGTTTAGGGAGTAATATTTATTTCATTTTAGTAGGATAATTTGATAAAAGAAAGATTGATCATAATATCTTATATGGTATTCCATTTGTCTAGATCATTTTATTGAAAATTAGATTATTCTATAAAATATTCCTCTTCTAATGGTGGGATAAAATCTCTCATATTTTAGAAACCATCTGAAAAAACACTTTTATCATGGATAAAATGTTTTAATCCTTATATTATTTTCCAAACATGTTATAAAACATGATGAAGAATAAATTTTTTTATATAATCCATTATCTCAATTTTCTTATAAAATAAATTTGTTAACAAATAAATCTTCTTATCATATAATAAAAATGAGATAATAATAGACATCCTTTACTAAGATTCATCTGATCTTGATATAATCAGTTCTGTTAATAAATTTAATGTAATAAATATTTTTTTATCATTTTAATGAAATATGAATGATTTATCAATAATTTCTTTCATTTTGAACAACTTATTATTTACAATATTTGTAAAATATACATTTTGTGTCACATATTATTCAAAATCAATGAATTTTTCTCTATAACACCGATACCCAACATGTATCTTCCATGGAGTTTCATAAACCCCATCTGGTATTTCAGATAACTCCATCATGTGGAATAATTAATCCTTCTTCCTAATAATTCTCAGTTTCAATGACCTTGGAAAGATACTTATAGTAACATTTTTGTATGATGTAACTAAAATTTCTTCTTTCAGTTTAAACTTTTATTCACCTATATTATCGATATAATGAAAAAACCTAGACATCATAGGCCTTGTTAAATTTCCCTCAACACTTTGAAAATATCATATTAAATTTTTCATGAACATGTTGACATTGTTTGAATATTTCCATAAATCAAAATATAATGAATTTAATAGATGATAAAACCCTCAAGGAAAACTCCAGTCTCACCAAGTCATAAACATACCCATGTAAATTGAGTATATGAGGAGAGACTAAAATTAAATAGGCCATATTACATGTAATTCCATTTGAAACTTAAGTGAAAAGTTCCGTACTTATTATAATATTTTTTGTATCTAGATTCTAATAGTTGAACAAAAACAGTAAATAGTTACTCAGGATGGATTTTTCTCAAACATAAAAATTTATTTTACTCAAGAATTTTATTTCAGATACTAATCTTTGGAGTTTCTTACACTATACTCCAATTATTCAAGGATTAATATAAATTTAATGTTGTATGATAATGATATTTCGCATTTAGAAAAGAATATTTTATTAGATGATTAACATGTATTACAAAAATTTAAAAATAACTTTTATTAAATGTTCTCCAACTAAAATGATGACCCCTTCTAAACTTACCATATCAATTAGTGGTAAATATCCATATTTTACTGTGAAATGAGTTCACTTTAGAGTTCCTATCACTATTTCTCTATTTAGGTAAGTAATAATGCCAATAATAATATATAAAATTATTAGATAATTGAGTGGAAAACCCTTTCTCCCAAATATAATAAATGGATATAATCCCAACACTATTCCTATGATATCCTATATCATAAAGTTCCCAGATAATTATTAACTAAAAAATTTCTAAAATGTGTACCAAATCCTATTAGAGACACCCATTAATTTGTTACCTTACAATATATAATCTATAGGCACCTAAATATAACACGAACCTACCTAGTATGATGATCGTTGTCTTGAAATGTGTTCACTTTCGAATGAATCAGTCAATTTTTATTTTGAAGGGGATGTGATCGCACCATCCTATCTTGGGTTATTCACTATATATATATATATATGAATGATTCTAATTATTTATTTTGTAATCCTATTCCTTCCAAAAAACCAATATTCTAAAACCATATTGATATGTAACTCTTCACATGGATCACAACTTATGTTACAAATCCAAATTAAAAGTTATATATATCCAAACATATCCAAATTTATCCCATGTATATGGTAGATAACATCCTTTCATATAAAGGAATTAAATTATATGAAATTAATAATCCTCAAATGAGTAATCTTGGACCCAGACATTGTCAACCCTCACTTTAATAAACAAGGAATAAGCCTTTGGGAATATTGTGTAGTCGGATAGAAAGTCCTTATATCTTGGTGTACATTACTCAACAGAGATATCAATTTCATCACAACTCTAACATCTAATATGTAAAAATCATAATTAACTATTTAATTCCCGA
Source organism: Viscum album (assembly GCA_963277665.1). NCBI lineage: Eukaryota > Viridiplantae > Streptophyta > Magnoliopsida > Santalales > Viscaceae > Viscum > Viscum album. Next base: position 1,693,696,569 of record OY728138.1, on the reverse strand, counting down.
CTATATCTTAATACAGTCCAGCTTTATGGTAGAATAAAATCGTATATATTTTCAACCGAGCATGTAACTAATTATATACATTTATGGTAAATTATAGAAGTAGTTTAACAATTAAAACGAAATCATATACACAAATTATTATTATAAAAATTATATCATTGAAAAATTCATGGAATAAATTTTAAATAAAATAAAAACTCACATATTTAATCATTTGATAATAATTTATGAATAATTTTAAAATATAGAAAAAACTACATTATTATTTAACTATTTATTATGGAAATTCCATAATATTGATTAAATATAATGTTTTATATTTATTCCAAATATAAAATATTTAATATTATTCATTATATGGAATTTACTTAAATTTATGATATTAAATAAAATATAAACATTTAATATTTAATTTTATTATGTAAATAATTTATATAATCCAAATATCACATATTTATATTATTTAATCACCGATTAATTATATAATTAAAACTCCTTTTAATATGGTTTAATTTTTTTTTCAAATAACGCCTTTAATAGGAACAATTAAAATTAATTAATTATGTACAATTCCTAATTTAAATACAAAAACAATTATATTTTGGCATTATTTAGTAATTTATAAGAACTTTAAAAATTATTAATATAATTTATAATTAAACACTTTATTTTAAAATTATAAATCATGCCATATAAATGGTAAAAGTTATTTAAATATTAAAATCTAATATGTTATGGATATTTATTTATTAAATGTTTGATAAACATTAAAACATTTAATTATAATCAATTTAGAATTGATTAATAAATAAAATCCATAATAAATTATTAAATATCTATAAATACCTTTTTCTATAATTTATAATCAATTAATCAATTAGAAAATTAAATTTATAATTTAATATCAGAAAATAAATTTCAATTTTTTCTTCTAAATCAATTTTAATGATAAAACCTAGTTACCTAGAAATATTCCCTAGTGACTAGGCCTTTCATATGGATAACTTCACATGCAAGGACCAATGTAAGAATAACCAATGAAACTTGCATCTAATTAATTCATTTTTCAAGCCCTTATATGATATTAAGTAAGATTAATCTCATAAAACACGAGTCTATGTAGGAATTTACTAATACTGCATAGATTAATAAAGCGATGGTTATCACGTGTAAAATTAATACAAGTGATGTGTCCCATTAATACAACAACTATGTGGGAATAAAATTACATGTTGGTAGATTAAACCCACACTACCATGGCTAGTTTAAGGTGATATAGAATGAAAAAATTATGTTTGATTAACTTTACGTGAACCATGTTATATTAACTGTAACACAAAAAAGATCTAGTATGATTAATCTAATATTTAAGTGTGATTAAATCAGTGTGGCCTATATTTGTGTATGATTAATTTTATTCAGTAAAATATTAAAACCAGCCTGATGATGTCCAAATAATAACATATCACCTTATTATATAACCTATATCATAATTGTTCCATGGTAGTATGTTTTTTAGAAAAATTAACACCATCACATTATACATGTTCTATTAATCAGGTGGCATGGAACTGCTTTAATAAAATTAATAGATTTCAATAACACTTACAAAAATAAGAAAAAAATAGAAACCCACAAACTCAGATCACTATAAATCAATCCAAAATCATATGTTAACTTGAAATTGAATAAATCCCACACTATAAACTGGAGGAAGATTCTCCTGCTATATTTGATCATCCTAGGCTTCATAATGATCACTAGAGGCATCCAAAAGACATAACTCATTCATTTTGTATCCACAGGTTGAAGGAATTAGTCTATGCTTGAGTGGGACCCCATTTACACCCTCAACATTCTAGTGACTTATAAAGGAAAATGGTTTAAGTGATATATATATTTTAGATTGATAGATTATCAGAAAATAAAATGAAAGATTTTCACATTCACATTAAATGAGTACCATTTAGTCATATAGATATCCTAAGGATGTCTATAATAGTATAAAGATTTTGAACTATTAATTTTTGGGAAATATGGTTGTGCAGATGTTTGGAGGAGGTTATGAGGGTGTTAGAGTAAAAAAGGAGGAGTTGGAAGAGAAATTTAGTTGGGAGGAGTTTTTTGGCGTGGATGCTTGGGTTGTTCCATAAAGGGGAGCTGATGTGGCATAGAGGGTCCAACTATGGTGTAGGTTCTTGAGAATGGAATTTTGGTTGTTCTTCCATTAGGGGGTAGCTATGGTGTGTAATGGATAGATATGGGGTAATGTCTCATGAAATATTTTTTAGCAGTTCTTCCTTTTTAGGAACAATTACACCATGGATCAGGGTTGTGGTGAAGCCTCTTCTTGGTGAATGGGTTCTTTGACATGGTTCTTTCCACTACACTGTGGTACCTTCCCCTATTTTATTAGATCTACAACATTGTACTAATTATTTCACCATAATCCTCCCCATTTTATTTAGTTTTTCTATATTGTGAAGGGGTCTGTGTCATGGTATTACATTTTTTAGACCACCTATAAAATTCTATAGCCCCTCAAAACCCATCACACATCAATATTTTCTCTAGTTTTTTGGGAATCCAAAGTGTGTTATTTGAAGTGTTTTTATCCCATTTTCATTATATTTAAACCCTATCCTTGGAAGATCATTCCATTATGGTGTTATGTGAGTTTTACTCTTACCTTATACTAATTTTATCTTTATTCATCATCCAGGGAAGGCTACAATTTGAAGAGTTTTTATTTTGTGTTGGTGATGTTTTGGTATGAGGAAGTTATGGGTTTCTTTGTTTTGGGTGATCATGGTGTTTTCCATCATCAAGGTGGTTAGTTTTTGTCTCTCACTTATTAAAACCTATTTTAACATTTTATAAAGCATTATTTTAGGTATTAAAACACTCATATATCTTCTATTTGTACATATAAGAGGGATCATTCAATTATTTTTCTTTGAAAAGATAGTATACACTCGTCCAATGAAGATAAATAAATTTTTAATTGAAATTAAAGGGTAAGGAAAATTAAATCACATTTTTATATATTTATATATTATTTCCATTGATATTATTCATTATTGAAATATCACTGCAAATCATGGCTATTAGGGGCCTTGTTTGTGCTTGAAATTGGTGAGGTTGTGGAACCCATTTTTGTGTGATTGTTTGTTATCAGCTTGAATAAATGGGTAATCAATTATATCTATATAATATATTAATTTCCACTAGAAATTATGGTTTTGTTAAAATTCCTTTCAAAAAAAAATAGTAATGTGATGAGAACTCCCTTGAAAAATCTAAAATAATTTCTCTGATGTGTGGTTGTGATGTGTGTTCATGGTGTGTAGGTTAGATATGTTGAGTGTAATGACCCAAAATATTGAATAATATTTTGTTTCCTAAATATGTATGTTTTACTGTGACATAATCAATAAAAATATATAAGTATAATTGAAATGTTACCATCGATTTTTTACTGTTATATGATTGTAGGTTTATATGACAATTGGAAACAATAATAATTTTTCATGTTATAATTATTATTTATAAATAGAAATGATAATGGATAATTAATGTATAAATAAGAGTTGATGGCCACATCTAATAGACTTAGGTATCAAGAATACCATTTGTTAGAGCTCAGGAAGGAGGTAGTGTCACTGGGCTTTGCTCTGGACCAAGCCCAAGTCATGCTTCAACATGTTAAGCTTGAATGAAATCACCTACGAGAGAAGTTCAAGATGATAGAAATAACCACTCGGGCAATGTTGTCTGAGATGCCCCAAGATTCTATCACCATTTCAAACCTTACTCTTAAGTCCTATGTAGGTGTTATAAGGGATTATGTAACGAGGCCTTAGTTACATTGTGTAATCCATTTGTATATGTAAAATTGTTATTTCTTATTATGGTAAAATAAACATCATTTTTGAATTTCAAATGTCAAAATTAATATAGGTTTATTTTTAGTTTTTTTATAAGAAGTTTCATATTAATGATGAATATTGAAAAAAATAGAGCATTTTAATATATTTTTTTATACTTTAAATAATTGATATTGTGAAATTATTTTCTAAAAATGGATATATACATTAGTGATCAGTAATAAATTTAGAGTCTAATAAGATCAACTTAATTTTTGGTGAATAGTAACTTATAAATAGTAATATTACCCTTATGAATATTAATATGACTAATGTAATAGTAACATCACCTAATAAAGTATCAATGTAATTTAGGCATCTTCAATGGTAATGTGATATAAGTGTACAAGTAAATAAATGTTTTAGAAATTATTAGTTAAGTATTAATATTTTTTTCGAGTAAATATTGATTTTACCTAAAAATTAAATTTTTCATATTTATAAAATCATTATCATAAAATGGAGTTCATTTTTGAATTCATAACATCGATATTAGGTTAAGGTGAATTTATGATATTTTTATAAAATGCTTTATTTTTCAGTGAATAGTAAAAATACAGTATTTGAGTTTCTAGCATGTTTTAGGACATCATAATGATGTAATATGTTATTTAAAACTCTGGTAGACTCTCGTCGATTAAAATATTATATTATGTGTCCCAAGTGTCCAAAACCATGGGAAAATACCCAGGGAAGGCACATGGGTTTTCAAATACCACTGGTGAGGTGTCCTTGAGAATTAACTAAAAAATCCCTCTCTTTTACTATAAATACCAAGATATTATTCCATTTTATTTCAATAAAAATTAATTAACCTATAATATATGATATTTTTACCTCCCAATGAGTCCTCACACGGTGTCTTCAATCCCTCAAGGACCCAATCCTATAGTTTTAGAAGGTACCCTTCAAGGTAAGGGAATTCTCAACTTCTCTTTTCCATTCAAGTTGTCTTTTATGTGGAATGTGTTTCAAGTTTCCAAAACATGTTATTATTTACATTTTATTCTATATATATAATATATTATGAGTCTTTTATGAATTCTTGAACCATGTACCCTCTCTTTTTAATGTTTTCTAAAACCAAGCTGCATAGCCATTATGGTGTAGATTTTTTGTCTCCAAATCTCTCTCTTTTTCTCAAGAAATTATTTTATTTTAATTATGTGAATACCCAAAACTATTTCATTTCTAGAGGTACTCATTACTACATAAAAATTATATATTTTATTCTGTAATTTACATACATAAAACCCTCATTTTCTTTCCATGGGTTATAAATGACATAATGATCATGTTTTTAAGAACTTTTTAAAACATCACGATTTTGATATAAAACCAATTTCTTTTATTATTTTTGGGTTATTTATGAAATATTTTATTATGATATATTTGGATCAAATAAAATTAAATAAATCTAAGGTTTCACTCTGATAGTGTTTCAATTCATTGGGTAAAGAAATTACTCTCTAGATATGACAAGTTTTACGATACCTTGGGGAATAACCTTGGTAATTTTTATGACACCTTGGGGATGGACCTTGGTGATATTCTTATGAATATATAAATTAAATGTTTCAGAAACATTTTAAAGTTATTATTAATTTTATTATTATTATTATGATATGCCTCTTTATCATTCATTTATGATATTCTTAATCTTCTTAGAGATATCGCTCAAGTTCACGTGTAAAATCTTTCTCTTGTTTTTCCCTTACTGGGCCTTCTGCTCACCCTTTCCTTTGATGTATGTACCAAGGATATGGGTTAGAGTAATTTCACTTAGGATGAAAAAATTAAGAATTATTTCAATTAGATTAGAATAATTTTATATGTTTTCATGTATTGTGTACCTTTTTTCCAAGACACTAAAATTTTAAGATCCTTTGTTTGTAAAATGTAATGAAAAGTTATCTAATAAAAAGGTGGGATGCCATAGTTGGTATAAAGGATAGTTTAGTTATTTATCAAAATTATGATATGAAAACCTCAAGAATAATCCTATATAATGGTTAAATATAGGACAAATTCCTATTATTTTATGAAATATTATGTAAGTGGTTTCCAAACAAATAAATCCTTGTATAAATATGAACAAGTGGATGTGGCTCGGGCACCAATGTATCTGGGGGTAAAACCTAAAAACAATTATTTGAGATATACTCAAATGAGAATTGATTCATGAAAATGGGCCTTGCTTCACTCACGGTTTGACACTCCCGGGGGATATTTTTGGTTAATCACAAGCTTTTTATGAATCATTATAAATGATTTATAGAGAAATGTAATTGCAGTTAAAGAATAATATGTTTTAGAATGAAGTTTCAAGACTTAAAAATAATTTATAGTTAAAATATTATAAAATTAAATAATATTCTCATTATGGTTTTATTATTTTAGAAAATGGAGGGAAATAGGAGGAACCGTGAAAATGGTGACGACAATGGACCAAGTACTGACGACCCTCCAATGGAATCCGGAATGGAAAATTTCATGAGAATGATGAACCAACTGACTCAAGTTATGGTAAATAACTTGAATCAAGTTGAGAGACCAGTTTCACCATGAAGGGAAAAAATTTCAGTTGAGTTATTTATAAGTCAATGAATTCCAATATTCAGTGGATATACATAACCATTGATTACTGAATAGTGGATCATCTTTATCGAAAATATCTTTTCTGTATTCCATTATCCAGAATAAGAGAAGGTCACCCTAGATATTTTCAACTTAGAGGGAGAAGATTATCAGTGTTGGGAACTTATTAAAAACATGATGCCAAGAGGAGAAATTGAAGATATTGAGTGGGAATATTTCATAGGTATCTTCTTCAATAATTATTTCCCTCATTTGATGATAATGAAAATGGACGAGTTTCTCAAAATGAAGAAGAAGAAGAATGAATCTATTAGAAGGTATGATATAAAATTCACAAGGCTTTCCTATTACACCTCAACATTTTTCATGTATCCTAATGGAATGTTTGATAGATTCTTTGGTGGACTAAGTCCTCATCCGTGGAAGATTATATCCAAGAAAGACTATGATAGCTATGAGGAGATCGTGCGGAGTGCTATGAAAGTTGAACTGGAGTTTGGTGAGATGCTATGGTCTCCAAAATCCAATGAAAAGAAGAGACCAATAAAGCCAAGATTGGGAAGGATCTTTTATCAGGGAAGAAGAGGAGAGTAAGGGAAACAACCCACATGTAATAAATGTGGGAAGAAGCATTCAGGGAACTGCCTTCTTGGGAGAGAGAAGTGATACAAGTGTAGAAGAGATGACTATATCACAGGAAATTGTTGTAGTGAGGTGATGCCTAAACTTACCAACACTAATGAAAAAGGGAAGATGGTGCAATCCCTACCTGAATTCCAATGCTTCAAGTGTGTAAATATTTGTCACTTTTCCAATCACGGTCCAAATTTGAGGGAAGTGGAGGGGAATCACCATCAACCTTATCAAAGGCTAAAGAAGTAAGGTCATGATTTTTCTATAATGATAGATGATGTTGAAGCTCCAAATTATGTGGTGGAAGGTACTCTTGTTGTTCTCTCAAAGATATCATGTAATTTGTTTGATTCTGGTTCTACACATTCCTTTATTTCATCCATGATTGAAAAAAATTTAGAATCAACCCATGAATTTGCTAAAAGTAAAGTTATATGTCAAGACTCTTGGTGGTATTATCTAAGCATCATCAGTGTTTAAAAACTATAGTATTTACTTTAGTGAAAGAAATCTTATCAAAAATTTAGTAGTAATTACCATGTTGGAATTCGACATTGTACTAGGGATGGACGGGATCTCAAAGTATAATGCTATGATCAAATGAAACAACAATTAAATCCAAGTAGTCTTGAATGGGAAAACTGTAGTTATCTTCCAAGGAGAGATTTCTCGACCTAATCTTTGTCTAGTATCACCTTCTATATCTTTATTTATGGATTTTATTAGTGAATATGCAGAAGTAAATGAGAGTATGAGGATAGAAAATGTCCCCGTCATCCAGGAATACATTGACGTATTTCATGAGGAGTTACCTAGACATCCCCCAGAGAGAGAGGTAGAGTTATTTGTTGAACTCATTTCTGGTTCCAAGATGATTTCAAAAAAACTGTATAGAATGGTGAATGTGGAGATGTGGGAATTAAAGAAATAACTCCATGATCAATTGGAGAATGGGTTTATCTGACTGAGTGTGTCTCCTTGGGGATAACCTATTCTCATTATGAAGAAGAAGGATGGATCAATGTGGCTATACATTGAATATATAGAACTAAATGGGATCATAATGAAGAACAAATGCCCTCTTCCAAGAATTGATGACTTATTTGACCAACTTCTTGGGGCTCAGTTATTATCCAAGATTGATCTTTGATATGGTTATCATCAATTGAGGTTGAAGAAAGATAATATTCAAAAAACTACCTTCCAATCAAGATATGGGAATTATGAGTTTTCTATTATGCCCTTTGGCTTGACTAATGCACCAATATTTTTATGGATTTGATGAATAGAGTCTTTAAGAGATACCTTGATAATTTTGTAGTAGTTTTTATTGATTATATTCTGATATATTCTAAAATTTGCGAGGAGTATAAGGATCATATAAGGTTTATTTTTCAAACTCTATAGAAGGAAATTCTTTTTGGAAATTTTAGAAAGTGTGAGTTTTGGTTACAACAAGGTGTTTTCATGGGAAAGATTGTAACCAATGAAGGAATCTCAGTTGAACTTACAAAGACATAGGTTGTATAGGAGTGGACTCATCCTAAAACAGTAATTGAAATTCATAGTTTTCTCTGTTTAGCAGGATATTATAGGAGGTTTTTGAAAAACTATTCACAACTTTCTAATCCATTAACCAAGTTAACTTGAAAAGGGGTCACGTTTATCTGGAAAAAGGAGTTTGGGGAATGTTTTAAAGAGATGAAGAAGTTATTGGTTAGTACACCCATCTTAAGTTTACCCTCAATCAGAGAAGGATTCATTATTTTTAGTGATGCATATATAAAATTTCTTGGATGCATCCTCATGAAAAATGAAAAAGTCATTGCTTATGAATCTAGACAGCTGAAGACACACGAGAAGAACTATCCTACGCATGATTTGGAGATAACTGCTGTTGTTTTTGATCTAAATATATGGAGTCACTATATTTATGGAAATAAATGTGATATATACATAGACCATCAGATTTTTAAGTATATTTTCATGAAAAAGGAATTGAACAAGAGACATAGGATATGATTGAAACTTATTAAAGAATATTATTGTTCAATTAATTATCTCCCTAAAAGAGAAAACAAAGGTGTTGATGCATTAAGTAGGAAAAACCTTGTTGTTATGGTAATGACGAGGATTCAAAGAGATTTCTTGATCAAAGACCTAGTAAAACTGGACATGGGAATCATAAGGGAAGGGACATCATCAATCTTAACCCAAATAATTTCTCAACCATCCTAACTAGAGAAGATCAAAAAATCTCAGAAAGATGATACTTTGTTAAAAAATAAGTTTGTGGCTGTGAAGTATCCGAAGATTTCTAAGTTCAATATTGATCAAGAAGGTGTACTGAAATTTTTTACAAGACTACGTGTTCCATATATTTCGGAAATAATGAATGAGTTGATGGATAAAGACCATAGCTCTAAATTTTCTGTACATCCTGGAAGAAAAAAAATGTATAGGGACCTTCGTGATCATTATTGGTGGGAAAATATAAAATGGGATATTGGTCACTACACTACAAGGTGCCTAGTAGTTTTGTAAGTGAAAGAAGAGAAACAACTTCTTAAAGGGGTATTACAACCACTACCCATACCAGCATGGAAGTGGGAAAAAATCACTATGGACTTTGTCACCACTCACCTGATAACTTCCAAAGGAAATAATGAGATATGGGTTATAATGACCATCTCACCATGACTTCCCATTTTATATCTATTCAGGAAGATTTCACTCTTGATCAGCTTGCCAAGATATATGTGAAAGAAGTGGTAAGACTTCATGGTGTTCCACTTTCTATTGTATCTAATCGCGATCCAAGGTTACCATAACAAATATAGAGAAGTCTTCAACATGCATTGAGTACCGAATTGAATTTCATTATGGTCTATCAACCCCAAAACTGATAGAAAATCTAAAAAGACTATTCATACACTCGTGGACATGCTGAGAACATGCTCAATAGAATTTAAAGGTGGATGGGATCAACATCTCCCATTAGTTAAGTTCTCGTGTAACTACTACCTCAATTCAAGCATTCAAATAGAACCCTCTGAAGCTATATATGGGAAGCTATGAGGAATTCCTACTTTTTAGTATGAAGTTGGTGAGAGAAATAATCTTGGGCCTAATCTTTTGAAATAGATGATAGAAAAGGTTCATGCCATCCAACAACACATTAAGGCTACTCAGAGTTGGAAGAATAGCTATACTAACAACTATCAAAGGAACTTGGAGTTTGATGTTGGTGACAAGGTATTCCTTCAAATTTCCCCATTAAATAGAGTTGTGTTGTTTGGAAAGAAAGGGAAGATCATCCACAGGTACATTGGCCACTACGAAATCCTTGATTGTATAATAGCAGTGGCATATCGGCATGCACTTCCTCCAAATATAGCACAAGTTCATGATATTTTCCACATATCCCTCTTGAGGATGTACATACCTGACCCTTAAAATGTACTAAATTCAGAGGTGGTACAACTGGAACATGACATCTATTGTGAGGAGTAGTTGGTGGAGATCTTGGATCGTAGAGACAAGGTTCTATGCAACAAGACAACCCACCTCATTAAAGTGTTGTGGAGGAACCAAAAATATAAATAACCCATGTAGGAACTATATGAGACTATGAGGAAGAAGTACCCATGCCTTTTTTCTTCTAAGGGTACATGTTAAAATTTCAGGGAGAAAGTTTCTTAATGGGGGAAGAATGTAATGACTCAAACTTTTAAAAAATATTTTTTTTCCTGAAAATGTTTGTTTTAATGTGTCATAATAAATAAAACTATTTTAGTTTAATTGAAATGTAACCATCTATTTTTGACCACTATATGAAAATTGGTTAATATGACCATTGGAAAGAATAATAATTTTTAATTTTATAATTATTGATTATAAATAGAAATGATAATGGATTATTAATGTAGAAATAAGAGTCTATGGTCTCATCCAGTAGAATTGAGCCATATGAATCCCATTTTTCAGAGCTTGGGATGGAGGTAGCGTCACAGGTCTTTGCTCTAGACCAAGCCCAAGCTGATCTTTAATATGTCAAGCTTGAACAAAATCACATATGAGAGAAGTTCAAGCTAATATAAATCATTACTCGGGAAATGTTGTTCGAGATTCCCCAAGATTCTATCACCATTTCACACCTTACTCTTAGTACCTATGCAGATGTTATAAGGGGTTATGTAATGATTCCTTAGTTACTTTGTGTAATTCATTTGTATAAATAAAATTGTTATTTATTATTATGGTAAAATAACCATCATTTTTGAATTTCAAATGTCAAAATTAATCTAGGTTGAATTTTTAGTTTTTTTCTAATAATATTCATATTATTGATGAATATTTAAAGAAATAGAGTATTTTATAATTTTTATATACTTTGAATAATTGATACTGTGAAATTATTTTTGAAAAATGGACATATTCAGTTGTGATTAGTAATAAATTTAGAGTCTAATAAGATCAACATAATTTTTGGTAAATAGTAACTTATGAATTGTAATATTACCCTTATAAAAATTAATATGAGAAATGGAATATTAACCTCACATAAGGAAGTATAAATGAAATTTAGTTATCTTGAATGGTAATGTGATATAATAGTATAAGTAAATAACTCTTTTAGAAACTATTAGTTAAGTATTAATATTTTTTTTTTCGAGTAAGTAGTGATTTTAATTAAAAATTAAAATTCTCATATTTAGGAAATTATTTTCATAAAATTTAGTTAATTTTTTAATTTATAACATTGATATTATGTTTGGGAGAATTTATGATATTTTAATTTTTTTTGTTTTTCGGTGAATAGTAAAAATACAGTTTTTGAGTTTTCAGTTTGTTTTATGACATCATAATGATGTAATATGTAATTTAAAATGATGGTTGACTCATGTAGACTAAAATATTCTACCAGGTGTCCTAATTTTCCAAAACCATGGGCACATACCATGGGTAATCCCATGGTTTTTCAAATACAACTGATGAGGGGTCCTTAAAAATTAATAAAAAAACTCCATCTCTTTTACTATAAATACAAAATCGTTACTTAATTTTACCTCATTATAAATTAATTACCCTTGAATATATCATAGTTTTACCTCCCAAGGAGTCCTCACAAGATTTCATTAATCCCTCAAGTCCCCAATCATGGTGTTTTAGAAGTTACTCTTCAAGGTAAGGGGATTCTCAACTTCTCTTTTCCATTCAAGTTCTCTTTTATGTGGTATGTATTTTAATTTTCCATACAATGTTATTATTTACATTTTATTCTCTCACTATACTATATTATTAGTATTTTATGAATGTTTTATGCATTTACCCTCTCTTTTTAATGTTTTCTAAAACCATGTTCCATAGCTGTTATGCTGCAAAATTTTTGCCTCAAAATCTCTCTATTTTTCTCAAGAAATTATTTTATTTTCATTGTGTGAATACACAATCCTATTTCATTTATAGGGGTATTCATAAATACAGAAAAATTGTGTATTTTATTCATTAATTGACATACATAAAACCCTAATTCCCATTATGTGGGTTATAAATGACATGATAATCAAGTTTTTACGCACTTTTTAAAACATCACGATTTTGATATGAAACCCATTTATTTTATTCTATTTGGGTTATTTATGAAATTTTTGATTATGGTATATGTGGATCACATGAAAATAAAGATATATTAAGGGTTTTCCATAATATCTCTCTGATGAATTTGGTAAAGAAATTAGTCTCTAGAGATGACAAGTTTTACAATACCTTGGTGAATAACCTTTGTAATTTTTATAACACCTTGGGGATAAACCATGGTGATAAGATTATGAATTTCTAAATGAAATTTTTTAGAAATTTTTAAGGTTATTATTCAAGTTATTATTATGATTATAGGCTTATTTATCATTCATTTTTTATATTCCTCATGCTCTTATAGATATCGCTCAAGTTCACATGTAAATTGTTTCTCTTGTTTTTCCCTTACTGGCCCTTATTCCAACCCTTTGCTTTGATGTGTGTCCCTAGGTTATGAGTTGGAGTGATTTTACTTAGTATTAAAAAATTTAATAATAATTTCAATTTAATTAGAATAATTTTATATGTTTTTATATATTATGTACCTTTTTTCCAAGACACTAAACTTTAAAGATCCTCTGTTGGTAAAATGTAAGGAAAAGTTATCTAATAAAAGGTGGGATTCCATATTGAGATGAGGGTTTGGTATGTATAAATTTTTATGATTAAGTTGATGTGGTTTATAAAGGGTTGTAATTTTCATGAGGTGGATGAGTTTTTGTGATGTGTGGTATTCTTCAAGTCACTCGGAAATTATGAAACTAGAAACCAGTGATAAAATTGAAATTCCATGGGTTGAAATGGATAATGAATTATATATATAATATAGAAAGTGTGGATAATGTTTTTATTATTAATTAAGAAATAAATTATTTATATAATGATTTATATTAATGATTGAAATTTGTTTGTAATAGTAAATCTAGAAATTTTTATAATTTTAAGAGGATTTTGGTTTATGGTTTGCCGATTGTGGATTGATTCTATGGTGTAATGTATTTAGAGGTGGTGGGGGATGTGGCAGATGTTGTGAGGCTTGAGGTGATGTTGTGAGTTATGATATAAATAATGTTTTGAACTCTTATGTTGGTATTTTTTGTGACTATATACATATATACACACACACACACACACACACACATATATATATATATATATATTGTAAATTAATTTTGATTTCTACAAACCCTACCAGTTTCGAGCATCATGTTCCAACAAACAATTTTTTGGGGGGTGTTTTTAAAAACATCCTGGTGGGAGGATGAATGGATGACTACCATATATTTCCCATTATCTCTTATATGCGAGTTTTATATGTATAGGTTGTGAAGTCCAAAAATAAAAAATTAACTAGCAATGGTTATTTGATGAGATTATTTGATGGATATGGTGAGGTTCATGTATGGTAGAAGGAGGATTAAAGGTTAATATCATTCATGTTCATGATACCCTATTACTCTATTTATGGAAGTGGTTCTGATGTGATGTCCTTGGTTTCTTATGGTGATATGTAATGAAATAGAACATGTTTCTTTAGGATAAATATAATGTGATGTACTAGGTGCCTTTTTGATAGATGTGATGTGATGAACCATGTGTCTTCAGGTGAGATGTGTTATACAGAAGAGGTGGGAGTGCAAGGACACATGAATATGGGGTGTTAGAGTTGAAAATAAATGGTAAAGTGGTGCGAGGTGCACCTTATCGATATAATTTTTATTAGGCCATTGAACCTGGATGTGTTATTTGAGGGAATCCAATTTTGGGGATGGTATTGGATAGTTGAAATTTTTAGATGTTTTTGGTTTTTTTGTTTCTCATTAGTGCATTAATATTCTATTTTCACGTGTGTATGAGTGTATTTGCATTTGATCATACAAAGTATACTTGTGTTCTCAACCTATGTATGTAAATTCATTTTTTCATGTTTCTAGGAGGACTATAAGGATTGTGCTCGAAATTAATAGCTTGGGATTTAGGGATGTAGCTATTTCAATACCACAGGACAACCCTTTGGGTAATATAATCGTATACCCTTGTATTTTTTTACATTATACATGTATTATGGGATTTATTTGTTTTAATTATTCTATATTATATCATGGATTTATTATTGGTTGAAATATTATTTTCCATTCCTATATTATAGTGTTTAATGCCTCCCATATGCGATATTTTTCATACACTCTCTTCTTTTAGACTAATCAAGGCCTATTGGGTGAGGGACTCTATTAGAATGAGGGATTTTTCGTAGAAATAAATAGATTGTGTTTTTTTTCAATCCATAGTATGGTTGATCAAGGATTTTGTAAGGAAATTGGCCTTATAGTGAAAATTGCTTCAGTGATAAAGGTTCCTCCATGTCTTAATTTTTGGAAAAATTTTAAAGTAAAAAATCCATAGGAATGAACATGAATCATGAAATATGGTTTTTCTGGATAATCTAATAAAAAATATGGTAAAGGCATGGATTTCATGAGTATTAGTAGTTTAGTGAAGATGTGGAGCATCGTGATGGAATCTAGTTTCGTGATGGTGCGGAGCATCATGAACTCATGATGGATAGATGATGTTCTAAGTGATTAAAATAATTTTTGTGAATGAATTAAATTTCACTTGAGCTTCTTGAATTATGGACCATCATCAACAAGATATTTAGGTTCTCAAAAAGGCCATTTGAGACTATGGGATCTTTTCGAAGGGATAAGTCTATAAATAGGAATCCACCCCTCATTTGAAATTAGGGAAGAGAATTAGAGAAAAGGTTTAATCACTCTAAATTCATAAAGGATGGGAGATTCATGAACCAAGAATTAATTTCAATCTTGAGAATCTAAAAAATATCGGTTAAGTCTCAACTAGTTATAAGGATTTTTAGAAAAGTTATCTTCATGAAGATAAGGAGTTTTGAAAAGACATAGAGAATTGTAAAGGATGGGAGCTTAATTAACGATGAGAGATTCATGAAAGTGTGTGTATTTTTGAAGATTTGTATTTATTTTAAACATAAAGGGGGTTTCATGAAGGTTGTGAGATCTGAAAACATTAGTGTTGAACATTTGGTTTAAGTGAACATGGATTTCAGGTGCATCAAAATATGTCTACAATGTATGAAGAGTCTCATGTTAATTAGGGACACTGACTTAAATTCCCAATATACTAATGTGAACTTCATGTTGTTAAACTAAGTAAGACTTCACCCTCAGTAGTGAGTTTATGGTAGTCGATGGAAGTGCTCTGAGGGGGGAATTTTGATATCCCTATAATTTTTGTAAATGTAGTTTTTCATTCATAGAGTGATTGTGTCTAATCTTTTATATACCACAATATCTAGTGAATCATAGTGGTTTAGGTATAACTGAAACACTATCGGTGTATAGTTATTAGACAATCCCTTAGTGGTGAACCAATTAAAACATCTTTGTTGTCTCTATTCATATGAATGTTTTATAACTGTACAATTCTATATGATAAATTTTACAAGTACCTACCAATGCGAGAATAAGATTTTTTGCATTAAAATAAAATGTTGAAACCCTGATTCACCTCTACACTCTCAGGGTATTCTAGGGTCTTACATGTGGTATTAGAGGGTATAGGTTATTGGTGTTAAATCTACCCTATGTTGTTTTTATGGATAATTCAAGTAATTTTAGGGGAGTCCTACTCTTCAATGTAAAGAATCTTACAGGTTTGGAAGAATAGAATTAGATCTCATATGAGATCCATTTGGAAGGAAGTTATTTTTTATATAGATCAAGGGATTAAGTTCACTGATGTAACAAGTCTTTATATTATGGAAATAGATAAGAAAATAGTCGATTCATATTCCAAAGAACACAATATCCTTACAAAATATCTATCTAATAAGATTTATTTGAAGGTAATGATTTTCAATTCATCCAAGAACAAGTGGTAGAAACTGGAAAATATATACGAAGGTGATAAAAATGTGATGGTGTATAAACTCCATGTTTGTCACAATAAGTTTGATGATGTGAAAACACATTCATATAAAAATTAAGATATATTTTCAGATCTAATTACTGATGTTTTTGGAGAAATTCTTGGACTTGGTTAAAAAATTAAAAATATTGAAACTGTGAGGAAAATATTGTGAAGGATTATACCTCTATAAAATATAAAAGTATCATACCTTGAGGAAATGGATCTATCTAAACATTCTAGTAATGATATGTCAAGTAGTCTTATGGATTATGAAATGGGATTTAAACTAGAAGAAACAAAAATTTGAGCATTCAAGAAAATGGCATTCAAATCCAAGGAAAATAATGACATTTACAAAGTCAGTGATGATGTAGATAATGTGGATGATAAAATTATTTCTCTTATTTCCATAAAATTCATGAGTTGAAAAGGGATATTTTAAGGCAAGCTTCCCTTGGAATAATTTGAATGTGGTAAAGTAGGAAACATTACTGCTCAATGCCTAATGAAATTTTATGACGAGGAAGGTGAAAAATAAATCATATATAATCCTTATAAGAGGTTACCTAACAAGAGAGACTTAAAATATGGAAATATATTAGAGACAAAAATATTTTTCTGCAGAGAATAACAAGGTGATAATTAGTTTTTGGAGGATGTAAAAACAGAGTTTAAATCTAAAACTATACCATCCATTATTGACATATATGAAAATTTAGAACTTTAAAAAGATGAAGATAATTATTTGATTGGTTTTTTGATCTGAAGGTATAACTTGAGGGTTCTCTTGATGAGCATGACATTCATAGAAAGAAAGACACAAATATGGGAGCATTTATGAAGTATTCTTCAGAGTGTATTGATTGGTTTGAAGTAAAAATTGATTGAATGGAAGGATAGGTAGATGAGTTTTTAATAACTATTGGAAGATCAAACTATGTTTTGGATTTTTAACTTAGGATCGAAGAGAAGTAAAAAGTCATTAATGGACTTACAACAAGACTAGAGAAAAAAGATAATATAGTTGAAGGAATTGATGAAGAAGTTGTTACTATAAGGAGTAAAAAAGAAAACATAATAAAAAATGAAGGGAAATAATGAGGACATTTAATTTTTCAATATTCTCATTTGTAGAGCTATTCGAAAGTGATAAATATGATTATGTAGAATTAGATAAGGCCTTGAATGATCATAGATCCATATGGATGGAAAAAACTGGTATTGGTTGTGATGAAAAAACATCAAAGGTTGTATTAATGATGATCCAAAATAAAGGTAATAATAAATTTGTAAATATAAAAATGGTTCCAGATTTCATAATAAATAAAGATTGAAACGAAAAATATATAGTTGAATATAATCCTCATGTTTACAGAGAGTATCTCCACACAAATAACCTTAAAAATGATGGGGACATGTGGAGGAATGTAAGTGATAAGATATTTAACATTATAAAATGAAAATTCTATGGATTTATGGGATATACCATGTCTTTATATTAAGAGAGAAATTCCATTTGAATGGGGAAGTTCCTAGAACTCAACAAAGGAGAATGTGACCATATACTTCATTATATAGAAGAAATAGTTTCTATAGATATTTTATTCACTGTTCTAACAGTGGTTATAAATTGATTCATTATAGGAAGATTAATGGTGGGAATAATACCTACATAACTAAGTGACAAATCAATACCCATCATAAAAGTCAAGTTACTCTAGAAAAAGATATTATACTATGGAATAAGAATATGGATTTTTTGAATCAATGATTACTGAAAATATATTGGTATATCCATATTTATCCTCTATTAAACCAGGTATCTCATGGAAAGAAAATAATAAAATTGAGAAAGAAAATATTATAGAATAGACCTCAATGTTACAAAGAATATTAGAACCTATATTATAGATAGTGTATAATCATCCCACATGATACTAAATAAATATTTTCTAAGGAATTTTAAGAAAAGGTTTTATTGAAAAATGAGATTTGGCAATGATTGTCTATTGAAGATCAAAGCTAGGGGAAATAATCAAATGGAAAATGACGAGCTAAGGGAAAATGAAGTTATCTACATAGATGGTTTTACACACAATATTCTAAGTGTGTTATAACTATGTGAATTAGGACTAGTAGTAACATTTAGTATGAAGGGGTAAAATATCAAAGGAAATATAGGTAATTCTCTCATTAAATTCTGAAAATAAAATGACAAGTTAATCCAATTTGACAGTAAAGAGAACATTTGTTACTTAAAATTTGAAGAAAAAAACAACTTGTGGAACCAATGGTTGGGTCACATTAATCAAAAGAGCATAGAATACATATCCAAGCATAAGACAATTGTCAACATTCCAAATCTAAATCATGATCTAGAAAATACATGTGATGCATTCATATGAGGAAATATGGTTGTAAGTTCATATCGGTCAAAGGACAAAAGTATAGCGACCCATACTTTACATAGATGGTTAATACATCAAAATTGAAGCATACTTATTACAATATATAACAAAACAATGAAAGGACCGTATATGTATAGTGTCTTTAGAAACTGGGAAACATAAACAACTGGTTAATAAATAATCTACACTATCTCCCATTTATTTCATCATATCTTTAGTCCCTTTTTGGAATATCTTACTTAATAACCTTCTTCCTGACCTGGGGAAAGAAAACATACAAAAGTCTGAGATCAAATGCTCAGTAAGGGTAAACAAAATAAATATCAATCACATCAAATTCATAAGAACACAACATTTTGGAAATCTTACCCTGCAAAAGAGATCATAATTTCATAACACGGGATAAATCATGGTAGTGAAATGTAATCCCAATAATAATAACGTAAAACATGAAAATTTTTGGAGTACACACATAATCATAGAGAATCAATTCTTATTAGTCAAGACTCATTCCCAAGACTATCTTAGTGGACAAATTCCATTTCTGAACCGAGTTCACTCCTCGTTTCAATCCGGTTTCACTGAACAAGTTTAACCTTCCGTTCCAGCCATGTCTATCTCATGAGATATAAAATCTTTACCCATTGTATTGGAGGGATATATAGGTCCCACCCATCTCATAATGATACCATTCTTATCTTTGAACAGAATCATAAACCATACATCATAGCATAACCCATGTAATAAAAATGGGAATCTTAAACATCGTGACATCATAAAACAATTCATATAAGATAATGGAATTCATAAAAATATTTCCATCACAACATAATCAAATCAATGTAATAATATGGATATAAACAAAACCCTATATTATCTTAGATGGAAAATAATTTTGATAAAACACTTGAACTCCATTCTTGAGGAAAATATCCTTTCTACTTCAAAAACATTTTTCCTTTCTTAACATGTCATAAAATTTTAAACTAAAAGAATTTGATTAAAAATAAACTTGAAAACTTTTAAAGGAAGATTCTTGGAAATAATGTTTTAAAAATCCATTCATGCCGTATAAGTTAAAAAAACATTCTTCTCGTACTTTTGTCGGAAAAGTCAAAAGTACCTCGTACGAAAAACGACAAAAGATTCCTTTCATATCTTTTACTAAAGACTCACCGAAGGGTAAAATTGTATTTAAACAATTTTAGGAGGAAATATGTAATATTACATATTGAGGAAACATGGATGTGGATGATAAATATTCCCCAGTAAATTCTGAAGTATAAACAATCTCGGATAAAAATTGAGATTGTGAGATTGTCCCTTACCTTAGGTCTGATTTGCTTCGTAAGTGTATGAACCTCCAGTATAATGATTTAAATAATGTTATTTACTTATTCCAGAATCATACATATTGTTATGATATCATATATGGTCATATTCTTAGCTTCTTATTAGTAATATTTCATTACTACTTGTTATTTGGGTGTTTATTAATTTTTGCTCTTATGCGTGTTTTGTCGAATAAATTCTTATTCCTCTTTATAGGATATAGATACATCAATTACAGAATGGTTTTAGTGTAATATATATCATATTAATTCATTTAATTAATTTATATAATCACTATTCAATGAAGATTATATAGAACGAGTCGCATCACATCGTGGAGACGGTAGGCCGTACGTACGCACGAGTGATGATATCGTTCCCATGATCGTGGAAATGTATTGGAGTGTATGTATACTATTTCATAATAAATAACAGTTTACAATAATCATATATAGTTATTTATTTGCACCATTATACCCATCCAAGTAAAGTGGTTGTGGAAAACAGATTACACCACGGCGTGGAGACGGTATTCCGTAGGTACGCACACGCGGTGATTTCATTTTCCGTACGATGGATAAGAGGTGAAATAGGGTTGTTTCATATTTATAATAGCATATCAGTATATGAGGGATACTGATGTTATTACCTCATAATGAAACAACTAAATAAGAGGGAGTAGAAGAAGAATGGAACTTGAAGAAAACGGTAGAAGGTATTACCTCTTTCTCGAAGTGCCTCCTTTAAACTTTCTCTTAAGGCACTAGAGATGGTCTTTTTAAATGACTAGTACCTATAGTAGGTTTCTAAAGAAGTGGGGAAGTGAAATGGGCAGGGTTTGGCCGAGCTTGAAGGCTCAAATTGGTGTGAGGAAGAGAGGGAGGAGGTGCCTTTTATAAGGGAGGAGAGGGGCACCTTTGGAAAGTGTGGAAATATTATTTTATTATAAACTTATCTTCGGTTTCAAAAGGTCTACAAATAATTAAAGATGAAGATAAGATGATGAATGTTCTAAATAGAATCATCTAATCACAATTGGACATGTTTTGGAAAATATTTTAATCATTATAATCTTATTTTTTCAAATCATTTATTAATGAGGTAAATACTTCATCATTATTGTGTCATAAATAATTTAATTTATTTTGTGTCTAAAAATTATAAAAAATTATCATTATGTAGGAAATATTTTTATCTTTTCAATGAATATTTATAGTCAAAAATATAATTTATATAACCCCTTATAAAAATTAATTACTAAAATATTTTTGTTAATGTCAATTTTGTCTTTACATTAAATTAATTAATCCATATTGTCATTGTCACTACCAAGTGGCACAATGCAGTCCCAAAATCGACCCAAGGATGCCCATGGTTGGACACTACTCATCCAATAAGGTTAGGACAAGTTTCAAGGTAATTTTTAATTATTATAATATTCTTTTAACCTTGAATTACCCTATTTACCTTTAACCGTAGTAAATAAATATTACCGTAGTTACTATTCATAATATCAAAAAAAATAAGTAACCTATTAACATAATTTAGACCCACTGATTCCAAATATGGAATCCATTTTTCAAAATTCAAAACACATAAGTTGTAGTAATTAATTTAAAATTAATCCTGTTGTTAAACAAACGAGTTTTAAAAGTTAAAACATTTCCAAAGATTGAAATGTTTTTACCTATGAATTCAATGTAAAATTAATGATAATGATATAAATTATATTAAATGGTAAAAATATATTATATTTATACTTTAAAAACCTTCAATATTATAATTTATCCATATAAAGTATTGCGATGAAAAATGATGTTTTTAATTAAAATATAGCGTGTTTTTACTATTCATTAAAATATGAAAGTTATCAGAATAATATGAAAAATTTATCCAAAGTTAAATTTTTATATCCTGATTCTAAAGAAGAATTTTATTTTGTAAAATTTAACTTATAAACATGTCAAAAACTATATTTAATGTGGGTGCTCCATCAAAAGGCGGTAAAACTACATTTTTTGAAAAATACTTCTTTTATAAAAAAAACAGATTTTGTTTTCATACCTCATTCTAGAAAATGTATAAGATGAATTAAAATGTTATAAAATTAAAAATTCAGTTAATACTTTTCATAACGGATAGTTTATAATATTATAATATATCGTTGTTTAGTTAAAGTCGGTATTGCGTACTACACACGCTATCGAGGAAAGTCGCGATTGCGTGTAACGCAAGCCAAGCTAGCGTTGTGTGTAGTAGAAGATTCCTTTCCGTATAACATATTACATAAAAAAATATACTTCTCATAAAATATCAGGGTGTTACATTCTACCCCCCTTAAAATGAATTTCGCCTTCGAAATTCGTCACTTCGTAACAAACAGATGAGGATACCTCTCCCTCATCATATCCTCATGTTCCCATGTAGCTTCTTCTAATTGGTGGTTCCTCCATAAAACTTTCACCAAGCGAGTGGTCTTGTTCCATAGGACTTTTTCGCTACGATCCAGAATCTCTATCGGATGTTCTTCAAAAGAAAGATCTTGCTCCAGCGGTACAACTTCTGAGCTGAGTACATGTGAAGGATCGGGTATGTACTTTCTCAGAAGAGATACATGGAAGACATCATGAACTTGAGAGAGATTCGGTGGAAGCGCCAATCTGTAAGCTACCTTCCCAACACGATCCAGTATTTCGAAAGGACCAATATATCTAGGGCTCAACTTTCCCTTCTTCCCAAATCTCATGGCCCTCTTCCAAGGAGATATTCGTAAGAACACTTTATCACCCACTTCAAACTCTAGGTCTTTTCTTCGGTTGTCGGCATAACTTTCTTGTCGATTCTGAGCTGATCTTATGTGTTGTTGAATAGATCTGACCTTTTCTTCCATTTCATCAACAAGATCAGGTCCTAATAGATTTATTTCCCCAACTTCATCCCAGCAAGTTGGAGTCCTGCATTTCTTTTCATAGAGAGCTTCATAAGGATCCATCTGAATATTGGAGTGAAAGCTATTATTATAAGAAAATTCCACCAAAGGTAGGTGTTGATCCCAACCACCTTTGAAATCTATAGAGCAAGCTCTCAACATATCTTCTAGAGTTTGAATTGTCCTCTCAGACTGACTGTCTGTCTGAGGATGATAAGAAGTGCTGAAACTCAACTCTGTATCTAGAGTATACTGAAGACTTCGCCAGAACTTTGAGGTAAACCTCGGATCCCAATCAGATATAATAGAAAGTGGTACTCCATGCAATCTTACCACTTCCTTTACATATATCCTGGCAAGCTGATCTAGAGATAAATACTCTCTAATAGCAATGAAGTGTGCAGACTTTGTAAGATGATCAACTATGACCCAGATAGCATTATTGCCTTTGGATGTTTTAGGAAGTCCAATGAGAAAGTCCATAGTGATGTTTTCCCATTTCCATTTAGGTATGGGTAATGGTTGTAACATCCCCTTAGACTTCTGTCTCTCAGCTTTAACTTGCTAACAAACCAAGCATCGAGAGACATATTCAGCGACATCTCTTTTCATGCCATCCCACCAGAAGTACTCTTTCAGGTCCCTATACATCTTTGTGCTTCCAGGATGAATAGAGAATGAAGAACTATGAGCCTTATCCAGCAGCTCCTTCTTTAATTCTAGGATGGGAGGAACACAAACCTTATTCCTGAACTTTATTATCCCATCACAATCAAGATTGAATTTGGGAACATTTCTCACCTTCTTTTTTAACTCGACATCTTCTTTCTGCACCTCTTTAATCTTCACATGTATAGATGGTTGAACATTCATTTGAGAAAGACACAATTTTCACCTTTAATTATAATTCCAAGATCCATCCTTTTTAAATCTATAAATATTGGATCTTTTGTGATCCTCATCATGGATAAGATATCATGGTCTTGTCGACTTAATGCATCTGCCACCTTGTTTGCTTTCCCGGGGTGGTAATGAATTGAGCAGTCGTAATCCTTAATCAGCTGCAACCATCTCCTTTGGTGGATATTCAGCTCCTTTTGTGTGAAAATATACTTTAAAATTTTATGATCAATATAAATGTCACAATTTTCTCCATAAAGATAATGCCTCCAAATATTTAATGCAAAGATTACCGCAGCTAACTCCAAATCATGAGTTGGGTAATTTTTCTCATGGATTTTCAACTATCGTGAGGCATAAGCTATCACCATATCATTTTGCATAAGAACACACCCTAACCCCTTCTTGGATGCATAACTGTAGATCACAAAACTTTCTCCACTATAAGGAAGTGTGAGCACAGGTGCACTGGATAACCTTCTTTTCAACTCCTTGAAATTATCTTCACATTCCTCCATCCACACGAACTTAACTCCTTTTCGAGTCAACCTGGTGAGTGGATTGGATAATCGAGAAAAATCTTTCAAAAAACGTCAATAATATCCAGCCAAACCAAGAAAACTTCGGATCTCATTTACTGTTGTTGGTCTCTATCATCTTTCGATAACCTCTGTTTTTGCTGGATCCACATATATCCCATATTTTGAGATTATGTGACCCAAAAATGCATCTTTTTGAAGCCAAAATTCACACTTGGTAAATTTGGCATAAATCTTCCCCTTTCTTAGGGTCTTTGATACAATTCTCAAGTAATATTCATGTTATTCCTCTCTCTTTTAATAGACAAGAATATCATCTATAAAGACTATCACAAACTGATCAAGATAGTCTCTAAAGACTCTATTCATCAGATCCTTGAAGATAGCAGGGGCATTAGTAAGACCAAATGACATCATTATAAATTCATAGTGTCTATACCTTGTACGAAAATCCGTCTTTGGTCTATCCTCCCTTTTGACCCTTAATTGATGATACCCAGAATGAAGATCAATCTTGGAAAAGTATTGAGCTCCGCGTAGTTGGTCAAATAAGTCATGAATGTGCGGGAGATGATATTTGTTCTTGATAGTGATCTTGTTAGGTTTTCGATAATCAATGCAGAGTCTCATTGATCCATATTTCTTCTTAACAAACAGAAGTGGTGCTCCCCAAGGTGATGCACTAGTGGGTATGAATCCCTTATCAAGATTATCTTGGAGTTACTTCTTCAATTCCTGCAACTCAATTGGGGCCATTCTATAAGGTGTCTTTGAAATAGGAAAAGCACCCGGTACGAGTTCTATTGAAAAATCAACTTCACGATTTGGTGGAAGACCTAGAAATTCCTCTAGAAATACATCATCAAATTCCCGTACAATGGGAATATTATTAATCGTGAGTTTCTCTCCAACCATTTGAGATAAATAACCTTCATTTAGTGGAATCAAGACCCATAAGATAGAAGAAATTTCCACTAGAAGGTTATGTTCATCCTTGCATCGATAGACGATCATAGATTGATCTGGAATATGAAATGCGACTTCCCTTCTTTGGAAATTAATTTGAGCTCCATATAAAGAACACTAATCCATGCCAATAATCACATCAAATTCCACTATAGGAAGGATCACAAGATTTTCAGGAAGCACTTTCCCACATACTTCAATCGTAGAAGAATTGTAAACTTTTGATGTGACTGTTGTGCCATTAAGAGTTGTCAGAGCCAACTAAACATCTAATTATTGAGGTAATACGGTGATACCCTTAGAAAATTCTTCAGAAATAAAAGAGTGGTTAGATCCAGAATCAAATAAAACATTTTCTACTTTAGAGTGGATGGTAAGTGTACCTCTCACCACTTCGTTGTCGTACTCCACATCACCGATAGTAATTTCATGTGACTTTCCTTTGTCTTTGGCCTTAAGAGTTTGTTGACATCGATCATCATCATCAACCCTTGGATTTGGGCATTTATTGGAATAATGCCCCATATCCTTGCACTTGAAACATTGAAGTGTAGTAGGTTCATTCTGTGTATCCCTTCCTTTGTTTGCATCATTAGAAATCTTCTTCCTATTATTTCGACATTAAATTGCCCGATGACCTTCTTTTCCACACATATAACATTTTCTTGTCCCCTTAAGAAAATTTACTCCATGTTTCTTTCCACACTTTGAACATAAGGGAAAAATCATCTTCTTTTCAGTGTGGTCTTTAGATTTTCCTTTGAATTCCATTTTCCTCTTTTTATCAAACCCATGTGACTGATGGGTTACATCAATATCCATCTCAACCTTGAGAGCACATCGAACAATTTACTCATAGCTATTGAAGTCCCTTAAGGCTAACTCCCTTCGAAGACTTGGTTTTAAGCCACTAAAGAATCGATCGATCTTACTATCAGGTAGGATAATAATTCAGGAAGCGTACCTTGCAAGTCTTGTAAAATTTGCTTTGTAGGTACCAACCGATTCATCATCCTTTTGCTTCAGTTCTAGAAACTCATTCTCCATCTTTGTTCGAAGAATATGAGGGAAATACTTATTGAAAAATAATTTCTTGAACTCGTCCCATTCCATGGACTCAATTTCATCCCTTTGCCTCTTATTCTTAATAATATTCCACCATTGATCAGCATCACCTTCCAAACGATACACTACTAAAATGACTTTATCATGTTTAGAACATTGATGAACTGAAAATATCTTTTCAGTGGTACTGATCCATTGTTCAGCCACTAATGGATCAGAAGACCCGCAAAATGAAGGTGGACGCTACCTCATGAAAGATTAAACAGAATGTTGCTCCTCATTTTCTCATTTGGAAGTCCTGTATGATTCATATCTTGAGAATGTTGTGCGAGCATGGATACAAGATTTTTCATTCCAACTCCCATAACATTTGGTTTCTCAGGGGGACAATCATTGCATTGCTCGTCACATTCCGCATTAACACGGTTCCTTTGGGTTCCATCCATTGACTAAAACCAAGAAGAATAGTGTGAGAAACACTAATTATAATAGGAAAACCACATACTCAAGAATAAAATTTCCCAATTAAGGTCTTATAATAGGTTGTGCATGGATATTTCTAAAATACTAAGATTGTGTTCTATGCTTAGACATATCCTTAGGTTTCTTACTAAGGCTTTCACATCCTAGTTTCCAAAGGTTGGCTATACCTTTCGTCTAATACCAACTATAGCGACCCATAATTTACATACATGTTTAATAATTTAAAATTGAATCATACTTATTACAACATATAACAAAACCATGAAAGGATTGTATATGTATAGTGTCTTTAGAAACTGGGAAACATAAACAACTGGTTCATAAAGAATCTACACTGTCTCCCATTTACTTCATCATATCTATAGTCCCTTTTTGGCATATCTTACTTGATAACCTTCTTCCTGACCTAGGGAAAGAAAAAATACAAAAGGGTGAGCTCAAATGCTCAGTAAGGGTAAACAAAAGAAATATCAATCACATCAAATTCATAAGAACATAACATTTTGGAAATCTTACCTTGCAAAAGAGATCGTAGTTTCATAACATGGGATAAATCATGGTAGTGAAATGTAATCCCAATAATCATAACCTAAAACATGAAACTTTGTGGCATACACAAATAATCATAGAGAATCATTTTTTATTAGTCAAGACTCATTTGAAAGGCTATCTTAGTGGACAAAGTGCATTTATGAACCGAGTTCACTCCTCATTTCAGTCCTGTTTCACTGAACCGGTTTAACCTGCCGTTCCAGACATGTCTATCTCATGAGATATAAAATCTTTACCCAATTAATTGGAGGGAGATATAGGTCCCACCCATCTCATAATGATACCATTCTTATGTGCGCCACAAAATTATAAACCATACATCATAGCATAACCCATGTAATAAAAATGGGAATATTAAACATCGTGACATCATAAAACAATTCATATAAGATAAAGGAATTCATAAAAATATTTCCATCACAAAATAATCAAATCAATGTAATAATAGGGATAGAAACAGAACCCTATATTATCTTAGATGGAAAATAATTTTGATAAAACACTTGAACTCCATTCTTGAGGAAAATATCCTTTCTACTTCAAAAACATTTTTCCTTTCTTAACATGTCATACAATTTTAAACTAAAAGAATTTGATTAAAAATAAACTTTCAAACTTTTAAAGGAAGATTCTTGAAAATAATATTTTAAAAATCCATTCATCTCATATAAGTTAAAAAAACATTCTTCTCGTACTTTTTTCGGAAAAGTCAAAATGTACCTCATACGAAAAATGACAAAAGATTCCTTTCATATCTTTTACTAAAAACTCACCGAAGGGTAAAATTGGATTTAAAAAATTTTAGGAGGATATAAATAATATTACATATTGAGGAAACATGGATGTGGATGATAAATATTCCATAGTAAATTCTGAAGTATAAACAATCTCGGATAAAAATTTAGATTGCGAGATTGTCCCTTACCTTAGGTCCGATTTGCTTCGTAAGTGTCCGAACCTCCTGTATAATGATTTAAATAATGTTATTGACTTATTCCAGAATCATACTTATTGTTATGATATCATATATGGTCATATTCTTAGATAATGTGGATGATAAAATTATTTCTCTTATTTCCATAAAATTCATGAGTTGAAAAGGGATATTTTAAGGCAAGCTTCCCTTGGAATAATTTGAATGTGGTAAAGTAGGAAACATTACTGCTCAATGCCCAAAGAAATTTTATGATGAGGAAGGTGAAAAATAAATCATATATAAGGCTTATAAGAGGTTACCTAACAAGAGAGACTTAAAATCTGGAATGATATTAGAGATAAAAATATTTTTCTGCAGAGAATAACAAGGTGATAATTAGTTTTTGGAGGATGTAAAAACAGAGTTTAAATCTAAAACTATACCATCCATTATTGACATATATAAAAATGTAGAACTTTAAAAAGATGAATATAATTATTTGATTGGTTTTTTGATCTGAAGGTATAACTTGAGGGTTCTCTTGAGGAGCATGACATTCATAGAAAGAAAGACACAAATATGGGAGCATTTTTGAAGTATTCTTCAGAGTGTATTGATTATTTTGAAGTAAAAATTGATTCAATGTAAGGATAGGTAGATGAGTTTTTAATAACTATTGGAAGATCAAAATATGTTTTGGATTTTTAACTTAGGATTGAAGAGAAGTAAAAAGTCATTAATGGACTTACAACAAGACTAGAGAAAAAAGATAATATAGTTGAAGGAATTGATGAAGAAGTTGTTACTATAATGATTAAAAAAGAAAACATAATAAAAAATGAAGGGAAATAACGAGGACATTTATTTTTTCAATATTCTCATTTGTAGAGCTATTCAAAAGTGATAAATATGGTTTTGTAGAATTAGATAAGGCCTTGAATGATCATAGATCCATATGGATGGAAAAAACTGGGAATGGTTGTGATGAAAAAACATCAAAGGTTGTATTAATGATGATCCAAAATAAAGGTAATAATAAATTTGTAAATATAAAAATGCTTCCTGATGTCATAATAAATAAAGATTGAAACAAAAAATATATAGTTGAATATAATACTCAAGTTTACAGAGAGTATCTCCACACAAATAACCTTGCAAAAGATGGGGACATTTGGATGAATGTAAGTGATAAGATATTTAACGTTATAAAATGAAAATTCTATGGATTTATGGGCTATACCATGTCTTTATATTAAGAGGGAAATTCCATTTGAATGGTGAAGTTCCTAGAACTCAACAAAGGAGAATGAGACCATATACTTCATCATATAGAAGAAATAGTTTCTATAGATATTTTATTCACTGTTCTAACAGTGGTTATAAATTGATTCATTATAGGAAGAGTAATGGTTGGAATAATACCTACATAACTTAGCGACAAATCAATAACCATCATAAAAGTCAAGTTACTCTAGAAAAAGATATTATCCTATGGAATAAGAATATGGATTTTTTGAATCAATGATTACTGAAAATATATTGGTATGTCCATCTTTATCCTCTATTAAACCAGGTATCTCATGGAAAGAAAATAATAAAATTTAGAAAGAAAATATTATAGAATAGACCTCAATGTTACAAAGAATATTAGAACCTATATTATAGATAGTGTATAATCATCCCACATGATAGGAGATAAATATTTTCTAAAGAATTTTAAGAAAAGGTTTTATTGAAAAATGAGATTTGGCAATGATGGTCTATTGAAGATCAAAGCTAGTGGAAATAATCAAATGGAAAATGACGAGCTAAGGGAAAATGAAGTTATCTACATAGATGGTTTTACTCACAATATTCTAAGTGTGTTCCAACTATGTGAATTAGGACTAGTAGTAACATTTAGTATGAATGGGTAAAACATCAAAGGAAATATAGGTAATTCTCTCATTAAATGCTGAAAATAAAATGACAAGTTAATCTAATTTGACAGTAAATAGAACATTTGTTACTTAAAATTTGAAGAAAAAAATAACTTGTGGAACCAATGGTTGGGTCACATTAATCAATAGAGCATAGAATACATATCAATGCATAAGACAGTTGTCAGCATTCCAAATCTAAATCATGATCTAGAAAATACATGTGATGCATTCATATGAGGAAATATGGTTGTAAGTTCATATCGGTCAAAGGAAAAAAGTATAGCGACCCATACTTTACATACATGGTTAATACATCAAAATTGAAGCATACTTATTACAATATATAACAAAACAATGAAAGGACCGTATATTATTTTATTATAAACTTATATTTGATTTCAAAAGGTCCAAAAATCATTAAAGATAAAGATAAGATGACTCATGGTCGAAATAAAATCATCCAATCAGAATTGGACAAGTTTTGGAAAATATTTTAATCATTATAATCTTATTTATTTAAATCATTTATTAATGAGGTAAATACTTCATCATTATCGTGTCATAAATAATTTAATTTATTTGGTGTCTAAAAATCATAAAAAAAATAACATTTTGTAGGAAATCTTTTTATCTTTCCAATTTATATTTATAGTCGAAAATATAATTTATATAACCCCTTATAAAAATTAATTACTAAAAGATTTTTGTTAATATCAATTTTGTCTTTACATTAAATTAATTAATCCAAATTGTCATTGTCACTACAAGTGGCTCAATGGGGTCCCAAAATAGACCCAAGGATGGCCATGGTCGGCCACTACTCATCCAATAAGGTTAGGACAAGTGTCAAGGTAATTT
This sequence comes from Viscum album, assembly GCA_963277665.1. Taxonomy (NCBI): domain Eukaryota; kingdom Viridiplantae; phylum Streptophyta; class Magnoliopsida; order Santalales; family Viscaceae; genus Viscum; species Viscum album. The sequence goes on along the minus strand of OY728138.1, from coordinate 1,693,665,014 downwards.
TTAATTATTATAATATTCTTTTAACCTTGAATTACCCTATTTACCTTTAACCATAGTAAATAAAAATTACCGTAGTTACTATTCATAATATCAAACAAATAAAAGTAACCTATTAACATAATTTGGACCCACTGATTCCAAATATGGAATCCCTTTTTCAAAATTCAAAACATATAAGTTGCAGTAATTAATTTAAAATTAATCCTGTTGTTAACAAAACGGGTTTTAAAAGTTAAAACATTTCCAAAGATTGAAATGTGTTTACCTATGAATTCAATGTAAAATTAATGCTAATGACATACATTATATTAAATGGTAAAAATATATTCTATTTTTTACTTTTAAAACATTCAATATTATAATTTAACCATATAAAGTATTGCGATGAAAAAAGTTGTTTTTAATTAAAATATAGCGTGTTTTTACTATTCATTAAAATATGAAAGTTATCAGAATAATATGAAAAATTTATCCAAAGTAAATTTTTATATCCTGATTATAAATAAGAATTTTATTTTGTAAAATTGAACTTATAAACTTGTCAAAAACTAGATTTAATGTGGGTGCGCCATCAAAAGGCAGTAAAGATGCATTTTTTTGAAAAATACTTCTTTTATCCAAAAAAACAGATTTTGTTTTCATACCTCATTCTAGAAAATGTATAAGATGAATTAAAATGTTATTAAATTAAAAATTCAGTTAATACTCTTAATAACGACTAGTTAATAATATTATAATATATCGTTGTTTAGTAAAACTCGGTATTGCGTACTACACACGCTATCGAGGAAGGTCGCGATTGTGTGTAACGCAAGACAAGCTAGTGGTGTGTGTAGTGGAAGATTCCTTTCCGTATAAAATATTTCATAAAAAAATATACTTCTCATAAAATATCAGGGTGTTACAAAAAGGGCATATAATCCAGTTGATCTCATCCACAAAAAAAGGTTCGGGGTCTAATGATTGTGGTTGAAACATATGAAGAGTGGTAATTAGTTTTTTTATTGATGATTATAGTGAAATGGCCTATGTAATTCTTATACATGTGAAATGAAAAGTTCTTGATTTCATGAATATTTTTCATCAAAGATATGAGAATGAAAAATGATGCACATTCAGGATTCTATGATCTGACAATAGAGGAGAATACCCATCCATTGAATTCAAAAATTACCTAGAAAACATGGGATAAATCATGAGTTATCAAAAGTGAGAACCCCTAAAAAAAATGGGGTCTTTAAATGAAAGTATTGAAAGGTGAGAAATATGGATAGAACTATGCTAATTAAGAGTCGTGTTTCTAGACATTACCTGAAATAGGATATTCAATTAGCTGTGTAAACATAAAATCAAATAGGTATTTTCATTGGAGAACATAGGACACCATATAAGATATGGTATGGAAGGAAGTGCTCTCTTTAGTATTTTCATATTTTTGGAAGTAAATATTTTATCCAAAACAAATAAGTAAATCATGGAAAGTATGGTAATGCTGTAGATGAAGGAATTTTCCATGGATATTTAATGAATATATAAGCCTATAAATGTTGAAATAAAAATATTAGAATTATTTTGGAAAGCAATTATGCCATAATAATTAAGGATAAAACCATAAATACCTTGAGGAGCTTATATGTTGATATTATTGAAGATAAAGAAGAAAGCAAACATGGTATATATTCAAATGTAGAAATAGTGGAAGGTTTGATAAACATTTAGGGATAAAAAATGATGACGACTTAGAAGAAGAATCAGAAGAGGAAACCATTAATGAAGAAACTTCATTAGAACCTCATAGGAGAAACAGAAGAGAATAAATTGATCAATCCAACATCATTGGTGATTGAACCACATATACATAGACATGGAGAATTAGGAATAAAGAAAAATATTCCTTCCTATCAATTGTAGAACCAACCTCATTTGATGAAGCATTGAAGGATGAATCATGGCTTAAGGACATGATTGAAAAACTAGATCATATTGATAAGAACTGGAAATGGGACCTTGTTGAGATACCTAAAAATCACTACTCTATTAGAACAAAGTGGATCTTTAAAATCAAATTCAATGAGTAAGGAAATGTAATCAGAAAAATTTCATGCCTGGTGTGAAAAGGCTATGAATGGATTGAATACATTTATGTTGAAGAAACATTTTCTCTAGTAGATATACTAGAGTCAATATTTCTCTTTCATTACATGGTAATTTGAATAGGGTACAAAGATTGTTGGATTGATATCCAAATAGTATTATCGGATGGTGTTCTTAAAGAAAAAGTATACTTTAAAAAAGAGAGGGAGTTCTGATTGGAAATGATGAGAATTTTTTTTGTATATTAAAGAAGGATATCTATAGTATTAAGTAAGCACCATGAACATGGTATTATCAACATGATTATTATTTCAAGATATTATAATTTTAAAAGTGGAAGTTTCAACCATAATCTCTATATGAATAATTCTCAAGGAGGTAAATTTATTATTCATGTGTATGTGGATGATATTATTTTTGGTGGAAGAAGGAATGGATCATTTGAAGAATTTTCTAATCATATGAAATTAGAATTTTAAATTCCCTTGATTAGTTAACTAACAAACTTCATGGGGTTAGTGGGGATTAAAAAGAAGGATTATGCTTTCATTTCTCACAAAACAAATATGAAAGTGAGCTTCTGAATAAATTCATCATGCATGACTCCAAACCAATGTCAAATACGATTGTGTTTGGAAAAAATGTGGAAATCATGAGGATAAGAAATATTGGGATCCCGCCCTATATATAATAATCATTTAAAGATTATTATACTTTACTATTATTCTACCAAATATCATCTTTTTAATATTCTTGGTGGCCCTCTTTCAAAGTAATCTAAAGAAAGTGAATTTGGCAGTTGTTAAAAGAATCATGAGGTATATTCAATGTAATCCCACTTTTGGGTTATAATTTGAAGAATGAATAGATAATGAATTTTTGGTATTTTATTATGATGATTAGGTTGGACATGTGGTGGAACATTATTTATTTGAAACAAATGTGTGGGATGGTTGACCAAGAAACCAGAATGCATTAATCTTAGTACAACTGAAGCATAGTATATCTTTTACAAAAAGAAATTCAATCAATTGTTATGGATAATTAAAAAATATAATGATATTGTTTATGAGGCTAAATATCCATGGGTAATTCACTATGATAACAAGATCATGATATATCTTATAAAGAATCTATTTCAACACTCACATACCAAACATATTGAGATCAGATATCACCTCATCAAAGAAAAAGATGAACAAGGTGTGATTAAAATAGAGCATGTTAGAATTGATGAACATGTGGATGAAATCATGAATAAGACCATGGAATCAAAAAATGGTTGAGAAAAAATGGTTGATCCATGGTGTTCGTCAACATCCTAGTGCCTAAGGAGGTTCTTGTTGTTCCCCTCTCCCCATTTGTGTTAACTGTTTTAATTTTTTTTGTGGTTGTGATGATGGTCTATGGGGGAGATACGATCTATGGGGATTTTATTTTGAGCACTAAAAGTTCAAATATAGGTTTTTTGGGTTTATTGAAAAAGGTTGAGATAAGTGGAAAATGTGATTCAATTATTGATCTATAGGTTTTCATGAATGGCTTGTAGGATTGGTTGGTGGACTAAGGAGGCTTATATGAATAATTTTCAAGATTGTTTGGGGGTCTATAAGGGAATATAATTCTATTTTTCCACTATTGTTTTCTATAATAATATTTTACAATGTATACTTGTAGTGATGGATATGATATTTTAGGTCTATCAGTTTTTTGATTAAGGATGGATCTTTATTGAATCTATCTATAGATTGACAACAAACCCAAAGGGGGAGATTGTTAGAACCAATATTTTTTTATAGCTGGAAACAATGTTTGTTTTGTGTTTTTATCAGTCTAAACTAGGGTTGATCAGGCAATTTTTATGGAAATTGGTCTTATTGTGAAATTGGATTTATTTTTGAAGTTGGGGTAATTTCCCAGTGTTTTCGATATTTTTGGATCCCAAAATCCAGAGGAAGGAACCAGAATCAGGAAATATGGTTTTCCAGGACTATCTCACCAAAAATATGGCAAATTAATGGATTTCATGAATATTAGTAATCTCCTTATGATGTGGATATTTGTGAATAAATCCAGTTTTGAGAAGGTGTGAAGCATTGATAACGTGCAATAGAAAGATGGTGTTCTATGAGATTACAAGAATATTTGTTAAAGAGTAATATTTCATTGTTGCTTTACAAATGAAAGAGCTTCATGAAAATTATTTTTAGGTTCATGCAAATTAAACTTAGAGATTGGGATCTTCACAAAGGCTATGTCTATAAATAGGATTCCATCCCTCATTTAAAATTAGGGAAGAGAATTGGTGAAATGATGAATCTCTATGAATTCATGAAGGCTGGGAGCACCATGAATTATGAATTCTCTGTGATCTTGAGCATCAAGAAAAAGATTTTTAAGTCTCAATTGTTGCTATAGATTTTTAGAAAAGGTAATTTTGTGAATATTGGGAGTTTCATAACTATGTAGATCTTCATGAAGGGTGGGAGCTTCATGAAGGTTGGGAGCTTCAAGAGAGAGCGTGTCTTCACAAATGCTTGTATTTTATTTAAAACATAAAGGGGGATTCATGAAGGATGGGAGATTAATGAATAATAATGTTGAACATCTGGTTTATGTGAATAGTGCTTCCATGTGCATCAACATAGGACTACGATGTAAGAAGAGTATCATTTTATTAAGGGAAAATGACTTAAATTCCCAATCTATTGAAGTGACCTTCAAGTTGTTAAACTGAGTAAGAATTCACCCAAGTTAGTGATATAGGGGGAGTAAATGAAACTATTTTAAGGAAGGTAGTTTTTTATCCATGTAATTATTGTAAAGTTAGTGTGTCTGGAAGAAAGTGACTGTGTTTTATCTTCTTTAGTCCACAATATTTAGGGAAGCTTAGTGGATTTAGGTACAACCGAAACAATATGGTGTATTCTCCTTAGAATATCTTGTAGTGTAAAACATGTAAAACATGTAAAATTGTTGTGTTTTATCTATATATTTGAGTTTCACAAATGAATGATTCCATATGAGAAGTTTTAAATGTTCTTAACAACATGGGAATAAGATCCCTTATTTTAAATGAAAACATTGACACCCTGATTCAACCCTCCTCTCTCATATTGTTCTAGGGTGATAAAAACACATTGGTGATTATCTATCTTCTTTAATTACCTTCCCAAGAGGGTTACTATTAGAGGGTGGGGGTGATGATAAGATCCTCAAGTGAAAATGTATTAAATTTTACATTACGATTCAATTAATATGGTTATATTGACTAAAACCTTCTACCATTCCAAACCCAAGCATTGTATATTATGAAGCAACAAACTTACTGATATCCTACATTAATAATTCAATTATAACAACATTTATCAACCAATAAAATAATATATCATATGATACTTGAGAAAATTATAGAATAGTTTCAAACTAATCATATAGTGAAATTTTCATGGTAGTTTCATGAAATCTATATTTCATTCCACATGATGTCCCAAAATTATATTGTATAATTTAGCTAAAATGCAACATATTTGATTAAGGATTTATGTTATATCCCCATTAAAATATTTTCAATATAATACCCAAGGTTAGATGTAATGAATCACACTACCACTATGTTTCTATGAAGTACAATTACTATTATTAAATAATAATATTTTCATCCCACTAATAATTAATAACTTGAATTACCCATAAAATGATATCAAACTATTTCATAAATGGATTCATTAGGTCCAAGATAAAAATTGGTGTCCAAGATAAGTTTTTAGGTACAACTACCCCCACACACCCTCATGTGACCCACTTTCAACCTTCCATTCATATGAAGCTTGTGGAACCTCTTTATGTCATCCACACACAGTCCTCGAGTCCCCATAATGCACATCACTCTTGGTTTTTTGATCTTCTTACTACATAAGATCAAACAAATATAGGGAAATTTATGGGCATGTGGATCAAAATTGGTAATCCAGCCTTGCCTAGCCATTTTATATGGGTTAGTGAACAACCCAACAAGCACCACCCCCAACTGTGTCTCACTCGTGCACTGATGCTGGAGGGTTCTCACCACTCAATCACCCAGATCAGATGGTTTTAGGTCTCCAAAATTCTTGATGAAATCCCCAAATATTTCTATGTTTTCATTCCTACTCTGTTGGATGGAGGATTGAAACACCATGATTCCTTTGGTCAACCACCCATTTCCACTATAACTTCTTTCCCATTGACATTCGACCATGGGGGTTTAACTCTAATTGACCATGTAAAATGAAATGACGTAGAATATTTCAAGTGTGTTATGATTTAGTTTCATCCTTTTCACTAATTTTTTTATATAAATTAGTTGGGCTATGTTTAAAGAGTTTATAGTGGATTTTATAGTGATTTAGAGGAATTTTTAAGGATCATGGTTTGAGTATAGTTTGTATAAACCTTGATGATTCTAAAGGAAACTATACAACATTAAATAGTAGAATTTGGGTTGGTTTATTGTTACAATGCATATTTTATCAAACTATACATACATGCTGACAAACCTTGTAATATCTCTTTAGGTGGTGCATAGTTATGGTTTACAGTTTAACCAACTGTGAAGACCCCTTGACAAATTATACAACACCATATAGTGCTATCAACATGTTTATTTCATGGTTTGAAAATACATCTAACCAAATAATGAAGGTGAATAGGTGAGGTGGGATGCCTCACATGATTGATGTACAGTTTGAAAAACCATTTGACCAAACTGCATGCATGTAGAATTAATGATATGAAAATCATCTTTTGCAGCAATTAATGGTATGTTTTGACCTATTATTATTTATATATAAATCCCTCAATAATCCTGAGACTCCATTGGCCTTCCATGATGAATTTATCACCTATAATATTTGATTATAGAGGGTTTATGTGATTTGGTGATTAGGAATTTTATCATGTGATGCAAAAACCTAAGTTAATCGAGATTCTTCTTGATCTACCCTCATTACCTTGAGAAAAATCTTAGATCTAGAAATAAGTTTCCTAATATATATATTCCTATCAAAACTAATTGTGAATCCTTGGATTGATTTTTGAATAGATGAAATTTTTTACATGTCAACAACATCCCATTGACCAGACCTAGATCCTTCATGAATGGTTGGAATTTCTATGTAAGTTATCATAGATCATCCATATTGAGACTCTATTATTGTTGAATCTAATAATTAATATCATTTATGATGGTTTATTTTTTATGGATCAATGTATGTTGACTATAACCAAGGTATTATTATATATTTGATGAGGTATTCGTGTTATGTTTTTAAATCCACAACAGATCTGATGAATTGACATAATCTCTATTAATATATCTCATAAGTAGTTCTTTTGATGGAATCTTTGAGGTATGTGATTCCAGAACTACCCTTATTGATATGAAATATCCTTGGGTCTATTTTTGAAACCTCTTATTGATTAACAAGAACCCAAGATAGGAATTCTTGACATATGAGACAGTTTTATGTGGGTTCACAACGTGATTCAAACTTCAATCCTTTATTAAATATTTGAGTACTTCATCAATGATCTTGAAGTAAGAAAGTTAATTAATGTATTAGGACCTCTTATAATTTTTTTCAATTATTTAATATTGCGAAGGAATAGATTTTATGATCATACTTGATAATGATTGTATGTGGGTGTGGGTGTAGACTATAATACTCATTTATGATGCTTGATGACATGAGTATACTAGTTTATCTTGTTACCAAGATTGATGATAATCACATGTTGTTAATTATTACTACTAAATTCTCATGATGATACAATATACTTTTCTTTATTATTTGCTGCTCTATTGTTTGTATTTATCATTACTTTGGAGGTATTATATGTGGAACTCAAAACATGAAGACTATCATGGTATGGATGTTTATTTTAGGGGGAGTGTGCATGATATATGGAGATGATGATGATGTACCCATAAACATGGTAGGTCTTGAAAACATTATACCTTGTCACATGATAGTGACATTTTAAAAAAATTCTTTGAGTACTTAGATTAATATTTTTACTAGTTGTCCTTGAGGCCCGAACTGAAACTTGATTCCTTGTGGATGTTGAGTAAAATGTCACTAGCCTTGTATATATTTTTCATTCACTTCTTCTATTTTGATTATCATTGCTACATAGAGATGAAGAAGGTATAGTTATGGCTCATGGTGGACTAGAAATAACATGACTAGTTGATATATGATTGTCTATGATTTCTTGTGAACTTATTGTTATCATGGAAGACACCTATAATTATTTTTATCACATGTTAAGGATGTATTGGTGGTAACTACTGGTGTTTTATACTCACAACCTACATGGAATATCAATTCATGTGTAGAATTCATGATTAGGGATCTAGGTTATGGTAAGGGTCCCATGAAAGATAGATGAGTTTTGGAATATGGAGTTAGTGGTGGGATTGGAAAAAAATCTGGAGGTCTTCTGTAGAGTTTTATTTATTTTTCCCTTACAGTTATTACTCTAATTTTTCTTTCCACATAGGAATGTGGTGTATTTATTTTTTGTATGGAATGTGTTCCATATATTATTACATTATGATGATTTATCTTAAACCTTGATACTCTGAGTTTTTATTTATATTTTATTTTTATTTTTAGTTTCTGTATATGATTAAAAGATGGTATAGTCTGTATAATGAAGGAATTGAGACCCTCATTACTAGTCAGTAACCTCTTGCATACAAGGACCCATGCATGAGTTCTTTTGGATATCTATCTTGACCCTAGTGGTTTTATTCATAGAGTAACATTGAAATTACACTAAACATATTTACCTGGATATTTATAAACCCTTTATTTTAGATCTGTCCTCCATTCGTTGTGATTCAGACTCTAAGTAACTCAAAAATAAGTGAGAATATGAGAAACCCCAAAACATCCATCTAAGATATCATTAAAACCATAATTCAAATCATTATGATTCCAAAGGAAGCATATTATTCTCAAAAGACCATTCCAATTATATATATTAGGTCTCATGAATTAATAAATAGATAAGTCATTCATAAATTATAATTTTTGACCCTTAATATTATCTCTATGGTTTATTAAAAAAAATTCATCGGATATCAATAAATCAAAAGGTGTTTGATTAATCTTATAAAATATAACCAAACATCATGATTTTTTTTAATTTGAATATTAATCACTGAAAATTTAATAGATAAATTTATAACCCCAAAATTCCTCACTATGATTCCTCATAGGTCATTCATCAAAACTTTATAATCATTATACCATTAAAAAGAGGGTAAATGTAATGACCCCAAACTATATCAATGAAATTTCCCTTATTATGTTTATTTCATGTAGCATAGATAACATAAAATCACTTATAGAGCATAATAAAATCATCATAAATGAGTAATGAATGAAATAAGAGGTATTCCTAAATGTTAAGGAATGTATATCGTTGAAATAGTAACATGCCCTTAGGAATAGTAATGTGACCCTTATGAATAGTAAACCGGTCAATAGAATAGAAACATCACCAATGAAAGTATAAATAAAATTTTTACAACTTATAAATGAAATGATCATATAATTATATCATAGTGTAAGTAAATGAATATTTTAAAAATTAATATTTAAGTGTTGGTATTTTTGTAAGTCATAAATATTTAATTACAATATTATAATTAATAATGTGATTAAAAAAAAGTAATTTTCATAAAAATTATTCATAAATACATTTTTTTTCTTATGATTTTAGGAAAATTTTATGAGACCTTAGTTAATTTTTAAAGGTGTTATAAAATCAGTTATCAATTTAAAACTGTACTTTCCAAGTAAATAATGATTTTAATTAAGAATTAAATTTATAATATTTGGAAAATTATTTTCATAAAATGGAGTTAATTTTTGAATTCTACATATTAAAAAATGTTTAGGGTGAAGTTTTGGGAGTTTTTTAAAATACTTGAATTTTTAGTGAATAGTGAAATACAGTAATTTGTAGTATAAATACATTATAAGCTAAATACACTCTTCCTTGATTCATGGATGATGTAAGAAACATTGGTTCTAAATAAAATACACTTATTACTGTATTTATCCATAATAATCAACACTATTTATTGTCTTGAGAAAAATAATAAAATAATTAATAAAATAATGAGAAATCACCCCTCTCATCTACTATAAAAACACACTCACCATTCTTATCCTCACACCACTATGCCTTAAATCTTGTCTAACTTATTCCAAAATACACTTACATAGTTTCTAATCCTTTTTCAAGAGATATTGGTCTTTCCAAATGACCAAAAAACCCTCCCCTTAAGGTGGTTCTTAAGGAGAATAATTCCAAAAGTAAATCCTCTTCCTTTTTCTTTTAATTTCATTTCAAATTACATTATTTTATTATAATATCATAAAATTATCCATCCAAATGATCATTATAACTCCAATATCATATATATATATATTAATGATATAATTTTAATTTAAGATCTATCATCAATATATTTACTCTCTCTCTTTTATTTTAAAAATGAAATCATCGCCCGGGAGGTGCTGATTGACAACCTTCGTGGCCGATGAACTTACGTTCTTCAATCTATTCTTAAAAGTTGGTCATGAAACCATTTTTATGGTTAATGAGAACTAAAATATATTTATTATAACCTATTTAATGTTCTGGAACTCGTATATATACATAATACTAATTCATATAACAAAACTAGTTTGTGGTGATCGAAATACCGCCATAACAATCTAAATGATTATCACTAAATGTCTCATTTAATGATTCATACTCATACCATATATCCATTCGATATATATAAAAATTTACACTTATTTATTCTCATTAATAAAATTTCATTCCAATTTTGGATAATTATACCCATTTTACATGAACTCCATTACTTATAAACAAGTGAACCGATCATGAAAACCAAGAAAACGAATGCCCCCGAATGATGAAATTAAACTCTATAACTCATCAATAAAGACATAAATGAACTTAATAAAAATATAATGAATCAAATAATTATATAAATGGTTATGAATTAAATAATTATGGGATTTAATTTTATTATCCAGGTTTTTAAGGTTAAATGCGGAACTCATTCGGACATAAGGTTAGGGTTTTCTTCCCAAACCAACATTTTCATTATGGTTGTGTTTTCTAACACAATACACCAATTTCATTATTAATTATTTTTATATAATTATTGTAAAATATGGTTATATGTTCCAATATAATGTATTTTGATCAGTTCATTTTCTGTTTGTGGAAAATACATGTTTTAAAAGGATCCCTTTATCAATTATTCACGATATGAAAGCCCGATTAAAGGGAATTTCCCAATTTCTTACATATTCTCAAGTGCACTCTATAATATTTTTAAGAGACCATTATTTTTCTAAAAACACTCATTTTATCATGGAAAACTATATTATTTCATTTTTGGTTTTATTCAAATATTTTTCCAAAAGAACTCTTGTTTTCAAAGTAAAGGAGTATCACTCTCAAGAGTTCTTCGATGATTTTATTAGACCATTTTTGTCTACTTCAACACCCCTGTTGAATCTTATGTTTTATTGGGATTTAGATAATATTATATTAATCTACCATATTTTATTAAATTGTTTATGATTAGTTTGATTGTATATTTTCTATCTTGATACCATTCACCATACTTCTCAGAATGGTTAGTGATTATGTCTATAGATTGGGGAAATTTATTTCACATGTTCATGTTGTTTATGTTTATCCCAATTAATATGGGGAATGAATTAGACATTGATAGTAATGGGTGGGGTACTATATATCCCCTTGATGAATCAACATTTATCATGAGACAAAATAGAATTGGATTTTGGCCTAGGCCTTACCCTTGTATTCTCAAACATCTTGTCCGAGGCATTGACAATATTTTTTATATGTAAGAAATTATGTATTCCCTCATTATGATAATAGTACTTGAAAAAACATGTGATTGTTATAGTATTATAATAACCATGGTTAAGTTTCATTCTCTTTTGATCATTTATATGGATTTATATAAACATTTTTCATTCCTTCCACATTATGCTCAATTTTTTTTGAAAGGAATGTGTTTTTAGTTATTCACCATGAATAAATTTTATGTTTATGATAACTAATGTTGTATTACTTACCCTTACTCAGCATCTAAGATAACCCTTTTTTTATGTTTTATATTTTTTTAGGATTCAAAGATGAATATTATTATGAAAGACTTTTTGGAATAATCTAAGAGTTTATGGGTGTTTCCAAGAGAGTTTCAATGATGTTTTTTCTTTCAAGTTGAATCGTAAATCTTTTTTTGTATTTGGTTTTACAAAACTAATAAACTATTTTGTCCTTCAGGATGTGAAGTATTTTTAAACATACCAATGTAATAATATAAGGCACTGGATTTAGGAAACTGCGGTTAGGGTCTTTATTGTAAATAGATGAACAATATACAAAAATTTCATATCCATATTTAAAATACAAACTATAAAATAGTAAGAAATTATTTTAAGGCATAAAAGTTTGTGCCAAATCTAAGAACCATTATCGGTTAATGAAAACCCTGAAATATCTATCTATTCCCATTAGTTTTATAATGACTTACTTCAATAAATACTTTATGGTGGCTCCTCTAATAAAATATATCTCCTCTAAAATGAATAAAATTACACAAGGAATAAAGGTTAACCAAAAATAAGTAAGTATTATTAATTTCTAAAAAATCATTTAAAATTATTCTCCTCTGGTATGAAATGAGTCAAAATCTTCAGAAAATTACACAATAGATGCCCTAGGGTAAACACCCTATTTTCAGACTCAACTAAATAGTTTATTTCCTAATATTAAGATAGTGAATTTTCTATTTAAAAATTTTTTGTCAATTTTTTTTATTTTTACTAAACATAACTCAAGGTTACTGGACCAGGTGTTAATTAACATCATTTAAATTCAATGGTGTATTTTTAAACCCATCAATACTGAGTCATGTATCCAATTATAATCACAATAAAATTAATTCCTAGGTGAATAACCATACTATTATATCCTCTCCAACTTAAAAAATTTCATCATTGAAAATAAATAGATTCTATGAAGCCTAATGAAATCATGCATAAATCTTCCATCCCAAAAAAAGGATCCCTCTATAGAATCATTAACCAATTTTTTGGGAAATTTTAAGTAATAAAAACATCCATAACTATAAAAAAATAATACATAACCATATAAGAACAAAAAAATATATCTCCTCAATTATCTAACCAACTCATGGGTTACCTTCAAGAAAAATTTGGTTATCAATCTAAATATGCGATGAAGATCACATCCTCTAAAATCACACTCACTAATGAACACAACCATAAAAAGGAATAACTACATTAGTTATCTCACATGGATGAAAATTAAATCCTTTTACACATATTATCACACAAAATAATTTAAAATATTTTATCTCTCATCTCTCTAAAGTGTGAGATTTTCTCAACCCAGTATTAGGAATCATAAAAATTCATCATGTATTCTTGTAAAGGGTGTCTATATCCTCACATTAAAAGGATATCTCAAGTATTATTAAGAATATATCCAATCATAAAAAATATATTTATGGTCAATCTTACCACCAAATTAAATTTAAAAATATATCAAAAGGGGTTAGCACTATCTCAGAATCTATTCAAATAATCCCTTAAAACAATAATACTCCTCTAAAACACTACTCAATGGATTCCCAAAAGGGTTTACCCTATATGAAAATTGATATTTCACATCTTAGAATAAAACTACTTAATATGGGACTAATAAAACTGCATAAAAAATCAATTTCATTCCTTGAGAACATTTACCTAGTTCCTAAATCATATCAACGAAACATCACCAAGATAAGTTGAAGATCTCATCACACTATAATTCTTTTATATCATAAAAAAGAAATTATATCCATTCATAACCGCATAAGGTCATAACTTTCATGAACCACTAGGAATGATAATGAAACACACCTATCTATTTTTATCAAGTAAACATATCCAACCACCCTTTCCACTCACTATTATCACAATATCACTAGATATATCAAATATTTCTATCAAATCATTTATTATTTCTTTTTGAAAATTTCATCCACCACCTGACAGGATAATTTAGGATTTACTCAATACTTAGAGAAAATGTCGAATCAAAGATCCAGTATAAACATTGACCAAAGGAGAGAAAATATAATGTTTTCATTGAAAAACTCAACATAAATATTTTACATTCCTCATATAAATCTGCATTGTGTATTCCTGAAATATTCAGATTCAAAACCAGAAGCCAACCCTCATCCTAAATTATAAATTTCATATTAATTCACATATGGAGTTCCCAAATCTTGAAACTAGGGATAAATGCGCTGCTTACTTTTGTTCATAGAACTTCACACGTCCATTATCTAAGAGAATTGTATTTATGTAATGAATTAATCCCAAGAACAGTCAAATCAATAAAAACTTCCTACTCCCAATACACTTCTATTATGCTAATCTAATGACAATGATAAAAACACACACTATTGTGTAACTATAATTGGTGTGAACTTATTAATGTACCTCTTAATTTCATAAAAAAGTTAAAAGTGTGAAAATATCTCATAGGAAATAGGTTTAAAATTTCTTTCAACTCAAAGAACACTATAAATAAATTCAGAAAAATTTGATGAATTTATCTATCATCCTACATAGAATCAATAATATCATGCATTGAGACTACTATATGAGTATTATAAGATCCTCTAAAATCCTTAATATGGAGCTTTTTCATATCATATAATCTACTTTCTATAACATAGATCATCATTGCAACCATTGATGTATAATACAATATCCCAATATTATAAATTCCGAACCACCAGATCCTATTCATAATATTAATCTCAAGATCATGGTAAATGATGATAACACAAAGAACTTATCTTCAAATTCAAACCATACATAAAATACATGGATGCATTTCAATCATGCATGAAAAAAAATAATCATGTCTTGTATATATGATACATGATCCCCCATTTATAATCATATTTTATATATTAAGGTTACTGTCATATTTCATCAGTAATATTAATTCTCAATAATAATTCAACTATCATATCATTAGAAACAACATCTATTGTGACTCCATATAGTAGATATCCTAAGAAATAATTAGTCTAAACTATCCCAACTAATAACTCACAAGTTCCCTAATCTATAATTCATCTTATCACCATAATACCAATATGCCCCAACTTAACTCACCACTATGTGAAATACCCAATTGTACATACACTAGGATAGGGTATAGTGACTATCATTGAAGTATCCACATAACCATGGGATAAATTACCTATAAATGCACCTATCACCGACTATCATACATCACCATTCACTATGTCGTTCATGAAATGTAAACTAACCAGTAAACAACATGTTTATATAAAATAAAACCATGTTACAATGTCATTGATATAATAGAAGCCACTAGATAACTAGGTGAACTGATACAATGTAATCATCATATATATATATATATATATATCACCTCTTGAATAGATACAATCTCAACTACTACTGATATGAGAGTGTCCATATTCATGATCATCTCTACTAAATCAAAAATCAATTCCTGCATCCCATCTTTTGGATCCATGATCATCCAACATTCATATCTTATAATCTTCATAGACACAAGGTAAATAATTCGCACATGTTCATACAGGGGTGAGTAAATTAATACCTAGTATGATCATCTCGAGTAATAATCTATCCCCAAAATGAACTAGTATCTATGTACATCAATAAAAAATAATTTGTAGAAAATATATCCATTCCCTACATTATCAGTATACATGTCCATGATCAATACCAATAAATTAATTTAATTAGATAAATTTTATCTCTCTTTTCAAATATTTTTTTTGAATAAATAAAATACAATCATATCACATAACCCATCATATATTTACTCTTTTATAATTCACCATGGATGCAATGATTGTGAGATGCTAGAGGAAATACACATATCTTGCTATCTTGAAAGAAATGAAGGGAATGAAAATATCTATATATCTTTTAAGTGATAAAGGAAATACACGTCTCTAACTATAGGAAATATTCTTCTCCAAATCCAGTATCATATACATTCACGGATGTTGAAGGAAATAAACATCTCCATAGATAAATATTTATATTACAATACAAGGGAAATTCACATATTAATTGTTAAAACTATGTATTATGAACTCTCTATCCTAGAGAAATGGATACATAGTAGGGATAATATTGGGTGTATCGGCATCCACCTCTACCCCAAATCTATGAGTGAGAAAGAGCATTTCCAATTGGGTGAATTACTATCCATCAAATCCTTATTTCAAGGATTCTAGAGGAATTAAACTTTTCAATCCATC
Source organism: Viscum album (assembly GCA_963277665.1). Lineage (NCBI taxonomy): Eukaryota > Viridiplantae > Streptophyta > Magnoliopsida > Santalales > Viscaceae > Viscum > Viscum album. Next base: position 1,693,648,453 of record OY728138.1, on the reverse strand, counting down.
CCATCTATAATTTCCTTGTATCAAGGATAATGGAGGTATTATACTTCTCCATAAATTCTAAATAAGAGATTTTGAAAGGATTTCTTTTCAACAACTATCTCCTAGAAATATTAAACCAATACCATCACAGAATATTGGGTGAGTGGTGGTAGATACATAAAAATTTCATTATCATTCTATATGAAAATTCATGGGTAATATAGGGTATGTCACTGATATCCTACTCTAACCCTAGATTAAGGGTGAGTGTAAAAAAGATAAACTACTATATACTCTCTCTATTGATATAAATCCTTTGCAGGTTTTATCACATCTCTGTGTAAGATGTATACACAGTCTATCACATCCAATGATCCCTTTATCAGTATTTCAAGAATGTGGTATATAAATCTAGAATAGATACTCCATACCCATTATATCCCCACTAACCATTATCTTGATAATATATTGATAATTTAATAATAAGAAATTTTTTTATTGAATTATCCTACATGTCAAATCATAAAAAAATTCATGTTACATTATAATTGATAATCTACAGGTTCTATAATATACCGAGATGTTTTTTATACTCACATCTAATTGGATGATAATGATAATAATTTAATAAAGATAAATCCTTTTTGAATTATTATATTGGGAACATCATATCAAGGCTGATACTAGTTCCTTCACTTGGAATTTATCAGAGTAATCCCACGAAAGCAAAGTCACTTTAATAATTTATCTGACCATTCTCATAGGTCACCCTAATCTTTTCATTAATTATTCCTCCACATTATCCCATAGTATTAAAACTGTAATTTATTATTATATATCATAAATAAAAATTAATTCTTTTAGAAGTTTCAATTATTTAGTAATTAGATCTAAGGGTGTAATTTTGGCCCGGTGGCCCGAAAGCTCGATAGGCCCGACCCGAAAGCCCGAGCGGCCCGATCCGATAAAGCTCGCATCGGGCCAGGCCGGGCTCGGGCCGTAGGTTTAGCGGGTCGGGCCTGGGCCTTTCCAAGAAGCCCTGTGGGCCAGGCCGGAACGGCCCGAAAAATCCCGGCCCGCTGGACTGCGCAAAGCCCAGCCCGTGCGAAGCCTGAGCGCTGTAAAAAATTTAACAGGGAATCTGCGGCTAGGGGGATTCGATCCCCCTACCTCGAGCTCCCAAGGGTGTGCCTGTAAAATATTCACCAGCCTATATATATATATAGATATATCTATCATTATATATCTATATATATATATATCTGTATATATATATTCATATATACATACATACATATATATATACCTATATATATATATGTATCAGTATACATGTATATTTATCTACATATGTATATATATATATATGTGTGTGTGTGTATATATTTCTATATATATGTGCATATATCATTATATATTAACAAAAAATAATATTATATATATACATATAATTATTATTATATATAATTATAATGTGTGTATAAATATATATATATATATACAATGATATATAATTATATATATAATAGTGTATATATATAAACAAAGCCATTAATAATATATATCAATTAAGTGTGGTTCTTAAAAATCCATTAATAATATATATATATGTATATGTATATGTATATGTATATGTATATGTATATGTATTTGTATATGTATATGTATATGTATATGTATATGATTTAATATAATATATATATAAACAAAGCTATTAATATATATATATATATATATATCAATGATTTAATATTATATATATAATAACTTGTTGTATATTAATAAAAAATAACACACTCACCTAATGATATTCGTGCAAGTCCCTCAACTTCATTAATTTTTTTTAAGTATGTTGCAACATGCATATATTATATATACTATACATATATAAATCTATTTAGAAAAAAAATTAACTCACCCACTCTGACGCACTCCTCAACCTCTAATTATTATTTTTATAATTTTCATATATTATATATATATATATATATCAATAATTTAACATTATATATATATATATATAATAACTTATTATATATTAATAAAAAAATAACACACTCACCCAATGATGTTCGCGCACACCCCCAATCTCACTATTTTTTTTAAATATGATGAAACATGCATATTATATATATGTATATATAAAAAAAATCTACTAATAATATATATATATATATATCAATGATATGATAATATATATATAAACAAAGCCATTAATATTATATATAAAGCTATTAATAATATATATCAATTTAGTGTGGATTTCAAAAATCCATTAATAATATATATATATATCAATGATTTAATATTATATATATATATATAATAACTTGTTGTATATTAATAAAAAATAACACATTCACCTAATGATGTTCGTGCAAGTCCCTCAACTTCATTAATTTTTTTAAGTATGTTGCAACATGCATATATTATATATACTATACATATATAAATCTATTTAGAAAAAAAATTAACTCACCCACTACGACACACCCCCAACCCCTGATTATTATTTTTATAATTTTCTCATATATATATATATCAATCATTTATCATTATAGATATATAATAAGTTATTATATATTAATAAAAATAAAAGCACAATCACCCAATGATATTCACGCACACCCCCAACCTCACTATTTTTTTTAAATATGATGAAACTTGCATATTATATATATGTATATATAAAAACAAATCTACTAATATATATATATATATCAATGATATGATAATATATATATATATAAACAAAGCCATTAATATTATATATAAAGCTATTAATATTATATATTTTTATAATTTTCACATATTAACTCACCCACAACGACACACCCCTCAACCCCTGATTATTATTTTTATAATTTTCTCATATTTTATATATATATATATCAATCATTTAAAAATAAAATAAACGTTTTTACAAAAAACATGCATTTAAAAATAAATGTAAAGAAACGTTTTAAATAAATGTTAAAAAAATGTTTAAATAAAAAAAATTTAAGAGACAATTATTTTGAAAATAATAAAAGCCCACCATGAACCGACTCGAAAAAGCCCCGCCTGGCCCGAAAAAACCCAGCCCGACCCGATGGTTTGGGCCGGCCTGAGGCCAGGCTCTGGCCGCCTCATGGGGTTGTTTGGGCCGGCCCGACCTGGCCTGAATAGTGGTCAATAGCCCGACTCTTTGCATGGAAGGTCCGGCCTAGCCTGACCCTGTCCAGGCCGGGCCGGGCCGAAATTACACCCCTAATTAGATCACACAATTTGAGGGAATTTTTTTCCTCAGTCTTATAACTACTTTTCATTTAATTTTTTACCAACAACATTATCAACCATTAACACCCCTCTTTAATACAATAATTGTTTCCACATATATTATCCCAATAAATTTTATTTCATGGAATTATATAAATGAATTTATTTATATTATCTGATCAACTCATCAAAGTTATTTTTTTACAACACATTTAAAGAATCCACCAAATCTGATTAACAATAGTTCTTTAATTAATGTAGTTAGGTTATTTTATTCATTCATCCTTTCATTTCCACATGTCACTAAATTTATTTACATCGTTTCTTTATCTATTTCCATCATGTTAACCTAAGATAATTGAATGAAAAATATTTTCCAAAATTTATTTTTTATAAATACATCTGAGATCTATAATATATTTTCTAATAGAATACATTATAAAGGTTATTTATTATCTCTATATATTTATATGAAAAATATATCTACTCAAATATATTGTAAATACAGATTAGTCACAATCTCTCATGGTTTAAGTAACTCATCCATATGAGATATTCAACATCCACTCGTTAGTTTAAATATTTATCCTTCAATTATTATTATTATTTATTAATAATAATATTTATATGATATTTTTAGAAATAATAAAATCTTGTTTATAAAATATATATTTCCATGAGTCTATTTATCTTGTTAATATGGTATCTAGAGAACAATATAAATTTTCAATCTAGAATATTTTTCAGTGAAGAAAAATTACTATTATTAAATTGTTTTTCTCTATGAATATATGTTAGGGAAGATGCATTAGATGTGGTGGGATGGTTTCTATCCAAGTCCCACATTCTCACTTTCCAAAGTCCACTAACTTATCCTCAATAAGGTTATTATGAAGAAACATTTGATTAGAATGAGAGTATATGAGGTCATATATTCACACTAAAGAGATTTTTTCCTGCCCTAGGACTCCTTAATAGAATTAAGGCATTCTTTTGAATCCCATTCCCAAAGTTGTCTCCATGTGTACATTTATTAATTGCATCAATTTCTTCCTTGGAAGAGTGGAAACCTTATGAATGGATGAGATGAGTTTGTTAGGTGTTGGATATTTGGATGTGGCTCTATATTTCTCATGTTAGTTCATAAGGGCATACATTTTTCTCTATCATTATCATTTTAGGCCATAAGGGCATCAAATTATCATTAAATAAGAGAAGGATGGGTATGTGGTTTAGAGGTGGGTAGGAGAGCAATTTTATCTTCCTCATGTTAAGATATGAAGGCATTATATTCTCATCATATATGAAAAATTATTCCCATCACATAAGGAATACCATGCTCATCACATAAGGCATATCATTCTCATTACACAAGGTATCTTACAGTCATCACATAAGGCATCCCATGCTCATCAAATCAAGAATCCAATTCACATCACACAAGTAATATTATGCTCATCACATAGGGAATGATATGTTTTTAATGAATAAATAAGTTGATTCATCATATTCTCATCACATAGGGTAAAATAATATTATCACATAATAAAATAAAAGGACCTATCATGATCATGAAATATGAGTGGTTGATCATGTTATGATCTTCATATAAGGGTATTCATGAATTAATATCCAGTGGGGATACTATGGATGGATTTTTCTATAGTAATGTGATCATGATTTGAAGATAGTATCCCATTGGGGTGAATATGGTATGATAATAGTCTTGGGATTTAACCATAACGAGGTTTCCTACGTACACCACTAGATAAGTAATCAATGACCATTTATTTTGATTTATATAGTTTAAGGTCATGTGATAGGAATGGTATATGATTTTTAATGTCATAAAATAAGGATTATTATATTGTGATAGATATATTAACATGGGATAGAGTACGACTTACACATTGGTCTCCCCATTTTGGTTTATACATGAAAATTAATTAGGATAAGGTAGGTTATATGGAATACACTTAATATGAATCAGTCATGTAAGTATGGATCATTGAGTATACAAGGGATATGACCATCAATGAGGATATGGTCATGGATTACACTTCTCCGGAGGCCCATATGCTTCCTAGATTAAACATGAATACGTTTGGGGATTACACATGTGATGCATGGATACTAATTTGAAGTAGAAAGGATACATTTAGGGATTTCATAAACGCTTCCACACATATTTGTGGAATAAACAAGGATATGAATGACACTTATAAAACTAATTCATGGTACTATTTTGTTTTAGAGGTAATGGATATAGAATATCATAATGCATGTTTTACATATTGATTTTTCATGAATGAATCTACATTGGGATGACGTGGGACCAATGAACTATCAACTCTTATAGATGATTACTTTTCAGAGGATGCATCAAATGTATTACCATGGTATATGTTTTATGTAATATATTTGGTATATGATACGTTTTCAAGAATAAGTAACTTATCCTTTCTATAGAGTTTTTCCATCATGAATGAGAGTTTTCTAAAAATTGTCTCAAGAATAAGCCAATGCATTGAAGGTATTATGTTATTTAATTAACATAACATTTCTCACATATAGAATTACATGGTAAATTCCTTAACACAAAATTATGTGATGCATGTAAATTATAGTTATGCATGTTGAGATGCTTTAACTTTCCCCAAAAATCTATGATCAATCCCAAAAATCTAGAATCTCTAATGATTATAAGATAAGGGATATTAATAAGCCTAAATCTCTTAGAAGTGCAAGGATTTTTAAAGCCTTAAATTTGTGTTAAACTTAATAATTTTGAAACATGTCTAGTTATTTTTTTGAAACATTATTTTCATGAATTTATATATAACTTCTCTGATTTTTTTCTTTTTGGCATCAGTTCCTCCTAATTTATTCCTTAAATTAATTATTTATCATAAAAAAATTCCCCCACTCATAATTGTATCAAATGAGGTGGTAGAGGAATGAATTATGTGGAAATATATTTGTTTCTATATCCTGAACTAATATCTATTATTTTTGGATAGTGTTTCTTAAGGCGTAAGAGCATGGGGAACAATTGGGTTAGGAGGATTCTACTATGAACCCAATACAAACGTTGGATAAGTTGGATCCCAAAGAAACATTTTCACACGATAGTGGGCCCCTAGATGTGTAAGTGGAAGGGTTGGACCTATAGGTTTTAATCACTTAGGAATTTCCTATATTGATCTAGATAGATGATCAATCTTTTATGGAGGTGGTATATTATAACTTGATCCCTCCTTACACATTGCATATTGGTTTAGTGGATCCTGATGATGAAAATAACCCTCCACTATGTGATTAGTTCCTAAATTAAGAGTCTATACTAGAGGATGAATATTAAATAAGAGTTTACATGGTTGAAGATAACTGAGTGATCTATCACAAGGAATAGAAGAACATTCAAAGCCTCATTAACCACATATCAGTTATAAATGGGAATCCATTTGGAAAATATTTACTACTAGTTTGTAAGACATAGATCTAGTGGGGTCAATTATAATTCCCCATATTTAAAGGATGATTATGTTATTGTTGTGAAAGAGATACCATAATTATGAAGGCCTGAATATTCCCAAACCATAGTTGCAGATCATATAATGAATGATATTCAAGTTTCTCAGTAGGATATTTTTTAAGATGAGGAGGAAGAAAGCCAACTATATGTCCAAAATATTTTGAGTAAGGTGGTGGTAGAATTCTTGAGGAATAAATTAGCTATATCTAATGTGGATCTATACTGATAGACATCCCAAGTGAAAATGTGAAGGTCTTATAAAGATAGGCTCCATAAGTCGGTGGAAAATGTCTTCCTGCAGGCCAATATTAAAATGGATGTGTTGAAAAAGATATATCAATCTATCAAAACCTCATAGTAATGTTTGTTCAAGATCAAATAGGGGATTTTTTAAGTTCTATTTTTTATGAAACATGTATTTTAAAGAGAGGATTCAATTCGTGGATGATTCTCCTTTATATTTTGTATGTAAAAAAATTACCTATCTGAACACCCTACATTAGTTTTACTATATATCTATCATATAAATAAAATACTAAAATAAAACATATAATCCAAGATGATAAATTATTGGTGTGAGAGACGATAGATAATATAATACCTTCTATAAGATACATAGTGCTCAATGTGGGTGGAAAAGTCATTTTGGAATGTTAGATTGAATATTGTTTGGAAAATTGTAAAGATAAGGGAATTAGGCTAGTGAAATTCCAAAAGATTGACTCACCCAACCAATATGTCGATATCTATGGAGGTTTAATTAAAGGGGTGTTGTAAATCCACTTGAGTAAAGGGAATTTATGAATATTATAAATTTTTACCCAAGGTGTTGGAATCGAAAGGTGATGAGGTAGATAAGTTAGTGATATTCATTAGTATTTATCCATAGAGCGGGCTCCAGTTTTGTAACATTTGTTATGGGGTAAATGGGATGATTAATATAGGGTAAGGATCTGAATGGAAATAATATTTATTGTTATTATAGATTAGGTATCCTTTTAGATGTATTCTTGATAAAGGTTACACACCACAGATGGGGAACTATTTTGTCACTATAAACTAATGTGATTCAATTCATAAATGAAACACATTCACCAAGAGGTGTACCATGGATGAGAATTGGTGATCATGACCATGATATGATATATCACCATATACTTAGGGGATTATATTTTAAAACATAATATTTATGGGAAATTAAAATTAGGCGACACTAACTAATTATTTTAAAGAGGGTAAGATGCTCAGAAAGAGTTTTATAACACTTTGGGTTACACCATTGTGCAAATAAAATATCAATAAGGAATGCCAATATAGATGGATGGAATGTGTGATATTAAGGTCTAGTCCAAATACAAGTTCCAAACCTATAAAACAAACAACAATGAAGTCTACTAATTCTCTCAGGAGGGAACATATATAATACTTATGATTGTAGACGTCGAGATCATACAATATAGAGTGATGGGGTCTACTAGTTTAAAGGTATATATATATTGAACCATATAAGTGATGGAGTTTAGGTTTGAACAGTTAAGAATAGGGGTGAAACTATCTATAGAGAAATAAGAGTGTAGAGACCAAAATATTGACGTACATAGATATTACATGACTTTTTCGGAATACTTAATACATAACAAAAACAACACCGAAGGATAGTAATAGTTTAGTGTCTTTGGAAACTCGGAACATAATCTTCTAATCATGGTGAAAGATCTTCAACATCTCCCATAAAGATATTCCCTTTTTTATCTTACCTAAAACCTTTCTTTATATCTTGGGGAAAATAAAACATATAAAGGGTGAGCTCAAATGCTCAGTAATGGTAAGAATGAAAAAAAATAAAACAAACCATATACATTTGAACTTCAAAACATGATCATAAAGTTTAAACATCAAAATCTTGGAAGTACGTAAGGCATAGATCATAAAGGAACATCAATCATGATAAAATAACATGGGAATAAAACATTTAATTGTGGAAAAACATTAAGCACATGATATTATTTCCATAGTAGCAAAGGCTTTACTGCCATGACCATCTTAGGGGACAAAGTCCCTTTCTGAATCGAGTTCACTCCTCGTTCCAGTCCTGTATCACTAAGTCGGATTAAATTACTATTTCATCCATGTCTTTCTCATGAGATATAAATCTTTACCCAATGCATTGGTGTGAGATATAGGTCCCACCCATCTCATAATGAAATCATTATTACTTGTGCCACAAAATAAACCTAAAACATTCATCATAACCCAAAGAATAAAATGGGTTTCATAAATATCTTCACATCATCACATAATCCATATAAAACAATTGGATATTTCATCATAAGAAAAGTTAATCCATGTAAATCATAGGGACGTTATACTTGAAACATAAACATATGAAATAATGTCGTCTTATATGGAAAATGGTTTTGATAAAACACTTGAAATGAATTCTTGAGGAGAATATCATTTCTTCTTCAAAATCATTTTCTTTTCACAAAATTCCATGAAATTTTCAAAGAAAAGAATTTTTTTTAAAATAGTAATAAAATCTTGTAGATTAAGCTTCATGAAAATGAGGCATTATGAAACCGTAAAAATCAGTTCACGCCGTATAAGTTAAAAATAACATTCTTCTCATACTTTTGTCGGAAAAGTCAAAATGTTCCCCGTGTGGTAAAAAAAGTAAGATTCCTTTCATAACATGTGGTAAATTTCAAAAATGTGTAAAAAGGACATTAAAAAAACATGAAAACATTTTTATAAAACATGGGCATGAATGATAACAATAACCCCAGTAAATACTTATGAATAACAATCTCAGATAAGAACGAGATTGGAATAGTTATCCCTTACCATAGGTTCGATATGATTCATACGTATCCAAACCTACTGTATAATGATTTAAATATTGTCATTGACTTATTACAGAAGCATATTAATTGTTATGATATCATATATGGTTCAATTATGAATTTATAATACTCGTTCTTTTGTAAATTCCATGTTAAAGCAGTGTTTTGGGAAAAATCGTTTCAATTATCGTACGTGTTTCGATTTGTTGTTCTTGATATTATTATTACTTATATCATGATTTAATTACTTCCAGAATTCAAATCATGATTTATATATCATATATATTCAATATATACATTAATATAATAGAAAGATGAATGAAATGAAATACACCGTTCATGGAGACGGTAGGTCGTACGTAGGCATGAACGCTGTTTTCCTTTCCTTATTGACTTGAATGGAATTAAGTAGATGACATACATATATATATACATAAATCCAGTAGAATTATTATTTCATATATTTAATTATTACTTATTATATATACTTTACAATCATTCCTGAATTGTTAACATGGAAAATGAATCTCATCGCGTCGTGGAGACGGTAATCCGTACGTACGCACGAGCGATGATATCGTTCCCATATTTATTGAATGGAATTGGAGTGGATGATATAATATCATAGAATCAGTATGATGTTATAATAATCATATATAGTTATTATTTACACCATTATACCCATCCAAGTAAGGTGGTGGTGGAAAAACAGATTACACCATGGCGTGGAGATGGTATTCCGTACGTACGCACGCGCAGAGATTTCATTTTCTGTAGGATGGATAGAAGGTGAAATGGGGTTGTTTCATTTTTATAATAACATATAATTATATAAGTAATACTGATGTTATTAATTTATAATTAAACAACTAAATAAGAATAAGTTGAAGAAGAAAGAAACTTGAAAGAATCGTTAGAAGAGATTACCTCTTCTTTGACACACCTCCTTTAAACCTCTTCTTAGGGTACTAGGGTTGGTATTTTGAGAAGACCAGAACCTCTATGATATAAATAGAGAGGTTGAGAAGAGGAATTTTTAGGGTTTGGACAAGCTTCAAGGATCAAAAGGGTGTGAAGAGAAGAGGGAAGGAGTGCCCTTCTTATAAGGGAGGAGAGGGGCACCTTTGGAAAAACTTAAAATATTTTTTTAGAATAAAGTCATATTCGGTTTTTAATAGATCCAAATTGATTTATTTATAAGATATGGTGAGTATGGGTCTAATTCCTCTCAATCAATAGTTTTTAGACAAGTTTAGGTTACTATTTTATCCTTATCATTTATATTTAACTCTAAGTTAAATAATTTATCTTTTACCGTGTCTTTTTGTTTTCTTACACTATATGGTTAATAAACTGACTATAAAAAGACAAAAGAACCCCAAGTGGTTCATTATTAATATATATATCTTTATATAATTCATTTTACCGATCCTTATATTTTTATGAATAAAATAACAATTAATAATATAATATTTGTTTTAAAAAACATTTTATGTCAATTTTGACACTATTTGGTACTTGAATTTTGTGAAAATCCCAACAACATGATTAGTTCAAAAAAAGTTAATTAAATAAATAATAACATGTCATATTAACCTATAAAATTATTATAATTCCTAAAAAGTCTCAAATTACATTTATTTGGGTATTTATAATATCAATTAATTTAATATTTCATTATTTAGGTAATTACTGCATCACCCTTGTGTCAAAAATAAATTAAATTATTTAATGTTTAAAAATTATAAATAAAATACCATTTGGTATGAAATAGTTTTATCTTTCTAATGAATATTTATATTCTAATTTATCTTATGTATAACCCTATATTAAAAATGTTTTAATTATTAAACTTTGTTTTTTACTATTTTAACTCTTTTTTAATTAAAATAATAATAAATGTCCTAATCTAATCCAAGTTGAGCTAAAGGGTAATATTTTATTCCTAAGGTTGTTTTTGGTCGAATTACACTTATCAAATAGAATTAGAACACGTGTTAGGGTAATAATAATATCATTTTTACCCTTAATTACCCTATTTCTTTTAACCTTGGTAAATAAAAGTAAAATGTTACTATTCACCAAAATTTATTTTTATCTTATTGAACTACATTTTAATACTTGATATTAACCGTGTAACACCCCAAGAATTCATAGTGTGTTATTTCTTCAAAATAATTCAATAACTTGCACTACACGCAACACCGAGTTCAATTGCACCATGACTTACCAAAAAGCCATTCAAAAGTGGTTATGAATAGTATTAACTAAATTTTAAACTTTATATAATCCTTATAATTTTAGAATCCATATTATGAGTATCTTAGACATAATGCAAGAACAAATTCATTTTTAGTATTGCACTTTTATCAACTTTTAATAGTGAACCATTTTTAAATACAATATTTTAAACTTTTTGACTAAATGGGGACATCAAAAATTTAAAATGAAACATCCCTAGCTTCTACGGTACGCTTCTCATTGAATAATGTGATAGCGTGTGTTGTACGCAACACCGAGTTCTAACACACCATAACCAATTAAACTAGCCGTTATGAATAGTAATACCTACTTTTTGAAATTATATATATTTTATATTTTAAAATGGACTTCATTTTTGGATTCGGAATATCGAATTTAGCCTAAGGTGAAATTTTGGTACTTTTCAGATAACTTTCATATTTTGATGAATAGTGAAAATTACTAAATTTTAATTAAAAACAAATTTTTTAATCAAAATAATTAATAGTGATAAATTATGAATTTTAGTAGTTTTAAAATATATTTAGAATATATTTTTACCATTTAATACCATGTTGGTCATTGGACATAATTTTACAATTAAACCGAACATAAACAAGTGTCAATCTTTTGATAGTTATTATCTCTTAAAAACACGCTTTTTGTTTTGACAGTGGGAATTAATTTTAAATTAATTTCTGCCACTTCTGTGTTTTTAATTTAGAAAAATGGATTCTATATTTGGAATCAGGATGTTCAAATTGTGTAAATAGGTAACTTTTATTTTTAGACATTTTGAATAATTACTGCGGTAAATATTTTATTTACCATGGTTAAGGGTAAATCCGGTAAATAAGGGTTAAAAAATAATTTTATAATAATACTAAATTACCCTAAAACGTGTCTTAACCCTATTGTTTGATACATGGTCGACCATGGGAATCTTTGGGTCGATTTTGGGACCCCATGGATCCACTTGTAAGTGATAATGACACTTTATTTTAATTAAGTTAAAATGAATACAAAAATGACACAAGCATATATCTTTTAGCAAAAAAATTGTTACATAGGGTTATATATGTTGGATTTTATATTATAAATATTCATTAGAAAGATAAAAAGATTTACTACATAATGATATTTTATTTATAATTTTTAGACATTAAATAATGTATTTTATGTATGACACAATGATGATGTAGTAATTACTATAATAGTGAAAAATTAAAATAATTGATATTATAAATACCCAAATAAATATAATATGAAACTTTTAATGAATTAAACTAATTTTCTAGGATACTATGATATATTAGGATTTATTTAATTGACTTTTTTAGAAGTAATCAATCTGTTATGAGTTTCACAAAAATCAACTATTGAATAGTGTTAAAATTGACATAAAAGAGTTCTTAAAACAAATATTATATTATTAATTGATATTAAATTCCTAAAAATCTAAGGTTCGGCCAAGAGACTTATATCATGATAGGTTCATCATTAATGGACCACTTGGGGGTCTCTTGGATGTATGTAGTAAGTTCATTAACCATATTATATAAAAATACAAAGAGACATTGTAAAAGTGAAACTAATTAACTTAGAGTTAATACTTAAAGATAAGGTTAATATAAGTACCCAAACCTGTCTAAATTCTATTGGTTGAGTTGTTTTCGACCCATCCCCACCTTAAACTTTGAATAATCAACTTTGGATCCATTAGAAATCGAATATGAATTTATTATAAATTAATATTTCTAGCTTTTCTAAAGGTGCCCCTCACCCCTCTTATAAAAGGGCACTCCTCCTTCTCATTTATTCACACCTTCAAAGCCTTTTTGTTTGCCCAACCTCTACCCAAATACTCTCCCAACTTCCCTCAATACAACCTAGGGGCCTTAGTTTGATCATAAAGCCAACCTAAGGAGCCCTTTTGATCAAATCAAAAGGAAGAACCCGAAGAAGAGGTAATGATTTCACCACCCTTTTCTAAGTTCATTTCTTCTTCCACTTCTTCTTACTTTGTTGTTACCATTCTAAAATAATAAATCCAGTATCATATATATACGGTGATGTTATTATAAAAATGGTACAACCATATTCAGTATTCTATCCACCCTTTGAATAACATGTCACCATACGTGCGTACGTACGGCTTACCGTCTCCACGTCGTGGTGTAATTGTTATTCAATATAATATTATTTGGATGGGTATAATAATGATGTTTAACTCATGTAAATAATAAATATAACATGTTAGGGATTCTGTATATATGATACACCATCCATTTATATATTATTTTAATATCAAAAGAATGATATTGTCGCTCGTGCGTACGTACGGACTACCGTCTCCATGAACGCGATGAGATTCATTCACCATCGTATCCATTCAAGTATAATTATAATTTGATGATTTAAAAAATGATGTTTAAGGACTTGATATCATTATGGATATGAATAATATAAAACCTATCCTTTACAAACATGTCTTACGTAACAAAACATATAAAAGAAAACAAGTAAGTTAGCACCTGAATCAACGATAATACTAAGATATTATTATCAAATCAATATTAAAAGATCATATATGATATCATATTAATGTATATGATCATTGTATAATTTAATAACAATTATTTCACCATTATACAGGAGGTTAACCTACCCCAACCAAGGAAAATTACAAGGTAAGGGTTATTTCACAATCTCTTCATTATCCGAGGTTGTTTATACGTAATAATCTACTGGGATCTCTTTATCATACACATCCATGTTTCTTAAAAATGTATTTCAAAACATTTTTACTATTTACTAGAATATGAGTTAAAGTCATTTATACCCTTTTTGACTTTTATAAGTGGTTTATAAAGGAATCTTTTGGTCGTTTTCAAAACAAGGTCCTTTTTAACCTTTTCGACAGAATTAAGGTAAGAATGTTTTTTTTAACTTATACGGTGGGTGCGACTATTTTCCGCCATTATAAAATCTTCAAAGCTTTCCTTACAAGCTTATAAGAATATTTTCAAAGAAAATGTTTTATTTTATATGGATCTTAAATGATTTCAAATTAAAAGGAGATATTTCTTTAAAAATAATATTGATTTCATCTATGTCAACATCCTTTGATGGATTTTAAGATTATTTGAAGTTGATTTATTATGATACAAAACTTCTATATTGTATTGAAGGTTTTGTGATATTTTTGACTGTGGATGTGCTATTTTTATACCATTCATAGTTTATGGTGAAATTATTTACATTTCGTATGCTAGTTTTAATACGAATGTTTATGTTATGTTTAAACCCTTTCATATGGGAATGCATTGGACTTAGTAAGTGACGGGTGGAGCCCGCTATAGCTCCTCGATGCATCGGTAGGTCTCATGAGACAAACTAGTGTCTTGGAACAAGGCCTTGACAAAATCTTATTTGCAGTCTTGGCACGAGGCCTTTACTATGTGGTTATGATAGTCTGGCATTATGCATTCCAACATTATGAAAGTGGTTATTGATTTTTGCATGTGATTATTCGATTAGTATAATATCCATGTGAATAAGTAAATGGAATTATTTCATTTTATTTATGCCGTACCATGTTGAATGTTCATGTTTGAAAGGCTTTTGTTTTAGTTATACATTGCCTTAAATGTTTATTCTTATTTATGAAAGTTTCCGCTATATTGTTATCCTTACTGGGCATTTGAGCTCACCCCTTTTCTATGTTTTATTTTTCCCAGGAAGTGAAGAAGTAAATTATGAATGACCTGCAGGGATATTATGTGGGGATATGAGTGTGGATTATGGAGACAATATGTTGTTGTAGTAGTTTTTCATTTTATGATGTAATGCAAGACTTATGAATATATCTAGTGTTTCCAAGGCTACTAAACCAATCGGTCTTTCGAGATTTGATCTTTCTTGTGATCATGCCAATGTTATGTAATAATGCACCGACTCTGGGTAACTGGGGTCGGGGCGTTACAGTTGGTATCAGAGGAAGTTTAGTACAAACCTTGGAAACTAGATTTAGATAAACTCTGATTAGATCACGTAGACCTAAGATGAACTTTGAGGATTAGTATAGAAGAACTTCCTAGAATTTTGGTATTGTAGAGATTTTGTGAGTTTTCCGAGCAATACATCCATGTCTGGATACGAGCAGGTAGAGGCGGCTCTGGCACAGATGTACCTAGGGGTAAAACCCGAAAACACCGCTTTGAGCTAGACTCGAACGGGAACTGGTGCACGACAACGGGCCTTGCTGCACTCTTGGTTACGACACTCCCGGGGGATATGCTTAGGATAACTCTCATTTTCTTTACAAATCATTTTGAAGGGATTATGAGTATATACTTTCTCAAAGAAAACATTCTTATGATTATGTATTATATCCATAAATAGTTCAATTTATGTTAAGTGTTTTATAAGTATGGGATTATGTATTTTGATTCATAAACTAATCTAATGTATGACATTGTTTAGAAATGGTGCCCAGTAGAAGGAGTGAGAACTCTAGAAATGCACATGATACAAAGATAAAGAAGGATCATATATTTTATGGTCTTAAGCCAGAATCTACAAGAGAAATAGTCTCGCATGTATTATCATCATATGAAGAAATAATATCATGTGTTGATAAGATATGTAAAGAGTTCACTGAGTCCTATGGCTTTGATGGGAAGCAAGAGAAGAAAAGGATGGAAGAGAGAAAGATGGATAAAGGGAAGAGGGAAAAGAAGAAATTTTTTTCCATATGTGATAACTGTGGAAAGAAACACCCTGGAACTTTCATGAAAGCAATGAGAGTTTGTTATAAGTGTGGAGGAAAAGGGCACAAAGTACATGACTTCAAGGGTAGGAAAATGATTTCAAATGTACAATGCTTCATTTGCAAGGAGTTTGGACACTACGCGAACCTATGTCCTAGTCATCAGACTATGCCGCAAATGATGCTACTGGATAATAATCAAGTTATGATTCTACCACAGATGAAGAGGAATGATTAGAGTTCTTATGTTGATTATGTCAATTGAGTGTTGTATCAACAATGTACTTGTTATAATAATTATGGAGTATATAAGGATTGTACTGCAGTACTATTTCATTAAGGACTTGAGATTGTGTGGAACAAAGAAAAGTGACTCAATAGCGGGATAAATTTTTGGAAAATATATGGTTGAGAGAATGATAAACCATAATATAGTTCTGATACTGAGGTAGTAATTTTCGAATAATACATGATTGTTTTGGATAAATTATATTGGATATTCTTGACTACCTTGGAACTGATTAATGATTTGTATATTCCATCATTTTTGGGGTTTAAAACATTTTTGGATTGATGAAGTATATCCACCATTCTATATAGAATAAGGGAGCATGAATGTAATCAATAAGGAATATGGTAATTCAGGATGTTTTAGTGTATTAAAAGAATACATGATGAAGGTATTCATATTCTATTACGGGGTAAAAAGGATCTACATTATGTTTACCTTCCTTATAAATGTTGGATTGTGAGTTTGGACAGAAGTATTTTGGATAGTTCTAGTTTGGATTATTTTGGATTTCCATAAAAGGACAACCCGGAGGTCGGGCGGTAACCCGTCGCGTCCGGCAAGGCTGCAAGACTTGAACCCGCAACCGAAGGGCAACAAGGGTGTATCACCTACCACTGGCCCACGAGATGTCCTGGATTAAATAATGTAGTTTTTTTAAAAGATATGGTAGATGAATTATAAATTCATTTATTTTGGAACCCTGTACGAATAGTATAAATAGAATTTTTTTTAGGTTCTATTATCTTTTAGAGTGAAAGATGAGTTTGTGATAGAAATTTATTAATGGATAAAACTCTAATTATAAAGTAAGTATATCTCCTTATGATCTTAACCAATCTCATAAATACATTCCACAACATTAAGAAAAGGAACTTAGAACAAAAATGTTGTCCTAGATGGTACCTTAAATCATCACTAATTTATGGCTTTGGGATTGTTGGCCTTTTCATAGCCATGTTCTCTACCACACTCCATCAGATAATTGATGGTTAGATTTCTCTTCCATATCCATATTTTCTTATATGGAACCCTAGTATGTGTTATTTTCGGTAATCTTCATACTTTCCACTCTTTATTTTAAATAGAGGCCTCATTAATTCATTTTTCGATGTGGGATTTCAACTAAGATATTTTGAAACGTCAAAAATGTGTTATCCCAATACCCTATGTTTTGTTGAACCGATGGTATTTCAAATCATCATAGATTGATGAGTTTAAGGACCTCAATTTTATACTTGTTTGTGATTGATGACCTCAATCACTACCTATAAATATTTACGTTTTTCCTCCAATTATATGTCTCTAATTGCCACCAATGTTCTCCTAATCGAGATCATAATTTGGTGGTGACCCTTTCATTTCTCTTTTCCTCATATTAAGACTAAATTTTAGTAACCCAATTTCCGATGTGGGTTTTCCCACAAATATATTTTCTATTTTCAACCTTTTATTTTCGAAGAACCATTTCAAATTGCGAGGACGCAATTTATTGAAGGAGGGTAGAATGTAACACCCCAAGAATTCATAGTGTGTTATTTCTTCAAAATAATTCAATAACTTGCACTACACGCAACACCGAGTTCAATTGCACCATGACTTACCAAAAAGCCATTCAAAATAGGTTATGAATAGTATTAACTAAATTTTAAACTTTATATAATCCTTATAATTTTAGAATCCATATTATGAGTATCTTAGACATAATGCAAGAACAAATTCATTTTCAGTATTGCACTTTTATCAACTTTTAATAGTGAACCATTTTTAAATACAATATTTTAAACTTTTTGACTAAATGGGGACATCAAAAATTTAAAATGAAACATCCCAAGCTTCTACGGTACGCTTCTCATTGAATAATGTGACAGCGTGTGTTGTACGCAACACCGAGTTCTAACACACCATAACCAATTAAACAAGCCGTTATGAATAGTAATACCTACTTTTTGAAATTATATATATTTTATATTTTAAAATGGACTTTATTTTTGGATTCAGAATATCGAATTTAGCCTAAGGTGAAATTTTGGTACTTTTCGGATAACTTTCATATTTTGATGAATAGTGAAAATTACTAAATTTTAATTAAAAACAAATTTTTTAATCAAAATAATTAATAGTGATAAATTATGAATTTTAGTAGTTTTAAAGTATATTTAGAATATATTTTTACCATTTAATATAATGTTGGTCATTGGACATAATTTTACAATTAAACCGAACATAAACAAGTGTCAATCTTTTGATAGTTATTATCTCTTAAAAACACGCTTTTTGTTTTGACAGCGGGAATTAATTTTAAATTAATTTCTGCCACTTCTGTGTTTTGAATTTAGGAAAATGGATTCCATATTTGGAATCAGGATGTTCAAATTGTGTAAATAGGTAACTTTTTTTTAGACATTTTGAATAATTACTGCGGTAAATATTTTATTTACCATGGTTAAGGGTAAATCCGGTAAATAAGGGTTAAAAAATAATATTATAATAATACTAAATTACCCTAAAACGTGTCTTAACCCTATATGTTGATACATGGTAGACCATGGGCATCTTTGGGTCGATTTTGGGACCCCATGGATCCACTTGTAAGTGATAATGACACTTTATTTTAATTAAGTTAAAATGAATACAAAAATGACACAAGCATATATCTTTTAGCAAAACAATTGTTACTTATGGTTATATATGTTGGATTTTAGATTATAAATATTCATTAGAAAGATAAACAGATTTCCTACATAATGATATTTTATTTATAATTTTTAGACATTAAATAATTTATTTTATTTATGACACAATGATGATGCAGTAATTACTATAATAGTGAAAAATTAAAATAATTGATATTATAAATACCCAAATAAATATAATATGAAACTTTTAATGAATTAAACTAATTTTCTAGGATAATATGATATATTAGGATTGATTTAATTGACTTTGTACGAAGTAATCAATCTGTTATGAGTTTCAAAAAAATCAACTATTGAATAGTGTCAAAATTGACATAAAAGAGTTCTTAAAACAAATATTATATTATTAATTGATATTAAATTCCTAAAAATCTAAGGTTCGGCCAAGAGACTTATATCATGATAGGTTCATCATTAATGGTCCACTTGGGGGTCTCTTGGATGTATGTAGTATGTTTATTAACCATATTATATAAAAATACAAAGAGACATTGTAAAAGTGAAACCAATTAACTTAGAGTTAATACTTAAAGATAAGGTTATTATAAGTACCCAAAACTGTCTAAATTCTATTGGTTGAGTTGTTTTCGACCCATCCCCACCTTAACCTTTGAATAATCAACTTTGGAATCATTAGAAACCGAATATGAATTTATTATAAATTAATATTTCTAGCTTTTCCAAAGGTGCCCCTCACCCCTCTTATAAAAGGGCACTCCTCCTTCTCATTTATTCACACCTTCAAAGCCTTTTGGTTCGGCCAAACTCTGCCCAAATACTCTCCCAAATTCCCTCACTACAACCTAGGGGCCTTATTTTGATCAGGAAGCCAACCTAAGGAGCCCTTTTGATCAAATCAAAAGGAAGAACCCGAAGAAGAGGTAATGATTTCACCACCCTTTTCTAAGTTCATTTCTTCTTCCACTTCTTCTTCCTTTGTTGTTACCATTCTAAAATAATAAATCCAGTATCATATATATACTGTGATGTTATTATAAATATGGTAAAACCATATTCAGTATTCTATCCACCCTTTGAATAACATTTCAACATACGTGCGTACGTACGGCTTACCGTCTCCACGTCGTGGTGTAATTGTTATTCAATATAATATTATTTGGATGGGTATAATAATGATGTGTAACTCATGTAAATAATAAATATAACATGTTAAGGATTCTGTATATATGATATAACATCCATTTATATATTATTTTAATATCAAAAGAATGATATTGTCGCTCGTGCGTACGTACGGACTACCTTCTCCACGAACGCGATGAGATTCATTCTCCTTCGTATCCATTCAAGTATAATTATCATTTGATGATTTAAAAAATGATGTTTAAGGACTTTATATCATTATGGATATGAATAATATAAAACCTATCCTTTACAAACATGTCTTACGTAACAAAACATATAAAAGAAAACAAGTAAGTTAACACCTGAATCAACGATAATACTAAGATATTATTATCAAATCAATATTAAAAGATCATATATGATATCATATTAATGTATATGATCATTGTATAATTTAATAACAATTATTTCACCATTATACAGGAGGTTAACCTACCCCAACCAAGGAAAAATACAAGGTAAGGGTTATTTCACAATCTCTTCATTATCCGAGGTTGTTTATACGTAATAATCTACTGGGATCTCTTTATCATCCACATCCATGTTTCTTAAAAATGTATTTCAAAACATTTTTACTATTTACTAGAATATGAGTTAAAGTCATTTATACCCTTTTTGACTTTTATAAGTGGTTTATAAAGGAATCTTTTGGTTGTTTTCAAAATAAGGTCCTTTTTAACCTTTTCGACAGAATTAAGGTAAAAATATTTTTTTAACATATACGGTGGGTGCGGCTATTTTCCGCCGTTATAAAATCTTCAAAGATTCCCTTACAAGATTATAAGAATATTTTCAAAGAAAATGTTTTATTTTATATGGATCTTAAATGATTTCAAATTAAAAGGAGATATTTCTTTAAAAAGAATATTGATTTCATCTATGTCAACATCATTTGATGGATTTTAAGATTATTTGAAGTTGATTTATTATGATACAAAACTTCTATATTGTATTGAAGGTTTTGTGATATGTTTGACTGTGGATGTGCTATTTTTATACCATTCATAGTTTATGGTGAAATTATTTACATTTCGTATGCTAGTTTTAATACGAATGTTTATGTTATGTTTAAACCTTTTCATATGGGAATGCATTGGACTTAGTAAGTGACGGGTGGAGCCCGCTATAGCTCCTCGATGCATCGGTAGGTCTCATGAGACAAACTAGTGTCTTGTCACAAGGCCTTGACAAAATCATATTTGTAGTCTTGGCACGAGGCCTTGACTATGTGGTTATGATAGTCTGGCATTATGCATTCCAACATTATGAAAGTGGTTATTGATTTTTGCATGTGATTATTCGATTAGTAGAATATCCATGTGAATAAGTAAATGGCATTATTTCATTTTATTTATGTCTTACCATGTTTAAAGTTCATGTTTGAAAGGATTTTGTTTTAGTTATACATTGCCTTAAATGTTTATTCTTATTTATGAAAGTTTCCGCTATATTGTTATCCTTACTGGGCATTTGAGATCACCCCTTTTCTATGTTTTATTTTTCCCAGGAAGTGAAGAAGTAAATTATGAATGACCTGCAGGGATATTATGTGGGGATATGAGTGTGGATTATGGAGACAATATGTTGTTGTAGTAGTTTTTCATTTTATGATGTAATGTAAGACTTATGAATATATCTAGTGTTTCCAAGGCTACTAAACCAATCGGTCTTTCGAGATTTGATCTTTCTTGTGATCATGCCAATGTTATGTAATAATGCACCGACTCTGGGTAACTAGGGTCGGGGCGTTACAAATCGTGTCTCTCAGATTATCATAATTCCACTCACAGAAGCGGTAAAATTATGTTTTATGTAATTTTTCAAATTCTCCTAGGAGGTGGGTAAAAGACGGTGAAAAGTTCAATAAAATTTTTATATATCTAAAATTATTATAAAATGACTCCAATGAATTACATTGAACTTATATAGGTATTATGTATCAATTTTTACCTAAAATAAATTTAAATAAAATAAATAATTATTTACATAAAAATTCGATTTTTAAATAGTAACCCAGTGTTTTCACTATTCATCAAAAATTGAAAGTTTTCAGAAAAATACCAAAAATCACCCTAGGATAATTTTGATATTCCGAATCCAAAAATGAAGTCCATTTTTAAAGATAAAATTTATAAAATTTCAAAAAGTCGGTATTAATATTCATAATGGATAGTCCATAATAATATTATAATAATATCTCATTTAGTGAAACTTGATATTGTGTACTACACACGCTATCGAAGATGGTCTTGATTACGTGTAATGAAAGCCAAGTTAGGGTTGCGTGTAGTGAAATCCCCATTTGGTGTTGCGTATAACATAATCAAAACTTATTTCATTTATATATTAAACAAAATCTACACTTAATGTTGTGTAGAATAATTTCCACAAAAAGAACTAGAAATTGTGTGTAACACGAGCCAATAATAGTGTTGCATATACTGCAAGATAATCCGGTGTTGTGTATAGTACAAGCTAATCTTGGTGTAGTGTATAATAGAAGACATAAAATAAAATAAAAATAATATATCTCATAAAATCTCGGGGTGTTACATTCTACCCCCCTTAAAATGAATTTCGCCCTCGAAATTCATCGGGGTTATAAATGGTTTACTACATGAAAGTTTCATTCATAGAAACCCACATCATAAAAAGGAATACTAAAAATTAATTTCAAAAAATGAGGTTAGAATCATAACAGTCACCCAAAGTAACACAGAACTGGGTTTCCACATAGGACAACATAGGTGAAAATATGGATATGGAAGAGAAATATAACCATCAACTTCTGATGAAGAGTGGATGAGGAAATGGCTATGAAAAATCCAAAAATCACAAAGCCATAAATTTGTGATGATCTAGGGTACCATCTAATTCATCAGATATAAGGGCACTAGGACAACATTTTTGGTTTTCAAGATCATTTCCCTAAAGTTGAAGAATTTGAATTAGAAGAAATACTTAATTTATTTTGGTATAATCTCACCGTTGGTAATGCCTTGAACAATTTCTACTTCATCTCTTAAATAAATTAAGTTGAATTTTTCATTCGTGAGGTGTTAGCAGATCATGTGATAGAATGATGGGTTATTCCATATGTCTCAAACAAAAGGTTAGCAAAAGTTATCAAATATAAATAAGTCCATCTATGGTGAGGTTAATCGTATATGATTCCAAAAATTGACTTATACTTCATCTATCATACTGCTTAATATAATAAAACTAGTTTCTACTAAGTAGGGACTTCTTGTAGGCCAGTGGTAGGCGATAAAGGCATGTCTCACTTCGGTTGTGGGTTCGATTCCCACAGCCTTGTCCGATGCGATGGGTTTTAGCCCGTCCTACAGGTTGTCCTTTTTTCTAAAACTACATTATTATAACATTCCATAAATAATATCGAAAAAGAATTATCCTTAAATAATACTAACTTTTGTCCAACATAATAGATTCCAATATTTAGGCTTATCCAAAATACTTCTGTCCAAGCTCATAGTATAAGAAAACAATTACTAGAAATGTCATCTACTGAGCATGTGAATACCATCATTTATCCCCCATATATCAAACGATATATCTTGTTGGTCAAATTACAAACATGTGAATACCTTAATCATGTATTCTCATAAAAAATGAATACCCATTGAACCTTAGTGAAAACATGAATTTTTTCAAAAGTTAACTCTTTCCACATACCAAAATCCCAAAAATTCTATATACTCAAACCATAATAGCACTTAGTCCTTATATCAGTCATGAGCTCATGAATACTATCAAACATCTCATTATCTCCTTATCCATTATTTATGTGAATATTAGATACTTTCCAAAAATATCCGAATAACCATTCATGGTTACCAGTACCATTCGACATATACTTTCAAAAACATAAGGAAAAATAATAGTGTAACAATCCTTAGATGTCTCTTTATTCCATAGTACCATGAGATTACTTATACAACATTACACTTGATAAACATGTAATCATTCCACTACCTTATTAAAACATTGACCGATGTTGAACAATTCTTTCATCTCACATATCATTTGTAGTCTCTTCATCATCATCAACATAAATACTACCCATATGACCATACTGATTCTCTTCATGAGACTTTCCCTTAGGTCATTGGTTTGAATAATGCCCGTACATTCCTTATTTAAAACATTTAACCATTGTTGATGTCTTAGAAATACCAATTTCCCTATCTATGGTGTTAACTGAACCTTTTACTTTACAATTACTGGATTTGTGTCCTTCTTTTACACACCCAAAGCATCTTCCAGTTCCATTGAAACATTCTCCCTGATGCCTCTTCCCACATGATTTACATGAGGGAAATTGAACTTTCTTTCCTCTATGATCATCATGAAACTCCATCTTTCTCTTATTAGCTGAGTCAGGAAACTTACCAAAGTTGATATTATTGATCATATTATGAGATTAATGATTAGGCATAATAATGATGTTTGGACTTCCAAATCCCATTTCATTTGGTTGCTCATGAATAATATCATTCCATTTTCCATCATATCCTCCATTATCATGAATATTCTTGTTTCCAGCAATTTTCTAAAACCCAAAAAGAATAGTGTGAGAGGAAAAAATCATGCTAGGGACAAAAACATAATAAATGGGGAGTACCTTCAATATCTAACATCTTAGGTATATTTATAAGATTGTTATCATAATTCTTGGACTATAACCTATACTTATACTTAACCTTAGGGACATCCCTAGACATACCTTAGAAATATCTCTAGGTATCTCACTAATGTTTTCGCATCCTAGTTTCCAAAGGTTAACTAAACCTTTCCTCTGATACCAACTTTAGAGACCCAAATATTGACATACATAGACATTACATTACTTTTTTAGAATACTTAATACATAACAAAAACAACACCGAAGGACCGTAAGAGTTTAGTGTATTTGGAAACTCGGAACATAATATTCTAATCATAGTGAAAGATCTTCAACATCTCCCATAAAGATCTTCCCATTTTTTTTCTTACCTAAAAAATTTCTTTATATCCTATGGAAAAGAAAACATATAAAGGGTGAGCTCAGATGCTCAGTAAGGGTAAGCATGGAAAAATAATAAAACAAACCATATACATTTGAACTTCAAAACATGAACATAAAGTTTAAACATCAAAATCTTGAGTTGTAAAATAAATTTTGGTAGTACATAAGGAATAGATCATAAAGGAACATCAATCATGATAAAATAACATGGGAATAGAACATTTAATTGTGTAAAAACATTAAGCACATGATATTATTTCCATAATATCTAAGACATTACTGCCATGACCATCTTAGTGGACAAAGTCTTTTTCTGAATCGAGTTCACTCATTGTTTCAGTCCTGTATCACTGAACTAGATTAACATACCATTTCAGCCATGTCTATATCATGAGATATAAATCTTTACCCAATTCATTGGAGGTAGATATAGGTCCCACCCATATCATAATGAAATCATTCTTACTTGTGCCACAAAATAAACTTAAAACATTCATCATAACCCAAAGAATAAAATGGGATTCATAAACATCATCCCATAATCACATAATCCATATAAAACAAATGTATATTTCATCATAAGAAAAGTGAAACCATGTAAATCATAGATACATTATACTTGAAACATACACATATGAAATAATGTCATCTTAGATGGAAAATGGTTTTGATAAAACACTTGAAATGAATTCTTGAGGAAAATATCCTTTCTTATTCAAAATCATTTTATTTTCACAAAAATCCATGCAATTTTAAAAGAAAAGAATTTTGTTAAAAATATTCAAAAAATCTTTTAGATTAAGCTTCATTAAAATGATGCGTTATGAAACCGTAAAAATCCGTTCACGCCGTATAAGTTAAAAATAACATTCTTCTCATACTTTTGTCAGAAAAGTCAAAATGTTCCTCGTGTAGTAACAAAAATTAAGATTCATTTCATAAAATGTGGTAAATTTAAAAAATGGGTAAAAAGGACATTAAAAATACATGAATTTTTGTTAGAAAACATGGGCATGGATGATAACAATAACCCCAGTAAATACTTACGAATAACAATCTCATATAAGAACAAAATTGGAATAGTTATCCCTTACCTTAGGTCTGATATGCTTCGTACGTATACTAACCTCCTTTATAATGATTTAAATAATGTAATTGGCTTATTAAATAATCATATTCATTGTTATGATATCATATATGGTTCAATTATGACTTTATAATACCCGTTCTTTTGTAAATTCCATGTTAAAGCAGCGTTTTGGGTAAAATCGTTTCATTTATCCTATGCGTTTCGATTTGTTGTTCTTGATATAATTATTACTTATATCATGATTTAATTACTTCCAGAATTTAAATCATGATTTATATATCATATATATTCAGTATATACATATATATAATAGATAGATGAATGAAATGAAATACACTGTTCATGGAGACGGTAAGCTGTAGGTACACATGAACGCTGTTTTCTTTTCCTTATTGACTTGAATGGAATTAAGTAGATGAAACACACACACACACACATATATATAAATAAATTAGCATTATTATTTCATATATTTCATTATTACTTATTATATATACTTTATAATCATTCTTGAATTGTTAACATGCAAAATGAATCTCATCGCGTCGTGGAGACGGTAATCCGTACGTACGCATGCGCGATGATATCCCTCCCATATTTATTGAATATAATTGGAGTGGATGATATAATATCATAGAATCAATATTATGTTATAATAATCATATATAGTTATTCTTTACACTATTATACCCATCCAGGTAAGGTGGTGGTGGAAAAACAGATTACACCACGACGTGGAGACGGTATTCCGTACGTACGCACGCGCGGTGATTTCTTTTTCCATAGGATGGATAGAAGGTGAAATGGGGTTTTTTCATATTTATAATAACATATAATTATATAATTAATACTGATTTTATTACTTTATAATGAAACAACTAAATAAGAAGAAGTTGAAGAAGAAAGAAACTTGAAAGAATTGTTAGAAGAGATTACCTCTTCTTCAACGCACCTCCTTTAAACTTCTTCTTAGGGAAATAGAGTTGGTATTTTGAGAAGACAAGAACCTCTATGTTATAACTGGAGAGGTTGAGAAGATGAATTTTCAGTGTTTTTCCAAGCTTCAAGGCTCAAAAGGGTGTGAAGAGAAGAGGAAAGGGGTGCCCTTTTTATAAGGGAGGAGAGGGGCATCTTTAGAAAAACATAAAATATTATTTTAGAATAAAGCCATATTCGGGTTTTAATAGATCAAAATTGATTTATTTAGAATATATGGTGGGAATGGGTCTAAATACTCTCAAAAAATAGGTTTTAGACAATTTTAGGTTTCTATTTTATCCTTATCATTTAGATTTAACTTTAAGTTAAATAATTTATCTTTCACCGTGTCTTTTTGTTTTCTTACACTATATGGTTAATAAACTTTCTATAACAAGACAAAAGAACCCCAAGTGGTTAATTATTAATATATATATCCTTAACTAAGTCATTTGGCCGAACCTTATATTTTTATGAATAAAATAACAATTAATAATATAATATTTGTTTTAAAAACTATTTTATGTCAATTTTGACACTATTTGGTACTTGGTTTTTGTGAAAATCAAAAAAGCATTATTAGTTCTAAAAAAGTTAATTAAATCAATACTAACATGTCATATTAACCTAGAAAATTATTGTAATTCCTAAAAAGTCTCACATTACATTTATTTGGGTATTTATAATATCAATTAATTTAATATTTCATTATTTAGGTAATTACTTCATCACCCTTGTGTCATAAATAAATTAAATTATTTAATTTCTAAAAATTATAAATAAAATACAATTAGGTAGGAAATATTTTTATCTTTCTAATTAATATTTATATTAGAATTTATCTTATGTATAACCCTATATTAAAAATGTTTTAATTATTAAACTTTGATTTTAACTATTTTAACTCTTTTTTAAATAAAATAATAATAAATGTCCTAATATAATCCAAGTGAAACTAAAGGGTAATATTTTATTCCTAAGGTTGTTTTTGGTCTAATTACACTTATCCAATATAATTAGAACATGTGTTAGGGTAATAATAGTATCATTTTTACCCTTAATTACCCTATTTGCTTTTAACCGTGGTAAATAAAAGTAAAAAGTTACTATTCACCAAAAATTTATTTTATCTTATTGAACCAAATATTACTCCTTGATATTAATCGTGTCTCTCTAATTTTCAAAATTCCACTCACAGAAGCGGTAATATTATGTTTTATGTAAATTTTCAAATTCTCCTACGAGGTGGTTAAAAGACGGTGAAAATTTCAATAAAATTTTTATATATCTAAAATTATTATAAAATGACTCCAATGAATTGAATTGAACTTATATATGTATTATTTATCAATTTTAACCTAAAATAAATTTAAATAAAATAAATAATTATTTACATAAAAAGTTGGTTTTTAAATAGTAACCCAGTGTTTTCACTATTAATCAAAAATTGAAAGTATTCAGAAAAATACCAAAAATCACCCTAGGATAATTTTGATATTCTGAATCCAAAAATCAAGTCCATTTTGAAAGATAAAATTTATAAAATTTCAAAAAGTGGGTATTACTATTCATAACAGCTATTTCATAATAATATTATAATAATATCTCATTTAGTGAAACTTGGTATTGTGTACTATACACGCTATCGAATAAGGTCTTGATTACATGTAATGCAAGCCAAGTCAGGGCTGCATGTAGTGAAATCCCCGTTTGGTGTTGCGTATAACATAATCAAAACTTATTTCATTTATACATTAAACAAAATCTATACTTAATGTTGTGTAGAATAATTTCCACAAAAAGAACTAGAAATTGTGTGTAACATGAGCCAAGAATAGTGTTGCGTATACTACAAGCTAATACGGTGTTGTATATAGTATAAGATAATCTTGGTTTATTGTATAATAAAAGACATCAAAGAAATTAAAAATAATATATCTCATAAAATCTCGGGGTGTTACAAAGAGTGAGGAGGACCCAATGAAAATTGGATTCCTAATGAAAATATAAGTAATACCTTGGATGAATTCATGTAGATTATGGTCATAATTCTTAGACCATGAGGGTGTTGTTGTTTAGGGTCATACAAGTTGGACTACTGTGGTTCTGGAGTTCAAGATCATACATCCTAGACCTTGCAGTCATTTAAATTTGTGTTTACATATATTTTACAAGGTTTTTTATATTAAGGTATTTGAATATAGACCTAAGGTTGCTGCTAGTTTAGGATTGTACATTTTGTACCATTATGGTGATATGGACTATATAAAAATAAAGAAGAAATTATATTATATGGAATCTCAATGATAATATAGACCATTTAATGGGTAGATTCATATTTTTTAAGGATATTATGTGTAATCTATAGGGATGGTATTTATGGTTATACCACATCAATTGCCTCCTTTATGATAACATCGTCTCAATTCTAAGTGGGAAAGTGGAACCTGATGGAGGGTCACTAGACTCTCTAAAGAGGTACTTATGATAGGATATTCTTGATTAGGTCCATGATTTTAGATCCAAACTTCCCTACATATCCCATGAAATATGAATAAATTAAGACATAGTTCTTGGGTTATTTATGTATATGTATCTCTTGAATGGAAAAAGGGTTAAAAATAAATGAGTCTCCTAGAGAAAAAATAATGAATCAAACTCATTATGACTTGGTTGGAGTTTAATTCCTTATAAAAATAGGTAAATTCAATTGGTGGGATTGAGATAAAGTATCTATATTTCACTATATATCCATTGAAAAAAATAATCAAGCTACTAATAGTTCATAGGAAAAATCATCCACGTTGATCAATCTTGTATACATGAGAAGGTATGGTCACATCATCTGAGTGATGGTGGTAGATGAAAGCTTGATATATGTTCAATTATATTCCAAAAAACCATGATAAAATTATTTTTTTCTATCTAGTATTGGAATAAGTCATATTGGAATCACTATGTATTCGATGAAATAATAATCAAGCCATACAAAACTCTTGGGGGTGGTTTGGTAGGTGAGTGACACTAAAATTGGGTGGAGTAGGGGACCATCAATTCCAAAAAAAAGGGAATCCACTCAGATTAGGAACAAATCTTCACATAGTTTTAATCCAACATATAGTTATATTTCAATTATGTTTAGAATCATATGACATGGAATATGATCACATGGTTTAATGTGATACAGTGAGGATGGTGATTGTATTATTTAATGCTGTATGAAAAGGACATGTGGTACACCTTTTTGGATAATATATCCAGGACAAATGGGGGGTTTTTTATTTTCAATTAACTAGGAGTAATTAATTCCATAATTTTTATTATGATTCATCTCAATCATTCTAATTAAAAAACCAACCAAAACTTCTATGCTTATGCGAGTCATGCTCAATAAGAGAAACTAGGGGAGATAAAATATTGCACATTTTTCATGATAGTGAATAATATGGATAGATTAGTTTGTGATATACCTATATATTAACACCATAATAAAACCAACAAAGATACTGAACTAATGGGGTATGATTCTACAATACTGACTCATTCATATAACATACAAAGATCAATGAGGGGGGAATAAAAAAAGGTATTAAAGAACTACTTGAATAAAATTGGGTGGAGGGAGGGTGACTTGTGACCCTGATAGTTAGAATTAAGGAGTGACATGATTTATAGGTTGAGTATGATCATGAAACTTGTTCTCAAATTGGGTTAGATTATTGTACCATTATAAATGGGGAAATCATATGGAGGGTGGAAAAAGACCATGTCTATAAGGCATGATTATGTTATTTTGTTACTGAGATTATTTACTATAGCACGTGTACCCAATATGGGATGTGAAAAAAAAAACCCGGGAACCTAATACATCACTGTAAACCAAGGGGAGTTGATTCATAAATGAAAGGAGATGATAATTCAAACATTGAATACATAAAGTTGGTTGATGATGAAAATAGAGATGGTCAAGAGGTTCTTAAGAACTATAGATTTACACTATCATGTATTATGGATAATGATGAGGCATATCAATCTATGTGGGGATGTTAAAAAAACATGGGATAATCAATATAGGAATAGTTGTAAATCTATAAGAGATGCAATGATGGTACTTAATCATGCCTTGGGGGGACAAAATAATCCCTGATTATATATAGTTTAAGGTCATATAGCTTAGACTGTATGGTTGTTCCCAGTTTATATTTATAAAACATAGACCATAGGGGGATATTGAGAGATTTTATATAAAAAACAGGGGAAACATAAACCTGATGTGATTTGGAATCCCAATGCTAATACAGACAATATAAAGAACACATTTTCACAGTTTAAGGTCATGATTATTAGACTAGGTTAATTTCTTATTACGTCAATTAATTCAGCACTAGATCTGTATAGTTTTAATATAAAATAGATTGGATATTATGGGGGCTTGAGGAAGTTTCTATTAGAACAAGGTAAAGGTAAACCTGACATGATTTGGGAGCTAAATTTCTAATGTTGAAAACCTCAAGGGTGAATGCACATAGTTTAAGGTCAACTTGTATCGACCACGGTTTCGATAATAAAGTCACATAACTCAGACCATTTCTTTCAATTATAGAATTTTCTGAGAATCAAGTGAGATGAGGCCAGATGATGGTGGGACTAAACACCAAGATGATGTGGGTTAATGGGGGAATATGTAAATTGACCCAGTTATGGAATCTTACCATCACCATACATCTCTTGAGATAGAAATTAATCAACATATAGTTAATAGAAACATTTTCATACATGAGAACCATTAGTAAAATGGGGAATCCTATTGGGAGAGGAATCAAAAATAGTTTCTTAGTTTATGTTTCATATATAAATACACCATCCATACATTTTAATATTTTTTTTGTGAGGACTTAGAATAATATATTTTAATGTTTTTTAGAAATTACATTAACCAAATATTTTAATGTCATACAAATAAGAAAAATACCATGCAATGTAACATTGTACAACAAGGATAGGTGCTACATAGATTAATGTCATGTTGTTAGGAAGAATGGAACCATAAATTTTAAGGTCAAATGATTGGAACTAATTCTAATCCATTTAATGTCTTGTAGAATATTCTTTGGTGAACCCAATATGATATCATAAAAAAATATTTCTTGAGGGATCTCACACTTTTAGGAAGTTTGATGTGATCAATGTTGATGGTGATCAATGCACGCACACCATTAAATTATGCCTTATGAATAGAGAAGTGTCCTTACCATTGGGCTTAAGATTTAGTTGTTTTCATATTTATATTATTAGAATTCTCAAATCCAGCACTAAATCACACTAGATGAAGAAGAAAAGGTGAACCTCCTTATTAAATGTTTGGTCCAATCGATTCTAATGGATATCAATATTCCATAGTGCTAGTAATCTATTTCCATCATGTTATTCCAATTCGTCTATCCGAACCTGGGATAGTTAATATGATGTTATTTAGTCTTAAAATTCCATCTAGAATAATTTTAGATAATCCTTTATGGGATAAACTAATTCAATTCCTTATACTAGGGAGTAAGAGATATCCTAGGTGCAAGAGTCATTGTCCAATATTCCCACAACACATTAGATATCTTGTTTTTCTAACTATTTTTTTCAATCCACTCTATTTTTTAGAATATTAGAGACGAAGTTGTTGAATGAACTAATCTCTCTATTCACCAATGCATAATAGAAGGATGTATGGTGGGACCAAATGTTATACTTGGCATAGACATTATTCAACTCAAATGCCCAAAAATTGGTTCAATTATTAATGGGAGTAGTGTAAGGAACCTAATACTGATATATAATGTAATATTTTGTTAATTTGATCATATAACTAGTCTTTAACTCCTCTAGTGGAATAGCTTCAGTCCACTTCAAGAAGAAATCATTAGATGTAAGAATAAACTTGAATTACCAGGATATTGTCGATGGGTAGGGACCCATGATGTTGACTCTTCATATAGTGAAGGGTCAAGAGTTATCAGTGTTAAAAAATAACTTCAAAGTCTGATGAAAGAGTTTAGTGTTGACCTGGAATTTTTTACACATAATAGTGAATTTCATGATGTCACAAACCATAGAGGAGGAAGTGGACAAAACTTTAGATTTATTTTCAGAGTTGTAATCCTATTGGATGAATTCCCCATTCCCTATCATAAAACTCGTATAAAACATGATTAGTTTCATTTACTATGATGTATTGGTGAAGTATTCCATTAACGTTATGCTTGTAGAGGATATACTATGAATTTAGGTAATCATATAGGATTAATTTCCCTTCATGCATATGGTTCTATTCCATCATGGCCTGGATTGAAAAAATAATCCCATATTAGAGGTTTCTAAACAACGGATTCATCCAATCAGATCCTTATTCAATCATCGAGGATATGAAGGTCCCCCTTAGATAAGGCCGATACTCAATTGATTCACCTCACGGCCATTAACATTAAGGGAGGTCAGAGTGATCAATATATTAGGTTCCACATGGATGATCATGTGGTCTTGGTCTATATTTTCATGGGAAATTGACGTGTTTTCTAGGGGCTCCAACCAATAATTCCATGACAAAGTAACATGTCAAAACATTGACACGGAGAGAAATATGGCCTTTAACATGGGTTTTATTGAGTAAGGGGGCTATATCTTATTTCTTAATAGTGTAGGCCCCACTGATTTTCTTGATGACTAGATTAGAATTTCCCTTTATGTATAACTAGTAGACCTAAAGCTTGTGGTCCAATTGAATAAAGGTAATGAGGGCTTAGTATACTACCTAATTATTGGTGTACCCTTCCTAAAATATTGATAATTTTGATGAGAGGTCCTTTTAGGTAATGCTAAGTAAATATCCAAGGCCACCCCTATTGAGTTTAGATTTCTTTATCCTCTTACTAGTTGGGATTTATGAGGCATCATCAAAGTGTTTCTTCCGGTATAGATTTTCCTCATCAATAAAGATAATTTCCCCATCAAGAAACTCAACATCCATGGTAAACTCTTCAAGGGACGGGTGCATGAATAAGAATTATTCTAATGATGTTTTTTGAAATCCTATCAAGGGATAAACACGATATTAAATTTTTGAATACTTACTACACACTATTCCAATCATCTAATAGGTATGTGACAATTGAAGATGTACTTCAATCGTTTATTGTGGTATATAAACCATTCAGGATTATGTTATTGATAATGATAAAACATTTTAAACTCCAAGATGAGGACAATACAATTCTTTTGAATGAGAGAATATTTGACCTCAGTGTCTATTATCATGTGACTAAGGTAATAAAAATGTTTCTTCTTATTCTAACTTCTCTTATGGGCTAAGAGGGTGTTGAGAGATTACTCCATGACTATCACATAGAATATCAAGGGATTCCCCTAGAATCATGGTATCATAATGGGGGCACAATATATACTTATTTATGTGATCTATGTAGCTTTAAATTATTCACCCCACTAGTAGGTAATTCCTTTATTTATCAATTTAAATAAGGGATTACACCTTCCATCAAAGTTCGTGAAAAAATTACAAATGTAAGCCATAATCCCTCGAAATCCACTCAAATTTGGAATAATATATGGAAAATGAATCCAAATGATTTCCTTGATATTCTTTGTGTCAATTTAAATTCCTCTGTATCAGACGAAGAAGACAAGTAATTCCTAGTAGTGACTCCAAATGCATAATTCCCATGGTGCATCTTCATATTTTTGGTGTGAATCATACCAAACAATTTCTCAAGATCACTGAGAAGATTAAGGAATTAGTGGTATTTTACAAACAATTCATCAACATATCTATTCAATATATTCTCTATAAGGGTATTGAATATGTGATACATATATCATTGGTAGGTTTTTTTGAATTATTTAATCCAAAAGGCATCACCAGGTAATAATATGATCCCAAAGACACCCTCAATGTAATAGCCCCTTTATCTTATAAGTACATCCATATTTGATTATATCTAGAATATCCATCCATGAAGAAGAGTTCTTGGAAGCTATAGATTGTTTCAATCAGAAATCATATAACTCGTGTATGGAATTAATCATTGTGGAAGGTGTATATGAGGTTTTAGAAGTTAATAAATACTCTGATATACCCATTATTCTTCTTAAATTGGATAATGTTAGCCATCCACATTGGGTACTAGACCTCTATGGTGAATTTTCCTTTAATCATATTAACAAATTTAGATTAAATAGTGGAATTTTTGGCGGGGATAATTATCCCAGGTGCCTAATTATATCCACACTGGACAAAGGGAAGTTCTATATAGTGGAAAATGACTTACGTATCGAGCCCAAGAATCATATTTTAGTTCCAAGGGATAAAGAAACTGATCAATTTAAGGCTTGGATATTCCTCAGTTTTGAGGTCACCTATATCATCTCATCGATGGTGGTGGAAACTCTTTATTCAAAGGAAAAAGATATTCATCTGAATATTACTAATCTAAAGCATGAGGGATGAAGATGGGAGATAGTTATTAGAGCATAGATAGTTTCAAGATGGGATCACCTTCCTATGTTGGGGTAAATGTTCATAAGAAAATATATTTCTATCTAGTTCTATAGAGACCATGTTAATTATCATATTTGATATCAATCCTAATGAACCTCTAATACACAATCTGTAATTGATTTCAAAACACCATACCTCAGTTTTCCATTTATTTTTCAATCCCATACTATGATATAAATAGGTGAGATATTTATTGACTAGTATAGGGTGAAATTTATGATGTTGGTTGGGACTGAATCCATTTAGGTTTAGTCATAACTGTCCCTTATATGAGTAGTAGGTGACTTGGAGAAGTCCTTTGTATTTGGTAGAATGAAATGATTTATGAGGACCTAATTTTTGTGTTAAATATAACATATTTGTTATAGAAAACAACTCTTTAAATCATTTTAGGGGTTTTTTGAGGTATATTTCACATCATTAGGGCCATTGATGCAGTCGAATCCTTCGACCTGGGGATGAATTCCACTTATTTAATAATACACATCATTAGGATAACTAGTTCCACTTGATTTAAATGGGTAATAATCACCATATAGTATAACTGATCAACTATTGAGGGATTATTTAAGGCACCTCTGGTATTATGAAGGGATATTTGGAAACAGTAATAGGCAAGGTCTTCCCATTAATGCTTTTAAACTAGTATCTTGTGAGGAATCCATAAATTTATTATTGGACATTAAATCACAAAACTGAACCTTGAGTTGGATATTTCAGAGTGGATTATTTACACTCTTGTCATATTTTAGCATTCTCTAATTAGATACCCCTAATTGGTGTCTCATCCAGTGCAATTACAATACCTCAGGAATGCCTCCCCATATTTTGGAGGTTATCAACTAGTAGTGAGGGTATACAGTGTCACCATGAGAATACTATAACCTCATATAAATATAAAACAACAAAAATTACCAAATAAACATAAAAAATAAAACATTAGAGTAAGAAAAATAATTAGAACAATCATTCTATAAATAATAAAAAATTAGAAGTTTGAACTCATGAATCCCAACTAATCACCCACTGGGATGATAAAATGAAAAATAAATAATATGAATAAAATACATGAGGCTCTATTACTATTCACAATATTCATTAAAACCTAATCTATAATTCGTTTGAGCTTCTCTATCCAAAACATTCAACATTGAAACTCTTCCCTACCTTAAACTTTAAACAATGTGGTCTTCTCTGGAACCTATGAGTCATGGATGACTGAGAAGTGTGTGAGTAAAAATTAGTAGAGAACATAGAGTGGGGTTATTAATATAACTTGTAAATATATTGTATGAAAATATGATATAATCATATAAATAAATAAAAAATGGAATTTTGTAATATACACCATCATCAATTGTCGAGCTCATATGTTATACCTAGGATTGACCATACCTTCTTTGGCTAGTGTCTAATTGTCTTTGAGAATAATACCATTATATGGAGCCTAGTAGAATAAATAATCCATAATAGGAAAAAATAACCTTATATAGAACCTGGGGATAGATATTCCCCACCTAGGAAAAAATATAATTTGAAAATAAAGGGGTTTACCCACACCCTTACAAGAAACCAAGTACCATCATCTAAAAACTCCATGGAATTCCTTCACCCATACAAGAAAAATGTAACATCATCTAGAAACATAAGGGAATCATTTCACAAAGATAGGAAAAAAGTATCATCAGTGGGAAACTCATGGTTGTGTAAGCCCCTAAAAGAAAACAAGTATTATCATACTAAAACACATGGGAATTAATGAACCCTTCTCAGAAATAAGTAACAACAAATAAAAAAATGGTCATTCCCAAACTCTAATAGGAAATAGAAATCATCATATTGAAACTATAGGGAATTCCTTTCCCAATTAAAAAAAAGTAACATCATCAAGAAACTCAGGGGTCTACATACACCCTACCAAAAAACATTTAATATCATAAAGAATATTAGGGGTGGTTCCTATACCTATCTTGGAAAAAAGTAATCCAAAACTCAAGGAAAAAATCTCCTTATTAGAAAAAATAAAAAACCCATATAGAACCTAGTGTGTACCCTCTCCCCAACAAGAGTCACATGAAAAACAAACACTTATAGAATACTCTCTTCTTAAGATCATCACACAACACATGAACATAGTGTTCCACTTCCAATCCCTAAGCATACAGTCTCATCACTAGGGTGATATACACGTGGTCCTATCCCTACATCTCAAGGTACACTTCTGCATCCTCCATACCATGAAAACTTACCATCAAAACCATTTAGGATTCAAAAAACATCACATAAAAACCACAAACATTCTCATATCACCTATAAAGGAATCAAATAGGGTCCTCCCAACACATCCTATCCCCACTCCCTAGAATAAATACTTATCAATGACTATACAATGTTCTCTCATCCTGAAGGTCATATCTGACTCGATCTTCATGAGGTTGGACCAAATCCCCATCAAAACTCAAACCCACTCACCAAGAACTATCCCAAGACATATCTTACTAACCCCATCATCATACTAATTTCAAGTCATCAAGATAAGGCCCACTATATATACTCATATCCCATCCCATTCATCTCTCTAGAGAACTCATAGGGACACTAATTATTGGAACCCACATCATCACATCTCATCTAGTCCCAAAGGACTTAACATCCTCATGGAATTAACCAAGATTATAATCTACCATTTTAAGGGTGTTATCATTGAACAAGTGACATATAGTAATCCTATAATTACTGCATGGATTAATCCTCCCACGTCATCCCAACTATCCTTATGGAACTATATTTTTACATTTCTATCTCATCTCAGGACCAATTGACTATATCAGTCCTCACATCAATTTAAATACTATATTCACCTATTGGAAACAAGTTTTTCAGGTGGTCCTTTTTACATAACATCACTGGATCCCCAAATCTAATCATAAGGCTCAAACCACCCTGCCACCCATTCCACTACATTCATTCATTTCATTAATTTCATACCGCTTAGGGGTATATGTCTAACATAGCATGTATTTTTAATCAGTCCCTCAACCATTAGTGGATGAGGTATCATGATTTTGAATAATGTTCCATCATGGATATATCACCCCAAATTTTTTGTTTAAAATAAATCTATCCTATATAGGTTTTGAAGGTTCTGGGTGCAGCAGAATCACGTGGGTGGATGTGCGCACATGGATTTTTGTCATTAACAATGATCAATCCTTGATCAATACGACGATAAAAGCCAGTCTCCATGGATCGAATCATATAAATGAACAAAGATAAGAAAAGTCCCGAAAACACAAAGTAGGATAGTTACAAGTTGATTATAATTAATTTAATCAATTGAAAAGAAATACCTTTTGGGTGTTCTTTCTTCATTGATGTTCTTGATCACGTTCCAATGTGATTCATCATTTCGTCGCAGAAGACAAGTGTATAATTCCTCTAGCGGTGATCCACACGTGTGCCTGGTATCTCGCGACATCGCCAAAGGAGTCTCTAGGTGCTAGCGTGGAGAAACCTTTGTTGCGTTGTCCACATTAGATTGTCTTGATCCGATGGAGGAGGATGTCTCTCGGTCTTGAGAGTGTTCTTGGAGGAAGAGGTTCTTTCGTCCTTGAAATAATTCTCCAGAGTTGTTGTGCACAACAATTCTCTTGTGTGTTGGAAAAGAGTTGGGGTTGTGAGGATATTTATAATCAGGTTTGAGGTTGTAGAGTTATGACAATAAATAAATGCTTTACAAATTTTATTTATTTCATTGACTCTTATTTAAAACCCCATATCGAATAATTAATTCCTTGACATGCTCCCATGATGATTATAATAAATATCATTTGAAACAATATTATATCCTCAAAATCCCGACTGGAAAACTACACGGCATGTATTAATAAATACACAACATGTAATTTTTTTTCATTGAAAACTACACGGCATGTAAATTCAATGTACATGGTGTGTATATCATGTTTTCATTTATTCATTTCATTTCCACAAAGAAAACTACATGATTTATAATTATTAATACACGGTGTGTACTTGTTTTCCATGAAAAACTACACGACGTGTAATCTTTAATACACGGCGTGTATATCTTTTTTTCATTTACTTCTTCATCCATCATTAAAACGATTTAAACTTCCTTGAATAATTATTAAACCATGTATGGGAATAATCTTTATTCTACTTGAGATACTTGAATACACTTAGTGTGTGACCCTCTAGGCCTCTTTCTCGTTGGCATTAGGCGGGCTTGCCTAAAGTCCAAGATTACTATCTAGCAACAGGTCAAGGAACCCAAGAGAAAGAAGTTGACGATGTATTGACATATCACCTCATATGAACGATTACTGTGTAATTTAATCCCTTTGTCTTGATATCTCATCAAGCAGGTTCTATGTCAGTGTCATAAACCTATATGCCTGATCCGTCGTTCTTTGACTTCCTGAAATAAAATCATTGTTTACAACATGGCCATGGAATTTCATGCGACAGTTCTATTTCAATCAAAGGGCCAAGACATCAACTTCCATAAATGGAAGGTACAATTTCTTCCTCGACTTATCCATTAACAACACATCACTCATGACACACCCAACGTACCCTACTTCCCGCCGACTATCTTCGTGACATTTTTCGTCAATAAATCTAAGTTCGTGAGTCATGACATGAGTTAATGATAATCTTCTAGTCTAAGGACCATTACAAACGCTCATAGATCGTAATGTCTGATGACACCAAGACATGCAGAATTACTACTGGTGGGTCTATTATCATAATCTCCCATCTTAGAGATTACTAAGTGTGAACTCCATGAGAGAGAGTCTCATCTTCTTACGAGTACTCGCACATGAGGGTCTGCATACTATGTGTCCTATCATAGTATGTCATCCAACCACATAACTTTATTCAAGAATATTGTTATAGCATTTCAAGGTTCTCATCATATCAAGGATCCTCCATGATATTATCAATGCAACAAATATTCTAGGATATTATTATATTATAGTCATGCAGAATAATGAACAATATAAAATAAGTGGACATTCATGTCACCAAAGTACAAAATAGTTGGTTTTCATGACACCAAACCTTACAAACTCCCACTTGGACTAGAGCTAACTGCCTACGACCTTTAGTTCTCTAGACCTCACATGATGATCATTTTTTTTCTGAGTCAAGGCTTTAGTCAAGGGCTCCGCCACATTGTCTTCCGTGGAAATACTGCTCACTACAAATTCACCCCTCTGAGAAAAATCCCTCAAGAGATGATACTTCCAAAGTATGTGCTTTGTCCGCTAATGTGACCTTGGATCTTTTGCAAGTGCCACCACTGCAGTTTTATCACAATAGAGTGTGATAGGATCTTTACTGCTTGGTACTACATCCAGCTCTTAGAAGAAGCTTCACATCCATAATGATTCTTTAGCTGTCTCAGAAGCTGCGATATACTTGGACTCCACTGTAGAATCTTCCACCACACTTTTCTTTGAGCTCCTCTAGCTCACTGCACCTCCATTCAAGCTGAATATGTATCCAGTCTGCGACTTCATGTCATCTTGATCTGTCTGGAAACTAGCATCTACATGTTCTCTGATGACTAGTTCCTCATCTCCTCCATAAACCAGGAACACATACTTAGTACGCCTCAGATACTTAAGGATAGTCTTGACTGCCATCCAATGGTGGTCTCCTGAATCATCTTGATATCTGCCTACTGCACTTAATGTGTAAGAAATATCTAGCCTCATACATAACATAACATACATGACTGACCCAATCGCAGATGCGTAAGAGATCCTTTCCATTCACTTTCATTCCTCATGTTTCTGAGGACACATTTTCTTGGAAAGATGAATGCCATGTGACACTGGAAACAATCCTCTCTTGGGTTGTTCCATACTTAATCTCTTCAGTATCTTGTCAATGTCTGTACTTTGACTCAGTCGCATCATTCTCTTGGATCTATCACGATGGATCTTGATCCCAAGAATATATGTTGCCTCGCCCAAGTCTTTCACAAAGAAGCATTTATGAAACCATTCCTTAACTGACTGTAAGATAGGTACTTCGTTTCCAATTAGTAACATGTCATCAACATATACTATTAGGAAAACGACTGAACTTACACTAAACCTCTTGTATACACAAGGCTCACATTCATTCTTAACAAATCCAAATTCCGTTACAGCTTCATCAAAACAAATGTTCCATGACCTTGATGCTTTCTTTAATCCATAAATGGATTTCTGCAACTTGCATACCTTGTTGGCATCATTTGGAGTCTCAAACCCTTCAGGTTGTGTCATGTAGACATCTTCTTGGAGGTTCCCGTTAAGGAATTCTGTTTTGACATCCATTTTCCAAATTTCAAAGTCATGGTAAGAGGCAATGTCCAATAGGATTATGATGGATTTCAGCATCGCAACCAGTGAAAAAGTTTCATCATAGTCAATTTCTTGACGCTGTCTAAAACCATTGGCAACGAGTCGTACCTTATAGGTGCTGAATTTCCCCCCCATGTCTAGTTTCTTCTTGAATACCCATTTATTACCAATTGGCTTTACATCAAATGGAGGATCTACCAAAATCCAGACTTGGTTTTGGTACATGGAATCCATTTCAGAATTCATGGTTTCTTGCAACTTGGAAATGTCTGTGCCTTCAACTGCTTCCTTATAGGTAATAGGATCATCATTGTCAACCAATAATGATTCACCATGCTTGGTGACAAGAAAACCATATCATTCTGGTTCTCTAACCTCTCTCGTTCTTCTACGTAGTTCTTGTGTCTCTGGAACAGATTTTTCTTCCACGGGGCATTGTGGAATATATTCTTGTACCTACTCTTGTGTATCTTTAGCCTCGACTTCATAGAATTCTATCTAGCTCCCACTATCTCTTTTGGAGATGTGCACTCTCTCGAGGAATATGGTGTGTCTTTCCACTGTAACCTTTTTGTCTGAGGGGTTGTATAGGTAATATCCCCTTGTTTCCTTGGGATATCCTATAAAGATACACTTTGTTCCTCGGGGTGCAAGTTTGTTACTTGAAGAGGCCTTAAGAAATGCTTCTCTACCCTACACATGTAAATTCAATAACATGGCTTTAGGTTCACTCCATAACTCGTATGAAATATCATTTATCGATTTAG
The DNA here is from genome assembly GCA_963277665.1 of Viscum album. Classification (NCBI taxonomy): domain Eukaryota; kingdom Viridiplantae; phylum Streptophyta; class Magnoliopsida; order Santalales; family Viscaceae; genus Viscum; species Viscum album. The sequence goes on along the minus strand of OY728138.1, from coordinate 1,693,604,888 downwards.
TTGGTACTTGGTTTAGTATGTGTGCTACTGTTTGTAATGCATATCCACAAAAGGATAATGGAAGACTCACATGACTCATCATTGATCTCACCATGTCCAACATGGTGTGTTTCCTCCTTTCACTTACACCATTCCACTGGGGCGTGTATGGAGGAGTGAGTTGAGATAGAATCCCAAACTCCCTTAAGAAATCAATGAAGTCATGATTAAGATATTCTCCTCCTCTGTCTGAGAGGAGTTTCTTAATATTCTTACCAAGATGGTTCTCAACTTCATTCTTGTATTCTTTGAACCAATTAAAATAATCTGACTTATACCTCATTAAGTAGATATATCCGTATCTACTAAAATCATCAGTAAAGGTTATGAAGTATGATAAACCACCCCTTGCTTCAACTGGAAATTGTCCACGCACATATGTGTGAACTAATTCTATAATCTCTTTAGCCCTTTCACCTTTCCCACTAAATGGGGATTTGGTCATTTTGCCTTATAGACATGCATGACATACACCAAGTGGTTTTAGTTTGAAAGAATCTAAATACCCATCTTGATGTAATTTTGTCAAACATTTCTCATTGACATTAGCTAGCCAGTGATGCAAAAGTTGGGTGTTGTATGAGTCATTTGAATTGAATTTTTCATCGAATGCCATTACTTGGTTTGTGTAGTCTAACACATAAAGGCCGTTATATAAATGTGCCCTAATAAAAAAAATTCTATCTATATAGAAGTAGTAACATTCATTTAAAAACTTGAACATGAATCCATCTGTATCTAATATGGATACTCAAATAATGTTTTTAGTAACATAAGGCACATAATAATAACCATTTAACACCAAGATCATTCCAGTTGGCAATGTGAGGTGGTAGTCCCTGATAGCTACAACAGTAAGTCTGGCTCCATTGGCTACTCATAGATCTACCTCCCCTCGATCAATATTCCTGAATCTACTTGGTTCCTATATTTGGATAAAGATGTGAGAACCACAAGCAGTATCTAATACCCAATTAGTAAAAATAGATAGATTGCATTCGATAACAAACGCACCTAAAGCTTCCCCTTTCTTCCTTGGCTGGGTGCAGTTTTTATTCTAGTGGCCCTTCTTGCCAAATGCGAAACAAACATCATCCTGTTCCCTTGACTCCCCTTTGATCTTCCTTTTCTTGGAAGGCCTTGAAGATACTTTGAGCTTAAAGATCTATGCATTCCCTTTCCTTTTATTCACCAAGAGGACAGAAGGCTTTTCATGCTTCATGTCATTGTCCACTTGGAGAATGAGGATAAGAAGATCGGACAGAGACTTCTCAATGTTGTTCATGTTGAAGTTCACAACAAAGTTTGAGAAGATCTGGTGAAGTGATGCAAGAATGAAATCGATACCCAGTTATTCAGGGAGTTTAAACCCTAGAACCTCCATGCACTAAATGTAGTCAATGATCTTGACTACATGAGGCCCGAATGGGGCTCCCTCTCCATGCTTGCCCTGAAATAGAGCCTTGGAGATCTCAAACCTTTTTTGTCTTGCTCTCTCCTAGTATAGACCACATAGGTGCTCGATCATGTTGTAGGCATCCATGTCTTCATGAGACTTCATGAGCTCACTAGACATTGATGACAACATCAAACACTGAACGTCGAGTGCATCGCTCAAATGTTGATCATAGACCAGGAAATCTTCATCACTCGCCCCTTGGGTAGGTGGATCAGGAAGTGAGGACTCCATCACGTAAAACTTTCATTCATGGCATAGGATAACCTGAAGGTGCCAAAACCATTCCAAAAAGTTACTACTGGTGAGGATATTGTCTTTATCCAAAATTGATCGCAGAGAAAATGTGTTTAACGAGTTTTTCATTTTGATTCTACAAATTAAAAGTACAGATTCATTAGTACTTTCTTGATTACATTTTTATGAGAAATAATAAATTAATTTATTAATTCTCCCACTATTTTATCAAGTCCCAATATCCCACACCATTGAACATGGAATGTCTAGTTTCTTTGACATTCTAGTGGCAAATATCCATATTACCCTTTGCATAACCCCAACAAGGGTTGGTCAAGCTACTTGAAGGGATTTAGGTAGGTAGGTTTTTGCCAACTGTGAGCTTACAGTTCCTTGATCTATTGAGTGGGCTCCCCAATCTGGAAATCCTAACTTGGATTTCCTCAATTCTTGCCTCCAATATTACACCACATCTAGCAAGGGCTACTACTCTTGATGAAATATGGTTAAGTCTACCCAAAACCTTTCATAAGGGATTCCTTTATAAAAGTAAGTGTCCCAACAAGGGTTGGTCAAACACCTAGATTTATTGAGTCTTTCCCTTAATCAAGTAACGGAAGGCTTGGACTGACTTAATATGGTATTGAGGGATTTTAATTTTTATGCGTAGTTTCGCATTATCACATGCTTGTTAATATTATGTGATGATTTCTTATGTGATTAACCGTGTTTCGATAATGTTTACACATAGTCCGGTTTTTATTTTATTCCATCTTTGCATGCTTGTTTATTTCATGAATTATGTGATCACAACAACACATACATAATAAATAAACCATGCAATCAGATAGAAATAAAATAAGATGGTATGATCATGAGCTTCTATTGGTAATCTTATATAGTGGTTTTGATAATCTAACCCTGACCTAGGAAAAAACACCTTGAACCGATGGTTCGTGTTTTTCAGCTCCCACCTGTACATCTTTGTATCATCTTAGGTTGGTTTCACCTCAGCTTTAGGTTTTGAACCATCTCCTCTGGCTTGAGAGATCCTCCATTACATGGGTTTACATTAAAGAAACCATGGGCACGCAGGCCCTACATTTTATTGGAAGAAGGCTCACAGGCCAACAAATTTAAATAAATTTAAATGAAACCATACACACATACAAAGGGTATTTGTTCTAGCTCATGATCAACCATAGCATGCAACGACATTTACGCATATTTAGAATTCAAATTCTTTTAATCGTTCTATTTATTCAAGATAAGTCTCACTTGAATTCAATTAATTATGATCTTATAATTAATCAATTCTTTATCTTAAATTTGTTTCTGAATTTCCTTGAGATTCTTATCATCAATATTCCTTGTACAGGTCTTTGTACTTTTGGAGGAAACCTGGTAAAATTTCTGAAAGTACACGGTGTGTAGTTTTTATTTACACGGCGTGTATTTCTTTTCACCTTCTATCCAAAGTGAACGCCAGGGGATTTGGCGTGTTCTATGTACTTTGGAAATTTTGTAGTACATGGAGTGTAGATAAATCATACATGGCATGTACTTCCTTGTTACGTGGTAACCGGCCTGGAGATCATGTGTACGTGGTACACGACTTCTCCTTTGTACACGGTTTCAATTGGTCCAGATCGGACTACACGACATGTTGCTTCAACATACACACCGTGTATTTCGGTTCCCACATGCTGTTTAATTATGGTCAACACGGGGTGTTAAATACTTAGGTGTAATCAATTCACACAGCATGGTTTGGCAGACCAGTACCGGTTCATTGAACCTAAGTACACGACGTGTAGTTTTAATTACACGCCGTGTATTCTCGTGTTGTACAGACAGAAAGAGTAGCTCCTCCAGATAAGATCCTTGTTTTTATTTTAATAAAAATCAAAATTAAAAGGTCGTTTCTGTGATATGAATCAAGAAACGAAAGAGGAAGAACATATCTCATTTATTTAGATTTATAGAATGATTTATTTCAAATTGAATCAAATATAAATGCATAAATTATCAACAAAAATTAAATAACTATAATCAACGTTGTAACCTCACTCTGATACCATTTGAAGGTTCCGGACATAGTGGAAGTGCATGGGTGGATGTTCCCACTTGGATCTTTGTCATTAACATTGATCAATCCGGGATCAATACGATGATAAACACCAGTCTCCACAGATCAAATCATAGAAATGAACAAAGAAAAGAAAAGTCCCAGAACCACAAAGTAAGATCGTTATAGGTTGATTATAATTAATTTAATCAATTCAAAAGAAATACCTTTTGGGTGTTATTTCTTCATTGATGTTCTTGATCATGTTACGATGTGATTCATCATTGCGTCACAGAAGCCAAGTGTAGACTTCCTCTAGTGGTGATACACATGTGTACCTCGTATCTCGTTACGTTGCCAAAGGAGTCTCTAGGTGATAGCATGGAGAAACCTTTGCTTGCATTGTCCACCTTAGATCGTCTTGATCCGATGAAAGAGGATCTCTCTCGATCTTGAGAGAGTTCTTGGAGGAAGAGGTTCTTTCGGCCTTGAAAGAATTCTCCAAAGTTGTTGTGCACAACGATTCTCTTGTGTGTTGGAAAAGAGTTGGGGTTGTGAGGATATTTATAATCAGGTTTGAGGTTGTAGAGTTATGACAATAAATAAATGCATTACACATTTTATTTATTTCATTGACTCTTATTTAAAACCCCCATGTCGAATAATTAATTGTTGACATACGCCCACACTGATTATAATAAATATCATTTAAAACAATATTATATCCTCAAAATTCCGACTGGAAAAACTACACGACGTGTATTAATAAATACACGACATGTACTTGTTTTTCATTGGAAACTACACGGCGTGTACATTCAATGTACACGGCGTGTATATCTTGTTTTTAGTTATTCATTTCCTTTCTATAAAGAAAACTACATGATTTTTAATTATTAATACACGACGTGTACTTGTTGTCCATGAAAAACTACATGGCGTGTAATATTTAATACACAACGTGTATATCTTGTTTTTCATTTCCTTTTTCCCCCATCATTAAAATTATTTTGGATTCCTTGAATAATTATCAAACCACGTATGGGAATAATCTTTATTCTACTTTAGATACTTGAATACACTTAGTGTGTGACCTTCTAGGTCTCTTTCTCATTGGAATTAGGTGGGTTTTCCTAAAGTCCAAGATTACTGTCTAGCAACGGGTCAAGGCACCCAAGAGAAAAAAGTTGATGCCGCATTGATGTATCACCTTATACGAACAATTATTGTGTAATTTACTCCCTTTGTCTCGATATCTCATCAAGCAGGTTACATGGAAGTGTCATAAACCTATATGCTTGATCCATAGTTCTTTGACTTCCTGAAATAAACTCGTCATTTATACCATGGACATGGAATTTCATGTGACAATTCTATTTCAATCAAAGGGCCAAGATATCAACTTCCATAAATGGAAGGGACAAATCCTTCCCTGACTTATCCATTAACAACATATCACTCGTGAGGCACCCAATGTACCCTACTTCCCGCCAACTGTCTGCGTGATGGTTTTCATCAGTAAATCTAAGTGCGCGAGTCATGACATGAGTTAATGATAATATTCTAGTCTAAGGACCATTACACACGTTCACAGAAAGTAATGTCCGATGACACCAAGACATGCAAAATTACTACTGGCGGGTCTGTTATCATAATCTCCCATCTTGGAGATTACTAAGTGCGAACTCCATGAGAGAGAGTCTCGTCTTCTTACGAGTACTCGCACATGATGGTCTGTATACTATGTGTCCTATCATAGTATGTCATCCAACTGCAGAACTTTATTCAAGAATATTGTTATAATATTTCAAGGTTCTCATCATAGCAGGGATCTTCCATGACCTTTTCAATGCAAAACATAATCCAGGACATTATTATATTATAGTCATGCAGAACAGTGAACAATATATAATAAATGTACATTCATGTAAACAAAGTAAAAATCATTTGGTTCTCAGGACACAAACCCTTACAGGTCTCTTAATACGCAACACAAAGAATTAAACAAATTACAATATACTATAAAAATATTATTATTTAAATGTGATTGTTATATCATAGTCATAAAATTCACATGTATAAATATTAATAACCATTTATAATAAAATATTTATAAAAGTTTTATATAATTAAAAAATATATATTAATTTATCAAAAATAATTACTCAATTTTTATTAAGTCATTTTATGCTTTAAAAATATTTTGCCCCAAAAAATATTTTTATTGTTTTTGTGTGAGAATATTATAATTAATTTATTAAACTTTTAGAAATTATATTTGATAAAAATGATATAATTTTTTAAATCATTATATAAAAATTATTTTAGGGTGAAAATTTTAATTTTTTTAAGAATATTGATTTTTAGTGAATGGTGAAAATACCATTTTTGTACATTTTTTTGTTAAAAAATAATTTATTTTCATTAAAATGTAAAATTATGTTTGAAATATGATATTATAGAATAATAGGTCTTATATAATTATATATAATCTAATTTATTACATTTTAATCATCATTATACCTGATTTAGGTATATGGTTATTTTTGGGCCTAAAATGCATTTTTCTAAAAAAATGTTTTCATTACATTTTGCGTTAATATCTTAAATAGATTTTTCAAAATTATAGTAACAGATTATTTAAAAATGGATTCCATATTTGTAATTATGAGGTTCAAATTTGGTTAATACATCCCTTTTATTTATGGTCATTATGAATAGTAGTCATAGTAAATATTTGTCACCAAGGTGAGGGTGAAACATGGTTAAAACTAGAGGGTAAAGTTTAAAAATCTCTTTAACACATGAGTATATACTATTGGATGAGCGGGGTTAATCAAAATGTATTTTTATGGGGCAAAAAAATTTATTTTAATATATTATTTTGAATGTGGGAACATAATCTTGACTTTTGTAAAGATAATATGTATTTTATTCAAATTAATAACTATTTTTGGGTATTTTCTTTTAATGGAATTATTAGAAGATTCCATTTGGTTATGTATTGATCTATAAGTCTTAAAAATTATTATTTTTATATAATAATAAATTTTTTTGAAACCAATTTATTACTTGATTTCAAGGGAAAATGATTTATACGATGAATTTGGGTATTTTTAGAAAAGTAGTTTTTCATGGGTTTTGTGTATTAATATTAAAATTAATTTTTTACATCTATAGAAATTGAACCAGATAAAATTTATTAAAATTTGGAATCATTATTTTAATATTTTTTTTAGAATTACCCTTTTATTTTTGGTCATATAATTATGTTATCATGGTAAAAAAGTTAAGCTACCATAGTAAAGGTTAAACTGGGTATAAAGTGTTTTATCTAGGTGATAAGGAATAAAATGTGTCAAAAAATTTTTAAATGTGATTTGATGAATTTGATTATACCATATAATATCTTACACTCAAATATGGGGTGGATTTTTTCCACTTGAAATGATAATTATATATATGTTATTTAATCATTTAAGTAATTCCAAGGGCATCCATTACCTCATTTAAAAAAGAGTACCATTTCTCCTCTCTTAGTCACACCTTTTTACAACTATAGTTAAAAAAATAACAACCTAATTATATCATACAAATATATTCCCATGTTATAGTTATATATATTTTTAGAATATAATACTTTTAGGTCTTAAGGTATAATGGAATAGAGGTTTTTCGAAGAAGAGGTATTTCGTTTAATTGAATGTTTTAGTTTTATTTTGTATTCTACCTTCCTCAAAACTCTTTTAAGAATTGATAAGTAATAATATAAGTACCACCCTTATATTAATATTTTATTATTTGAATATATTAACATTAATCCATCTACTTCTTCCTTCAAATGGGAAATGAAACATTCATTTGTGTGTATGGTGGACTACAACCCATACAACTGATGTAATTAATTTTCCATCAAAACATATTATGGATAGTGATAATTATGGATTTAATATATATATATATGGTTTTCATAAAATAATTAAAAATAATTTATCATCTATTTTTATACAATTCCATCCATTAAAAAATGATAGCATCATTTGTGCGTATGTGTGGATTGCCACCTCTACGAAGCAATGTTATTCATTTTTCATAAACACATCACCTAAATGGTGAATATAAGTTTATTTAAAGAGATAATATTTTATTTATGATATAATAATCGTCCTATAAATATAAAATAATACTTAACTTATTTCCCTCTTGTTTATTGGAAAATGGTAATGTTACTCAAGCGTACGTACGACATACAGTCTCTATAATGGTTAAATAATTTATTTTTCATAGAAATATTTCATGGTTGGTTTTAAAATTATAAAAAATGTATAAAATAATAATTATTTCATGATTATTATTCAGGATATTTGGGGACCAATTTTACCATGTTCAATATGCTAAAATTGTTTTGAAATTATGAATTGAACATTCTAAAAAAAGTTGACATAGACTTTATAGATTATTTAATTACATATGCCACTGAAATAAATGAACTAAATGGTTTAATTATAAGTTATTAAAATATTAAAATGTTATTATGAAATTAAATAATTATTATAATTTCATTATATGATATTTAAATAATGTACATGACAATTCAGACTTGAGGTAGGAGTTATCCACTCTCAATTCCCTTTCTTTGAGACCTAAGCTATTTTCACCACATTATTAATTTTGTACATTGTGTAAATTTCTTTATGGATATAATATATCACATACTTTCTAAAATTAAATTTTTTTAAAATTAATTTAAATTAATTTCCTTCAATGTACCTTTTCCTCAAAAGTTATCAATTCTAACGGGACACTTAAAAAACCCCATTTTAAATGTTTTAATGCTTTATTTTCCAAATCAATTTCATTCATTTACATATTATTTAAATTAGTTTATAGATGTATTTATATGATCGTAACTGAATTATAAATCACACTATTTTATCTATTTTAACTTTATTTCAAAGGTTTTAAAAATGAATATTTTATACATATTTTATGTGGAATATCTTGAAATTCATTACAAAATAAAAAAAGAATGTTCTATTTTAACAAATACAAACTCGATAGATATTCCAAATACCAAAAATATTATATTATTTTTGGATTATGTGATATAATTCAATGTTTCCTTTAAAACAAATTCCATTTGTTATGGATATTTTATTTTTGAAAATTGGGTTCTAAAGTAATGGGATATACCTAAATCTTAAAATATTTTTTCTTATTGGTTATAAAGTATATTTTAATGATTTTGATGACAGAAATGAAAGATTATATGCATTATAGTCTCTTTGAATTGTTTATTATTATTTAATCCAAATATATATATATATATATATTTTAATCACTTGGTAATGATTATGTTCTCTAGATAATTATATTGAAATTCAACCATTAGGTTATTTTAATGGTATGAGTTTTTGTAGGGGTTCTATAAATATTATTTTCCAAGGTACCTAAATAAATTATCTATGGTCTATAATTAGTTTTTAGGGAGATACATTTATTTAATAATTTAATCTAATGATGTTTTTAAACAAATCAATAATCCATTTTTGTGTAAAAAATAAATTCTTTAAAGAAAATAATTTTCAAGGGTTTTCATATATGATAAGAAACTCTCATGATTATGTTTTTTCTTTTAGGTTTTCACATAAAAAGTATTATGAAAATATTTTGGAAATACGTTTTATTTCATGTGTATGTAAATGATTATTTTTCTACCAATTTTTATTATGTTAAAGTAAAAATTTCTTTTATGAACTTATGGTTTTTAAAAGTTAAAGTGAGTTTTTTTATTCCATTATATAAGTCCCTTACTCATATTTTTTTTTCTCATCTAATGTTTTCAAATTTATTTTTGGGGCATAAGGTTGATAAATATATTATATAAAGGTATAACTTTCTTTATTGGTTATTCAAAATTAATGAAAGAAACAAGATTTTTATAAAAAAGTGTTAAAATTTTAGTATCCTATTTTTCTGGAAAAAATTGATATTTAGTGGAAGTGTCCACCATTTTTTTATTTTAAGTGTTTGATATGTATGTATTTTACCTATTTCTATACAACTCTAAATTAAAAACATCTTAAAAATTCATTAATGTGAAACCCTTGTTATAAATAATTTATGAATGGGATGGATAAATATAGAGTCCTTATAGTTTTTATTAAAGAAATAGTTTAGATAAAATTGGATATTATAGAATTTTAATGTGATTTTATCTTAAGATTAATTGGTACAATAATGTTTTATAATTTTAAGGTTGATCATAAGATGAAAGGAATATACACCCCTTTTCAAGTTTTATGTGATGAATTTTTAATATGATTATGACAATTTTCAAATTTATTTATGGTAATACAACCCTAGGGTTTAGTATTTGTGTTACTAAGAAGGTTCTTTGTGAAATAATGATTTTATATTTTATATAAAAATGTTTAATGGTATTGATAAACTTCAGGGTTAAGATAATATTCTAGGTTATGGTAATTATGGTTAATTATAATAAAGGGTTATTAAATTTTGGGAACATATGATTTTTTATGTATTTTACCATTGGATTAAAATTTGATTTTATGACTATGCAATTAATGTTAATTAGGAAATATATGGCTATTTTGGTAACATTAGATAATAAATGTAAATGAATGTTTTTTTATAATTTTATTGTATTTTAGGAATAAAGGTTAAATTTTATTTTAGAAGTATATATGATTTTATTTTTTATTTATTTTGGTTATTTATTGAAATTTGTTTTCATATTTTTTGAGATTATATGATTTGGATATATATATTTGATGTATTTTACTTTAGGATTGGTCATTGTTATTTTAATATAAATGTCAAGTTTATCTTGGAATAAAATGTAATCAAATCATTATAATATTTAAGTATCAATACTAGTCAGACATATTTGGAATACTTTTAAGGTTATCTATTTATGTAATTATTTAATATGAACATTAGGTGTTATTTTTGAGTCATTAGAGATTAAATATAATATTTCATGATTTGAAGGTTTATAAATTTAAGATATTATCTTAATTTGAGCTAAACATTTCAGTTTTGGTTAATATCTAATGATAGGAGTATTATCTTGTTATCATTTTGTGGATTATTTGATCATTTAGAAGATAATTTTAGGGCTTTAGTCAGGAATAATTCTTTTTTAATGCTCATTTTTTAGCAAAATATGGAATTGTGGTGGAAATTTATTAAAGGATAAAATTTTACTTCACAATTATGTATATTTCTTTATGTTCTAAGTATATATGGTAAAATAATTCCTCAACTATAGGAGTAGGATCTTGAAATAAAAATTTCAAATAGATACATTCATTTTTGATGAATTTATGGTCTTTTATATTCTCAAAAGAAATTATAACATTATCTCCTAAATGGATCTTCTGTCCCAGTCCATGTTTTCAATTACCATCATTGTTATCCATTTTTGGAAACCTTGTTATGTGTTATTTTAGTTGACCTTGAAATTTAGCTTTTTCTATTTCAAAAAAAGTTTTATTCTTAACTTTTATGATGTGGGTTTTTAGAAATGGTATTTCGGAATATTAATTTTTTTTTCTTTTATGATCATATTTTTTTGTGTTCTACTCTATAGAATTGATTCAAAAACATTAACCCATTTTTTATAAGGAATGAGATAAAATTTTAAGGTAAATGTTATTTAAATTGGTATAATATAACACCCCAAAAAACTAGTTCCAAATAACACAATTCTTTATAGCTTTCTTAACACGCACCACCAAGCGTTAAATGAATTGTGATATACTATAAAAATATTAATATTTAAATGTGACCATTATAACCAAGATTCTATATTAGAAGGGGTCACTAAAAATAACCATATTATTTAAAATATATATAAATGTTTTATAAAATGGATAATTTTTAATTAATTCAGAATAAATAAGTACACATTTTTTAGTAATTCATTTAGGCTATAAAAAATGTTTTCTTCAAAAATCATTTTTTACTTTATGTGAGAGTATATTATAATTAATATATATTAATTCTTGAAATTTTATTTGATAAAAAGCATATTAATTTTGAAATCAAAATATGAAAAACACATCAGTGTTATTTTTTTATTTTTATAAAAGGATTGATTTTGTAGTGAATAGTGAAAATATTGTTCTTATATGTTTTTATGAACCTTTTATTTATTTTCTTTATAAGTTACCATTATGAATGAAATTTTACCTCAAAGTAACAAAAGATTTATTTAATTAGATATAATCAATTTAATAAAATTTTAATTATCATTATACAAATGCTTTGTATTAGTTAATTTTTGGGCTTAAAAACACATTTCACTAAAAAACTGTTTTCAATATATTTTTTATTTTTATCCTAAATTAATTTTTACCACATGTTGAAATTAATCATGAAAAATTTATAAAATATTTTTAACTAGGAGGTTTAAATTTTTTAAATACATCCCTTTTATTTTTTTCACTATGAATAGTAATCGTAGTAAATATTTATCACCTAGGTATGGGTAAAATAGGTACAAAAAGGATAAAAATGTAGGGAAAAATTATGAAATATCTCTAGAACTTGCATGTATAATATTTTATGACTGGTGTCTTTCCAAAAGGTATGTTTATAGAAATAAATAAATCATTTTAATAAATTAGTTTGAAATTAGGAACCCAAGCTTGGCTATTGTGAAGTTTTGTTATATTTTATTCAAAATAAAAACTATTTCTAGTTCTATTCATTTACTAGAATGGTTGAAAGGTTCCATTAATTTTTTGATTGAATAAAAAGTATAATCAAAATCTTTGTTTATTTTTTTATAAATTCATGAAAAATAATATATTACTTGATTTCAAGGTAAAAAAATATATTCTTAAATCAGTTATTTTCATAAAAACATTTTTCCATGTGTTCTGTTTTTTATGTTAAATGTAATTTCTTACACCTATATAAATTAAACCTCATTAAATGGATTTAAAAATTTTAATCTATATTTGGAAATTTTTATATAAAAACCCTTTAATTATTGGACATATTTTTTCATTATCAATTTAAAAATATAGGTTATCAAAATTAAGTTTAAAATGGGAGTAAAGTGGTTTATCTAAGAAATAAGTCTTACAATCTATCTAACACTTTTCTAAATGTGATTAGTTGAATTTATTTGGACGATATCAAATATTATATTTTTATATGAGTTTCCTTTGTTCCATTTGACATTATTATGATATATATATACTATTAAATTATTTTTAGTAATTCCAAGAATGTCATTTCCCTCAATTATAAAATGGAACCTTCAATCCTCACTTCCTCACATATTTTTAGAACTATAGATTAGAAAATATCTACCCAAGTATCTCCTCAACATCCTTATACACATCCATGAGGTATTATTTTTGGAGAAAAACTAACCTTATAAGGATTAGGGTACAAAGAAGAGGAGGTTTTCTGAAGAAGAAGTATATATTTTAACCAAATGTTTTAATTTTATTAATCCATATACCTCTTTAAAAGCTATTCTAAAAATTTTTATATAATAAAAAAGTATCTAGAATATATTTTTATGTTATTATATTAATTTATTAACCTTAATCCATCCCCTTCATTCATAAAATAGGAAATGAAACCATCATTCCTGTGTATGGGGGACTACCACCACATGAACTGATATGATTCGTTTTATAGAAAACCAATTATGTATGGTTATAATTATTGATTTAATATATATATATATATATTATATTCATGAAATATATATCCTTGTAGAAATATAATATATCAAACTTTTTCTTCCATTTTAAACCATTGAAAAATGATAATAATGTTTGTGTGTACTTGTGGATTACCACCTCTACGAAGTGATGTGATTTGTTTTTCATCACCACATTACATAAATAATATATATATATATATGTATTTATATAAATAATAATATATTTATAATATAATAATAATTATATAAATATAAAATAATACTTACCTTCTTTCCCTCATGTTCGTTGAAAAATGTAAATGTTACCCACGTGTACATATGACATACCATCTCAATAATTGTAACATAAATAATTTTTCATTACCATTTATCATGATTCATTTCAAAAGTGTAATTAATTTATAAAATGATAATTATTTCATGATAATTATTCTAGTTATTATGGAGTAATTTCTAATTTGACCATGATAAATATACCAAATACGTTTTTAAATTATGAACGGATCATCCACAAAGTACCTAACATTGACTTAAATGATTATTTAATTAAATATGCCATTGAAATAAATAAACTAAATGGTTTAATTATATGTGATTAAACATGAAAAATGTGACATCCTAAGACATAAAATATTTTCATTTTATAATAAATATTATTTTGTTGTTGGAAAGATTTATACAAAATGTTAAACTTATGCTACATATGACACTGAATTAACTTTCATTACAAGCAATACCAATTTTTACCTCCTTTTAATGGAGAACTAAATTAACTTTCATTACATACAAGATCGAGTTTTACCTCCTTTTATAGTGAAATTATTTTAAAACTATATTTTGACACTTTTATGAATTTTATTTTTTAAAAATAAACATCATTTTTTAATTCATAATGTAAAAATTAGCTTAGGGTGAATTTTTTGGATTTTTTTTAAGAAACATCATTTTTTATTAATAATTAAAATTACTGCAATTTATTTAAAAATAGCCTTTTCTTTTAAATAATTATTAATTATGAATTATATTTTATATTTGTTTTAGAGTTATATTATATCAATTATATATTTATTTATACAATTAATTTCATTATAATAAATTTTATATTGAAGTTGAATATAAAAACTTAACAAACTTTTGAAAAATTTTCTACTTTAAAACCCCGTTATTTCACCTCGTTTGAGGGATTAGCGTTAATCTTAATTTTTCTGCTTCTGTGATTTGAATTTTAAAAATTCGACAAACATAGATGCAATTATTATTATATTTTTGGTCTAATAATATCAACATAATTTTTTTGACCAAAAGGATTATTGAATGTGATTAAATATAATTATGGTGATTATGGTATCATTGAGCTTTATAAAGGAATAAAACCTTATATTAAGGGAAAAAATGGTCTGGAAGCTTGCCCAAAAGACATTGGATGACAATAATTTTAGAATTTTCCCACGTTTTTCTAAATATATTGGTTATTGTGATATTATTAAATGGAAGTACCCTATATAAAAGGGTAAGTAATGAAAAATAAAAACAGATAAGTTTTATTACCTTTAACATTTATAAAACTTTAAGATAAGTACAAAACATCATATTTTTGGTTATTGATACTGTTTCAAAATATATGGGTTATTTTTATCATAATAAATTATCAATAATTTTTAGATATGTTTTAGGTACTTAAATTTCTTAAGAAAGGCCAATGTAGTGATTATTTAATTAATAATTAACTAAAATAAATGATACTAAAAATATTAAAAGTGAAGTAAATTGATTGAATTATTGTGTTTATTTATTTATGCATATGAATATATCATATTAAACAAATTTAAACTTAATATATTTTAATTCCAATATATGTTTTTTATTTTAAAATTAATATTAAAAAAGTAATGTCTCAATTTACATTATTGTTGTTTTACAATAAATGAATCTTATTAAATGATTTATAATAAACAAAAATAATTTATTTTGAATACTGATTTATAAGTGTCAATAAATATTAAATATGGTATATTAATGGACCAATTAATCTTTTATAATTAACACATTGTTATATATACTATAAAAATGTTGTCAACACGGTCCGTGTTCAAGAAACGTTTTAGCGCATCATAGGCGCTTGTTGTAAAATTAATTTCCAAAACACATGAAAATTTTATTTTTTAAATTAGATATAATATTAATAATTAATTGGATCTATATTTTATAATAAATATCACTTTAATTTATTATTAATGTTTAAATTAATTATATAAGAAACTAGATGCTTTAATAAAAACCAAAATGGTAAAATTGGGGAATCTTAGAAGTTGAGGAACTAAATAGTTAAAATGCGTATATTTTTGCATGAATGAGGTTTTTATAGACCATGATTTTCCTTTGATACATTATTTTTCCATTTTGGAGGATCTTTAGGTCTGATTTACCCCCTAATTGTGAATACCTTTTGGTATTTACAAATGTGCCACTACCCCCTCCACTATAAAAAGGAAAGCACTCTACGCCTCCCTAACACTTGTCAATAAACATTGGATCATCTAAACTATATCAAAATAGTCTCCCAAAATCCCACCACTAGAAATATAATTCCCCACTTGGGTTTAAATCAATTCAAGTATGCTTTTGGTACAAACCAAAAGTGGTTACCTGATTAAGAGGTGACACCTTCTCTCACGCTTTCTAATTGAATTTTCATTATCCATTACCTATATTATTCCATTTTTATTATTAAATAACAACACCAATATCATCAACATAATAGTATTATTTTATGATAAGGGTTGTACCTACAATTATAGAAACCTCCATTTAATGGGTTACAAATATACTGTTTCTATGTACGACGAACCACTACCTCACGAAACGATCATTGCACAATTTTCCCCTACCACCTCTCATGGTGACCATTATGATGAAAACTATATTTATATATTATATATATGTTATTTATGATGTATCAAGATTCTGTATTTTTTATTTACAACATACATTTATGCTATCCAAGTTGTGTAAATGCGATAATTTCGTTTGAGGATGTGTGGACTACTGCCCATTCAAAGTGATATGATCTATTCATGCCATACATGGAACATATAAAGGATATTTTTAATAAACCTATATAAAATATAAGACATATAAATTATACTGTAATTATAATATAAATATTTATATATTTTTTATTTATTTTAATACAATAAATAAATTAAAGTAGCGTTTATGCGTACATACATCCTACTGTCTCCATGAACGGTGCACTTCCTGTCTGATCTTCAAAAATTATGATCCATTATAAATACATATGTAATGGATATATAAGATAACTTAGTCATTTTTACATTATGGAGATGATGAAACCATGATATATTTTATAAGAACAACAAATGACTTGTTAAAACATACTCGACAAACTAGGCAATTAACACTTGAAATAGACAAAATAATAGATGATTGCTAAAAAAGTGGTCATAAAATATTATAAGTAGTTAATATATGATATTATAAAAATTACTATGGTAATTTTATTAGTAATTAACATATTTTAAACCACAAATATAGGAGGATAAATACCACACAATAAAAGTAAGGTTAAGGTAAGAGATTTCATCTCAATTTACATTCCACTGAGACATAATTTTTGTTATGCACCAATTCACTTTTATTTTGTATATATATTTCCCTTTTAAATGTTTTATCATGAATATAATTACTATAATGATGTTATATGTTTCATTTTTGGAATTATTATTTAATGGTTTCAATGTGGTATGGGACACATTGGAATGTTTAAATATTATTTTCCCTCAAGAATAATTTAATGTCCACAACCCTTGTTATTACTTATCCTCCTCTAAGGTATTATTGATAAAAACAAATTATTTATACAATATGGATATTTTTTAAGGAATAATATTTATTTTATTATTAAATATGATGAATTCTTTTGACTGGTAGACATGGGTTGGGGACCATTTAAGGAAAGCTATATGGGTTGGGGACCGGTGAATGAAAGACCCTCAAAATTGTGTAAGTGTGGGTTGAATAAGGATAAATTATTATAGTATACCTTTTAACATCCATTATATCCATATGAATTAAAAAAATAATATAAATAAATTTAAATCAATTATATTTGGTGACACAACATATCACATTCCACTTCTAAAAATCATAAACTCTCAGGATATGTTATAGGGCCACCTACATCATACACAATCATTTCATTTAATTAAAACACCAACACTATCACATAATCTTATCAAAGACTCATATAATATCATAATATCCTATCTTAATCCATCACTTAAATTATAATTAATTAAAATTAATTTTAATTTTTTTACATTTTAATTTTAATAGGCATAATTTCATAAAATCTTTATGAGAAACATATTCTCTTTGAAACCTCGAGAAATGAGGTGTGATATACTCCCAATATAGTAGCTTACCAAATCCATAAAACTATATGTAAATTTATCTATAAATTTCATCAAATTATATCTAAAAACCTAGACAAATATACAAGGTTATGTATCTTTAATGAAACAATAAGAGACAACCTATGTTAATCATCTCAAGACATACTCTAGCCAAACTAAGTAAAAAATCCACCATATAGAAATGATTCCACCATGATATGATGAAATCATAAATTAAAACCTGAACAAAATTATCTAATAAAAGATGTGATAATGGAAGGAGAATGAGAGAGGAAGTAAGATAAAGAAACTACCTCTAATAATGGAAGAATGTCTATGAAATTTCTTCACTTCCAAGGGGACAATAATAGAAATATTGGCTTTGATATCGATTTTTATCATCATTTTATTATTAACCAATATTGAAAGGTCTCTTAAAAATCTTTTATCATCAGTTTTATAAAAAAATGTTAATATGATTTTTAAAAACATTTTCATTTTGGTTATTAAGAAAACTAATGTAAAGAAGTTAAAAAATACCATTAGTATTAGTTTTTACTGAGGCCAATGTTAAAATTACTTTAAAAAATGTTATAACCCAAAAACCTACTTTTATTTTAAATTAAAGGTGCCTCATATCTCAACTTTTAATGTATTTTATGACAATTAAGATCCTAGAGAATGATTTATCTTCAATTTTCAGAATATTTTCATCACTATTTCATGTTATTTGTACTCGTTCTTGCATCCTACACCATTTTTTTGATGATCAGTGATATTATTTAGTTTAAGGACATCATATACATATATACAAAAAACAATATTTCATGGGGTTTTTTGGGTCTCATTTATACATCAGTTTTGAATTTTTTTTCTTCAAACTCGATGCCTTCACCCTGTTTCCACCAGCTTTAAGTGATTTTAGCATAATTTAGGAGAAAAGTTTCCTTATCGACCTCTATATTTTGTTATTAATTATTTTATTTTTGAATAAAAATTAATTATCTGTTATTTATAAATTTTATTCATTAATTCATTAGTTTTTAACTATTTTAATATTAATTATAATTTTTTTAAAAAATTCAATGTTATATTTTTTTATGATTATAAGTTATATTTCACTAAGGTTTTTTTTCATTATGGAAGTGTTTATATTTATAATTTTTTCAATTTATAATTACTTTTACTATCGTAATTTAATTGTGGTTGAAATATTTATTTTTATTAATTCATTTTTTCTTTAATAATGTTTTTATCAATATAATTACTTTTGATTAATTTTTTTTAACATTTTTAATTTTTTTAAGACAAAATTTTAGTTAATAATTTACGAATATTTAAATTACTATCTTTTTATACTATTAATCACTTGTATTTAAAATTTTTAATCATATATTTTAATCATTATGCATAATTACTTGTAATGATCAAATAGTTATCAATAATTTATTATTTTGATTATATTTTTTATGTTTAAAAGATATATTTACATATATATATTTTTTGACTATTTATAATTTTTAATATATTCACCTTTTATTTTCTGATCCTAGGTAATTAATGGATCTTAATTCGATAAATTAATAAAGATCCACAAATGAATATGAAAAAGAAATTGATGATTTCATGTTCATTTCTAAAAAAATTCAAAATAAATATTTTATTTTCTATACATGTGTGAAGATTTTGAATATAAGAAAATTAAATTCAAAAGAATTAAGAGATCATATATTTCATTATAGTTTTATCAATAATTATACACATTGTATTTGGAAAGGTGAAAGAGCTAAAAATTAAACATCTAATATTGATGAAAAAATTTAGAATGTGACAGAGCATCATATTGAAGAATTAATCTTGATGTAGGAATTGAAACCATCTAAAAAATAGAATCTCTTGAATGTTTGTATGGATATTCTAAGAAACCACTATTCATTGGTTTCACTAAATTTACATTGATATCTGTAGGCTAATATTAGTTAACATGAATGAAAGAAATGGTTGGAGTGATAAATTTTTTTCAAAATTTATTGAACTATAAAAAGTTCTATTTCTAGTGGGAAACATGATTCCAAATTCAAATTACCATGTAAATAAAATACTATGCCCCATGGGATTGGGTTATAAAAATATACATGATTTCACCAATGGTTATGTGTTTCATGGGAAGGAATACGAATTTTTATCAAAATTTACTAAATACGGGAAATCACAATATTATATAGATGAAAAATTCAACTCTGATTCATTCTATGCTACTAGAATCAAAATCCTTCTAAAATTTTCACATTCCAATAATTACCCATTTGAAGCATTTATTTAAAAAACCGAATGATATAAAATGGTTATGATGTCATATAGATGAGAAAATATCTGATGGTAAATTACATCACCCTATTGATTCACCACTATGAAAGAGATTTGATAAAAAAATTCATTCTTTTGGAAGTGAATCTAGAAATATCAGAATGGTATTATGCATAGATGGAGTGAATCCATATAGGTTCCTCATTTTCCCACATAGTTGATAACTTGTTTTATTGGTAGTTTGTAACTTATCCTCAAAGATATGTATGAAGAAAAAATATATTAAGATGAGATTGATGATTTATTGACTAAAACATCTAGAAATAAATATTAATGTGTATCATTCACCATTGAATAATGATTTTAAACTTATTTGGGAGATATGTCTTACAATTTTTTTATGAATACAATAAAGTATATTATCTCATATGTGATATGATAATGTTCACTATAAAATAATTTTTGGCATATGGATTCATATTTAAATACAATGTTAAAGTAGATAAATCATTCCCCATTTTTGGTGTGCAGACTTCATATTATCAATTGAAAAAATGGTATAAATACAGAGCACATGGGACATAAAATATTTTCTTGAATTCAACATCCTTAAAATATATTGAGAAAAAATCATTTAACAATTTATAAGAATATAATCTCCCCACAACCATTTTCAGCTGAAGAATATTACGACATAGTGAAATATATTGATTTCATATTTGGAAATAAAGGATGTTATGGTCATAAAAAATATCTAGAAGAAATAGTATATCCTATTTGAACTACCTTATTAGAGGTTTTTAGAGATAAAACATAACATTAACATTGTTCATGTTGAGAAAATCATGCATCATAGTTTTATTGGAACATTGATAGACATAAAATGAAATTAAAAAGATAGATTTCATGCAATATTGGACTTTATATCCATGGGAATATGTTTGCAGTTATCTATCACTATGAATGTAAACATATAAAATATACCTCTAGTATGTCACACATTAAAAACAAAATAGAATAAGATTTTTTTTTCAATTTTCTTCATATTATTAATGTACCTAGTGGATATTTATAAAATGTCAAGAAGTTGGTGTCATTGAAGGATTAAAAATTAATAGGTATCAATTCTCATGATTATAAAGTATTAATTTTTTTTTTCAGTTACACAACATGGTATATTATAAACACCTATGAGAAAGACTATTGTAATGACCCAACCCTATTCAACTAGGCAAGTAACCCAAACTAGTCTTCTATGTGGTGAAGTGAAAAGTTATAGAATAAAAAACAAGTCTCATGTGAAAGTGAACATGGTATGCAGCTATAGTATAACATGGAATAAAGATAAGAATCCATGAGGTCAACAAGGAAATCAATACAAGGAAAACAAAAAAGATAAAAAAGACCAAAATAAACAAGCCCTAGGTGTGACCATCCATCACCACTAGACCATCCAACTATGACGATGATCATAAATTACAATTGACCTATTACACAATGCCATCCTATTTTCTTGAGTCTTGTTAAAAAATATCAATAAACTACCAAAGGAAAAATTCGGGTGTGAAAACAATTCCCAGAAGGATACCACCAAAGAATCTATACAAGTTCTAATATCAACAATTAAACACATCTACATTTGAAAAATATATACTTTTCAATGCAATTTCATAAAATAAAAAAAATAAAACATTCCATTGATTTTTATAAAACATCACATATTTGAAAAATCTCAGAATATATAATGAAACTAGGTAAGAAACCACGAATATAATTTAAGATATGAATGTGTGCAATATCCATGAAATATATCATCATGTGATAAAAAATACATAAATTAAAAATCAAACCAATAGGGTTTTAACCTCTGGGTATACATACTTGAAATGAAATAAAATCTTAAATCTATAACCATGTTTAATCCAACCAATATATACTCTCACTGAATTACATAGATTGAAGTAACTTAAAACCTTTTATGGAATTAAACACACAAAGAGTGATAAGTCTATTCCTAACCCACCCAATGTTACCTAATTTTATATGTTTAAGAAAAGCTATTTCGAAACCATAATCACTCTTTATATAATTAAATAAAATACTTTTTGTGTACAAAGAAATATTTAATGAAAACCCATTTAAAATCATGTATCTATTCCAAAAATCCATTCCATTATCAAAACAATAAATTTAATTGAACATCTTAAAAGAATTAATAAGAACATTAGGAAATTCAGGAATAAGAATCACATGTATAGATACACCTACATAGATAATGGAGGGAAACTAATAAGCATTGTAAATGGATATTTGAAACAAGAAGACCAGCCTCCAAAAGATAAGGCATGATGGAAAACAAAAATAGGATCGATAAAAAAACCAAACCAATCACAAACTAACCCATAAACATAGCCAACTCGACTACTGCTACCAAATAAGAGAAGAAAAAGGAAGACCGCTTACTAGTGATAATTGACACCACATTCATGGGGATCAAACACCATAAAAAATAGTCCAGATGAGGAAGAGTCACCCAAAATGCACTGGGAGAAGATTGGCGATTAATAAAGAAACCTACACAATGTATAAGAGAGCGAAGATTTTATTCATGTTATAACCTACTAGGATGAATTTATTTATGGCGTAAAACATATACTTATTATGTTAAAATACCATAACTCATATATGCCTAAAAAAATTACCTCAAGTTAAATTTATCCCAATTGATCATGTAAAAATTAGATCTTATGATGTTAAGTCAATTTACAGTGTAACATATTATTTTACAGATTGAATGATTATTGTCCTCTAAATTGATTCATGTTGTAATCCCAACACTATACTTATGCCATAATAAGAACATTTATGATTTAAATGTTTCCTATAGGTAGTGACAAAAATAGACCCCTACAAAAAAGTCTCAGGAACATCCGGACCCCCTCTAATACATTGTCAGATTTATACTTAGACTCCACTAAAAAAACAATAAAACATCTTTATAAATTAGATTAATTTACCCATAAAATGATCTATATCCTTGTAAATGATGTGTTTCTCCAAAATAGGTAGGGGAATCAAAATAATAAAAACATAATGAATGAAATAAGTTAATATGGGGTTATAATATTCCCACCATAAATAGGTTTTCTCCTCATAAATTACTCAAGATCCTGGACTTTCAAAAATAAAGGCCACTACTGAATCATCAAAAATTCCCACTACAACGTATCATGGATATCACCTCTACACTCCCACAACACACACAACAAAATAATCCTTCTACAATGTAGTAATTTATCTCAAATATCCATAATTTGAACTGCATTTTTAACCATAGTTGTGGTATTACCAAGATCAAAATCATCCCACTCAACCACATGGGGAGGATCTATTCGACACCTCCCTAGTTAGGAATCAAGAAACATGTCATGGATCAAAGAAAAAAGGGATGGTAATTCCAACTGATTTTCCACATTTTCAAGTCATCCAATGATCTCAAAGGCCCCCCCAAACCTCATTTCCAAATTACCCTATATACCCAACCAACGGTGTACCAAGTGAGGTGAAACTTTGAGAAAAACCATATCACTAACCTAAAACTACAAGAGTAGAAAAAATGGTCCACATATGATATCTTATAACTCTATGTTGTTATCAATCTCTTCTAACTAAACTGCACCTTTTCTGTTATCACATAAAAAGGAATTTGTCCAACAAAGAACCATTCCCCCAACTCTAAACATCATAAGGATTATCTACATGGCCACCAATAAAAAACATCAAGGGGTTCCATTTTTTATCTTATTTGGATAACTATTTTTTTAGGAAAACTCAACCAAAGGAAAATGTTTTTCCCAAGAACCAATGAATGTAAGAATACATTCCCAGAGCATATTTTCAAAAACCTAGATAGCCCTATTTGTATGTTCATATGTTTATGGATGATATGTCATGCTCAATTTCAACTGGGAATCTATATCCTCTTACAAACCTTTCCAAAACTTGGATGTGAACCACTGATCCTTTTCAGAAACAACCATAGAGGGGACCCCATAAAGTCTCACAATCTCTTAAACATACACGTCCCCAATTTAATCCACATTCATCATCTCCTTGATAAAGAGAAAATGTATTAATTCCACGAGTCAATTAATGATCACTAAAATCACATACTTTCCACTATTAGTCCATGGTAAAGCAATAATTAAGTATATAGTAATCTCATTTTATTTATGTATAGTAATTGGTAAGGAATGAAACAAACCAATAGGTCTCTAGTGCTTAGATTAAGTTTTATGAAAAGTAAGAGACCATGATACAAAATCTACAATTAACCATATCATCCCCAAAAACCAATACCTACATCTAAAATCATGACATATCTTGTTATTTTGTTGGTTTATGGATCAACAAGAATGGTACCCATTGTTAATTAACTCATTATATATAGAAAATGGAAAAATCAAATTGTTTTATAAAGATAATGATCCATTAAGAGATCGAGACCACTCACTTGAGGTCTCCCCACTATAAAGGTTTCCATTAAATAGTGGGAACTCAGGGTCAAATACATACTCAAACTAAAACCATTCATTAAATTAAAATTCTTTCTTCATCGAAGAAAAAGATAATTCCCACAAGATTTATAATTACATCTCATCTTTGTAATAAAACTCATTAGTAGATACACCTCCACTAATTCCTTCAGGTATTATCTTAGTAATTTCTTACTCAACACATCAGCGACCACATTATATTTCTCAGGAGTATAATAATTATCAAATTCCAAAGTCTGGATACACTCAAACTAGTGTGTCATACACAATTTTATATCCCTATGAGAGAAAATATAATTCCAGATCTTATGATTGGAATATATATTAAACCATTCCCAAAGAGGTAGTGACATCACATTTTGAGTGAATGCATAACCACTGCCAACTCAAGGTAATATGTAGCATAATTCATTACATGTGGGTGTAACTAGAGAGAACCATAGGCTAACACCTATTTTCCCTACTTCAAGACACACCCCAAACCCAATCCATAAGTTTCATATAAAATATCAAAACCCAAACCTAGTTCTAGAAGAATAAAAACTGAAGATGAATTCAATATCACCTACAGATACAAAAAAGATCGCTCGAATTTGTAATTCCACTAAAACTTTACACCCTCATTGGTTAAATCTATCATTAGAGATGAAATCTTGAATAATTATGTAACAAAATTATTCTAATAACTATCAAATACTTAGAAGTTTTGGATTTCAAATATATATTAGGGGCACTCCATGGTCATAAATACCTACAACATTTTAGGATCCACTAAGATTCTCCTATCAGATATAACATTCCCCAAAAACATTACTTCTTGAGTCTAATACTCACATTTGTAAATAAAACTATTTAAGTTATGTTCCCTATAGGTTCCTAGAATGACATAAAAATGGTCCATGTTCTTCTCCTCTAACAAGGAGTAATCCAAAATACTTTCCATTAACACAACAAAAAATTATTACAAGAACTGATGGACAATTTGGTTCATCAAATCCATAAACACTGTAGGTGAATTAGTGAGATTGAATGACAACCAAAACTCAAAATGATCATATAAGATATTAAACAATGTCTTAAGTATATCCCCTCATTAGACACTCAAATAGAGGTACCCTAACTAAAGTTCAATCTTTTAAAACTAATGAGCCCCTCTAAGATTATCAAAGAGATCATCATTCCTGGTAAAGTGAAAATTTTTCTTGATGTTAACAAGATTTAACATTTTATAATCAATAAAAAATATGCGGATCCTATATTCCTAATTAACAAAATGTATAGATAAATACCATTGTGACATGAATGGATGAATAAATCCATCAGCCTCAAGATCCTTTAACTGGACCTTATATTCTTCTAACTCAACAGGTTCTATATGACACAAGGGAATAGAAATGGGCATCAAACTAGGTATATTTTCTATGGTGAAAAAATCCTATATTTTTTTCTAGTAAACCAGAAAAATACTCTTAAAGGACCTCAAGACACACACACACCACCGTAGGAAGTGAAATTCTTTAAAATTGTTTAACAATATCTTATAAAATTTCTAATAACTGACATGATATCACTCTAGCATGAGTAAAAATAGTCCCTACTCTCCAAGACCTGGAATCCCACTCACCACGAATGACATGATTAATTTTATATGGAAACAAAAACTATATTCTAAGGAGATGAAAAAATATATAGGTAT
Source organism: Viscum album (assembly GCA_963277665.1). Lineage (NCBI taxonomy): Eukaryota > Viridiplantae > Streptophyta > Magnoliopsida > Santalales > Viscaceae > Viscum > Viscum album. Next base: position 1,693,578,402 of record OY728138.1, on the reverse strand, counting down.
TAACACTGGTCATTCAACCAATTATAATAATAAATTTTGTGATATCAAGATCAAGCACCAAGAAGTCCCACTCCACCTCACGACCTTCTATCTTAAATCAACATGATGGTCACATGAAAAATTGTATTGACCTCAACCCCAAAGTCATCAAAATATCCAAAAATAATGTAATAAGCTAAAAACATAAGTCTATTATGTCAATTTTCTTTGAAGATGTAAAATAATGAGTGTAACTAGTATCAAACAAAGATAGCACTAGAAAAGATGAAACAAACATTGAACTTGTAAAAATAGTTGGTCCTGGTTCAAATTACTATGGTGAATACTCCACCTCATAAATATGTATTCTCTCAGCTCCTCCCTAATATTTTAAAGCACCATAAATATCCTCCTTAGCCTGAGGATAATAGAAGACACCCTTGGAATCATTTGTACGAACCAACTAAAATTTGGTGAGAGTTGATCCAACATTACTTTATTGGGGCATACTTTCACAAAAACACCTCATATGAAAAGACTTTCCACAATGACGATATATCTTAGGATATTATATAAAATTAGTATTGGTATAACTTGGACTTACAAAATGATAGAAAAAACAAGCTTCTGTCCTAAATAAACCCCTGAAACTAATCTTGAAGAAATTTAGATACCTTTGGTTTACTTTTCTAGTAGAAGACACACCATGTCTAATGATATTACCAACTAAATATCCTCCCAAACCTATTTTTCTAGCTATGATAGCCTCTTCCAAGGCTACCTTATCTACTACCTCTAAAATGGTATGAAGAAACGTGATAATCATATTTGACTGAATATTTTCCCTCAACCCCAACTCAAACATCTTATCCCTTAGGTAATCATTGGTGTCTAGATCTAGTGAAAAGTTACCCAACTAAGAAAAATGGATGGAATCCTCTACAATGGTACTCTCTTCCTACTATAAAATTAGAAACACTGAGGTATTTTTCCCTTGTAATGTATCAAGATTAAATTGATGGTTTATTTTCTTGAAATATACCTAGGTGAAATCCTCACAAAAATTATCCTTACATATAGAGTCCCACCATATAATTCCCTCTCTGTTAATTATATACATAAAACACCCACCATAGCGATGTTAGAAGTCTTCAAAATAATGAATATCTTCTTAATCTTATCAAGCCATTTTAATATTCATGGGGTCCTTTATCACCACAAAAGATAGGTGGATGTTTCTTATTAAATTTTGATTCGTGATCCTCTACTCATCTTGTGTTACCAATACCCTTCTTGGACCAATGTCTGAATAGTATAGATTACAACTTCTACCAAGGAAGGGTCCAATCAAGGATCCACATATGGAAACATTCTCATAGATTCCTTACATGGATTTATAATATCTCTTATAAGATAAATTGGTTAATAACCACAAGACAAAAACCAATCAATCATTAGAAGATTCCTAAATAATAAAAATAAATTTTGGTATCCATATTAATTGTTTAAAATCTATTCAATTTAAAGAAATTATAAATTATTTTATCAAATATTAATCCTTAAGATAGAAATAGGTCTATTTAAATAATCCCCAAATTTAGTTTAGTCAAAAATCCCAAAATAAAAATTCTCAAGCTTGTAAAAAATCCTTGAGCACCCATGGTATCTCAGATTAATACATGGAAGTGAGCTAGACATGACCCATTCCCACAGTTACTACCCAAATTATAATGCTCCTAATGCTGGTATACCAAGATACCAGACCAAACCCAAGGAGTATCAACAACACATTTGGATTTTTATACCCTTTGATAGAAATTTGTAATGAACCTACTCGTTTCAACTAGGATAGTCACCCAAATCCATCCACCACATCGTGAAGTAAAAATTTAAGGAACACAAAACTAGTATCATGGGAAGTGTAACATGGTATAAAATAAAAGTACAATATAGAACAAAGATAAGAAAATATGAGACAAACAAGTCATGTAAAAGAGGCTAAACCAAAAAGATAAAACCTGAAAATACTAAAAAATCCCCCTATGCGACCATATTTCACTTCCAAACCATCCATCTATGATGAAAGCCAACAAGAGAAACTGACATGCTATAGAATACCCGTCCCTTTTTCTGAGTCCTACAAAATAACAAATAAAACCACCCAAACAAAAAAGTAACTTGTGCACTCAAAATCCATTAGGATACCACCAATGATTCGATACATGTTCTAATATAAAGAATTCATTACTTCTAGATTTTAAACAAATAGAATTTTCAAAGAAAATTGATAAAATAAAACATTTTGTAAAACATTACTTTGATTATCATAAAAAATTCCATATTAACAAAATATTGGAATATGTAAAGAATTTTGGTATGAAACCATGATTACACCACATGATAAGAATTTGCGCTGTAACCATGAAATATACCATCATGTGATAAAAATACATAAATGAAAAACCACACCCTTTGGTCTCTTACCTATGTGTATATGTATCAAAATGAAAGAAATACCCCAATATCAGACTAAGGTGGATCCAAACAATATATCCTCTTGTGTAACTACAAACACTAAAGTGACATAAAATCTCTTATGTAATTAAAGGCACACAATGTGAAAGGTCTATTCCATATACACGCAAGGTTACACAATGGGATGAGTTTTTCAAAATCAATTTCAAAACCAATACCACCATTTAAATAATTTCATCAAATACATTTTTTAAGACTCGTTTTTAAAGAAAATATCTTTATAAAAATTTATCTTTTCTAGAAATTCATTCCATTGAAAAATTAATCAATTTTAATGAACATCCAAAATAAATTTATATGAATGAATATAATATCATGAATTAGAACAACCTATATAGATATATCAATCTCAAGAATGGGGGAAAACTAATCAACTTTATCAATGGAGATTAGAAATATGATGATCATCCACTAAAAGAAAGTTCATGATGGAAAAATAGAGAGAACCGATAGAAAACCAAAATTGATGAAAATATGATCCATAAACATACCCAAAATCGATTCTATTACCAAGCTATATAATAAACATGAAGACCACTTACTTTGGAGAAGCAAAAAAACCATCATAAAGACTAAATGTAAAACAAAAAAATATGGAGGAGGAAGAGTAACCCAAAATTAATTGAGAGAAGACTAGTTCTTGATGGTGTAAAAATTTTAATGAATGTGAAAGATTATATGTATTGTGCGATATAACCTTCTAGGCATAATTGATTTAAGGTTTTAAACCCTTATCTTATAGCGTAAAAATCCCACAACTCATATATGTTGGAAACATGTCACTTAGTGTTAAATTTATCGTAATCAATTATCTTATGATGTAAAATGTGATCTTACAGTGTTAAGGTAATATATGGTGTGAAATAGGATTTTATTAGTTTAAATGTTCTTTTACCGTAAAATGATTCATGGATTATATAAAGTGATGGAATTATATCGCAATACATACATTTACAGTATAAATTTATCCTCAGTGCTGTGTGAAAAAACAGACCCCCATAAAAAATGCCGATAAAAATCAGACCCCCTCTAAGGTGTTGGTAACATTTATACCCAAACTCTACTAAAAATACTTACATGAACTCTCAAGCATTAGGATATTTCTAAATAAAATTATATCTATCCCTAAAAACCCTAAGTTATACCCAAACAAGATGGGAAACCAAAACAATAACCAATGAATACCTAAAAGAAAATAATGGGGTGTTACCACTATCATCAGGTTATGTTATTTTTTCAAATCCATTTATAATAAATACAGTTATCAAATTTTTTTATTAGTGTTTGAGAATGAATATTTTCTCCTAATTTTTCATCTAGAAATGTATTTCACACCAATGTTTACTGATATAATGTTTCATATGGTTATCATATGGTGTGTGAGATAAGAACATGTGGGTTTATTTATTAAAACTTGATATATCTTTTTGAAATATATATGAAAATTTTGATTGGATATGTTAAAAACCTTCTTCTATTAGAGGCCTATATTATTAAAAACCATGTTTTAGAAGAGGTGGTTGAGTTTTGTAATGATTATTTATATGATGTGAAATATATTGGTCTCCCTAAATATTTAAATTTCATAGTTGATAATGAAGGTAGATGTATTCATGAATTTAAGGTAATATTCATTCCATGTGATGAAGTAATGTAGACACATTTATACATTTGGAACAAAAAATATGATATTCAACCATATATATCATCCCATATTACTTAATTAAATGTAAAATATTTAAAAATAAATGAAAAGAGGTTGATGATTGAGCATAAAAAGAAATTTGTATCATGTTATAAAGATAAAGTCAACATAGATATATCTATATTAGAAACATTGAAATGGTTTCTAGGGGGGCCTTATATTAATGTAATCACATGATCTGGTTTTTATATTAATGGTAATACATTTTACACAAAAATTCAGGTTGAAAATATTACAAGTGGATATAGTGGGCTAATGGTCATCATTGAAGCACTAAAAGATTTTAGTGCTAAATATTAAAACCCAAATTCTACATCAAAAAAATATTTTAGAATTTTTTAGGATGTATGAGAAGTTTATTATATCAAATTTTCATTAATTATGTTTAAGTTTAACTAGGTTGATGGTAATACTAGTTTAAAACATTTTGATTATAGGTTTACATTGGTTTACTTGAAAATTTTTTTTACAAAGAGGAAACATTTATTATGGCATCACATGTAAAGAAACTAATTTATGTTATTGATCTATCAAATGAGTTGTGGTCCATCATCTTAAAAGGGAAAATAATTCATTCAGGTGAAGAGTATGATGATGTTGTTATGGTTTTATGTGAGGTTTCTTTATCTATTCTATGATTTCCAAATGATAAAAATTACTATATTGGAAACATAGTCCATGATGTATAAAATGATCATGCTGATGGGATATTGAAAACCAATAATTTACTATCATATTTGTTTTTGTAAATATTTAATTTTTATTCATTTTTTAAAATTCACATGTGTAAAACCTCCATATTTTTAAATTATTGGATGTTCAATTATATATATTGATTATTTATATGATTCTGGGATAAATTTCATAGTAAAATGTTATGATAAAACATTAATTTATTGAAAAATCTTACCTGCATCAGTATGTTTTGGTTATATTTACACATATAAAACAATTTTTTTGTAACTATGATATTTAAATTTAAAAATATTGATCATGAATATCATTTTAGAATTAATATTTATATTTAATAGATTAGATTGAATATTTTTTGGTTAATAATCATAAAATAATTATTTTATTTATACATACATGTGCATGAAACTATTTTTTTCTTACACATTTTTTAAATAATTGTTTTAAATATTCACTTTTCTAATAATATGTAGGTACATAAAATATAATATAATTTTTATATTTAAATGAAATATATAGAGGAAGAGGAAAATTTAATGTGGTATATGTATTTTTTCATATTAATAAAAATTAAACAATAAAATTATTTAATGAAATAAAAAATTTAGTTTAAAATAATAATAATAATTAAAGGGCTATTGATTCACCTCCTACAAAGGAGTCTTCTTCTTCATTTATAATGAAAGAGATTACATGAGTTGATAGGTGTGATATTACACATTTATAGAAACACTCTCCTTCTTATGAAGAAAAAAGGAAACATATTAATTTTGATGTTAACAATAACTCAAATATCCCAAATTTAATGAAATTTGCAAGTTATATCCCCATGATGAGACATTGTAGGGTTATAATTTTATATCATATTTGGAATTATATCAACAATATAGAGAAATATAATATATGTGAGTCTGTAATGGTTAAATATCTCTATTTATTTATTTTTATCTCATTCCTCTAATATAAAAAATTTTATATGACTGGTTTTTAATTCAATCAATTACAGATGACATTCAATTATCACAAAATGAAAGAAATTAATAATATATTTCTATATATATTTTTGTTTTATGGAGATACTTTAAAACATAATTGAAAAAAATTGGTTTTAAGGATGTTACAGAATGAAAACCCAGGCACAAAGGTTGTATTTCAAGATGGAGAATCATGGAATAAATTTTTCTCTGAAAATCATGATGAAGCATTTATGGTATGATAATTTTTTTTATATTTTAAAATTTCATGTAATTTAAATGATTATTTATTTGTTTATTTTTATTTAACATGACTCCGTGAGGTATCATTAAGAGATCTAGTTGTATAATGTATACCCTCATACTTTATGATGCGGAGGGAAACATTTTCTCAAGGAGAGAATTATTTTAGAAAACATTGATGCATTAAGAGATAAATCAATTAGTGGTTCAAAATAGGTCTAGTTTGGTCATCTATCCCCCCCAAATGATATAAAAATTGATATGACCGAGAATTAAATAAAATTAAAAATATATTATAGAGAATTCTATAGAAGTAGATGAAAGAATTGTAAGAAACTAATTTTTATTTTTCATGAATATTTTTATTTTTAAAAAATAACACTAATATTGCATTTTAATTTTTAATTTTAGGATGAAATTTTGGAACAAGTGATATAGGGGAATTTTATCCTTGAGGTTAGAATGAACATCCTTGATACTGCTTTATGATATCTAGAACACCTAGCCGCATAAGAGGATATTATGTGGGTGTCTTTATTTGGAATGTTTTTGGATATAAAAGAAAGAAATCAAGATACCTAAAAATTGATTCCTTAGAAATTTAGTTTAAAGTCTCAAAAAATTCCATGACAGATCAAATTCAATCAGTTATGTAAGATATTATTGACCAATTGATGAGAAAATCATAGTTTTCCCAGCCTGCACAACCTACATAGCCTACGCAACCCACATAGCCTGCCTAGTTAGATTATTCACCTCCTCATTCTAACCTAACCGTATAACGTGAGTTCTATACTGGAGATCCCAATGCATGTATTGTAGAATACATATTCATACATATTTTTATGGATTCTATAAAAACCATCCTATAGAGTTGGGACATGTTATAATATAATTACATGGTATTATTAATACAAATTATCTAATATAATTGCTTATATAAGAGGTTACCAGAGTTAGAGATTGTTGGAGGCATTTTTTACTTTGTCCAGCTAGACTTCTTCATTATCTGACATATGAGGCCTGCATTTTTATTTAAATATTATTTAGATTTTATTAAAAAATACTTATAATTTATTCTTAAATTAAATATATATATATATATACATATATGAGTATCTATAAAATAAAATGAATTAGTTAAAAATAAAAAAAGGTTCAGAAAACAACAACTTGGGATACTTTTAAGATTTTTAATTTCTAAAAAGATTATCCCAAGTGTATTTTTACATGAATAATATTTATATGTTTCAAATGACATTAGATATATGTGTATGAGACTATAAATTTAGAATATTCAAAAAAATATTATGGATCTTGTTATTTTTTAATGGCTCAGTATACTTATGTTGTAGTTGTTTTCTATGTAAGTAAATTTATGCTTCAGTTTTTCATTTTTTAAATATAGATGTATTCAAGTGACTTAATATATTAATTATTTAATTATGTATCTACACATACATTAAATTAAAAATTATACCACTAGTGTCTATGGTATGATTGATCAAGAGTACATTTAAATGTTTTAGCAATATCTTTATATGGATTCTATATTTACATACATATATATGTGACAAATTTGTAAATAAAGAGATTGGGTAATGTTTTGTTTCATTCCATGATGGGTAAGAAGACTAAGATAAATGTGAACTGATTGTCACAACCAATCCTCTAGGGCTCATGCCATGACACGCCCCAAGCCTGCATCCCAAAGGTCAGGGGTTGACGACTAGCACCAAAGGCATCAAACTACAAGTTGGAAGCCTTTTCTTATGTACCTATAAAAACACCAACACACACACAAAACCATGTACCAAAGATGGAAAAGTAAATATGAATACCACTAAACAACCACAATGTAAAATTAAAAACTATAGGTCAAATGGGCCAGAATACAAACCCAAAAAAAGATAAAGTAAAATCAGGAAAGTACATAGAAAACTATGAAATACATCCCCTGTAAACCCCAACTGATGGGTAAGTAAGGAATTGCTGCTGGAATACATAGAAGTATGCCCCGCCTGCCTGGTCTCACTCAGCACCACCAGGTCCAAGGCCACCAAGTCCTCCATCAAGGCAACAATCATTTTCACCAGAAATCATATTTGTGGGTGAAGCCCGTGCAGAGTTGAGTAAAAAAATACTCAGTAGCGACCCCAAAAAAAAGGAATGACCACAAATCAATCCACAAGGAAACCAAGAAGCATGATCATGAAGCTTGATCACAATGAAAGACAGATCACACCATGTATATGCTAGAGTAAGGAAAGTAGGACCATTAGTCACATCGTCGAACACCATGGGCTGCTAGAGAACTCCCCCTCAATGAGTACAATGGACATGTCGGGTCACATAGAAGACACTTCCCACTGACCTAGGACTAATGTGGTACTCATCCATGATAAGTACCATGGGTATACTGGGTCACACAGAAGCCACTCCCCAACATGGGCATGTCGGGTCACACAGAAGCCGCTTCCCACCTTGTCCATTCTGAGGTACTCCTTCGGTTGAGTACCATGGGTATGTCGGGTCACATGGAAGCTACTCCAAACCATGGGTCTACCTGGTCACACAAAATCCTCTTCCCACTAGGCCATAGTATCTGATTCACATAGGGTCACTTTTCAACAGTGTTTAGGTCGCAACCAACCACAGGGTTTCCACACGTAGTGCGCATGATCCTGAGAGAACCGCTTCTGAAGGCATTCGTCTAATTTAAACTTTCATGAAATCCTCCATAGAATATGTCAAAAGATCCACCTCATCAGAGGGGTTCTAAATCCGTAAATGTCACATCAATCAGACACTCGATTTTCATGTTTTTGGCATTTTAGTAAACATGGTTTGGTTGAGTCGGGCCTCGGTCCGACCCAGTGAGACCGACCCGACCAACTCGAACCAAGGGATCCACCAAACTCATTTTGATTCGACTGACCCAAACTGACCTGGTCTGGGTCTAGGTCGGTCTGGTCTAACCAGGATAGTTGGTCAGGCCCATTGGGCCTCGTTGGACCTGTCCCTACTCAGCCAAGGGTCCAGCCCACCGGACCACCCGACGACCCGATCTCATTCTGTTCGACCCACTTGGCATAAGCCCGGCCCGTTGGGGCAGGTTTTAACTGCCTCTATCTCGGTCTGACTTTGGCGGACCGGTTCCCCTCAGCCCGAACACATGGCGCATCCGGGGGTGTCACACGACTGGTAAAACTCAGCCGGCCAGGGGGTCAACATGCCATTAGGGGACTGCCTGCCTGGAAAAACGGTGGCCCACAGCTATGGGCCGCTCCACTGATGCAGCCGCCTAGCCACATCTGCCTGCACTAGCCAACGGAATAGCCCACGGCCCTATCTCTCCATCATGGCTCGGGCCACCTGCGACAATCCTCCCAGCACACCACCACCCGCCCGCGGCCGCCTCCGTTGGCACCAGCACACCGGAAGGGTACTCTGCGAACCACTAGGTCTTCTCAGGTGGTCCATTCTTCACACCTATTGCTCCTATGGCCTCCAGGGAATTCATTCCTTCCTAGGATGGCCTCGAAGTCCTCTTTTGGCCATTTCGAATTCTCAACCACGAAGAACACATAAGGCAGAGGGTCTAAGGCCTTTTTCATGTCGGCCTTGTCCCTCTACATTAAAGGCTTGGGATTACAGTTCTATGAAAAATAATAATTAGATTCTAGATATAAAACACATGAAATACACCCTCTCGCAAGAAAGCACAATTCACGTATCAACCTGTTCATGGGATGATCTGCATTCATCGTTTTTAGAATATAGAATGGGGAAACTCAAGAACAAAGAAAACCCCTTCCTCGATCGACGTTCTTCGTTGAAGTTTTCTATCCTTGGGGATTCAAGCTCTGTTGGAGTTCGTTTCTTCTCGATCTCATTCTTCATAAAGCATTGCCGTTGTAGCGATCCTACCAACGTTCATCATTCCTCATTTGAGGGAATCCTTATTGTAGGTTCTACAGAGAATTTCCATAGTTTAATTCTTGTTTCTCCAATGTGTTATCCTATTAAAAGGAAAATATGTTGCATCATTTCTGTTATGCTGCAACGTCACATTGTTACACTATTTTATTTATGAAATAACATATCTATTATGCTTCATTTAATGAGTTTTTACACTACACAAAAACAGACCATTAATGATATTTATTTAATGAACCTTGTCACAGCACTGCAATACCGTTGTCCTCTGGTCAATGGTTTCGAAAAACAAAATAAAATATCTTTTTAAGTTTTTTTTTTGAAAATTCAAAAAATTAACTTTTCCATCTGATCCATTCCAGTTGATGTTAGGTCCTTTCTAGGTGAATTCCAACATTTTGAGTTCAATAGTGACCTCAAATTTTTGATCCAATCACTGGTTTAACATTTAAAAAACTCCCTTTCACGTTGAATTAAACGAACTTAAAAAAAGTTCAAAATTCCATTCCAGGATCATCGTGCCTCGGAATCACATGACATCAAAGCGTCTGGTCTCAAAATAATTCCATATAATTTTAAAAGAAATACATAGAAATTCTAGGACATTACATTATCCCCACCTTAGGGATTTACGTCCCCGAAATACAAAACAAGGATATTCAAATAAATGGGGGTAATGATAACGAATCTGAGCCTCCAGCTCCCATGTCCTCTCTTGAAGATTCCTATGTTTCCACCAAACATGAACCAAAGGAATCAACCATCCATGAAGGACCTGATCTTGTCGGTCCTCTATCTTCACTAGGAACTCAGAAAATGTCACCCCATTCTCAATGTCCAGCTCACCCCAATCGATGATGTGCGATGGATCATGCATGTACCTCATCATCTATGACACGTAAATAAAATCATGCAACTGGTGCATCTGTGGAAGAAGAGATAGGTGGTACGCTACCTCGACATCTCTTTTGAGGATTTAAAAGTTTTTGATGAACCTTGGAGTTAACTTGACTCCCCAACCAAATCTCTGAAATCCCCATCGGGGTGAGACCTGAAAAAAAACATGGTCTCCCTCCTCGAACTCCAAGGGCCTCTACCTCCTATCGACATATGATTTTTTTCCTTCTCTATGTAGTCCTCATCCACTTAGGGATGATCTTCACCTTCTCAGTGGTATCCCGTACCAGCTCTGGACCCATGAGTGTTGACTCCCCTAGGTCTATCCAGTATAGAGGTGATTTGCATGGCTGCCTATACAAGGACTAAAAATCTACAATGTCGATGGTGGAGTGATATATGTTATTGTATAAATACTCCAACAGTGGTAGGTGGTCCTTCCAACTATGACCCAAACTAAGGATACAAGAACTAAGCATGTCCTCCAAGGTCTGTATGGTCCAGTCCGTCTGACCATCAATCTGATGGTGAAAAGCTATGCTCAAGTGTAACTTAGTCCCAAACACCTCTTGCAATCCCTTCCATAACTAGGATGTAAAGTGTGCATCACAGTCTGAGACAATCGTCGAAGTCACTTCATGTAGTCTCACTATTTCCTATACGTAGAGGCGTCTTATACCCTCTACCAATACCTACTACCAGATGGGTAGGAAGTGAGCCAACATGGTGAGTCAATCAATGATCACCTAGATAGAATCATGGCCCTTAGACGTGCGTGTTTACCCCGTCACACAGTCTATGGAGATAGCATCACACTTCCATTCCAATACCTCAAGTGGTTGTTCCAAGCATACTGGGACCTGATACCTGGCCTTCACATGCTAAAATTGATGCATCATGAAATAAACTTTTCCACTGCTTTCTTCATCCCTGGTCACCAATACTAACATAGTAGGTCCTAGTACATCTTCAAAATACTAGGATATACCTCTAAAGGGGATGTATGTAACTCCCCCAACACCTCCTCCCATAACATCACTGGTACTACAGTGCGTCCTTTGAAAAGGATGATGTGATACCCACCTATTGAAAACCCATCAATAGCCTACCCTGAGGATAGTTGAGCATATCAGGACTCTCAGTCAACATCCACAAGATGTACCTCCTAAAATCACTATAAGAGTGGGAGAGTGACAATCATTGACTAAAGGTAAGCTAATCTATCATCATCCATGAAGGATATCTAAATCATGGCTAGCAACTCCGTCGCCTAACTCAGAAGCTATAATCTATACCTCCTGCTGAGCACGTCTTCCACCACATTCCCCTTCCACGGAGTATAGAATATCGCAAAGTCATAGTCTTAAAGGAACTCCATCCAATGCCACTGTCTCAAGTTCAGGTTCGTCTGTGAGAAGATATACCTGAGACTCTTGTGGTCATAGTAGACAGTAAACCATTCACCCATCATGTAATTCCAACACATCTTCAAGGCGAAGAACACTACTACTAACTCCAAGTCAAGGGTCACATAGTTATGCTCATTCTGCCTCAACTGCTGTGAGCCATAGGTGATCAATACTCACTACTGAATGAGGACACAACCCACTCTAGTCTTTAATGCATCACAGATGACTACATATCCAATGAACTCTTCTGGTAGTCTCAAGATGGGGGCACTCGTCAGTCTCTGCCTCAGCTCCTGGAAACTCTACTAGAACTTCTCCATTCACATGAAGGGCTATCCCTTCCATGTCAAGGCTGATAAAGGTGATGTTACTCTAGAAAATTCAGGAACATACCTCTAGTAGTATCTAGACAACCCCAATAACATCTTAACCCCAGTCACACTTCTTGGTGGCACACAAGCAAGCACTACCTCTATCGTTGCCGAATCCACTACAACTCCAACCTTCGAGATGATGTGTCCTAGAAAGTGGACCTCCAAAATATAAAACTAGAACTTTAAGAGGTTACCATAAAGATGGATATCTCAGAGTGTATCAAGAACTATCCATAGGTTTGTAGAGTGCTCCTCATCTGATGCCGAGTACGCCAATATGTCATCAATGAAGACCACCATGAAGTAATCGAAGTATGGCTGGAAGATCCTGTTCATGAGTCCCATGAACACTAATGGGGCATTGGTAAGACCAAAAAGAATCACCAAAAACTCATAGTGGACATACCGACATTTAAAGGCTGTCTTCAATATGTCCTTATCCCATACCCAATGACGATGATACCTTGATTTGATGTCGATCTTCGAGAACTACCTCGATCCCTTCTGCTGATCTAAGAGGTCATCAATTCTCGGCAGTGGATAATTGTTCTTCATAATCACTTGATTTAGGCACTAAAAGTCCAATAATTGCCTCAATATCCCATATTCCTTCTTGGAAAACAATAGTGGGGCTTCCCATGCAGAAATGTTGTGCCCCAGGAATCCCTTCTCCAACAAGTCCTCCAGCTGTACCTTCAATTCGCGATGCTCCATGGGAGGCATCCAATATACTGGTTTGGATATTGGTGTCGTCCTTAGGTACATAACGATTCATAAGTCTACCACCCTATGAGGAGGTAGTCCTAGAACATCCTTAATAAAGACATCCTTATACTAGTCCACCATTATAAGAAAGTTCGTAATCCTCTCATCCACCACACCGAGGGTGAGGCTATCCAATTGGTGAGTGATCAACTACACACTCCTCTAAGAAATTTCATCATGTGCTGTAAAAGTTCCCTTCTCACTAGTGAAGAAAAACGTGGTATCATCCTTGCAGAACCACTACACTTTGTGCCTAATACTATCAATCTAATCATGGACTATAGATAGCCCGTCCTCACAAAATATGACATTATAAGGCCTCGACACCGCTACTAGGAGATCCCAACTGAAGATCTAACCTCCTATAGTAATCCCACACTTTCGGAACCAATGTGTAATCATCAAATCTACTCTCATAAGAGTCTCTAACCATAAGGATTGATCCAAAAGCTCAACCAAAATCTCCAAGCCCCAAATGAGGTATGTGTAAAGGAAAATATAACTAGCACCTATGTCTATAAAAACTACAACTAATGTGGAGAAGATACAGATCGTACCTCTAATTTTATCTAGAGCGCCATGTTCATAGGCCTCCATCACCTGAACTTGGCCTCATCCCAGTCCGCCAGCTCCCTTAGCCTTGGTGGACCACCTGGGGGTGGTGGTGGCTGCATGTCAAACTGGCATCCACCACCTGATACTCGGATTGATCCCCTTCCATGTCTTCTGCCCTACGGACCTCCTCACTCGAAACTATTCCTATGACTTGGAGGTACCTCAACGATATTCTTACCATCTGTGTGGTGTTTTGGGTAGTCATGATCCATGTGTCCCTACTTTCCGCGTGTGAATCGTAGTATGGTTTCCTACTGACTCCCTATGCTCTGGGAGCCCCACACTACCGAACCCAAGTTCTGGGGTCATCTCCTGAATGACCTGGCCCAGATGGGCCCCCGTGTCTGATGTCTATTACTCACCACTGAATACTTTTCTGCCTAAGGTCTGCTGTTGGATCCAGCTATTGGTGCCTTCTCTGCTAGGAAGCTATCCAAAATAAGGGCTCACTGCAACACTCCATCCTGAGTGGGTATGAGGAGAGACACCATGGATTCCCAAATATCCTACCTGAGTCCCTTCTCAAAGGTCTGGGACCTAAATAAAGGGTCCAACACCATGTCAATGAAGTAGCGAGAAGGGTCTGCAAACCACACAGAGCACTCAACAACTGACATGCTTCCCTTCTATAGGTGAAGCATCTCCTGTATGTGCACAAAGTACAAAGTCATGGGGAAAAAGTCCTGTTGGAAAATCCACTCAATGTCTCTCTAGGTGATGGTCACGTCACTATGCATCTGAATATTCAAGCTCCACCATCTCCCAACCAAACCCTACGGAAGTCTCGCGGACAAGATCTCTGTAAGGTCAAGCGGTGTCCTCACTCAGAGGAAGACCCACATCATTGCCACCATCCTGTCCTTAGAAACCTGGGGATATATCTCTTCCCTAAACATTGGAGGTCTCTGTCTCTAAAACTTGTTCAATGAATTGAGTCTACATATATCCAATACCTGTAATTCCAGAAGTAACTGTTGATCAACGAGTGGTGGAAACACCGATGCACCACCCGGTGGGGCCATCTCTAGCACTATTCCCTAAACCAACACATCATATCTAGGAACGATGTTTACACGACCGTGTATCAGAAGCCTAGCTGGCTGTCTGTGTGGAGGCATCCTGAAATAGAACATGACATACCACAGTCAGAAGATTATACCCAGGGAGTTGACTCTTATTCAATAAGATCATAAAGAGACACTTAGGCAACCGGTGTTTTCATGTATAGATCCGAAAAGTAGAATTCAGGGTCCTGGTGTATGGATACGTCAACCGCCGCACCAAAAAAGGACTCCCCGAGTCTGAAAGTCAAACTCAAAACATTCAACACTATTTCCCCAAAAACAAAAAAAATAATCTTAGACTTTGAGTTAGAATTGACCACCATTTATACAACTTTTTCACGATCCATCCCCCGAGGCCCATGCCACGACACACCCTAAGCCCGCCTATGGAAGGCCAAGGGTTGGTGACTAGAACCAAAGGCGTCAACTTTCAAGTGGGAGGTATTTTCCTGAGTACCTGTATGCACGTACACATAATCATGTACAAAATATGGAAAAGCAAACATGCATGCCACTAAAAAAACATTGAGTAAAAGTATAAATTACAAAACAAATGAGCCAAAATAACAACCCCACAAAAGATAAATTGAAAACATGAAATTAAAAGGAAAAATCTGAAATCTGTCCGCTAGAAACCCCACCTGATGGGTAAGTATGGAGTAACTACTAGAAGCCGTAGAAGTGTGATCTTCTTGCTTAGTCTCACTGGGAACCACCAGGTCTTGGGCCACTAAGTCATCCATCAAGGCAAAAATCATCTGCACCAGACACAACCCCTGCGGGAAAAGCCCATGTAGGGGTGAGTAACAAAATACTTAGTAGGGACCCCAAACAAACAAAGAACAACCACAAAGAAATCTACAAACAAACCAAGAAGCAAGATAAAAAAGAATGATCATGAAGCAAGATATATCACACCAGGTATATTCTATATTAAGGAAAGTAGGACCATTAGTCACATCATCGAACACCATGGGATGCTGGAGAACTCCTCCTCAATGAGTACAATGGGCCTGTCGGGTCACACAAAAGATGCTTCCCACTAACCTAGAACTATTGTGGTACTCATCCCTGATGAGTAGCATGGGTATGTTGGGTCACACAGAAATTGCTCCCCACCGTGGGCATGCCGAGTCACACATAAGACACATCCCACCTTGTCCATACCAAGTTACTCCTCCTACCGAGTACCGTGGGTCTAGCAGGTCGCACAAAAGCCTCTTTCCACTAGGCCACATTATCTGATCCACATAGGGTCACTTGTTAGCAATCTTTAGGTATCTTACAACCACAAGGTTTCCTCATGTAGTTATCTTGATTTCAGGGGAACTGATCCTCAAGCATTTATTGAATTTAAACATCCATGAAATCCTCCATAGAGTCTGCCAAAAGATCCGCCTCGTTGCGAGGGTTCAAAATCTGAAAATGACTCATCAATTGGATGAACCATTTTACATGTTTTTATCATTTTAGTAAACAATGGCCAGTAGAATCTAGCCCCAATCTGACCCGACCAACCCAGCCTGGGGGGCCCACCTGCCCGGTTTTGATTCGACTGACTTGACATGACCCGGTTCGGGTCTAGTTCAGTCTGGTCCGACATGGCCAGCTGGTTAGGACCATTGGGCCTCACTGGACATAGCCCAGTTCAGCCGAGGATCCAGCCCACCAGGTTTCTTGGGGACTCTGTCTCGTCCTGTCAGGCCCAAAGGGGGTGGGTTTAGATCGTTGGGTGTAGGTTTGTCCCGTTGGCGCGGGGTTCGGCCTACTAAGGCAGGGTCCGACCCGCTTCCGGCCGGGTCCACCTTTGGTGGATCAGTTCCCCTAAAGCCGGACGCATGACACGTCTATGGGTGTCACCCAGTCGGTCAAACCTGGCCTCCTAGGGGGTCCGCACACGATCAGGGGACCACTTGCTTGGCGAAACTATGGTCTGTGGTTACGGGCCGCTCCACCTACGCAATCGCCCAACCGCGTCTGCATTCACCGGCCGACAGCACAGCCAGCAGCCCTGTCGGTTCACCGCGGCCAAGTCCGGCTACGACGCTCCTCCCGAACTAATATCTTGGCATGTCTCCACCCACCCACGGACCACCGGGTTGGCTCTGGTGGTCCATTCTTCAAGCCGTTTGCGCCTACAGCC
The DNA here is from genome assembly GCA_963277665.1 of Viscum album. Taxonomy (NCBI): domain Eukaryota; kingdom Viridiplantae; phylum Streptophyta; class Magnoliopsida; order Santalales; family Viscaceae; genus Viscum; species Viscum album. Next base: position 1,693,561,067 of record OY728138.1, on the reverse strand, counting down.
TCACGAGAATGACTTCCTTCCTGTGATAGCCTCTAAGTCCTTTTGCCACCATTTTGAATGCCTGTACATGAAGAACACATAAGGAGGAGGGGATCATGCCTTGTTCGTGTTGTCCCTCTCCCTTCGCGTTTGAAATTTAAAACAGGGGAGGCTTGAGATTTCAGTTCTATCAACAAAATAATTAAATCCCAGATATAAAACCCCATAAAGACACCCTCCCGCAGGAACTCATGATCTTCATATCAACCTATTTTTGGGTTGATCAATGTTCATCTTTTTTAGAATATTTAATGGGAAAACCCAAGCACAAAGAAAACACCTACCTCAATCGAAGTTCGTCATCAAAGCGCTCTTCCCTCAAGGATTCAAGATCCATTGGAATTCGTCACTTCTCAGTCCCGTTCTTTGTAAAGCACTGATGTCGCCAGTGATCCTACCGGAGTTCATCATTCATTTTTGTAGGGAATAATTTACATAAGTTCATTTGAGAATTTCCACAGTTGAATTATCGTTTCTACAATGTGTTAGCCTATTAGAATGAAAACACGTCACATCGTTTCTTTTATATTGTGATGTCGTGTCGTTATACTGTTTCATTTATGAAACAATGTTTCTTTTATGATTTATTTAATACATCATTAAAATACAAAAAAATGAGATGTTAATTAGATTTACTGAATTCACCTCATCACCACACTACAGTTCTACTGTCCTCCACTCAATGGTTTTTAAAAACAAAATAAAATATCATTTTACATTATTTTATTTTTTTCCCGAAAAGTCCAAAAATTAACTTTTATGTCCAACGCTTTCCAGTCTAAGTTAGTTTCTTTCTAGGTGAATTCCATCATTTAAAGTTCAACAGTTACCTCATATTTTTAATCTGAGAACTGGTTTAAAAGTTAGAAAAATCCATTTGCACGTTTACTTAAACAAACATAAAAAAAGTTCAAAATTTCATTCTGAGCACACCATGCCTAGGAATCATGTACCATAAAAGAGTCTGGTCTCTAAATAATTCCATATAATTAAAAAAAAACAAGAAAATTCTAAGGCGTTACATAATATTCATTACAATGTCATTAATTTTGAACTTTTTATAATATAGTGTTCATGGGATGTTAGGTATATTCTTCCCACATGAATACACAATATATTTGTTTTTATCATTATTATGTGGTGTTCATAAAAGTTTTCAAAAAAATTTAAAAAATAAATTTTTATTATTTTTTATAAGTTACTTATTTATTATTATTATTATTCATACATGTTTTGTTCATATATATATATATATATATATAAATACATATCATGTAGAGAGTTTAATGAATTTTATTTATCGATAGAGGGTCCAAATAAAATACAATACTTGAAATTAATGGTAAATATATTTTATGTTAGATAATAATTGTTTTATGTTATATATATATGTGTGTGTGTGTGTAGTTTTTTATTTTAATGTTAATATTTTATAACCATGGTTTTATCATCAAAAAGGATGTGTGGAATGTGGTTATTATGTTTTAGGATTCTTGCTTCAGATATTCACAAATGGGTAAACGAATGAATTTGAAAAGGTTATTTATTTTTAATTATTTATGTTTTATATAAAAATATTATATTTTTAAATCTTAAAACATTCATTGTTGTTATTTTTTACAATGATTTAATATCATATGTGAATGAAGACCTTACCCATATAAGAAGGTTGAGTTCAAACTATTTTTTATATATTATTAAACATTAAATTATCATATACATCTCTTTTAATTAGTATATAAATAATGTGTGTTTAGACTATGATTTTATGCATTTAGTTGGGATATTCTGTTGGTTTTTATAGGGTTGTTCTCTATTGTATAAAAGATTGTGTATTTGTAAAACAATCAACACACAACACAAGCCTTTAATTTAGAAAGATACATCACGAATACCCAAGGAATTGAGTAGCCAAACCATGAACTCATATGAGTGAGAGAAAATTGATGGCTCAAGGAAACATGGAAATCCATTATGTTATGTAGCTCTAGGAAAAAATCAATACAATGTACATACCTAACATTATTGAAAAATCTATACATTACAACCAGATTAGACAATAAACATAGAAAACCATATCTCTACCAACAATATATTTTATGTTAAATATATAATAATTTTTAAAGATATAAATATAAACATACTAAAATTAATTTAAATCATACCTTATTTTAGAATAATTATCATTTTGAATTGAAATATTTTCTTTAATTAAATTTTCCACAAACTATAAATTAATTTATGTAAATAAGGTAAATATAAATTAAAATTATTACATACTCTATGTAAAAACTCCTTGAAAATAAATTTACTAGATATATAAAAATATATTTATAAACCATTCATTAATAATTCTGAAACTAAGTGTTATTTTAATCCTTGATTTGGGTAATCAACTGGAAGGAATGTACCAACCATAGCCTATAAATTCCCTTTGTGATTTGAGAACCCTAACTTATTCATTGAATTGTTTTATCAACCTAGTGATCTCTAAGTAATTCTTCAAGGACAACCAAACAACTCCTATGAACCATTAGATAAGAATTAGTAGGAAATAAATCCAAGATAAGACATATCATAATTAATGACTAACTAAAATATAAGAAAAACCATTTAAGATATGTTGATTAATATTTATTAAATGAAATCTTTGGAATCCATTATTTTGATAAATCACATCATACTTCTTATTTAATTGTACTTAAATGATTTTTTTATATTTTTTTACACATGTAACTTTTTATTTTCGGTTTATATAAAAATATTTTATTTTTTAATATTATAAAATTCATTATTAGTTTTGGTGAACAATTATATCAAGTCGTATATGAATGATGAGATTACCCATCATCGAAGGTTTTTTTCAAACTGTTTTTGATGTATAATAAAATTTTGAATTATTAGGTGTGTCTATTTTTATTAATGTTAAAAAAATGAGTATTTAAACAATCATTTTAAACCTTTTGATGGTATATTGTGTTTGTCTTTATAATGATTTTTCATTAAGATGTTATATTTTATTTGTTTTTATAGATTTCATATGTTTTTAGGGAATAAATTTAATACTTTTTTAGTAAAAATTTATACATTCCATGCATAATGTTTTATAAACCGATATTGATTACAAAATGTAAGACTTTAAATTTTGGATGTCACCAAAAAATAAATATCAAAAATATTTTCCAAAATCGAAATAAAAATAAATTCGACATCAGTTTTTAGAAAGAATTGACATCAAAATTATTTTCCCAAATCTTAATTAATATCTTTTTATAGTGGTTTTTACCAAAAATAAACATCGAAGGTACCTTCCACATCATTTTTCTTAAAAAAATCATGCACAAATTCCAGAATGACACGTTCAACATCAGTTTATTTAGAAAATGCATTGAAACATTGGTGAAATTTGATTTTATTTGATGTTTCGATGTCTGGTTATATTAAAATGATGTTAAAACTCTTATTTTTAATATCTCCAATAACATAATTAGTTAAAAAACAATGTTAAAAATATGATTTTAAAATTATGGGAACTAAAGGAAAAGGGGGAGGAGATCATCATTGTCCTTATTTATGTGAAACTTGAGAAGAATAGTGGAAAGGATAGAAAATCGAGACATGAAAAAGGGTATATATTATAATAGATCCAAACCTTAACCATTGTATCCTGTTCTAGAAAAATAATCTTTACACTTATATATTTGATACTGATAAATGTAACCAAATTTACGCCTTCCAAACATATTACATCAAACTAAAATATTGGATAACTTACATTACCAAGGACATTTTATGTTTAGAGTTTTAGATAATTATAAAGAAATATTTAAAAGTGGAAATTTCAAAATAATATCCACTTTCTCTAGAAATCAGGTTATTTAAAAATATATTCTTTGATTACTCATTCTAACTTCCATGTCAATGATTCAAAATTAATAACATTTATAATCATCCTAACACCATTTTAGAAATATTTAAAAACATCAGATAAGTACAAAAATATTTGTAAGGGAGATACAAAATAAGAAAAAAATAATGTGTCTATTTTAAAACCCCAAGATCATAAAAGATAGTTTTTTATTAACATAATCAACTCTGGGCTCAAATAATTATTTACTTATAGATAAAAGAAACATTAATATAATTTTTTTTATAAATACATTTTAATAAAAAACAAATGAAAAATAATAATCATGAGGGTTTCCTAGAAATCATGAGAACTCACGAAATATTTTTCTTAATAACACACGTTTTTACCCAAAGTAAAATAATCATTTCTATATAACAAAATATGATTATCTTACATTATGAAATCAAATGATTTCCATGAACACTCTTTAGAAATCATAGAAAAGTCGTGTGTTTTTACTAAGAAATCATTTTCATATCACAATTACAAGTGGAATAACAAATATGGTCAAATTACAAAAAAATTATCTTAAAAACACAATCATTACCCAATTCATTAGAAGTATATAAAAAATCCACCCATACTTAGATGATAATGTAACCTCCTATCCTTGGTTAATAATGAAACGACCTGTTATTGGATTATAAGAGAACTACACATCATCATAAAAGATTTCAATGAACCATAACATGAATAAAATATTTTCATCTTTCACCATTTTCATCATAAATTCCTTGAAATTATATTTTAAACCCATATGAAAAAATATTTTAGATATGGAAATACCCAATCCTTTTACTAACCCATTTTAAAAACTAAAATAACCAGAATAAAGGAAATGTTGTTTTTAATTGAAGTTGAAATAAAATATTTTAAATAAATTAAAAGATCAAGTGATGTTTTGGTGATACTAAAATCCATTGATGTTTCATAAGTTAAAATAAAACCATGATTTTTTCTTTTGTAAGGAAAATAAAAATGTTACATAACAATATTCCTTTGAAAAAATTTATAAGAAATTAAAAAAATGCCCTTTATAATTCATTCATGTCCATATAAATACATCCATAAAATAATTTTAAGAATATAGATGAAATGGTTTTATAAATAAATCTTTAAAACATTTATAATGTGGTCTTTGAAGTAAAGTGTTTGTTACCTCATGTTCGACGCATCACATACATTCTTTATCTTCTTATATAATAAACTTATGTTAATTATTTCATTTATAAATAACTTTTTCATATTAATTATTATCTTAATTTATTTATTAACATGATATATACAATTAATTATTTAAATAATTTCACGTTGGATGTTTTGATGATATTAAGATCATATGTCAAAAATGACCTTGGTAAGTTGAATACAGTCAAAGTGGTCATTATTACATCATATGAATAAAAATAATCAAGATTTACTTATAAGATTTATAAATCAATTATAATTTTGAAATACAATCATGAATTATGGTTATGAAAAATTAATTATGTTACAATCTTTGAAATGATAGGTCGTACGTACACATCATTAACATTTCCATATTTTAATTAACATGATAAAAAATTAATTATTATTATTTATTTCCAGAATTATTAATATATCATAATTTTCATATTATATCTTTAAATAAACTTTTATATATCACTCTTCTGATGTGGTGATGGGAAATGAATCACACTGCTTTGAGGAGGTGGTAGTCTACACATACAAATGAACTAGATTATCAATTTTCAATGGATGGAATGGTAAGAAACATGATAATATAATATCATTAAATAATGAAAAATAATCCATTAATATGATATATATACATTAAATCCATCATTATAACCAACCGGGAGAGGAAGTTATGGAGAACTAATTACATCAGTTTGTGAGGCGAAAGTCTACCGTACACATAATCGATAATTTTTTCCCATTTAATGGTAGTGGAGATGAATATTAATTATAAAAAAAACAAAATAAAATCTTTTTATATGTATGAGACTAATTTTATTATTTAACAAAGTTTGAAAAATATTTTAAAGAGGTAGAATAAGAATTAAAATGAAAATTCTTGGTTAAGAACTATACCTCTTCCTCAAACAACCTCTTTTTGTTTATACATAAATCCATTGTAGGTTTTTTATATGATCAAAGAAAGGAAACTAGAGAATATAATGTAATGTTTTGGATATATTTTGGTAGATATTTTCTAAAATAATGTTCTCAAAACACGTGAGGATGTAAAGATAATAAGTTCTCTTTTATAAGTGAGAGGAGGGGCACTTTTGGAATTTTCTAAAGTGTTAAATGATTGTAAATTAATTTTCAAGGTAAGATTGAGAAAATTTGATATAATTAAAATATAAGATGATTATTAATCAAAATAATATCATAAAATAAAATTCATACATTTTTAGATCATGTTTTTACCCATATCTATTTTTTTAACACATGTTAACCATTTTGACAAATACTGGAAACATAATGTTTTTTGCTATTTAGTTGTCACGAAAGTTACTATTGAAGGAAAAGGGACACAAAAAATGTAACTTTTTGGATATTTTAAACCATATCCCATTCATGTTGATAAATATATTATTTATATGAATTTTATAATATTTAATATAATGTTTTTTATTATAAATACCTATTAACCTCATTTTTGGAAATACACCAAATATTTAATCTAATATGTTTATAAATCATGTAAAATGTTTTCAAAATGACATATATTTGATAACAATTAATATAGGGTCTTAATATGATCACCCAATAAAATTTTGATAGGTTTAGATAAAAATTTTTACCCAACCATTTTGTTCAACCTCGGGGTTAACCAATTTTATCCATAACTATAGTAATGACATTTTTACATTTCAAGGGTTATAATTTTATATATAAGGTAATAATTGTATCATAAATGAAAAATGGATAAAAAATCAATCATTTATTATCCCACTTATCCATGTTCAATATTTTTATGTTTTTTGAATATGTTAATAAAATATATTTATCATAAACTTATATTAATGTCATTTTAAGAACAATTCACAAATTTTGACTTTGAGAAAAATATGAAAATGATAAATTAGAATATAAACCATTAAAACATATATTATATGATAAATGTTTATTTAAAATTAACATGACACTTAAATTCATATAAAAAATATTACTTTTTGAGTTTTTAATTTATTATAATTGATTTTTTACAGTTTTTACTAACACTCTGTTTGCATTTTGTAACCATTGAAGATAATTAATTTTTCACTAAAAATGAAACAAACTACCATTATAAAAATTAATAAATTAATTTAAATATAATTATATATATTCATTCAATATGTATATTTAGTCACATCTATGTCATGATAACTTATTTAATATATTATTATGATAATATTTGGCCTTACACACATGCATTGCAAAAGTATTTGGATAAGTCACCTAAAAAACTAAAAAATTAGAATATATAAAAAAACTATCCTTAATAAAAATTTATATTTATTAACAAATAAGATAAAATACATCTCTATTCTGAAATAATATCTTATAGAAACCCAATTTTACTTTTCCAGTGTTGCATAAGCACAACGTCGACATTGAAAATGTTTTTCATAATTACCAAGAAATAAAATAAAATTTATATGTTTTGAATCATTTTTATGATATATTTATTATATTATCACAAATTATTCATTAAATTTTTTTAATAAATTTTAATTTCATATTTATGTCTCGAAGATATCATAAAAGATATCATATTTCATAAAAGTGTATTTTTTTAATATTCAAAAAACATTTAACTTCCTCAAAAAATTAGACAAAATTAATACATGGATAAATATTAATTTATGAAACCAAAAATGAATTTAATTTAATAAAAATTAAATTCCTATAATTGATAAAAATTAATTTTAATATAAATGCATAAAACTCAGTGAAAATATATTTTAGAAAAATGTGTTTTAAGCCTAAAAATGATCTTATATAAAAAATCATGTATAAAAATTTCATATTTAAATATTTAAATAAATTTTATAAATAAATGAGGATTATAATAATTTTATATAAAATTCAAAGAATTATTGAGCAATTAAATGAAAATAAAATACAGTTTTAAAAAAATTATCATTTTTTACTATTTATTAAATACTAAATGTTTTTATAAAAATCACAAAATTTCATCCTAAGATAATTTTGATATGATTATTATAAAAATTATACCATTTTATCAAATAAAATTCATATAAGTTCTTGAAATTAATTATAATATTATTAGACAAAAATAAATAAAAATCATTTTTGAGGAAAACATATTTTTAAAGCATAAAATAACATTAATATAAATTTATTTATTCTTTAAAAATAATTAATCCATTAATATTTATAGATTATGAAATATATATATTTCATAATTTATGTATTCCTATTCATATCTGCTATTTCAGTATCTATGTTATAATTATCATAATAATATTTCTTGGTTCGTTTAATCTTGTTATTGTCTATCTTATTTTATATCAAACATAGTATTCTTTTTAAATTATCAGGGTGTTACATTCTCCCCATTTAATACATTTCAATCTCATAATCTTATATTTTTTTGGTAATAATGGGTTTAAAATTTTAAAATACCATTGTTGAAAACCCAAATTATAATATAATTAATAAAACATCATCTTGAAAAAGAAGAGGTGGAAATATGATGGTCATTAAGAGTAACACATAATTGGGTTTCAAAATTGGAGAACATTAGTGGGAAGTGAAAATATAAACATAGAGGAAAAATTAATTTCCACACAATGGAAAGTGATAAAGAGTGTGGTTATACTCCTATTAAAGAAAATAAAACTAAAAATCAATAAGTGATTAAGAAGACCAATAATTCATCATAAATAAAGGTAATAGGATACCATTTTTGTTTTAATATCCTTTTACTAGAGTTGAGGAATTTCATTTCTATCTAGAATAAGATCATAAGAAAATATTTCTACTTTATTTTCTTTAAATCAATACACATAATATCATCCTTTATTTGTGTTCTTCAATCAGTTTCCACCTCTACCTCATTTTCACTCCAAATGATGAGTATTCAAGATAAATTTTTCATTTATGAAGTACTGAAATCAATTTATAAAAGGTCACATAATTAAAAAGAATGAGGAAAAATTATTCCTCCTATATTTATCCATTAGCCAAACGAAAAATGGTTTGCATAAGATAAAATAATTCCCAAAATGAATAAACATAAATTTTAATAAATAAACACAGAAATTAAATAGTAACACCAATGTTTCTACATAAACTATTATATATATATTTAACCTTAGAAAACATAAAAATATTACTAAAACCCATAAATAAAAAATATTTTATAATTTAATCATCCAAGATAAAATTAACAAGTATCTCTAAAAAACATTAGGCACTCATACATTCATTTAAAATATATATATATCCACTAATCATATAGTCTCAAAATATGCTGTTATTTTTCATTAATTACCCAAATTACCATAAATCCAAGATTAAATCATATAAAATTCAAAAATATAATTCATTGGTTATTTATATTTTAAAAAAACTAACTTAACCAAAAGTATATCTATTAAAATTAATCATAAAATGTTCACAAAAAACATTGTTTCTTCAAAAATTATATTAATCACTTAGTCACAAAGTAAAATTTCAATCCCATGGTTATCTATACGATAAATCATACTTTCCAAAAATATATCAACCCTTTTATCCAAAATTTCCTCAATAACATTAATATTAATGAATTCTTAAACCTAGAATGTTATATCATACCATTCAACTTTCATCCCCCAAAATATAACAGAATTAAATTGAAATAATCATTTATGTTCAAACTAATACATACATATACCTCAACTCAATAAAAATTCACCTAAAATATTAGTAATACCCTTAAAATTTTATCTCCTAAACCCTAAAAATGGGGCGTCTAATACTTTTAACTTATTATCCACATTAAACTTATATACTCATGATGGTATCCGAAACACTTAATATAACGTCACATTTGAACATCTTAATCTCTATTTTTTTTAAAAACCTTATTCTAATACCAAATAAACCTTCCACAAACCCTCTCTCCCATATTTGGTTCTAAAAACATAATCTCGACACTTCTATCATTGATACCCATATATATGACCCAATTTTAACTCTTCAAAATATATATCATCAAACTAAAATAATGGATCAATTATATACCCAAGTATCTTTTAAGTTTAATGTTTTAGAGAATTAGGACAAAATCCACTAAATTGGACATTTCCAAAAAAATATCCATTTTTCCAAAATAACATATTCCTTATAAAGGCAAGCTTGCTTGTCTAATGTTAACATACATATCTAGAACTCTAGAATTATTTAATTTCCTAATCACCCACAAAATATAAGAAAAAATATGTTGGATGATAAAATAATTATTAGAAAGTTTCACAAAAAAATTGAAATAAAAATATAAGTATACTTTAAAACCATGAGATCATAAAAGAGATTTTTCCATTAATATAATAAAGTTTTAGCGCAAAGAATTAATTAATTACAAATGTTATAATATTTACTAACCAATGTTTTTAATAAAACATATTATATGAAATAAAAAAGGAAAAATAATAATCATATGGGTTTCATAGAAATCTTGAGAATTAATAAAACACATTTTCTTATAAACACAAATTTTTATTGTTAAAGGGAAAAATAATTTCTTTAAATCAAAATATCATTATATTACCTTTAAAAATAAAACTATTTAAATTAATGACTAATACCAAGAATAGAAAATTAAAATTGGTTACTTGATAAATCATCTTCATATCAATCTTAAAATAACACATATTTGTATAAAAAACAATGTGGTCGACTTCCAACATAATTATCTAGAGAATATAACATTTACCCAATTCATTTAAGGGTTATAACAGACTCACCCATCCATGGTTGATAACGTAACCACCCATAATTGGTTTATAATGAAAATATCCACCCATGATTTATAAGAAAACCACCAATCATCATAATTTTTTTCCATAAACCATAATGTGAATAAATCATTTTAAGCATGTTCATTTTTCATCATAGAACTCTTGAATTTTTTTTTGAACCCATAATAAAAAACCTTTTGGATATAAAAATACCAATTACATTTAAAAAACAATTTTCAAAACTCTAATAAAAAGAAAATTCTAAGGACATTTTTTATTTGAATGATACATAAAATCTTGTAAATTATGAAAAACATCAAAAGATTGTTGTGGTGACGAGAAAAGCTATTGATGTCGTATATGTTAAAATCAAACATTCCTTTTGTATTTTGTAAAGAATGTTAAAACGTTACAAAAAATGATTCTTTATAAAAAATTTGTAATAAATTAAATATTTTTCTTTATAATTAATTTATTTTCACATAAATACATCCATAAAATAATTTTAGGAATACGAAAGAAAATATTTATAAAATAAATCTTTAAAACATTTAAAATGAGGTCATTGAAGTAAATTATCCCCTACCTCAAGTCTGAATCATCACATATGTTATTTATCCTCCTGAATAATTGACTTATTTAAATTATATAAATTATTAATAACCTTTTTAGGTTTATCATTCCTTTAATTTTATTTATCACTAAGTCATATAGAATTACTTACTCAATAAGTTCACATCAGATGTTTTGATGATATTTAGATCAACTGTCTAAAATGACTTTTGTAAGTTGACTATGGTAAAATAGATCATTATTCAGTCATACATAAAACAATAATCATTAATTAATTATCATATTTAGAAATCAATTAATATTTTTAAATCTAACAATGATTGATTATTATGAAAAATTAATTATGTTACATTCAAGAAGATGGTAGGTCGTGCATATGCATAAGTAACATTTTTATTTTCAATGAACATGATTTTTAAAAGGTAAGTATTATTTTATATTTAAATAATAATTATTATATCGTAAATATCATATTAAGTAATTAAATTAACTTATATATATCATCTATACAGTGTGGTGATGAAGCATGAATCACATCGCTTTGTGAAGGTGGTATTCCACACGTGTGTACATACAACATAATTATTTTTAAATTGATATAAAGTTAAGAAATTATGTGATATATTATATTTAAAAAATTAAAAATATATCATTAATATCATATATATTAATTAAATCCATCATATTACTATTCATGATAGGTGGTGATAGAAAATTAATTGCATCAGTTTATGAGGTGGTATTCCACCATACACACAAATGATGTTGTTGTTTCCCATTTCATAGAAGTGGATATTGATATATATTTTTAAATTATCATAATAAAATATAATTATATTTAATATACTATTTTTATTATTTTATAACAGTTTAAAATGTTTTGAAGGAGGTAGAAGAATAAATAAAACGAAAACACTTGGTTAATAACTATAACTCTTCTTTGGGCCACCTGTTTTAGTTTATAACTATATCCTCCCTAGGATGGTTTTATGACAAAAAATGCATGTAGGATATTAGGAGTTAATTTTGAGAGATATTTAGGTTTTTTATTATTGAAATAATGTTCTCAAAAGGAATTTTGAATAGAGGATAGGAGGTTTTCTTTTATAAGCGAGAGGAGGGGTACTCTTGGAATTTTTAAGGAATTAAATAAAATAAAATAAATTTCGTTGAAAAAGTGGGAAAAAATAATTTAAAAATAATATAATAAGATTATTAATCAAAATACTATCAAAAAATAAAATTTTAACAATTTTAGAAAATTATGTTACACTAATATATTTTTTAACCCCATGTAAACCCTTTTTAAAAATATGTCGAAAATAATGTTTTTTAAATCATAGGGTTTAATAAATTTACTATAAAAGGAAAAGGGAACCAAAAATGGAACTTGTATGATATTTAAAACCATATACCATTCACATGGCCAATAATAATATTTTTTTTAATTTTAATTTTTTTACTAAAATACTATTAATCATAAAATATAATTAATTCCATTTTTGGAAATACATGAAATATTATAATATGATATGTGTGTAGCTCATGTAAAATGGTTAAAAATTAAATTTATTACAAAATACTTAATATATAATCTAATATAATGTCTTAAAATTTTTATATGTTTTTTTTTATAATTATAAACCATAACTTTTGGATTAACCCATTGGGTAACCAATTTTATCGTCGACCATGGTAAATAAAGTTTTAATTATAAATGGTTATAATTTTACTTCTAAGGTAAAAATTGGCTCATAAATTGAAGAGGTATGAAATTTTAGACAATTTTTAACTTTATATGCACTCCTAAAATATTATTATTATTTTTAAATAATTTAATAAAATATATTTAACATAAAATTCAACTAACATCATTTTAAGAACTATTCACATAATCTGACTTTGAATTTTTTTTAATGAAATGGAATTATAATATGAAACATTAAAACATCTATAATATGTTATATTTATCTTAAAAATTAATGTGAAAAATAATATAACCCAAAAAATATTACTTTTTGAGTTTTTAAAATCATTTACATGATTTTTCTTTTTCTTAGATAAGAACTATATCAGCATTGTGTAAACATTAAAGGTAATTATTACATAAAAAATTTAAAAATAAATTAACATAATAAATATAAATAAATTATGTTCAGTATAAACCTTTACATTAATTCAATATGTTTATTTTCTCACATATATATCATGAAAATTTATTTAATATGATATTTAGAAGTTGTTTATCCTTGAGTAAGAATTAATCAAAACTTTGGACAAGTTACTTATTATATAAATAAAAAATTAAAATATATAAATAAAAATCCTCAAAAATTACTTTATATTTATTATTCATGTTGAGAAAAGTATTCTCTATTCTCAATTAATATCTATTCAAAACCAAATTAAACTTTTCTAGTGTTGTGTAAGCACTACATTGGCACTAAAAATTATTTTCATATTTATCATGAAATAAATTAAAATATACAGGTTTTTTACTATTTTTAAAATATATATTTAATATATTATAATAAAGTATTCATGAATAATGTTTAATAAATTTTATATTATATTTATATCTTGTAAATATCCTAAAAGACATCTTATTTCATATAAACTTTATTTTTTACTATTTACTAATGATTTAACTTCCTCATAAAGTTTTAAATACATTATATTAGGTTAAATATGACATAATGAAACACAAATTGATGAAAATTTTATTTAATTAAATTTTAATATTTTATATAAATTAATCTCAATATAAATATGTAAAAGGAAATGAAACATAATTTTTAGACAAATGCGTTTTCATCCAAAAAATAAACTTATAACAAAGGTGAAGTATAAATCCAATTACTGTATAAATAATTAGATTATTTGTAACATAAAATTTATTAAATCAATTAAAAATAATATTCAATTAATAATTTGTATTTTTAATGTAAATAAAAGTTTGTTTTACAAAAATTAGCATTTTCAATATTCAGTAAAAAATAAATCTTTTCAGAAGGGAACTAAAATTTCAGAATAAAACAATTTGGATATTACGATTTCAAAAAATGATACCCATTTTATAAAATAAAATTTCTAAAAAATGAAAAAAATAATTATAATATTCACTCATAAAAAACAATAAAAATCATTTTTATTGAAAACAGATTTTTGAATCCTAAAATTACTTTACTGAAAATTTTGTGCTTATGTACAAATAATTAATCAATAAATATGTATTGAGTTTGAAATTTATATATTTTATTAAAATTAATTGTCCCTATTCATAGCCTCAAATTCAATGTGTATTTTATAACATTCAGAATAATATTTTTTGGTTTATTTAACCTCAACATTTTGTGTCATATACACTATAGAGAATAACCTTATTTTTTAAAATCATGGGGTGTTACATTTATACACTTTTCAGAGATTACAAGTTGTTTTTTTGATTTTTTTTATATTTTAAAAACCTTTATTCAATCATGAATATCTACTTATCCGTGGATGGACACTTCATTTGGTCTAGTCAAATGATTTTTTAACTTGTGAGGTTGGCATTGTCGAACATGAACCCCCTTGAACAATTTGATCATATAGTTTTTTAAACTACGTTCCAATATTTAATGTCCCTTTGAAACATGAATTAATTTTTTTTCCTGGTTTTTATAAAACCATTTTCAAAATTTGAACCAAATTCCAATGAAAAACCACTCTTCATAGTTTACTTATAGGGTTTTCCCCTACTGTATGGTAACTACGTGACAAAGTAATACCATTTCTAAAAATCCAAATTTCAACCTCAAGATCCTAAAAATATCCTAATATCACATGGAACCACAAGTTCTATGATCCATATAAAAAAAATCTACTTTATATATATTTACTCTCACAATTTATATTTTAATACAGCTTATCAAAATGAACCTTTCTTTGGAGTAAAAAATTCATATTCCCCATGAATTTAAAACCCAGTAATAACACACGGTTTTGTACATATCCATGAAAAATTAGGTTGTATGAGTATATATTGAATATATATTTATCTATATCCCATCTTGAGAATCATCCAAGTTAAAATTATGTTTATTTGAGAGCCATTGTACACCATGAATTGGGGAACATTGGCCCCATTGAGCTTTCCTAATAGGTATAGGGGTAGTATATGGCCTTATATGGCTCTGAAAACATCTTTCCCAGAGAAAGTGATGATTGATTAACACTCTTCATTCTCACCTTCTTCTATATGGTAGGATTGAAAAATATTCACATGGGACCTGACCTCCAGAGGGTTTGAAGGTACTATATGAGGGCCTCACAAAGTTCTATTTACAAACAGAGTTCCTCAAGGATTAATTTTTTTTTGGAATACCTGTGAGTTACTTTATCATGGAATATTTCAATTATAGGGGAATTTTTCTACATCTAATGGTTCATTATTTAATAATAAGTATGGAGATATTTTCTAAATGAGTTGGGGTGTTTAGTTGACACCTACTAAATTATGTCGATGGTTGGATGGTTATGGCTAGCCTAGATAGTCATCCAAAAAAATGATATGCAAATGTGAACTAAAGGAGAATTCCATGGGATTTTTTTTCATTTTGTTCCTATATTAATTCTTGGATTCATATCTTAGTAGTGTAAATAAATTTTTCAAGAAAATCACTATGGGAATCATGCTATCCCAAGGTAAATTATACCTTAGATAAAGAATATTAGAGATAAGTTCCATGATGAGTTGACTAAAATGATTTATCTTTGGGATCTGTACATTAATTTACAAGTATGATGTTATTTTTAGTCATAAAATTCTTCCCCTTATCATATTATTGCATTAATTTCTATAAAAATATGAAATTTAATTCTAATATAGATTTAATGAAATTCATGAGAGTTTATATTGTACTTGGCATAAAAAGGTGTACTTGTTAATATTTCAATGTTGGTTCCCACTTGTACGAGCATTTAAGAGCCATAAAGCTTATGTTTTCTCTTTTAAGGATGCATTGGAAAGAAAGGGAACTAGCTTATTCATGCATGCTTGAATTTTTCCATGACAAATTGAATTTATATTAATATAATCATTTAACTTCCATGTATCTTGGTTTGAGACCTTCTTTGAATCCTCAAAACCATGACTATCATCGGGGGTTGGCGGAGATTCATGTGACATGAAATTGATGATTGACCAAATACATTATCTTGTGATATAATCACTGAATTCAATCCATGAAGATGAATAATTCATGAATTTTGTATCCAAGGAACCTATGATAGGGTAAATAGTTTAATGTTTCTTTAAAACTTATCCTCCTATAGATTATTGATGTTTGTCAAATTGAGATATTTTATTTCCATGGAATATATGAGGAAGATAACACAATTTTCATCCAGGAAGGAGTATAATTTTTTCTTCCTTTATCTAAATGGTTCATTTTAATATCCTTGATGGGGTACCAAAGAAACATTATTATAATTAGCATGTACATGATGGGGCTTATTCTACTAGGACATATGGAGCCATATTATCTAAGGTGATAGAGTCTTCATCACAATAAATGTTTAAAACATTATTCTTTCTTCATGATCTCTTAGGATACATTTGGATAATTTAGGGAGACCAGGGTTGTGAACATATCATCATGGAAATTATCTACACCCATCCTTGGAAGAAACTCTTATAGGAGTTGTATTTAAATAGAGTATTATAGGCCTTCCCACTAGGAGAAGAATTTAGTGACATGTTCAATCTCCAACTATTTTTACTTGGAGAGGATAATTACACTCATTATGTGGAAGGTAGAGAATAACTAGTAGAGGAATTTATGATAAGGATCCTCTAACTAGTGATAAATTATAGTGATATGATTATGTAGCAGACAAAAATATTCCCTTCTAATGTTTCTATGATGTAATGGAACTTCACCTTTTTTCTGAAGCTTCGGGGTACCCAACATCAGTTATCATTGAGAGTTTTAGTGTAAAAGGTGCTACTCAAGGTCACTAATGACATTAATGGATACAATGATCAGATTTCTAATTTTTTTGTCTTGGATATTTGGGAAGATACATTTGTATAACCATTAGAAGATCAGTCATGAGTTCAATGGAAGACCACACACACTAGTGACTCTTAGCTATGAAATTTAAATCATTGAATCATTTCATTCCTTAGAATACTGTAATAATAAAATATATTACACTATAATATACCCCACTAATTCTTTACTCGCACACACCATTCCTAGACATTCATAGAAAAACATTATAGAAAGTAAAAAACATGTAAAAAATGGGATGAAACAAGATTAATTTGTTTATAATTTCTTTAAATATCAATGGGAGAATGCTGAAAAAACAACATTTCAATAAAAATAAAAATATTAAAATCAATATAGATAAATATAGTGATTGTAATTAGTCACAATCAATGATACAATAAAATTACACTCAAGTGAAAATAAGTATCCAGTCCCGCCTATATTTTATAGAAGAACCTAGCTAGTTGAGAAAGTAGCACCACCATCTGATATTTGAGGCCAAACCACCATTGGATTCTCCACTATTATGTAATCAAAACCACATCAACCACTTATAATAGTATATTATTCTTATATCCTCATCAAATTATCTTGTTTCAGTATAACCCAACTTCTCATGGACTCATATCAGCCTACACATGCCATTGGAATATCACCATCTTCAACAAACATACTAGTATACAGAAGTTGTCAAAAAAAATTTCCTTGACATGACACAAGGGACTAATAATGTTATACATTTTGGTAATCTAAATTTCAAAAATTAATGAAAATTATTTATAACCCTAATAATCTCCCATTATAGGATGACATTTAGATTCTCAATGGAATTCTCCCACACTTATGAAAAAATTGTCCTTCTTCCTCATGTAACAAGTGTTTTATACCAAATTCAATTAAAATATATACAAATAAGGCATAGTTTTGCCTTAGGTTTTCTTAAAAAAAATACATTTTTGAACATATCTACTGTATTTTTCATTCCAACTACGTTTCATATCTCTGCCACCCTTTCTTCTAGTATATTCCCTATGAAATGGAATTTTAGGGAAATGTTTTTCATTCTTAGTTGAAACACTAGGTTTTTGGAAATATGGATTTAAATATAACTATTATAGAATAATAATACAGAATTTTTACAAATTTTTATCTCTTATAATATGCATATTAACTCAAATAACTCTTATTTGTATTCTGTTGTTTCTATATATTCTAATTCTATCATAGAAAAAGTAACCACATGCTATATTCAAGACATCCAAATAAATATTATTCCACTAAATGATAACAAAAAAACATTCATATAATTTTTGGTGTCTCAATTTCAAAAAAAATTATACATCCATGAATCCTTTAAAAGGATCATCTTTCCCAACAGAAAAATCAATATATATTTATCCTTTTAAGTATTAAATTATGCACTTTACATCTTCCTAATTCTACTTTATAGGGTTTGACCTAAAAAATATTATTCCCACTAGAACAATAGTGTCTATATGTGTATAGAAAATAACATAAATAAAAAATTCTATAGCGTATGCATAAAACACTCTCACTAAGTATTGGGCCTCATCTTTTGATACAATTGTTTTTGGAATAATCTATGTGACTAGTAAAATGAGTTGATATAGACTTTCATCTGGTTATTTTAAATTTTTCAATGATCATTTAGATCTGTTATTTTTGGGATAAAACCAATGTAACAACTTTCCTATACCACTCTTTCCCAATCCCCAAGATCTTTTTATCATGGAAAAGATCATTAATTTAAACTCTTATGGATAACATTCATATTGGCTTCTCAATACATGGATGATTTAGACCCACAAAAAATTTCAACTACATATAATAGGAGTTTGATGTATGTCCCATCAATCCATGAATTATGATAATAGAAATGATCAGATTCACACTTCATGAATCATTTTTTAGTCAAAAACATTTCAAACATTCAGTTCCACTATCGAGGTGTCTATTTCATTCCCTAAAGTCTTCAATTCAATAAGTCTTCACTTCAACTTAGAAATAAGACCTTTATTCTGAATATCTTTAAAAAACATGGGATGCTTTAGGTAAATTTATTCCTCTAAGTGACCATAAATAAAGGTATTCTTGAAATCCATTTTCAACAAGACTATATTAGTTGATGAAACTATGATCAATAATTTTTGGATGGTTATATAGTTAATAACTAATTAAAATATTTATGATAAATTCAGTCCTTTATTTTGATATAATACTTTCACCACTACATATTGCATGAATATTACATTTCCTCTAGCTTCTCACATAAAAAATCTAATTGTTCTCTAGATCTAACATTCCCTCTAGTAGTTTAGTCAGAAATCAAGTTTCATTGAAATTAAAATAATTCATTTATTCATTCATAGTTTGATACAACATTTTGGATTCACCGAGTTTTACTAATTCTTCATGGAATTAAGTTCCTCCAACATCCATTAGAAGTATAAAAGTAAAATCATATCTGTATCTCTAGATTGTCTATTTAAATCTAAAATATCTTCTAAACTTATCATGAGATTTATCTCTTTCCAGTGATGTTATTTCAAGTTCCATAAATACCAGTTCACTAAAAAATAATTTCTAAACTTCCAGATATTTCCCTAAGGAATCATAATAAATTGGGGGTTAAAAAACATATACTTCTAGTTGGAAATTTTAGGAATCTATATTGGCATTTTTTTGTTATCAGAATGTGATATCGTGTGGTGATTTCATCTAGATTAGCTTAACCTTTAGTAGTTAACCCCTTTTCTTCAACTTATTATTCCAAAAAGGTCTTATCCTTCTATAGGATATTTTCATTAAATCGAACATTTCCACTCCTAATGATTTGAAATTTTTTATCATCCTATAGTTTGTAACTAAAGTATTTATTTCTATATATAATGAATAAACACACATTAGACATGGATTTCGATTGTTTTCATCTTTAGTAAAAAAATTGTATGTTTTAAAAGCTTTTAATGAATTTAAGGTTTTCAAATTCGAGAATCTTACTTGATCATAGATCATTTAGTATAATTTTACCATTATAGATGATGGATTTCCTTTTTTTATATATGTAATAGTGTTAATTTATTCCACCAAAAGAGAAAAGGGAACTTTAGAGTTCACACAACTGCATCTTTCCCTCTCAAAAATAGTCTAGTTCTTTATATTTTCTACACCATTTTTCTATGGGTTTTTTGGTAATATCCACCTGACCATAAACCCTTTCTTCTGAAAAAAGTTTTTGAAGTTAAAATCATTTTATTCTATTCCATTTTATGATATAAGAAACATAATATTCTAGTCACATTCACTATAAACATTTTTTCCACCAGTAATTGACGCTGAATAATTCATACTTATGCATAAGTAAATACACCCCTTCCTTCCTTGTTCCATTATTGTTGAATGTGATGAAGTAAAGCGATCCACCATGAGACCAGACTGGGGATGACCCCCATATGTCTGAGTGAACTAATTACACTATCTTAGTATTGTCATTTTGACCATTAAAATTAAATTAAACCCTCTTTTGTTTCCCAACACACAAATCCCAACCATTTTGATTCATGTGTGATCATTATTCAATATGAATTTTCCTATATTAACAATTAGGTTATTCTTATAGAGATGTTTGATCTCATAATGGAGGTCATATAGATCTTTTTATATTGAAACTATATCTTTTACACTTCCATAGGAATTTATGGTCATGTAATGTACTTCATCCTTTACTCCTCACTCTATAACCATATACCCATTAGTCTCTCTTTAGACTTTAACAGAAATATTAGTACCATACCTAGCATTTTCTAACTATCCCATGGAAATAATATTCTTCTGAAGACCTAGAATATGTATCAGTTCCTTCAATAATAAGTGACACCCATTATATATCTAGATGTAATCATATCCTTTTCCAAAAAAACATTCAAATCATTATCATTATCCTGATGAACTTTTACCAAGATTTCAGATATATAGTTCAACATGAATCTTCATTCATCCATTGAATTAAATGACGTTCCAAAGGGAACTACCCATGGATCTAGCTAAAGTTAAATGTCAATCAATATATTTTTTCTACCCTCTATAGTGTTAAAAAATTTAGATATCTGATAGCTATCACACTAGTTCCTTCTTTTCAATATCTATAATTACTCAAGATATTTCAACATTTCTAATAGTACCAGCTCATGGGTATCAAACCAGATGATTTTACATGATTTTTATCCCGTTAATTATTCTTTGGTCACTGATAATTACTTATCTATGCTGAGTTTCCCATTCCTTTAATATTTAGTGTATTACTAGATGGTACTAGGACATCTCTTTTCTAGAGTTTCATTGAGGATAAAAATTTGAACATCATTAAACATCATATCATTATTTTTCTATTAATTATTAAATAAAGTAACTATTTGAATCCATGATTTTGTTAAGGATTAAGGTAGAAGGATTTCCCAGACATAAACCATTAAAATAACTTTCACGTCTTGAAGTATAATTTTTTTCATGTTAAAAATAATAAACATGATATTATTTTATCCTCTCTTCCGATAACCTCATGAAAACTAGTCACTATATACATAACACATTGTTCGGTACTATAGGGTTTTTATAGATATATTTTAGGGCCACCCACATTTTATTTATTATCTTATTCTCTTGGATATTGAAGCCAATACTTCATGCTAATGACATCCCAATAAATGTGAGTGATTTTTTGTTAAAAATTTCTCATTAAACATTCTCCATTATTTATAGTTTTACTCCATCGAATGAAGTATCAAAATATCTATAGATGTGACAATATTCCATCATCATACTCTAGAATATGATGTACCTTCCATCAAATTTTTCTATTAGAACATTTCCTTCTTTCAATGTCATATCATCTGATGACGATAAAATTAACTGAAATCAATATAACACTAAGGTGAGAATTAATGTTACCTCAATTGATGAGTGTTTAAAACAATCCATTGATACCACTTATGAGGTTGATACAATCATTGAAAACACTAGAATATTGAATAGGAGCTCACTATAAGATATCACAAAATAGTGATTCTACAATAGAAATTAAAATAATCAGAATTTCCCTTGACATAAAGTATTGAAATTATGAAGTTCTATTCACCCAAATCACCAATACTATGTTACTCCTTTTTTACACCATTCCTTGAAACTCACACACATGATAATAATGAGAAAATTTATTTCACTCTAGTTACAATGTTTAAAATCATTATATCAAATGATCCAGTGATTATAAAAAATTTAGATTAATATCCTTTAATGTTATAGTTAAATAAAAATCACCATCTAGTTCAAACTTTATTTTAAAAAAGTCATTATCAATTTGGGCATGTACCACCACTATCCAAGATTCATAGTCAACTATCCAATTAGATTTTTCATTGAATTATATCCATAATTTCCAAAACTGCTACTACTAGTTCAGTATTAATAGTTCCTTATATAGTCATTTGATTCCAATACATTACAACTTCCAATGGACTCATAAAAACTAGAATAACCCATCATAATATCACCATATTCTAGGAAAATTACCCGTATGTTGTGGTCTTCAACTATTATTTCCTTGAAAATATTGAAGGGACTACCAAAGTCCCTCCTTATAGTAAACTAAATATTTAGAATTGAATAAATGGATTCATGATCCCAAAGTCTATGGAATCCACCCACTAAAGGTATAAATTACTTTCATAATGCACTAAATACAATTTTGTCTCTATGGATTCACAATGAGTAGTAGGGTCACGAATCATCCCATCATGGGAGGCTTCATCCTGCGCCTCCCCCCTTTCTGGTCGATTAGATTATGAAGTGGGGAAGTTTTTTTAGTGATGATAATTCATGAAACTATATCAGAGGGGGACTCAAATGTGTCGTAGTGATTTTTCACTAATTATAATATTATCGTACCTTTCTTCCGATTGATTTTCTGAGGGTCATCAGATGTCGAAATTCAATGGGAGGAGTTATGGGGTTATCGTAAATATAATTACGATTATTATGGTATCCTTAAAGGAGTGAAACAATTAGATTATAAGAACCATCATGATCCTCAATCAAATTATTGATATAATAATCTATAGGTATTTTATTAGAAGCATCAAGTGTACCTGAAGGCTTAACTACACCCTTCTATTTTTCAAGTTTTCGGTGTAGGTTTATGAATGGTATGATATGTGATCTCATAATACCCATATACTATCTTTGTAGAATATTGTGAAAACTTTCAATAAAATTCATTACTCTTCATGGGTCTTTTTGGGTTTGTCTTCCTCACAAGATTACTTACTAGAATCACTGTCTTCATTATTAGGGGGACTGACTTTGATGGCACTTAACATGGTGCTAGTCAATGAAAATGCATCATTGATTTCATTAGAATTAATTTATTTATAAACATACCATAATATCTAAATAGGAGTGACCTATAGAGAAACATGATTCCCCTATCATTCAACACACAAATAGTGATATCCCACTTGGATGATATGGTGGATTAATGTATGACTTTCAGTACATTCCTATGAAAAGGTTTATCTATATTTGGAATATTGAAGGGGTTGATCCACCTTTTATTCTATAATACTATCCTTTAAATACTATTCATTTTGAGAAGAAAGATACACATATTTTCTAGGATAGTAAATATTTAATCTCTGAAGGTGGATAAATACCACCCATGGATTCTGTGAGAGATATGCTACATGGGTTTTAATGAGTAGCTTTGGGATGTAGAAGTGTGTGTCTCATATTTTCAGAACATGATTTTTTTTTATATTATAGTATATACCATAGGTTTTAATATAAATCATTATTGTATTAAGAAGAATATTTATACCCTCAATCACACATGACTTTTGTACAATGTTTACTGGAATCTTGAAGAGGGAGGCATGATAGTAATATGAATTAAAAATCCCCCGATAGGATTACCATCATCTGAGGCAACTTACCATGAGATTAAAATAATGAATTATATGATATATTGGACATATATTACATTTTTATATTAGATATATACCATTTGACCATATCTTTAGGGGAATTGCTGGGTACATGTATCTTTACCAGTTGCGGTTCATGGTATGAAAATGTTGGATCAGACCCTGATGTTTCCACCATACCTAATGTAGAGGATGAGGGATATAGTGTTGATATAATTTGGTATGACAAAATGGATAGTACCTAGATATAATAAAACACATACTCTATTAAAAGGTACTTGTGGAGGGATTTTGGGTCCACATGCACCTCAATCTCTGGAATAAGCATCCTCTTTCACTGAGTTCTTTTCCCATGGGTTGTGGTTGTGTAGAGATGAATATTTCCTCTAAATTATTATAAGTACGATTTTATTAAATATTTAGGGTGATATTACATATATTACCAATATTATACATCCAAAATTCATAAATACTTTCCTGGGCATCAACATGGTTGTGTGACATGATCCATTCCACGAGCGTTGTTTCTTGTTTCATATGGGGGACCTCTAAGAAAACTGGCAGTGAATTCACCCTTTTGGGTTAATTTAGGATGTTTAACATATTATTTATAGGTAAAATAATTAGGATGTATTTTTGTGGGATTAGTATCATGAAAGGTTGACTTAACATGTCTAGTCAGTGGCTGGGGTCTCTGTCCCAGTCTAAAGAAAAAATTTACCCACATAGTAGTTGAGGTGGTGGAAAGTATGAAAATAGCCACATGATCTATGGATTTGTACCCTCATTTGTTAAGGATAGAGAATATAATTTTGTGTGGGATTTTTTGTATTTTGGATTAGAGTGGCCTAAATGGGAGTAATCTCAATATATTTATCAAATGGTTGGGTCACTATACATAGATGACAATATCCATTAGAGGGATCCCTCTATATCCACTATAGAGTGGTAGAAGGACCTAGAATATTAGGGAACTCCTATAAATATTCCAAATTGGGGAAGGTGGTGTCAACACACTCTAAATTTATAATCTCAAAACAAATTATAGTAGTGATAGGAGGTACTTCATCCCATGGGATGTATTCTACTTGGGGAGTCGATGTGGTGGCATGGCATCAAGATTATATCAATCCATATGTCACATAAGGATGATTTATTCTTTATTATTACTATAGAAAAGAGAATTTATTACCATATTATATATTAACTTCATTAGGGAAAGGTGGCGAGTCCAACTGAGAGATGTGGAAGTTAAACAATCACTATTTGGTTGAAAGTTTATGTAATCACAACAGCGAAGTGCTTGTG
The DNA here is from genome assembly GCA_963277665.1 of Viscum album. Classification (NCBI taxonomy): domain Eukaryota; kingdom Viridiplantae; phylum Streptophyta; class Magnoliopsida; order Santalales; family Viscaceae; genus Viscum; species Viscum album. The sequence goes on along the minus strand of OY728138.1, from coordinate 1,693,535,254 downwards.
GTTGTCAGTGGCATCATGAAAAATTCTACATACACCATTAATATGAGTAGTGTAAAGGGAAAATCACATGGAATTCATTTTTTCTATAATTATAAAGTATTTTAAGCCAATGGTGAGTAGATTATTGATGATTTTGATACCAAACATTTGATGTTACCAATCCTCTCACTATTTAAGGATAATAGATAAATGTGAGGTTCACCACTTATGTTTTTGAAAACTCTCCACTAGGACCACTATGTTGGATGGGAAAGGATAGTCACTATATGGGTACCATGTTCCCACATTCCAAAGGTTGGAGACTTATCACCTCTAAGGTGATAAAAGGTACACATTCGATTAGAATTGGAGAATGAGAGTTCAAATCATCTCACTAAGTATTTTATTTCATAGTATTTGAATCCATCATAAAATTAATACACGATCTTAAATAAAATTCTTGATTCTATATACAAGTGGATATAAAATAATTTTATAACTTTTTGTGCAATTAAATCCTTATGGTTGGAAGGGATGAGTGTGTTTGGGTTTAGGAAATTAGATATTACTCTGTCTTTCTAATTTAAAGCCATAAAAGAATTTATGTTGATTTATATTCCTCATGTCAAAATAGTAGTATATATTATTATCATCATAAAACGTAATGATGATTATATATTTTATATTTAGGAAATATGGATATTTTAACTTTCTTATGTTAGACCGTGAAGGTATCTTATGTTTATCACATAAGGAATATTATTCCCATCACATAAGGCATCTCATACTTTTTACTTGATACATATATTTATCATCACTAAAGTCATATTATTCTCATCACATAAGTAATACCACTATCTTTACATCGTGTATATTGTTTTTGTCACATAATTATTTTTATGATAACCACATAAGTTAGGATGGGTTTATAGTACATCAAAGAGGTGGATAATCATATTCTTATCATATAAGGAATCTTATGATCATCACATAAAGAAATAAGTGGTCATATTATTTTAATAAATTAAGGGTGATTGATCCTCTTATAATCATTAAATTAGGGTCATTGATCTTATTATTCTTATTACATAAGTGTGGTTATAATTTAATGACTAGTGGGGACACTTTGGAATGACCAGTATTCTCCAAGAAGGAGATAAAGCTATAAGGATACCACCACTAAGGGGGTGGGGGACGGTGAGGGTAATTGTGTTGGGATTTAACCACAATGAGGTATCCAACATATCTCATTGGAGAAAGAAAAAAACCCATTTAGTTTGAGTTATAAAATTTATGGTTAGGTAACTGGTCTAATCATGTAGTTTAATGTCATATTGTAAGGATTCTTCTTTCTTGATTAGGACAAAAACAACAGATGTATTAGTGATTTTACATTATGATGAACATTCTAGTTTTACTAGGTATATGACATAGGTGAATAAATATTACATGGATTACATTTAATAAGATGGATTAATATACATATGAATCATTATTTGGATGAATGATATGATCATTGTTGAGGATGTGGTTAGGGATTACACCTAGTAGATGTCCCAAATGCTGCATAGAAATGACAAGGATGTGCGTGTGGCTTCCACATGTACTACCCAAATCATTTCTAGAAGTAGTAAGTATATGTGTGGGGATTTTGTGATAGTTTTCCAGCACTTTGTGTTGGGATTTGACAAATCTTACCTGACCCATGGTTATTGTAGTGTTCTTAAATATGGAATACCATAGTTCCAGTTGTGTATATGAAGTTTTCAAGAATGAATCTAGATTGGAAGAATATGGAACTCATGAGATATCAACACTCCCAAAATATTTATTTGTGGAGGAGGATTCAACTTGGTTTCCATGGTATAGGTTTCACATAATATTGATGTTTCATGAGACATTTGTTTATACAAATCAATGTGCCTTTATGATAAGGTTATACATCACTAAATGAAGTTATGAGAAAATAGCCTCTTTTTCTTGAAAATGAATTTAAAGTATTACATGAGTTAATTCAAATAAAATTACTAACATGAATTATTCCATGGTATGTTCATTTGAATAAGCTTATGTGAGTCATATAAATTAGGTATGTGTTAGGTGAGACACAATGGATTCTTATAAAAATCTAATATCTAGAACAAAAAACTATAATCCTTGAGAATGGATATCAAGAGGATATTTGTAGGCCTTAAGATCATGGATGTTAGTGTTTTTTGGAATTCTTTCACAAGTTAAAAACTTTTCAACAACAATGGCGCTTTCAAATTTTTTTACTATAACATGGGTTTTATTAACATCCACACATCTTCTATTATTTCTTTATTTTTAGTTGTTGTTCCTCCTTGAAAATTCCTTAGAACCATTTTGACCTGAAACAAAATAAAAATTCTTCATACTTATTTAATAATTAACCATCTAAATTTCTAATAAAATAATATCTAAATCTTTTTAACAGGGTTCCATTATGTTTTTTATGGAAATAAAAGTCCAGAAAAGCATTCATGGTCTAATTTGGGCCTATAATGCACCCTCATTTTCCACACATTGACCCTGAAGATATGGGGGAGACACATGGTGCCCTCGTGATCCATCTATGAATGGAATTGACTCATTGAACCATGCCTCACTATTAAATGTATGATCTATAAGATTTATAGATTAGATGGTTCATGGGGGACCAACATATATGTGGTTCAGTTTAGCTGAACCACCCCTTACATTGTTTGATATGGGTAATCGAATGACCCAACATACGAAAAGTCTCCATTACCCAAATATTTCCCTAGCATGAACATGGATAGGAACTCAAAATATTTTTTTTGTATAAGATAGATATGTGATTTTTCCCAACATCACATTGTAGGCCCCCTACCAGGGCTGTGCAGCACGACATTTGCCGTTAGATAAAGGATCAAGCAACCAATATTACTTTGGTACACCACACACAATCTCTTCTAAGACTCCATTGTTAATTCCCACCAACGGTGGTTTTACATTACTGATCACTTACTATGTAACATACTGATATTTAAAAATAATAAAATTATATTCTGTAGCATATACGACAAGAAACACCATGCCTAAAACAACTATGATATACTATTCAAACATGTCTTTTATTACATAATCGTTAAAAGTTGTGTTATGAATACGAATAAATAATTTTTAAAAAATATGTTTAAATATTTTATATGAATAAAATATATTGGTAAAAAAGGGCTCAATTTTTAGTATTGTCTTTACATTTCTTCAAAAATATATTTTTTTTATCAAAAATGTTTTTATTTATTTTTGTGAACAAATAATATATCTATATTCTACCAATTTTTTATATTTCATAATAAAATTGAATTAATTTTTTTAAATATAATTTTAAAATTAACATAAGGTTAAATTTATGAATCCTTATGAAAAGAGTGATTTTTCAATTAGTGAAAAATACTATTTTTTGTAAAACTATCATTTATTTTAAACAAATTAAGTAATTTGAAAGTACCATTATTCAATAATATTGATTTCAGAGTAACATAATTATTACTTATTTGTATTTTATTTAATTAATTAAATTTTAATCGTCTTTCTAATGGGTTTATTATATGTGTTTTAGACATAAGAACACATTTATCTGAAACTATTTTTAAGTGCATAATTTTTTTACCTTCTTATTAATTAAAATAACCAATAATGAAGAATTATTTAAATGAAATTAATAATATATATATATATATTTATATTTATATTTATGAATTTGAATTTATATAATGTTTATTATTATTTATAGAGTTAATGTGAGGTCATTTTAAGCTTGAAAAATACATTTCTTGAAAACCCATTTTCAACACGTATTTTGAGTTCATATTCAACATAAATTCTGCCACTTCTATTAATTGAATTTGATAAAATTTATTCAATATTTTAAGTAATATTAATTAATATTTGTAAATAAGTTCAAATTGACTATTTTTCATAATTAGTAGTAAAATATTATAAATTTGTCACTATAATAAAATGGTAAAATAGGTTAAATAAGACTAAAAGTAAGTGATAAGTCCACCATTTTTCATATAAATTATTATTGGATGAGTTTAAATGAATTATTATAACTATTTTATATAAATTAAATTATTTATGGGATATTTTTTAATGAATGTGATCTATATTATAATTTATGTTAAGAAAAATAAAAAAGACACTCTCTTTCATTTAAATATAACTTATATGTTCACATAAGGATAAAAAGAGATTTTGAATGAATATTAATGGTTTTTTACTATAACGATGTTATTTTATTAATTTTAATTTATTTTTAATTTTTAGAGATTATATAGTTACCTTAAACGCTTACACAACGCCGAAACAACTCTTTTATAAACAATGGAAAGATTAAGGTAAATAAATTTTTAAAAAATAAAAGTAATGTATTAGTATTTAGTTATGGTTTCAAAATAATTTTATATCAAATAAAAATGTATTATTAATGGTGAAACAAATTATATTTTAAAATCATTATTATCTCCATGTCTTTGAAGTCAAATTAAATGAATATTGTCGAAAATGACATCAATGATATTTTATGATAAAAAACATTTAATTATTTTATTTTAAAATTATAAAAATCATGAAATAAGAAAATTAAGATTATAAATTCAGTGTAATATCATCCCTTTTCCATTTATGATGAAATTTTTATCTTCTTATTAAAATTATAACCCCTTCAGTGTAAAGACTAAGATTTTCCATGTAATTTTTTTAATTATATGGAATTATTACGTGTCTGCGAAAATTAGCAGCGTGTGATTACGAGGCCCGATGTGCCCATAATGAATTTATGAACTTTTTTTAAGGTATGTTCAGTAAATGCATGAGCGGCATTTTCTAACTTTTGAACCGGTGCTCAGATTAAAAATTTGAGTGCACCATTGAATCCTTAGCGCCTGGATTCACTTAAGTGAGGCCTCACTTAGACCGCAGTAGGTCTGGAGAAAAAAGTTAGATTTTGGGACTTTTTAAAATAATAATGAAATAACATTGTTATTTTAATTTTTATTTCTTTTCCTCCAATGGAAAAGCAACAACATGGGATCAACATCATGTCAAGACATTAAATGGATTGACCCTTTAAATCCTATGTAAAAGTCTCGTTAGAATTTGGGAAGGTTCGTATTAAATGAACCCTCATAAATTCTACGAGTGTTGCTCACCCTCCCCTCTCCTATTTATATGATGTTTGGGGAGAGGTAATGGCATGACTTCACCAAGAAAAGTAGTGATGATAAAGTTCTGCAATGCCAACCTTGGAGGACGGAGCCGGTTCTAGCAAGAGGTGACGTGTGATGCCGAATCTTGACTTGAAGGACAACACTTGAGAGGAAATGTTGGGGGATTGTTGCAGGGACAATGAACACCAAACCACTTCCTCAATCGCGGGTGCTCTATATCATTATTGAGGTAGGGATTTATTTTTTTATAATTCCATTTGATTACTAAATCCATATCTCTTTCTATAAAGCTAAAGAGGATAGGATGGACCAAACAAACAAGGCCCGAACCCTCCACCCTTGTTGTATTTTTAGTGTGTTCATTGAAAACATTATCTTCATGTTGGGCGAGATCCTGGATAGCAGACGATGGTGGCGGCCTGCACCAGCCGACTGCGACGGAGGCAGCACGTCGATGCACATCATAGGAGGAGGCCACAGTAGGATGACACGGCAGGGCCAAGTAGGGTGGCTGGAAATGGCCGCCATAGGTGGAGGCAGCGACGCCCTGCAGCCCCGAAGCCAGCGCAGTGGGACCCGCAGTGGGTCCCGCGGGTGACCTGGAAGCTCCCCTAGGCACTCCCTTTTCACCTTCCAAATGGGTAGGGGGTCGATCCCCTTCCGTGCCAGCTCGAGCAGACCGTGTGAGCCAGCAGGGTGCGCCTCGTTGCGGTCCAGGCCATGCACGCCAGCTGGCCATGCCTCGTCGCAAGTCGGGTCGCGCCTCTGTGGGCCGGGCCGCGCGATCCCAACCGACCACCCCTTGCAATTCGGGATGAACCTCGGACCTGTAAGTTGCGCCCGTCATGGTCCAGGCTAGTCGGGTCAGACCCGGATTGGGTTGGGTCAACCCAAACTGGGTCAGACTGGGACCCGAACCCAACAATGCCTAGTTTCTCTTACATGACCATAACTAAAAATCTGGGCAACCGTTTGACGAACCATCTATAGTGCTGGGACCCTTGGAGCAAGAAGATCCTTTTGGTATACTCCACTTGGGTTTTAGTGATAGTTGGAGTACGGTCAGGTTGGATCGAACTCGAATCTAACATGTCCCTCAGAACTAAAACTCTTATAACTCATAGGCCGGATGTTCCATTGACGCACCATCTGTCACGTTGGAACCCTTACGACATAGAGGTCCTTTGGGTTACTAACTTTTCGAGCTTAGTGGTGTTCGAGGTACGATCAATATCTCAAGGGGAAGATTCTACAAAACTTGAGCGCACCAGGTGCGAGGAATCCAGTGGTTGGCTGTAATGTGAAGAAAGAACATCGATCCTAAGTAGGTCAACATCTATCAATCTAGTGTGGGTCAACATCTATCAGTTCCTGTGTGGGTCAGTGCTCAGTTATCTTATGTGGGTCAGCGCATACCGATCCTGTGTGGGTCAGATCCTGTGTGGGTCAGTGGGGGTTATTACCTATCAATGATGTGTGGGTCAACAATAGTGCCTCTTAATAGACTAAGATGATCTACCTTACGACTAATCATCTGTACTTATGTACTTAATTTATACCTAGTGTGAGATGAGTCTTTACCTTCGTGGTGTTATCTTCATGTTGTTACCTATGTGGTACTTCTATCTTCGTGGTGTTACCTATGTGGTTCTTCTACCTTCATGGTGTTATCTTCATGGTGTTACCTGTGCGGTACTTCTATCTTCGTGGTGTTATCTGTGGGTAAATTCGACCTTCGTGTTGTTACCTTTGTGGTATTATTTCCTCATGTATGATATGAGTATATCTTGATAACTTAGGTATATGTATGGGCATATACCTAAGTATAGTTGATGTCTATCACTTCGTGCTTGAGATGGAGGTCTTGCTTTGTGGTTTTTTCTTTGTGGAACTCTAGGAGACCTACAGGGGTCTCGGGGTCCATACTGAGTATCTTTATACTCAATCCTGCATGGGATACACCCACACCTTGTTGTGTCTTGTACGGACGATGAAAAACATCGATGGAGGCCTAGGGATCAAGGACTGGATGGTGCACGGAGGTGGACCATTTGGCATGTTGTGACATCGGGACTACTGATTATGAGTTGTACCTACCCTTCAGGTAGGATCCTCGGTGGATGATCTAGCAGCTATTTTTCACTTTTCTATTGTACTTGTACTTTTCATTTGGGCTTGTATTCTCACCCCTTTACTTTCATCACACTTTTACTACAGTAGTTTACTTCGTGGTTGTTTCTTGTTGTGTTCTTGGGCTGTGTTTCTGTACAGGTTTAAAAGGAAATGCCTTCCCATTTTAGGGATATGACCTTTTGGTGCTAGTTTCCAGCCCTTGGATTATGGAAGGAGATCTTCGGGTAGTCAAGGCATGGGCCCCGAGGGACAGGTCGTGAAAAAGTGGTATCAGAGGATTCGGTTCTAACGATGAACTTGGACTCTGATATTTTCTATGTGGAAATAGTGTTAAGTGTTAGGTGTGTGGTTTTTGATTTGGGGAATCCAGTGTTCGTGCGGAGACCGATGTATCCATACACCAGGACCCTGAATTCTGATTTTTGAATCAGTACACAAAACACTGATTGCGTGTGTTTTTGAAATTTTATTCTCGTGATCTATTTGAGTCAACTCACAAGGTATAACTTATTGACCGTGGAATACCTATTTTATTTCAGGATTCCACCATATAGATAGCCAGCCAAGGTTCATGAGAGAGTATGTGATGACGTCCCATCGAGCGATGAGGCCTTGGTGGAGGGCCCTCTCATGGCGTTAGCACCTTCGGGTGGCATACCAACAACACCACTACCCATTGGGAAACCGTTGCCACCAGCCACACCAGTAGAGGATGCATTCTGAATGAGCACATTACATGAGTTCTAGCAGAAGATGCCTCTGAGGTTCTAAGGTGAGATGGATATGCAGGCAGTTGAGGACTGGCTGGAGGCCGTGACGAGAGTTTTTCGCTTAGTTGGGACACTAGCTGATCTGATGGTGAACCTAGTTTCCAGTCTCTTCCAAGGAGCGGCTCGGAGATGAGATAGTTTGACACTCTAATTTCAAGATGAGGTAACCCTCATCTGGGTAGACATCATGGGAATTTTTCGGGCAGAGTTCATCCCATTGACTCTATGCTCAGTTCATATATAGGAGCTACTTCACTTACAGTAGGGAAACATGACTATGGATCAGTACTTAGTGAGGTTCACTGATCTCTCTAGATAATACACCAATTTGGTATGAGACCCTTTTTTTATGGCCCAAAACTCTGAGAAGGGTCTCCAAAGGGATATCAGAGCATCGATGATATCACTCAGCATTCTGACACAGGTTGGGGTACTAGATAGATCACTTTTCGTGGAGAGCCTCCTAGCTGAGCAGGCAACGACAGTGAGAGCCTCCACCAAACGTTAGGTGGAAGAGTCATATGCAAAAGGCAGTAGATGGATGACTTAGGGACCCAAGTGGGCTAGACCATCTAGTGGATGACCTCAGGATATAGGGTCGGTGGTGAGGGGCTCATGGGATAGAGGAGGGGAGATTAAGAACAGGCAATGCTACTAGTGCAGCGGGTAGGGTCACATGACTTGTGACTGCCTAACCTACTGTACGAATGACCAATATACGAATGAGGGAAAATCAAGGTAGAGGTAGAGATTCGACCGGGGAGGTCTATAGGCAGCAAGTGGACGTGGAAGAGGAGTTGGATGTGTAGCAGGCAGTGGGCGGCGATTCAAGGTTCTACCACCACCACCTCCAGGTGGTCCACCCTGACCACAAGGAGTAGGTGGACCGGGACGAGCTCAGCTCCAGGAAGCTGGGGCCTATTACCATGGTGCTCTAAATATTATTAGAGGTATAATCTATGTCTACTCCACCTTAACTATAGTACTTATAGATACAGGTGTCAGTCACTCTTTTATTTCCACGACCCTCGTTCGGAGCTCGGAGATTCTGGTAGAGCCGTTGGCTCGATTAGAGACTCTTACAGGAGGGGATTCTATGATTAAAAATTGGTTCCTATAATGTGAGCTTACACTAGGAGGCGAGAGATTCAGCTGGGATCTTCTAATAGCAACGTCGAGGTCTTATGACGTTATCTTGGGTATGGATTTGTTATCCACAATCCATGCTCAGATTGACTATATTAGGCACAATTTTCAGTGTTTCCATAATGATGGGACCCAATTTTCCTTCACCAGTGAGGTGGGAACCTTTGCAACATAGGATGGACTTACCCAGAGGAGGGTGTAGCCGATCACACATCAGTTGGCTAGCCTTTCCCTTAGGGCAGTTGATGTTGAGAGTCTGAGCTATCCTATAGTGGTGGACCAGTATGCTGATGTCTTCCTTGATGATGTTCTAGGACTACCTTTTTACCGAGAGGTAGAAATTTACATCGACATGTATCCTAGGACGACACTGATATCTATACCATCATATCGGATGGCTCCCGTAGAGCTTTGTGAATTATGAGTACAGTTAGAGGACTTATAGAGGAAGGGGTTCATAAGGCCCAGTGTTTCTCTATGGGTAGCCCCTATTTTTTTTGCCAAGAAGGCAGATGGGAGTTTGAGACTCCGTGTGGATTATTAATGCCTAAACTAGGTGACCGTGAAGAACAAGTATCCACTTTCGAGGATTTAAGATCTTTTCAATCAGCTGAAGGGAGATTATTGGTTTTTGAAGACTGACCTCAGATCATTCTATCATCAGCTCAGATTACGTGAAGAGGATGTGTAGAAGTCATCCTTCATATGTCGGTATGGATACTATGAGTTCTTGGATATGCCACTCGGTGTGGCCAATGCCCCTTTAGTGTTCATGGGAATCATGAACAGGATCTTCCAGCAATATCTTGATCACTTTGTGGTGGTCTTCATCGATTATATCTTTATATACTTGGCGTTGGAGGAAGAGCATGCCTATCATTTGAAGATAGTTCTGGATACACTCTATGAACACCAGATTTATGGTAAGATCTCAAAGTTCTAGTTCTAGATATGAGAGTTTCACTTTATGGGATACGTTATCTCGAAGTTTAGAGTTGTAGTAGATCTGGTGGACATAGAAGCTCTTCTTGCTTAGGAGCCACCTAGAAGTGTGACTGAGGTGCAGAGTTTCCTAGGGTTTGCTGGATACTACTCGATATTCGTGCCAGAATTTTCTTGAGTTGAGGTACCATTTTCAGCGTTGAAAAAGAAGGGACAACCCTTCGTATGTATGGATAGATGCCATAAGAGTTTTCAAGAGCTGAGGGAGAGACTGATGAGTTTCCCTATCTTAAGGCTACTAGAAGAGGGACCAGACTTGGATGTGTCCTGATGTAGGAGTGAGCAGTGATCACTTATGGTTTGCGATAGCTGAGACAACATGAGAAGAACTACGCTACCGATGACCTGGATTTAGTAGCAGTGGTCTTCTTCTTGAAGATGTGGATACATTACTTGATGGGAGAACATTTTACTGTCTACTCTGATCACAAGAGTCTCAGGTATATCTTATCTTAGAAGTACCTAAACCCGAGACATCAATGATGATTGTACTTCCTCCAGTATTATGAATTTGAGATAGTATATACACTTGGGAAGGGGGATGTCATAGCAGATGCAGTTAGCAGGAGGTCTGGTCAGCAGTTGCTGAGTGAGGAAACAAAGCAGCTAGCCACATTGCAGATATCCTTCGTGGATAGATATGGAATAACTTACCTCCAGTCTATGACGGCCACTCCCCCACTTCTTTAGTGAGTTCAGCAGGCAGATCTTGGGAACATTGACTATGTGGATCGATGTCCTCATATTTCCTCAGGATAGGAACCTGGTGGATTTTTTAAAGGTGGGGATCACGTCATCCACTTCAGAGGACGTACCATGGTACCAGTGGTGCTATTAGAGGAGGTGTTGAGATAGTTTAATTTTTCTCCTATGGTGGTATATCCTGGTGTGGCCAATATGTACTAGGACCTCCAGCGTCAACACTGATGTCTAGGGATGAAGAAAGAAGTGACAGAGTTCGTTTCATGATGCCACAATTGTTAGCAAGTGAAGGATGAGAATCAGGTTCCAGTAGGCTTAGCGTAGCCACTAGAGGTGCCAAAGTGGAAGTGGTATTGTATCTCCATGGATGTTGTGATGGAGCTTCCATGTACGTCCAGGGGACATTATTCCATCTGGGTGATCATTGACTGACTCACCAAGTCAGCCCACTTCCTACCTATACGAGAGTAGGGATCAATAGAGAGCATGAGACACCTCTATGTACAGAAGATTGTGCGACTTCATGGGGTGCCATTGACAATCGTCTCTGACCGTGACACACATTCAACATTCCAGTTGAGGAAGGAATTATAGGAAGCATTTGGGACTCATCAATGTTTGAGCACTACCTTTTATCCCCAAATGGATGTTCCAATAGAGCATACCATTCAAACACTGGAGGACATGCTACGTGAATGCGTCTTAGATTTTGGCCGCAGTTTGGAGGATTACTTTCCCTTGGAGGAGTTCACATACAACAACATTGATCACTCCACCATCAGTATGGAACCATTTGGGGCCTTGTACAGTCGACCATGCAGATCACCTCTATGCTGGACGTACCCAGGGGAGTCATCACTTATGGGTCCAGAGTTGGTACGAGCTACCACTGAGAAGGTGCTGGTCATCCTGGAGCTGATAAAGACTGCATAGAGCAGACATAAGTCTTATACTGATAAGAGGAAAATACCTATGTAGTTTGAGGAGGGAGGCCATGTTTTCCTATGGGTCTCACCTTGATGAGGTTTATAGAGATTTAAATGAGGCAACAAGTTATCACCGAGGTTTATCATATAATTTTTTATAATTAGGAGGATAGGAGAGGTGGAATACCACTTGGAACTACCACCACATTTGGAGAGGGTGCACGATGACTTCCATGTATCCTAGCTGAAGAGATATGTGCATGACCGATCTCACATCATCGACCATGGAGAGCTGGACTTTGATGATGGGGTGACGTTTACAGAGGTTCTAGTGGAGATTGAGGACCGACATGATCCAGTCCTTCATGGTTGATCGATACCTCCGGTGAGCATTCACTGGAAGCATGAGAACCTCCATGAGAGAAATTGGGAGCGAGAGGCTTAGATTCGTGCTCAATACCCCCATTTTTTTCTTATTTTATCTTATGGATTTTAGGGACGAAAGTCCCTAAGGTAGGGAGAATGTAAATACCCAGATTTTTTCATGTAATTTTTTTAATTATATAGAATTATTACGAGTTTGTGAAAATTGACGGCACGTGATTCCGAGGCTCGGTGTGCCCGAAATGAATTTCTGAATTTTTTAATGTAAATTCAGTAAACATGTGAGAAACATTTTCTATCTTTTGAACCGGTGATCAGATTAAAAATCGTAGGGCACCATTGAATCTGCAACGCTGAGATTGTATTAAGGAAGGCTTTATTTTGACTGTAGTAGGTCTGGAGAAAAAGTGTGATTTTGGGACTTTTTAAAAGAATAATAAAATAACTTTGTTATTTTATTTATTTATTTTATTTTCTGTAACAGACAAGAGGAAAAGTGGGACCAACAGCGTGTCAATCCATTAAATGGATTGATCTTTCAAATCCTATGTAACAACATCGTTAGAATTTAGGAAGGTTCATATTAAATGAACTATGATAAATTCTACGAGCATTACTCACGCTCCCCCTCTCCTCTATATATGGATCATGGGGGGAGGTAATGGAATGGATTCACCAAGAAATGAAGTGCAGATAATGTGTTGTGATGCCAACCTTGGAGGATGGAGCTGGTTTTAGTGGGCGGTGATGGGTGATGTCGAATCACAAACTGAAGGATGAAACTTGAGTGGAAATGTTGGTGGCTTGTTGTGGGGACAACGAACACTATCCCACTTCTTCAATTGTGGGCGCTCTCCATCATTCTTGAGGTAGGTATTTATTTTGTTATAATTCCATTTGATTGTTGAATCCAACCCTCTAGCTATCAATCTTTCGTGGAGGGAGCGGGCCAAACAAAAAAGGCCCAGAACCTATGCCCCTGTTGGATTTTTGGTGCATTCATCACAAACATTATCTTTGGGTTGGGAGAGATCCCAGATGGCAGATGATGGTGGCAGCCAGCACTGGCCGACCACGATGGAGGTGGCACGTCGATGCATGCCATAGGAGGAGGCCAAGACACTATGTCGCGACAGTCAACGGAGCAGCCTTCACTGGCCGACCACAGTGGTGATGCAGTGTGCCGTCGCATGTCGACTGCGGAGAAGGGTTGTGGTTTTCCAACTATGGAAATGCCAAGTAGGGCATCCGAAAATGGTCGGACATAGGTGTAGGTAGCAGCGTGCAACTTCACGCCTCCAGAGTTGCCGTGGCTCCGAAGCTGTGGCGGCGAGACCCGTAGAGGGTCCCACAGCTGACCTGACATCGCCCTTTAGGCACTTCCACTTCTCCTTCCAAATAAGGAGGGGTCTGCTCCTCATCTGTGCCAGCTCGGGTGGATTGCATGAGATAGCATGCCACACCCCATTGCAGGCCGAGCCACGCATCCCAGTGGGCCGTACCCCCTTACAGGTTGAGCCAAACCTCAGCCCAGCGGGCTGATCCCACCGTGGCCCAACCCAGCCGGGTCGAACCGGAATTAGGTCGGGTCGGCCCAGACCAGGTTGGGTTGGGTCGGTCTGACCAGGACGCGGACCCCACCTGGCCTTGTTTTTCTTGAAGTCCATAACTTGAAATTCGGGAATCTGTTTGAAAAACTGTCTACGATACTAGAACACTTGTAGAAAGATGGTATTTTTGGTATACTCCACTAGTGTTTTAGTAAAAGTTGGTGTACGGTCGGTTTGGATTGAACCCGAATCCAACCGGGCCCTCAAAACTAAAATGATTATAACTCACAGACCGAACATCCGATTGACACACCATCCATCACGTTGGAACCCTTACAGCATGGTAGTCCTCTGGGTTAATCCTTTGTGGAGATTAGTGGTGGTCAAGTTATGACCAATATCTAAATGGGATTATTCTACATAGCTTGAGCGCACCAGGTGCGAGGAATTCGGTGGCTGGCTATAACGTGAAGAAATAACATCAATATTAAGTGGGTTAACATCTTTTGATCCTGTTTGGGTCAGTATCTATCAGATCCTATGTGGGTCAGCGCTCAACGATCCTATGTGGGTCAGTGCATACCGATCCTATGTGGTTCAGATCTTGTGTGGGTCAGCAGGGGTTATTACCTATCGATCATGTGTGGGTCAGTAGTGGTGCCTCTTAATATAATAAGATGATCTAGCTTACGACTAATCATATGTACTTATGTACTTAAGTTATACCTGGTGTGAGCCGAGTCTTTACCTTCGTGGTGTTATCTTAATGGTGTTACCTGTGTGGTAATTCTATCTTTGTGGTGTTACCTATGTGGTTATTCTACCTTCATGGTGTTACCTTCGTGGTGTTACCTGTGTGGTACTTCTATCTTTGTGGTGTTACCTTTGTGGTGTTATATTCGTGGTGTTACCTCTATTGTACTTCTATCTTCGTGGTGTTATCTATGTGGTACTTCTACTTTCATGGTGTTATCTTTTTGGTAATCTTCCCTCATGTATGAGATGCATATATCTTTATAACTTAGGTATATGTATGGGTATATACCTCAGTAGAGTTGATGTCTATCACTTCGTGCTTGAGACTGAGGTCTTGCTTAGTGGTTTTTCCTTTGTGAAACTCTAGGAGACCTACAGTGGTATCGAGGTCCCTACTGAGTATAATTATACTCAACCCTACATGGGCTACGCCCACAACTTGTTGTTTCTTGTGAATATGATGAACATAATTGATTGAGGTTGAGGGATCCAGGACTGGATGGTGCTCGGAGGAGGACCATTTGGCGCGACGTGACATAGGGACTACAGATCGTGAGCTATACCTACCCTTCAGGCAGGATCCTCAGTGGATGATCCAAGAGATGTTTTTAACTTTTCAATTGTACTTGTACTTTTCAGTTGGGCCTGTATTCCGGCCCCATTACATTTAACACACTTTTACTATAGCATTTTACTTCGGGGTCGATTCTTTTTTTTTCTTAGACTGTGTGTCTGTACATGTTAAAAAAATGCCTTACCATTTTATGGATAATCCTTTTTGGTCCTAGTCACCAGCCCCTGGCCTATAAAAGGTGGGCTTGGGGTAGTCATGGAACGAGCCCCAAGGGACAAGTCGTGATAATTAGTTTGAATTGTTTCCTATTATTAAGGTTAAAACTGTTTTACATGGTGTTAAACATTGAGATAAGGTAATTTTTCTAAATAAACAAGTATACATATTTTTTATGACCCTATTTTAACCGTATACAACAAAAAATTATAATAAATTTCCATTTTTATGTATTTTAATTTAATACGGCCATATTATAATTTTATAATTTAAGCAATTCCAAATATTCCGCTCCCCTCACTTATAAATGGGTACCACATGTCCTCTCCTCAACACAATTAAAGAAAAATTTGTTTTAGAAAATCCCCAAAAAATACCTTATTTAATCTCATTACCACATCCTATAGGAAATTTATTGATCATAAATCCAATCTAGGAAAGAATTAGGTGTAAACCTAAAGAGGTTATCTGAAAAAGAGGTATTGTTTTTAACAAAGAGTTTTTTGTTTTATTTAATTTTACAGCTCCTTTAAATCAAATTAAACCATAATGATATAATAAAATCATTATATCCCCTAAACCAAGATTTCTTATCTTAATGGAATAAACTATATCAATCTTCTATTCCATCCAATGGGAAATGAATTTTTTTTGTATGTACGACGAACTACCACCTCGTGAACCAATATAATTCATTTTTCATCACCAAATCTCAAGAATGGTTTTAATAATGGATTTAATGTATATATATATATATTATATTCATGAAATAGTTATCAATATTGAAAATAATTATGTTATATATTTTCTTACCTATCGATTCATTGAAAGTTGATAACATCACCCATGCGTATGGTTGGATTACCACCCCCACGAAGCGATGTGATTTGTGTTTTCTGTACCTCATCACATTGAGGGTATATATAATTATAATTAAATAATTAATATGATATTTATTATATAATTATCATTATATAATGTTAAAATAATACTTTAATTCCTTTCACCACGATCGTTGAAAAATGCCAAAGTTACTCATGCGTACATACGACTTATCATCTCCATGTTTGTAACACAATTCATTTTTCATAATCATATTTCATGGTTTTATAAAAATTATAACTTATGTATAAAATTATTTCAATATTATTATTCTCTATATTATCTAATAATGTCCTCTTTTACCATAGTAAAACTACAGAAGGCATTTTGAACATAAAAATCAAAAATTGTCATAACGTATGATGTGAATATAATTTATTAAGTAATTTAATAAAAAAGGTATTAAATAAAAAATGAATAGTAAATATGAAAAAATATCGTAAAAAATTAAATAATTAACATAAGTTTAT
Organism: Viscum album; assembly: GCA_963277665.1. Lineage (NCBI taxonomy): Eukaryota > Viridiplantae > Streptophyta > Magnoliopsida > Santalales > Viscaceae > Viscum > Viscum album. Next base: position 1,693,518,542 of record OY728138.1, on the reverse strand, counting down.
TATTATGGAAGATAAATAACATATGTTAAAAGTTAGTCCTAAGGATAATGATTTTATCTATGTTTCCTTTTATTGAGGCATATTTTAATTTTATGCACCTAAATTCTTTTATATAGTGTATATGTTTCCCATTTTAAAATTTATATCTTGAATAATTAATAATTCATTGTATTTTAACATTTAATTCAAATAATTCCATCCAAGGGGATTTGGAATGAAATTTTATAAGTGGTAAGTGTTTCATAACTCAATTTTCATTCATTGGGTTATACCACTTCTTCATTGATTATTTCATGTCATGATTATGTTTTAAATGGAATTTATTTATTTATGTTTTATTTCCACATTTATGTCTATATTTAAACTTATTTCACATAATCACTTCATTTAGTAATTGGGACTTTATCATTATGATCATTATAACAATTATTCATCTCAAATTGTCTTATTTGGGACATATGTTATGTTATAAACCTATATTATTTTATGAAGATTATATATTACCCCATTGAAATTATATATCATGAATCTATTTAAATTAATTTTTTTCAATGTTTCATTTGAAGTTACTTTTTTAATTGGTGTTATGATTCAAAAGCTACCAATGCGAAAGTGGTTTATGCTTCAATCATATTTTAATTTGGATTATTTATGATTGAATTACCATTTAAGAAAATTATTTTTTAATTTTTAAATAGAAAATATAATTTTATTCTCATGTGATTACTCATGAAATTATCATTTAATAGTACAACTTTCCCTTCTTTGGAAGATAAAATGATTGAAAAAATATTTTTAAGAAATGTCAACTATATTACTCCTTTCGGTCAAAAATGTTTTTCTTAGATATCCATATATTCCTTAAAAAATTTTAAAGAATATTTTGAAATAATTTATTAAAGAAACTTTTACCCACATTATAATTTTTGAAAAATGTCTTCAAATGAATATGGTAGTCATTTTCTGAACAAGGTATGTTTTTAACATTGGGATGAAAATGTGAAAGGAATATTTGCTTTAACATACTAAAAATGAACAGAATATTCTCTCCATCACAACCACTCATTTATTTGAATCTTACATTGAAATTTTATAAGTTTATTTTCAAAAAATTGGTTTTCCTACTACTATTAAAATTTTTAACTTTTAAAATCAATTATTATAGTGAAAAGAGTATTTAATAAATAAATTTTTAATGACATTTTATGGAATTTATATTCATATTTAACAAAGAAAATTTATTTGATATGTACTTTATTGGGGATATGTCTTAATGATATTATCCTTATTATTTGTATGGATTGTTTATGATAATTTTGAATACAGAAAGTGTTGGCATTCACTTTCTTAATTAAAATTTTAGTTATTAACTTTCCCTTAAAACATTAAATTTCTTTTCATCATTAGACATTACATTAATATTATTTATCCATATTATTTATTAGGGATATTCATATTTATTCAATAGTATATCATTTTTCTATATGGTGTTTTTATATGAATTTTATTTGATTGAATGTGGAAATTCATGATAAATCCTCATTTATTACTCAATATCGATATTTATTGACAAGGAATTTTTTTGGAAATAAATTGAATATTCAATATATGAGGAATGCATTGAACATGACTTGAAGAGTGGGGCCCAGTTATAGATATCACCTCAATGCATTGAAAAGTTTCACAAGACAAATTTGAAAGCTAGTATTAAATGGGTTGTTTGTGTATACCAACTCATCTATTATACTATATCACCCAAAGGGCTTGATGGTATATATATCATGATTTTTGAGATTATTATGCCCAATATTAAACATTTAAATCATTGAGATTCCATTTATTATTATCAATGTTATTTTTTCTTGGATATTATACATGGATTCATTTCATTCTCATATTATTGATTAAATGGCATGCGTTTTTAGGTATTTACCTAAAAATATTAATTATGTCTTATTTAATAATTATAGATTCCATTTTATGTAACCCTTATAAAGAATCTATGATCACTTTTATTTGTTTTCCTTTCCCTGATATAAGAAAAAGGAATATTTAAATTAGTTTAAGGATGAAAAATATTTACATTCACTATATTGTAATTTATGTTTTCAAACATAATGAGATACTCAATAATATTACTAGTTTACCAAGACTAATAAACTATTCAATCCTTTTAGATTTTATCACTTGTTTATTATGATAATGATATAATGTAACCACCGATTATGGGATACCAAAGTCAATGTAATTACAATTTGCAATAGAATAAGTATAGTAGAAACCTTGGGAACTATATTTAGAGAAACCTAGATTAAGGAACATAAACCTATGATAGAATTTGTAGAAATTTCCCAAATACACAATGTTTATCATTATAATGAGGATAGTTTAATATTTTAAGGAACCATCACGGGGTTTCATTTCAAAGGATAATTATATGTTTAAAGTCACATATACCCCTCCTATGACATTATGAGAAGGAAGTACCTTGGATAAATTTAATGATTTTAATATATTTTTAGGTATATAAAACCCTTATGTATAACTTATAGCGATAAAGTTATTTGGGTAATAAAAGTTTTATGTTTTTTGAACATATTTAGATTATTTATATCAATTAGAGTCAATATGATCATTGATGTTAATATAATAATTTTCCTTTAAGACTACTTGATTTTCTGAAAAAAAAATAAGTCGTTTAGGAAACCATTGTTGTAACCTAGTGATTTGAGGACTAATGTTATTTTTGAGGATGTTCATCATATTTTATTAAATTTTATTAGAATAATTTTAATTTAGTTTTATAAAAATGATAACCCACATATTAGATAAAAACCTATCACATTTGGAAAGGCTGTGAGGCTTGAATGCATAACTGAAGGGTGATAAGTGTGTGGCACCTTCTAGTAGACTACGTGATATCCTAGTTAGTTTTGAATTGTTTTTACATTAATGTTTTTAAGGATAAAAATTAATTTTATTTTTGGAAACATAATATAGGATAAAATATTTTTTTTTAAAAATGATTAATGATATTTTAGAAGATATATTATTCATTGGTGGTATACATAACCATTAGGTTTAATATAAAGGATTATTTGGGAATAATGAAATTAAATTTTTGGCAATTTATGTTAAAAGAAATAAAATCAAATTTTACAAGGAAAATTATTTAATTTTTAGAATATTATGGTATGTTGGGATTTAGTGATATTTCTTTTGTGAAATAATCTATGTTGGACCTTTAGTGGTAATTAAGAAGTAAAATGTATTATTTCCTCATATGAATCTTATACATTTTATTATAATCTTAACTTGTGATAACCATTATAGTTTTAGTTAATATTTAAATATTGTACGATTAGCTTATTAATATTATGATCTATTAAATGTTCATGTTTTTTCTTTATGCATAAAAAACATCATAATGTATATTCATTCCTTGGAGTAGGAGATGAAGTGGAAATTGATCGAAGCACAACCAAAGGATGAAATTGTGATTATGAAATTAAAAGATATCAAGTAATTATATTTTATTGTTTTATTAGTATATATAGAAAATTAATTACACAACTATAGGAAAAGGATATTGAAATAAAAATGTTATCCTATTACAACCATTTTTGATGAATTGATGGTCTTTTTAACCATCACATATTTATAGTCTTATGGTTGTTAACTTTCTTCTGACCATTTCCTATATCACTTATTGTAAGTACAAGTGCCTTATTTTTCGCTTTCATGAATTTATTTTCACTTCCCAAAAATTTAATCCTATTTGGAAACATGGTTTTGTGTTATTCTAGATGAAGTACTTATTTCCCTATCCTTATTTTTAAGTGTATGTTTTATTAATGATTTTTCATTTTGGGTTTTTCAAAAATGAATTTTTGAACGTCTAACCATTAATTTCCAAAAACAATTAAAAATTATAGGGTTGAAGTTTAATAAAGGTGGGGATAATGAAACACCATGAAATTTTAAAATCAGAACCTAATGTTTGAAATTGTATATGAAAAGGAATACTAAGCATAAACTAAGTAGGATATACTATTTAAACCAGACCATTATTAACTAACCATTTAAATTAGTGGTATTAAAAGGAATAAAAAAAATGAAAAATTATATATAAATTATTTAGATGAATAAAATAAATTGTTAAATAAAGACCTAGTTTTTTCATTAAGTCGTTATAGTCGTCAGAAATGATTTTTTTGCAAAAAATGTGTTTATTGATTTTTTTGAGTTAGTAATATAATTAATTTAAACAAATTTCACGAATTTAGTTATAAATATTCAATATAATTTTTTAAATCATCATTTAAAAATTAAAATAAGGTGAAATTTTGGGATTTTTCTAAAAAGTTCAATTTTCAATGTGTAGTGAACATACATCCTTTTGTAAAAATGTTATTTATTTTCAATAAATTAACATAAAAAACACATTATTATTGTAATTGTTTTCAAAGTAACATAATAAATATTTTTTATATTTATTCAAATTAAATTATTTTGAATTATATTTTTATAGGAATTTGGTATAAGTATATTTTTAGGCTTAAAACACTTTTTTTAATAACGGATTTTAAGTGAAAATGATAACCATATTAATTAATTAAAATAACCACTAATGAGAAATGATTTAAATGAACTATTTTGATTATATACCTATATATATGAAGTCAAATTCATATTATTATGATTAACATTCATGGAGTTAATCTATGTTCATATTAGGCTTGAAAAATACATTTTTTAAAAAACCGTTTTTTCGACACGTGTTGCATGATAATTTTAAAAATAAATGATTAAACTTGTATGAATTGAATTTTTTAAAATGGATTCTTCATTTTAGGTAATAATATTTAATATTTTGTAACAATTTGAATTTAATTTTTTATCATCATGAATATTAAGATCAGTAAACAAATTCACCATTGTAAAAGGGTAAATCTGGTAAACCAAGGTTAAAAATTGGTGATAAAGCCCCCATTTTATAATATTTATTATAGGGATTATATATTTATACCCTTAAAACCATATGTTAATGATTTAATTATTTATGTAACACCTTTTCATTAATTTGACTTCTATAATTATTTAAGTAAAGAAAAACACAAAATGTCACTCTCTTTCCTTTAAATATATATCTGTTTTGTTCACATAGGGAAAAAAGAAGTAGTGAAATAATATTAAAAATTATTTTGACTATAATGAAATTATTTTCATGATGTTTATTTATTTTTAATTTTTAGAAATTATATTTTTAACATAAATAATTATACAATTTTGACACATCACTTCACAAATAGTGGAATTCCTAAGGTAAAAAAATTTAAAAACTTTAAAAGTATTGTATTTGGGATGATTTTTGGTTACAGAATAATTTTTAAGTCAATTATGTCTTGATAATGGTGAAATTGATTATATGTTAAATTAATTATTATCATCATTTCTTCAAAAGTAAAATTAAATTAATAGTTTTAAAATTGAAATTACTGTTATTTTCTATTGAATAATATTTATAAAATTATTTAAAAATCAGAAAAATAAGGAAGGAGAAAAATTATGATTATAAATGGTTTAAATTTCGAACATATTATATTTATGATCCATTTTTTATCTTATAAGTCAAATTATGACACTTTTAGTTTGAAAAATTTATTACCACAGTAAAGGTAAAACATTGTTTACCAGGGGTTGAATTGAGAGATAAGGGTTAAATTTGTAATTAAAAATTATAAATTCTATTGATAGGCATATTTAAACATTAAACTACACAAAATTAGAACCCATATAAATTTGTAAGTATTTTAATTTAATATAACTTTATTATATATTAGTAGTTTATGAAATTCCAAAAGTTCTCCTCCACTCACATATAAAAGGGAACCCACACTCCTATCATACACACACTTTTAAAACAATTTGTCTTATCCAAGAACTAACTAAATTCATTCCCTACTTACCTAATAATATCATATAGACCTTGGTTTTATCAAAATTCTATCTAGGAAGGTCTTAGGTGTAAACCTTAAGTGTTTTTTCTAAGAAGAGGTATCATTCTTAACTGAGTGTTATTTATTTATTTATTATTCTACCTCTTCAAATATTATTCAACCATGTTGATATTATAATGTATATATATCCCATATAATTAGATTTTATTTTTTAAATTTAATTCCTTATAATGGTAACATCTTATTACTTTTTCAGGTACTCCTCTACCCTTCATTTGAGGGTACTTTGGTTGGATTTTGTTGTGGGGCGCTTCAAGTGGAATTTAAAAATTTTGGAGACTTATTGGAATGTGCACAGTTGGTGCACAATTTACCCAAACTTTTCACCCCTTAAATGGAAACTATGAAATTATGTATAGTGAGGGTTTTCACAGTTGAATAATAATTTGAAAAACCACACAACTTATATAATGAGTCTAAGAGGGAGAACAGTTAGGGATCCTGAGTTATCTAATTGTTTGGTCCCTACTAGGAAACGATTCTTATGGTAAATTTTTATTCTAAAAAATTATTTTCAATTTTTAAATACACTGTTTAAACCCTCCCCATCCACACTCAACCTAAAATCATTTTCTATAGTTTATAAGGCTCTCAACAAGCAGATTTGGCATCCTAAACCCCACCTTTTGACAGATCTAAGCATGGTTGATCATGATAAATTTTCTCCAGGTATCTGAATATACACTCCTAGGTTTCTACTGATCTCTCATTATCTCTTCTTTTTTATTTTGATGGATCATCATGTATTTATGTATTTAAACTCTATTTAAATGGATCCTGATTCTAGGTCTTTTCTGGATCTATGTCATAATCATTATTCATTGGAAGGTTCCATTACATGTGTTGATATTTTATTCTGGGACTAAAGGTAGGATGTTTGGTTGCGATTTTCTATATAGTTAAATTCTTTATTTTATTTATTTATTTGAATTTTATTTCAAATTATTTATGAAAAACTAATTTTATTTTATTAGCAATTTGAATTTGGAATGGCATGGATATTTGGAAAAACCACCAATTTCAATGGAATTAGAATTTTGGGTGTATTTGAAAATTATTCAAATTGAAAAATTGATTTGATTTTTTTATCAAAATGGATTAAATTGAATTTATAGAAACGTATGATTGGTTTTGTATTGAAAATGCATGAATTTATGAAAAACCCATGTTTTGGTATTGAAATAGAACTGGAATATTGAACTTTAAAATTGGGTAATTGAAATTCAAGTGATGATTTATTTGATATGACTTTATTTTCCCATCATTGATTGATTGATTGAGAACATCCAAGACTGGTTAGTTAGTGGGTTATTTAGGTCAAGAATGTTAGGATGATTATTTACTAGCAATTTATTAATAATTAAAACTCTATCAAAAAACTATTTTGATAGATCTTATCCCCAATGGGTTGTCTACGAGTCATATTTGGCATAAGCTGGAGGGGTGTGTATACACATATTGTCATGATCACTAATACGAGAAGTGCAAAGATCCTATAACTAGAATCTATCAAACAATAGGGCATATGACCATAGTGCATGTTTTTATTGTTTTGATATATATTCCATTGAATATTGTTCTTTTTTATTAATTATACATCATTAATATGTATTATTTTATATAAAATGTTTACATAATCCATTTTTTTAATGTTTTCCATCTTACGAAGTGAAAGAAGTTTTAGTCTTTAAATATGAAAATGAAGTTTGTTAACCTTTTTTAAAAATTTAAATCTTTATTTGGTTTATTATAACGGAATCTCTATAAAGAACACTTGGTGGGACCCTACTAGGATTTATAGCACACACACAACCTTTCCCTTTGTGCATTTATAGATTTATTTCTTCCATGTCTATGTAAAGGAAAGGTGACTCTTAGAGGAGGTGTATGTTCTTAATCTTTTGGGATTGAGTGACGGTTCCTTTGGGATATTTTCTTTAATTGAGTACTTCAATGATATATTGTCTTAGTTTTTAATATACCTATTTGGTTTCTGGTACTTTCTCCTTTTGGAGTATTGATCATACTGACTTGTTTCATTATCTTTCTCTTTTTATCTGGAAAATTCATTACCTCTTTAATCTTATATGATTCCAAGTGATAATATCCAGACCATGAAAATTGGGAATGACCTTTAGGATATGTCATCATCGTCATGGGAATCAGGGTACCAGGATATCTGGGCTAGTTCATGAAAAAGTGATATCAAATGGAGGTTAAGTGTCTTTAATTAATTATAGTATATTTTTTGGAATATCTTTTTGGGACATAGGAATTAGTTGAGAATGATTGCTTAGAAATCTCTAATTGAATGAGCCTTAAGTCACCATGTGTGGTTTAGGAAAGGTGTCTTGAAGAATAATTTAATCTAATTCTATCATTCTCCATTTTTAGATAGGTTAAAATCCAAATCTTATGATCTTATGTAATGGGATTAATTACCCCACTTTTCTTATTTGATTTGTTTATTTGAGAAATCTTTTGATGTCTTCATTATTGTTTTCTAATATTGTGTATCATCATGCCTCCTAAAATAAATATGAATGAGTCCCAAGAGGAAGTTAAAACTATACCACAATGATAAATTCCTCCCATGGAAATGAATCATGTTGATATTATTGTGCTTGATGTCCAAGAACTAGGGAAGGCACCTTCAACTATTTCAATTCAGGCTCCATTTTTGTAACCATAGAGGGATGAGTCCCAAAATCATGATCATGAGTTCCTTAACCATAATCCACCAACATTACAAGTCAATAATGATATTAAAGAGTATGAGGGTTGTTTTAGAAAGAAAGATCTCATATTTGAGTTCTTGGAAATACCTGATTTAATTTAGGTGAAATATGACAACTTTAAGCTAGAGGGACTTATTAGAAGATATTGGGATACAATGGTGATTGTGAATAAACATCGGGCTTTAGAGTGTAAGGATTTAGTGTACTTTTCACTAATCAATTATAACCAAATAAAATAGTGCTGGATAAGGCTATAGATTTTTTCAAACATGAATAGTCTGACATAAACATAATGGTGTATTTGAACTAATTTTCCAAGCTCGTGCAGTTGTCACCCGAGGTTTTATCGAATGAGAAGATAAATAATTGAAATATTGAGATGGGTATTTGAACTAATATTAATTCTTGGATTTATTTACTACATAATTCTTATTATTATAATGTTCTAGATAGTATTTTGATGGTTGATCTTGATTTTGCCGGTAATTAAGGGTTGGCTGGAGTTCCTTTTTCTCCTAGTGGTAGTTCTATGATTTCCTTTAAGAGAAATAGGAAGTGTGATGAGTCTCTAGGTGGATCTTGATAGTAGGGTTATTCCAGTCACCCTATAGTTCTTGGAAGAGGCCCATTTACATGATTCTAGTGTGGAAAGCCTTGGAATTCAAAATGGGTTTTCATTAAGGCACCCAAGATTTACAGTTCCTACAGACGCTCTGGACACCTATATAAATTACGTTGTATCTTTTTTTTCTCCAAGTAGTAGAACATGCACATCATCACCTAAATGTACCATGGTAGAATCATTTCCTACATGAGAAATGGGGTTATTACTATATAAATCATGAATTAATCTTCATCACACAATGTAAGAGTATCCAAAAGAAGCTGATATAGGTCTAAAAACTGTGAGAGGTACTATCACTATAGCTTCATATTTAGTGACTACTTTATTTGACACTAGTTGAAATCATTAATTTATATAGAATAAAATTTTGAATGTTCTAAATTATCATACCAATATTTTATCTTATGTGATGGATATTAATACACCCCTTAGAACAAATTTAAATTAGTGTCTGCGTTGTCCTACTTGTGTTTTCTCTTTATCATAAATTGAGTATACCTTGAATTTTATTATTCTTGAAATGAAACCTATTGATTTAATATTTAGGATTGGATATATTGTTTTTAATAAGGCCTTAATTTATTTATTTTCTTCAAAGAGTCTTACTTACCATACCCAATGGGGTGGATTGTATCTTATAGGGAGAGTGGGACCCAGTGTTGAGTAGAGTCAGACCTTCTTATCAAGATATAGGGACGATAATATCAATGTTTTCTTTTCACATGGAGAGGGAATTACTGAGTGATGACCTCCTTCAAGTTTTTTTCAATATTCCAGATGTGTTTCCTTATGAGTTCTATAATTTTACTCATATAAGGGAGGTATAGTTTTCTATTGATTTAGTACCTAGTATTGAACTAGTTTTCATACCTTCTTACAATTGGTACTGACAGAAATGAAAGAGTTGAAGACTCATTTGGATGATCTGTCAGAGAAATTATTTATAAGAAAAACTGTGTCACCTTGGGTGAAACCTATTTTATTTTCAATGAAAGCCGATGGGACACTTTTCTTATGTGTTGATTACAAAAAACCCAATAGAGTTTCCATAAATAAAAACTACCATTTGCCACAGATAGATTATCTATTTGACTGGTTAAAGGGTAAAATAGTTCTTGAAGATTTATCTTTGATTTGGTTACCTCCATTTAATAATAGATGAATCTAACATTAAAAAAAACACTATCTAGATCAAGTATGTCAATTATGAGTATATTTTCATACCATTTGGTCTAACCCATGATACTATAGTCTTTATGGATCTACTGAATAGAATCTTCCATGAGTATCTTGATATGTTCATGGTGGTCATTGTGGATGACAACCTATTTTACTCTAAGTATGAGGAGGATCATGTGTGTTATCTAATATCAGTACGAGAATTTTTGAGAAATCAATAACATTTTCTCAAGCTATCAAAATCCAAATTTTGGATTTGGTATGTGAAGTTCTTGGGACATGTGGTCTCAGAACATTGTATCTCAATTCATTTGAAGAAGTTTAAAGTTGTTATGAATTGGGAACAACAACATAATGTTTTTGAGATTCCTATCTTTATGGGTTTAATTGGGTATTATCACCAGTTTATAAAGGATTTATCAAAGTTGGATTCTATGATGACTGCACTCAGTTAAAAGAGAGTGATAATTATTTGGAATGACAGATTCATGAGTTTTTATTTCGAGTGGAAGAGTCTATTGACTTTGGAACCAGTGTTGACTATTCCAAAGGCCAGGTAGGGCTACGTAGTCTTCTGTGATGCATTAGGTTTGGGCTTGGGTTATGTTCTTATGTAGGGTTATCACATCATTGTCTATGGATCTTGGTAGCTTATTTTATTTGATAAAAATTATCTGATCCATGACCTCAAAATCCTAGTCGTAAGGAATTTTCTCAATGGTTGTCACCATTACCTTTTTTGAGAAATGTTTACAATGTATTCGAAATAAATATAGTGTTATATATTATCTTAAAATGATTTGAATCTATAGTAGAGTAATTGGGTGGAGAATGCAAAGTATTTTGATTTTGACACTTCCTATACCCCAAGGAAAAGGAATACCATTTTTGATGCATTGATATGAAAACTTCTGACCCATTATCTGAAAGAATCATCATAAAAGTGGAACATTAAAACTCTTTTTTCACAGTTGTATATATGAGTTTTGGAAACAAGGGATGAGGTTTCATTGTCTATAGTTTAGTTGACCTCCACTCTTTTAATGATAAATATTCCGGAATAGAAGCTTGATAAAGAGTATTGTCATGCTAGGAACTCTTTTTATAGCGGGGAGACCATTCTGAGTGGTAATTATCCACTAAGACTATCCTATGTTTCCACAACTACTAAAGTGTAGCTTTTCTAGTGAGAAAAGTAATAATGGGTGATTTTAATAAATCCCATTGGGATATGCACCCTGTAACCACAAATATGATCTATGAAATACACAGATGATTTTGGGGGCCAGGTATGAGATGAGACATCACTGAATTGGTTTTTCACTGCTATATATATCAATAGGTTAAGGTCGAGTAGTAGATATATTCAGGTATTCTTCTACCACTTCTAGTGACTACATGGAAGTGGGAATATATTTATATAGAAATTATGGTTGGGTTTCCATGTGCCTCAAGGAAGATGAATGTGATATGGGTTTTGATGAATAGGTTGACCAAATTGGCACACTTTATACCCACGTGTGATAAAAATAAAGTTAATAATTTGGGAAATATATATGTGAAATATATTTTTCATTTTCATGGACTTAAATCTACTATAGTCTCTTATAGATATGATCATTTGACTTATTTCTTTTAACGATTAATTCAGCAGGAACTAGGATCTCAGGTTTGTTTTAGCAAGTCCTATCATTTGTAGATGGATGGACAGACAGAGAGGGTTATACATATTCTCAAGGATATGATTCATGCATGCTTTCTTGACATTTTTGGAGCATAGGATGACCATTTGGGATTGGATGAGTTCATTTATAATAATATTTCTAGTCCACATTCAGAATGAATCCTAATTTTGGACTTTTATGGTCAGAATTGTTGATCTCAGATGTGTTGGTTGAAGATTTATGATAGTTCCATGGTTGAGCCAAGTTTAGTCCAAGATATGATTTCAAAAATTCAATTGATTTGTCAGAAAATTTTGTTAGCCCAAAACTAGTATACATATTATACTAATCATTATCAAAGACAATTAGATTTTTTAATTGGTTACAAGGTTTTCTTTAATGTTCCACCTTGTTTAGGTCATCGATTACTCGGGAGGTAAGTGAATCTTGATCCTCGTTTCATAGTATGTATTGAGGCTATTGAGATGGTGGGGAAATTTTATTATCATTTATCACTCCCATAATAGCTGACTTTGACACATAATGTGTTATATTTATAGTAGCTATGAAAGTATCTTTCTGACCCATCTAAAGTATTGAGTTTGGTGAACCTAGATGTTGAACTTGATTTATTCATGATTGAGAATCTAGTTAGGATAGTTGATTCTAAGAGAAAGGTACTTTTTGAGAGGAAAATACATTTGATACATGTGATATAGAATAATGGTTATGATACAAATGAGACATATTATAGGGAGGCACTAATGAAAGAGTAGTGGCCTCATCCTTTGGATATGGAAACTCTTTAATAGGATTTTTGGGGACAAAAAGTTTCAATGATGGGGTGGTTATAACATCCTGTTACTTTTATTCAAATACTCCTCCACAATTATTTTGATTATTTATTGGTTGGATCTTATTTATTGGTGTTTCATGTGTAATTTTTTAATTTTTTATGTTTTCTGGGATAAGCATGGTTGGTGCATGGTTTTCCCCAACCATGCACAACTTATATGAAAATTGTGCAACCCTTGATAGTAAGGGTTTTCACGGTTTTCAAACAGGTTGAAAACCCATGATCCAACCTATTAGAAACCATATTACATAGATAGTGAGTCTAATGGGGTTACACAGTTAGGGTGCACAATTTTTCTAACCATGTGGTCCTCTCTAGGAAACAGTGCATGCAATAATTATTTATTTTGAAAAATGATTTTAAATTACTGAACCACTAGGTATCACCCCTGATTGACCTAACTTGACCTTACATCAATTTCTATTCTTTATAAGGCTATCAAGATGTGGTTGTGGCCACTCAAACCCCTCATTCATGTATGTGAATCTCTTATCCTTGGTTTCTTTTGATCTATCCTTATTTCCTCTTTCAAGTTTCATATATCATCATGTATATTATGGATCTAAACCATGTATAGATGAATATTATTTCTAGGTTTTATTTCTTGATCTCCATCACCATTTCTCTTTGTTGGAGGATCCCTTAACGGGTGTTAATATTTGATTTTTTGATTAATGGTAGGTGGTTCCATTTTGATTTTCCGTATAATTAAATCCTTAATTTTCATGATATATTGGAATTTTTATTCAGTTTATTTATCAAAACCCATTTTATGTGATTTGGGATTTAAATTTTTAATGGAATTGATTTTTTTGAAAACCCCCAAAATTCCAATGGAATTGGAATTTGGGGTGTATTTTGAAACTAGTGGAATTTATAAATTTATTTAATATTGTTTTGAGAAAAATATCTTAAATTGAATAAATGTAAAACTAGGATTGGTTTTATATTGAAATTGAATGAATTTATGAAAAACCTATGTTTTGGTTTTGAAATTGAGTTATCATATAGAAATTGAAAATTGGGAAATTGAATTGTAAATGATTATTTATTTAAAATGAGACAATTTTTTTCATCATTGATTGATTGATTCAGCACAAAAAATCTTGGGAAGTTAGTAGGTTATTTGGGACATGAATTATAGGATGATTATTCCATAGTAATTAATTTATAATTATGACTCTAAAAAAATCCTAGTTTGGAAGATCTTATCCCTAAAGGGATGTTGATGATTCAAATTTTTCCTGAGCCTGAGTGACATGTGTACACACATTTCCATTATCACTAATATAATATGTTCGAGGATCGTATAACTAAAAATCATCACACTGCATGGAAGATGAGCATGGTTCTTGTTGTGATTATTTTTAACTATATTCTATTTAAAATTAAACTATTTCCTTCATTCCAGTTGATTTATATAAAATGTTTTATATAAAATATTTACTTAATCCATTGCTTGAAATGTTTTCCATCTTCTTAAATGAAATCATGTTTCATTTTGAAAATAACAATGAATTTTCATGTAATATTTTTTTATAAATTGTAAGAATGATTTAGTTACTTATTATGGAATAGTTTTATGGAACACTTATTGAGACCCTACTAGGCTATACATATCATAACCTTTATTTTCTTTCAGGCATTTGAAGATTTCCTTCTTCAACGTTTGAGTGAAGGAAATTCACCTCTTGGAGAAGGTGGATGTTCATGATCCTCTTATCTTGGAGTTATTTTTCCTTTTCAATGTTGTCTTTATTTAAATAATTTTATGATGTAATATCTTGGGTTTTGATCTACCTATTTGGTTTCATGTACTTTCTCCTTTTGAAGTGTTAAGCATACAGACCTATTTCTTTATATTCCACTATTTATATGGTAAATTTGTTCCCTATTTCATATTATATTATACCAGGTTCTAGTCGTAAACTCATGGTATCATAAATATCCTTTAGTATAGGACTGTACTAGATTGGGTATTAGGGGATTAGTGTATCTAAGCTGTTTCATGACATTATCCATATCTTATTCCATAAATGGGAAACAAAACCATTGTTAATGTTTACGGCGTGCTCTCGCCATGCACTAATGCAAGACAATTTCCATAAAAAATGATCAAAAATGGCTTTAATAATGTATTTGATGAATATATATATATATTATATTCATGATATATTTGTTATTATATAATATAAATATATAATAAATTTTCTTACCTATCTATTTATTAAATAATGATAATGTCGATCGTGCCTAAGGGTGGATGACCATCTCCCTGAACCAATGTGATTTTCTTTTCATTACCACGTAACATGGATAAGATATATATGTACATTTAAATAAATAATATCATATTTATTATATAATGATAGTTATTTAAAAGATAAAATAACACACACCTTTTTTCTTTCATGATCATTGAAAAATGGAAATGTTACTCATGCATATGTTCAATTTTCCATCTCTATTATGTAACATAGTTCATTTTTCATAAATATACGTAATTTTGTACATATAATTGATGTATAAAAATTATAATTATTTCAAGATTATTATTCAGGATATTATGAAAAAATTACCTCTCTTACCATAGTCAAATTATAGATTTCATATTGGACATATGAACTGAGTATCATCAAAATGCTTAACATGAACTTAATCAATTATGTAATTAAATATAACATGATATTAAATAAAATAAAATGTATAATAAAACATAAAAATGGTCTTGATTAGGTAAATAAATAACATAAATTTATTATTTAGTAAGATCCTAAATTCCAATGATGATTCAGACCTGAGGTAATGTATTTCATCTCAATTTCCTTCCACTGAGGCATATTTTAATGTAATGCACATAAATTCATTTATATAATGTATATATTTCTTATTTTACATGTAATATCTTGAATAATTAGTAATTTATGGAATTTTATCTTTCATCTAAAAATATTTCATCAATTTTGATTTTACTTTTATTTTTCCAAGTTATAATAATTTCATAACTCAATTTTATTTCATTGAGTTATACCGCGTATTTGTTTAGTATATAATTTAAATATTAGGTGTGAAATTTTATTTTTCTGGTTTATTTCAAATTTTTTTTCACAGGTTTAAATTTATTTCACATAATCACTTCACTGAATAATTTTCACATTAATTGTATGATCATTTAAGGGTTTTTGTCTTAAATTGTATTCATTAGGAAATGTGTTATTTTATATGCCGATCAATTTTTTTGAGGTGTATATAATATGACATTGCAATGATATATCATTAATATCTTTTTACTAATGGTATTTAATTTTTCATTTGATTTTATTTCATTCATGGGGTTTATGATTCAAATGTTACCAAAGTAGTAAGGGTTTATGATTCAATCATATATTAATCACGAATGTTTATTCTTGAATGTACATTAAAGGAAATTATTTTATAATTTAATAAAAAAGAAATTTAATTTCATTCTCGAGTATTAATTGAAGAATTGTTTAAGTAGTAGTACCATTTTTCTCTCTTTGGTATTTAAAATAATTGAGAAAAGATTTTTAAAAAAATCAAGCATTATTTCTCTTTTATGATGAAATTTATTTTTTTCCATACCCATATGTCCCATAAAATATTCTAAATATTATTTTTCAAATGATTTATTAAATAAAGTTTTACCAATGTTTCACTTTATAAAAAAATTTTAAAAGTAATCTTCTTTCCATTTTCAGAACATGGTATTTTTTTCCTTTTTTATAAAAAATTTAAAAAAGAATACTTTTTGACATAGTTAAAATGAACTGAATTTTCCAAAACTCATGACCTCTCATTTCATTAAATCTCCCATTACAATTTTACAAGGTTATTTCCAATTATTTTCCCCTAATATTCGATAATGTTTTAATTTTTAAATGGAGTTTTCAAATTGAAAATGGTCTTTTCCTCAATAATGTTTTTGATGATCTTTTTATGAAATCTATAGTCATCAATTTCAATTAAAAATTTATTTTAAATATAATTAAATTTGGATATATTGTAGTGTTATCAAACTTATTCACTATATGAATGTTTTATGATTAGTTTGACAAGGTAAATTATTGATATTAATATCTTAATTAAATTTTTTTCATTAAATTTCCATTTAAACAATCAACCTCTTATGATCATTAGAAATTAATTTTCTCATAATAATACATATTATTCATGATGGATATGATTATTTCTTAAAATAAATATCATTTACAGATATCATTATTTATGATTAATGTTATTTGATAGGTTATAAAAATTATTGATAAATCTATTTTTTTATTTAATACATAAATTTATTGATAATTAATATTATTTATTGATTGAATTTATTATTAAATATATGAAGAATTCATTGGAAAAGTAGTGATTAGTGGGTCCAAGTTATATATACCCCCCTAATGCATCATTATCTCTCAAGATAAATAATTAATCTATCATTAAATGGGTTTTGGTGTATACATATTAATCAATTAAACTGTCTTTGTGAAAGCTATTAATGGTATAGAAGTTATGGTATTTGAGATCATGACATACAATATGATGATTTTTTCATGTTGAGAATTAAGTTATTATTATCCACTATATTTTTCCATTTATATTATCCATTTATGCATTTTGTTCTCAAGTTATTGATTAATTGAAATGTGATTTCATTTAATTAACTTTCCATATTGATTATAACATATTTAATAATGATATATTCCATTGTACGTAACCCTTAGTAAGTATATCCAATCTCACTTTATTTGTTACCTTTCCCAAAGATATCAATAATGAATCTATATATGATTTCAATGATATAAAATATTCACTTCTATATGTTTTAATTTATATTTTCAAATATAATTGGAGACACATGAATGCATCTAGTTTACTAAGAATACAAAATTTTTCGGTCATTTGGTATGCGATCACTTGTATTTTATTCAAATGTAATAAAATAACCACCAATTCAAGGAAACTAGAGTTCGGGTATTTACATCAAATGTATGAAAAAATTTATATCCCAAGTATTTATGACCTCCCAATTCTATATACGGATTTTTTAAATCACGATTTAGAATATAAAAATATCTAAAGTAAATTCCTTTGATCCTTATGAGTAATAAAATATCTTCCACTCAAATATAATAAATATCTATAACCTCATATGTTTGAAAATTATAAATTCTTGTACTTCACCTTTCGAACACCTCAACAAAGCTATATCCTTATTTGACCCAAAATATCTTCTGGTGAATGTAGTTCTGGATCTCAATAATCCATTTCACTCAAAATGCTCAATATTCTCAACAACAAAAAAAACATCATTGAATGATGTTCCTCATTCATAAAACAAAACTTTCTTTGAAAATATTAGGGAGTGCATAGAATCTGATTTGAAACTCACTCTAACATCAAGTCTTCAGTCAACATCCTTTAATACTTTTGGAAGAAATCATAGTTTTTATTTATCAAATTAATTGTAGGATTCACCATTAACAGTCTTTAACTCTCCTATAGATATTGGTTGGATTCATTAATTTTCCATTATGATTATTTAAACTTTGACCATTAAGGTCAATGTCATCAAAATGTTTGGTGACTTCACAATGTTTATGTGAAGTCAATCAAAAACATCTAGTGAATATAAATATGTATACTTCACAATACCTTCTACCAGTTAAGACTCAACTTCAGCTCAAATAATTATTATATATCCTTCTATGATTCAAGAAGCTCTGATATTTTTTTGATGCTAGTGGTTTTACTCTGTTGCACTTACACTTGGTTTGAGCCTCATATTATTATATCTTTTCTTTGATAAGGTCATCCTCTGTTCATCCTTTGCACCATATTTTGGTGAAATAATATATTTTATTTTATTTTTTCCCATATAACATCAAAATCGATCTTTATTTTGGTCAAATTAACATTTGACGAACTCAAAATCAATCATTATTGTTATTCCACCAACTTGAAGTGATTTTGATAAATAAACATAAAAAATTCACCTAACATGAATTTTAAATATACCCATTTTTATTTTATGGAAAAATAAAATTTTTTCAATACTAAACACTTTTTAATTTCCATTCAATCCCATTATTTATCCAGGATAAATTTACTCACACTACACTGTAGGATAATGCAATGTTTTTTAGATAATTCTTCATTTATATGAAAAGATTTTTTTGAAAAGTGATTTTCATATACCCCCCAATTAATCCAATATAATTCCCCCTTCTTTATAAGAATTTTATCCTTGACTTTTTTGGTTGATATAAAATTTTATTCTATAAGTTTTGTTAATGAAATGTGCTATTCTCTCTCTTTGAAAATATAATTTGAGACATAGTGGGGGAACTTTATATAATATTTGATAGTTGAGATGGGAATTAATTACATAAATTTTTTTACGTGTTATCATTTTAATGAAAATATCAAAAATTTATTCCTCTATTTATATATTCTCTAAATTTAGTTCTCATGATGAATTTTTATCTTTGATGAAATGAAAAATGATGTTAAAATGATTTTTTTTAGAGTAATAAATTGGGTTTTTTTGAAAGGTCAATTGCATATTTATTATCAAAAAAAAATTCATTGGATATTCAACATTCACTATGGAGTATACAATATGAACTTTAACTCATATAATTTTAGTGTAAGAATGGGTGGAAATGATATATTTTTATTCTGATGTTGTTAAAGTTACTATTTTTTTCTTTATATATTAACTAACATTACATTATCATAAAAATAATTTTTCTTTAGAAGTTTATTTTCATTAATCAGAATCATTATCCCTTTTATCATCCATGAATCCATTTATGTTAAATATTCTACATCATTGATACATAAAGACAATGTTTTATGTTCTCTGAAGATACCTCAATTTTTTTTACCTGTCATCAAGTGTGATTTCATTGGTTCATTTTAGTATATTTCACACAATATGACAATAGATATTGTTAGGTCTGCTAAGTCAAATACCCTGAGGGGCGAGGGGTGAATCCGGGTGTGGTAGATTAAAAATCTCTCCCTCTTTTGCATCTTTTTTCATTGTTAGACAAAAATCAACTCTCTATTCCTCCCATATAAATATACAGACTGATATGAAATCATGCACATGACATATCAATTTTTACTTGGTTCACCCTCACTGGGCTACATCCAAGGATCAAACAACGACAATGTGCCAATGTACCAAATTCACTAAGGATCGCAACCAATAATGAGTACAATGTTCAGGCTAGATCTTCTATACCTAGGATCAGTTCCTTTACATGGTTTAGGGTCTGCTCACTGCATTCCCAAGGGTCACTCCCTATGCCTCTTTATCTGGATCACTACTAGTGGAAAGGGTCACCGTCTTCATCTTCTTTCTCTCACTGCTTTGGGAATGGAATCCACTCATAGTTTATCGACTTTTAGGTCAAACACAGTTTATGGACATCAAGGTCCCTTTATTTTCATGAGTTATTACATCCTCAACTAAAGGTAGATGCTCTATTGAAATTATTTTTTCATATGAAGATGAAATCGATCTTCCCGGGTACTACTAGGTATTGAAAAATACTTGCGAAAAAGAGATTTGAATCTCTCAAAATCTTCCTTGTGCATATCGCGAACCAACTTACTTTCAGACATACTAATTACCAGGTTTGGTATGCGGGACACCTTCTTCACATACCTCCACTGCTACCACGAACCACCCTTCGTCTATAGAATTACTCTGCCTTTGTGATCACGTATCTCTACTATGTACCAATTAAGAAAACATCCTCTATGAAAACCCTCCTATTTGTTTTCAGATTGTCTCCCCTTCCGCATACTGAGCTCTCCCTCTGCATATCACTTGCATATTTTTCCATCTTGAATAGAAGATATTCCTCTTTTACATACCGAGACAAATCCTTCCACACACTGGACTTCCTCCTCCATGTACCAGACATTCTTTGCGGGTTAAGAATCCCCACAAACACCTTCTGTGCGAACCAATTTTAGATGTTGTCGAATTCATGGAGATAAATATTCTTTTTAATGATGTTCAATCTCTATAGTACTTGGTGGGATTAGTGATTCTTATATAGGAAAAGATATCCACTTAATCCGATGAATCGAGGTTTACTAGATCTTCAAACCAGCCTCCACCGCTTTCCAATACTCCTGCTACCGCGAACCTCAAGCCACCCGTGAAATGTTTTTTCCACATCATCCGCGTACTGCCTTGGATATTAAATGGTCAATCTCCTCTTACATTTTCAAGTTATATGCATGCCAAACCACCTTCCACCGCTAAACATTTTTGTTTTGGAAACCTCACCTGCGTACCATTTCCTCTGCTCCACATACCATTCTCTGAACAAGATACGCGACCCTTGAATTATGGTACACTATTCTCACCATTTTACAATTTTCTTCAAAGTTCTTTGTACCATTCAATCCTATGAATAAATCCTTCTTTTGGATAGCTTCAAACTCCCAATTTTGAGGCCCCAAATTTTGGAAAACACTGAGAAACTACATCCCCTTAAAAAGATGTCTTCAGAAAATAGCAACCATACTCATTTGCAGTCATCCTACTTTGTCAACAAACAAAATCACACCCAAAAAATTCCGAGAGAACACCTTGAGGGATTTTTCCCCCCAAAATCCCCCCCCCCCACTTTGGGTTTTTTTGGAACTCTTCATAAAATAATTCTTTGTATTTTGATATCTCGAAACTGCTCCTTCCATATTCAACTACCATTCGCTTCATGCAATTAAGATATCAATCAAGGATTTTTTCAACACATACTCTAAGCCCACTTGAGCAATGCTTAGCATGAGAAACAAGAGTATAATGGAAAGTTTATCAATGAACCACTTCATTTAATATAACCAATTATGGATACCATACTAATAACAATGCACGTCTTTCATCACAAAACTCAACTATCGTGATATATAATCTTTGATCGATCACTTATATCATCTTTAGATTTAATACCCCATATCTTATAGATCTTTCAAACAACTTTAGCTCAGCTTCAACTCCCCCTATCTCTCTACTCCACTTAATAGATTCTCCCTGTGTCTTTTCTCCCCCAAGAAATAGTAACACTTTCTCCCCCTTTTTCAATGAACCAAAGGTAACATCAAGGTTGTATAAAACAGTGTAAAGAACACATATCATCACATTAGGGAAAGACACACCCTACCTCAGGGAGAGGTATTCCAACATCCACATTTTTTCATGTGTGTGGATTCAACTGTACTCATAGATCCAGTCGATGCCTTTCAAATTCTTCTTTGGGTAAGGCCTTTATAAGAATATTTGTATCTTGTTGTTCTGTAGGCACATACTCCCACTTTACAAGCCCTTGCTACAACTTCTCCTTGATAAAATGATATTTTATTTCAATGTGATTTGTCCTTGAGTGATGAACTATATTTTTACTGAGATTTATCACACTTGAATTATCACAATATATTCTGATCAAAGATTTCACTTCAATCCCCATATCTTCAAGTCGTTACTTCATCTACAATAGATATGTCGAAGATTGAGCAGCTGTAATGTATTCTGCTTCTACAGTGCTCAATGAAATTCAATCTTATTTCTTGTATAACCAAGAAATACATAACCCTATAAGGTTAAAGGAACCTCCTCATGTTGATTTCCTATCATCTGCTGAACCAACCCAATCTGCATCTGTATATACCAATAACTCTGGCTGAGTTTTGTCATTATACATTAGGCCTATATCCATAGTTCCCTTGATACACTGAATAATTATTTTTACTACTATCATGTGGCTCTATTTATGATTTCTTTGATACCTCGCTACTTGGCATGTGGAAAATACAATATCAGACCTTGTCGCTATCAGGTACAATAGACATCCAATGATTTTCCTATATTCTGTGATATTAACTGCCTTGCCTTCATCATCCTATGACAGTTTCAACTAGGTAGGAACTATAGTCTTCATCTATTTGAAATTATCCATTCTAAATATTCTCAAAACATCCTTGGTATATTTAGATTAATAATTAAAAGTTCCATTCCTACCTTGTGTCACCTGTAATCCAAGGAAAAATTTCATCTGTCCAATTATCGACATTTCAAACTTACATTTCATGAATTCATAAAATTGTCTGCATTATTCTTCATTAGATCTACCAAAGATTTTGTCATCAACATAAACCAGCACCATCATCCTTTGACTTATGCCACACCACACTGAAAACCAAGCTTCTTAAGAAACTAATCAATCCTTAAATACCAAGCTCTTGGTTCTTGATTCAAAACATAAAATCCTTCTTTAGTCAACAAAATCTGTTCTCATCTTCACGAATGAGAAAACCATATGGTTTCTCCATGTTGACTTCTTATTCCAGAACTCCATTCATAAATGATGATTTGAAATCCATGTGGAAAACATTAAACATTCCTTTCATGACTATATCCAAGAATAATCTAATTGTCTACAGCCTTACAATAGGTGTGAATGTTTCAGCGACATCTATACCCTCTATCTGGGAGTACCCTTTGCTCACAAGTCATTCTTTGTTTCGAATTACAACACCATATTCATTCATTTTGTTGAGAAGGAACCATTTTTTCCCTATGAAATTCTTGTCATCTAGCCTTGAAACAATTTAGCATATTTTATTATTATAAATTTGGAAAAGATGTTCATCCATTTCTTGAACCCAATTTGTATCTCTAGCCGCTTCATCAAAGAATTTGGGCTCTACTTTTGATAAGTGTGATTCTTATTGTAAATACTTAATCTATCTTATCTACAATAGTGTTTTCTGATCACCAATTATGTTCTTCCAATAAATTTCACCTCTTCTTTCTAGTCTATGGGAGGAAACTGATTTATTCTCATCATCTGAGTCTTTTTATGAATCAATCTCTGGAGATGGAGCATCTCCGGATCTTCTCCTATATTCATCGCTTTCCTCCTTATTATGATAATGTATTTTCTGAATATTCTATTCATTTTTTACTATAGTCACATCATCACTTTCAACTATCATTCCCACCCTCTTATTGAATCATTTGTATGCATTTCTTTTCTTTGAGTAGCCAAGAAATATCCTATCATCCCCACGATATTCAAACGTCCTATGTTTCTCCATATTGAGATTTAAACATTTACTTCTAAATATTCAAAATTACTATAATGAAAGATTCTTTCCATACCATAATTCTTATAGAGTCTTATTCTCTTTTGGACAATGTAAAGTTCAATTTGATGTATATACTACAGTCATCACATCTTCTTTCTAAAAATTTTCCAGAAGGTCTTTCTCCATGAGCATTGTTCTAGCCACGTTATTAACAACCCGATTTCTTCTCTCAAATACTACATTCTATGGTGGAGTCCTTACTGTTGAAACTTGATTACTTATCCCATGTTTTTAGAGATAAACTTCTACTTGGAAATTTGTGAAATCTATTCCATTATCAATTCGAATCGCTCAGATTTTTTGACCATGCATCTTTTCACATTCCCGTCGATATCTTGTAATGAAACAAAACACTTCAGATTTGTGGGTGATTAATGAAACCTACGCCATTTTTCAATAGTCATCAACTAATAGAACATAATATCTCATCCCATCAATATCACTTAGGGAACTTGGCCCACACACATCAATATGCACCAGTTCAAGCAATTTTTTTGGCCTTTTCTCCTTTCTCTTATATGTATTTCGAATAATCTTCCCTTGTTGGTAGGCATTGAATGTATGAGTATGATCACATGATAATCTAGGGAGATTTTTCACCCCATAATATTTTACCAGATTTCATAAGGAACCTTGGATAATGTGCAAAAGATGCTTATGGAGTAACTTGTTTTCTTCATCCTTGGACAGAAATCACATATCTACTTCTCTTCTTACGAGGTAGAGATTCCCTTTTGTACATATTCCTTGCAACAAAATTATACCATCCTTTTCCTTGATGATAAATAATTTCTTGAAAAGACTTATGGCATGTCCTGAGTCACACAATTGACTAACACTAAGCAAGTTGTGTCTAATCCCCTCAACAACCAATACATTTGCTCATCCCATGTATTTTCCTCCAAATTGGATTTTCCTGAACAAATAATTTTCAAGCCCTCATCATTACCAAATCTTAAAATACATTCTTTATCATACCTAGTTATAGTTACTAGATTCTTATTTCCCATCATATGGGAAGTTCTTTCACTATCAATTATCCATATCCATGTGCGATCTAATGCCTTGAATGCAATTTTTGTAACCACGGTCTGCTTGGACCTTTTCTTTTTGACCCAAGCCTTTGAATTCATAAAAGAAACAGAATGATAATCTTGAACATCCTTAGTATATGATGGGTCATCTTTAACCAACAACGTTTCAAATTGATTTTGAATTTTCAGCTCACGTGAAGATACTTTTGGCTACTCCGTAGAAAAAAATTCAGTCTACCTCATCACATTCCTCTGCATTATTTATGTGCAATATATTTCCATATGTCTAAGAAAATTAAACCTTAAAAAATAACCTCCAAATGATGACCTGTAATTTTGAACTGTGTATGACCACCTTTGTTGGTCTTGTTCCCTTTGGTACCTCTTTCCTAGGGAAAATATATTTTGAGAGTGTCCTATCTTACCACAAAAATATAATCTTATGTGATGTACATTCCTATGTGGTAATGATGCACCATTAGTTGTGCCTTGGGTTCTCTAAATCTTCTGATTCGGATTCATACCCAAATCAGTCTTAAATCATTGAATGGGTGACTATGGTCTAACATGAACCATAACTGCTTCATGTTTTAGATCAAGCCCCTTTTTTCTGATGGACCATTCCCCTCAAATATCATCTTATATGTTGCCTATATTATCATATTTCCTGATGTCGAACTGAGAGTTAGCCATTTCTACAGATATTCAATTGTTCCTCACAGACTGACGACCTCTTTTTCTAGATGCTCGATACGTTTGATTTGATATTTTCCAGTTTCAGTCAAACTATCAATTTCAATTTTCTATTATTTAATTTTGAGTTTTTACTCAACCATCTATTCAGATCTTTCTGGAATTGAAGACCTCAACATTTCAATTTCTTCTTTCAGCTAAGAATTCTATTCTTTATATTGTTTCATAAAGAGTTTGGAAACATGAAAAACTTTGTTAGATTTCTTTATTCTGGATCTCAAAATATCTACCTCTTCAATGAAAGCTTCTAATTTAGCCTGAAGATTAACTCTTCCTTTAATTTATCCTTATTCATTGTCACTTTCTTCTCTTGTCAATGAATTTATAGCAACTACCACCAGAGAATCTACTTTATGATCCGTGCAGTCCTCCAACTCTTCTACCTCAGATTCTTCTAAATGTTCATCCTCTCTTGAAATCATATTATTATTTTTGAAGAACATTCTCCTAGTACTTCTCCTCCCTTTCCCATTTGATGAAAACTTATTTTGGGGAATTTCAACATTTTCTTCATTTTCATCATCAAATATCTTAGGATAGTTTGATGCAAAATGCCAAATCTTACCACATCGAAAGAATGAAAATGAATGTTTACCTTTGAACTTTCCTTTTCCTCTTTGCATATTAGAGGATAGAAATGGCATGACATCATCCATACCGTCTTCCTCCAGACTATCTTCAATGGAGATATTCTTCATGGCCTTGAATGCCACTTACTTTGACTTCCCCTTTTCCACTGCACTATTGTAATCGTTTCTCATTTCATATGCTACAAGGGTACTGTGTAGGTTATCTAGTTTCCGCTCTTTTGGGTCTTTGTCTTCTAACTCTGAAACTTTCTGAATGAACTACAGTGGAAGTTTTCTCAAGATTTGTTTCACAATATTTATATCTTCAATGACATCTCCATGACCCTACATGTATTCCAAAATAATATTTATCCTGTCAAAGAATGCATCAACTGTCTCATTGGGATTCATTCTGAGATCCTCATACTTGTCCT
Source organism: Viscum album (assembly GCA_963277665.1). Taxonomy (NCBI): domain Eukaryota; kingdom Viridiplantae; phylum Streptophyta; class Magnoliopsida; order Santalales; family Viscaceae; genus Viscum; species Viscum album. Next base: position 1,693,491,480 of record OY728138.1, on the reverse strand, counting down.
ATAGAACCTGTATCTTTTCTTCTAAAACTTTTGTGTCGCCATCATAAATTTTTAACAATTTTTCACACATTGAATGTGATATTTTATAGGACATCATCTTCAGGTAAATTGCATTTGATTGGGATCCCCCTAAATATTTGACCCCTTTAGCATCAACATCCAATTCTCTTAGTTCAACTTCTAATAAAGAACCACTATTAATGTCAGCTGATTTTCCATGTATAACTGCTATGAAGAAATCCATCCCAACTGATCAGAAGTTGCGCTTAATTCGATTATTCCATAGTTGAAAATTATTTCCATCAAAGATCAGAATTCATTAATGACTGACCACCTGCATTTCTTCTTCTGAGAGAGAACCACTGACTTTCAACCTTTCCCTCTACTACCAATTGTTAGTTCCACTATGTCAAATACCCTAAGAAGGGGGGGGGGTGAATCAGGGTATAGTAGATTAAAACTTTATCCCCCTTTTGGATCTTGTTTCTTTGTTAGAAAAAACTAAATTCTATCTTCCTACAATAAATCATGCACAAGGCACAATGATTTTTACTTGGTTCACCCTCACAGGGCTACATCCAAGGACTATACAATAACAATGTGTCGATGAACCAAATTTAATAAGGATCACATCCAATAATGAGTATAATGTTTGGGATAAATATTCTATACCCAGGATCACTGCCTTTACAAGGTTTAGGGTCTGATCACTACATTCCCATGGGTCACTCCATATACCTCTTTCTTTAGCTCACAACTGGTGGAAAGGGTCACCATCTTCCTCTTCCTTTGCTCACTACTCATGGAATGGAATCCACTCACAGTTTATGGGCTTGTAGGTCAAACACAGTTTATAGACATGTAGGTCCCTTCATTTTCATTACTTCTTGCATCCGTAACTACAGGTAAATGCTCTGTTGACGTTCCCTTTTCACCCAAAGATGAAATCCACCTTCCCAGGTACTACTAGGTAATGAAAAATACTTTCGCAAACTGATTTTAATCTCTCACAAGATTCCTTGTGTAAATCGTGAACCACCTTCCTCTCTCGTGTAGTGAGTACTGAGTTTGGTATGCAGGAAACCTTCATCGCATACTGCCACCACTGCCACAAACCTCCCTTCGTCCATAGACTGCCTCCACCTTTACGATCGCGTACCGCTACCGCGTACCGATTCCACGAACCTCCTTTGCGAAACCACTCCTCTCAGTGAACTATTATCTGTTCCTAAACTGTCATCTTTTCTGTGTACCATAGCTCTCCCTCTGTGTATCACTTATAGATTTCTACCTCTCGCATACTATAGATTCCTCCTCCACGTACTGAGACAACTCCTTCTCTGTACTAAACTTCCTCCTCTACATACCAGACTTCCTTTGTGGGTTAAGAATCCCCGCAAACACCTTTTGCATGAACCACTTTCAGACTTTTTTGAATTCCTAGAGAAAAATATGATTTCTAATGATGTTCAATATCTACAGTAATAGGTGAGATTAGCAATTCTTATATAAGAAAATATATCTTCTTAATCCACTTAATAGACATTTAACAAATCTTCAAACCAGCCTACACTGATTACGAATACTTCTGTTGTTGTGAACATCAAGCCACCCACGAACCATTTTTCTACATCATCTGCATACTTCCTTGGCTCCAACACAGTCGATCTCATATTGCATCATCAAGTTATCTGCGTACCACACAACCTTCTTCCACTAAACATTTTTGTTTTCATGAACCTCACCCATGTACCATTTCCACTACTATGCGTACCATTCCCTGAACATGGTACGCAACCCATGAATTATGGTACACAATTCTCACCCTTTTCCTATTTTCTTCAAAGTTCTTCATACCATTCACCTCTATAAATAAATCCCTGATTTTTCCAAAAAAACTCTTGATTTTGTGGCCCTAAAATTTGGAAAACACTGGGAAACTACACCAACATAGAAACCAATATTTGGAAAACACCAACCATACTCATTTGCGGTCATCCGACTTTGTCAACAATTACAATCACACCCAACACATTCCGAGAGAACACCTTGAGGGATTTTTTCCAATAGATATAATTTATAATAAATTTAAATTTAGATATAGTAAACATATGTTTATAAGTTTTAGGTAGCTTTGATTAATTTTTTTCCTAAATTCATCTCTCATCAGCTTTAATCAAATAGAGCTAGGAGTAACAACTTTATTTTTTCCAACCATATAAAATTTAATAAACATATCTATGGAATAGTTATCCTATAAAATGAATATATATTTTTTTCATAAAATATATCATGATAATGAAATTAATCTACCCATTAATTGAAAAAATAATGTACTTTTTCATTTTATCTAACACTTTGCATGCATGCTTAATTTGACAAAAAGTGATTAAAATATCAACATAAATAATTATTATTAGAGTTTTTTATCTTTTCACATTCACATATATGTTTTTATATACATTTTTTCTATAAAATTTCAATATGTTCAAGAAACTCTCCAGCTTAGAGAATTTTGTATGAGGGGTATTCTTCAACCCATATAAACCATTATTTAGTTCATAAACTATAATTCTATTCTCAAAAATTATGAATCCATCTATATGATCAATATACACTTGTTATTTAGCTTCACCATTCACGTATGATGAGTTTTCATCTATATAATAAACTATTCAATTTTGATGGGAAACAATAGCTAAAAAAATTTGGTCGATCACAAGTCTTGAAATAGGGGAATATGTTTATAAAAAACATCACCTTACACCTATGAATGTCCCTTTCTAAAAAACGTTTATTTTTTTCATGAAATATATCTTTTATTATTGAGATTATTCCCGATCACCCATTTAGTTATGATAAAATTATTTTCTATTTTCCATTGAAAATTTTCTTAGGTATAATTATTTCAAATTAGACTTAACTCCTCATTCATGGGTTTTAATAATTTATTAGGCGCAACTAATTTTAATATTAACAGAGGATCAACATGAGAGATAAGTGAACTTTTATTCTTCATTATCATCCTTATTCTTGTATAAACTAGATCTTCCCAATATTGAATGTTATTAATTGGTTTAAAATTCTTCTATAATACGATAACCCATATCTTTAATATACATCATTTCATGATATATTACATAATAGAGCACTTAGTAAAATCCAAAATATTAAGAAACCTAGTGTATTTTTGAAATTAGGTACATATCACATCAAACTGATACATGGATACAAAAAAATTATTTTAGACATCCTTAACAAGATATTAAAATTCAACTATCCTTTTAAATATGTAAGGGCTGACCTGAGGACATACATAAGAAAGGGGTAAGATAAAAATCTAAGGGAAAGAACAAAGAATAAAATGATGAATGTATTGCAAGTTATTAATTAGTAATTATAATGTGAAATAAAATTGATGAGAATCATAATCATGAACAATGAGGAATGATACAACATGATAGCATGAAAGAAACATGTGAATGTGGAAACAACATTAAATATGAAATCATAAACATAGGTTATGGAAAACTACCAAGACACTATAACATGGTGTAAAAAGTCCCATAATGGATTAGTTTTACACCATAATCCTATAAATTATTTATCATGAGACTAATAGATCACCCATTGTATTGGAGCACTATATAATTCTGGGTTCACCTATTTATTTCATTACAAGTACATGCATACATGTGCCACATTTATCATACAACATAAAATCACATATCATAATATTGAATCTAATGATTAATAAGTGTGGAATAAAAAAATTTAATTTCCCAATCAAGAAGTATAACTATGTCTTGATGATTACCCTTGAGTGGAAATGGGGATGGTATTCACAATACAAAGGTTTGGTAGGGAAAATTGCAGGATAATATTTTCCACATAAAGGGGGAGAATAATGAATAATTAGAGTGATTAATGAGTATAAAAGGGACATAAAATTAAATTGAAAACATAAGTGTGTTAATAGGGATGTGTAAAATCATATCCCATAAATATTAATGGAAATAAAAAAGGTGTCACATAAATAAGGTTCTTCAATAAAGATGATCAGAAGATCCCTTTCCTTGATAGGGTGTTTCCAAAAGCAAGGCAGAATATTGGTGAGAGTTTGGGGGAACCTTGGGAGGGTTCTAGATAAAAAAGGGAATAATATAGTTGTGACCAAATGATCTTTAGTTAATAATAATGAGAGTTTGGGTTGTTTATATAGGAAAAGATAGGGGAGTTCTATAATATTTTTCAAATATAGGTTTTATATGCTATAAAATAAAGTAACCAAAACAAAACAAACCTCCAATGTTTTTCTCATAGTTTCTACAAAATATTATTTAATTTAATTATTTTATAAATCTATAAAAATAACATTAAAATATTTCCCTTGGTGATGTGTAAGTGAGTCATGTTTATGAAGAATTGATTTTAAAACATTAAAATTTATATAGGTTTTAGATGATTCATAAAGGGTTTATAAAATTAATTATATAACCTAAAAAACACATTATCATAAAGGGGAAATATATATTTTTCCATGGATACCTTTTTTGACATATATTACAACACTTTTGGGTTATTATGATGTCATAATACACACCTTATATTTATACTATATATAATTTTTTACCCAAAAATTTAACTGTTTCCAAAAATTATGAAAAAGCAATTTATGGATAATTTTGAAATTATTAAACAAAAATAATATTAATTTTGTTAAAATAATTCTATAAATTTTATAAATTAAACTTTTTAACTTAAAATATCTATTAATTTTAAAATATTTTTTTTACAATAGTAGTTTTCTAACCCTATTAAAGATTCCATTTTCACTTCATGAAATTATATTATCATTTCTATTTAATAAATAATAGTTATTAATAATATTTTATTAAAATAGCGATTAATTCATGACTTTAAAAAATGGAATTTATTAATTTAAATTGAATATTACCCAAAAATACAATTCATGTTTTGTCATATAAAAATAATTTTTTTATCATACTCATTACTTAATCCATTATAAAGTAAAAAAAAACTGGGAATAAATATAATCAATAATTTATTTAAAAGAAAATATACTTATTCATACTAATATGTTCGAGATATATTAGCACTTATTATATCATCAAATTTTCCAAGGGTAAAGTACGTGATGATGAGATTCTCATTTGATGGTTCGATGAACAGGGTTTAGATCATGATCTCAATGATCATGGAATTATACCATAAATAGCTTTTCTCCTTATTTATTTATTTGGTCTTAGATTTGGTTTGATCAAGGGAAAATCCCAGAGATGCTTTCTCCCTTGGAAGATCCGATAAAAGGGCTTCATATCATATGATCCTACAGGCCGAGGTCGCCACTTCATTTTTCAATATCAATAGGTATTTATCATAACCCATAATATATACTAATAATATAATCAATATTCAATGGATATATTATTAATTTTTAAGATTTTTAACAACCTTTTCAAAATAATAGGATATAACTTATAGTAGTACAATATTACCAAAGTAGTACATGTGTTTTCTATATTTATATTTGATAAATAATGAACTTGATCATTTAAAAAGGGGATTTATTTTTTAATTATTCAGATTCCTCAAAGCATAAATTTCGCCCTTGATATTTTCATTTGATACACTAAAATAGATGATGGTAATTCTATTTCATTGTATCTTCCAGTTCTCATGTTGCTTCCTCAAACTTGGGGTGCTGCCACAATAATTTTACCAGATGAGTTACTTTATTTCATAAAACATTCTCTCTATGACCTAAGATATTCACCAGCTACTCCTCATATGAAATATCATTTTATTATGGTAACACCTCCGGATTCAGTACATGTGAGGGGACTAACATGTACATCCTAAATAAGGATACAAGCAAAACATCTTGTACTTGACATAAGTTAGGTGGAAGCACTAGTCAATATGATACAACATGGATTCAATCAAGGATCTCAAAGGGGACGACATATATCATACTAAGATTTAACATATTTCCAAACCTTGTAAATTTCATCCATAGAGATATATGAAGAAAAAATTTATCACTGACCTCAAAATCAAGACCTCATCAATGATTGTATGTATATCTTTTCTTTCAATTTTGTGAATTTTTTATACAATGTTGAATGTTTTGATAATTTTCTATCACTTATTGGATAAGATCGATTCCCATAAGATTCCACTCTTCAACTTCATCCCAACAAGTTGGAGTCTGAAACCTATTCCTTACAGAGCCTCATAAGTATCCATTTGAATGCTAGAATGGAAATTTTTGTTATATGAGAACTCAACTAGGGGAAAGTGTTGATCCCAAAATTAATGGAAATACATTTAAAATGATCTCAGAATATGATCTAGAGTTTTAATGGTCCTTTTAGAAAGACTATCAATTTATGGGAGATAAACAGTGTTCAAGCTCAATTATGTATTCAATTCTTACTGAATTATTATCCAAAACCTCAAGTAAAACATCATATATCTACCTAATGTGATGGATAATAGAAATCCATTTAATCTTACTAATTCTCTTATGTATATGAAGAGAGTTATTCAATAGATATATATTACTTGATAGAAATAAAATGTGGTGACTTTGTGAGGCGATCGATTACCACCCATATGGTATTTTTAAATTAACATATCCTTGGGAGTCCAATGACAAAATAAATGGTTATGTTTTCCCATTTACATACTTGTATGGGAAATGGTTACATCATACCCTTATACTTATATCATTCAGACATGACATGCTCGCATACCAGGCATCATGATAAAAACTCCGCAATCTCTCTCTTCATTTTATCCCACATGAATTTTTTATTCAAATCTCTATACATCTGAGTGAATCTAGGATGAATAATTAAATATGTGCTATGTACAACATCCATAAGTTCCCTTTTTCAGATATAGTTTTTATGGGACACATATCCAAGTTCTAAACCTTATAACTCCATCTTCTACAAAGTTAATTATAGAATATTCACAATCTTTATACATAGAAACACATCATCAATATAATCCCCAATGATCCTCTCAAGAATGTATGGTTGAGATGTTATTTCAGAAAGGTAGGATGAATACCCTTTTATTTTTCCTATATCCATCTTATTCATGTCTAAGAAGATAATATCCTTTTCAATCCTCATCATGGAAAGAGTTGTGAGATTATTTTTACTCAAGTCATCATTCACTTTGTTCTCTATCTGAGGATGTTAATGGATTGAATGGTCATAAAAATTGATTAGATCTAACCATATCTATTGGTTCATATTAAGTGTAGTTTTTTTGAATATATTTTTGAGTTCTTTACGGTCTATATATATATATATATATATATTAAACTTCTACCTGTAGAGATAATGTCTCTAAATATTTAATAAAAATTCCACTGCAAAAAATTCTTGATCATTATTTGGGATGTAATAATCAAGGATATTTAGTTGGATGGAAAAATAAATTACCATTTTTTCATTTTACATGATTAAAAAACCTAATCCCTTTTTAGATTCATCACTATAGATCACTAATATATCCTCACTGGTGGGTAATGTGAGTATAGGTAGAGCAAGTCGAATCTTCATTAGACCTTTAATGTTTTCTCATATTTATTATTCTTGAAAAACATGACTACTTTCCAAGTCATCTTGGTTAGAGGGATTGAAAATCATGAAAAGTTTCTCACAAATTAATTATAATACCCATCTAATCCAAGGAAACTGTGGATTTATATCACACAAGTTCATCTAGGTCACCCTTAAATCATCTCTATTATTCAAGGATCCACATATAACTCTTTACTAGTGATGAAATTACATATGAATGTTACTTTTTCCATCCAAAAATCAAATAAACTGTGATTTGAATATATATTTTCATTTCAAAAGGCCCTCAATACAATATTAAAATTTTCCATGTGTTCCCCCTTTATTTTAGATTAGATAAAAATATCATCAATATTGTATACCACAAATTTTGTGAGGTGATCCAAAAATACATTAATCATCAAGTCCATGAATATTTATGGATAATTAGTTATTCTAAATTACATCATTATGAACTCTCAGTAACTTTAACTTGTATGATAATAATTCTTGGGGATATCATCCTTCATCTCCTTTACTTGAAAATATCATGACATTAAATATAACATAGATAGATATTGGGCTCCATACAAATGATCACACAAGTCATAAATCCATGGAATAATATATATTTTCTCCTGATATTTTTGAGCTCATGATAACCAATGTAGAGGTACATTGACCCATCCTACTTTTTGATGAAGAGGATAGGTTCCCCCTAGGAGATTCACTTGGGAATATAAATCTTTTTTCTATATAAAACTATAGTTTCTTATTAAACTCCTCAAGTTAAAAAAGTCCATTTTATATGGATTCTTAGATATTGGGAATTCCCCATGTAGAAAATTGATTGAAAATTCAACCTCTCATTTAGGAGAAAGATGAGAGAATTATTTGAGAAGCACATATGTGTATTCTATCAAAATGGGAATTTTTTCAAGGATAATATTTTCATTAATCTCAATCATTTCACTCAATATACTTTCTCATAAGGAAATAATATCCATGTTTGATTTTTTCATACTAAATAGTATTCATCCTCCTCCTTACACTTATACAAAATCATAGGTTAATTCATGATACACATGGAAATTTCCTTCTACTGTAAATTTATATTATCTCCATATAAGGTAAGCCAATATATATCCAGAATAACACTAAATGATTCTAAAGGGAGTATGATAAGGTTCACTAATAAGTTCGAACCAAAATTTTTGACAAGGGGGTTATATAATTGGGATGAAATAATTTCCCCATTTGTTGTTTTCACTGATAATTATACCTCCATACTTTTTGGTTGTGTGTGAATAGTTATAATAAACTTGTGAGATATTAAAGAATGTGTAGAATGAAAATAAAAAAGCGAGTTTTCTATTTTTTAATCGATAACTAGCATAAATGTTAGCACATCATTATAGGGATCCAACTCTGTAGTTATGATAGAATAATGTCACCCTTTCTCTCTAAGCCTTTTGGGTTTCTATCATCAATTTTTTTATAACAACCCTTTGATTATTTCATTGACTCTCATAGTTCAATTTTTTCTTATAGTTGAAACATTGAACCATGGGTTATGGGTTGACCAGATCATTATTTTCTTCCATCACATTCGTGGGTTTCTCACATCAATAATATCTCCTTATGTCACCTTTCTTCCCACACATAAAGCATTTCATTTTTCTCTTCTTACAATTTCTACGGTTCTTGTTTCTATACATTTAAAAATTGGGATATTGAAACTTATTTCCACAATTATAATTATTCATCACACTACCAGAATTAAACTCCACATTTTGGTTTTTATCCTTGTGAGACCCCTGAGATTCTATCACCACCATTTTGACTTTGAGAGAACATCAGAAAATTTCCTCATAACTTATGATGTAATAAATTCACAATTCTTTTCATATAAATGGATGTGGTACACTTATTTAATATTCAATATTACATTTAGTGGTAATAATAAAGCCAAAAGTTTATCATACGTGTCTTGTGAAGTATGTCTCGTACGCCCTGATAGATTGATCATCCATTTACTTTAAGCTAAGTAAGTCCCTATTTATTTTCAGTAAGAGAGTACGAGGGAAATAATTTTCAATTTTTTTATGGAATTTCTTCCACTTTATCTCATTGATAACCTCCACAGGTTTCATATTCTTGGCCAAAATCCACCATGAATATTTTTCAACAACCATATGATAAACAACCACGATGACCTTGTATTTTAATTGATTTTAAGTACAAATAATATCTTTATAATAGAGCTAATACATTATTATATAATCAAGGGATCATAATACAAATTCAAATACAGAGTAATTTTATACATAAAGGTATCAATTGTAACTTTCTTTTTCTTAAGTGGATTTTGGAATTCCTCATGATTCAAGTTTCGGTTCAAAATTTATTTTAATTAAAAATATATAGTCATAAATTTGGTGATTCATGCTCCAATATTGTTGGGAATATAATTTGGGAAGTCATCACATTTACCCTCACATTGGTTTTTGTTTTGGTTTCCCTATTTACATCCATTAAGTATAATAAAGTGAAAATTAAGGATGATTATTTTTAAACTATTAAATACATAAATGAGAAACCATGGCCACTAAAGGGATAAATCATAAGTGAAATATATTCTTTTACCTATGAATTTTTAGGTTTTTAATATATGTTATCCAATGTCTATTTCTTACCATAAAATATTATGGGTATTTTTCTAACTTTAATAATGATTCATAAGGAGATCTTTTATTTTCAAAATAATATCCCCAATGAGTGTCAAATCAGCTATGAAAAAGGGCATATATTCAGGCACTAGGTGATGGTCAATTGAAGATCAAGGCACCCTTTTTGGGATTATTACCCCTATATACCTCTATGATAGAGCCAAATCCACTGATAGTATCTAGATTGGGAATTATTTTCTTAGAAACCACTTAGTTAATAATTTAACAAAATATAGGGATGTTTTCCTATGCTCAGTATTATCCCTAATACTTTCACTATATATTTCTAATCCTAATCCCATAAATAACTTGAATTTCCTTTAATACCAACTATGACAACCCATATATTTAAAAAAACTTTATTTCATGATTTATTATATATAATCAGACTTAGTAAAAACTCTAAGACTAATAAGCCTAGAGTATTTCAGAAACTATGTATGAAACCCATCAACTAGTCACATGTATAAAACAACATTATTTAAAAAAAGTACTTAACATACTTCTAAAATTACATTGTCCTTTATAAAAACTAGATTATATAACCAAGGGATATACATAAGAAAGGGGTTAGATATAAATTTTAGTAAGGGAATGAACAAATCTTAAAATGATGAATGTAAAACGTGCTGTTAAATATGAATTTAAGTGGGATGTAAAATGGGGAGAATCATAATCTTCAAAAATGAGGCTTGTTACAACATGATAGGATGAAGGGAGCATTGGAATTTTTCAACAACATTAAACATAGCATTATATACATAGTTCAAGTCCTACCACCAAGGTATAATAAAAAGGTGGGAAACCCTCATAACTGATTAGGTTTACTCCCTATTCCCATAAATTATGTCTCATGAGACAAAAACATTACATAATTCATTATAGTGCTATATAATTTTGGGTGCAATCATCGCTTTCAAAACTTGTACAACCATACATGCACCACATAGTTCATTCAACATAGGATCATATTTCATTACATTTAATACCATGATTAAGGATTTTAGAAAGAAAAATGTTATTACCTAATACAATATGGTTATTTATGTCTAGGTTTGTACCCTTTACTGGAAATTTTGGTGGTATTCAAAATATAATGGTTTGGTATGGAAAAATAACCAGTTAATTTTTGAAGCATAATGGGAGTACATAATGAATAATGGGAGGGATTAATGAGAGTTAAATGGTTCTCTAATTACATTTAAATCATAAAGTAAATAATAGGGATTTGTAAAATTATATCCTATCAATATTCAATGAAATAAAAAAGGCATTACATATATAAGGTTCCTGAATAAAGAGGACAAGGAGAGGATCTGCTACCTTTAGAGTGTGCTTCAAAAATATTGGCAGGATATTATTGAGATATTGGAATAACACTAGGAGGGATATAGAGAGAAATGGTCACATTATTTTGTTTCTATTAGGATTTTTAGTCAATAGTATTGGGCATTTTGGTGGGTTTATATAAGAGGATAAGGGAGAGTTCTTTATTATTTTTCCAATCTTAGATTTTGGACTCTATAAAATAAAGTAATGAAAACCACAAACCATACCATGGTTTTCCCAGGGGGTTTTCATATAGGAGTGGTTTTAAATATTTTATATAGCCATGAACCTAGAACATTAAAATAATACCCTTGGAAAGGTAGAAGTGAGTAATATTTATAATAAATTTATTTTAAAACCATAAAATATAATATTGGTTTTCAAGGATTCATAAAGGGTTTATAAAATTAATAAAATAACCTTAAAAAATTATCATAAAGTTAAAATAAAGATTAGTCCATTGATATCTTTTAATGATGATATTATATTACTTTGGGGTCATTATGATGTCATAGTTCACAATATATATTTAAAATGTATTTAAATTTTTAAACAAAAATTTGACTACCAAAAAAAATTATAAAAAATTCACTATTAGCTAATTTCTTCTTATTTATTTAAATAATAATAATTATTTTATCAAATTAATTCTCTAAATATGATTAATTTTAATTTTAAATGAAAATCCCAATTAATTGGAAAATATTAGTTTTAACAATTATAGTTTTCTTACCATTTTAAAAATTACATTTTCATTTCCTAAAGTTATATATATATAATATAATATTTAGTAATAATATTTTATTTAAAAATAATTTAATTCATGAATTTATCAAAAGGAATGTATTAATTGAAATAGAGTACTACCAAAAAAATACAATTTTAGATTTTTCAATGTTTCCATTAAAGGTGGGGTAGAATAATGGCTCGATGGGAACTATGAAATATATCCATTTTAACTTGTGAAAATGATAACTTTGTTCATAGATTTTATATCAAGTTATTATTTCGAGATTTTTATTGAGTACATCATCATTGATTCTAATGATTGTCTCTGTGTGTGTGTGGGGGGGTGGGGTCAAGTATAGTTACACAGTCATTCACATCAGGTTTACCATTTTCATCTCTCATGGAAGCTCCCAATGACACCCACACCTACATTGAATCTAGGATCTTCATTGCAATGGTACCTGGTCATTTAGGGTTTCAAACCTAATTAAATTTATGAAATCATATTGGTTGATTGAATTTAATGTCAATCTCATCACACCATTTTTGTGGGAGAATTATTGCCTACTTTAGTATTCTCTTATAGATTTAAGATATGTTTGTGAATCTCTTACAAATCCCAATATAGGATTGGTAACCCAAAAAATATGGTTGGGTTTTGAATCCTTCTACCTTTAAAGGGGGTTCTATTAATTATATCATATATATGTATTTGAGGTTCTCCATCTATTTCCCATTATTTCAAAACAATGGGTTGCTTCTGGTGGTTTAGAATCATGTCACTAGGAACTCTAGAGTTTAATTATATCCTAGAAGTTTATTGGTGTTTTAAGAATGGTATTGAACCTTCAAGAGGTTTCCTTTATATCCTGTGATAATAGGAATCAAACCAACATAATTTGTTTTGGTCCAAGTCATGTTGTTTAATGTTATGCATAAAGGACATATATAACGGAACTTAAACATCAGGTTTGGAGATCCTTCCATTGGATTGAATCTTTATTATCCTACTTATAATATGAATTAGGGACATCATTTATTGGTCTATCCTTAAATTTATAATGGACAAGAAAATATAAGTACTGCCCTTGAGGGTTTTCCCCCAGAGTTTACCATTATGGTAATGCATTTGGGACATACCCCAATGTGGAAACCCATGTAGGGAAGCACAATCATCATGTCATTGAACGGGGAATACAAACTAAGGTTTACCTGATTGGTGAATTTTTATAATGATAATGATATGATTTTTTAATATACCTAAGACCATGTGTTTCATTTTCGGTGTGAGAAATACGGGATAACAAGTAATAAAAATCACTACAAATGGATACATAGATTATGCATTGGGGAAGCCTTGATGGAGTGTTTTATATGGAGCTAAAAACTTAGTAAGGAATCCTAAATAATCTACTTATAGTAGGAATCATATTCCTCATAGTTCAATTATTTTATCGATACGCTAATGGATAAAGTAAAATGATAGATTCATAGGGGGTGGGTTTGATGAACTAGAGTAAATGGAATATTAGGGTGTTACACCGAATTGGATTCCCATGTATGATCCAATTTCCTATTTTCTGATGGATAAGGAAGGATTATAGACTCTTAAGAGATTTTGGGACCCATGAGAAAGATTTTTTTGGATTTGTAGGGGCTTACACCTAGGTTTATGACCATTGGAAGATATTTGACCCTTACCATCTGGCATATTTATGGTGGAGACCATGAGTATAATGAGGATATCATAATGAGTTCATGTATCTTGTACACTATAGATACTTTCCATATAAAGGGGTAATGTCAATAAAAATACTCATAGTTTGGGGTTCACATACCTTGAGGGAACATGCATGTGTATTCCTTATTAACAAGTTTGAAATGTCTTGCAGTGTCAGCCTATCATGCCAATGGTGACTTCTTGACATTAAAGAGGTGTCTAATCAACATGTACATAAGACTTCACATGATCTAATCTGAAATGTATTACGAATATTATTAGATCAAAATGATAGTACTAGAGGAATTCACATGAACTATCTCACATGTCTGGAGGACTTCGGATGATCAGCCCGATGTTTCCAGAGGACATTTCCTGATCTTATTAACATGTCCAGAGGGAATTGTATGTATTGATTGACAATTCCATATGACATCACATGATCAATTTGGAATTTCTGGAGGACTTCACATGAAACATTTGAAATTACTGATGGAATATCTTCTGATTTTCTTGATGTGTCTAAATAATGTAACATGATTTAAAATAACATGTCTTGGCTCCAATATGTGAATATTGAATGAGTTATGCAAGGGACCTGAAACCATTCACATAAATTTTTTTGTATCCATATTCATGCTAGTATTCTATCCATTTTATCCTTTTATCACATATATGCCTCACTGTTCATCAGGTGATAGCCTATTAAGGCCCCACATGACCATGTCGTCACATGGAAACTCATTAATTTGATTTGGTTGGTATGAAATGTGTCCTTATAGTGATCAATGGAGTGATCACATGAAGTTTATAAACATACTACACAATTCCTCAAGTCATTCTCAGAGTTTACCTAGTTTAAGAAACATATTATTGCATAGTTCTCTACTCAAAGAAGCCCCCTCTTTCCTGTATGTGACTGTGTGTGTTTTTTCGATGTTGAAGAAGAAATTTATAAGCATCATTACCTCATATAAATTTGATATCACAAGGTGTATGAATTGAATATATAGTATTATGTTGGGGGAGGGATCATCATATCACACATTTCACGTGAACCCACAATGGGTCATCCATGACATCATCTAATTATCACTTGATTAATAATGACCTTGAGATCACTTTGTCATTTCCATATTTATTGAACCAATATATTTTCAATGGCCTTTATCACATTGTAATCTGCACATCAAATGAACATCATTTTTTATTGAAACTATATATTTTCTGAAGGGATTTGTTTGATTAAAAATTGATCATTCTAAAAGAATATATAATTCTAAAAAAATATCATAACTCCATTTTTGATGATTTTTATGATTTTTTAGGATTTATTTTATAAATATTATAGTGTTATCCCATCAATTGAGTATCAGGACATCACATGATCAAATAGACATTCCTGATATCATTCACATGATGAAGGTGGCATGTCTAGTGACCTTCACATGAATAAGCCATCTTGTCCATTGGGTTTTGTGTGATAAATGGACTGGTAATGTGGAACACATCAACCATTTTCATGAAAATCAACATAACTCACTTCGCATGAAGCTTCCTACTTTTTTAGTTTTTTATAAAGGTATTCAGAAATTGTTATAAGTCTTTCAATAGAAAAGTTTTATGATTGGGAGGACTCATCTTGTAGCCTTCACATGAATATTAGTGTATTTTTGGAAGCCTTCATGAGATCAATAGATCTAGTGGGAGGGGATTCCCATGATCATGAACATATCATGAGAAGTACAAAACCAATTTGATTTATTTCTTTAGGGTCACACGATTCATATAAACTAAGTACCTAATCCCCATATAGCCATGGTACTAATTTATTCCCATTGTATATAAAATAATACCCATACTTCAGGTATTTCTCTGATCAAAAAATTCTTCTGCTCATTTGGATGGAATTAACCAATCCCCTCCCCCCACTCAGAAGAAAGATTTGAATGGATAAGGAATCTATTTTGAGGAATGTAAATGCCAACCTGAGTCCCTTGGGCTTCTACTAGTTAGTGTTCCAAGTGGGTTTTGGTGTTTCAGGAGTCTATTACTATTTCCTAGGGTGCAATATAAATTGGGTAATGAGAGGCATGCCATTTCATTAATGACCCAATCCCCAAGAGTTCTCATGATTTCTTCTCTCACATGATCTCTTTTCAAAATGGCTTCACATAATTCTATTGTGAGAACCATTCATGTGATCCCATCATGTGATTGAATTTCACTAATGAATCATGAAATAATTTGTGAACTAATAAATTTTATTTTTTTAGTGTATATTGTTTGACCTTAGTCATAGGGATATATTGTGTACTTCTTAGGTTTTTTGGGAGGAATTTTCATGATCACCTAATCATTATGAAATTCATGTTACCATCCCATGGACACATGATCACAAGACCTATAATGGAGCATGCCCTTGGAATGAGTAGAAGCAAGACAATCTATGTGGATTGGATTTATGTAAGTCTCATGAACTTATAATGGTTATGTGATTTTTGTAACTGGATATAGATATCATGATTTCATGACTACCAATAGATCAAATGATTCAAAAGATGCTTCCCAAGTTTGATGACTAGATTTTATTCTTGAGTGATAAGCCAATCTATTTTTTCTGACAAGTACTACTTATTTCTTATCTATTTATTATGGCTTGATCCAAATTAATCCATGGAAATATGTTCCATTATCCATGGATCCTTGGAATTTTATTGTTTCTAGTGAAGATTTCAAACATAATTCCATCACCCATTTGTCCTAGGAGACACTTCTATGACTATTGGGGATCTATCTTATGGAGTATACCCTATTAGAATTGTTACCCCATTTTGGGTTCATCCATAAAAATTATTTTCTCATCCTTCCAAAAAATCAGAGATCATATATCCTTCTTGGGTATTGAGGAATAATAACACCTTTAGAGAAAATTTATCTCATATTAGAAACTTCATTACCAAGGGAAAATGATCATATAAGTTCACACTGATGTTTATGGAAAAATATTTAGGAGGGTTCCATCTTGAATATGATACCAACATCCATATATATAGATCAATACTGTAGAAATATATGAGGACCCATAAGTTTGGATGATTTCCTTGATGGTACCTTTGGTTAGGAGGGTGATTTGGGGTGGAATGAGGCTGGGATTCTGGGTGCAACATAATACAACCAAATTTACATTGACATAAAACATATTAGTATTTATGAATTTAATTGTAACTCCAAATACCTATCTTAATTTAATAAGGATGTTTTAGAGGATATTCTATGTTAGTGGTGTCTTGATACAAACATATTTAATCTCAAGCATATAATTTTGGCATCATTCTTTGGGATGTTGAGAGAATCTTCATCATGTCTATTTTTTTAGATATGGATGATGAGTTTCTCTCTCTATATTCTACTTTGTATGATTTTGGGAGCACCCATACCATCACTAATGAGGTTATCTGACTGCCTATGAAGGACCTTGGGGAGAACATACTTCATGGGGGGAACATAATATTTATAGGATGGGAAGGATTCTTTATCAAGAAGGCGTGTTTCAAACACAGAGCCTAGAATATGAAGGATTTCCCATATAAGGATTATTGCAGTGCCAAAGGTTTCTACTGGACCATAGTTGAAGAGGTTTCATTCAACAATTGGGGGTGGGAGGTTATTCTTGACATCAACTAGGCCATTCAATTGGTTGGATTTCTCACTATTTACCTAAGTTGGTACCTGCTCTTGGCCATAGAAAAGGGTGGAGTCAGAGTTTCTGCCATTATAATCGAGGAATATATGGAAGGAGGAAGGCATGTTTGGTTTTCTATTCCTATCCTAGCCAGACTGTATGCCTTCTTGAACCATATCTACATGGGAAGTAACCCGTATAGAATCTCTAGACCCTTACATGTGTAATGAGGCTAGATAGGGTATCACATTGAAAGATATTAATATTCGAGCATCTATAGAATCATCGGTGTCAATTTAAATCCTTTTTTTGTAGTTCATTAGTGGGGTAAGGCCCGTCTATTTAAAAATTCAGAAATTAGGACTTGCCTAAATCATTATGAATGATTCACCTTCAAACTTTATGTGGCACCCATTATTAGTATAACTGAGAATTGTAGGAGTAGCTCTAATTTATGGTCTTAGATGATGTTAATTCTTATGAGCATACTTCCATCTGAATTGATGTTAACATTATATATGAGTAGTATACACACTATCAGTTCGAGTGTTAGTTTTTTGAAATCAAAACAAACGTTTCTTTACCCTATTTACAATTGATCAAAAACTCACCCAATGGTGGCTTATCAATTATGGACAATTTTTACAAGAGAGGAGACTCATATTAAAATATAAGTTCCTATTACTGACATTGTGATCAAAATATCTCAATGTTATGTCGAGTCTTGGATTTTTTCATACCCGAACTATAAATTATCTACCTTATTATCTGTGGCTAAATAACTACCCTTGAAAATTGAATCCAATACAACACCGAGAAGTAATATATCTTATATTATTAAAATTTCCTCAAGGATTACTCTCAAGGAAGTGAGACATCTATCATTATCTATGTAATCAAGTTAAGTTCCATTTGGTGAAGCTATAATGAGTGTGCTTCCAATGAGTAAATCCTCATCAACACCAACATTTCATAATGTGTTTCAAAAATAAAATAAATAGAGGGTAGATAACTCAAGGGATTAATTGTACAGATATTCTTCCAAGTGGGGATATACATAGAGGTAATCACATTTATTACCACTCTCACAACTGTCTACTTTAAACACCATCCCATTAAGGTTGAGACTCTCCTCTAAGACCTTGATATGGAATTTGAATATATGAAAGGACAAATCTACTTCTCATTCTGGGTGAAGTGGATAGTTGTTCCCTCTATGATGTATTTTTTCATGGATGAGAATAGTTATCCTATCACTAAGAAAGTTATAAAACTTGACACACTACCATTTTAAAGAATTTTTTAAACCATTAAAATCATACTGATGAATTTTAATTTCCAATGTCATGATAGGAAGTTTGAGGGGACTTTCTTTGTATGCCACAATTGGTATATTATATTAAGGGTAGAGCTATGGGAGATGACTTGGGTGAATACCAGGGGACCAATAATGAGGGATCCCTAGTTCAAATATAACTAATGATGGTGGTGGTTTCCTTCTTGGGGGATCACAATTTACACCTCCATCAGCACTATCCCTGTTGCCTTCAACATTTTCTCCTTCTAGGGATCCTTACATAGAGAGGAAAAGAAAAACAAAAGTGTTCATATTCCTTAGAGGTTTCTTACATAGAATCATCAAGTAAAGGTTACACTATATTTATTATTATTTTTAAAACATTTTAATAGATTTTTCAAATATATCAAATGGTGTAGGACCTCTTTGATCTCATGAAAAAGAACAAACATCTATTTATGATAATATCGGTGTCCTTTAATCTACACATTGAGTCCAATCCATAATGTAGTGGAAATGGTTGACATGCCACTATAATTAGAACTAGGTCCTACCTTGGATGCTTTAGTAGTTATTCCATTTGACCTAGCATAGGTAGATTCAATTTTGGAGAAGGTTGATATTCTTATATATTCTTTTACTAATTTAGCCTCCATAGAGGCATCATTGAAAAATTTGAATTTTTCACTATAGACCAAACATATTATCCACTTTTTATTATGTAACTTAAAATATCATTTTTCTTAAAGCACTGAAAGACAACTCATAAGAAATGATGATGAAGAAAACACTATTGGGGACACCATGTCACTCATCTCAAGAGAGAATCAACTCTTCCCCTAGTGATGGGATTGGGGTAACCACTATTTCTAGTGATGTAAAAGGTAATGGTATATTTTCATCATTGATCATCAAAATTGATCATATTATTCACCTACTGAATGATAATCCTTTGTGCCTCTTATTATAGTACCTTAACCTTAAAGCCAATAAGTTACAATATCTTCATATTTGGAATTTCCCCCATATGGGACAACTAATGTGGAGGCTATATCTACACCCAACTCATCAAAGTCCATGAATACAAGTCCCTTTATCTACCAATTAGTCAAAAAATTTATAACTATTTTTGGATTGGTCTTGATTTGAGGTTCAGAGTCTAGGAAACATCATAAAATAATGAAGAAACAAATGTGGGTGGATATTTATATTCCAATATCATAGGTCCCTTTAATGTATATGAATGGCCAATTGGGTAATCTTAGGTATATTTTTACAACACTATTCTATGATGGATTTGATTACACGGCTCTCTAAAACCAAGTAAAGGAATTTATTTCCCTATTAAAGTAGATGAATGACCTTTAATTGAGGGTAGTAGAGGAAGATGCTTTGGATTTAGTCAAATGAAGTCGATATGAGGTCTGGAATGAAGATTCCCATTATTTAGAGAAGGAAACATCTCATCAAAACACGATCATTTCAAGTAAGTATGAGATTGTCTAATTACATCTTGAAATAGATCATCTTGAGTGGGAGAAATTTCGGTAGAATCATGCACTAAAAACCTTATAGAAAACCATGTTAGAGAAACCAGAGATCTTTGAACTGGAATATAAGGCCTTACTTGATGTTTTTGATATATAGGAATCATTACAAAAGATTACATATGCAGAAATTGAATTAGTTGATAAATTTCACCAATCCATGGCCTCTTTGGAGAAGAAGTCAGTGGAGCTAAATGAATCCTCTATGAAGCAGGCCTATACGTTTATGAACCTCTATTATTTTTTGTGTTAATGGGTGGAATTCTCGTCTATATATATTCCTACCTTCTTTACACATTATCAATGAATCAAAACTTCCAAAAATTGTATGTTGTTATCAGTGTTTCTTTAATTTATCATGTTCCCAACATTTCATTGAATGGATACCATATAGAAAGTCAAAGATAAAAATTATTTTTAACATACTAGGAAAACCCGATATTTTAACTCAAATTCTCATATCATAATAGGCCTTCTATAATAATTTTCCATGAATGATTAATGGAATAATAATATTTATTGATATACCAACATTAGTTTTTTTAATATTATGTTTTTAAAATAGATAATTTGGGAAAATATTTTCCAGGGGGAAGTTTCTTTCTATTTTTCCTACGATAGTTGACTTAGTGAAAATATATTGATTTTTTATAGGGACATATAATGACCCTAACAAAATTTGTATATTATTATTTATATTTCCTTAATTGTTTTCCAAAGTTTCATATGGGGAATATTAGAGGGCATTGAAATGTATTTTTCCTTGGATACCAATTACATGGTTTGATCCATACTTGTTTTGATCCATTTCCATTTCATAAATTCTTAGTTTTTCCCATATCATAAAAAGTGTGTGTCTAGTGAGAATATACTTGACATTTTCCAAAGGTTTCCTTTATGGGTTTTCAACCTAGTGAGTGTTGTGTCTCTATCAATTAGATATTTAAGGAATTAAAACCTATAATTTTGTTGTACTTTAGGGTCTTCTTTCTCAGACCATATACTCTTGTAGTTTAGGGTATTCTTGCTCCGACCATATGTTGTTGTAAATTAGTGTCTTCTAACTTGGTCTATTTGTTTATATATTTTAGATTCTTCTTACTCATACCATCTTTCAAATTAGTTTAGGGTCTTATATCTTGGAATATCTATTATTGGTTGTGAAGGATGGGTATTCATGAAGGGTTTAGAAACCCTTTATTCTTTTTTGTGGCTATAGGGAATGTGTAACACCCCGAGATTTTATGAAAAATATTCTTTTTAATTTCATTAATGTCTTGTGTTGTACGCTACACCAAAAGAAGCTTGCACAACACGCATCCTTGACTTGCCTTGCATTACACGCAATCACGACCTTCCTCGATAGCGTGTGTAGTACGCAATAACGAGTTTCACTAAACAACAATATGCTATTAAAATATTATTAAAACTAGTCGTTATTAATAGTAATAACAACTTTTTGAAATTTTGTAAATTTTATTTTCTAAAATGGACTTCATTTTTGGATTCGGAATATCGAAATTAGCTTAGGGTGAAATTTTGGTACTTTTCGGATAACTTTCATTTTCTGATGAATAGTGAAAATTACTAAATTTTAATTAAAAACAACCTTTTTAATCGAAATAATTAATAGTAATAAATTATTAATTTGAGTGGTTTTAAATTATATTTGGAATATATTTTTACAATTTAATACAATGTCGGTCATTGGATGTAATTTCACATTTAAACCAGACATAAACAAGTGTCAATCTTTTGATAGTTATTATCTCTTAGGAACATGCTATTTGTTTTGACAACGGGAATTAATTTTTAAATTAAGTAATGCAACTGATATGTTTTGAATTTGGTAAAATAGACATCATTTTTTAGTTCATAATATCAAATATATCTTAGGCCTAATTTTTGGTATTTTTCTGTAAACTTTCATTTTTGATGAATAGTGAAACCACTAAGTGGTAGTTAAAAAAATGATTTTTTCATAAAACATAATTTTACCGCTTTTGTGAGTGGAATTTCAAAAATCCGAGAGACACGGTTGATTTCAGTAAGTAAAATGTGGTTCAATGAGATGAAAATAATTTTTGGTGAATATTAACTTTTTACTTTTTTTTACCATGGTTAAAAGTAAATAGGGTAATTAAGGGTAAAAATCATATTATTATTACCCTAACACATGTCCTAATTCTATTGGATAAGTTTAATTTGACCACAAACAACCTTAGGAATAAAATATGACCATTTAGGCCCACTTGGATTAGATTAGGACATTTATTATTAATTTATTTAAAGAAGGGTTAAAATAGATAAAATCAAAGTTTAATAAGTATATCATTTTTAATATAGGATTATACATAAGATAAATTAGACTATAAATATTCATTAGAAAGATAAAAGTATTTCCTACATAATGGTATTTTATTTGTAATTTTTAGACATTAAATAATTTAATTTATTTATGACACAAAGATGATGCAGTAATTATATTATTAATGAAATATTGACATAATTGATGTTATAAATACCAAATTAATGTAATTTGAGTCTTTTTATGAATCAAAATAATTTTATAGGTTAATATGACATATTAGTATTGATATAATTAACTGTTTTAGAACTAATAAGTCTGTTATGATTTTCACAAAAATAAATTACTAAATAGTGTCAAAATTGACATAAAATAGTTTTTAAAAAATATATTATATTATTAATTGTTATTTTATTCCTAAAAATATAAGTTTCGGCCAAATGACTTAGATAAGGTTATATATATTAATAATAAACAGCTTTGGGTTCGTTTTTCTTCTTATAGTAATTTTATTAACCTTATAGTGTAAGAACACAAAAAGACACGGTAAAAGTAAAATTATCTAACTTAATGTTAAATCTAAATGATAAGGTTAAAATAGGAACCTAAACTTGACTAAATTATACTGGATGAGAGGCTTTCGACCCATCCCCACCTTAGCTTTGAAATAAATCAATTTGGAGCTATTTAAAACCGAATTTGGCTGTATAATAAAATAATATGTTTAGTTTTTCCAAAGGTGCCCCTCTCCTCCCTTATAAAAGGGAACCTCCTCCCTCTCTTCCTCACACCACTTTGATCCTTCCAGCTCAGCCAAACCCTTCCAAATTCTCTTATCCACTTCCCTAGAAACATCTTAGAGGTCCTGGGTTTCTTCAAAGACCAATTTTAGTTCCCTAAGAGGAGGACTCAAAGAGGCGCTTCAAAGAAGAGATAATGTCTATTACCGATTCTTTCAACCTTATTTCTTCTTGCACTTCTTATTCTTAGGTTGTTTTATTATGAAGTAATAAAATCAGTATCACTCATACACTGATATGTTATTATAAGTATGAAACAACCCTATTTCACCATCTATCCATCCTACGGAAAACGAAATCACAGCGCGTGCGTATGTACGGAATACCGTCTCCACGCCATGGTGTAATCTATTTTCCACCACCACCTTACTTGGATGGGTATAATGGTGTAAATAATAACTATATATCATTATTGTAAAGTTATAATTGATTCTGAAATAGTATACATACACTCCAATACAATTCCACGATCATGTGAACGATATCATTCCTCGTGCGTACGTACGGACTACCGTCTCCACGACGCGATGAGATTCATTCTCAACATTAACCATTCATGAATGATTATAAAGTATATATAATAATTAATCATGAAATATATGACATAATAATGATACTATATTTATGTGTATATATATGTATGTCGTCTACTTAATCCCATTCAAGTCAATAAGGAAACGAAAACAGCGTTCATGAGTACGTAGGGCCTACCGTCTCCATGAACGGTGTATTTCTTTCCATTTACTGATCTATTATATATATGTATATTCAGAATATATATTATATATAAATCATGTTTTATATTATGGAATTAATTAATCATGATCTAAGTAATCATATGAATAATTACAAGTCAAAACACGGACGACAAATGAAACGATTTTACCCAAAACGCTCTTTAACATGGAATTTACAAAAGAATGGGTAATATAAAGTCATAAGTGAACCATATATGATATCATAACAATGATTATGATTCTGGAATAAGTAAACGACATTATTTAAATTATTATACAGGAGGTTCAGACACTTACATAGCAAATTGGACCTAAGGTAAGGGATAATTCTGCAAATCTCATTTTTATCCGAGATTGGTTATTCGTAAGTATTTACTGGGGATATTTCTATCATCCATGTACATGGTTTATAAAAGTGTTTTCATGTATTTTTAATTTCCTTTTTAACCATTCTTGACTTTTACTACATGGTATGTAAGGAATATTTCTTTTGTTTACGGTACGAGGTAATTTTTGACTTTTCCTGCAAAAGTACGAGAAGAATGTTTTTTTAAGTTATACGGAACGAAAGGATTTTTACGGTTTTATAAAGCCTTATTTTCATGAATCTTATTCCAAAATATTTCATGACTATTTTAAACAAAATCCTTTTCTTTTAAAATTGCATGATATTTTGTGAAAAGAAATTGATTTTGAAGAAGAAAAGATATTTTCCTCAAGAATTCATTTCAAGTGTCTTATCAAAACCATTTTCATCTATGATGACATTATTTTACATGTGTATGTTTCAAGTATCACTTATCTATGATTTAAATGGTTTCACTTTTCTTATTATGAAATTATATCCATTTCTTTTATATGGATTATGTGATGATGGGAAGATGTTCGTGAAACCCATTTTATTTATTGGGTTTTTATGAATGATGTATGATTATTTTGTGGCACAAGTAAGAATGATTTCATTACGGGATGGGTGGGACTTATATCTCCCTCCAATGCATTGGGTAAAGACTTATATCTCATGCGATAGACATGGCTGAAATGACAAGTTAAATCGGTTCAGTAATACAGGACTGGAATGATGAGTGAACTCGATTCAGAAAGGGACTTTGTCCACTAAGATGGTCTTGGCAGCAATGCCTTGGATACTATGGAAATCATATCATGTGGTTAATGGTTTCCACAATTACATGTTCCATTCCCATGCAATTTTATCATTCTTAATGTTTCTTTATGATCTATGCCTTACGTACTTCCATGTTTTGTGTCATTTCTCAAGATTTTGATATTTAAACATTATGTTCATGTTTTTAAGTTAAAATGTATATGGTATGTTTTATTTTAACCATTCTTACCCTTACAGAGCAGTTGAGCTCACCCTTTTTATGTTTTATTTCCCCCAGGATATAAATAAAGGTTTTAGGTAAGAAAAAAAGGGAAGATCTTTGTGGTAGATGTTGAAGATCTTTCACCACGATTAGAAGATTACATTTCATGTTTCCAAAGACACTAAACTATTACGGTCCTTATGTGTCTGTTTTTGTTATATATTAAGTATTCCGCTAAAGTAATGTAATGTCCATGTACATCAAGCTTTTGGTCTCTACAGTTGGTATCAGTGGAAAAGTTTAGTCAACCTTTGGAAACTAGGATGCGAAAATGTTAGTGAGATCCCTAGAGATATTTCTACGGTATGTCTAGGGATGTCCCTAAGGATAAATATACGTATAGGATATAGTCCTAGAACTATGGTAACGATATTAGATTAAACGAAATATATTAGATATTGAAGTTACTCCCCGTTTATTATGATTTTTGATTCTCGCACTTTTCTTTTTGGTTTTTAGAAAATGGCTGGAAACAAGATGGTTCACGATAATGGAGGATATGATGGACAATGGAATGATATTTTTCATGATCAACCAAATGAAATGGGATTTGGAAGTCCAAACATCATTATTATGCCGAATCAGCAATCTCATAATATGATCAATAAAGTAAAATTTGGTATGTTTCCTGACTCGGCTAATAAGAGAAATAAGGAGTTTCATGATGATCATAGAGGAAAGAAAGGTCAATTTCCCCTATGTAAATCATGTGGGAAGAGGCATCAAGAAGAATGTTTCAAAGGAACTGGAAGATGCTTTGGGTGTGGAAAATAAGGACACAAAGCTAGTAAGTGAAAAGGAAAAGGTTCAATTAACACCAGGGATGAGGATAATGGTATTGCTACGATATCAACAATGGTTAAATGTTTTAAATGTGGAATGTATGGGCATCATGCAAACCAATTCCCTAAGGGAAATCTCATGAAGAGAATCAGTATGGTCATATGGGTAGTATTTATGTTGATGATGATGAAGAGACTACAAATGATATGTGAGTTGAAATAATTTTTGAAGCTCGGTCAATGGTTTAAGAATGTAGTGGAATGATTACATGTTTATCATGTGTAATGTTATATAGGTAATCTCATGGTACTATGTAATAAAGAGACATCTAAGGATTGTTACACTATTATCTTTCCTTGAGTTTTGAAAGTGTATGATTAATGGTACCAGTATCCATGAAAGGTTATTCCGATATTTTTGGAATGTAGATTATATGCGCATAATTAAGGGATATGGAGAAAATTAAATGTTTGATAGTATTCATGATCTCATGACTGATATAAGGAGAATGTTATATCTTGGTTTGAGTATATAGAATTTTTGGATTTTGGTATGTCGAAAGAGTTAACTTTTGACAGCATTCATGTTTTCACTAAGGTTTAATGGGTATTCATTTTTCAAGAGAATACATGATTAAGGTATTCACATGATTGGAATGTGACCAACAAGATATATGGGGGATAAATGATGGTATTCACATGTTTGGTTGATGAAATTTCATGTAATCGTTTTTTTATACTATGAGCTTGGACCGAAGTATTTTAGATAAGCCTAAAGATTGGAATGGATTATGTTGGACATAAGTTAGTATTGTTTAAGGATAGAACTTTTTTTTGATATTATTTATGGGATGTTATAGTAATATAGTTTTAGAAAAAGGACAACCTGCAGGACGGGCGACAACCCATCACGTCAGACAAGGCTGTGGGAATCGAACCCACAACCGAAGTGCGGCTGGCCTTTATCGCCTACCACTGGCCTACAGGAAGTCCCTGTTTAGTAGAAACTAGTATTATTATATTAAGCAGTATGATATATGAAGTATAAGTCCATTTTAGGAACCATATATGATTAATCTCACTATAGATGGACTTATGTATTTTTGATAACTTTTAGAACCTTTTGTTTGAGACAGATGGAATGACCCATCATTCTATCACATGATCTGCTAACACATCACGAATAACAAATTCAACTTCATTTCATTAATGGATGAAGTGTAAATTGTTCAATTAACGAACAAAATTGAGATTGTACCAAAATCATGTAAGTATTCCTTTTAATTCATCAACTTTAGGGAAATTCTCTTGAAAACCAAAAATGTTGTCCTAATGCCCTTATATCCGATGAATCAGATGGTACCTTACATCATCACAAATCTATGGATTTGTGATTGCTGGCTTTTCCATAGGCATGTTCTCTACCACTCTCCATCAGAACATGATGGTTAGATTTCTCTTCCATATCCATATTTTCATCTATGTGGAAACCCAGTGATTAGTTTATTTGGGTAACCATTACGTTTCATACTTTTGTTTTTAAAGATTGGTTTTGGTATTCCTTTTTACGATGTGGTTTTCTATTAAAGAAACTTTCGAGGAGTAAACCATTTATAACCCCGACGAATTTCGAGGGAAAATTCATTTTAAGGGGGGTAGAATGTAACACCCCGAGATTTTATGAAAAATATTCTTTTTAATTTCATTAATGTCTTGTGTTGTACACTACACCAAAAGGAGCTTGCACAACACACATCCTTGAATTGCCTTGCATTACACGCAGTCGCGACCTTCCTTGATAGCGTGTGTAGTACGCAATAACCAGTTTCACTAAACAATAATATGCTATTAAAATATTATTAAAACTTGTCATTATGAATAGTAATAACCACTTTTTGAAATTTTGTAAATTTTATATTTCTAAATGGACTTCATTTTTGGATTCGGAATATCGAAATTAGATTAGGGTGAAATTTTGTTACTTTTCGGATAACATTCATTTTTTGATGAATAGTGAAGATTACTAAATTTTAATTAAAAACAACCTTTTTAATAGAAATAATTAATAGTGATAAATTATTAATTTGAGTGGTTTTAATGTTTATTTAGAATATATTTTTACAATTTAATACAATGTTGGTCATTGGATGTAATTTAACATTTAAACCAGATATAAACAAGTGTCAATCTTTTGATATTTATTATCTCTTAAGAACACGCTATTTGTTTTGGCGATGGGAATTAATTTTCAAATTAAGTAATGCAACTAATATGTTTTGAATTTGGTAAAATAGACAACATTTTTCATTTCATAATATATAATATAGATTAGGCCTAATTTTTGGTATTTTTCTGGAAACTTTCATTTTTTGATGAATAGTGAAACCACTATGTGGTAGTTAAAAACAATGAATTTTTCATAAAACTTAATTTTACCTCTTCTGTGAGTGGAATTTCAAAAATCCGAGACACACATTTGATGTCAGTAAGTAAAATGTGGTTCAATGAGATTAAAATAATTTTTGGTGAATAGTAACTTTTTACTTTTTTTACCACGGTTAAAAGTAAATAGGGTAATTAAGGGTAAAAATCATATTATTATTACCTTAACACATGTCCTAATTTTATTGGATAAGTGTAATGCGACCAAAAACAACCTTAGGAATAAAATATGACCATTTAGGACCATTTGGATTAGATTAGGACATTTATTATTAATTTATTTAAAGAAGGGTTAAAATAGGTAAAATCAAAGTTTAATAAGTATATCATTTTTAATATAGGGTTATACATAAGATATATTAGACTATAAATATTCATTAGAAATATAAAATGATTTTCTACATAATGGTATTTTATTTGTAATTTGTAGACATTAAATAATTTAATTTATTTATGACACAATGATGATGCAGTAATTATCTTATTAATGAAATATTGACATAATTGATGTTATAAATACCAAATTAATGTAATTTGAGACTTTTTATGAATTACACTAATTTTATAGGTTAATATGACATGTTATTATTGATATAATTAACTTTTTTCGAACTAATAAGTCTGTTATGATTTTCACAAAAATCAATTACTAAATAGTGTCAAAATTGACATAAAATAGTTTTTAAAACAAATATTATATTATTAATTGTTATTTTATTCATAAAAATATAAGGTTCGGCGAAATGACTTAGATAATGTTATATATATTAATAATAAACAACTTGGGGTTCGTTTGGCTTCTTATAGTATGTTTATTAACCTTATAGTGTAAGAACACAAAAAGACACGGTAAAAGTAAAATTATCTAACTTAATGTTAAATCTAAATGATAAGGTTAAAATAGGAACCTAAACTTGTCTAAATTCAATTAGATGAGAGGAGTTCGACCCATCCCCACCTTATCTTCGAAATAAATCAATTTGGAGCTATTTAAAACCGAATTTGGCTTTATAATAAATTAATATATTTAGTTATTTCAAAGGTGCCCCTCTCATCCCTTATAAAAGGGAACATCCTCCCTCTCTTCCTCACACCACTTTGTGCCTTAAAGCTCGGCCAAAGCCTGCCAAAGTCTCTTCTAAACTTACCTAGAAATATCGCAGAGGTCCTGGGTTTCTTCAAAGACCAATTTTAGTTCCCTAAGAGGAGGACTCAAAGAGGTTTTTCAAAGACGAGATAATGTTTGTTACCGATTCTTTCAACTTTATTTCTTCTTTCACTTGTTCTTCTTAGGTTTTTTCCTTATGAAGTAATAAAATCAGTATCACTCATATAATGATATGTTATTATAAGTATGAAACATCCCTATTTAACCATCTATCCATCCAACGGAAAATGAAATCACCGTGCATGCGTATGTAAGGAATACCGTCTCCACTCCGTGGTGTAATCTATTTTTCACCACCACCTTACTTGGATGGGTATAATGGTGTACATAATAACTATATATGATTATTTTAAAGTGATATTGATTCTGAAATAGTATACATACACTCCAATACAATTCCACGATCATGAGAATGATATCATCACTCGTGCGTACGTACGGACTACCGTCTCCACGACGCGATGAGATTCATTCTCCACATTAACCAATCATTAATGATTATAAATTATATATAATAATTTATCATGAAATATATGACATAATAAGGATATTGGATTTATGTGTATATATATGTATGTCTTCTACTTAATCCCATTCAACTCAATAAGGAAACGAAAACAGCGTTCATGAGTACGTAGGGCCTACCGTCTCCATGAATGGTGTATTTCTTTCCATTTACTGATCTATTATATATATGTATATTCTGAATATAAATTATATATAAATCATGTTTTATATTCTGGAATTAAGTAATCATGATCTAATAATCATATGAATAATTACAAGTCAAAACACGGACGACAAATGAAACAATTTTACCCAAAACGCCCTTTTACATGGAATTTACAAAAGAATGGGTAATATAAAGTCATAAGTGAACCATATATGATATGATAACAATGAGTATGATTCTGGAATAAGTCAATGACATTATTTAAATCATTATACAGGAGGTTCGGACACTTACAAAGCAAATTGGACCTAATGTAAGGGATAATTCTGCAAATCTCATTTTTATCCGAGATTTCTTATTCGTAAGTATTTACTGGGGATATTTCTATCATCCATGTACATGTTTTATAAAAGTGTTTTCATGTATGTTTAAAGTCCTTTTTAACCATTCTTGACTTTTACTACATGGTATGTAAGGAATCTCTCTTTCTTTTATGGTACGAGGTAATTTTTGACTTTTTCGGCAAAAGTACGAGAAGAATGTTTTTTTTAACTTATACGGAACGAAAGAATTTTTACGGTTTTATAAAGCCTTATTTTCATGAAGCTTATTCCAAAATATTTCATGACTATTTTAAACAAAATCCTTTTCTTTTAAAATTGCATAATGTTTTTTGAAAAGAAATTGATTTTGAAGAAGAAAAGATATTTTCCTCAAGAATTCATTTGAAGTGTTTTATCAAAACCATTTTCATCTATGATGACATTATTTTACATGTGTATGTTTCAAGTATCATGTATCTCTAATTTACATGGTTTAACTTTTCTTATTATGAAATGATATCCATTTCTTTTATATGGATTATGTGATGATGGGATGATGTTTATGAAACCTATTTTATTTATTGGGTTTTTATGAATGATGTATGTTTATTTTATGGCACAAGTAAAAATGATTTCATTATGGGATGGGTGGGACTTATATATCCCTCCAATAAATTTGGTAAAGACTTATATCTCATGAGATAGACATAGCTGGAACGACAAGTTAAACCGGTTCAGTAATACAGGACTAGAATGAGGAGTGAACTCGATTCAGAAAGGGACTTTGTCCACTAAGATGGTCTTGGTAGCAATGCCTTGGATACTATGGAAATTATATCATGTGATTAATGGTTTCCACAATTAAATGTTTTATTCCCATGCTATTTTATCATTCTTAATGTTTCTTTATGATCTATGCCTTACGTACTTCTATATTTTGTGTGATTTCTCAAGATTTTTATGTTTAAACATTATGTTCATGTTTTTAAGTTCAAATGTATATGGTTTGTTTTATTTTAACCATGCTTACCCTTAAAGAGCATTTGAGCTCACCGTTTTTATGTTTTATTTCCCCCAGGATATAAATAAAGGTTTTAGGTAAGAAAAAAAGGGAAGATCATTATGGGAGATGTTGGAGATCTTTCACCACAATTAGAAGATTATGTTTCAAGTTTCCAAAGACACTAAACTATTACGGTCCTTGTGTGTCTGTTTTTGTTATGTATTAAGTATTCCGCTAAAGTAATGTAATGTCCATGTACGTCAAGCTTTTGGTCTCTACAGTTGGTATCAGAGAAAAAGTTTAGTCAACCTTTGGAAACTAGGATGCGAAAATGTTAGTGAGATCCCTAGAGATATTTCTAAGGTATGTCTAGGGATGTACCTAAGGATAAGAATACGTATAGGATATAGTCCAAGAACTATGGTAACTATATTAGATTAAACCAAAGATGTTAGATATTTAATTTAATCCCCCTTTATAATGATTTTTGCCTCTCACACTATTCTTTTTGGGTTTTAGAAAATGGCTGGAAACAAGATGGTTCACGATAATGGAGGATATGATGGAAAATGGAATGATATTTTTCATGAGCAACCAAATGAAATGTGATTTGGAAGTCCAAACATCATTATTTTGCCAAATCAGCAATCTCATAATATGATCAATAAAGTAAAATTTGGTAAGTTTCCTGACTCATCTAATAAGAGAAATAATGAGTTTCATGATGATCATAGAGGAAAGAAAGGTCAATTTCCACTATGTAAATCATGTTGGAAGAGGCATCAAGAAGAATGTTTCAAAGGAATTGGAAGATGCTTTGAGTGTGGAAAATAAGGACACAAAGCTAGTAAGTGCAAAGGAAAAGGTTTAATTAACACCACAGATAAGGATAATGGTATTGCTACGACATCAACAATGGTTAAATGTTTTAAATGTTGAATGTATGGGCATTATTCAAACCAATGCCCTAAGGGAAAGTCTCATGAAGAGAATCAGTATGGTCCTATGGGTAGTATTTATGTTGATGATGATGAAGAGACTACAAATGATTTGTGAGTTGAAAGAATTGTTGAAGCTCAGTCAATGGTTTAAGAATGTAGTGGAATGATTACATGTTTATCATGTGTAATGTTGTATAAGTAATCTCATGGTACTATGTAATAAAGAGACATCTAAGGATTGTTACACTGTTATCTTTCCTTGAGTTTGGAAAGTGTATGATTAATGGTACCAGTATCCATGAAAGGTTATTCAGATATTTTTGGAATGTAGATTATATACGCATAATGAAGGGATAAGGAGAAAATTAAATGTTTGATAGTATTCATGAGATCATGACTGATATGAGGAGAAGGTTATATCATGGTTTTAGTATATAGAATTTTTGGATTTTGGTATGTGGAAAGAGTTAACTTTTGATAGTATTCATGTTTTCACTAAGGTTTAATGGGTATTCATTTTTCAAGAGAATACATGATTAAGGTATTCACATGATTGGAATGTGACCAACAAGATATATGGGGGATAAATGATGGTATTCACATGCTTAGTTGATGACATTTCAAGTAATCGTTTTCTTTATACTATGAGCTTGGACCAAAGTATTTTAGATAAGCCTAAAGATTGGAATGGATTATGTTGGACATAAGTTAGTATTGTTTAAGGATAGAACTTTTTTTTATATTATTTATGGGATGTTATAGTAACGTTGTTTTAGAAAAAGGAAAACCTGCAGGACGGGCGACAACCCATCACATCAGACAAGGCTGTGGGAATCGAACCCACAACCAAAGTGCGACTGGCCTTTATCACCTACCAATGGCTTATAGGAAGTCTCTGTTTAGTAGAAACTAGTTTAATTATATTAAGCAGTATGATATATGAAGTATAAGTCCATTTTAGGAACCATATATGATTAATCTCACTATAGATGGACTTATATATTTTTGATAACTTTTATAACCTTTTGTTTGAGATAGATGGAATGAACCATAATTCAATCACATGATCTGCTAACACATCACAAATAACAAATTCAACTTCATTTCATTAAGGGATGAAGTGTAAATTGTTCAATTAACGAACAACAGTGAGATTATACCAAAATCATGTAAGTATTTCTTTTAATTCATCAACTTTAGGGAAATGATCTTGAAAACCAAAAATGTTATCCTAGTGCCCTTATATCCGATGAATCAGATGGTACCTTAGATCATCACAAATCTATGGATTTGTGATTTCTGTCTTTTCCATAGGCATGTTCTCTACCACTCTCCATCAGAACATGATGATTAGATTTCTCTTCCATATCCATATTTTCATCTATGTGGAAACCCAGTGATTAGTTTATTTGGGCAACCATTACATTTCATACTTTTGTCTTTAAAGATTGGTTTTGGTATTCCTTTTTACGATGTGGGTTTCTATTAAAGAAACTTTTGAGGAGTAAACCATTTATAACCCCAACGAATTTCGAGGGCGAAATTCATCTTAAGGGGGGTAGAATGTAACACCCCGAGATTTTATGAAAAATATTCCTTTTAATTTCATTAATGTATTGTGTTGTATGCTACACCAAAAGGATCTTACACAACACACATCCCTGACTTTCCTTGCATTACACGCAATCGCGACCTTCCTCGATAGCGTGTGTAGTACGCAATAACGAGTTTCACTAAACAACAATATGCTATTAAAATATTATTAAAACTAGTCATTATGAATAGTAATAACCACTTTTTGAAATTTTTGAAATTTAATTATTCAAAATGGACTTCATTTTTGGATTCGGAATATCAAAATTAGCTTAGGGTGAAATTTTGTTACTTTTCGGATAACTTTCATTTTTTGATGAATAGTGAAGATTACTAAATTTTAATTAAAAACAACCTTTTTAATCGAAATAATTAATAGTGATAAATTATTAATTTGAGTGGGTTTAAAGTTTATTTAGAATATCTTTTTACAATTTAATACAATGTTGGACATTGGATGTAATTTCACATTTAAACCAGATATAAACAAGTGTCAATCTTTTGATAGTTATTATCTCTAAAGAATACGCTATTTGTTTTGGCGAGGGGAATTAATTTTCAAATTAAGTAATGCAAATGATATGTTTTGAATTTGGTAAAATATACAACATTTTTCAGTTCATAATATCTAATATATATTAGGCCTAATTTTTGGTATTTTTCTGGAAACTTTCATTTTTTGATGAATAGTGAAACCACTAAGTGGTAGTTAAAAAAATGAATTTTTCATAAAACTTAATTTTACCGCTTCTGTGAGTGGAATTTCAAAAATCCGAGAGACACAGTTGATGTCAGTAAGTAAAATGTTGTTCAATGAGATGAAAATAATTTTTGGTGAATAGTAACTTTTTACTTTTTTTACCACGGTTAAAAGTAAATAGGGTAATTAAGGGTAAAAATGATATTATTATTACCCTAACACATGTCCTAATTCTATTGGATAAGTGTAATTCTACCAAAAACAACCTTAGAAATAAAATATGACCATTTAGGCCCACTTGGATTAGATTAGTACATTTATTATTAATTTATTTAAAGAATGGTAAAAATAGTGAAAATCAAAGTTTAATAAGTATATCATTTTCAATATAGGATTATACATAAGATAAATTCGACTATAAATATTCACTAGAAATCTAAAAATATTTTCTACATAATGGTATTTTATTTGTAATTTTTAGACATTAAATAATTTAATTTATATATGACACAAAGATGATTCATTAATTATCTTATTAATGAAATATTGACATAATTGATGTTATAAATACCAAAATAAATGTAATTTGTGAATTTTTATGAATTACACTAATTTTATAGGTTAATATGACATGTCAGTATTGATATAATTAACTATTTTCGAACTAATCACTCTGATATGATTTTCACAAAAATCAATTACTAAATAGTGTCAAAATTGACATAAAATAGTTTTTAAAACAAATATTATATTATTAATTGTTATTTTATTCCTAAAAATATAAGGTTCGGCCAAATGACTTAGATAAGGTTATATATATTAATAATATACAACATGGGATTCATTTGGCTTCTTATAGTAAGTTTATTAACCTTATAGTGTAAGAACACAAAAAGACACGGTAAAAGTAAAATTATCTATCTTAATGTTAAATCTAAATGATAAGATTAAAATAGGAACCTAAACTTGTCTAAATTATATTGGATGAGAGTATTTCGACCCATCCCCACCTTAGCTTAGAAATAAATCAATTTGGAGCTATTTGAAACCGAATTTGGCTTCATAATAAAATAATATTTTTAGTTATTCCAAAGGTGCCTCTCTCCTCCCTTATAAAAGGGAACCTCCTCCCTCTCTTCCTCACACAACTTTGAGCCTTCATGCTCGGCCAAACCCTGCCAAATTCTCTTATACACTTATCTAGCAACATCCTAGAGGTCCTGTTCTTCTTCAAAGACCAATTTTAGTTCCCTAAGAGGAGGACTCAAAGAGGTGCTTTAAAGAAGAGGTAATGTCTGTTACTGATTCTTTCAACTTTATTTCATCATCCACTTCTTCTTCTTAGGTTGTTTCATTATGAATTAATAACATAAGTATCACTCATATAATGATATGTTATTATAAGTATGAAACAACCCTATTTCACCATCTATCCATCCTACGGAAAATGAAATCACCGCGCGTGTGTACGTACGGAATACCGTCTCCACGCCGTGGTGTAATCTATTTTCCACCACCACCTTACTTGGATGGGTACAATGGTGTACATAATAACTATATATTATTACTATAAAGTGATATTTATTCTTAAACAGTATACATACACTCCAATACAATTCCACGATCATGAGAATGATATCATCGCTCATACGTACGAACTGCCATCTCCATGACGCGATGAGATTCATTCTCCACATTAACCATTCATGAATGATTATAAAGTATATATAATAAGTAATCATGAAATATATGACATAATAATGATACTGGATTTATGTTTATATATATGTATGTCATCTACTTAATCCCATTCAACTCAACAAGGAAACAAAAACAATGTTCATGCGTACGTACGGCCTACCGTCTCCATGAACAGTGTATTTCTTTCCATTTACTAATCTATTATATATATGTATATTCTGAATATATATTATATATAAATCATTTTTTATATTCTGTAATTATGTAATCATGATCTA
Organism: Viscum album; assembly: GCA_963277665.1. Lineage (NCBI taxonomy): Eukaryota > Viridiplantae > Streptophyta > Magnoliopsida > Santalales > Viscaceae > Viscum > Viscum album. Next base: position 1,693,454,006 of record OY728138.1, on the reverse strand, counting down.
AGTAATCATATGAATAATTACAAGTCAAAACACGGATGACAAATGAAACTATTTTACCCAAAACGCTCTTTAACATGGAATTTACAAAAGAACAGGTAATATAAAGTCATAAGTGAACCATATATGATATCATAACAATGAGTATGATTCTAGAATAAGTCAATGACATTATTTAAATGATTATACAGTAGGATCAGACACTTATGAAGCAAATCGGACCAAAGGTAAGGGATAATTCTGCAAATCTCATTTTTATCAGAGATTTCTTACTCGTAAGTATTTACTGGGGATATTTATATCATCCATGTACATGTTTTATAAAAGTGTTTTCATGTATGTTTAAAGTCCTTTTTAACCATTCTCGAATTTTACTACATGGTATGTAAGGAATCATTATTTTGTATATGTTACAAGGTACTTTTTGACTTTTCCGGCAAAAGTACGAGAAGAATGTTTTTTTAACTTATACGGCACGAAAGAATTTTTACAATTTTATAAAGCCTTATTTTCAGGAATATTCTTCCAAAATATTTCATGACTATTTTCAAAAAAATCCTTTTCTTTTAAAATTGCATGACGTTTTGTGAAAAGAAATTGATTTTGAAGAAGAAAGGATATTTTCCTCAAGAATTCATTTCAAGTGTTTTATCAAAACCATTTTCATCTTTGATGACATTATTTTACATGTGTATGTTTCAAGTATCATGTATCTATGATTTACATGGTTTCATTTTTCTTATTATGAAATGATATCCATTTCTTTTATATGGATTATGTGATGATGGGATGATGTTTATGAAACCCATTTTATTTATTGGGTTTTTATGAATGATGTATGTTTATTTTGTGGCACAAGTAAGAATGATTTCATTACGAGATGGGTGGGACCTATATCTCCCTCTAATTCATTGGGTAAAGATTTATATCTCATGAGATAGACATGGCTGGAACGAGAAGTTAAACCGGTTCAGTAATATAGGACTGGAACGAGGAGTGAACTCGATTCCGAAAGGGACTTTGTCCACTAAGATGGTCTTGGCAGCAATGCCTTGGCTACTATGGAAATCATATCATGTGCTTAATGGTTGCCACAATTACATGTTTTATTCCCATTCTATTTTATCATTCTTAATGTTTCTTTATGAACTATGCCTTACGTACTTCCATGTTTTGTGTCATTTCTCAAGCTTTTGATGTTTTAACATTATGTTCATGTTTTTAAGTTCAAATGTATATGGTATGTTTTATTTTATCCATTCTTACCCTTACTGAGCATTTGACCTCAACCTTTTTATGTTTTCTTTCCCCCAGGATATAAAGAAAGGTTACGGTCCTTGTGTGTCTGTTTTTTTTATGTATTAAGTATTCCACTAAAGTAATGTAATGTCCATGTACGTCAAGCTTTGGGTCTCTACTGTTGGTATTAGAGGAAAAGTTTAGTCAACCTTTGGAAACTAGGATGCGAAAACGTTAGTGATATCCCTAGAGATATTTCTAAGGTATGTCTAGGAATGTCTCTAAGGATAAGTATACATATAGGATATTGTCCTAGAACTATGGTAATGATATTAGATTAAACCAATGATGTTAGATATTGAAGTTACTCCCCCTTTATTATGATTTCTTCCTCTCACACTATTCTTTTTGGGTTTTAGAAAATGGCTGGAAACAAGATGGTTCACGATAATGGAGGATATGACGGACAATGGAATGATATTATTCATGAGAAACTGAATGAAATGGGATTTGGAAGTCCAATCATCAATATTATTCCGAATCACCAATCTCATAATATGATCAATAAAGTAAAATTTGGTAAGTTTCTTGACTCGGCTAATAAGAGAAAGATGGAGTTTCATGATGATCATAGAGGAAAGAAAGTTCAATTTCCCCTATGTAAATCATGTGGGAAGAGGCATCAAGGAGAATGTTTCAAAGGATCTAGAAGATGCTTTGGGTGTGGAAAAGATGGACACAAAGCCAATAAGTGCAAAGGAAAAGGTTCAGTTAACACCAGGGATGAGGATAATGGTATTGTTACGACATCAACAATGGTTAAATGTGTCAAATGTGGAATGTACGGGCATTATGCAAACCAATTCCCTAAGGGAAAGTCTCATGAAGAGAATCAGTATGGTCGTATGGGTAGTATTTATGTTGATGATGATGAAGAGACTAAAAATGATTTGTGAGATGAAGGAATTGCTGAAGCTCAGTCAATGGTTTAAGAATGTAGTGGAATGATTACATGTTTATCATGTGTAATGTTGTATAAGTAATCTCATGGTACTATGGAATAAAGAGACATCTAAGGATTGTTACACTGTTTTCTTTCCTTGAGTTTTGAAATTGTATGATTAATGGTACCAGTATCCATGAAAGGTAATTCAGATATTTTTGGAATGTAGATGATATGTGCATAATGAAGGGATAAGGAGAAAATTAAATGTTTGATAGTATTCATGAGATCATGACTGATATAAGGAGAAGGTTATATCATGGTTTGAGTATATAGAATTTTTGGATTTTGGTATGTGGAAAGAGTAAACTTTTGACATCATTCATGTTTTCACTAAGGTTTAATGAGTATTCATTTCTCAAGAGAATACATGATTAAGGTATTCACATGATTGGAATGTGACCAACAAGATATATGGGGGATAAATGATGGTATTCATATGCTTGGTTGATGACATTTCATGTAATCCTTTTCTTTATACTATGAGATTGGACCGAAGTATTTTAGATAAGCCTAAAGATTGGAATGGATTATGTTGGACATAAGTTAGTATTGTTTAAGGATAGAACTTTTTTTTGATATTATTTATGGGATGTTATAGTAATGTAGTTTTAGAAAAAAGGACAACCTGCACGACGGGCGACAACCCATCGCGTCAGACAAGGCTGTGGGAATCGAACCCACAACCGAAGTGGGACTGGCCTTTATCGCCTACCACTGGCCTACATGAAGTCCCTGTTTAGTAGAAAATAGTTTTATTATATTAAGCAGTATGATATATGAAGTATAAGTCCATTTTAGGAACAATATATGATTAATCTCACTATATATGGATTTAGGTATTTTTGATAACTTTTATAACCTTTTGTTTAAGACAGATGGAATGACCTACCATTCTATCACATGATCTGCTAACACATCAAGAATAACAAATTCAACTTCATTTCATTTAGGGATGAAGTGTAAATTGTTCAATTAACGAACAACAATGATATTGTACCAAAATCATGTAAGTATTTCTTTTAATTCATCAAATTTAGGGAAATGATCTTGAAAACCAAAAATGATGTCCTAGTGCCCTTATATCCGATGAATCAGATGGTACCTTAGATCAACACAAATCTATGGATTTGTGACTGCTGGTTTTTCCATAGCCATGTTCTCTACCACTCTCCATCAGAACATGATGGTTAGATTTCTCTTCCATATCCATATTTTCATCTATGTGGAAACCCAGTGATTAGTTTATTTGGGTAACCATTACATTTCATACTTTTGTTTTTAAAGATTTGTTTGGTATTACTTTTTACGATGTGGGTTTCTATTAAAGAAACTTTCGAGGAGTAAACCATTTATAACCCCGACGAATTTCGAGGGAGAAATTCATTTTAAGGGGGGTAGAATGTAACATCCTGAGATTTTATGAAAAATATTCTTTTTAATTTAATTAATGTATTGTTTTTTATGCTACACCAAAAGGAGGTTGCACAACACGCATCCTTGACTTGCCTTTCATTACACGCAATCGCGACCTTCCTCAATAGCGTGTGTAGTACGCAATAACGAGTTTCATTAAACAACAATATGCTATTAAAATATTATTAAAACTAGTCGTTATGAATAGTAATAACCACTTTTTGAAATTTTGTAAATTTTATTTTTTAAAATGGACTTCATTTTTGGATTCCAAATATCGAAATTAGCTTAGGGTGAAATTTTGGTACTTTTCGGATAAGTATCATTTTCTGATGAATAGTGAAAATTACTAAATTTTAATAAAAAACAACCTTTTTAATCGAAATAATTAATAGTAATAAATTATTAATTTCAGTGGTTTTAAAGTATATTTAGAATATATTTTTACAATTTAATACAATGTTGGTCATTGGATGTACTTTCACATTTAAACCAGACATAAACAAGTGTCAATCTTTTGATAGTTATTATCTCTTAGGAACACGCTATTTGTTTTGACAATGTGAATTAATTTTTAAATTAAGTAATGCAACTGATATGTTTTGAATTTGGTAAAATAGACATCATTTTTCAGTTCATAATATCAAATATATCTTAGGCCTAATTTTTGGTATTTTTTGGGAAACTTTCATTTTTTGATGAATAGTGAAACCACTAAGTGGTAGTTAAAAAATGAATTTTTCATAAAACTTAATTTTACCGCTTTTGTGAGCGGAATTTCAAAAATCTGAGAGACACAGTTGATGTAAGTAAGTAAAATGTGGTTCAATGAGATGAAAATAATTTTTGGTGAATAGTAACGTTTTACTTTTTTTTTACCACGGTTAAAAGTAAATAGGGTAATTAAGGGTAAAAATCATATTATTATTACCCTAACACATGTACTAATTCTATTAGATAAGTGTAATTAGACCCAAAACAACCTTAGGAATAAAATATGACCATTTAGGCCCACATGGATTAGATTAGAAAATTTATTATTAATTTATTTAATGAAGGGTTAAAATAGTTAAAATCAAAGTTTAATAAGTATCTCATTTTTAATATAGGGTTATACATAAGATAAATTTGACTATAAATATTCATTAGAAAGATAAAAGGATTTCATACATAATGGTATTTTATTTTTAATTTTTAGACATTAAATAATTTAATTTATTTATGACACAAAGATGATGTAGTAATTATCTTATTAATGAAATATTGACATAATTGATGTTATAAATACCAAATTAATGTAATTTGAGACTTTTTATGAATTAAACTAATTTTATAGGTTAATATGACATGTTAGTATTGATATAATTAACTTTTTTTGAACTAATAAGTCTGTTATGAGTTTCAAAAAAACCAATTACTAAATAGTGTAAAAATTGACATAAAATAGTTTTTAAAACAAATATTATATTATTAATTGATATTTTATTCCTAAAAATATAAGGTTCGGCCAAATGACTTAGATAAGTTTATATATATTAATAATAAACAACTTCGGGTTCGTTTGGATTCTTATAGTAAGTTTATTAACCTTATAGTGTAAGAACACAAAAAGACACGGTAAAAGTAAAATTATCTAACTTAATGTTAAATCAAAATGATAAGGTTAAAATAGGAACCTAAACTTGTCTAAATTCTATTTGACGAGAGGATTTCGACCCATCCCCAACTTATCTACTAAATAATTAAATTTGGAGCTATTTAAAACCGAATTTGGCTTTATAATAAAATAATATATTTAGTTATTCCCAAGGTGCCCCTCTCCTCCCTTATAAAAGGGAACCTCCTCCCTCTCTTCCTCACACCAATTTGAGCCTTCAATCTCGGAAAACCCTACCAAATTCTCTTCTCCACTTCCCTAGAAACATCCTAGAGGTCCTGGGTTTCTTCAAAGACCAATTTTAGTTCCCTAAGAGGAGGACTCAAAGAGGCGCTTCAAAGAAGAGATAATGTCTGTTACCGATTCTTTCAACTTTATTTCCTCTTTCACTTCTTATTTTTAGGTTGTTTCATTATGAAGTAATAAATTAAGTATCAATAATATACTGATATGTTATTATAAATATGAAACAACCCTATTTTACCATCTATCCATCCTACGGAAAACGAAATCACCGCGCGTGTGTATGTACGGAATACCGTCTCCACGCCATGGTGTAATCTATTTTCCACCACCACCTTACTTGGATGGGTATAATGGTGTACATAATAACTATATATGATTATTGTAAAGTGATATTTATTCTGAAATAGTATACATACACTCCAATACAATTCCACGATCATGAGAACGATATCATCGCTCGTGCGTACGTACGGACTACCGCCTCCACGACGCGATGAGATTCATTCTCCACATTAACCATTCATGATTGATTATAAAGTATATATAATAATTAATCATGAAATATATGACATAATAATTATACTGGATTTATGTGTATATATATGTATTCCATCTACTTAATCCCAATCAACTCAATAAGGAAACGAAAACAGCGTTCATGAGTACGTAGGGCCTACTGTCTCCATGAACGGTGTATTTCTTTCCATTTACTGATCAATTATATATATGTATATTCTGAATATATATTATATATAAATCATGTTTTATATTCTTGAATTAAGTAATAATGATCTAAGTAATCATATGAATAATTACAAGTCAAAACACAGACGACAAATGAAAAGATTTTACCCAAAACGCTCTTTAACATGGAATTTACAAAAGAATGGGTAATATAAATTCATAAGTGAACCATATATGATATCATAACAATGAGTATGATTCTGGAATAACTCAATGACATTATTTAAATCATTATACAGGAGGTTCGGACACATACGAAGCAAATTGGACCTAAGGTAAGGGATAATTCTGCAAATCTCATTTTTATCCGAGATTGCTTATTCGTAAGTATTTACTGGGGATATTTCTATCATCCATGTACATGTTTTATAAAAGTGTTTTCATGTATGTCTAAAGACCTTTTTAACCATTCTTGACTTTTACTACATGGTATGTAAGGAATCTTTCTTTTGTTTACGGTAAGAGGTAATTTTTGACTTTTCCGGCAAAAGTACGAGAAGAATGTTTTTTTAACTTATACGGAACGAAAGGATTTTTACGGTTTTATAAAGCCTTATTTTCATGAAGCTTCTTCCAAAAGATTTCATGACTATTTTAAACAAAATCCTTTTCTTTTAAAATTTCATGATGTTTTGTGAAAAGAAATTGATTTTGAAGAAGAAAAGATATTTTCCTCAAGAATTCATTTCAAGTGTTTTATCAAAACCATTTTCGTCTATGATGAAATTATTTTACATGTGTATGTTTCATGTATCATGTATCTATGATTTACATGGTTTCACTTTTCTTATTATGAAATGATATCCATTTCTTTTATATGGATTATGTGATGATGGGATGATGTTTATGAAACCCATTTTATTTATTGGGTTTTTATAAATGATGTATGTTTATTTTGGGGCACAAGTAAGAATGATTTCATTAAGGGATGGGTGGGACTTATATATCCCTCCAATAAATTGGGTAAAGACTTATATCTCATGAGATATACATGGCTAGAATGGCAAGTTAAACCGGTTCAGTGATACAGGACTGGAACGGTGAGTGAACTCGATTCAGAAAGGGACTTTTTCCACTAAGATGGTCTTAGCAGCAATGCCTTGGCTACTATGGAAATCATATCAAGTGCTTAATGGTTTCCATAATTACATGTTTTATTCCCATTCTATTTTATCATTCTTAATGTATCTTTATGATCTATTCCTTACGTACTTCCATGTTTTGTGTCATTTCTCAAGATTTTGATGTTTAAACATTATGTTCATGTTTTTAAGGTCAAATGTATATGGTATGTTTTATTTTATCCATGCTTACCCTTACAGAGCATTTAAGCTCACCCTTTTTATGTTTTCTTTCCCCCAGGATATAAATAATGGTTTTAGGTAAGAAAAAAAGGGTAGATCTTTATGGGAGATGTTGAAGATCTTTCACCACGATTAGAAGATAACATTTCAAGTTTCCAAAGACACTAAAATATTACGGTCCTTGTGTGTCTGTTTTTGTTATGTATTAAGTATTCAGCTAAAGTAATGTAATGTCCATGTGTGTCAAGCTTTTGGTCTCTACAGTTGGTATCAGATGAAAAGTTTAGTCAAACTTTGGAAACTAGGATGTGAAAATGTTAGTGAGATCCCAAGAGATATTTCTAAGGTATGTCTAGGAATGTCCCTAAGGATAAGTATACATATAGGATATAGTCCTAGAACTATGGTAACGATATTAAATTAAACCAATGATGTTAGATATTGAAGTTACTCCCCCTTTATTATGATTTTTTCCTCTCACACTATTCTTTTTTGGGTTTTAGAAAATGGCTAGAAACAAGATGGTTTACAATAATGGAGGATATGATGGACAATGGAATGATATTTTTCATGAGCAACCAAATGAAATGGGATTTGGAATTCCAAACATCATTATTATACTGAATCAGCAATCTCATAATATGATCAATAAAGGAAAATTTTGTAAGTTTCCTGACTCGGCTAATAAGAGAAAGAAGGAGTTTCATGATGATCATAGAGGAAAGAAAGGTCAATTTCCCCTATGTAAATCATGTGGGAAGAGGCATCAAGAAGAATGTTTCAAAGGAACTCGAAGATTCTTTGGGTGTGGAAAATAAGGACACAAAGCTAGTAAGTGCAAAGGAAAAGGTTCAATTAACACCAGGGATGAGGATAATGCTATTTATACGACATCAACAATGGTTAAATGTTTTAAATGTGGAATGTACGGGCATTATGCAAACCAATTCCCTAAGGGAAAGTCTCATGAAGAGAATCAGTATGGTCATATGGGTAGTATTTATGTTGATGATGATGAAGAGACTACAAATGATTTGTGAGTTGAAAGAATTGTTGAAGCTTGGTCAATGGTTTAACATTGTAGTGGAATGATTACATGTTTATCATGTGTAATGTTGTATAAGTAATCTCATGGTACTATGTAAAAAAGAGACATTTAAGGATTGTTACACTGTTATCATTCCTTTAGTTTTGAAAGTGTATGATTAATGGTACCAGTATCCATGAAAGGTTATTCAGATATTTTTGGAATGTAGATTATATGCGCATAATGAAGGGATAAGTAGAAAATTAAATGTTTGATAGTATTCATGAGCTCATGACTGATATAAGGAGAAGTTTATATCATGGTTTGAGTATATAGAATTTTTGGATTTTGGTATGTGGAATGAGTTAACTTTTGACAGCATTCATGTTTTCACTATGGTTTAATGGTTATTCATTTTTCAAGAGAATACATTATTAAGGTATTCACATGATTGGATTGTGACCAACAAGATATATGGGGGATAAATGATGGTATTCACAAGCTTGGTTGATGACATTTCAAGTAATCGTTTTTTTATACTATGAGCTTGGACCGAAGTATTTTAGATAAGCCTAAAGATTCGAATGGATTATGTTGGAAATAAGTTAGTATTGTTTAAGGATAGAACATTTTTTTTGATATTATTTATGGGATGTTATAGTAATGTAGTTTTAGAAAAAAGACAACCTGTAGGACGGGCGACAACCCATCGCGTCAGACAAGGCTGTGGGAATCGAACCCACAACAGAAGTGCGACTGGCCTTTATTGCCTACCATTGGCCTACAGGAAGTCCTTGTTTTGTAGAAACTAGTTTAATTATATTAAGAAGTATGATATATGAAGTATAAGTCCATTTTAGGAACCATATATGATTAATCTCACTATATATGGACTTATGTATTTTTGATAACTTTTATAATATTTTGTTTGAGACAGATGGAATGACCCATAATTCTATCACATGATCTGCTAATACATCACGAATAACAAATTCAACTTCATTTCATTAAGGGATGAAGTGTAAATTGTTCAATTAATGAACAACAGTGAGATTCTACCAAAATCATGTAAGTATTTATTTTAATTCATCAACTTTAGGGAAATGATCTCGAAAACCAAAAATGTTGTCCTAGTGACCTTATATCGGATGAATCAGATGGTACCTTAGATCATCACAAATCTATGGATTTGTGATTGCTGGCTTTTCCATAGGCATGTTCTCTACCACTCTCCATCAGAACATGATGGTTAGATTTCTCTTCCATATCCATATTTTCGTCTATGTGGAAACCCAGTGATTAGTTTATTTGTGTAACTGTTACGTTTCATACTTTTGTTTTTAAAGATTGGTTTGGGTATTCCTTTTTACGATGTGGGTTTCTATTAAAGAACCTTTCTAGGAGTAAACCATTTATAACCCCGACGAATTTCGAGGGCGAAATTCATTTTAAGGGGGGTAGAATGTAACACCCCGAGATTTTATGAAAAATATTGTTTTTAATTTCATTAATGTCTTGTGTTGTACGCTACACTAAAAGTAGCTTTCACAACACATATCCTTGACTTGCCTTGCATTACATGCAATCGCGACCTTCCTCGATAGCGTGTGTAGTACGCAATAACGAGTTTCACTAAACAACAATATGCTATTAAAATATTATTAAAAATAGTCATTATGAATATTAATAACCACTTTTTGAAATTTTGTAAATTTTATTTTTCAAAATGGACTTCACTTTTGGATTCGGAATATCGAAATTTGCTTAGGGTGAAATTTTGTTACTTTTTGGATAACTTTCATTTTTTGATGAATAGTGAAGATTACTAAATTTTAATTAAAAACAACCTTTTTAATCGAAATAATTAATAGTGATAAATTATTAATTTGAGTGGTTTTAAAGTTTATTTAGAAAATATTTTTACAATTTAATACAATGTTGGTCATTGGATGTAATTTCACATTTAAACCAGATATACACAAGTGTCAATCTTTTGATAGTTATTATCTCTTAAGAACATGCTATTTGTTTTGGCGACGGGAATTAATTTTCAAATTAAGTAATGCAACTGATATGTTCTGAATTTGGTAAAATAGACAACATTTTTCAGTTCATAATATCTAATATAGATTAGGCCTAATTTTTAGTATTTTTCTGGAAACCTTCATTTTTTGATGAATAGTGAAACCACTAAGTGGTAGTTAAAAAATTGATTTTTTCATAAAACTTAATTTTACCGCTTCTGTGAGTGGAATTACAAAAATACGAGAGACACAGTTGATGTCAGTAAGTAAAATGTGGTTCAATGAGATGAAAATAATTTTTAGTGAATAGTAACTTTTTACTTTTTTTACCACGGTTAAAAGTAAATAGGGTAATTAAGGGTAAAAATGATATTATTATTACCCTAACACATGTCCTAATTCTATTGGATAAGTGTAATTCGACCAAAAACAACCTTAGGAATAAAATATGACCATTTAGGCCCACTTGGATTAGATTAGTACATTTATTATTAATTTATTTAAAGAAGGGTTAAAATAGTTAAAATCAATGTTTAATAGGTATATCATTTTTAATATAGGATTATACATTAGATAAATTCGACTACAAATATTCACTAGAATTCTAAAAGGATTTCCTATATAATGGTATTTTATTTTTAATTTTTAGAAATTAAATAATTTAATTTATATATGACACAAAGATGATGCATTAATTATCTTATTAATGAAATACTGACAAAGTTGATGTTATAAATACCAAAATAAATGTAATTTGAGACTTTTTATGAATTCCACTAATTCTTTAGGTTAATATGACATGTTAGTATTAATATAATTAACTATTTTCGAACTAATCAGTCTGTTATGATTTTCAAAAAAAAAACAATTACTAAATAGTGTCAAAATTGGCATAAAATAGTTTTTAAAACAAATATTATATTATTAATTGTTATTTTATTCCTAAAAATATAAGGTTCGTCCAAATGACTTAGATAAGGTTATATATATTAATAATATACAACTTGGGGTTCGTTTGGCTTCTTATAGTATGTTTATTAACCTTATAGTGTAAGAACACAAAAAGACACGGTAAAAGTAAAATTATCTAACTTAATGTTAAATCTAAATAATTAGGTTACAATAGGAACCTAAAATTGTCTAAATTCTATTGGACGAGAGGATTTCGACTCATCCCTACCTTATCTTCAAAATAAATCAATTTGGAGCTATTTAAAACCGAATTTGGCTTTATAATAAAATAATATTTTTAGTTATTCCAAAGGTACCCCTCTCCTCCCTTATAAAAGGGAACCTCCTCCCTCTCTTCCTCACACCACTTTGAGCCTTCAAGCTCGGCCAACCCCTGATAAATTATCTTATACACTTACCTAGAAACATCCTAGAGGTCCTTTTCTTATTCAAAGACAAATTTTAGTGCCCTAAGAGGAGGACTCAAAGAGGCGCTCCAAAGAAGAGGTAATGTCCGTTACCGATTCTTTTAACTTTATTTCTTCATCCACTTCTTTTTCTTAGGTTGTTTCATTATGAAGTAATAACATAAGTATCGCTAATATTCTGATATGTTATTATAAGTATGAAACAAACCTATTTCACCATCTATCCATCCTACGGAAACCGAAATCACCGCGCGTGCGTACGTACAAAATACCGTCTCCACGCCGTGGTGTAATCTATTTTCCACCACCACCTTACTTGGATGGGTATAATGGTGTACATAATAACTATATATTATTATTGTAAAGTGATATTGATTCTGAAATAGTAGACATACACTCCAATACAATTCCACGATCATGAGAACGATATCATTGCTCGTGCGTACGTACGGACTACAGTCTCCATGACACGATGAGTTTCATTCTCCACATTAACCATTCATGAATGATTATAAAGTATATATAATAAGTAATTAGGAAATATATTACATAATAATGATACTGGATTTATGTGTATAGATATGTATGTTGTCTACTTAATCCCATTCAACTCAACAAGGAAACGAAAACAATGTTCATGTGTGTGTACGACCTACCATCTCCATGAACGGTGTATTTATTTCCATTTACTAATCTATTATATATATGTATATTATTAATATATATTATATATAAATCATGTTTTATATTCTGGAATTATATAATCATGATCTAAGAAATCATATGAATAATTACAAGTCAAAACACGGATGACAAATGAAACGATTTTACCCAAAATTCCCTTTAACATGGAATTTACAAAAGAACAGGTAATATAAAGTCATAAGTGAACAATATATGATATCATAACAATGAGTATGATTCTAGAATAAGTCAATGACATTATTTAAATCATTATACAGGAGGTTAGGACACTTACGAAGCAAATCGGACCAAAGGTAAGGGATAATTCTGCAAAACTCATTTTTATCCGAGATTGCTTATTCGTAAGTATTTACTGGGGATATTTATATCATCCATGTAAATGTTTCATAAAAGTGTTTTCATGTATGTTTAAAGTCCTTTTTAACCATTCTTGACTTTTACTACATGGTATGTAAGTAATCTTTCTTTTGTTTACGTTACGAGCTACTTTTTGACTTTTCCTGCAAAAGTATGAGAAGAATGTTTTTTTAACTTATACGGCACGAAAGGATTTTTAAGATTTTATAAAGCCTTATTTTCATGAATATTCTTCCAAAAGATTTCATGACAATTTTCAACAAAATCCTTTTCTTTTAAAATTGCATGACGTTTTGTGAAAATAAATTGATTTTGAAGGAGAAATGATATTTTTCTCAAGAATTCATTTCAAGTGTTTTATCAAAATCATTTTCATCTATGATGACATTATTTTACATGTGTATGTTTCAAGTATCATGTATCTATGATTTACATGGTTTCAATTTTTTTATTATGAAATGATATCCATTTCTTTTATATGGATTATGTGATGATGGGATGATGTTTATGAAACCCATTTTATTTATTGGGTTTTTATGAATGATGTATGTTTATTTTGTGGCACAAGTAAGACTGATTTCATTACGGGATGGGTGGGACTTATATCTCCCTCCAATGCATTGGATAAAGACTTATATCTCATGAGATAGACATGGCTGGAATGACAAGTTAAACCGGTTCAGTAATACAGGACTGGAACGAGGAGTGAACTCGATTCAGAAAGGGACTTTGTCCACTAAGATGGTCTTGGCAGCAATGCCTTGGCTACTATGGAAATCATATCATGTGGTTAATGGTTTCCACAATTACATGTTTTATTCCCATGCTATTTTATCATTCTTAATGTTTCTTTATGATCTATGCCTTACATACTTCCATGTTTTGTGTCATTTCTCAGGATTTTGATATTTAAACATTATGTTCATGTTTTTAAGTTCAAATGTATATGGTATGTTTTATTTTAACCATGCTTACCCTTACAGAGCAGTTGAGCTCACCCTTTTTATGTTTTATTTCCCCCTGGATATGAATAAGGGTTTTGGGTAAGAAAAAAAGGGAAGATCTTTATGGGAGATGTCGAAGATCTTTCATCATGATTAGAAGATTAAATTTCATGTTTCCAAAGACACTAAACTATTACGGTCCTTGTGTGTCTATTTTTGTTATGTATTAAGTATTCCGCTAAAGTAATGTAATGTCCATGTACATCAAGATTTTGGTCTCTACAGTTGGTATCAGTGGAAAAGTTTAGTCAACCTTTGGAAACTGGGATGCGAAAACGTTAGTGAGATCCCTAGAGATATTTCTAAGGTATGTCTAGGGATGTCCCTAAGGATAAGTATACATATAGTATATAGTCCTAGAACTATGGTAACAATATTATATTAAATAAAAGATGTTAGATATTGAAGTTACTCCCCTTTTATTATGATTTTTTCCTCTCACACTATTCTTTTTGGGTTTTTGAAAATGGATAGAAACAAGATGGTTCATGATAATAGAGGATATGATGGACAATGGAATGATATTTTTCATGAGAAACCGAATGAAATGGGATTTAGAAGTCCAATCATCATTATTATGCCGAATCAACAATCTCATAATATGATCAATAAAGTAAAATTTGGTAAGTTTCCTGACACGGATAATAAGAGAAAGATGGAGTTTCATGATGATAATAGAGGAAAGAAAGTTCAATTTCCCCTATGTAAATCATGTGGGAAGAAGCATCAAGGAGAATGTTTCAAAGGAACTGGAAGATGCTTTGGGTGTGGAAAAGAAGGACACAAATCCAGTAAGTGCAAAGGAAAAGGTTCAGTTAACACCATGGATGAGGATAATGGTATTGCTACGACATCAACAATGGTTAAATGTTTTAAATGTGGAATGTACGGGAATTATGAAAACCAATGCCCTAAGGGAAAGTCTCATGAAGAGAATCAGTATGGTCGTATGGGTATTATTTATGTTGTTGATGATGAAGAGACTACAAATGATTTTTGAGATGAAAGAATTGTTGAAGCTCGGTCAATGGTTTAATAATGTAGTGGAATGATTACATGTTTATCATGTGTAATGTTGTATAAGTAATCTCATGGTACTATGGAATAAAGAGACATCTAAGGATTGTTACACTGTTGTCTTTCCTTGAGTTTTGAAAGTGTATGATTAATGGTACCAGTATCCATGAAAGGTTATTCAGATATTTTTGGAATGTAGATGATATGCGCATAATGAAGGGATAAGGAGAATATTAAATTTTTGATAGTATTCATGAGCTCATGACTGATATAAGGAGAAGGTTATATCATGGCTTGAGTATATAGAATTTTTGGATTTTGGAATGTGGAAAGAGTTAACTTTTGACAGCATTCATGTTTTCACTAAGGTTTAATGGGTATTTATTTTTCAAGAGAATACATGATTAAGGTATTCACATGATTGGAATATGACCAACAAGATATATGGGGGATAAATGATGGTATTCACATGCTTGGTTGATGACATTTCAATTAATCATTTTTTTATACTATGAGCTTGGACTGAAGTATTTTAGATAAGCCTAAAGATTGGAATGGATTATGTTGAACATAAGTTATTATTTTTTAAGGATAGAACTTTTTTTTGATATTATTTATGGGATGTTATAGTAATGTAGTTTTAGAAAAAGGAAAACCTACAGGAAGGGCGACAACCCATCGCGTCGGACAAGGCTGTGGGAATCGAACCCACAACTGAAGTGCGACTGGCCTTTATCACCTACCACTGGCCAACATGAAGTCTCTGTTTAGTAGAAAATTATTTTATTATATTAAAAAGTATGATATATGAAGTATAAGTCCATTTTAGGAACCATATATGTTTAATCTCACTATAGATGGACTTATGTATTTTTGATAACTTTTATAACCTTTTGTTTGAGACAGATGGAATGACCCATCATTATATCACATGATCTTCTAACACATTACGAATGACAAATTCAACTTAATTTCATTAAGGGATGAAGTGGAAATTGTTCAATTAACAAACAATAGTGATATTGTACCAAAATCCTCTAAGTATTTCTTTTAATTCATCAACTTTAGGGAAATGATCTTGAAAACCAAAAATGTTGTCCTAGTGTCCTTATATCCGATGAATCAGATGGTACCCTAGATCAACACATATCTATGGATTTGTGACAACTAGCTTTTCCATAGCCATGTTCTCTACCACTCTCCATCAGAACATGATGGTTAGATTTCTCTTCCATATCCATATTTTCATCTATGTGGAAACCCAGTGATTAGTTTATTTGGGTAACCGTTACGTTTCATACTTTTGTTTTTAAAGATTGGTTTTGGTATTCCTGTTTACAATGTGGGTTTCTATTAAAGAAAATTTCGAGGAGTAAACCAGTTATAACCCCGACGAATTTTGAGGGCGAAATTCATTTTAAGGGGGGTAGGATGTAACACCCCGAGATTTTATGAAAAATATTCTTTTTAATTTCATTAATGTCTTGTGTTATACGCTACACCAAAATAAGCTTGCACAACACGCATCCTTGACTTGCCTTGCATTACACGCAATCACGACCTTCCTCGATAGCATGTGTAGTACGCAATAACGAGTTTCACTAAACAACAATATGCTATTAAAATATTATTAAAACTAGTCGTTATTAATAGTAATAAAAACTTTTTGAAATTTTGTAAATTTTATTTTCTAAAATGGACTTCATTTTTGGATTCGGAATATCGAAATTAGCTTAGGGTGAAATTTTGGTACTTTTCGGATAACTTTCATTTTCTGATGAATTGTGAAAATTACTAAATTTTAATTAAAAAAAACATTTTTAATCGAAATAATTAATAGTGATAAATTATTAATTTTAGTGGGTTTAAAGTATATTTAGAATATATTTTTACAATTTAATACAATGTTGGTCATTGGATGTAATTTCACATTTAAACCAGACATAAACAAGTGTCAATCTTTTGATAGTTATTATCTCTTAAGAACACGCTATTTGTTTTGACGACGAGAATTAATTTTTAAATAAAGTAATGCAATTGATATGTTTTGAATTTGGTAAAATAGATATCATTTTTCAGTTCATAATATATAATATAGCTTCTGCCTATTTTTTGGTATTTTTCTGGAAACTTTCATTTTTTGATGAATAGTGAAACGACTAAGTGGTAGTTAAAAAATTGAATTTTTCATAAAACTTAATTTTACCGCTTCTGTGAGTGGAATTTCAAATATCCTAGAGACACGGTTGATGTAAGTATTTAAAATGTGGTTCAATGAGATGAAAATAATTTTTGGTGAATAGTGACTTTTTACTTTTTTTTACCACGGTTAAAAGTAAATAGGGTAATTAAGGGTAAAAATCATATTATTATTACCCTAACACATGTACTAATTCTATTGGATAAGTGTAATTCGACCAAAAACAACCTTAGAAATAAAATATGACCATTTAGGCCCACTTGGATTAGATTAGGACATTTATTATTAATTTATTTAAAGAAGGGTTAAAATAGTTAAAATCAAAGTTTAATAAGTATATCATTCTTAATATAGGGTTATACATAAGATAAATTCTACTATAAATATTAATTAGAAATATAAAGATATTTCCAGCATAATGGTATTTTATTTTTAATTTTTAGACACTAAATAATTTAATTTATTTATGACACAATGATGATGCAGTAATTATCTTATTAATGAAATATTGACATAATTGATGTTATATATACCAAAATAAATGTAATTTGAGACTTTGTATGAATTAAACTAATTTTCTAGGTTAATATGACATGTTATTATTTATATAATTAACTGGTTTCGAACTAATCAGTGTGTTATGATTTTCACAAAAATCAATTACTAAATAGTGTCAAAATTGACATAAAATAGTTTTTAAAACATATATTATATTAACAATTGATATTTTATTCCTAAAAAAATAAGGTTCGGCCACATGACTTAGATAAGGTTATATATATTAATAATAAACAACTTGGGGTTCTTTTTGCTTCTTATAGTAGGTTTATTGACCTTATAGAGTAAGAACACAAAAAGACACAGTAAAAGTAAAATTATCTAACTTAATGTTAAATCTAAATTATAAGGTTAAAATAGGAACCTAAACTTGTATAAATTCTATTGGATAAGAGGAGTTCAACCCATCCCCACCTTAGCTTAAAAATAAATCAATTTGGAGCTATTTTAAACCGAATTTGGCTTTATAATAAAATAATATTTTTTGTTATTCCAAAGGTGCCCCTCTCCTCCCTTATAAAAGGGAACCTCCTCCCTCTCTTTCTCACACCACTTTGAGCCTTCAATATCGGCAAACCCCTGACAAATTCACCTCTACACTTCCCTAGAAACGTCCTAGAGATCCTGGTCTTCTTGAAAGACCAATTTTAGTGCCCTAAGAGGAGGACTCAAAGAGGCGCTTCAAAGAAGAGGTAATGTCCGTTACCGATTCTTTCAACTTTATTTCTTCTTCCACATATTCTAATTAGGTTGTTTCATTATGAAGTAATAACATAAGTATCACTCATATAATGATATGTTATTATAAGTATGAAACAAACCTATTTCACCATCTATCCATCCTACGGAAAACGAAATCACCGCGCGTGCGTACGTACAGAATACCGTCTCCACGCCGTGGTGTAATCTATTTTCCACCACCACCTTACTTGGATGGGTATAATGGTGTACATAATAACTATATATGATTATTTTAAATTGATATTGATTATTAAATAGTATACATACACTCCAATACTATTCCGTGATCATGATAACGATATCATCGCTCGTGCGTACGTACGGACTACCGTCTGCACGACACAATGAGATTCATTCTCCACATTAACCATTCATGAATGATTATAAAGTATATATAATAAGTAATTATGAAATATATGACATTATAATTATACTGGATTTATGTGTATATATATGTATGTCGTCTACTTAATCCCATTCAACTCAATAAGGAAACGAAAACAGCGTTCATGCGTACGTACGACCTACCGTCTCCATGAACGGTGTATTTCTTTCCATTTACTGATCTATTATATATATGTATATTCTGAATATATATTATATATAAATCATGTTTTATATTCTGGAATTAAGTAATCATGATCCAAGTAATCATATGAATAATTACAAGTCAAAACACAGAGGACAAATGAAACGATTTTACCCAAAATGCTCTTTAACACGGAATTTACAAAAGAACGGGTAATATAAAGTCATAAGTGAACCATATATGATATCATAACAATGAGTATGATTCTGGAATAAGTCAATGACATTATTTAAATCATTATACAGGAGGTTTGGATACTTACGAAGCAAATCGGACCTAAGGTAAGGGATAATTCTGCAAATCTCATTTTTATCCGAGATTGCTTATTCATAAGTATTTACTGGGGATATTTCTATCATCCTTGTACATGTTTTATAAAAGGGTTTTCATGTATGTTTAAATTCCTTTTTAAACATTCTTTACTTTTACTACATGGTATGTAAGGAATCTTTCTTTTGTTTACGTTACGAGGTACTTTTTGACTTTTTCGGCAAAAGTACGAGAAGAATATTTTTTTAACTTATACGGAACGATAGAATTTTTACGGTTTTATAAAGCCTTATTTTCATGAAGCTTCTTCCAAAATATTTCATGACTATTTTCAACAAAATCCTTTTCTTTTAAAATTGCATGACGTTTTGTGAAAATAAATTGATTTTGAAGAAGAAAGGATATTTTCCTCAAGAATTCGTTTCAAGTGTTTTATCAAAACCATTTTCATCTACGATGACATTATTTTACATGTGTATGTTTCAAGTATCATGTATCTATGATTTACATGGTTTCACTTTTCTTATTATGAAATGATATCCATTTCTTTTATATGGATTATGTGGTGATGGGATGATGTTTATGTCACCCATTTTATTTATTGGGTTTTTATGAATGATGTATGTTTATTTTGTGGCACAAGTAAGAATGATTTCATTACAAGATGTGTGGGACCTATATCTCCCTACAATGAATTGGGTAAAGATTTATATCTCATGAGATAGACATGGCTAGAACGGCAAGTTAAACCGGTTCAGTAATACAAGACTAGAACGAGGAGTGAACTCAATTCAGAAATGGACTTTGTCCACTAAGATGGTCTTGGCAGCAATTCCTTGGCTACTATGGAAATCATATCATGTTCTTAATGGTTTCCATAATTACATGTTTTATTCCCATTATATTTTATCATTATTAATGTTTCTTTATGATCTATGCCTTACGTACTTCCATGTTTTGGGTCATTTCTCAAGCTTTTGATGTTTAATCATTATGTTATTGTTTTTAAGTTCAAATGTATATGGTATGTTTTATTTTATCCATGCTTACCCTTACTAAGCATTTGAGCTAACCATTTTTATGTTTTCTTTCCCCCAGGATATAAAGAAAGGTTTTAGGTAAGAAAAAAAGGGAAGATCTTTATGGGAGATGTTGAAGATCTTTCACCACGATTAGAAGATTACGTTCCAAGTTTCCAAAGACACTAAACTATTACGGTCCTTGTGTGTCTGTTTTTGTTATGTATTAAGTATTCCGCTAAAGTAATGTAATGTCCATGTACTTCAAGCTTTGGGTCTCTACAGAATGAGCCTCCATGATAGGTTCTGATACATTACATTATTAATTGATGTTCTAAATATTCAATGTTTATGAAAGGCTCTAACACGATACCTTCTTTTTAAAATTATGAAGGATGAATTCCATGATGGAACGTTTCATATTAACTTTAATGGTTATTATTAAATTGTAAAATTTTAGGTATTTGAAGTCCATATGGATGAATAGACTATGGACTAAAATTCATAACTGAAAACTTTGAATTGAAGGTGATGAGATGAAGAAGTCATGTCAGAGATAATTATAAAAAATTATGAGATATTGAGTTCTGTTGTAATTTTTTCCAAGTTTACCAGGGTTAGAGGTCCTTTCCTTCAAGGAGGTGATACCTCTAGTTAATTTTTCAAAGGACCTTATTCAATATCCCATATCACTTATATGCATAGTCAAGAAATATGATCCCTTTTCTTTTTGTTAGGTCTTTAAAGATTTTTGATGATTCAATATTTTGGATGATGTAGTGGGATATATAGAATCTTGGTTTCCAAGATGGGTTATAAAACCCTAGAGTAGTTTACTTTATGGTTATGAATCTTAGGCCAAATATCATGTGTTTTCTATTAATGTGACAAGGGCCACCAAATAGTTCAGGAATGTAGTTCCACATTAATTATCTAAATATGGGTAAAATAAACAATGAAGTAACATCATGTATATATAATCCACTTGAATATTCTATTTATTCAGATTGTAAATCATGGTATTTGAATATCTAAGTCTACTGGAAACATGTGATAGTGAATATAGTCTTACCATTAGTTTGGTGGTAATCGGTATCACATGCAACCATGGAAATAACTCATAGATTTAAGTGGGGGAATTTCCTCTAGGATGGAAATAACTACTAGGAATAATCTCTGAGGGGTTTCATTATTCACCAATAACTCCTAGTTGAGCCCTTTTATAGAAGTCAATCCTTATTACCAATACACTGTAGAGAGGAACTAAGAGATGTTACTCAAGGCCATCAGGTTCTTGAAGAAGTGTATCAACTAAATGAAGTGGTGAGTGTCATCTTAGACATCAGACACATGTAGGTGGTTTTTAGAAACCTTAATATTCAATACAGAGTTGGGACACCTAAAAGTTTTGTGGCCACCTAGTGGACACATTATCATGGTGGGAAGATGTGACAAATCATTAATCTAATTTTTTTTCAGTACTAGGGGTCCAACGAGCCTGAATCGGCTTTTATTATAGAAAAAATACGGGCCCCATGAGATTTATCCATTTTTATTTACACTCTAAATTTTACAAAAACTCTAGACATGAATAATTTTTAGAGAAGTTACTTTAATTTTACATAGACTACACATTTCAGGTTTTTATATTGATAAACTTTATGCCTCTTTCACTAAAATTTCGGGGTCTTGTGATTTAGACCATAATAGTCTAATATTTATAGTCTTATAGTTTTTAACAAATTTCATGCAGTTTAAGGTCATTATGTAAATGTACCTGATATGAGGGCATTGTTAAATAATAATCTAGTTGGGATTCCAAGGGTTATAAGTACTCCAACACCTTTCTATGAAGAGGATGAGAATGCTGTAAATCTCAGTAGAAGTTTATCATATCATGAATGATGATATGGAAAATTTATACTAAGGGTGAACATGAATAACTCTATGGTGGTGAGATCCACTGTAATGATTTCATGGCTTATAATGATTAGAATCCCATTTTAAAAAGCAATGACACATTTAGATGAAGACTGATATTTCATATATAGAATAAAGGAACTGACATGAATAGTCAAACAATGGGTACATAGAAGATGGGTGTCCTTTCCCAAGGACCATGGAAGGTTTACAAAAATTCAAGACACGCAAGATACACTTTTTTGTTTAAAGATTGAGTTTCCTAGAAATATTATGGAAGAGGTCCAAAAATTTGTTAACCTAGGTTAGACAGTTGAGGTCATTTGATAAGGAGTGATGATTGATGATGGTCTTCATAGTTGAGTTTCATACAATGGGGAAGGACATTTCATTCATTTTAACATCATGTTATAAGGATGTAGTGACCATCATGAAATTTTTTAAGATATCCTTAATGATAAATTTTACAATTTGTGGGTGTTAATATGTGACAGTTATCTTTCATCTCTACAATATCTTACTATTCCGTAGCCATATGGTGGAAGATTTATTTCATATATCTATATCATGCACAAGAAATCCATTCATAGATCTGATTCATATGTAGAAAAAGAGAATATATATTACTCAGCCATCCTAAAGCGGATGAATTAGAAATTTATATGGTTGGTCTTCTCTAGTTTTCCCTATGCTATTTTCAAAGTAAGTAATCCTAACATAGTCATCTCTTTTCAGGAGACTCATCTATGTATATCATATTAGCATGAAGGGATTAGAATCATTTTTTTTCCTTAGTGATTTTAAACATTATGGTCAACTAAGGGGTCCTATACATGGAAAAAGTTCATATATAGGGAATGTGAATTCCCATATTTCAATCTATTGTGGAGGTGAATGATTTATCTCTTATACAGATTCATGGATTGGATGACCTACTCTAATAAATTTAATGTCTTGCAAGATGGACCATATTTCATTTGGTTTATTGTCATGTGACTAGAATATAGTCATGTTGTTTGACATAATGAATCTATGATTTATCATGGAGAGGATTGACAAAATCAGAGCAATTGGGTCTTCATAAAAGATATATACCCCATGATGGTGGAGTAATAGAATATGATATTATAATATTTCTTAAAAAATAGGTACCATGAACTTATGTGTAACATCAAAAGTATCTAAATCCTCTTGAGTAGTTGGTTTATGAGAATTTTAATTCATAAACCAAGAATATCTAAGTCAATGGGGGGGGGGGGGGGGTGAATGATTGGTATGGGTCAACAACTAATAATGGTGAAAGACCATATTCTTCAATGTTTTAAAAATTACCATTTTATTTAAGGGTTACTCTCCTCCAATATTAAAGCACCCACTAGGATCAAGATCAATGGAATTTCATTATTCACCATTGTGTACTAGTGGTGTCTATTTGTATTAACTAGTCCCTATTATCAGTTTTCTACAATGGTGGTCTATGAGAAGAAGAGCCCAAGATCCATGGCATTCCAAGAGAATAATATCAACTAGATTAATTTGTTGGTATCAACTCAGGTATTGAATATTTTAAGTTATTTCTTTGAGAACATAAGATTAATTTAGGTCTCAAGAACCCTAAATTCTACAAAAACATGTATTGAACACATTTTGAGGTGAAGGGATAAGACCTATGATTCTTTGGTGCACAATAATCATTAGGGATGAAAATGTTTAATGAAAAGTAATATTCTCATGTTGTTTAATGTCTTGAGACATGGACATTTTCCTACAGTTTAATGTCATGTGACTAGGTTGTGTTACCATATCAGTGGAAAGAACATACCTAGATATTACTAGTCAGAGCATCTTTATAGGTTCCCTGGCCTCACATATGTCATGATAATCATGAGAAATTAGAGTTAATATGACAATTGATAAAACTATTTGAGAGTACATGATAGGGATTATGTTAGGAAATTCACATTTCGGTATGATAGGGAATCAACACACAAATTTTGTTTTCACTAAGGGGCACAACTGGGAGTGGTGATAATTCATGTATGGTACTAAAATTGAGAGATCGAAGCATCACTACATATAACCAAGTATGTGAATCAATCCATATGTTGTTCTTTGAATGAAATATCCCTAAACATACAAGGCTCACATACGAGGAAGATGCATTTTATCTTCCCATCATGATTGCACCCATGATTGAAAACCCAAGATTCACTATGAATATTATGGTAATAAGAATAAGGATACTTGTAGTTCTTATATATAAATTCCTTCTATAGTTTGAGCTATTTTTTAGGGAGAGTGAATTTTTATCATATTGTGGTCAGGTCCATGATTTAGGATTTTGGTGTTACTATGTATCCTGTGATAACAGGAATCAAGACACTTGTAGTTCTGATAAAGTTACCTATGTAGGTTTGGGGCATATAGAGGGATAAGTTCATTTTTATATATATTATGACTGGGGCCCTATTTTAGATTTGATCATCAATATGTATCCTATGATAATAAAAAATTATACTACATGTAGTTCTTGAATGGAAAATTATTTGTGCAGGTATAAAACATACAGAAGAGGGAGATATTTTTACCATCATTATTTTTATTCCACTAGGATCTAGGATCTGGGTTTTTCTACGTATATTGTGTAAACATGAATCTTTCCACACATTGTTCTTTAATGGAAAATTACCCATGTAGGTTTTACTATAAATAGGGAGGTAGAATTGTATCTATTTTTATATTTACTAAAGCCAAGATTTTAGATTTGGATGTCACTACATTTTTTTATGGTAGTAAGAATCAAGTCACATGTAGTTCTGGAATAGAGAATTCCAATTATAGGTTCAACACAAATGAAAGAAGAAATTATTGCTTCCATTTATATTGTGGTTGGACCCAGGATTGGAGACTTGGGATTCAGTACATATCCTATATTAATAAGAATCAATCTACACATAGTTCTTGAATGGAAAAGTACTTATGTGGTCTAACCCATATAATGGTTGGTAATTTATTCATTTATATTATGGTTGGACCTAGGATTGGATATCCTGGTCTCTCTAATTAGCTTTTGTAAATAAAAATCAATATATGAATATCTATTGAATGAAAATTACTAGCACAAATCTGACCAATACATAGGGAGTAAAGATATTTTTATATTTTAGTTGGAACTAGTATTGTAGATACAAGAATAATCATATATCCTATGGTACTATGAATCTATCCAAACACATTTCTTAAAATAGAAAATTCCTTATAAGGATTTGAATCACACATAGGGATGCGAGTATATCATTTTATTTCACATGGTTCTATCTCATACGCAATGAATAATTTGTGATGGAACATCCTACAAGTAGTTTAACATCACATGGTAAAGACATCTTCCATGAAATTTATTTCCATGCAATAAAGACGTCAGATTATATGTAGTTTAATATATTACCACTAAGAAATAGAATTCATGATCGAATATATAAAAAGTACTTCTTGAGAATTTTGACCTTGGTGGGGGACAAACATGTTCCCTATCCATTGTGTCTAATGAGTAAGACCAATTGAAAAAGAATAAATGTATGATGTAAGGCCCTTTCCACATAGGATAAAACATTGAAGGTTTATTATCTAGTATCTTCAGGGTTATAAGGACTAATACCAGTTCTCCTTAATGGAATGATCTAAGGAAAACCTTTTTTTTCAAAGGCTTATGCAATATGATTCTGATAAACTTCAAGGTTGTGTAGTGTATGAAACGCTTTCTCATCGAGTCATTACAACTCATCTAGCCACTTTTTTATTTCTCATCATTAGAGACTTTTACCAATATATAAATTTATAAAAATGGAAACTTGACTTCAATAGGAAACAATTATTCATTTTTTAAAATAATGAATATGGAGTTTCATGTGTGGTAGTGCATGTGGTGGTACTGTAAGACCATGAAGAATTAAGGAACTTTTCCTTCTTGGAAATAATTTATTTATAAACAATTGTATGGATTATATGTGATTTATCTTGATTGAAGGCCCCTATATGACTGTTTTTTGGCGCATGAGAGCTGGATGAATGGTAATACTCGATGTTGTACTCCTCGTTTAATTTACTTATCTTATAAGAAAACAAGATGGTCCAATTGTCGAGAATTATCATGTGAGGGACACCAAATATGGTGATGATATTTGACTTTATGATGTTGAAGATATCCTTTGTCTTGAAATCCATTGAGGGGTATAGCCTTGGTCCATTTGGAAAATAAGTTTGTAGTAGTATGTATATACTTAAAATACTTATATGTTGTTGGGGGATATGGACCCCCAACAAGAATTCCGAATATGTAAAATTATCAGGAATACTTAGCTATATGTAGAAACTCTATGGGTTGATGGATGAAGTTTTTATGAATATGTAATTCATAATATTTAATGGTGAATTCCACATAGTATTGCATCATTGTTTTCTAATTGTAAAGAAGTATCTTAATTTGGAGGGTGGGTTTGGTCCTAGACTGATAAGTGTCATAGGAGCTTGTTTTGACTTCTGTAATAATGATGAGAATATCTCCTTATATAATTTTTTTGAGGATGATTCCATTGAAGGATCATTTTTAGTAGATTTTTTCCTCGTGTTTACCATATTGATGAGTGATGTTTACTACATGGCATCAAGTCTCTTCCCTTTTGGATCAATCTGATCAAAGGGTCCCATTTTGGATGTAATATATTATGAAATTCATCTATCCAGGGGTGGAAATTGACTTATCATTTTCTAGAGAATTTTTGGATTAATTTATTTCTTTAATTTCATAGATGATGACTGCTGAGACCACCCATAAGTGAGTGATATTGGAAACCACTTCCTCTAGATCAGGATCAACATGGAATGTGGCTGCATTAGCCAATGCATATAGCGATCATTTTTTGATCAATTTATGTGATGATTTATTGTTTCAAAAGGTAATTCTACCACCAATCCTCTAATGCAACTAATGATAGGGGTTTTTTTTCCTTTTTGATAGAATACCCATGTTTGATTTTTTTGATCACTAGATCTGATTCCCCATTGATAATCATGTAGGATATCTTGGGATTTAAGGATATCTTCAAGCCAGTAATGAGGGATTAGTATTTTTCCTCATTATTAGTGTAGCATTATGATAGTGAGAAAGAGTAGGGAAACATTTATTTGTCTGTGGAAACAAAAATAATCTCTAGAAGAACATGGTTGAGATTCTGGTATTCCATTCTTTGAAAAATATGAATTCAGGAGGAACCATAAAAAAAATATCCTACATTTGGGTAGTGTCATTGGAATATAAAAACTATTCTTCTGTATGTTTAGTGTCCATTGTAATTCTTTCTCGGGTGGGATGATCTGTAAGAAAATCAGCTTGGGCCTACCCTTTAATTTCTTTTCTATGACATGAACTTGATTCCATACAAATGTTGGACAACCACCCCTTGGTCTAGACCCCCAATTTACATAGGGTGGAAAACTATATATTTTAGTTGTTTAATATGACAGAACAAGTGGAATTTTTGGATCTTCAAGTAATTCCTTATATTTTTCACTATAAAGATGAGTGTGAGAAAATTCTTCTCAAAATTGGAATACAAAGTCCCAATACTGAGCTTCGTTCAACTGAGATATTTTTGTCTTTTTTCATTCCCCATTTCATTTTTCTATAGGATTAGAGAACCAAAATATCATTCCATACTTTCCTTATATATTGTAAAGACTCAAAATTTCTATGTGATTTTTTTAATTAAATGGGAACTTTACGAGTCTGCGAAAATTGACGGCACGTGATTCCGAGGCCCGGAGTGACCAAAATGAATTTAGGAAATTTATTTCGGGTACGTTCAGTAAACGTGAAAGTAGGTTTTTCTAACCTATAAACTCGTGCATGGAATTGAAATCCAAGGGTACCTTTAGTGCCAGTTTTCGCTTAAAGAGACTTTCACCTCGACGGTAGTTGGTTGAGGGTGGAAGTTAGTTTTTGGATTTTTTGTGGAATTAATAAAATAAAATAAACACACATTTTATTTTATTTTGTTGTAACCACCCACTTGTGGAAGTTTGGATGTGGGGACCACCATACCTTAACCTCCCATGAGAGGTTATGGTGGTGGGGACCACCAAAACCTAACCTCCAATTAGAGGTTATGGTGGTGGGGACAACCTGAGGCCTAAACCTCTTCAACTCCCTCATTAATGTGGATGAGCCTCTTGAGATTCCTCCACATTAATTGCACCAACCCTCCTCCACATTAAATTGTGCCAACCCTCCCCTACATTATTATGCCAAGCGATGAAGCACTGGTAAAGTGCCGCGACGCCCAACACTTGGAGGATTATTCTCTCCAATGAATAATGCTCCACCGATGAAGAACACCAACTTCGGCTTCTTCCTCGGGACACCCTTCAAGGAGGAACGTCTTTAACTACGACGAACCGACGCACGAGCTCGGGATTGGAGGTGTGTTGCGGACATGTCGAACGATGAAAAATTCACCATATTCCCTCTTCGTCGACGTCATCAAACGACCAGGTAGGGGATTTATTTGCATGATAATACTTTTCCCATTTTACATACCTTGGTTTCTTTTGCAGATTGGGAAATAATTGTTGCAGAGGTTGTAAAGATTGAAGTTTATCGTTCTTCTTTTTTGTTGAGCCAAATGCTACCAGCCTAACACGGAGGGTGCGAGCCAAACCAACACGGCCCCACCCTTCCTCAAATCTTATGGTGTTATTCGAAATAGAGGAATGTGAAGAATGTGACGAAGACAACGAAGCCGCCCCCTGAAGCCTCCATGACCCATGCCGCCCCGCGGTGCTTTGCTCTCCAGGCCAAACCGGCCCCGCGCCCAACCGAGCCACCCATGGACGGACTGAACTGCCATGTCGCTGCCGTACCAAACCGTTTTGATGTCGTTGTGCAAAGCCGCTGCGCCTCTCCCATGCCAAGCAGCCACGCCACCCCGAGCTGAACCCCCCTCGCCGTGTTGTCATCGTTCCGAGGTGTCCCACCATTGTCGTCCACCATGCCGAGCCACCGCACCGCCGTTGTCCACCGAGCTGCGCCGCTGTCCGGGACATGCCGAGCCGTCGCTGCTGTCGTGCCCTCGCCGAGGCCCTTCGAGCCACCTAAGCTGCCCTCGCCAAGGCCTTGTGAGCCAGACCGAGCCGAGCCAGCCCATGTCTGAGCCGAACCACGACCGATCCGCCGGCGACCCGCGCCCTCACAGATAGTCCGCGCCCCCATGACTGGTCCACGCCCTCACGGCTGGTCCGCGCCCTCACGGCTGGTCCGCCACGACACCGCGGCTAGTCCGCCGCTACACTGCGGCCAGTTCACCACCCTTGTGCCCATCTGTGCCCTCCCGATACCCTACGGGCTGGGTCGACCCAAACCAGGTCGACCTAGGCTAGGTCGGGCCAGACCCGGGCCCACTATGGCCCATTTACTTTCTTTTGGCCATAACTTTGGAACCAAACATCCGTTTGATGAACCGTCAGTGGCCCTGGAAATATTGGAGCGAGTCGGTAACTTTGAGAGATACCCCACTAAGATTTGGATTGTGGTGGGAAATGGTCAGGTTGGATCGATCCCAAGTCCAACCGGGCCCCCAAGACTAAAAGGCTAATAACTCATAGACCGGGTGTCCGATTGACACACAGTCTGTTGCATTAAGGCCCCTATGATGTGGTAGACCTTTGAGATACTTCGTTGTGGGACTTCATGTTAGTTTGAGTATTGACCAGTAGCTTGTGGATCAGGTCTTCCTAGAGACAAGCGAACATAGTGTAGAGACCTAGTAGCAGGCTGAGACCTGAAGACTGTTGTCCAATTCGACTCGAAGTGAATAAACTATCCAAGTGGGGAGCACCGTGGTGTTGTATAGACCCATGGTACTTGAATAGGGGAGTACCTCAGCAGGCTATGAGTGGGAGCGTGCTTGGTGATGTGGAAGACCCACGGTGGGGTGCACACATGGTGACACTATGACAACCCTATTCATTTATTACACAATTAAACATAATTTATTACATAATATTCACTTGATACAACATAGAAGACTAAGAGGTATAGTGTCTTCGGGCTTAGTATCATTAAATGACCACTTAAAACTTGAAAAAAACATCTTTACTGAAAACTTCCTTTACATGACCACTATATTCCCTCGTACTTAGCATTTCATGGGATAACCTGAGGACATGCATAAGAAAAGGGTGATCTATAAAGCCCAGTAAGGGAATAAACATGGAGCAACATGAGGAATAAAATAAATGTTGGAAAATAGGAATATCATTAGAGAAAAATAGAAGCATAAACATAAAGTCATGATAAAGCATGATAATCATAACATGGAAATTTGGTAACAACACTTAACATGGAATTAGCATGAGCCAAGGCTCATTGCACATGGGGCATGAGTAAATCCTCATTGCACAAGAAGCATGGGTAAAACACATTTCACTTGAAGTAGAATGAGTAAAAACCCATTGCACATGACGTATCTTGATACTATACTTTACCCAATGCATTGGAGCACTATCAAGGCACACACTTCTTAAACATTTCATTTCATGCATATGTGTGCCACATGGATCATATAACATGGATTCATAAAACATAATAATTTATTCCACGATAAAGGAATGTGTAATTCATACAAAAAACTTTATAATAAATAAGCAAATGTGCATAAAGTTGAATACCCTTGATAGATTAATGGGCATGGTATTCATTACACAATGACATTGGCTTGGAAAATCAGTGCAATTTCGGCAGCGTAATGACGTGGAGTAAGAATTCATAAAAAATTGTTGATGAGAGAGAAAGAGGTGTATCATCATATTTAAATTAAATGGATAGTAAGGGGGTCATATAGATACATGTCCCAACAAATTCAATGGAATTTATATTCATGATACAAAAGAATTGCTTGAATGTAAATGAGGAAAGAGAAATTCCTTTCTAAATTTCGGCATAGTAATGGGAGTACATGGGATGAATTTAATGAGATATAAAGGGTTATCCCATCATTAAAACATAAATAGGGCAGTATGGGGGAGGTTAGAAACCATACCCCAACATTTATAATTGAAACTAAAAGGGAATAAGAATTTAAAGAATATTTGAAAAAATGAGAAAGGAAGAAAAACCCTTACTTGGAAGTGTGATCCCAAAGGCTTGAGAGGGGCTTGAGAGAGGCTTTTTGGGAGATTGGGGAACCTTGGGAGGATTATAGAGAGAGTATGGAAGATTTTGGATGAACTCCAAATGTTTTGAGTGAAGAGGAAGTGGGAGCTTGGGTGGGTTTATATAGGAAAGGTGAGGGAATTCTTTATTATTTAGGTTTGGGACACCTCACATTAAGATACTCCAAACCAAAAACCAGACCTTTGTTTTTTCCCATGGATTTTAGAAATGGGAATTGGAAAACAATATTTTATAAGGCCAATGTCCGATATTTTTTAAAATAATGCGGTTTCTTATGTGGAGGTAAGTCACACTCTCAAGGAAAACAATTTAAAAAGACAAGATGTTTAATAAGTCTTGAAGGTTCCACTAATGCTTTGTAAAATAACTCAAACAAACCCAAAATCAAATTATGTTAATGGTAAAACATATAGTGGCCCAAAATAAATCTTATAGTATTTTATTACAGCACTATTGGGTCATTATGATGTCATAAAACACATTATATATTTAAACAGTATTTAATTTTTACCCAAAAATTTTACTGTCTCAGAAAAATAAGAAAAATTCACCGTTGTATAATTTCGATGTCCTGATTCCAGAAATAATATTTATTTTATCTAAATAAATTTCTTAAGTATGTTAATTTTCACTTTTAAAATAAAAACCAATATTTATCGAAAATTCACGGGTTTTGTTAAAAATGGATTTCAAATCTTAATAAAAATTACGATTTCAATTATAAAATTATACGATCATTTATATTTAATAAAAATTAATTTAATAATAATAATAATATTTTATTAAAATAATATTTAATTAAAAAATCCATTAATTCCTCAAAATATATTTCTTAGTTTAATATTAACTGAAAAAACTATTTTTTCCTGAAAAACTATTTACAAGGTAACAATAATAAAATGAAAGTATATTAATTATTATATACAAAAAATAATGTACATAACCATAGTGATAAGGTCTTGTTATATACACCCTTATAACACCCGCATAAGACCTAAGAGTAAGGTGTGCGATGGTGTCAAACTCTTGGGGTGGATCAGATAACATTGCTCAGGTGGTAATGTCTATCACCATCCATTTATCTCGTAGGTGATCCTACTTGAGCTTAACATATTCAAGATCAACTTGGGGTTGGTCAAGAGCGAAGCCTAATGACACCACCTCCTTTCCAAGCTCTGACAAATGGGCTTCGTATGGGGCACACCTACTAGATGAAGCCATCACTTCCTTTGTCTGAGTAAATTATATTGTTAAAGCCCTATATATATACTAATCATGTGATCACTGTTCAACGACTATATTAGAAACAGTCAAAATTCATAAAATAAAACAAAAGAGGTTCAAATTTTATATAAACATTTTACATAAAGAGGCATTCAATTAGATCAATAGGGGTTTCCATTAATGAAATTTGGGTCGTTTCAATCTCCCCCCCTTAAAATCAATTGAGTCCTCACAATTTGATTACATACAAAAAGAACTCTAAAATTTAAACATGACTTCAGGGTTTCTTACACACCACCATTAAGTATTCCTCAACCCTCATTATCCCATCGATCACGGAGAGTGAGGGTCCACCTAGTGCAACAATACCTCAATGCACTTTCAAAGTCTTCAACTTCCTTAGTCCAGACGTAGTCCGTGCAACTTGGATTGTACCGATGGAAAATATGACGCACTTTCTGAAAAAAAAATTGTTTCTAACATATAGTTTCAAAACAACACCATGTACCAAGTTTTTGTAAAATAGTCTGACAGAGTCAGATTTGGAATTTTTGAAATGTGGTTCTTCTAATATATTGTCTTTGTTTCCAAAAACATCTTAAGACAATAATATATATATATATATAGGCTACTCGTAGATATCCCTCTTTGGCAGCTACTCTAAAATCAAATTGTGCATCATACTCTATGGATAGGGTGAAATATTTGAAAATACCCTGTTGGTACCTCCCTTATCTTTAAAGGTGGTAGAGTTGGGAGCTTAATATTTGATTATACATGTGCCATGATCCTTGATGATTCAGTGATATGGATGAGGTGTTTGATATGTAGTAGAGCGTATTGAAAGAAAGTTGGAAATTCGAGAAGGTTTCAATTCTATGTTATCTTGAATTCGCAATAATTATAGCTAGTAAGTCCTTAGGAAGGGACAAGAGTGTTGTATGAGGTTCTTCCCCTTCCATCTCAAAACAATCCTTTATCCTGCTGATGAAACATATGAAATTTTGAGTTACCCTCTAAACATGATAAAATTATGATATTAAACTACTTAAAGTCTAATGATTTATTATTCCTTAATGAAAAAATATTAGGGGTAACACATAAAGGGTAATACAAGGACAAAACTGATGACATATAAATAACTTTTTTTTTCTTTAACTTATGAATCTATAGGCTACAAACTATTTTATCCCTGATCTACTTTTTAACATATATTCTTAGGTAATTTTTTTAGTCCTTTAATAATGGTTCATACTATGCTTGTGAATTTACCAAAGCATATCCCTTGGGATATTTGTAACCAAGAGTGCAGTAAGGCCCATTGTCAAGCACTAGTTCCCGTTCGAGTCTATCCCAAAGCGGTGTTTTCGGGTTTTACCACTAGGATACATCTGTGCCAGAGCCACATCTACCTGCTCATATCCAGACATGGATGTATTTGCTTGATAAACCACTTACTCAATACATACAAAAAATTAGGTATGTTTTTATTATACTTAGTCTTGTCTCTAAGGATTTTCTATTGTTTTCTAATCTTAATCCCAAAAATAACTAAACGTCCCTCTGATACCAACAATGAAAACCCTAATCTTTTATTACAAAATTAAACATAATTGATTACATAAACATCAATTGATAAAACCTAGATGATAGAGAGGTATAGTGTCTTTTGGATTATGATCATTACATAATAACATAAAACATGACAAAATAACTTCTTTATTGAAAACTTTCTTTACATGACCACTACCTTCCGTCGTACTTAGCATTGCATGGGATAACCTGAGGACATGAATAAGAAAAAGGTGAGATTTAAATCCCCATAAGGGAATAAACATGGATTAACATTAGGAATACAATACATGTTAGAAAATAGGCATATCATTAGAGTACAATAGAATCATAAACATAAAGTCATGATAAATCATGATAATCATAACACGGAAATGTGGCAACAACACTTAACATCGAATTAGCATGAGCCAAGGCTCATTGCACATGGAGCATGAGTAAATCCCCATTGCACATGAAGCATGAGTAAACCTCATTGAACTTGAATTAGCATGACTAAACACCCATTTCACATGACGTATCATGATACTATACTTTACCTGATGCATTGAAGCGGTATCAGGGCAGATCCTTCTTAAACATTTCATTTCATGCATAAGTGTGCCACATGGATCATCTAACATGGATTCATAAAACATCATAATTTATTCCATGGTAAAGGGATGTGAAATTAATACATGAAGATTTATAATAAATAATTAAATGTGCATAAAGTTGAATACCCTTGATAGAGAAATGAGCACGATATTCACTACACAATGACATTGGCTTAGAAAATCGGTGCAATTTCGGCAGCGTAACGACGTGACATAAGAATTCATAAAAAATGGTTGATGAGAGAGAAATGGGTGCCTCATAATATTTACATGAAATGTATAGTAAATGGGTCATATAGATACATGTCCCCAAAAATTCAATGAAATTTTGATTCATGATACAAAATAATTGTTTGAATGTAAATGAGGAGAGAGAGAAATTTCTTTCGGAATTTTGGCATAGTAATGGGTGTACATGGGATGCATTTAATGAGAGAGAAAGAGGTCTACCATCATTAAAATATAAAGTGTAAAGTATGGGGGAGGTGTGAAATCATACCCCAACATTTATAATTGAAATTAAAAGGGCATAACAATTTAAATAATATTAGACAAGATTGAGAAAAGAAGAAAAACCATTACATGGAAGTGTGCTTCTGAAGGCTTGAGAGAGGCTTGAGAGAGGATTGTTGAGAGCTTGGGGTAACTTGTGAGGATTCTAGAGAGAGTAGGGAAGATATTGGACGAACTCAAAAGGCTTTGAGTGATGAGGAAGTGGGATCTTGGCTAGGTTTATATAGGAAAGGTGAAGGAATTCTTTATTATTTAGGTTTGAGACACCTCACATTAAAATAATCCAAAACACAAACAAAACCACGATTTTTGCCCATTTTTTTTGGTAAAGGGAAGTGGAAAACAATATTTTATAAGGCCAAAGTCCGAATGTGTTAAAATAATGGGTTTGCTTTTGTGGACGTGATTCACATTCCCAAGGAAAACAATTTAAAAAGACAAGATGTTTAATAAGTCTTGAAGGGTCCATTAATGCTTTGTAAAATAAGTCAAAAAACCCAAAATCACATTATTTTAATGGTAAAAAATATATTGGCAGAACTTAAAGCTTATAGTATTTTATTACATCACTATTGGGTCATTATGATGTCATAAAACACATTATATATTTAAATGTTATTTAATTTTTACCAAAAAATTTGACTGTCTCAGAAAATTAAGAAAAATTCACCGTTAGATAATTTTGACGTCCTGATTCCAGAAATAATATTTATTTTATCTAAATAATTTTCTAAATATGTTAATTTTCACTTTTAAAATAAAATCCAATATTTATCGAAAATTCACAGGTTTTGACAAAAATTGCTTTCAAACCTTAATAAAAATTAATATTCCATTCATAAAATTATACAATAATTTATATTTAATAAAAATAAATTTAATTATAATAATAATATTTTATTAAAATATTATATAATTAAAAAAATCCATTAATTCATCAAAATATATTTTTTAGTTGAATATTAACTAAAAACACTATTAGTGCTTTAAAAACTATTTACAAGGTAACAATAATAAAATGAAAATATATTAATTATTATATACAAAAATAATGTCTATAACCATAGTGTTATGTTCTTGTTACATAACCCCTTATAACACCTGCATATGACCGAAGAGTAAGGTGTGTAATGGTGACAGACTCTTGGGGTGGCTTGGATGACATTGCTCGAGTGGTAATCTATATCAACTTCCATTTCTCTTGTAGGTGGTACCACTCGTGTTTAAAATATTAAAGCTCAGCTTGGGATTGGTCAAGATTGAATCC
Organism: Viscum album; assembly: GCA_963277665.1. Classification (NCBI taxonomy): domain Eukaryota; kingdom Viridiplantae; phylum Streptophyta; class Magnoliopsida; order Santalales; family Viscaceae; genus Viscum; species Viscum album. The sequence goes on along the minus strand of OY728138.1, from coordinate 1,693,417,189 downwards.
CAATGATGCCACCTCTTTTAAAATCTCTAGAAAATGGGCTTTGTATGGGGAACATCTACTGGATGAGGCCATCGCTTCCTTTGTCTGAGTAAATTAGATTGTTGAAGCCCTATATTTATACTAATAATGTGATCAATTTTCAATAGTTATATTAGAAACAGTAACAATTATTAAAATAAAACCAAAGAGGATGACATTTTATATAAACATTTTACATAAAGAGGAATTTAATTAGATTAAGAGGGATTTCCATTAATGAATGTTTGGGTCATTATAGACGTGGAAGATGCATGATAGTCGATAAGAGGAGTACCACAACAGTCCAAGGTTAGTGGGAAGTGCCTTGGTGTCGCGGCATGCCCACTATACTCGATAAAGGATGAGTTCTCTAGAAGACGAGGTTTCAACAATGTGACTGGGGATGTTACTTGATACTACCCCTACAATAAAATCTTGGTTTGAGCTGAGTTAGTTTTTCTGTGTTTTCCTCATGATTGAGACGGATTACTTGCTAAATTAGGTATATGTATGGTCATATACCAAATTAGGGTTATCTATTGATTTCATACTTTGTGTTTTGTCCTTGGTTGATTTTTGTTAGACCTTGAGGGTCTTGGGGCCCCTACTGAGTATCATTATACTCACCCCTATCGGGCTATGCCCGCACCTTGTTGTGTTGGTTGCAGACGACGGACAACACTGACTGAGGCTGAGAGTATTAGTACTGGACGGTACCTAGAGGTGTACCATACGACGTGTCGATACGCAGAGGAGACAGATGAACGTGGTGTGCTAAGGATGTGATCTGTACCTACCCTTCAGGTAGGAACCCGGAGGTTGACCCAGTCACTACCTTTTTCACTTTCTTCAGTTGTTTTGTATTTTAGTTGTACTTTTACTTGTACTGTTGGTATTGAATTCTAGCCCATTACTTTCAGCAGTCTCTTTTGGTTATACAGTTTTCTTGGATTCATATATTTTTGTGTCTTTGGTTTCCTATGATTATAGGTTATAAAGGCAATGCCTTCCCAGTTTTAGGGAATACGCCTTTGGTGTTAGTCATCAGCCCATAGCCTATGGAAGGCAGGCCTGGGTAGTCACGAAATGGGCCCCGGGGGATGGGTCATGTCAAATTGGTATCAGAGAAGGCGGTTCTATAGCAGAACTTATGACTCTGATATTTCTTTTTAACGGAAATAGTTTTAAGTGTAGTGAGTGTGGTTATCAGTTTAGGGAAACCAATTTCAGTGCAACGACCGACGTATCCATAAACCAGGACCCTGAATTCGGATTTCCAACTTAGTGCATGAAACAACTGATTTCGTGTGTGTTTTCAAAAGTTTTCTCTAAGTCAGCTCACCTGGCCAGCTCAATGGGTATAACTTTTTAACCATAGTGCACCTGTTTATTTCCAGGATGCCTCCACACAGACAACCGACTTGAGTTCCGAGATTTGTATGCACTGATAGTTTACCAAGCGATGAGGCCTCAGTGTAGGGCCCTCTTCAAGTGGAGGCACCAATGGTACTATTCCCCGTTTGGCCACCAATGACACCAGACCCAACGACAGACGGTACATGCCACTTGAGCGCATTTCAAGAGTTCCAGTACCTGATGCCACCTAGGTTATGGGGAGAGATGAACCCACAGGAAGCTAAGTATTGGGTGGAGGCCGTGGTGAGAGTTTCCCAATTAGTAGGGACACCAGCAGACCTCATGGTGATTCTTGCTGCCAACCTTCTACAGACAGCAGTGGGCAGATGGTGGGGCTTGATGCTCCAGGTCCACGACGAGGTGACGCTTCTCAGGGCAGACTTTGAGAGCCTATTTTAATCGGAGTTTATTCCGGTGACGCTTCACGTAGTGCGCATATAAAAGCTACTTCATCTGCAGCAGGGCAACATGACTGTGGATCAGTGCTCAGCAAGGATCAATTAACTCTCATGTTACTCCACCGATATGGTGTGGGACCCTTTCTTCAGGGCTCGGACCTTCAAGAAGGGGCTCAGGCGGGATATCAAGGCCTCGATGATCTCACTCAGTATCCCGACGCATGCGGGGGTGTTAGAGAGAGCCCTATTGGTGGAGAGTTTCCTTTCTGAGCAGTGACTAGTAGTGAGAACCACTACCAATCATCACATAGAAGAGTCTTCTATAGCTGGTAGTAGATAGACGTCACAAAGGTCTAAGAGGACTAGACCTACAGGTGGATGATCGCATGATTCATATTCAGTTGTGCAGGGCACCAGAGTTAGAGATAAACATTCCAGGAGTGGGAAGTGTTTCACATACGATGGGTAGGGTCACATGGATCGTGACTGTCCGACCCACTGTACGGATGATCAGCAGACGGTCGAGGGACCTCTCAGGCAGAGACAAAGGTTCGAACGAGGAGGTCCATAGGGAGCAGGAGGACATGGTAGAGGATCTATCCCTATAGCTAACAGTGGGCGATGATTTGCGATGTTGCCACCACCACCACCAAGAGGTCTTACCCAACTGTAGGGAGCAGGTGGACAGGGGAGATCTCCGCTCCAGGAAGCTGAAGCCTATGATCACGGTGTTCTAGAGATGATACGAGGTATGATCTGTGTCTACTCCAACATAGCTGCAGTACTTGTAGACACAGGTTCTAGTCATTATTTTATTTCCATTTCCCTCATTCGGATCTTGGAGATTCCGACAGAGTTGTTGGCTCAATCCTTACAGCTGGAGACTCCTACAGAAGTAGATTCAACGATTACTTATTGGTGCTGGCAGTGCGAGCTTACTCAAGGAGGAGAGCGCTTCATCTAGGATATCCTAATAGTGGCACCGATGCCATATGAAGTCATATTGGGTATGGACTGGTTATCTATAGTCCAAGCTATGATTGGCTATATTAGGTGCAAAGTGTGGTGTGTCCACACACATGAAACTAGGTTTACCTTCATCAGCGAGAAGGGAGCCTTTGTAGTGCAAGATGGACTTACCTAGAGGAGAGTGCATCCAATCACTCATCAGTTGGCTAGACATACCCTCGGAGATGTTAACGTGGAGAGTCTGAATTATCCTATAGTGGTGGACCAGAACACGAATGTTTTCCCTGATGATGTCCCAGGTCTACCTCCTCGCAGAGAGGTGGACTTTTACATTGACTTGTACCCCAGGATGACACCGATATCTACACCAGCGTATCGGATGGCTCCCTTGGAGCTTCTTGAGATGCGAGTATAGTTAGAGGACTAACAAGGGAAGGGATTCATTCGGCCCAGTGCTTCTCCTTGGGCAACCCCGATATTGTTCACCAAGAAGGCAGATGGGAGCTTGAGACTTTATGTCAACTATCGGTGCCTGAATCAGGTTACCGTGAAGAATAAGTACCCACTCCCGAGGATTGACAACCTCTTTGACTAGCTGAAATGAGCATGATGGTTCTCGAAGAATGACCTCAGATCAAGCTATCACCAGCTCATAGTACGTGATGAGGATGTGCAGTAGACAACCTTCAGATGTAAGTACGACCATTATGAGTTCTTGGTTATTCCATTCAGGGGAACCAATGCTTCAATAGTGTTCATGGGACTCATGAATAGGATATTTTAGTCGTACCTTGATCGTTTCATAATAGTATTTATCGATGACATTCTGGTCTACTCAGCTACTAAGGAGGAGCATGCCTATCATTTTTGGGTAGTACTGGAAACACTCTGAGAGTACCATATTTATGGTAAGCTCTCGAAGTGCCAGTTCTAGATTCAAGAGGTTCACTTTATGGGACATGTCATATAGGAGGCTAGAGTTTCATTGGATCCAGGGAAGTTTGAGGCGGTACATTCTTGGGATCCCCCAAGGAGTGTGGCAGAGGTATGAAGTTTCCTAGGTTTGGATGGATACTATCTGAGATTTGTGCCAGATTTCTCCAGAGTTGCATCACCACTATTTTCCTTGATGAAGAAGGGGAAACCATTTGTGTGGTCGGATAGATGCCATCAGAGCATTCAGAATCTGAGGTAGAGGCTGACTAGTGCCCCCATATTGAGGCTTCCAGAGGAGGTCGTAGGGTACTTAGTCTACTATGACGCATCAAGGACCGGACTCAGATGTGTCCCGATGCAGGAGCGATAAGTGATCGCATATGGCTCCCAATAGCTGAGACATCATGAGAAGAACTATGCTACCCATGACCTGGAGTTAGCAGTAGTGCTCTTTTACTTGAAGATGTGGTCGCACTATCTGATGGGCAAACATTTTACTGTGTACTCTGATCATAAGAGACTCAGTTATATCTTCTCTAAGAAGGACCTGAACCTGAGACAACAATGTTGGCTTGAGTTCATCTAGAACTATGAATTCGAGATATTCTTTACTCCAAGGAAGGGGAACATTGTTGCAGATGCACTTAGTAGGAGATCTGACATACAACTTCTAGGCGAGGTGACGGAGCAGCTGGCCGCTTTGCAGAAATACTTTATGGATCGGGATGGAGCAGCTTTTATTTAGTCTCTTATAGTCACTACCCCAATTCATTAGTGAGTTAGGGATGTGCAACGTGGGGATGCTGACTGTGAGGCATGACGTGATAAGATATCCACAGGACAGGAACCTGATGGATTTTTTTGAAGGTGGGGAGCACGTCATCCTCTTTAGAGGGCGTACCATGGTACCAGTGTCTCTTTGGGAGGAAGTATTGAGGGAGTTCCACACATCCCCTCTAGTGGTACATTCAGAAGTGGTGAAGATATACCAGGATCATCAACGAAAACACTAGTTGCTGGGAATGAAGAAAGTATTATTAGAGTTTGTCTCACGATCCCTCACTTATTAGCAAGTGAAGGTGGAGCTTCAGGTACCATCAGGCTTGGTTCAGTCTTTAGATGTCCCAGAGTGAAAGTGGGATGGGATATACATGGACATCGTGATAGGACTTCCACATACATTCAGGCCTGTTAGCACTCGTGGGACTGGAGATGGTTTGGGCTACCATAGAGAAGGTACACATCATCCAGGAGCGTATGAAGACTGCACATAGTAGGAAGAAGTCGTATGCTAACAGGAGACGAAGACCTCTGGAGTTCGAGGATAGAGAACATGTCTTTCTATGGGTCTCACCCCAACGAGGTATATGGAGATTTGGATGAGGAAAAAAGTTATCTCCAAGGTTCATCGGACCTTTTCAGGTCCTCAGTAGAGTCGGCGAGGTGGCATACCACTTAGCTCTTCCACCTCAGTTGCACCAATTGCACAATGTCTTCCATGTATCCCAACTGAGGAGATATGTTCACAACCCATATCACATTATCAAACATGGAGAGATGGACATCGATGATGGAGAGAATTTTATGAAGGTTCTATTAGAGATTGAGGATCGACAGGAGTGGGTCCTTTGTGGACGGTTGATACCTCTACTGTGCATTCACTAGTAGCACGAGAACCTCCAGGAGAGTACATGGGAGAGGGAGGCTCAAAATCATTCTCAGTACCCCCAATTTTTCTCTTAATTTTAGTTGTGGATTATGGAGAGATAAATCAGGAGGTGGGGAGAATGTAAAGACTTGGAATTTAAATGTAATTTTTTTAAATTAAATGGGAATTTTACAATTCCTCGAAAATTGACGGTGCATGATTCTGAGGCCCGGAGTGCCCGAAATGAATTTATGATCTTCATTTTGGGTACATTCAGTAAACGTGCGAGCGGGTTATTATAAATTTTAAACTGGTGCTCAGAATTGAAATATGAGGGCACCATAGAACTCATAGTGCTAGTTTTTGCTTAAAGAGACTTTCACCTTGAAGGTAGTTGGTCGAGGGTGGAAGTTAGTTTTTTGGTTTTTTGTGGAAGTAATAAAATAAAATAAACACACATTTTATTTTATTTTATTGTAACCACCCACTTGTGGATGTTGGGAAGTGGGGACCACCAGACCTTAACCTCCCATGAGAGGTTATGGTGGTGGGGACCACCCAAACCTAACCTCCCATGAAAGGCTATGGTGGTGGGGACCACCTGAGGCCAAAACCTCTTCAACTCCCTCATTAATGTGGAGGAGCCTCTGGAGCTTCCTCCACTTTAATTGTGCCAACCGTCATCCACATTAAATGTGCCAAAATTCCCCCACTTTATTATGCCAACGTAAATTAATTGGCTTGACCCTTTTTAAATTTTGAGTAACTGCATCATTGGAGTTTAGAAAGGTTCATAATAAATAAACTGTCATAAATTCCACAATTATTACATACCTCTCACCCCTATACTATATATATAGAGCCTGGGAGGAGGATTTGGGACAACTTCACCAAGCGACGAAACGCTGGTAAAGTGTCACGACGCCCAACACTTGGAGAATTACGCTCTCAAATGAAGAATGCTCCATCGATGAAGAACTCCAACTTTGAATTCTTCCTCGGGAGACCCTTCAAAGAGGAACGTCTTCGACTACGACGAACCGACACACGAGATCAGGATTGGAGTTGTGTGGCGGATGCGACAAACGAAGATAAATTCATCATATTCACTCTTTGTCGATGTCATAAAACGATCAGATAGAGGGGTAATTGGTTTGATAATACTTTTCCTATTTTTCTTACCTTGTTTTATTTTTTCAGATTGGGAAAGAATTGTTGTCGAGGTTGTAAAGTTTGAAGTTCATCGTTCTTCTTTCTTTTTGAGCCTAATGCTATAACCCTAACACGGAGGGTGCGGGCCAAACCAACATGGCCCCCCTTCCGCAAATCTTGTGGTGTTATTCAAAATGGAGAAAGGTGATGAAGACAACGACACTGCCACCCGTGGCCTCTTCCACCTGTGCCGTCCTGCGGCGCTTCACCCTCTCGGCCGAACCGGCCCTACACCTAGCCGAGCCACCCGCGGACAGACCAAACTGCCGCGGCGCCGCCCTGCCGAGCCGCAGCGCGGCCGCTATGCTGAGCCACTACGCGGCCTACGTGCCGAGACGTCGCATGATTGTCGTGCCGAGACGACACGCCGCCGCTGTGCTAAGCCGCCACACCACACCAGGACGAACCCCGTCGTCACACCGCTGTCGTTCCAAGCCACTGCGCCACCATTTCCCGTTGTGCGGGGCCACCACGCCACCGTCGTCCGCCGGGCGACACCGCTGTCCGGGCCAAGATGATCCTCCGATGCCGCTATGACCTCTCCACGGCCCTCCGAGCCTCCCGAGCTTCCCTCACTGCTGCCGTGCGAGCCGCCCCGAGTAGATCGGGCCCGTGGCTGAGCCAAAACAGGGCCACCCATGCCCTGGCGGCTGGTCTGTCACCGACCCACGGCCGGTCCGTGCCCTCACGGTCGGTCCGTCGCTGCACCGCTAGTAGTGATCCGCCCTCGTGGACGGTCTGTTCCCTTACGATACCCTACAGGATGGTTCGACCCGAACTGGGTTTTCTCAGGCATGGTCGGGCCGGGTCGGTCCGACCGGGTTGCACCGGACCCGGGCCCACTATGGCCCATTTACATTCTTTTGGCCATAACTTTGGCACCAGACATCCGTTTGATGAACCGTTAGCGGTGATGGAAATCTTGGAGTGAGTCGGTCCCTTTGAGAGATAGCCCAGTGAGATTTGGATTGGGGAGGGAAATAGTTAGGTTGTATCGAGCACGAATCTAACCAGGCCCCTAAGATTAAAATTCTAATAACTCATAGACTGGGCGTCCGATTGATGTGCCATCTATTGCTTTGTGACCCCTATGACATGGCTGACCATTGAGATAATTCTTCATGGGACTTCGTGATAGTTGTATTATTGACCAGTAGCTTTGGATTGGATCCTTTCGGAGACGAGAGAGCATAGTGCGAAGACCTACTAGCTAGCTGAGACTTGACGACTACTGACCATTTCGACTCGGAGTGACTTGAGTATCCCAGTGGAGAGTGCCTTGGTGTCACGACCCCACAGTGGGGAGAACATTGGTGTCACGACAGACCCAAAGTACTCGATAGTAGGAGTACCTCACCAAACTACGAGGGGAGTGCGCTTGTTGATGTGGCAAACCCACAATGGGGAGTGCGCTTGGTGATGTGCCAGATCCACAGTACTCAAATGGAGGAGTACCTCAACAGTCCAAGGTTAGTGGGAAGTGCCTTGGTGTCACGGCAGGACCACTGTACTCAATATAGGATGAGTTATCCAGTATCCGAGGTTTCAACAATGTGACTGGGGATGTTACTTGATACTACCTCTAGAATAAAATCCTGGTTTGAGCTGAGTCACTTTTCAATATTTTCCTCATGATTGAGTTGGATTACTTGATAACATAGGTATATGTATGGGCATATACCTAAGTAGGGTTATCTGTAGGTTTCATACTTTTGGGTTTATCCTTGGTGGATTTTTGTGAGACCTTGAGGGTCTCGGGGTCCCTACTAAGTATTGTTATACTCACCCCTGCACGGGCTATGCCCGCACCTTGTTATGTTGGTTGCAGGCGATAGATTGCACTGACTCAGGCTGAGAGTATTAGGACTAGATAGTACCTAGAGGTGGACCATACATCCTGTCAATACACGGAGGAGATGGATGAATGTGGTGTATTGAGGAGGCAATCTGTACCCACCCTTCAGGTAGGAACCTAGAGGACGACCCAGTATATTACTTTTTCACTTTCTTCAGTTGTTTTGTAATTTAGTTGTACTTTTACATTTACTGTTGGGCTTTTATTCTGGCCCCTTTACTTTCTGCACTCTCTTTTGGTTATATAGTCTGCATGAGTTCGTATCTTGATGTGTTCTTGGTTGCGTGTACTTATAGGTTATAAAGGAAATTCCTTCCTAGTTTTAGGGAATACGCCTTTGGTGCTAGTTGCCAGCCCCTAGACTATGGAAGGTGTGATTGGTGTAGTCACAACATGGGCCCCAAGGGATGGGTCGTGGCATATATGATATGTATATTTCCCTCGAATCTTATAATAAAGTCAAGTGGTACTTTTCATTCTTGAAATCTTTATGGAAGTCCTCACCCCATCGGTATGTGACACATTTCATCATTGGCTTAGTGAACGGGTATATTTTCTAGTTGTGTAGGCTTTGAAATGAAAGTTATTAATGATTTCTAGGGGTGTAAATGCTTGTATTTTTATAGTCTTTTATAGACTGGACTTGATTACATGGTGTCACACCTCAAATCCAAGGAATTCCTCAGATGTTACTATGAAATAACACTTTATAGGATTAATCTTCAAACTACACTGCTACAACCTGTGGAATATTGTTTGAAGATCAGTGTGGTGATCACATATCTATCAAGAACTAACCATCAGATCACCTACAAAACATTCCATGATTTTTCCCAAGAAGGGATTAATGATATGATGCATAAAACATTGGTATGTATCACCACCAATCTTAAATCCAAGGGGAATTGACTATTATAAAAAGATACCATAAGGTGGTCTGAAGGTAATAGTTTCCTCATCTTTAAGGGCCATATTTATCTAAACATACCCTGAAAATCCATCCATGAAAGAAGGATGCTGAAATCCATCAGTTGCATTGATCAAAATTTCTTTGAACGGCTATAGGAAATCACAATTCATGTATTTTTGATTAATCTATCTGAAATAAATGAATACCCTGATCTTCCCATTGTTTTTCTTTATGGGGATAATGTTGGTGAGCCATTTTGGGTAATACACCTCTGATAAAATATTCGCATTGATAAATTTTTCAACTTTTGAGTATATATTAGTAGAATGAGAGTGGTGAATTCTCCTGGATTAATGTTTGAAACCTCGATGGTCATTTGTTATTCCTAGGTGGTGAGTATCCACATAGGGGTTCAGCCTGAGTATATATACATATATATAATTTAAAGTGAAAAATGTTGATAATACTTTATAAATACAATATACATGTCTTTCTAATCATGTGGAAGGGTGACACTAACCAATGTTGGTCATGGGTCTTCTTCTATTCCAAAATTCTCTTTCTTGTGCTCATCGATGGTGGTAGAGACACATTATTCAAATATAGGAGGGGCCCTCCTAGGGAAATCCTCTTCTTCTACCATCTCTATGTCCATAAAAGAATCCTCACATGTGGGGATTAATTTTGGTAAATCTCTATCACTATTGAGATAAGAGAATCCAAGAGAATAGACATTGACATCCTAAACAACCAGAGTCATCATTGAGATATTTTGGGGATTCATGTCTTATTTTTCACTAATACTACATTTATGAGAGATACAAACATCCTATGTTATATAGATTTTCTTAGGGGAATCACAAATATCTTCCAGTAGAATAAGATAATTCGGGATCATGATAAAGAATTAGTTTGACTTCCCTTTTTTTGAATCCATTTCAGTAAATGTGATTTTTATCACATAGACATGATCCAGTGAAGTTTGTGGTTCACAAGAGATAGTTGGGATTGAATATGATTCCAAAATTAGATTGATGGGAAACAAATAATCATTTTTTAGCATTCTATAGGGATTTAAAGGAGAAGTCCTCAAGTAATTAGGTGCGGAATCATGCATATAATCATCCAACATCGGGTTTTTCCTTCCCTCTTTATGTCCCCTCCTTGATCTGGTCTTCAATCAAGCATGCTTACCTTAAACTTTCCCAATCCTCAAAATGGGTGGTTTCTGGAAATTCCACCTTGAATTTTTGGCAGACTATTTGGTTATGTTGTGCTATTATTGATGTTATTGACATTCCCCCTTTGTTGACGGATCACTCAATTTATGAATTTCATAATAATGCCAATGTTCAGGAGATTATTCTAAGTCCTTTGAAGCAGGAACTTGACCTTTATAATTACTCTGCTATGGATACTATGATTTGGTTTCCTAATGTTCTTGGATCTTTTAGCACTAAAGAGGATTACAGATCTATCTGTGCTACATCATTACTGTTCCCTTCTTGGTTGTTGATGTTTCACACTGCATTTATTCCACCAGCTCATTATTAGATCATGTGGAGGATTTGGAAGTGTAGTATTCCTTTGCAATGGCTGCTACAGAAGGCTGGGTTTTCTCTTGCACCAGTTCGCTTTTTTTTCTTGCTACGGATGAAACTATTGATCATTTATTCATGTCCTATAAATTCTAATCTGGTATTTGGAGTTACCTGTAGGGATTGTTCAGATCTAATTTTAAATTGGTAGGGTTTGTCTAGCTTATGGAGTCTGTGTCCTAGGATGATTGCAGTACACAGGTGAAACCTTTGCTTCTCTCTGTTGTTTCAGTGCTTGTTTCTTTTATTTGGAAGGCTCGGAATTCTCTTGTTTTTGAGAGAAGAGTTATCCCATATTCTATTGGCATTAGGGAGCTTAATATTGGTGTCTTAGTGACTGATCGGGCTGGAATTGGTGTTATACGGAATGATGATTCCGATCTGGTGATCTTGAGGACCCTGGAGATTTTTGGTAGATGCAAGTAGCACCTTGTGAGGAAGTATATTTGGTGGATACCTCTGATTTCTCAGTGTTTGAAAATTAACGTTGATGGGGTCGCTTCAGGTGCACCGGGACCTTCTGGATGTGGTGGCATCTTCTGCACTTATAGGCGCTTCATTAAAGGTTGTTTCTACCACTTTCTATGGAATGGTTTGGCTATTAAGGCTCAGTTATAGGCAATGGTTAAGGCTATCCGATATGCTTCCTATCATGGTTGGACGGTCTAATGGAAATAATTTGACTCTACTTTGGTAGTTTAAATCCTTCGAAACCGATCAAGGAATGATCCATGGAAAATGCTTTCAGATTGGGATGATTGCCTCGATCTATTTGAGCAGTTCTATTTGGTTGTCACTCATGTTTTTCATGAGGCAAATCGGGTTGCTGATTCTCTCTTCAAGCATGCTATTGAGGAGGTTAGTTCCTTTTGGTCCTTTGATACACCACCTTTCTATTGTGAGTTGGTGGTTGGAGATGCGCATGGTGATGTGTACTTGCATCTTGGTTGACCCCCATTCTTCTTCACTCTTATTTCCTTTTACTTTCATTTAATAAAATTTTCTGGGAATAGGATTTCTGCTTGATTCTGAGCTTTCTGTCTATATAGATTCACAAGATTTTCAGGGGGAATTGTCACCACGTATTATGTTGAACCTTCTATTGATGGGGTATTTCAAGCATTGATGAAATTTTGAATGTACTGCCATGTGGCTATAGAGCTAAGGTCTTCCAAGTAGAGCATTATATGTTTTGTCTTGATGGATAACCATGAAATCATAATTAGATATGATATACACCAAATGATCCTTGAGGATGATCTTCTTGCTAGGCCTTTAAAATCTCTTATCATACTCTTGAATGGTTTTCTTTGTCAGATAGAAGTCCCCCACACTATATCCCAAAAATCATAGGATTTAGATCTAGACGAGGGTGATCTTGGAACTATTTTCAACTAGAGAACTTCAGATGTCGACATTATCAATTTTTTGTAAATGATAATGGGGTTCAATATGTCCCTAGATGAGATCTTCCTTGTCATGTTCTATGAAGAAGACGGTGGTATGAAGTTTTGATGGAATAGTCTCCACTTGGTAAAACTCAGTTGCAATTAATTCTTTATCAAACTCTTGTGGGATATGAGGTCCTTGATGAGTGCCTATTTGAGTTATTTTGAAATATTGGGAGCATCCATAATTTATATTTGGATATTATAACCTACAACTCTTTCATAATTTCATATATTGTTCTCGAAGATGATGCTTCCTAGTGTGGGGTTTCTTCTTATTATTTGGCTCAAGAGATGAGGTGTTTGATCTAGATGAGACATGTTCTTTATAAGAGGTATGTGGTGCATCTTCTACAATTGTTGAAGGTTGTATTGACCTTATCCTTTCTCTGAGATAACAAGACAATCACATCCCCACCAGTCGGTCATGTAAAATGACTAGGTCTGAATGACCACTAGACGGATATAAGAAATCTATAGGTCTGTTTTGGGCCTATGTAAGTTCTTTCCCATAGGTCTCAACTTATATATATCCTATATGGAGATGTGACTGAAATATTGGGTTTGTACATGACCAATCCATCCCTAGCATCCTTAGTTTATGAATCCTCAACCTCAAGATCCCCGATCAAGTTTGTGGAACTCATACTCATGGGAATATTCATCATCGAATAATGGATCTATTAAGTGAACTACATTAACAAAAAAAAATATGAATCCTTTATCCGATGATGTTACCGATTGGTGGGAAAGTTCTCATTCATCAGATGTTGATGGAATGAAATCTACAAGAGTTAGATCTTATGTACTAGTATGATATGGCTCTTTATCTTTTGTATTTTCCTATTTTTTATGAATATTTATTCCATCAGGATGATAATTCAATGAATCCTCCCCATGTTCCATGATATTTATTGCTTTTCAAAGACATTCTCTTTGGGTGGCATAAGCTTTATCGGCTTTCTTATAAGTCACCTGGTTTTCAAACATCAGTTCATATCTAGATGAAAGCTCTTTCAAGTCACCAAATTCATCTACATGGAGGAGGGTTACATAGGTCACTTATTTTAGGAATACCTCAAGTGTCACTTGTCTATAATAAACCGTGTTATTAATGATGTCTTTGAAGATAACATATTACTGGATTGTGTTGACCAATATTATAGGGAAAGATAAGCAGTCTTGACTATCAATGAGATTTTACTCAGTGGTTTTACTAAGTTATAGTATCTTGAGTAGGTTAATTTCAAGAAAAAAACGTAAATAATCATGAACCATCTCATTTTTGGAAGTAATACACTTTATTCAACTATTCATCAAATCAAAAGTTACCATAATCTGTTTCTTGCTTCCGATCGGAGGTAATATTATTACTACTATCATTGAATAGGAGGTTCCAGATTATTCAATGCCTTATAGGGTTCTTGAACAGGAAATAATACTAGTTCTAGTACAAAAATGGAAGTCTCTTATTAACTAGGACTTTTTCCCTATTCCACAAGAATGGGCTAAGATTTAGATCAAGTCCACTGAATGGAATCTTATAATAATTGGGTTATCTCACAGAATCCAACTAGATAATTCATCAAGATCAAATATTTTTTTTTAAAATTCATTAATATTGTCTATACAATGTTCTATTCATTTCTTTTATGAGAATGGAATACTGAGTGAGTATGTTAACACTTTCAACCTGGTGACAATGTTTGAGACTCCTTCATTTCTACATTATTTACAATTTTTGAGGTCAAAAATAATTGTTTTCATTAATGTGGAGCTGAAATGATAATTTTTTTGATGATCAGGGTCTTCCCATCCTATAACATACTCTACTAGAAGTCTTCTATACCAAATAAAGGATGTCTCTACCAGATTCTGTAAAAAATATATTAGTTTGGCCACCTCATACTGATTGAGAGGTCCCTTCATCCTGACACATTGAGACATGAAGTGCATGAGAATTTGTTTTGGATCTCTTATACCATCAAAGGTGTAAAATTTCTAATTTATAAAATTGGTAGGTGGAAATTTTTCATCCACTCATTCGGGATATGTATTTTTTTCAAGATTCTCAAGGGAGCACCACCATTCCACGGATTCCATTTCAGTAGTTAGGGATTCAATTTTTTTTGAAGAATTATTGAGGTATCACTATCAAGACTATCTCCCATATATAGGGAGTGGGTGAGGACTAATGAGGTTTACCCATTTTCATATCCCACTGATTATCGATCATGGTTAGGACCAAATGACCACCCTGATAGCGGAGAAGATGTCATCATGATGGAGGAAAGTCATGATCATCCTCAATATCCTCATTTATGTAAATCATTTTCCATGATTTAAACCCAGGATGATTCTCAAATTTCTCTTTTGAAAAATGATTACCTATATCATGATGTATGGAAGGAGGGATATTCATTTTTGTTTAAATATGATACCCAATGAGAATATTGACACAAAAAATTCCTCATTGAGCTGTTTAAGATTTTGTATCTCATTCCCTTATTGTACTAGTAATTACTCTATGGAGGTAATATAGGATCATTTTTGTGGGTAGTGGGATATATCCAAACCTCTTTCTTTATCATTGTAAGTGTTTTTTTAAGGAGGTGGAAATTCATCAATCAGAGGTGTCAAGTTATAGCACCTTGTCTGATTTCCCATACATCCACGACAATTTGTGCATCCAACTCACCAAACTCTCAAGGTATGGTTCTTGAATTTCTTCCCTCTATGCTAATGTCTTGTTACACATCATTTACAAGATTGGAAATGAAGATGTTCCCTGAGTTGTATCAGAAAATTGTTGTTACCCCATCAGTATCCACACAATAGGATGGTTCTTCACTGCTTACTCCTCCTTTAAGGGTTATACCAGGGCAATTTTTCTAACCCCTATTCATATTGGTAAATTTTGGTGTATGAACCTTATAGGGTTTGACAACCTTTTTTAATCCCCCCTTGACTCGGTCTATGGATAGTGACTTTAAGCGAGTTCTCAGTTGTACTTTCTAAGTGGGCCCCTAATAAAATAACTGCATATCATAGTAGGACGAATGATTGGGGAGATAGATATCGATATTTTTCTAATAACATGGAGAAGAATTAAACCTTAAATATTGATGATAGTGATAAAAATACCCCCATCACTGTGGTCTAGGGATGATTTAGGGAAACTATTGGCGCATTCTGATCTTGTTTCTAATGATCTATAGACTCCAGTCGAGGATCTAATGGAGCCTAAAATGTGAATTGAGTTATAAATTACCTTTGGAATGTGGGATTAGGATGATCTATAATTTATGATGATTTCTCCATGATCCTATTGGGATGTGAGAAAACTAGTGGTTGACGTTTAGAAAAAAATTCTCAACCCTTTGGGTTGGGGTTGGTCAACAGCTTTCTCTGATATTTATGGGATCCTCTTAGGGTATGTTTATCCTTGGGGTGTAGGTGGTGGTAAAAATTACAATATCCCTATAGTCTTGGTTCATTTCAAGATTTATTCTATGGTGGCTGGTATTACAATCTGTCAGATTTGTTGCAATTTGTATCATTCATGGGATGGGTTCAATGAATGTTTACGATGGGAGTCAACTCTTAAGGGATGTTGTTGTGTGGCCCACAACTTTAGCTTCCATGTTTGAGATGTGTTCTCATTTTTTTGAGAGGCCCAATATAAGATCAAAATGTAGTTCCTCTCTCTCTATTCATAACATCATTGCATATTCAATGTAGAGGAGTCTCATTTTATTGACCAACAATACTATTCATTACCCGGTCCCCTGATCTCTCTATAGGATATAACAAAAGTAGATTTGGTATCTATAGAAATTTTCAATTTTGGGAAAATATTGAGGTGAAATGATCCATAGTTTATCATTCATCATATACATACATTTTACCAGGCTCATTAAATCAGATGATGGAAAGTTGTTATGATTTGGGGAAAAACACCCTATTTGTGTTTGTCATGATCTTCCAATACTGGGTCCCAGGATATATATAATGCATCCATGTGCAGCTAACAATATAGAGTATTTATGATATGGAGGTTACCCTTATATACTGGATAATGGATTTGTCTTATATTCATCTGCTGATTTGTCACCCGCATGTTTTGGAATATGAAAGGTTTTCCTTCCTCTATATCATCTATAATCTCATGTCGAAAGTGGTGATGGGATAGAACATGGTTTGGATTTTTTTCTATATTACTCTATATATATATATATCATTGTCTTCTCTGTTAAGAATATATGCCTCCACCGAGTCATGGAATAGAGGTTGATTCTCTAGGTCACCTATATGGTGAAGTGCTACTGATAGTTTATAGGGAACTATATATAGTTAACATTGGTGTTTCAATCACCTCTCTATGCGAAGGTGTTTGGGAAAGGGGATCATTTCCTTTTCCAAGAGTGATATTATCATGGGGAGGTTGTCCATGGTGTATATCAGGAGTATATTCCTTTTAATCCATCTTTTAACTTCCATGAGGAAGAATTTTTAGGTAGTGATCTCTTTATCATTCGGTTAAAGAGCTTCCAAACCCTTGAGTTGTTGCATATATTCATCATATATCCTTATAGAAACTAGACTTGAGAAGATTTGGGATACAAGGATCATTACATGTCATGGTTGAAATACGATGACCTACCTTTTTGGTTTAAGTAGGGATATGATCCTCCTTCATAACAATCACAAGAATATGTTGATGGTTATCTCATGAAACACAAATATGAACCTGCTATAGAAAGTTTTTTGGTGTAGGACCTCGGAACATGCTGAGAGGGGAGGAGTGAATCAGGGTGTCAAAATTTTCTTTCAATGTTAAGGATCTTGTTCCCACCTTAGTAGGAAGTTTTTAATCAATTATTATGGAATCGTGAAGTAACACAACATTCATATAAAAAGAGACAACATGTCAATTTTACTTGGTTCACCACTAAGGGATATTCCAAGGAGAATAAGTTAATAGTGTGGCAGTATTACATAAATATACTAATCTTCAATAGTTATGGAAATAAAAATTCATACACAATCACTATATTTTAGTAGCATTACCATTACAGGATTTTAGGGATAGCACACTACCTCCCTCGGAACACTTCCATTTACTCCCCCTTGCTCATCGCTTTGGGTGAAGTCTCACTCAGTTTAATGACTTGAAGGTCGCTTTAATGGATTGACATTTAAGACTTTTTCCCTGAATAGAATGAGACTATTATTACATCGAAGTCTTGAATTTATACACTTGAAAGATCTGATTACTAAAACTAGATGTTTAATATCGCCATTCGCAAATCACCTTCGTGAAGCTCACCACCTTTGGGAAGAAAACTTCCTTCCCAGAACAAACTACCTTCAAAAGCTCACTAAATCATCTCAGAAAAGCTCAACATCATGAAACCCTTTTTCCATGAAACCCTATCATGTGTCAAGATTAAGATAGAATTTTCACGGTGATCAATATCACTTCAAAAACATGGTTTGTGAACCTCTTGCCCTCCAAGAATTCATAGCGATTCATCCTTTTCTCCAATTTTTTTCATGTAAAATGAATTGGATTTAGCCTAATATATATAATATCAGCCCCTAATTAATTTCCCATTCCTACTTCCAATTTTTCAGGAATATTTAAAAACATCTTCATAAGGCTCCTCCATTCGTGAGGATCCATTGAGCTTTTTCATAGTCATAGACATTACAATCAAATGATCACACATTCACGATGATCCAGTTCTCATATTCATGGAGTGCACTATCAAATCATCACACACTCATGATGAACTATACATTAACCATTCTCAACCATTGTGAAATGTATTCTTCACAAAAACCATTCCATTACCATTTTTATGAAGATATGATTCTAGAAAACAACCTTTCACGATACTAGTCACATGCTCTAGTTTTTTAGCCCAAATTTTTTGAAAAAACTGGGAAATGATACCACCTTCAATATTATAGTTATCTTGTACTATAAGATCACATTAATTACAAACTCCATGATCTTACAAGTTTTTATTTAAAAAAAACAAACTAGACTCCATTTACATCAAATAATATAACTGTTTCCAATAGTTAGAGTATGTTAGTGATCTTCTATATCATCGGTAGGGATATGAGCCTACCTATGAGTGGTTTCTTGAATTTACCTTATAATATTAGATTAATTATTAGTATTATCTAAATTCAAATATATATTCCCTATTAGAATATGACAACGAAACTCTAGAATTGTAGAAGGTATATGAGCCTCCTATTATATAGACTCTTAAGGATGCTGATACAATCATTCATCAGTAGAAGTATAGATATGATCATGACATCTATAATATTTTGGAATATATTGAGTACCTTCATTGGTATGGATAAAAGCTGAACATGAGTTTATTTCCATATTTTAATGAAAAACCTCAATTGCAGTGGGGGTTTAAGTCTAGTTATGTGGAATTGGACTATTCCTCCATATTTCATTGATAGGAATGCTAACATGGACTGAGGAACATTCCAAAATAGTTTGGTGGGCCCTATTCAGAATAAGGAAATGATCCCTCTCTTATTACTCATCCTTTACGAGAATATATCAATAATATTTTTGGACTGGAGAAAGAATGTGTTATTGCTATAGAGTAACCATTTTTTCATACTGATCGTGGTGATATGTGTATCTATATATTAGGATGGGGATATTTTTCTATATTTATATTTGTATCAATGTTGTAATATGATAGTGGGTATCTTTAACTATTTCTAGAATATAGTGGAGATTAAAAAAAGTGTGTAATGTAGGACTACACATTCTCAGTCTTGAGGATACTCAAGGAGATATATTCAATTAAACAGGGGATATGAGGACACTCTTATACTCCATGTTACATAGGAATGTGATAAAGGGATTCATGTGTGGGGAGAGGGATATGTGCCAGGAACATGATTTTTGTGTGAATATGCATGAAGACTTGATCTAAGTGAGCATGGATATAAGATTTCTCTCTAGCCACCACCAGAAGATGATGAAAAGATTCATCCAGGGATGTTTAGATATGAGAAAAAAAAATCCATTTATCCACATAGTTTTCTACTCAGAGAGAATTACTTGTTACCCATGAATGTGTGTCCTGGGATGGAATATATTAGTCTATGCCCTCAGATGGAGACTAAGGAGAACTAGTAGGATGATACTGGTGATAGCTGTTGATAAAATTCCTCATAGGAAACTCCTACATTATAATGATGATATAGTCGACTCCAAATCCCACATTTTTAAGGTAAGATGGGTGTTGTTTTGTGTTCTCCGTGGATAATCGTTAGAAGTTTCAGTGGTGGAGATAGGTTCCACTAATTTTATTACAGGCTTCCTTGAATGAGACAGACTTTTTGGTTTCATTGTCTGATGACCTAGACATGTCTCCTCATGGATAATGATTATACTATGTTGATAGTATTACCAGGCCATCATGTTCATCACTAAAAGTTGAATGTTTAATTTTAGTGATGTTTGTTTTCAATCCATGGAGGATACTGACATAGCTGAGGTTCAAGAATATTCACTTTATAAGGACATGAAATCAGGTCAAGGTTATATTTTTGAGAGAAGGTTGTTTGGTCATAAATACAACAAGTAAAGAGGTCATTCATAAATTCATCTTATTAAGTGTGAAAATGAGTAATTATATATTTATGGGTAACACACCTATTCATTCCTGTTGTCGGTTTGACCATTTTCCTTGTGAGTAATTCTCTTGGAAAGAATTACCTATATCATGGGAACCCCTATAGATTATTGAAGGGTTTCATGTAAAGAATTCCTTTTTTGTTTGTATAGGATATGAAAAAAATAAGATTTGATTCATGGTCAACCATTTATTTTTATTATTTTAGATATTCAAGTCATTTTCACAATTTTTCCCTACGTTGAATGTGGAAAAAATGTCTTGATGTGCATAAAATGGTTTTATTTTTTAACTGTGAGGATCATGTCAAGTCCACCTATTTTGTATCTATTTACGGTGGAGTGGAATAATGTGTTGATTAGAACTAATAAATATATCCTTTTAAACTATTAAAATGATGACATGGTTAAATGTTTTCATTTTAGGTTATTATTTCCAAATTCACAATGAGTTCATTATCTTTTATTCCAATGAAAATTATGGGATGAGATTTATTATGTGTGGGGGGGGGTGCAGTATGGTTGTACAATCATTCGCATCAGGTTTACCATTTTCACGACTCAATGAAACTATGATTGAATCCACATCTACAATGAATCATAGTACTTCTTTCCAATGGTAGGTGGTAAATTAAGGTTTCAAACCAAAGGACACATAGGAACTCACATTAGTTGATAGGATGGGAGTTCTGGATCCTCACACCCTTTAGGGGGAATTATATTCAACTCTAGGAATCTACGATAGAATTAATACATGTTCATGAATCTATTACAAATCCCAATATGGTATTGGTTAATATAATAAAAAGATCACATGTTTAATCCATATACATATAATGGGGGTTATATTTTTGAGACCTTCTATATGAATAGGTGGTTTTCCATCTGCTTCCTATTATTTCTTAAAAATTGGTAGATAGTTGTCTTTAGAATCTATATAAAAAGGTACTATAGAGTTTACATCCATTATGGAAGATGATTACTATGTTGAGGATAGGATTGAATTTCCAAGAGGTGTCCTATGTATCCTTTGAGAAAAGTAATCAAAACCCACATAGTTAGTTTAGGTCCAAGATATAAAGTTTAACATCCTGTAGAATGGATATATATGTGGTAACTTAGGTATTGAGTATATATCTCAAGCCCTATGAAGGAATCATATTTATCCTAATTATAACATGTATTAGAGACTTTGTAGTTTGTTCTACCCTTAACTAGCTGATGAGAAGGGACAAATAAATAGTGCATGTGATAGTTCCCTAGACATAACTAATATTAGAATTCCATTGAGATCGAAACCAATGTGGAAACCCATGTATGAAGTCATTTTCATATTATTGTTGAATGATTCTTTCACCCTAAGGTTTCCCTAATTGGGGTGATTTTATGTTGTTGTTGATGTAATCATCAAAAATCCATAATCCCACACGAGTCTTTCTCGATGTGATAATTAAGGGATAGTTAGTAATCATACTCACTTTATATGGATATGATACTTATCCACTAAGGTGTTTCTGATGGAGTGTTTTTTATGGATCTCTAACCATAGTAAGACACCCTACATACCCTACTTATATAAGAAATCATAATTATCATAGTTCAATTAGATTCTCGGTCTGATGATGGATGAGGAAAAATGATAGATCCACAATGGAGAGTCCTATAAACTAGATTAAATAGAATATATAAGATGTACACCAAAGTGGATTCCCATGCATGATCCCATTTCTTATATATTTATGAATGATTAAGGAAGATATATTCCCCAGAGAGTTTGGGTCCCATGAGATAGAGTGTTTGGGATATGGATGGGCTTACACCAAGGTGGATTCCCATCAGATGATATTTGAAACTTACCATTTAGAAGAAATAGGTTGGGAACCATGATTGTCACGATGATATCACAATGAGTGCATAACCCTAGTCCATTATGAACACTTCCCATGTTATGGTGGAATGCTTAGCGATAAACTCACTGTTTGGGGTTCACACAGTTCAAGGGAACATGCCCGAGTCTTCTTGCATGACAAGGTTGAAAGTTTTTAGGTGTTATCCTAAAATGTCTAGGATGTCTTCCAAATATTTACAAAGGTGTCTACTTGAATGTTTCAAGGGTACTTTTGTGTTTGAAGTAGACACGTATGATGGATTTCATGTGATTAATGTGATAAGTTTGAACGAATTATAATGAAGCATTCAACATGTTTGGAGTACATCACATGATCTTCCTGACATATCTAGAGGACTTTTCATGATTAGACCAACATATTTAGATGGTGTTGCGTGACTTGTATGACATTTCTAGTGGCCATTTCATGATCCAAATTTCATTTTTAGAGGACTTCAAATGTATATATTTACATTTATGGAGGAGTATCACATGGTATGGCCAACATGTCTAAAGGTTCTCACATGATTCGCCTAACATGTTGTAGTGTCATCACATGACTAATTAATGGGTAATGCAAGGCAAATTAAAACCTTCACATGAAAATTATTACATCTATCTTTTCATACGAATGTCTTTCTTTTCATCATTTTATGATGTAAATGCCACAATTTTTTCTGGAACTGGCCTATAGAAGCCTCACATGACCAATTCTATATGGGGAAACTTCATCTCATGATACATTCAAAATGATGGGTTTCATTCACGTGATCAATGGAGTGATAAATTTAAGCATTTAAAAATAAAATATAATCCCTTAATTTTGTCATAGGGTTTACCTGATGGAATACTCTTGTGATTATGCAGTTCTTTTCTTCAATAAGTTTTCTCTCACCTCTCTGCTCCCATGTGTATTTTTTTCTATGTTAGAGGGGTTGTTAATAGGAATCCATTCCATAGATCAACAAAACTCCACATGGTACTTATATTTCATATATGGTCTTGATTCGGTGGAGGGAATATCATATTATGTGTTTCACATGAATCTACTTCAGCTAATCCTTGATTTATTATTCATGTCGTGTGATAAGAATTGACTCTGATATCACTCTAATATTTACATATTTATTCCACCCAAGGATTTTTAATGGGATTTGACATATCTGAATCAAAATTTCAAATGACCAACACAAGATCAGACTAACATGTCCCGAAGTCTTCATGAGATTAGGTCATTGGTAGATTATGCTTCATGTGATCAACAAAGAGTTGTATGAAGTGATTCATGTGATCATAAATAGATCCTGAGAAGATAATAACTACATCTCGCGAAAATCATCATGAATCATTTTTTCATGAATATTTATCCTTTATTCATCATTTATTTTATAAAGTTTATGACATTATCCCATCAGTTGTCTACCAGGGAGTTTCTTGATCAAATAGACATCCATTAAATCCTTCACATGATGAAGGTGACAAGTTCAGTGGACTTAACATGATGAGGCCAAATTTTCCGTAGGTATTTTTATTGGACATTATACTGATCATGAATAATTCATTAGCACTTCACATGAAAATTGGTGTAGCTCTATGTGCAAGAATATTCCTCCTTTTTAAGCTTTATTTTATAAATGGGTTGGTTGATTTTTAGGCATCTTTGAATCAAAAATATATATGATTGGGGGAGATCATATATAAATTTTGACATGATCATCAATACTTTTCTAGAAGACATACCATGATTAGGAGGTCTAGTCAGCGGGGCTTCATGTGATCATGATAATTTCACATGAAGTACATGACCCATTAATGAGATATCCTTAGGGTCATGAAATTCATATGGCCTAGGTGTCAAATCCCCTTATATCCATGATTTTAATTTCCTCCCTTTTTATAGAAAACTATACCTTTTCTATGGGTTGTTCTGTAAATCAAAATTTTTTATGCTCGTTTGGATAGAATCAATATAGTTATTGAAATATAATTTTAATCAAACATATTAAATATTCAATTACAAGTAAAAATAATAACGAATAAATATAATCATTAATTTATTGAAAATAATATATATATATATATATATTCAAACTATTATGGTTTAGATACAAACCCCTTATTACACTAGAAAACTCCCCAATGGAAAGGTGCGTGATGGCGAGATTCTCATGGGGTGGTTCAACGAACATGGTTTAGGAAAATATCTAAATGATCTTTAAATTCTCCTCTAAATGGTTTCACTGGTTCTATAGTTATTTGATGTCTACTTTGGAATGATCAAGAAAAAACATAAAATATGATATATCCCATAGAAGTAGGGATAAATAGTCTTCATAAGGTATGATCTTACAGGTCAAGGCCATCACTTCTTTTATTTGCATCAATAGGAGTTTATCATAACCCTCAATATATACTAATCATATGATTAATAGTAAATGGATATATTATCAATAGTTATAATTCTTAATGGATTTTTTAATTTTATAGGATATAATTTATAAAGGTCCAATATAACCTAGGTAGTGAAATTTTTTATATATTTACATTACATTAATTGGAAAATTATTCATTTAAAGAAAAAATTTCATTTATAAATTTTTTGGTCATTATACGTAATGTATGAAACATGATTCTTTTTTCTGATAGAACCTCCTTCATACTATATTCGTCAAAAAAATCATCAATATTAGACTCATGATTCCATCTTTACAATTTCTTCTGGAATATTCTCTATACCTTTTACTGGTTCATCAAATTCACCTTTATATTAATTTATTGACTTGATATTATTTTCATTTAATTTAATATCATATAATTAAAAAAAATTATTTGATCATTTTTTCAAGAACATGTAGTTTCATCCATTCAGTGTATAACACAAAAACAATTCCTTCTCTATTTTTTATCAAATTTTCAAAAAAATTATATTTGATCTTCATCAATCAAGGTCTTCATAAAATTTAAAATATTTTACCATTGGTTTATTATTATTACAAATCACTCATAGGGAGTAGTGCCTACATCTATTATGAATTTGTACTAGAGTATTTATATCTTCCATCTAAAATAATTTAGGAAGATTATACTCTGAAATCACGACCCTTACCATCCCAAACAAACATATATTTTTTACTCTACCCAACCCCATTTTACTATGGGGTTTATGGAGTAATATATTAATGTTTTATTCAATGATTTCATAGATAGGATTTGAAAGAGTAACATGTAAAACTCTCTCTATTTTCTATTTTTACCTTCTGGATATTTTTATTATGTTCCCCTTTCATCTTCCCTTCAATAAAACATAAATATTTATACAAAATAACATTTATCTTTAAGAAATATAACCCCCATCATCTAGGTGAATTCATCAATAGAAGTGGAATATTATAAATTACCCATTGTTAATTTATCTTTAATATATCTACATACACTTGAATATATATGTTCAAGTGGTTTGTATGAATGAATTACTAACCATTTATATTTTACTTCAGTCATATTCCCTTTATAATGAGATACAAATACAATGGTTCTCTATATTTTAATTTAATGTAAATATCTAACAACTTCTTTATCTAATATTTTTCTCATATTTTTTTAGTATATATGACCATGAATTTTATGACACAATTAATTTTCATCTCTCTCAGTTAGGTTACCTGAGTTATTCAGTTCATTATTATGACAATGATTTATTTTAGTTCCCAATACTTTCATAATAATAATAATAATTTTTCAGGAAAAAAATGGTATAATAGTTACTCCATAATAAAACATTTTCCCATCATCACATACATGAATTACTATTATTATCTTATTACTAATTTCATCAATAAATAAGTATTCTTTGTAATTTAACTTTTAATAATCAATGATAGTTTTTCCACTTAATTTGATTTTTAATGAAATTTCATTTAGGAAGATAATAACATTTCTATATTTTTCTTATAGTGTTATTAGTTTTTTTACCAAAAATATTATTTGTTTGGAGTATCCTTTATCATGAATCTTTGGTTTATACTTTTGACTAACTTTCAAGGAAACTTCAACTATGATGGAATTTTCATCCATATTTTTTTTTCATTTTCCTTTATTCTTAATATGTATAGAGGATATCAAAGAATATTTGTGGTAAAAAATTAATATTATCTGTTATATTTATCTTTAATTTTTTTCTTTTATAGATTTCATTACACACAACACTGAGTTTAAATGATCAATGATATACTCTTAAAATATTATTATTAAATTTGTCTGTTATCACCTAGCCATTGGATTTGTGGGTATGAATAAGAAAAAAAATTATGAATAGTTTTTATAAAAAAAATCCTTAATTAAAAAGCCTTTTAAATTTCTTAGGAAGTAATTACTCAGTTTAGAATGTTAAAAATTATATCATTTTAGGTTAAATGAACAATTTTTTGAAATATTGTATTTATATATATATTGTTTCTTTATAACTAATAAAATTTTAATTTTATGAAATATATTAGAATTGAATGTGAAAAATTTAATATTTATTCATATGTTTATTATCAATTTTTTAGAAATTAAGATAAAACCATTTTTGTAAAAAGATACCTTTTTCCGAAAACTATTTTCATTATGAACAATGTATTTTATATTAATAAATTATGTTAGTTAATATTTATGAATGATTTTAATTAAATTTTTAAATAATATATTCCATAAATTATATTAAAATTCATCTATTTCTTTCTAATAAGAATAAAATTGAATTAAATTCAGTTTTATGCTTAAAAATACATTTTTCTAAAAACAATTTTCTCTGCTTTTTGTGCACTTATTTTTTAATGAATTTCTGTCACTTATAAAAGTTTAATAAAATAAAATGGATTCCGTTTTTTTAATAAAAATTTGAAAACATATAAATGAGTTAAATTTCATTTTTTGAAACTATGAATAATAACCATGGTATAAATCCATTAACATGGTAAATGTTAAAAGGGTAAAAGGGGATAAACTAAAGTAATAAGGGAAAAAAATGATCTAATTTCTTTTTTCTAAATTTTATTTTATTAATTTATTTATATCTTATATCATCTAATATTATATATTTATCTAATATTTAGTGAAATTACTAGGATAATGACATGATTATATTTTAATATTTTTCTTTATTACAATTGTCCCACTCCCCTAACTTATAACATTTTGCCTCCCATACACTCTTCTCCAAAACACATGATCAACTTATCTCAACCAATAAATACCAAAATAGTCACCCAATATCAATATAATTAACCTTTAGATTCTATTATTCAAAAAATACCCATGCAATAATCCTTAAAGTGTTTCTCAAAGAGGATACCTAAAGAAGAGATATATGTTATTACTGGTCATCTTCATGTTTATTTCTTCTCAAACCTCATGAAAATGTTTTATATCCATATTAATATGATATAATTAATATGTTTCTTATAATGAGTTTTTTTATTTTTAATCCATTTCTTATCCCCATCCAATATTTTGGAAAATGATAACATTGCTTGTGTGTATTTGTGAACTACCACCTCCACGAAGAGATGTGAATCATTTTTAGGTCTACATTTTGTGTTTGGTAATAAGTATGGATTTAATTAATATATATGATATTTATGATATAATTATGATTATTTTAAGTGTAATTATAATTTAACTTTATTTTCTTCATCTATCTAAAAGTAAAATTATCATGCATGAAAACTAAAATATTAGCATCTTTATGATGTGATACAATTGATTTTTCATCACGCCTTTAATTAAATAGTCATAAAAGTGTATATAATGAATTTATATGATACTTATTAATTTATTTATATTCTTGAGATGATTAAACCATGTAAATAATGAAAGTAGAAGAACCATAAAATGAAAAAAATATTAGAATATGTAACAGTTTTCACACAAAAGATCATTTCAATGGAGAATTGTTAATAAATAAGTAATTGGTAATGATACATATAATTATATATGTTAATATGGTTATATAATAGATTTATTAATAATATATATATTTTATATAGGTTACATAAATTTTTACTAAGCAACACATGACTTGATGTAAGGGTTTATGTTACATTTCATGTATTTTCGGAGCTGTCTATACCAAAATTTCCATTGGGGGAAATTTTTTAGTATTTATTATTAATTAAAAATATATTCTTTTCTTCGTTTTTAGTTGTGTTATTTTCATGTATTATTACCATTTTCTTCTCTTTGGTAATTAAAATGACCATTGAAATATTTTTAGAAAAACCAAACATATATCATATTTGGTCTACAAAACTTTTCTTCAATGCCAATGTTCTTAAAAATATTATTTTTTTTATCTATAAATAAATATTTAAAAATGATTATTTTTAGTACATTTTACTTTATTTATAAATTAATAAAATGAATAATTTCAAATATTTGATGTCTGACACTCTTTTGAAAATTCTAAAATGTTTGAAGTAAATGTTAACTTTTAATATATACGAGAGGAACAAATTTTACCACTTTGATAATAATTATTTTAATAGAATAACCTTTTCCTTTATCTATAGTTATTTTGAAGGAAATTATTTTTCTCAATAAACTAGTAATTTTTATTTTTATATATTATAGAAAAAGTTTTTTCCATCATTGAAAAGAAAAATTAAAATTCTATTTTAAAGGTATTTTTCATTCAATTCAGCATCCTTAAATGATTTACATGCTTAATTAGGGATATATTCTTATGATACCATCCAATTTCATTATTTTTGTGACTTTTGATGATGATGATGATTTTTAAGGATGATTCTATGAAACTCATTACCTTCACATGGGTTATCTTGGTGATGATGAAATTTTTATAAAACCTATTTTCTTTAATATGTTATGCTATGATGAAATTATGAATTCCTTTAGGATCTTATTTCACATTTAATTCTGGTCTCTGCCATGCTATGGGTAGGCATATAATTATGTATCCCCAAAATATTTTTGGTAAATATTGATATATGATGAGATAATATGGATTTGAATGGGGTGTAAACCCATTTTATTAAGGGAATTAATCCACTAGGATGTTCTTGGGAGTGAATATAAACTACGGAAATGATGTAATTTGGAGTGAAACCAATATACTATAAGAATTTTTACACTATTATAGTATTATATGTGAACCTTGACTAATGAAATGATTTTCTATGCTTATGTGTATTCCAAAAAACATATTACATATACTTATGATATTTTATCATGTATAAGTATTTATTATTGATGATTATACATTGTTTTCATTAATTTATTTTGTTATGAAAAAACTTATTCCATGACTAATGATTAGTGATCAATGACTGATTGGTTAAGAATTTCATAAGTTATGATCATGTTATTATATAATTATACAAATCATATGCATACCTATCATCATTAACTAATATAAACTAGGTTTACCATTATTTAGAATCTATGATGACCCTTTTTAGGTATCATTTTACTAGTTTATGACAAATGGTTTTTAGTAGGGTATGTATACGAAGGGTTATAATAGATAATAAATTTATGGAATATGTTTATGGTCTTTCAGAAAATAAGTTGATTATGTGTCTAGTATCCAAAAGACTCTAATCTTTTATAATACTGCTATGTGTATTATTATGATATGTATTTAATATTCATCTAAATGATGTGATATTTATATATTCAATGATCCAATCACCTCAATTGGTATCAAAGTTGAGATTAGTTATTTTGAAAATTAATATTATAAGAACATTTATGATAACCCTAGGGAAATTTATAATTATAGGATAACATCCTAATATTTAGTAAGATATATATCATGTGGTTTCCTATAAATTAAATCCATTTAGGATAAAAAAGTAGATAAAGACGCTAATATAGATACACCTTGGGGTAAAACCCTAAAAAAGTATAGTTTCATATTAATTCTATGTTCACCTAGGGTATGATAAAGAGGAGTAATTGCACACCGGATCAGAGACACCCATGGGATATGATTTGGTTAATTAAATTTCTCTTTATTAACCATTATAATGATTAGGAGGATAAAATCTATTAAAACCTATGATAAACCAAAGTGATGGGATATGGACATAAAGTGTAATTATTTTAAAGAAGGTATCAGAATTTATGAAATCAATATAATGTTTTTTATTATCCTATAATAGTTCAGTCAAATTATTGATGTTTGATACAAAAAATATGATTTTTATTTTTGATAATGGTTTTAACCCTGAGTAATCATTCAAAAAATGAATATGATAACCAATTAAATGAATGTCCTCATGAGAAACCAGATGAAATGGGAGATGGTATGTGAAATCAAGTGGCTATGATCAACCACTTATCTTAATTTATGACCAATTACTTGATTCATTATGAACTTAAAAAATGGACAAAGTATGAAAAAACTCACTATTGACTCTTTTATGCTACAACACCCAATTTCCTTCAGTGGTTCATTTTATTTACTTACTACTAAGTAATAGATTAATTATATAGAACAGATCCCTTTTGTTTTCATGTGATCAAACCATGAGAATTTTATTTTGGCAATGTATTATTTGTAAGGTGAATCCAACCAATGGTGGATTATTTTTATCAATATAATTAAGAACGAAAAATTGATTAGATGACATGGGAAGGGTTTAAAATGGTATTCTTGAATAATTATTTCCCCTAAACTATTTGAATGAAAATTATAATGGAATTTATAGAACTAAAGATAGCGTATGAATTCATTTGTTTATATGAGGAACATTTAACTAGACTTTCAAGGTATGCTCTTATTTTATCATAGTCTACAGAGAAAATTGGACTGGTTATTTAGTGGTTTGAGATAATGTATCCAAGTGGAACTAGTTAAAAGACAACATTATTACTTTAATTTAATATTTAAATTCACTCTAAAGAATGAAATGGACATTGTGGACTCTCATTATTCACATGGTTTTTGGGATGAGAATATAAATATGAAATTTTGAGGAAATTAAAATAATAAAACCCATGGAGGAAAGAAAAATAATCTTCATTTATTCTAGAAGTGTTGAAGGAAGTGTGGGGGACATTTTCTTATGGGGTTTTCAAAATGTTTTATATGTGTTCAACAAGTGAATTATGAAAATGAATTTAGAGGATATGTAAAGAGGCTATTAGATGAAATCAATGTTGATAATATCAAAAAAATGTGCCAGAACAGTCTAAATCTAAAAATTAAAGGAGTATAAACATTACAACAATCAATGAAAAACTCTAAGGGGTTTTTATGATAATTAGTGTTCGCAACCTTTTAATCCAAGGGTAAAGGGAAATCTCATGTGATCACAACAACTGAAGTGTGTCATGAGAATGAATTAATGAAACATACACATACTATCCACTCTATTTCAACAAATGTTTTATTTTATATTAGATCTATACACCCATTTATATCCTAGGAATTTATAAAATGTGTCACATCAACAAATCAATAATTAGATTTTGAGTTTTATTAAAAAAAATTATTGTTGTGATGATTACATCACACATCTATAATTCTAATCTGATAGAAGTTTATTGGAATGTGCTTCCATAAAATTTTATTATTCTACCTCTATATTAATTTGATGTTATTTTGGTTATGGATTAAATTTTTTTAAATAGTTCCCATATCAATCACAAAGTAAGGAATATAAAATTTTATATTCCAAAAAATAGATGAGTGTATTTTAGTGTGACATTGAATATGAACTTTTAAGGCAATTTAATTTTATTTTATTAGTCATTGTACATATTCATGAGGGATAATTAACTCAAATAGTTTTGGAGAAACTAAACACTGATGATATGACTAATGAACATAAATATACTCATTTATTTCTCAGAAACGTTCCCAGTCTTCCCCGGAATAATGAAGTTGATTTTCCAATAGAACTCATATCTGTTGCTACACCTATCCCAAAAACTCTACATATGATAACCCCATTTAAGATGAAAAAAATTTACCTGAATTTATATGAGAATATAGAAAATAGATTCATGAATTTGAGGGATTCATAATAGGGTTCACCTATATTTTTTTATAATGATTTTTCTACATATTCATTCAATGGTTACCAAGAACATAACAAGACCAGTATCACATAAAATTATCCTCAACCACATATTGGTTATTAGTTTGATTAACTACAAAAAGATTAAATCTTTTCCAATATTGAACTTAATTTAAGATACCATCAATTGATGTTCAATAAGGAGGACATACCCAAGATAGACTTCCATACAATTCATAGTAATTATAAATTTATAGTGATTAAATTTGGATTTACTAATTACCCCGCTACCTTCAATGGATATAATGAATAGAGATTTAAGTGATTAACATGATCATTTTTTGCAGCCTTTATAAATGAAATTATTATATATTCAAATTATAAGGAAGAGGATGATGTTCATTTGTTTATTGTATTGAAGATCTAGTGGAAGGAAGAGTTGAATGAAAAGTTTACTAAGTGTGGATTTTGTCTTTAGAAAGTATCATTATTGGGTTTTATAATATCAATCGAGGGTTCATTGAGAGGTTTTAATGTGATATAGTTATATAGTATTTTTTATTTTAAAAATGTAATGTTGAATATAGATGACCAAGGAAATTTCCCATGGAATAGTGTGTGTTCAGGTCTTAACTATCTCAATTACTCAAGTATTTTTTTTTTCCAGAGTCTCGAAACCAACCTGAAATGATGTTTGGTTTCTACTGTGTCTTGATATAGAATAGAATAAATCAATGGAATACAAATAAAATTGTTATTGGAGAAAGGTTATTATAATATTATTCCAGTAATAACTTTCATTGCATGTATTTGATTTTATCATCCAATTGATAATGCACACAATATCATTCATCCATCACCATCCTTTAACAAAATTTAAAGATCATATACACTTTAAAAAGTATCCTACAAACATATAATTAAACATCCAATCTAGTTTTATTGGATGAAATTTCCATGATCACATACAAGCTATCAAACTCTACCAAAATCCATCGTATGATTTTCATGAACAGACTCCCTCCATGTCATCATATAAGAAGAGAATTGTGAGGATAGATAATGAATAAAATGATATTAGAATGAAATATAGATAATTAATGGGATGGTAGAATATCATCACACTAATCCTAAAACATCCCACTATATCATTACAATTAAATTAAAACTTATGAAATTGGAATGAGGATTATAGAAAAATTGAACCTACCTCAGGAATTCACCCTCTGGATAACACTCCATAACTTCATAGTCAGAGAGATCACTATCATTGAACAATATTCAAATAAGTAAAAAGGAATATTGGGAGAAGATAATGAATGGAAACAATGAACATTAACAAAAAAACTAAATTAGAAAATGAAAACTATAGAGGTACCTCCGCTAAAATCAACAGGAGTTGAATAATTTATTCAAGGGGAAGGGGAATATATATATATATATATATAAGTATTTAAAAACATCTTTATAATTATACTTTATTATTATACCAATCATTAAGCTTCTTGTTCAATAGATGGGTTCCATGAGTTGAAACCAGGGGCCATAATTTATTTATCTGAGAGTATCTTCTCATATTGTAAATTACTCATAATATCACACGTGTAATCCTTTAATAATATTCCTAGTATATGTGTTCAATTAAATTTATGGTATGTAAAAAATCATACACTATAATCTCATTTGATGAATTTCTTATGCCATGGGTCCATTCTTTATGTTTGGTATTGAGATTGTCTTTGGGAGAGTTGGGGTGATATTGAAAGTGGTATTTCAAAAACTAGGTATGGGACAATGGATTTAGACATGGTACTCATAATATTTCATTGATAATATTTTTTTATTTCTAAGAATTTTTTTCATTTTTGGTATATGGCCTAGTATATGATGCACTTAGGGGTTTGTAAACAGGTTTTTACAAGATTTAAATTATAGCTAGAGAACTCCCAATATATTTCTTTTTTTCCTTGAGATTAAATCACGAGAATGGAGGATTTGTGAATAAGTCTGATATGTGGAGCCTGATATAGGGTGGATGTAGATGTGTTCAACTCTAATGACGCTACTTTTGTAGAATTTATTAGGAATATTATCGAACAATAGGTGTGCATAGACCATCAATTATATAGCTGGTGAGTTTAGAAGATATGAAATCCAATCACCAGTTTATCAATATGGATACCAAAATAGTTAATATATCTTAAATCAATACCTAGATTTAGTCCTCAATTCACACTGAAGATATATCATGAGAGGGTTCATATTTGAATTTTGGATTTAGTCGGACATAGGTTCTGATAGGTTCTATTAGGGTTCCCAATTATGATAGATCATATTTATATAGAATCCAATGACTTCTTTGACCTATTCATAAATTCCTAAATATTTTTTTTCCTTTGAAGGTCATATCAAGTTACTTTTATAGATAGTGTTGGTTCTTGGGTCTTCAATTGATGCTCAATATTCATCTACAAGAATTATTCTTAGTTACTTCATCTTCAATTAATTTTCATTAAAACCTCTTGGTTTTGATTCATTAAGAAGAATCGTTCCCTTTATTACAACATTTAAATGAAATAAAATGATTCTCCAGTAGCCTGATTAATACCATGGAATCCCGAGATGAAGGGTGTAGTAGTATTAAATTTCCAAATACGATTGGATGAATTTAAAGCACATGGTAGCTTGGTTTAGGTGGACATGATCAACTGGTTGGAGGAACTCTGTGTGGTTGGTTGAGGGTTTACTCATGTGGAAGATTTCCACTTAGAAAGTTAGGGGATATTATGTTTTAATTTTTGGTGGCTTAATCTATTGTGGTGGGGGGTGCGTTCAATTTTGGAGGTGAAGGTGTGGTGACATGAGTGGAGACAACCAACAGAGGATGATGGAGGTATCTCAGTATCTTGAATGACCAAGCGTGATGTTGTGTTTTTAGATGGAGATTCTCATATATAATTATTATATTAACCATGGGGACTTTATATGGTCATATGAAATTTTCAACATGTGGTCGGTAAATGGACCATGATAGTCATTTTACATTTAATTGGAGATCGTCCTACATTCAGAATACATACTATGCCTTATACACATCAAATGAAAAGAAAATTAAATCATTTTAGTAAAATTCATCAAGAATTATATTAAATTTAACATGAAATTCTAACATTAATTCTAAATATATTTTTATCATAAAAAATAAAAATTTCAATCATAGTCTTGGTTATATTAAGTATACAATGAATTAAATAATCAAAAATAAATATTTAAATGCTTTATAAAATTTTATTGAAAAATTAAATTTATAGACTAATAATTTTCAATAAAAATTAATTGAACATGATAAAAAATACTTGAGATAATTTAATATAATATCCAAATTCTCTAAAAGTATAAAAAATAAACAATTAGTTATAATTATAATGGAATTTTATGTGTATTTTCAATGAATAATTGTAATTTTTATAGGGATTTTCAGATATTATATCTCACCCAAAATTTATTTAATACACTATGAGTAAATTTAATCATTTCATTTCCCAAATGAATCTTTCTTCATGTATTTAATGATTTAAAAAATCAAACTCATTTTTCAATGGAAGTTCAATTCATAAAAAATTGAAATGAAATGATAGACTCAAACCATTTCGAAAAATGAAGTGAAGTGTGAGAAAAAAATTCAATTATTTCCACAAAAAATATAAATAATTATTCCTAAATGTGTTTAAATTTGAAAGACATTAAATCAAATTTTTCATAGAAAATAAAAAATTTAATTTTCATCAAAAAAAAAATTTGTAACCAACATCTCATGAATTTAAATTTTGTTCTTCACTCAAGATAATACATTAAGGGGGAGTTGTGATCAAACATGGGAAGTTATTTTTTACCATAGGCATGGGGAAATTATAATCTCTCCACACTGTTAATCATGAAAATAAAATCAATCATGAGAGATTAAAGAGGATATTTTATGGCTTGAGGTTAGTGGTAAAGTGTTGGAAAACATCATTATATAAAATTAAAAAGGATTTGAATCTAAAAATACATTAAATGATATATCAATTAAATAATTTAAGAACCCCTCTATCAATATCCATGTAAGATGTTACACTCACACTCCCCTTGGTTCCTTTAATTTTCACTGATGCATGGGTTATGAAAATGAAACCAATAAATGAATCATCCTTTATATCCCCCCTTTGTATGTTTATTAATGTATGTTTTTTATACATTTTTATGGGAATGAGTTTTCAATTTGAATTAAATAAATATTGATCCATACCCAATTCTTTATTTTTCTCATAAATAGATCAATTAAGAATAACGGATATGGAAAATCATACACTTTTTTTACTTTTGATCCACATATTTATTTTATTTTTTCATATAATAAGATGATAGAAATATAATGTAATAATAACAACCCATTCAAATTTACCTCTTTCAACTACCCCAAAATGATGACTCATGCCTCTCATATTCACCTAAGCATGAATTAATTACTATAGAAAAACACATAGAATCCCCTTTCCACATATTTTGATTCGAATGAATCATGCAATTTTTTTAGATAGGTAAGTAAAATGATAATTAAGAATTAAATGTGGATAAACCTATAAGGTTATTCATGGTTATCTAAGTGGTTAACATTGATAAATATTCAAGGCCGATCTTATGAGAAATGAGGGGTTATCAAATATAATGATTAATCATATTGAAAGTACCTCTTGAATTCCAAATGTTTGATATACAATAAACAAAAGTTCTAGTTTGTAAAAAAAACTTAGGCATATCTTTAGAAGTGAGGGTATTAGAGTAAAGATTTTAATTATTCTCGTAAACCTCCCATGAAGTGAACTAAAATATTTTTTTAGTCACTAGTTGTATATAGATTTTAATATATAGTTAAAAATTATGATGATTCTTCAAAATCACTACCCAATGAAAAAATTCACATTGGTAATCATTTGATATTTATGGATGCAATAATATGATCAAACTTCTCACAAATCACATGGAGCTCAAAAATTGAATTTATTTTCCCATTTAACTCAAATAAAGGATTAAAAAATTGAATAAAACTATAAAAAATATCTGAATAGTGAATAATGTTTTTAGGTATTTTTTTTCAAAAATAGATTTATTGAAAATGAAAAACATTACATAAGAAAAAAGATAAAACAATGTAACCAACACATTCTCATTTATAGATTCTAAAACTCTTCCCAAAAATCATTTAAATTTTAAAAAAATTGAGTTCCCTCCACCATAGTTATTCATGATATTACCCTCAATGAATTATATTCATGTATTTTATCAATGAGTGTAATATTAGTGATAAATATTTTCTAAAAAAAGGAAAATCATATAAAGGACTTTATAAATTTTTTCTAGTATATTTTAGGTAATATCTCAACTAAGTTAACTTATATAAAACATTATATAATCTTATATGTGTTTTACACATTCAAAAAACCTATATGAATCAAAATGAACATGATAAATATTTTTTATATGAAAATAAAATGGAAAAAAATGATAGAGGAAGACTATGAGGATCCATGTTTCTCTAAGGTATGGTGGGTGACAAATAGGATAGGTATACCTGAGAATGTGAGAATACCCAGACCATGATTAACTATTACCTTATTGGAGCTTCTACATAGGTCTGACCCACACATGGGGGAAAGGAGAGTTTTTTTGCTGGTGGTTGGGATAGGAGGCCTAATTCGAGCATCACTACATATCCTGGAAGAGCAGGAATCAAGCCAGATGTAGTTCTGGAATTTATCTACAAACTTCTGTTCGATGTGTTAGGGACACTTGAAGGCATTTTTGTTTTACGTGATATAGGGACCATGCCTACCATATTCATCTATGGTTTACCTGCATAAGAGAATCCATACAGCTGGTCCTAAACTCATGTGAGTTATACTCAATGTGAGAAATAAGGAGTGGCTACAGAGTCTCCTTTGCATGTGTGAGGAGACATAGAATATTATGGGGTCCTTTTTATTTTCATTCCTAGTGGGGATGGGCCAAGATCAAAGATCGAGGCATTGTTATGTATCCTGTGAGGGTAGGAATCAAGACATATGTAGTTATGTGTGTGCCCCATACCAGTTTGGCTTGGTCCAATCGGTAGGGGAGTTTTCATTATACCCATCATGGTTTTCAGGACTGCCACGTTACTCCATAGTTGACCTTCGTAGGAGAATCTCTATCACCATTCCTAAGCTGATGGGAGTTGTATTTGGTATGAGAAACAAGGAGTGATAGGGGCCTCTTTTACGAATATGGGTAGATAGGGGGAGTGATGGAGGCATTCTTTTATTTACGGGGGCTGGTCTATGATCAAATATTAAGGCATCTCTACATATCCTTCTAGGGAATGAATCAAGCCGTACGTAGTTATGTTAAAGATCCTAAAGTTTATTGTCATGGAATTAAGAGTTTCTCTGCTATGTAGTTTAACATCTTATGGAAAGGACATGTTTTTTACAGTTTAACATCATGTGGAAAGGATGATGACTCAATGTTTAAGGTTGTAGAGTTTGGAACTTGACATTAGGGCAATATTTTCTCATATTTTAGGGTCATAGAGCTTGGAATTATGATATGAGAGGTCATTTTTAAGACTCATAGTTTAGGGTTATAGAGTTTGGACCATTATATTGGATAATCTTTCTTACCTCATAGTTTAAGGTCTTAGAGTTTGGACCTTATCGTGTTGGAATCCTTTAAGACTCATAGCTTAGAGTTATATAGTTTGGATCTATGATATGAGGGGGAATTTTTCTGACTCATATTTTACAGTCGTAGTGTGTGGACCTTATCATGGGGGCATCCTTTATGACAAATAGTTTAGGGTCATAGAGTTTGGACCATAGGGACATTTTAACTCATAGTTTATGGTCATAGAGTTTGGACCATGACATTGGAGAATTGCATTTTTATGACTCATAGTTTAGCACCGTAGATCTTGGAATTTAACATTGGGGCAATTCTATGTGAAGTATTTCTTCAATAACATCGCATTTGTGGGAGATGTGATGAGCATTACATCTATTGATATCAGGGTGTATGCTCTATTGGAAAAGACCTGATGTATGAAATATGGTCCTCCCAACATTGGTTCAAGATTCGGGGGATTCTTCCCCAGTATCATCGGGGTTCTAAGGAAAAATAAAATTTCTCCTTCGAGGAAATATCGAAGGAGAACCTTTTTGTTTAAGGCTTGTGCAACCCGACTTTGGTAGATTTCTAAATAGTGCAGAGTGTGCAGCCTTTTTTTGTTTAACTAATCTAACTCATCAAATTGTCTGTAGGACTGATCCTCCATGGAAATTTGATCGTGAATGTCCACATGAAGTGATGGAACTTGTACTTCGATGGGTAAAACCGCCTCTTCTCCATATACTAGTGAGTACTGGGTTGCCTGGGTGGCGGTGCAGGTCATGGTCTAGTAAGCCCACAAAGAATAACTGAGCTTGTAAAGCCACAATTTCTTATCCTTGTTGACCATCTTTTGAAGTATGTTGGACAGAGTCTTCATGAGATCTTTTATCTACCCATTGGCCACCATGTGGTAGTGGGATGACCAGTTGGCCTTGATTCCATATTCCTGGTACAACTTATCCAGTTCAATAGAGAAGATATTGGTGTTGTATTCCATCAGTATTGTATGAGGGACACAAAATCTGGTGATGATGTTGGCCATCCCAAAGCTAACATTTTTTCACCCTAACTTCCTTAAGGGGTATGAATTCATCCCATTTAGAAAAGAAGTCGGTCTCTTTGAGTATGAACTTGAATTGTCTGGTTGTTGCCGTAAGATACAGTCCCACAACATCCATCCCCCAGGCGATGAATGACCAGATGTATTTAGCCACATGAAGCAACTTTGGGGGGAGATGTTTGAAATTAGCATGAACATGTCCGGAATGGAACTTTGTAGTGAATATGGTGCAATAATGTATCATAGTGGGTCAGTAATACCCAAGACTCTGAATTTTGTGTGAGATCTTGGTTACTGACTGGTGTGCTCCACAAGCTCTAGCATGCATTTATTTCATGATGGCTGCAGTCTCTTCTCCATAAATTCACCTCATAAGGACTCCATCAATGCCTCGTTTGTGGAGGACCTTCTCTTGGTTTACCCTATTGTACAAAGTAAATTGACTTCCCACCTCCGGACCTTCCCCCTTTCAACCCTAACTGATGGGAGTTCCCCGTTCCGAAGGTAATTTGTAATGGGTATCATCCCACCAGTGGTTTGACCGTAAGGCTCAAGAACAAGGGTAATATCATCAATCTCCTCTTTATTTCTCTGGATGAATGACAAGACCATCCAATAGTGAGTAATGCTAATGACTATTTCATCCCAATCGGGATCGACCAAGATTGTGACTGCATTTTCCAAAGCATCAACTTGAGCATTCGACGACCAGGGGACACGAGTCAATGTTGGTTCTAATGGGAATTCTGCCATCAGTGCTCAACATGGTTCATTAAGGGAACCAATACTTGTTTATTGATAACATAGTCACTATTGACATGTTTGATGACAATCTTTAAATCACCCTTTACTTTTATGTGTTTGGATTTCACCTGGAGTGCCAATTCCAATCATACAATGAGGGCCTGATACTCCACTTCGTTGTTCGTACACCCTTCCGAAATTAGGGAAGAGTAAGGCAAGATGGAATTTTTGGTAGATACGAGTACAACTCCCATCCCCACTTTGTTGAGCCTAGGATCCTCTATTCTTTACCTTGTCGGGCTTCAGGAAGAACCATTGAAGTATATCTCCCATGCCTGTGGGATTTCTTGGATGGAAAACACCTCTTCATCTAGAAGTTCGGTATCCAATGTTGTTGACTCTTATGAGGGGTGCTCATCCAGGAAGTCTTCTAACACCTAAACTTTGGTGGACTTTTAGGGCACGTACCATATTTCAAACTGTTTCAGGATGACCGCCCATCGTGATAGGCACCCACTTAGTATGAGACAGTTGAGAATATACTTGAGCGGGTTGCAGCGAGAGAACAAGTGGGCCTCATGGTGTTGTAGGTAATTCTTGAGCTTATGAACTGCGAATACTACAGATAGGAATTTTTTTTCAATCTTAGAATACCATTTTTCGACATAAATCATTGTCCGTCTGAGGTAGTAGAGGTTGTTCTCATTGTCAACACCATTATTCTATGTGAGAAAGGCTCCTAATGACCGTTCTAGGGCAGTTATGTATAGAATAAGCAGTATCCCCTTTACTGGAGACATGAACACCAACGATATTATTAGATAACTTTTTTAAGTTGTCAAATTATTCTTGAAAATCTTTATCCCAGTCATATGTAACTAATTTATTCCTGAGCTTGGTGAAAGGTAAACATTTACCTACAAGGTTGGATATAAAGCATCGAATGTAGGTGTGGTGCCCCTAGATACCTCTCATCTTGGTGAGGTTGCGAGGTGATGACATGCCAAGAATGGATTTTGTCTTCTTGGGTGTATCATTGATGCCACGATGGCGTACAACAAAGATGAGAAATTTCCATAAGGTAATGCTAGAGGCACATTTCAGGGGGTTCATCTTTAAATTGTACTGTATCAATTTTTCGAAGGTAGCTTCGAGGTTTTCCAGGTGGTTCAAATTTCATCATGACTAAACCACTAAGTCGTCGACATAACAATCGAATTTGTTTTCCAAAAAGGGCATCAAGATGTGATTCATGGAGCACTGATATGTGGCTCCACCAATCTTTAGACTGAAGGGCATCACTTTATAACAGAACACTCCCTGAGGGGACCTAAAAGCAGTACCT
Organism: Viscum album; assembly: GCA_963277665.1. Taxonomy (NCBI): domain Eukaryota; kingdom Viridiplantae; phylum Streptophyta; class Magnoliopsida; order Santalales; family Viscaceae; genus Viscum; species Viscum album. The sequence continues at coordinate 1,693,375,348 of OY728138.1, read as the reverse complement.
TTTTCATCTCATCAGGCCATCTAGATTTGATTATATCCTGAGCAGTCATTCATGAAGGAAGGGATTCGTATCTAGTTATTTCATCGATGAACAATTTTGTGATCGGGACTGGGAATTTGTCATTTGGGAAATGCCGATTAAGTTCCCTAAAGTCAATATAGATTCTTATCTATCCATTCATCTTTTTGAAAAAGACTATGTTGGCTAGTCAGATCAGATATTGGACCTCTCATATGACATTTTCTTTGATCATCTTTTCAATATCAGCCTCTATTTTGGAAGCATGCATCATGTGGGTCCTTCTAGCTTCATATTTATATCCCCATGGATCTCTTGGTAAGCCCAGATGATGGGTGGTGACTTCAGGATCCATGCATGGAATCTCTGTGTAATTTTAGGCAAAGACATCTCAATTCTTCTTTAGGAAGGAGGTGCATGACTCCTCTTCTTCAATAGGCATGGTCACATTGATTAAAGTGGTATGTGGGTCATTTTTAGTTCTGATATTTATATTCTTAAGTTCATCAACGGTGGTGGAAACGACTTCTTCAAATGTAAGAGGGGCATCTTTGTTGTCTTTTTCCTCTTCTTATTCTCCATCTTTATCATCTTCCTCTTCTAATGGAGAAAATATTTTTGAGATAAATTTTCCAATATTGGGAAAGAAATATTCTCTTTCCTTAATGCATGAGGAAATGGTAGCTTGATTCCCCAAGGATGGGCCTGGAGCATCTTTGACAGGGCTTTTTCTGATGACATGGGAGTCAACCCATTCTTCTATGTCTCTGGAATTGGTGGTCATAGTAGGTACTATGCAGACAATTGAGTCTATGTCCAGGCTTGTAATTACGCATTCATCATGGTTGATGGGTAGTACGTACTCCTACCCAAGATGGTGGAAGGGGTCAACGAGAGCCATATCCAATCCATCCAGGGCATTGTTCCAGTCAACATCATCGACCGAAAGATGTTTTTATTTCGACTCATAGAATCCTACATCAATATAGTGAAACTCACAGAACTCGAATGGGGATTTGTCAGCATAAAACATACTATTTTTTCCATTGGTGAAATATTTAATACACTGATGGTATTAGGAAGGAATTGCAGCATGCTTATGTAGCTATGTCCTACCTAACATAACATTAAAGGTCGTACTTTTCCGCACCACTAGGAACTCGGAATATGACATGAGATATCTAAGCAATTTTTTAAGCTTTATTCTTCCCAACGACTTTTGAATGAATTTATCATATCCCAATATATTTGTAGTGCAGGGTGTCAAGATGTCTTTATCATATCCCAGTCGACCAAGCATCTTTAGAGGGAGTTGGTTAACTCCAGAGCCATTGCCGATGAAAATCCTCTGAACATTAGTTCCATTTATCTTGTTGGACACATATAAGGGTTTTGTATGCCCTTGAATGATGGAATATTCATCCACGTCCATGAAAGAGATAATGATGTGACATTCTTCGGGACTGGTCTCTGCTCGGTAGGCTTCAGCTGCCACTACTTCAGCCTCAAATTCCTGGGGACTTAGTAAGGCTTCAATGAGTTCATCCTAAGATCTACAGAAAAAATCAATGCATCCAGGATTGAAAACTTTACTGGTACTAAATCCAGCTACTTTAAAATTTCAAACATCTGCTCTAAAGGTCATCACATCCTGGTTCGGGGTTTCTTTTTCACAGATACTTTAGGATCTTGAGCTTTGGAAGTAGATGATTCGGCCTATGTAGTAGGATCCAGCAGAGCTGCAGTCATTTCCACGTTTGGTTGGACTAGTCTGCCTGTATTCATTGGATGGTTTAGAACATGTTCTGCCCCTAATGGATATTCCATGAAAACTAGGATTGGGTTTCCTCCGGCGTGGGAGAAGTAGCACTCCAGTTCTCATTGCGTCTTCCAGAGGGTCCTTCCGTGGGTTTCCGTGATGTTGACAGTTTTTCTTGTGGTGTGGCTGGTAATTTGACTCCTACCATGACCATGCCTTATAGGAAACCTTCGGCCTCTACATCCTCTTCCTCTAGATCTCAAATTTGGTGTGGGGAATTCGTGTTCGTGGCCATATTATTCATCATATAAGAAGTTCAACAAGTGAATGACATTAATGGAGAAAAAGATCAGTTCTTGATCTGATACTATTCATGTCTGACTACCTCGTCCTGATGGTACCATTTGGTAGGGCAGTACCTATTATACCATTTGGTGGGGTGGTGACCCTTGTACCAAGTTTGTTGGCATGAAGTACAAAAGTGACGATACTAACTTTGGATTTGGTACCATCTCATCTTCTTGCTCTTGCTTTCTTCCCTTCTGGCCTTTATAGGACCGCAGGGCTGAGCAGGATGGTTGTGTTGTATTAGGAGCTTTTGGAGGCACAATAGGTTGTTTTCACTATTCCAGGAGACTTTCATGGACTCAATTGACGCTCTTCCAGGTCATCAAGTTGTCAAAATATTTCTCCTTCTTACTGGTGACTATTTTCCACTCTTCTTACTCTCTTGAGTTGGAGGTGGAAACATACGCCACTTGTGTTATTGGCGGGCCCAACACGACTTTCCCAAAATCCACCATCATTTGTAGGAGATCCTTAAAAAAAGAATTCATGGATGGTATGTCATAGTATCTGGTGATACAGACAATAATTTGGTTGGTCATTGAGACCCACTTCATCGAATCTCTTTGGATTTGGCAGTTGAAGAAGGTTTCAATTCATGGCGGCTATGAAATAGTTGCAAACCTGGGCATCTCAGAACGAATAACTCTATTTTTTAATTCTTAAAAATAATTTCTTTTACCACCCCGTCCCACATCTTTTGTAGGTGGTGGTGGCTGTTGGTTTCTAAGGGGTCCCGTATGGTTTGGTGGGGGCCTCCCAACTGGGGCTGGTGCCGAGGCTGGCTTAAGAATGACATAAGTTGCTTCAGCTTTTCCTGTTCTTTTCCCAAGGCCTGATGGGGCCATCTGGGACATAAGGTTATTATTTTCTAAGGAGTATTCTATCCCTTGGGTAATGGAAGAGAAATATCTAATCCCACTGGTGTACTTCACTGGGATGAGTGGCATTCGTAATTCATCCCGAAGGCTGTTGATGCACATGGAGAGCATCTCATCATGGGGGAGTGGTCGGTTCAAGGAATATTCCAGGCATTTCTATATGGAAATGAAGTCTAAGACTATCTCTTTCTCTCACTGATTATAGTTCATGAGATTATTGACTGTCCTCTTGGGCATCGTCGAACTGAACTAGAAGGGAAACTATCCCCAGAGGTCCTCCCAGTCCATAATTACATTTTTCAGTAGTCTAGTATACCATAAAAAGCCGAGCCCTTTTGGGTTTGTATGAAACAATTGAGTTTTACGGAATATTTAGGCTCTGTAGTTCCCATTGTGGGTTCACAGTAAGAGGCTTTGTGCATCAAATGCTTTTTCGGGTCCCCTGATCCATTGAATAAAGGGAATATAGGGTTCCAAATGTTTTGTGGTGGCAGCAAATTTCTCACCCACTCTGGGTAGGGTTTGAACTTTGGTTATATTAGAGCGCACCACCCCTATATGGATTCTAGTCGGGCTATTAGCTGCTCAACGGTTTTTAAGAGCTCTTGATGCATATCCTTCCCGATTTGAGCTTGATCTGGTGCAATAGGGGCCAAGATTGGGCATGCCGGCACAACTAGAATTTGGAGTGGATGCCCAGCTAGGGGCAACATTTGTGGGTTTACCTAGGTATATTCCGGATGCCTTCCCAATATGGGGAAGTCTTGATGTCCTTTCAGGGCTTGGTTTAACGGTCCTCCAAGCTTTTCTTAGTTCACTGGGATGAGTGCCCGTGGTATGGGAACTTCTTCTGGGAGCACCAGTTGACGTTCCACATAGGGAACACATCCGGCGAGATAACTCCCTTGATGTAGCTCGACATTAATTCATTTGAGATCTTTCATTTTTTTTCTCTGACTTAGTAAATCTTTCCTTAAGGTTGAGGGACACACTTTCATAGGGAGGAGGAGGAAGGTCATAGACAACCTTGGACTCATTTTTCTCTTTGTTGGGGTTTCATGGGGGAGGTAATGTCAGATTGACTGAGGGGGCACCTCGATTTAGGGATACGCTCTGGTTACGGGTATGCACACTATCAGGCTCGGTGTGGAATGCCTTTGGGATGAAACCGTCTTCCTTTGCATCTTCTCCCCCTATGGCATTTCTTGTGAGATCCATGAGGTTTACACTTATCACGTTCACTAAGGAATACCGCATTAGTGGTGGTGTACCCAGTGAAGAATGGTAGGAAGGATTCTTGCACCCTCTATAGGATTTTCTCCTTCCATTCTAGGGTATTCATCGGGCTTCTTGGTGAAGATTGTCCCAAAAAAAATCCTGGTCAGACCTCGTAACGAACCTTTGTCTCGGAGGGTGCGAACAATGAGAAGGGGTGGAATGGGAAACTCCTCTGTCCATCGTTCTTCCTAAACTGTGGAAGACTGATGTCCTTCGTGCATGGATTGGAGGTTAAAATTCCCCAAGCCCTACGAGTTAGGGTTGTTCCCATTCTCCTATTGATGTGTTATGGCCTGGATTTTTTGGTCTTACTGGGGAATTTTGATATAAAAGTTCCCCAAGCCCTGTGGGCTGGGGTTGTTCACATATCACGGTGGTAGCAGCCGCTATTGCCACTCTTCCGATTTCACGTACTCCCACACTAGTGTTAGATGAGTGTGGCATTGGGCCTGCACAAGGTCTATGGTGTTTTGAAGACATGATCAATACTTACTGGTTGGCTTACCATTGGTGGGAAGCCTGAAGGATGTTCCTAGTCTCCTGACTCATAAGTTTTTCAATGACTCGATCTCTTCAGCCCTAACGCTTTTGAGACTTACTCCTGGTCGGGTTTTGTTGAGTATCTAATCTTTCTTGACCAGGGGTTTCATTTTACTGTTGCCTTTGGGTGATGACATTGCAGGATGTCATTTTCATTGGGGCCTACTAGACGGGTCATGGGGTGAAGTGTACAGCTCCATGTTATCCCCACTCCCAAATGAGAACTCTAGTCAGGGCATTTCCAATGAGGCAACACAATTTATGTAGTGCATAAAGGCTATCTAGTTCAAGTTTTTTATTTTTTACTTTCTTATTGTGGATGAATTATGGATGTAAGGGCTTCCATCTCGATCAGACGGTGAAGCTCCCCTATTTTGCTGACATGGTCCACATACCATTTGTAGGGTGGGAATTTTCTTTCATATTTCTAAGAGTTTTCCATATATTGAGGTGAATGTTTTGCATGCATTTACTGAACAATTATCTTGGTATTTCGAAGTGATAAGTGGTTGTTGGACAAACACATCACTAGTATATTGTCCCCAAATATTTGTCTTCTCACAAGAAATATATCATGTTGTTGTTCTTTTTGAGGCTCCTCTACATGATATGCCCAGCTCGACTACTTCTTGATGATTTTGTTCTAAGAATCTGGGCTGGTGGTTGCCTTATCAATTTGTGGACACCATGGGGGCGGCTCCAAAGATGAGTGTGTCCCTAGACCATCCTCTGGTGGAGAAAGGATATCGCTCGTTATAAACAGAGTGGCTGATGTGTCTGACTCCTTTCTGAGCACCTCAACATATGAGGGCTTTCTTATATTTGTTTTAGAAAGGGGAGGTCCTTTTTTCTAGCATGTAATTAGGTTATGAGGGTGACCCGTTGCAAATGGTGCTACGATGGTGAGGACTACCATGGAAACTTGATGCTCGACCACAAGGATTTTCCTAACAGTGTGTTCCAGGTGGAGGACCTTTAGAGTGGGTTGTAGAAAGGGGAGGACCTTCTTGTTGCTTGATGTTACTATGGGGAGGTCCTTTACAACAACTTTCATTGCACGAAGGGGCTTCACAATGACTATCATCATGGGGAGGACAACCATCATGACATGATATCTGGATACAGGGAGAATTTTCATAGTGTACATCCTTGGGAGGTCTTTCAGGGTATATTTCAATGAAGGGAGGACCTTCTCGTTGCTTTGTGTTACTGTGGGGAAGATCTTCACAACAACTGTCATTGCGGGGAGGGCCTTCACAATGACTGTCATCATGGCGAGGACTACCATCATGAATTGATGTTTGACTACAGGGAGAAACATATCTATAACGTATACCCTGGGGAGGACCATTAGGGTGGATGGCAGCAAGGGTAGGACCTTCCCGCTATCTGATCTTCAGGTCGAGGGGAGGGCTTCCCCAACTTGGATAAGAAGATAGGATCTCATGATTGATCTTTCTTGATCCACAGAGTAAGCCCCTGTGGGTGCTCTATGGAGGACCTTCAGAGCTGTTGGTAGCGATATTGCAGGGAGGACCTTCACAACTATTACTGCCACTTCTATAATATAGTAATGGAATGATAGGGTCTTATGACTTTGTTGATATATGTTTGAGGGTGTCAGGAACCCCAGCTTCTAGCAGAGCAGGGTCATGTATGTGCTCTTCATTTTCTAGTTTCCTTTGGCACTTTTCAGTTTTGGGCACTCTCTTGCAATTAACTAGGTCCATATGCTCTAGGTAATGGCCTTTATATAAGGGTTCTCATCTTGTTGGGTCCTAGGATGTTGTCAGTTTATGTTGATGAGCATCTTGGGTTCTAGAAGGGATATATTCATGCTCTGGAGCGTCCACTACATTGGACCAACATCCACAAGTTAGAACATGTATTTTTTCCCGATCCTATTGTTCTTATGTCACTGGATATTTCCGATGACCCTCTTGGACTGGAGCAAGGATGAATAATTACTCCGGAGTGACTAACTTATTTTGTGAGTGAGTCATTCCGTTTAAGAGAATCGGGTTGTGGGCCTGATTTCTCTGCTTTTCTGCTGATGTAATGATATCCCGGCATGTTTGGAGGATATGTTCTGGGGTAGATATATAATATTCCATCATATCCATGATGTTCTGGGATACTTCTTTGGATGGAACAGGTATGAAGGCCCATTCTGATGTCGGAGTAGGAGTTTGTGCCTGCTCCGGTCCTCCATGAGTTTCCAGAAAATACTAGAAGTTCTCATGTGCTGGGACAGAGGAACATGTTTTTTGTTGGCTGTCTTCTCTAGTTTCCATTGTATTTTACTGGTGGGATTCATATTTATGAGCGGGTATTTTCATCCACTCACTTATTTCTATATTTGTCTCGCAGGATTTGTATGAATCCGCTGGAATTTTACTCTACTCATATTTTCTTGACATCCGATTTGGAAGGAGGGCTTGATATGAATCAGTAGGTATTTGTGCCAATATATAGCCAGTTTCCACCCTATTTAGATAGAAGGATTGAAGTGTATCAGCAGGTGTTTGTGCCTGTGTATATTTGAGTGCCGCCTTTTTTGGATGGCAGACTTCATGTACATCAACAGGTATTTGTGCTTGCGTATAGCCAGTTACCTTCCTATTTTGGTGGCAGGATTGTTGTGTGTCGGTAGATATTTGCATCTTCCCATAGCTATCTGCTCTGTCTTCATAGCGGGATCAGTGACCAGTAGGAGAAACATGCATGTTCTTGTAATGTTACACCCTATTTTTGGGGTGGACTTGAGTAGAGAGGGTAGAGTTGTGTGTCTACCCGTTGAACTCTGCTGCGTCAGTACAACAGAGTTATTCCTCAAGAACGAGGGTGATAGTGTGTCCATGGTTATATATTCACCACCCTTGGTGAGAATTCTGAGGGGCCCAGGTCTCTTGGAATTTTTCTGGTGCCCTCAGCATAAGATTATCCCCTGTGGGAGGAGGTTTGGTCATCCGGTGTCGGCGGTGACACTCTCTGGAAGGGGACTGTGGGTAGGGTCCCTATGCAGGTGGGATGAAGTCATAATTATGATCTTAATATGCCGCCCTAAGGTATGGGAGGTAGTCTTTGTCAAACTCTGAGGACAGGCTCCCAAAATGTTTCGAGATGACCACCAGGGCCGCCATGTGCTGATGTACTGGCAGCGGCTGAAGAGGCGGCTGAAAGGCCTTCACAAACTGGAGGGCACGTCTTATAGCCTCCAGTGTGAGGAGAGTACCATTTTGGTGGTACTATTTGATCAGCATATAGGACACCCAACATTGAAGAGGCTGGGTAGGTGAAGGGGTATTGCTATCTGTTGAGGCCCAGCCGCCCACATGGTCGCTGATGTATGTGTCTTCATGGATCGTAGGGATGTCATTTGGATCTAAGGTCACTCTACGACAAAACCTGGAATACATGTATGATATATAATTCATAAAAAGTCATCAAAGTAGAGTTCTTTTAAACACATGCATAGTTGGCGATTCAATTTGGCCCTCTTCCCCTTTTCTTTTACTATGGGGCGAAGGGGCCTGAGTGGGGTGATATTACCACCTTGGTTAAGGATTCACATCAGGTTCACCATTTTTTTCCTCCTCTAAGGTGGAAAATTTTTCACGTACCAAGGTGAAAAAAATGGTCTGATGTACAGTATCCTTCTGTCATTTATCATTGTGGGTAGAATCACCACATAGGTTAAGGATTCAAATCTGGTTCACCATTTTTTTTCTTCCTTCTAGGTGGTGCATTTTGTGCGTACCAGGGCAGAAAAAATAGTCTAACATGAAAAATCCTTTCTGTCATTTATCATCGTGGGTAGAACTACTACATTGTTTAAGGATTCACATCTGGTTCACCATTTTTGTTCCCCCTCCGAGGTGGCGCATCTTGCAGGCAATGTGGGTTTGGCATGACAAAGATCATCACCTGTCCCTTTATCTATAAGGATGGGCTCTCGTCAAATTTACCATTCCTTTGTTTTAACCTATTCAACATCATTATCCTTTAAAAAAGATTGAATTTACCATATGGGGAACTGTTAGTCCCAACAGGTGATTGTGTGGGAGTCAAGCACTTATGCAATTGGTCATTCTCAGAAATAAATTTCTTGGATGGTCACCAACGGTTTTATTCGTGGATATAAGAACTCCCAACAACCCTGGTATCCATGATTCATGGACCTTCTTTCCAATGGTAGACACTCTTTGGGTGAAAATTTGGCCAATGAAACTTGAGGTCTCCATCGGTTGAGAGGACGGGTGGTCAGGCTCACCGAACCCTTTTTAAGGAAGATTATTTCTAGTTTTAGGACTCTCTTATAGATTTAAGTTGTGTTCATATGTTCGTGAATCCATGGTTCATTCCCAAAGAGTGTGCCCATGAGCTACCCTTCATTTGCAAGATTGTCGTGAGAATGTACATGTTTGGTACCATGAAGGTGATGCTGACTTAGCCATATTATAAGGCGCTCTGGAGTTTATCATCATACAGGGGGAAAAAGGTGACTTGGTGTTGGGATCAGGCCCACAAGGAGGGATTCCTACATATCCTCAAGATAGGAATCCGATCCCATGTAGTTCGATCGTGTGGGGATTATGCATGAAATCTGCCAATTTGAGGGGGAATGATTAGGTGGACCCTTTATGGATGGGCACCCATTTGTGCTCAGGCCTTCTGGCAGGTATCCTATGTATCCTAATTTGGTCAGGAATTAGAGTTCTCACAGTTCATATTGGGTGGGGCTTATGCATGAGATCTTCCCATTTGATAAACATGATTGGGTGGACCCTTTATGGATGAGCACCCATTCAAGATTAGGCCTTCTAGAAGGTGTCCTACATATCCTGATTTGGTCAGGAATCAGAGTTCTTGTAGTTCAAATTGTGTAGAGATGTTGTAATCCTCACAATAATCTAATCCCATGTAAGTCATGTTCAGTGTGAGAAACAAGAGGATTATAAAATTTCAACAATGCACATGCCTCATCCCCTACTGGCCGGGGAGGGAGAGCTTGTAGCGGAAGAGGTCGGGGAAACGATGCTCGAAGACATGAAGTGATGAACCTTTCTATGTGAGATGGCATAAAAAGTCATGCAGCCCAGACTCGAAATATTGGGGACTTATTTCAATGAGAGGTCCCCTGATAATGTTCTAGGAAGGGGAGGAATTTTTTCCTCATCAAAGGGGGGAGTGAACATAACCCCTTCGACTGATCATTGTTCCTCATTGAATGGAAAGCAAGTGATCACCCCAATCTCGAGAATGGGGAGGTTCATGTTGGCATCACAAGGTTGGAAGTCATGTTACCATGGGAATGTAGCCTTATAAGAATTCCCAAATCCCACACCTTTATTGTGAGGGCCTTCGTGACTCTTATTACCATGGGTATGTAGACTCAATGGTGCACACTGATGTGCCTGATGGACTTATCATACGGGTTTGGTGGCTTTGGAGGAGGCTTTGGACTAGCTCTGAATAACTTTTTAGTGGAGGGATTGTGGAGGACTAGACAGTAATAGAGGGATGAGGTTAGAACTAGAGGGAACGATACCCGAGAACACCCCATTTTGTGTACTAGTTTCTCATGAAGGATGGGAAGGATCTGCGTACTATAGTGGTACGAAGGAAGGAGGGCCATTCGCATGTCGGTGTGGTGGTACATAGTCATGGGAACTGCCAACCATGTTCCGGTGTGGTAGGCAACTCATTGTGCCACTTTGGGTTTTATCCGCATACTGATTGGGTACGCGGTGCAGGGTTCAGTCCATGTAGTGGTACACTACCCAAAGTGTCATATTGAAAGGGTGTCGGGGGAATTATCATTCACGGGAAATTCATCCTCAAGAAGTATTTGGTTCAAATTTCACTAGTTCAGTTCACGGTTATTATTATTATTATTCAATTACCAATTTTTATCCTTCGTGGACGGCTATACCTATGAATGAAGTGGTTCACAGTTCATGCTTTGCTGATGAAACAATATGGAATCCAAAAGTGCAACTTCTGAGTTTCCCTCAAACATTCGTTGCCCGTCCTCCTTTTACCCGTCTTCTATCTGCCTCCTTTTTCTGTCTCCCTCTTTTTCTATATTGTGATCCTATTATAGAACATCAGAGGGATCATATCTACTGGGCACACAACACTATTTTTGGAGGCCCATTGAGGAAATTTTCTGACCCGCAGAAGACTCGGTCAACCGAGGTTTTCAGAGACTTTGTTTCACGATAAGGATTTGTGGAACCCTACTCGTCCACTTAATCCACGAACTACGGTGTTCGTGACATGGTATACAGATGTTATTCCACGCAGAACTCCTCTGGTTGATGTAATTCACAGTTTTCCCTGGTCAGTGGCCATCATTTCACAGGACAATAGTTCGCGGACCATCCCGCATACTTAGTGGTTCGCAATCCATCTACGTGATGGTACACGGTCCATTTTAAAACTTGAATTCCTTCAAGTTCATTCAAAGAAATACAATTCAATTTGAGTCCCTCCACCTTAAAAAACTTATATAATTACTTAATTCCTTCTGCAAAGTGATCTTGGGGGTATTTCTTCTCCTTATCGAAATTTTTAAGACCCTACAATCACGTAGTGGATTTTTTGATTCATTTATTAGGAACTCCTCTAATAGGTGACTATTCTAAAATTATATACTATTTAATTTAATCAACTAAATTTGTCTAGTGATCTTAGATTCTCATTGACCATTGTACTTAAAAATTCATCCTCTAACTGATGGAATTTATTTAAGTCTTTCTAATGAGTCAGAATGACTCTATCTGATTATACTACTTCTACTCAAACTTCATATATTTACAAAACTAAATATAGTCTAACTTCATGAATTCCTCAATCTTATGACAAAATAAATGTTTTTTTTGATTATTTTCTGTCTGATTAAATTTATAAAGATCCCTAAGAACAAACCTTCTGCAAAACATAGTCTGATATAAAATTGGATGGAAAGATCATACCATTGAGTCATTATCCAATTGACTTGATCTGATGAATTCATATAGAAACATGAAATTTTTATACTCCATATTTTCATTCAACTCAACTGCCACACTTTTGGAATCTCAATTCATTGACTGTGTGATTACATGTTGGCAACATCTAAAGTCTTTTGTCCCGAAATACTTCTCCCCCACTTGGTTTAGTTATAACATACCATCTCTATCCAACATTGAATATTCAAATTTTTATTTCCTCTAGAACATCAATATTCCCACACCATTTTAATTATTCCCCATTATATATTCTTGCACATTGTACAAATGTGTAAAAACTCATCAGTATGAACTACATGCAAACATTTGACCGGAAACAACCACCCTGGTCTATGCGATAACATTTTACATTGTCCATTTGGTGACACTGTTAAATGTCCAACCTGTGAAACTGTTTTAGTTCTATCCACTTAAAATAATGTGTTCAAATTTATATTGTATTATAATAATCTTCATGATGTTAGGAACTTTATAATTGATATAAAATAATATGAATTGGTTAGGGAGCATTCTAATCATTCTTTATTGACACATATGTAAAGTTTCTTAACAATTATATGAAACGTTTCTTAAACTAATCATGGAATCATTATTAACCTTATCAAGTAATGTTTTATATCATTATTGATTATGTATTATTACATTAATAGAGAAATATTATTATCAGTATTAAGAAAAATGTGTTATCATTCTCAAAGAAACTTTATTCGCTCAATAAGGAAACTTTGTTGACATAGTAAGGAAGCCTTAATAAACATTTTCATCAAATCCTAAGAATCTTTTCCTAAAATACTCCAGTAACACATAATGTAAGGTGAAGTTCACCTTATATTCCTTATGAATGAATCCTAAGAGCTTTAACAAATATTCAATGTGCCCGACCTTTCCAGATTATCCTAGATAACATCACTGTTTCTATTCAATTGTTTTCCCTTCATTCACACATATCCTCAATCTAATTTTCCAAAGGAACATACTTCTTCAACTCCAAATTCAAATAAAAATTTCTCTTTCGCCTTATAATGCTATTCTATATCCATTAGTCATACTATCCTATAAATGTTCCTTAGGAAACTATTCTTAAGAACCTTTACCATCTACATACTCACTAACTTTACAACAAACTCTTAAAAAAGATACAATATATCAACATAATCATCCAATAGTAACTTCTATATTCAATAAAATATATTAACATTGATATAATTATTTTTAATATTAAGTGAATACATTTAAATTCAGTTTCATGCTTAAAAATATCTTTTTTTCAAAATATTTTCATTTGGATTATCACACTTAGGTTAAATTAATTTATTCTAATAATATTAATTATATCAAATAAAATTTTATCCACACATGGAATAAAAATTATTTTTTTAAAATGAGTTTAATTTCATATTTGATCTTTAATAATTGTATATAAGGTAAACATTTCATATTGTGGTAAATGGTAAAATGGTTAATGGGAGGTTGAATTAAATAGATAATTATTAAAACAACCTAAAAACATGTTTAAATCTTATTTTATGAATGAATTTAAATTATATAATATCCTATCTTCAAAATTTATCAAATTAATATTCACACACCATTTATTGAAACTTTATTATATTTTAATATTCATTAGAATTATAATTGTTCCACTTCACTCACTTATAAAGGGAACATCCTATCCTCCATTATATACTCAAATTATACCCTTTGGATCAACCAGGATCTAAAAAAACACTATCCTAGAATCCTTATCCTTGACTATTATACACTGGTCATCCCACATGATCCATCCAATAATAATTAAGGTGGTTTTCAAAGGAGTGTTCCCAAAGAATAAGTATATGTTCTTATTAATCATTTTTATATTCCTTTCTTCTTAAAACTGCTCAAAAGTTTCTATAACCATACTAAAATTATGGAATTTGAATATTTAATATAATAATATGTTTTTATGTAAATATTATATCCATTCTAAATCTCTTTAACATCCTATGGAAAATGACAATGTCGCTCATGCATACGTGTGGACTGCCACCTTTCCAAAGCGACATGATTCATTTTCATTTCTATTTTACATGGATGGTTATAATGAGGTATTTAATAAATTTATATACATATATATGTGATATTTTTTATATCATTATATTTCTATAAACTGGAATAATTATTTTCTTTACTTTCAATCCAACCATTGAAAAGTCATAACAACACCAATGCATTTGTACAAACTACCATCTATACGAAGTGATTTAATTCATTTTTCATTACTTATTTATATGAATTGTTATAAATGTTAATAAAATGAATAAATATGATTATTAATGTATTTTTTATATTCCATAGATGATAAAATCCTGAAAAAGGTGATTCTTTCTGAACTATTGAATATAAACATACATAGAAAAAAAACCTCTTTTTACCCAAATGTCTATTTCAATGAAGAATTGTTAATGAAAAGATAATTGAAAATTATAAAGGAATGATACATAGTATGTTATTTATTAATATTTTTATATAATATATTTATAATAAGTCAATATTTTAAATACATGAGGTTTGAATTCATATGAAAAAATATGGGATTTGAGATAAGGGTTTATGTTACACTCTTATTTCTTTTCGGGATTATCTATAATAAATTTAAATTGAGAGAAATTATCTTGTCCTTATCCTTAAACCCAAATATTTTTTCTTATCCTATATTTATTCCAAAAAATTCATGTATTAGTATCATTTTACTCTCTTTGGTACATAAAAAGATCAATTAAATGTTTTTTTATTAAAATACGCCCATATTTTATCTTTGGTTTTTAAACAGTTTATTCCATGTTAACATTATTAAAAATATTTTGTATTTATTTCTATCTATAAATAAATGGTTTATAAAGAATATTTTTTCAAAATTTCATTTATTTAAAAATTATTAAAATGAATATTTTTCAAATTTTTAATAAACAATAAAGATTTTTCTTTTTTAAAAGTGTGAAAATAATTTTCTCTTTCAATGTTTATGACACAAATGGCATTTCCCCCCATCATAACCTTTGATCAATTTGAATCTTAATTTTTTACTTTCAATTCTTATTTTGAAATAAAATAATTCTTTCTATACTATAATAATTTTTTATTTTTAATGATTCCAAAGGAATAACATATTTTCATTTTTTCAAAGAAATGTTCAAATTGTATTTTAATGATTTTTTATATTAACATCATTTAAGGAATATTATACTTCATTGGGGATATGATCTTATGACACCATTGAATTTATTTCTTGGTATGAAATATGCTGATTCTATTTTAAGGATTATTCTATTAAACCAATTAATTTCCCATGGGATAGTTAATTTATTATGAAATCATTATGAAATCGATTTCATTTTCATGGGTTATTCATTAATGAAATGATAACTGTTTTATGATATTGATACACACTTATGTTTGGGTTAAATATGTGATGGGTGGATAAGAATTATATATCCTTTCAATGAATTGGGTAAATAATGACATCTCAGGACATAATTTAGATGGGATTTAGAGTGAAACTATTTCAATAAAGGACTCAGTACACTACGATAGGCTTTGGAGTGAACCTCGATTAAAGAAATAATGTAATGTGGAGTGAACGCAATCCACTATGGGAATTTGTCCACTATGAGATTCTTAGAAGTTAACCTTGAAAAATTAATGATTTTATATTATCATTTTTAAACTATAAAATTATGTATTATACCTATGGTATGTTATTCTGGATCATGATTGATTATTCATGATTCCACACAGTTATGAATTATGTATTTATTATGAAAAAATTTTATGTCACGACTCATCATTAGTGATATTTGACTGATTTTGTATGAATTTAAAAAGTCATTATCATTTGATCATAGACTTATTCTTATCTTACACTCCCTTACTATCATTGATTTATACCTTATATTCTTACCCTTACCGAGATTATAATCTCACCATTTATTATGTTTACTTTACCTAGGTTATGAGGGATGGTTTTTAGTATGGTATGTCTTATATGTGTTCTAAGTGAGAATAAATTTGTGTAATATGTTGAATATATTTCTGGAAATTATTTTATTATGTATCTCATCTTCGAAGATTATATTAATTTATAGTTTTTGGGAGAGTTTTCTTATTAGTTTTATTGAATATTCATCTAAAATTATGTAATTATTATGTATGTAATGATTGAGTGACCTTAGTTGTCATAAATTTTTCCAAACAGTGACTAGTCTAATAATATCTTCTCTGGGTTTCTTCTAGGTAGTAAAAATAATTTTCATTATAGGATTTCTTAACTTTTTATTCTTCATACCACTAGATTTCTCCCCTCATGTTCTAAATTTTTTTCTCTTCAAGAGTTGATACACCAAAAATCATACACGCTTCCTAAAATAGTCATGTTGTCACTATAATTTAGGCTTTGTTCCCATAGTTTTCACATCACTTGAAGTATCCATAAAATCTACCCCTTCCAAATTAATTAAAGTTTTTTGTTACAGAACTATTAAAGTATTTCATCAATAGCTGTGACATAATTTTTCTTCTAATATAGAGGATATTTATATCTAATTCTATTTCTAATATCATTTGGTTTAATAAAATTACTTCCAGTTTACTTCACAATATATATTTTATAGTTTTTAGTAGATAACCTTTTATTTTTAACAAAAAATAACTTTTTTCCAAATTTATTAGGAATTTCATTCAATATTTTTTTAGACTAAAGTTTTCAACATCATTTAAATATTCAACTTTAACTTAATTTGTCTATGAATAAATCATCCCTAAACATCATCAATAGTTTTTAAACGTCATGAAATTTAGATTTTTTCTTACCCTGTTGAACTTATTTTAAAGCTAACTTCACATTTATCTTTAAATATTTCTTCATGCGCTTCCCCCATCAACAATAGGATAATGATTTACTCAATGAATGAATCATAGTTTGTATAAAAATATGATTCTATTTTACTCATCTTCTATGCTTTATTTTTTTATTAGATGAACATCCTTCCTAGGTTTAATTTTTTAGGAGAGACATTACATTATGATTTATTCATGTGTTTCAAGTATTACTTTTACCTTCTTCCTCACTAAAGGATTCATAAATTTTCACAAGATCGAGGAAGTTAATGAATTTCTATGAAATTTCTATGTCGGATGATGTGAATTCCAATGAGTTATCTTATTATTATTTTTCTCAACAAACTTATTTTCTTCTTTCTTATAGACATACATTCACTTTCAACTAAATTTATAAATCTATTTATGTTTTATTATAATTCATTGAATGGTTTTAATCAAGATTATCCAATTTTATGTGACCTAGTAATTTTATACATAACTATTACATTTTTTAGATGAATATTCAATATATATCATAAAAATACACACCCCAGTTCTATAAAAGTGGTTATAAACTAGAAGGGGATTATATTCATTGTTTATATTATAATATTCATGTCCTTAATTACTCATACACACCATTTTAGTTCATTTTACAATTTCAATATTATTTCACATCATGATTACAATTTCTTAAAGTGCACTATAACTTTGTACGTTCCGAGACACATTGTTAATCCCCCATTGATCTTGATTTTAATTTAATATTTCATTTTCTTGTTTAAAATTCCATTTTTAATATTTTATTATGCTAATGTACTTGAATAATCACATTGGAATATGACCATAGTGGGATTCCATGGAAATACATTCAAGGTGAATTGAACGTGAAATCATCCCAAAAAAATGACCGTAGAGGAAGAGATAATATCCCAATGATTATTAAATTTGAATGATAGATATAAAAAATCATCAGAAAAATTTAATTAAATATTTTTCCAAGATAATTCTGATGTTTTAATTTAAATATAAGCGGACGAATTTGAAGATGGAATTTTAGACCAGATTTTGTGCCCTAGGAAAACAGCCCACCACTTCAATCATATCATGAAAAACCTACATTTATTTGAGTTGAAATTTTAAATTATCTCAGGTGAAATTATAATATTCAATTACTTATTAATTTTATCACCACAATTGGGCAATCTATAATAACATTTGAGAGCCTCAATTGGGTGGATGCAAGGTGGCTCCTTTTTTTGGTCAAAGGAGGAAAAGTCCAAATTCCAAAAACATTCCACCACCCCAGGACTACCATAATCAAGTGGGATGACTTTTAATATTGGGGGATCAACCAAAATATTAAAAAATTATTATTTAAGGTAGTGGTGTTGGATTATTTTGGGAATATTGGTGTACATTTCAATCATAATGTTACGATGGTAGTTTTTTCTTATGCTTATATCTCACATGTATGTTTCTCTAATTCCCATTAGATTATTATTAAAAATTATTCTAATTATCATTTTATATTATTTTTTTAACACATTGATACTTTTTTCATTAATTTGTGAATTTATTCACATAATAAATATACAATTCCATCACACAATGTTGGAGTGTTAGTTTTTTGTTTGTTTTCTCTTCTTCAATCCCGCTTCTTTATGTTAACTTCCACCTTACCTTGAGATCATATCATAAATTTAGGGATAAAAATCTTATGGTTTTATCTAATGGAGTAGCATGTTGGTGGGTTTAATTTTATTTCTCACTCAATTAATTCCAAATCACTTCTTTTAATTGAGAATTTTGTTTGATGGTCTTAAAACTTCTTCACCATTATTGAATTATAAGGCCACACACTACACATGATTCTAAAAATATTTATGTAGAGACCCAAAATTGACATTCATATACATTAAATTAATTTTTTCGTAATAATTAATACATAACAAAAATAGACACCAAAGGACCATAATAGTTTAGTGTCTTTGGAAACTTGGAACATAATCTTCTAATCTTGGTGAAAGATCTTCAACATCTCCCATAAAGATATTCCCATGTTTTTCTTACCTAAACCTTTATTTATATCCTAGGGAAAATAAAACATATAAAGGGTGATCTAAAATGCTCATTAAGGGTAAGCATAGATAAAATAAAACAAACCATATACATTTGAACTTAAAAACATGAACATAAAGTTTAAACATCAAAATCTTGAGTTGTGAAATAAATCTTGGTAGTACGTAAGGCATAGATCATAAAGGACAACAAATCATGATTAAATAACATGGGAATAAATCATTTAATTGTGGAAAACCATTATTCACATGATATTATTTCCATAGTATCCAAGACATTGCCGCCAAGACCATCTTAGTGGACAAAGTCCCTTTTTGAATCGAGTTCACCCCTCGTTCCAGTCCTGTATCACTGAACCATATTAACTTACCATTCTATCCATGTCTATCTCATGAGATATAAATCTTTACCCATTGCATTGGAGGGAGATATAGGTCCCACACGTCTCATAATGAAATCATTCTTACTTGTGCCACAAAATAAACATAAATCATTCATCATAACCCAAAGAGTAAAATGGGTTTCATAAACATCATCCCATCATAACATAATCCATATAAAACAAATTGATATCATTTCATCATAAGAAAAGTGAAACCATGTAAATCATAGAGACATTATACTTGAAACATACACTTATGAAATAATTTCATCTTAGATGGAAAATGATTTTGATAAAAAAACATGAAATAAATTCTTGAGGAAAATATCCTTTCTTCTTCAAAATCATTTTCATTTCACAAAATTCCATGAAATTTTAAAAGAAAATGATTTTTCTGAAAATATTCATGAAATTTTGTAGATTAATCTTCATGAAAATAAGGCGTTATGAAACTGTAAAAATCCATTCATGCCGGATAAGTTAAAAAACATTCTCCTCATACTTTTATCAGAAAAGTAAAAAAGTACCACATATGGTAAACGAAAGAAAGATTCCTTCCATAACACAAAGTAAAAGTAAATTAGGGGTAAACATGACTTTAAAAATACATTGAAGAATATTAAACACTTTATGAAAAACATTTTTTATGGACATGGATGAAAAATATTACCCTAGTAAATACTTACGAATAAACAATCTCAGATAAGAACGAGATTGAAATAGTTATCCCTTAACTTAGGTCCGATATGCTTCATACGTACCCTAATCTATTGTATAATGATTTAAATAATGTAATTGACTAATTAAAGAATCATATTCATTTTTATTATAACATATATTGTTCCATTATGACTTTATATTACCCGTTATTTTGTAAATTCCATGTTAAAGCACCGTTTTGGGTAAAATCGTTTTATTTATCGTACGTGTTTGGACTTGTTGTTATTGATTTTATTATTAATTATATCATGATTTAATTAATTAAAAAATGTAAATAATGGTTTATATATCATATATATTCATTATATATATATATATATATAATAGATAGATAAATGGAATGAAATACACCGTTCATGGAGACGGTAGGTCGTACGTACGCATGAATGATGTTTTCCTTCCCTTATTGACTTGAATGGAATTAAGTAGATGAAATATATATACATAAATACATTAGATTTATCATTTTATATATTTAATTATTATTCATTATATATACTTTATAATCATTCTTGAATGGTTAACATGGAGAATGAATCTCATCGCGTTGTGGAGACGGTAATCCGTATGTACGCGCGAGCGATGATATCATTCCCATAATTATTGAATTTAATTGGTGTAAATGATATAATATCTCAAAATCAGTATGATGTTTTAATATATATATATATAGTTATTCTTAACACCATTATACCCATCCATTTAAGGTGGTGGTGGGAAAATAGATTACACCACGGCGCGGAGATGGTATTCCGTAAGTACGCACGCGTGGTGATTTCATTTTCCATAGGATGGATAGAAGGTGAAATGGGGTTGTTTCATATTTATAATAAAATATTAGTATATTATTGATACTGATGTTATTAATTTAGAATGAAACAACTAAATAATGAGAAGTTGAAGAAGAAAGAAACTTTAAAGAATCGGTAGAAGAGATTACCTCTTCTTCGATACACCTCTTTTAAGACTACTCTTAAGGAACTAGAGTTTGTATTTTGAGGAGAACAGAACATCTATAATGTTTTAAGGAAACTTTCTAAGGGAAATAGGAAGGGTTTGGTCGAGCCTGAAATCTCCAAATTGAGCAAAGATAAGAGGGAGGAGGTGCCCTTTTATAAGGGAGGAGAGGGTCACCATAGGAAAAACTTAATATATTATTTTATAATAAAGTCATATTCCGTTTATAATAGCTCCAAATTGATTTATTTAGAATATAAAGTAGGTATGAGTATAAATCCTCTCAACCAATAGGTTTTATACAAGTTTAGGTTACTATTTTAACCTTAGCATTTAGATTTAACTCTAAGTTAAATAATTTAACCTTTACTGTGTCTTCTTGTTTTCTTACACTATAAGGTTAATAAAATTACTATAACAAGCCAAACGAACCCCAAGTGGTTAGTTATTAATATATATAACTTTATCTTGGTCATTTTTCCGAACCTTAGATTTTTATGAATAGAATAACAATTAATAATATAATTTTTTTTTAAAAAACTATTTTATGTCAATTTTGACACTATTTGGTAAATGATTTTTGTGAAAATCATAATAGCACGATTTGTTCTAAAAAGGTTAATTAAATCAATAATAAAATTTCATATTAACCTAAAAAATTATATTAATTTATAAAAAAGTTTCAAATTACATTTAGTTGGGTATTTATAACATCAATTATGTTAATATTTCATTAATAAGGTAATTAATGCATCATCATTGTGTCATAAATAAATTAAATTATGTAATGTATAAAAATTATAAATAAAATACCCTTATGTAGGAAATATTTTTATCTTTCTAATTAATATCTATAGTTCAATTTATCTTATGAATAACCCTATATTAAAAATGTATTTGTTATTAAACTTTGATTTTAACTATTTTAACTCTTCTTTAAATAAAATAATAATAAATGTCATAATCAAATCCAAGTGGATGTATAGGGTAATAGTTTATTCCTAAGGTTGTTTTTGGTCGAATTACACTTATCCAATAGAATTAGGACATGTTTTAGGGTAATAATAATATCATTTTTACCCTTAATTACCCTATTTACTTTTAACCGTGGTAAATAAAAGTAAAACGTTACTATTCAAAAAAAATTATTTTTATATTATTGAACCACATTTTACTCCCTGATATTAATCGTGTCTCTCAGAGTTTCAAAAATCAACTCACAAAAGTGGAAAAATTATGTTTTATGTACAATTGAAAATGCTCCTAGGAGGTGGGTAAAAGACGATGAAAAGTTCAATAAAATTTTTATATATCTAAAATTATTAGAAATTGACTCCAATGAATTACATTGAACTTATATAAGTATTATGTGTCTACTTTTACCTAAAAAAATTTAAATAAAATAAATGATTATTTAAATAAAAATGTGGTTTTAACCAATACTCAGTGTTTTCACTATTCATCAAAGATTGAAAGATTTTAGAAAAATACCAAAATTTCACACTAGGATAATTTGGATATTCCAAATCCAAAAATGAAGACCATTTTGAAAGATAAAATTTATAAAATTTTCAAAAGTGGGTATTACTATTCATAATGGCTAGTTTATATAATATTTTAATAACATATCGTTGTTTAGTGAAACTCAGTATTGCGTACTAGACACGCTATCGAGGAAGGTCGTGATTGTGTGTAATGCAAGCCAAGTCGAGGATGTGTGTAGTGCAAGCTCCCTTTGGTGTAACGTACAACACAAGACATCAATGAAATTAAAAATAATAATTCTCATAAAATTATGGGTTTTTACAATTTACCTTGGAGTTCTCATAAAAATTATCCTCCAAGTGTATAATTGACAAGTGTTATGGTGTGTATGTATTAAACCAAAAAGTGATGATGGTAGTTTTTCTTTGTTGAATAGCCCCTTATCAAATTAAAAAATTCAAATAGCCTAAAATAGAATTCATCCAATACACACCAAGTGATAATATTGGATCAAATCAATTTATAAAATTGAATTCACTTAGGATTATTAGTGTTAATTAAAACCATCTCAAAACAAAAAAACTGCCCACTTCAAAGACAAAATAAATCCATTGAATATATGTTTATGTAGGGTTCTTCTTAGGTCTAAGAGGATTCAACAACCCATGCTACACTAAAATTAACCGATTAAACCATAAAAACATTGGTAAATTTGGGTGATACCAAATTTTTGAACTGTTCCCAGGAACCTATGTTATTTATCTAAAAAACATATATAATATTATCACCCCACTTATCTTTTATCACCAAATATTTCACTCCTATGGAAGAAAACTTTGAAAAAAAACCAAAATGGGGAACTTATCCCAACATTGACAACCCCATAACATTTCTAATGTAAATTAACCATTTGAGTTTCTATAGGTGGTAAAATAAAAAACCAAATGAACCAGAATGTTTTAAAGCCTATGCAGAACAAAACATTCCAATCTATACTGAGTTCCAATCCCAATAAGTCTAATGTGAAAATCCTATTATGAAATTCCAAAAATATAATTTTCCTCATGTAATAGACTATTAAACTCAACCCCTTGTCCCGAATGATCCAAAACCATTACCTGAGAAATTGTGTTTAGAAATGGGGAGAATGACTTCTGAGGTTTCATATGAGAGAGAAGAACTACAAATTATTAAAATGGTTATAGAACTCAATCCCACTTATGTTGTCTCTACCTCTTTAAGGAGATAAGTATCATGATACAAACAAAACCCTTATGCATAACTCTAAGCTGTGACTATTTCCATGAGTGTCAAAAATAATGAAAATCCATAAGTAATGAGTTTTATACCACCAAAGGCTTAAAAATTAAGAGAAAATGATGAATTCCCTCCTTTAAAATATAAGAAATCAGAGTTGGATAATGAGGTTAATTGTTTAAGGAATGTTTAATATCAACCTAAGGAACTTTAGGGGAGTACTATTGAGTGTTTAAATCAAGAAGAAATTTATTTTCTATATTCGAAAGAACATAATTTTACATCATGGATTCAGGTTCCTAAATATTTATCCACTGATGATTTTTTAGAAATATCAATAACTGAACCTTTAGGAGAAATCAAAAACATTGATTCCATAACCATACTTGAAAATTATCTTTCCAATTTGGTTGTGGAATCATATTTTTAAAAGGAACAAATTATATTAACAAATTTAGAAAATAAAATAGAGTTAAAATTTAATGTCTCGTCCTATGTATAATTGGATTTTCCAACCCAATATCAAAATCATGGTCCATCCTTCCATTCCCAAGTATTCCATCATAGTGGATAAAAAGAACATTCAATTTTTATTTTATCCTTTTATTAATGATAATTATGAGAAAATTCTCCATGATGTATTAAGAAATATTAAAAAAGAAACTAGATGGACACTTTTAACTATTCGTGGTATTATCTCATTCACTAGAATCTATATAAATTTTCTTGAATCAATTTCGAAAAAATTCCTCCAAAACCATTGGAGACTTAATCATGATCAAATGAAAGTGATGAAAAATATAATACTTATGATGTAGAAATTTTTTATTGGGTATGTTTGGGGGTTCATGTCGAGTTAATAAAATCAAACTAAGAAATTTTCTGGAGGAAACCAAAATTTTGTATTGATATAATTTTATTTTACATTATATTATATTTTTTTTTGTATGTTTTCAAATAAAGGAGATAAAAAATTAAAAAAATAGTCCTTTTCTTCAAAATTCCACCCCATAAGTCTTGGGGGAAACCTCGGTATGATCAGAGAAGCTGCGAGACTCAAACCCGTGAAAGATGGGAGACAGTGGAGTGCTCCTTCCACTGACCTATAAACTTTAGGAATTATATATTATATTATATATATGTTCATATATTTTAATATATATATATATATATATATAATATTTATATTTTAATTTTTTCATGTTCCTAGTATCGTTATTTGGTGTTCTAAAATTTTCAGGTACATTTTTTACCATTCCTTTTATCTTAGGTTTAATTTAATAGGACCTCTTTTGATTTCCATGGTTTCTAATTTGGTATGTGTGTGATAAGTAGGGTTTGTGGTCAAAGATTATTTTCAATGAAATCACATACATCCAAAAATTAAACACCATTCTACCTTCCACTACAGGGATTCCATGGGTGACATCAGGATCAAAAAATTAATTTATTGTTGCATAAAATTTATCAGTACACCACCAACTGACATTATTCAATAACCCATTTTAAAATTTTAATATTTCAAACAATCATCTCTACCTAAAACCCTTAAAAAGTTTCTTTTAATAAACATTGGGGTCAGTGTTATTCAATTTTAGGGGGGGGGGGGTGGGGATGAAATAAAAAAATTGTTTTTTTGTGTGTTAAAAATACAAATTGTTTTCCAATGACAAATAATTATTTTTAATGAAAGGAAAAACTCTTAAACCTAGTACATTATAATTAAAATTTTATCTTTTAAATTGAATATCAAATAATTTTCCATGCCTTGATTCTGATTTTAATGCAAGTGAATGCTGATGATAATCGATTTTGGAAAGTGTGTTTTTCGATGTGATTTTCACCATTTATATTTTCATACAATTAATAAATAAAATCCCAATGTACATCCATTGGATTGTGTGGTATTAATTTTTGTTATTTGGGTCCCATAATAAATAGCTTAAATTTGTTGATTAATTTAATTCTAAAATAATTATTAAAAAAATAAAAACCATCCAAAAGAATAAAATATAATAATAATAATAATAATATTAAAATTGTTCCTAGAAAAATGGAATGATCTGATGTATGGATTTCGACACATGAGGATCATGACTCCATAGTTTTCTAACCTAGTGTTCAAAAGTTAATCTCTATTTTTGGTAATTTGAATTTGTTTTTGATTGTGTAAACTCAAGATGATTCCTAATTATGTGAGCTTCATTTGGTGACATAAGGTCTTTAATCTTAGGAGTTATTCACAATGTATCACTATAGGGGTTGAATTGAATGAATGAAATTTCAATTAAAATGGATAATTTAAAAAAACAAAAAAAATGAATGAATTACCATATTAATATTAAAATGTTATTCCAGCTAGTGCATCCATATTTTTTCCCTGGAATAAAAATAATCCCCAGGTGTATTATGATCCATAACACATCATCAAGATTAATTGAAATATGATGAAATTTGGTGATGAATTTAAATGAAGAAATGGAATTAGACTTGGGATATGCTTCTCGACCTGTATTTTTTAAATGATTTTTATAGGTTTCATAATTTTTTGGAATGAGTTATTTTGGTGATCATTTTATATTAAAATGATTTTGGAAAAGGGAAATGAATTTTCATATTTTTGAGATAAGTTTTGCCTAGGCCTAGAAAATATCATGTTGGGGGTGTTATTATCTTGTAAAAGAGTCTAATATAATTTTTTTATATTATAATATTCATGTTATTCATTATTCAAAAACAAAAATTTTTATTCATTGTACAATTTGAATATATTTTCACAACATGATTGAAATTCTTCCTTAAAGTGCGGTATTACATGGTAAATTTTGAGACACGTTAATTATCCTATAATGATATTGATTTTAATTTGATATTTCATTTTAATTTTTCTAATTCCATTAGGGATATTTCATGATTCTTGAGCACTCGGAGAATCACATCGAAAGATGTCCAAAGTGGGATTTCTTTCCAACACATTTTGGGAGAATTGAACTTGAAAGAAACCCAGCAATATGACTTTATCGACCAATATCCATGTCCAATAATTCTGAAATTTGATACAAAGATAGAGGAAAGAACGAGGAAAACATAATACATCAGTGTCCCAATCCAATTCTAATTTTTAAAGTATTTATAGGCGGCCTAAGTTGAAGATTAAATTCGAGGACAGATTTTGTAGACCATAAAAAACTTCCCACCATTTCAATAATATCTATAAAACCCTACATACATTTGAGAATAAACTTTACATTTTTCCAAGGTAAATCCTGAGAATAAATGTTTTATTATATGGATCACCCAAATTCTATCATCTAAAAGCTCATTTTGGTTCCTCTGTTGTGTGAGTAAAAGTTGGATCCTTTTCGGGTCAAGGGTGGAAAAGCCTAAATTCCACAAACTTTCCTCCACAATAGAAATACCATAATCAATTTGTATGACTTTTATTATTCTGGTAGAAACCCAAGACTTCCAAAATTCCTAATTAAGGAAGTTTTTTGGAGTATTTTGTGAGTCTTGGTGTATTTTTTTCATTGTAATGTTATGATGTGATTTTGTTGTATAAAGTTTGTATTTCACATGTAAGTTGTTATAATGACCCTTAAATTCTTAATAAACTTATTCTTCTCATTTTCTATAATTGTTTTTAACATTTGTATATTTTTTCATTAATTTTATATTTTATATTCAGAATGTGAAGAGGGAAATACATCACACAATGGAGGAGTGTTTATTTTTTGTTTGTTTCCTCTTCTTCAATCCCACTTCTTTAATTAAAATTCCACCTTACATTGAGATCATAAAATAAATGGAGGTTTAAACCCCCTATGGGTTTATACAATGGAGTAACAAGGGTATATATTAGATGATATTTCTCAATATATTAATTATAAATAACTTATTTTAATTAATAGTTTTGTTTGATGATCTTAAAACTTCTTCATTCTTATTGAATTTTAAGTCCACACACTTCAAGTGAGAATATGAACCATTACCTTAGAGTGATCATAAAAATTATCCTCATGTTTATAGGATATTTTTATTAGTGTGTTTATTTATTAATCAAATATGTTTTGATGTTAGTTTTAACTCATTTATTGAACCCATCTCAAATTTATGAAATTGAAATATTATAAAAAATAATTCATCCAATCAACCTGAAGCAATAAACTATGATACAATAACTCTATAAAATTGATTTCACATAGGTATACTAGTGTTAATTTGAAACATCTTAAAACAATCCAAGTTTCGACACTTCATATCAAAAAACAATCCATATAACTTACATGTATTTTCGTTCCTTCTTAGGTCTCTGGGGATTTGATAACCCAAGCTACACTACAAGAAACCGCTTCAACCCTAAAAAATGGATAAATTTGGGTGTGACTAAAAGGTTTAGTATATTTTGAGACTATTTATATAAAAATCTTATTTCATTAAGGATCCTAAATATATTCTATAATATTCTTTCACATAGTACATTTCCTGGACATAAACTACTTAAAATATTCCTTATATCATGGGGAAAGGAATCATTTGAAAATGTGTGGTTAAATGATCAATAAGGGTAACCATTTTAGATATAAATAAATGATAATAAGTAATTATAAGATATGTATATGGGTAACAGAACATGATAATAACATATATATAAAACATCCCCAATTATTCAAGGATCATTAATTATAAATCAGGGAATAAGGATTTGTCATTAAAAAAGACACAAGTAATAAGTACGAAGAATCATATATAATCAATCATGAGCCTTGAAAACATATCATATTCTTAAAAAATATGTTTATGGAAAACATATAAATATATAAGATAATCTTTTTTGTCAACTATTAATTCTAAGACTATCTTAGTTGATTTTATTCACTCCCCATTCTATCATTTCCTTAGTCATGGTTCACTCACAAGACTATTATAGTAGAGAAAGACACTTACTAGACTAGGTTTTCTTCCTATTAGTTTCATTATTATATCATGGGATATTATTATTTACACAATTAATTGGACCCCTATATAATATCAATCCCACCCATCTCATAATTAAAACTATACATATGTGTGAAACAGGATAATAAAATATTCATCAATTGATCATAAAATATCCCATGGAATCTAAATTAGTTTTATTCCATCATTTCATCATAGCATAAATCAAGGGAAAAATGAGTTTCATAATGATTTCATCATATAATAATTAACCAATGGAAAAATGGTGTCCATATTATTTTATTTAAATATCCAACATCAAAATAAATATAGAGAATTATAGTGGATGGAATCATAGGGTAATATCTCCAGTAGATCATAAAAATCCTTAAATGATGTTTACATAGATAAAAAATACATTGAAAAGAGAATTTTTATATTTCTTTAAAATAAGGAAAATACCCTTTTCAATTGGTATCTTTAAAAACTAAAAATTACAAGAATGTTTAGAAACATTTTAACTTAAAAATAAATATGGAATATTGTAAAGGAATATTAAAATAATATAATACTCATAATGACGTGAAAATATGTTCTTTCATTTAATGTGAAAAGAAAGATTCCTTTTTCACTTTTTGTTAGAAGCCATAAATAACTAGATTTGAAAAACAATTTAATATTTATATTTTAACATTTCAAAAGAAAATAAAATATGGTTTAAAATTACATTAAACAATAATTTTATCATTAAAAATATTCTATAAATTTTTTTAAGGAACATGATCATGGAATAAAATGTTCTCTCGCCAAAGAGGAAATAAGGTCTGTTTTCATAAAAACATTTTCTTAATCATTTTCAGTACCAAACAAATAAAAATGGTAGTATTACATGCAAATAAAGGAATAAACATTGGATAATAAAATAAATGGGTTTTAATATATAATATTACAATAATTTATCTAAATGTAAATTTAGTATGGAAAATACTGAAAAGAAATGATATTGTAACATAACCCCTACCTCATGTCACATCTTTCTTTGAAAATGATAAAAACTCCACTATAAAAATATATATTTATTTTAAATTTATTAAAAAATTATATCCATACATAACATACTATGTATCAATCGATTATAATTTCCAATTATCCTTTTAATAAACTTTTCTTTATTAAAATGAATATTCTGGTGAAATATGGTCAATTTCCCACACATGTTTCAATTTTATGGTTCTAGTACTCTCACATTGGATATAGTTTAATTATCTTTAGAGTATTGGTCATAAAATATATATTTATTCATTATAAACAATATTATAACCATTTTTATAATGTAGTGACGAAAATGAACTACATCACTTCATAGAGAATCTAGTCCACACATACTCACGAGTGATGTTTCCACTTTTTGATGTCCAGAATGAAAGAAAAGTAAATAGTAATTTGAATTTATAGGATTATTATTATATCATAAATATAATATATATTCATTAAATATATCCTTACTACTATGCATGTTAGTCAAAAATGTAAAAGGAGTAACATTAGTTCATGGAGGTGGTAGTCAACACCTACACACATGTGACAATATCATTTTCCAATAGATGGGAATGTAAGAAGGTAGATATGATATTATAATTATAGTAAAATAAAAATTTCATAAATATAATATATAAATATTAAATCTATCAAAATAACAAACAATAAATTATGGTGATGGGAAATGAACCATATCCCCACATGGATGTACTAGTCCACACATTTGCATGAGCGATATGTCCATTTCTCATCCGATAGAAAAAATGTGGAAAATAACAAGCCAATAATAATAATAAAACCACATCATAATTATTATACATGATTAATCATGATAGGATGAATACAAAAAATTTATAGGATTTATAATAACAGATAAAATTTTAATTAATCTATTAAGATGATTAAATATTCTTTGACATCATAATTTTTTTACACCTTAAGCATTTATAAGATTCCATTAGGGTAATACTAAGAGATCATTAATAGAGGGAAGGAAAATATTTATGGTTTTTTTGTAGCTATTGGATGATCTATAGCGCTCAATGTTTTGGAATAGGGGTAGATAATATGTTCCCTTTTAAAAGTGAGGGGAGGGATACACATAAAATTACTAAAAATAATTAAATAATATAAATACAATTTATTGTGAAGTGAAAAAAATATGAAATAATTTTACAAAATGATAATATAATATTTAAATATCATCAACAAATAATATTTGGACATTTTTATATTAAATTTATATTTTTATCTCTTAGTTTAACCCATGGTAATCCTATTTTAAACCTAACTTTCATAACAAATTTTTACGTTTTTTAATATTCATTTAGGCAAAAAATGAATGTGACCTTATTTATAAACCTGGAAGTTATGATTCCAAATATAGAATATATTTTATCAAATTCAACTATGATAAGTGGTAGAAATTTATTTAAAATAATCACTTAAATAACAATAAAAACTATTTTTATAAAAATGAATTTAAGAATAAAAATATATTTATTGTTATTCTATTTTTAGTAAAACCCATTACTATAATATAATAAAACTAAATTGAATAAATAAAATATTTATATATAATTAAAATTATTAATCAATAGTGATTAATTTAATATATTCTGATAAAAAATCATGTTAGATACTTTTTTTCATAAAACCATCACTTTGTACCTACAAATGATTTTATTTTAATTTATAACCAAATGATAACCAATGAATTCATTTATACATATTCAAATTTATTTTAAATAAATAAATAAATTCTATTAATAACCTTAAATCTAGTATCCATTTAACAACTATCACAATAAGTAATAATGTTTTTATAGTATATCACAGTTCATTTAAACTGTGTGTTTTGTATATAGCAATAAATCAGAGAAATCTTATTTATTTAAAAATATATATAATAAAATATCAAAGTGTACCAATATACCCTCATTAAAATTATTTATCCCTATAAATATTAGAAATACAATATAAAAAAATTTGGATACTTCTACCTCAAAAAATCCATTGTTTCCCATGAAGGTTGTTCAAATTTATGGTCTCAACCCAAAAAATAGACCAGGTGAGTGGTATTATTCAACAATAATATTCAATGTAATATCTTCAAAAGTTATAACTCATAAATTTATTTTCCCCATTTGTTTGACCTTTTGATTCAATTAATATTTAATATTAGATTCATACTTCATCAGGAGAGATAGAATGAACACATCGCAAACTTGAGAGGGATTTGGTGGAAGCACCAACCGATAAAACTGTTCTGGATACAATGAAAAATTTAAAATGGGATAATATTTATAGGTATCATATTTCCTTTCTTTATAAATCTCATAAAATTATTCCATTTATATATTAATAAGAATACCTTTTCACTAACTCTGAACTATAGATCTCACTAATGATTTGCAGCAAAATTTCTATCCACTCTATGCTACCTTGATAACATTTTGAATGGATGTAACAGTCTCTAACATTCCCCCCACTAGATCAGGTCCCAATATATTTATTTACCCAAAATCATCCCATCACATTATATTTATGTATATTTTTTCATATAAGGCTTCAAAAAGAAGTATATGAATGGTCGAATGAAATGTATTCTTATAAGAAAACTAAACCAGTGAAAGGTGTTGATTCATACCACATTTGGGGAGACTGGTGATGAAATTCAGTGTGATTTTTTTTTCATTTCCATTTTTTATGGAAAATGGTTACAAACTCCACATATAATACTATATATCATACTTAACTTGTCAAAATATAGACATCAAGGTACATACTCTACAATATCCATTTTCAAGTTATCCCACACAAAAATTATTTCTCAGAACTCTTTAGTACCTCATATTTTTAGGAAAAATTGAGAATAATGAGTTATGAGATTCATAAAAAAAATCCTTAAATTAAAACATTTATAAGATACATACATTGTTCTTAGACCATATCATTCCAAAATAATCGTTGATGAACTCAAGAACATTCCCCATTATTTTTTTTCTGTTCCACATCATCTGTTTCCAAAACATTAATGCACACATGAATTGATGGTTGAAGATTCATTTGTGAAATATATTATCTATCCCAAATTATCATGATTTCATGATCCATATTTTTAAAATACAAATTTATTGGATATCTTTAAGTTCTTATAATTGGAAAACTATCATGTTATTTCTGACTAAGATTATCAACCACCTTATTCTCCTTCCCATGGTGGTAATGTATTGAGTAGACATAATGTATAATAAAATCGTACCATATTCTCTGGTGTATATTCAAATCATTATGTTTCAAAATACGATTTATAATTTTATTATTAGTATATATATCTAACCTTTCACTATTTAGATAATTTCTATTTATCTTGAATTAAAAAATACCCATACAAGATTCAAATAATGAGTCAGGTAATTGTTATCACAAATTTTTATTTAATGTGAGGAATAAGATATCACATTTGAATTATTAATATTGAGGCATCCAATTACCTTTTTTAACATTCCACTACAAATAATTCACCCTTCTCCACTATAGGGTAGTGTAAGTATAAGTGGACTAACTGCCCTTCTTTTTAACTCCTTGATATTTTCATCACATTCATCTTCCCTAATGAACATGACCCTCTTATATATAATGTTCATTTCTGGATTAGATATCCATGAGAAATCTCTCAAAAAGAATCTATAGTATCCATCCAACCCAAGAAAACTATTTTTCTCAATCATTGGGGTGGTTTTGGGTCGTTATTTCATAATTTTCATCTTTTAAGGATCCATTAAAGAACACTAATGTGAGATAATATGATATAATAATGAAACTTTATATAAAAAAATTTCACTGTTAATAAATTTAGAATAGAAATTCTCTTTACTCGAGGTATTAAAAAAATCCTTAGATGATTTTCATTATCTTCTTGTCTCGTGAAATATATGATAATATAATCTATAAAGAATAATACAAATTGACTAATGTAATCTCAAAATAATCTATTCATCAAATTCATGAAGATACCAGGGGAATTGATAAGTCTAAATAGAACCAATATAAATTCAAAATGATCATACCTCATATAGAAGTTTTTCTTTATTATATCTTGCTTTTTAACCCCCATTTGATGATACTTAAAATTAAGATCAATATTTGAAAAGTATTGAACTTTAAAGAGTTGATAAAATAATTCATCGATATAAGGTAAAAGATTCATATTTTTTATAGTGATCTTGATAAGTTATTGATTATTAATGAAAATATGAATTGATATATCTTTATTCCAAAAAATGAATAGGTGCATCCATGCTAATACACTCATGCTTATGAATCCATTTTCTAGATTCTCCAAGATTTTATTTTTTTATTCATGTAACTCACTTGGGGAATTTCTATGTGGAGTCATTGAAATAGGTGTTTCACTAGGTATAAGGTCAATTATAAACAAAAAATCATGTTTCGAGGGAAAACTAGTAATATTTTATAGAAATACATAATTATATTCCCAAATAATAAGCATATATTATATTTTTATTTCCTCCACACACATTTAAGAAAAATATCCTTCATGAATAGGTTGTAATACCCATATGATTGATGTAATTTCCATTGGAATAATTTATTCATCCTCGAACTGATAAATGATCACATGTTCATTTGGAATATGAAATGTGAGTTCCATTAATTTTCAAATGATAAAAGGTTTATATAAAGAGAGACAATTTATTCCCAAAATCACATAAAATTCAACTACAAGGAGAATAAAAATATCTTCAGGAGGTACAATCTCACAATATTCAATTAGAGAATAATCATGAACTTATGATGTGATAATATTACCATTAGTAGTATTAGGATGTGATAATCACACCATTAAAAGTTTTCACTTCTAATTAAATATCTAATCATTTATATGGTAACATGATACCAATAGAAAATTCCCCATATATAAAAGAGTAGGTAGAACTAGAATTAAATAAGACATTTTCAATTTTAGACTGTATGGTAAGTGTACATTTCAATACTTCATTCCCATAACCCACATCGACAATAATGATTTCAGAAGTATTAACTTTTTCTTTATTCTTAAAAGGTTTCTTAAATTGACCATTTTCAATATCCCTTAGATTAAGTCTCTGGTTATGAAAATGCCTATACTAATTTCATTTTAAACACCTGAGTATGGGTGGAGTATTATGTGAATCTTTCTCATCATTGGAATAATTATCTAACTTATTCCCATCACTTCTATATTTTATTACCATATAAAATACTTTTACAAACATAAAAACATTTATATGACCCCATAAGGTAGTTATCAACAATATTTCTTCAACACTTATTATTTAGAGTAAAATTAATTTTATTTCCTCCATGGGTTTTATTATTAAAATATCCCCAAACATACTTATTTCTCTTACTAACATCAAATTTTTTAGAATGTTCTCTTGTATCCACTTTTAAATTGATAGGTCCAAACAAATTTAATCATGGATATCAATTTCTCTTATATATGATTCCCTTTAGAATCTTGGTTTCGATCCCCTATGAATTGATCAATTTTTCTTTCAGTGTCGATGATAAAACCTACTACATAATATTCAAGTCCAATGAATTTTTCCTCATTTGTACTTATGGATTCATAACCCTTATACTTCAATTCTAGTAATCCTCTCTGCATTTTAGTTCTAAGGGTTTGTCGAAAATATATAATGAAAAATAAATTATTAAACTCTTTCCATAGCATGGAGTCAATTTACTCCTCTAGCGTTGTATTATTGATAAGAGACTACCATTGATATAGTTCAACATCAAAAAGAAAAAAATAAATAAATTTTTTATTTCTTTATCTCTAGAAAGCATAAAATATATTTCAAGTGGTACTGATCCATTACTTAAAAATTATTGGATCATTATGCCCACAAAATATGGTGGATGTTGCCTCATGAAGGGATCAATAATATATTTAATATATTTTTCTTGTTTAGAATCTCAAATTGATTAATATATTTATAAATTTGTGAAGGAATAAAAATAATATTTTTTATTACAACCCCCATTACAATTTTTTCTCAAGAGGAATGTCATTTAATTATTCATTAGATTGAGTGTTAAAAAATTCCTCCCAGTTCCAGCCATTGACTAAAATAGAAAAGCACGGTTTGGGAAATAAAATAAATAGTGTGTAGTCATGTACTCAGGATAATAATTCATAATATATCTAAATAATAAAACCTTATTTTCAACCTATAAAAGAATTTGTTTAACTTAGTTCATTCATGGCCATCATTTAATGAAATCTGTCTTAATGGTTCAGAGTGAAAATGTGAATTAACCCAACCACATCCCTCAGGAATGTCTAAATAAGTGTACAGTATTAGGTGCACTCACAGTTCACATGTAATGATCAAGTTAATACCTAATACGACCCATTTATATTTTTCACTCATTTGTGAATTTATTCCATATACGCATCCACCTACGAGTTTCAGGACATAGATGTATATTCCCATAAAATCACAAAATCTCTACTTTACTAGATTTTCGTGATTCTATCCTATACTTAGAATTATACCCATGGTTTCAAAAAAGTTATTTAATCCTAATTTGCAAAAATATTTAATCCACAATCTGATACCAAATAAAGAATCTGGAGCATTTCATACATAAATATTACATTTTTAGATGTATATTATATAAATCTCATAACAATACATTCCCTCAAATTATAAAGGTCTATTTTATTTGGTGACAAGATACATAAACTTCTTACTTAATGAATGATATTAAATATAACCCATGAATTTCTTCTCACATAGTACGCTTCTTAGAAAAACTCTATGTTATACATTTATTTATGACACATGAATATAAGAAAAGTATACCTCATACGATTAGTATGTATAAACCAAACACATATTATTAAATGATCATATTTTAACATAAGATATACATAATGGTATGAGAACATAATCAAACATATGAAAATAAGACCTAACTAGTCAAATATAATTAATAATAAATTATGGAATAAAGATTTTCATATCAAAAGACACAATTCCTAATTGTTCTCGATAACTTAGTATAAATCATGAGCCATGACAACATATCATAGGCATAAGAAATAATTTTTTGTATATAGATAAGAATAGAAAATAATTTCCTTATTCCAAGATCACTAAAATGAAAATTAGTTGATTGGTTTCATTCTACATTCCATCATTTCCTTGTTCAAGGTTCCCCCATAAGACTATCACAGTTTATTGAGTCCCATACATAACTTGGTGCACTCCTCATTATAGTTATTATTATATCATTAGATATCATTCCTTACCCAATGCATTGGTGGGATATATAATTCCATTCCCACCCATTACATAATGAAAAAATATGTGTGTGAAATAATATAAATAATAATAATAATCAATTCATAATATCTTAACATATGGAATGAAAATGGGGTTTATTACATAATTTCATCATCGTATAACCCATGGAAAAGAAACCGGTTTTATAAAGACTTCATATAACATAATTATCCCATTGAAAAAAATGGGTTTCATAGAATCATTCTCAAAACATTATCATCTCTAGAAATGTAGATAAGGATAGTGGATAGAATCAAAACATCATATCCTTATTAAATAATAAAAATTCATATCGTATAATTTCATAGAATAAAAATCCCTTTCAAATATCATTTCAAGATTTCTATATAAACAGGGAAAATAACCTTATCATTTTGTATCGTTTAAAACTAAAAAATAAAATATTGATAAAATTATTTTCATATAATGTAATTATTGAATATTTTAATATAATATTAAAATCAAATAATTTTTATTATGGTAGAAGAATCCATTTTTGTGGTAAATGTTAAAACAAATATTCCTTTCAAACTTTTTGTAAGAATTCATAAATAACCAATTCAGAAAACATTATGAAAAATAATTTTCAGAACTATAAATCACTGTAAAATATGGACTACAATTACACTAAAAAAATTTTATCGTATAAAATAATATTCTTGAATTCGTATTAATGAACGTGGGAATGGAATAAAATTTTTTGTCTAAAGGGGAGATTTGGTCAGTTTTCCTATAGAAATAATCATTGAACATTTTTAGTACCAAAGATAGGAAAATTGTACTATTATTTAAAAATATAGGAATATCCATATTATAGAAAAATATGTGGTTTAAAGGATAATATCTAAATAATTTCACTCATTGGAAATTTGGCATAAAAAATCCCAAAAATAAATGACACTATAAGATAGACCCTTACCACATGTCTCATATTGATTCATATGTATTAAAAAATCCTTAATAATAAATTTATATTTATTATAAATAAATTCAATAACTATATTAATACATAACATTCAATTTATATTTTTTTTATAATTTCTAATTATCCTCTTATGAATAATTTCATCATTAAAATGAACATTCGGATGAAAACTACTTCATTTTCTATGCATGTTTTTGTTTAGTTTATACAGTACTTTCACCTTCATAATTGTTTTAGTCACCTTTATAGTCCTATTCATTACATAACTATCATATTTATTAATTATATACACTTTTATAACAATTCATATTAATTGGTGATGAAAAATGAACTGCATTACTTCACGAAGATGGTAGTTTGTACGTCTTCACGAGTAGTGTTTCCAATTTTTGATGGATCTAATGAAATAAAATAAAATAATAACTCAAAATTATTGAATAATTATTATATAATATATATAATCTCTATTTATTTAATATGACAAATTTACAATCCTTCTAAATTGAAAATGAAAAATGAATTGCATCGCTTCATGAAGGTAGTAGTCTAAACATATGCAAGAGAGACACTGCCATTTTCCAATAGATGGGAATATTTTCAGGTAGATAATATGGTAATATTGTATAATAATAACAATATCATTAATATAATAGATAAAAATAAATACAAAATATTTTCCAACCATTAAATATAGCATTCGAAAATGGATCATATCACCGCCTGGAGGCGGTAGTCCACACATAAGAGTGAGACATTCATTTTTATTTGATGGAAATATGATAGGAATGGTTTTACCATATTTATAATAAAATTTTAATATATTTTTGATACTATATTAATCATTCTACTGTGTATAAAATATATTTATTCGAAGTATATGAAGTGATAATCTTTGAAGGAGTTGGGTAAGTGATTTCCTTTTCTTTGAGAGACATCCTTTTTCTTACACCATATGACTTCTATAGTAGTTTTAGGGAAATAAGAAGAGAAAATTAACAAAGGAAGGAATTTTGTGACTTCTAATTTGAGCTAGAGTTATTAATGTTTGTGAATAATAGAGTAGACATGGATATATTTTTTTAAGTGAGGGGAGGGTCACACATGGAATTCCTCTTAAAATCACATTCCTGATATAGAGGAAACAATAGATAATAATTAAAATATAGGATTATATAATTTCTTAATATATTAAACTAATAATATTTATATAAGTTTAGGTGTCATTTTTTACCCTTCTATATTTTTTTAATCCCTTGGTAATCACATTTTAAACCTAATTGTGGTAAAAATGTTATTTTGTTTATGATTTATAAATAAAATGAACGTGTAATCATTAAATTTTATTTAAATTATTATTAAAATTAAATAATACATTTTATAAAATTAGTCACTTATAAATGTCTGAAATTTATTTCAAAATTGGTGGGAAAAATACCGTAAAAACATTTTTTTGAAAAATGTGTTTTATGAATAAAACGGGATTTATTCTTATTTTATGCCTGGTAAAAATTATTATATGAATGTTAAAACACTTTATTTATTATATAATCTATACATTTCAATAAAATATTTTATTAAAATTTATTATTTTTAATTATTGAGATTAAAGTAATTTTTCATGCATAAAAGTTTTTTTTAAGGAAAACGTCTCATTTTAGCTTAAAATGATTTAATTTTCATTTCTAAATGGGTAATAACCAATGAATTAAATTTATATCATGGTAAATTATTATTTTTCATAACTTATCTATTTACATTCATAACAATTAACCCAACATTGAGGTGAAAATCTTCACATTAAATAATAATATTTTAATTGTATATCACAGTTCATTTAAACTATGTGTTGTGTATAAAACAAGATATCAAATAAACACAATATTTTTAAAGAGAAATATATAATAAAGTCATGGGGTTCTACACTAATCATCTTAAAAAAATTTCTTGTTTGGGAATTTTATGTAAAATTTTCGAACTCCACCGCACTCAAAGCATTTAAATAGAATATTTCCTTTGCACTTACCTTTCACATTCCTAAAAATTTGTGAGATAATAGACATTATTATAATTTTATAGTTATCTATCACATATTATTTATTAAATTAATCAAAAGGTTCATCTCTTAGAACATTGAGTTGACATTCCTTAGGGCTTCAGAATCCATTTATTCATTAGACATTTTTAAATGATGGAGACTTCCTCATTTTATATCCCATGAGAATATTTTAATGTTCAACTAGAGATAAATCAAACCTATCATTCAATGATGATACTTTAAAATTGAATCTATTTGGGAAATTTCTCTTTAACCATTTAAAAATAATTATTTCATCAATGTGTCTCTAAGTCCCTTGATGTTGCAGATGATTTCGTGGACTCCTATGAAATAATGATCTAAGGTTTCCAAATTATCCATCTTTATGTCTCAAGAAAAATATCTCCAGATTTGATTCCCTTATTCATTTTCATTAAAATTTCTTTCAGAGATGCTTTTCAGTTATCCTATGTTTCCTTATATGATTGATAACACTTAACTTTAGTGTAAAATTTTCAATATAATGACATGATAATTGTATATTATGACTTATAATCAACAACTATGTTCCTTTTCTTTAAAAAAATTCATAGGTGAATCCTTTTCACTAGGTGTAAAATTAACTATAGCAGATTCCATAACATGGAAGACAAGAGATAAGAGATAATTTATCTTCATACTTGTTCATAATTGAATGTTTCTTACATTAAATATAGGGATATCATTCCTATTAATAGGATTATTGTTTTCTATCATTGATAAAAATATAAAATAGATTAAACCTTATCTGATAAAAGTTGTGATACCCAATAATGGGTGAACCATTTTGAATGGGATTTAATTAGTGGTACCTTTTTACAAATTCCATTAAAATTAATTAAATATCTTTTATAGGTTAAGGTGTTAATCCATTCATGGGACAAGCTCACTCTCACTCATATGCTTAAAAGTAAACAAGAGTGTTGGGACCCAAAAATTTTACAATGTCTGGTCCCAATGTCGGTATTCACAAAATTATTTACTCTCTATGTCTGTATCATGTATTTTACATTATAATCAGTTATAAATTACAATTTTTTTGGAAGGGATTAACCTAAAACCAAAATTATATCCCACACTTGTGTCTTCCAAAAATATGATTATATAAGTTCCCACCAGTAATAACAAGAACATTCACGTGAGCATTCCAAATAGAATAATAGCTTCTTCTCATAACTCCCCAATATCCAAAACATCAGACTTATTGAACATATATCTATTGTTACTTACACTTTTGGTAAAATCATCTTATATATATACTTATTCAATCCAATGTATCTTTTAATGAATATAAGTTAAGCTTATGATGAGATTATTCATGAAAAATTGTAAACATTCTCAACAATAGCAACAAATTCCTAAAATGATGTCCCTTATTTATATAACCAATCTCTCTCTAAATAATGTGTGGAATTCATAACATCTAATTTGAAACTATATTCTTATACAATAATATAGTAAATAAAATTATATTCCTTGTAAATATTTATGAGTTTTAATTCATCAAATACTCTATAATATTCACCTTTAAAAGTCTTCAACTCATCCAAAAATCATGGATATAATAATAAAATTAATTTATGAATATTGAAACT
The DNA here is from genome assembly GCA_963277665.1 of Viscum album. NCBI lineage: Eukaryota > Viridiplantae > Streptophyta > Magnoliopsida > Santalales > Viscaceae > Viscum > Viscum album. The sequence goes on along the minus strand of OY728138.1, from coordinate 1,693,333,837 downwards.
ATGATGTTATAGATTGAAATCATCATTATGGGTATAACTTAACATTGTTTCTCTGAGGTCACTCATAAACTTTTAAAGAATATATTTCTATAAGAATCATTTTCTATTTATCTAATTTGACCTCTAATTCAGTTCAACTCACAATTATTTTTCCCTTAATACATTGAATAAATATTTCATGATTTTTTCTTCTATGGTTATTACACTAAATCACCTACAATTTATTCATGCATTGAATTTTAGTAACTTTTTCAATGAACTCATCCTTTGGATATCGATTACTCTACCTTCCATTTAAATCATATATCTTTTTTTTCATCTAATTATATAGTCAAAATCAATCTTTAATTTCAACAACTAAATATTTGACCGACTAAATTGTAATCACTCTTGGTATTATACCAAAGTGATGTTCAAGAGATGAATGAATGTCACGGAGTCATTTGAAATGACTTCAAATTATCCCTTTAATGATCCACTAACTCTTCATACCTCTACGATTTTATGGTGATCATATGAAAATATCTGACCTATGTTCTGCAGATTTAAAAATATTTATTGGATAAGTCAAAACCATTCCTTCCAACATAGTTGAAAAAAAATAAAACACCATCATAATACTCCGGGAACTTCAAGAATAAATAAATAAATATATATCTAAGATATCATTTAATCTATTAATCCTATTAGGGTGATTCAAAATGTATAGTATTTTTCCCATTTATAAATTTAAATATATATATATTATGATCATATGAAAACTAAAATAGATTTTATTTAAAGATCATCGAATACATTAATAGAAATTATAAATTAGGTTTCTTGAAATACATTCATTTATGTTTTAGGAAGTTAAGAGAACTTGGTTGTGATAATAAAATTAAACAACAATTAAGAAGGATTATTCAAATTTTAAACAAGTAAATCAAATTTAATAGTAGAATTTGAAACCCTAAAAATTATATCTACGACTCCTTAAAATATAGCCATCAAACAATTATGTTTATTATACCATTATAATAGGGGTGTATAGTAGAATAATATAATAAAATATCTCAACAAAATTATAAGGATATATTAAATTATAAGAGATTAGTTTATTTATAACACCCAGGAATCAACCTATTAGCTTGGGAAGGGTCATGATTCTACTAACCATAGGTTACTTAACATGTACACTGATGGAAGAAAATATATTCCATGGAAATAAAAATTATTTAGGGGTTTTATTTTCCATTATCTATAACAAAACCTTTTATTTAAAATTAAAAAAATTTAATAAATAAATATGATACATTGAAAAAAGGAAAACACAACCATTATGAAAAAATAGGACCAGAACCATATTTTAAATTGTTATAAAACCATGACATAATTCTAAAAATATAATTATAGAAAGAAACACAATGGAACTGTTGTGGAGCCCTAACCAACTCCACTACACGTCCATCTCCAAGATCCCCCTTTCACTAACATGACTGCTACATGATGGTGCTCTGCATGAAATTTAAGAGATCTTCTCCTTACATGTATTATGATAAAAAACAATACACATGAATTTTCATATGAAGCGTGTAGGTATACAAACAAATAAAAAATATCCATGACTTAACACATACACCAAAAGTACCAGATACTGTTAAATTATAATTATTAATATAAATAGATTAGAACATAAGAGATTATCAAGAATAAGAAAGTGGGATATGAATGCTGAAGTAGGGAAGGTAACTCAAACAAAAAAGTCCACCCATGTCACAAATACACACACATAAATGTTCTAAATGAAGACATTCCCATTATATATGTTCATTGACCTATCCAAAATCAAGAAATGAACCTGTCTCTATAGACCCAAGTCACCACATTGACAAACAATCCAATGTTCCCCTAAATCTATAGAGAAACCAATTCCAAATCAAATAAGGCTACAGTATGCACCATAAACACACTAAAAACATATTATAAGAAAGCCTGATTTTTTTTGACATTTATTACCATTATCGGGGTACTTCCCTACACGTTGTCGGTGTCTCTCATTACCTAGAGTTTTAAATCTAATAAATAAGAAGGATAAAAATATGTTATTCATAAAAAACACAATAAAATTATTTTATAAAAGACAAATCCTTTAAGTTGTAAGTAAAATTAATTTTGTAGAGAAGATACATACTTCCATTAGATTCACCTCATAGAATCATTCTAAATTATCATAGATTCAGACACTACTCAGCTTTCAATTAAGGGGTCAAATTAAAATCGACTCAAACCTTATCATAACCCATAGATCCAAGGAAAAAACCTCTATCTAGTTTTTCATCTAATAGATAATGAGTAAAAAATTAATTAAATGGAAAATAGAACTCTTACCTTTAACTCTCTAGGCCCAAATCTCCTTGGTTTGGTTGAATCAACCTCAAGAGGGAAGGAAGTCACCAAAATATACCAAAGGATGTGTAACACCATGAAATTTTATGCTTTTTTTCAAACCTATTTAATAATTTTTTTGTTTTTTATTACATGAAACACTTTAATTGGATTTTGTTACACACAATCCCAAGTTTAACTTGAATAACATTCAACACCACGTTTAAATGAGACATGATATACATTTAAAATATTACTATTTAATATGATGACTACCACACAAACATTGGAATGGTGGGTATGAATATGATAAACTAAATTATGCAAATACGGGTCACTTATGTATATATAATGATTTTTTTGGTGAAAAGTTAGTTATAAAGGAAAATAAAAACTATCTAAAAATACAGAAATATTTTTCTAAAATATTATTTTAATTCAAAAAAATACAATCTACATCAATAAAATAAAAAAATAAATTTGGGAGAATTATTATAATGAATTTTATATATTATATATTAAATCAATGATTTAATATTCATATTAAGTTTTTTCTATACAAGAGATAATAAAAATCCAATTTTATGCTTAAAAACGTATTTTTCTAAGAAGAAGTTTTGTCTCATTTTATAGAACACTTATTTTAAAAAATATTTTTGACAATTATATAAAATTTATTTGAAAAGATAATCATAAATTTTTAAATCTTATTACAAAAAATTATATATGGTGAATTTTTTGGTTTTTCGGAAGGGTTTCTTTTTTTATCTCTAGTATAAATACAAAATTTTAATTGAATATTATATTTTCATATAAATTACATATAATGATAAATTATATTTATAATTAGTTTTAAAGTAAAAATAGAACAAATATTATATAAATAAATCAAATTTAAGTCGTTTTTTATTCATATTGATTTTTGATATAAAAACATTGTAAACTTTTGACCATTTTCCTTTTAAAAACCAGATTTCTCATCGCATTTTCAAGATTTATTTTAAGTTAAAATTTTCTGATAATATGAATGAATTTTAGAAATTTTTTTTATATATTTATAATCATGATGATATAAAATTTATAATAATGTTAACTTTATTTTTTTGACCAAAATTAATAATGAAAATTGTAAAAATTAATTATGACGGTCAAGGTAAAATTGGATTTACAAGTGTAAAACTAAGAGGATAATGGTTAAAAATTGCCTAACAACTTGTAAAACACCCATTATATAGAAATATATTGACAAAATATCTTATAGTTTCTATAATGGACCATGTTTTATCTTTTGGCATGATAAAAATCACATTTGATTGACTCTTAAAAAAAATCAAGTTGGTGACTCACCTCACTTATAAAAGGACACCCCATCTCCTCTCATCCTAACACCATAAAACCCATTTGGTTCATCCAATAAATATAAAAATAACTTCCCAATTAACCTTCATTCATCTTATAAACCTTATTTTGTGTGGAAATCCACCCTAGGAAGTGTTTTTTAGAACCTAAAGAGGATACCTGAAGAAGGGGTAATGTTCATCAATAAGTGTTTTTATTTTCTTTCTTCCAAATAATCTATAAATTGTTTTTACATAATGATTATATAATAACCTCATTATAATATATATAATTATATGTTATTATTATTTATTCATTACCGACAACAATCTTTATTTCAATCAATTAAGATATGAAATCATCGTTCATGTGTATGGAAGACTAACACCTCGTGAACCGATGTCCTTTTTTTAATTTACACATCTCAGGGTTAGAAGTAATGATGTATTTATTGTTTATATATATATATGATATTTATGATTTAATTATTATTTTAAAATTATTTTATCACAAATACATTCATACTCTCCTTTTTATGGGAATTTGATAATGTTGCTCTTGTGTACGATGGACTATCGCCTAGCGAAGAAACGTGATTTTTTCATGATTAACATGGAATGTATTAAGGATGAGTTAAATAAAAATATTTGACATATATGACATAAAAATTATCCTTGAATTTTAATAAATCATTTATCTTTCTTTCTTTTGATCCAACAAGAAAATAAAATATCGTTCAAGCATACATACAACATAGAGTTTCCATGAATAGTGTATTTCATTTCCCATCACAAAGTTTTACAGATAACTATGAATTAATATATAATGAATATATATTATATTTATATCATTGTTATAACTGTGGTGATGATGGAACAAATATGATAAATCAAAACATATATGAAAAATAATGCTTTTATTATGAATAACGTAACATTATCATGAAATTGTTAATAACAGAGAAATAATTGGATATAGGTAAAGAATATATATTATTATATATATAATTATGGTTATTTAATATCAGTATAATAAACTTATTTTTATTAAACATGAGGTTCAAATGTTCCTGAAGGATTTTTAGACTTACGGTATGAGATTTCCTTCTTATTTTTATTATCTATGAGACAGAAGAAATCATAACCACATGTTTATTTTATGTCATGAATATACTATAAATGAATTTATATTATGATTATAATACTTAAAACTATTTTTATTTAAATTTCCATTTATTTATCTCACATTCATGGGGTATAAGGTTCAATAGTTATCAAATAGGTAATAGATTTTTTCCACAATTTTCCTTCTTTGAGACATATGTTATGATATGCACCCATATTATTTCACGAGGTGTATGTGAATACCATTTGAAATATAGTATCAGGAATTTATTTTCTATTAATGATATTTTAACTTAAATTTTACATAATTCTCTTATGGGTCTTGTAATTCAATGTTACAAATGTTATAACGATATCAGGTTACAATCTCATTGTTTATGAGGGTTGTTTATGATTATTCTTCCGATGATAAATTAATTTGATAATTCTGTCAATAAAGACATGAATTTTCACATCCTCTAGTTATTTTTGACATTTTAATGTTATGGTAGCATTTTTACACTTATTTTTAATTAAAATAATTATGAAAATATATTTAATAAAATATTATTTTTTTCTATCTTCCCTTGAAAGTTAATAGGTTAATTAAATGTAAAATTAATGCTATAATTACCCAAAAACATGTACTAATTCTATTGTATAAGTTTTTCTCAACCAAAATCAACATTTGGAAAAAAATAAGAATCTTTTTGATATATTTGGATTAGATTAGGACATTTATTATATTTTATTTAAAGAAGGGTTATACATGTTAAATTCAAATTTGAATAACTAAACCATTTTTAATATAGGTTTATACATACACTAAATTCAACTATAAATATTCATTAAAAATATAAAAATATTTCCTAATTAATGGTATTTTATTTATAGTTTTTACATATTAAATAATTAAATTTATTTATGACATAATGACGATGCAATAATTTCATTATTAATGAAGGATTAAAATAATTTATATTATAGATATTAAAATAAATTTAAATTGAAACTTTTTATTCCATAAAAAAAATTTATAGGTTTATATGACATGTTAGGTTTGATTAAATGTATTTTTTTCGAAGTAATAAAGTTGTGATGACGTTCAAAAAAACAAAATACTAAATAGTGTCAAAATTGACACAAATGAGGTTTTAAAAAACAAACTATTTTACTAAATAATATAATATTCTTAAAAATATAATATTTGGCCAAAAAACTTAAATATTATTATATATATCATCAATTGAACACTTTATGTTCTCATTAAATTTTATAGTAAGTTTATTAACCATATAGTGTAAGAATACAAGAAGACATGGTAAGAGTTAAACAATTTTACTAATAGTTAAATCTAAAATATAAGGTTAATATAGTGACCTTAAATTGTATAAAATATATTGGTTGAGAGGATTTAGATCCGTACCCACCTTATCCTTGAAATAAATCTATTTTTAACTTTTATAAACCGAAAATTATTTTTATGATAAATTAATATTTCAATCTCTTCCTAAAGTGCCTCTTACCTCTCTTATAAAAGGGTACTTCCCTTCCCTCAAATTCACACCTCCAAAGCCATTTGTCTCAGCCAAAAACAGCTCAAATATCCTCCCAACTACCCTAAAATAATCTTATAGGCCTTAAATGGATCAAAAATCCAACCTAAAGAGACCTTTTGTTCAAATCAATAAGAAGCACCCAAAGAAGAGGTAATTATTTCATCACCTTTTTCAAAGTTCTTTTCTTCTTCCACTTCCTTTTTCTTTGTTGTTTCCATACCAATATAATAACTCCAACAACTTCTTTATAATTTTATGTTATTATAAATATGGTATAACCATATTCATTATTCTATTAATCCTTTGAATGATAAAGTCACCATAAGTTCGTACGTATGACTAACGTTTCCACGTCATGGTGTAGTTTGTTATTCAACACTTAATTGTTCGGATGAGTATAATAATGAGTATAATTGATGTAAATAATAAATATAACATGTTAAAGATTATATATATAATATACCATCCAATTAAAAACTATTTCACCATCAATAGAATGATATTGTTGCCCATGCGTACGTACGGCTCACCGTCTCCACGACGTGATGAGATTTCATTCCCCATCTTAACCATTCAAGAATAATGTTAATTTGATGATTAAAAAAAATAATTTTTAAGAAATTAATATCATTCTTGATATTAATCAAATATAATCTATCTATAACAAATAAAACATATGTAATAAAACATATAAATGAAAACAAATTAGTTAACACCTGAAATAATGATACTACTGAAATATTATTATCAAATAAATATTAAAGGATTATATATGATATCATACTTATGTATATGGTTCTTGTATAATTTAATAACAATTATTTAACCATTATAAATGAGGTTAACATACCCTCGGATAAGAAAAAGTACAAAGTAATGGTTAATTTTACAATATCTTTATTATCTGAGGTTGTTTATATGTAAGTATGTACTTGGACTTCTTTATTATCCACATTTGTGTTTCTTAAAAATGTATTACAAAATATTTTTACTATTTCCTAGAGTCTGGGTTAAAGTCATTTATACCCTTGTTTTACTTTTTATAAAATGTTTTGAAATGAATCATTGTGTTGTTTTCCAAAATAGTTTCTTTATGACCTTTTAGAAAAAATTAAGGAAATAATGTTTTTTTAACATATACAGTGGGTGTGTATATTTTACACAATTATAAAACCTTCAAATCTACCCTTAAAATATTATAAGAATATTTTCAAAATAAATTTTTTATTTACATTTAAATGATTTCAAATTTGAAACATATATTTCACTCAAGTAGTTTTGGGATGGATTTCATTTATATCAACATCCTTTGTTGGATTTTACGCTTGTTTGAATTTGATTTATTATGATAAAATAATAAATATTGTATTTAATGTTTTGTGATATGTTTGAATATGGATTTTCTATTTTTATACCATTCAATATTTATAGTTAAATTATTAACATTTCATATGTGAGTTTTATACGAATGTTTATGTTATGCTTCAACCATATCATATGAAGAATACATTAGATGTATTAAGTGATGGGAGGGGCCTATTATAGCCCTTAGATTCATCGGTAGGTATCATGAGACCAAATAGTGTTTTGAAATAAGGCCTTGAAAAAATTTATTGTGAGGGTCTTGGCACAAGGACTTGACGTTGTGGTTAAGATGTTCGACATTATGTATTCCTTCATTATGAGATTAGATATTGATATTACATGTGACTATAAGACTAGTATAAAAATCCATTTGAATATGTAAATGGATTTTTTTATTTATCATTGCCATATTATTATGAAGTTTATGTTTAAAAGACTTGTGTTTTAGTCTTATACATTTACTTAAATGTTTATGCTTATTTATGATAGTTTCCACTATATTGTTATCCTTACTAAGCATCTGAGCTCACCAATTTCTTATATTTCATTTTTTACAAGATGTGTAGAATTATATTAAGATTGACCTAAAGGGATATTCTAAGGGTTATGATTGTGTTCAAAGGAGACACAATGTTTATTTTTCATTTCAAAATTTAATGTAAAATGTATGTATGTATCTAGTAATTTTAAGGATACTAAATCGATTCGTCTTTCAGGACTTGATTTCTTATGATCATGCCAATGTTATGTAATAGTGCACCGACTCTGGGTAACTAGGGGGTGGACGTTACAGTTGGTATCAGAGAAAGTTTAGTAAAAACCTTGGAAAGTAGATTTAGAAAAAACCTTGATTAGAGAATAATACAGCTCCGAATGGCTTGAATGCCTTCTTTTTATTTTATTATAGATAATCCCCCTTTTAAGGGTTGAAGGGGAACTCGTACATGACTCGTAGGCCCAAGGCACAAGGCCAGACATGACCCGAAATACATGACCTGAAGGCCCAGAGGCATACCATGCCCATACATGACCTGTAGGCCTAACCCACTAGAACTGCCTCTCCCCAGCATCTTGCATCTTTGATCACCTTAGCTCCCCACCTTGCATTGCTAATCGGATAGAATTTTCCTGTATAAAGTTTCACGGGGTTCTGGCACAAATGTACCTAGGAGTGAAAACTCCGACAAAGAGTTTCGGGCTTGATTCGAGGTATCCTGGTACGCAACAACGAGCCTTACTATGCACATGGTCTGACACTCCCAAGGGATATTCTTAGGAAAATTCAAATTTTTTCTAAAAAACATAATGAAGGATTTATGAGAAAATAATTCCACAAAGAATTTTTTTTATGATTTTGGATTATATGCATAAACTATTCAATTTATTTTAGGTATTTTACAAGTTTGGAATTATGCATTGTGATTCATAAACTATCCTAGTGTATTCCATTGTTTAGAAATGGTTCCTAGTGGAAGGGATAGAAACTGTATCAACACACATAATCCATTTAGTGATTTACCTCATACTCAAGATAATTATAGTGTAGCTGGTGATGCAACTAGTGATGAACAACTTATAACCATACAGGGATAACTCAGTCAAGTTATGAATAATAATCATACTCGTATAAAGAACCATGATCTGCAATGTGGAGGATCAATGTTTGACCGATTCATGGGGAAATAACCACCAACATTCAATGGGACTACAAATCCATTTTTAGATGAGAAATGGATAAGTTATTTTGAGAAAATATTTCAGTCTTTGTGGAGTAGCAAAAGGGAAAAAGTTGTCATGGAAGCTTATCGCCTCACAAGAGATGCAGATCAGTGGTGGTCATTAATTCAAAACACAAATCATGATGAAAAGTATCAAATATGGAATCGAGGGAGTTTAAAGGGATTTTATTAGAAAAAATACATTCCTCGTTAGCATCAAGTAAATGTTGAAAGTATATTTCTGAGTCTGAGGAAAATGGAGGATGTGAATTTCAAAAAGCTTGAGGCGAAATTTAAATTATTATCAAGGCATGCTTTAGATTATATATGTAAACCAATAATTAAGATTCATTTATTCTTTTATGGGTTAAAACCATTTCTTTTTCGAGCATCAGTCTCACAATCTTTCTCATTGTATGAAGATATAGTCTCATGTGATATCAAGATTGAAAATTAATTCTCTAATTCTTACGACTTTAAAGTAAAGTAAGAGAAGAAGAAGTCTGCTGAACACTCTTGAAGAATAAATAAGGTGAATATGGGAAATTTTGAATTCCCATCCTTTAGTAATTATAGAAAAAATATCCCCATACATGCCTAAATGGGATGGGATTTTTTTTACAACTGTGGATAAAAAGGCCACCAAACTCGTGATTTCAAGGGGAAGAAAGAGGCTGTCAATGTTCAATGCTACAATTATAAAAATATAGGGCATTATGAAAATTAATGACCCAAGAGTCAAGAAAACCTACTGTAGAAAAGGACAAGGGAGAAAGGTCAACCTTATGCGATCAAAACTGCTGAAGTTGATTCTCCTATTAACATGGTGGATTGTACTTTAATCGTTCCTCAAAATTATCCAATGATTTATTTGATTATGGATCATCACATTCTTTTATATCTTCCCAGTTTTCCAGGAAAGTTAGATATTTTTAATTTAACATATTAAGGGAGTTTTTAGTCAAAACTCTTAGGGGAAGTGTCATTTTAACAATTTTTTTGTCAATTAATAACGATTATGGAATATAAATGTGCTTTATCTACTGATGGTGTTTCCACACACATGATTGAATCTGATATAATCCTCAGTATGGATTGGATTTCAGACCGTGATGCAAAAATTTATGGTAAGAAGAAGGAGGTTACAATTTTTTATGATGATAAGGAATAACTTATATTTAGAGAAAAAACATCATCGTCTGATTTTCATCTAGATCCACCCCTAGTTGCTCTTCTAAATTAAATTATTTAGGAGGAAGAGAGTGAAATAACCATGTGTGGGTAAAGGACTATTCAAATTGAGTATGTACCAATTGTTTAAGAATTTGTTGATGCATTGCCAGAGAATTTACCTGGACATTCTTCAGAATGATTAATTGAATTTTCCATTAAAATAATTCATAGTTCAAGGCCCATATCTAAGAACTACTATAGAATGGCCACTATGGAATTAGTGTAACTAAATAAAAAACTAGAGAAATTGAGTAATAATGGATTTATTCTCCTTAGTGTTTCTACTTGGGGATCCCCTGTTATTTTTTGTTAAGAAGAAAGATTGATCTATGAGGTAGTGCGTTGACTACAGAGAGATCAATGCTATAACAATAAAGCACAAGTATCCCCTACCCCACATTGATGATTTATTTGATCAAACTCATGAAGCTCAATATTTTTCCCAGATGGACCTTCTATATGGATATCATCAGTTGTGCGTGAAGATGGAAGACATTTCAAAGACAACATTTCAAACTAGGTATGGGAATTACAAGTTTATAGTAATGCCTTTTTGACTAACTAATGCACCCTATTTTTTCATGGATCTTATGAATAGAGTTTCTAAGGAATATCTTGATGAATTTATAGTGGTATTTATAGATTATATCTTGGTATAATCCAAAATATATGAAGATCATGAAAATCACTTGTGCACTATTCTAAAAATTATTAGAAGAAATGAATTATATGGGATGTTTAGAAAGTGTGAATTCTGGCTTCAAGAGATTTCTTATCTTGGACATATTGTCTCTAAGGATGGAATCAATTTTGATCCAACAAAGACAAGGGAAATCCAACAATTGCCAGCATCAATGAGTATAATTGAGTAATGATGTTTTATTGGTTTATCAGGTTATTATCGGCATTCCATCCAAATGTTTTCCTGATTGGCTAACCTATTAAGCAAACTCACAAGTAAAGGGGTTAAATTTGATTTTAAAAAAGAGTGTGAATAATGTTTTAAATAATTGAAGAGAATATTAGTCAATGCCAATATCTTGACTCTACCTTTGGGGAATGATGGGTTTGTTATTTATAGTGACACTTCAAATAAAGGACTTGGTTGTATATTTATGCAGAGTGATAGAGTTATTTCCTATGCATCACTAAAGCTAAAAATTCATAAACAAAACTATCCTACTCATGGCCTTGAATTAGCAGCTGTAATATGTTCTCTAAATATGAAGACACTCTCTCTATGGTGAAAAATGTCAGATATATACTGATCACAAGAGTTTGAAATATATTTTCTCACAGAAAGGAATCAACATGAGGAAAAGGCGATCACTCGAACTACTCAAGGATTACAATTTCACCATACACTACCACCCGAGGATGGAAAATAAGGTAGAAGAAACATTAAGAAGAAAGGATCATGGAGTTTTGAACAAGATGAGAGTTTAAAGGGATCCTATGTTCATGGATCTAGTAAAGATGGATATGGGAATAATCATGGAAGGTTAAACATCAATACTGTTTCAAATAGTTTCCAAATCATATTTACTAGAAAGGATTAAAATATTTTAGACTGATGATGTGGAGTTTCAAGAGAAAATTAAAGCGGTGAATGATGGGAGATTGATTGAATTCGTATCTGAAGATGGAATTTTTAAATTTGGGAAGAGGATTTGTGTTTCAGATATACTTGATCTAAAAAGGGAATTATTGGATGATGCTCATAGATCCAATTTCTCTATTCTCCCTGGTAACACTAAGATATATAGAGATTTCAAGGAACATTTTTTGTGGGAAAACGTGAATATGGAGATTATTGATTATGTATCAATATGTAAGGTTTTTCAATAGGTGATGGCTGGAAGACAACATCCTGGAGGATTCATTCAACCTTTTCCCATACCTAATTGGAAATGGGAAGATATTATGATGGACTTTTCCATGGTACTACCGGAGACTCCTAGAAGGAATGATGCAATACGGGTCCTCTTTTATCATCTTACCAAGTCAGCACATTTTCTTTTTATAGGGGAAGATTTAACACTTGAACATTTATCAAGAATATATATTAGTTAATTTGAAATAATTCATGGTGTACCCCTATAAATTGTTTCTTATCGTGATCCCCATTTTGCATCTAGATTCTAGAAAAGTATTTAAAATTACATAGATACTGAACTTCGTTGGATTACTGCCTACCACCCTCAAAATGGTGGACAATCAGAACAAATTATTAAAACCTTAGAAGAGATGTTGAGATATTTCTCACATTACTTTCAAGGTATGTGGGATCAATACTTACCTATGGTAGAATTTTCCTATAATAATAGCTTCCATTATAGTCTTTAAATGGAACTATATAAAGTGTTATATGGGAAGAGATTTTGCACACCAAATTGATGGGTTGATGTTGGCGAAAGAAAACTTGTAGGCCCAAAACATGTCGCAGAAACAATAGAAATGGTGAAGATTATCCAAACCCACATCAAAGTAGCTCAAATTAGGAAAAAGTTCTATGCCGACAACCGAACTAAGGAATTGTAATTTCAAGTAAGTGATCATGTTTTCTTGAAGGTATCTACATGGAAGGGTGTTATATGATTCAATAATAAGGGTAAATTAAGTCCCAATTAAATTAGACCTTTTGAAATTAAAAAACAAATTGGAGTTGTATCTTACCATTTAGAAATGCCTCCAAGTCTCTCCAAAGTTCATGATGTGTTCTACATATCACTGTTGAGAAAATACTTTCCTGAACGAATGCATGTACTCACCAATGAAGAAATAGGAGTAGAACCATATATATCTTATTGTGAAGAGCCTATCAGTATTCTTGATACCAGATAACAAGTGTTGAAAAACCAGACAACTCGTCTGGTAAAAGTTCTTTGGAGAAACCATAAAATGGAAGAGGAAACATGTGAACCTAATAAACTTATGATGAAGAACCACCAAAATATTTTTACACAGTAATATTCTAGAAATTTTGATGACAAAATTAATTAAAGGAGGGATGAATGTAACACCCTAAGCATCCAAAGTATTCTTCTCTTTGAATTATTCATTAGCTTACATTTTACATAACTTCGAGTTATAGCACACCACGACCAATCAAACTAGCCATTTAAAAAGATGTTATGAATAGTAATATCTACTTTTTAAAATTTTATAAATTTTATTTCTCAAAATGCACTTCATTTTTGGTTTTGGAATATAATAATTAGTTTAGGGTGAATTTTTAGTATTTTTCTTAAAACATACAATTTTTGATGAATACTGAACAACATTATGTTATTGTTTAAAACCGACTTTTTATTTGAATAATTATTTTTTAATATAAATTTATTTTAATTTCCAAATAGATACATAATACCTATATAAGACTAATGTAATTCATTAGAGTCATTTTATAATAATAATAGATATATAAAATTATATTGAACTTTTTAACGTCTTTTACCCACCTTCTAGACACATTTGAAAATCTACATAAAACATAATTTTACCACTTCTGTGAATTGAATTTCAAAAATCCTAGAGAAAAGGTTGAAATAAGTAAGTAAAATTGTGTTCAATGGGATTAAAATATTTTTTTGTGAATAGTAACTTTTAAATTTTATTTACCACGATTAAAAGTAAATAAGGTAATTAATTGTAAAATTAATGTTATAATTACCCCAAAACATGTAATAATTCTATTAGATAAGTTTTTATCAACCAAAATAAATCTTAGGAAAAAAATAATATCCTTTTGATCCATTTGGGTTAGATTAGGACATTTATTACTTTTTATTTAAAGAAGAGTTAAAAGTATTAAATTCAAATTTTTATAACTAAACCATTTTTAATATAGGGTTATGCGTACGATAAATTATAATATAAATATTAATTATCAAGATAAAAATATTTCTATATCATGGTATTTTATTTTGAATTTTTACACATTAAACATTTAAATTTATTTATGAAATAATGATGATGCAGTAATTACCTTATTTATGAAAAATTAAAATAATTTATATTATAAATATTTAAATAAATGTAAATTGAAAATTTGTATTCCATCCAAGAATTTTATAGGTGAATATGACATTTTAGGGTTGATTTAATGTATTTGTTTGAAGTAATCAAGTTGTGATAACTTTCACAAAAACCAAATACTAAATAGTGTCAAAATTTACATAAATGAGTTTTTCAAAAACATACTATTTTATTAAATTATATAATATTCTTAAAAATCTAATATTTGTCCAAATAACATAAATATTGTTATATATGTTATTCATGAACCTCTTTAGGTTCTATTGAAATATTATAGCATGTTTGTTAACCCTATAGTGTAAGAATGCAAGAAGACATTGTAAGAGTTAAACTATTTAACTAAGAGTTAAATCTAAATGACACAGCTAATATGGTGAACTAAACTTATCTAAAACCTATTGGGAGTATTTCTACCCTTACCCACCTTATCCTTGAAATAAATCCATTTTGAGCAATTAGAAACAGAAAATGATTTTTATAATAAATTAATATTTCAATATCTTCCTAAAGTTCCCCTCACCTATCTTTTAAAAGGGTATACCCCTTCTCTCAAATTCACACATCCAAATAAATTTTTCTCGGTCAAATACTACTCAAATATCCCCGAAACTACCCTCACATAAACTTATAGGCCTTACTTTCATCAGAAATCCAACCTAAGTATCCCTTTTGTTCAAATCAATAGGTAGCACCCGAAGAAGATATAATTATTTCATCACCTCTTTCAAAGTTCTTCTCTTCTTCCACTTTTTATTTATTTTTCGTTTCCATACCAAAATAATAAATCCAATAACTACTACATAATGTGATTTTATTATACATATGGTACAACCATATCCATTATTCTATCCATCCTATGAATGACAAAGACACCATACGTGCGTACGTACAACTTACTGTTTCCACGTCGTGGTGTAGTTTGTTATTCAACATTTCTTTATTTGGATGGGTAAAATATTGAGTAAAAATGATTAAAATAATAAATATAAAAATTTAAATATTATATATATATAATATAACATCCAATTACATACTATTTCACCATCAATAGAATGATATTTTCACTCGTGCATACGTACATGTTAATGTCTCGACAACGTGATGAGATTTCACTCCCCATCGTAGCCATTCAAGAATAATGATCATTTGATGATTAAAAAAATACTGTTTAAGAACATAATATCATTCTAGATATGAAAAAAATATATCCTATCCATAACAAACATGACTTATGTAATAAAAAATATAATGTAAAATGAATCAGTTAACACCTGAAATAAGGATACTTCAGAAATATTATTAACAAAACAATATTAGAGGATCATATATGATATCATACTTATGTATATGGTTCTTGTATAATTTAACAACAATGAGTTAACCATTATACAGGTGGTTAAAATACCGTCATATAAGGAAAAATACAATGTAAGGGTTTATTTTACAATCTCTTTATTATCTGAGGTTTTTTATATGTAAGTATCTACTGAGGATTCTTTATTATCCACTTCTGTGTTTCCTAAAAATTTATTTCATTTTTTTTACTATTTCCTAGACTATGTGTTAATGTCAATTATACCATTGTTTTACTTTTTATAAAATTATTTTAAAGGAATCTTTCTGTCTTTTTCCAAATAAGGTCAATTATGACCTTTTTGATGAAATTACGTAAAGAATTATTTTTTAAACTTATACATCGGGCACAATTATTTTAAACCATTATAACACCTTCAATGCTTCCTTTACAAGAAAATAAGAATATTTTAAAAATAAATTTTTTTCTTTACTTTTAAATGATTTCAATGTTGAAAGAGATATTTCACTCAAATAGTTTTTGGATTGACTTTATCTATGTAAACATCCTTTATTAGATTTTATATTTGTTTGAAGATGATTTATTATGATACGATATTCCACATTGTATTTAAGGTTTTGTTAATTTTTTGTCTGTGGATGTGCTATTTTTATACCATTCATTGTTTATAGTAAACGTATTAACATTTAATATGTTAGTTTTAATACAAATGTTTATGTTATGTTTCAACCTTGTCATATGAGGAATGAATTAGACGTAGTAAGTGATGGGAGGGGACGAATCTAGCCCCTATATGCATCAGTAGGTCTCTTGAGAAAAACTTGTGTCTTGGCACAAGACCATAAGGAAATTTATTTTTAGGGTATTGACATGAATCCGTGATGTTGTGGTTATGATGTTCGACATTATGATTTCCATCATTATAATATTAGATATTGATATTACATGTGATTATTCGACTAGTAGAATATCCATGTGAATAAGTAAATGGAATTATTTTATTTATCACTTCCATATTTATCTTAAGATTATGTTTAAAAGGATTTTGTTTTAGCCTTATACATTGCCTTAAATATTTATTCTTATTTATGACAGTATCCGCCATATTTTTATCCTTACCGAGCATATGATCTCACCCATTTATTTTGTTTTATTTTTCTCAAGATGTGAAAAAGTATATTAAGATTGACCTGAAGGTATAGGATAAGTTATATGAGTGTGTTCAAAGGAGACAAAATGTTTCTTTTTTATTTCAAAATGTAATTTAGAAATTATGTATATATATATATTACTTTCAAGGCTATTAAACTAATCAGTCTTTAGAGACTTGATCTCTTGTGATCATGCCAATGTTTTATAATAATGCACCGAATCTGGGTTATTGGGGCCGAGGCATTACATTACATGATTTTTAAAATGAATGTTTACCCATTTTGTCTTTTTTAAAATATTGATAAGAATATTCATAATAATTTTACAAACAATTTATATTTGGATTTAAATGAAAATGTGAAATGAATATTTATTTTTATAAAATCCATGACATGAACATTATTTCTTACTGTCATGACCACACAATTATTTTAAGTTTCCTTTACATGTTTTGAAAGATATTTTCAAAGAATATTTCTCCCTAATATTTTGGAAATTTTTTATATTTTAAATAAATTATTTCAAAAGGAAATGGTTTTAAAAATATTTTATGTTTTTAATAATTATTTTCAAATTAGAAAGGATATTTTCCTAAAGAAATGTTTTAAATAATCAGTCAAAATATTTCAAATCTATAATTACATTATATGATATAATTTATGTTTTACCAGGGATATTTACCAAGGATATAATTTTTATTTTTCTCTAAATGGTTTATGTTTATGATGATAAGTTATTAATGAAACCTGCTTCTCTTCTATATGATATACATTGGTATAATGCATATGAAACCCACTTCATTTACACATGTTATTCTATGATTATTAAGAAACATGTTTCCATTTCATAGTTTATGATATGATTAAATTTTTTTGAAACCCTTTTCATTTCATGGGTTAGAATATGATGACATATTTATGATCTTTTTGAATACATATGTAAAATTTTCACTATGTGATGATTATTACAGTATAACCTAGGATAGTTCAAACATTATAATAAAATATAGGTAGGACCTATATCTCTCTAAAATGAATTGGGAAATGATTGATATCCCATGATATAGTTAGGATTGGAATAGGTAGTGAAACCTATTAAGTAATACATGATGGGAATGGGGAGTTAACCATGTTTAGTTAGACAAGAATGGAACACGAAGTGAATTAGGATTAGTAAGAGAGGATTTGAATTGTTCAATAAGATAGGGATGGAATAAGGAGTGAACCCAGTTTAGTAAGGGACATTTTCCACTATGATGGTCTTGGGAGTGAACCATGACCACTATGGTGGTTTTGGTAGTGATCCTAGACCAATATGATAGACTTGGTAGCAAGACATGACTAATACAAAAAGTGTGTTATAAACCTATGTTTACATCAAAAATCCATGTCTTATTCCAATTTTATGCTCTCATGTCTCATGTTCTTTGATTACATAATCATTCATATATTATGATATTCAAATATTTAATTTGTGATTCATTATTAATAACTTTTATATGAGGGGTATGTTTTTCAAATGTTATTATCATGTCTTTATACACTCATTCTCGTGTTATTATTATGTATCTCCCTCATTTACCCAAACTATGCATCTGAGATCACCATTTCTTATGTTTCCTTACTATAGATTATGAAGAAATTTATTTTGTATGATATGTCTATGATGGGTTCTAGTTATGAAGAATATAGCGGGAGATGATTTATCCCACTTATAGACATGTGTTTATGTTTCCATGTATCCATAGGAACTAAAGTATTATGGTCCTCAAGGATGTGTTTGTGTAACGTAATGAATATTCATACAAAATGATGTAATATATATGTATCATAATCTTATGTTATTATAGTCTATATTAAAGGAAATGTTTAGTTACACTATGGAAACTAGTATTAAGAAACATTATTAACATACCATAGGATATTTCTACGGATATGTCTAGGGATTTCTCTAAGGATAAGTCAAAGGATGAGTCAAAATATAGGAAAATGTCCTTTAATTTTGGAGAAATATAGATCAAGTGGTTTACATGTAATTAAAACCTAGTCTAGACACTATAAGTGGATGTGACTATGGAACATATTTACCTAGGGGTAACAACCCCAAAAACATTTTATCGATCTTTACTCAATTGGGAATAAGTGCACGACAACAAGACCTACTCCACACCTCATTTGACACTCCCTGGAGATATGAATTAGAAATTCACAAACTATTTACAAAACATCATGAAGGATTTAAATAAATGATAAATATAAACAACCAATGATATCATTGTTAAATATGGATTCAGGAATTACAATTATAAAAATTTATTTTTCATTATTACATGGTTCCCCACTATGATTATTACTTCTCACACTATGATTTGAGTTTTAGTAGTTGGATGGAACCTGATGGAACTGTGTTAATGTTGAGTGTGATGGAAAAATTTCGGATGAGAAGAAAAATAGGATAATGACTCGAGTGATGAGAATTGTGATTATTCCTAATTAGTTTTAATGGAACATTATTAATAAAATATATCTTAACCAACTCCTATACTCACCAAATAAGGTAGGGAAAGAGTTCACTAATAGTTCGAGTAGTGTAGACCATGGAGGAAAGACAGTTTTGTTTCCAATTTGTTGAGAATGTGTGAAGAAACACCCAATTTTATTTCTCAGTGTAATGAGAAGATATTTTGATTGTGGAAAATAAGAACACAATGCATGTAACTACAAATGGGAAATGAAAATTTTAGATAATGAAATGGATGAGATTAATGGTCTCCATATGATATCATCTACTGTTGAATTATTTAAATTCAATATGTATGGGCATTATGAAAATCGATGTCATAAGGGGAAATATCAGGAAGGAAATGAAAGAGGTTTTATTCATATTGGATATATTACTAATGATTAAGAGACTACAAATGTCATATGAATGGAAATAAGTATTAAAGAATAAGATGATGAATCATTGTTAATGGATTGATAAGGAAGTGGGTCAATAATGTATTTATGTATTGTAATTTAAAGAATATATTATATGAATAATTAAATATATATGTATTGTTAAATGTAAGTATTCTATTAAGTATTTAGAAGAAAATGTTGAATGATCATGATGGACTACAAAAGTTATTTAATGTAAAGGTGATATTTTTATTATGGGAAGGTAGCCCTTAATATGTTATGAATATTGAGAAAATGTTTTTTAGTTTTGATAAAGAAATTATTGATATAGATAAAATAGATTGGGTAGTATTTATGACCTCAGAACTGATAATGAATTTTTTGATAATGTAGTTTATGTTATCATAGATATATTTTACAAAATTATTGTATCTATTGAATATATTTAATAATCAATGGTTTTATTGAAGAAATGAGGAATCATGGTTGTAATCATCATTGTTCAATGGAAATTTTGGTTATTACCATGTTTGAATAGAATAGATGATAAATGTATTCATAAGTTTGGTATGTGGAAATCAAGAGATAAATTAAGATATATATGTCGGATTAATGTTACGTTGATTTTAATAAATTTAATTACCTTAATAATAATTTTTTATTTTTTGAATGGTTATAAGGTTACCCATTTATGGAATGGTTTTAGTCAAATATTTTTTAAGTTTTTAGAGAATAATTTTTTAAATATGTATATGATGATTTATTAATATTGGATAACCTTTGCTAACCATTTTGTTGTGATCATAATTAAGGATATATAGAATGAATTTTAATTTTATTAATTGATTTTTATGATATGTTAGGGATTCAGGAATAAGAAATCCGACTTCGTTTCTTAGAATAATAGATTAAGTTGAAATTGATCAAGTCAGAACCCAAGGGTGAGATTGAGATTATGTAATGGGATAAAATAAATAAATTATATCTTGTCATGAAATTTATTCAACTTTTAGAAAGGGTTCTTGTAATAAAATGTTTTCATATTATCATAATTTTAATTATATTAAAGGCCTTTTTCATGCAACTTTGTTTTATGTTTTTTTATTTTCTATAATATCATGATCACCTAATATCTTGTGACTAGTTTTATTTATCACTCTTTATAATTATTTACAATTATATTTCATGTACAAATATTCACATTCTACCTATGTTATCCTATTTGGAAATATATTATTTTTTATTCTAGATGAATTTCTCACATCGCTTTATATTTTTCAAGATGATGTTTATTAACTATTTTTACGATGTGGGTTTCGATGAGTGAATTTTTAAATGTTAAACCACGGATGACATAGATGAATTTTGAGGTAGATTTTTATTTTAAGGGGGTAGAACATAACACTACTATATTTTGAGAAGTAGGGTTTCCAATATAATTAATCTTTTTGATGTTTTACATCACACACAACACTAAGTTTGGCTTCAGCTATAAAAATATTGATTTTAGCATGTGTTACTTGTAATACAAAGTGTAAAATAAACATGACATAAAATTATAAAAATATTATTTAATATAATGGTTATTACATAGAGTTTTAAATATTGGGTAAAATAGGATTAAATAAATTATTAAAATGTAGTTTATAAATTTATAAATAATAAATTATTTTGAAATTAATTAGTTTTAAATGAAAAAAATATTTGAAAATAAAGGATATCTTTTTTAAATACTATTTCTTATTCAAAAAATTGTGTTGTGCCTCAATAAGTAAAAAAAACAATTTTGGTAAACGATTAAAATCAGATATAAATTCTAAATTCATTAAAATATTTAACATTTATCTTATGTGTTTTCTAGAAAAAAGTCTAAATCAAATATTATAATTAAAAACTATATTTTTATAAAAATTGATTTTTTCACCTTTTTATAGAGAACTTATTTTAAAATACTTTTCTTTGAATTTTTTAAAATTTATTTGAAAAAATTAAAAACAATTTATAAATCATCATAACAAAATTATCTTAGGGTGAGTTTTTTTCTAAAATGTTTTATTTATTGATGAATAATGAATAATACTAAATTTCAATTGAAAATTACCTTTTTTTATTTAATTATTAATGTAAAATTATATTTTGAATTGATTTTAAATTAAAATTATCTATATTTTATATCAATTAATCCAATTTTGGTCATTGTAATTTTTTTCATTTTTTAATAAAGGCACTATAAACCTTTGAACATTTTTTCTTGAAAAACATGCTTTTTCATATTTTCTGCAGGATTGATTTTATATGACATATTTAAACTTATATTAATAAAATATAGAGAAATGGAATCCATATTTGGAATGATAATAATTTACAATTTATAATAATTTTAACATAATTTATTACATAAATTAATAGTTAATACAGTAAAAATTAATCAATATTTTTAAGGAAAAAATAGATTTACTGAGCTTAAACTAAGAGTTTAAGCGTTTAAAATGACCTAAATACTTTTAAAACACCCATTTTATCAACATATATTGAAAAACCTGTCTTTTATTTTTGTGGATGGTCAATATTAGAAGCATGTGTTTGGATAAAAATATAACAGCCTAGGACCCTCACTCTTGGATCTAGTGCTAAAATCATGAACTATAAATTTATATATTTGATGTTAATAATTATGATCCAATTTTTTACATAAAAATCATACCAAATAAAAAGGAATATTTTTATCACTTACATCATCATTCACCTTTTAGTTCTAAATTTTTATATAATTAGGGAAAACTCTTATATAACCAATTCACATGATTTTAAGTGAATATTTCTCCCACTTAAAACTTCTTTTATTATTCAAATTAATACATCACCATCATAATAATTGTGAAATTAATTCTAGGAATAAATATTTCACCATTTTTGTTTATATACTATGGGAAAAACTATAATAGGTGTGAGATAAAATGATCAGTAAGGAAAAAATAAATAATTAACAAATGAACTTCATCAGTAATAATAAGAAGAGAACAAGGTTATGATGACATAATCAAAGTGCATGAGTGTAACATGATAATATTTATTCCCATAAATTACTATATTGTCAAACATGAACATGAGGAATAAAGAATTAATAAATTAAAGAGTCATATGAATCAATAATAATGATCCATGGGATATCAATCTTGATAAAATGAAACATCATAATCCCATAGAAGGAATAGATAAAATATATTTTTATCTTAGAACTTCACATCATATAACCCTTACAGAACCCTTAAAATTGGAATAAACATATAGTCGAATGAAAATATAATTTTATAAAGAACATTGTCACCAACCGATTCATTGGAGAAATATCTAGGTGAATCCATTGTATAAGATATAATGGGGTCTCTCCATTTTATCTGGGTGCACCTATCATATATAATTTCCAAGAGCCACAACATGAAAAACTACATAGTGATTTCATTAATAAACAGAAAAAAAACAATCATTATTCTTCAATAACCTGATTAACCCATGTAAAATAAATGGGTTTCATTTTAATATATTTGGAATATGATTAACCTTGGAAAATAATTGAGTTCCATAAAAATCTTTTTGAAACATGATTACCATATGGACAAGAAATGGGCTCCATAACAACCTCTTTTAAAAAATTATAATAAATCCCAAAAAAGGATAATTATGGTATAAATACCAAGTATCCCATGTAAATTATGAGTAAAACAGGGATTTTATACATTTTATAATGTAAATACCCTTCAAATATAATTAAAAACATTAATGAGTAAAATATTCATTTCATTTTGGAAATCACTTTTTGAAACAAAAAACATTTTGTAAATCATTTTAATTAAAAAAATCAATTTTTTACAGAATATTAAGAGAAATTTTTGAATAAAAATAATCTTTTAAACATTAAAATGAGTCTTTAATGAAAATACAGTCTAGTGGGCTGGAAATTTCGTACGTGCTAAAAATAAAATTCCCTTTACACGGTAAAAAGTTCCAAAAATTCCTTGTTCAAAAAGATCAAAGATGGTTTCATTTAAATATTTTTTTGAAAAAATAAAATTTGAAGAAATTATTCCATAAACATTTCTTTAAATTTGTAAAAACAATTTTTAAAATATTGATAGAAATCATATTTTTGGAAGATAAAATATCTTCGACTGCAATTTCAAATAATGTCAGACATCTTAAAAACATTTTTCTCAAAAAAAATTAGAATTAAAGAGAATAAAAATGGTACTAGAAATTTTAAATATTATGAATTACTATATTATAATAAAATTCTTGATTTTATTGAGAGAAGGGTCATAATATTTTATCATTGGAAGCTTAGTTATAAGGAATCCTGAAAAATGATGAGATCATTACATAAAACTCATACCACTTTTGTTACATTGAATTGTAATCCACATGAAAGGATAAAATTAAATGAAACATAAAATACCATGAGAATAAATAAATTCATGATATTACATGTCAAATGGTATTTATATTCACCTCATAAGATAAGATATGTTCATAACACGACATGAGTCTCAGATAAGACAAATTGTGACATAAATATATTTTCACTTTGGTAACTTCGAAACTGTAAACCTCATGAAAGAGATACCCTCAAATGGATATATAAATCCAAAAAAGGTAAGTATAAGAATAATTAAATACATTCATTTTTATTATATACACCATACAATAAAAATGTGTGGTGAATATAGTATATATCTCACAGAAATAATAGTGAGATGAGAAAAACCTTACCTTAAGTCTGATTCATCATGCTTGTTTTTATCTTCAAGGATAATAACTTATGTTAAAATTTTACATTATTGAGAATTTATTTTAGTTTAATTATTAATTTTATTTCACTTACAAAAAATTTCTATATAATTACTTAATTAATTAAATTTATGTTAGATGTTTCACTATATTCAGCTTATGTGTTAAAATTGACTTTTCTAGGTTGAATATGGTTAAAAAATCATTATGTAAAAATATACAGAATAATAATCATGAAATATTTATAATATTTATATATCAATTATACTTTTAAAACCAATCATGAAATATATATATGAAACATGTATTGATGCTACGATCATGGAGATGATAGATCATGTGTGTGCATGAGTAATGTTTTCATTTTTCAATGATAATTATGGAAGGAAGGTAAGTAATATGTTAAATTTAAAAAAATTAGCATTATACTATAAATACCATGAAACTTAATTAAATATACTTATATATTACTCGTTTTATTTAAAAGTAATCACATTGATTCAAGGATGTCGTAGTCCACACATCCACGAATAACGTTATCACTTTTTCAATATGTGAAACTGTAATAATTAAAATGATATATGATTTTTAAAAAAATATATTGATGTTATTAATCTAATTATTATTCCATATATATCATATATATTTGTTATATTTACCCATATCCCCTTCCATGTAACATACTAGTGAAGAACGCTTCACATCGCTTCGAGAGGTCGTAGTCTGTCGTACACACGAGCGACGTTATCGTATCCCCTACGGTATAGAATATAATATTTTATTTGTGATTTAATTAATGTAGAGTTATTATAATGTTATAAATATCATATATAGATATTATATCTATAATTATTCCCAAGCTTGAGATGTGGTAATGGTAAAATAAATGATATCAGTTCGTGAGGTGTTAGTCTGCCGTACACACGAACAACTGTTTTGAAACCCATATGATGGAAGTGTGTGTGGTTGCAGATCATACCCATCACATAATATAATATTAGAATATCTAGGATTAAAAGGTTATTATATAACAATGGAATAATAATAATTTAATGGGTTTTAGAATGATATTAAACAAAATTACTCATTGATGAATGTTACCTCTTCTTCGAGTATCTTGTTTTTGTTGGAAAGAAATGACTTACTTGGTTTTATTTCCATAAAAAGTGAGGAATATAGTATTTCAGGAGGTAAGTTGGGAAGTTATTTTTGAATAGGATTTATGATCCAAATTTATTAAAAGGTGTAATGAAATGAGGGGAGTGATTTCCCTTTTATAGTTGAGGAGTGGCATTCTTTTAAATACTCAAAAGTATTCACTATTGGGAGGTCACAATTACCTAGTGGGGATATGAAATTGGTAATTAATGGTTGGGAGGGAATATATGGTTGAAAAAAACTTCCATGGAACTGCGAAAATCATGATTTAAAAATTTTGTTCCTTAACTCCTACGTTTCATTATTTTATTAATTTTGATTTTTTCATTAAGGTAAATAGTTTTTTAACTTCAGTAATTTATACATTAAAAAAATTGAAGTGATAATTATTAAAAAATATAAATCCAATGATTAAAATTATTAAATAATTATTATAAATTAATAATTCCACGTGTTTTAGAAAATTAATTTTAACAGAAGCCCATATAAAACACAAAAAGACTACTTTAATCCTAAATGTGAAAACGATGTTTTTATTATTTAGGGGTCAAAATGTTAATTATAAAAGATAAATTGAAAATTAATAGACCATATTTTATATTTATTGAAATTTAAAATTCACTTGGAACAATATAAGATTTATGTTAATTTTAAATCATTTAATAAAATATCATTTATTATAGAAAAATATTAATATCAATTTTAGCATTATTTATTTAAATTTATTTTTATAAATATATATAAATATTTAATTTGAATATATTAATTTAAAACCATAGTAACATGATATATTCATCTAAAAAATTAACGCAATAAAATAGTTCATTTAATTCACTTCTATTTTAATATTTTTAGTAACACTAGTTTTAATTATTTATTAACTAAATATTAATTATGTTTGCATTTATTAATTATTTTAAGTAATTATTTAATTAATAAAAATATAATAATAATTATAAAGATACAAAAAATCATTTCTATTTCAAAATTATATGTATAACCTAACATGCGTTTTTTTCCTATCATAAGGCTTTATAGAAGTTAAAAGGAAAAAGGGTTCTTTTTACCTTTTTTCTTAACTTAACTTATTATGTTGGTCAAATTCAAAAAATAATATCCCTAAAACACATAAAAATATATCATAAAGTCATATGATTCTAAATATGTCCATGAAATGGGGTTTGGACACATTTCTAGGTCATTTCTCCCTTTATTTATATATTTTTATCCATTGGTAAACGTGTTTTAACCTTAATCGTTGTAATTAAATTTCACAGTATTCGTTACTCACACTGATTAATAATTAATTTCCCCTTATTCTATATTATAAATTATTATGATTCAAAAAATGGAATATATTTTTCCAAATTCAATTCACAGAAGTGGTTAATTGTAATTTAATATTAATCCCGCAGAGGTGGCGAGACAATCGGTTTTTAGGAAAAGTATTATTTTTGAAAAAGTTGATTCTATATTTTACTCAATGACTAATAATATTAATTTAATGAAAATAAAATAGATTTTAATAAAATAAAATATATAAAATTAATTTAAAACATTTAAAATTATATATTATTTTAATTTTTTAAAAAGTAAAAACACTATTCATTTTGAAATAGTTTTTTTGGAAAATTATTTTTTAAACAAAAAACTAATATATTTGAAAAACCCATATAAATTTGATTCAAAATTAATTAAATATAACTAAATAATACATATATTATTTAGAAATATATTTTCAAATTTTTAGTTGATTAATTGTTTTAAAATAAAAGGGTTTTTTACAAAAATTATTATTTTCAATATTCACCGAAAAGTCAATATTTTATGAAAAATATCAAAAAATAAACCAATAGAATTTTCATAAAACTATTTAAAAAATGAATAAAATTTTATAAAATAAATTTTCTAAATTTTTCAAAACATTATTATAATTTTTTTCCTGGAAATAAATAGAAAACAATTTTTATGAAAACATATTTTTGAGGAATAAAATCACTTTACTAAAAATTGATTTATTATTTACTAAAATATTATCAATATTTTATATTGAGTGAGAAATATATATTTCATAAATTATTCGATATTATTCAAAACCATAAATTTAATTTATAGGTTATAATGGTAAAATATATCATAGTTCGTTTAAGTTTGGTTTTGCGTGTTGAAAATGCTATCACACATAAAAATCTCAATGTTCAGTGTAAATATATATAAAATGAATAATAAGCATAACATTAGATAAACTCATTATTTAATTTCATTTATGTTATTGATATGTAAATCTCTTTTTTCAAAATATCAGGGTGTTATATCTCCCCCCTTTTTATTTAATTCTATCCTCACAACTTGAACTATATATTAGTATTCAAAGGCTGAAAATTAGAAAATAAATTTTTTGTAAACCCATATTGTAAAATGATTTATTAAAATATCCTCTTACTAAGAGAGATATTTAGGTACATGGATCATATTTAATAACACATAACTAGGTTTCCAAATACAAGAACATTGGTGAAAATGGAGGAAAAGTTTAAATATTTATAAAGGGTGATTTTGTTCATTGATCAAAAGAAAGTTAATGATAAATAGAATGTTAAGGGCCTAAAAACTATAAATCTATAATGATATAATATTTCATATGATTCATTGGATTATAAGGTAATATGATAAATTTTTTTTCTAGATCATCTTCGTAGATTTTAGGAATTATCTTACCATTTAGACTAAGAAAATAGAGAAATATACTTACATGTTTTTTATAATTTCATTCTTTAATCAAATTCCACCATAATAACATATTTTTCTCAAAATTATGAGTATTTAAGAGTAATGTTTCATGCTTGAGGTACTAAAATAAAAATTTGTACCAAAAATGGGATAACAAGTTCTTCCTCCTATATTGAATCATTAACCAAAACCAAAATGGTTAACAAATAGTAAGATAATTCCCAAAATGAAAAAACCATTATATGATACCCTGATCTTATAAATTAAATCATAATATCCTTTCTTTAATGAAATTTATTCCATAAATAACTATCCTTATAATTCTTTAAACATTTTCATACTAAATTCGAAAACCAATGATTAGATGTATTTTGGAATATATTCTTATATGATAAATCATCTTTTATTCCTAAAATAAAATCCCATATTTTTTATAAATAAACCTAATATTTACCTATAAAAATTTCATACTAACAATAATACCATCTAGGATAATGGTAGGTAATACACCCTTATCGCCCTTCAGATGTGGGTTCAATCCCCAAGAACTTACTAGTTGTGATGGGTTATCAACCAACCTTCAAGTTGTCCTTATTTTTCATTTAAATCTAAATGAATAATTCTCCCATAATACCAATCTATGTTTATCTTAGGGGTTAACAATACCTTAACCAAATAAAATGTCTCCCAAAATTTCATTTATAAAATCAAAAAAATTAATACTGAAACCCCAAAATGGAGAGTCTAAGATATTTAACATATATTCAACTCTAATCTTATAGACCAAGGATGGTATCCATGACTCTTAAGATAACCTCTCATGAAAAAATACTAATATTCCAATTTTTATGAACTAAACTTTGATAAAAACTGTAACAAAAAAGGACCCACACTCTTGGATTTGCTGCTAAAATCATGAAAAATACATTTAAAAATTTTATGGAAACAACTGACACATTATTTTCCATCCAAACTATTCAACATCAAAAAGAAAAAAAATGGATCACTCAATTCCCTGAGGAAATATTAGGTTTAGATTATTAGAGAATTAGGAGAAACTCATAACTAAAAAATTTACATGACATTAAAAGAGATTTTCTCCCACATAAATCATCTTTAATTTTCCATATTATAACATAATCATCATCATTATTAAATAACTTCTATAAATAACTTATTAAACCATATTCATTATAACCTAGGGTAGAGGAAAGAAAATTAGTGTGTGACAAAATGATCAGTAATTGAAAACATAATAATTAAAAAATGAATGTCATTATTGATCATAAGAAGAGAATAAGGGTATGGTTACATAATCAAAGTGAATGAGTATAAAAAAATAATATTTACACCCATCAATTCCTAGATTATAAAACATGAACACCTGGAATAAGGAATTTACAAAGGAAATATTTGTATGAATAAATAATTGTAAGCCATTTGATATTAATGCTGATCAAATAAAACATCATAAACCCATATTATGTATAGATAAAATATATTTGCATCATGTAACATTATCTCACAAAACCCTTAAAAAACCTTTATGGAGCCCTTACAATTGGAATAATTATACAGATGACTACTGATATAATTTGATATAGGACATTATCATTACCCAATGCATTGTAGCACTATCTATTTGAAACCATTGTATAATCTATAATAGACTCACCCGATCCTATCTGGGAGCACCCATCATATATAATATCCAAGAAACATAACATGAACAATATATATAGATATTTCATCATAAAACTCATAGAAACAATCATTATTATTTTGAAAACAAATTATCCCATAAAAATAAATAGGGTTCATTTCAATATCTTTGATACAAGATTAACCCATGGAAAAGAATCTAGTTCTAGTTAATTAACATTGAAACATGATTAACCATTGGTATGGAAATGGGTTCCATAACAATCTATTTGAAATGATTTTAATCCCTCCTTGGAAAGGAAGGGGAAGGTATCAATACAAAATATATCCAGTGTAGGATGAGTAAAAAAAATATTTTTTTACATTGATGAATTGAGATACCATTAAAATATCATTAAGAACATTTTGGAGAAAAATATCCTTTATTTTTGGAAAATCAATTTTTAAAACAAAAAAAAATTAAAATCATTTTTAAAAATCAATAATTTCCAGAATATTAATCAAAAAATTTCATTAAAAATTAACTTATAAACTTTCAAAAGAATATTATTTGAAATGATGGTCATGTTTTCAAGTAATTCCATAAATGTGATAAATAAATTTCCTTTTTCAGAGTAAAAAAGATTGAAAAGTTTCTTTTTAGGAATGTGACATGAAGATTAATTTGAAATAATTTTATAAAAAGGTAAAATGGTTAAAAATATCATCAATACATCATTATTAAAATATATAAATAACTTTTTGAAATTTTATTTATAAAAAATGTTTTTCGAAGAAAAATTATTTTTGACAGAAGAGAGAAATAAAATCAAACATTCTTAAAAACATTTTCCCCAAATATAGTAAGTAAAAAAGAGTATAAAAATAAAAATATCACTTATAAATTGAATTTAATAACCATAGGAAAATAAAATTCATTAGTTTTTAGGTATATGGATCATAATATCTCATCATTGGAATCATTGTCATAAAAAATTCCAATAAATAATGAAATTGAATCCCAAAACTCTTACCACATTGGTGTATTTGAATCGTAAGCCCCATGGAAGGATTACATTAAATTAATCTTAAAATATAATGGAAATAATTAGATTCATGATATTGCATGTCTAAGGTGATTTATATGAACCTCATAATATTAGATAGGTGTAAGGCCCCAAGAATCGAAAGTAGGAACATTGTATTCTATAGTATGTATAAAACACAACACCAATAATGTAAGGAAATATAATATCCAAAGTGTTTATAATACATATAATATTTTAAATAATTATATTTGAGAAAATTAAATTCATGTGACACTGATTTAGCATACGTTGTATGCAACATCAAGTTTCTTCAATGGCTTGTGTTACACGCAAGACCGAGTTTTACCAAAAAATAATATATCATTAAATTATTATTTAATATAATAAGATATAAACAATACATTATGAATATTGTTAACTAAATTATTAAAATATGTGGTTGAGACAAAATATATAATGAATTCATTAGTTACAAATTAATTAGAAATGAATATCAGAACAAATTGAATTTTAAGGCAATGTTTTAATAAAAAAATATTTTTATTCTCATAAAAATGTTTTAACCTAATAAATTAAATTATTTAAAATTATTGAGTAATATTAATTTAATATATATAGTATATAATTTTTTTATATTAAACAAATATATTTTCTATACATAGGATAAGAACAAAACGAATATGACACATAAAACCCCATATTTTTATTAAGGCACTTTTACCACCTTTTAATAGAGAACCTATTTTAAATTAAAATTTTGGAAATTTTATAAATATTATATATTAAAATAAACTTAATATTTGAAATAGAAAAAAAAATTATTTTGTTGTGATTTTTGGGTATTATTCTATGAATTTTCAATTTTTAATGAATAATGAAAAATACTGAATGTTAATTCAATACAGACTTTTAATATAATTTATTTATATAGTTAAACTACATATTAATTTTTTTAAGTTAAATTAGATAATTTTTTATCAATTAATGGAATTTAGTTCATTGTAATCAATTTCACTTTTAAATTTAATATAAAAACATAGAAAACTTCTGAACGTTTTTACTTTTAAAACCTGCATTATCGTCTCGTCTACTAGATTAAATTTAAATTAATTTCTAAAAATTATGTGACTGTAATTTGAAAAAATGGATTCAATATTTAAAATCATCATTTTTTATAATTTATAATAATGTCATGATATGTTTTCACAAAAACTTATAGGGAATATATTTAAAGTTAATTACAATGTTTAAGGTGAAATTATGCTTAATAGGAGACTAAACCTTAAAATTAAGGTAGAAAATGACCTAAACACATGTTTAAAATACATTGTATTCCTATCCTCACTTTTATAGTATTTTGAAAATTTTGGATGCAGTTACAGTGGAAAAAATGTAGGTGGAAATCCATTTTTCAAAATTAACAAGAGTACCACTCCTCTACTATAAAATGGTCTCCTATCCTCCCACTTCCTCACACCACTAAAGGCACTTTGTATCGCCCCAGATATTCCAAAATAGATAATAAATATAAATTATGTCATCATAGAATCCTCCACTTCAGAAAAAATCCATCCAAGCAAGCCCTTTCGTTAAACCCAAAATGAGTTACCCAAAGAAGAGGTAACATCTTTCCCCAAGATCTTTAGTTTTATTCCCTTTATTCACCCCCTAAACACTTATTATTCCATTATTATATAAAAAACCGTATAATCAGTATACTATGATGTTTTTATGTTATTTTTTACCTAAAATTACACACAATTCTATCTAATTAGTAACAAACTTACCGTTTATGTGTATAGTGAACTACTGCCTAACAAAACAAACTTGTTCATTTTTTCATTACCACCTTTTGTGGTTTTGAATTATGATAGAAAATATGTTTACATATGATACATATGACACTTATTATGTAGTTATTCTTATATAATTATTTTATAACACATACCTTTATACGTTCTTTTTTTTTGTAAATATGATAGCATAATTTATGGAAGTACGGATTATCGCCTCCTAAAAGTGATGTGATTCGATCACATGATACATAGAACATATAAAGAATGGTTTTAATTAAAAAAATATTACATTAAAAATATTTATATTATATTCATGACATAATTAAATTTTTTTAATATAATATATATCATTTTTTTATTACCCTTTCATAGATGAAAAATTAATAACGTTGGTCATGGAATTATGGACTACCACCTCCTCACCATGATATGATTATTTTTTCATCACAATAATAATATATATAATTATATATTATCAAATAAAATTTTATTTATGATATAATCATCATTTTTTAGGGATATAGTGTTACTTGCCTTAGTTACATAACAATCATAAAAAAATGGGAACATTACTCATGTATACATATGACCTAACATCTCTATAATTGTAATGGTGGTTAATTTTTCATAATAATATTTAATGATTTGTTTTAAAAGTATATTTTATGTATAAATATAATAATAATAATTTCATGATTAATATTCTTTATTTTTTATATATTATCCTCTTTGACCATAGTTGACCTACAAAAGTTATTTTTAAAACATAAACCAAATTTTGTCAAAACACATGGTATAAACATAATTGGTTAAGTAGTTGTATAAAACATAGTAATAAGGGAAGTAAAATTTATGATAAACATGAAAAATTCTATGAAGCAGGTAAATAATTAATAAACGTTTTTTAATGATAAATATAAAAACCATGAGTCAAATTGGACACACGGTAAGGGATTATCATCTAACGTTTTTTATCTATGAGATAAATGTAATATTCATCACTTACTTCTTTTGTGTGGAGTATATAATGACCATTTTGATATATTATATCATTAATACTTTTATCTTTCATGGTATTTAAATAATTTAGTTAATATTATTCCTTTGTGAGGCTTTTGATTTAAAGTGTTACAAAGTGATATGGAACACTTTGGAATGTTTAATTATTATTATCATTAAGAATAATTTTAATGATATTTAATTTCTATTTAACGAGTTTATATGGCCAATTTTTCATATAACCTTTCCTTTTTATATCCACTATTTATTCAGGACCTTTTTGAAATTTTAGTACCATTTTTTCAGTATTTGGTACTCAAGATGTTTTATAAAATGTTTTTAAGAAAACTTAACTTCACTCTATCTTTATTTAGAGAACCCGTTTTCTTCTAAAAACCTATTTCCTCAAAAGGTTTTAAAAAAAATTAACATTTTCAGAATGATTTATTAAAAAGTGTTTTACCATTTTTTTCTTTTACCCATGTTTTCAAATTAATCTTTTTTCCCTTTACGGACATGGAATTTTTCAAACCGTTTACCACCCAAAATAAATGTAATTTTCAACTCTACGGCATATATGAATTTACCTTCCATAATTTATTACAAGATTAATTTACATGTTTTAAAAGATTCTTTTTATTGAAAATGTTTTTTAAAAAGTGATTTTAAAACAATCGGATTTTCAAAATGTTTTTTAAAATTAAAAGCATATTTTCCCCAATAATATTTTTTTTATTTATTTTCATCAATAACAGAAAACATCATATTTTTACTCCACTTTGGATATTTTTTATTGATACCATCCTTATTATTCATCTGGAGGGCTTATGATTCATTTAACCAAGTATATTATCCACATTCACTGTCTTAATTCCTTTGTTAAACCCCTTGAAATATTCAATTTAATATGATTATGTAATTTCCCATAATTATCAATATCATTAATCATGGATATTACTATTTCCTAAACCATATACCATTTCACATACGATGTGTAATTTGATAATTGTTTTATTATTTGTTGGAAGTATTGATAAATCCATATTATTTATTCAATATAGATATTTGATATGTGATATTGTTTATTGGATATGAGGAATGATTAGGATATGAAAGACTTGGGTTGGGGACAATTTATGGAATTCCCTACAGGTTGGGGACCGGTTATTTCAACCCCCTTGATGCATCAGTAATCTCATGAGATGAAATTATTTGGAAAAAACCTTCGAGTTTTCTTCTAAGTAGATTATAAGGGTTTCTACCCATATTTTTAAACATTAAAGAGGATATATGTTGACATTAGTGTTTTTTAGGTGCCTTATACATGACATCCAATAATTATACATTTCATTTATTTTGAACTAGTTTTTATTTATCCATGATATTTTTTTCAACATCTCTATGGATGTATTTGGTTCTTATATCATTGATTAAATAGAATATATTTTATTTTATTTCCTTGCTATATTTTTTATGCTTTATTTAGTTATTTGAATGTCATGTGTCATCAACTATTTACATTTCCATGTTGATTTATTTTCTTTGATTCATTATTAATTACATTATAATTTAACCTTTCTGAGAAATTGAGTTTTTCATTATTCTATTTCCTTTACCCAGGAATCCAAGTACTGTAATATAAAATATAGGCAAGGAGATTCTAGATGGAATAAATTTCTCCTCAAAATAAAAAAATATTGCAATTAGTGTATTAATTTGTAATAAAAGAATCGTGTATGTATTTGGTTTATCAATACTAATAAAATCTCCAGTCATTTGGGATTTGATTCCTTGTAATCATGTTAATGTAATGGTAGTAGATACAAGATTTAGGCTTTTTGGGGTCACGTCACTACAATTGGTATCAAAGTAAGTCTAGTACCAACCTTGGGAACGATATTTAGACAACATATATTATAGAAAATAATCCTAAGGTTGGATTTGAGGATAAATTTATAATAACATACTTCTTTTTTGTTTAGATAGGGATTATGTTTGTCTTCCAAGAAAAATATTCATGTCTGGATACTATAAGTGGATGTGGTTTTGGCACAAATAATCCTAGGGTATTAAGTTTGATAAGGTGTGTAGGCCCATACTCTGCATAACCACGTATATGATAATGGTCTTTAATACAGACCTCATTTGACACAACCAGGGGATATGAGTAAGGTAATTCACATTTTAATTATAAACCATTACGAAGGATTTTAATAGAATATGAAAATTAATTCACTCGGTTAAACCTTAGACCAAGGAAGCATCTATGTGGAAATAAGTGGATGAAGTATTTATTTATTGGGGTTATATTAGAAACATTAGTTAAAAGGATATTTAGTGATAAACCTTATTTCAAGAATGTCCATCACATTTATTTTGTAAATTATATTAATATTGTTTTATAAAAGGAAAACATGTATACTGGGTGACACCTAATCATGTCGAGCATGTTCTTGGGTCTTGAACCCCTAACTAAAGGATAATAAGGGTTTCACACCAACCAATGACCTATATAATTTCTTGGTTAATATTTCATTGTTTTAGTTAAAAAATATGATGAAAAAATATTATTTATGAATTAGTAGTTTTAATTTAAGGTTTATAGATTAATTTATTAACCATATAGGCTTTGTATAATATTTATAGACAAATAGTAATAATTTTCATTATTTTATGGGCCTTATGATTTGTTAAATGTTTATTTTAGTGCTTTATGAATCAAATTTAATTTTTAGATATACATTTCTTGATGTAATTATGAATTAGAAAATTATCGAAGCACAACTGTAACACCCCAAGATTTCATAGTATGTATTTCTTCAAAACAATTCAATGACTTTCACTACACGTAACACCAAGTTCAAGCGCACCATGACTTACCAAACAAGCTGTTCAAAAGAGGTTATGAATATTATTGACTAAATTTTGAACTGTATATAATCCTTATAATTTTAGAATCCATATTATGATTTTCTTAGACATAATGTAAGAATAAATTCATTTTTTTAGATAAAAGAAGTATTTTTCGAAAATGCACTTTTACCAACTTTAATAGTGAACCCTTTTTAAATCCAATATTTTAAACTTTTGTATATTCAATTTGAATAAATAAATTTATTATTTAGAATGGGGACATAAAACAAATTTACAATGTAACACCCCAAGCTTCCACGATACGCTTCTCTTTGAATAATACAGTAGCATGTGTTGTACGTAACTTCGAGTTCTAACACACACTACAACCAATCAAACTAGCCGTAATGAATAGTAATACCTAATTTTTAAAATTTTATAAATTTTATCTCTCAAAATAGACTTAATTTTTGGATTAATAATATCGAATTTATCCTAGGGTGAAATTTTGGTACTTTTCAGATAACTTTTATATTTTGATGAATAGTAAAAATTACTAAATTTTAATTA
Source organism: Viscum album (assembly GCA_963277665.1). Taxonomy (NCBI): domain Eukaryota; kingdom Viridiplantae; phylum Streptophyta; class Magnoliopsida; order Santalales; family Viscaceae; genus Viscum; species Viscum album. Next base: position 1,693,296,168 of record OY728138.1, on the reverse strand, counting down.
AAAACAACTTTTTTAAGCAAAATAATTAGTAGTGATAAATTATGAATTTGAGTGGTTTTAAAGTATATTTAGAATATATTTTTAACATTTAATAAAATTTTGGTCAGTGGACAAAATTTCACAATTAAACTGGACATAAACAAGTGTCAATCTTTTGATAGTTATTATCTCTCAAAAACAGGCTTTTTGTTTTGACAACAGGAATTAATTTTAAATTAGTTTCTTCCGCTTCTATGATTTGAATTTGGAAAAATGGATTCCATATTTGGAATCATTATGTTCAAATTGTGTACATAGGTAACTTTTATGTGTAGACATTTTGAATAATTATTTCGGTAAATATTTTATTTACCATGGTTAAAGGGTAAATCTGGTAAATAAGGGTTAAAAAATAATATTATAATAATAAAAAATTATCCTAAAATGTGTCCTAAAATTATTGGTTGATACATGTCCGACCATGGGAATCTTTGGGTCGATTTTGGAACCCCATGTAGCCACTTGTAAGTGATAGGGACACTTTATTTTAATTAAGTTAAAATGAATACAAAAATGACACAAGCATATATCTTTTAGAAACACAATTTTTACATAGGGTTATATATGCTGGATTTTCAACTATAAAAATTAATTAGAAAGATAAAAAGCTTTCCTACATAATTTTATTTTATTTATAATTTTCAGACATAAAGTAATATAATTTATTTATGACATAATAGTGATGCAGTAATTTCCATAATCGTGAAAAATTAGAATAATTGATATTATAAATACCCAAATAAATTTAATTTGTGACTTTTTATAAATAAAAATAATTTTCTAGGTTAATATGTAATGTTAGGATATATTTAATTAACTTTTTTCGAAGTAATCATTCTGTTATGAGTTTTACAAAAATCAATTATCGAATAGTGTCAAAATTGACATAAAAGAGTTTTTAAAACAAATATTATATTATCAATTGATATTAAATTCCTAAAAATCGATGGTTCATCCAAGATACTTATATCATGATATTTTTATCATTAATGGACCACCTGGGGGGTATCTTGGATGTATATTGTAAGTTTATTAACCATATAATATAAAAATACAAAGAGACATTGTAAAAGTGAAACTAATTAACTAAGAGTTAATACTTAAAGATAAGGTTAATATACTGACCCAAACCTATCTAAATTATATTGGTTGAGTGTTTATCGAGCCATACCCACCTTAACTTAAAAATAATCCACTTTTTAGCCATTATAAACTGAATATGAATTTATTGTAAAATAATATTTCTAGATTTTCCAAAGGTTCCCCTCACCCCACTTATAAAAGGGCACTCCCCCTTCTCAATAATTAACACATTCCAAGCCTTTTGGTTCGGCCAAAACCTGCCCAAATACTATCTAAAATTCCCTCAATTCATCCTATATGATTTCCTTTAGTCAGAAAGCCAACCTAAGAAGCTATTTTGATGAAATCAAAAGAAAGAACCCGAAGAAGAGGTAATGATTTCACCACCCTTTTTCAAGTTCCTTTCTTCTTCCACTTATTCTGTCTTTGTTATTACCATTATAAAATAATAAATAAAGTATATTATATATACTTTGATGTTATTATAAACATGGTACAACCATATTTCAGTATTCTATCCATCCTTTGAATGACATGTCACCATACGTGCGTAAGTACGGCTTACCGTCTCCACGTCGTGGTGTAATTGTTATTCAAAACATTATTATTTGGATGGGTGTAATAATGATCTGTAATTCAGTTAAATAATAAATATAACATGATAATTATTTTGTATATATGATATAACATCCAATTATATTTTATTTTAATATCAAATGAATGATATTGTCGCTCGTGTGTACGTACAGACTACCATATCCACGAACGGGATGAGATTCATTCTCCATCGTATCCATTCAAGTATAATTATCATTTTATGATTTAAATATAATGATTAAGGACTTGATATCATTATGGATATGAATAAGATACAACCTAACCATGAAAACCACAGCTTATATAACAAAACATATAAAAAAACGAGTAAGTTAACACCCGAAACGAGGATAACACTAAGATATTATTAACAAAGAAATGTTAAAATATAATATATGATATCATATTAATGTATATTATTCTTCTATAATTTAATAAAAATTATTTCACCATTATACAGGAGGTTATCCTACCCCCTACCAAGGAAAAGTACAAGTTAAGGGTTTATTTTTCAATCTCTTCATTATCCAAGATTGTTTATACGTAATTATCTACTAGGATCTCTTTATCATCCACATCAAATTTTCCTTAAAAATTTATTTAAAAACATTTTTACTATTTACTAGAAAATGGATTAAAGTCATTTATACCGTTATGTTTTTTTAAAGGAATCTTTCCATCATTTTCCAAACAGGGTACTTTTTAACCTTTTTGACAAATTTAAGGTAAGAATGTCTTTTTAAACTTATACGGCGGGTGCGGTTATTTTCCGCCGTTATAAAATCGATGAAGCTTCCCTTACAAGATTATAAGAATATTTTTAAAGTAAATGTTTTATTTTATAATTATGTGACTTTTAAAGGATTTCAAAATGAATATTTTAAGAATTTTTGAAAGGCAATCTTTATCAAGATCATAATTTTAAATGTTTTAAAGATTTATCTTTCTAAATATTTTTAATTAATGTCTATGTTTTCAAAATGATTTTAAGGATTTATTTATATAGACATTAATGTTTTTAAATGATATTTATTTTCAAAAGTTTCAAAGTGGTATGGGACACTTTGATTCAAAAATATCTTTTAAATTACTTCCTTTATAAATGTGTGACTTTTCAATGATTTCGAGAAAAGAGATATTTCTCTCAAATAGTTTTGATTTCATCTATGTCAACATCCTCTGATGGATTTTAAGCTTATTTGAAGTTTATTTATTACGATACCAAACTTTTGTGTTTTATTAAAGGTTTTTTGATATGTTTTACTGTGGATGTGTTATTTTTATACCATTCATGGTTTATGGAGAAAGTATTGACATTTCATATGCTAGTTTTAATATGAATGTTTTTGTTATGTTTAAACCTTTTCATATGGGAATTTATTGGAATTAGTAAGTGACGGGTGGAGCCCGCTATAGCTCCTCGATGCATCGGTAGGTCTCATGAGACAAACTAGTGTCTTGGCACAAGGCCTTGACAAAATCTTATTTGTAGTCTTGGCACGAGGCCTTGGATATGTGGTTAGGATAGTCTGGCATTATGCATTCCATCATTATGAATGTGGTTATTGATATTGCATGTGATTATTCGATTTGTATAATATCCATGTGAATAAGTATGTGGAATTATTTTATTTTATTTTTTCCATACTATGTTGTTGTTTATGTTTAAAAGGCTTTTGTTTTAGTTATACATTGCCTTAAATTTTTATTCTTATTTAAGAAAGTTTCCGCTGTATTTCTTACCCTTACGGAGCGTTTGAGCTCACCTCTTTCTATGTTTTATTTTTTCCCAGGATTCTAAGAAGTATATTGTGATTGATATGCAGGGTTAAGACAATGGAATAATGGCATTCATAAAGGATTATTTATATTGTTTTGTATATTATGATGTGTAATGTAACATTCATGTATATAATATATTTTCCAAGACTGCTAAACTAATCGGTCCTTTGGGACTTGATTCCTTGTAATCATGCCAATGTATTAAAATGATTCACCGACTCTGGTTAACCGGGGTCGGGGTGTTACAGTAGGTATTAGAGGAAGTTTAAAAATAACCTTGGAAACTAGATTTAGATAAACTCTGATTAGAGCACATAGCCCTAAGATAGATTTTGAGGATTAGTATAGAAGAACTTCCTAGAATTTTGGTATTGTAGAGAGTTTGTGAATTTTCTGAGAAATACATCCCCGTCTAGATATCATCAGGTAGAGGCGGCTCTAGCATAGATGTAACTAGGGGTAAAACCCAAAAACACCACTTTGAGCTAGACTCGAACGGGAACTGGTGCATGACAATAGGCCTTGCTTCACTCTTGGTTACGACACTCTTGGGGGATATGCTTAGGAAAATTCTCATTTTCTTTACAAACCATTATGAAGGGTTCATGAGTATATACTTACTCAAAGAAAACATTTTTATGATTATGGATTATATCCATAAACTGTTCAATTTACATTAGGTATTTTACAAGTTTGGAATTATTCATTGAAATTCATAAACTGACCTAGTTTATGCTATTGTATAGAAATGGCGCCCAGTAGAAGGAATGTGAAATCCAGTAATACATATGATCTAAAGAGTAAGAAGGATCATATCTTTCATGGTATTAAGCCATCATTTAGAAGGGAAATAGTCTCACACGTATTATCATCATATGAAGAAATAGTATCATGTGTGGATAAGATAACTAAAGATTTTAATGAGTCCTATGTCTTTGAAGGGAAGCAAGGGAAGAAAAGGATGGAAGAGAGAAAGATGGATAAAGGGAAGAGGGAAAAGAAGAATTTCCCCCATACACGATAATTGTGGGAAGAAACACACTGGAACTTTCCTGGAAGGAATGAGAGTTTGTTATAAGTGTGTAGGAAAAGGTTAACAAGTATGTGACTACAAGGGTAAGAAAATGGTTTCAAATGTACAATGCTTCATTTTCATAGAGTTTGGACACTACGAGAACCTATCATCAGACTATGCCTCAAATGATGTTATTGGATAACAATCAAGTTATGATACTACCACAGATGAAGAGGAATGATTAGAGTTCTTATGTTGATTATGTCATTTGAGTGTTGTATCAGCAATGTACTTGTTATAATAATTATGGAGTATATAAGGATTGTACTGTAGTACTATTTCATTGAGGATTTGAGATTTTATGGTACTAAGAAAAGTGACTCCACAGCAAGTTAAAATTTTTGGAAATTACATGGTTGAAGGAAAGATAAACCTTAATATGGTCCTAATATTGAGGTACTTATTTTGGAATAAGATATGGAAAATTATATTGGATATTCTTGACTGCCTTGAAACTGATTAAAGATTTGTATATTCTATAATTGTTGGAGTTTACAACATTTTTGGATGGATGAAGTATATCCAGAATTCTATATGGAATAATGGAGCATGAATGTAATCAATAAGGATTATGGTATTTCAGGATGTTTCAGTGTTTTAAAAGAATACATGATGAAGGTATTCATATGCTATTACGGGGTAAAAAGGATATACATTATGTTTAACTTCCTTATAAATTTTGGACTATGAGTTTGGACAGAATTATTTTGGATAATTCTAGTTTGAGATTAATTTTGTATTGCCATAAAAGGACAACCCGAAGGTCGGGCAGCAACCCGTCGCGACCGGCAAGGCCGCGAGACTTGAACCCGCAACCGAAGGGCGACAAGGGTGTATCACCTACCACTGGCCCACGAGATGTCCTGGATTAAATAATTTAGTTTATTTTAAGAAGGTCTAGTAGATGAATTATAAATTTATTTTGTTACCCCAAACGAATAGGATAAATAGAATATATTTTTTTGGTTCTATTATCTTTTAGAGTGAAATATGAGTTTGTGGTAGAAATTTGTTAAAAGATGTAACTCTAATTTTCAAGTATATATTTTTCTTCTCCTCTTATTCTATGAAGAAATTAATTCTTATACTTTATTGAAGGGATATTAAAACCAAAAATGTGTTATCCTAATACCTTCTGTTTTGTTGAATCGATGGCATTTTAAATCCTCATAGATTACTGAATTTAAGGACCTCAATTTTAAACTTGTTTAAGATTGATGACCTCAATCACCACCTATAAATATTTACATTTTTCTTCCAATTATATCTCTCTAATTTCTACCAATGTTCTCCTAATAAAGATCATCATTTGGTGGTGAACCATTCATTTCTCTTTTCCTCTTATTAAGACTAAATTTTATTAACCAAATTGTTGATGTGGGTTTTCTCACAAAGATATTTTCTATTTTCAACCTTTATTTTCGAAGAAGAATATCAAATTGCGAGGACGCAATTTATTGAAGGAGTTAATAATGTAACACACCAAGATTTCATAGTATTTACTTCTTCAAAACAATTCAATAACTTGTACTACACGTAACACCAAGTTCAAGCGCACCCTGACTTACCAAACAAGCCGTTCTAAAGAGGTTTTGAATATTATTAACTAAAATTTGAACCTTATATAATAATTATAAATATAGAATCCATATTATGAGTTTCTTATACATAATTTAAGAATAAATTCTTTTTTTCAGATAATAGAAGTATTTTTCAAAAATGCACTTTTACCAACTTTAATAGTGAACCATTTTTAAATCCAATATTTTAAACTTTTATATATTCAATTTGACTAAATAAATTTATTCTTTAGAATGGGGACATAAATATTTTTTACAATGTAACACCCCAAGGTTCCACGTTACGCTTCCCTTTGAATAATACAGTAGCGTGTGTTGTACGCAACTTCGAGTTCTAACACACACCACAACCTATCAATCTAGCTGTAATGAATAGTAATACCCACTTTTTAAAATTTTATAAATATTATCTCTCAAAATGGACTTCATTTTTGGATTCGTAATATCGAATTTAGCCTAGGGTGAAAATTTGGTACTTTTCAGATAACTTTTATATTTTGATGAATAGTGAAAATTACTAAATTTTAATTAAAAACAACTTTTTAAATCAAAATGATTAGTAGTGATAAATTATGAATTTGAGTGGTTTTAAAGTATATTTAGAATATATTTTTACCATTTAATACAATGTTTGACATTGGACAAAATTTCACAATTAAACTGGACATAAACAAGTGTCAATCTTTTGATAGTTATTATCTCTTAGAAACACGCTTTTTGTTTTAACAACGATAATTAATTTTAAATTAATTTCTGCCACTTCTGTGTTTTGAATTTGGAAAAATGGATTCCATATTTTGAATCAGGATGTTCAAATTGTGTAAATAGGTAACTTTTATTTTTAGACATTTTGAATAATTACTTCGGTAAATATTTTATTTACCATGGTTAAAGGGTAAATCCGGTAAAAAATGGTTAAAAAATAATATTATAATTATAAAAAATTACCCTAAAACGTGTCCTAACCTTATTGGATGATACATTTCTGACCATGGTAATCTTTGGGTCGATTTTGGGACCCCATGGAGCCCCTTGTAAGTGATAGGAACACTTTATTTTAATTAAGTTAAAATGAATAAAAAATGACACAAGCACATATCTTTTAGAAAAACAATTTTTACATAGGGTTATATCTGCTAGATTTTCGACTATAAATATTTATTAGAAACATAAAAATATTTCCTACATAATGGTACTTTATTTATAATTTTTAGACGTTATATAATATAATTTATTTATGACACAATGGTGATGCAGTAATTACTAAAATAGTGAAAAATTAGAATAATTGATATTATAAATACCCAAATAAATTTAATTTGAGACTTTTTATAAATAAAAATACTTTTATAGGTTAATATGGAATGTTAGGATTAATTTAATTAAATTTTTTCTAAGTAATCATTCTGTTATGAGTTTTATAAAAATCAATTATTGAATAGTGTCAAAATTTACATAAAAGAGTTTTTAAAACAAATATTATATTATCAATTGATATTAAATTTCAAAAAATCTAAGGTTCAGCCACAAGACTTATATCATGATTGGTGTATCGTTAATGGACCAATTGGGGGTCTCTTGGAGTTATATAGTATGTTTATTAACCATATAATATAAAAATACAAAGAGACATTGTAAAAGTGAAACTAATTAATTAAGAGTTAATACTTAAAGATAAGGTTAATATAGTGACCCAAACCTGTCTAAATTCTATTGGTTGAGTGTTTTTCGACCCATACCCACCATAAACTTTAAATAATACACTTTGTAGCCATTATAAACCGAATATTAATTTATTATAAAATAATATTTCTATCTTTTCCAAAGGTGCCCCTCACCCCTCTTATAAAAGGGCACTCCCCCTTCTCACTAATTAACACATTCAAAGCCTTTTTGTTCGGCCAACCCCTGTCCAAATACTATCTAAACTTCCCTAAATTCATCTTAGATGTCTTACTTTAGTCAGGAATCCAACCTATTGAGCTTTTTTGATCAAATAGAAAGGAAGAACCCGAAGAAGAGGTAATGATTTCACCACCCTTTTTCAAGTTCCTTTCTTCTTCCACTTCTTTTTTCTTTGTTATTACCATTATAAAATAATAACTCCAGTATATTATATATAATTTGATGTTTTTATAAACATGGTACAACCATATTTAAGTATTCTATCCATCCTTTGAATGACATGTCACCATACGCGCGTAAGTACGACTTACCGTCTCCACGTCGTGGTGTAATTGTTATTCAAAACATTATTATTTGGATGGGTATAATAATGATGTGAAATTGATGTAAATAATAAATATAACATGATAATTATTCTTTATATATTATATAAAATCCAATTATATTTTATTTTAATATCAAAATAATGATATTGTCGCTCGTGCGTACGTACGGACTACCGTCTCCACGAACGCGATGAGATTCATTATCCATCGCATCCATTCAAGTATAATTATCATTTTATGATTTAAAAATAATGTTTAAGGACTTGATAACATTCTGGATATGAATAATATACAACCTATCTATGAAAACCACGACTTACATAACAAAACATATAAAAGAAAACGAGTAAGTTAACACCCGAAATGACGATAATACTAAGATATTATTAACAAAGCAATGTTAAAAGATCATATATGATATCATATTAATGTATATGATTCTTGTATAATTTAATAAAAATTATTTCACCATTATATAGGAGGTTAACCTACCCCAAACCAAGGAAAAGTACAAGGTAAGGGTTTATTTCGCAATCTCTTCATTATCCGAGGTTGTTTATACGTAATTATCTACTGAGATCTCTTTATCATCCACATCAATGTTCCTTAAAAATATATTTAAATGTTTTTTTACTATTTACTAGAAAATGGGTTAAAGTCATTTATAACCTTATGTGATTTTAAAGGAATATTTCTATCATTTTCCAAACAATGTACTTTTTAACTTTTTCGACAAATTTAAGGTAAGAATGTCTTTTTAAACTTATACGGCAGGTGTAGTTATTTTCCGCCGTTATAAAATCACAGAAGCTTCCCTTACAATATTATAATAATATTTTCAATGTAAACGTTTTATTTTATAATTATTTCAATTTTAAATGATTTCAAAATGATTATTTTAAGAATTTGTTAAAGTTACTCTTTATCAAGATCATAATTTTAAATGTTTTAAAGATTTATCTTTCTAAATATTTTTAATTAATGTCCATGTTTTCAAAATGATTTTAAGGATTTATTTATATGGACATGATTTTTTTGAAATGATATTTCTTTTCAAAATTTTCAAAGTTGTATGGGACACTTTGATTCAAAAATCTCTTTAAAATTACTTCCATTATAAATGTGTGACTTCTCAATGATTTCGATAAAAGAGATATTTCTCTCAAATAGTTTTGATTTCATCTATGTCAAAATCCTATGATGTATTTTAAGCTTATTTGAAGTGGATTTATTATGATACAAAACTTTTCTATTTTATTGAAGGTTTTGTGATATGTTTTACTGTGGATGTGTTATTTTTATACCATTCATGGTTTATGGAGAAATTATTGACATTTTGTATGCTAGTTTTAATACGAATGTTTGTGTTATGTTTAAACTTTTTCATATGGGAATGCATTGGACTTAGTAAGTGACGGGTGGAGCCCGCTATAGCTCCTAGATGCATCGGTCGGTCTCATGAGACAAACTACTGTCTTGGCACAAGGCCTTGACAAAATCTTATTTGTAGTCTTGGCACGAGGCATTGGCTATGTGGCTAGGATAGTCTGGAATTATGCATTCCATCAATATGAAAGTGGTTATTGATATTTCATGTGATTATTCGATTAGTAAAATATCCATGTGAATAAGTATGTGGAATTATTTCACTTCATTTTTTTCCATACTATGTTGAAGTTTAAGTTTAAAAGGCTTTTGTTTTAGTTATACATTGCCTTAAATGTTTATTCTTATTTATGAAAGTTTCCGCAGTATTTCTTACCGTTACGAAGCGTTTGAGCTCACCCCTTTCTATGTTTTATTTTTTCCCAGAATTACAAGAAGTATATTGTGATTGATATGCAGGGTTAGGACAAGGGAATAATGGCATTCATAAAGGATTATTTATGTTGTTTTGTATATTATGAAGTGTAATGTAATATTCATGTATATAATCTATTTTCCAAGACTGCTAAACTAATCGGTCCTTTGGGACTTGATTCTTTGTAATCATGCCAATGTATTAAAATAATGCACTGACTCTGGGTAACTGGGGTCGGGGTGTTACAACAACCAAAGGATGAAATTTTTTCTATTTAAATATATCAAGTATGTATATTTCATTATATTCTTAAGAAGTAAAGGAATTTATCAACATGAGAAAAATGATAATAATTTTTTTTCGAATACCTTAATTTATTTTGAACTAATGGACATCTTAATAATATCATATTTAAGGATTTTAGGACAACAATATTCTATTTATCGTTCACATGTTTGTTATTTATGACCTCTATCAGTTTATATAAATATTTACACTTTTACTCTAAGTATTTATATCTACTTGAAACCAATGCTCTCTTACATAGAGATATATTTATATGTTAGTCCACATGACCTTTTTTACTTCCCATTATCTCTTTTATAAAGGATTTATCATGAAACATTCTCTCAATGTGGGACTTTAACATAGTAAATATCACATAATATATTAGCATAGTCAAGATTAAATTCTGAGGATGTAATTTATTTAAGGTGGGGAGAATGTAACACCCTAAAAATATAAGGTATGAACATTGTATTCGATGTCATGTATGACATGAAACACCGAGAACATAAGGGAATATAATATACCAGTAATTTATAAAAAATTTAATATTTTAAATAAATATATTTTATAACATTCAATTCATGCGAAACTGAATTAGCATACATCGTGTGCAATAATGTGTTTTTTCAATTGCTTGCATTACATGAAAAATTGAGTTTTACCAAAAAATAATATATGATAAAATATTATTATTTAATATAATAAGACATAAAATAGTCATTATGAATATTATTAAATAACTTATGAAAATATATGGTTTACAAAAAATATAAAACAAATTCATTTGATACAAATTAATTGGAAATGAATATAAGAACCATTTTAATATAAAGGCAATGTGTTTATAGAAACATTTTCATGCTCACAAAGACGTTTTATCCTAATAATTTAAATAAATAACAATTATTAATTGATATTAATGTAATAAATATATTATATAAAATATTTTTTATATTCATCCAATAGATTCAATAGACATAGGATAAGAACGAACCCAATGTTACACATAAAACATATATTTTTATTGAGGAACCTTTACTTTCTTTTATTGGAGAACCAATTTTAAATCCAATTTTTTAAACTTTTATAAATCTTATAATAAAAAGTAAACATAATATCTTAAAAATACACATAAAAATTAGGTTTAGGTTAATTTCTGGTATTTTTTGTGATGTTTCGTTTTTTAATGAATAATGAAAAATTCTGAATTTTAATTCAAAATTGCTTTTTTCATATAATTTATTGATAAAGATAAATTATATATTAAATTTATTTCAGAGTTTAATTAGAAAATATTTTGATAAATTAATCTAATTTATCTCATTGAAATCAATTTCACTTTGAAATTTAGTATAAAAATAGAGCAAATTTTTATCATTTTTACTTTAAAAACCAGCATTGTCATCTCGTCTATATGATTAAATTTAAATTAATTTTTTCCACCTTTATAATTGGTATTTATAAAAATTTATCCAAAAGTTAGATAGAGAATAATTTTTAATTTCTAATATGGTAAAATTATTTTTTTACCAAATATATTATTGAAATTAGTTGAAATTAATTATAATGCATAAGTATACATATGGCATAATAAGGAAGTAAAACATAAACTTAAGAGACTAAATGACCTAAAACTTATCCAAAAGACATTTTATGGTCATATTTAGACACTATAATACATTTTATATAATTTTTACTGTTATTGGATCAACATTAAATGGGGAAAATGTAGTTGGAAATTCCTTTTCCAAAATTTACAAGAGTGTCACTCCTCCCCCACTAAAAAAATGTCTCCTCTACTCCAATTTACCCACACCTCTAATTCAAAATTGGATTAAATTAGATCATAAAAAATAACTCCTAAAAATTCTTACCCTAATTATATAAGTCTACTATTAGTAATAAATCCATCCAAATAATCTATTTGGTGAAAAAAAAAGGATTTACCCAAAGAAGATGTAACATCTTTCCTCAAGTTCTTTAGTTTTATTCCCATTCATCACCACATAAACCCTTCTTATTACATTACTATAGAACACAAAAATTTTACTAAATATACTATGATATTGTTATTTTTAAGGGTTTAACCTAAAAATACACACACTTATATATATTAGGTAATGAACTTACCGTTTATGTGTATGATGAACTACCACCCCTCGAAATGAAGATGTTCATTTTTTCCATTACCACTTTTCATTGTTGAGAATAAGGATTGAAACATTGTTTATATTTAATATATATGATACATATTAGTTCTTTATGCTTTGGTAATTCTTTTTTAACACATACCCTTATACTTTTAAATTTGTGTAAATACAATAACGTTGTTTCTGGAAGTGTGGACTACAACATCATAAAAGTGATGTGATTCGATCATATGATACATGGAATATATAATGGATGTTTTTAATTAAAAATATTAGACATAAAAAAATAATATGATTTTAATTACATAATTACCCTCCAGGAAATATAATATATATCATTTTCATTATTACCCTTTCACACAATAAAAAGTGATAACGTCGGTCCTGGATGTGCGGAATACCACCTCCTCGACACGATGTGAATCATTTTACATCACATGAATTATATATATAAGTATATATGATTAAATAATATTTCATATATTATATAATCATATTTATAGAGATATGTGTTTTTACTTATGATATTTCCATAACAATCATTGAAAAATGAGAACATTAATCATTGTACATATTGCATACCATCTTTATGATTGTAGCAAAGGTTCATTTTTAATAACAATATTTAATGATTGGTTTAAAAATTATAATTTATGTATAAATATATTAACTATTTCATGATTTTTCTTCTGGATATGTTATATAATGTCCCCTTTGACCATAATTAACCTAAAAAGGGTGTTTTTGACACATAAACTGAATTTGGTTAAAACACATAATGTAAATTTAATTCATTAAGAAGTTGTATAAAACATGTTAATAAGTGAAATAAAAGTTATGATAATAATGAAAAAATTTATAAAGTAAACAATTATCAAAAGTTTGTAATTCATGAATATAAAGACACGCGAGATAAATTAGACGCAAGGTATGGGAATTTTATCTCACTTTTTACATTTATGAGATAATTGTTATATTCACCACTCACTTCTTTTATATGGTGTATCTACTAACCCTTTTGATATATTATATCCTTAATAATTTTATATTTTATGTTATTTAAAACTTTCCTTTAATGTTATTCATTCTTGGGGATTATGATTTAAAATGTTTCAAAGTGGTATGGGACACTTGGCATATTTAATGATTATTTTCCCCAATAATACTTTTAATGATCTTTCAATTACATTTTTGGAAATTCAATAAAACTTGTTCTATAATACCATTAATGTTTCTATACTATGGTTATTTATGTCCTTCTTCATGTATTAGTACTATTTTTTCACTCGTTGTTACTCAATATGTTTTTGGAAATGTTTTTAAGAAAAACCGATATCACTCTCTCTTTAGTCAGAGAAACTAATTTCTTCTACAAATACTATTTTCTAAAAAGGTTTCCAAAAAAATTAATGCTTTTAAAAATGATTTAGTAATGAAATTTTTACCTTTTTTTCATTTACCCATGTTTTAAAAGGAATATTAGTTTTCTTTCCAAACAAGGCATTTTTCTAACATTTTACCATGAAAAAGAAATTTTCATTTTACCTCGTACGATATATACAGATTTACCCACCATAATTTCATCGAATATTTGTTTTCATGCTTTAAACATTTCTTAGTGAAATTTTTTAAAAAAATTTATTTTCAAATAAAAGTATTGTTAAAATGTTTTTTAAAATTAAAAGTATATTTTCCTTAATTTTTTTTTAATTTTCATTCATCAAATACAACGACCATATATTTTTACTAAACATGGGAATTGTTTTATTAACATCATAATTATTCATCTTATGGATGATTTATGATTTACTTATCCAATGATATTATTCACATTCCATTCCTTGATTCCTTTATTAGTCCCCTTGAAAATTTCAATTTCCAATGATCATTGAATTTCACCTTAATATCAATATCAATTATCATGGATATTGATATTTCCTAAACAATATACCATTTTACATATAGGGTCTACATTGAATTTTAATTAATTAGTTAGGGGAATATTGATAAATCCATATTCTTTATTCAATATGGATATTTGATAAGGCATATTGTTTATTCGATATAATGAATGAATAGGTCATGAAAGACACAGGTTGGCAATCATTTAAGGAATTTCATAAGGGTTTGATACCCATTAATATAAGCCGATTGATTCATCAATAGTCTCATGAGATGAAATTATTCTATGAAAACCCCATTGATTTTGTTTACAATCAGAATATATGGGTTTCTACCCATTTTTTTGAACTGTCTAGAGGATATATCTTGACAGTAGAGGTTTTCTTGTGCATTAGACATGGCATCAAATAATTAATCATTTATTTCATATTGAATCAGTCAATTTTTAACCATGATATTTTGAATCTACACATATATGGTTTAATTTCATTCTAAGATCATTTATTAAATGGAATATATTTAATTTTATTACCTTTCCATATTATTCATTCCTTATCATGTTATTTCAATGTCATGTGTTATCAGCTATTTACCTTTCCATGTTGATTTATCTCATTTATTTGGTATTAATTCTACTATAATTTACCCTTAATGAGCATTTGATATAACCCTTATTCTATTTTCTTTCCCTATAAATCCAATAATTATACTATTAAATATATTCAAGGAAACTCGATACGGAATAAAGTTATCCCTGAAAGAAAAAAATTATGTTCTAATTATTTTATTCATTGGTAATACAGGAATAATGTATGTATATGGTTTAAAAAGTCTAATAAACTACTTAGACATTAATGATTTAATTCCTTTTAATTGTTCCAATTTAATGGTATTATACATCAGATCTAGGATTTCAAGGGTTGGGTCAATTCAAAAGGTACACAACACGACATAAGTCTCAAAGAAAGAAAATTATGAAAAAAATCCATTATTTCTTTGGTAACATAGAAACCATAAACCCCATGAAAAAAGATATCCTAAAATGGATATGTAAATCCACATAAATTTAAGGATTCAAATAATTAGATTCATTAATGGGAATTATATAAAACACACAAGAAAAATGAGTTGTGAATATTGAATTTATCACATAGGAAGAAAATTGGAATAAGAAAAACCCTTACATTGAGTCTGATTCATCACATGTGTTCTTTATCTTCATGAATAATAAAATTATATTAATTATTTAATATATTTATAACCTTTTAAAATCATATTATCAATTCAATTTGTCTTATAAAAATATTATATATAATTACTTAATCAATTATGTTTAAGTCATATGTTTTGACCATATTCATCTTATGTGTCAAAAATGAATATGATAGGTTGACTATGGTCAAAAAATTTCATTATTTAATACTATATAGAATAATAATCCTGAAATAATTATCATATTTTTAAAGTAATTATACTTTTAAAACTAATCATGAAATATGGTTTTGAAAAATTAACTAACATTACGATCATAGAGACAGTAGGTCGTATATACGGACGAGTAACGTTTCCATTTTTCAATGATCATTATAGAAAGAATGTAAGTTATATTTTATACTTATATAATGATAATAATATCATAAATAACATGATATTTAACTATATATAGTAATATATATATATATATATATATATTTCTTATCATGTAAATGGAATCACATCGCTTCGAGGAGGTGGTAGTCCGTACGTCCATGAACGCTGTTTTCACTTTTTTATTGTGTGACATGGTAATAAATAAAATGAAATATTACACTTATAAAAGATAATTATGTAATTATTTTAATAATTATTTCATATATATCATATATATTCATTATGTTTTATCCTTATTATATTCCATGTAATGCGTTGTTGAAAAACGCTTTACATTGCTTCGTGAGGTAATAGTCTTCCATAAACATGAGTGACATTATCGTATCCCCTATGGTATGGAATGTAAAAAAAGTATATATGATATAAATATTATAGTGTTATAATTATTTTATAAATATCATATATAATATTTATATCTATCATTATTTTAAACCTTGAGAGGTGGTAATGGAAAAATAGATGACATTGGTTTGGATGACAGTTGCCTTTTATTCACACGAATACAGATTTTGTAACCCATTTGATGAAAGTGTGTGTGGGTGTAGGTAAAAAAATTAACCTAAAAAAATATTATTATATTTAGTTTAATTATGTTTTTATATTATAATTGTACAATAGTAATTTAAGTGGGTGGAAAAATTAAAAAATTCTCGTCGATGAACGTTGCATCATCTTCGGGTAACCCCTTTTGGATTAAACCAAAAGACATTATTGGGTTGATTTATTAACATAGGGTATATTATAGGATAAGAGGGATTTTTGAATGTTATTTGGGTAGATTTTGGATGATAAAAATAGTTTGATAATAGAGAATAATTGAGTGTTTTGGGTGCCCTTGTATAGTTGAGGGGGAGTGACATTCTTGTAAATACTCAAAATTATTCACTGTTGTGAAGTAAAAATTACCTAATGTGAATCAAAGATTGATAATTAGTTTTAGGTAAAGATTATATGGGATATAAAAATCTCCACCACATAATTAAATAGATTTTATAAACATATACTTCATTAGCTCGTTTGTTTTCTTATTTTATTCATTTTTGGGTTTTTCATTAAGATAAATAGTTTATTACCTATGAAATTTATCCATTAAGTCTCAATTAAAGATAGAATTATTAGAAAATTTATTCTTGTTGATTTTAAATATTTAATCCAAAATAGATAACTCATTTATTAAAAATTCATTTGTTATAAAATAAAAATAGTGTTAATTTGAATATTAATAATTTAATTTAATTTTAAAATATGGCATATAGAATATTTAATTTTAATATAATAAGTTCAAATATATGTAAAATGATAAATTATTCTAAAATATTAATGAAAAAAGTAATTCAATCAATTTACATCCCTTTTACTATTTTTAGTATAATTTATTTTAGTTAATTTGTAACAAAATGATTACTACATTTTCATTTATTAAAATTTTTAATTAATTATTTTATCTAAAAATTTAAAATATGTATTTTAATGAGAAAAAAATCATGTATTTTTCCAAATGATATATATAACCAAACATATTTTTCTCCTATCCCATGGATTTATTAAAATTAAATGGAAAACAATTTCCTTTTTTGTCCTATTCATTACTTAAATTGTTATATTGGTCCCTTTCATAGACTAGTAACCCAAAAAATCATAAAAAATACTATTATAATAAGGGTAAAATTACTTCCATAAAATGAGTTTTGGACATGTTTCTATGTCATTTTCCCTCTTAATATTAATGTTTATTCCCAAGATAAGCTGGTTTTTACCTTAATCGTTGCAATTAAATTTAACTATTTTCGCAAATCACTTTGGCAAAAAATTAAGTTTCCTATATTGGAGATTGTAAATAATTTTGATTAAAAAAATAGAATCCATTTTTGAAAATTTAATAAACAGAAATGGAAATTTTTAATTTAATGTTAATCATGTAGACGCAGTGAGATTGAAGGTTTTTAAGAAGAGTACTTTTTTAAAATAATATGATTCTATATTAACCAAATGATTACTAATAACCATCATAAAAATAACTTGATATTTATTAATATACTATATCTATGTTTGATTTAAAATATTTCCAATTAGGGGTTTTATTTAATTAAAATCAAAATCAATTATCTATTATAAAATAGTTTTTAGAAAAAAACTCATTTTAAACCCAAAAACAAGATCATAAGAAAAACTAATATAAAGTGGATTAAAAAGTAATTAAACGTGTTTAAATAAGAATTTTTTTATTAAAAAAAATTGATACCATATTCTGACTTTTAAAATTAATTAATTTTTTGAAAAGAAAGTACAAAAATTGGTATTTGTAATTATTCACCGAAAAATAAATATTTTCCAAAAAAATCAATATTTTCAAAACAGATTCTGAAAATTCACCAATAGTATATTCTGATTCCAAAAATGAATTTAATTTTATCAAATACATTTTCATTATGGTTCAAATATTTATTATAATATTTTTCCCTGAAAATAAATAAATATAATTTTTGAAGAAAACATATATTTTAAGAAAAAGACACATCACGAAAAAATGTTAGATTGTTTACTAATAATATATCAATAATTTATATTTATTAAGAAATTAATATATATATTAATATATATATATCATTAAATTGTTAATACTACTCACACCCACCAATTTAATGGTTAGGTTATACCTGTAATATCTATCATGGATCATTTAAGTTCAATGTTGTTTTTCCAATACACTATCGACCATAAAAATCACGTTGTTGAATGTAACACATTATAAAATAATTGTTACATGTAATAAAATATAATTTTTTTTATTTTATGATATCAAATATGATTTTTTTCTTTAAAAATATATAGTTGATAAACAAAATGTGTTTATGATTTAATCTTTTTAAAAATTTACATGTTTTCCAATCACTTCACTTATAAATGCCCACCCACTCTCCTTTGTTCATCAAAACATAAAAAAATTTCTTGGGACCAAACCCTTTTAAATTACTTCCCAAATTCCATCCTATAATCCTAGAATCCTTATTTTGGGCATAAATCCATCCTAAGAATTCTTTTTTGCAAACCTATAGAAGATACCGAGAGAATAGGTCATGTTCGTCAATGAGAATTTTTATTTTATTTATTCCTCCACTTATTTAAATTATTATTATATAATGATTATAAAATAACCTAAGTATATTCAGTATAATTAAATGTTTTTATATTAATATAATTACCTAAAACCATCTCCACTTTCATCAAATGGGTTACGAAATCATCGTTCGTGTATATGGAGGACTACCACATCATGAACTAATTTAATTTGTTTTTAAATTACCACCTCTATAGTTGGAAATAATAATGTATTTATTATTTATATATGATTTTTATTATATTAATAGAATTACAGAATTATTATATCACACATAACTTCTTAGACTCCATTTTATGGGAATATGATAACGTCACTCGTGTGTACGATGGACTGCTGCCTCACAAAGTGCTGTGATTAGTCCAGGATTTACATGGAAGGTATTAATGATAGGTTTAATAAAAATATGTGATATATATGAAATAAAAAAAATCTTTAATGATAATATATCATTTACCATTCTATATTTCTATCCAAAAATAAATGGAAATAATATACATGTGTACGTATGGCCTACCGTCTCCAGGAACATTGTATTTTATTTTCAGTCTCTAAATTTAATGGATTTATATAAATACATATAATATCATGAATTTATTTTTCCTCGTGATATTTTAAGTTCCATTTTATGTTATCCCTTTTTGGTATTTACGATTCAATGCTTCTAAAGTGTTAATGATTTCATGTTACAATCTCATCCTTTATTAAGATTGTTTATGATTATGATTATGATGATAAAATGTTATGATACATCTCTCAATAAAGTCATGAATTTTATTATCCTATAGTTATTCATGATATTTTAAATTAGTATTTTCATTTTTACAATATTTTGAACTCCAAATAATTATAAAAATATTTTTAAGAAAATATGACTTTATTTCTCTATTTGGTTGGAAATCCATTTTCAACCACAACTAGGTTTCCTAAAAATGTTTTGTAAAAATGTTTTCTAAAATATTTTTTTTTATTCTATAATTTTTAAAATAATTATTTTAATATTATTTACTTTTTAATATTGTTTTTTAAAAAGAATATATATATAATTATTAAAAATAATTTATTTTCGTCTTTTATCGAAAATGTGAACTGATTTTTTAACATATATGAATGAAAAATATTTCTCAAAGCCATGGTTTCTCAATGATTTCATGCTTCCCTTACATTTTTTCAAGTTTATTTTTAGATAAAATGTTTTTTATAAAATTTGGGTTATTTTTTAAATTTAACTAAATTATTTCAAAAGGAAAATATTTTGAAAATGTTTTATGTTTTTTTAAATTATTTTCTAAACAGAATAGATATTTTACTTATGAAATGATTTAAATGATCTTTAAAAATATTTTTCCATCTAAGATGAAATAAATTGGTATAATTTATGATTTACTGGGGAAATGAACCATGTATACAATTCTTATTATTTATTTTAATGGTTTATATTTATGATTAAATGTTGTTTGTGAAACTCGTTTGTTTTCCATGGGCTATACCATGATAAAATGATTTTAGAACCCACTTATTTTACATATTTTATTATATGATTGTGGTGTAACCTATTTATTTTCCACAAGTTATTAAAATATTAAATATTTATGGACCCCTTTTCATTTAATTGTTCATGATATGATGATAGTTTTATGATCTTGTGGAATAGAGATGTATGATTACCACTATGTGATTATGGTTATTTCATAACCAAGGAAAATGGTTACTCTATTACCAAATTTGGGTGGGACTAATATCTACCTCCAATTTATTGGTTAAATATTTATGTCACATGATATATACAAGACATGAACTATGATTGAACACAATTTAGTATAACATAACTGGAATGGGGAGTGATTCAGGTTCAATAAGACATGACCAGAATATAGAGTGAATCCAATTTAGTAATATAGGACTGGAATGGAGAGTGAACCTAGTTCTGTAACATATGTATAGAATGGTATTTGAACCCAGTTTAGTAAGGGAATTTTCGGCTATGATGTTATTGAGAGGGACCCTTGACTACTATGATTTTTTAGGAGTAAACCCATTTCAATATGATAGAATTGTTAGACATCCTTGAAAAATATGGAAATAATTTTCTATGCTTATATGTATTCCAAAAATTCATGTCTTATGACAACATTATTCTCTAATGAATCATGACCTTTAATTACCATATTATTGACGTATTATAAACTTCCAATATCTATTCCATGATTCATGATTATGATATTTGATATGTGGGGTATATTTTTTAAATTTTCTACTCATGTCCTCATAAACTTATCCTCTTGTTATGCTTATTTATCTCCCTTTTCTACCCCTATTAGGAATCTAATGTCACCCATTACTATATTTCCTGTCCTAGGTTTATGAATAAATTTATTATATATTACATTTCTAATAAGGTAGATAGTTATGAATAATATACTAGGAGATAACATAGCTCACATATGGACCAATGCTTCTGTTTCTATGTTTTCAAAGGTACTAAACTATTATGGTCCTCTAGCGTGTTCTTGTACAATGTAATGGATATTCATAAAAAATAATGTAATATCGATGTAGGAAAAGGCATGTTATCTAAATCATTCTAAGGATATAATATCCCTAGACTTATGATTAGGAATGGGTATTATAACGTAAAATGGATTAAATATCTAATTTTTAGAACCCTTAAATAACTCATATGGTTTGGATATATATTTTCATAAAGCATGAACCAACCATATTAGTGTTATTAGATAACACATATGGATATATGCTTTTGAATCACTTATTGTAAAAATGTGTGTTAGTTATGTGAATCATCACAATCAATAAATTACAAAGGCCATACAATGGACAAATGGTTTTCCCAAACTGTGTGATAATGATACATCTTACCATTCTCCGCCAACACTCCCACATGGCTTCCTAGAACTATTTAATGGTTTACCCAAACCTTGAATAAACTGTGTGACATCTAAAAATATTCATGAAAATAAAATCACCTCATAAACATAATGAATCCAACCCAAAAAATCCCATAACATAAAGTAAAAATGTTAAATAGTGAAATCCTTAAAAAGGGTTTGTTATATTAAGCAATGATAAAGGGTTTTAGATCAAATAGTGACACCAAATTTGTAATGATTTGAAAATATCTGGAAAAGCCCCTTTAAATTTAGGTAACTTACTCTACATGAACCTCTTTAGTGTATCCTCTCATTAAATGTAACCCCCAATATATTATGAATTTATAATAGGGATAACGATCAATCATTCATAAGGAATTATTATTTATTTTTAATAATTTTTTTAAAATGGGACTCCACTACTACATGAAGGATATACCTCATCCAAAAACTATGAAATGCCTACCTAATGGTAAATACCTTATTTTCAACTTAATTACATGGTCTATATTTTAATTTGAACCACAAAAGATGGAGAAATCTCTATTTTATATATTTTCATATAAAAATTTATTTTTAAATCCCATGTGATGATTAATCAAGCCTCTAATAATATTCATTTAAATTCAAATGAGTCCAAGTATACACATCATTAAAAAATAATGTGATAGATTCTGATAATTGGGAAACTAATTATGGGGTAAATATTCATACTATTACAAGCCATTAAGAAACAACTCTTTTAGATTTAATCCATATACAATGTCTTATCATACGAATTTACTTCATAAAAGAAATATAATAAAACATTAAGTTTAAATTCATATATTAAGGACCAATATCTTATAGTTTTAGATCAAAAAATTAGGACATCTTTATATAGATTGAGGTTATATGTGAGAACCATGTGTAGTGAGGTTCAATTTACAGTGATAAAGACCATATGATATATATTTTAATGTCATGTTATAAGTAATAGGTTCGAGACATATGAAATACTAGTTTGGATTATACCTATATCTTATTGAATAAGGATAGTGATAATAAAAAATATACATGATTATGGGTTTTATTGAAATATCCCAATCTATTCAAGAATCCCCAAAAAAATGGATATAGGGAGAAGGACTTAAGAATATTATTAGAACTTATACTTAAGTATCATATAGTTTTGTAGAACATCAATAATATTTAAATAGGTATATCAAATTATACAAATTGGATTTATTAATCCATAGTCTCAGAGATTTTATAACATTGAGGTGGGTGATATTTTCAAAGAATAATATTTTGGTTCACATTTTTTGAGTTTTCATTAGGAGAAAACCATGGAAAAATACCTATTAACATTAGAATCATTACACATATAGACCATTTTGTTTAAGAAAAAACTTGTTAAAATTTGTTTACTCCAATAAGGTAAGGTACATTGGTAAAAAGTATCACTTTAGAGAAGTTAAAATAAACCTTTTTGAATTAGACTATGGTTAGTAGTGGTAGGGAAAGGATGAATTTCTCTATAACTAGTATATAATTTATATAAAATAGTGAACATCACTGTGTTATTTTTTTTACCATTGAAATGTGGTCTATTATGAAGGTATTGTTGGGTAATCCTTTATATAACTCATATTTAACCATATACCATCGATTTTGATTAATAAATCACAGGTATAATATTACTATCTTCATTGAGGCTTCTAAAGGATAGTTTCATCTAAACTTGAGGTGTTCTCTCTATCTGATTTGTTACCCATGATATTTTATCTTCCCCTACTTCCCCATAAATTGAAAATAGAATGGTATATTTATAGGAAAATTTTTATTATTCTCCAAGTATTAACCTTGGTGTTTGATAGTATTTTTTCCTAAATATTTAACCTGGGAAAACACTAAGGATGGAAGAATGAGGTGTAACTATAGTGAACATATAATTATAAACTCATAATTCTATAAAATTTTTCACAATATTTATGCCATTTTATTGAATGTTATTTGAGATCCTATAAATTCCCTACTAAAATTAATTTCCTCCTTGATGAAATTTAATTAATGTTGATAAAAAA
Organism: Viscum album; assembly: GCA_963277665.1. Lineage (NCBI taxonomy): Eukaryota > Viridiplantae > Streptophyta > Magnoliopsida > Santalales > Viscaceae > Viscum > Viscum album. Next base: position 1,693,271,918 of record OY728138.1, on the reverse strand, counting down.
TGATTTTATTTGTGTATTTTGTGTATTTTCTTCAAGTAAGTTGATAGAAGGTCACTTTTATACCTACATATAGAGGGAATACTTCCAAATTTAGGGACTATTGACTTTAGTGAATCCAATAGATTAAGTCTTTAGTTTTCACTATGGTCTATCCTTTATGCATGGTATGATGATGTAAAACTCTATTTCAGTGGGGTGAGGTGATACTTCATGAAGTCCTTCATGAATAAATTTTTCACTATGGGGCTTAATGAATGAAAAATTTACCTTGGATAAATTTTTCACTTTTCTTCACTCATTGTAATTTTAGGACATTTGAAAAAGAAATTAATTATATTAATTGCAATAAAAAAAATATTTTTTGTCCTTTTAAAATTATTGAATTCTTATGTTATATATTGAGGTCATTATGATGAATATAATAATTAATTAGAGTTGATGACTTGTGATATTGGGAACTACCATGTACACTCTATGAGACATCAATCTTAGAATTTTACAATGATCCTTTCATAAAATATTAGTATTTTTTCACAATTAATATACCCATTACACTATTGAACCATTATTTTTAAAATTCACGAATTACCAATAAATTAAGAATGAGCAGTTCCATGATGCAATGGATGAAACTTCTAGGCAGTATGAAATAGGATAGAATTTCGATGACTTGAACTAATCATTGATTCATCTCCAAGAATAAGTCTAATCCATTCCTATTAGGTACTATATCAAATTATAAATTTCCCATTTACAAAATATAATTTTTAATCATTAAATAGATTATTTAAATAATAGATGGCCCATCCATTTATTCCATTAATTAAATAAATGAAATGCTTGAAGTATTTTTTTTTTATCACAAAAATACACACTCTCATGTATATATTTAATGAGAAGAAGGGTGAGACATTATTATTTTTCTTTAATTATGAGAGAAATACTTGAGATCATAGCACCAATAGATATTAAATCAAATTGAATATATGTAAATGGGGAGATATAAATTGTAACTAAAAATGCATTACTCAAAAATTAAAACTATGGGAGGTTTTAGAAAAGGATATGTTCCCAATACTTTTATTATCTAGGAATTTATAATTACACCATATACATTCCTAGTGGTGTATGATTAGAATACATCATGATTTCCTCTATAGAGTGCACCTTATATGGGTATTGGATAGTAATATACACTTAAACCATCACTATATTTATGGTAGAATGGTTCTATATGAGAATGAAATTTTTTCCACTGTGATGGACACCATGAATGCGTATTATCAAAACATGTGAACTTTTACATTCACCATAGTCGAACGGAGCCTATTTTAAAATGAGGGAATGTATTTTCCACATAGTAATATTCTATAGGTAAGGATTAACTAGATATATGTGCTTACACCATCACCATATTGAAGGGATTTTTTGGGATTATGTGTGAATGAGATATTTTATTACTTAGGTGTTGATAGATATATAGTAGGGTTTATGTAAAATAAAGGAAAAAATTTGGATTTTTGTTTTTCCCAGGGCCTGATCTACCAATCCTGATACCATAAACACATACTTTACTTGAATTACATGATACTAATTGAAAAATCCAAGACATAAAAATTCTTAATAAAAAAATTAATAAATATTTTTAAATATCTTACATCATGAAGTTATTTTTTGGTTTATATCTTTGGAGAGTTTGGACACATAATTAACAAATAAATACAATCTAATGTACAGTGTCCCCCCATGGCATTAATAACTTTTTAAGACATAAAAAATATTTAATATTTCCTACATATTTCACACATAATATATCCTATTAGGAATATCATGTATAATACATTTCTACATAAACTAGAAAAATGGAAACATATGAATGTGGGAACTAAAATGATTAGTAAGAGAAATCACACAAGTGAGGTAATAATAACATAAAACTAGTATAAGGATTATTACAAGAATAAGTAATCATCATAATACAAGAATCAACTAAAACTGGGAGAATAATATATCCATTAATATCAATGTAAATAAATACATCACATGGAAGAAAATAATTGATTTCTTGGTGAATTTATTCATAATTATAAACATCCTAATCTTACTGTCAAGGCCTCATATATGAAATCATTCTTGGCATCAAGAAATTAGTCAAGAAAATATTCATATTACTAATACCACAATTAATAAATCATACTAAATTGTTTAAGAATACACAAAATGACCAAACATGTTTATCTCATGTGACCTATATATTCATCAATGGTCTATATTGTTTCAGGCCCCACCAATCACTTATTTATGTCCATTGCATTCATCATATGAGATAATGAGTAAATAATACATCATTCACCTTTCTAATAATCATCTATATTGGAATAAAAATATATATAATTATAATAAAACTACACATATGAATAAAAGGGATAAGAAAATCATAACCCATTTGGAAAAAGAATGTGGATGGTTAAGTAATAAATTGTCAACATGCTAGAGTAATGATTAAACATTTGTATTAGGATATAAATATATATATTTTAAATATATTCCTAATCAATGAATTGAAAATATTTATTTTTACGTATCCTTTAATGTATTACCATATAGAGTAAGTGGTATATGGTTAAGTCAATAATTTTCCCAATCAAATGTTGTATTGAATCATATTGAACACCTTTTAATCAAGGAAATGTAAAATAGGGTATTCACAATGTAAAGGCATTGAATGAAGTGAAATTTATATTAATGGTATATGGTTAGGAAATATAAATGAAATTATCAATCATATCTTTGATAGAAAAGAATGTTACAAAATTCTTTGAGAGAATGATGGTGGATGGATGAAAGAGAATATATCCCTAGTTTAACAATGTAAACACATATGTATGTTTATATAAATGGAAAAGATTCTTGTGGAATAATTTTTTGAATGATATCTATAAATAATATATCAAGAATCAAATTATTTCACATCATGAGTTCAATTTTCAAATATATATATATATATATATATATATGAGGATCAATCACGTAACAAAAATCTATTGATAGTAAATACATTTGAATAAGAAAATGAAAATGGTGGTGGGAACTAAAAAGAGATTTTAGAAAACATTTTTAAAATTGAGATAAAATATAAACATACATGTCCCATATGAAATTTACTTTTAAAAAGGTGATGTGAATGATTTTGGAAAATTTACATTTAAATAGAATATCCAATAATGGATGCCTGAAAATGATATAATTTTTTCTTTATGAAATGTTGGGGAAATGAAATGAGATTTGATAATGAATGGAAAGGAACCTTATAAATAGTTTACAAATAACTTTATTAAAAACTCATATGATAAAAAGACTAAAAAACATTATTTATATTGAAACGTAATTTTACCAAATAGGATTAGAAAATACCATGTAATAAAATGTTATAGTTGGATGACCCCAAGCATAGATGATTTATGTTCAACATAAAACCTTATAAATCAATGAAATTATATTTGAGATATTAACATTACTTATGAGAAGAATACTATATAACATTAGAAATATTAGATAAGGATTTATTTCATCGGAATTGAAATCCCAAGAAACATTTTGAGAGATTACCACATAATAAAATCAAGGGTATAATGTACCTAACTTATATAAGTTCAAGAGAATTATTATAACCCAATGAATGAAATTGATTTACCAAAAATTGTTATTATTGGTTTAATAATTGAATAAGTAGTTATATGAATATTTTAATATGATTTTTCTTAATATATCTCTTGAAATAGTCAATAATGACGATGAAAATACATTCATGGGATATAAATACACCATACATGAAAAATAGTGTGAACAAAATGTATTATGTCAAAAATAATCAAAATTGGGAAAAAGAAAACCCATATCATTTATCTTAGAATCCATGAACACCATCTAACCTCCTATATAACAGAAATAGACACCATAATAAATTCTTTCTAAAACTTAATTGTATATTTTAAATTTATACTCATCATTTAGAATTATTCTTCCTATGAATTCTAGTTAATTGTTACTTATTTTTAATATTAGGTTTAAGTAATCTCGATCATTATAAAATAAATTCAGAAAATTATGTTGGTATTCATTCTTGTTAAAGATTTAATCATATTGAGTTCAAAAAGATTATAGGAATATATGTTAAATGATATTTATAGAGGTATAATTTCATTCTATGGTAGTTTTTTTATTATCCATGAAGTTTAGATTGATAATTATCATGTTATAGTGATTCTTACAGAATGAAAGATGTTTTACTATTTAATTGTTTTAATAATAGTGAAACAATACTTAGAAAAAATGAATCATTATTTACATATTTATATTATATTATAGAAGTAGTTAATATCTTGTTGTAATTAAATATATAAATTCATAACATTGTTCATGTAGAATGTTAAACCAACCCAACTTAGATCATTCCCTAGTTAATGGATTATTATGAGTAGTTTTAGTGGTAATATCATTATTAAGGAGGCATAACGATACCATTTACTATTTATTATTATGATATATTAATATTTATGTTATTATAAGAATAATTAATGGATGTTAAAATATTACAAATTATGAATTAAAATATTTTCCCCTTAATACACATGTTTAAAATGATTAATTTTATACCAATTTTTTATTATCTGTGTCATTAATAGATTATTGAATTTTTCATAAAAGAGCAATAAAAGTTACATAAAAATTATATTTTTCCTTTAAACTCATTATTAATTCCATCCTTGAAATACGGTAATGAAAAAAATAGAATATATCATTCCATGGATGTGGTAATCTACACATATGCATAAAAGACGATTTAATTTTCCTTATAATAGAAGAAATAAGTAACATGGTTTGTTATATCACAAACATAAACATGTTATATATAAACTAATTAATTATCATTTTACCCTTTTGGAATAAACATGTTATGCAGTAAAATTTAACAAAACATTTTTCTTTATGGAGATGGTAGTTCACACAAGCACATGAATCACGTTCTCATTTTTTAAAAGAAAATGGGAAAGGTAGTTAATTATTATTACCATAAAATAGAAAAAATATTCATATAATCAATAATAATGTTATCATATTGGGATTATAAAATTATAATTGTATAGTTAAGGTAGAATGGAAAGAAGTTACGTAGAAATGATTACTCATGTTGAGCACTCTTTGATTTCCTTAGAGGATCCTAGGGAAAACGAGGGATTAAAGTTATCTCTTATGACCAGAATCTAATAGAAGAATGAAATGATTCAAGGTGAAGGAAAAAATTCATAGTTTCAATATGAAACTGAATTTTAAGTGTATTATTTTAGGTGTGGTGAGAGGCCCATGTTATAATTGAAAATGATAACATTTTTTTAAATAGAAATAATGTTTTAAAAATTGGAAGTCACTATCAAGGAATGTGGTTCCAAATATTATAAATAATTTAGTGAGAAATATATAAGGTTAAGAGAGTAATCAGAAACACATTATCATGCATTTTATATAAGGCTCCATATCCACTTGTATCAACCCTTTTCATGTTACCAAGGCTTATGGAGCTCGATGGAGGCTCAAAAGAAGTCTGGACGAGTTTGAGTGATGAGAACTAGGGCCAGGTAACATTCATGGGGGGAAAGTGGGCTTCCCACCATGTAGAAGAATTTTACAATGTGAAAGTTGGTTTCACATTGTACTTTGTATCAGAGTTTGAAAAAAATAAAAATGTAGTGGCAGAATGTTTTTGGATGAAAATAGAAATATGACGATTACATGATTTTAATGGGGATTACACACCATGTAATTCCCCATTGCTGAATGTTTTTAATATTTTCAGCCTCTTGGGTTTTTTAAACACCCTATGTCTACAACGACATTCTTCCTCATTCTAGTCTTCATGTATCCACCTTCTTTAGTGTTTTGGATTCACTTCAATTGGGTTCGATCCTTGGAATTATGTCTTCAATCTGTGGTGATATGTGGTTATCTAAGGTGAATTATTCCTTCATTTTCTAGATGTTTCTCCCAGTTTTATTTCATTTCTTATCGTATCTTATCATGGTGCTATGGGATTTTATTTCAAATCATTTAATGGGATTTTTCTTGGTTGTTTATTTGTTTGGTTATGTCGTGGGGTCCTTGAATGGATGAAGTTCTTGTAGGAGGGGTGATTGAAGAGCTATTGCTTGGTCTATTCTCATGTGAAAATGTTAGTGACCTTTTAAGGTAGGGGATTATTTTCATCAGTATTTATTTAAACGCAGTCATAGAGATAGAATGATTTATCCCCTTGGATCAAAATGGAATAAACAAAATTAAATAATTTAAACAGATAAAAGAATTAGTATCAACCGCATAGAGATGTTGCTTCTTTATACTGTGGTCATGGTTTGCCTCTTTATTTAATAGATCATGTGATATCTATGACTTTTTGGGTTTAACATGTTGTTCTATATGGAAACTAGTAAATAATGTAAATATAGAATTAATTAATGAATAATTATCTAAAAGATTAAAGAGTCATGTTTAATGAATCCAATTTTTTTTTTTGTTTTAAATTTTATGATAATCAAATTGATGAAAGTATGCATGTCTAATTGAATTGGTTAATGAACCTAAAGCATGATGATTCTTGTTAATAAAATAATTAAAGGAATGTTAAAATAATTGTTTAATTAATTTGTAATATCTTGAGATAGTGTGATTCTTAGGTTTCCCATATTTGGAACCTGTGATAATGAATCAGTTAATTTAATATGGAATAAGAATGAGTTTTGTAATAAAATATAATTCCTTTGTGAGGCATATGTTTCTTGCATTCTTGTAAAGGCCAAGTATCTTGTGTTTTGGAGCTATGAGAGCTCTATGTGTGTGAAGTATGGATGAATTTCTTTGGTGATAAGAGCACGTTGTTATATTTGTTTCCTAATATTTTTGATGTGATGTGAGCCTAGTATGGTGGAGCATAGATGGATGTTGTTTTATGTGGGGTAGAGAGGCTCGGATGTGATGTGATCCTAGGATTGATGAACCTGGAGGGCTATTGTGGTATGGGTGGTAATGATTCCATGTTTTTTTGGTAGAAATTGATGCCTAGATTGGTGAGATACATTGGTATATGCATCTGGATGTTAATGAGGACATTGGAGATGATGAAACAAGTCGAAGATGTGATTACTCGTTGTTATGAAAGCTGGATTCTTATTGAATATGTTTTTTGGTTGGAAGCTTGGTTGCTTTTTTATCTTCTTTCCTTTCCCAACTACTTGAGGCAGACAGATGTGTTTGGTTACTCTCTTTCCATGGGAGGTTAATACACACTGAGTATGTCATGTGTTTTCCATGTCTATCTCCTCGTGGTTGGATGAGTTTACTCTCCTGCTATAGGTGGTGAAGAATCAACTGGTTGTTCATCTACTCACCGTGTTGAGACCCTTATTTTTGAGGAACATAGAATGTTTTTCTAGATAACCTAGTGATATAGAATGTAATAATGTTAATAAATGAATAAATGTTTAACCTAGGGGTTTGGAGCTTACTGGGATGCAATGTGGTGGTTGTAATTTTGAAAAGTTGTGGAGTCATTTTTCTTATTCATGGAGGGGATGGATCTTTGTTAGGATGAAATTAAAATTTAATTTGGAAAATTTTAATGGTTAATTAAGGGTTAGGAACTAATTTATGTAATGTTTAACTAATGAAAAGGAATAAGATAACATAATGTAGCTCTTTAAATGGTTGTGTACTTATAGGATATCTGGTCTTAGCAGTGGCATTTAGGAGTCTCAGAGAGGTTAGCTACAGTTTCTAAGAATAGTATATGCCCATATGGTGGTTGTGAGCTATATTATATCATGTAATTTTTGTGTTTCTATATGTTACTGCACCCTGTCATTTAAGGAAACTGACAGCCCAAGGATTCTAAGCCGTAGGGGGTGTTTTCCCCAACATCTCTGTGGGAGGATGGATGGTTGACTACCTCCTTTGTCCCTACTATCTTCTCTTGGTAGTTCCTTATGCTAGTATTCACAATCATTAGTTTTCTGCACATATGTGTGTAGAGGGATGTAATATCTTGGGATTATTGCAAGAAAATTTATTCTAAATATAGTTTCCTAACAATTTCTCTAGGTATAAGCTCTATGGGTTGTGATGGGTTGAGGTATAATACCTTACGTATGATACATGTTATGCGAGTTGTGGTGGATACTAAAAACTACCCGATTACATCTGGTTATGAGTACGAGGTGGTGTATTTAACAATGTGCATGCTATGGTGCTTCACCCAGGTGTATGTGGGCTAGACTTTTTGGAGAGATATGATCAGGATGTGCGATGTTGGGGAAGGGCGAAAAACCTATGGGGAAGTTATATTGGGTTATCATTGACATTCATTGTTGTATTATATGATTTTTTCTATGATACATGGTGATAGTAGCCACGGTATGGTTAGGAACTTAGTATACCTATTTTGGTGACAATTTATTTTCACTTATTGTTCACTGTGTTTTAGCATGTTTTCTTTACCTTTTTCACGAGAGGCCCCTAGGAGGATCCTACTGAGTGTACTATTATACACACCTCACATATATGTGAAATATTTTTTAGGTCAGTCAGTACAGGTTACAGATGAAGCTGGTTACAACTAGATTGTGGCCGTAGGAACTATTTAGGCTTCATGGTCGCTTTTTTCTTTATGTTATTTTGGTACTTGTATTTTTCCATTCCAGTTGTAGTAGTTATTGCAAAACATTATAGTTTTTTACGTAGGCTTTATTTTACAGTATAGTTTGAGAAGGAGTTGGTTGGTTTCTATCTTGTCGCTCTCTTTTTAATGTGTTTCTCTTAGAGGGTAATGCCTCCAATTTGCATGTTTATTATATCCCCACTGCTTGTTTCCAACCCCAAGAATACTGAAGGTGGGACTTGGGGGTCAATTTATCTCTTCTCCCATTTCTTTCCCAAGAGAGGTAAACTTTTTGGGGAGGGGTCATGATAGAGTGTTATCATAGGTCAGGTTGAGGGATAAGATGGAGTTTTGAATTTGGAACAGGTGAGTTTGCATGGGTGGTAGGTAAATAGTGTCATCTAAGTTTAGATAGTGTTATAAACACATGAGACTAGCTGAGACACAGGTATTTAAGACCTCTATGATATGATGCACAGACCTTTAAGCTAATAGTGGATACAAAAAAAGTGATACTAGTTATAGGGTAGAGATATATAAAATGATCATGAATCATTATTCATTATACATGTTTTTGAATGGTTATTGATTAGGATAGGTTAACATTACATTAAAAAATAATAATTAATTAATGCTAATGTCTTCTATATTCTAGGTTTAGGAGATCTAAATACTTTTTCTTTTGTAGTATTGGCTCCCATTCGATGTCCTCGTTAGGTTTTCATAGAAGATGTTAAGTAGGATATGCCAAAAGATCATCACAGGGTATAGATTGATGATGAAACTTGGAGGAAGACACTATGAGATTTTCTGCAGTAGAGTCTATAGAAGTATGAGAGATCTATTTCAGATGCATTCACAAAATACTGGTTGTAGGAGTTTGAGATATCATTCAATTTAATATGTGTTTGTAAGGAGAACAAGGTGTTGTTGGCTTTTCGGATGTTGTGTGGGGAAGTGAGGCATTGGTGGTTCTAGTTCCTTGGGGATCTCAAGGAGTCGGCAATATCATGGGAGGAGGTTTGAAACCAGTTCAGAGCTGCATTTCTTTCTTTGACCGCAATGTTAGAAAGTCTCCAGGAGGTACATACCCTTCAACAGGGGGAGCTCTCGTGTGTGAGATTTTGGAATCCATTTCAGGAACCTTGTATAATATTCTTCGAACCTATTTCCAGATTAGGAGGCCAGGTTGAGTAATTTTGAGGAGGAATTTCATCTAGATATCCAGTGTTAGGTTATCCTGTTTATGATAAAGATGTATCTTGAGGTGATAGAAAGAGAAGATTTCATAGATAGGATGTTATCCAAAACTATACTGTCATGAGAGGGGAGTCACCAGGATTCATCATTATGTAGAGCTATGTTATGAGGTTCCTATTTGTTAGGACAAATGATCTTCTCATTAGATTGGGTTAAGTCTTAGTCCTTAATGTCTCATTTCTCCAAGTGTGGAGGCTCTCAGAACTATGATAAGGGACCAGACACATGTTTTTCTTATGGAGTTTGATGTCATTAGTGGGGAGAGTGCCCGAACTTTCTGAGAAGTATGTGTGCACTAGTTGTTCCACTTTATATATTTCCACTGAGGAAGTTCCAGCTGAGGCAGTAGTAGCAGTTTGCTCCAGTTTGGGATCATCTGAGAGAAGATGGGGAAGGCAGAGACCAACACTGAGATGCTAACCATCCTCAGAGAGTAGAGTGTGGCCCTATAGGTGGTATTAGGAACGGTCAGAGATCCTGTGGATAAGGTCATGGTCATCTTCATTATTTATCATTTCCAACTCCATGTTAACAAGACGTCATTTGAGGTACCCTTTTCTTATTTTCAACTTGTGCATATGATTTGTTTGATCCTGGAGCGAAACACTCCTTCAAATCACTTTCCCTTGTCCATGCTTTGTGAGTTTACGTAGAGAGGATTTTAGTGACCTTTCTATTGGCTAATCCAGTTGGAGGTTGAACTGACTTGTTTGAATTATATAGAAATTGTGAGATTGTGGTGGGGAAACACCTCCCATGGGGAGATTTACCATGTTTATGGGTACAACCATAGTACACCATCCTCGGAATGAATTAGTTGTATTTATTGTATGTTATTGTGGATTTATTTAAGAGGAAGGAGGTGTTCCTCGATGATGATGGAGATCCAGTAGTTTTTGTTGATGAGTGAGACCCTCAGATGGGTCAGAGGAATGTTATGTCTTTTTCAGCCTTAATGGATGATCTGATGCTGAGTTTGTCCAATGTTTAGCATTTGGTGTTTCCCATGGTCATAGAAGAGTACCCTGATGTATTTCCAGAGGATGTTGTAACATTACCACCTCGATGAGAGAACAAGTTTAGGATCAAACTGTAGCCAAGAGTCCCATTATATCGATATCTATGTATAATATTGGGCCTTATGGGTTTCAAGAGCTTCACATACAACTTGATAGTCTATTGCAATGCAGTTTTGTTCAACTGAGTGTGTCACTATGGGGTGCACTAGTTTTTTTCTTAAAGAAAACTGATAGATGTTTGTGGGGGGTGTATTGATAATCATCTCTTGAATGAAGTGTTAGTGAATAACCTCTATCCTATTACAGGGATTGATGATTTATTCTATCAACTTTATGGTGAAACATGGTTCTTGAAGATCTATTTTCAGTCAGGATATCATCATGTGTGAGGATATCCCAAAGACTACATTCTATTTTTTCCATGGGAATTATGAGTTTGTTGTGATGTCGATTAGTGTGAATAATGCTCTATCTATGTTCATGGGGTTAATGAAATTTTTGTTTAGTGAGTTCCTGTATAAATTTGTGGTGTTTTTCATCGATGACATCCTTGTGTACTCTGCATCTATGGAGGAGCATGTAGAGAATATGCGTGCTGTTTTGGGTGTTCATTGTCATGATATGTTATTTGGGATGTTTCTGAAGTGTGAGTTTTAGGATAGAGAAGTCCATTTATGAGGGAATGTTGTATCCCAACAGGATGTAGCAGTGGATCTGTTGAATATATAAGTGGTTGTTTCTTAGTCAACCCCCAAGATAATGGGATAGGTGCGAAGTTCCCTTAGTCTTGCAGGATATTACATGAGATTCGAAGTCGGTTTCTCTAGGTTTGAAAGTCCTCTAATAGCATTGACTAGAAAGGATCATGTATTCTTGTGGACTAATTAGTGTTAAACATATTTTGAGTATCTAAAGTATAATTTGGTTAGTGCTATAGTTATTTGTCTACCAACAGAAGTGGTTCAGTCTGAGGTTTTCTAAGATGCTTCAAATCATGGGTTAGGCTATGTTCTGAAGCAACATAGAATAGTTGTTTCTTATGGGTCTTGACAGTAACTCCCCATGAATGTAACTATGCCACCCATGATCTCGAGTTGCCAGCAGTGGTGTTTTCCCTAAAGTTATGGAGACATTACCTCATCGTCGAGTATTTCATGGTCTTCACTCATCATAAGAGACAGATTTATGTTTTCTCCCAAGGTTACTTGAACATGTGCCAGTGTCGATAGATGAAGTTATTATAGGATTACGACTTTGAGATATCGTATAAACCTAGAAGGGGAATGTTGTATTTGATTCGCTAATAAGGAAGTCATGCTGTGATGTAGTGAAGGAATTAGGAAATTCATATAGAATAATGGAAGAACTTTCAGTATTGCATATATATTTGGGAGAAGTAAGGGGAAGAGGTTGTCTTTTGCAGATGACGGTGCAGTCACTCTGGTGTAATAGGTGGAGGAGTCCCAGCTGGGGGATCTTGAGGTGGAGGTCTGGATAGACTGAGTTATCTGTTATGAGGCCCCTAATGGTTGTTTTGAAGATGTACAACACCGAGTTATGTTTCAATAAAGTCTTTTAATTACATTGATGATGCATGAAATGATTCACATATAGTTCCAAATCTCTCCCCTAGAGGTACAAACTAACATGACAAAGATGTATTGATATTTGAGAGGTCAACTAATTTGGTTGGGGTTGAATCATGTAGTTTTAGAGGTTATGTCTTAATGTTTGGTATTCCAAAATGTGAAGGCTGAGGACCGTGTTCCCAGTGATTTTCTACATCAATTTGATGTTCCTCAATGGAAGTGGGAGGACATCTCGATGGACTTTGTTATTTGTTTACCTTGAGCTCAAGGAGTTTATGATGCCATATGGGTGGTAGTGGAACATTTAATGAAATCATCCAACTTTATAGTGATAAAGGAGTCGTGCTCAAGGGAGGGTATGTTGATGCAGTATCTGAAGGAGGTGGTTAGACTTCACGGAGTCTTGAGGATGATAATTCTTGATCGAGATCCTCATTTTGACTACGGGGTGTGGAAATATCACCAAAATTCTTTTGGTTCTCAGTTATGCCTTAACATTACTTTTAATATAAGGCCCCAACCTCAAACCTTACTTAATCTTGAGTTATTACAAGATTACACATTGAGGATCTTTTCAGGTTTAGAGTTTTAGAGAATTAGATCATGAAACTTGCATTACATTCCACATTTACACAAAGTGGTTACATAAAAGACAGTATTCATTCTTCCCATCAATGGGAACATATTTAAAATATAACACAGATTCTTTCTTGACACATCCTTGACACTATCATCACATCATGTACCTTTCCCTTGACCTGTGGAAAACATTTCAAAAACTTGGGATGAGCATAAAAAGCTCTGTAAGGGATATATAGATATGGAAAGGAAACTTGAGTACATGTATATATAAGAATGAAATCATACTTTACCCATAAAACATAGGCATATCAAATCATGAATAAATCATAGAAATCATAAGACACAAAAGGTAACTTGAGGCATTCATAACATTCATACGTTGGGAGTAACCCTCTTGGTTACGTTTTGGAATACCCATCACAGTATATTCCCTAAATCTCTTCGGAGAAACCTCAATGTTTCACTCCTTTGTGTTACCCAATGAATTGGAGAGCTATATCGGGCTCACCTGCCCTTAGTTTATCACAGAACCACCCGTTTTCATAACAATGCCCAAAAACCAAAACATAAATGTACCACATAAAACATGAATAAAGGAAACATAACATTTCCATATTTCAATCACAATATAACATTTTAGTATATTGAAATAATGAATCCATTCAAAAAGAAACCATTTCCAAAACCATTTAAAACATTTAATAAAGAGATTTTTGAATCAAAGTGTCCCATTCCACCTTGAAGCTTAAAATTTTAAACCATTAATATCCATATAAATAAATCCTTAAACCCATTTTGAAAACATGGATATTAATAAGAACAAATAATTAAAACATTTAAAATGATATTTTGGTTAAAGGGGTTTTACCAAAATTAGAGACACTTGAATACAATAATTGAGGAATAACATTTAGTCAGAACTTTATAATATCATGAGAATAAATGGATTCATGATATAATACTCCAAAGGATAGTATATACACCATATAAGAGTGAATTGGTGCATAACAACAATGAACCCTCAATAGAAATGTCAAATGTGATGAAATCCCTTATAAAGAAGGTATCCTTAGATTAAGGACAAATCAATCTCAAAAATATGTGTGACAAATATAAATACACCCAATATAAGTGGATATTAAGTGTAAAACAATACAAGGTAATTCACACATATTCAATGGATGACATATTCAATGACCACATGTTGAACCCAAAGAAATCGAAATTGGGTTAAAAATTTCCCTTGACAGCCTAACGGCATCACATCAAAATGAGTTGATGAGAGATAAAAAGTGTATCTCATCACTTGGACATAAAATTTACATCAATAAGGATATATGAGAACATATCCCAACATAACAATATGTAAATTAAAAGGCCCAACAAAAGAGGTCTTTAAAAAAAGATGAGGGTGAAAGGTTCCCTTACCGACTTGGGTATCTTTCAAAACATACACCCCATGAAAGAAGGACAATAGATCATTGATGTAAATACTCATAAACGAAAGTATATTACACAAAGAGTAGAATAATGGGCAGTACATATACCACTCAATGGAATTTGTGGCAAATGTAGCATAAATCTCACGGGAATAAAAGTGAGATGAAAAGTCCCTTACGAAAACTCGGCAGCCTAACGGCACCACATAAAACTTCCGAATGTGGATTGATGAGATCAAATAGGGTATCTCATCACATTACAATGAAATGTACAGAATGAGTAATATAAAAGAACATCCCCCAACATTACAAAGAGGATCTTAAAAGAAGTGACATAAAGGAGAGTACTTATAAAGAAAGAGAGAGGTTAGATCTGTTACGAAAGTTCGGCAGCCTAACGGTGCCACTCAAAACATCCAAAATGGATTGATGAGAGAGAATAGGGTCTCTCATCACATGAACATAAAAATTACAGTAAGTGTAATATAAAATATCATCCCAATAACAAGAAATATGAGCTTTAAAAGGAATGACATAAAAGTGTGTACTTAAAAAGAAAGAGAGGAGTAGGATCCCTTACCTCGGGTCCGACTTGACTCGATCGTTCTTTAATCTCCTGAATAATAAACTTGAGTTAATTTCTACTTCCTTAAGAACATTTTTCAAGTTCATTATTCCTTTTATATCACTTATTACCATGTCATAAACATTATGTATTCATTTAAGTTAATAATATTTGTTTTGCCGATATTTGGTTCCTAAGTCGAAAGTGGACTTCTTACAATTACATGTTGTTTGTGTGGCCAAATGTTTATTATATCCAGAATTGTATTCATGATGTAGATATCATATATGTCATATATATACAGTACATTCATGCATTTATAACATTACATAATCATTTAGAGGTAAGAAATGAAATGCACCGTTCATGGAGACGGTAAGCCGTACGTACGCATGAACGCTACTTTCATTTCTATTTCGTATTTTATAGAATGGAATAACAATGATATAAAGTTATATTATAATTACAGTATAATATCATATATAATATCATAGTTCCATCCTTTATACGTCCCACATATGGTATTTAACGAATCAAATCACTTTGAGGGGGCGGTAGTCCGCACCTCCTTAAATGAAGATATCACGTTTACCCATAATGGAAACCATAAAGGTATGCCCAAAATGAAAAAAACAGAAGCTTAATGAAAACATAAACATATTATATATCATATATAAAAATAGTTACATCATAATGGTCACCTTTGAAGGTGTTAAATGAGTAATGAACAATCATCGTTTCGGGAGGCAGAATTTCGCCATCCACGGAAACCGTATGTTCTTTAACTATTTGATGTAGTTGTGTGAGAGTGTAGCTCGAATAAATCTTATATAAAAATACTATTATATTTAAGATACTGTTGTTGTTACAAAAGAAATAAATAAAAAGAGTTTAGGGGGTTGGAGAAGCAAAATAATACAAATGAACATGAGAGAATGAATTACCTTTAAAAGTGTAACTCTTTTTGATTTGAGCCTAAAGGCTTCATTTGAAATAATTCTGCCCAATGTGAATCCTCTATGATGAGGAGAGGGATGTGGAGATAGTAAATGGGCAGGGGTTGGCCGAGCCAAAGGCTTGAGGAGTGTGTGAAATGAGGTAGAGGTGGGGGCCTTTTATAAGAGGAGAGGAGGGGCACTTTTGGAAGGTAAGAAATATTACTTTATTTGAAAATGTGTTTCGGTTTCAAAAGGTCCCACATTGATATAATTATCGGATAAGGTGTTAAGGGTTCTAAATCCACCCATACAATAAGTTTTGGACATGTCTAGTTCATAGATTTTACATTATCTTCCCATTTTATTTAAATCGTCAAATAATGATGTCATCGCTGTATCATGATTATGTCATAAATAATTTAATTTATTTAATGTCTAAAAATTATAAAACAAATACTATGATGTAGGAAATCTTTTTATATTTACAATGAATATTTATAATCAAATATATGACTTGTAGAACCCCACTTAAAAATTGTTTTAGTAAAACATATCATGTTTGTGTCATTTTTACTTTTACATTAAATAAAAAGTTATTTATGTCATTTCCCAACCAAAGTGGATCCATGGGGTCCCCATGTTGACCCATGGCTTGTCTTGGTCGGCCATGACACAACCAATGAGGGTAGGACATGTGTCAATCTCATCTTATTTTATTAAAGCATTATTTTTACCTATAACTACACTAATTACCACTAATCGCGATTAAAAACGTAATAAGTTACTATTCACCAAAAAATTATTTTTATCCCATTGAACCACATTTTACTTCTTAATGACAACCATGTATGTCGGATTTTTGAAATAAAAAACACAAAGATGGCAAAATTTAATTTAAACGGAAAAATCAGTTTTTATAAGTACCACTTAGTGGTTTCACTATTCATCGAAAATTGAAGTTTTTCAGAAAAATCCCAATACTTCACCCTAAGCTATATTTGATATTCCAAATTCAAAAATGAATTCCATTTTACAAAATTAACAACATATAAGTTGCATTAATTAATTTAAGAATTAATTCCCGCTGTCAGAGCAAATAACGTGTTTTTATGAAACAATAAGTATCAAAAGATTGACACTAGTTTAAGTCCGATTTCAAAGTGAAATTAATTCCAACGACCACTATTGGATTTAATGGTAAAAATATATTCTAATTTCACTTTAAAACCAATTCAAAAGATAATCTAATCATATAAAAAATTACATTAAAAAGAGGTTTTGAATTAAAAAAAAACAACATTTTACACTATTCATTAAAAAAATGAACTTTATCGGAAAAATACCAAAAATTTACACAAAGTAAAATTTGATGTCCCAATTATAAAGAAGAGTTTTATTTGGTCCAAAATAATGTATAAGAGTGATCAAAACTATTGTTAATGACAGTTCGCCATCAAAAGGTGATAAGTGAACCTTTAGTGAAAATTAGGGTATAAAAGCCTAAAATTGAATTCTTTCCATATTTTAAGCCTTTATCATTTATTGGATAAATGTAAAAACATTTAAAAAAACATATATAATCATATTTTAGTTATTTCTATCCATTCCCTCCACTACAACGGCTATATGTTAACTACCATTTAAAATAATATTATTTTATTATTAGAGTGCAATGTAAGATTCTCAAGAAACTCGTTGTTGCGTATTGGGTACGCCATCGAGCATAGCATCCCCATTAAAGTAATATTAATGTTTGATTCACATATATGGGTAAATATAAAGATGTAATATTCTTTATTTACCTGGGGTGTTACATCCTTCACCCCTTTTGGGAATTGCATCCTCGCAATTTTAAAATTGGGCTTGGAAACATCATTGAAAGTCCCACTTCGGAACAAGAGTCGGTAAAACAATCACTTTAAAATAAAGAAAGATAAGTACAAAGGTCACCCGAGTTAACCCATAATAGGATTCCGTGTAGGAAAACATGGACATGGAAGAAAAAGTAAAAGGTCATTTTCTGATGGAGAGTGATAGAAAACATGTTTAGGAGAAAGTTAACCATGAGAAAATCACAAACTTGTGATGGGTTAAACGGTATTCGATTCCCCAGTAGAAAAAGTTAATAGAAAATGTTTTTGTTTTAAGCTACTTTTTATTGAGAAATTTATTCATAAGGAAACATAATCACTTATCATGTTGACTTTCAACTTTTACTAGATTCCTTAATCAAACTCATAATTTATTCCAAAGACGGGTATTTAGGGAGACTTGTTCGCATTAAGAGTACTATAATCAAATTCTAGAGAATCACCTAATCCACAAAAGATAACTATACAATTCCCATGTCTTCAAACCTTAACCAAAACTAAAACCAAAAATGTTACTACAAGATCAGATAATCCAGAAAAGGATAACCCCTTAAAACAAAATCTAGGCTTAATCTCCAAAATTTGTCCAACAAAACCCAAAGTTCAACGAATACCATTAGATAAACAATTTGTCCATAAAATCCTTCATAGTAAACCAAACTAAGATTGAAACCCAAATATTTGAAGGATTTAGTCACATAGTCTTCCAATTTAAATCGTAACATTTATCTCCAAACAAAATCAGTTGCTCCTAAAGTCTCGTATTGAAAAGTAATTAACCTAATCACATATCCTCGATGATAGGTTAATAATTTTCATAAATAACCCAGAATCAACTTACTCTAAATTCATAAAATCATTTAACTAAAAAGAATCAGTCAAACTAATCAGGGACTTCACGTAGTCCAGTGGTAGGCGATAAATACCAGTCGCACTTTCATTGTGGGTTCGATTCCCGCAGCTTTTTCCGATGCGAAAGGTTGTCACACGTTCTGCATGTTGTCCTTTTAATAAAACTCCAAAAATAACTCTAACATGTTTTAACCTCAATAGTTTCCTTATACCTTTAATTTTCATCCAAATTCATTATGATCTCAACACCTTAATTCATGAAGTCTTATTTCACCAAGATAAGATAAGATAAAACGATTCCCAAAATGAATAACATCATACCTTGATCATGGCATCCACTCGGTTTCATCGTCATCTTGCTCACGTAGGTAGAAGTACCATGCATTACAACAATGATTTAGAGATCCTTCAAAATCATTTTCTTCCCCCATCCAAATACACCTCGTGCAACATGGGTCATATGGGTGTTCACAGAAAAACAGTTTTGGAAAATAATCATTTATGACATATAATTCCAAAACATCCGATAAAACCTGATTTCTAAAAAATAGTCGAACCGAAATTGCGTTGAAACTTTCTATCATTGGTCCTTTTAAAATACCATAAGTATGTGATGTGAGACTATATTTTAAAAGCAAATATAAATAGGTTGCGCAAGGGTCTCCTTCCTCAGCACCATTTTTAAAATCATAATATGCTTCAAATTCTTGTGATAAGGTAAAATATTTGAAAATACCTTGATAATATTTACCTCTCTTGAAAACATGAGAATATTGTGAAAATAGTATTTTTCTAAAAACAACCCATGATCCACGATGATAACGAGGTATAGCGGAGGTGTTTGATATCTCAAACAAATGCTTGCAAGTGAGTTGTATGCTCGAAAAAGTTTCACAATCATCCGAAGATGAATTTGCAATAATTATTGCAAGCATGTCATCAGGAAGAGATAGGAATTTCGTTTGAGATCCTCCTCCTTCCATTCGTTACCGACTTTACATGACCTGAAAAAAAAGTTTTAAAACAAGGATTTAACTGAAATAATAGTTATAGGGACTAATCATGTGCCTCACAAAAACTCCTAATCCCTAAAGTTGTCTAAACCGACCTTTGATGCCAACTATAAGGCCCCAGCCTTAAACCTTACTTAATCTTGAGTTATTACAAGATTACACATTGAGGATCTTTTTAGGTTTAGAGTTTTAGAGAATTAGATCATGAAACTTGCATTACATTCCACATTTAAACAAAGTGGTTACATAAAATACAGTATTCATTCTTCCCATCAACGGGAACATATTTAAAATATAACACGGATTCTTTCTTGACACATCCTTGACACTATCATCACATCATGTACCTTTCCCTTGACCTGTGAAAAACATTTCAAAAACATGGGATGAGCATAAAAAGCACAGTAAGGGATATATAGATATGGAAAGGAAACATGAGTACATGTATACATAAGAATGAAATCATACTTTACCCATAAAACATAGGCATATCAAATCATGAATAAATCATAGAAATCATAAGACACAAAAGGTAACTTGAGGCATTCAGAACATTCATACGTAGGGAGTAACCCTCTTGGTTACGTTTTGGAATACCCATCACAGTATATTCCCTAAATCTCTTTGAAGAAACCTCAATTTTTCACTCCTTCGCGTTACCCAATGCATTGGAGAGCTATATCGGGCTCACCCGCCCTTAGTTTATCACGGAACCACCCGTTTTCATAACAATGCCCAAGAACCATAACATAAATGTACCACATAAAACATGAATAAATGAAACATAACATTTCCATATTTCAATCACAATATAACATTTTAGTATATTGAAATAATGAATCCATTCAAAAAGAAACCATTTCCAAAACCATTTAAAACATTTAATAAAGAGATTTTTGAATCAAAGTGTCCCATTCCACCTTGAAGCTTAAAATTTTAAACCATTAATATCCATATAAATAAATCCTTAAAACCATTTTGAAAACATGGATATTAATAAGAACAAATAATTAAAACATTTAAAATGATATTTTGGTTAAAGGGGTTTTACCAAAATTAGAGACACTTGTATACAATAATTGAGGAATAACATTTACTCAGAAATTTATAATATCATGAGAATAAATGTATTCATGATATAATACTCCAAAGGATAGTATATACACCATATAATAGTGAATTGGTGCATAACAACAATGAACCCTCAATAGAAATGTCAAATGTGATGAAATCCATTATAAAGAAGGTATCCTTAGATTAAGGACAAATCAATCTCAAAAATATGTATTAAAAATATAAATACACCCAATATAAGTTGATATTAAGTGTAAAACAATAAAATTTCATTCACACATATTGAATGGATGACATATTCAATGACCACATGTTGAACCCAAAGAAATCGAAATTGGGTTAAAAAGTTCCCTTGACAGCCTAACGACATCACATCAAAATGAGTTGATGAGAGATAAAAAGTGTATCTCGTCACTTGGACATAAAATTTACATCAATAAGGATATATGAGAACATATCCCAACATAACAATATGTAAATTAAAAGGCCCAACAAAAGAGGTCTTTAAAAAAAGATGAGGGTGAAAGGTTCCCTTACCGACTTGGGTATCTTTCAAAACATACACCCCATGAAAGAAGGACAATAGATCATTGATGTAAATACTCATAAACGAAAGTATATTACACAAAGAGTCGAATAATGGGCAGTACATATACCACTCAATGGAATTTGTGGCAAATGTAGCATAAATCTCATGGGAATAAAAGTGAGATGAAAAGTCCCTTACGAAAACTCGGCAGCCTAACGGCGCCACATAAAACATCCGAATGTGGATTGATGAGATCAAATAGGTATCTCATCACATTACAATGAAATGTACAGAAAGAGTAATATAAAAGAACATCCCCCAACATTACAAAGAGGAGCTTAAAATAAGTGACATAAAGGAGAGTACTTAAAAAGAAAGAGAGAGGTTAGATCTGTTACGAAAGTTCGGCAGCCTAACGGCGCCACTCAAAACATCCAAAATGGATTGATGAGAGAGAATATGGTCTCTCATCACATGAACATAAAAATTACAGTAAGTGTAATATAAAAGATCATCCCAATAACAAGAAATATGAGCTTTAAAAGTAATGACATAAAAGTGTGTACTTAAAAAGAAAGAGAGGAGTAGGATCCCTTACCTCGGGTCCGACTTGACTCGATCATTCTTTAATCTCCTGAATAATAAACTTGAGTTAATTTCTACTTCCTTAAGAACCATTTTCAAGTTCATTATTCCTTTTATATCACTTATTACCATGTCATAAACATTATGTATTCATTTAAGTTAATAATATTTGTTTTGCCGATATTTGGTTCCTAAGTCGAAAGTGGACTTCTTACAATTACATGTTGTTCGTGTGGCCAAATGTTTATTATATCCAGAATTGTATTCATGATGTAGATATCATATATTTCATATATATCCAGTACATGCATGCATTTATAACATTACATAATAATTTATAGGTAAGAAATGAAATGCACCGTTCATGGAGACGGTAAGCCGTACGTACGCATGAATGCTACTTTCATTTCTATTTCGTATTTTATAGAATGGAATAATAATGATATAAAGTTATATTATAATTACAGTATAATATCATATATAATATCATAGTTCCATCCTTTATACGTCCCACATATGGTATTTAACGAATCAAATCACTTTGAGGGGGCGGTAGTCCGCACTTCCTTAAATGAAGATATCGCGTTTACCCATAATGGAAACCATAAAGGTATGCCCAAAATGAAAAAAACAGAATCTTAAAGAAAACATAAACATATTATATATCATATATTAAAATAGTGACATCATAATGGCCACCTTTGAAGGTGTTAAATGAGTATTGAACAATCATCGTTTCGGGAGGCAGAATTTCGCCATCCACGGAAACCGTATGTTATTTAACCATTTGATGTAGTTGTGTGAGAGTGTAGCTCGAATAAATCTTATAAAAACATCCTAGTATATTGAAGATACTGTTTTTGTTACAAAAGAAATAAATAAAAAGAGTTTAGGGGGTTGGAGAAGCAAAATAATACAAATGAACATGAGAGAATGAATTACCTTTAAAAGTGTAACTCCTTTTGATTTGAGCCTAAAGGCTTCCTTTTAAAGGATTATGCCCAACATGAATCCTCTAGGATGAGGAGAGGGATGTGGAGATAGTAAATGGGAAGGGGTTGGCCGAGCCAAAGGCTTTAGGAGTGTGTGAAATGAGGTAGAGGTGGGGGCCTTTTAAAAGAGGAGAGGAGGGGCACTTTTGGAAAGTAAGAAATATTACTTTATTTGAAAATGTGCTTCGGTTTCAAAAGGTCCCACATTGATATAATTCGCGGATAAGGTGTTAAGGGTTCGAAATCCACCCATCCAATAAGTTTTGGACATGTTTAGTTCATAAATTTTACATTATCTTTCCATTTTATTTAAATCGTCAAATAATGATGTCATCGCTGCATCATTATTATGTCATAAATAATTTAATTTATTTAATGTATAAAAATTATAAAAAAACTACTATGATGTAGGAAATCTTTTTATCTTTCCAATGAATATTTATAATAAAAACTATGACTTGTATAACCCCACTTAAATTTTTTTTAGTAAAACATATCATGTTTGTGTCATTTTTACTTTTACATTAAATAAAAAGTTATTTATGTCATTTCCCAACCAAAGTGGATCCATGGGGTCCCCAAGTTGACCCATGGCTTGTCTTGGTCGGCCATGACACAACCAATGAGGGTAGGACATGTGTAAAGCTCATCTCATTTTATTAAAGCATTATTTTTACCTTAAACTACACTAATTACCACTAATCGCGATTAAAAACTTAATAAGTTACTATTCACCAAAAAAATATTTTTATCCCATTGAACCCCATTTTACTTCTTAATGACAACCATGTATGTCGGATTTTTTAAATTCAAAACACAAAGATGGCAAAATTTCATTTAAACGGAAAAATCAGTTTTTATAAGTACCACTTAGTGGTTTCACTATTCATCAAAAATTGAAGTTTTTCAAAAAAATTCCAAAAATTCACCCTAAGCTATATTTGATATTCCGAATTCAAAAATGAAGTCCATTTTACAAAATTCACAACATATAAGTTTCATTAATTAATTTAATAATTAATTCCCGCTGTCAGAGCAAATAACGTGTTTTTATGAAACAATAAGTATCAAAAGATTGACACTAGTTTCAGTCCGATTTCAAATTGAAAGTAATTCCAACGACCACTATTGGATTTAATGGTAAAAATATATTCTAATTTCACTTTAAAACCAATTAAAAAGATAATCTAATCATATAATAAAATTAGATTAAAAAGAGGTTTTGAATTAAAAAAAACAACATTTTACACTATTCATTAAAAAAATGAAGTTTATCGGAAAAATACCAAAAATTTACACAAAGTAAAATTTGATGTCCCAATTATAAAGAAGAGTTTTATTTGGTCCAAAAGAATGTATAAGAGTGATCAAAACTATTTTTAATGACAGTTCGCCATCAAAAGGCGATAAATGAACCATTAGTGAAAATTAGGGTATAAAAGCCTAAAATTGAATTCTTTCCGTATTTTAAGACTTTATCATTTATTGGATAAATGTAAAAACATTTAAAAAAACATATATAATCATATTTTAGTTATTTCTATCCATTCCCGCCATTACAACGGCTACATGTTAACTACCATTTAAAATAATATTATTTTATTATTAGAGCGCAACGTAAGATTCCCAAGAAACGCGTTGTTGCGTATTGGGTACGCCATCGAGTATAGCATCCCCATTAAAGTAATATTAATGTTTGATTCACAAATATGGGTAAATATAAAGATGTCATATTCTTTATTTACCTGGGGTGTTACATTTAATCCCCATACAAATGGTCAAATAGAGAAGACCATCCAGACTCTTGAAGACAGGTTGTACTATTGTACGTATCATAGATTTTGGAGGTTTTTGGATGAAGAACTTTCCCTTGTTAGAGTTTCCTTACAACAATAGTTTTCACTCCACCATCGGTATGACACCATTTTAATCCTTTTATAGTCGACATTTCCATTAATTCTTTTGTTGTACTAGGTTCATAGATTCATATATTCTCATTCATAAACTGGTATAGAATACAACAGAGATAGTTCAGGTGATTTTTGAGACGATGAAAATAGCACAGGGTCATCGGAAATCCTTTTTCAATCATAGGAGGAGACCTCTAGAGTTAAACTTTGGGGATCATGAGTCCTTGAAATAGACTCCCTGTCATGGGCAGTGAAGTTTTATTAATAGAAGTAAGCTTTCTCCTTGATTTTTTTGGCATTTCAAGGTGTTGGATCTTATTGGAGTTCCAGCGTATTGGGTATTACTTACCGTATAGATGAGCTAGATAAATAATATTTTTCCCTGGTAACATCTCTATTATTATCTCATGATTTCTCTCACATCATCAATTGGGGTGATATCAATGTTTAAAATAATGTGACCTTTGAGGAGTCGTCTATAGAGATCTAGGACTGCTTGGAGAAGGTATTTCTTGGGCATGCTATCCAATTAGTTCATGTCTTGTGGTGCCACTATGTTATATAAAAGAGTTCATGGGAACGTGAGTCACAGATATGCTCTCAGTACCCCATGTTTTTTTGTGGTTATCTCTTATCTTGAAAGACTATTTGTTTTGTGGTTGTAGACATTTTTTGGTTTGTGATATTTCTTTCTCTTATTGATTTTTGTGGCTTTCTCTCTCTTTTGATAGGTATCTACTTCAGGATAGTTGTTAGAAAATGGTTGTGGTTGTTGCATGGTTTTGCATTGTTCATCTAGTGTGGTGGTTGACCTATTGTGGTGGTGAAAGGCTGGAGAGGTATCTTATGGCATGGCTATTCAGATTCCCCTTTATGTTTCTTCCTTGGGTTGGTTTTGGATTATCTAAGATGAGAATGTTTTGAGAGGTATCTAATGTAAGATCCCATATCTACTTGGATCGACCCTTTTCGTGTTCTTCAGGATTACAGAGCTCAGAGGAGGCTTATAGGAAGTTTCTATGATTTCAGGTGCTGAGAACAGGGGGCAAGGAACATTCACATCATGAAAGTGGGTTTCACACCATGTAAAATAATTTCACAACCTGAAAGTGGGTTTCTCGTTGTTTAATAGATTTGGGTTTGAAAAATAAATAAAATGAAGAGGCAATGTGTTTTTCATTGAAAACCAAAATCCAAGGATTACACGATGTGAAAGGGGATGAAAAATCTTGTAATTCACTATCGTTTTATGTTTTTATATGTTTCATTTACTATGTTTTTTCATGAACCCTAATATTTTAGTAGAACTCTTCCCCATTCTAAAAAACTAACATCCCTCTTCTTTGACGTTTAGGATTCCCTTCAAGGGGGATTGATCTTTGTCCTTCCATCTTCGATCCATTGTGAACTGTGGTGATCCAAGGTGCATTATTACTTCATTTTCTAGTGGTTTCTCCAAGTTTTATCTCATATATTCTCATCTTTCTATGATGTTTTCTTTCCCATGGTTCTAATGGGGGTTTTCTTGGTTGTTGGTTGGTGCGGTTATGTCCTAGTGTCCTCATATGGATGTAGTTTTTACGGTAAGGGTGATCAGAGATCCATTACATGGTTCGTTCTCATGTGAGGAACATCAATGAAATTTTAATGTTGGGGATTTGTTTCTTCTATTTTTATTTACGTGAAATCGTAGAGTTATCATGATTTATCTCATTGAATTGAAATGGAATTGAACAAATTAAATAGGTGAATAAAATTAGTGAATTTGTATCAATCTCATAGTGATGCTGATTCTTTATACCATTACCAAGGTTTTCCACTTGTGTTACCACTTAGTGTGATATCTATGCCATTATTTCTTTATCATGTTTTTATTTATGGAAGTTGGTAGAGAACATATAGCTGAAATTAATTAATGATTAATTAGATAAAACATTAAAGAGGCATATTTAATGAATCCGATTATTGTTGTAGTAAATTTTATGATAATAAAATTTATTAAAGTGTTAATGTTTAATTTAATTGGATAATGAACATGAATAATGGTAATTCTTATTGAGAAAAGAATTAAAGGAATATTAAATTAATTGTTTAATTAATTTGTGATAGCTTTAGATAGTTTGTTTCTGTGGTTTTTTATAGTTGGAACCAATGATAATGAATAGGTTAATTCAATATGGAATAAAAACTGGTTCTGTGATAAAAGATAATACCTTTATAGGTCTTGAATTTCCGGTTTTCTGATAAAGGCCAAGTGCCATCTGTTTTGGATTTAGGAGAGGTAATTGTGTGTGATGGTTGAATGCCTTTCTTTGGGGTTGAGAGACTATTTATATGTTTGTTTCCTACTACTTGTTATATGACTTGAGCCTATGAGGGATGACCCTCAGGGGATGTTGTTTTATGTGGGGAAAGGAGGCATGGATTGGATATGATCCTCGGATGGATGATCATGGAGGTCTGTTGTGGTATGAGGGGCAGAGAGGACCAGTTTTTATGGATGTAGTTGATGTCTGGAGTGAAGAGATGCAGCAGTATATGCAAGTGGATGTCATAGATGACATCATATATGATGGAACAAGTTGAATATGGGCTTTCCCATTATTAAAAAATATAAATGATTGTTGAATCTATTGTTTGGCTAGTTGCCAGGAAGTTTTTTTGTTTTCATTCCATTCCCCATTGCTTGAGGTAGATGATTATTTTGGTTAATATCTTCCCATGGGAGGAAAATATTCACATGGTATTCCATGTGCTTTCTGTGTTTATCTCATTGTGGTTGGAAAAGTTTACTCTCCGGCTATAGGTGGTAATGACTCGATGGGTAGTTCATCTACTCACTTAGTTGAGCCCCTTATGTTTTAGGAGATTAGAATTTTTTCCTAGATCACCTCGTGTTATGAAAAGTAATGATGTTAATAAAGGAATAAAATTTTAACCCATATATTTGGATCTTATTTGGATGAAATGGTGAGGTTGATATTTTGAGAAGTCAAGGAATCAATTTTATTATTCCTATAGTGCATGGATCTTTGTTTTATTTCAAAATAAATGTAATGTGGAAAATGTTAATGGTTAATTAATTTATTAGAATTAACTAACATAAAGTGAAAATGATGAAAAGGAATAATATAACTAAATGTATCTCTTTAAGGGGTTGTGTTCTTATATGATATCTAGTCTTATCAGTGATAGTAAGGAGTATGAGATACATTAGCTGCAATTGTGTCAAAGAGTAGGATATAGCCATTTTGTGGTTATGAGCTATATTAAATCATATAATTTTTTATTTCTATATGCTAATACACCATAGAATTTAGGTAAACTGACACCCAAAAGATTCAAAGACTTAGGGGTGTTTTCCCTTACATCCTTGTTGGGGGAAGGATGGCTGACTACCCCCTTTGGTGCTGGTCTCTTCTCATGGTAGTTACTTATGCTGGCATGCACAATGGTTAGTTTTACCCGTATATGTGTGTTGAGGTTTGTAATGTATTGTATTTATTTCAAATAAATATATTTGGGATATAGTTTCCAACAGACTGTTATAGGTATAACATGTATAGGATGTGATTTCTTGAGGATCCTTGCTCGGTGTATGGGATGTGATAACTTGGGGTATAATACCTAACATATGATATATGTTATGCGAGATGTGGTGGCTCCCAGAAACTACCAAGTAACTTTTGGTTATGTGGATGTGGTGGTGTGTTGCATGAGGTGAATGTTATGGTTCTTCTCCCATGTGTCTGCAAGATATCCTTTTTAGAGGGAGATGCTCAGGACACACAATGTTGAGGAAGATCGGAAAACTAGTGGGGAAGTGATAGCTGGTTAAAATTGAAATTCTTAGTTATATTATATTTTCTTATCTTTGATACTTGGTGAGAGTATCCATGGAGAGGCTACGAAATTAGTATACCTATTTAGGTGATGACTGAGTTTAACTTGTTGTTAAATGTGCTTTAGCATGATTCATTACCTTTTTCATGAGTGGAACTAAGGAAGATCATACTGAATATAATGTTATAATCAACATACACATATATAAATTATCTTTTAGTTCAGTTGGAGAAGGTTGGAGATCAGGCTGGTAACTACTAGCTGCTGGTTACAAGGGTTGTTTTGGATTTGTGGTCACTACCATATTTACATTCTTTTGGTACTTATAGTTTCCCCTTCCAGTTGTAGTAGGTTTTTTATGATTATACATTTATGTACATGGTTTTTATTTCATATTGCAGAATGAGAAAGTGTTTTTTGGTTTCTTTCTTATCTCCCTATATAGTATGTGTTTCTCTAAGAGGGTAATGCCTCCCATCGACATGTTTATTATATCCTCGGTGCTAGTCATCAAACTAGGACCTACTAGAGGTGGGACTCAGTGGGTCACTATCTCTCTTCTCCCATTTCTAGCCTAGTATGGGTACACTTTGTGGAGAGAGGGTCACAACATTTTTAACATGTGATATTGTTTTTCACTAGGTTAAATCCTTTTTTATCTCAATTTACTTTAACTATAATAACTAGTTTTCCAAATTAATTTACCATTATTCATTTAAATAATATAATAATTATTAATAAATTTGTACATAATAATTACAAATATTAAATAAATAATATTTTATTCAATATAAAAATGTGATAAAAATTAATTTTACAATAATTAATGTATAATGTATAAAAAATTTCATTAGAAAAATATTAATTAAGTTCTAAGGAAGAGGATATAGTTTTTAAAATAAAATATTTTTTTTTCGGATTTATAATATCACTTATGAAATAAATATGTTATGTATAAAAAGGATTTAAAATTTTTCATGAAATACATACATAATAATAATATCAATAAATCACGGTATTTGTAAAAAGGATATATTACAAAATTTACCTTAAAATATGTCTTATTTAAAAAATTTGAAAAAAATTAATCTTAATGAAAACATTAATATGATGAATATAATTTTTTTTCAATTTAAAATTCTAAAATTTACATATTTTTCTTTTAAATAATATTTTAAAATCAAATGAAAAAATGTTCTTCTAGGAAAAATGACTCTTTTGAACACAATATTTTTTTTTATTTCGTATTATTTTTTAATTTCTGTTAACCATCTAATTATATCAATATATATTATGATCATTTAATCATAATTTTCTTATGAGAAAAACAGAGCACATAAAATAGATTTTTTTAGAAAAAAATTATAAAAATAAAATGATCTCATTCATCATTTTACCTATACCAATTTAAATCCATTAAAATTAAATATTTCGATTATTTTACTTCTATAAATATTTCATAAATCAGTTACTCTTATTAACTGCCACTAATGAAAATGTCTAGGTTTTAATGGATATACTTAAATATTTATATTTTATCTAATATATCATGGATAATTTTGTGTTTTATGTTTCATGTGCCAAAATATATCAAACGCATTGTCTCATTTATAGGTAATAATATTTTAAATATCAGGGTGTCACATTCCCATCCAAATGAATAATTATTCACTCACAATTTGACTCATAAGACTAGAGTAATTTTTATAGGGAAATCAATATTAATTATGCACTGGTAGATGATAATAGGTTTATTTATGACATAGATTGATATTTATCTATATGAAATATTGTTATAAAAGCATTATAAATAGAGATAAACCATTCCAAATTTCACAAATAATTCAATTATTGGAAGAAGATCCAGTTCTGTAAAGAAAAAACATATCACAAAACATGATAGTGAATTAATAAAAATAATAACATCAGAGTTTTTTATTTTTAACTCAATATCCAGTAATTGGTGAAAAAATTAATGAAATTAGTCATCTAAAAATATAGAGTTAAAAATCACTATTTTCTAAATGATTATAACTTAAATAAAATTTTCCTTATTCCTAATGTCTGAGATATTTTTGGTTATTATTTTCCCCATTAGCCATTGGATTATAGAATTGATTTTTATAGTTCCCAATTTCCCTATAATTGAATCAATTAATTTTTATATCAAAACTATTTCACTTTCATATGTGAGTTTTATTTTAATCATCTCTAAACATATAGAATCTATCTATACCTTTAATTAAATTTCCATCATGATTCTTTCCACATTTTAGACTTTTGTGGAATTGAATCATCTTTCCATCAGTATCCTTGCCACATGATGTTTCATGATATTCCATCCTTCTTTTAATTATTTTATATGGCACTTTATATTTTTTAACATTATTAATCAAATTTTATGATATATGGTTTTTTTAATCATTATTGTTTCTCAATATAACCCTCATTATGATGGGTTTTCATTGAGGTAATATCCATAGGGTCTGTTGAACCCATTGTACTTTCTAGTAACATGAATTACTAAAACCAAAAGGAGTTAACATGAGTGAAAACCAATTAAAATTATATGATTATTATCATAAATAGCCATCACAAACATCATCCACAAGGTGAACTATTTTTTTATACTAACACATTAACCTATAATACTTTTATTTTGACTTATATCTCTCTTAGTTCCACCAATATCATTCTTGATTCAACCTATGTTTCTTTCAGTTTATTTTTATCATAATTCTTAACCTAATACCTTATAATAACATGGGAATAAATTATTCATAGTGGTTGATAAAAATAAATTTATTAAATAAATTATATCCCTTTAGAGTGTGAAACCATGTGTAAAGTTAGACTTTTTTCTCATGCACCAGGTGATGATCGAGTTAATACTCAATTTTACCTTTTTAGTGTTATTACCACATTGTACATTTGTTCTAGAGCCTCAATCAAAATATAGTATCCAAAAAAGGATGTCATTGGTATGAAAACCAAATACTAAAATATTTCTATAATTTCATGATTATATCCTATAATTACACTTATCCCTACTAATGTTCACTCATCCTAGTTTCCAAAAAATTAATTATTACAATAAGTAACCTAAATTCATTTATATAAAATAGAAATTACGGTAAACCTTAACTTATAAACCCTTAAATTATCCCCCCAAAAATCAAAATCTCAAAATTAATCTAAATTCTAATATGATACTAGTTGTAGTGCCCCTGACGTAGACTCTTGAGCATAGTTCCATAACCACAAACTATACATACACACTTTATTACAAAGTATAAAATCTTGGATATAACCATACACAATTAAAAAATCATTAATTATTATTTCATATCTTAAATCATAAATATATTTTTAGTTTTACAAGCTTAGAGTGTTAGGAAACATCATTATCTTGTAACAATAATCAAATGTACATTACTCCCCCATGAAATTAATAATTTTTACAACTATATCAAGCCATCAAAATTTCCCAAAAATTCACCATAAAATATATCCTATTAGAAAAATCAGTGACAATAATTTTCTGCATTATCTGGAGAAATTTAATTATACAAAAGGGTGAGATCAAATACTCATTGAGGTATAACATAAAAAAAAGTTAATAATGGCATAAATAATGTATAAATATTATGATATTAATAATTAATCATCATAATTACATAATCAACTGAAAAATAAAATAAAATATGGCTTTTGATAGTACAGAAAATAAATATATCACATGGAAAAAAATAACTGAATTCACGGTTAATGAATTCATAATGTAGAAAATCATGTTCTTACCATCAAGGAGTCAACCGATAAATCATTCATGTAATCATGGTTATAACTAAAACATCATTATTTTCATTAAGACTACATTTAAGACATCTTTATGAATTGGGAATATATACACCAAATACTCAAACAATTTTGTCTCATGGGACCTGCCAATGCATCAAGGGTTTATATAATATTGGGCACCACCCATCACTTTTTTTCTAATGAATTCATTATATGATATAATTATTAAATTAATTTTTTTTCTATATATACTCTTCATTTATAATCATTATCTATATGAATTTTACTATGTTATTACAAATTTTCAATCTGAGGTGGAAGTAGTCTTGATCATTTTAAACTAGTTTCCTAATAATTGGGTTGGTATTAATTCTTGTAATAAAGTTCCTAAAATTATACCATTAAACATAATATAATATATGTAAAATTATACTATTAATGTTATAATTTTATTCCATGATATTTTATGATACAATCCATGAAGGCGAAATCAATGATGAGCATGTTTTTTGTGATTCTTAGTGAAAGAAAGGTGTTTCCATAATTAATGAGTTTAAAAATAATTTTACTATTAAAAAACCAAAACAAAACCATTATTTATATATTTATATAAAATTATAAATAAAAATAATTTCCCTTAATCATTCATGATATATATTCATTGAATTTTTTATTTAAGTGGTTAAACTGATCCAATCATGGATATACCATGATTTATTATGTGGCAGTATAGTAGTAATATCAATATAAAAAAATAAAAATGATATTATTTTTTTTTGTTAGTGTGGCATATTATAATTTTATGGTAATATATAAAGAATTATTAAATATATAAATATTACATATTATGAATAAAATTATTTTCCTCAGAGTACTATAGTTGTAATCAGTTAATTTATAACATTTTTTTGGTTATTTATATCTTTCATAGGTCAAAAAAAATTGTCTTAAAAGATCACTAACATTGACATAAAAATAATATTTATCCTCTAAAATCATTATTAATTCTATAAGTTAAAATTAGTAATGAAATAAAGGAATACACAATTTCTTGGAGGTTTTAGTCTACACATACACATGGATTTTTATTTTGTTTTCCATATATAGGATTAAAAGAGTAACATGGTTTGTTATGTTAAAAACATAAAAATGTTACATATATCATAATTAATTACTATTTTCCCAATTTATTAATATCAATGATATTGGATTAATGTAATCAAAAGAAATTTCTTTGTGGAGTGGACAATCCATACATACAAATGAATTGTGCTTCCATTTTTCTTAACTAAAAAGGTAATGGTGGTAAATGATTATTACCATGACATAATAACATATAGTATATAAAAATTACTTATATTACTATATATGGATAATAAAATTATAATTTTAAGTTTAATATATAATTGAAATAATTTAAGTAAAAAAGGATTACTCACATTAAGCACTACAAGATTGCCTAGGGGGATCCCTTGGAAGATGGATTATAATAATCTATTATGAACAAACGATAATGAATGAATGAAAGTATAAAAGGGAAGGAAAAAAAATATTATTTTTAGGTAGAAATATAATTTTATGAGTTGTTTTGAAATAGAGACGAGAGGGCCTTTTATAAGTTAAATGGGATTTAATTTTTGTAATTACCCATAAATTTTTAACAATGGGAATACACTCTTAAGGAAAGTGATTAAAAATTTGAGAAATACTAGATTAAGGGATAGAAAAATTTGATCAAGTCATAAAACATACCATACCACACTTTTTAACATTTTTTTATCATTTTTCACTATTTTAAATCCTTTTTAACACTAAGTTACTTTTACTGTGGAAATTGGTTTTTACCTATGAAATTTATCCATTATACATAAAAAATTAAATGATACTTATTTAATAATCTATACCTAATTATTCCAAATTTTTATGGTATTTTTTTATTAAATTTATTAATGTGATACAAATAAATTTTAAAATAATTATTTTATAATTAATTTAAATTAATTTCGTGAGAAAAATATTACAAAATATTGAAAATATATGATATAGGTTTTTAAAATATAATAAATATTTTTATATTTGTAATATACTTATAAAATACACTTATTTGTATAAAAAGGATTCAAAAATTTCTATGAAATACTTATTACTAATAATTTCATTAAATCATGGTATTTTTAAAAATGGTACATTATACTATTTTCCTCAAATAAATTTTTTCAGAAAAATAAAAAAAATTAATAATTAGAAAATACTAGTATGATGAATCCCAAAATAAAATTGTTGTTTCATATTAAACTTCTAAAATTTATTAAATTAAATTTTAAATTAAATTTTAAAATCGCTTTAAAAAATATTTTAATAGGGAAACTGACAATTTATACCACAATTTATTCTTCTTATTATTTCCTAACCTTTAAAAATTAGTGTTAACCAATTATTGATATAAATATATATTTCCATAAATTTATCATAAGATTCTTGTTGTAACATTGCAGGTAAATAATGAATAATACATTTTCATATTTATTAATATTTACGAATTAAATATTAATTATACTTTAAAGGGGTTTCTATGTTTGATAGCATACCTGATACACAACAAAGAGTTTCTTTGAAATCTTATGTTGCACACTAGTAATAAAATAATATTATTTTAAATGGTAGTTAACGCCTAGCCGTTGTAATGGCGGGAATGAACAAAACTAACTACAAAATGATTATATATGTTTTTCAAATATTTTTACTTTTTTTCAATAAATGTCAGAGGAGTAAAAATGCAAATGAATCCAGTTTTTAAGCGTAAACATTCTAATATTCTATAAAAGGTCGATTAACTGCCTTTTGATGGCGAACCCCTTTTAAATCCACTTTCTGGAAATTTTATAGTATCTCTTTTTCAATATAAACATATTATTTATGATTGGGACATTTAAATTTACCTTGGGTTAATTTTTGGTATTTTTTTGACAATGTTCATTTTTCAATGAATAGTGAAAAATACTGCATTTTACATCAAAACTGATTTTTCATATAATTTAATTATATGGTTATATTATCTTTTTAATTTGATTTGCAGTGTTATTAGAATATGTTTTTACCATGTAATTAAATAATGGTCATTTGGATTAATTTCACTATTTAATTGGGCATAAACAAGTGCCAAACTTTTCTTAAATATTGTTTCTAAAAAACCCGCTATTTGTTTTGACAACGAGAATTATTTTTTTAATTAATTTTTGCAATTTATCTGTTTGGAATTTGGTAAAATGGATTACATATTCGGAATCAGAAGTTCAAAATTATGTATTTAAGACGCTTTTATTTTTGGACAATATGAATAGTAACGACAGTTATTATCTTTAATTATCCAGATTAATAAGTAATCAGGTTGTTAAAGATAATAAAATAATATCATAATAACACAAAATGACCACAACATGTGTCATAAGGATATGTGTTATCGCATGGCCAACCATGGGATGCCTTGTGCCAAACTTGGGGGCCCCATGTAATCACTTTTGTGAGAAAGTGACCTTTTATCTTTTTATTTTTAAAGAATGTTAAATGTAACAAAGAATGTATCACCTAAGTAAAATATATTTATTTTGTCTAAAAAAATGATATTTTGGACTATAAAAATTCATTAGAAAGATAAAACGATTTCCTACATCATGATATTTTTTTTTATAATTTTTAGATATTAAATTTATTAAATTATTAATGACATCATGATGATGCAGCGATTACCTCATTAATAAAGGATTTAAATAAAATGGAACGATAATGTAAAATCTAAGACCTACACATATCCAAAACCAATTGGATGGGTGGATTTCGAAACCTTATCACCTTATCCTTGAAACACATCAATGTGGGACTATTAAAATCCGAAACTTATTCTAAAATAAAGTAACATTTTCTTACTTTCCAAGAGTGTCCCTCCTCTCCTCTTATAAAAGGCACCCACCTCTACCTCCTTACAAACACTTCAAAAGCCTTTGGATCGGCCAAACCCTACCCATTTTTTCTCTCCACATCCATCTCTTACTCCTTGAAGCCTCACTTTGGGAAGAAGTCTTCCCAAGGAAGCCTTTGATCTCAAACCAAAGAGAGTTACCCGATTTTGAGGTAATGTGTTCACTTGTGTCCTTTTGTTTTATTTTTCTTCTCCAACCCCCTAAAATATTTTTATTCATTTCTTTTGTAACAACTCCAGTATCTTCAATATACTAGAATGTTTTTATAAGAAGGATTTGAGCTACAGTTACACACACCAACATCTAATTTTTAAATAACATACTGATTCCGTGGATGGCGAATTTCTGCCTCCCAAAACGATGATTGTTCAACATTCTTTTAACACCATCAAAGGTGTCCATTAGGATGTCACTATATTTATATATGATATATAATATGTTTATTTTTTCCTTAAGCTTCTGTATTTTTCATTTTGGGCATACCTTTATGGTTTCCATTATGGGTAAACACAATATCTTCATTTAAGGAAGTGCAGACTACCGCCCCCTCAAAGTGATTTGATTTCGTTATTTCCATATGTGGGATGTATAAAGGATTTAATTAATTGTATAATATATGATATTATACTGTAAAAATAATATACCTTAATATCATTATGATTCCATTCCATAAAAATATGAAATAGAAATGAAAGTAGCGTTCATGCGTACGTACGGCTTACTGTCTGCATGAACGGTGCATTTCATTTCTTATCCCAAAATGTAATGTACTATTATATGTACATGTATATTTTGGATATATATGATATATATGATATCCAAATCAGGAATGTCATTCTGGATATAAAGAACCTTTGACCACACGAACAACATGTAATTGTAAGAAGTCCACTTTCGACTTAAGAACCAAATATCAACAAAACAAACATTATTAACTTAAATGATTAAATAATTTTTATAACATGGTAATAAGTGATATGAAAGGAATAATGAACTTGAAAAATTTTCTTAAGAAAATAGAAATTAACTCAAGTTTATTATTCAGGACGTTAAATAACAATCGATTCAAGTCGGACCCGAGGTAAGGGAACTTCTTAACCCAATTTCCGTTCTTTGGAATAATCTACTACTTTCAAATTATGTCATTTTATTATTATTTCCTATCTTGTATTTTTACTTTATTTATGTGTACTTATAGTGAATACACGTAATAGATCTATTTTATTTAAAAAATTATCTTTGTAAGGGACTTCGTCTCAATCTCCTTTCATTGAGGTATATTTCGTTTTATACACAACTTTCTTTTATACGGTGTATAAAACCCTTTGAATTTTACTTTAATAAAAAATGAATCTTTTTCTATGAAGCATTTTACTAAATGACAAAAAGGAATGTTTCTTTTAATGTACGCGGTGACAATGACATTTTCCACCGCCGCGAGTATTATTTGGTCTTTTGCTTCCTGAACAAGCCGTAATGTTTTTTTTAAAATGAAATAAATACCATATACTCTTTTATGTATTTTTGTATTGAAATGGTTTTTATAATGGATTTGTTATGTCAATATATTTAAGTGATATATTGTGATCAATGTGTGGAAATGTTTTCTTTCCATTGTATTTGTTTTATGTCTTATGATTTTATAATGGTACTTGAACATTTGACGGGTGGTTACTTGATAAACCATATGACGGGTGGTGCCGTGAATACCAGGACGGGTGGTTACGTTATAACCTCCAATGCATTGGGTATGGAAGTCGGCCGT
This sequence comes from Viscum album, assembly GCA_963277665.1. Classification (NCBI taxonomy): domain Eukaryota; kingdom Viridiplantae; phylum Streptophyta; class Magnoliopsida; order Santalales; family Viscaceae; genus Viscum; species Viscum album. The sequence continues at coordinate 1,693,233,610 of OY728138.1, read as the reverse complement.
ATGGCTATTCCATTAAGTATGTATGGATGTTGGCCGTATGGCTATTCCATTATGTGATATGTGTGGAAGTCGACCGTATGGTTATTCCACTTAAGTATGTTTATGTCCCAAGTTACCTTTATATGTTATGTGATCTTTTTATGGGTTTTATGGAAATATTTTGGTTACAAAAGGGTAAGTAATGATCTTTTATTTAGTTAAGAGTTTTTACTACTTTATAAAGGTGAAAAGTATTACTTTGATCAAGTATACATAGTTTACTTATTGTTTTGATAAACTAACAGTTTTCATTATTTTTGAATCCCTTACTGAGCTCTTTATGCTCACCCCAAGTTTTTTTGAAATGTTTTTCTTAGGACATAATGTGGAATAGGGTCAAGGATGGGATCAAGGGAATGGCATGATATATAAACCATGGAACTATACATGTTTCTTTTTAAGAGTTTTTTTATTCTATGGAAACTCAGTAGAAGTGTCTACTTTGTAATCTTTTGAGATGTAACAGTTATGTCCTAATTCTCTAAAACACTAAACCTGAAAAGATCCTTAATGTGAATTATTCATTTAATTCAATATTAAGTAAGGTTTAAGGCCGGGGCCTTATAGTTGGTATTAGAGGTCGGTTTAGAAAACTTTAGGTGTTATAAAATTTTTAAATTATAATTTAATTTATGGTATGAATGAAATGATATAGCATTTAAAGATTACCATGTTGCTTCGCCTAAGATATTTCAGTGTTAAGGATGGTTTTCTGCAGAGGAAACAAAGAAGCTATGTTGGGATGACATCAGGAGGAAGACAACCTTCCAAATCAGTAACCTGAGATGGTCGGAATTGGAACTGAACAGTTTTTTTCAGTAATGGAATGGTTGAATCAAGCGATAAATGGCGGTGGTATCCATGCACGAGATCAGCCAGATCAACCGCAGAGGAACATGTCAGTGGTGGAACATTTCATGAGGCAACATCCCCAATCATTTATAGGATCATCTAACCCCGTGAAAGCTGAGGGGTGGAATAAAGCACTGGAGAAGATTTTTGATGTCATGGGGTGTTCAAAACATCAAAAGGTTAGTCTTGCTGTTTACCGTTTTGAAGGTGAAGCTGATCAGTGGTGGTCGATGGTGAAAAATATCAGGGATAGTGATGAGATTTAGGACCTCCATTGGGACGAATTCAAAGGTATGTTTCTTGAGAAATATTTTCCTAAGGTGGTTCGTCTTAGGATGGAAAATAGTTCCTAGAATTGAGGCAGGAGGATGATTCAGTGGCTGCTTATGAAGAAAAGTTCACTCGTTTGGCAAGGTATGCTCCAAAATTCATACAAGATCTTGATAGTAAAATAAACCATTTTTACTCAGGGTTAAAGACAAAGTATCGAAGGGCGTTAGCTTCTCGTGAGTTCAAAAGTTATGAAAAACTTATTCGATGTGCGGAGAAGGTGGAAATGGAGTTTTCCAATGATCAGGTGTTCTATGAAAAACAACAGAATAAGTGGTCCAGTTGGCAGGGAAAGGGGAAGAATTCATCAAATAAGCAAGGAGGTAAGAACACCAAATATCCATCCTATGAGAAGTGTGGTAAAATGAAACCTGGAGAATGTTTATCCAAGTCTGGTAAGTGCTTTCGGTGTGGTAAGTCTGGTCATATTCCTCGTAACTGTAAGGAAGATGATCAAGTAGGCAATGAAAAGCCAATTATAAGATGTTTTAAGTGTAATGAAATGGGCCATTATGAAAATGAGTGTCTAATGAAGAAGTCAACTGGGGGAAAGCAGCCAGGCTACAAGCAGAAAGGTGTGGTGAAATCCTTTGCAACAACTTTAGCAGATGTTGGTCCATTGAATGAAGTAGTATCAGGTACAGTATTTGTTTTTTCAGATTATTCCAATGTGTTGTTTGATTCAGGGTCTACACATTCTTTCATTTCTGAGAAGTTTTCTAGTAAATTGGGAATTCCATCACAAGATATGAATCCTGAACATATGGTAAAAACACCCGGGGGAAACGTTGAGACAAAAAGGAATTATAAGAACCTTCCTGTCCTTGTGTGTGGAAAGAATCTACCAGAAAACCTTATTGATTTTTATCTAGTAGAGTTTGTTGTTATTTTGGACATGGATTGGCTTTCTGTTTATCATGCTAAGATTGACTGCAGAGCTAAAATAGTTTCTTTTCAGAAAGATTTTCAGTTTGTGTACAATAATGAACCCTTGATTTTGATAACATATCAGGAAGTTGAGAAACTAGTAAAAGATGGAAATGAATGTTACCTTGCACATATTGTTGAAAATAAAGGAACTGTTCGGATTAATGATGTTACAGTGGTAAATGAGTTTCTTGATGTTTTTTCTGATGAGTTGCCTGGTATTATTCATGATTGGGAAGTTGAATTTACTGCTGACTTAGTTCCTGATTCTAAGACAATTTCAAAACCCCCTTATTGAATAGCTCAAGTTGAACTTTTAGAGTTATAGAAACAATTTCAGGAGTTATTATATAAAGGTTTCATTCGACCTAGCACATAACCATGGGGTGCTCTTATCTTGTTTGTTAAAAAGAAATATGGCTCAATGAGACTTTTCATTGATTATAGGGCCTTGAATAATATTACTGTTAAAAACAAGTATCCTTTTCCTCATATCGATGATTTGTTTGATCAGCTCTAGGGAGCTCAGTATTTTTCGAAGATTGACTTGAGGTCGGGGTACCATCAATTGAAAGTAAAAGAAGCAGACATTCTGACGACTACGTTCCGTACTAGATATGGCCATTATGAATTTGTAGTTATGCCTTTTGGGTTAACCAATGCACCTGCTGTATTCATGGACCTTATGAATAGAGTTTTCCATGAGTTCTTGGATAATTTTGTGGTTGTTTTCATCGATGATATTTTGGTGTTTTCTAAAAGTAAAGAGGAGCATGAAAGTCATTTAAGGGTTATCTTGAAAAACTTACAAGAAAATAATATATATGGAAAATTCAGCAAGTGTGAGTTTTGGTTACAACAAATTTCTTTCCTGGGTCACATTATTTCAAAAGATGGCATAACTGTTGATCCTGCTAAAACAAAAGTTGTTGAAGAATGTACAAGACGCACAAATGTAACCGATATCCATAGATTTATTGGTTTGGCAGGTTACTACCGAAGGTTTGTTGAAAATTTTTCACGGTTATCTAGTCCAATGACTAAGCTAACTCGTAAGGGTGTTAAGTTCATCTGGACAAAAGAATGCGATGATTGTTTTCAAGAGTTGAAAAGAATATGGGTGAATGCTCTAGTTTTGGAACTTCCTTCTAGGAATGGTGAGTTTGGTATATACAGTGATTCTTCGTTGAAGGGACTTGGTTGTGTCCTTGTGGAGAATGATCAGGTAATTGCTTATGCTTCACGTCAGTTGAAAACACATGAGGTAAATTACCCTACACATGATTTGGAATTAGCTGCTGTTGTTTTTTTCTTTAAAAATTTGGAGGCATCATTTGTATGGAGTAAAGTGTGAAATATATATTGATCTCAAAAGTTTAAAGTATATATTCACTCAGAAAGAATTGAACATAAGACATAGGAGATGGCTGGAATTAATCAAGGATTATGATTGTACAATTCACTACCATCCGGGAAATACAAATAAAGTGGCCGATGCTTTGAGTCGAAAAATTAGTGCTTCATTAACCATGCTACATTTGGAATGAGATCCTTTGGTTTTTGATTTGATGAACTTTGTCATAGAAGTTGTTGGTGCATGAAGTTCTCCTGTTTTGTTTCAGGTATCAGTGAGATCATCCCTATCAGACAGAATTAAGCAAGCACAGAGGGAAGACAGTGAGTTGCAGAAAAAGGTAGAGCTGGTTCAGAAGGGTAAGTTTCCTGAATTCAACATTGATAATGATTGTGTTTTGAGGTTTGGGAAGAGATTATGTGTGCCTTGTGATTCACAGTTGAATAATGAGTTGTTATGTGAGGCTCATAGTTCCACGTTTTTAGTTCATTCTGGTAGTACTAAGATGTATAGAGATCTGCGGGTGTATTACTGGTGGGATGGAATAAAAAGGGATATTGTTGATTTTACTGTGAAGTGTTTGACTTGTCAGCAGGTTAAAGAAGAGCAGAAGTTACCGAAAGAAATGCTTCAGCCTTTACTAGTGCCAGAGTGGAAATGGGAAAACATATCCATGGACTTTGTTGTGGTATTACCGAAGACATCTTGAGGTAATAATGCAATCTGAGATATTGTTGATCGCTTGACTAAATCTGCTCATTTCCTTGCTATACGAGATACTTTTTCACTAGATCCACTTTCCCGTTTGTATATTAAAGAGATAGTCAGGTTACATGGAGTTCGTCTCTCCATTGTGTCCGATCATGATCCCAGGTTTACTTCTAACTTTTAGAAAGTCCTTTAGAAGTCGTTGGGTAAATAATTAAATTTTAGTATAGCTTTTCATCCTCAATCAGATGGGCATTCAAAACAAACAATTTAAACCTTGGATGATATGCTATGAGCTTGTTCGATGGATTATCAGGGAAGTTGGGACCAACATCTTTCTTTGGTTGAGTTTTCTTATAATAACCGTTTTCATTCCAGTATACAGATGGCAGCATTTGAGGCATTATATGGGAAGTGGTGTCGAACTCCAGTATTTTGGGATGAAGTGGGTGAAAGGAAGCTGATGGGACTAGAATTGGTAGAAGAGATGGCAGAAAAAGTTCAGTTGATTCAGAAACACATGAGAACAGCTCAGAGCAGGCAGAAGAGTTATGCGGATAATCGGAGGAAGGATCTATCTTTTGAGGTAGGTGATCATGTTTTTTCTCAAAGTTTCTCCATGGAAAAGTGTGATGCGATTTGGTAAGAAAGGAAAGCTGAGTCCAAGGTTCATTGGACCATATGAAATTCTAGAGAGAGTTGGATCAGTTGCATACAGAGTGGCATTACCTCCGAGTTTATCTCAGGTACACAATGTTTTTCATGTTTCGATGCTGAGAATGTATATGCCAGATCCATCTCATGTTTTGAGTCCAGAGGTAGTCTAGCTGGAAGAGAACCTATCTTATGAAGAACAACCAGTCCAGATTCTTGACTGAAGAGAGAAAGTCTTGTGAAATAAGGTAATTCACTAGGTAAAGGTTTTGTGGAAAAACCATATTGTTGAAGAGGCAACGTGGGAATATGAAAATGCTATGTGGGATAAATACCCCCACTTATTTTGATAAGTGAATAAAATTGCAAGGACGCAATTCCCAAAAGGGGGAAGGATGTAACATTCTAGGTAAATAATGAATAAAAAATTTTATAATTATTATTATTTACGAATTAAATATTAATTTTACTTTAAAGGGGTTTCTATATTCGATAGCGTACCTGATATGCAACAAAGAGTTTCTTTGAAAACTTATGTTGCACACTAGTAATAAAATAATATTATTTTAAATGGTAGTTAACGTCTAGCCGTTGTAATGGCAGGAATGAACAGAACTAACTACAAAATTATTATATATTTGTGTCAAATATTTTAACTTTTTTCAATAAATGTTAGAGGAGTAAAAATGGAAATGAATCTAGTTTTTAAGCGTAAACATTCTAATATTCTTTAAAAGGTCGATTAACCTCCTTTTGATGGAGAACCCCTTTTAAATCCACTTTTTGAAAATTTTATAGGATCTATTTTTCAATATAAACATATTATTTAGGATTGGGACATTGAAATTTAACTTGGGTTATTTTTTGGTATTTTTCTGACAATGTTCATTTTTCAATGATTAGTGAAAAATACTGCATTTTACATCAAAAATATTTTTTCATATAATTTCATTATATGGTTATATAATCTTTTTAATTTTTTTTAAAATGTAATTAGAATATATTTTTACCATGTAATCCAATGATGGTCATTGGGATTAATTTCACATTTTAATTGGGAATAAACAAGTGCCAAACTTTTCATAAATATTGTTCCTAAAAAAACCCGCTATTTGTTTTGACATCGAGAATTTTTTTTAATTAATTTTTGAAATTTATGTGTTTGGAATTTGGTAAAATGGATTAAATATTTGGAATCAGAAGGTCAAAATTATGTATTTAAGACAGTTTTATTTTTGGACATTATGAATAGTAACGATGATTATTATCTTTAATTATCTTGATTAATGAGTAATCAGGTAGTTAATGATAATAAAATAATATTATAATAATACAAAATGACCACAACATGTGTCCTAAGGCTCCTAGTTGTCTCATGGACGACCATGGGATTCCTTGTGCCAAACTTGGGGTCCCCATGGAATCACCTTTGTGAGAAAGTGACTTTTTATCCTTTTATTTTTAAAGATTGTTAAATGTAACAAAGAATGTATCACCTAAGGAAATTTTTTTTAATTTTGTCTAAATAAATGATATTTTAGACTATAAATATTAATTATAAATATAAAAAGATTTCCTATATCATGAAATTTTTTTATAATTTTTAGACATTAAATTTATTAAATTATTTATGACATCATGATGATGTAGCGATTACCTCATTAATAAAGGATTTAAATAAAATGGAAAGATAATGTAAAATCTAAGCCCTACATATGTTCAAAACCTATTGTATGGTTGTATTTCGAACCTTTATCACCTTATCCTCGAAACACATCAATGTGGGACCATTAAAATCCGAAAATCATTCTAAAATAAAGTAACATTTCCTTACTTTCCAAGAGTGTCCCTCCTCTCCTCTTATAAAAGGCCCCCACCTCTACCTCTTTACCCACACTTCAAAAGCCTTTGGCTCGGAAAACCCCTGCCCATTTTCTCTCTCCACATACCTCTCTTACTCCTTAAAGCCTAACTTGGGCCAGAAGTCTTCTCAAGGAAGCCTTTGAGCTCAAACCAAAGAGAGTAACCCGATTTGGAGGTAATGTGTTCACTTGTGTCCTTTTGTTTTATTTTGCTTCTCCAACCCCCTAAACTCTTTTTATTAATTTCTTTTGTAACAACCCCAGTATCTTCAATATACTAGGATGTTTTTATAATAAGTATTCGAGCTACACTTACACACTCCTACATCTAATGGTTAAAGAACATACTGTTTCCGTGGATGGCGAATTTCTGCCTCCCAAAATGATGATTCTTCAACATTCTTTTAACACCTTCAAAGGTGGCCATTAGGATGTAACTATATTGATATATGATATATAATATGTTTTTGTTTTCCTTAAGCTTCTGTATTTTTTATTTTGTCCATACCTTTATGGTTTCCATTATGGGTAAACGTGATATCTTCATTTAAGGATGTGTGGACTACCGCCCCCTCAAAGTGATTTGATTTCGTTAATGCCATATGTGGGATGTATAAAGGATTTAATTAATGGTATTATATATGATAGTATACTGGAATTATAATATAACTTAATATCATTATGATTCCATTCCATAAAAATATGAAATAGAAATGAAAGTAGCGTTCATGCGTACGTACGACTTACCGTCTCCAGGAACGATGCATTTCATTTCTTATCCCAAAATGTAAAATACTATTATAAGTAAATTTATATGCTAGATATATATGATATATATGATATCAAAATCAGGAATGAAATTCTGGATATAAAGAGCCGTTGACCACACGAACAACATGTAATTGTAAGAAGTCCACTTTCGACTTAAGAACCAAATATCGACAAAAAAAACATTATTAACTTAAATGATTACATAATGTTTATAACATGGAAATAAGTGATATAAAAGGAATAATGAACTTGAAAAAGGTTATTAAGAAAATATAAATTAACTCATGTTTGTTATTCAGGATGTTAAACAACGATCGAGTCAAGTCGAACCCGAGGTAAGGGAACTTCTTAACCCAATTTCCTTTCTTTGGGTTAATCTCCTACCTTCAAATTATGTCATGATATTATTATTTCCTATCTTGTATTTGTACTTTATTTATGTGTACTTATAGTGAATACACATAATTGATCTATTTTATTTAAAAAATTATCTTTGTAAGTTAGTTCTTCTCAATCTCCTTTCATTGAGGCATATTTCGTTTTATACACAAATTTATTTTATTCGGTGTATAAACCCCTTTGACTTTTACTTTTATAAAAAAGGAATCTTTTTTCTACGAAGCATTTTACTAAATGAAAAAAAGGAATGTTTCTTTTAACGTATGTGGTGACAATGGCCTTTTCCACCGCCACGAGTATTATTTGGTCTTTGGCTTCCTGAACAATCCTTAATGTTTTTTTAAAATGAAATAAATACCATATACTCTTTTATGTATTTTCGTATTGAAAATGGTTTTTATAATGGATTTGTTATGTCAATATATTTATGTGATATATTGTGATCAATGTGTGGAAATGTTTTCTTTCCATTATATTTGTTTTATGTCTTATGATTCTATAATGGTACTTGGACATTTGACGGGTGGTTACGTGATAAACCATATGACGGGTGGTGCCGTGAATACCAGGATGGGTGGTTACGTTATAACCTCTAGTGCATTCGGTATGGAAGTCAGCGGTATGGATATTCCATTAAGTATGTATGGAAGTTGTCTGTATGGCTATTCCATTAAGTGATATGTGTGGAAGTCGACTGTATGGTTATTCCACTTAAGTATGTTTATGTCCCAAGTTACCTTTATATGTTATGTGATCTTGTTATGGGTTTTATGGTAATCTTTTGGTTACAAAAGGGTATGTAATTATCTTTTATTCAGTGAAGAGTTTTTACTACTTCATAAAGGTGAAAAGTATTACATTGATAAAGTATACATGGTTTACATGTTGTTTTGATAAACTAACAATTTTCATTCTTTGTGTATCCCTTACTGAGCTCTTTATGCTCACCCCATGTTTTTTTGAAATGTTTTTCACAGGACCTAATGTGGAATAGGGTCTAGGATGGGATCACGGGAAAGTCATGCTATATAAAACATGGAACTAGAGATGTTTCTTTTTAAGAGTTCTTTTTATTCTATGGAAACTCAGTAGAAGTGTCTACTTTGTAATCTTTTGAGATGTAACATTTATGTCCTAATTCTCTAAAACTATAAACCTGAAAAGATCCTCAATGTGAATTATTCATTTAATTCAATATTAAGTAAGGTTTAAGGTCGGGGCCTTATACTTGTGATACAAAATTATAGCCTATAATGGGAAACTTTCAGACAAAAATAAATTTCTTCGAATAAAATGATCACATTAGTCATTTTCATTTTAACAATTTAATTTCATTCATATAAATAGTATAATTTATTTTTTTCCTATAATTATTTCTTAATTTGTACACTCCTATTCAGTTATGATAATTTAACATCTTGGGTTTGACGACTAGTCTTAAATAATTATATTTTATCCAAATATATAACATTTTCATTTAAGTATGATGTTTCATGTAGGGAAAGATATTAAACAAACTGAATTATTTAATGGTAATCATATATAAAAATCAAAACCTATTACATTCAAGAACCCCAAAGTTACCCCATCATACACTGAGCATGTTGTCATGAAAAACTACTATGAAATGAAACAATCAGGGTGAATGAGAACTTAACATGAATGAAAATTAAGGGTTAAACTGAGTAGGAGATCTCAAAGGGAATTTGATATAGGTGTGATTTATCATTAAAAAATTTTAATTTAGAATAATGAAATAATAATGACATGATGTGGGAGCACTGATGTAATTTGGGGGAAGTAACTAGTGTAAGAGTGTTATCCTTATAATGATGGGGACTATATTTTGGGGATTTTTCCAAATTTAAGATTGTTCTCATATATCAAAGTGGGTTTTCAATAATATATTCACAGACCAATGGATCCTATGATCATAACATGACTATTTTTCAGGAGCACATGTCAGTTCCTATAAAATTTAACTCTAAATTTTGTGTTCTAATTTTTATTATTCCCTAAACAATGCCTAGAAAGTGGAAACCTGTATTTTCTTGAAATGACCATTTGTGGGACTATAGGGAAGAAAAAATTGATTGTTTTTCGTTTATGATTTTAAATTTAAATTACATGATGTTTTATATGTCATGGTTATATAGTTTGGACCAAAAGGGTCCTTCATATTTTTATATGATACAACTCAAACCACATGGGTTCATAACAATTTGTGGTAGTAAAACTCAGAACAAAAATAATGTTTGGAACGTTAAATATATGTATATCATATTGTAATAATGTATAGTTGATACTTTTCTTGATATTTAGATAAAAATAACACATTATAGTGATAAGTTAAACAACTTAGATAAGAATGGTGTCTCCTAATTTATTGTTTTATAGACCAAAAAAAGATATCATGAAACTTATTATCTTGAGACTTGAAGTAGTATTCCTAGTATTTTAATGCCATACAGTGATGAAAATGAACCACTGTATGAAGAGATGAATGATCCTCTTCCATCATTTCAAAAAAAGTTGGCATTATGTATATTTTCTGTAAATTTTACTTAGATCGATAAACCAAGTGAGCATAACATGAATTTTATTGAGACAAAGATCTAGTAACATAATCATAGGGTCACTTTACATTTATTTTCTATGTTTTTATTATTCAAAATATTTGGGATTACTAATGAATTTCTTGTATTTTTCTCAGGGTGATAATTTTTGTGTCTTTTCAATACTTTTCAAGGAGGTATTGAAGGAAGAGGGGTGTCACATAGTTTAAGGCTATAAGACCCAACAACCATATTTCACACCATAGTTTAATGTCATAGATATATAAATGAAATTTCATGTGATTCATTATATAGAAACATATATCATTTTTCAATGGAAATTTAATCATCCCTATGTATGATGAATAGACCCAATGTGGAAAGGAGTGGATTCAGAGCTTATGCGAAAGAAAAATATATATAAAAATTGTGATTTAAACCTTATCAAATTAAGTGAAATACAATTAGTTTTTCCTATAATTAGGTTACACTATGTATCCTATGAACATAAGGTTCACACCATATATAGATCATTATAGAGGTAAAATGTCATCAAGAAAATGGAAGAAGATCCCCTGAAAATGAAAGGTTAGAAAACTAACATGAATGGGAAGAGAATAGACCCTGATAGGTAAAAGTTATGCGGGGAGAATAAACAGAAAGAAATTGTTCCCAGAACCAAGAAAATAAGTCAAGATTTTTCTAAATATATCTTTCATACAAGAATAAATCAACATGTATTTGTTATAGTGGAAAGGAAACCCAGTGGTTTTTGCAATAATTAAATTTCTTTTTAGGGTCAAAAGAATGTGCCTCATGTGATCCAACATTTTCCTACCTATTTTATCATTACCAATTTCATGGAAGCCTCTTATCAGGTAGTTCTTAGCACTCTAATGATCTTTGACCATGTGCCCTTTTTGGACAAAGGCCCTTCATTGTCGTTGCTTGAGGCTACTATGCCTCCTGGTTCAGCTCCATATCTTGCTGTCTCCTATAAGGATTCCCTTCATTGTCCATCTCAGGGTTATTTTCCCCTTACATCATAAAGGTTTCCACAAATGTTACAACCTCTACCCCGAAAGAAGATTTCCCAGTGTAATGGATCAGACCTCTTCGGTCCATTCCTTTGCTGAAATAAGGTGTCTGAGGTGTTCTAGAAAGTCAAGGTGACATATTGCTAACACATTTCCATATTTCTAGTTCTGTAAACAATGTTTCCAATTTTATGAATAGTGTTTCCAATTTTCTGAACAGTGTCATCGGTAGACTTATTTGAAAAGTTCCAATAGTAGACTTATGTGAATAGTGTCATTGGTAGGCTTCTATAAACAATTCCAATAGTAGCCTTATGTGAACAATGTCATCGGTAGGATTATGTGAAAAGTTCCAATGGTTTCCATATGTGAACAGTGTCGTTGGTAGGATTTTTTGAATAGTTCCAATGATATCTTTATGTGAACAATGTCATCAATAGGCTTCTATGAACAGTTCCAATGGTAGCCTTTTGTGAATAGTGTCATCAGTAGGATTATGTAAACAGTTCTAATGGTAGAATTATGTGAATAGTGTTATCGGTAGTCTTTTATGAACAGTTCCAATGGTAGCCTTATGTGAACAATGTCATCAGCAGCCATATGTGAATAGTGTTTCTAGAATGGTGAGGTTCCAATGGTAAGCTCTATTTTCCTTTTCCAAATTCTGAGTTCATGAATAGTGTTTCCCAAACTGTGAGGTTCCAAAGGTAGCCTCTATTTTCTTTGACAAATTTTGAGTTCATGAGTAGTGTTTCTAGAACGGTGAGGTTCCATGGGTAGCCTTTATTTCCTTTGCCAAATTTCGAGTTCATGAATGGTGTTTCTAGAATGGAGAGGTTTCTATGGTAGCCTCTATTTCTTCTTTCAAATTTCAAGTTCATGAACACTGTTTCCAGAATGGTGAGGTTCCAATGGTACCCTCAATTTCCTTTTCCAAATTTCAAGTTCTTGAACAATATTTCTAGAACGGTGAGGTTCCAATGGTAGCCTCTATTTCCTTTTCCAAATTTCATGTTTGGTGTACAGTGTTTTCAGCTTCCTACAGTTCCCCCCTTTGACATTTCCTTTGACATAAAATGCATTTAAATCCCCATTTTATAGACTCTATGGCCGATTCAAAGGCTATAACTCCTATATTAATTATCCTAAGGCTTAGGATGATTTTACTTATTCAAACCGCATTGCAAAATGCGGTCCACTTTTAATAGAAAATACAGAATACCTTAAACCACTGCTCTGATAAATCCTCTAAAGGGACAATATATCTTCCTCCCTAGTTCTTCCTCCTTGTTCTGTGGTGTGAAACACTCAATCCTTTCATTCCTTCCTATATGATTTGTGTGATCAAATTTCCTCCTTTGATTGGTTCCCCTCTTTTCTTGATGCATCTAAGTAGTATCGATCAATCTTTGATATAAGGTATGATCTATCATTATTATTTTGTGTTCTTCTCCTTCTATTTCTCCGTTCCCTTTAATGGAATGCTATCTCCATATTCAAAATGGAATTTTCTTGGGTGTTGACCAATGTGGTGGTGTCTCTGTATGCTCAAGTGGATATAGTTTTCATAGGGTGAGGAGATCATAACCCGTTGTGTGGCTCATTCTCATATAAATAACATCAAGAACCATTTGAGGTAAGTTATTATTTGCTTCTCTTTTCTTTTATGTGAAATTGTAGAGTTAGCATGTTTTATCCCACTAGATCACAATAGAATTTAAATATTAAATATTTAAACCGGATAAATAATTTGATATCGATCATATGTTATTACCTCTTGTTTATCTAGATAGTTTGATATCTATTCTTGATTTATTGTCTTTTCATTCTTGATGGAAATTGGTAATGAACTTAAAGTTGGATTTAATTGATAATTGTTTGGATAAAGATAAAGAGGCATGTAAATGTATCTAGTAGTAGTTGTTGTAATTTTATGCTAATCAAATTGATTCGGTAATCATGTTTAAGAAATTTTTGATATCTTAATGATTAGTTTTCCCAATGTTTGAACCTACGAATAATAAATCGGTTAATTCAAAATGGATTAAAGAACTGGTTATTTTTCCTTGTATGGTTCTGAGATACCCTCTTGCTTGTTTAGGGGCCAAGATCCCAATTGATGTGATGTTTGGTTTCCTACAACTTGTGTTGTGATGTGACCCTGGAAGGCTTTTGTGATATGTAGGGGTAGGGAGGCCTATTGATTATGGCAGCAGTTGACGCCTAGAGTGGTGATATGCATCGATTTATGCTTGTGGGTGTCAGGGAGGACACTAGATATATGGAACAGGTTGGATGTGAATGTTGGGATGCTTGCTATTTATTGTTTGTTGTTTATCTTCCTTACTTTCCCCACTGCTCAAGGTAGCTGGTTTTCTTACCCTCTTTCCAAAAGGGGAAAAGATGCATTGGGTATTCCATGTTCTTTCTGTGTTTAGCTTCCTGAGGGAAGATGGGTCAACACTCTTTCTATAGGAGGCAAAGGCACAATGGGTAGTTCATCCACTCACCGTGTTGAGTCCCCTTGTGTTTAGTAGCTTAGAATTGTTATCTAGAATGCCTGGGAATATAGAAAAGTAATATTTTTGGTAATAAATTATTGAATATATGATATTAACCCATGGGTTTAGAGCTTGTCGGGACACAATGCTGAGGATACAATTTAAATGAACAGTGGAATTTGGGTGTGATGCTAATGAAATATAATGTCAAATTTTGTTAATAGATAATTAATGTTAAAGAATTAATGAATGTATGGTGAAACTGATAAAAAGGGAATGAAGGAATGTAAACAATGCTCTCTAAATCGTTGTGTACTTATAGGATACCTTGTATTAGAAGTGGTATCTAGGAGTCTGAGAAACATTAGTTGCAGTTGAGTCTAAGACTAGGTTATTCCCATAGTGTGGTTGTGAGATATTGTATATGTTGTACTCTTTGTGTTTCTATAAGACACTCCACCCCATCAGTTTGGGAAATTTACACCCTCGAGATTCTTATCCATGTGGGTTTTTTCCCCAATATTCTAGTGGGAGAATGGATGGATGACTACCCCCTTTGACCCAGCTCTCATCTCTTGGTAGTTACTTGTGATGGTAGGCATAATGGTTAGTTTTCCTCACATATGTGTGTAGAGTTCTAAAATGTCTTTTACTTATTCACACACATATATTATCGATATAGTTTCCTATAGAATAATATAGGTGTAACATGTATGGGTTGAGATGGCATGAGGATATTTACTCAATGTGTGGGATTTAATGTCTAGAGGTATAATTCCCGACATATGATTCACATTATGTGATCTACGGTGGCTCCCAGAAACTACCTCATTACATTACTTACGTAGATGTGGTGGTTTTGTTGCATGAGGTGCATGTTGTGGTGCTTCACGTAGGTGTCTGTGGGCATGCATTTTGGAGAGAGAAGCTTAGGACACGCGACATTGGGGAAAAAAAGAAAACAAGTGGGAAGTATTGTGGGGTACCCTTGATATTCTTTATTATATTATAAAGTCTTGTATGAATTACATTCTGAGAGTATCCATGTTGAGGTTGGGAACTTAGTATACTTGTTTTGGTGATGAGTTAGTTTCACTTACTATTCACTGTTCTTTAGCATTTTTTCTTTACTTTTGCATGAGAGGCTCTAGGGAAGATCCTACTAAGTATACTATTATACTCACCCTATGTATATATAAAGAAAATTTCTGGTCACATGGATCAGGTTGGAGGTTAATCTAGTTTCTACTAGCTTGGGGTTATAGGAGCTGTTCAGGCTTGTGGTTGCTACTATTTTTACTTTCTTTTGGGTATTTTCAGTTTTTCCCCTTTCAGTTATAGTGGTTTTTCATGAAATTACATATTGGTACTTGGGATTCAATTTATATTTCTATCTGAGATGGAGTTGGTTGGTGTTTTTCTTATCTCTCTTTTTCACATGTGTTCTATTAGTGGGTAAAACCTCCCATTTGTTGGTTTACTATACCCTCAATGCTAGTCGCTAACCCAGGGCCTACTGGAGGCGGGACTTGGGGGTCATTATCTCCCTTCTCACATTGTCAGCCTAAGGGGGGGGTACACCATGTGGGGAGGGGGTTGTGACACTCGGTGCTGGATAGTCCAACATCATCCTTTACAGAAGCTTTAGATTGTCTCAAATGGAAACTAGTGGCACATTTCAAAGAAGAAAAGCTTCTGATTCATCTCTTCAAAAACATAATGGGATCGTAGGGGTTGGATTTCTTGGATCATGTCTCAACCTTGAATTGGAACCCATTTTGTACAGTTATGGATTTGAAGGATGAATTTATTCTGGAATGGTGAAAAGTTTCCATATATGTGGGTTAAATTTTGTGATCCGTTGATCATGATGGAGAAGAATGGAGGAAAAAATTGAAGAAAATGGGATTTATTTCAACTTGATCAAAGCTTTAGAAATACTCCTTCTTCACCTCTCTCTCACATGTATCAATCAAGGGTTTCTTGATTATAAGAGATCTCTTGTCTCAGATTTATTATACTGGAAGGCTCCCCAGGCCCTCCTCTTATATCCATGCTGGGAGGTGTCATGTTTGACACAACTCACATCCATCCTCCACCTACCATGGACTTCTCCTATGACATCAAAATAAACAGGTACTGCATGTGTAACATCCATGTTTTAATTCCTTGGTTGGTGAGGTAGGTGCACCAGCCACATACCATGCAACTGGACAACTCCAAAAATTCTCCCTCTATAATTGTAATATGTTAAAGTATTTGAAATGGTCTGGTTTCTCTTGATCAACCACAATTGTCAACAGATATACTGATTTCTCCTTTGTGTGTATCTGTAATGTCTCACATTTTTTGTGTATTATTTTTAGATAATATATGGAATTATTAAGAGACCAAGCGCCGAGACGGAATGTCATTCTGAGGCTTGATGAGCCCGGAATGGTGGTTTGAACTTTTTAAGCTAAGTAAGATGGAAGGTGTGTGTGGTTGTGGCTATTTCAAAACGGATTCCTGGATTAAAATTCTAAGGGCATCTTAGCATCTGGGATAACCACTTTACCTATGAACGGGTCTAACATTGATTAGCACGGGTCGAGGGAAAAAGTTAATTTAAGGGCATTTTTTGTAAAATAAAATAAAATAATTCCCAAAGTTTAGTTATCATATTTTAAAACATCTGTTGCAATGAAATGAAGGGGTAGCTGATTAGACAATTAATTACATGTCATAGTCACTATGAAACAGTAACATTGACTCATTAATGCTGTAGCATAATGACAACGACTCAACATAACAAAACGCTAAAACATGTTCCCTCCATTTTAGGGGTTAATTGAATGTTACTCGCTGGCAGAAGGTGGAGAGAAACTCTGGAGAATTCTTAGAGATTTGTAGAAAACTCTCTACGACGAACGTCGAAGAATCAAAGTTGTGAATATATGCGCCAACGAAGTTGAAGGATCTCGGCGATGACGGCAGTGTGACCCCATCGTCAGTGATCGATCCCTCCTCGAGGTAGGAGTTTGTTATTTTGTTTTAGTTATTCCCCGTTCTCCGATTAAATGATGAATGTGGATTAACCCACAAAAAGTTTGATCTTTGGATTGTATGTTCTAATGGGAGGGTTTTTTTATTGGGATTATTTGTTGGATTAATCCATGAAGTTATAATCCCTGTTCAATTCCTTCTATTAAATTCTTCTAATGGGAGTGGATCCACACTGTGATGAATGACGATGGAGGTTTGTTCCTCATTTGTTGTTTGGATTTCTTCTCCCTCTTATTACCCCGTGTTATTCATGTTCTTCATGGGGTGATGAATAATTGATCGTTGAGCATATGTTTGGAAACACAATGATCCAAGACTAGATTCCCGACATCGCAAGGACTCAACGAAGGTGCGATGGAAAAGGCGGATGACGAATTGGCTCGGATCCTGAGAGACTGTTCTTCAAGCATTCTTCATGGTGGAGGATTAATTCACATTTTTGGGGTTGATCGGAGGCCTGAAAATAGTAGAGATGACTTTAGGACGTCGGGGACACCTATAATATGGAGTTTTATAGCAAATGAATCGTTGGAATAATGATCAGAGCTTCACGGGAGGTGTGACGGCGAGAAGCGTCATTTCTGGGAAATTCCCCAATACACATCATATATTTTGATGAACACTCCATGTGGTATTGGTGGTGGTAGCTAGGGTTTCGTGTGTTACAAAGGTATCACCCAGCGTGTGACCCCAGCTACACAGTGTGTTGGACCATCCCTGAAGCTCAACGTGTATTATGGGAAGTACACAGACATGGAATGAACTACATGGCTTAGGAACATGGTGTGTAGACCCTACGCGGCATGGAAGAGGTGAATATGTAGGAATCGATTTGTATCCAGAGGATACACATATATGAGGTAGAGTACACAGCTGTGTACTCCACCACATGGCCTGGCGAGGCCAGTAACGCGGGTCATCTAGTGTGTCGGTAACACGGGTTGGAGTATATGGGTTGAAGCCATGTACGGGCACACAGCTGCATACACAGATCAAACCCTACATACTTTGACACGGCATGTGATCCTTTCTAATTGCTGTGTAGTTGTATTTCACACGACAAGCCTTATGACACGGGTCGTGGTATAAGGGCAGTACCCGAGGTCAGAGGACACGACGTGTGACCTATCTACACACCATTTAATTTTCAGTACATGGCTTGATCTTCTTGTCCACCGCATCCTGGACATGTTTTGTTTGGTTTGGTGCCCCTTCTTATTGTTCTCCTGAAGGTCAGGTATCGTTTCCTACTATAGGAATATGATCCCTTCCACAGTACTTTTCGAAATATATTTAGGTATCCATTCGAGAGTCCCGGAGTGAGATCCACTATCCATTCTTGACCCTAGGTAGAGAAAGGTATCGACGTGAATATCCCTCTAGGGTGTTGATCCACTACTTATTAGGTGAATATATATGAGTCACAGTATCCACCAAGTCCTTCGCTATGATCTTCATCTATGTATCGTGATCTTTTCCCCACTCAGGAGTGTGTTCTCCTAGTATGAGTGCATCTATCTATTGTTACCTTTCCAACCAGATAGTACTTCTTGGATAGACATTATTAGAGCTATTAGACTCATAGAGGGAGTTCTACTGGACGAGTGCTTCATGGAATATTTAAACTAAATCCCTAGTGGGGTTATGTTGTCGCGTGACTTATCCCTAGACTAAGAGTTTGGGATTTGAGTATATCTGGATTGTGTTCTCCTATTATATATTCAGTATACATATACTTTTTAGAGCTGACTATACTTTTCCTTTGTGTATTGAATTGTGGTTTTCGGGGTCCTCCACTGACTATTTTTATACTCACCCTTATATGGGCTTTGCCTGTATGGGTTTTGCCTGCATGTGTCATGTCTTGTGCAGATGAGCATCCTTTCGACCGAGTCAATGGTGGACTAGGACATGATTGAACTTTCTGATTTTCTTACAGGTTGTGGTGTCCCTATGACTGTGATCATCAGTTCTAGTACCTTGGTGTTTATAGGTTGGACCTTTTAGTTTTCAGACTCTTACTTTTGGTGGGCTTGTATTCTTGTCCATTTTAATTTCAGTACTTTACTTTCCATCGTACTCGGTTGGTTGGGTTTAGTTTCATGCATGCATTTTGTCCTTTAGTGTTTTTTTACATTTCATCATTTGTGGGCTTGGATATGTGTGTGTGTGTGGGTGTTGGTAATTATGAAATTCCTCCCATGTTAGTAATATACCTACTCAGTGCAAGTCACTGACCCCTGGCCTATTGGAGGTGGGTTTGGGGAGTCACGGCGTGGGCCCCACTGGGACAGGCCGTGACAGAGTGGTATCAAAGGTAGTCAGTTCTACCTTAGGAACAAGAGTTGGAGAGATTGGTTTGGGTAAATAGTGTTAAGTGTTTCGATCTCAGCTTTCAGGCTAGAGACTCCAGTGTTGGTGCGGGAAGCTAACGTATCCATACACCAGGACTCTGAGAACGTGATTTTCAACTCGGTACATGAAAATAGTAGTTGTGGGGAAATAAAAGTTTGGTACATGCATCATATAGGAATAGGTTTTGTTTTCCATGTCCTTTGTGTCAGTTATCCAGATATACTCATTAACCATGGTACATCTTATTTCCTTACAGGATGCCTCCATGTTGCATACCCGCTAGGATTTAGCAGTGAAATCTTGTGGATGACCCCCATAGTGACGAGGTTTCGATACAGGGACCAGTTGCCCAGGTGTTTCCAATAAGTGGTGCACCTTTCATACCACCACTGGTGGAGCAGCCTATGGTACCTGCTGTACAGATCGACGAGGAGTGCAGGTTGAGCATGATTAATGAGTTCCAGAGAAGGATACCCCTCAGGTTCCAAGGTGATCCTGACACTAAGGTGGATGAGGACTAGCTTGAGGCACTGACTATAGTTTTCTGTCTTGCGAGGAAACTAGTGGACTAGATGGTGATCCCAGGAGCGAACCTTCTTTAGGGTTTGGCGGGATGATGGTGGAGTTTGACAACACAAACTCACGACAAGGAGAATCGTTCATGGACATATTTTGAGAGACTCTTTAGGGAGAAGTTATCTCCAGTTACGCTGAGAGCAATGCACATCTAAGAGCTTCTTCAGCTCCAATAGGGCAGTTTGATGGTAGCTAACTATTCATCGAGGTTCACCAACCTCGCCCGATATTCGATGGATATGGTGAGGGATCCGTACTTCAGAGCTCGAACCATCAAGTGAGGTCTATGATGAGATATCCAAGATATTGTAGTGCCTATATGAATTCCAAATTATGTTGGAGTGGTCGAGCGGGCCTTGGTGATTGAGAGCTTCTTGGTAGAGCAGAGATAGGCGATAGTAGTAAGCAGCAGGTAGACATCTGTGGAGACCTCAGCAGTGGGGAGCCGACATCAGGCACATGGATCAGGACGTGGGAGATGTCATAGGAGGACCCAGGATAGCAGAATGAAAATCCAGGGCTCTCTGGCTGGATCTAGTCAACCTAGGGAGAAGCGGTGCTACTCGTTCCATGGTAGGGGACATCTTGCTATAGATTGTCCGACCCATCAAGATACTGACAGGGAGGTGGTGGATGGACCACCGAGGTAGAGGCATAGAGTGGAGCAGGTATACCCACCAGGCGAAGGACGTGTTAGAGGAGAAGGGAGAGCTACAGGTGGTGGAATACACTTCAATTTACATCCACCACCACCCCCAGGGGATCTGCACTAGGCTCAGGAAGCTGGGGATAGGGGTGGGGACAATTGCATACAGTCGAGGCGTATGACCCAGGGATTTCATGGATGATTTTAGGTATGATATGTGCCTTTTCTACCTTAGTGGTTGTACTTATAGACACAGGTTCTAGTCATTCCTTCATCTCCACATGTCTTGTACGAAACCTTGAGATTCTGGTGGAGCTGTTGGCATGATCCTTATTCTTAGAGATGCCTATGGGAGGAGATTAGATGATCACACAACTTTTTTGACAGTGTGATATTACCCTTTAAGGTGAGTGTTTCAATTAGAACCTCTTGGTGGTAGCGTCGAGGCCTTACGACGTCATTCTAGGTATGGATTGGTTATCTTCGGTCCATGCCTAGATTGGCTTTTTTAGGAAAGGATTGTGGTGTGTCCGCAGTGATGGGATGAGGTTTTCCTTTATTGGAGAAATGGAGACCCAGGAAGCCCAGAACATGCTCATGCATAGGAGGTTGCAGCCGATCACTCATGAATTGGACGGCATTTCCCTCGGAGAAATAGATGTTATGAGCTCCCAGATCTCAAAAGTAGTGACGGAGTACGAGGATGTCTTTCCCAAAGATGTTCCAGTACTATCTCCCTACCAAGAAATCGACTTTTTCATCGACAAAAATCCTTGAGACGCAACCGATTTCCTCATTAACATATCGGATGGCTCCCGAAGATCTTCGCAATCTGAGGGTGTAGTTGGAGGATTTGCAGAGAAATGATTTTCTATGACCCAGTGTTTCACCCTGGGTGGCCCCAATCTTGTTTTCTAAGAAGGAATACGGGGGTTTGAGGTTGTGTGTGGATTAATGGCACCTAAATTAGGTAATTGTGATGACCAAGTATCTGCTGCCGAGAATCGACGACCTCTTTGATCAGCTAATTGGGGGACAATGGTTCTCTAAGGTTGACCTTCAATCAGGTTATCACCAGTTACAGGTACGGGACGAGGATATGCCGAAGAAGGATTTTTGATGCTGCTGCAGTCACTATGAGTACTTGGTGATTTCTTTCGGCATGACAATTGTCCCCATAGTGTTCATGGGACTGATGAACTAGATCTTCTAGCCATACATAGACTAGTTCATAGTGGTCTTCATTGACGACATTCTTGTGTACTCGGCGTCATAGGAAGAGCATGAGAGACACCTATGGATGGATCTAGATATAATAAGGGAGCACCAAATTTAGGGGAAGCTCTTGAAGTGATAGTTCTGGATTAAGGAGGTCCACATTCTGTGACATGTCATCTCAGCAGATGGTGTAGCTGTGGACCCAACCAAGGCATAAGAAGTGTTAGCATGGGAGCCGCCTTAGAGTGTGACAGGGGTGAGGAGATTCCTTTGGTCGGAAAGATATTACCAGAGATTCATTCCTAATTTCTCTTGAATATCAGCACTAATGACTGCTTTGACCAGGAAGGGACAACCCTTCATATGGATAGAGATGTGACGACAGGATTTCAAGTTGTTGAGATAGAGTTTGATGAGTGCCCCAATCTTCAGAATGCTGAAAGAGGGTGTCGAGTATATAGTTTTCTACAACGCATCAGGAACCAGGCTTGGTTGTGTCATGATGTAGAGACAGTCAGTGATTGCTTTTGGTTATGCGCCAGCTTTGGAACATGAGAACAACTATGGAATCCATGATCTCAAGTTGGCAGCGGTGGTCTTCGCGTTGAAGATGTGGAGACACTACCTTATGGGGGAGTGGTTTATCATCCACTCTAACCACAATAGCCTCAATTAAATATTCTAGTAGAAGAGTATGAATCTAAGACAAAGGAGTTGACTAGAGTTCCTCAAGGACTATGATTTTGAGATCATCAATAATCCTGGGAAGAGGGAAAAGTGGTTGATGCTCTTAGCAGAAGGTCAACCATGCAACTGTTCAGTGAGGCGACAGAGTACTTAGCTGCAGTGAAGATATCCTTTGAGGACAAAGAGGATATATCTTTCTTTCAGTTGATTGTTGTCACCCCTACACTCTTATAATGAGTTAGGGAGGCACAGATCGAGGATGTTGACTGTGAGGTTTTACGTGCTCAATTAACTGTAGGACATGCTCCTGATGGATATTCGAAAGGTGGGGATCACATAATTATTTTCAGAGGACGCATGGTTGTACCGTTCGGATTGTGAGAAAAGGTCCTGAGGGAGTTTCATAAATCTCCCTTGGAAGTACATCCTGGAGAGGCGAAGGTGTACCAGGATATCCAAAGACAGTTCTAGTTGTTGGGCATGAAGAAGGCCGTAGCAGAACTCATTTCTCAATGACATACATGCCAGTAGGTGAAGGCTGAGCACCAGGTTCTAGTGAGATTATCTCACCCCTAGATGTTCTAGAGTGGAAGTGGGATTAGATATTGATGGAATTTGTGATGGGATTACCTTGTACTTCCAAGGGGCATGATTCCATCTGGGTGATCGTTTACCGGCTCACCAAGTTGGCACACTTCCTTACTATTAGGGAGTAGAGTTCTGTAGAGATCTTGGGATGCCTCTACAAGAAGAAGATAGTTTGGATTCATGGAATCCCTTCGACGATAGACTCGGATAGAGATGCATGTTTCACATACCGGTTGTTTAAGTGATTACATGTGTCTTTTGGGACTTATCTACACTTGATCACAACATTACACCCCCCAGACCGATGGTTAAACGGAGATGACCATTCAGGTTCTGGAGGATATGTTGCGGGCCTATATCTTGGACTTTGGTCGTAGTTGGGAGGACCATCTACAAAGGTTGGAGTTTGTGTACAACAACAGATTCCACTCCACCATCAGTATGGAACCTTTTGAGGCTTTATATGGGATACCCTACCGGTCACTGCTTTGCTGGACTGACCCTAGAGAGTTAGCACTAACAGGTCCAGAGTTGGTAAAAGCTACCATCGAGAAGGTGCAAATCATACGGGAGTGAATGAAGACTACATAAGGCTGGTAGAAGTCTTATGCTGATAGGAGATAGATTCCTCTGGAGTTCGAGGAGGGAGACCACATCTTTCTTTGGGTCTCACCTTGATGAGAGTTACAGAGTTTTGGCCAAGGCAGAAATCTATCTCCAAGGTTCATCGGACCGTTCTAGATACTGCACATAGTTGGAAAGGTGGTGTACAACCTAACTCTATCTCCATAGTTGCATTAGGCACATGATGTCTTCCACATGTCATAGCTAAGAAGGTACGTGCATGACCCAACACACATCATCGACTGGGGAAAGCTGGACATTGAGGATGGAGTGAACTTTGCTGAGTACCTGGGGGAGATCGAGGATCGGCATGAGCGGATCCTTCGTCGGTGATCAATTCCTTTAGTGCGCATTCAGTGGAAGCACTAGAATCTTCAGGAGAGCATGTGGGAGAGGGAGTCCTAGATTCGTGCCCAGTACCCACATCTTTTTTAGTAACCTTTGTTTTGGATTTTCGGAGATGCAAAGACCCAAGGTGCGGAGAATGTAATGTATCATATTTTATGTGTATTATTTTTAGAAATTATATGGAATTATTATGAGACCAAGCACAGATATGACATGTCATTCTGAGGCCTGATGAGCATGAAATGGAGGTTTGAACTTTTTTAAGCTAAGTATGTGGGCGGGTGTGCGCGGTTGTGGAAGTTTCTAAATGAATGCCCAAATTAAAAAATTTAGGGCACCATAGCGTCTGGGACGATGACTTTACCAATGAACGGCTCTAACCTCGACCGTCACGAGTTAAGGGGAAAAGTTAATTTTCAGAAGTTTTTAGTAAAATAAAATAAAATTAAAATAGTTAATTTGAAAAGCTTATTTATTTTATTTGGAAACATCCACTACAACACAATGATGGGGAAATAGTTTCGATAATTAATGGAATTCCATAATCACTCTGAAAGAGTAATATTGACTCATCAATGTCGCAAAGTAATGACAGTGACTCAGCGTAATAGAATGCTGAAACGTGTTCCCTCTTTTTTATGGGTTTATCGATTGTTTCTCGATGGATAAAGGTGGAGAGAAACTCTGGATAATTATTAGAGCATTGGTGGAAACACTCGACAATGAATGATGACGAATAAAAGTAGTGAATCGCTGCACCGACAAAGTTAAAGGATCTCAGCGACGACAATAGCATGGCCCCTTTTTCAGCACTCAATCCATCCTCGAAGTAGGGGTATATTATTTGTATTTAATTCTTCCTTATTCTCTGATTAAATGACGAACGCAGATCAACCCACGAACAGGTTGATTCGTGGATCGTGCATTTTAATGAGAGGGTTTTCTTATTGGGATGATTTTTGGGATTATTCCATGATTTTAAAATCCATGTTCTGTTACTTTCTGTTTAATCCTTCTAATGGGAGAGGATCAATGCAGTGACCAATGATGGTCGAGCTTTGTTCCTCATTTGTGGTTTGGATTTCTTCCCCCTTTTCTTACCCCGCGTTCTTAGTGTTCTTCATGGGGTGAAAAAAATGGATCGTTTCATGTACATTTTGCAATGGCATGATCTGAAACTCGAGACCTAACATCACAACAACTTAATGGAGGTGTGACGACTAAGGAGGACGATGAATCATCTCGGATAAAGAGACACCATTCTTCAAGAATTCTTCACACGGGAGGATTGATTCATGTTTTCAAGGCCGATCGGAGGATTGAAAATAATAGAGACGACTTCAGGACATCGGGGTGACCTAGAATCTAGAGTTTCATGGAAAATGGATCATCAGAACAAAGATCAGAGCTTCACGGGTGGCACTCTGGTGAGAAGCGTCATTTCTAGAATTTTATTAAATACACAACATGTATCTCGATGAAAATTCCTTGTGGTATTAGTGGGGTGTTAGAAAGGTATCACACAGCATGTGACCCCAGTCACACAACATGTTGGACCTTCCCTGAAGCTCGACATGTATTCTGGGAAGTACACAGACATGGGATGAACTACATGACTTCAGAACACAGCGTGTAGACCGTACACGGCATGACAGAGGTGACAATGTGGGACCTGGCGTATATCCAAAGGATACAAAGACACTAGGTAGAGTACACGGCTGTGTACTTCATCACATGGAATAGCGAGGCAAGTAAGGTGGGTTACCCCTTGTGCCGGTTACACGGGTTGGAGTACATGGGTGAAAGCTGTGTAAGGGCACATGACCGCATACAAGGAGCAGACCCCAGATACTTTGACACAATGTGTGATCCTTTCTACATGTCGTGTTATTGCATTTCACATGAAAAGACTTACAACATGAGTCATGGTAGACGGGCAGTACCTGGGGTCAGAGGACACAGTGTGTGACCTATCTACGCACCATGTACTTTTCCGTACATGGATTGATCTTCTTGTCCATCGTATCTTGGACATGTTTTCATTTGGGTTAGTGACCCTTCTTCACGTTACCCTAAAGGTAAGGTTTTGTTTCCTACTATAATAATATGATCCCCTCAGTAGGAATTTCCGATATAGATTCATGTATCCTTCTGAGAGGCCTGGAGCGAGATCCTCTATCCATTCTTGACCCTCAGTACAATCAGATATGGACATGACTATCCCCATAGGGCGCTGATCCTCTACTTATCATGTGAATCCAGATGAGTCGCGGTATTCGCCAAGGCCCTGACAGTGATCCTCATCTATGTATTGTGATATTTGCCCCAATCAAAAGTGTGTTCTCCCAGTATTAGTGAATCTATCTCTCATGAAATTTCCCGACAGATAGAACTTCTTCGAGGGATATCATCAGAGCTATCAAACTCATGAAGTGACTTCTCTCGGACGAGTGCTTCATGGAATCTTCGAACTGAATCCCCAGTGGGGGTATGAAATTGCGTGACTTATCCTTAGACTACGAGTTTGGGATTTGAGTATATCTGTATTGTGTTATCCTATTATATGTTCAGTAGACATATACTGTGTAGAGATGACTGTACATTTCATTTTTAGGTTTCTTTGTGGTTTTCAAGATTCTCTATTGAGTATTGTTATAATCACTCATGCACAGGATTTTCGTTCACTTGTCGTGTCTTGTGAAGATGATCATCCTATCGACAGAGTCCAAGGTGGACTAGGAATGTACTGAGGAATCTGAGTTTCCTATAGGCCGAGGTGTTCCTAAGGCTATGAGTAGTAGTCCCAGTACCTTTTGTTTTTACAGGTTGGACCTTGTAGTTTTTAGACTCTTGCTTTTGGTGGGCTTTTATTCTGGCCCAGTTTACTTTCAGTACTTTAATTTTCCTCATACTCTGTTGGTTGGGTTTATTTGTATTCATGCATTTCGTCCCTTAATGTTTTTTTACATTTCAACATTGTGGTATTGGAGATGTGTGCGTGTGTATAGGTACATAGGCAATGCCTCCCATTTTAGTAATATGCCTATTCAGTGCTAGTAACCAGCCTTTGGCCTATTGGAGGCGGGCTTGGGGATTTGCGTTATGGGCCCTACTAGTACGGGTCATAACAGTATCTTCAAAATTCACAACATTTGTTGATCCATCTCTTCACATATCCAATGATAGTGAATTTCTGTGTGCTTCATCCAAGAATGGTACATGGAGTTCTTACTCAAGTCCAAAGCACATTGACTATGACAATGAACCTTTTACTCCTTCTGGATAAATCCATGTTCGTGGAGAAACTTCTTAAGAAACAACATATCATTGATAGCTTCTGAAGAAGCAATGTATTTTTCTTCTGTCATAAATAAAACAATGCACTTCTGCAAACTTGACTTCCTTGATACAACTCCTCCTACAAAATAATATATATGTCATGATGTAGACTTACTACTATTAGGATTTCCGACCATATTTGCATCTGTATAGCCCTCCAAGATAAGTTCATCTCCCCCGTAGCACAAACATAACTTTTAAGTACCTTTTAGATACCTCAAAATCCACTTGACTGCATCCTTGTGCTACTTCGTTGGATTAGAGAGTAATTGGATCTTGATTTCCACTACATCAGAAATGTCTAGTCTAATAATCACCTTAGCATACATCAAGCTTCCATCTATTGAGGAGTATGGTATCACCTCCATCACCTCAATATCTTCCTTGAACGACGGGCATGAACTTTTTCTCAACATCAAATGGCCTGAAAGATGAATGCTCAATGGTTTGGTTTTGTCCATGTTGAAATGTATTAGGACACGTTCAACATACCTCTCTTAATATAACCATAACAACTTCCTCTTTCTGTCATGAACGATCTGCCTTCACCTACTGATTGGTGGAACACCTCATGAAAAAACCAGCAACATCCCTCTTCGTACCTGGCCACCAATACAGACTATGTAGATCATGATACATCTTGGTGATGCCAGGATGAACTACCCAAACTGAGGAATGAAATTCCCGCATCAGCTCCCTGCGTATGTCTGCTGATGCCCATACATGCCCATCAAAACGCAAGACATCATCATCTCCTATGATATATCTAGGAATAGGGTCATCTCATAACACACTTTCGCGTAGAACTAGGACTTCAGAATCTGATAGCTGCCTCATTCGTACATGATCAAGAAGGGTAGATATAACAGCTATAGAAGAAAGGAAAATCATCCCGTGTCTATCATGAACCTCCAAATGCATCTTATAAAATAGAGCCATAAGCTGACACTCACTGCTGGCCTATTTAACTGCCTGTATCTGAGTCCTCCTACTCAGTGCATCAACCCCTGCTTTCCCTTTCCCAGGCATGTAGGCAAGATCAAAGTCAAAATACTGAATATGCTCAACCCACCTTCACTACCTCAAATTCAGATCACACAGAGTGAAGATATACTTGAGACTTTTGTGGTCGTTGAAAACCACAAAATGCTCGCCTGGAAGATAATGTCTCAAATATCGTAAGGCATGAACAACTACTACCAACTCAAGATCATACGTCGGGTAGTTACGCTCATGTGGTTTCAACTGCCGAGACCCGTACACAACAACTCCAACTACCTTCATAAGCACAACTCCCAGCCCGATACCTGAAGTGTCATAGTAAATAATATAGCTCTTTACCAACTCTAGAAATACTAGTATCAGTGCTAAAGTAAACCTCCCCTTCAGCTATTAAAAATTTTAATCACAAGAATTTAACCACAAGAACATTACACCCTTCTTATTCAGGGCCATCAGTGGCACTGCTAAGCATGAAAATTCATGTATGAAGCTTATGAAGTATCCAAACAGCCCTATAAAACTATGCAACTCAAAGATGTTCTTCAGCTGCTCCTAAGAAACTATTGCGCTCACTTTCATTGGGTCTATAGATACACCTGTCTTTGAAATAACATGACCAAATAAGTGAATCTGATCCATCCAAAAGTGGAATTTTGAGAGCTAAGAATATAACTGATGCTCTCTTAGTGGACTCATAATGATCTCAAGATTGGTAGCATGGTCGGGTCAAGTGTGAGAGTAAACCAAGATATCTTCCATGAAGACTACCACAAAGGAATCCAATTATGGATGGAACACTCGGTTCATCAGCACCCTGAAAACTGCAGGCATGTTCGTGAGGAGGAACGACATAACCACATACTCTTATAGACCATACATACTCCAGAAGGATTTAAGAGGTATATCAAATGGTCTAACATGCAAATAATGGTAACTGAATCTCAATTTGATCTTCAAGAACACCTGATATCCATGAAGCTGATCAAAGAGATCATCAATCCTCGGCAAGGGATATCAGTTCTTGACCGTCAACTGGTTCAACATCCAATAATCCACACAAAGTCTGAGGGTACCATATGCCTTCTTAGAAAAAAGGACTGGCAAAACCCAAGGAGAAGTATTGGGTCAGATGAAACCCCTTACCTGCAACTCCTCCAACTACTTCTTGAGCTCCCATAACTCTAGTGTAGCCTTCCTGTAAGGAGGAATGGACACCAGTGCCTCTCTTGGCACAAGCTCAATGGAAAATCCCACCTCTAGCTCTGAAGGAAAACTTGAAAAGTCCTCTGCATAGACATCCCTAAAATGATCCACCCCTATAGGAAAGTCCATCTGTGGAGTACCCTGGTCATCTAGATATAGACTAGCAATCTCGGCTGTAACTCCTCCTAACCTAGGATGCTCGGGTCCCGCTCTGCTCGCCTGGACATCCCATTCACCCTTATGAAGAAATGATCTACCCTCTATTGATATGAAACTCACCCTACGACGATAGAAATCGACAACGGCCAAAAAATGGAACTAACGAGTCCATTTTGAGAATGACATCATATCTTGTCATCTCTAATACATAGAGGTCCCAAAGGAAGTGACACCCACCAAACTCAAGAGGGAGCTCCTTACATTGATGTACGCTAGATATTCTTGTCCCCAACGGAGTTTCTAGTGTCAAGATAGTTGAAAAATAAAATATATAGAGCCTAAGGATCTCCTAAACAGTAACAGATATAAAGCTATGGGAATCCCCTGTGTCAAAAAGAGTAGAAGAGTGAGGCAACTAGGATCGTACCTCGAACTGTAGAGGGTATGGGATATTTCTCATGCTGGTTCTTCTCCACTGCAAAGGCTAGGCATGTACCACGACCCTATGACCCTGCCTGACCACTCTGAGTTGATCCACCATTTTGTCGCTTAAAACCGTGTGACTAGCTACCATAGCCTCAAACTCCACCTCGGCCTGAACTACCGAAAGAACTGTAGTTCCCTGACTGGTGAGAAACTGGTGGAGCTGCTCCTGTATGAGGAGTCATAGATGAACCCCAGTCACCAGCTGCTGGTGAAAAAACCTGACAGAAACGATGAAGGTGACCCATCTTACCACAAGATCCGCACTCCACTGGGTCTCTCTGGAACTGTGGCCTCGTATGTCTAGCCCTTCCACACTGTTAGCATATGACCTGGATACCTGAAGGTTTCTATCGCCTCCTTGGATCCCCATGTGTAGACTCACTATGACACTTCCTGCTATTAGGAGGTGGGACACTAGCTCTAGATGTTGATCCGCCCTGGCTCACTACTCAGGAATCCCTCAGATTGTGATCCGTGATCAGCACCTGGTTGACGATAGAAGTGATGTAAGTCAACCTGAATATTTTCACCTATGATAGGATGTCTTGTCTGAGACCATCCACAAAAATCATTTCTATGAACAAACCATCTCCCCTAGGAAGGGTGTGAATCACTGATGCTTGGTGAAATGAGAGAAATACTCTATAACCAAAAGAGTACCCTGCTCTAGACTCCTGAACTCTTGGGCTCGATCGGCCCTCAAGGTCTCCGAATAGAAGTAGTCATAGAAGATATGATGGAACTCCTCCCAATCCATAATCTTCTAATGACCCACCTGTGAGATCACATCCCACCATCTCTTGGCAGAATCTCGTAGCATATAAGTAGCGAGCTTGGCCCTCATCTCTGGAGGCGTCTCCAGATGCTCAAAGATTGTCATCATGGATTCCAACCATGACTCTACAGCCTGAGCTCCTCCCTCCCATAAGAAGGTGGGAGGATGCTGTTGCTGGAAAACCTGCGTTAATTCTTCCATAGTTGGGGTAGGAGGTGGTGTTCCCTAGAAGGTCTACATCATAATCATGAATCCTTCCTTGAACTGTGCATCAGCACCTGCATCCGGTATAACTGCTGGTGCCAAGACTAGCACAATAGGAGGATCTACAGGAAGGCCCTGATTATCCATATCTGGCGTCTGTTCACTACCCTATAACGTGCGGACAACCGGAGGACATCTCGGTGGAATGACTCTGAAAGGTCAAACGAACACCTTAGATTCAAGATTAACAAGGACTGAAAACAAGAAGGATAAGAAGGTAATAGAATAAAGAAATCATTCACGTTTTACAAAACATGACTACATGGTGTGTATGTCCCCTACACGGCGTGTTCCCTAAATTCATTCACATGGGCATGTACTCCTGCCACAACTGGTCATGTAACACCCCAAACACATAACATGTCATCCTATCACACGACGTGTACTTGAACCCTTCTTCCCTGCATGATTCCTTCAACATGGTTATGCAACACATTTCTCCAAAAAAAATGTACACGGTGTTTTTGTTCCAAACACGGAGTGCACAAGAAAAGACTACACTGACCTGTGTTGTTAGCTACACGGTCGGCTTCACAGTTTACACATACATAGCACGTTCCCAGTGGACAAGGCGTTTACAAGAAAGGATAACTTCGACACATGTTGTTACTAACATGGCCATCTACTAGGATCATACTACATGGAGTGTTCCCTATGGACACGACATGTATTAGAAAAGACTCGTCCAACCTATGTCGTTAGCTACACGAGAGGACACAAGGTTAACAAAACATGGCGTGTATAGCCGGTACACGTCATGTTCACTAAAGTATTTCCCTATCCCATGTCCCTGATCACACGGCCTATGACATGGTTAGAGACTACACGACATATATATATCGTACACGGAGTGTATTCTGGGTTTTTCCGTACAGTAAGCATATGAAACTACTCTAGAGCCCATAAAAAACACTAAAACGAATGTTAAAAGGGACAAATTCTGATCTGTGAGGGCCCATACTCTCCGAAAATCAAATCTTAGAATCTTATACATGTTATATACAAGAAAAACAAGGCTATGATCCACCAATTTCCTATCCATGAGGGCCCATAACCCCTATGGAAGCAAAATTTGGCGTTCATTCAAACAAACCTTAATCAAATAATACCTCATCAAATAACTTGTATTTTTATCAAGGCATATATCACAAAAACATGCATATTCTACACAACATTTATCACAACAACATGCAATCTCTAATGCACCCTAAATTGCATGAAAAGAATGCATGACATGTGATTTCTAGTAAGTTCCTACATGATGCATGAGATGGAATACCCACATCTCATCAGGTTGTAATAGAAATAGATCCTTAATAATATCAACGGTAATAGCACAAGGTATGTGAATCACCCAACGGTGAAAATCAAATCAACCGTAAAATTGAAGAAACCAGAATACTGAAATAACGAGGTAGATTGGATTTTCCATGTACATGAGTTTGCTACTCCTGGGCACATCTCATTACCAAGTACCAGTCCCGTCCTATACCTAGCTATAAGATCCAAACAGTAAATCAAAAAGAAAATAATTCCATCTAATACCCCTTTTTAACGTCTTGGTTCTGCAAGCCACCCAGAGGCACCCCATACCCGGTTGGTCACATGCCCTCAAGAGCATTTCTCCAAATGCCAGAGGCTGCCGACAAGCAGCGAGGGCCTTAGGTGTGATAGTGGGGAAATGATGCCCTCATTAGCAGAGTACACAACAAATGTAAATAGATATACAATAGCGGAAGCAGTAATAATACCAAACAACAATAAACAGAGTATGACTGATAAAGAAACTATTCGAACATATATATAAATAGCGCATTATACATATACGTATAGGAACATATCCAAACATGTCATAATGTAGAATACAATACTAATCCAAAGTAAAAAAGGAAAATAGATAAGAAACTCATCAGCATCGCAAGCCTCATCTTGGTCTCATGCTCTCCAACTCCAATGCAATCTGGTACCTAAAGTAGAAGGCCACTTGCTATTATCTATACCTGCAACAATATAATATGTTTGGGTCCAAAAGCATAACCCAAATAGGCTGTGAGACTAAATATTAGTAGAAAACCACCAAAAGATTAGTGCACAACAGTCAGTGAGTATATGGAAGACAATAAGTAAAAGTAACGTAGTAAACAAGGAAGCACTCAGCAATAAACAATTCCACAGTTCAAGAATTTAATTCACAATCAAGTAACTAGCTAATCAAAGTAGGTAATTACAAATAGGTAAACCTATAGGAAGTAATCACAGCCTATCCCCTCTTGTCCTACCTAGAAACACAATAAAACAGCTAAACAAAAAAGGTAACCCTCTGGGAAGTACTCACAGCCTAACCCCACTGGTTCAACCAACAAGTACAAGCAACCATATGGGAAGCACACATAGTCTAACCTCTCTGGTTCAAATAAATCATTGAATCTATGAGGAAGCACTCATAGTCAATTCCCCCTATAGTCTCGTATCGGTACTAAAGGCTCTATGGGGAAGTACTCAACATCTCATTCCCCATGTGGCCCACATCAAGGAACTATAGACACTCTGAGGAAGCACTCAATGTCAATTCCCCCTGTGGTATTACATCGTAAATTTATAAAGACACTCTGGAGAAGCCCTTACGTCTATTCTCCCTATGGTCTACTACACTAGGTTCTATGGACCTTTTGTAAGTCAAACAAGTGTATCACTCTTATCGGACATGTTAATCCTCAAGAACTACTTAGATAGAATTCTGTGGAATATCAGCATATTAAAAACAATAGTCACACCATCCTACAGTACTATGAATGGGAAAATAAACAAGGCATCCTTACTGGATAAGAAAAACAAAAAGCCATAACCAAAACATGCATGGAAAACACCTCCAAAGCATATAAATTTAACCCTATTAACATACAATTTACCTCTACTCAAGTAAACAAGCATAGATAGAAAACAACATGGCTAAAATGGTAAATGTGCAATACCCCCATTCATGGGTATTGGGTGATTTTGCACATATAATTCAAAGACATTATACAAAATTTCACAAACCACATACCTTGGTGTTTGAATATTGATATATGTGAACCTCAAGCCTTGAATCACCCTAGAACGCCAAAGATCTATGAAAATGTATAAAACGTTCAACCCAAGATAACTTAGAAGAGAGGAGGAATTGGAAAATGATGCTCAAGGATAAGGAAGAACATACTAAGGAGATCCCAATGCAATTGACGATGGTCGAATCGGAGATCGGACAGAGGCTTGGGGGGTTAGAGTAGGATCGCGGCCATATGAGAGATCTCGGCTGAACGAGACCTAAAAGAAGCATATTCTGGAGATTAGACGTGACCTCAGCCCGTTTAATGAAAAAAACAAAATTAAGGTCATGTACTCTCCTTTTCCGTACTCCTCTTTAGGCGGCCTCCATGTAACCCCCAGACAGCCATGTGTGTGGCCATGACACATCCATCACATGACCTCCTGTGGTAAAGCAGTACATGGTGTGTACTCATAAAGTTCACAACGTGTACTTCAAAAATTTCTAAAACATTTCATTTTCCTCAAAATTGGCTAGAAGAAGAAAACATACCTGAAAGGAAGGTCCGAGTTCTTACATAGGCTTATAATGTCAACTTGGAATTTCCTTCATTTCGATGTGGGATACAATTTTTCAATGGAGATCTAATCTCAATTGTCCGATCTCGCCGCACGAGATCTTGACCACATGATATGGTCCTAGTTTTGAACCCTACTGCTGCAACCTTTCCACAATATTTTCTTTAGCCTTCCGATCATGACTCGTATAATCTCAACCACTCATCTCTTTTTAAATTCCACAGTATCTCTGAGACTATTCAATCAGATCCATGATGTAATATCCACCATCCATACCTTTTTACAAATATCTAAACCCTATCATCCATCCGATCGATCTCGGTTGATCATGGTCGTCCATTATTTTCAACACCACATTTCTTTATTCTTATTATTCCTTGGTTCACAGTTGTGTTTTAGTACCAGTGGCCATCTCCTCTCTACTGTCCTTCCCACACTCGTGAGTCCCCCTGTCTTTCTCCTCACCCATGTTTCCATGATCTCTTTTTCATGAGGCTGTAAGGTAGGTTATTTTAATAGCTAAACTGAACCTCTTACATTCCAACATTCCATATTATATATATATCTTATCCATTAAAGAAATGGGTTATTCACAGTTTTTGTTTATGTTTAAATAGTTAGACTAATTTTTTATCAGGTTTATTTTTTTACGCTATTATTATTGAACTGTGGAATATAAAACTATAACTATACAATTTACATACATAGTTTATATAAACATACTTTTCACCCATAAAACATACACGTTTTATTCCTCCCAAACCTCTAGAGACCCAAGATTGACTCCACATCATTCTTGAATTCATGTAATAGATTATTTTGATCGTCTTTATTTATGTAAGACCCTTACTTATACTTTTGTGTATTAAAGTTATATAAATATATATATATATATAGTTTTGTATAACTTTCAAACACAAAATTCTTTTGGTTTTCTAAATGATGTTTTATAGAATTTGAATTATGTATATGATAAGTATAACATTTTAAAGGGTTATTCTTTAGTTTGGCTTTCTTTCAATTAAACCCATATACACATATTTATGTATATATTTTTCTTTTTGAAACAACTGTATACTCCTTTTATGATGTTCGAATGAAGAACATTTATTTTTAAATGATGTTCTAAAATTCATGTAAATCATGTAAGGATTCTATTTTGTTTTGTATAATTGGATCATATAAACATATATGTGTAAATATGATTGTATATATATATATATACAAATAGTTTTTCATTATGATCTGAATTAGGTTTTCATAACACTGATTTTAGTGATTTAATTATTCTTTTTTAGAAGTGTATAATATTTATAAAGAATTATTAAGCCTTTTTTTGGTTGTGAAAATCCCATGTATACACATTGTTTATATATATGGTTCTATATGATTTTCAAACCCACATGAAAATATGTATAAGAACCACATATACATATATGAAAGTATTTGATGATTTATTAACCCGGGGATGATTTAATGAAACACACATAGTAAAATTTTACATGTAAAAACAATAACAAAACATTGTTTTGTTATTGTGTTCCTAAAATTTTTAAAATCAATCATCACCTTGTTAAAAAAATTTACTTAACATACATCCTGATTTATTTTGAGTAGTATCTCTTGTTTATACATATGCATATACATTCACAAATGCTTTTTGTATAGTGTGTTTAATTGTTTATGCATCAAGATGAATGTAATAAATTAGCATTTTTTATGTTTTAACATAATGTTAAACAACCAAAATAAACACTATGTGTTTATGATTTACCTGTTTGACACTTCTATTTATCATTTCATGGTTTGAACATGATTGATATCTATGTTAAATTCAAAAAATGTATTTTAAGGCACTGAATTTTTATTTTCATGGAACAGGGGTTCTAATAATTATTATTTTTTGTGAAAAACACAATCAATCTATTATTAATCCATCACTTATGATAATTTAAGGATTAAGGAATTAATTATTTGAAGTGGTATGGTACAATTCAAATAAAAGAAGTAAATTAATTATTCGATGTGGTATATTTGAATTCAAATAAAAGACATGAAATGGTAGATCAAAGTGGTATGGGAAACATTTATTCAAAATCATTTAGACATTTGTGGAATGTATTGGATGCATTATGTGATGGGTGAGGCCCTCTATAGGCTCTCCATACATCGAAAGGTCTCACGAGACAAACCCAGTCATGGCATGAGGCCATGATAAAATGATTATGTATGGTCTTGGCATGAGGCCTCAACTGAATGTTATGATTGTCCTAAATTATTCGTTTATTCTATATATGATTAATATTTAACAAACCATGGGATTATTCGACTAATAGAATATATTTTGGTAAAAAATATTTTATTATAGTAATAAATTCTTATGGAATAATGGTGTATGTACATAGAAAGTTGATAATATCATAATACAAAAGTTTATATTGCATATGTTATTTAATGATTTTCATTTAAATTGGTAAGAGAATCATGATATTGTTACTTATGAAATTATAAGAATGTGTTAATTTATGTATCAATAACATTTCCTATCTTTATTAAATTAGTTTTATTAATTTATGAATTATGAAGCATTCAATGATTTTTTTTACTTGTATACTCACTCTAATATATGTTTTGAATAATTGTATAAATTATTATGTAAGAGTTTTCCTTACAAATGTTTTCATGTAAAGTTTGAAAAATGTTGATGATGTGCTTCTGGAAATTGTGTTTACCATTTAAGTAAAAGTTTTTTAATTATTTTAAAGGGATGTTTTGAAAAATGAATTTCATTAATTTCTTTTTAAACCACTTACTAATCATTTTAAATGCTCTCCCTAAATTTTCAATTTATTTTTGTAGGGTTAGTAAATTTATCATGCTTTTAGTACTCCTTTGTGATGACAACATTATGGGGTTTATCTTTGTCATGTTTTTTGAAGAAATGTATCAGTTGTATATGGTTTTCTAGAACCTAAACTGAAAAGATTCTCTACGATGGAATGATATGTGTAAATTTTTTTTTTCATTTTTTTATAAAAAAAATTAAACACCATGTTTCAGGCATTGACTTTGAGATTATGGGGTTGGGTTCATCACATTTGGTATTAGAGGATCAGTTTAGACAACTTTGGAAAATTAGAGCAAGACAAATAATTTATCTATGCCTCGCTAAGTACAATTATTTCTTCAAATTTTTAGATGGTGGGTGAGGGTTTACCAACAATCCTTTTGTCTCTCTCTACCAAATTAGTAGAAAACATAATTGTCGTGTCACGACCCGCCTTCACCAAAAGGTGGGAAGGGTCGGCAGATTTCCAGGCCCTTCCTTCTTCAAGTTGAAGGAGAGATAATGACCCCCGAAACCCGCCTTCAATAGGTCCCAGAGTGGAGACCAGCGCCAAGGGTATAGAATCACTCACTAAATGGAATGCATTACCCTTTTTCTTTTAATAGGATCAGGAGATAAGATAGTAACTCCCACAACACCAAAACTAAAAGTGAAAGAAAAGTCAAAACAACCATTCCCATATGCATGTTCCAAAAGTAATACCACAAAGTAAAAAGTGACTACAAAGGTAAGGTACCAAAGAAAGAAAAACAGCAAGAGCAACTTTCCCAAAGGTCCTGCACTAGTATGGTCCCGCGTGATCCCCAAAGTCCTCCTGGAAACCTGAAAACAATTTTATATACGTAGGGTGAGCATACAAGTATACTCATTACGGAAAAACTAAATCTCTCGTGCACAAGTGGGGAGGCATACTAATGCCCCGTGATAAAAGAGATAACCAAGCACTTAACAGGGAAACTAACCACCCAAGCCTCACCAAGGTACCCTCCCCAAATAACACAAGTCAAGTAAAATATAATAATAGCACATCGATTTTTGGGTACCATGCGCCACTTTCCCACTGTTTATTGAGGACATCCTACGCATCAAACCAATCCCTCCATTCTCACCGTAGTCCCACTGCCACACCCCACCCGCACAAACCTGGGCCATACCCTCACATAGTCCCAGTGCCAAACCCCACCCACAAACACCTGGGCCACAACTGTCTCACGTAACCACGCCTACAAAAACTTAGGCCAGGACAACCACCACCATGCCGAGAGACACCTAGTCTAGAAGATCCACTACCACGCCCGATGACACATGGGCCTCATCTCAAAGACACTTGGGAAACCACCTGCCCGCACACACCTGGGCCATCCACTGTGTCACCCTGCCCGAAGATTCTTGGGCAAATAATGGACTTCAGGCCATCACAACCTGCCTAAAGATACTTGGGCTATCTGGGAAATGGAGCAGAATGGAGCTAATAACCAACCAATATTAGAAGTGTTGGAAAAAACACCCTCCTCCATGAAATGGGGGTGTTCAGCACTAAGTGCTCAACTTGATTGGGGCGCGAATAAGAAACACAAAACTAAAAGTATATGTATAGGTAACAAGCACTCACCCAAAGTTTAGGTTTTTCTTCAGCCTGCCTAAAGAACACATTCATCTCCCACTTCCAAGTCACAACCCACACCAAACCAAAACCCATCTGTCTCATCTTGGTTTTCATGTTTAGTAATAATGTTAGATGTGTTTTCTTCACCTACTTAGGCAACTAGAAAGCATAAGCACAAGCCAAGGAACGAGTACAGTCAAACATCAACTTAAACAGTCACACCCTGTTCTCTTGCAAAGTCACAACAACAAAGGGATAAGTGAAATCCCTCGAAGTACTAGAACCAAAGAAAAACCACAAGATACAAGAGACAACTATTTATCAACAACAGAGGATCCCTCCCCAATTCGTGATATAATCAAGGTAACCACCCGACCTTAAATTGACAACCACTAGAAGCATAACAACAGGGGATCCCATCCCCACCCACATCACCCAGCAATTGGACCGTGAAAAAAAAACCACTACCACCAAATCAAAGTAGGCCCATGCTAGTATATTCAGATTTAAACAATTTAACACACTCCATGATTCCAATTCCACTGTACTTTAATAAAGGTTATCACAAAAAATGGGTGATCCTGCTGCTTTAAATTTATTTAGCTGGATTTACGTAATTAATCAAATTCTTTTAAAGGAAAGGGTTCAAAAACACAATACAATCCATTTAAACATCACCAGAGGTAACGTTTCGTTAGTGCATAGAGAAAGACCACCAACAGCTATGATTTTCAGTAGGCGTAAGCCCACAAAATTCAAGAAAAAAAGATCATAAAACAAAGCAGCATCAGCAATCATATCCCCCCACCCCCTTCTATCTTTAGAGTATGTTCATTATCTTTATGAAGGTTCGAGTTCATCCAATTCTATAGAATCAATAGAATTCCCACCCTGCATGATACACCAAAAAAGAGACAAAGGAGAAACTCCCTACTTGATTGATCAATAATCGAAGTTTATCTTCACCCGTCAGGAACAGAAGATGTGCGATTTGGAGGGGTGGGGCCTC
Organism: Viscum album; assembly: GCA_963277665.1. Classification (NCBI taxonomy): domain Eukaryota; kingdom Viridiplantae; phylum Streptophyta; class Magnoliopsida; order Santalales; family Viscaceae; genus Viscum; species Viscum album. Next base: position 1,693,193,237 of record OY728138.1, on the reverse strand, counting down.
GGCAACTCAATAACTAGCAGACGAAATGATGGGAGGGTGATCGAGAAAAGAAGAAACCTAGAGAACCCTTTAGTTTATAAGGGCCGGGGATGGTTGAAATAAGAACGTGAAACCGCATAAGGATCGGGGGTCGTGGGTTGGCCACGCGGCCCCAAACATCATTAAAGGGTTCCCGCCCTTTGGGGTGGTTTAAACGGACGCACACACCAGGTTACTTTAATTAAATATCTAATTAAACGCCATTTATGGGCGTTACTGGGATTTAAAACAAGATTAAAGGGGTTAAAACAGGGAATTTGCGCCAAAGGAGGCGCTACTGAAAAAACTGTGGGGGTAGGCTAGAGCCACCGGTAGCTGAGAGATACCGGTGGCTGACAACTACTGGTAGCCGAGCTACCGGTAGGTTTCAGCGACAGGTAGTCAAGAGATACGGGTGGCTCATAGCTATCGGTAGGCGGCAGTAACTGGTTGACCGAGCTACCGGTAGGCTATAACTACTGGTAGACTGAGCTACCGGTAGGCCGAGCTACCGGTAGGCTGCGGCTATCGGTAGACCAAGCTACCGGTAGGCTAAGGCTACTGGTAGACCTACCGTGGGTCAAAATTCACTGAGAAGTTGGGATAGCCTCCAAGACCACCCAGAACACCTCAAGCATCAGATTTATTCTAAGTAGTGGACCTCCAACAACCCATGCCATTACATCAGATACCACTCAAACTATTCTTGCCCCCGAGAATCAAAACAACCCACAAGTAAAGAGAGGGTCCGAACAACCACCTCGAAAGATACCTCTCAAGAGAGAACCCCATTGTTAACTAAAAACACCTTTCTCTTAAGAACTAAGCAACATACCATGTCAGACTACCCAGTCTGTGGGTTGGGGAGTCTCTTCCCCCATATTAAGATACTATCCTCTTTGGGCGGCACTGACTCACCCGCACGGGTTTAATCGCATCCACCTTAATGTGTCTTGATTAGGGTTCTGATCCTCCCCTCCACATAGCCACGAATTTTCACACACATTTAGAGAGGATAAAAAACACATATTTCATAGCCAACAAGGTAAAACGATCCACGAAAACAATTATAAATAGAAAAACACAAAACTCAAAACAACTCTGGGTACTGGGCATGCATCTGTGATTCCCTCTCACAGATACTCTCCTCAAGCCCACTGTGTCTCCATAACACACGAACCAAGGGAATGGTTTTCCACAAAGCACCTTCTCCTCACGATCCTCAATCATCACTGGTCTTTCCACAAAGGTCACATCGTCCTCGATGTCTATCTCTCCCTAGTCAAAGACATGTGAATCGTCGTGCAGATAACGATGAAGCTGGGACACATGGAAGACGTCATGTATCCTCAGTAGCGGCGGTGGTAACACTAGATGATAATCCACTTCACCGACCCACCACAACACTTTGAAGGGTCTGATGAACATGGGAGAAAGCTTACTCCCCTTACCGAACCTCCGTTGTCCATGCCAAGGGGAGACCTTTAAGAACACGTGGTCTCCAACCTCAAACTCCAAGGGCCTCCTCCTAGTATCAATGTATGACTTATGTCGGTCCTAGGCCAGGTTCATCCTTTCCCGTATAAGATGAACCATCTTTGTCATGCTCTGTACCACCTCAGAGCCAAGGATGCTCGCCTCTCTGACTTCGGTCCAACACACAGGTGAACGACATGGTCTCCCGTACAAGGCTTCGAACGGAGCCATACCAATGGTAGAGTGATAGCTATTATTGTAGGAGAACTCTACCAGAGGCAAGTGTCACACCCATGATCCTCCTGAGTCTAGAACGCATGTCTACAACATATCCTCCATGGTCTGGATGGTGCGCTCTGTCTGCCCATCTGTCTGGGGATTGAAAGCAGTGCTAAGATGTAGCTGGGTGCCAAAAGCATGCCACAATCCTCTCTAGACTCGTGAGGTAAACCGTGCATCCCAATCCAAGACTATGGACCTCCGAACTCCATGAAACCGCACCACCTCATCCACGTACCTTCATGACAAAGCATCCACTGCACTTGACTCATTAATCGCCAGAATGTGAGCCGATTTCATCAACCAGTCCATTACTACCCAGATGGAATCGTATCCCCCTTGAACTTTGGGTACTCCTGTGACAAAATCCATCAAGATGTACTCCCATTTCCACTTGGGGACATCTAGAGACTGCAGCAGGCCACCTCGAACACGGTGTTCAGCCTTCACCTACTGACACACTAGGCACTTGGCCACAAACTATACCACTACTCGCTTTACTATGTGCCACCAGAACTATCTTTTTAGGCCCTGTTGCATCTTGGAAACTCATGGGTGTACCGCTATGGGTGAGTTGTGGAACTCACTGAGAACCTTGATGTGCATCGCCTCTAGAACAAATAGCTTCCCCTGGTAAAACATCCAGTTTTGACCATCCTCCATTCATCATTCCAGAGCATTGCTCTGGTTAACTTGGTCACGCGTCACTTCACACTTTGGGTATCCCCACTGAGACTCCTCCACTTGCTGAAATAGAGACGACTGCACTGTCATCTGATATAGGCAACCTCTATCGCCATCCATCCTCGCAACCAGGTGTAAGGTAACCACTCCTCCATTACCTTCCAGGTGTCTGCCGACTCTCGGATCGCATCCTTCTGTGACCTCCTGCTCAAGGCATCGGCCACTACATTCCCCTTCCCTGAAGTGTATGATGTCTCAAAGTCATAATTCTAGAGGAAATCCTTCCATGTCCGCAGCCACAAGTTTAGGTCCCGCTGGGAGAAGATATACGTCAAACTTTTGTGATCTGTGAAGACCAAAACGTGTTCCCAGATGAGGTAATGCCGCCATAACCTTAGCGAAAAAATGACCATTGGAAGCTCCAGGTCATGGGTGGAATAATTACGCTCATGAGGGAATAGCTTCTTAGACCCATAAGTGATCACTCCTTGTTACTACATCAAAAAACATTTGAGGACTTTCCCTGAAGCATCACAGAACACCCCATACGCTGCCCCTTCTTCTGGTAGTCTGAGCACTGGGGCACTAACCAGCTTCTTCTTCAGATAGCTGAAGGTTGTCTCGCACTGCTCACTCAACATGAAAACCTGATCCTTCTTGGTCAAAGCTGTCAAAGGGGATACAGCTTAGAAGAAGTTGGGTACGAACCTCCGATAGTAAACTGCCAGCCCGAGGAAGCTATGAACCTCTGCCACATTCTTGGGTGCTTCCCAAGAAACAACAACTTCAACCTTTGATGGGTCCACCGCTCCCCCTTTATCGGACACTACGTGACCAAGGAAGTGCACTTCTCGCATCCAGAACTTGCATTTCGACAACTTACCATAGAGCTGGTGCTGTCGGAGGACCTCCAAAACCATCCTCAGGTGCTCTGCGTGATCCTCCTATGATCTTGAATAGATCAGGATATCATCAATGAACATAACTACGAACCGATCCAGGTACTCCTGGAAGATGGAGTTCATAAGCCCCATGAACACAGCAGGGGCATTCGTAACACTGAAAGGCATGACTAAGAAGTCGAATTGTCCATATCTGCACCTGAAGGAAATCTTAGAAAAGTCGGCCTCCTTCACTCTCAACTAGTGATACCCAGACTACAGGTCAATCTTCGAGAACCACCCTGCCCCTTTCAGCTGGTCGAAAAGTTCATCTATCCTCAGAAGAGGGTAGCGATTCTTGATCGTTACCCGATCAGCCTCTTGTAGTATATTCAAAACCTGAGACCACCATCTGACTTCTTTACAAACAAGACTGGAGCACCCCACGGCGATGCACTTGGTCGAACATAACCCCTCTTCATTAGATCGTCAATCTTAATCTTCAGCTCCCGTAGCTCCGAAGGTGCCATCCAAAAAGGAGCCATCTAGATGAGTCGAGAACCAGACTACAAGTCTATCCCAAACCTGATATCCCATCGAGGGGGTAGAGTCGTCACCTCCTCAGGAAAGATGTCCATAAACTCACTGATGATCTCTGGAACCTCCACCATTTCCGCATCTACTGACTCTACTAACAACTCAGCTAACAAGGAGAGGAGGGGTTTCTCTCGCCTACTTCCCTTCTGAATGCTCTGCTCACTGGTGAAAGTAGCATGCCGACAACCCAAGTCGGAGAACACAACCCTTCCTCAGAAGCAGTCGATGACAGAACACACAGAGTACAGCCAGTCGATGCCTAGGATGACATCTTATGGCTGTATTTGTAGCAGTAGTAGATCCCTGACTGACTGATGTGGTCCTATCGTCAGTCTGCATCCTCGACAAACATATAACAAGTCAGTCTGACCTTCGACTGGTGTGCTTAGCACTAGGGGAACTGGAAGTCTCTCGGCATCTAGACCCAAGGCATGGGCTAGACTGTGTGCAAAAAAAGGAGTGAGAAGTTTCGATATTGAACAAGGCATAAACAAGAGTGCTAAAAAAACCGATCGTACCTCGAACAACCTCCGACCCTGCTGGAACTGCTACCTTTGTGGCGTACAACTGTCCACACCCAGCTCCTCTGCCCCTTGGCTGTCGGCCACCTCCCTGACCACGCCCTGGTAATGGTCCCCGAGGAGCACCCTGAGGTCGGCCTCCTCCTGCAACGTCTACCCTCGGAGGTGCGGGAGCTCGCTGCCCCTGCTAATGCTGCTGGAAAGGCCTAGCAGGAAGCTGCTGCTAGGGTGGGTGCTAGGGTTGTCCGCCACCACTGTACTGTACTCGGTCCGGGAACTAACTCTGGAGATGTCCATGGCCCCCACAGACGAAGCACTGCGGTCCTGGGCCCGTAGGAAAAGGGCGAAAACCAGGGGAACAGAACTGAAACTATTGTGGCCTGCACCCTGCTGGTCGGAACATGGAGGGTCCTGACACTAGAGGCCTGGTGCTGACGGCCTTCCCCTTCGATGGTCCCAACTGGATCCCCCCTCGTCACACACCTCCTAGAGTGTGCATCCTCTCTACCACTTCGGCCTTCTTCTGGACCTCCAAGTACGTCCACAGGGTAAAGGGGGTAACATCATACTGGAGGGAGGGTCGGAGCGCCTCCTCTAAATGTCTTGCCTGAGACTCCTCGTTGGGAAAGAGGTCCAGAGCAAAACTTAGGAGGTCCTTGAACTTGATTCCCAGCTCCCTTACTAAAATAATCCCCTATGGGAGGGAGAGAATCTCCTACCTATTCTCTGCCATCATCTTCGAAGAGAGGAATTCTGCCCAAAACTCCCTCTCAAAATCAGCTCGTGCCACCTCAGCCTCTCTCTTCTCCCCCAGGTAAAGCATCCACCACTGACGCGCCGCACCCCATATCTAGATGACAGCCGGAGGGACCCAGTACTTGGTGGGGGCTCGAATCCGGCCGAAGGATATCACCAGCTCCTCTAGCTTGATCTCCATCTTCATGTCAGAGGTGATTCCCTCATACTTCTCGAGGGTCTTTCGCTAGAATGCCCGAAGTGTCTTCTACCACTGGTCATCCTACTCCTCTCAATCATCTCTCTGCCGGTCGGCCAAGGTAGTCTTCGGGGCCTCGATCGCCCGCACCACACATGGTCGTCTCCCAGGTGCAATAACTGCAAGGTAAACAAGGAATGCCTAAGCCCAAGTAGTGCAGAATATTTTTCTTAAACTTTCTTAAACTTCTTATTGATTCCAATTCCCAAAACACCCATGAAACATGAGAACACAAGTTATTATGATTCATGTACCTTTCCTAGGGTCTCTACCCTAAAATTAGTGTGGCCTCACTTGGTCATTCGGTAGGTCCAAAGTCCTTGCATCGGATCACGGGGGGCCCTAAAATCCCATGTCATATCCGGTCTTCCCTGGCCTAATTCACGTACCAAGGTCACCCAACACTTTTTCCCTACCATCCCATGCAGTCCATACTATGCTTAACTCCAGACTCCATCCTATCTCTCAACCACCTCTGATACCATTCTATCACGACCCGCCTTCACCAAAAGGATGGAAGGGTCAACATATTTCAAGGACCTTCCTTCTTCAAGCTGAAGGAGAGATAATAACCCCCGAAACCCTCCTTCAATAGGTCCCGGAGTGGAGACCAGCACTAAGGGTATAATATCACTCACTAAATGGAATGCATTACCCTTTTTCTTTTAATAGGATCAGGAGATAAGATAGTAAATCCCACAACACCAAAACAAAAAGTGAATGAAAATCCAAAACAACCATTCCCATATACATGATACAAAAGTAAATACCAAAAAGTAAAAAGTGACTAAAAAGGTAAGGTACCAAAGAAAGAAAAACAACAACTACAACTGTCCCAAAGGTCCTGCTCTAGAATGCTCCCGCGTGATCCCCAAAGACCTCATAGAAACCTGAAAATAGTTTTATATACGTAGGGTGAGCATACAAGTATACTCAGTAGGGAAAAACCTAAATCACTCTTGCACAAGTGGGGAGGCATACTAATGCCCCATGAGAAAAGAGATAACTGAGCACTTAACAAGGAAACTAACCACCCAAACCTCACCAAGGTACCCTCCCCAAATAATTCAAGTCAAGTAAAATATAATAATTTCACATCAATGTTTGGGTACCCCACACCACTTTCCCACTGGTTATTGAGGATATCCTACACATCGAACCAATCCCGTCATTCTCACCACATTCCCACTTCCACACCCCGCCCGCACACACCTGGGCCATACCCTCACGCAGTCCCACTGCCAAACACCGCCCACAAACACCTGGGCCACAACTGTCTCACGTAACCACACTTGCAAATACCTAGGCCAGTACAACCACCGCCACGCCCGAAGACACCTGGGCTAGAAGATCCACTGCCACGCCCGAAGACACCTGGGCCTCATCCTAAAGACGCTTGGGAAACCACCTACCCGCACACACGTAGGCCAACTACTTTGCCACCCTGCCCAAATATTCTTGGGCTAATAATGTACTTCAGACCATCACAACCTGCCCGAAGATACTTGGGTTATTCGGGAAAGGGAGCAGAAAGGAGCTAATAACCAGCCACTAATAGAAGTGTTGGGAAAAAACCCTCTCCCATGAAATGGGGAGTGTTCGACACTATGTTCTTAACTTGGGTGGGGTGCCAATAAGAAAAAACAACTACAAGTATATGTATAGGTAACAAGCACTCACCCAAAGTTTAGGTTTTTCTTCAACCCGCCTAAAGAACATATTCAGCCCCCACGTCCAAGTCACAACCCACACCAAACCAAAAACCCATCTGTCTCATCTTGGTTTTCATGTTTAGTTATAATGTTAGATGAGTTTTCTGCACCTACTTGGGAAACTAGAAAGTATAAGCACAAGCCAAGGAAAGAGTAAATTCATACATCAACATAAACATTCACACCCGGTTCTCTTGAAAAGTCACAACAAAAAATGCATAAGTGAGATCCCTCGAAGTAATGGAACAAAAAAAACCCATGATACAGGAGCCAATGGTTTCTCAACAATAGAGGATCCCTCCAAAATTCGTGATATAATCAAGGTAACCACCCGACCTTAAATTCACAACCACTGGAGGCATAAAAACAGGGGATCCCATCCCCACCCACATCACCCAGCAATCGGCCTGTGAAGGAAAAACAACAAACCACTACCACCAAAGAAAATTAGGCCCATGCCAGTATTTTCAGATTTAAAAGATTCAACACACTCCATGATTCCAATTCTGCTAAAATTTAATGGGGGTTATCACAAAAAGGGGTGATCCTGGTGCTTTAAATTTATTTATCCGTATTTACGTAATTAACCAAATTCCTTTACCGGAAAGGGTTCAAAAGCACAATACAATCCATTTAAATATCACCAGAGGTAATGGTTCGTTAATGCACAGAGAAATACCACCAACGACCATGATTTTCAGTAGGTGTATGGCCGAACAATTCAGAAAACAAGATCATAAAACAAAGAAGCCTCAGCGATTACAACCCCCCCCCCCTTCGTTCTTTAGAGTCCGTTCATTATCTTTATTAAGGTTTGGGTTAATCCAATTATACAGAATCAAAAGCATGCTCACCCCACATGATACACAAAAAGAGAGACGAAGGAGAAATTCCCTACTTGATTGATGAAAAAATCGAAGTTTATCTTCACCTGCCAGGAACAGAAGATGCGCGATTTATAGGGGTCGGGCCTCAGAACCTCAAGAACTTGTAGACGAAATGATGGGAGGGTGATCGAGAAAATAAGAAACCCACAGAAACCTTTAGTTTATAAGGGCTTGAGACGGTTGAGATAAGAACGTGAAACCGCATAAGGAGTGGGGGTCATGGGTTGACCATGCGGCCCACACATCAATAAAGGGTCCCCGCCCTTTGGGGTGGTTTAAACCGACACACACACTAGGTTACTTTAATTAAATATTTAATTAAATGCCATTTATGGGGGTTACTGGGCTTTAAAACAAGCTTAAAGGGGTCAAAATAGGGAATTTGCGCCAAAGGAGGCGCTATTGAAAAACTGTGGGGGTAGGCTAGAGTGACTGGTAGCCGAGCTACCGGTGGGGTGAAGCCACCGGTAGTCGAGAGCTATCGGTGGCTCACAGTGACTGGTAGCTGAACTATCGGTAGGCTGCACCACCAGTAGACCGAGCTACCGGTAGATCGAGCTACCGGTAGTGCGAGCTACCGGTAGGCCTGCTACCAGTAGGATAAGGCTACTAGTATGCCTACCATGGGTCAAACTTCCCCGAGATGTTGGGATGGCCTCCCAGACCACGCAGAACACCTCAAGAATCAGATTTTTACTAAGTAATGGACCTCCAACAACCCAGGCCATTACATGTCGAGTCGTGTTCAGATACTTACCAACCATTTTTTAATCTATATCTAACCTGAAAACACCTCTATCAAGTGTCTAGAAACCCAAATATACTTTGGTTTTATCAAGTACCAACTCACATATACTACCTCATGTCACAAGAGATACATTAATTTTATGCACATAAAGGAAGGTACTAAGAAGGATTCTTCTTAAGACTCACCCTATCTGATGTTTATCAGTCCCAAGAGATGTTTTGAGAAGCTGTGGTGGTGGGAGAACCCCATGGATCCTATATGTTCCAAGTCTGGAGTTTCATCAGCTATGGGAGGCTTTATAATATCTGGTTTTTTGAAAACCATGTCTTTTGACTAGTCTATAAGAACCAAGTTCAATAGGATATCTTCGAACTCTACACCTCTCATGCCATCCTCTCAAGGACTTATTGTTTCCTACTTGAGTTTGACTCTAGCTGTGAGAGGTGTATCTGGGCGAATAAAATTGAGGAGTTGAAAAAAAATTTGGGGATCAACCTGACCAGAAGAACCTACCAGGAATGTCTCCGATGATGGTGGACCAGATGATGGTATAAACAAAATTATATATTTTAATAATTTTATGTTATTTAATAATGATTAAAAAAGGTTTTCTAAGAGAATAATGGGTGATATCTATGGGTTTCTGTTGGGAAGCTAAAGAGTATGATGGAATTGTGAGGATGCAATTCTTTTAAGGGGATAATATAACACATAGAAAATATTTAATTTTTATAACAATATTTTGATTATTATTATGTTGGTTTTTTTATAAAATTTGAATTTAAAATAAAATACTTGAAAGAATAAAAATAAATACATGTTTTATTCAATAAGAATATTTGAACCTTACATTTTCATAAGGCCAAATAACCTCACTGGCCTATAATGAATACTGGGAGACCAATCAGAATCACTCGGGGACCAACAAACACCACAAACAGAACAAGAAAATAGTGAAAGTCCATGGAGTCAGTCACAATGAGAAACAGTATGGCTAGAGCTATGGAGACCAACTTGAGAATCAAGGGGATGTAAATAACCATCTTTATCAAGTTTTTTTTAAAATTTAGAATACCCTAAACACCTATTTATAAGGCCTTTATGACCGTTAATAGTTTTTTTGGTTCATAGGTGACCATTGGTTTTTGTAACAACAATATATATTTTTAACTATTGTGTATATTAAATATTGTTACTATTTTAAGTATTAAAAATATATAAGTATTTTAAATATTCTATTTATTTTAGTATCTTAATTATTTTAAAAACATATGGGTTTTAAAAGTTAGAAAGTAATATTTTAGTTAATAAATATATATGTTTTCAATTAAACATAATGTTTTTAAAGAATACCTTTCGATGTATTAAAAAAATATACTTATTTATCTTTTTGATGAAAATGAAATGTGACACATTATTTTATAAAGGAAATATATTTTATTCTCTTGTGTTAAATATTCGAAAGTTATAACCTATGTTAAATACTAAAATGGTATTAATTAAGGGTATACTTTATTTTAAACTATTATAACCTTGATTTTTATCTTAAAATGAAAAAAATCAATGAGTTTGTATTTTGAAATTATAATTTTTTAAATATTAAAAAAAATTGAAATTTTTTTAAAATAGATTTATTAACTAAAAGTTATACTTTTGGTTAAGTAATGACATGGTATAATTTAAATGTTTGAAATTTAAAAATAAGTTGAAACGAAGTTGTAGACTAATGAAATTAATGATATAATTAGTTTTAGTGAAAATAAATATTGAAAATTTAATTTTTTCCCTCTTTGGTTTCAAAAGAATTTATATGGTATGTTTTTAAGTTCTAAGATATATTTTGAATTTTGAATGTTTTATATTAAAAAAATGTGTGACCCTAGCCGGCCATCAAGCTGGCTGAGGGAGGTAGCTCCCACCACTCTCAAGGCGTGGGAAACCTAGACAAAGCCCCCCCCCCCCCCCCCCCATCCAACACATGCTGACCATGAGTGTACACACACCAACAGGGATGCATAAAGGAACAGAGGTGGCACCACTCTGTGAGGAACCACGATAGTAGTGAGTGGCCACAAAGTGCATCTGTAGAGGAGAACTGATACGAGGCGGTACCGGGGAGGAAAAAGAGAACATATTGATGGATAGAAGGGAGCTTCATGCTTATAAAGCGGGCTCAGAGTTTCCTTCATTTTGATGTGGGATACAATTTTTCAGTAAATATCAAATCCCAACTATCTGATCTCACTGCGCGAGATATGGACCACATGATCTAGTCCCAGTTTTGTATCCTACCTCTGCAACCTTTAATCTGTATTTTCTTTATCCATCTAATCACAACCAATCATCTCATTTTAAATTCTATGGTATCTCCTCTACCGTTCGATCAGATCTGTGATGTAATCTCCCTTGTCCATCCCTTTTTAAAATTGTGGAAACCCTATCAGTCATCTGACCAATATTGGTTGATCATGGTCATCCATTGTTTTATACACCTCCTTTATTTCTTCTTCTTCTTCCTCACTTCTCACCTATGCACCAGTGCTAGTCATCATCTCCTCTCCACTGTCCTTCCCAGACTCGTGAGCCATCCTATATTTATCTGTACCGAGTTGTTCACGATCTCTTTTCCACAAAGCTACAAGGTATGTTATTTTAATAGCTGAACAGATCCTTTTCCATGAAAAATTTCCACATTATATATATATATATATATATCTGATCTATTCAAGATATGGGTTAATAATGATTATTATTTTTGTTTAAATAGTTATAATCATTTTTTATTATGTTTATTTATTTATTCTATTATGATTTAACCGTGAAATATAAAACTATAACTATATAGTTTACAAACATTGTTTATATTAACCAACTTTTCACCCATAAAAATTATGGGTTTTCTTCCTCCCAAACCTCCAGTGATCCCTTCTTGACTCCACCTCATTCTTGAATTCATGTACGGGATTATTTTTCTCATTTTTATTTATGGAAAATTTTTACTTATACTTTTGTGTATTAAGGTTATATATATATTGTTTTTTATATCTTTCAAACCCAAACATCTGTTGGTTTTATAAATGATTTTTTGCATAATTTAAAATATGCATATTATGTGTATAACATTTGTAAGGTTTCTTATTTAGTTTGGTTTTGTTTCAATTAAACCTATATACACTTATCTATTTATATATTTTTATTTATAAAACAAACCTATACTGATTTTATGACATTAGATTGAAGAACATTTATTTTTAAATGATATTTTTAAATTCATGTAAATCATGTAAGGAATCTATTTTGTTTTGTTTAATTGGATAATATAAACATATATGTGTAAATTAGGTTTCATGTATATATACATATATATTTTCATTTTGATATGAATTAGGGTTTCATAACACTAATTTTAGTGATTTAATTATTCTTTTTTAGAAGTGTACAATATTTATAATGATTTATCAAGCCTGGGTTTGGTTGTGAAAATACCATGTATACACTTTGTGTATATATATGGTTCTATATAATTTTCAAACTCACTTTATAATAAGATTAAGAACAGAAAATACATATATGCGAGTCTTGGATTATTTATTAACCTGGTGATGATTTTATACAATGCACATGGTAAAATTTTATATAGGAAAACAATAAAAAACCCTGTTTTGTTATTGTGTTCCTAAAAAATATAAAATAAGTCACCAAATTGTTAAATAAATTATCTTTACATAGATCTTGAATTATTTTGAGTATTAAATATGTTTTATACATATGAATATACATTCACAAATGCCTTTTGTAGATTGTGTTTAATTGTTTATGCATCATGATGAATGTGATAAATTAGCATGTACTATGTTTTAACATAAGATTAAACTTCCAAAATAAAAACTATTAGTTTATGATTTACCAATGTGACACTTCTATTCATCAGTGCATGGATTTAACATGATTGATATCTATCTTGAATTCAAAACATGTATTTTAATTCATTTAATGTTTATCTACATTGAACAAGGGTTCTAAAAATTATTATTTTATGTGACAAACCCAATAAATATATTATTAATATATCACTTAAGATAATTTAAGGATTAATTAATTGATTAAATTAAGAGGTATGGGAAACTTCAAATAAAAGGCATAAATTAATTATTTTAAGTGGTATGGTGAACTTCGAATAAAATACAAGAAATGATAGATCAATGTGGTAAGAGACACATTAATTTAAAGACTCATAAACATTTGAGGAATTAATTTTATTCATTATGTGATGGGTGAGGCCCACTATAGCCTCTCGATGTATCGATAGGTCTCATAAGACAAATCAGGTCATGGAATGATTCCACGACAAAATGATTATATATTGTCTTGGCATGAGGCCTTGACATAATGTTATGGTTATCCAACATTATGCATTTCCTCAATATGTGATTAATATTTAACTAACCATGGGATTATTCAACTAGTAGAATATCCCTTGTTTAAGAATATTTTTTATAGTAATAAATCCTTATGGCATAAGGGAGTATATACTTAGAAATTTAATAATAAAACAATACAAAATTTGATATTGCATCTGTCATTTCATGAATTGCATTTAAAGTGGTAAGAGAATTATGATATTGTTAAATATGAAATTATAAGAATTTGATAATTTATGTATCATCATTTTTTCATATCATTATAAATTATATTGATTAATTTGTGGATTATGCAACATTACATGTATTTTCTTACATGTATTCACACTCTGATATATGTTTTGAATAGTTGTATAAATTCTTGTGTAAGAGATTTCCTTATAAATTATTTCATGTAACCTTTAAAAAATATGATGATGTGCTTTTGGAAATTTTTTTTACCATTTAATAAAATGTTTTAAAAATATTTTAAAGGGATTTTTTGAAAAAAAACAATTTAATTAATTTGTTTTAAAACCCCTTACTGAGTATTTTAAATTCCCACCCAAAATTTTCAATTTATTTATATAGGCTTAGTAGATTTATCAAGCTTTGAGTACTCCTATGTGTTAGAAGAATTATGAAGTTTAACTTTTTCATGTTTTTGAATAAATGTATCAGCTGTATATGGTTTTCCAGAACCTAAACCAAAGAGATTCTTTGTGATGGAATGAGATGTGTACTTTTTTCTGCAAGTTTTTATGAAAAAATTACACCGCATGTTTCAGGAACTGACTCTGGGATTCTGGGGTCGGGTTCATCACATCTACAACTTATTGTAGAGATGATTGAGTCTCCCCCTACTCAATATCCTCCTCCACTTCTTCCTAGTCCACTGTCGACGAGTCTTCTTGTACCTCCTACTCTTCATTGATAGGTGGTGCTGATACCAGTTTTGGATCATGAATTGAGTCCTCAACACTTTCCCTTCAAGAAATTCGAGGATTTTGAATGTCCTCAACCATTTGGTTCTCATGGAACATGTCATCTTTTCTTCTGATCAACTTCTTGTTTTTTGGGTCCCAAATGATTAATCTGAACTACTTATCTCCATAGCTAATGAAGATTCATGGAGTAGATCTCATGTATAGATTCTTCCTAAGATACTTGGATACATTTGAAAATTCCAAACATCTAAATACTCCTAAATGAGAGTAAGATGGATGTTTACCAAACCATATCTTCTTTGGAATCTCAAAATTCAATAAGACTGATGGTGATCAGTTGTTATGGTATCATGAAACCTGAACAGATTCTCCCCAGAATAACATAGAAAGCCTATCAAAATTTATCATGCTTCTAACATTCTCCATGATGGTTCTATTCATCATTTCTACCACTATGTTGTGTTGTGGGGTGAGGGGTACCGTCCTCTAATGTCGGATTCCCTGACTCCTACAATAGGAATCAAGTTCCCTAGATGTGTACTCTCATCCATTTTCTGAATGAAGACACTTCAGCTTCCTTACAGTTTCATGATCCACCATGGTGTGGAACATATTGAATTATTCTAGTACTTTTTTATTTCATCCATAAGAAGAAAACCCACACCCTTTGAGATGCATCATCAATAAAGGATAAGAAATATTTATTACCTCCGAGAAAATCCACCTCTATGGGTCCATATACAACTGAGTGCACAAGATCTAGAAACACTAATACCCTTGATGAAATGGTATTGAATAAGACTATATGTTGCTTCCCATATAAGTTTTATTTTCAAGGATGAAGTGATACATCCTTTTTAATACTGATATAATTCTTTTTCATTATGGTATATAACCATGTTTCACTCATGTAGTTGAGTCTCCTATGCCAAATATTGGATGGCCTATCTATTTCCACCATGTTGAGGATGTCTGGACATACATTCACATGAATTTTGTATAACTTGATGCATATTAGTCCTTGGGGTGATGATGAATTCTCATTTTTTCATCTTTCGTGCTCTATTGTTGAAGATACTATCATAGCTTTGTCGATCAAAGTCTATACCGGATAACATGTTGAGTTGACGACTTAGAACATACCAAATATCATTCTGGGTGTTTGTGTATCAAACATTTCTCTTGATTTGGATATCACTCATTCCAAATATCTCCTCTGAACTGGTATTCACCATATTGACTACACCAAAGTCGCCATCTTGATAAGTCAGTAAATACTCACGATGTAGAGTGACGTGGTATGATACAATAGTATCGACCACTAATTCTGTGTCTTTGACTACTATATGAAGCCATGTATCTTCTACATATTTGGATAAAATAATAACATATCTTGTGATTCTTACAAGCATGCCTTTGTTTATTCTTTTTTAGTTTCTACTTTGACCCTTTTCTTGTAGCAACTTATGGAGGTTCTTCTTCATGTGTCCCTCTATGCCTCAATGGTTGCATTTTTATGATGGCATCCTACCATCAATGGACCATCATTTGTTCTTAAATAGGCCTCTAGTTCCTCTCCCACCTCCCCTCCTTGTTGTCTCCCTCATTTCTCCAGAATGAGTGCTTACGTCTTTTTGTAACTCACCCCCTTCCTTCGGGCCTTCTCATTGAACAGTGCATCCTTTACCATCACCATGGTATGTTTGCCTCCAAGCGCTGAGTTGCGGAGTGAGATGAAAATCATATCCCAGCTATCAATAAGTGTGAAGAGTATGTGTTTCACCAGATCTTCATCATTTAGAGTCTTACCAGAAACCACTAACTGGTTCACTAGGATTTAGAACTTAGAGGTGCGTTCAGATATAGAGCATCCAATAAATAGTTGAAGATTCATCAACTACTTCAACAATAAGATTTTGTTTCGAGTGGTCTTTGACTGGTATGAATTTTCAAACTTTGTCCATAGTTTATAAACACCAATCCCTTGAGAAATATAGAAGTAAAAACTTGTGATCGATCCATTGGAGGATTTGACTGATCATCTTCTTGTTCGACTTTTTCTACTCCACTACCTTGGTGGCATCCGGGTTGACTCCCTCATTCTAAATGAGGACAAAAATATCCTTATAATTGAGGAGATCTTCTATTCAAGACTTACAAATGGATTAGTTCTAAGAATTCAATATGATCATCCCTCCGGTGGATGATCCCTCCATAGAAGTTTAATTCTGAAAACTTTGTGACATAATTTGAAAAATGATGCTCACCATTGCGTCCGAAACAATTGAAAATGGTGGAATCAACTCCTAAATTATCAAAATGTATGTTTGAAAAGGGTGGAATCAAATCCAGAACATTGGATTTGTGATTATGAATATGACTAACTAAATTATCAAAATTATTTTTAATAGTTTTTACATATTAAAAAGTATTTATTAATCCATGATAATTATAAAATCAATTTTGAATGTTAAAAAAAATATAATTTTTAGTGAGGAGTTCAGTAATTGAAAGTATCATATTTTTCTATATATTATATTTCCTAATCACTAATTAACTAGGTTTTTTTTATCAAATATATTGGTATTAAATGTGATTAACTGAATAAATATTCATACAATGATAATCAATTGGATAGAAATTTTTATAAAGGAATTTAAAGGTAAAAAATACGTATATATTTAAGAAAACTATTTTTATCATATGTAATGTATTTTATCTTAATAATTTGAAATAGTTAGTATTGATGAATGATTGTAATGAATTTTATAGATAATATATTTTATAATCCAACATGGATCATGAAATCACCCTAAGAGGGAGGGGTGAATTACTGGTCACAAACATTTATAGATTATATTTAACACAAACAATTTCTTAATTTAAGTTGATCAAACATTTTTTATCAGCTATTATATATGGATTCTTAGAAACTTTAGTTCACTAATTTGGCCTCATGTTATACATCATATATAAGATAAAATAGATAAAATATTATTTTACATGTTTTGGCCCGAGTGTGATAACTTATTTCCTTTCCATGGAGACTCATATCAGTCCACAGATTCTCCCACCAGTAATATTTTAATTAATTACAAGTGAGTTGAATTATACTACATCCCGCATTTGATATAAATTATAAAAATATAAACACATATATATAGCTATGATAATATACTCAATCTCATTAGTTAGAAACATTTATCATTTTCAGAGAAAAAATAAGATAATACATATAAAAAACTCAGGAAAAACTTTATTTTTTGAAAATTCCCATCGTATAACTCTCTCTGGTGTGACTATGTTCACTATTCCCTTTTTTAATTCATCATATATAATATGTCTGATGAACCTCATCCTTCGTTTGGTAAGACATATTCTATTGTAACTTTAGACATTTTGCCTCACTAATCTGCACCTCAAACTCCATACGGTATTCCTCCATCCATTTAACCTTGAATTAATTCCCCTCTAATCGGTACTTGTTTCTAATAAAACATTATCCATTATACATATGACCGATCATCCTATATTTTATTCCTTTTTTAAAAGCTTAAGGTAGATACACATCTGATCAGTACCTCTATCATGTACCTCTTTTCAATCATGAATTGACTTCATTAGAAACTAATGAAGTTTAAAAACATTCATGGCTTCAAATATTTATGCATATGATCTTTTTTATCGACTGAAATTTTGTATTGTAATTTTACCCCTTTTTAGGTACACTCATATGAAAAAGGATAGATATGGAAATAATTTTCCCTCATAATGAAAAATAAAATTTATAATCACACCCTGATATCTACTTCACTGGATTCTTCTCAAAACTTCTAGAATGTTATCGATGCATCATGAAAAATCTAACAACCAAAATCTTCTTCAAACTTTCTTAGCCTCAATTTTAATGGCCACATTAAAACAACATTATTTTATATAGTTAATAATATTTTTAAAATCATCTTTGAATGATATTGTTAATGGGATTTTTCATGTTTTGGTAGAGCTTATCAGAACACTATCTAGTGGAATTTTGTATGATGGCTTCTTTAAGAACTCCTTTACATGGTGAATGTTGTCTAGTTATCCACTATTTTATATGAATGGATGGATATTTCTGGTGAACTCAAATTTTATTTGAAATATTCTCATCATGTTATTCTTCTAAAAAATTGAATTTAGATCATTCCATATAATGTGATATGTTCGATGTGCCAATAAGAATTTGTTTGATCATCCCACCTTAGCTCAAACATCATATGTTTAAAAAAATCTATATGAAAAAAACATCATGGGATCCTATATATGATTATATCATTAAATTTTATCTAATTCTAATCCATATGATGATATTTTAAAATATCTATAAGAACAATAGTTCTTCAAAACTTAGTTTGATGGAACTTTGGATGAAGAACCTGAACTAATGAATCCTTATATGACATACTTGATCAGATGCATTCATGCATAAGAATCAACTTCACACACTCTATATTCTTGATCAAATCATGTTCCCCTTTACAATAAACATGATCCATTGACTATGAGATATCATTGATTCATATTTTAAATAATTCTATCATAGAAGACTTTACTCCAAATATTTTTAATTTAAATGTCCCTACTCCATACGGTATTGTAAATTCAACATTTTACAGTCTCTCAAAAATAAATCTCCTTACACCATTATACGCTTTCCCTCTTTATTATTTTTGAAAAATTTACAAGTGTGTAAAATCTCATACATAATTACTTCATGAAATCCTCTTATTATTAACAACCTTTATGGTTTATTCGGTTACATTGTGTATTACCCATATGGTGATGTTGTTTAATGTCTCTACAATGAGTCTATTGTAATTATCTTATATTGTGAAAATGTTTAAAAATTAATCTTTGATCATGAGAACAATCATGATTCTAGGAACATGGAGACCAACATAAAATTTTCTAACATAGAAGGAAACTTTGTCATCCTCAATCAATAATTCACAAGTAATGTTTCTTAAGAATCATAAATAATATTTCTTAAACAACTCAAGTTAACCTTTTATCCCACTAAAGGGAAGTTTATATACTTCGTAAAGAAGTATTCATTCCAATTTATGAAAAATTTAGGATACTTATTAAGGAAATATTCCCATCATTCTCAAAGAAACTATCTTTCCTTAGAAAGGAAATTTTCTTAACATTGTTAAGAATACTTTTTAAAAATCATTAAACACTTATAAGAAATGTTTATAATGAACTCCAATAACACACTAGGTAAGTTGATGGTCTACATAAATTTCTTAAGAATGAATCATAGAGACTTTATCAAATCATTATTAACCTTTCTACTTCTTGACTATCTTGGATAAGCTTCACTATTTATCATCTGATATTTTTCCTTTGGGATTACTTACATTTGAAAATCTTAAATATTCTTATATGATTTCACTTAAATGTTCAACTCTAGATTCCATAATTAATGCTTCCTAATCTTATAACATTACTCAATTTAAATCAACTACACTATCCAATAACCATTCCTTATGAACCTTTTCAAAAGGAACATTTACCTTCGACATACTCATTGACTTTACAAAAAACTATTGACAATATATATAATTTATCAATATTATCATATGATTAGAACTGAAATCCCCCGTTGGGTTGTTATTAGTACCAAATTTAATTTAATTTCAATGATATTTTTCTCCCTGTTATTAATAATGAATTCAAATTATACTTATTTTCTATAAGCATTAAGTGATAGAACTCATATATCCCCTTCAGGAATTAAATCTATGTCCCAATTTTGTGACATCTTGGGGTGAGGGAGGAACTTTCTTCATGCCTTTTCTTCATCCAAACCAATCATAAATGTCTAAATACTTAATAGAATGATAATATCTCTTTTATTGAAGAAATGATCCTAAAATAAACTAAATATAAGTCTATACGATCCACACTCATTGCAGAAAACAAGGGTTATTAAATAAAATAATAATTTTTTCCTAATATTTTTTCATGTAACGCCTAACATAAAACAATTACTTAAAAATTCAACTAAATTTTATTCCAATAACTTTTCTACATTCATAACAACAAATATATTAAAAAAATTCAATTAAAAACATGAGTAGGTTATCTATTTTAGGTCATCAACAATAAAGTTTTCCATTTATATTTTGAGATTCAAATTTCTTATGGAAGAGGGAATTTAGAAAATATACATTAAGGATGACATGGTCTTTATATATTCTTTATTTTTATAATATGGTGTTGGGACACCTTGGGTAACTAGAACGAATTTATGTAACACCTTACAGTGATTCTAGAAAAACTATATTAATCTTTCTACTTTAGGAAGCCCCATGAACACCGTCACCTTAAACCCCTTCCACATTGTAAGATCATTAAAAAAATGAGTGAATAATTTGGATCTTTCTTAGTTTCTATAGAAATTTATACAATGATGAGAATATTTTATCATCCCAGAAACTAGTTTTTCATTATATTTACTCATTCATTCAACTTTTTTTTTTCTGAAAATTTCTCTGTACAGGTTGTATGACATTTTTCTCTACACATTCTATGTCAACATTTTTTTGTGTATTATTCTTAAATTAGTCTAGAAAGGAAAACTATTTTTTCTTATTTTCCTATAACTTAATCCTCCTTATGTATTCCAACTATTCCATATATAAATTCATGGAAACATTACCAATATATTAAATTTTCTTATTATGATGAACATTACTTACAACAATATTTTTTATTTCCATAGTGTTTTTAATCATAAGTATAAACATCTCCTATCCCTAGTATTATTTTCATGAATTTTATGGGAGTGTTGTCAGGCAACTATCATCTTCTACAAAAATTCATATTTTCTTGTAATTTACACTTCTTTGTTAAATTCCTATGAATTTATAATTCATTATCACGGATGTGTTTGAATATTCTAATCCTCTTTTGATGTTCTTAGATTGATTGATATTTTTTAATAATCTTTCTTTTATTATCATGAACATTTATAGAATGTTTTTTACTATCCTTGAATTTATAATTTCTACCATAGAAGTATCATATATTATGGGATATGAAATATTCTCTCACTTTCTTCTTAGGCATAACATTCTTCTCTGACATATTTTTTTTTACACCAAGTTAGACCATCAGCCTATCATTATTACATTTTCTTTTATCTTTGGTGGCCTCTTTATGTTAGTAGAGACCATGTTGTTCTTCTTTTAAGTAAAAAAGAATTTTTATTCACTATGTTTATTTATTTGATAACATTCATAATAATCAACAAGATATCCAAATCTTTTGGATGTCTTGAGATCCTTCATATTTTTTAATATTGGGTATACATAGTTGAGTATATTTTTCTTTCCACTTTTCTCTCCCTTAGTGTTGGAATTCATTATTCTTCATACCTTGGAATATTTTACTAATAATCGATATCCATGTTTCTAAAAATTCTATATCACCATTATTAACCAATAGTCCTCAAATTCTTCTATTTTATTTTGTTTTAGACACTAGAAATATTTTTAATGTTTTTTTCATTCATATGTTAACTTTGTTCTTCAGGATGTCTCTTGGGGAAATCATTATATTTTATTTTCTAACTCCAACCATCTTAGAAGATCTGGGTTTCTCAACATTATTCACCAATATTTTTCATGAATAATAAGCTTCAATAATATTTTAGGTGTTTTTTCTTGTAGATTAACTAGGATATAGGTTTAACGTTTTCATCATCTTATTAGAAGATGATTTTTATTATTCTATTACATTTTTCCTAGCATCAGATTAAGTGATTATTGATATAATGCATTATTGTTAAACTTTGGTAAATATTTTTATCAATGATTTATCTAAAAAATATATTTTTCAATATTACATGTTCTCAATCTCACCACTTTATCATGAAGCTTTATATTTAATGTGTTTTCTGATTTGAGGAATCCTCATTTTATCTTCATATGTATGCCCTAAATTTTTTATATTTTTTTCAGGAACCTTTCTATTCATTTTCAAGGAAAAGTGATATTCCTTAATCAATTATCATTGATCTCAATTTGATAATTCATAACTTAAATAATTACATTGTTAGTATCTTCTTGTGCATAGACGTTTCATTGAATTCTTTTGTTAATACATCATATTCACACAAGTTCCACTTTAGATATTATTCCATAAAAGTGAAATGTTCTTCATTGAATACATATGAATTTTTCTTATAATTATTGTGTTTGGTGAAGATATCATACATGTATTTCTTATAAAATATTTCTTCATTAATTTTACTCTCCCCTATAGTGATTATTCAAGATATTATATTATTCAAGATTTATCAACTAAGTCAGAGTTCTTAATTTGAAAAATTGATTAAAACACATGTCATATTTACTAAATAACTTCCATAAAAATTGAAATCATACTAATAATTCTATAAAATATTTCCTCCATAAGTTTTAATTTTTCTTTAGCACACAACATAATTTCTTCATTACCTATAACAAGTTTTGTGTGAGATGTACATTATCTAATATTCTTTCTTAGTCCTTTTTCTCTATCATAGAGTAACAATTTAATCTATGAGATTTCCATCCATTTTCCCTATATATATGAAATTGTATTTTTGATAACATCAATAGGATAAAATTTCATATAATCACTAATTTTAGAGTAGAAATCCTCAAAATATTTCAATGAATTGTTTCTTATGATAGATTATTATAGAGGATCAGTTTTCTCATATTCATAATAACTCATTCCAAAAACATTAACATAATTTTGTGGTGGAACCCCTTACCATTTTTTTGAGGGACTGAATTCCTCTTCTTCCGAGCTTCATTCTTCATTCTATTTTCAAGGGTTTCTATGATACCTCCATGTTTCTATAATCATTAATTACCTATACATTTTTTATCTCAGGATGATCTTTCTTAACTTCTGAATGAACAAAAATCATTATCTTTTGAAAATATTCTATTCATACAAAATAGTTAAACACAACTATGAACAAAAATAGTAAATATAAATAGAGAAAACTTTTTTCAGAAACCAATTGATATTCATAGGTAGATCATGAAATCACCTTTGGATTAGGGGGTTTGAATAAGTGGTTACCAACTTTTATTTCATTTATTAAACTTAATTTTTTTATGTTATGTTTATCAAACTTTTTTATATGTTAATATGTTTTAATATTTAAAAACTCTTCCTTGTTTCTTTAGCCCTATGGTATGTATATGATATAAGGTAATGTGGCACACACTTATTTTTTAAATGTTTTAACTTTTCGTGAAAACCAATATCCTTTCCATAGTGACTAAAATAATTATATAGAATTTTTTACTAATAATATTTTCATCAATTTAAGGTGAGGGATATTTAAAATATATCCTAGAGTTGAATCTTCTAGATTAAATATCCACCTATCTCTTTATAGGTTACTATACCGACTCTTATCAGTTAATAAATTTTCTTATCATTGGATAGAACATGTTATAATACATGTATATATCTCATAAATAAAATCATATTGAAAATTTCAATCCTATAACATAGACTCATGTGACTCTATCTTGTGATCCTTTTGACTTTATTTGTTATACTTAATCTGATTTGACTCACACTTCAATAAGTAATCCTTCACCTAATGTACCTATAAACTTGACTTCTCATTAATTTTTTCCTCACTCTCTGTATGGTATTCCTTTATCTCATATAACATTAATTTATTCCCTTACGAACTATACCCGTGTATAATAAAACTCTTTCCATTGTACATATAACAAAAAAATATAAACATCTGACTGGTAAAACTATTATCAGTACCACTATATTATTCAACTTCTACAAAAAGTATTTTCTTGGTTGGAAACTCATTCTATTTCAAAATATTCATAACTTTTCTTTTTTGAGCATATGAACAATGTTCTCTATTACAGTTTTGTATTGTACTTGAACCCCCTTTTATAGGTGTTCTCATAGAAAAAAGGAATGAAATAAAATTCATTTTCCTTTTTAATGAAAAATCAAAATTTTCAATCTCATACTCATCTCTAATTCATTGTATTCTTCTCAACTCTTCTATAATGTTCTTCAATATTCATAAAAACTTCAGTGACTTCAACCTTCTTCATGATTCCTTAACCTCAATGTTATGGAACTTCTTAAAAAATCATTATTTTAGAAAGATAATATAATTTCAAAGATCATCTTAGAATCATCATGTTAATGTGATTTACCATATTTGGGTAATGATTATTGATAAATAATTATTTCTCCTATGAGGTGTAACATTTTGTAGGCGATGTGGGCATGAAACGACGAAGATCATCAACTGTACCTTTTTCTATAGGGATGATCTCTCGTCAAATTTACCATTCCTTTGTTTTGCCTCGTTCAGTGTCATTATCCTTTAAATAAGGTTGAATTAACCATGTGTGGAAATGTTGGTCCTAGCAAGTGATTTCATGGGTGTCAAGTGCTCATGCAATCGGTCCATCTCAGATATAACTTCCTTGGATGGTGTTAAACGAGATTATTCATGGATTCAATAATTCCCAACATCCCTGGTATCCATGATTCATGGACCTGCTTTCCAAAGGAAGGTGGTCATTGGGTGAAATGTTTTCCAACAACACTCGAGGACTCCATTAGTCAAGAGGATGAGAGGTCAGGCTCAATGCACCCTTCTGGGGAGGATTGTTTCCTATTCTAGGACTCCCTTATAGATTTAGGTCATGTTTATATGTTCTTGAATCCTTGGTTCATTCCCGAAGAGTGTGTCCACATGCTACCCTTGATTTTCCAGATTGTCGTGAGCATGCATGTGTTTGGTGCCACAGAGGTGACACTGACTTAGCCCTATTATACGGTGGTCTAGAGTTTATCGTCATCCATGGGGGATGGAAGGTGACTTTATTTTGGGATCGGGCCCACAAGGAGGGCTTCCTACGAATCCTCGAGAGAGGAATCATAACCCACATTGTTCGATCGTGTGGGGCTTATGCATGAAGGATTCCAATTTGAGGGGGGCATGATTGGGTGGACCCTTTATGGATGGGCCCCCATTTAAGATCACGCCTTCTGGATGGTGTCATATGTATCCTAATTTGGTCAGGAATCAGAGTTATCATAGTTTAGATTGTGTGGGGCTTATGCATGAGAGATTTCCATTTTATAAACTTGATTGGGTGGACCATTTATGGATTGGTGCCCATTTGAGCTCAGGCCTCCTGGAAGGCATCCTATGTATCTTGATTTGGTCAGGAATTAGAGTTCCTATAGTTTATATTGTGGGGATATGTTGTAATCCTCACAAACCTCTAAGACCACTTGAGTCATGCTTAGTGTGAGAAACAAGAGTATTTGAAAGAATCAACAATGAAAATTCCTCATCCCCTACTGGTAGGGGAGGGAGAGCCCACGAAAGAAGAGACCAGGGCGATGGTGCTCGAGGGCACGGAGTGATGAACCTTTCCATGTGAGAAGGCATAAAAGGCCATGTGGTCTGACCTCAAAATATTGAGGACTTACCATAGTGAGAGGTCCCCATAGCATGTTCTAGGAAGGGGAGGTATTTTTTCTCATTAAATGGGGGAGCGAACACAACCCCTTTGACTGATCACTATTCCTCATTGAATGGAAAATCAAGTGCTCACCCCAATCCCGAGAACAAGGAGGTTCATGTTAGAATCCCACTGTTGGTCTCCGTGTTACTATGGGAATGTAGTCTTATAGGCATTCCAAAATCCCACACCTTTGATGGGAGGGACTTCGTGACTCCACATACCATGAATATGTAGACTCAATGGGGCATGTTGATGTGCCCGATGGCCTGATCATATGAGTCTGGTGGATTTGAGGGAGGTTTTGGCCTAGCGCTGGAGAACTGGTTAGTAGAGGGATTGTAAAATACTGGATGGTAATGGAGGGGTGCGGTTGGAATAGGAGGGAACGATACCTGAAAACACCCCATTCCACATACTGGTTTCTCAAGTGGGACGGGGAAGTCTCCACATACTATAGTGGTATGTGGGAATGAGGGCCATCAGTGTGGTGGTGTGGTGGTATGCAGGAATGGGTACCACCAAACACATGCCGATGTGGTATGAAAATCACCGTACGACTTTGGGTTATATCCCCGTGCCGATTTGGTATGTGGCGCCGGGTTCAGTCCACGTAGTGGTACTCTACATAGAGTAACATATTGAAGGGGGTTGGGGGAATTATCATTCATGGGAAATTCATTCTCAATAAGTCTTTGGTTCACATTATAGTAGTTGGGTTCAGGATTATTATTATTATTATTCAATTCCCCATTTTATGGTTCGTGGTCGGCTATACCTTCCAAATAAGTGGTTCACGGTTTGTGCTTCACCTATGAAACCAGACAGAAGATGGAAGTGAAACTTTTGAGTTTCTCTCAACCTTTCATCTCTCTTCCTCCTTCTACCTGTCTCCTCTCTACCTTTTTTCACCTCTCAATTCCTCTTTACTATGATCCTTTAATAGAACATCATAGGGTTCACATCTACTGGGCACGCGACACCATTTGTGGAGGCCCATTGAAGCAATATTTTGACCCAAGGAAGACTCGGTCAATGGGGGTTTGGTGAGACATTGGTTCATGATAACAGTTCGCATAACCCTACTCGTCTGCTTAATCCACGAACTAAGGGGTTCGTGGCATGGTACACAGATGTTCTTCCACGCAGAACTCCTCCAGTTGACACAATTCATGGTTTTCCCTACTCGCTAGCCATCATTTTGTGGGCCAACGGTTCATAGACCGTCCCACATACTTCTTGTTCTATGATCCATCTTCAATATGGTATGCAAGCCATTTGAATATTTTAATTCATTCAAGTTCCTTCAATGAAATACATCTCAATTTGAGGACCTTCACCTTGATAAACTTATAGAAGTACTTAAATCCTTCATCAAAGTGATCTTGGGATTATTTCTCCTCCTTAAGCATAATTTTCAGGACGCCCCATTAGAATGGTATTAGTTCAGAACAAAAAGGGGACTATTCTGATGTACAAGCGGTCCTGAACTGAAATGGTTTGTGTTAGAACAGGTAGACCCAGTAGGAGGGGACCACAACCATATATAGGGGCCCATGTCGTTTTCCTTTTACCATTTCCCCCGGAAAATAGTGGTCTGGATTTCCCAGTCTACTTAACTTTCACATACCAAAATCCTTGCAAAAGCCATGTTCATGAACAATTTTGTATGTTTCACAAACTTATTTCATTTCCATTTCCATATCTACATTCCATATTTCAATTTCTATGAACAGGTATGTAGAATTTAAAACATAAAATCTAGGTTCATCATAGAAGAAGGCTACGCGTAGGACTTTTTCACGTACTGAACTTGGATTCAGCAAACCTAACCTCAAAAAACTATTAATACGAACTTAAATTTTAATCCACATATTCTGAATGAAAACTTGACAAAGATTGGGGTCCACGGTTTCTATATTTTTGGGTCCGTTCTGTTCTCCGGCCATCGGTTCACGGGCCTCCTTCTTGTAGCAATTTCACACACCATGTCTGTACAAGGTGAATAGTATCCGTGTACCATAGATGTAGGTGGAGTAGCTTCCATGTGTTATGTTGTATGTGGAATGCTCTTTCCGTGTACCACCTTTATGGATAGTATGCAGATCCTCTTGCAGAAATGTTTTAAGTCCTTTAGCCATTTGTTCCATAGCCTTTGCCGAAATTTTTTTATTGGAACGAATTATCTTCAACATTTTTATCTTCCTATGTAGGATACAATGGCTGATTTTTAGGCTGCTGATAAAGTGATGAAGATGAGGGCCACCCTAGCAGAGAATAGTGATGATAATCTTCATTCCCACATCATTCCCCATGACAGCTTCCTCACGGTCTTCTTAATGCCAGAGTTTCTAGCTTATCCCTTGTCTGTTCAGCTACCACTTTATGGATTTGGTCTTTTTACTGGCATGGATATTCCATTTCCTGAACCTGACATCCCTTTCATCCTTTTAGAGGCACCACAAGATCATATATGTTCCACAATTTCCCCAACCATAGAATTCATCGCCACTCCCACTCAAGAAAATATTTTTCATAGTGCGAGGTTTGGCATGGACTCAAGGAAACCATGGGTGCCACAATAGTGGCTTGAGGCTAGAAATCTGATAATACCCAACCCTTATCAGAATCCCTTGAGAAAATACCAGTGGTGGGTGGAGAACCAAGTGGGGTTTTCAGGATGGAGGATGTTTCCTTCATGAGTGGGCCAAGGCATTTTGGGTGTATCAGATTTGTTTAGCATCCCCGACCAGTTGGAAGAGGGGGGCTTGCACCAGGTAGCCTGGGTGACTTAGTTTGCAACCCTATCTCCAAGAAATATCCTTTAAGAAACTGCTGAGTCACTAGTGTTCGACCACCAACACATTTAATCTACTGTATGGAGAAGTGGGGATTAGTATGTGGGACATCTATCATCTTGGAGGTCTCCCTATCCTTGGAGAGATGTACGACGAGTTTCTCCCTGCATATACCACATAGAATGACACTGATCATTTGTCTCCTTTGACAAAGAGTTTACTGGTCATGGTAGTCGGATCACTGGATCATCCCCTCAAAGCTCGTTCCCTCATCCCATTCGAAACATGGATAAGGTCATTATTGCAGATGAGCGGGCCTATGTTGAAGGCACTCCATGGTCAAACCCACCCAACCCGTCAGTCACTTTTAACTCTAGGGTCATACTATTCTACCCTTGAAGTAGGGTGGTATGCTAAATGGGGATATGATCTTAGGCCTAAAACTTCACCTGCACTTAGGCTAGTAGGTTTCTTCTCCATGTTTTTGAGTGGATGACTCTTCCCATCCCCGGATTTATACAATGGGGTTCATGTCTGCACCTTGATTATGGTGACCATGCTGGCAGAAGGTTGACCCATTAATCTGGCTCTTCCTACCGTCACCCAACTTTATGAATTGTTAGGACAGATTTAGGAAGGAAGGTCTTCGCACCGTCTCAGAGTACCATTCCAATTCCTGTACGGATGGATGGCAGAACACTTCCCCTATAATGTGTATCAATATACCGCATGGGTTCCCCATTATAACATTCATCCGTCTCTTCTCAGAATTTATTTTGTTCTTCCCCAGACTCTGACTATTACCGATCTGGTCGGGTTGTTGAATGAAACCTCTCATTTCTTATGTTCACCGCATCTAACCCCTCATGGATCATTGAGAGGTGATATGGGCAGTTCCTTGGAAGAATTTTCATAACTCATCAATCTTCGGGATGGGATTCTCATAGCTCATGTAGACCGAGTAGTTATTTGTCAACCATACCTCCCCTACCGATTTTCCAGGTAGTTTGGATATCTTCAACAGATTGTGTTGGCTCTGGTTGTTTTACTAAGGGGAGATTTCCTTCTTGTGGTTCTCTATCAATTGTGGCTTATTATGATGCACAAAGGTGATGATATAGAGATTATCATTCATAACATGATGGGGCCCACCTTCCTATTGTTGGATTATGCCCAACTATGGGTTGATTTTTACCCCGTGGGGATGCTTAAACAACCAGTCTGGTGGGTACAGAAACAGTTGACCATTTTATGTCCCACTACCGCACCAACAAAAACACCACACATTCCCCTCATCGCGAGATGTTCAATGGCACACCTTCTACTTCCGTCCCTTAATCAACTAATATGGATACACCTCCCACTTCTGCTCTCATGGTGAGAAGGAGCTCAATCCATTGCCAAAATCTTTTGGGAGGGGTTTCATCAGCCCACCCATTTCAGTGGGGAGAGATGCAGACTACTCCCCTCTTTTGGATATTTCCATAGATCTTGATGAGTCGGGCACCATCCAAGCCATGCTGATCATCCCAGAGACCTTAGTTAGTCCTCTGTATCTGGCTCTAGTGGCTAGGCTATTTGGGGGAAAATAGGGTCTCCCATATTGGGTGACAAGCCTTAGGCCCCTCCCCACTCCTACGATGATGCTTCTTGCTTACAAACATGTGATAGTAGGGGAGGATCGAAGTGCCGATGTTGTGACGAGACACAGAGAAGTGTGTAAAGAGGCATGGCGCTAGTTAATTTCTCTTTTCGTGGAGACACCCCTCTCCAATTTTTCCAATGAGGGTGAAAATATTCAGCGGTTATTCACCAAGCTGTGTTCTGACGATGTCAATTATCATGACCTTCACTTCTTTATTTACCAAATTTTAATTTCTTGAGAATACCTCACCTCCTGCAAGGAGAACCTGGCCATGTTTAATTCTTCCCATCACCAGGTGGCATCCATCAGAGATATTTTGCAAGAATTCGATCATCTGACAGCTGAGGAGGTGAAGGCTCATGATTTTGTGGTGGCTCGAAAGGAGGAGTTGTAGGACTGCGAAGCCCGCACAACCAGGTTGAGGGAGCAACTGACCTCCTTACGTTCCAATCATGAATCTATCCAGAAGAAAGGGTGGGGGCATAAAGTTGTCCTATAGCAGGTGCACCAGACAGTCAAAACTGAAATGGAGGAATTAACTTCTTTTGAACAGACCATTGACAGACCACGAAAATCACTCGCCATTATTTTGGAAAGGGAAAACCATGCCCTATTGTAGCTCTGTCCCAAATTACAGCATGTAACCCCCCTTCTTTTTGACTCTAGAGAGCCTCTGAATTGGGGATGTTCCTCCATTTTTTCTGAACCTAATGAAATAGATTTGTCTTTTAAATATATCTTCTTTGTCTATTCCTATTAGCATTTTTTAGTCAAGTGTTAATTTTTAAACCGTGACTTGAAATCAGTAATTCGAGATAACCGAATCAAGATCTAATTTTTGCCTAAGCCAATGGACTTAGCGAGCATAGTTCGACTATTCCTGATGTTTTATGGAACACCTCACGAAATTTTGTTCCTCTTTCATTATACCCCTAGTTTTTTCCTAAGCCTACTTGTTACGGGCTTAGTGGGTATAACATGTATATTTCTTAGGCACCCCGTGTGGATTTTTGACCTAACAAGCTTTACACCTTTTTTGATGGCTTAATGTGTTTTTTTCCTTTATATTGAACTAATACTCAACTTTTATACTGAGCTACCTTAGACATATTTTTCCTCTAGTGAGAATATCACCTTTTCTTTTATTCTTTTTTCCTTGTAGTTCACAATCCTGCCATTCAAACTTATCACTAATGCTTTAGGATAAACAGCTTTGACCATGTTTAATGGGGTAAGGTCCCGACTTGGGACCGTTAGTTGGGAATGTTCTAGTATCCTTCAGACATGGGTTAGAGATTTTTATTGACCCTTGATTTGTGGATTCAAGACATGCATGCAGCTCGGGGCCGCTTTAGTCATACCTAGGTAGGAAAGGAATCTCCTAGAGGCGAATTTTCCTTTCAATGACGTCCATTTTTTGTTGGCGATATATGTTGAGCCACCAAGGCCTGATGTGCATAGTAAATGAATGGTGTCCTTATGACACTGGACATCCACATCCAATGTCTTGGTGGGATTTTCCAAATTTTGGATTTATCTTGATGTTGGGATCCATTATAGGTGGCTATCTAGGGTAGTGTTGTCTGAGAACATTAGGAACATTCACATTGGCTTTGAGTGGACAATTATCGAGCATGTTTCTTACTTGCATGAGGGAGAGATGACAAGTGGTAAATTCAATTAAGATTTCTTTATGTGTTAGGGTCACTTGGGAAAAAGGAGATACATAAGCCTTCATCCAGGAGTTTTCTGAATCTGGGTTGTGGTAACACACGAATGTCATTTGAGCATACAGAGGCTGGAAATGACTCTCATAGGGACGAATTTGCCTTTTATTAGCGGAATTTTTGTGGGTGACGTATGTAGAACCACTAAGGCATCATATTCATAATCAATAAAAGGTGTCCCCAAGACACTGGCTTTCCACCTCCAATGGCATTTGAGAATCATGGATATTGGGATCTTTTTATATACGGTGCGTGACCTTCAACCAGGGGTTCCCCTAATCTTAAGAGGAGGAGTTTTGCTGAAATTATTCAGGGAAACCCGAAAATGAGTGGGGTCATGTTTCCTTTACATGCAGATCAACTTCTCACAAGGGAATATGATATCTTTTTAAAAACCCTAAAACAGACCATAGGTTAATTAGGCCCATATGTTCTGATATATCCAGGATGTGTGAAAGGGGGAGAATGTTAACCATGAATTTGAGGGCCCTTGAATTAGGAGGGGTTGAATGATACTTGCAAGTCATTGGGCATACTGAGATAGGAGAGGACTCTCCTGTGGACAAATTTTCCTTTTCTTGATGGCCATTTTTGTGGGTGACGTATGCAGAGCCATCATGGCATGATATGCATAGTCAAGAAAAGGTGGCCGAAGGACACTGTCCATCCATCTTAGATGACCTTAGAGCGTTATGGGGACTAAAGATCACTCAAACACAGAGTTTGGAGTATGATAGGGGTATACTAGGACAAATTGGGGACATTTGGGCTGTGATTTACTCATGGAATGGTGTCCCTTATGTAGATATGACCCATACACAGGGCGAGGTATTCGTTCTATCTTTTGGAAACCTGATCATTTAACATCACAAGACCTAGAAAAGTGGTCCTTCTGGGGGGAGGGAACCATGACATGCCATTTAGGGTCATGCTTCTAGGACCAAATTCCTAGGCCATTTTACCATAATGTCATGGCAGATATCTTGCAAATATCCCTAAGCTCGTGTGAGCTATGCTTGGTGTGAGAAACAAGAGATCACAAGTGTTTCATGTTATTGTCTAAGAATAGTGAATCCCACATTAGGGGGCATTATTTTAGGCTAAATAGATTACTTTTTAGTTTAACATCGTGCAGTGAGGACAATTTTGGCCTTGTATTTTAATGTCGTGCAGTGAGGAAAATTTTGGCATTGCAGTGTAAAATCATGTGGTGAGGAAAATTTTGGACTTATAGTTTAATGTCAAGCAGTGAGGATGACTTTGTACTTGTAGAGGTCTTCAAAAGTTTCAGGTTAATCGCAATCAAGGTGTTCTAGCATTCCTTGGAAGTGAGTGATGATAGAAGGTGTAAACCATAGTCCGGGTGGTGACTTGAATTACCCCCAGGGCATTAGTTGAGTGCTTTTGCAGTTGGGCCATTTCACTATCTGGAGGAATCGGCACAGGTTCGAGTCCCACTAGGCTCAGACACAATTCATATTATAAAAAGGTCTATTTAACACCATTTCTTAGCTGGGGAACATATATCTCATAGGGTTGGTGAACCCACCATATGGTTAAAGAGGGGGACTTAATAGAAAACCATGTTTGGGCAGAGAGTATCTTCCTTCCTCGATGGTGGCGATGCCCTAGCCCGAATATGCCTGTGGCTCTGGCCCCCTCCTCCTCGGCGGGGGGAGGGGGTGCGCCTTTCTTCCTCAATGGCTCATACTTTCACCCCCTTCACCAACCTATATCTTCTTCCTCCTTTCCTGCTGACCCCTAATTTCCCTACGGTCCCCAACCTTCATGAATGATATCCTCATTTTCAATTTACTCACAAGAGTTTAGTGCATCATTAGATCTTCACAGATCGATGTTGGTTACTCGCTTCATGGGTCACCGTCCTTCGGTTGACGCTTTTGACCGATTTGTCTTCGAAGCATGGGGTCTCCAAAACCAAGCGTTGGTGGGTCTTCTCGATCATCTCCAACTGATGATTCTCTTCTCATCAGAGGAGAATTTGGTCATCACCTGGTCCAACGCTCCTCGGGTGTTCAATGGATGCAGTTTTTTCCTCATGAGATGGTCCTTCAATTTCAACATGAATTGTGACCAGCCTTCGACTGTAGTGTGGGTAATCTTTCCTAACCTTCCCGTAACCTTCCAGAATCATTCCATTATATTCATTCTTGGGAATTTGGTTAGAATATATCTATGTTCGGATAATCTCACTTCCCAAATCTGTCATCTTATTTTGCCTCATTCTTGGGTTGAGGTTGATGTCTTCAAACCGCCTTCAGAGTGGCTGTGGATTTTGGTCGGAGAGAAGCTCATATGGAATCAGAGAGTGGTGTTCGATTCGTGGCCTCCATTCTACTCAGGCTGCATCATACTTATCCATTCCACCTATGAGTGTCATCGTGCAAACTGGGACTGGCTTTCAGTGGTGCAAGTGGATGCAGTGGTTGAACATCAGTTGCAAGATAGTGGTGGCTTGGGTGTGTAAGAAGATGAAACCGGGGAAGTTCTAATGGGGTTGAATCTAGTAAAGTACCATTATTCTCCAGCAACGGAGGCCGGTACTGGGGAGTCTCAAAAGCAGGAAAATCCCTTGATTTCCACAGTGGATGTAAAGAATGTGAGGCCAGAAAAGGATGGACCACGGGTTGAGGAAATCTTCGCCCAATTGAAGCAGGACTTGGGCATCCGTGGAGTTGAAGAGGATTTCCCCTTAGCAGTGGCCTTGGTGAACCCAATAAATACATATAATTTTGAAGATGGTGAGATGAGATTGGCAGGGAGGGAGGTCCTTAGTCTTGGTGGCTCTCTAAATGGAGTCTAGGAGGAAAATAATAAACAACAGTAGTATATTGGGCCGAGGGTATGAGCAATTCAATGGATCAAAATCAATGCAGGGGAAGCCCAACTTGTTGACTGCAACACTTCACAATGGTCAAAGGATGTTTAACAATTTTAATGTATTGAGAGACTTAGATCCAAACACCCTTTTCCATCCGAAGGCTGGGTCTAGAGAGAAGATAACTGGCTGGAAATATATGGCATGTAAAGGGAATTCTCAAAGTAAGCAGAGGGCCCTCATTATTGGCTCAAAGATAATGCTTGGGAATTGCTTTGATGGATTAGAAGACCAACAAACTCTATTGAATGAGGGGGAAAAATCATCATGGGATGAAAGATATAGCCTACCTTCAGTAGATAGTACGGACCAATTCCAAGGAAATTGTCCTCACAACCCTTGTAGGAAGAAGGGAAAAAAGCATTAGAGACTCAGGGAAATGTATAGTGGCCCTCGGGAAAAGCAAAGGGACGCAAGGATTAAAATTACTTGCCAAAACCTATGGAAACTCGATCGGCCAATAAAATAAGGAATAAAGAAAGCTCAGTCCTATAGATGGGAGAATGTGAAGAAGCAACTAGATACAAAAGATACATAGAAGGGAAAGATG
This sequence comes from Viscum album, assembly GCA_963277665.1. Lineage (NCBI taxonomy): Eukaryota > Viridiplantae > Streptophyta > Magnoliopsida > Santalales > Viscaceae > Viscum > Viscum album. Next base: position 1,693,157,895 of record OY728138.1, on the reverse strand, counting down.
GGGAGTGTTTGAAACTAGTTCTGCACTCCAATGATGATATGATTGAGAAAGACATATGACCCAATGTCTCAGAAGAGGAACTCAAGAGGATTTATGAATGGATGTTTCAAGTGGATGATATAAAGGAGCAAGAAGTCTATATAGATAAGAAAGATATAATTCTATCACGCAGCTTCAACCATAGTAAAATCAACTTAGAGGAATTTATTTAAACAATGGAAACAATGATCTCCCATCTTCAAGGACTCATAAAAGAAGACCCAGGTATCCAAGTCAGTTCACTGCACTGGGAGATTTATAGAATAGTGGGTCAAGAAATATTAGTATTGTGTTTAATCAGTTTGTGAGCTCTTTTAGAATGTAGTGGTAACTTTTTGTGAACTTTGGTTTCCCATTTTCATAAAAATGGTTTTTGATAAAAAAATTAAATTTGGATGGATGTGGTGACTTGAATCAGGAGGGATTACATGGGGATTGAAATCCATTGGGCATACTAAGGTAGGAGAGGACTCTCCTAGGGAAGAATTTTTCTTTGATTGACATCCATTTTTGTGGGTGACGTATACAGAGCCACCGAGGCATGATATTCATAGTCATTCGAAGGTGTCTGTAGTACACTGACCTTCTATCCTAGATGGCCTAGGATAACTATGATGATCAATTTTTTTCCAAGGTATTAAATGTGAAAAATAGTATAGGTATACCTGAGAATGTGAGAATACCCAGACCATGATTAATTGTTACCCTATTGGAGCTTCTACATAGGTCTGACCCACACATGGGGGAAAGGGGAGATTTTTTCTGGTGGTTGGGATAGGATGCCTAATTCTAGAATCACTACACATCCTGGAAGAGCAGGAATCAAGCCACATGTAGTTCTGGATGTTCTCTACAAATTTCTGTTCGATATGTTAGGGACAGTTGAGGGAATTTTTGTTTTACTTGATATGGGGGCCATTCCTACCATATTCCTCTATGGTTTACCTGCATAAGAGAATCCATACCTCTAGTCCTATGCTCACATGAGTTATACTCAATGTGAGAAACAAGGAGTGGCTACAGAGTCTCCTTTGCAAGTGTGAGGAGACATAGAATATAATGGGGGCCTTTTTATTTTCTTTCCCAGTGGGGCTAGGCCAAGATCCTAGATCGAAGCATCGCTACATATCCTACGAGGGAAGGAATTAATCCATATGTAGTTATGTTTGTTCCCCATACCAGATTGGATTCATCCAATGGGTAGGGGAGTTTTCATTCTACCCATCACGGTTGTTAGGTCTTCCATGTTACGACATAGTTGACCTTCATAGGAGAATCTATATCACCATTCCTAAGCTGATGGGAGTTGTATTCGATATGAGAAACAAGGAGCAATAGGGGCCTCTTTTACGAATATTGGTAGATAGCGGTAGTGATGGAGGCATTCTTTTATTCATGGGGGCTGGTCTAGGATCAAATATTGAGGAATATCGACATATCCTTATAGGGCATGAATCAAGCCGTACGTAGTTATGTTAAAGATCCTAAAGTTTATTTTCAGTCAATTAAGAGGTTCTATGCTATGTAGTTTAACATATTATGGAAAGGAAATGTTTTTTACAGTTTAACATCATGTGGAGAGGATGATGACTCAAAGTTTAAGGTTGTAGAGTTTGGACCATGACATTGGGGAAAAAATTTTCTCATAGTTTAGGGTCATAGAGCTTGGAATTATGATTTGAGAGGTCATTTTTAAGACTCATAGTTTAGGGTTGTAGATTTTAGACTATTATATTGGATCATTTTTCTTACCTCATAGTTTAAGGTCTTAGAGTTTGGACCTTATCATGTAGGAATCCTTTATGACTCATAGCTTAGGGTCATAGAGTTTGGATCTATGATATGAGGGGGATTTTTTCTAACTCATATTTTAGGGTCGTAGAGTGTGGACCTTATCATGGGGGAATCATTTATGACTCATAGTTTAGGGTCATAGAGTTTGGAGCATAGGGACATTTTAACTCATAGTTTATGGTCATAGAGTTTGGACCATGACATTAGCGAATTGATTTTTTATGACTCATAGTTTAGCATCGTAGATCTTGGAATTTACCATTGGGGCATTTTTATGTGAAGTATTTCTTCAAGAACCTTGCATTTGTGGGAGATGTGATGAGCATTCCGTCCATTGATATCAGGGTGTACGCTCCATTGGAAAAGACCTGATGTATCACATATGGTGCTCCTGAATTTAGTTCAAGCTTCGAGGGATTCTTCCCCAGTATCATCAGGGTTCTAAGGAAAAATAACATTTCTCATTCAAGGAAATATCGAAGGAGAACCTTTTTGTTTAAGGCTCGTGAAACCTGGATTTGGTAGATTTCCAAATAGTGCATAGTGTGCAGACTTTTTTCGTTTAACTGTTCCAACTAATCAAATCGTCTCTAGAACTGATCCTCCAGGGAAATTTGATCGCGAATGTCCACATGAAGTGATGGAACTTAGAATTAGATGGGTAACACCACCTCTGCTTCATATACTAGTGAGTACTGGGTCACCTGGGTGGTGGTGCAGGTTGTGGTCTAGTAAGCCCACAAAGCATAAAGGATCTTGTCTAGCCACAATTTCTTATCCTTGTCAACCATCTTTTAAAGTATGTTGGACAGAGTGTTGATGAAATCTTCTATCTCCCATTGGCCACCACATGGTAGTGGGATGACTCAATGGCCTTGATTCCATATTCATGGTACAACTTATCCAGTTCAACAGAGCAGAAATTGGTGTTGTAGTCCATCAATATTGTATGAGAGACACCAAATCTGGTGATGATGTTGGCCTTCACAAAGCTAACATTTCTTTTCACCCTAAATTCCTTAAGAGGTATGACTTCAGACCATTTAGAAAAGAAGTCAGTCTCTATGAGTATGAACCAGAATTTTCTGGTTGTTTCCATAAGATACAGTCCCACAACATCTATCCCACATGCGAAGAATGACCAGAAGTATTTAGCCACATGAAGCAACTTCGCGGGGCGATGTATGAAATTAGCATGAACATTTCCGGAATGGAACATTGTAGTGAATATGGTGCAATATTGTATCATATTGGGCCAGTAATACCCAAGACTCCGAATTTTGTGTGAGATCTTGGTTACTGACTTGTGTGCTCCACAAGCTCTAGCATGCACTTATTTCACGATGGCTGCAGTCTCTTCTCCATAAATTCACCTAAGAAGGACTCTATCAATGCCTCATTTGTAGAGGACCTACTATTGGTTTAACTCATTGTAAAAAGTAAAATTGACTACCCACCTCCATACCATCCCCCTTTCAGCCCTAACTGATGGGAGTTCCCCGTTCCGAAGGTAATTTGTAATGGGTATCATCTAACTGGTGGTATGACTGTAAGGATCCAGAACGAGGCTAATATCATCAATCTCCTCTTTATATCTCTGGATAAATGACAAGATCATCCAATAGTGAGTGATGCTAATGACTCTTTCATCCCAATTGGGATCGACCAAGGTTGTGGCTGCATTTTCCAAAGCATCAACTTGAGCATTCTGCAACCATGGGACATGAGTCAATGTTGGTTCTGATGGGAATTCTGCCATCAGTTCTCAAACATGGTTCACTACGGGAACCAATACTTGTTTATTGATAGCATAGTCACCATTGAAATGTTTGATGACAATATCTAAATCACCCTTAACTTTTATGTGTTTGGATTACACCTGGAGTGCCAATTCCAATCCTACAATGAGGGCTTGATACTCCAATTCATTTTTCAAACACGCTTCCGAAATTAGGGAAGAGTAAGGTAAGATGGAATTTTCGGTAGATACGAGTACAAATCCCATCCCAACTTTGTTGAGCCTGGTATCCTCTATCCTTTTCATTTCCGGGCTTCGGGATGCACCGTTGAAGTATATCTCCCATGTTTGGGGGACTTCTTGGATAGAAAACACCTCTTCATCTAGAAGTTCAGTATCTAATGGTGTTGTATCTTCTGAGGGGTGCTCATCCAAGAAGTCTTCTAACACCAAAACATTGGTGGCATTTTAGGGCATGTACCATATTTCAGACATTTTCAGGATGACCACCCATTTTGATAGGAACCCATTTAGCATGGGACAGTTGAGAATATACTTGAGCGGGTTGCAGCGAGAGACTAGGTGAGCCTCATGGTGCTGCAGGTAATGCTTGAGATTCTGAACTGCAATGACTAGGGATAATAATTTTTTTCAATCTTAGAATACCATGTTTCAACACAAATCATTGTCAGACTGAGGTAGTAGAGGATGTTCTCATTGTTGACACCATTCTTCTGTGTGATAAAGTCTCCTAATGGCCGTTCTAGGGAAGTTATGTATAGAATAAGCGGTCTCCCCTCTACTGGCGACATGAAAACCAACGATATTATTAGATAACTTTTGAGGTTGTCAAATTCTTCATGAAAATATTTATCCCATTCATATGTAACTCATTTATTCATGAGCTTGGTGAAAGGTAAACATTTACCTACAAGGTTGGATATGAAGCACTTAATTTAGGTGAGGCACACTAGGAGACCTCTTAACTTGGTGAGGTTATGAGGTGAAGACATACCAAGGATGGATTTCATCTTTTTGGGTTTAACTTTGATGCCACGATGGCATACAAAAAAGATGATAAATTTCCCTAAGGTAATGCTAGAGGCACATTTTAGGGGGTTCATCTTTAAATTATGCTGTATCAATTTGTTGAAGAAAGCTTCAAGGTCTTCCAGGTGGTTGAAATTTCATAGTGACTTAACCACTAGGTCGTCGACATAACACTTGACAAATGTTTCCAAAAATGACATGAGGATGTGATGCATGGAGCACTGATATGTGGCGCCACCAATATTTAGACTGAAGGGAATCAATTTATAATAGAACACTCCCTAAGGGGACCTAAAAGCGGTATCTTCTTCATCTCATCAGGCCATGTAGATTTGATTACATCCTGAGTAGTCATCCTTGAAGGAGAGGGATTCGTATCTGGCTATTTCATCAATCAACAATTTTTTGATTGAGACCGATAATTTGTCTTTTGGGAAATAACGATTATGGTCCCTAAAGTCAATGCAGATTCTTATCTATCCATTCATCTTTTTGACACTAACTATGTTGGCCAGTCAGATCAGATATTGGACCACCCATATAAAGTTTTATTTGATCATCTTTTAAATATCAGCCTCTATTTTGGAAGCATGCGTTAGGTGGATCCTTCTAGATTCATATTTATAGCCCAATGGATCTCTTGGTAAGCCCAGATGATGGGTGGTGACTTCAGGATCGAGGCATGGAATCTCTGTGTAATTCCAGGGAAAGGACATCTCTATTCTTCTTTAGGAAGGAGGTGTATGACTCCTCTTACTCAACAGGCATGGTCACACTGATTAAAGGGGTATGTGGGTCATTTTTAGTTCCGAGATTTATCTTCTTAAGTTCATCAATGGTGGTAAAAATGACTTCTTAAAATGTAAGAGGGGAATCTTTATTGTCTTTTTCCTCTTCTTCTTCTTCATCTTTTTCATATTCCTCTTCTAATGGATAAAATATTTTTGAGACAACTACTCCAATATTGGGAAGGAAATCTTCTTTTTCCTTAATGCGTGAGGAAAGGGTAGCTTGATGCCCCAAGGATGGGCCTAGAGCATCATTGATAGGGATTTTTCTGATGACATGGGAGTCAGCCCTTTCATCTATGTCTCTGGACTTGGTGGTCATAGAAGAGACCATGAATACAATTGAGTCTGTGTCTAGGGTTGTAATTACGCATTCAACATGGTTGATGGGTAGTATGTACTCATCCCCAAGCTGCTGGAAGGGGTCAACGAGAGCCTTCTCCAATCCATTCGGGGCATTGATCCAGTCAACATCATAAGCTGAAAGATGTTCTTCTTCTGACTCATAGAATCCTATGTCAATATAGTGCAACTCACAGAACTCGAATGGGGATTTACCAGCTTGCAACATCCTATTTTTTCCATTGGTGAAATATTTAATACACTTATGGTATGTGGAAAGAATTGCAGCATGCTGATGTAGCTATGTCCTACCTAACAAAACATTAAAGATCGTACTTTACCGAACCACCAGGAACTCAGAATATAACATGTGATATCTAAGCAATTTTTTAATCTTGATTCTTCCCAATGACTTTTGAATGATTTTATCATATCCCAATAGATTTGTAGTTAAGGGTGTCAAAATGTCTTCATCATATCCTAGTGGACAAAGCATCTTTAGCATGAGGTGGTTAACTCCAGAGCCATTGCCGATGAAAATCCTTGAAACATCAGTTCCATTTATCTTGTTGGACACATATAAGGGTTTTATATGCCCTTGCATGATAGAATATTCATCCTTGTTCATGAAGGAGATGACGATGTGACATTATTCGGGACTGGTCTCTGCTCGGTAGGCTTCAGCTGCCACTACTTCAGCTTCAAACTCCTGGGGACTTAGTAAGGATTCAATGAGTTCCTTCCTAAGATCTACAGACAAAATCAATGCATCCAGGATTGAAAACATTACTGGTACTAAAACCAGCTACTTTAAAATGTAAAACTTCTTGTATAAAGGTCAGCACATCTTGGTTTGGGTTTTCTCTTTCACAGACAGTTTAGGATGTTGAGCTTTGGAAGTAGATGATTCGGCCTATGTAGTAGGAGCCAGTGGAGCTGCAGTCTTTTCCACATTTGGTCAGACTAGTCTTCCTATATTCTTTGGATGGTTTAGAACTTGTTCTTCTGTTGATGGATATTCCAAGAAAACTAGGCTTAGGTTTCCTCCAGCGTGGGAGAAGGAGCACTCCTATTTTCTTTGCGTCTTCCAGAGGGTCCTTTCATGGGTTTCCACGATATTGACAGTTTGTCTTGTGGTGTGGCTGGTAATTTGACTCCTACCATGACCATGACTTACAGGAAACCTTCAGCCTCTACATCCTCTTCCTCTGGATCTCTAATTGGGTGTGGGGAATTCGTGTTCGTGGCCATATCTTTCATCATATAAGAAGTTCATCAAGTGAATGACACTAATGGAGCCGAAGATCCTTTCTTGATACGATACTGTTCATGACTAACTACCTCCTTTTGATGGTACCATTTGGCGGGGCGGTACCTATTATACCATTTGGTGGGGCGGTGCCCCTTGTACCAAGTCTGTTGGCTTGAAGTCCTAAAGTGATAATACAAACTTTTGATTTGGTAACATCTCATCTTCGTGCTCTTGCTTTCTGCCATTCTGGCCTTTAGAGGACCGCGAGGCTAAGCAGGATGGTTGTGCTGTATTAGGAGATTTTGGGGGCACAGTATGTTGTTTTAATTTTTCTTGGAAGATTTAGTGGACTCAATTGATGCTCTTCCAGGACATCCAGTTGTCAAAAAAATTCTCCTTCTTGCTGGTGACTATTTTCCACTCTTCTTCCTCTCTTGAGTCGAAGGTGGAAACATACGCCACTTGTGTTGGTGGCGGGACCAACATGACTTTCCCAAAATCCACCATCCTTTGTAGGAGATCCTTAAAAACAAAGCATTCCTGGATGGTATGTCCTAGTATCTGGTGATACAGAAAATAATTTGGATGGTCATTGAGACCCACTTCATCAGATCTCTTTGGATTTGGCAGCCGAAGAAGGTTTCAATTCATGGCGGATATGAAATAGTTGCGAACCTGGGCATATCAGAACAGATAAAATCTATTTATTAATTCATAAAAATGATTTATTTTACCACCCTGTCTCTCATATTTCTGAGGTGGTGGTGGCTGTTGGTTTCTAAGGGGTCCCGTATGGTTTGGTGGGGGCCTCACAACTGGGGCTAGTGCCGAGGCTGGCATAATCATGACATAAGTCACTTCATCTTTTCCCGTTCTTTTCCCAAGGTCCAATGGGGCCATCTGGGACTTAAGGTTATTTTTTTGTAAGGATTCGTCTATCCCTTGGGTAATGGAAGAGAAATATCTAATCCCACTGGTGTACTTAACTGGGATGAGTGGCATTTGTAATTCATCCCGAAGGTTGTCGATGCACATGGTGAGCGTCTCATCAGGGGGGGGAGTGGTTGGTTTAAGGAATATTCCAGGACTTTTCATATGGAAATGATGTATAAGACTATCTCTATCTCTCACTGATTACAGTTTATGAGATCATTGACTGTTTTCTTGGGCAGCGTCGAACTGAACTGCAAGAGAAATTGTCCCCGGAGGTCCTCCCAGTCTGTAATTGAATTTGCTGGCAGGCTAGTATACCATAAAAAAGACGATCCCTGTAGGGTTTGTATGAAACGCATGAGTTTTGCGTTATCTTTCGGCTCTGTAGTTCCCATCGTGGGGTCAAAGTAAGAGGCATTGTGCATCAAATGCTATTTGGGGTCCCCCGATCCATTGAATACTGGGAATATAGGGTTCCAAATGTTTGATGGTGGCAGAAAATTTCTCACCCACTCAGGGTAGGGTTTGCGCTTTGGTTGTATCGGAGCGCACCTCCCCTCTATATATTCTAGTCGGGCTATTAGCTACTCAACGGTGTTTAAGAGCCCTTGATGCATATCCTTCCAGGTTTGAGCTTTATCTGGTGCGGTAGGGGCCAAGATTGGGCGTGCCGGCGCAACTAGAATTCGGAGTGGATGCCCAGCTGGGGGCATCATTTGTGGGTTTACATAGGTATATTGCGGCTACCTTCCCAATAGGGGGAAGTCTTGATGTCCTTCCAGGGCTAGGTTGAACAGTCCTCCATGCTTTGCTTCGTTCACTAGGATGGGTGCCTGTGGTATGGGAACTTCTTCTAGGAGCACCAACTGACATTCCGCAGAGGGAACACATCCGGCGGGATAACTCCCTTGACGTAGCTCGACATTAATTCATTTGATCTATTTCATTTTTTCCTCTGACTTAGTGAAACATTACTCAAGGGTGAGGGACACACTCTCACGGGGAGGAGGAGGCGGGTCATAGACAACCTTGGACATATTTTTCTCTTTGTTGGGGTTTCATGGGAGAAGTAATGTCAGATTGACTAAGGGGGCACCTGGATTTAGGGCTACTCTCTGGTTATGGGTATGCACACTATTAGGCTTAGTGTGGAATGCCTCTGGGATGGAACCATATTCCTTTGTGTCTTCTCCCCCTGTGTCATTTCTTGTGAGATCCATGGGGTTGACACTTTCCACGTTCACTGAGGCATACTGTATTAGGGGTGGTGTACCAAGTGATAAATGGTAGGAAGGCTTCTTGCACCCTCTATTGGATTTTATCCTTCCATTCTGGGTTATTCTTCAGGCTTCCTGGCGAAGATTGTCCCAAATAAAATCCTGGTCGGACCTCGTAACGAACCTTTTTCTCGGAGGGTGCAAACCATGAGAAGGGGTGGAATGGGCAACTTCTTTGTCCATCGTTCTTCCTAAATGGTGGAAGACTGATGTCCATCGTGCAGGGATTGGAGGTTAAAATTCCCCTAGACCTACGAGCTAGGGTTGTTCCCATTCTCCTATTGATGTGTTAGGGCATTGATTTTTTGGCCTTACTGGGGAATTTTGATATAAAAGTTCCCCAAGCCCTATGGGCTGGGGTTGTTCAGGTATCGCGGTGGCAGTCGCTGCTATTTCCACTCTTCTTATTTCACGTACTCCCACACTAGTGTAAGATGAGTGTGGCATTGGGCCTGCACGAGGTTTATGGTGTTTTGAAGACATGATCAATTCTTACTGGTTTCCTTACCTTAGGCGGGAAGCCTGCTGGATGTTCTTAGTCTCCTGACTCAGAAGTTTTTCGATGACTCGATCTCTTCGGCCCTAACACTTTTGAGACCTACTCCTGGCCGGTTTTTGTTTAGTATCCCATCTTTCTTGACCAGGGGTTTCATTTGACTATTTCCTCTGGGTGATGACATTACAGGATGTCATTTCCATTGGGGACTACTAGACGGGTCGTGGGGTGAAGTGTAAAGCTCCATGTTATCCCTACTCCCAAATGAGAACTCTAATCGGGGCATTACCAATGAGGCAACACAATTTTTGTAGTGAATAGAGGCTATCTAGTTCAAGGTTTTTCATTTTTCCTTTCTTATTGTGGATGCCTTTGGGATGTAAGGGATTCTATTTCGATCAGACGGTGAAGCTCCCCTATTGTGCTGACATGGTCCACATACCCTTTGTAGGGTATGAATTTTTCATTCAGATTTCAAAGAGTTGTCCATATATTGATGTGAATGTTGTGCATGCATTTACTGAACAATTATCTTGGTATGTCGAAGTGAGAAGTGGTCGTAGGCCAAAAACATCACTGGTATATTGTCCCCAACTAGTTGTCTTCTCACAAGCAACATATCATGTTGTTGTTCTTTTGGAGGCTCCTCTACATGATATGCCCAGCTCGATTGCTTCTTGATGATTTCGTTCTAAGCGACTAGGTTGGTGGGGGCCTTATCAATTTGTGGACACCATGGGGGTGGCTTCAAAGATGATCATGGCCCCGGACCATCCTCTAGTTGAGAAAGGATATCACTCATTATAAAAAGAGTGGTTGATGTGTCTGACTCCTTTCTGAGCACCTCAGCATATGAGGGCTTTCTCATATTTGTTTTGGAAAGGGGAGGACCTTTTTTCTAGCATGTAATTAGGTTTCAAGGGTGACCTTCGCAAGTGGTACTACGATGGCGAGGACTACCGTGGAAAATTGATGCATGACCACAGGGATTTTCCTAACAGTGTGTTCCTGGGGGAGGACCTTTAGAGTGGGTTGTAGCAAGGGGAGGACCTTCTTATTGCTTGATGTTACTACGAGGAGGGCCTTTACAACAACTTTTATTGCACGGAGGGCCTTCACAATGACTGTGATCATGGGGAGGACTACCATCATGACATGATATCTAGATACAGGGAGAATTTTCACAGTGTACATCATTGGGAGGTCCTTCAGGGTATACTGCAATGAGGGGAGGACCTTCTCGTTGCTTGGTGTTACTGTGGGGAGGGCCTTCACAACAACTATCATTGCAGGGAGGGCCTTCGCAGTGACTTTAATCATGGAGAGGACTACAATCTTGAATTGATGTTTGACTACAAGGAGAAAAATATCTATAATGTATACCCTGGGGAGGACCATTGGGGTGGATGAAAACAAGGGTAGGACCTTCCTGCTATCTGATCTTCAGGTCGGGGGGAGGGCTACCCCAACACGGATAAGATGATAGGCTCTCATGATTGATCTTTATTGATCCACAATGTAAGCCCCTGGGGGTGCTCTATGGAGGACCTTCAGAGCTGTTGGTAGTGATATTGCAGGGAGGGCCTTTGCAACTGTTACTGCCACTTCTATAATTTAGTAATGGAATGATAGGGTCTTATGACATTGTTGATATATGTTTGAGGGAATCAATAACCCCAGCTTCTAGCAGAGCAGGGTCATGTATCTGCTCTTCATTTTCCAGTTACCTTTGGCACTTTTCAGTTTTGGGCACTCTCTTGCAGGTAACTAGGGACATATGCTCTTGGTAATGGAATTTATATAAGGGTTCTCATCTTTTTGGGTCTCAAAATGTTGTCATTTTATGTCAATGAGCATCTTGAGTTCTGGAAGGGACATATTCATGCTCTAGAGCGGCCACTATGTTGGACTAACACCCACTAGTTAGAACAGGTATTTGTTCCCGATCTTGTTGTCCATATGTTGTAGGGTATTGTCTATGACTCTCTTGGACTGGATCAAGGATCCATAATTACTCCGGAGTGACTAACTTATTTTGTTAGTGAGTCATTCCGTTCAAGAGAATTGGGTCGTGGGCTTATTTCACTTCTTTTCTACTGATCCAATGATATCCTGGCATATTTTGAAGCTATGGTCAGGGGTAGATATCTAATATTCCATCATGGCCAGGATGTGCTGGGATACCTCTTTGGATGGAACAGATATGAAGGCCCACTCCGATGTCGGGGTAGGATTTTGTGCCTGCTCCGGTCCTCTAGGAGTTTCTAGTAGATACTAGAAGTTCTCCTGTGCTAGGACAGAGAAATTAGTTTTTTGTTGGCTGTCTTCTCCAGTTTCAATAGTATTTTACTGGTGGGCTTCATATTTATGAGCAGGGATTTTCATCCGCTCACTTTTTTCTATATTTGTCTCATGGGATTTGTATGAATCCGCTGGAATTTGACTCTACTAATATTTTCTTGCCAGCCTATTTGAATGGTGGGGTTGATATGCATCAGCAGGTATTTGTGCCTACATATAGCCAGTTGCCACCCTATTTAGATAGAAGGCTTGATGTGTATCAACAGGTGTTTGTTCCTGTGTATAGTTGAGTGCCGCCATTTTTGGATGGCGGGCTTCATGTACATCAATAGGTATTTGTTCTTGCGTATAGCCAGTTACCTTCCTATTTTGTTGGCGGGCTTGTTGTGCGTTGGTAGATATTTGCATCTTCCCGTAGCTAGCTACTCTGTCTACATGGCATGATTGATGACCAGTAGCAGAGACGTGCATGTGCTCATATTGTTACACCCTATTTTTGGGGTGGACTTGAGTAGAGAGGGTAGAGTTGTGTGTCTTCCCATTGAACTCCGCCACGTCAGTACAACAGATCTATTACTCAAGAACGAGGGTGATAGCGTGTCCCTGGTTATATATTCACGACCCTTGGTGAGAATTACTAGGGGCCCAGGTCTCCTAGACTTTGGCCGGTGCCCTCAGCGTAAGATTCTCCCCTGTGGGAGGAGGTTTGGTCATCCGGTGTCGGCGACGACACTCTCTGGCAGGGGACTGTGGATAGGGTCCCTGTGTATCTGGGATAAAGTCATAATTACGATCTTCATATGCCTCCATAAGGTATGGGAGGTAGTCGTTGTCAAATTCTAAGGACAAGCTCTAAAAATATTTTGAGATGACCACCGGGTCCGCCATGTACTGAGGTACTGGAAGCGGCTGAAGAGGCGGCTGGCAGACCTTCACAAACTGGAGGGCACGTCTTATAACCTCCAGCGTGGAGAGAGTACCATTTTGGTGGTACTATTTGATCAGTGTATTAGAAACCCATTATTGAAGAAGCTGGGTAGGTGAAGGGGTCTTGCTATCTGTTGAGGCCTTGGCCGCCCGCATGGTCGCTGATGTTTGCGTCTTCATGGATCGTAGTGATTTCATTTGGATCAAAGCTTTCTCTACGGGAACATGCAATACATGTATGATATACAAGACATAAAAATCATCAAAGTAGAATTCCATTAAACACATGCATAGTTGGCGATTCAACTTGGCCCTCTTCCCCTTTTCTTTTACGGTGGGGCTAAGGGGCTTGAGTGGGGTGATACCACCACCTTGGTTAAGGATTCACATCAGGTTCACCATTTTTATTCCTCCTCCAAGGTGGCACATTTTTCACATACCAAGGTGAACATAATGTTCTAACATAAAATATCCTTCTGTCATTTATCATTGTGGGTAGAATCACCACTTAGGTTAAGGATTCACATCTGGTTCACCATTTTTCATCCACCTCCGAGGTGGTGCATTTTGTGTGTACCAGGGCAGAAAAAATAGTCTAACATGCAGTATCCTTCTGTAATTTATCATTGTGGGTAGAACTGCTACATTGGTTAAGGATTCACATCGGGTTCACCATTTTTGTTCCCCCTCCGAGGTGGCGCATCGTGCAGGCGATGTGGGTTTGGCACGACAAAGATCATCACCTGTCTCTTTATCTATAGGGATAAGCTCTCGTCAAATTTACCATTCCTTTGTTTCAACCTGTTCAACATCATTATCCTTTAAAGAAGGTTGAATTTACCTTATGGGGAACTGTTAGTCCCAATAGGTGATTGTGTGGGAGTCAATTTCTTATGTAACTGGTAATTCTCAGATAGAAATTCCTTGGATGGTCTCCAACGGTTTTATTCATGGATCTAAGAACTCCCAACATCCCTGGTATCCATGATTCGTGGACCTCCATTCCAATGGTAGGCACTCGTTGGGTGAAAATTTGGCCAACGGAACTTGAGGTCTCCATTGGTCGAGAGGATGGGTGGTCATGCTCACCGTACCCTTTCGAAGGAATATTATTTCTCGTTTTAGGACTCTCTTATAGATTTAAGTTGTGTTCATATGTTCGTGAATCTATGGTTCATTCCCAAAGAGTTTGCCCACGAGGTACCCTTAATTTACAAGATTTTCGTGAGAGTGTATGTGTTTGGTACAATGAAGGTGACATCGAATTAGCAATATTATAAGGCCCTCTGGAGTTTATTGTCATCCATGGTGCGGAAGGTGACTTGGTGTTGGGATCGGGCCCACAAGTAGGGATTCCTACATATTCTCAAGAGAGGAATCAGATCCCACGTAGTTCGATCATGTGGGGCTTATGCATGAAATCTTCCCATTTGAGGGGGCATGATTAGGTGGACCCTTTATGGATGGGCACCCATTTCTGTTCAGGCCTTCTGGCAGGAATCCTTTGTATCCTGATTTGGTCAGGAATTAGAGTTCTCATAGTTCAGATTGGGTGGGGCTTATACATGAGATCTTCCCATTTGATAAACACGATTGGGTGGACCCTTTATGGATGGGCACCAATTTAAGCTTAGGCCTTCTGGCAGGCATCCTACATATCCAAATTTGGTCATGAATCAAAGTTCTTGTAGTTCAAATTGTGTAGAGATGTTCTAATCCTCACAAAAATCTAATCCCATTTAAGGCATGTTCAGTGTGAGAAAAAAGAGGATTAGAAAGGTTCAACAATTCACATGCCTCATCCTCTACTGGCGGGGGAGGGAAAGCCTATAGCAGAAGAGGTCGGGGAGACGATGCTTGGGGACATGAAGTGATGAACCTTTCTATGTGAGATGGCATAAAAGTTCATGCGATCCGGACTAAAAATATTGGGGACATACCTCAATGAGAGGTCCCCAGATCATATTCTGGGAAGGGGAGGAATTTTTTCCTCATCAAAAGGGGGAGCGAACATAACCCCTTCGACTGATCATTGTTCCTCATTGAATGGAAAAGCAAGTGATCACCCAAATCTAGAGAATGGGGAGGTTCATGTTGGCATCCCAAGGTTGGACTCCATGTTTCCATGGGAATATAGCCTTACAGGTATTCCCAAATCCCACACCTTTTTTGGGAGGGCCTTCATGACTCTGCTTACCATGGGTATGTAGACTCAATGGTGCGCACTGATGTGCCCGATAACCTATCATACGGGTCTGGTGGCTTTGGGGGAGGCTTTGTCCTAGCTCTGAAGAACTTGTTAGTGGAGGGATTACAAAGGACTAGATAGTAATGGAGGGATGAGGTTAGAACTGGAGGGAACGATACCTAAAAACACCCAATTTTTCATACTGGTTTCTCATGAGGGATGGGGAAGGCTCTGCGTACAATTGTGGTACACGAGAAGGAGGGCCATCTGCATGCCGGTGTGGTGGTACGCAGTCATGGGTACTGCCAACCATGTGCCGGTGTGGTACGCAACTCATTGTGACACTTTGGGTTTTATCCGCGTACCGATTGGGTATGCGGTGCCAGGTTCAGCCCATGTAATGGTACACTACACAAAGAATCATATTGAAAGGGTGTTGGGGGAAATATCATTCACAGGAAATTCATCTGCAAGAAGTATTTGTTTCACATTTCACTAGTTGGGTTCATGGTTATTATTATTATTATTCAATTCGCAATTTTTATGCTTCATGGACAGATATACCTATGGAAGAAGTGGTTCGCGGTTCGTGCTTCGCTGATGAAACAATATGGAATCCGAAAGTGAAACTTTTGAGTTTCCCCCAATCATTCGTTGCATGTCCTCCTTTTACCCGTCTTCTAGCTACCTCCTTTTTCTATCTCCCTATTTTTCTTTATTGTGATCCTATTATAGAACATCAGAGGGATCATATCTACTAGGCACACAACACTATTTTTTGAGGCCAATTGAGGCAATTTTCTGAACTGCATAAGACTCGTCCAACTAAGGTTTTCAGAGACTTTGTTTCGCGATAAGGGTTCGTGGAACCCTGCTCATCTGCTTAATCTGTGAACTAAGGTGTTCGCGACATGGTACACAGATTTTATTCCACACAAAACTCCTTCGGTTGTTGTAGTTCACTGTTTTCCCTGCTCACTGGCCATCATTTCACAGACCAATGGTTCGAAGATCATCCCGCATACTTGGCGGTTCTCAATCCATCTACACGGTGGTACACGGTCCATTTTAATACTTGAATTCCATCAAGTTCATTCAAATAAATACAACTCAATTTGAGTCCCTCCTCCTTAAAAACTTATAGAATTACTTAATTCCTTCTACAAAGTGATCTTGGGGGTATTTGTTCTCCTTATCGAAATTTTTAAGACCCTATAATCATGTAGTGGATTTTTTTTGATTCATTTATTAAGAACTCCTCTGACAGGTGACTATTCAAAAATTATATACTATTTAATATAATCAACTAAATCTATCTAGGGATCTTAGATTATCTTTGACTATTGTACTAAAAAATTCATCCTATAACTAATGGAATTTATTTAAGTCTTTCTAATGAGTCAGAATGACTCTATCTAATTATACTACTTCTACTCAAACTTTATATATTTAAAAAACTCAATATAGTATAACTTCATTTATTCCTCAATATTATGACAGAAGAAATGTTTTTTCGATTATTTTTTGTCTGATTAAATTTATAAAGATCCCTAAGAACAAGCCTTCTTCAAAACTTAGTCAGATAGAAAATTGGATGGAAAGATCATAACATTGAGTTATTATCCACTTGACTTGATCTAATGAATTCATACAGAAACATGAAATTCTTATACTCCATATTTTCATTCAACTCAACCGCCTCACTTTGGTAATCTCAATCCATTGACTGTGTGATTACATGTTGGCAACATCTAAAGTCTCTTGTCCCAAAATACTTCTCCCCCACTTGGTTTAGTTATAACATACCATCTCTATCCAATATTGAATATTAAAATTTTTATTTCCTGTAGAACATAAATATTCTCACACCATTTTAATTATTCCCCCTTATATATTCGTGCACATTATATACATATATAAAAACTCATCAGTATGAACTTCATGCAAACATTTGACTGGTAACAACCGCCCTGGTCTATGTGATAACATTTTACATTGTGCATTTGGTGACACTGTTAAATGTCCAACCTGTGAAACTGTTTTAGTTCTATCCACTTATAATAATGTGTTCAAATTTATATTGTATTATAATAATCTTCATGATGTTAGGAACTTGATAATTGACATAAAATAAAATTAATTGGTTAGGGAGCATTCTTATCATTCTTTATCGACACATATGGAATCTTTCTTAACAATTATAAGAAAAATTTCTTAAACTAATCATGGAATCATTATTAACCTTATCGAGTAATGTTTTATATCATTATTGAGTATGTATTCTTACATTAGTAGGGAAATATTCTTATCAATATTAAGAAAAATGTGTTATCATTCTCAAAGAAACATTATTCGCTCAATAAGGAAACTTTGTTGACGTAGTAAGGAAGCCTTAATAAAAATTTTCATCAAATCCTAAGAATCGTTTCCTAACATAATCCAGTAACACATAATGTAAGGTGAATTTCACCTTATATTCCTTATGAATGAGTCCTAAGGGATTTAACAAATATTCAATGTGCCCGACCTTTCCAGATTATCCTAGATAACATCACTGTTTCTATTCGATTGTTTTTTCCTTAATTAACACATATCCTCAATCTAATTTTCCTAAGGAACATACTTATTCAACTCCAAATTCAAATAAAAAATTCTCTTTCATCTTATAATGATATTTTATATCCATTATTCATACTATCCTATAAACGTTCCTTAGGAAACTATTCCTAAGAACCTTTACCTTCTACATACTCACTAACTTTACAACAAACTCTTAAAAAGATAAAATATATCAACATAATCAACCAATAGTGACTTAAATATTCAATAAAATATATTAACATTCATCTAATTATTTTTGATATTAAGTGAATACATTTAAATTCAGTTTCATGCCAAAAAATAATTTTCTTTCAAAATATTTTCATCGGGATTTTCACACTTAGGTTAAATTAATTTATTCTAATAATATTAATTATATCAAATAAAATTTTATCCACACATGGAATAAAATTCATTTTTTTAAATAAGTTTAATTTCATTTTGGATCATTAATAATTGTATATAAGGTAAAAATTTCATAATGTGGTAAATGGTAAAATGGTTAATGGGAGGTTAAATTAATTAGATAATTATTAAAACAACCTAAAAACATTTTTAAATACTATTTTATGAATGTATTTCAATTATATATTATCCTATCTTCAAAATTTATCAAATTAATATTCACACTCCACATATTTCAACTTTATTATATTTTAATATTCATTAGAATTATAATTGTGCCACTCCCCTCACTTATAAAGGGAACATCCTATCCTCAATTATATTCTCAAATTAGGACCTTTGGATAAACCAACATCTGAAAAAACACTCTCCCAACATCCTTATACTTGAATATTATATACTGGTCATCCCAAGTGAGTCATCAAATAATCATTAAGGTGGTTTTCAAAGGAGGGTTACCAAATAATAGGTATATGTTCTTATCAATCATTTTTATATTCCATTTTCTTAAAACTGCTCAAAATTTTATATAACCACACTAAAATTATGGAATTTGAATATTTAATATAATAATATGTTTTTATGTAAATATTATATCCATTTAATATCTCTTTAACATCCTATGAAAAATGATAATGTCGCTAATGTGTATGTGTGGACTGCCACCTTTCCAAAGCGACGTGATTCATTTGCATTTCAATTTTACATAGATTGTTATAATTATGTATTTAATGAATATATATATATATGATATTTTTTATATCATTATATTTCTATAAATTGGAATAATTAGTTTCCTTAATTTCAATCCAACAATTGAAAATTCAGAACAACACCAATGCATTTGTACAAACTTCCATCTCCAGGAAGTGATTTAATTCATTTTCATTACCTATTTATATGAATTGTTATAAATGTTAATACACTAAATAAATATGTTTATTAAGGTATTATTTATATTCCATAGATGATTAAATCATGAAAATGGTGATTCTTCCAAAACCAATGAATATAAACATACATAGAAAACAGACCTGTTTTTACCAAAATGTCTATTTTAATGAAGAATTGTTAATGAAAAGATAATTGGAAAGTATAAAGGAAGGATACATAGTATGTTATTTATTAATATTGTTATATAATATATTTATAATAAATAAATATTTTAAATACATGATTTTTGGATGCATATAAAAAAATATGGGATTTGAGATAAGGGTTTATGTTAAACTCTTATTTCTTTTCGGGATTATCTATAATAAATTCCAATTGAGGGAAATTATCTTGTCCTTATCCTTAAACCCAAATATTTTTTCTTATCCTATATTTATTCAAAAAAATGCATGTATTAGTATCATTTTACTATCTTTGGTACATAAAAAGATCAATTAAATGTTTTTTATTAAAATCTGACCATATTTTATCTTTGGTTGCTGAATAGTATCTTCCATGTCAACATTCTTAAAAATATTTTTTATTTATTTTTATCTATAAATAAATGGTTTAGAAGGAATGTTTTTACAAAATTTCATTTATTTAAAAATTATTAAAATGAATATTTTTTTAAATGTTTAATAAATAATAATCTTTTTAACTTTTTAAAAAAGTGTGAAAATAATTTTTTCTTTCAATGTTTATGACACGAATGGACTTTCCCACCATCATAACCATTGATCAATTTTAATCTTAATTTTTTACTTTTCATTCTTATTTTGAAATAAAATAATTCTTTCAATACTATAAGAATTATTTATTTTTAATGATTCTAAAGGAATAACATAATTAATTTTTTTTCAAATAAATGTTCAAATTGTATTTTAATGATTTATTTATATTAACATCATTTAAGGAATATTATACCTCATTGGGGATATGATCTTATGATACCATTGATTTTATTTCTTGGTATAAAATATGATGATTCTATTTTAAGGATTATTCTATTAAACCAATTAATTTCCCACAGGATAGTTAATTTATAGTGAAATCCTTATGAAATCGATTTCATTTTCACGGGTTATTCATTGATGAAATGATGACTATTTTATGATATTTAGACACAATAATGTTTGGGTTAAATATGTGATGGGAGGGATAAGAATTATATATCCTTTCAATGAATTGGGTAAATAATGACATCTCCTGAGATAATATAGATGGGAATTAGAGTGAAACCAATTCAATAGAGGACTCAGTACACTATGATAGGCTTGGGAGTGAACCTCGATTAAAGAAATAATGTAATGTGGCGTGAACCCAATCCACTATGGGACTTTATACACTATGAGATTCATAGAAGTTATCCTTGAAAAATAAATGATTTTATATGCTCATTTTTAAACTATAAACTTATGTATTATACCTATGGTATGTTCTTCTAGATCATGATTGATTATTCATGGTTCCACACACTTATGAATTATGTATTTATTATGAAACAATTTTATGTCATGACTCATCATTAGTGATATTTGACTGATTGTGTATGAATTTAAAAAGTTATTATCATTTGATTGTATACTTATTCTTATCTTACACTCCCTTACTATCATTGATTGATACCTTATATGCTTACCATTACAAATATTATTATCTCAACATTTATTATGTCTACTTTAACTAGGTTATGAGGGATGGTTTTAAGTATTGTATGTCTTATATGTGTTCTAAGTGAGAAGCAATTTGTGTAATATGTTGAATATATTTCAGGAAATTATTTTATTATGTATCTCATCTTCGAATATTATAATACTTTACAGTTTTAGGGAGAGTATTTTTATCAGTTGTACTGAATATTCATCTAAAATTATGTAATTACTATGTATGTAATGATTGAGTGACCTTAGTTGTCATAAATGTTTCAAAACAGTGACTAGTCTAATAATATCTTCTCTGGGTTTCTTCTCGGTAGTAAAAATAATTTTCATTATAGGATTTCTTAACTTTTGATTCCTCATACCACTAGATTTCTCCTCTCATGTTTTAATTTTTTTTTTCTCTTCAAGAGCTTATCCACCAAAAATCATACATTCTTCATAAAATAGTCTTGTTGTCACTATAATTTTGGTATTGTTCCTATAGTTTTCACATCACTTGAAGTATCCATCAAATCTACACCTTCCAAATTAATTGAAGTTTTTTGTTACAGAACTATCGAATTATTTCATCAATAGGTGTGACTTAATTTTTCTTCTAATATAGAGGATATTTATATCAAATTTTATTTCTAACATCAGTTGGTTTAATAGAAATACTTCCACATTACGTCAAAATATATATTTTATAGGTTTTAGTAGATAACCATTTATTTTTAATAAAAAATAACTTTTTTCCACATTTACTATGAATTTCTTTCAATAGTTTTTTACACTAAATTTTTCAACATCATTTAAATAATAAACTTTAACTTAATTTTTCTATGATTAAATAATCCCTAAACATCATCAATAGTTTTTAAACATCATGAAATTTAGATTGTTTCTTATCCAATTCAACTTCTTTTATAGCCAACATCACATTTATCTTTAAAAATTTCTTCATGCGCTTCCCCCATAAACTTTAGGATAATGATTTACTCAATGAATGAATCATAATTTGTATACAAATATGATTCTATTTTACTCATATTCTCTGCTTTATTTTTTTATCAGATGATTATCCTTCCTAGGTTTAATTGTTTTAGGAGAGGCATTACATTATGATTTATTCATCTGTTTCAAGTATTAATTTTACCTTCTTCTTCACTAAAGGATTCATAATTTTTCACAAGATCGATGACGTTAATGAATTTATATGAAATTCCTATGATGGATGATGTGACTTCCAATGAGTTATCTAATTATTATTTTTTCTTAATAAACTTATTTTCTTCTTTTTATAGACATACATTAACTTTCAACTAAATTTATAAATCTATTTATGTTTTATTATACTTCATTCAATTA
Source organism: Viscum album (assembly GCA_963277665.1). NCBI lineage: Eukaryota > Viridiplantae > Streptophyta > Magnoliopsida > Santalales > Viscaceae > Viscum > Viscum album. The sequence goes on along the minus strand of OY728138.1, from coordinate 1,693,135,820 downwards.
TTTTCATTAAGATTATCCAATTTTATGTGACCTAGTAATTTTATAAATAAATAGTACATTTTTAGATGAATATTCCATATATATCATAAAAATACACACCCCAGTTCCATAAAAGTGCTTATAAACTGGAATGGGATTATATTTATTGTTTATATGATAATATTCATGTGCATAATTATTCATACACACCATTTTAGTTCATTTTAAAATTTCAATATTATTTCACATAATGATTGCAATTTCTTAGAGTGCACTATAACTTTTTACATTATGAGACACATTGTTAATCCCCCATTGATCTTTATTTTAATTTAATATTTCATTTTCTTGTTTCACATTCCATTTTTAATATTTCATTATGCTAAAGTACTTGAAGAATCACATTGGAATATGACCAAAGTGGGCTTCCATGGAAATACATTCTAGGTGAATTGAACATGATATCATCCCAATAAAATGACCATAGAGGAAGAGATAATATCCCAATGATTATTAAATTTGAACCATATATAAAAAAAATCATGGCTAACATTTAATTAAATATTTTTCCAAGATAATTCTGATGTTTTAATTGAAATATAAGCGGCTGAATTTGAAGATGAAATTTTAGACCAGATTTTGTGGCCCAGAAAAACAGCCCACCATTTCAATCATATCATGAAAAACCTACATTTATTTGAGATTAAATTTTAAATTATCTCAGTTGAAATCCTAATATTCAATTAGTTATTAATTGTATCACCACAATTGGGAAATCTATAATAACATTTGAGAGCCTCTATTGGGTGGATGCAAGGTGGCTCCTTTTTTTGGTCAAAGGAAGAAAATTCCAAATTCCAAAAACCTTCCACCACCCCAGGACTACCATAATCAAGTGGGATGACTTTTAATATTTGGGGCTCAACCAAAAAATTAAAAAATTTCTATTTAAGGTAGTGGTGTTGGATTATTTTGGGAATATTGGTGTACGTTTCCATCGTAATGTTACGATGGTATTTTTTTCTTATGTTTATATCTCACATTTATTTTTCTCTAATTACCATTATATTATTATTAAAAATTCTTTAAATTATAATATTATATTATTTTTTTAACACATTGATACTTTTTCATTAATTTTTAAATTTATTCACATAATAAATAGACAATTCCATTACACAACATTGGAGTGTTTGTTTTTTGTTTGTTTTCTATTTTTCAATCCCACTTCTTTATGTAAACTTCCACCTTAACTTGAGATCATATCATAAATTAGGGATAAAAATATTATGGTTTTATCTAATAGAGTATCAATTTGGTGGGTTGGATTTTATTTCTCACTCAATTAATTCCAAATCACTTCTTTTAATTGAGAATTTTGATTGATGGTCTTAATACTTCTTCACCATTATTGAATTATAATCCCACACACTACACATGATTCTAAAAATATTTATGTAGAGACCCAAACTTGACATACATAGATATTACATTACTTTTGTAGAATACTTAATAAATAACAAAAACAGACACCAAAGGACCGTAATAGTTTAGTGTCTTTGGAAACATGGAACATAATCTTCTTATCTTGGTGAAAGATCTTCAACATCTCCGATAAAGATCTTCCCCTTTTTTTCTTACCTAAAACCTTTATTTATATCCTGGGGAAAGGAAAACATATAAATGGTCAGCTTAAATTCTTATTAAGGGTAAGAATGTAGAAAATAAAACAAACCGTATACATTTGAACTTCAAAACATGAACATAAAGTTTAAACATTAAAATCTTGAGTTGTGAAATAAATCTTGGATGTACGTAAGGAATAGATCATAAAGGAACATCAATAATGATAAAATATCATGGTAATAAAACATTTAATTGTGGAAAACCATTAAGCACATGATATGATTTCCATAGTATCCAAGGCATTGTGCCAAGACCATCTTAGTGGACAAAGTCCCTTTCTGAATCGAGTTCACTCCTCGTTCCAGTCCTGTATCACTGAACCAGATTAAATTACCATTTCATCCATGTATATCTCATGAGATATAAATCTTTAACAAATGAATTAGAGGGAGATATAGGTCCCACACATCTCATAATGAAATCATTTGTACTTGTGCCAAAAAATAAACATAAATCATTCATCATAACCCAAAGAGTAAAATGGGTTTCATAAACATCCTCCCATCATAACATAATCCATATAAAACAAATGGATATCCTTTCATCATAAGAAAATTGAAACCATGTAAATCATAGAGACATTATACTTGAAACATACACCTATGAAATAACGTCATCTTAGATGGAAAATGGTTTTGATAAAAAAACTTGAAATGAATTCTTGAAGAAAATAAATTTTCTTCTTCAAAATCATTTTCTTTTCACAAAATACCATGAAATTTTAAAAGAAAATGTTTTTTTGAAAATATTCATGAAATTTTGTAGTTTAATCTTCATGAAGATAAGGCGTTATGAAACCGTAAAAATCCATTCATTCCGTATAAGTTAAAAAAACATTCTCCTTATACTTTTGTCAGAAAAGTCAAAAAATACCACATATGGTAAACTAATGAAAGATTCCTTCCATAACACAAAGTAAAAGTCAATGAGGGGAAAAAATAATTTAAAAATACATGTAAGAATATTAAAAACATTATGAAAAAAAAATTTTATGGACATGGATGAAAAATATAACCCCAGTAAATACTTAAGAATAAACAATCACGGATAAGAACGGGATTGGAATAGTTATTCCTTAACTTAGGTCCGATATGCTTCGTACGTATCTGAAACTATTCTATAATGATTTAAATAATGTAATTTGATTATTAAAGAATCATATTCATTGTTATTATATCTTAAATGGTTCACTTATGACCTTATATTACCCTTTCTTTTGTAAATTCCATGTTAAAGTAGCATTTTGGGTAAAATCGTTTTATTTATCGTAGGTGTTTAGACTTGTTGTTCTTGATATTATTATTACTTATATCATAATTTTATTAATTCCAAAATGTAAATAATGATTTATATATATCATATATATTAAGTATATATATATAATAGATAGATAAATAGAATGAAATACACCGTTCATGGAGACGGTAGGCTGTATGTATGCATGAACGCTGTTTTCCTTCCCTTATTGACATGAATGGAATTAAGTAGATGACATATATATACATAAATAAAGTATATTTATCATGTCATATATTTCATTATTATTCATTATATATACTTTATAATCATTCTTGAATGGTTAACATGGAGAATGAATCTCATCGCGTCGTGGAGACGGTAATACGTACGTACGCGCGAGCGATGATATCATTCCCATAATTATTGAATTGAATTGGAGTAGATGATAAAATATCTCATAATAAGTATGATTTTATAATAAATATATATAGTTATTATTTACACCATTATACCCATCCAAGTAAGGTGGTGGTGGGAAAATAGATTACACCACGGCGTGGAGACGATATTCCGTACGTACGCACGCGTGGTGATTTCATTTTCTGTAGGATAGATAAGAGGTGAAATGGGGTTGTTTAATATTTATAATAACATATAAGTATATTATTGATACCGATGTTATTACTTTATAATGAAACAACTAATGAAGGAGACGTTGAAGAAGAAAGAAACTTGAAAGAATCGGTAGAAGAGATTACCTTTTCATCGAAACACCTCTTTTAAGCCACCTCTTAAGGAACTAGAGTTTGTATTTTGAAGAGACCTGATACTCTATAATGTTTTTAGAGAATTTGAGAAGGGAAATAGTCAGGGTTTGGCTGATATTTAAAGCTCAAAATTATGTAAATAGAATAGGGAGGAAGTACCCTTTTATAAGGGAGGAGAGGGGCACCTTAGGAAAAACTTCAAATATTATTTTATAATAAAGTCATATTCGGGTTATAATAGCTCCAAATTGATTTATTTAGAGGCTAAAGTGGGTATGGGTCTAAATCCTCTCAAACAATAGGTTTTAGACAAGTTTAGGATACTATTTTAACCTTATCATTTAGATTTAACTCTAAGTTGAATAATTTAACCTTTACCGTGTCTTCTTGTTTTCTTACTCTATAAGGTTAATAAACATACTATAAAAAGAAAAAAAACCCCAAGTGGTTCATTATTAATATATATAACCTTATCTAAGTCAGTTTTCGGATCCTTAGATTTTTAAGAATAGAATAACAATTAATAATATAATATTTGTTTTAAAAACTAGTTTATGTCAATTTTGACACTATTTGGTAATTGATTTTTGTGAAAATCATAACAGCATGATTAGTTATAAAAACGTTCATTTAATCAATAATAACATGTCCTATTAACCTAAATAATTATTTTTATTTATAAAAAGTCTCAAATTAAATTTATTTGGGTACTTATAACATAAATTATGTTAATATTTCATTAATAAGGTAATTACTGCATCATCATTGTATCAGAAATAAATTAAATTATGTAATGTCTAAAAATTATAAATAAAATACCATTATGCATGAAATTATTTTATCTTTCTAATGAATATTTATAGATTAATTAATCTTATGTATAACCCTATCTTAAAAATGTATTAGTTATTAAACTTTGATTTTAACAATTTTAACTCTTCTTTAAATAAAATAATAATAAATGTCCTAATCTAATCCAAGTGTACCTAAAGGGTAATAGTTTATTCCTAAGGTTGTTTTTGGTCGAATTAAACTTATCCAATAGAATTAGGACATGTGTTAGGGTAATAATAATATCATTTTTACCCTTAATTACCCTATTTACTTTTAACCGTGGTAAATAAAAGGAAAAAGTTACTATTCACCAAAAATTATTTTTATCTTATTGAACCACATTTTACTCCTTGATATTAACCGTGTCTCTTGGATTTTTGAAATTCAACTCACAGAAGTGGTAAAATTAAGTTTTATGTATAATCACAAATGCTTCTACGAGGTGTGTAAAAGACGGTGAAAAGTTCAATAAAAAAAATATATATATAAATTGTTATAAAATGACTCCAATTAATTACATTAAAATTATATAAGTATTATGTGTCTATTTCGACCTAAAATAAATTTAAATAAAATAAGTGATTAATTAAATAAAAATTCAGTTTTAACCAATAACTCATTGTTTTCACTATTCATCAAAAATTGAAAGTTTTCAGAAAAATACCAAAATTTCACCCTAGGATAATTTCGATATTCCAAATCCAAAAATGAATTCCATTTTGAAGGATAAAATTTATAAAATTTACAAATGTGGGTATTAATATTCATAATGGCTAGTTTATATAATATTTTAATAACATATCATTGTTTTGTGAAACTCAGTATTGCGTACTACACACACTATCGAGGAAGGTCATAATTGCGTGTAATGAAAGCCATGTCAGGGATGTGTGCAGTGAAAGATCCCTTTGGTGTAGTGTAAAACACAAGAAATCAATGAAATTAAAAATTATAATTCTCATAAAATCTTGGGTTGTTACAATTTACCTTGGATTTCTCATAAAAATTATCCTCCAAGTGTAAAATTGATAAGTGTTATGGTGTGTATGTATTAAAAAAATGTTATGATGGTAGTTTATATTTTTTGAATAGCCCCTTCTCAAATTAAAAAATTCAAATAGCCTAAAATGGAATTCATCCAATACACCCCAAGTGATAATGTTGGATCAAATCATTCTATAAAATTGATCTCACTTAGGATTATTAGTGTTAATTGAAACCATCTCAAAACAAAAAAATTTCCCACTTCAAAGACACAAAAAATCCATTGAATATATGTTTCTGAAGTGTTCTTCTTAGGTCTCAGAGGATTCGACAACCCATGCTACACAACAAGTAACCGATTAAACCCTAAAAACATTGGTAAATTTGGGTGATACCAAATTTTTAAACTGTTTCCAGGAACCTAAGTTATTTTTCTAAGAAACTCATATAATATTATCACCCCACTTCTCTTTTATCACTATATATTTCACTCATATGGAAGTCTATTTTGAAAAAAAAAACAAATATGGGGATCTTATCCCATCATTGACAACCCCACAACATTTCTAATGTAAATTAACTATTTGAGTTTCTATAGGTGGTAAAATAAAAAACCAAACGAACCAGAATGTTTTAAATCCTATTCTTAACAGAACATTCTAATCTATACTGAGTTCCAATCCCAATATGTCTAATGTGAGCATCCTACTATGAAATACAAAAAATATAATTTTCCTCATGTAATAGACTATTACACTCAACCCCTTGTCCCGAATGATCCAAAACCATTACCTGAGAAATTGTGCCTAGAAATGGAGAGAATAACTTCTAAGGTTCTATCCGAGAAAGAAGAACAAAAAATTATTAATATTGTTATAGAACTCAATCCCACTTAGGTTGTCTCTCCCTCGTTAAGGATATAAGTATCATGATACACATAAAACCCTTATGAACAACTCTAAGCTGTAACTATTTCCATGAGTGTCAAAAATAATGGAAAACCATAAGTAATGAGTTTTATACCACCAGAGGCTTAAAAATTAAGAGAAAATTATAAATTACCTCCATTAAAATATAAGAAATCATAGTTGGATAATTAGGTTAATTGGTTAAGGAATATTTAATATCAACCTGAGGAACTTAAGGGGAGTACTATTGAGTGTTTAAATCAAGAGGAAATTTATTTTCTATATTCTAAAGAAGATAATTTTACATCATGGATTCAGGTTCCTAAATATTTATTCACTGATGATTTTTTAGAAATATCAATAACTGAGCCTTTGAGAGAAATAAAAAACATTGATTCCATAACTATACGTGAAAATTATCTTTCTCATTTGGTTGTGGAATCATATTTTTAAAAGGAACCAATTATATTAAGAAATTTATAAAATAAAATAGATTTAAAATTCAATGTCTCGTCCTATGTATAAATGGAGTATCCAACCCAATCTCAAACTCATGGTTCATCCTTCCATTCCCAAGTGTTCCATCATAGTGGATAAAAAGAACATTCAATTTTTATTTTATCCTCTCTCAATGATAATTATGAGAAAATTCTCCTTGACGTCTTAAGAGAGATTAAACAATAAAATGGATGGACACTTTTAACTATTCATGGTATTATCCCATTCAGTAGAATCTATATAATTTTTCTTGCATCAATTTCAAAACATTCCTCCCAAACCATTGGATACTTAATCATGATCAAATGGAAGTGGTGAAAAATATAATACTTATGATATAAAAAGTTTTTATTGGGTAAGTTTGGGGGTTCATGTCGAGTAAACAAAATTAAACTAAGATATTTTCAAGAGGAAACCAAAATTTTGAATTGATTTAATTTAATTTTACATTATATTATATATTTTTTGGTATGTTTTCAAATAAAGTAGATAATTTTTTTTAAAAAATAGTACTTTTTTTCAAATGTCTACCCCATAAGTCTTGGGGGAAACCTCAGTATGATCAGAGAAGCTGCGAGACTCGAACCCGAGACAGATGGGAGACAGTGGAGTGCTCTTTCCACTGACCTATGACCATTAGGGATTATATATTATTTTATATATATGTACTTATGTTTTAATATATATATATATATATAATTTTTATATTTTAATTTTTTCATGTTCCTAGTATCGTTATTTGGTGTTCTAAAATTATCAGGCACATTTTTTACCTTTCTATTTTTCTTAGGTTCAATTTAAGGGGACCTCTTTTGATATCCATGGTTTCTAATTTGGTATGTGTGTGAGAAGTAAGGGTTTTTGAGGTCAAAGTTTATTTTCAAGGATATCACATACAACCAAAAATTACACACCATTCTACCTTCCACTACAGGGAGTCCATGGGCGACATCAGGATCAAAAGATTAATTTATTGTGGCATAAACTTTCTCAGTACACCACCAACTGACATTATTCCATAACTCATTTTAAAATTTTAATATTTCAAATAATCTTCCCTACCTAAACCTCTTAAAAATTTTCTTTTAATAAACATTGGGGTCAGTGTTACTCAATTTGGGGGGGGGGGTGGGGATGAAATAAAACAATTGTTTTTTTTGTAAAAAATTCAAATTTTTTTCCAATGAAAAATAATGATTTTTAATGAATGGAAAAACTCTTTAACCTAAAAAATTGTAATTAAAATTTTTGTCTTTTAAATTGAATATCAATTAATTTTCCATGCCTTGATTCTAATTTCAATGCATGTTAATGCTGATGATAATCGATTTTGGAAAGTGTGTTTTTTGATGTGATTTTTCACCATTTATATTTTCATACAATTAATAAATAAAATCACAATGTACATCCATTGGATTGTGTGGTATTAATTTGTGTTTTTTGGGTCCCATAATAAATAGCTTAAGTTTGTTGATTAATTTAATTAAAAAATAATTATTAAAAAAAATCATCCAAAAGAATAATATAAAATAAAAATAATAATAATATAGAAATTATGCCTAGAAAAATGGATTGATCTAATGTATGGATTTCGACACATGAGGATCATGAATCCATAGTTGTCCAGCCTAGTGTTCAAAATTTTGTCTCTATTTGTGGTAATTTGAATTTGTTTTTGATTGTGTAAAATCAAGATGATGCCTGATTATGTGAGCTTCATTTGGTGACATATGGTCTTTGATCTTGAGAGTTATTGACAAAGTATCACTATTGGGGTTTAATTGAATGACTTAAATTTCAATTACAATGGATAATTTAAAAAAACCCAAATAAAATGAATAAATTCTCATATTAATATTAAAATGTTATTCTAGATAGTGCTTCCATATTTTTTTCTCTGGAATAAAAATAATCCCCTGGTGTATTACGATCAACAACATATCATCAAGCTTAATTGAAATATGATGAAATTTGGTGACGAATTTAAATAAATCAATAAAATTAGACTTGGGATATGCTTCTAGACCTGTATTTTTTAAATTATTTTTATGGGTTTCATAATTTTTTGGAATGAGTTATTATTGTGATCATTTTATATTAAAATGATTTTTGAAAAGAAAAATCAAATTTCATATTTTTGAGATACGTTTTTCCTAGGGCTGGAAAATATCATGTTGGGGGTGTTATTATCTTGTAAAAGAGTGTAATATTGTTTTTTATATTATAATATTCGTTTTATTCATTATTCAAAAACACAAATTTTTATTCATTGTACAATTTGAATATGTTTTCGCATCATGATTGAAATTATTCCTTTGGTATTACATGGTACATTTTGAGACACATTAATAATCCTACACTGATATTGATTTTAATTTCATATTTCATTTTAATTTTTTTAATTCCATTAAGAATATTTCATGATTCATTAGCACTAGGAGAATGACATCAGAAGATGACCAAAGTGGGATTTCTTGCCACCACATTTTGGGCGAATTGAACTAGAAAGAAACCCAGAAATATGACATTATCGGCCAATATCTATGTCCAATGATTCTAAAATATGATACAAAGATATAGTAATTAATGAGGAAAACATAATACAATAGTGTCCCAAGTCGATTCTAATTTTTAAAAGTATTTCTAGGTGGCCTAAGTTGAAGATTAAATTCGAGGCCAAATTTTGTAGACTATAAAAAACTTCCCACCATTTCAATAATATCTATAAAACCCTACATACATTACAGAATAAAATTTACATTTTTCCAAGGTACATCCTGAGCATAAATGTTTTATTATATGGTTCACCCAAATTATATCATCTACAAGTTCATTTTGGTTCCTCTGTTGTTTGAATGCAAGATGGATCCTTTTTCAGGTCAAGGGTGGAAATGCCTAAATTCCACAAACCTTCCTCCACAATAGAAATACCATAATCAATTTAGATTACTTTTATTATTCTGGTAGAGACCCAAGACTTCCAAAACTCTTATTTAAGGTGTTTTTGTTGGAGTATTTTGGGAGGCTTGGGGTATTTTTTTCATTGTAATGTTATGATGTGATTTTGTTGTCTAAAGTTTGTATTTCACAAGTGTGTTGTTTTAATGACCCTCAAAATCTTAAAAAATCTTATTCTTCTCATTTTATATAATTTTTTAAACATTTTTATATATTTTCATTAATTTTATAATTTATATTCAGAATGTGAAGAGGGGAATACGTCACATAATAGAGGGGTGTTTATTTTTTTGTTTGTTTCCTCTTCTTCAATCCCAATTCTTTAATTAAACTTCCACCTTACATTGAGATCATAGAATAAATGGAGGCTTAAACCCCCTATGGTTTTAGAAAATGGAGTAACAAGGGTATATATTAGATGATATTTCTCAATATATTAATTCAAAATAACTTATTTTAATTAATAATTTTATTTGATGATCTTAAAACATCTTCATTCCTATTGAATTTTAAGGCCACACACTTCAAGTGAGAATATGAACCTTTACCTTGGAGTGATCATAAAAATTATCCTCCATGTTTATAGGTGATTTTTATTTGGGTGTTTATCTATTAATCAAATATGTAATGATGTTAGTTTTAACTCATTTATTGAACCCATCTCAAATTTATGAAATTGAAATATTCTAAAAAGGAATTCATCCAATCAACCTGAAGTGATAAACTATGATAAAATAATTCTATAAAATTGATTTCATATTGGTAAACTAGTGTTAATTTGAAACATCTCAATACAAACCAAGTTTTAACACTTCATATCCAAAAAAAATCCATATAACTTACATGTATTTTGGTTTCTTCTTAGGTTTATGAGGCTTTGATAACCCAATCTATACTACAAGAAACCGCTTCAACACTAAAAAAATGGATAAATTTGGGTGTGACCAAAAGGTTTAGTATATTTTGAGACTATTTATATAAATATCTTATCTCATTAAGGATCATAAATATATTATATAATATTCTTCCACATAGTACATTTCTTGGACATAACCTACTTAAAATATTTCTTTCTATCACGGGGAAAGGAATCATTATAAAATGTGTGGTTAAATGATCAATAAGGGTAACCATTTTAGATATCAATAAATGATAATAAGTAATTATAAGATATGTATATGGGTAAGAGAACATGATAATAAGATACATAAAATATACCAATTATTCAAGGATCATTAATTATAAATCAGGGAATAAGGAGTTGTCATTAAAAAAGACACAAGTAATAAGTACGATGAATAATCTATAATCAATCATGAGCCTTGAAAACATATCATAATATTAAAAAATATGTTTATGGAATACATATAAATATATAAAATAATTTTTTTAGCCAACTATGAATTACAAGACTATCTTAGTGGATTTTATTCACTCCCCATTCTATCATTTCCTTAATAATGGTTCACTCAAAAGACTATTATAGTGGAGAAATACACTTACTAGGCTAGGTTCACTTCCTATTACTTTCATTATTATATCATGGGATATCATTATTTACACAATTAATTGGACCCCTATATAAAATCAGTCCCACCCATCACATAATTAAAACCATACATATGTGTGAAACGGGATAATAAAATACTCATCAATTGATCATAAAATATCCCATGGAATGTAAATTGGTTTTATTCTAACATTTCAACATAGCATAAATCAAGGGAAAAATGAGTTTCATAATGACTTAATCATATAACAATTAACCAATGAAAAAATGGTGTCTATATAATTTTATTTAAATATCCAACATCAAAATAAATATAGAGAATTAAAGTGGATGGAATCATAGGGTAATATCTCCAGTGGAGTATAAAAATCCTTAACTGATGTTTACATAGATAAAAAATACATTGAAAAGAGAATTTGGATATTTCTTTTAAAATATTTAAAATACCCTTTTCAATTGGTATCTTTAAAAACTAAAAAATCCACGAATGTTTAAAAAAAATTAACATAAAAATAAATATGGAATATTATAAAGGAATATTAAAATAATATAATATGCATAATGATGTGAAAATATGTTATTTCATTTAATGTGAAAAGAAATATTCCTTTTTCACTTTTTTTAAGAAGACATAAATAACAAGATTTGAAACAATTGTAATATTTAAATTTAAACATTTCGAAAGAAAATAAAATATATTTTAAAATTACATTAAACAATAATTTTATCATTAAAAATATTCTAGAAATTTTTTTAAATAACATGATCATGGAATAAAATGTTCTCTCACCAAATAGGAAATAAGGTTTAATTTCATAAAAACATTTTCTAAATCATTTTCAGTACCAAACAGATAAAAATGGTATTATTATATGAAAATAAAGGAATAAAAATAGGATAATAAAATAAATGGTTTTTAAAATATAATATCCCCATAATTTCTCTCAATTTAAATTTAGTATAGACAATTCTGAAAAGAAATGAGATTGTAACATAACCCCTTACCTCATGTCACATCTTGCTTTGAAAATGATAAAAACTCCACAATAAAAAAATATATATTTATATTAAAATTATTAAAAAATCATACCCATACATAAAATACTACGTATAAATCAATTATAATTTTCAATTATCCTTTTATTAAACTTTTCTTTATTAAAATGAATATTCGGGTGAAAGATGGTCAATTTCCCACACATGTTTGAATTTTATGGTTCTATTACTCTCACCTTGGTCATGGTTTAATTATCTTTATAGTATTGGTCGTAAAATATATATTTAGTCATTATAGACAATTTTATAACAATTTTTATAATGTAGTGATGAAAATGAACTACATCACTTCATGGAGAATCTAGTCCACACATACTCACGAGTAATGTTTCCACTTTTTGATGTCCGGAATGAAAGAAAAGTAAATAGTAATTTGAATTTATAGGATTATTATTATATTATAAATATAATATAAATTCATTAAATATATATTTACTACTATGTATGTAAATGAAAAATGTAAAAGTAATAATATTAGTTCATGGAGGTGGTATTCAACACCTACGCACATGTGAGAATATCATTTTCCAATAGATGGGAAGGTAAGAAGGTAGATATGATATTATAATTCTTGTAAAATAAAAATTTCATAAATATAATATATAAATATTAAATCTATCATAATAACCAACAATAAATTATGGTGATGGAAAATAAACCATATCCCCACAAGGATGCACTAGTCCACACATATGCATGAGCGATATGTTCATTTCTCATCCGATGGAATGAATGTGGAAAATAACAAGCCAATAATAATAATAAAATCACATAATAATTATTATTCTATATTAATCAAGATAAGATGAATACGAAAGATTTATCGCATGTATAATAATAGATAAAATTTTAATTAATCTGTTAAGATGATTAAATATTCTTTGACATCATAATTTTATTACACCTTAAGCATTCATAAGAAGCTATTAGGGTAATACTAAGAGATCATTAATAGAGGAAAAGAAAATAGTTATGGTTTTATTGTAGTTATTGGAAGATCTATAGTTCTCAATGTTTTGGAATAAGGGTATAGAATAAGTGCCATTATAAAAGTGAGGGGAGGGATACACATAAAATTACTTAAAATATTTAAATAATATAAATACAATTTATTGTGAAGTGGAAAAAATATGCAATAATTTTACAAAAGGATAATATAATATTTAAATATCATCAACCAATAAGATTTGGACATTTTTATTTTAAATTTATATGTTTATATCTTAGCTTAACCCACGGTAAGCCTATTTTAAACCAAACTTTCATTACGAATATTTACTATTTTTACTATTCATTTTGATGAAAAATAATGGTGACCTTATTTAAAACCTAGAAGTTATGATTCCAAATATAGAATATATTTTATCAAATTCTCCTGTGATAAGTTGTATAAAATTATTCAAAATAATCATTTACATAAAAATAAAAACTATTTTTAAAAAAATGAATTTAATAATAAAAATTGATTTATTGTTAATCCATTTTTAGTAAGACCTGTTATTGTAATATAATAAAAATAAATTTAATATATAAAAAATTTATATTTAATTAAAATTATTAATCAATAGTTATTAATTTAATTTATTCTGATAAAAAATCATGTTAGATACTTTTTTTCATAAAACCATCACTTTTTACCTACAAATGATTTTATTTTAATTTATAACCAATTGATAACCAATGAATTCATTTATACATGTTCAAATTTATTTTAAATAAGTAAATAAATTATATTAATAAACTTCAATATAGTAGCTATTTAACAAATATAACATTAAGTAATAATGTTTTTCTAGTATATCGTAGTTTATTTAAACTGTGTGTTTTGTATAAATCAATAAATCCGAGAAATAATATTTATTTAAAAATTTATATAACAAAATATCAAAGTGTACCAACATACCCTCATTAAAATTATTTATCCCTATAAATATTATAAATACAATATAAAAAAATTGGATACTTCTACCTCATAAAATCCTTGGGTTCCCTTGTAGGTTCCTAAAATTTATGGTCTCAACCCAAAAAATAGACCAGGTGAGTGGTATTCTTCAACAGTAATTTATCTATTCAATGTAATATAATCACAAGTTATAAATCATAAATTTATGTTCCCCATTGTTTTGACCTATTGATTCAATTAATGTTTAATATTAGTTACATACTTCATCAGGATAGATATAAAGAACCCATCGCTAACTTGAGAGGGATTTGATGGAAGCACTAACCGATAAAAAATGTTCTGGATACAATGAAAAATTTAAAATCGGAAAATATTTATAGGTATCAGATTTAATTTCTTTATAAATCTCAAAAAATTATTCGATCTATATATTAATAAGAATACATTTTCACTAACTCTGAACTATAGATCTCACTGATGATTTTAAGTATAAATTTTTATCCACTCTATGATACCTTGATATCATTTTGAATGGATGTAACAGTCTCTAACATTTCCCCCACTAGATTAGGTCCCAATATATTTATTTACCAAAAATCATCCCATAAAATTATATTTATGTATATTTTTCCATGTAGGGATTCATAAAGCAACATATGAATGCTCCAATGAAATGTATTCTTATAAGAAAACTAAACCAGTGAAAGGTGTTGATTCCCACCACATTTGGGGAGACTGGTGATGAAATCCAGTGTGATATTTTTTTCATTTCCATTATTTTATGGAAAATGGTTACAAACTCCCCAGATAATATTGTCTATCATACTTAACTTTTCAAAAAATAGACATCAAGATACATACTCCATAATATCCATTTTCATGTTATCCCACACAAAATTATTTTTCAAAACTCATTAGTACCTAATATTTTTAGGAAAAATTGAGAATAATGAGTTATGAGATTCATAAAACAACTCCTTAGATTATAAAATTTATAAGATACATACATTTTTATTAGACGTTATCATTCCACAATAATCATTGATGAACTCAAGAACATTCCCCATCATTTTTTTTCTGTTCCACATCATCTGTTTACAAAACATTAATGCAGACATGAATTGATGGTTGAAAATTCTCTTGTGAAATATATTATCTATCCCCACATATCATGATTTCATAATCCATATTTTTAAAATCCAAATTGGTTGGATATCTTTTAGTTCTTATAAGGGGAAAACTATCATGCTATTTCTGACTAAGATTATCATCCACCTTATTCATCTTCCCATGGTGGTAATGTACTGAGTAGACATAATATATAATACAATCATACCGTATTCTCTAGTGTATATTCAAATCATTATGTTTAAAAATGTGATTTAGAATTTTATGATTAGTATATATATCTTACCTTTCACTATATAGAAAATTTCTATTTATCTTGAATATAATATACCCATACAAGATTCAAATCATGAGTCTGGTAAATTTTATCACAAATTTTTAGTTAATGTGAGGCATAAGATATCACTTTTGAATTATTAATAATGAGGCATCCCATTACCTTTTTTAATATGTCACTACAAATAATTCATCCTTCTCGACTACAGGGTAGTATAAGTATAAGTGTACTAACTACCCTTCTTTTTAACTCCATGATATTTTCATCACATTCATCATCCCTTATAAACTTGGCCCTCTTATATAAAAAGTTCATTACTGGATTATATATCCATGAGAAATCTCTCAAAAAGAATCTATAGTATCCATCCAACCCATGAAAACTATTTTTCTCAGTCGTTGGGGTGGGTTTGGGTCATTGTTTAATAATTTTCATCTTTTAAGGATCCATTAAAGAACACTCATGTGAGATAATATGATATAATAATGAATCTTTATATAAACAAAATTCACAGTTAATAAATTTAGAATAGAACTTCTCTTTACTCAAGGAATTAAAAAAAATCCTTAAACTATTTTCATTCTCTTCTTGTCTCATGAAATATGTCATAATATGATCTATAAATACTACTACAAATTGACTAAGGTAATCTCGAAATAATCTATTCATAAAATTAATGAAGATATCAGTGGAATTGATAAGTCTAAATAGAACCAATATAAATTCAAAATGATCATACCTAATACAAGTGTTTTTTTGAGTATATATTTCTTTTTAACCCCCATTTGATGATACAGAAAATTATTTCCAATATTTGAAATGTATTTAACTCTAAGGAGTTGATAAAATAATTCATCAATATAATGTAAAAGATTCCTATTCTTGATGGTGATCTTTATAAGTTATTGATTATTAATGAAAATATGAATTGATATATCTTTATTCCAAAAAAGAATAGGTGAATCCATGCTAATAAACTCATGCTTATGAATCCATTTTCCATATTCTCCTAGATTTTATTTTTTTTATTCATGTAACTCACTTGGGGAAATTCTATGTGGAGTAATTGAAATAGGTGTTTCACTAGGTATGAGGTCAATTATAAAAAAAACATCACGATTAAAGGGAAAATTAGTAATATTTTGTAGAAATACATAATTATATTCCTAAATAATAACCATATATTATATTTTTATTTCCTCACCACACATTTAAGAAAAATATCCCCCATGAATAGGTTGTAATACCAATATGATTGATGTAATTTCTATTAGAATCATTTATTCGTCCTTGAACTGATAAATGTTCACATGTTCATTTGGAATATGAAATGTGAGTTCCATTAATTTCCAATTTACAAAAGGTTTATATAAGGAGAGACAATTTATTCCCAAAATCACATTAAATTCAACTACAAGAAGAATACAAATATCTTCAGGAGGTACAATCTCACAATCTTCAATCAGAGAATAATCATGGACTTATGATGTGATAATCTTACCATTATTAGTATTAGGATTTGATACTCACACCATTAAAAGTTTTCACTTATAATTCAATATCTAATAATTTATATTGTAACATGATACCAATATAAAATTCCTCATATATAAAAGAGTAGGAAGAACTAGAATTAAATAAGACATTTTCAATTCTAGAGTGTATGGTATGTGTACATTTCACTACTTCATTATCGTAACCCACATCGACAATAATGATTTCATGAGAAATAACTTTTTTCTTTATTCTTAAGAGGTTTCTAAAATTGACCATTTTCATTAACCCTTAGATTAAGTCGCTTGTTATCAAAATGCCTATACTAATTTCATTTTAAACACCTGAGTATGGGTGGAGTATTTTGTGAATCTTTCTTGTCATTCGAATAATTAGCTTACTTATTCCCATCAATTATATATTTTATTACCATATAAAATACTTTTACAAACATAAAAACATTTACATGACCCCATAAGGTAATTATCAACATGATTTATTCAACACTTATTACTTAGAGAAAAATTAATTTTCTTTCCTCCATGGGTTTTATTATTAAAATATCCCCAAACATACTTCTTTCTCTTACTACCATAAAATTTATGAGAATGTTCTCTTGTATACATTTCTAAATTGATAGGTCCAAAAAACTTTAATCATTACTATCAATTTCTCTTATATATGATTCCCTTTATAAATTAGTCTCGATCCCCTATGAATCGATCAATTTTTCTTTCAGTGTCGATGATAAAACCTACTGCATAATATTCAAGTCCTATGAATTTTTCCTCATTGGTACTTATGGATTAATAACCCTTATAATTCAATTCTAGTAATTCTCTCCACATTTTAGTTCTAAGGGGTTGTGGAAAGTATTTAATGAAAAATAAATTATTAAACTCTTTCCATAGCATTGAGTCAATTTCCTCCTCTAGCGTTGTATTATTGATAAGAGACTAGAATTGATATAGTTCAATATCAAAAAGATAAAAATAAATAACTTTTTTATTAACTTATCTCTAGAAAGCATAAAATATATTTTAGGGGGTACTGATCCATTACTTAAAAATTATTGGATCATTAATCCCACTAAAAGATGGTGGATGTTGCCTCGTGAAGGGATCAATAATATATTTAACATACTTTTCTTATTTAGAAGCTCAAATTGATTAATATATTTAGAAATTTGTGATGGAATAAAAAATATATTCTTCATTCCAACCCCCATTACAATTTTTTTCTCAAGAGGAAAGTCATTTCATTATTAATTAGATTGAGTGTTAAAACAATTCCTCTCGGTTCCAGTCGTTGGCTAAAATAGAAAAGCACAGTTTGGGAAACAAAATAAATAGTGTATAGTCATGTAATCAGGATAATAATCCATAATATATCTAAATAATCAAACCTTATTTTCAAACTATAAAAGCATTGGTTTAACTTAGTTCATTCATGGCTATCATTTATTCAAATCTTTTTAATGGTTTAGAGTGAAAATGTGAATTAACCCTACCATATCCCTCGGGAATGTCTAAATAAGTGTACATTCTCAGGTGCACTCATAGTTCATATGTAATGATCAATTTAATACCTAATACGAACCATTTATATTTTTCACCCATTTGTGAATTTATTCCATATATGCATCCACCATCCAGTTTCTGGACATAGATGTATATTCCCATAAAATCACACAATATCTACTTTACAAGATTTTTGTGATTATATCCTATACTTAAAATTGTCCCCATGGTTTCAAAAAAGTTATTTAATCCTAATATACAAAAATATTTAATCCAAAATCTGATACCAACTAATGAATCTTGATCATTTAATACATAAATATTACATTTTTAGATGTATATTATATAAATCTCATAACAATACATGCCCTCTAATTATAAATGTTTAGTTTATTTAGTGACAAGATAAATAAACTTCTTACTTAACGAATGATATTAAATATAACCCATGAATTTATTCTCACATAGTACGCTTCTTAGAAAAACGTCATGTTATACATTTCTTTATAACCCATGGAACATGAATATAAGAAATGGATACCTCATACGCTTAGTATGTATAAACTAAACACATATTATTAAATGATCATATGTTAACATAAGATATACATAATGGTATGAGAACATGATCAAACATATAAAAATAAGGCCTAATTAGTCAAATATAATTAATAATAAACTATGGAATAAAGATTTTCCTATCAAAAGACACAATTCCTAATTTTTATGGATAATTTAGTATCAATCATGAGCCATGACAACATATCATAGTCATAAGAAATACTTTTTTGTATATAGATAAGCATAGAAAATAATTCCCTTATTCCAGGATCACTAAAATGAAAATTATTTGATTGGTTTCATTATAATTTCCATTGTTTCCTTGGTCAAGGTTATCCCATAAGACTATCATAGTTTATTTAGTCCCATACCTAACTTGGTTCAATCCTCATTATAGTCATTATTATATCATCAGATATCATTCCTTACCCAGTGCATTAGTGGAATATATAATTCCATTCCCACCCATTACATAATGAAAAAAATATATGTGTGAAATAATATAAAAGATAATAATCAATTCATAATATACTAACATATGGAAAGAAAATGTGGTTTATTTTATAATTTCATCATCGCATAACCCATGGAAAAGAAACCGGTTTTATAAAGACGTCATCTAACATAATTATCCCATTGAAAAAAATGGGTTTCATAGAATCATCCTCAAAACATTATCTTCTCTAGACATGTATATAAAGATAGTGGATAGAATCAAAACATCACATCCTTAGTGAATATTAACAATTCATATAGTATAATTTTATAGAATAAAAATTCTTTTCGAATATCATTTCAAGATTTCTATATAAACAGGGAAAATAACCTTATAATTTTGTATCATTTAAAACTAAAAAATAGAATATTGATAAAATTATTTTCATATAATGTAATTATTGAAGATTTTAATATAATATTAAAATAAAATAATTTTTATTATGGTAGGAAAATCCATTTTTGCTGTAAATGTTAAAACAAATATTCCTTTCAAACTTTCTGTAAGAATTCATAAATAACCAATTCAGAAAACATTGTGAAAAATAATTTTGAGAACTATAAAACAATGTAAAATATGGATTACAATGACACTAAAAATAATTTTATCATATAAAATAATATTCTTGAATTCGTATTAATGAACATGGGAATGGAATAAAATTGTTTTTGACTAAAGGGGAAATTTGGTCAGTTTTCCTATAAAAATAATAATTGAACAGTTTTAGTAGCAAAGAGAGGAAAATGGTACTATTATTAAAAAATATAGGAATATACATATTATAGAAAATTATATGTGGTTTAAAGGATACTATATAAATAATTTAACTCATTAGAAATTTGGCATAAAAAATCCCCAAAAGAAATGACAATATAACATAGACCCTTACCACATGTCTCATATTGATTCATACGTATTAAAAAATCCTTAGTAATAAATGTATATTTATTATAAATTTATTCAATAACTATATTTATACATAACATCTATTTATATTTTCTTATAATTTCTAATTATCCTCTTATTAATAATTTCTTCATTAAAATGAACATTTTAGTGAAAACTACTTCGTTTTCTATGCATGTTTTTGTTCAGTTTATACAATACTTTCACCTTAACAATCTTTTTAGTTACCTCTATAGTCATATTCATTACATAACTATCATATTTATTAATTATATACACTTTTATAACAATTTGTATTAATTGGTGATGAAAAATGAATTGCATCACTTCATGAAGATGGCAATATGTATGTATGCATGAGTAATGTTTCCAATTTTTGATGGATCAAACGAAATAAAGGAAAATAATAACTCAAAATTATTGAATAATTATTTTATAATATATATAATCTCTATTTATTGAATATGACAATTTTACAATCCTTGTAAATTGAAAATGAAAAATGAATTGCATCACTTCATATAGGTAGTAGTCTAAACATATGCATGAACGACAATGTCGGTTTCCAATATATGGGAAGATTTTTAGGTAGATAATATAGTACTATTATAGAATAATAACTATACCATTAATATAATAGATAAAAATAAAATACACAATAGTATCCAACCATTAAATATAGCATTCGAAAATGGATCATATCGCTGCCTGAAGGCGGTAGTCCACACATAAGAGTGAGACATTCATTTTTTATTTGATGGAAATATGGTAGGAATTGTTTTACCATATTTATAATAAAATATTAAAATATTTTATATACTATATTAATCATTCTACTATATATGAAATATATTTATTCGAAGTATATTAAGTGATAATCTTTAAGGGAGTTGGGTAAGTGATTTCCTTCTCTTTGAGAGACCTCCTTTTTCTTAAAACATATGAGTTCTATAGTAGTTTTAGGGAAATACAAAGAGAAAATGAACAAAGGGAATGAAATAAAGAAGGTTTTTTGTTACTTTTAATTTGAGCTAGAGTTTTCAATGTTTGTGAATAATGGAGGAGACACGGTTCAATTTTATAAGTGATTGGAGGGTCACACTTGGAATTCCTTTTAAAATCACATTCCTGAGAAAGTGGAAACAATATATAATAATTATAATATAGTATTATATAATGTCTTAATATATTCAACTAATAATTTTTATATAAGTTTAGGTGTCATTTTTTACCCTTCTATATTTTTTTAATCCCTTGGTAATCACATTTTAAACCTAATTGTGGGGAAAAAGTTATTTTTTTATTATTTATAAATAAAATGAAGGTGTAATCATTAAATTTTATATAAATTATTATTTAAATTAAATAATCAATTTTATAAAATTAATCACCTATAAATTTCTTGAATTTATTTTAAAATTAGTGGGGAAAATACCGTAAAACATTTTTTTTGAAAAATGTGCTTTATGAATAAAACTAGATTTATACTTATTTTATGCCGGGTAAAAATGATTATATGAATGTTAAAACATTTTATTTAATATATAATCTATACATTTAAATAAAATATTTTATTAAAATTTATTAATTTTAATTATTGAGATTAAAATAATTTTTCATGCATATAAGGTTTTTAAGGAAAACATATCATTTTGCCTTAAAATAATTTAATATTCATTTCTAAATAAGTAATAACCAATGAATTACATTTATAAATTGGTAAATAATTATTTATCATAACTTATATATCTATATTCATAATTATAAACCCAACACTAAGGCGAAAAGCTTCACATTAAATAATAATATTTTAATTGTATATCACGGTTCATTTAAACTATGTGTTGTGTATAAAACAAGATATCAAATAAATAAAATATATTTAAAGAGAAACATATAATAGAGTCATGGAGTTTGACACTAATCATCTTAAAAACATTTCTTCTTTGGGAATTTTATGCAAAATTTCTGAACTCCACCGCACTCAAAGCATTTCAATAGAATATTACCTTTGCACTTACCTTTCAAATTCTTCAAATTTTCTAAGATAATAAACATTAATATAATTTTAAATTCATATATCACATATTATTTATTTAATTAATCAAAAGGTTCATATCTTATAACATAGATTTTGGCATTCCTTAGGGCTATAGAATCCATTTATTCATTATACATTTTTTAAATTATGCATACTTCCTCATTTTATAATCCGTGAGAATATTTTAAGGTTCAACTAGAGATAAATCATCCCTATCATTCAATGATGATACTTTAGAATTGAATTTATTTGGGAAATTTCTCATTAAATATTTCAAAATAATTATTTCATCAATGTGTCTCTAAGGCCCTTGATGTTGCTGATGATTTTGTGGACTTCTGTGAAATAATGATCTATGGTTTCTAAATTATCCATCTTTATTTCTCAAGACCAATATCTCCAGATTTGATTCCCTTATTCATTTTCATTAAAATTTCTTTCAGAGATACTTTTTAGTTATCTTATCTATCATTATATTATTGATAACCTTTAACTTTAGTGTAAAATTTTCAATATAATGACATGGTAATTGTATATTATTACTTACAATCAACAACTATGTTCCTTTTCTTCACAAAATTACTAGGTAAATCCTTTTCTCTAGGTGTAAGATTAACTATAGCAGCATCCATCACGTGGAATAAAAGAGATAAGAGATAAGTTATCTCCATATTTGTTCATAATTGAAGGTTTTTTAACATCAAATATAGGGATATCATTCCTATTAAATAAGATTAATGTTTTCTATCATTGATAAAAAGATAAAATAGATTAAACCTTATCTGATAAAATTTGTGATACCCAATAATGGGTGAACCATTGGTAATGGGATTGAATCACTGGTCCCGTTTTACAAATTCCATTAAAATTAATTAAAGCTCTTTGACTAGTTAAGGTCTTAATCAATTCATGGGAAAAGCTCACTCTCACTCATATGTTGAAATGTAAACAAGAGTGTTGGGAACCCAACATTTTACAATGTCTCATCCCAATGTCGGTATTCCCAAAATTATATGCTCTATATGTCTATATCATCTATTTTACATTATAATAAGTTATAAATTACAATTTTTTTGGAAGGGATTAACCTAAAACCAAAATTATATCCCACACTTTTGTCTCCCAAAATTATGATTATATAATTACCCACTAGTTACAATAAGAACATTCACATGAGAATTCCAAATAGAATAATAGCTTCTTCTCATAACTCCCCAATATCCAAAACATCATACTTATTGAACATATATCTTTAGTTACTTACCCTTATGGAAAAATCATCTTATATATATACTTATTAAACCCAATGTATCTTCTAATGAATATAATGTAAGCTCATGATGATATTATTCATGAAAAATTGTAAACATTCTCAACAATGGCAACAAATTCCTAAAATGATGTCCCTTATTTATATAACCAATCTCTCTCTAAATAATGTGTTGAATTAATAAAATCTAATTTGAAACTATATTATTATACAAGAATATAGAAAATAACATCATATTCATTATAAATATTTATGAGTTTTAATTCATCAAATCCTCTATAATATTAACCTTTAAAAGTCTTCAACTCATCCAAAAATCATGGATATAATAATAAAATTAATTTATGAATATTGAAACACTAATGTTCTAGATTGAAATCATAATTATGGGTATTACTTAACATTGTTTTTATGAGATCACTCAGAAACTTTTAAGGAATATATTTCTATAAGAATCATTTTCTATTTATCTAATTTGACCTCTAATTCTGTTCAACTCACAATTATTTTTCCCTTAATACATTGAATAAATATTTCATGATTTTTTTCTTCTATGGTTATTACACTAATTCACCTATAATTTATTCATGCATTGAATTTTACTATCTTTTTCAATCAACTCATCCTTTGGATATCTATTACTCTACCTTCCATTTAAATCATATATCTTTTTTCTTTCATTTAACTAGATAATCAACATCAATATTTATTTTGACAAACTGAATATTTGACCGACTAAATTTTTATCACTCTTAGTATTCTACAAAAGTGATCTTCAAGTTATGAATTAATGTCATATAATCATTTTAAATGACTTCAAATGATCCCAATAATGACCTACTAACTCTTCATACCTCTATGATTTTATGGTGATCATATGAAAATATCTGACCTCTGTTCTCCGGATTTAAAAACTGTTATTGGATAAGTCAAAACCATTCCTTCCAATGTTGTTGAAACTAAATAAAACACTATCATAAAACTATGGAAACTTCAAGAATAAATAAATATATTTATCTTAGATATCATTTTATCTATTAATCCTATTAGGGTGATTCAAAATATAGAGTATTTTTCCCATTTATAAATTTAATTCTATATATATTATGATCATATGAAAACTAAAATAGATTTTATTTAAAGATCATCAAATACATTAATAAAAATTATAAATTCGGTTTCTTGAAATACATTCATTTAATTTTTAAGAAGTTAACAGAACTTGATTTTGATAATCAAATTAAACAACACTTAAGAAGGATTATTCAAATTTTAAAAAAGTAATTCAAATTTATAGAAGAATTTGAAACCCTAAAAAGTATATCTACGACTCCTTAAAATATAGCCATCAAACAATTATGTTTATTATACCCTTAAAATAGGGGTGAATAGAAGAATAATATAATAAAATATTTCAAAAAAATTATAAGGATTAATTAAATTATAAGATAGTAGTTTATTTGTAACACCCAGGCATCGATCTATTGTCTTGGGAAGGTTCATGAGGCTACTAACCATAGGATAATTACCCTGTACACTAAAAGAAGAAAATATATTCCATGGAAATAACAAATATTGGGGGGGGTTATTTTCCATTATCTATAACAAAACCTTTAATTTAAAATTAAAAAAATTAAATAAATAAATATGATACATTGAAAAAAGAAAAACACAACCAATATGAAAAAATAGGACCAGAACCATATTTAAAATTGTTATAAAAACATGACATAATTATAAAAATATAATTATAGAAAGAAACACAAAGGCACTATTGTGGATCCCTAACCAACTCCACTACACGTCCATCTCCAAGATCCACCTTTCACTAACATGACTGCAACATGATGGAACTCTGCATGAAATTTAGGAGATCTTCTCCTTACATGTATTATGATAAAAAAATAATACACATGAAGGTTCATATGAAGCGTGTAGGTATACAACCAAATAGGAAATCTCCAAGAATTACCACATACACCACAAGTACCAGATATTATTAAATTATAATTATTAATATAAATAGATTAAAACATAAGAGACTATCAAGAATAAGAAAGTAGGATATGAATGTTGAAGTAGTGAAAGTAACTCAAACAAAAAAGGCCACCCATGTCACAAACACACACACATAAATGTTCCAAATGAAGACATTCCCATTATATATATTCATTGAACTATCCAAAATCAAGAAATGGACCTTTCCCTATAGACCCAAGTCACCACATTGACAAACAATCTAATGTTCCCATAAATCTATAGAGAAACCAAGTACAAATCCAATAAGGCTACAATATACACAATAAACACACTACAAACATATTATACTAACGCCTAACAAAACAATTTCTTTTAACATGTATTACCATTATCGGGGTACTTTCCTACATGTTGTGGGTGTCACTCATAACCTAGAGTTTTAAATATAATAAATAATAAGGATAACAATAGGTTATCTATCAAAAAACACAATAAAATTATTTTATAAAAGACAAGTCCTTTAAGTTGTAAGTAAAATTAATGTTGTCGAGAGGATACATACTTCTATTAGATTCATCTCATAGAATCATTATAAATTATCATACATTCAGACACTCCTCACCTTTCTACTAAGGGGTCAAATGAAAATCGACTCAAACATTATCATAACTCATAGATCTAGGGAAAAAAACAATATATAGTTTTCCATCTAATATATAATGAGTAAAAAATTAATGAAAAGAAAACTAGAACTCTCACCTTTAATTCTCTAGGCCCAAATCTCCTTGATTTGGTGGAATCAACCTCAGGAGGGAAGGAAATCACCAAAATATACCAAAGGATGTGTAACACCATGGGATTTTATGATTTTTTTCAAAACTATTTAATAATTTTGTTATTTTTCATTACATGAAACACTATAATTGGATTTTTTATACACAATCCCAAGATTAACTTGAATTACATTCAACACCGCGTTTAAATGAGACATGATATACAATTAAAATATTACTATTTAATATGATGACTAACACACAACCATTGGAATGGTGGGTATGAATATGATAAACTAAATTATGAAAATATGGGTCACTTATGTATATATAATGAATTATTTGGTGAAAAGTTAGTTATAAAAGAAAATAAAAACTATCTAAAAATACAGAAATATTTTTCTAAAATACTATTTTAATTTAGAAAAATACAATCTACATGAATAAAATAAAAAAATAAATTTGGGATAATTCTTATAATTAATTTTATATATTATATATTAAATTAATTATTTAACATTCATATTAAGTTTTTTCTATACAAGAGATAATAAAAATCCAATTTTATGCTTAAAAACATATTTTTCTAAGAAGAAGTTTTTTCTCGTTTTTATAGAACACTTATTTTAAAACATATTTGTGACAATTAAATAAAATTTATTTGAAAAAATAATCGTAACTTTTTAAATCTTATTACAAAAAATTATATTATGGGGAGTTTTTTGGTTTTTTGGAAGAGTTTCTTTTTTTATGTCTAGTATAAATACAAAATTTTAATTAAATATTATATTTTCATATAAATTAAATATAATGATAAATTATATTTATAATTATTTTTAAAGTTATAATAGAACAATATTATATAAATAAATCCAATTTAAGTCGTTTTTTTATTTTTCATATTGAATTTTTATATAAAAACTTTGTAAACTATTGACCATTTTCCTTTTAAAAACCTGATTTCTCATCATGTTTTCGAGATTTTTTGGAAATTAAAATTTTTTGATAATGTGAATTAATTTTGGAAAAAATTATTACATATTTATAATCATTATGATATAAAATTTATAATAATGTTAACATTATTTTTGACCAAAATTAATAATTAAAATTGTAAAAATTAATTATGACGGGCAAGGTAAAATTGGATTTACAAGAGTGTAAAACTAAGAGGATAATGGTTAAAAATTGCCTACCAACTTGTAAAACACCAATTTTATATAAATATTTCGAAAAAATATGTTATAGTTTCTATAATGGTCAATTTTTTAAAATTTTTGCATTATAAAAATCACATTTGATTGAATCTAAAAAAATCAAGTTGGTGACTCACCTCACTTATAAATGGCCACCCCATCTCCTCTCTTCCTCACACCATAAAACCAATTTGGTTCATCTAATAAATACAAAAATCACTTCCCATTTAACCTTCCTTCGTATTATAAACCTTAATTTCTGTGGAAAACTACCCTAGGAAGTGTTTTTTTAGAACCTAAAGAGGATACCTGAAGAAGGGGTAATGTTCATCAATAAGTGTTTTTGTTTTCTTTCTTCCAAAAAATCTTTAAATTATTTTTACATAATGATTATATAATAACCTCATTATAATATATATAATTATATGTTATTATTATTTATTCATTACCGAAAAAAATCTTCATTTCGATCAATAGGGATATGAAATCATCGTTCGTGTGTATGGAAGACTAACGCCTCACGAACTGATGTAATTTTTTTCATTTACACCTCTCAGGGTTGGAAGTAATGATGTATTTATTGTTTATATATGATATTTATGATTTAATTATTATTCTAAAATTATTTTATCGCAAATACATTCATACTCTCCTTTTTATGGGTATTCGATAATGTTGCTCGTGTGTCTGATGAACTATCGCCTAGTGAAACAACGTGATTTTTTCATGATTAACATGGAATGTATTAAGGATGAGTTTGATAAAAATATTGGAAAAATATGAAATAAAAATTATACTTTTATTTTAATAAATCAATTAACTTTCTTTCTTTTGATCCAACAAGAAAATAAAATATCGTTCAAGCATACATACAACATACAGTTTCCATGAATAGTGTTCTTCATTTTCAATCACAAAATTTTACATATAACTATGAATAAATATATAATAAATAAATACTATAGTTATATCATGGTTATAACATTGGTTATTATTTAACTATGTTCAAATTAATAGGACCACAAATATGATAAATCAAAACATATATGAAAAATAATGCTTTTATTATGAATAACATAACTTTAACCAGAAATTGTTAATAATACAGAAATAATTGGATATATGTAAATCATATATGTTATTATATATATAATTATGGTTATTTAATATATATATAATAAACTTAGTTTTATTATACATGAGGTTCAAATGTTCAGGAAGTATTTTGAGACTTACGGTATGATATTTCCTTCTTATTTTTATTATATATGAGAGAGAAGAAATAAGAACCACATGTTTACTTTAGGTCATGAATAGACTATAAATGAATTTATATTATGATTATAATACTTAAAAATATTTTTATTTACATATCCATTTATTTATCTCACTTTCATGGAGTATACGGTTCAAAAGTTCTCAAATAGGTAATTGATTTTTGCCAAAATTTTCCTTCTTTGAGACATATGTTATGATATGCACCCATATTCATTCACGAGGTGTACGTGAATACCCTTTGAAATATAGTATCATAAATTTATTTTCTATTAATGATATTTTAACTTAAATTTTACATAATTCATTTATGTGTCTTGTAATTCAATGTTACAAATTTTATAACGATATTAGATTACAACATCATTGTTTATGAGGGTTGTTTATGATTATGCTTCCGATGATAACATAATTTGATAATTCTCTCAATAAAGACATGAATTTTTATTTCCTATAGTTATTTTTGACATTTTAATGTTATGGTACCATTTTTACACTTATTTTTAATTAAAATAATGATGAAAATGTATTTAATAAAATATTGTTTTTTCTATCTTCCCTTGAAAGTTAATAGGGTAATTAAAGGTAAAATTAATGCAATAATTACCCCAAAACATGTACTAATTCTATTGGATAATTTTTTACTGACCAAAATCAACCTTAGGACAAAAATAATATTCTTTTGATCCATTTGGATTAGATTAGGACATTTATTATATTTTAATTAAATAAGGGTTAAAAATATTAAATTCAAATTTTAATAACTAAACCATTTTTAATATAGCTTTATACATACAATAGATTCAACTATAAATATTCATTATAAATATAAAAATATTTCCAAATTCCTGGTATTTTATTTATAATTTTTACAAATTAAATAATTAAATTTATTTATGACACAATGACGATGTAATAATTTCATTATTAATGAATGATTAAAATAATTTATATTATTGATATTAAAATAAATTTAAATTGAAACTTTTTATTCCATACACAAATTTTATAGGTGAATATGACATGTTAGGGTTGAGTAAATGTATTTTTTTCGAATTAATAATGTTTTGATCAATTTCACAAAAATAAAATACTAAATAATTTTAAAATTAACACAAATGAGGTTTTAAAAAATATATTATTTTACTAAATAATAAAATATTCCTAAAAATATAAGATTGGGCCAAACAAAATAATTATTGTTATAAATATCATCAATTAACTACTTTATGTTCTCTTGAAATTTTATAGTACATTTTTTAACCATATAGTGTAAGAATACAAGAAGATATGGTAAGAGTTAGACAATTTTACTAAGAGTTAAATCTAAAAGATAAGGTTAATATGGTGACCTAAAATTGTCTAAAACCTATTGGTTGAGAGGATTTAGATCTGTACCCACCTTATCCTTGAAATAAATCTATTTTTAACTTTTATAAGCCGAAAATTATTTTTATAATAAATTAAAATTTCAATCTATTTATAAAGTGCCTCTTACCTCTCTTTTAAAAGGGTACTTCTCTTCTCTCAAATTCACACCTCCAAAGCCATTTGTCTCAGCCCAAAAAAGATAAAATATCCTCCCAACTGCCCTAAAATAATCTTATAGGCCTTACATGGAAAATAAAGCCAACCTAAAGAGACATTTTGTACAAATCAATAGGAAGCACCCAAAGAAGAGGTAATTATTTCATCACCTTTTTCAAAGTTCTTTTCTTCTTTCACCTCCTCTTTATTTTTTGTTTCCATACCAAAATAATAAATCCAATAACATCTTCATAGTGTGATGTTATTATAAATCTGGTACAACCATATTAATTATTCTATTCATCCTTTGAATGATAAATTCACCATACGTTCATACGTATGACTTACCGTTTCCACATCATGGTGTTGTTTGTTATTCAACACTTAATTGTTCGGATGAGTATAATAATGAGTATAATTGATTACAAATATAATTATAACATGTTAATTATTCTGTATATATAATATACCATCCAATTAAACACAATTTCACCATCAATACAATGATATTTTTTCCGATGCGTACGTACGGCTTACCGTCTCCACGACGTGATGAGATTTCATTCCCCATCTTAACCATTCAAGAATAATGTTAATTTGACGATTAAAAATAATAATTTTTAAGAACTTAATATAATTATGGATATTAATCAAATATATCCTATCCATAACAACTAAAACTTATGTAATAAAACATATAAATGAAAACAAATCAGTTAACACCTGAAATAATGATACTATTGAAATATTATTAACAAAGCAATATTAAAGGATCATATATGATATCAAACAAATGTATGTGGTTCTCGTATAATTTAATAACACTGATTTAACCATTATACATGAGGTTAACATACCCTCAGATAAGGAAAATTACAAGTTAATGGTTAATTTTAAAATATCATTATTATCCGAGGTTGTTTATACGTAAGTATCTACTTGGACTTCTTTATTATCCACATTTGTGTTTCTTAAAAATGTATTTGAAAATATTTTTACTATTTCCTAGACTATGGGTTAATGTCATTTATACCCTGGTTTTACTTTTTAAAAAATGTTTTGAAATAATTCATTGTTTTGTTTTCCAAACAAGGTCCTTTATGACCTTTTAGACAAAATTAAGGAAATAATGTTTTTTAACTTATATAGTGGGTGTGTATATTTTCCACCATTATAGAAACTTAAAATATTCCCTTACAGGATTATAAGAATATTTTAAAAAAAAATTTTCTTAACATTTAAATGATTTCAAAGTTGGAAGATATATTTCACTCATATATGTTTTGGATGGATTCCATCTATATAAACATCCTTCGTTGGATTTTATGATTTTTTGAAGTTGATTTATTAGGATAAAATAATAAATATTGTATTTAATGTTTTGTGATATGTTTGAATATAGATTTTCTATTTTTATACCATTCAGTATTTATAGTTATATTATTAACATTTCATATGTGAGTTTTATATGAATGTTTATGTTATGTTTAAACCTTATCATATGAAGAATACATTAGACGTAGTAAGTGATGCGAGGGGCCTAATATAGCCCCTAGATTCATTGGTAGGTATCATGAGACAAAATAGTGTTTTGTAATAAGGCCTTGAAAAAATTTATTTTTAGGGTCTTGGCACAAGGCCTTGATGTGGTGGTTAAGATGTTAGAAATTATGCATTCCATCATTATGAGATTAGATATTGATATTACATGTGATTATTCAACTAGTATAAAAATCCATTTCAATATGTAAATGAAATTTTTTTATTTATCATTTCCATATTATTATGAAGTTTATGTTTAAAAGGCTTGTGTTATAGTCTTATACATTTACTTAAATGTTTTTGCTTATTTATGATAGTTTCCACTATATTGTTATCCTTACCGAGCATCTAAGCTCACCCTTTTATTATATTTCATTTTTCACAAGATGTGAAGAAGTATATTAAGATTGACCTAAAGGGATAGTCTAAGGGATATGATTGTGTTCAAAGGAGATACAATGTTTAAGTTTCATTTCAAAATTTAATGTAAAACTTATGCATGTATCTAGTACTTTGTAGGATACTAAATCGATCCGACATTCGGGACTTGATTTCTTATGATCATTCCAATTTTATGTAATAATGTACCGACTATGGGTAACTGGGGGGTAGACGTTACAATTGGTATTAGAGAAATTTTAGTAGAACCCTTGGAAAGTAGATTTAGAAAAAACTTTGATTAGAGAATAATAAATTAAGAGAGAATTTGAGGATTATTATAGAATAAATTCCTATACATTTGGTAATGTAGAGATTTTGTGAATTTTCCAAGAAATACATCCATATCTGGATACTACAAGTGGACGTGGTTCTGGCACAAATGTACCTAGGAGTGAAAACTCCAACAAGGAGTTTCAGGATTGATCCGAGGTATCCTGGAACACAACAATGAGCCTTACTAGGCACATGGTTTGACACTCCCGAGGGATATTCTTAGGAAAATTAAATTTTTTTCTAAAAACCATAATGAAGGATTTATGAGAAAATAATTCCCTAAACAAATTTTTTTTATGATTATGGATTATATGCATAAACTGTTCAATTTATGTTAGGTATTTTAAAAGTTTGGAATTATGCATTGTGATTCATAAACTAACCTAGTCTATGCCATTATTTAGAAATGGTTCCTAGTTGAAGGGATGGAAACCGTATCAACACACATAATCCATTTAGGGATTTCCCTCCTACTCAAGATAATTATAGTGTAGTTGGTGATGCAACTAGTGATGAACAACCTATAACCATAGTGGGATAACTCACTCAGGCTATGAATAACAATCATCCTTTAATAGAGCTCCCTAATCTACAATGTGGAGGATCAATGTTTGATCGGTTCATGGGTAAACAACCACCAATATCCAACGGGACTAAAAATCCATTTTTAGAAGAGAAATGGATAAGTTAATTTGAGAAAATATTTTAGTCTTTGTGGATTAGCAAAAGAGAAAAAGTTGTCATGGCAGTTTGTCGCCTCACAAGAGATGCAGATCAGCGGTGGTCATTAATTCAAAACACAAATCAGGATGAAAAAGTATTAAATTTGGAATCAAAGGAGTTTAAAGAGATTTTCATAGAATAATACATTCCTCGTTAGCATCAAGTAAATATGGAAAGGCAATTTTTAAGTTTGAGGAAAATAGAGGATGATAATGTCACAAAGTATGAGGCGAACTTTAAAAGATTAGCAAGGCATGCTGCAGATTATATACGCAACCCAATAATTAAGATTGATTGATTCTTTGATGGTTTAAAACCATTTCTTTTTCGAGCATGAGTCTCACAATACTTCTCATTGTACAAATATATATTCTCATGTGATATCAATATTGAAAATGAATTCTCTAATTCTTAAGACTTTAAAGTAAACTAAGAGAAGAAGAAGTCTGTTGAACACTCTGAAAAAAGAAATAAGGTGAAGATGGGAAAAGTTGAATTCCCATCCTTTAGTAATTTCAGGAAAAAAACATCCTCGTACATGCCTAAAGGGGATGGAAGTTTGTTACAAATTTAGAAAAAAAGGCCACCAAACTCGTCATTTCAAGGGGAATAAAGAGGCTATCAAAGTTCAATGATACAATTGTAAAGAGATAGGGAATTATGAAAATTAATGACCCAAGAGTCAAGAAAACTTACTGTAGAAAAGGACAAGGGAGAAAGGTCAAACTTATGTGATCAAAACTGCTGAAGTTGAATCTCCTATTAACGTGACAGATGGTACTTTAACCATTCCTCAAAATTAGCCAATGCATTATTTGATTTTGGATCATCACATTCTTTTATATCTTCCCAGTTTTCCAAGAAAATTAGATATATTTAATTTGACATATTAAGGGAGATTTTAGTCAAAACTCTTAGGGGAAGTATCATTACAACAATTTTTTGTTAATTAATTATGATTATGGCCTATAAACGTGCTTTATCTACTGATGGTATTATCACAAACATGATTGAATCTGATATAATCCTTAGTATGAATTGGATTTTAGACCATAATGCAAACATTTATTGTAAGAAGAAGGAGGTTACAATTTTTTATGATGATAAGGAATAACTTATCTTTAGAACAGAAACATCACCATATGATTTTCATCAAGATCCACCCCTAGTTGATCTTCTAAATTCAATTATTTGGGAGGATGAGAGTGAAATAACCTTGTTTGGGTAAAAGAATGTTCAAATTGTGGATGTACAAATTTTTTAGTAATTTGTTGATCCATTTACATAGAATTTACATGGACATCCTCCAGAATGGGTAATTGAATTTTCCATTGACACAATTCCTAGTTCAAGTCTCATATTGAAGAACCCTTATATAATGGACACTATGGAATTATTGGAACTAAATAAAAAACTAGGGAAATTGAGTAATAATATATTTATTCTCCCTAGTGTTTCTCTATAAGGATCCCCTGTTCTTTTTTGTTAAGAAAAAATAAGGATTTATGAGGTTGTGCATTGACTATAGGGAGATCAATTCTATAACAATATAGCACAGGTATCCCCTACCCCACATTGATGATTTATTTGATAAAATTCATGAAGCTCAATATTTTTCCAAGATGGAACTTCTATCTGGATATCATCAGTTCTGCATGAATATGGAAGAAATTTCAAACACCACATTTCAAACAAGGTATGGGCATTACAAGTTTATAGTAATTCTTTTTTGACTGACTTATGCACCCTCTGTTTTCATGGATCTTATGAATAGAGTTTCCACGGAATATCTTGATAACTTTATAGTGGTATTTATTGATTATATCCTGTTATACTCTAAAATATATGAAGATCACAAAAATCACTTGTGCACTTTTCTAAAAAATATTATAAGAAATGAATTATATAGGAAGTTTAGAAAGTGTGAATTCTGGATTCAAGAGATTTCCTATCTTGTCTACATTGTCTCTAAGTATGGAGTCACTTTTGATCCTACAAAGATAAGGGAAATCCAAGAATGGACAGCATCGATGATTATAGCTGAGGTATGAAGTTTTATTGGTTTATCAGGCTATTATCGGCGTTCCACCAAATTTTTTTCCTGATTAGATAACCTATTTACCAAACTCACACGTAATGGGGTTAAATTTGTTTATAAAAATGAGTGTGAATAATGTTTTGAAGAATTGAATAGAATATTAGTCAATGCCTATATCTTGACTCTACAATTGGGAATGATGGGTTTGTTATTTATAGTGACACTTCAATGAAAGGACTTGGTTGTGTCCTTATGCAGAATGATAGAGTTATTACCTATGCATCACAGAAGCTAAAAATTCATAAACAAAACTATCCTACGCATGGTCTTGAATTAACAGCTATAATATTTTCTCTGAATATGGAGAAACTCTCTCTATGGTGAAAAATATCAAATATATACTGATCACAACTGTTTGAAATATATTTTCTCACAGAAAGGACTCAACATGAGGCAAAGGCGATGACTCAAACTACTCAAGGATTATAATTGCACCATACACTACCACCCGGGGAAGGAAAATAAGGTGGAAGACACATTGAGAAGAAAGGATCATGGAGTTTTGAACAAGGTGAGAGTTTAAAGGGATTCTATGTTCATGGATCTAGTAAATATGGATATGGGAATAATCATGGAAGGTGAAACATCAATACTGTTTCAAATAGTTTCCAAACCATATTTACTATAAAGGATTAAAATTTATCAGACTGATGATGTGGAGTTTCAAGAGAAAATTAAAGCTGTGAATGATGGGAGATTGATTGAATTTGTATTTAAAGATATAGTTTTTAAATTTGGGAAGAGGCTTTGTGTTTTAGACATACTTGATCTAAAAAGGGAATTATTGGATGATGCTCATAGCTCTAATTTCTCTATACACCCTGGAAACACTAAGATATATAGAGATATGAAGGAACATTTTTTATGGGACAATATGAAGAGCGAGATTATTGATTATGTATCATGATGTAAGGTTTTTCAATAGGTGATGGATGGAAGACAACATCCTGGAGGATTCATGCAACCTCTTCCCATACGTAGTCGGAAATGGGAAGATATTACGATGGAATTTTCCATGGGACTACTAAAGACTCCTAGAAGGAATGATGCAATATGGGTCCTTATTTATCATCTTACCAAGTCAGCACATTTTCTTTCTATAAGAGAATATTTACCACTTGAACATTTAACAAGAATATATATTAATTAATTTGAAATAAATCATGGTGTACCCCTGTCATTGTTTCTGATCGTGATCCCCGTTTTACATCAAGATTCTAGGAATGTCTATAAAATTACATAGATACTGAACTTCATTAGATTACTTCCTACCACCCTCAAACTGGTGGACAATCAGAACAGATTCTTAAAACCTTAGAAGACATGTTGAGATATTTCTCACATGACTTTCAAGGTATGTGGGATCAATATTTACCTCTGGTAGAATTCTCTTATACCAATAGCTTTCATTCTAGTATTTAGATGGAACCATTTGAAGTGTTATATGGAAAGAGATGTCACACACCAAATTGTTGGGATGATGTTGGCGAACGAAAACTTGTAGGCCCAAAACATGTTACATAAGCAATATAAATGGTTAATATTATCCAAAACCACATCAAAGTAGCCCAAAGTAGGAAAAAGTTCTATGCCGACAACCGAACTAAGGATTTGTAATTTCAAGTAGGTGATCGTGTTTTCTTGAAGTTATCTACATGAAAGGGTGTTATATGATTCAATAAGAAGGGTAAATTATGTCCCAAGTACATTAGACCTTTTGAAATTGAAAACTTAATTGGATTTGTATCTCACCATTTGGAAATGCCTCTAAGTCTCTCTGAAGTTCATGATGTGTTCCACGTATCACTGTTGATAAAATACTTTCATGACACAATGCATGTGCTCACCAATGAATAAATATGACTAGAACCATATATATCTTATTGTGAAAAGACTATCAGTATTCTTGATACCAGAGAACAAGTGTTGACAAACCAGACAACTCGTCTGGTAAAAGTTCTTTGGAGAAACCATAAAATGGCAGAGGAAACATGTGAACCTAAGAAACTTATAATGAAGAACCACCCAAATATTTTTACATAGTAATATTTTAGAAATTTTTATGACAAAATTAATTGAAGGAGGGAAGAATGTGACACCCTAAGCTTCCACAATATTCTTCTCTCTGAATTATTCAATAGCTTGTGTTGTACGTAACTTCGAGTTCTAGCACACCACGACCAATCAAACTAGCGGTTTAAAAAGAAGTTATGAATAGTAATACCCACTTTTTGAAATTTTATAAATTTTATTTTTCAAAATAGACTTCATTTTTGGTTTTGGAATATCAAAATTAGCTTAGGGTGAATTTTTGTTAATTTTCATAAAATATTAAATTTTTGATGAATACTGAAAAACATTATGTTATTGTTTAAAACCGAATTTTACTTTAAATAATTATTTTTTAATATAAATCTCTTTAAATGTCCAAATAGATACATAATACCTATATAAGACTAATGTAATTCATTGGAGTAATTTTATAATAAGATTAGATATATAAAATTTTATTGAACTTTTTAACATCTTTTATCCATCTTCAAGGCACATTTGAAAATATACATAAAACATAATTCTACAACTTCATTGAATTGAATTTCAAAAATCCAAGAGACAAGGTAGAAATAAGTAAGTTAATTATTTTTCAATCGGATGAAAATATTTTTTGGTGAATAGTAACTTTTGAATTTTATTTACCACGGTTAAAAGTAAATAGGGTAATTAAAGGTAAAATTAATGTTATAATTACCCCCAAAACATGTACTAATTCTATTGGATACGTTTTTATCAACCAAAATAAATCTTAGGACAAAAATAATATCTTCTTGATCTATTTGGGTTATATTAAGGCATTTATAATTTTTTATTTAAAGAAGAGTTAAAAGTATTATATTCAAATTTTAATAACTAACCCATTTTAATATATGGTTATACATATGATAATTTAGGCTATAAATATTAATTATCAAGATAAATATATTTCTATATAATGGTATTTTATTTATAATTTTTAAAAATTATATAATTAAATATATTTATGAAATAATGATGATGCAGTAATTACATTATTAATGAATGATTAAAATAATTTATATTAAAAATATTTAAATAAATGTAAATTGAAAATTTTAATGCCATAGAAGAATTTTATAGGTGAATATGAAATTTTAGTGTTGATTAAATGTATTTTTTTTTGAGTAATCAAGTTGTGATAACTTTCACAAAAACAAAATACTAAATAGTGTCAAAATTGACATAAATGTGTTTTTCAAAAACATACTATTTTATTAAATTATATAATATTCCTAAAAATATAAGATTTAGTAAAAGAACTCAAATATTGTAATATATGTTGTTAATGAACCACTTTAGGTTCTACTAAAATTTTATAGTATGTTTATTAACAATATAGTGTAAGAATACAAGAAGACATGGTAAGAGTTAAACTATTTAACTAAGAGTTAAATCTAAATGACACAGCTAATATAGTTAACTAAAATTATCTAAAACCTATTGGGTGTATTTCTACCCATACCCACCTTATCCTTGAAAAAAATCCTATTTTTATCAATTAGCAACAGAAAATGAATTTTATAATAAATTAATATTTCAATATCTTCCTAAAGTTCCCATCACCTATATTTTAAAAGGGTACTTCCCTTCTCTCAAATTCACGCATCAAAATCAATTTTCTTGGTCAAATCCTTCTCAAATATCCACCCAACTAACCTCACATAAACTTATAGGCCTTACTTTGATCATAAATCTAACCTAAGTATCCCTTTTGTTCAAATCAATATGTAGCACTTGAAGAAGATGTAATTATTTCATCACCTCTTTCAAAGTTCTTCTCTTCTTCCACTTACTATTTATTTTTTGTTTCTATAGCAAAATAATAAATCCAATAACTACTAAATAATGTGATGTTATTATAATTATGGTACATCCATATTCATTATTCTATCCATCCTATGAATGACAAAGTCACTATACGTGCGTATGTACAATTTACTATTTCCACGTCGTGGTGTAGTATGTTATTCAACATTTCATTATTTGGATGGATAAAATATTGAGTAAAAATGATGTAAATAATAAATATAAAATGTTAATGATTCTGTATATATAATATACCATCCAATTACATACTATTTCACCATAAATTGAATGATATTTTCGCTCGTGCATATGTACAGGTTAATGTCTCGACAACGTGATGAGATTTCACTCCCCATCGTAACCATTCAAGAATAATGTTCATTTTAGGATTAAAAAAATAATGTTTAAGAACTTAATATCATTCTATATATGAAAAAAAATCCTATCCATAAAAAAACTTGACTTATGTAATAAAACATATAATGAAAAATAAATCAGTTAACACCTGAAATAATGATACTACAAAAATATTGTTAACAAAACAATATTAGAGGATTAAATATGAATTCATAATTATATATATGGTTCTTTTATAATTTAACAACAATGAGTTCACCATTATAAAGGTGGTTAAAATACCCTCATATATGGAAAAGTACAATGTAAGGGTTAATTTTACAATTTCTTTATTATTTGAGGTTTTTTATACGTAAGTATCTACTGGGACTTTTTATTATCCACATCTTTGTTTCTTAAAAATGAATTTCAAAACATTTTTACTATTTCCTAGACTATTTGTCAAAGTCATTAATACATATGTTTTACTTTTTATAAAATGATTTAAAATGAATATTTCATTCTTCTTCCAAACAAGGTCATTTATGATCTTTTCGATGAAATTAAGTAAAGAATTATTTTTTTAACTTATACGGAGGGTGTAATTATTTTACGCCATTATAAAAATTTCAAATATTCCTTTACAAGCTTATAAAAATATTTTAAAAATAAATTTTTCTTTACTTTTAAATGATTTCAATGTTGAAAGAGATATTTCACTCAAATAGTTTTTGGACTGATTTTATCTATGTCAACATCCTTTATTGGATTTTACATTTGTTTGAATAAGACTTATTACGATACAATCTTTCACATCGTATTTAAGGTTTTTCGAATTGTTTTTCTGTGGATGTGCTATTTTTATACCATTCGTTGTTTATAGTTAATGGATTAGCATTTCATATGTTAGTTTTAATACAAATGTTTATGTTATGTTTCAACATTACCATACGGGTAATTCATTAGACATAAGAAGTGATGGGAGGGGCCGAATCTAGCCCATAGATGCATCGGTAGGTCTCTTGAGAAAAACGAGTGTCTTGGCACAAGGCCATAAGAAAATTTATTTTTAGGGTCTTGGCACGAATCCTTGATGTTGTGGTTAAGATGTTCGACATTATGTTTTCCATCATTATGAGATTAGATATTGATATTACATGCGGTTATTCGACTAGTAGAATATCCATGCGAATAAGTAAATGGAATTATTTTATTTTTCATTTCCATATTTTTATGAAGTT
Organism: Viscum album; assembly: GCA_963277665.1. Lineage (NCBI taxonomy): Eukaryota > Viridiplantae > Streptophyta > Magnoliopsida > Santalales > Viscaceae > Viscum > Viscum album. Next base: position 1,693,094,521 of record OY728138.1, on the reverse strand, counting down.
TATGTTTAAAAGGCTTTTGTTTTAGTCTTATACATTTCCTTAAATATTTATTATTATTTATGACAGTATCTGCCATAATGTTATCCTTACTGAGCATAAGATGTCACCCATTTATTTTGTTTAATTTTTTCAAAGATGCGAATAAGTATATTAAGATTAACTTGAAGGTATAGGATAAAGTATATGAGTTTGTTCAAAGAAGAAAAAATGTTTCTTTTTCATTTCAAAATGTAATTTAGAACTTATGTATGTATCTAGTACTTTCAAGGCTATTAAACTGATACGTCTTTCGAGACTTGATATCGTGTGATCATGTCAATGTTTTATAATAATGCACCGAATCTGGGTAATTGGGGTCGAGGTGTTACATTACATGATTTTTAAAGTAAATATTTACCCATTTTGTCTTTTTTTTAAATATTGATAAGAATATTCGTGATAATTTTACAAATAATTAATATTTGGATTTAAATGAAAATTTGAAATGAATATTTATTTTTATAAAATCCATGACATGAACATTATTTCTTATTGTCATGACCACACAATTATTTTAAGTTTCCTTTACATGTTTTGAAATATATTTTCAAATAATATTTTTCCCTAATATTTCGGAAATTTTTTATATTTAAAATAAATTATTTCAAAAGGAAATTGTTTAAAATATATTTTGTGTTTTTAAAAATTATTATCAAAGTAAAAAAGGATATTTTCCTTAAGAATGTTTTAAAATATCATTCAAAATATTTCAAATATATAATTACATATTAATATATAATTTATGTTTTACTAGGGATATTTACCAAGGATATAATTTTTATTTTTTCTTTAAATGGTTTATGTTTATGATGATTAGTTATTAATAAAACCTGCTTCTCTTCTATATGATATACATTAGTAAAATGCATATGAAACCCACTTCATTCACACATGTTATTCTATGATTATTAAGAAGCCTGTTTCAATTTCAATGTTTATGGTATGATGAAACTTATATGAAACCCGTTTCATTTCATGGGATCGAATTTGATGAAACATTTATGATCATTTTGAATACATATATATAATTTTCATTATGTGACGATAGTTACAGTATAACCATGGATAGTTAAAACTTTATAAAAAAATATAGGTAGGACCTACATATCTCTAAAATGAATTGGGAAATGATTTATATCCCATGATATAGATAGGACTAGAATAAGGAGTGAACCCTATTAAATAATACATGATGGGAAATGGGAGTGAACCATGTTTAGTTAGACAATAATGGAACATGAAGTGAATTAGGATCAGTATGAGAGGATGGGAATTGATCAATAAGATAGGGATGGAATAGGGATTGAACCTATTTTAGTAAGGGACATTGTCCACTATGATGGTCTTGGGAGTGAACCATGACCACTATGGTGGTTTTGGTAGTGATCCAAGACCAATATGATAGCCTTGGTAGCGAGACATGACTAATACAAAAAGTGTGTTATATACATATGTTTACGTCAAAAATCCATTTCTTATTCCAATTTTATGCTCTCATGTCTCATGTTCTTTTATTACTTAATCTCTCATATCTTATGATATTCCAATATTTATTTTGTGATTCATTATTAATATATTTGATTTTAGGGGTATGTTTTTTAAATGTTATTATCATGTCTTTATACACTCATTCTCGTGTTATTCTTATGTATCTCTCTCATTTACCCTTAGTATTCATCTTAGATCACCATTTCTTATGTTTCCTTACCATAGATTATGAAGAAATTTATTTTGTATGATATTTTTATGATGGGTTCTAGTTATGAAGAATATAGCGGGAGATGATTTATCCCACTTATAGACATGTGTTTATGTTTCCATGTTTCCATAAGAACTAAAGTATTATGGTCCTCAGGCATGTGTTTGTGTAATGTAATGAATATTCATACAAAATGATGTAATATATATGTATGATATTATTAAGTTATTATAGTCTATAATATAGGAATTGTTTAGCTACACTTTGGAAACTAGCATTAAGAAACTTTAGTGACATACCATAGGATATTTCTACTGATATGTCTAGGGAATTCTCTAAGGATAAGTCAAAGGATGAGTCAAAATATAAGAAAATGTCCTTTATTTTTGGAGAAATATAGATCAAGTGGTTTACAAGTAATTAAAACCTCATCTATACACTATAAGCGGAGGTGACTATGGAACGTATTTACTTAGGGGTAATAACCCCAAAAACATTTTATCGATCTTTACTCAGTCGGGAATAAGTGCACGACAACAAGCCCTACTCCACACCTCGTTTGACACTCCCTAGAGATATGAATTGGAAATTCACAAACTATTTACAAACCGTCATAAAGGATTTAAATAAATAATAACCATGAATAACCAATGACATCATAGTTAAATATGGATTTAGGAATTAGAATTATAAAAAATTATTTTTCATGATTACATGGTTACCCACTATGATTATTACTTACCACACTATGATTTGAGTTTTAGTAGTTGGATGGAACCTGAAGGAACTGTGTTAATGTTGATTGTGATGGAAAAACTTCTGATGAGAAGTAAAATATGATAATGACTCGAGTGATGAGAATTGTAATTATGCCTAATTAGTTTTAATGGAACATGATTAATAACATATATCTTAACCAACTCCTAGACTCGCCAAATTAGATAAGGAAAGAGTTCACTAAGAGTTCGAGTAGTGTAGACCATGGAGGAAAGACAATTTTGTTTCCAATTTGTTGAGAATGTGTGAAGAAACACCCAATTTTATTTCTTAGTATAATGAGAAGATATTTTGATTGTGGAAAATAAGAACACAATGCATGTAACCACAAATGGGAAAAGAAATGTTTCGATAATGAAATGGATGAGATTAATGGTATCCCTATGATATCATCTACTGTTGAATTATTTAAATTCAATATGTATGGGAATTATGAAAATTGATGTCATAAGGGTAAATATCAGGAAGGAAATGAAAGAGGTTTATGCATAATAGTTATATTACTGATGATTAAGAGACTACAAATGTAATATGAAAGGATATAAGTATTAAGAAATAAGATGATGAATCATTTTTAATGGATTTATAAGTAATTGGGTCAATAATGTATTTATGTATTGTAATTTAAAGAATATGTTATATTAATCATTAAATATATAGGTATTGTTCAATGTAAGTATTTTATTAAGTATTTAGAAGAAAATTTTGAATGATCATGATGGACTGGAAAAGTTATTTAATGGAAAGGTGATATTTTTATTATGGGAAGGTAACCCTTAATATGATATGAATATTGAGAAAATTTTGTTTAGTTTTGATAAAGATATTATTGATATAGATAAAATAGATTGGATAGTATTGATGACCTCAGAACTGATAATGAATTTGTTGATAATGTAGTTTATGTTATCAGAGATAGATTTTAAAAAAAATATTGGATCTATGGAATATATTTAATAATCAATGGTTTTATTGAAGAAATGAGGAATCATGGTTGTAATCATCATTGTTCAATGGTAATTTTGGTTATTACCATGTTTGAATAGAATAGATGATAAATGTATTCATATGTTTGGTATGTGGAAATCAAGAGATAAATTAAGATATATATGTGGGATTAATGTTACGTTAATTTTGATAATTTTAATTACCTTATTAATAAATTTTTATTTTTTGAATGGTTATAAGGTTACCCATTTATGGAATGGTTTTAGTCAAATATTTTTTAAGGTTTTAGAGATTAATTTTTAAATCTATATATGATGATTTATGAATATTGGATAACATGTGCTAACCATTTTGTTGTGATGATAATTAAAGATATATAGAATGAATTTTTATTTTAATAATTGATTTTATGATATTTTAGGGATTCAGGAATAAAAAATATAACTTCATTTCTTAGAATAAGTGATTAAGTTGAAATTGATCGAGACACAAGCCAAGGGTAAGATTTTTCTTATGTAATGGAATAAAATAAATAAAGTATATCTTTTCATGAAATTTATTCAAATTTTAGAAAAGGATCTCAGAATAAAATTTTGTCCTATTATCATAATTTTATTGATATTAAATGCCTTTTTCATGCCACTTTGTTTTATGTTTTTTTTTATTTTTTATAATATCTAGATCACATAATTTCTTGTGAATAGTTTGATTTATCACTCTCTATAATTATTTACAATTATATTTCATGTACTAATATTCACATTCCACCTATGTTATCCTATTTGGAAAAATATTTTGTTTTATTCCAGATGAATTTTTCACATCCCTTTATATTTTTCAAGATGATGTTTATTAACTATTTTTACGATGTGGGTTTCAATGAGTGAATTTTTAAATTTTAAACCATGGATGACATAGATGAATTTTTAGGTATAATTTCATTTTAAGGGGGTAGAACATAACACTACTATTTTTTGTGAAATAGGGTCTCAAATATAATTAATCTTTTTGATGTTTTATATCACACACAACACTAAGTTTGGCTTTAGTTATAAAAAATATTGATTTTAGCATGTGTTACTTATAATACTAACAGCAAAATAAACATGACATAAAATTAAAATAATATTATTTAATATGATGTTTATTACATAGATTTTGATATATTAGGTAAAATAGGATTAACTAAATTATTAAAATATAGTATAAACATGTATATATAATAAATTATTTGGAAATTAATTAGTTTTAAAGGAAAAAAATATATTTGAAAATAAAGGATATCTTTTTTAAAGACTATTTTTTATTCAAAAAATGGTGTCGCGCCTCAATAAAGTAATCAAAATAATTTTGGTGAATGATTTAAATCATATATATATATATTACATATTAATTAAACTATTTAACATTTATCTTATGAGTTTTCTAGAAAAAAACTAAATCAAATTTTATACTTAAAAAAAATATTTTTATAAAAATTGATTTTGTTACCTTTTTATAGAGAACTATTTTTAAAATACATTTCTTTGAATTTTGTAAAATTTATTTTAAAAAAGTAAAATCAATTTCTAAATCATCATAAAAAAATTATCTTAGGGTGAGTTTTTTTCTAAAATGTTTTATTTATTAATGAATAATGAAAAATACTATATTTTAATTGAAAATTACCTTTTTGTTTATATAATTATTAATGTAAAATTATATTTTGAATTGCTTTTAAATTAAAATTATCTAAATTTTATATCAATTAATCCAATTTTGTTTATTGTAATTTTTTCATTTTTTTATAAAGGCATTATAAACCTTTGATCATTTTTTCTTTAAAAATATGCTTTCTCATATTTTCTGCAAGATTGATTTTATATGAAATATTTAAACTTATGTTAATAAAATATAGAGAAATGGAATACATATTTGAAATGGTAATAATTACAAATTTCTAAAAATTTTAAGGTAATTTTTTACTTAAATTAATAGTGAATACAGTTAGAATTAATCAATATTTTTAAGGAAAAAATAGATTTACCAAGGCTTAAACTAAGTGTATAGGGGTTTAAAATGACCTGAAAACTTTTAAAACGCCCATTTTATCAACATATTTTGAAAGATGTCTTTTATTTTCGTGGATGGTCAATATTATAAGCATGTGTTAGGATAAAAATATAACATTCTAGGACCCTCACACTCAGATCTAGTTCTAAAATCATGAACTATACATTTATATATTTGATGTTAATAATTATGATCCAATTTTTTAAATAAAAACCTTACCAAATATAAAGGAATATTTTTATCACTTACATCATCATTGAACTTTTAGTTCTAATTTTTTATATAATTAGGGAAAACTCTTATATAAACAATTCACATGACTTTAAGTGAGTATTTCTCCCACTTAAACATTCTTTTATTATTCAAATTAATATATCACCATCATAATAATTGTGAAATTAATTCTAGGAATAAATATTTCAATATTTTTGTTTATATACTATGGAAAAAAACTCTAATAGGTGTGAGGTCAAATGATTAGTAAGGAAAAAATAAATAATTACAAAATAAACTTCATCAGTAATAATAAGAAGAGAACAAGGTTACGATGACATAATCAAAGTGCATGAGTGTAACATGTCAATATTTACTCCAATAAATTACTATATCATTAAACAAGAACATAAGGAATAAGTAATTAATAAAGCAAAGAGTCATATGAATCAATAATAATGATCCATGGGATATCAATCTTGATCAAATGAAACATCATAATCCCATAGAAGTAATAGATAAAATATATTTTTATCTTATAACTTCACATCATAGAACCCTTACAGAAACCCTAAAATTGGAATAAACATATAGTCAATTAAAAATATAATTTTATAAACAACACTGTCACCAACTGATTCATTGGAGAAATATCTAGGTGAATCCATTGTATAAGATATAATGGGATCACTCTATTTTATCTGGGTGCACCTATTATATATAATTTCCAAGAGCCACAACATGAAAAACTAAATAGTGAGTTCATTAATAAACAAAAAAACAATCATTATTCTTCAATAAACTGATTAACCCATGTAAAATAAATGGGTTTCATTTTAATATATTTGGAACATGATTAACCTTGGAAAATAAATGAGTTCCATAAAAATATTTTTGAAACAGGATTACCATATGGAAAAGAAATAGTCTCCATAACAACCTCTTTTAAAAAATTATAATAAATCCAAAAAAGGATATTTATGGTATAAATAACAAATATCCAAAGTAAATTATGATTAAAATAAGGATTTTATACAATTTATAATTTAAATACCATTAAAATATCATTAAAAACATTAATTATTAAAATATCCATTTCATTTTGGAAGTCACTTTTTGAAACAAAAAACATTTTTTAAATCATTTTAATTAAAAAAAATTTAAAAAATTTTACATAATATTGAGAAAATATTTTCAATAAAAATAATCTTTTAAACATTAAAATGAGCCTTCAATGGAAATACAGTCTAGTGGGATGGAAATTTTGTACTTTCTAAAAAGAACATTCCCTTTACACGGTAAAAAGTTCCAAAAATTCCTTGTTCAAAAAGTTCAAAGAAGGTTTCATTGAAATATTTTTATAAAAAAAAGAATTCTAAAAAATTATTCCATAAACATTTCTTCAAAATTTTAAAAACATTTTTTAAAACATTGTTAGAAAACATATTTTTGGAAGAAAAAAATATTTTCGACTGAAAGGTGAAATAATGTCGGACATCTTAAAAACATGTTTCTCAAAAAAATTAGTATTAAAGAAAATGAAAATGGTACTATAAATTTTAAATATTATGAATAACTATAGTATAATAAAATTATTGAGTTTTTTAAGAGATGGGTCATAATATTTTATCATTGGAAGCTTAATTATAAGTAATCCTGAAAAATGATGAGATCGTAACATAAAACTCTTACCAATTTTGTTATATTGAATTGTAATCCACATGAAAGGATAAAATTAAATAAAACATAAAATACCATGATAATAAATAAATTCATGATATTACATGTCAAATGGTATGTATATTCACCTAATAAAAGAAGATATGTTCATAACACATCAAGAGTCCCAGAGAAGACAAATTGTGACATAAATATATTTTCACTTTGGTAACTTTGAAACTTTAAACCTCATGAAAGCGATACCCTCAAATGGATATTTAAATCCAAAAAAGGTAATTATAAGAATCATAAAATACATTCATTGTTATTATATACACCATACAATAAATATGTGTGGTGAATATAGTATATATCTCACAGAAATAATTGTGAGATGAGAAAAACCTTACCTTATGTCTGATTCATCATGCTTGTTTTTTATCTTCATGGATAATAACTTATGTTAAAAATTTACATTAGTGAGAATTGATTTTAGTTTAATTATTAATTTTATTTCACTTACAAAAAATTTCTATATAATTACTTAATTAATTAATTTTATGTTTGATGTTTCACTATATTCAGCCTATGTGTTAAAAATGACTTTTTTAGGTTGAATATGGTTAAAAAATCATTATGTAAAAATCTACAGAATAATAATCATGAAAAATTTATTATATTTATATATACATTATATATTTAAACCAAATCATGAAATATATATATGAAAAATGGATTGATACTATGATCATGGAGATGATAGATCATGTGTATGCATGAGTAATGTTTTCATTTTTCAATGATCATTATGGATGGAAGGTAAGTAATATGTTACATTTAAAAAATTATCATTATACTATAAATACCGTGAAACTTAATTAAATATAATTATATATATTAATCGTTTTATTTAAAAGTAATCACATTGATTCGAGGACGCCAAAGTCCACACATCCACGAATGACGTTATCACTTTTTTAATATGTGAAATAGTAATAAATAAAATGATAGATGATATATTAAAAAAGATATCAATGTTATTAATATCATTATTATTCCATATGATTCATATATATTTGTAATACTTACCCATATCCCCATCTATGTAACATGCTAGTGAAGAATGCTTCACATCGCTTCGAGAGGTGGTAGTCTTTTGTACACAAGAGCGGCGTTACTATATCCCCTACGGTACAGAATATAAAAGATTATTTATGATATAATGAATGTAGAGTTATTATTGTGTTATAAATATCATATATAGATATTATATCTATAATTATTCCCAATCTTGAGATATAGTAATGGTAAAATAAATGATATTAGTTCGTGAGGTGTTATTCTGCCGTACACACAAACAACTGTTTTGAAACCCATATGATGGAAGTGTGTGTGGTTACAGATCATACCCATCACATAATATAATATTAGTATATCTAGGGTTTAAAGGTTATTATATAATAATGGTATAATAATAATTTTAGGGGTTGGAGAATGAAATTAAACAAAATTACATGTTGATGAATGTTACCTCTTCTTCGAGTATCTTCTTTTTGTTGGAAAGAAATGACTTCCTTAGTTTTATTTCCATAAAAAGTGAGGAATATCGTATTTGAGGAGGTAATTTGGGAAGTTATTTTGGAATAGGTTTTATGATCCAAATTTATTGAGAGGTGTAATGAAATGAGGGGAGTGATTTCCCTTTTATAGTTGATGAGTGGCATTCTTGTAAATACTCAAAAGTATTCACTATTGGGAGGTCACAATTACCTAGTAGGGATATGAAATTGATAATTAATGGTGGGGAGGGAATATATGGTTGAAAAAAACTTCCATGGAACTGTAAAAAGCATGTTTTAAACATTTTGTTCCTTAACTCCGACATTTCCTTATTTTATTAATTTTGATATTTTCATTAAGGTAAATAGTTTTCTAACATTAGTAATTTATACATTGAAAAAATTGAAGTGATAATTATTAAAAAATATAGATCCAATGATTAAAATTATTATATAATAATTATAAATTAATAATTCCATGGGTTTGAGAAAATTAATTTTAACAAAAGCCCATATTAAACACAAAAAGACTACATTAATCCTAACCGTGCAAATTATGTTTTTATTATTTAGGGGTCAAAATGTTAATTATAAAAGATAAATTGAAAATTAATAGACCATATTTTATATTTATTGAAATTTAAAAATCACTTGGAATAATATAAGATTTATGTTTATTTTAAATCATTTAATAAAATATCATTTATTATAGAAAAATATTAATATCAATTTTAGTATTATTTATTTAATTTTAATTTAAAAAAATATATAAATATTTAATTTGAATATATTAATTTAAAACCATAGTAAAATGATATATTCATCTAAAAAATTAATGCAATAAAATTGTTCATTTAATTCACTTCTGTTTTAATATTTTTAGTTATACTTATTTTAATTATTTATTAACTATATATTAATTATGTTTTCATTTATTAATTATTTTAAGTAATTATTTAATTAATAAAAATCTATTAATAATTATCAAGATAGAAAAACTCATTTCTATTTCAAAATTATATGTATATCCTAACATGTATTTTTTTCCTATCATAAGCCTTTATAGAAGTTAACAGGAAAAAGGGTTATGTTTACCTTTTTTCTTAACTTAACATATTATGTTGGTCAAATTCAGAAAATAATATCCCTAAAACACATAAAAATATATCATAAAGTCATATAATTCTAAATATGTATATGAAATGGGGTTTGGACACATTTCTAGGTCTTTTCTCCCTTTAGGTATAAATTTTAATCCCTTGGTAAATGTGTTTTAACCTTAATCATTGTAATTAAATTTCATAGTATCCATTACTCACATTGATTAAAAATTAATTTCCCCTTATTATATATTATAAATTATTATGATTGAAAAAATGGAATAAATTTTTCCAAATTCAATTCACATTGGTGGTTAATTGTAATTTAATATTAAGCCCGCAGAGGTGGCGAGACAATGGGGATTTAAGAAAAGTGTTATTTTTGAAAAAGATGGTTCTATATTTTACTCAATAACTAATAATATTCCTTTTATGAAAATAAATTATCATTTAATAAAATAAAATATATAAAATTCATTTAAAACTTTTTACATTATATATTACTTTATTTATTTAAAAAGGAAAAGCACTATTCATTTTAAAAAAAATTTGTACAATTTGTTTTCAAATAAAAAAAAAATTTATTTGAAAAACCCATATAAATTTAATTTAAAATTAAATAAATATAACTAAATAATATATATATTATTTCATAATATATTTTTAATTTTTTAGTCGATTAATTTTTTTTAAATAAAAAGGTTTTTTACAAAAATCAGTATTTTCACGATTCATTAAAAAATCAATATTTTATGAAAAATATCAAAAAATCACCCAATAAAATTTGTATAAAACTATTAAAAAAATGAATGAAATTTTATAAAATTAATTTTCAATTTTTTCGAAACATTATTATTATTTTTTTCATGGAAATAAATAAAAAACAATTTTTATGAAAACAAATTTTTGAGGAATAAAGTCACTTTACTAAAAATTGATTGATTATTTACTAAAATATTATCAATATTTTATATTGAGTGAGACATATATATTTCATAAATTATTCGATATTATTCAAAACCATAAATTTAATGCCTAGGTTAAAATGGTAAAATATATCATTGTTCGTTTAAGTTCGGTGTTGCGTGTTGAAAATGCTATCATACATAAAAATCTTAGTGTTTCATGTAAATAAATTTAAAATGAATAGTATGTATAACATTAGATAAACTCATTATTTCATTTAATTTATGTTATTGATATATAATTCTCTTCATTCAAAATCTCAGGGTGTTATATCTCCCCCATGTTTATTTAATTATATCCTCAAAACTTGAACTCTATATCAGTATTAAAAGGTTGAAAATTAGAAAATAATTTTTTAGTAAACCCATATTGTTAAATGATTTAATAAAATATCCTCTTACTATGAGAGATATTTAGGTACACGGATCATATTTAATAACACATAACTAGGTTTCCAAATATAAGAACATTGGTGGAAATAGAGGAAAAGATTAAATATTTATAAAGGGTGATTAAGTTCGTTGATCAAAAGAAAGTTAATGATAAATATAATGTTAAGGTCCTAAAAACCATAAATGTATGATGATATAATAGTTCATATGATTTATTAGATTATAAAGTAATATGATAATAAAATTTCCAGATCATCTTCATAGATTTTAGGAATTATCTTACCATTTAGACTAAGGAAATAGAGAAATATAATTACTTTTTTTTTATAATTTCATAATTTAATCAAATTCCACCATAATCTCATATTTTTCTCAAAATGATGTGTATTGAAGATGAATTTTTCATGCTAGAATTACTAAAATAAAAATTTGTACAAAAAATTAGATAACATGTTCTTCCTCCTATATTGAGTCATTAACAAAAATGAAAATGGTTAACAAATGGTAAGATAATTCCCAAAATGGAAAAACCATTGTATGATAACATGATATTATAAATTCATTCATAATATCCTTTCTTGAACCCAAATTATTCCATAAATAACTATCCTTATAATTCTTCAAACATTTTCATACTAAATTTGAAAACCAATGATTAGAAGTATTTGGGAATATATTCTTATATGATAAATCGAATATTATTCCTAAAATAAAATCTCATATTTTTTATAAATAAACCTAATATATACCTATAAAAATTTCATACTAACAAGGATATCATCTAGGCTAATGTTAAGTAATTCACCCTTATCACCCTTTAGATGTGGGTTCAATGCCCAAGACCTTACTAGTTGCGATGGGTTATCACCCAACCTTCATGTTGTATTTATTTTTCATTTAAACATAAAATAATAATTCTCCCAAAATAACAATCTATCTTTATCCTAGGGGTTAACAATACCTTAAACAAATAAAATGTCTCCCAAAATGTCATTAAAAAAAAATTATTACTTAAAACCCAAAAATGGAGAGTCTAAGATATTTAACATATATTCAACTCTAATCTTATAGACCAAGGATGGTTTGTAGAATATTAAGACAACATCTCATGAAAAAAATACTAATATTCCAATTTTTCTAAACTAAACATTGATAATAACTATAACAAAAAAGGACCCACACTCCTAGATTTGCTGCTAAAATCATGAAAATTGCATTTAAAAATTTTATGGAAACAACTGACACATTATTTTCCATCCAAACTATTCAACATCAAAAAGAAAAAATTGGATCACTCAAATCGCTAAGTGTAGGATCGAAATAATGATGTAGATGCTCAATATACAAGAGGGGGGTGAATTGTATACTTTAAAAATTCTTTTAGAACCTTTAAAGTTAGTTATGAATAACTGTGTTTTCCTTAAGCAAAGAAAAGGGACAAGTTTAACAAAGTTAAACTAAGCAAATTCACAACACCTCTAACACCAAATGAAAACATGGAAAGGGATTCCGAAAATAGGTTCCGGAAATATGGTTCCAGAAATTGAAACTTAACAAAAAATTACAATATGAGATTCTACCTTAAAGCATATAGAATCTAAATGAAACAGATTACAAGTAAGAAAGTATAAGAAAGTTATACTTTCCTTATAATACAAAATGAAGTAGAAATAAACAAGTAGTAAAACTACAAGTAACAAGATATAAGTCTTTTAACCCAAAGAGAAGGGTATCCAACAACCTTGGATAAAGGTGCCTTGATTTATACTTTAAAGCAATTCTATCTTACCCACACCAGGGTAAGCCATCGATACAAAGATCGGAGTCTCTATCTTGTTATCCCCGCAAGCCCTCAACTTTATGGTAGTTGGCAACCTCTGTCTTCCTCAGCAAGGAAGCCCTCAACATCAAGGTGTTGTAAACCACTGTCTTCATATCCTCGGAAGTCCTCGAATGTAATCACCAACATTCGGAGTCGCACGAAGCTTTGAGAGTTAATAAGATCCTATCTCTCTAGAAATCACTTCAATACCATGTATGCACAATGTCGAAGAAGTCATTCATCAGTCATCATTGAGCTCTTTCAAATGAGCTCCTATTTATAGGCAAGGTTGGCCTCTTTTCCAATGGTCATATTTTCCTTAAAAATCGGAGGGACCTGTACACGTGTAACTTAACCAACGGTTAGTTTATAACAGAATAGATGACATCATTTTATAACAAAACAAGTATAACAGAAAGTAAAACATCTTTTAAAGTTTAACTTAAAAAAGTCCAGAGTGAAGATTCAGAGTGAAGATTTGGAGTGAAAGAAAAAATATTAAAGAGTAGACAATTTATAAAAGCATAAGAAAAATGAAAGTTCGAAGTCTAACCAAAAATAATTTTCGAAGTCTAAATTAATTCGGAGTGTATAAAACAAAGATGATCCGATTCTGTTTTAATAGGTGAATTTGGAATGAGAATTCGGAATGTGAATTCGTCAAGAGAATTCGTAATGAGAATTTGTCATCAGAATTCATAATGAGAATTTGTCATCAGAATTCGTAATGAGAATTCGTCATCAGAATTCCTAATGAGAATTTGTCATCAGAATTTGTAATGAGAATTCTTCATCAGAATTCATAATGAGAATTCATCATCAGAATTCATAATGAGAATTCATCATCAGAATTCCTAATGAGAATTCGTATCCAGAATTCGGAGTAGAACTTTATTACAGTTCTTATCCAGAATTCGGAACCTAAAACAGAATGCTACATATCAAAGTTTCAAACGATTCCGAGAATATAGAAATGAATCTGAAACTTATACTTAAGAAATATATGAATGAAAATATGATAAGGATAATTTTTCTTATAAAATCAGTTTTCCTTATAAAACCATTTTCCTTATAAAAGTGATTTTCCTTATAAAAACAATTTTTCCTTATAAAAGAAATTTTCCTTATAAAATCTATTTTCCTTATAAAAGAAATTTTCCTTATAAAAGAAATTTTCTTAAAGATAAGGTGTTTGTGATTTTCAAAACAAGAAGGAATGGAAAAGTGATAAGGTAAACCTTATTGACTCAACAATCTCCCCCTTTTTGGAAAGCACAAACATCCTTACGAAAAAGAAATTCTAAGAAGAAATAAAACATTAAAGCTTATCTACCTTTGCTTATGGATGTTGATGAATACGACTAACTCCCCCTTAGGCTTTGAAACTCTAAGAATCGTATTCTAGACTTCCAGAATGACATTTCATTAAGAATAAGAAAGTCTTCTTTTATGGAAAACTCCCCCTTAGATGAACTCTATTAGAGTTTGTTTTCATTCTCTCCCTTTGTTAGGATTCTTTTTTTCTTTTATTTAGGGTTCTTTTCCTTCTCCCACTTTTTGATTTTAAAAAAGAATTCGAGGGAATGGAAAATATAACAAGGTACCTGAAAAATTAGTAGCAACAACAAAAGAAATGAGAAAGCACAAATTTCATTATGTTTGAAAGCTCGACAATAAAGAAATTTAGATATAGAAAAAGATCGGATCTGTCTATTTTGGATCTTTTTCCTTCTCCATGAGACCCTTAAGAATAGTCATTATCTTCTTCAAATCTTTATGGTCTTCCTCGGCTTTCTTCTCTAACACAACAATTCTTACATTTTGAGTTTCAATCTTTTCGTCTTGAGCTTTAAGCTTTTCTTCCTGATCTTTAAGCTTTTCTTCCTGAGCCTTCAAATTTTCTTCAAACTCAATCCGATGATCCCTTTCAATCTTCCAGTTTTGAGAAACAGAATTCAGCATCCCATTCAAATCTCTGACTTCTTGAATCCGGAAGTTCTTTTCATCTGTCAGCTTTTCTTCAAAGGAAGATGTAAGTTTATTTATCTTCCTGTCTTTTGTTTCAAAGGAATACTTCACATTATCTTGTATTTCACCAAAGAGCCTCATCTCCTCAACAGTCTTCCTCGACCAACTAGTCATCCACTTGTAAGATCTTTTATGGGATTCATAGTCGACAAAGAAAGTTTTGAACTGAGCCTTTATCTCAACACATTTTTCCATAACCATGGATACATAGTCTGTTTTCTGATTCAAAGCATATTGGAGAATCTGGCATCTTGAATCAATACTTGAGAAAGTCGGAATAGTACCCACCAACTTATTTAATGACTGAACCACAAAGTCATGTCCCAATGAAGATGAATCTGAATCTGAGACTTTACTTGGAGAATTTCCATCTTCAAGATGCTCAACATTCTTCATAGAAGAATCAACAACTTCCCTTCTCTTTACAACCACTGATCCCGGGGTATCTACAACAAGTTTCTTTCCCTTGTCCTTTTTCGGAATGGAGTCATGTTCCGGAGTTCTCTTTTCACTATCAGGCACTTGAACAACATTGTCTTCCTCATCAGCAACTTTCTGAGCACCATCCTCTATATTCTCCATTTGAGAAATATCATGTAGAAGTTGTTCTTCCTCTACATGATAAGCTACTTCTTCTTCTCCTTTCTCCCCATCCATCGTTGGAGTGACTAACTTAGAAGACTCAGCTTCTAAAGTTTGGAGAAACAAATGTTCCGAAGGTGTCCCCTTATAATCATCTACATTCTTTAAAACATCTCCGGTTTCACCACTTCCTTCAGCAATAGCTTATTCTTCTTCCACTTGCTCAATCTTCTCTATTTCCTCAACAGGCTTAGCTACTTCCTCTTTCGGAACAACAAAGTTTCTTCTTGGAGTCTCAGGTAGAGATTCCAAAGAAAAAGATCTCGGAGCAGGAATTTTTGCTGAAACCATCTCATTAAACTTTAACAAAGCATGAACCACCTCAGCTTTAGACATCTTCTTCTTAAGATTCTTTTCATTCACTTGTTTTTATAGCTCATTCGCAGTTCTTTCCATCAAGGCCTTAGCCTCTACAGGATCCAAGCCAAACTGGGGGTCCCCTTGCACTCTCTTCTCTTTGATTTCCCTCTATTTAGAAACTACCTCATCAGGGTAAGCTTTCTTCTTCTTCGGTTTAGGAGGTACAGAATGAACTTCTTTAGATTTGGGATTCTCTACTTCAACTTCAAATTCTTTCAAATTTCTCTTCCTCACTGGATTAGAGGATTCAGGTTCAGAAACTTTTGGAAAAATTTCTTCATGAGCAGATAAATCAACGAACTGACCAGTCTCATTGTCAAAGCAATATCCATCCTTTTGAGAGTACCATCACTCAGCAACATAATCTTGCAAACTCTTGGCTTAGACTTTCATGCTTCCTTGAAAGACTCAAGGCAGCAAACTATCAACTTTGAGAGGATTGCTGGATACATTATGATCTGAGCTCTCAAATTCCCTTTCATTAATTTTCAAGGGTAATAAGAATGTGTTTCACCAGGTTAAACTTCCTCAGATTTATCAGAAAATCTAGTATATAGATCTTGCTCTTCTTCATACTATCTTTGTCACCCTTTCTCGGAACTATAAGACCTTGTACCCATAACTCTAGAATCTAGAAATTTGTAGACAGAGAAGAAATCTTCGGAGCCTTAACATCTGATAATCTGAGAGTTTTCAAAGCCTTTTCCTTGTCGAAGCTTCCCTTTGAATCCGGCAAAACATGAGAAATAAACTCACCTTCTCCTTCATTGTTCAGCCCTACCAATATTGCTGCCATTGCATAAGAAAACATATAAGTCTTGCCATAAGACTTAAATGATAATTTGTCCCTGCCATCTTCCTTATAGAAGGAAAATGTCTCATAGAATTCTATAAGTAAATCTGGAAAACATCATCTTGATTCCTGGGCTTAGACACCACAACATCTTCCCATCCGTTGAGTTTAATATTCTTCGATATAAGAGAATCTTACTTGTTGAAGAAACCAGGATGAACCAACCTTTCTCTATATACTAACCACTTCGAAATCGGCTTAGAGGAAGACATGTCTTGAGAAGCTACTTCCACAAACATTCGGATCTGAAGACCTCTGAGAAGTTCGGAACAGAGAAATCTGAAGTTCGGAATGACTTTAAAACAGAGAGGCAGAGCTTCGGGATGCTGGAGCTTGAAAACCGATGTGGGACAACCGTTTGGGGTCCCCTTTATATAGGCAACGAGAAGACGGTTCATCTTCCTCAGTTGATCGAACGGTTGTGACAAGCTGAGATTAGATCTGAAGGTTGAAAACCAATTATCAAGAAAACATGAATCTGATCTTTTGAGGTTTTTGTTAAAACAAAAACATAAGAAAACTATAATCCGAGAACAAAATATAAGAAAATGTCAGCAAGTAATGTATGACAACAAAAACATGAGTAAGGAAATGATACCTTTCGGATTGGATTATGAGGATTATTCGTAAAGGGTAATATAAAAAAACTACGGGAAAAAATGCAAAACTCACTATGAAAAAGAAACTCAGTATGAAAAACTCAGTAAAAAAAACATTATATGGATTTTAGTATAAAACAATTCATTAAAAAAAATGAAAAACTCATTACGAATGTCTTGGTACGAAAATCTTGTTATGTAAATACCAGTACGAAATGTTCCATTCTGAACGATTTCAATACAAAAATTTCCATTCCAGAATTTTTCTATACGAAAATATCCATTCTGGAAATTTCAGTTCCGGAAATTTCCATTCCGGAATTTTAGTTCCGAAAAGTTTGAAGGCATACTTTGAAAAAAAACATAGTTACTCTAACAAACAAATGTACTCCCCCTATGAAAAGGAGTTTATTACTGTAAGGAGACTTTTTCAACAGAAAGTTAATTAAAAAGGATTACCTTACAGTTATCATTCCTAACTTCTGTTTAATGTATTCAAATCTATCAGAAGGCAAATATTTTGTGAAAATATCAGCATGTTGATCTTGTGTTCCGATAAACTGAAGAATAATATCACTTTTAAGTGTGTGATCCCTAAGAAAGTGATGCATAATATCTATATTCTTTGCACGAGAGTGATGTGTAGGGTTCTTACTAAGGGCAATGGCACTTATGTTATCACACAAAATTTGAGTTTTTGTAAAACTCAAGCCATAGTCTGTGAGTGTGTGTTGCATCCACAACACTTGAGCACAACAACTTCTAGCTGCTACATATTCAGCTTCAATAGTGGAGAGTGCTACAGAATGTTGCTTCTTGCAGGACCAAGAAACTATTGAATTTCCTAAGAAATGACAAGTTCTGGATATACTCTTTCTATCCATTCTACATCCACCAAAGTCAGCATCAGAAAAGCTTTTAGAACAAAATCATTTCCAGAAGTATAAAATAATCCTAGATCCATGGTTCCCTTAAGGTAGCGAAAAATTCTTTTTACTGCCTTTAGGTGAGATTCCTTAGGATTGGATTGATATCTTGCACATAAGCATGCTGAGAACATTAAGTCTGGTCAAATAGCTATTAAGTAATGTAAACTTCCTATCATACCTCTAAAAGATGTTTGATCTACTGGTTTCCCAGCTTCATCAAGATCTAAAGAGTTTGAGGTACCAATAGGAGTACTTATACTCTTAGTGTTTTCATAACCATACTTTTTAAGAAGATCATTAATATACTTATGTTGATATATGTAGGTTCCTCCTGGTTTTTGAGAAATTTGAAAAACAAGGAAAAAGGTTAACTCACCCATCATACTCATTTCAAACTCATATTTCATTAGACTTGCAAAAGAGTCGGTCAAAGATTGCTCAGTTGAACCAAATATGATGTCATCAACATAAATCTGAACAATCAAAACATTTTTCTTATATTTCTTTATAAAAAGGGTTGGATCTTCATTTCCCTTAACATAGTTATTTGAAGAAAAAATCCAGTGAGTTTATCATACCATGCTCGTGGGGCTTGTTTAAGACCATACCGAGCTTTGGTAAGTCTAAAAACATGACCAGGATGATTTGTATCTTCAAATCCGGGAGGTTGTTCAACAAAAACATCTTCTTGGACATAACCGTTAAGAAAATCACATTTCACATCCATTTGAAAAAGTTTAAAATTAAAGAATACTGCGAAGGCAAGTAGAATACGGATAGATTCAAGTCTAGCTACTGGAGCATAATTTTCTTCATAGTATATTCCCTCTTGCTGATTATAGCCTTTAGCAACATGTCTAGCTTTATTTCTTACTATGACTCCATTTTCATCACATTTATTTTTGAAAACCCATTTTACTCCAATAATAGAAGTTTCCTTAGGTCTTTCAACCAAAGTCCAGACTTTATTCCTTTCAAATTCATTTAGATTATCTTGCATGGCTTTGACCCAATCATCATCACCTAAAGCTTCATCAGTGCTTTTAGGTTCTAATTGGGAATGAAATTCTAGACATTCTACTTTATTTCTTAAGGAACTTCTAGTTCTTACAGGTTGATTTACATCACCAATGATACTATCACTGGGATGATTCTTAAGAAACACTTGATTTGGGTTTGGAAAATCTTGTTCATCATCATAGGGTAGAAAGTCTTCCGGGGTAAATGTTTCAGAAGTATCTTCTTGAACATTTTCCTTATCAGAATGTTCATCTATCAAAGGTTGACAATCAGTATTTCAAAATATATCCGAGGATGTAGGCTGGGATGGTTTAAAAACAAAAGGATCACACTAATCAAATTTTACATGTACTGTTTCTTCAACAGTACAAGTATTTTTATTAAAAACTCTATAAGCCTTAGAAGTTGTGGAATACCCTAAGAAAATTCCTTCATCAGATTTTAGTGCGAATTTATGTAAGTTATCTTTAGTATTCAAAGTGAATACTTTGAAACCAAAAACCTTGAAGTAGTATAGTCTTGGATTTCTACCATTCCATAATTCATAAAGAGTTTTATTAAGAAAAGGTCTAATCAAAACTCGATTTATAGTATAGCAAGCAGTACTTACAGCTTCATCCCAGAAATGTCTAGCTATAGAATATTCACTCAACTTGGTTCTAGTTATCTCTTGAATAATTCTATTTCTTCTCTCAACTACACCATTTTGTTGAGGAGTTATAGGTGCTGAAAAAATTATGAGTAATACCTTTTCTACTACAAAAAGTTTTAAAATCAGAATTTTGAAATTCTCCTCCATGATCACTATGAATAGTTTTCAATGGAAGGTTTTTCTCATTTTTAACTTGAGCTCTAAAACTTTTGAAATAAGAAAAAGCATCAGACTTCCTTTCTAGAAAATAAACCCAAGTAAATCTAGTGTAGTCATCAACTAAAACAAACACATAGTATTGGCCTCCAATACTTCCAGTTTGTGTTGGACCAAAACGATCTATGTGCACTAACTGCAATGCATCAGTTTTTGAGACTTCACCGATTGATTTAATACTAGATTTATGTTTCTTTCCATATTGACAAGGATCACAAACTTTAGAAGAATCAAATCTATGCTCTGGTAGATCCTTAACTAGTTTCTTCTTAGAGAGTTTACATAAGTTTCTAAGGTTACAGTGACCTAGTCTTCTATGCCGTAACCAGGAATGATCTTCCATTTCACTTAGCCAAGGTAAATCGTGGCTTCTGAGGTCTTCTAGGTTCAAAGTGTAAACATTCTCTTTCCTATTGGCTGAGAGAATAAATTCTTCCATTTAATTGTGAACTAAGCACTTATCATTCCTAAAATTCACAAGGTAACCTTCCTCACATAACTGACTTATGCTAATGAGGTTGTGTGTAAGACCCTTAACAAAAATAACATTTAAAATCACAGTTTTACCTAGAAGAAAAATATTACCAATACCAACAATCTCTCCCTTAACATTATCTTGGAAAGCTACCTTTCCTCCTTTTGTTTTGATAATCTTTTCAAAATAGATTTTGTTAGAAGTCATGTGCCGAGAACATCCACTATCCATGTACCACGTATTGTTGCTGGTACTCTCTTTATTTTACTGAAATCAAGAAGAGAATTAGACTTTCAGAATCCAAACTTGTTTGGATCTGAGATTTCCAGATAAAAAAAATTTAGGTACCCATATCTTCTTAGAGAAATAATCTTTGTGAAATCCATGAGATTGGGTTTTTTTTAAGGAACAATTCTTTGCCTAGTGACCACCACATTGACACTTAGTGGAAAATGGGGCACTTTGAGGAACAAAATAATTGTTACTAAAAATTGTTTTTTCATGGGTATAACCAAATCCAGATTTATTTCTTAAAGGTTGTATTTGGGAATACATTTTATCAAAATTTTCCTTACCATGGGTAAAGTTTGATAAACACTTCTTTAAGGAAAAAATTTCAGACATGAGTTTTATAACCAAGTTTTTATCCTCACGATCATTAGTTTTAGAACTAGATCTAGACTCGAAAATATTTTTCTTAGAAATTACTTTTCTAACTCTTTAGAAAGTTTGTTCTTCTCAGAACCTACTTCCTCAAGATTTTTTGAAATACTTTCAAAATCAGCATTTTTCCAATCAAGATCTTTATAATGATCTGATATCTCTTTCATAAGAATAGAATTCCTAGAGTTTTACTTAGCAAGTTTTTTATTGAGTTTATAATTCTCAATCTCAATATGTTCAGCAAACCTAGAGACTTCTTCATAAGTAGGTAAAGTATTTTCTTCATCAGAAGAGGACTCTTTATCAGAAGAGTAATAATACTTACTATCATTAGAATTTAAAGAAACATTGGTCAATGATTCAGCATTTCATACCTTATCCATAAAACAATGATTATCAATAGGTAATCTGGCTATAAGACCAATATTCTTCTATCCTGAAGATTAGTAATCAGAAGATTCATCTAAAGAATCACCACCACTGGCACTCTAGGTATCACTAGATTTCAGAACTTTTTTAGCTTTGGATTTATAATACTTCTTTATGTTCCTGTCTGAATTTCTTTCTTTCCTTTCTTTATTTTTTAGCAAAGGGAAATCTGGTCTAATATGTCCAGCTCTCTTGCATTCATAACATGTAACTTCCCCATATTTCCTATCTTTCCTGTCCTTTTTCTTATACTTGGATTGGAAATTTCTCTGAACATCTATCTTGTTCATCCTTAGTGAAAGATTTGCTAATTCATTTTCAGATACTTCCCTCTCACTAGATTCTGATTGAACAACCATCTTCTTAGACTTGGATCGGGTTACTCTCTCAGGAGTCTTGACTTTCATATGATTTGATGTTGTTGTAAAAGCTACAGTACCACTCCCATTTTTCTTTTTAATGTTGTTAATATCTCTTTTCATTCTGGTTTCATGTTGGAGAAGAGTTACAAATAACTCATCAAGATAAATTTGAGTGACCTTCCAGTTCTCATATATAGCTGTTCTTTTGGATTCCCACTCATTTGGCATGATATCAATTATATTATCCACAAGTGCTTCACCATCTAACCCTTTCTCTCCCATAGACAGTAAACTGTTGACGATAGTCATAAACCTCTGTTGAACTTTACATATTGGTTCTCCATAAGGAAAATTGAAGCCATGATATTCAGCTCTAAGCATAGATCTCCTAGTATAAATCACTTTAGAAGTTCCAAAGTGTGTAACCTATAACTTCTTCCAGATACAATTAGCTACTTCACAAGAAGAAATTTGGATATATATAGATTTCTAGTCATTGAACAAAGTAATGTATTGCGTACCGTATAATTGAGTTGATACTCTTGCTTTTCCTGGTTAGTAAAAGTTCTAACTTCCTTATCAAGAATTTTATAATCTCCAGTAAGCATAACAAAGTTGTCCACTCCAGTATTGATAACAAAAGTCTTCATTAGATCTCTCCAGTACTCATAATCATTACCATCAAAGATTAGTGGTCTTGTAGGATTTAGATTATCAATGGAACCAACATAAATTCCTTCCATACTTAAAATAACCTTTGGCACACACACTTGTTAGAAAAGAAAAATTCGTAATAACAAAGTTCGGAATGAGAACGTTCGGAATGACAAAGTTCTGAATGAAAAAGTTCGGAATGATAAAGTGAGCAAGAAAAACTTATACGTGAGTACAAGTATTTCAGAGACCTCCTCTAATACCAATTATAGGATCGAAATAATGATGTAGATGCTCAATATACAAGAGGGGGGGGGGTGAATTGTATACATTAAAAATTCCTTGAGAACCTTTAAAGTTATGAATAACTATGTTTTCCTTAAGCAAAGGAAAGGGATAAGTTTAACAAAGTTAAACTAAGAAAATTCACAACACCTCTAACACCAAATGAAAACATGGAAAGAGATTCCAAAAATAGGTTCTAGAAATATGGTTCTGGAAATAGAAGCTTACCAAAAGATTACAATATGAGATTATACCATAAGGTGTATAGAATCTAAATGAAATAGAGTAAAAGTAAGAAAGTATTAAAAAGTTATACTTTCCTTATAATACAAAATGTAGTAGAAATAAACATGTAGTAAAACTACAAGTAACAATATATAAGTCTTTTAACCCAAAGAGAAGGGTATCCAACAACCTTGGATAAAGGTCCTTTGATTTAAACTTTCAAGCAAGTTTGTCTTACCCACACCAGGGTAAGACCTCGATACGAAGATCGGAGTCTCTGTCTTCGTATCCCCACAAGCCCTCTACTTCAATGTAGTTGGCCACCTCTATCTTCCTCAGAAAGGAAGCCCTCGACTTCCAGGTGTTGGAAACCTCTATCATTCTATCCCCGGAAGTCCTCGAAAGTAATCACCAACATTCGGAGTCGCCCGAAGCATTGAGAGTAAATAAGAGCCTCTCTCTCTAGAAATCACTTCAATAGCATGTATGCACAATGTCGAAGAAATCATTCATCAGTCATCATCGAGCTCTTTCAAATGATCTCCTATTTATAGGCAAGGTCGGCCTCCTTTCCAACGGTCATATTTTCCTTAAAAATCGGAGCGACCTGTACATGTGTAACTTAACCAACGGTTAGTTTATAATAAAATAGATGACATCGTTTTATAACAAAACAAGTATAACATAAATTACTACATCGTTTAAAGATTAACTTAAAAAAGTTCGGAGTGAAGATTCAGAGTGAAGATTCGGAGTAAACGAAAAAATATTAAAGAGTAGACAATTTATAAAATCGTAAGCAAAATGAAAGTTCTGAGTCTAAACAAAAATAATTTTCGGAGTCTAAATAAATTTGGAGTGTATAAAACAAAGATGATCAGATTAGGTTTTAATTGGTGAATTTGGAATGAGAATTCGGAATGTGAATTCGTCAACAGAATTCGTAATGAGAATTTGTCATCAGAATTCATAATGAGAATTTGTCAACAGAATTCGTAATGAGAATTCGTCATCAGAATTCATAATGAGAATTTGTCATCAGAATTCATAATGAGAATTCTTCATCAGAATTCGTAATGAGAATCCATCATCAAAATTTTTAATGAGAATTTGTCATCAGAATTCGTAATGAGAATTTGTATCCAGAATTCATAGTAGAACTTTATTACAGTTCTTATCCAGAATTCGGAACCTAAAACAGAATGCTTCATATCAAAGTTTCAAACGATTCTGAGAATATAGAAATGAATTAAAAACTTATACTTAAGAAATATATAAATGAAAATATGATAAGGATAAATTTTCTTACAAAATCAGTTTTCCTTATAAAAGAGTTTTTCCTTATAAAAGCGATTTTCCTTATAAAAGTTATTTTTCCTTGTAAAAGCAATTTTCCTTATAAAAGAAATTTTCCTTATAAAACCGATTTTCCTTATAAAATCAATTTTCTTAAATATAAGGTGTTTGTGATTTTCAAAACAAGACGGAATGGAAAAGTCATAAGGTAAACCTTATTGACTCAACACTAAGGAAATATTAGGTTTAGATTATTAGAAAATTAGGAAAAACTCATTACTAAAAAATTTACAAGACATTAAAAGAGAATTTCTCCCACATAAATCATCTTTAATTTTCCATATTATAACATAATCATCATAATTATTAAATTCCTTCTTTAAATAACTCATTAAACCTTATTCATTATAACCTGGGCTAGAGGAAACAAAATTAGGGTGCGACAAAATGATCAGTAATTGAAAACATAATAATTAAAAAATGAATTTCATTATTGATCATAAGAAGAGAATAAGGGTATGGTTACATAATCAAAGTGAATGAGTATAACATAAGAATATTTACACCCATAAATTCCTAGATTATGAAACATGAACACATGGAATAATGTATTAAAAGACGAAATATTTGTATGAATAAATAAGTGTGACCCATTTGATATTAATGATGATCAAATAAAACATCATAAACCCATAGGAAGTATAGATAAAATATATTGGCATCATGTAACATTATCTCACAAAACCCTTACAAAGCCTTTATAGAGCCCTTACAATTGGAATAATTATACAGATGACTACCGATATAATTTGATATAGGACATTATCATTACCCAATGCATTGTAGAACTATCTATTTGAAACCATTGTATAATCTATAATGGAATCACCCGATGCTATCTGGGAGAACCCATCATATATAATATCAAAAAACCATAACATGAAAAATGTATATAGATATTTCATCATAAAAATCATAGAAACAATAATTATTATTTTGGAAACAAATTATCCCATAAAAATAAATAGGGTTCATTTCAATATCTTTGAAAAAAGATTAACCCATGGAAAAGATACGAGTTCTAGAGAAATAACATTGAAATATGAGTAACCCATGGTAAGGAAATGGGTTCCATAACAATCTATTTGAAACGATATTAATACATCCTTAAAAAGGATGGGGATGGTATCAATACCAAATATATCCAGTTTAGGATGAGTAAAAACAAGTTTTTTTGACATTGATGAATCGATATACCATTAAAATATCATTATGAAAATTTTGGAGAAAAATATCCTTTATATTGGGAAAATCAATTTTTAAAACAAAAAACATTAAAATCATTTTTAAAAACAATAATTTCCAGAATATTAAGAAAACATATTCATTAAAAATAAACTTTTAAACTTTTAAAAGAATATTTATTGAAATGATGGTCATGTTGGCAGGTAATTCCATAAATGTGAAAAATAAATTTTCTTTTTTAGAGTAAAAATGATAGAAAAGTTCTTTTTTAGGAAAGCGACAAGAAGGTTAATTTGAAATAAATTTATAAAAAGGTAATATGGGTAAAAAAATCATCAATATATCATTATTAAAATGGACAAATGAATTTTGGAAATTTCTTTTATAAAAATTTTTTTTCAAAGAAAACTTATTTTTGACAGACGAGATAAATAAAATCGAACAGTCTTAAAAACATTTTCCCCAAAAATATTAAGTACTAAAGAGTATAAAAATGAAAATATCACTCTTAAATTAAATTAAAAACCATATAAAAATAAAATTCATTAGTTTTTAAGTATATGGATCATAGTATCCCATCATTGGAATTGTAGTCATAAAAAATTCCAAAAAATGATGAAATTGAATCACAAAATTCTTACCACTTTGGTGTCTTTGAATCATAATCCCCATGAAAGGATTACATTAAATTAATCTTGAAATACAATGGAAATAATTAAATTCATGATATTACATGTCGAAGGTGAATTATATAAACCTCATAATATTAGATAGGTGTAAGGCCCCAAAAATTGAAAGTATGAACATTATATTCTATAGTATGTATAACACACAACACCAATAATTTAAGGGAATATAATATCCCAAGTGTTTATAATAAATTTAGTATTTTAAATTATTATATTTGATAAAATTCAATGCATGTGACATTGAGTTAGCATACGTTGAATGCCACAATGAGTTTCTTCAATGGCTTGTGTTACATGCAAGACGGAGTTTTACTAAAAAATAATATATCATTAAATTATTATTTAATATAATAAGATATAAAAAATACATTATGAATATTGCTAACTAAATTATTAAAATATGAAGTTTAGACAATATATATAATGAATTCATTAGTTACAAATTAATTAGAAATGAATATCAGAACCAATTGAATTTTAAGGCAATGTTTTTATAAAAAACTATTTTTATTCTCATAAAATTTTTTAACCTAATAAATTAAATTAATTAAAATTATTGAGTGATATTAATATAATATATATAATATATAAAAGTTTTATATTAAAAGAATATATTTTCTATACATAGGATAAGAACAAACCCATTTTGACACATAAAACCCCATATTTTTATTAAGGCACTTTTACAACCTTTTAATGGAGAACCTATTTTAAATTAAATTTTTGGAATTTTTATAAATATTATATATAAAAAAAACTTAATATTTGAAATAGAAAAATAAAAATTATTTTTCAGGGATTTTTCTGTATTTTCTATGAATGGTAAATTTTTAATGAATAATGAAAAATAATGAATTGTAATTCAATACATAATTTTAATATAATATATTTATATAGTTAAATTATTTATAAATTTTTTAAGTTAAATTAGATAAATATTTTTATCAATTAATGGAATTTAGTTCATTGTAATCAATTTCTCTTTTAAATTTAATATAAAAACATAGAATTTTTTTGAACGTATTTACTTTTAAAACTCGCATTATCATCTCGTCTACTAGATTAAATTTAAATTCATTTCTGAAACTTACGTGACTGTTATTTGAAAAAATGGATTCAATATTTGTAATCATCACTTTTAATAATTTATAATAACATCACGATATGTTTTGACAAAAAAATTTAGGGAATATAATTAAAATTAATTACAATGTTTAAGGTGAAATTATGCTTAACAAGAGACTAAACCTTAAAATTAAGGGAGAAAATGACCTAGAAACATGTTCAAAATACATTGGATGCCTATCATCCCTTTTATAGTATTTGGAATATTTTTTATGCAGTTACAGTGGTAAAAATGTGGGTGGTAATCCCTTTTTCAAAATTAACAAGAGTACCACTCCTCTACTATAAAAACGCCTCCTCTCCTCCCACTTCCTCACACCTCTAAAGCCCCTTTGTATTGACCAAGATATTCCAAAATAGATAATAAATATACATTATGTTATCCAAGAAATCCTCCACTTGGGCATAAATCCATCCATGTAAGCCCTTTGGATCAACCCAAAAGGAGTTACCCAAAGAAGAGGTAACATCTTTCACCAAGATCTTTAGTTTTATTCCCATTCTTCACCACCTATACTCTTATTATTCCATTATTATATAAATAACCATATAATCAGTATAATATGATGTTTTTATGTTATTTTTTTACCTAAAATTACACACAATTCCATCTAATGAGTAATAAACTTACAGTTAATGTGTATGGTGAACTACTGCCTAACGAAACGAACTTGTTCATTTTTTCATTACCATATTTCGTGGTTGTGAATTATGATAGAAAATATGTTTATATGTTATAAATATGAAAATTATTATGTATTTATTCATATATAATTATTTTATAACACATACCTTTATACATTCATTTTTTTGTAAATATGATAGCATCATTTGTGGAAGTACAGACTACCACCTCCTAAAAGTGATTTGATTCGATCACATGATAAATAGAACATATAAAAAATGGTTTTAATTAAAAAATATTACATTAAAAATAGTTATGTTATATTGATGACATAATTACCATTTTTAAATATAATATACATCATTTTTTATTACCCTTTCACAGATGGAAAAGTAATAATGTCGGTCATGGACTTATAGACTACCGCCTACTCAACATGATATGATTCCTTTTTCATCACAATGATAATATATATAATTATATATGATCAAATTAAATGTTATTTATGATATAATTATCATTTTTTAGGGATATACTGTTACTTACCTTATTTCTATAACAATCATCCAAAAATGGGAACATTACTCATGTATGCATACGACCTAACATCTTCAGGATTGTAATGGTGGTTAATTTTTCATAATAATATTTAATGATTTGTTTTAAAAGTATATTTTATTTTATAAATATAATAATAATATCATGATTAATATTCTTTATATTTTATATATTATCCTCTTTGATAATAGTCGACCTACACAAGTTATTTGTAATACATAACCCAAATTTGGTCAAAGCAATTGATATAATATTAATTGTTTAAGTAGTTGTATAAAACATTGTAAAAAGGGAATTAAAATTTATGATAAACAGGAAAAATTATATAAAGTAGGTAAATAATTAATAAAAGTTTTTAATGATGAATATAAAAACCATGAGTCAAATTGGAAACACAGTAAGGGATTATCTTCGAACTTTTTTTATCTCTCAGATAAATGTCATATTCACCACTTACTTCTTTTGTGTGGCAAATATAATGACCATTTTGATATATTATATCATTAATCCTTTTATATTTCATGGTATTTTAATAATTTAGTTAATTTTATTCCATTGTGAGGCTTTTGATTTAAAGTGTTACAAAGTGATATGGAACACTTTGGAATGTTTAAATATTATTTTCCTTAAGAATAATTTTAATGATATTTCATTACTATTTAATTAGTTTATATGGCCAATTTTTCATAATACTTTTCATTTTCATCTCCACTAGTTATTCAGGAAACTTTTGAGTTTTTAGTACCATTTTTTTACTCTTTGGTACTGAAGTTGTTTTATAAAATGTTTTTAAGAAAAATTGACTTCACTCCATCTTTATTTAGAGAACCCATTTTCCTCTAAAAACATATTTTCTCAAAAGGTTCTAAAAAAAATTAACATATTCAAATTGATTTATTAAAAAACGTTTTACTATTTTTTTCTTTTACCAATGTTTTAAAATTAAACTTTTTTTCCCTTTACGAACATGGAATTTTTCAAACCTTTTACCACACAAAATAAATGTCCTTTTTAACTCTACAACATGTATAAATTTACCTTCCATAATTTATTCAAAGATTAATTTACATTTTTTAAGAGTTTCTCTTTAATTAAATTTTTTTAAAAAGTGATTTTAAAATAATAAGATTTTCAAAATATTTTTAAAAATGAAAAGGATATTTTCCTCAATAATGTTTTTTATTTATTTTTATCAATAACAAAAACCCCATATTTTTACTCCACTTGGGATATTTTTTATTGATACCATCCTTATTATTCATCTGGAGGGTTTATGATTCATTTGACTAAGTATTGTATCCACATTCACTTTCTTAATTCCTTTGTTAATCCCCTTGAAATATTCAATTTCATATGATTATTTAATTTCCCCTAATTATCAATATCATTAATCATGAAAATTACTATTTCCTAAACCATATACCATTTCTCATACGATGTGTAATTTGATAGTTGTTTTATTATTCTTCGGAAATATTGATAAATCCATATTATTTATTCAATATAGATATTTGATAAGTGATATTGTTTATTGGATATGAGGAATGATTAGGATATGAAAGACTTGGGTTGGGGACTATTTATGGAATTCCCTATGGGTTGGGGACCTGTTATTTGAATCCCCTTGATGCATCAGTAATCTCATATGATGAAATTATTTGGAAAAAAACCCTTCGAGTTTTCTACTAAGTAGATTATAAGGGTTTCTATCCATAGTTTTAAACATTAAATAGGATATATATTGATATTAGTGTTTTTCAGGTGCCTTATACATGACATCCGATAATTATACATTTCATTTATTTTGAACTAGTTTTTATTTATCCAAGAGATTTTTTTTCAACATCTCTATGGATGTATTTGATTCTCATATCATTTATTATATAGAATATATTTCATTTTATTTTCTTTCTATATTTTTTATGCTTTATCTAGTAATTTGAATGGCATGTGTCATCAACTATTTACCTTTCCATGTCGATTTATTCTCAATGATTTATTATTAATCTAATTATAATTTAACCTTACTGAGCAATTGAGTTTGTCATTATTCTATTTCATTTCCCCAGGAATCCAAGTACAGTAACATGAAGTATAGGAAAGGAAATTCTAGATGGAATAAATTTATCCTCAAAAAAAAATGTTGTAATTAGTGTATTCATTTTTAATACAGGAATCATGTATGTATTTGGTTTATCAATACTAATAAAATAATTAGTCCTTTTGGATTTGATTCCTTGTAATCATGTCAATGTAATGGTAGTAGATACCTGATCTAGGCTTTCTGGGGTCACGTCACAACAATTGGTATCAAATTATGTCTAGTACCAACCTTGGGAATGATATTTAGAAAACATAAATTACAGAAAATAATCCTAAGGTAGGATTTGAGGATAAATATATAATAACATACTAATTTTTTGTTTAGATAGAGATTATGTTTGTCTTCTAAGAAAAATATTCTTGTTTGGATACTATAAGTGGATGTGGTTTTGGCACAAATAATCCTAGGGTATAAACTTTGATAAGGTGTGTAGGCCCAGACTCTGCATAACCTGGTATATGATAATGGTCCTTAATACAGACCTCGTTTGACACTACTCAGGGATATGAGTTGGGTAATTCACATTTTAATTATAAACCATTAATAAGGATTTTAGTAGACAATGAAAATTAAGTCACTCGGTTAAACCTTAGACCAAGGAAGCATCTATGTGGAAATAAACGGATGAAGTATTTATGTATTGGGGTTATATTAAAAACATTAGTTAAAAGGATATTTAGTGATAAACCTTATTTCAAGGATGTCCATCATATTTATTTTGTAAATTATATTAATATGGTTTTATAAAAGGAAAACATGTATACTGGGTGACACCAAATCATGTCGGGCAAGGTCTTGGGTCTTGAACCCCTAACCAAAGGATGATAAGGGTTTCACACCAACTAATGACCTATATAATGTCTTGGTTAATATTTCATTGTTTTAGTTAAAAATCATGATGAAAAAATATTAATTATGAATTAGTAGTTTTAATTTATGGTTTATAGATTAATTTATTAACCATAGAATATTTGGATAATATTTAGAGACAAATAGTTATACTTTTCATTATTTTATGGGCCTTATGATTTGTTAAATGTTTATTTTAGTGCTTTAGGAATCAAATTTAATTTTTAGATATCCATTTCTTTAATTAATTACGAATTAGAAATTTGTCAAAGCACAACCAAAGGCTGAAATTTTTTCTATATAAATATATCATGTAAGTATATTTCCATATATTCATAAGAAGTAAAGGAATTTCTCAACATGAGAAAAATGATAATATTTTTTTTCGAATACCTTAATTTATTTTGAATTAATGACCATCTTAATAATAACATATTTAAGGATTTGAGGAAAACAATATTCTATTTATCAATCACATGTTTGTTATTGATGACCTATATCACTTTATATAAATATTTTCACTTTTCCTCTAATTATTTTTATATACTTGACATGAATGCTCTCC
The DNA here is from genome assembly GCA_963277665.1 of Viscum album. Lineage (NCBI taxonomy): Eukaryota > Viridiplantae > Streptophyta > Magnoliopsida > Santalales > Viscaceae > Viscum > Viscum album. The sequence continues at coordinate 1,693,061,847 of OY728138.1, read as the reverse complement.
TACATAGAGATATATTTATATGTTAGTCCACGTGACCTTTTTAGTTCCCATTCTCTATTTTATGGAGGATTTATCATGAAAAATTCTCTCAATGTGGGACTTCAACATAGTAAATATCGCATAATATATTAGCATGGTCAATTTTAAATTTTGATGATGTACTTTATAAAAGGTGGGGAGAATGTAACACCCAAAAAATATAAGATATGAACATTGTATCTGATTGCATGTATGACATGAAACACCAAGAACACAAGGGAATATAATATACCAGGAATTTATAACAAATTTTATATTTTAAATAAATATATTTTATAACATTCAGTTCATGCAACACTAAATTAGCGTACATCGTGTGCAACAATGTGTTCTTTCAATTACTTGCATTACATGAAAAATTGAGTTTAACCAAAGAATAATATATGAATAAAAATATTATTATTTAATATAATAAGACATAAAATAGTCATTATGAATATTATTAAATAACTAATTAAAATATATGGTTTACAAAAAATATAAAACGAATTCATTTGATACAAATTAATTGGAAATGAATATAGAAACCATTAGAATATAAAGGCAATGTGTTTATAGAATACATTTCATGCACACAAAGATGTTTTATCCTAACAATTTAAATCAAAAAAAATTATTAATTGATATTAATGTAATAAATATATCATATAAAATATTTTTTATATTCATCCAATAGATTCAATAGACATAGGATAAGAACGAACCCAATGTTACACATAAAACCTATATTTTTATTGAGGAACTTTTAATTTATTTTATTGGATAACCAATTTTAAATCCAATTTTTTAAACTTTTATAAATCTAATATGTAAAATTAAACATAATATATTAAAAATACACATAAAAATTAGGTTTAAGTTAATTTTTGATATTTTTTTTTTATGTTTCTTTATTTAATGAATAATAAAAAATACTGAATTTTAATTCAAAACTGCTTTTTCATATAATTTATTAATAATGATAAATTTTATATTAAATTTCTTTCAGAGTTTAATTATAAATTATTTTTTATCAATTAATCCAATTTATCTCATTGAAAAAAACATCACTTTGAAGTTTAATATAAAAATAGAGAAAAATATTAACATTTTTACTTTAAAAATCTGCATTGTCGTCCTGTCTACACGATTAAATAAAAATTAATTTTTTCCACCTCTGCGATTGGAATTTATAAAAAATGATCAAAAATTTGGATAAATAATAATTTTTAATTTCTAATATGGTAAAATTATTTTTTTACCAAATATATTATTGAAATTAGTTAAAATTAATTACAATGCTTAAGTAGGAATAAAGCTTAATAAGGAAGTAAAACATAAAATTAAGAGACTAAATGACTTAAAACTTGACCAAAAGACATTTTATGGTCATATATAAACCCTATAATCCATTTTATATAATTTTTACCATTATTTGGTCAACATTAAATGGGGAAAATGTAGTTAGGAATCCATTTTCCAAAAATTACAGGAGTGTCATTCCTCCCCCACTAAAAAATGTATCCTCTGCTCCAACTAACTCACACCTCTAATGAAACTTTGGATCGACTTAAATCTTAAAAAATAGCTCCTAAAAATTCTTACCCTAATTATAGAAGCCTCCCATTAGTAATAAATCCATCCAAATAATCTATTTGGTGAAGAAAAAAAGGATTTACCCAAATAATATGTAACATCTTTCCTCAAGTTCTTTAGTTTTATTCCCTTTCATCACTAAATCAACCCTTCTTATTACATTAATATATAACATCAAAATTTTAATAAATATACTAGAATATTGTTATTTTAAGGGTTCAACCTAAACATACACACACTTATATCTATTAGGTAATGAACTTACCGTTTATGTGTACGGTGAACTACCACCTCCCGAAATGAAGATGTTCATTTTTTCCATTACCACTTTTCATTATTGAGAATAATGATTGAAACATTGTTTATATATAATATATATGATACATATTAGTTCTTTTTTTCTTCGTTAATTCTTTTTTAACACATACCTTTATACTTTTCAATTTGTGTAAATACAATAATGTTTTTTCTGGAAGTGTGGACTACAACCTCATAAAAGTGATGTGATTCGATCATAGGACACATGGAATGTATAATGGATGTTTTTAATTAAAAATATTCAACAGAAAAAATTATTTTGATTTTAATTACAAAATTACCCTCCAGGAAATATAATATATATCATTTTCATTATTACCCTTTCACAAAATAAAAAGTGATAACGTCGGTCTTGGATGTGTGGACTACCACGTCCTCGATACGATGTGAATCATTTTACATCACAAGAATTATATATATAAGTATATATGATTAAATAACATGTCATATATTATATAATCATATTTATGGAGATATGTATTGTTACTTAAGATCCTTCCATAACAATCATTTAAAAATGAGAACATTACTCATTTTACATATTGCATACCGTCTGTATGATTGAAGCATATGTTCATTTATAAAAACCATATTTAATTATTAGTTTAAAAAGGATAATTTATGTATAAATATATTAACTATTTCATGATTTTTATTCTGGATATGTTATATAATGTCCCCTCTGACCATAGTTAATCTACAAAGGGTGTTTTTGACACATAAACTGAATTTGATCAGAACACCTGATGTAAATTTAATTCATTAAGAAGTTGTATAAAACATGTAATAAGTGAAATAAAAGTTATGATAAAAACAAAAAAATTTATAAAGTAAGTAAACAATTAACACAAGTTTGTTATTCATGAATATAAATACACACGAGATAAATCAGACGCAGGGTATGAGATTTTTATCTCAATTTTTACATTTATGAGATAATTGTTATATTCACCACTCACTTCTTTTATATGGTGTATATACTGACCCTTTTGATATATTATATCATAAATAATTTTATATTTCATGTTATTTAAAACATTCCATTAATGTTATTCCTTCTTGGGGCTTATGATTTAAAATGTCTCAAAGTGGTATGGGACACTTGGCATGTTTATTGATTATTCTCCACAATAATACTTTTAATGATCTTTCAATTACATTTTTGGAAATTCAATAAAAATTATTCCATAATACCATTAATTTTTCTATACAATGGTTATTTATGACCTTATTCAAGTATTAGTACCATTTTTTCACTCATTATTACTCAATATGTTTTTGGAAATGTTTTTAAGAAAAACCGATATCACCCTCTCTTTAGTCGAAGAAACTGTTTTCTTCTAAAAATACTATTTTCTAAAAAGGCTTCCAAAAAAATACAGCTTTTAAAAATGATTTAGGAAAGACATTTTTACCTTTTTTTCATTTACCCATGTTTTAAAAGGAATCTTATTTTTCTTTCCGAATAAAGCATTTTTTTAAAATTTTACCATGAAAAAGAAATTTTCATTTTACCTCATACGATATATACAGATTTACCTACCATCATTTCATCAAATATTTGTTTTCATGTTTTACACATTTTTAGTGAAATTTTTTAAAAAAAAAAATTTTCAAATAAAAGTATTTTTAAAATGGTTTTTAAAATTAAAAGTATATTTTCCTTAAGATTTTTTAATTTTCATTCATCAACTACAACAACCATCTATTTTTACTAAGCATGGGAATTGTTTTATTAACATCGTTATTATTCATCTTATAGATGGTTTATGATTTACTTATCCAATGATATTATTCACATTATCTTCCTTGATTCCTTTTTTATTCCCCTTGAAATTTTCAATTTCCAATGATCATTGAATTTCACCTTAATATCCATATCATTTATCATGGATATTAATATTTCTAAAACAATATTCCATTTTACATATGGGGTCTACTTTTAATTTTAATTGATTAGTTAGGGGAATATTGATAAATCCATATTCTTTATTCAATATGGATATTTGATAAGGCATATTGTTTATTCGATATAATGAATCAATAGGTCATGAAAGACACAGGTTGGTGATCATTTAAGGAATTTCATAAGGGTTTTATACCCATTAATATAAGCCCCTTGATTCATCAATAGTCTCATGAGATGAAATTATTCTTTGAAAACCCCATTGAGTTTGTTTACAACCAGAATATATGGGTTTCTACCCATTTGTTTAAACTGTCTAGAGGATATATCTTGACAGTAGTGGTTTTCTTGTGCATTAGACATGACATCCAATAATTAATCATTTCCTTCATTTTGAATCAGTCATTTTTTATCCATGATATTTTGAATCTACACTTATATGGTTTAATTTCATTCTAAGATCATTTATTAAATGGAATATATTTCATTTTATTACCTTTCCATATTATTTATTCCTTATCATGTTATTTCAATGTCATGTGTTATCAGCTATTTACCTTTCCATGTTGATTTATCTCATTGATTTGGTATTTCTTCTACTATAATTTACCCTTAATGATAATTTGATATAACCCTTATTCTATTTTCTTTCCCTATAAATCCAAGAATTATACTATTAAATATATTCAAGGAAAATCTATGCAGAATAAAGTTATCCCCGAAAGAAAAAAATTATAGTGTAATTATTTTATTCATTGGTAATACAAGAATAATGTATGTATATGGTTTACAAAGTCTAATAAACTATTCAGCCATTTAGGATTTAATTTATTTTAATCATTCCAATTTAATGATATTATACATCAGCTCTAGGTTTTCAAGGGTTTGGTCGCTTCAAAAGGTACACAACATGACATAAGTCTCAAAGAAAGAAAATTATGAAAAAAAATCCATTATTGGTTTTGTAACATAGAAACCATAAACCCCATGAAACATGATATCCTAAAATGGATATGTAAATCCACATAAATTTAAGGATATGAATAATTATATTCATTAATGGAAATTATATAAATAACACAAGAAAAATGAGTTGTGAATATTGAATATATCACATAGGAATAAAATTTAGATAAGAAAAACCCTTGCATTGAGTCTGATTCATCACATGTGTTCTTTATATTCATGAATAATAAAAATTTTTTAATTATTTAATATATTTATAACCTTTTAAAATCATATTATTAATTCAATTTAACTTATAAAAAATTTATATATAATTACTTAATCAATTAAGTTTAAGTCATATGTTTTGACCATATTCATCTTATGTGTCAAAAATGACTATGATAGGTTGACTATGGTAAAAAAATTTCATTATTTAATACTATATAGAAGAATAATTCTGAAATAATTATCATATTTATACAGTAATCATACTTTTAAAACTAATCAAGAAATATGTTTATGAAATATTAACTAACATTACAATCATGGAGACAGTAGGTCGTATATACGGACGAGTAACGTTTCCATTTTTCAATAATCATTATAAGAAGAATTTACATTATATTTTATACTTATATAATGATAATAATATCATAAATAACATGATATTTAACTCTATATAGTAATATAATATATATATATATATATTTCTTATCATGTAAATGGAATCACATCGCTTCGAGGAAGTGGTAGTTCGTACGTCCATGAACGCTATTTCCAATTTTTTATTGTGTGACAGTGTAATAAATAAAATGAAATATTATACTTATAAAATATAATTATGTAATTATTTTAATAATTATTTCATATATATCATATATATTCATTATTTGTTTATCCTTATTACATTTCATGTAATGCATTATTGAAAAACGCTTCACATCACTTCACGAGGTAGCAGTCTGCCATAAGCATGAGTGACATTATCATATCCTATATGGTATGGAATGTAAAAATAGTATATATGATATAAATATTATAGTGTTATAATTATTTTATAAATATTATATACAATCGTTATATCCATCATTATTCCAAACCTTGAGAGGTGGTAATGGAAAAATAGACGACATCAGTTTGCACGACAGTTGTCTTTCATACACAGGAAAACTGATTTCGTAACCCATTTAATAAAAGGGTGTGTGGGTGTAGGTAAAAACATTAACATAACAAAATATTATTATATTGAGTTTAATTATGTCTTTATATAAAACTTTTATAATAGTAATTGAATTGGGTGGAAAAAATAAGAACTTCTTGTTGATGAACGTTGCATCATCTTCGGGTAACTCCTTTTGGATTAAACCAAAAGACATTCTTGGGTGGATTTATTAACATAATATAGATTATAGGATAATATGGATTTTGGAAATTTATTTGGGGAAAGTTTTTATGATAAAAATAGTTTGATAATAGAGAATAATTGAGTGTTCTGGGTGCCCTTGTATAGTTGAGGGGAGTGACATTCTTGTAAATACTCAAACTTATTCACTATTGTGAAGTAAAAATTACCTAATGTGAATCAAAATTTGATAATTAATTTTAGGTAAAGATTATATAGGATATAAAAATATCCACCACATAATTAAACAGATTTTATAAACATATACATCATTAGCTCGTTTTTTTATTATTTTATTCATTTTTTATTTTTTAATTAAGATAAATAGTTTATTACCTATGAAATTTATCCATTAAGTCTCAATTAAAGATAGAATTATTAGAAAATTTATTCTTTTTGATTTTAAATATTTAATCCAAAATAAAAAATAAAAAATATTATCTATTTTGTAAATTAGTTTTAAGAGATGTGCATGTAATCTGCAAAAAACACTCTTTTAACCCTGACCCTGGCTACAATGATTTCACTATTTAGGGATCAATATGTTCATTATGAAAGATAAATAGTTAATTAATGGATCATTTTTAACATTTATTAACAAATAAAAATCACTTGGAATAATATATAATTTTTAGTAATTATAAATCATTTATTAAAAATTCATTTATTATAAAATATCAATAGTGTTAATTTTAATATTATTAATTTAATTTAATTTTATAACATAACAAAGAGAATATTTAATTTTAATATAATAAGTTCACATATATGTAAAATGATATATTATTCTAAAATATTAATGAAAACAATAATTCAATCAATTTAAATCCCTTTTATCATTTTTTGTATAATTTGTATTAGTTAATTTTTAACAAAATGATTACTGCATTTTTATTTATTAAAATTTTTAATTAATTATTAATCTAAAAAATTTAAATATGTATTTCAATGAGAAAAAAGTCATATATTTTGGAAAATGATATTTGTAATTAAACATATTTTCCCTCTATCCCCGGGCTTTATTAAAATTAAATGGAAAATGGTTTCCTTTTTTGTCCTCTTCATTACATAAATTGTTATATTGGTCCCTTTCGTGGACTAGTATCCCAAAAACTCATAAAAAAATCTATTATAATAAGGGTAAAATTATTTCCATAATATGAGTTTTGGACATGTTTCTAGGTCATTTTCCATCTTAATATTAATGTTTATTCCCAAGATAAACTGGTTTTTACCTTAATCATTGTAAATAAATTTAACTATTTTTGTAAATCACTTTGGAAAAAAATTAAGTTTTCTATATTGGAGATTATAAATAATTTTGATTAAAAAAATATAATCCATTTTTGAAAATTTAATATACAAAAGTTGAAATTTTTAATTTAATGTTAATCATGTAGACGTAGTGAGATGGAAGGTTTTTAATAAGAGTATTTAAAAAAATATGATTCTATATTAACCAAATGATTACTAATAAGCATCATAAAAAATCACTTGATATTTAATAATATATTATATTTATGTTTGATTTAAAATATTTTCCATTAGGGGTTTTAATTAATTAAAAATCAAAAAAATTATCTATTTTAAAATAGTTTTTAGAAAAAAACTCATTTTAAAACCGAAAAACAATATTATATGAAAAACTAATATAAAGTGGATTAAAAAGTAATTAAACCTGTATAAAGAAGAATTCTTTTATTAAAACATTTTGATACCATATTCTTACTTTAAAAATTCCTTATGTTTTTGAAAAGACAGTACACAAATTGGTATTTTTAATTATTCAATGAAAAATAAATATTTTCCAAAAAAATAAATATTTTCAAAACAAATTCCTAAAATTCACCAATATTATATTCTGATTCCAAAACTAAATTTAATTTTATTAAATACATTTTATTTATGGTTAAAATATTTATTATTATATTTTTTCCCTGAAAATAAATAAATATCATTTTTGAAGAAAACATATATTTTAAGAAAAAAAACACATTATGAAAAAATGTTAGATTATTTAGTAAAAAATTATCAGTAATTTATATTTATTGGGAAATTAATATATATATTTATATATATATATATATATCATTAAATTGTTAATACTACTCACACCCACAAATTTAATGGGTAGGTTATACCTGTAATATCTATCATGGATCATTTAAGTTCGACGTTGTTTGTCCAATACACTATCGACCATAAAAATTACGTTGTTGAATGTAACAGATGATAAATTAATTGCTACATGTAATACAATATTTTTTTTATTTCTTTTATGATATCAAATATAATTTTCTTCTTTATAAATATATGGTTGATAAACAAAACGTGTGTATGATTGAATCTTTTTAAGAATTTACAAGTTTTCCAATCACATCACTTATAAAAGTCCACCCACACTCCTTTCTTCCTCACAAAAAAAAATTTCAGGACCAAACCCTTTTAAATAACTTCCCAAATTCTTTCCTATAATCCTAGAATCCTTATTTTTGGCATAAATCCATCCTAATAATGCTTTGGTGCAAACATATGGATGATACTCGGAGAAGAGGTCATGTTCGTCAATGAGTGTTTTTGTTTTATTTATTACTCCACTTATTTAAATTATTATTATATAATGATTATAAAATAACCTCAGTATCTTCAGTATAATTAGATGTTTTTATGTTAAGATAATTACCTAAAACCATCTCCACTTTCATCAAATGGGTTACGAAATCATCGTTCGTGTATATGGAGGACTACCACATCATGAACTGATTTCATTTTTTTTTACATTACCACCTCTATAGTTGGAAATAATATTGTATTTATTATTTATATATGATTTTTATTATATTAATAGGATTATAGAATTATTATATCACACATAACTTCTTAGACTCCATTTTATTGGAATACGATAAAGTCACTTGTGTGTACAATGGACTACTTCCTCACAAAGTGTTGTGATTAGTCCAAGATTTACATAGAAGGTATTAATGATAGGTTTAATAAAAAAATGTGATATATATGAAATAAAAAATTCGTTAATGATAATATTTCATTTAACATTCTATATTTCTATCCAAAAATAAATGGAAATAGCATACATGTGTACGTATGGCCTACCATCTCCATGAACGTTGTATTTTATTTTCAGTCTCTAAATTTAATGGATTTATATAAATACATATAATATCATGAATTTATTTTTCCTCATGATATTTTATGTTCCATTTTACATTATCCCTTTTTGTGACATACTATTAAATGCTACTAAATTTTTAATGATTTCATGTTACAATCTCATCCTTTAATAAGATTGTTTATGATTACGATTCTGATGATAAAATATTATGATACATCTCTAAATAAAGTCAGGAATTTTATTGTCCTATAGTTATTCATGATATTTTAAATTAGTATTTTAATTTTTACAATATTTTTAATTCCAAATAATTATAAAAATATTTTTAAGAAAATATTACTTTATTTCTCTATTCGGTTGGAAATCTATTTTCAACCAAAACTAGCTTTCCTAAAAATGTTTTGTAAAAATGTTTTCTAAAATATATATTTTTATTATATAATTTTTAAAATAATTATTTACATATTATTTACTTTTTCATATTTTCTTTTAAAAACAATATTTATATAATTATAAAAAATAATTTATTTTCGTCTTTTATCGAAAATGTGAACTGGTTTTTTTAACATGTATGAATGAAAAATATTTCGCAAAGCCATGGTTGCTCAATGATTTCATGCTTACCTTACATTTTTTCAAGTTTATTTTCAGATAAAATGTTTTTGATAAAATATGGGTTATTTTTTAAATTTAACTAAATTATTTCTAAAGGAAAATATTTTGAAAATGTTTTATGTTTTTTAAAATTAATTTCTAAATAGAATAGATATTTTCCCTATGAAATGATTTAAATGATCTTTCAAAATATTTTTCCATCTAAGATAAAATAAATTGGTATAATTTATGATTTACTGAGGAAATAAACCAATTATAAAATTCTTATTATTTATTTTAATGGTTTATGTTTGTGATTAGAAGTTGTTTATGAAACGCGTTTTTTCCATGGGCTATACCATGATAAAATGATTATAGAACCCACTTATTTTACATATTTTATTATATGATGATTATGTAACCTATTTATTTTCCACAACTTATTATAATATTAAATATTTATGGACCCATTTTCATTTCATTGTTCATGATATGATGATAGTTTTATGATCTTGTGGAATAGAGATGTATGATTATCACTATGTGATTATGGTTATTTCATAACCAAGGAAAATGGTTACTCTATTACCATATTTGGGGGGGACTAATATCTACCTCCAATGTATTGGTCAAAGATTTATGTCACATGATATATACAAGACATGAACTATGATTGAACACAATTTAGTATAACATAACTAGAATGGGGAGTGATTCATGTTCAGTAAGACATGAATAGAATAGGGAGTGAATCCAATTTAGTAATACAGGACTGGAATGGAGAGTAAACCTAGTTCTATAACATATGTATAGAATGGTAATTGAACCAAGTTTAGTAAGGGAATTTTTGGCTATGATGTTATTGAGATGGATCCTTGACTACTATTATTTTTTATGAGTAAACCCATTTCAATATGATAGACTTGTTAGTGAGCCTTGACTAATATGGAAATAAATTTTTATGCTTATATGTATGCCAAAAATTCATGTATTATGACAACATTATTCTCTAATGGCTCATGACCTTTAATTACCATATTATTGAAGTATTATAAACTTCCAATCTTTATTCCATGATTCATGATTATGATATTCGATATGCGGGGTATATTTTTCAAATTTTCTACTCATGTCCTCATACACGTATGCTCTTGTTATGCTTATTTATCTCCCTTTTATACCCCTAATGAGAATCTAATGTCACCATTACTATATTTCCTATCCTAGGTTTATGAATAAATTTATTCTATATTACATTTCTAAGAAGGGAGATATTTATGAATAATATACTAGGAGATAACATAGCTCACCTATGCACCAATGTTTCTGTTTCTATGTTTTCAAATGTACTAAACTATTATGGTCCTCTAGCATGTTATTGTACAATGTAATGGATATTCATAAAAAATAATGTAATATATATGTATGTAAAGACATGTTATCTAAATCATTCTAGAGATATAATATCCCTAGACATAAGAGGAGGAATGAGTATTATAACGTAAAATGGGTTAAATATCTAATTTTTAGAACCCTTAAATCACTCATATGGTTTGGATATATATTTTCATAAACCATGAACCAACCATATGAGTGTTATTAGATAACACATATGGATATATGATTTTGAATCACATATTGTAAAAATGTGTGTTAGTTATTTGAATCATCACAATCAATAAATTAGAAAGGCCATAAAATGGACAAATGGTTTTCCCAAACTATGTGATAGTGATACATCTTACCATTCTCCCCCAACACTCCCACGTGGATTCCTAAGACTTTTTTATGGTTTAAAAAAACCTTGAATAAACCCTGTGACATCTAAAAATAGTCAAGAAAATACAAACACCTCTTAAACTTAATGAATCCAACCCAAAAAATCCCATAACCTAAAATAAAAATGTTAAATAGTGAAATCCTTAAAAAGGGTTTGTTATATTAAGCAATGATAATGGGTTTTAGATAAAATATTGACTGTAAATTTGTAATGATTTGAAAATATCTGGCCAAGCCCCTTTATATTTAGGTAACTTCCTCTACATGAACCTATTTAGTTTATTATCTTATTAAATGTAACCCCAATATATTATGAATTTATAATAGGGATAACGATCAATTATTCATAAGGAATTATTATTTATTTTTAATAATTTTTTTAAATGTGACTCCACTACTACATGAAGGATCTACATCATCCAAAAACTATGAAATGCCTACCTGATGGTAAACACCCTATTTTCTACTTAAATACATGGTCTATTTTTCAATTTGAACCACAAAAGATGGAGAAATCACTATTTTAAATATTTTCATCAAAAATAATTATTTTTAAATCCCTTGTGATGATTAATCAAGCCTCTAATAAAATTCATTTAAATTCAAATGAGTCCATGTATACCCATCATTAAAAAATAATGTGTTAGATTATGATAATTGGGAAACTCATTATGGGGTAAATATTCATACTATTACAAGCCATTAAGAAACAACTCTTTTGGATTTAATCCATATACATTTTCCTTTCATATGATTTTACATCATAAAAGAAATATAATAAAACATTAAGTATAAATTCATATAGTAAGGACTGATATGGTATAGATTTAGATCAAAAAATTAGGACATCTTCATATATATTGAGGTTATATGTGGGAATCCATGTGCAGTGATGTTTAATTTATGGTGATAAAGACCATATGATATATATTTTAATGTCATGTTATAAGTAATAGGCATGAGACATATGAAATACTAGTGCGGATTATACCTATTTATTATTGAATAAGGATAGTGATAAGAAAAAAGATACATGATTAAGGGTTTTATTGAAATATCCCAATCTATTCTAGAAACCCCAAAAAATTGATATAGGGAGAAGGATATAAAAATATTATTAGGACTTATAAATAAGTATCCTATAGTTTTTTGACCATCAATAATATCTAAATAGGTATATGAAATTATACAAATTGGATTTATTAATCCATAGTCTCAGAGATTGTATAACAATGAGGTGGGTGATATTTTCAAAGAATAATATTTTTGTTCACAATTTCTGAGTTTTCACTAAGAGAAAACCATTGAAAAATACCTATTAACATTAGAATCATTACACATAAAGACCATTGTGTTTAACCAAAAACTTGTTAAATATTAGTTAACTCCAATAAGGTAGGGGGCCTTGGTAAAAAGTATCACTTTAGAGAAGTTAAAATAAACCTTTTTCAATTAGACTATGTTTAATAGTGGTAGGGAAAGGCTGAATTTCTCTATAACTAGTATATAATTTCTCTAAAATAGTGACCATCACAATGTTATTTTTTTAACCATTGAAAAGTGGTCTATTATGAAGGTATTGTTGGGAAATCCTTTATATAACTTATATTTAACCATATACCATCAGTTTTGAATAATAAATCACAGGTAGAATATTACTATCTTCGTTGAGGATTCTAAAGGTTAGTTTCATATAAACTTGAGGTGTTCTCTCTATCTGATTTGTTACTAATGATATTTTATCTCCCCCCCCCCTTCCCCATAAATTGAAAATAGAATGGTATATTTATAGGAAAATTTTTATGATTCTCCAAGTATTAACCTTGGTGTTTGATAATATTTTTTGCTGAATATTTAACTTTGGAACACACTAAAGATGGAAGACTAAGGTGTAACTATAGTGAACATATAATTATGAACTCATAATTATATATAATGTTCCACAATATTCATTCCATTTTATTAAAAGTTTTTTGGGATCCTATAAATTCCCTACTAAAATTAATTTCATTCCTAATAAAATTTATTTAATGTTGATAAAAATTGATTTTTTTGTGTTCTTTGTGTCTTTTCATGAAGTAAGTGGATAAAAGGTCACTAATATACCTACATATAGTGGGACTACTTCCATGTTTAGGGACCACTAACTTTAGTGAATCCAATAGATTAATTATTTAGTTTTCTCTAAGGTCTACCCTTTATGCAAGGAATGATGATGTAAAAATCTATTTCAGAGGGGGTGAGGTGATACTTCATTAAGACCTTCATGAATAACTTTTTCACTAAGGGGCTTAATAAATGAAATATTTACCTTGGCTAAATTTTCCACTTTTTTCCCTCATTGTATTTTTAGGACATTTGAAAAAACAATTAATTATATTAGTTTCAATAAAAAAATATTTTTTGTCCTTTTAAAATTATTGAATTCTTATGTTATATATTGAGCTCCTTATGATGCATATAATAATTAATTATAGTTGATGACTCGTGATATTGAGAACTATCAAGTACACTCTATGAGGCATCAATCTTAGAATTTTACAATGATCCTTTCATAAAATTTTAGGATTGTTCCATGATTAATATACCCATTCCACTATTGAACCATATTTTTAAAAATTCACGAATTACCAAAAAAATAAGAATCAGCAGTGCCATGATGCAATGGATGAAATTGCAAGGCTATATGAAATATGATAGAATGTCGATGACTTGAACTAATCTTTGATTCATCTCCAAGAATAAGTCTAATCCATTTCTATTAGGTACTATATCTGATTATAAATTTCCCTTTTACAAAATATTATTTTTAATCATTAAATAGATTCTTTAAATAATTGATGACCCATCCATTTATTCCATTAATTAAATAAATGAAATGTTCGAAGTATTTTGTTTATTATCACAAAAATGCACACTCTCATGTATATATTGAATGTGATGAAGGGTGAGACATTATTATTTTTCATTAATTAAGAGTGAAATACTTGAGATCATAGAACCAATAAATATTAAATCAATTTGAATATATGTAAATGGGGAGATATAAATTGTAACTAAAAATTAATTACTCAAAAATTAAAACTATGGGAGGTTTTTTAAAAGGATATGTTCCCAGTACATGTATTATCTAGGAATTTATAGATACACCATATACATTCCTAGTGTTGTATTATTAGAATATATCATGATTTCCTCTATAGAGTGAACCTTATATGGGTATTGGATAGTAATATACACTTAAACCATCACTATATTTAGGGGAGAATGGTTTTATATGAGAATGAAATTTTTACCACTAGGATGGACACCATGAATGCGTATTATCAAAACATGTGAACTTTTACATTCACCATAATCGAACGGAGCCTATTTTAAAATGAGGGAATGTATTTTATTCCTAGGAATATTATATAGGTAAGGATTAACTAGACATATGCGCTTACACTATCACCATATTGAAGGGATTTTTCGGGAATATGTGTGAATGAGATATTTGATTACTTAGGTGTTGACATATATATAGTATGGTTTATGTAATTTAAAGGAAAACATGGGTATTTTGTTGAAAAATCCAAGACATAAAAATTCTTAATTAAAAAAAATAATAGATATTTTTAAATATCTTACATCGTAAAGTTGTTTTTTGGTTTATATATTGGGAGAGTTTGGACACATAATTAACAAATACATCCAATAAAATTTATAGTGTCCCCCCCATGGCATTAATAACTTGTTAAGACATAAAAAATATTTAGTATTTCCTACATATTTCACACATAATATATCCTATTAGGAATATCATGTATAATACATTTATTCATAAACTAGAGAAATAGAAACATATGAAGGCGTAATCTATAATGATCAGTAAGAGAAATCACACAAGTGAGGTAATAATAACATAAACCTAGTATAAGGATTATTACAAGAATAAGTAATCATCATAATACCAGAATCAACTGAAACTGGGAGAATAATATATCCATTAATATCAATGTACATAAATACATCACATGGAAAAAAATAATTGATTTCTTGGTGAATTTATTCTTATTTATAAACATCTTAATCTTACTGTCATGGCCTCATCTTTGAAATCATTCTTGGCATCAAGAAATTAGTCAAGAAAATATTTATATTACTAATACCACAATTAGAATATCATACTAAATTTTTTAAGAATACACAAAATGACCAAACATGTTTATCCCATTTGACCTATATATTCATCAAGGTTCCATATAGTTTCAGGCCCCACCCATCACTTATTTATGTCCATTGCATTAATCATATGAGATAATGAATAAATAATACATCATTAACCTTTCTAATAATCATCTTTATTGGAATAAAATATATATAATTATAATACAAGTACACATATTAATAAAATGGATAACAAGATCATAACCAATTTGAAAAAAGAAGGTGGATGGTTATGTAATACATTTTCAACTTGCTATAGTAATGATTAAACATTTGTATTAGGATAAAAATATATATATATTAAATATATTCCAAATAAATGAATGGAAAATATTTATTTTTATTTATCCTTTAAACTATTACCATATAGAGTAAGTAGTATATGGTTAAGTCAAAAAATTTCAAAATCAAATGATGTATTTAATCATATTGAACACCTTTTAATCAATGAAATTGAAAATAGGGTATTCAAAATGTAAAGGCATTGAATGAAATGAAATTTATATTAATGGTACATGGTTAGGAAATATAAATGAAATTATCAATCATTTCTTCGATATAAATGAATGTTAAAAAATTCTTTGAGAGAATGATGGTGGATGGATAAAAGAGAATATATCCCCAGTTTAACAATGTAAACACATATGTATGTTTATATAAATGGAAAATTTTCTTGTGAAATAATTTTTTGAATGATAGCTATAAATAATATTTCAAGAATAAAATTATTTCACATCATGAGTTCAATTTTCAAATATATATATATATATATACATAATGATCAATCCTGTAACAAAAATCCATTGATAGTAAATATATTTGAATAAGAAAATGAAAATGGTGGTGGGAACTAAAAAGAGATTTTAGAAAACATTTTTACAATTGAGATAAAATATAAACATACATGCCCCACATGAAATTTACTTTCGAAAAGGTGATGTGAATGATTTTAGAAAATTTACATTTAAATAGAATATTCAATAATGGATGCCTAAAAATGACATAATTTTTTATTTATGAAATGTTGGGGAAATGAAATGAAATTTGATAATGAATGGAAAGGAACCTTATAAATAGTTTACAAATAACTTTATTTAAAAATCATATAATAAAAATACTAAAAAACAATATTTATATTGAAACATAATTTTACCAAATAAGATTAGCAAATACCATGTAATAAAATTTTACATTTGGAGGACCCTAAGCATTGATGATTTATGTTCAACATAAAACCTTATAAATCAATAAAAGTGTATTTGAGACATTAACATTACTTATGAGAAGAATAATCTAAAACATTAGAAATATTAGAAAAGTATTTATTTTATAGGAATTGAAATACAAAGAAATTTTTTGATAGATTACCACATAATAAAATCAAGGGTAAAATGTACCCAAATTATATAAGTTCAAGAGAATTATTATAACCCAATGAATGAAAGTGAGTTACCAAAAATCGTTATTATTGGTATAATAATTGAATAAATAGTCATTTGAGTATTTGAATATGATTTTTCCTAATATATCTCATGAAATAGTCAATAATGACGAAGAAAATACATTCATGGGATATAAATACACCATACATGAAAAACATTGTGAACAAAATGTATTATGTCAAAAATAATCAAAATTGGGAAAAAGAAAACCCATATCATTTATCTTAGAATCCATGAACACCCTCTAACTTCCTATATAACAGAAATAGATACCATAATAAATTATTTCTAAAACATAATTGTATATTTTAAATTTATACTCATCATTTAGAATTATTCTTCATATGAATTCTAGTTAATTGTAACTTATTTTCAATATCAGGTTTATGTAATCTTGATCATTATAAAATAAATTCAGAAATATTATGTTGGTATTCATTCTTGTTAAAAATTTAATCACATTGAGTTCAAAAATATTATAGAAATATATGTTCAATGATATTTATAATGGTATAATTTCATTATATGGTAGTTTTTGTTATTATCCATGAAGTTTAGATCGATAATGATCATGTTACAGTGATTCTTACCAAATGAAAGATGTTTTACTATTTAATTATTTTAATAATAGTGAAACAATACTTAAAAAAATGAATCATTATTTACATATTTATATTATATTATAGAAGTAGTTAATATCTTGTTGTAATTAAATACATAAATTCATAATATTATTCATGTAGAATGTTAAACCGACCCAACCTAGATCATTCCCTGGTTAGTGGATAGTTATGTGTAGTCATAGTGGTAATATCATTATTAAAGAGGCTTAATGATACCATTTACTATTTATTATTATGATATATTATTTTTTATGTTATTATAAGAATAATTAATGGATGTTAAAATATTCCAAATTATGAATTAAAATATTTTCCCATTAATAGACATGTTTAAAATGTTTAATTTTATACCAATTTTTTATTATTTGGGTCATTAATAGATTATTTAATTTGTCATAAAAGAGTAATAAAAGTTACCTAAAAATTATATTTACCCTTTAAATCCATTATTAAATCCATCCTTGAAATACGGTAATGAGAAAAATAGAATATATCATTCCATGGATGTGGTAGTCTACACATATGCATAAAAGACAAATTAATTTTCCTTATAATAGAAGAAATAAGTAACATGGTTTGTTATACCACAAACATAAACATGTTATATATAAACTAATTAATTATCATTTTACCCTTTTGTAATAAACATGTTATGCAGTAAAATTAAACAAAACATTTTTCTTTGTGGAGGTGGTAGTTTACAAAAGCACATGAATCACGTTCTCGTTTTTTAAAAGAAAATGGGAAAGGTGGTTAATTATTATTACCATAAAATAGAAACAATATTAATATAATCAATACTAATGTTACCATATTTGGATTATAAAATTATAATTGTAAAGTTAAGGTAGAATGGAATTATGTTATGTAGAAAGGATTACTCATGTTGAGCACTCTATTATTTCCTTGGAGGATCCTAGGGACACCGAGGGATTAATATTATCTCTTATGACCAGAATCTAATGGAAGAATGAAAAGATTCAAGGTGAAGGAAAATATTTATGGTTTCAGTAGGAAACTGAATATTAAGAGTGTTATTTAAGGGGTGGTGAGAGACCCATGTTATAATTGAAAATGATGACCTTTTTTTAAATACAAATAATGATTTAAAAATTTGAAGTCGCTATCAAGGAATGTGGTTCCAAATATTATAAATAATTTAGTGATAAATATATAAGGTTAAGAGAGTAATCAAAAACACATTATCATGTATTTTTTTATAAGGGTCCAGATCCACTTGGATCAACCGTTTGCATGTTCCCAAGGCTTATGGAGCTCGATGGATGCTCAGAAGAAGTCTAGACGAGTTTGGGTGATGAGAACTGGGAGTAGGTAACTTTCATGGGGGGAAAGTGGGCTTCCCACCGTGTAGAAATAATTTTACAATGTGAAATTTGGTTTCACATTGTGTTGTGTATCAGGGTTTGAAAAATAAATAAAAATGTAGTGGTAGAATGTTTTTCGATCAAAAAAAAATTATGACAATTACATGATGTTAATGGGGATTACACATCATGTAATTCCCCATTGCTGAATGTTTTTAAAAGTTTAAGACTCTTGGGTTTTTCAAAAACCCTATGTCTACAATGACATTCTTCCTTATTCTAGTTATCATGTATCCACCTTCTTTAGTGTTTTGGATTCACATCAATTGGGGTCGATCCTTGGACTTCTGTCTTCAATCTATGGTGATATGTGGTTATCTAAGGTGCATTATTCCTTCATTTTCTAGATGTTTCTCCCAGTTTTATCTCATTTCCTATCATATCATCTCATAGTGCTATGGGATTTTATTAAAAATGGTTTAATGGGATTTTTCATGGTTGTTTATTGGTTTGGTTATGTCATGGGGTCCTTTAATGGATGAAGTTCTTGTAGGAGGGGTGATCGAAGAGCTGTTGCTAGGTCTATTCTCATGTGAAAATTCCAGTGATCTTTTGAGGTAGGGGATTATTTTAATCACTATTTATTCACATGCAGTCATTGTGATTGAATGATTTATCCCTTTGGTTCAAAATAGAATTAACATAATTAAATAATTTAACCAGATAACATAATTAATATCAATCGTATAGAGATATTGCTTCCTTATACTGTGGTCATGGTTTGCCTCTTGATTTTCTAGATTGTGTGATATCTATGAATTATTGGGTTTAGCATGTTGTTCTTGATGTAAACTAGTAAATAATGTAAATATATAATTAATTAATGAATAATTAGCTAAAAGATTAAAGAGTCATGTTTAATGAATCCAATTTTTGTTGTTGTAAATTTTATGATAATGAAATTGATGAAAGCATGCATGTATAATTTGATTGGTTAATGAACCTAAAGCATGATGATTCTTGTTGATAAAATAATTAAACGCTTGTTAAATTAATTGTTTAATTAATTTTTGATATCTTGAGATAGTGTGTTGCTTAGGTTTCCCATAGTTGGAACATGTGATAATGAATCAGTTAATTTAATATGGAATAAGAATGAGTTTTAGAATAAAATATAATTCCTTTGTAAGGCCTAAGATTCTTGCATTCTTATAAAGGCCACGTATCTTATGTTTTGGAGTTGTGGGAGATCTATGTGTGTGAAGGATGGATGAATTGATTTGGTGATAAGAGCCTGTTGTAATATTTGTTTCCTAATATTTTGGATGTGATGTTATCCTGGTATGGCGGAGCCTAGAGGGATGTTGTTTTATGTGGGGTAGGGAGGCTCAGATGTGATGTGATCCTAGGATGGATGAACCTGGATGGCTATTGTGGTATGGGTGGTAGGGAGTCCAAGTTGTTGTGGTAGCAATTGATTCCTAGAGTGGTGAGATACACTGGTATATGCATCTGGATGTTAGTAAGGACATTGGAGATGATGAAATAGGTCGAAGATGGGATTACCCATTGTTATGAAAGCTAGATTCTTATTTAATATGTCGTTTTGTTGGAAGCTTGGTTGATTTTTTATCTTCTTTCCTTTCCCAACTACTTTAGGCAGACAAATATATTTGGTTACCCTCTTTCCATGGGAGGTTAATACACACTGAGTATGTCATGTGTTTTCCATGTCTAGCTCCTCGTGGTTGGACGAGTTTACTCTCCTGATATAGGTGGTGAATAATCAACTTGTAGTTCATCTACTCACTGTGTTGAGACCCTTGTTTTTGAGGAACATATAATGTTTTCCTATAAAACCTAGTGATATAGAAAGAAATAATTTTAATAAATGAATAAATTTTTAACCTAGGGGTTTGGAGCTTATTGGGATGCAATGCGGAGGTTGTAATTTTGAAAAGTTGTGGAGTCATATTTCTTATTCATGGAGGAGATGGATCTTTGTTAGGATGCAATTGTAATTAAATTTGGAAAATTTTAATGGTTAATTAATGGTTAGGAATTAATTTATGTAAAGATTAACTGATGAAAAGGAATAAGATAACATAATGTATCTCTTTAAATGGTTGTGTGCTTATAGGATATCTTGTCTTTGCAGTGGCATTTGGGAGTCTCAGAGTGGTTAGATACAGTTTCTGAGAATAGGATATGACCATATGGTGGTTGTGGGATATATTATATCATGTAATTTGTGTGTTTCTATATGTTACTCCACCCAGTCATTTAGGGAAACTGACACCCCAAGGATTCTAAGCTGTAGGGGGTGCTTTCCCCAACATCTCGGAGGGAGGATGGATGGTTGACTACCCCCTTTGTCCCTACTCTCTTTTCTTGGTAGTTCCTTATGCTGGTATTCACAGTCGTTAGTTTTATTCACATATGTGTGTAGAGGGATGTAATATCTTGTGATTATTTCAAGCACATATATTCTGAATATAGTTTCCTAATAATTTCTCTAGGTATAACCTCTCTGGGTTGTGATGGGTTGAGGTATAATACCTTACATATGATACATGTTATGCGAGTTGTGGTGGATACCAGAAATAACCTGATTACATCTGGTTATGAGTATTAGGTGGTGAATTTCACAAGGTGCATTCTATGGTGCTTCACCCAGGTGTATGTGGGCTAGCCTTTTCGGAGAGATATGCTCAGGATGCGCGATGTTGGGGAATGGAATAAAACCTATGGAGAAGTTATAGAGGGGTACCATTTACATTAATTATTGTATTATATGATCTTTTCTATGATACTTGGTGACAGTAGCCATGGTATGGTTAGAAAGTTAGTATACCTGTTTAGGTGACAAGTTATTTTCACTTATTGTTCACTGTGTTTTAGCATGTTTTCTTTTCCTTTTGCACGAGGGGCCCCTAGGAGGATCCTAATGAGTGTATGGTTATCCTCACCTCACATATATAAGAAATATTTTTTTGGTCAGTCAGTACAGGTTGCAGATCAGGCTGGTTACTACTAGCTTGTGGTTGTAGGATCTATTTAGGATTCACGGTCACTTTTTTTATGTTATTTTGGTACTTGTATTTTTCCCTTCCAGTTGTAGTAGTTATTGAAAAAAATTACATTTTTTATGTAGGTTTTATTCTATAGTATAGTTTGATAAGGAGTTAGTTGGTTTCTATCTTATCTCTCTCTTTTTCATGTGTTTCTATTAGAGGGTAATGCCTCCCATTTGCATGTCTACTATATCCCCACTTCTAGTTTCCAACCCCGGACATACTGGAGGTGCGACTTGGGGGTCACTTTATCTCTTCTCCCATTTCATTCCCAAGAGAGGTGAACTTTTTGGGGAGGGGTCATGATAGAGTGTTATCATAGGTCAGGTTGAGGGATAGAATGGAGTTTTGAGTTTGGAACAGGTGAGGTTTCATGGGTTGGTAGGTAAATAGTGTCAACTATGTTTTGATAGTGTTATAAAAACAGGAGACTGGCTGAGACACAGGTCTTTAGGACCTCTATGATATGATGCACATACCTTTAAGCTAATAGTGGATACAAAAAGAAATGTGATACTAGTTGTAGGGTAGAGATCTATAAAATGATGATGAATCATTATTCATTATGCATTATGCATGTTTTCGAATGGGTATTGATTAGGATAGGTTAACATTACATTAATAGATAATAATTAATTAATGTTAATGTCTTCCATATTCTAGGTTTAGGAGATCTAAATATTTTTTTCTTTTGTAGGATTGGCTCCTGGTCGATGTCCTCATTAGGTTTTCATAGAAGATGTTAAGTAGGATACGCCAGAAGATCACCAAAGGGTATAAGTTGATGATGAAACTTGGAGGAATACACTCTGAGAGTTTCTGCAATATAGTCTGTAGAAGTATGAGGGATCAATTTCAGATGTAGTCACAAAATACTGGTTGGAGGACTTTGAGATATCATTCAATCTAATATGTGTTTTTAAGGAGCACAGGGTATTTTTGGCTTTGCAGATGTTGTGTGGGGCAGTGAGTCATTGGTGGTTCTTGTTCCTTGGGGATCTCAAGGATTCGGCAATATCATGGGAGGAGTTTTGAAACTGCTTCAGAACTACGTTTCTTTCTCTGACCCCAAAGGTGGAAAGTCTCCAAGAGGTACATACCCTTTAGCAGGGGGAGCTCCAGTGTGTGAGATTTTGGAATCCATTTTAGGAACCTTCTATGATATTCTTCGAACCTATTTCCAGATGAGGAGGCCAGGTTGAGTAATTTTGTGGTGGAATTCTATCTAGATATCCAGTGTTAGGTCATCCTATTTATGATAAAGACGTATCTTAAGGTGATAGAAAGATAAGACATAATCGAGAGGATGTTATCCAGAACCATATTGTCATGAGAGGGGGGTCACCAGGATTCCTCATGATATAGAGATATGTTATGAGGTTCCTATTTGTTAGGACAAATGATCTTCTGATTAGATATGGTTATGTCTCAGTCCTCAATGTCTCATTTCTCTAAAGGTGTAGGCTCTCAGAACTATGATAAGGGACCAAACACATGTTTTTATTGTGTAGGTCGAGTTCATTAGTGGGGAGAGTGCCCGAACTTTCTGAGAATTAAGTGTGCACTAGTTGTTCCACTTTATGTTTTTCCACTGAGGCAGTTCCAGCTGAGGCAGTAGTAGTAGTTTTCTTCAGTTTGGGATCAGTTGGGAGAAAATGGGGAGGCATAGAATAGCACTGGGATGCTACCCATCCTCAGAGAGTAGATTTTGGCCCTATAGGTGGTCTTAAAAATTGTTTGATATCCTGTGGATAGGGTCATGGACATCTTCATTCTTTAGAATTTCCAACTCCATGTGAACAAGACGTCATTTGAGGTACCCTTTTATTATTTTCAACTTGTGCATATACTTTGTTTGATCCTGGAGCGAAACACTCCTTTATATCACTTTCCCTTGTCCATGCTTTGTGAGTTGAGTTATAGAGGCTTCCAATGCCCTTTCTATTGACTATTCTAGATAGAGGTTGAGCTGACCTGTTTGAATTATATAGAAACTGCAAGCTTGTGGTGGGGAAACATCTCCCATGGGGAGATTTACCATGCTTATGGGTACAACCATATTACATCATCCTCGGCATGGATTAGTTGTATTTAGTGTATGTTATTGTGGATTTATTTAAGAGGAAGGTTGTGTTCCTCGATGCTGATGGAGATCCAGTAGTTTTTGTTGATGAGTGAGACCCTCAGATGGGTCAGAGGCATGTTACATCCTTGTCAGCCTTAATGGATGATCTGATGCTGAGTTTTTCTGAAGTTTAGCGTTTGGAATTTCCCATGGTCATAGAAGAGTACCATGATGTCTTTCTAGAGGATGTTGTAACATTACCCCCTCGATGAGAGAACAATTTTAGGATCAAACTATAGCCTTGAGTCCCCTTATATCAATATCTTTGTACAGGATTTGGCCTTATGGGTTTCAAGAGCTTCACTTACAACTTGATAGTCTATTAAAATGCAGTATTGTTCAACCGAGTGTGTCACTATGGGGTGAACCGGTTTTTTTCTTAAAGAATAGTGATGGAAGTTTGTGGTGGTGTATCTATTATCATCTCTTGAATGAAGTGTTAGTGAAGAACCTCTATCCTATTTCAGATATTTATGATTTATTATATAAACTTTATGGTGCAACTTGGTTCTTAAAGATCTATTTTTAGTCAGGATATCATCAGGTGTGTGTGAATGATGAGGATATCCCAAAGACTACATCCTATTTTTGTCATGGGAATTATGTGATTGTTGTGATGTCGTTCAGTGTGAATAATGCTCCATCTGTGTTCATGGGGTTAATGATCTTTGTGTTCAATGAGTTCCCGTATATATTTGTGGTGTTTTTCATCAACGACATCCTTGTGTACTTTACATCTATGGAGGTCCATGTAGAGCATATGCGTGCTGTTTTGGGAGTTCATTATCATGATATGTTTTCTGGGATGTTTCTGAAGTGTGAGTTTTGGGATATAGAATTCCATTTATGAGGGAATGTTGTATCCCAACAGGAATTATCAATGGATCTGTCGAATATAGAAGTAGTTGTTTCTTAGTCAACCCCCAAGATAATGGCATAGGTGCGATGTTCCCTTAGTCTTGCAGGCTATTACATGAGATTCGAAGTCGGTTTCTCTAGGGTTGAAACTCCTCTAATAGCATTGACTAGAAAGGATCATGAATTCTTTTGGACTGATTAGTGTTAAACATATCTTGAGTATCTAAAGTATAAATTGGTCAATGATCTAGTTCTTTGTCTGGAAACAGAAGTGGTTCGGTTTGAGGTTTTCTATGATGCTTCAAATATTGGGTTCGGCTATGTTCTGAAGCAACATAGAATAGTAGTTTCTTATGGGTCTTGACAGTAACACCCCATGAATGTAACTATGCCACCCATCATCTCAAGTTTGCAGCAGTGGTGTTTTCCCTAAATTTATGGAGACATTACCTCATATTTGAGTATTTTATGGTCTTCACCCATCATAAGAGACAGATGTATGTTTTCTCCCAAGGTGACTTGAACTTGTGCCAGTGTCGGTAGATGGAGTTATTACCGGATTACGACTTTGATATATCATATAAATCTGGAAGGGGAATGTTGTATTTGATTTTCTAAGAAGGAAGTCATGTTGTGATGTAGTGAAGGAATTAGGAAATTCATATAGAACAATAGAAGAACTTTCAATATTTCATATATATTTGGGAGAGGTAATGGGAAGAGGTTGTCTTTTTCTGATGATGATGTAGTCACTTTGGTGTAATAGGAGGAGAAGTCCCAGCTGGGGGATCCTAAGGTGGAGGTCTAGATAGACTGAGTTATTTGTGATGAGGCCCCTAATGGTTGGTCTGAAGATGAAATACACAGAGTTTTGTTTAAAGGAAGTCTTTTAATTACATTGATGATGCATGAAATGATTCCCAGATAGTTCCAAATCTCTCCCCTATAGGAACAAACTGACGTGACAAATATGTATTGAGATTTTAGATGTCAGTTGTTTTGGTCGGGGTTGAATCATGTAGTTGTAGAGGTTATGTATTAATATTTGGTATTCCAAAAGGTGATGGTTGAGGACCGTGTTCCCAGTGGTTTTCTCCATCCATTAGATGTTATTCAATGGAAGTGGGGGGACTTCTCGATGGACTTTGTTATTGGTTTACCTTGAGCTCAAGGAGTTTATGATGCCATATGGGTGGTAGTGGATCATTTAACGAAATCATCCAACATTTTAGTGACCAAGGAGTTGTGATCAAGGTAGATTATATTGATGCAGTATCTGAAGGAGGTTTTGAGACTTCATGGAGTCTCGAGGATGATAATTCTTGATCGAGATCCACATTTTAACTATGGGGTGTGGAAATATCACCAGATTGCTTTTGGTTCTCAGTTATGCCTTAACACTACATTTAATCCCCATACAAATGGTCAAATAGAGCATACCATCCAGACTCTTGAAGACATGTTGTGCTATTATATCCTAGATTTTGGAGGTTTTTGGAAGAAGAACTTTCACTTGGTAGAGTTTCCTTACAACAATAGATTTCACTCCACCATCGGTATGGAACCATTTGTATCCTTTTATAGTTGACCCTTCCATTAATTGTTGTGTTATACTGGGGTCAGAGAGTCATATATTCTCCTTCATAAACTAGTACAGAATACAACAGAGATAGTTCAGGTTATTTTTGAGAGGAATAAAATAGCACAGGGTCATCAGAAATCCTATGTCAATCATAGGAGGAGACCTCTAGAGTAAATCTTTGGGGATCATGAGTCCCTGAAATAGGCTCCCTGTCATGGGTAGTGAAGTTTTATTCATAGAAGTAAGCTTTCTCCCTGATTTTTTGGGTCTTTCAAGGTGTTGGATCTTATTGTATTTCCAGCGTATTGCATTGCACTTACCCTATAGATGAGCTAGATAAAAAATGTTTTTCACTGGTAACATCTCTATTATTATCTCATGATTTCTCTCACATCATCAATTGGGGTGATATCGATGTTGATGATAATGTGACCTTTGAGGAGTCATCTATAGAGATCCAGGACAGCTAGGAGAAGGTATTTCTTGGGCATGTTATCCAATTAGTTCGTGTCTTGTGGTGGAACTATGTTATAGAAAAGAGTTCATGGGAATGTGAGTCACAAATATGCTCTCAGTACCCTGTGTTTTTTGGTGGTTATCTCTTATCTTGAAAGACTATTCATTTTGTGGTTGTAGACATTTTTTGGTTTTTGATATGTCTTTCCGTTATTGATTTTTGTGGATTATTCTCTCTCTTGATAGGTATCTACTTCAGGATAGTGGTTAGAAAATGGTTGTGGTTGTTTCATGGTTTTTCATTATTCCTCTATTGTGGTGGTTGACCACTTGTGGTGGCGAGAGGCTGGAGAGGTATCTCATGGCGTGGCTATTCAGATTCCCCTTTCTGTTTCCTCCCTGGGTTGGTTTTGGATTATCGAGGATGAGAATGTTTTGAGAGGTATCTAAGGTAAGGTCTCGTATCTACTTTGATCGACCCTTTTCGTGTTCTTCAGAATTACAGAGCTCATAGGAAGCTTGGAGGAAGTTTCTATGATTTCAAGCATTGAGAACTAGGGGCAAGGAACATTCACATCATGAAATTGGGTTTCACATCATGTAGAAGAATTTCACAACCTGAAAGTGGGTTTCACATTGTTTAATAGATTGGGGTTTGAAAAACAAATAAAATGAAGAGGCAATGTGTTTTCCATTGAAAACCAAAATCCAAGGATTACACGATGTGAAAGGGGATTACACATCTTGTAATTCACTGTTGTTTTACGTTTTTACATGTTTCATTTGCTGAGTTTTTTCATGAACCCTAATATTTTAGCAGAAATCTTCCCCATTCCACGAAACTAACAGCCCTGTTCTTTGACGTTTAAGATTTCCTTCAATGGGGATTGATCCTTGTCCTTCCATCTTCGATCCGTTGTGATCTGTAGTGATCTAAGGTGCATTATTACTTCATTTTCTAGTGGTTTCTCTGAGTTTGATCTCATATATTCTCATAGTGCTATGATGTTTTCTTTCACGTGGTTCTAATGGGTTTTTCTTGGTTGTTGGTTGGTGCGGTTATGTCATGGTGTCCTCGGATGGATGTTGTTTTTACGGTATGGGTGATCAGAGATCCATTACATGGTTCATTCTCATGTGAGGAACATCAAAGAAATTTTAAGGTTCAAGATTTGTTTCTTCTATTTTTATTTATGTGAAATCATAGAGTTATCATGATTTATCTCATTGAATTGAAATGGAATTGACCAAATTGAATAGTTGAATCAAATTAAAGAATTTGTATTGATCGTATAGTGACGTTTATTATTTATACCATTACCAAGGTTTTCCACTTGAGTAACCACTTACAATGATATATATGCCATTATTTCATTATCATGTTGTTATTTATGGAAGTTGGTAGAGATCATATAGCTGAAATTAATTAATGATTAATTAGATAAAACATTAAAGAGGCATGTTCAATGAATCCGATTACTGTTTTAGTAAATTTTAGGATAATAAAATTGATTAAAGTGTTAATTTTTAATTTAATTGGATAATTAACATGAATAATGATGATTCTTATTTATAAAATAATTAAAGGAATATTAAATTAATTGTTTAATTAATTTGTGATTGTTTTAGATAGTTTATTTCTTTGGTTTCTTATAGTTGGAACCTATGATAATGAATAGGTTAATTCAATATGGAATAAAAACTGGTTGTGTGATAAAAGATAATACCTTTATAGGTCTTGATTTTCTTATTTTCTTTTAAAGGCCCTATGCCATCTGTTTTGGAGTTAGGAGAGGTCATTGTGTGTGATGGTTGAATGCCTTGCTTTGGGGTTGAGAGACTATTTCTATGTTTTTTTTCCTACTACTTGTTATAGGACTTGAGCCTATGAGGGATAACCCTTAAGGGATGTTTTTTATGTGGGGACAGGAGGCCTGGGTTGGATATGATCCTCAGATGGCTGATCATGGAGGTCTGTTGTGGTATGAGGGGTAGAGAGGACCAGTTTGTTTGGCTTTAGTTGATGTCTGGAGTGAAGAGATGCATCAGTATATGGGCGTGGATGTCATAGATGACATCTGATATGATGGAACAAGTTGAATATGGGTTTTCCCATTGTTACAAAATCTAAATGATTGTTGAATCTATTATTTGGTTAGTGGAAAGGAAGTTTTTTTTGTTTTCTTTATTTTCCCCATTGCTTGAGGTAAATGATTTTATTGGTTAATCTCTTCTCATGGGAGGAAAAGATTCACATGGTATGCCATGTGCTTTCTGTGTTTAGCTCATTGTGGTTGGACAAGTATACTCTCCTGCTATAGGTGGTAATGACTAGATGGTTAGTTCATCCACTCACTTAGTTGAGACCCTTATGTTTTGGGAGAATAGAATTTTTTCCTAGATCACCTTGTGTTATGAAAAGTAATGATTTTAGTAAAGGAATACAATTTTAACCCATAGATTTGGATCTTGTTTGGTTGAAATGGTGAGGTTGAAATTTTGAGAAGTCAAGGACTTGATTTTATTATTCCTAGAGTGCATGGATCTTTGTTGTATTGCAAAAGGAATGTAATGTGGAAAATGTTAATGGTTAATTAATTTCTTAGAATTAACTAACATAAAGTGAAAATGATGAAAATGAATAAGATATCTAAATGTATCTCTTTAAGGGGTTTTGTGCTTATATGATATCTGGTCTTATCAGTGGTAGTCAGGAGTCTGAGGGACATTAGCTGCAATTGTGCCAAAGAGTTGCATATAGCCATTTTGTGGTTGTGAGCTATATTAAATCATGTAATTTTTTATTTTTATATGATAATTCACAAAAGCATTTAGGTAAAATGACACCCTAAAGATTCAAATACATAGGGGTGTTTCCCTAACATCCTTGTGGGGGGAAGGATGGCTGACTACCCCTTTGGTGCTGGTCTCTTCTCATGGAGTTACTTGTGCTGGTATGCACAATGGTTAGTTTTCCCCATATATGTGTGTTGAGGTCTGTATTGTATTGTATTTATTTCACATACATCTATTCGGGATATAGTTTCCTATGGACTGTTATAGGTATAACATGTATAGGTTGTGATGCCTTGAGGATCCTTACTCAGTGTATGTAATGTGATATCTTTAGGTATAATACCTGACAAATGATACATGTTATGCGAGATGTGGTGGCTCCCAGATAATACCAAGTAAATTTTGGTTATTTGGATGTGGTGGTGTGTTGCATAAGGTGCATGTTATGGTTTTTCTCCCATGTGTCTGCAGGCTATCCTTTTTAGAGAGAGATTCTCGGGACATGCAATGTTGAGGAAGATCGAAAAACTAGTGGGGAAGTGGTAGCTGGTAAAACTTGAAATTCTTAGTTATATTATATTTTCGTATCTTTGATACTTAGTGAGAGTATCTATAGAGAGGTTACGAACTTAGTATACTTATTTAGGTGATGAGTCAGTTTAACTTGTTGTTAAATGTGCTTTAACATGATTTCATTACCTTTTTCACGAGAGGATCTAGGGAGGATCCTACTGAGTATAATGTTATAATCAACATACACATATATAAACTATATTTTAGGTCAGTTGGAGAAGGTTAGAGATCAGGCTGGTAACTACTAGCTGCTGGTTATAGGAGTTGTTTTGGCTTTGTGGTCACTACCATATTAACATTCTTTTGGTACTTGTAGTTTCCCTTTCCAGTTGTAGTAGGTATTTATGATTATACATTTATGTACATTGTTTTTATTTCGTATTGTAGACTGAGAAAGAGTTTTTTGGTTTCTTTCTTATCTCCCTATTTGGTATGTGTTTCTCTTAGAGGGTAATGCCTCCCATCGACATGTTTATTATAACCTCAGTGCTAGTCACCATCCCAGGACCTACTAGAGGTGGGACTCAGTGGGTCACTATCTCTCTTCTCCCATTTCTAGCCTAGGATGGGTACACTGTGTGGACAGAGGGTTACAACATTTTTAATGTGTTTGATTGTTTTTCACCAGGTTAAATACTTTTTTATCTCAATTTACTCTAATTATAATAACTAGTTTTCCAAAGTAATTTACCTTTATTCATTTACATAATATATTAATTATTAATAAATTTGTACATAATAATTCCAAATATTAAATAAATTATATTTTATTCAATTTAAAAATGTGATAAAAACTAATTTTAAAATAATTAATGTATAATGTATTAATAAAATTCTTTAAAAAAATTAATTAAGTTCTATGGAAGAGGATATAGTTTTTAAAATATAATTTTATTTCAGATTTATAATATCACTTATGAAATATGTATATTATGCATAAAAAGGCTTTAAATTTTTTATGAAATACATACATACTAATAATATGAATAAATCATGGTATTTGTAAAGAGGATATATTACACAATTTACCTTAAAATATGTCTTATTTAAAAAAATTGAAAAAAATTAATCTTAAGTTAAAAATTAATATGATGAATATATTTTTTTTCAATTTAAAAATATATAATTTACGCTTTTTTCTTTTAAAAAATATTTTAAAATATAATGAAAAAATGTTCTTCTAAGGAAAATTACTCTTTTGAACACAATATATTATTTTTATTATTTCGTATCATTTTTTAATTTGTTTTAACCATCTAATTATATCAATATATATTATGATCATTTAATCATAATTTTCTTATGAGAAAACCAGAGCACATAAAAGAGATTTTGTTAGAAAAAAATTCTAAACATAAAATGATATCATTCATCATTTTACCTATAACAATTTAAATCCATTAAAATTTAATTTTTCCATTATTTTACTTCTTAAAAATTTTCGTAAATTAGTTACTCTTATTAACTGCCACTAATTAAATGTCTAGGTTTTAATGGATATACTTAAATATTTATATTTTATCTAATATATCATGGATAAGTTTGTGTTTTATGTTTCATGTACCAAAATATATCAAACACATTGTCTTATCTAGAGGTAATGATATTAAAAATATCAGGGTGTCACATTCTCATCCCAATGAATAACTATTCACTCACAATTTGACTCATAAGACAGGTGTGATTTTTATAGGGAAATCAAAATTAATTATGCACCGGTAGATGATAACAGGTTTATTTATGACATGTATTGATATTTATCTATATGAAATATAGTTATATGAGCATTACAAATAAAGATAAACCATTCCAACTTCCACAAATAATTTAATTATTGGAAGAAAATCTAGTTCTGTAAGGAAAAAAATATCACAAAACATGAAAGTGAATTAATAAAAATAATAACATTAGAGTTTTTTTGTTTTTAACTCAATATCCAGTAATTGGCGAAAAAATTAATAAAATAAGAAATCTTAAAATATAGAGTTAATACTCACTATTTTCTAAATGATTGGTACTTGAATAAAATTTTCCTTATTCCTAATGTCTGAGATATTTTTGGCGATTATTTTCCCAATTAACCATTGGATTACAACATTTATTTTTATAGTTCCCAATTTCTATGTAATTAAATCAATTAATTTTTATAACAACTCTATTTCAATTTCATATGTGAGTTTTATTTTCATCATCTCCATACATATATAATCTATATGTACCTTTAATTAAATTTCCTTCACGATTCTTTCTACATTTTAAACTTGCGTGGAATTGAATCATCTTTCCATCAGTTCTTTATCACATGGTGTTTCATGAGATTCCATCCTTATATTAATTATTTTATTTGGGAATTTATATTTTTTAACATTATTAATCAAATTTTTTGATATATGGTTTTTATAATCATTATTTTTCTCTCTATAACTCTCCTTATGAGGGGTTTTCATTGAGGTAATATCCATAGGGTCCGTTGAACCCATGGTACTTTCTAGTTACATGAATTACTAAAACCAAAAGGTGTTAACATGAGTGAAAACCAATTGAAATTATATGATTATTATCATAAATAGTCATCAGAAACATCATCCACAAGGTGAATTATTTTGTGATACAAACACATTAACCTATAATACTTTTGTTTTAACTTATATCTCTCTTAGTTCTACCAATATCATTATTGATTCAACCTATGTTTCTTTTAGATGATTTTTATCATAATTCTTAACATAATCCCTAATAATAACATGGGAATCAATTATTCATAGTGGTTGATAAAAATAAAATTATTAACTAAATTATATCCCTTTAGAGTGTGAAACCATGTGTACAGTTAGACCTCTTTCTCATGCACCAGGTGATGATCGAGTTAATACTCAATTTTCCCTTTTCAGTGTTATTACCACTATGTACATTTGTTCGAGAGCCTCAATCAAAATATAGTATCCAAAAAAGGATGTCATTGGTATGAAAACAAAATAATAAAAGATTTCTAACATTTCATAATTATATCCTATAATTACACTTATCCCTACTAATGTTCCCTCATCCTAGTTTCCTAAAATGTAAATATTACCACAAGTAACCTGAATCCATTTATATAACATAGAAATTATGGTAAACCTTAACTTACCAACCCTTAAATTATCCCCCAAAATATCCTAATCTCCAAATTAATCTAAATTCTAATCTGATACTAGTTGTAGTTCCCCTGACGTAGACTCTTGAGCCTAGTTCCATAAACACAAGCTATACATACACACTTTATTACAAAGTATAAAATCTTTGACATAACTATACATAATTAAAAAATAAATAATGATTATTTCATATCTTACATCATAAATATATTTTCAGTTTTACAAGCTTAGAGTGTTAGGAAACATAATTATCTTGTAACTATAATCAAATGAACATTACTCCCCCATGAAATTACTAATTTTTACAACTATATCAAGTCATCAAAATTTCCCAAAAATTCTCCATAAAATATATCCTATTAGAAAAATCATTTACAATAATTTTCTACATTATCTGGAGAAATTGAATTATACAAAAGGGTGAGATCAAATACTCATTGTGGTATAACATAAATTAAAGTTAATAATGGCATAAAAAGGTATAAATATTATTATATTAAAATGTAATCATCATAATTACATAATCATCTGAAAAATAGAATATAATATGTATTTTGATAGTACAGAAAATAAATATATCACATGGAAAAAAATAACTGAATTCAGGTTTAATTAATTCATAATGTAGAAAATCATGTTCTTACCATTAAGGAATCAACCGAGAAATCATTCATGTAATCATGGTTATACCTAAAACATCATTATTTTCATCAAGAATGAATTTAAGACATCTTTATGAATTGGGAATATATACACCAAATACTCAAACATGTTTGTCTCATGGGACTTACCAATGCATCAAGGTTTTATATAATATTGGGCACCACCCAACACTTTTTTCCAATGAATTCATTATATGAGATAATTATTAAACAACACAAACTCATAATTGATAATAATCAATCGTATTAGAATAAAAATATAAGGAAGGAAAATAATTTTCTTCATATCACTAAAAGGGATAATATGATCATAACCCATAAATATAAAGATTTTGTACTATTTTAAAAACATTGTAATATCTCTTGAGTAATTAATAACCATTTATATTTGAATAACAAATATAAGGATTTTCAATTCTTCCCAAATCAATGAATCAAATTAAATTTTTTAATGACACCTCAAACTGAAAATGTATAGTGTAAGGGGTGTATGGTTATGTCGATAATTTCATCAATTGATCAGTCAATGAAATTTAGGAGAGCAAATTTCAATCAATAAAATCATGAACATTGTATTCACAAAGCTAATACATTATATGAAATTTTATGACTATTTACAATTGACAGTTAGGTAATAAAAAGAAAGTGAAAGATTATATCTTTGATATAGAATATTTCCACAAAATCCATCCATAAAAATAAGTTGGACAGTTTTAAGAGAATATATTACAAGGGGAATAAGGGAAACCTAGAAAGATGTTGACATAGATGAAAAACATCATTTCAAAAGAAATTTTTGAAGGGTTTCACTCAAGAAAGGATCATTAATCAAATTATAGGATACCTTGATTTTAATCTCATAATATTTATTTATTTATTTATTTATTAGAGGATAAATAATTTCACATAAATCTCCTGACTATAAATATAAATAAATATGAAAAGAAGTGGGGTTGAAAACGTAAAAGATCCTTTATAAAACATTTTTATCAATGGGGTAAAATACAAACTTACATGTCTCATTAAAAAGTAACTTTTGAAAATTTAATGTGAATCATTTTTAAATCCTATACATATAAATGAAATATCAAATAATGGGTCATTTAAAATAACATAATTTTTTCTATAAAAAATGTGGATCAAAAGAAAACACATTTCATAATGATTGGAAATGAACCTTTTTAATATTTTAATAATACCTTTGGGGAAAAAATTATTTAAAAATATTAATAAAACATTCTTTGTGTTAAAACATTTTGTGGTACAGTTGTAAATATATAGAAAAATGATATAATACCACATAATACAATCAATGGTATAACATACCCTACATATATGAAATAGGTTCAAGAAAATGATCATAACTAAATGAATGAAATTTAAGTTACGGAAAACCATTACTAAAGAGGTAACAATTTAACCAATATATATTTGAAGAATGTAATATCATTTGGATTATTATATCCTATGAAATAAATAATAGAATAATACAAAAATCCTATTTGGTAATTTAATACATCATATAAATAAAATACGGTGCACAAAAAATATTATGTCTCAAATAATCAAAATCAAGACCAAGAAAGCCCTTACCTCTTATCATAGAATCCACAAATTAGCTCTAACATACTATATAAAAAATATAGATCTATTTTTAAATAATTTCATAAATTAATATTTTTTTTCTATATATAATCTTCATTTATAATCATTATCTATATGAATTTTACTATGTTATTACAAATTTTCAATCTGAGGTGGAAGTGGTCTGGATCGTTTTAAACTAGTTTCCTAATAATTGGATTGGCATTCATTATTGTAAAAAAGTTCCTAAAATGATACCATTAAACATAATATAATATATATTAAATTATAGTTATAATGTTATAATTTTATTCCATGATATTTTAGGATACAATCCACGAAGGAGAAATCAATGATGATCATGTTTTTTGCGATTCATAACAAAAGAAAGGTGTTTTCATAATTAATGAGTTCAAAAATAATTTTATTATTAAAAACCCAAAGAAACCATTATTTATATATTTATCTAACATTTTAAAGAAAATTAATTTCCCTTAATCATCCATGATATATATTCATTTAATTGTTTAAGTAAGTGGTTAAACTGATCTAATCATGGATATACCATGATTTATGGATTATTATGTGGTGGTATAGTAGTAATATCAATATAAAAGAATAAAAATGATATTATATTTTTTTGTTAGTGTGACATATTATAATTTTATGGTAATATATAAATAATTACTAAATATAGAAATATTACATATTATGAATAAAAGTATTTTCCTCATAGTACGATAGTTTAAATCAGTTAATTTATAACATTTTTTGGTTATTTATATCATTCATAGGTCAAAACAATTGTCTTAAAAGATCACTAACAGTGACATAAAAATAATATTTATCCTCTAAACTCATTATTAATTATATAAGTGAAAATTAGTAATGAAATAAAGGAATGCACTGTTCCTTGGAGGTTGTAGTCTACACATACACATGAATGATTATTTTGTTTTCCATATAAAGTATTAAAAGAGAAACATGGTTTGTTATGTTACAAACATAAAAATGTTACATATATCATTATTAATTAATTTTTTCACAATTTATTAATATCAATGAAAATGGATTAATGTAAAAAAAATACATTTCTTTGTGGAGTGGACAGTCCATACATACAAATGAATTGTGCTTTCATTTTTCTTATGTAAAAAGGTAATGGTGGTAAATGATTATCACCATAACATAATAACATATAGTATATAAAAATTACTTATATTAATATATATGGATAATAAAATTATAATTTTAAATTTAATATATAATTGAAATAATTTAAGTAAAAAAGGATTACTCACATTGAGCATTATAAGATTGCCTAGGGGGATCCCTTGGAAGATAGACTATGATAATCTATTATGAACAAACGATAATGAATGAATGAAATTCTAAAAGGGAAGGAAAAAAAATATTATTATTAGGTAGAAATATAATTTTAGGAGTTGTTTCGAAATGGAGTTGAGAGGGCCTTTTATAAGTTAAATGGGATTCCATTTTTGTAATTACCCATAAATTTTTAACAATGGGAATACACTCTCAATAAAAGTGATTAAAAATTTGAGAAATACTAGAGTAAGGGATAGAAAAATTTGATCAACTCATAAAACATACATTACCACACTTTTTAACTTTTTTTTATCATTTTTCACTATGTTAAATCCTTTTTAACTCTAAGTTACTTTTACTGTGGAAATTGGTTTTTACCTATGAAATATATCCATTATACATACAAATTAAATTGTACTTATTTAATAATCTATACCTAATTATTCCAAATTATAAAGGTATTTTTTTATTAAATTTATTAATGTGATAAAAATAATTTTTAAAATATTTATTTTATAAATAATTTAAATTAATTTCAAGAGAAAAATATTACAGAAGAATGAAAATATCTGATATAGGTTTTTAAAATATAATAAATATTTTTATATTTGTAATATACTTATAAAATACACTTATTTTTATAAAAAGGATTCAAAAATTTCTATGAAATAATTATATACAAATAATGTCTTTAAATCATGCTATTTTTAAAAATGGTACATTATACAATTTTCCTCAAATAAATATTTTCAGAAAATAACAATAATTAATATTTAGAAAATACAAATATGAGGAATCCTGAAATAAAATTTTTGTTTCATACTATAATTATAAAATTTATTAAATAAAATTTTAAATAAAATTTTTAAATACATTGAAAATCTATTTTAATAGGGAAACAGAAAATTTATACCGCAATATATTCTTCTTATTATTTCATAACATTTACAAATTAGTGTTAACCAGTTATTGATATAAATATATATTTCCATAAATTAATAATAAAATTCTTGTGATACAAAATTAGAGCATATAAAAGGAAATTTTGTTACGAAAGTATGTTTCTTCGAATAAAATGATCGCATTAGTCATTTTCATTTTACCAATTTAATTCTGTTCATATAAAAAGAATAATTTATTTTTTTCTATAAGTATTTCATAATTTTTACATTCCTATTCAGTTATGATAAATTAACTTCTTGGGTTTTACGACTAGTCTTAAATATTTATATTTTTTCCAAATATATCATAGTTTCATTGAAGTATGATGTTTCATGTAGGGAAAGCTATTAAACAAACTGAATTTTTTAATGGTAATTATATATAAAAATCCCAACATGTTACATTCAATAACCCCAATGTTACCCCATCATACACTGAGCATGTTGTCATGAAAAACTCCTATGAAATGAAATGATCGGGGTGAATGAGAACTTAACATGAATGAAAATTAAGGGTTACACCGAGTAGGAGAGCTGAAAGGGAATTAGAAATAGGTGTGATTTATCATGAATTATTTTTTAATTTTGGATGATGAAATAATAATGACATGATATGGGAGCACTGATGCAATTTGGGGGAAGTCACTAGTGTAAGAGAGTTATCCTTATAATGATGGGGACTATATTTTTGAGATTTTTTCAAATTTAAGATTGTTCTCATATATCAAATTGGGTTTTCAATAATATATTCATAGACGAATGGATCATGTGATCATAACATGACTATTTTTCAGGACCACATGTCAGTTCCTATAAAATTTAACTCTATATTTTGGGCTCTAATTTTTATTAATCCCTAAACAATGCCTATAAAGTAGAAACATGTATTTTCCTGAAATGACCATTTTTGGGACTTTAGGGAAGAAAAAATTAAAGTTCTTTTCGTTTAAGGTTTTAAATTTAAATTACCTGATGTTTTATATGTCATGGTTATACCATTTGGACCAAAAGGGTCTTTTATATTTTAATATGATACAACTCAAACCATATGGGTTCTTATCAATTTATGGTAGTAAAACTCAGAACAAAAATGATTGTTGGTACTTTAAATCTATGTAGATCATATTGTAATAATGTATAGTTGATACTTTTATTGATATTTAGATAAAAATATAACTTTATAGTGGTAGGTTAAACAACTTATATCAGAATGGTGTCTCCTAATTTAATGTCTTATAGACCTAAAAAAGATATCGTGAAACTTATTCTCTTGAGACATGAAGTAGTATTCTCAGTATTTTAATGCCATATAGTGATGAAAATGAACCACTACATGAAGCGATGAATGAGCCTCTACCATTATTTCAAAATAAGTTGTCATGATGTATATTTTCTCTAAAATTTACTTAGATCGATAAACCAAGTGAGCATAGCATGAATTTTATTGAGACAAAGAGCTAGTAACATAATCATAGGGTCACTTTACATTTATTTTCTATGTTTTTATTATTCAAAAGATTTGGGATTACTGATAAATGTCTTATATTTTTCTCAGGGTGATATTTTTTGTGTCTTTTCAATACTTATCAAGGAGGTATTGAAGGAAGAGGGGTGTCACATAGTTTAAGGCTAAAAGACCCAATAACCATATTTCACATCATAGTTTAAGGTCATATATATATAAATTAAATTTCATGTGATTCATTATATAGAAACATATATCATTTCTCAATGGAAATGTAATCATCCCTATGTATGATGAATTTGACCCAATGTGGATAAGGAGTGGATTTAGTACTTATGCGAATGAAAAATATATATATAAATTGTGATTTAAACCTTATCAAATTAAGTGAAATACAATTGGTTTTTCCTATAATTATGTTGCACTATGTATCCTATGAAAATAAGGTTCACGCCAAATATAGTTCATTATAGAGGTAAAATTTCATGAAGAAAATGGAAGAAGATCCCCTGAAAATGAAAGGTTAGAAAACCAACATGAATGGGAAGAGAATAGACCCTGATAGGTAAAAGTTATGTGGTGAGAATAAACTGATAAAATGTGCCTAGAACCCATCAAATAAGTCAAGAAGTTTCTAAATATATCTTTCATACAAGAATAAATCAACATGTAATCGTTATAGTGGAAAAGAAACCCGGTGGTTTTCCAATAATTAAATTTATTTTTAGGGTCAAAAGAATGTGCCTCACGTGATTCAACATTTTCCTACCTATTTTATTATTAACACTTTGATGGAATCCTCTTATTAGGTAGTTCTCATCACTCTAATGATCTTTGACCATGTTCCCTTTTTCCACAAAGGCCCTTCATTGTCGTTGCTTGAGGCTACTATGCCTCCTGGTTCGGCTCCATGTCTCGCTGTCTCATATAAGGATTCCCTTCATCATCCTTCTCAGGGTTATTTTCCCCTTACTTCACAAAGGTTTCCAAAAATGTTACAACCTCTACCCTGAAAGGAGATTTACCAGTGTAATGGATCAGACCTCTCTAGTCCATTCCTTTGCTGAAATAAGGTTTCTGAGGTGTTCTAACCAGTCAAGGTGATATATTGCCAACACATTTCCATATTTCCAGTTCTGTGAACAATGTTTCCAATTCTGTGAACAATGTTTCCAATTATGTGAACAGTGTCATCGGTAGACGTATTTAAATAGTTCCAACAATAGACTTACATGAACAGTGTCATGGGTAGGCTTCTGTAAACAGTTCCAATAGTAGCCTTTTGTGAACAATGTCATTGGTAGGCTTATGTGAAAAGTTCCAACGGCTTCCCTATATGAATAGTGTCATCAGTAGGCTTCTGTGAATAGTTCCAATGCTAGCCTTATGTGAACAATGTCATCAATAGGCTTCTATGAATAGTTCTAATGGTAGCCTTCTATGAACAGTGTCATCAGTAAGCTTATGTGAACAGTTCCAATGGTAGCCTTATGTGAATAGTGTTATCGGTAGGATTCTATAAACAATTCTAATGGTAGACTTATGTGAACAATGTCATTGGTAGCCTTATGTGAATAGTGTTTCTAGAACGGTGAGGTTCCAACGGTAATCTCTATTTCCTTTTCCAAATTTCGAGTTCAGGAACAGTGTTTCCCAAACTGTGAGGTTCCAATGGTATCCTCTATAATCTTTGCCAAATTTTGAGTTCTTGAATAGTGTTTCTAGAACGGTGAGGTTCCAAGGGTCGCCTCTATTTCCTTTCCCAAATTTCGAGTTCATGATTGGTGTTTCTAGAATAGAGAGGTTTCTAGGGTAGCCTCTATTTCTTCTTTCAAATCTCAAGTTCATGAACAATGTTTCTAGAATAGTGAGGTTCTAACGGTGCCCTCAATTTCTTTTTACATATTTCAAGTTCTTAAACAATGTTTCCAGAACGATGAGGTTCCAATAGTAGCCTCTATTTCCTTTTCCAAATTTCATGTTTGGTGCACAGTGTTTCCAGCTTCCTACAGCTCACCCCTTTGACGTATCCCTTGACGTAAAATGCATTTAAAGCCCCATTTTATAGACTCTAAGTCTGATTCAAAGGCCATAACTCCTATATTAGTTTTCCTAAGTCTTAGGATGATTTTACTTAGTCAAACCATGTGGATTAATGTGATCCACTTTTAATAGAAAATCCAGCATATCTTAAACCACTTCTTTGATAAATCTTCTAAATGTACAAGATATCTTCCTCCCCAGTTCATCCTTCTTTTTCTCTGGTGTGAAACACTCGAACCTCTCATTCCTTCCTATAGGATATGTGCGATCAAATTTCCTCCTTGTATTGGTTCCCCTATTATTTTGATGCATCTAAGTAGTATCGATCAATCTTCGATATAAGGTATGATATGTCATTATTCTTTTGTGTTCTTCTCCTTCTATTTCTCTTTTCCCTTTAATGTAATGCTATCGCCATGTTCCAAATGGAATTTTCTTGGGTGTTCACCGATGTGGTGGTGTCTCTGTATCCTCAGGTGGATAGAGTTGTCATGGGGCGAGGAGATCATAACCCGTTGTGTGGCTCATTCTAATATAAATAACATCAAGAACCATTTGAGGTAGGTTATTATTTTCTTCTCTTTTCATTTATGTGAAACTGTAGAGTTATCATGTTTTATCCCACTAGATCACAATAGAATTGAAATATTAAATATTTGAAGCAGATAAATAAATTGATATCAATCATATGTTATTACCTCTTGTTTATCTAGATAGTGTGATATCTATTCTTGATTTGTTATATTTTCATTCTTGATGGAAATTTGTAATGAACATAAAGATGGATTTAATTGATAATTTTTTGGATAAAGATAAAGAGGCATGTAATAGAATCTAGTTGTTGTTGTTGTAAATTTATGTTAATGAAATTGATGCAGAAATCATGTTTACGAAATTTTTGATATCTTACTGTTTAGGTTTCCCAAATTTGGAACCTATGAATAATAAATCGGTTAATTCAAAATGGATTAAATAACTGGTTATTTTTTCTTGTATATATCTGAGATACCCTCTTGCTTGTTTAAGGGCCAAGATCCCAATTGATGTGATGTTTGGTTTCATACTACTTGTGTTGTGATGTGACCCAGGAAGGATTTTGTGATATGTAAGGGTAGGTAGGCCTATTGGTTGTGGCAGTAGTTGACACCTAGAGTGGTGAGATGCATCGGTTTATTCTTGTGGGTGTCAGGGAGGACACTAGAGATAATGGAACAGGTTGGATGTAAATGTTGGGATACTTTCTATTTCTTGTTGGTTGTTTATCTTTCTTACTTTCCCCACTACTCAAGGCAGCTGGTTTTCTTACCCTCCTTCCAAAATGGGAAAAGATGCATGGGGTATGCCATGTTCTTTCTGTGTTTAGCTTCCCGAGGGAAGATGGGTCAACAATCTTTCTATAGGAGGCAAAGACTCAATGAGTAGTTCATCTACACATCGTGTTGAGTCCCATTGTGTTTAGTAGCATAGAATTGTTATCTATAATTCCTGGGAATATGGGAAAGTAATAATGTTTGTAATAAATGATTGAATATATGATATTAACCAATGGGTTTGGAGCTTGTTGGGACAAAATTCTGATTTTACAATTTAAATGAACG
This sequence comes from Viscum album, assembly GCA_963277665.1. Classification (NCBI taxonomy): domain Eukaryota; kingdom Viridiplantae; phylum Streptophyta; class Magnoliopsida; order Santalales; family Viscaceae; genus Viscum; species Viscum album. The sequence goes on along the minus strand of OY728138.1, from coordinate 1,693,018,331 downwards.
GTAGAATTTGGGTGTGATGATAATGAAATATAATGTGAAATTTTGTTAATAGGTAATTAATGTTAAAGAATTAATGAACATATTATGAAACTAATAAAAAGGGAATAAAGGAATGTAAACAATGCTCTCTAAATGGTTGTGTACTTATATGATACATTGTATTAGAAGTGGTAGCCAGGAGTGTGAGAGACATTAGTTGCAGTTGAGTCTAAGACTGGTTTATTCCCAAAGTGTGGTTTTGAGCTATTGTATATGTTGTACTCTTTGTGTTTCTATATGCCACTCCACCCCATCAGTTTGGGAAATTGACACCCTCAGGATTCTTATCCCTGGGGGTGTTTTCCCCATCATTCCGGTGGGAGGATGGATGGCTGACTACACCCTTTGACCTCACTCTCTTCTCTTGGTAGTTACTTGTGCTCATAGGCATAATAGTTTGTTTTACTCACATATGTGTGTAGAGGTCTATAATGTCTTTTAGTTATTCACACACATATATTATTAATATTGTTTCCTATAGAATAATATAGGTGTAACATGTATGGGTTGCGATGGCTTGAGGACTTTACTTAGTGTGTGGGATGTAATGGCTAGAGGTATAATTCCTGACATATGATTCACATTATGCGAGCTATGGTGGCTCCCAGAAACTACCACATTACTTTACTTACGTGGATGTGGTGGTTTTGTTGCACGAGGTTCATGTTTTGGTGCTTCAGGTAGGTGTTTGTGGGCATGCCTTTTGGAGAGATAATCTTAGGACGTGCGACGTTGGGTAAAAGAAGAAAAATAGTGGGAAGTAGTAGCGGGGTACCCTTGATATTCTTTATTATATTATATACTCTTGTATGCATTACATGGTGAGAGTATCCATGGTGAGGTTGGGAACTTAGTATACCTATTTAGGTGAAGAGTTAGTTTAACTTACTATTCACAGTTCTTTATCATGCTTTCTTTACATTTGCATGAGAGGCCTTGGGGAGGATCCTACTGAGTACACTATTATACACACTATTATTCACGTATCCAATGATAGTGAATTTCTATGTGCTTAATCAAATAATGGTACATGGAGTTCTTACTCAAGTCCAAAGAACATTGACTATCGCAATGAACCTTGTACTCCTTCTGAATAAATCCAAGTTCCTGGAGAAATTTCTAAAGCAACAACATATCCTTGATATCTTCCGAAGCAGCAATGTATTTTTATTCTATCATAAATAAATCAATGCACTTCTGCAACCTTGACTGCCTTGATACAACTCCTCCTAAAAAATAATAGATATGTCCTGATGTAGACTTCTTACTATTAGGATTTCTGGCCATATCTGCATATGTATAGCCCTCCAAGATAGGTTCATCTCTCCCATAGCACAAATGTAACTTTTAAGTACCTTTTAGATACCTCAAAATCCACTTGGCTGCATCCTAGTGATACTTCTTGGGATTAGAGAGTAATTGGATCATGATTTCCACTACATGGAAAATGCCTAGTCTCATACTCACCATAGCGTACATCAAGATTCCAACTATTGAGGAGTATGGTATCACCTCCATCACCTGAATATATTCCTTGAACGATGGGCATGAACTTTTTCTCAACATCAAATTTCCTTAAAGATGAATGCTCAATGGTTTGGTTTTGTCCATGTTGAAATGTATTAGGAACCGCTCAACACACTTCTATTAATATAACCATACAAACTTCCCCTTTCTGTCATGAATGATCTACATCCCCAAAATATGTTGAGTTTCTACCATGTCCTTCATATCAAAAGACTTGGATAACTCCTACTTCAATGAGATAATCTTTTTTGCATCATTCCCAATGATCAATATGTCTTCAACATAATTTAGAAAGGAAAAAAAGTTACCATCATGAAATCTTCATATGTAGACACACCACTCTTCATGTGTCCTCTTGTAGCCATGAATCACCATGAATGATTCAAACATCTTTTACCACTATTTGGGAGCCTATTTTAGTCTGTACAAGCTCTTATTCAATTTGTAGATGAGGTTTTCTTTTTAGAAACCTCAAAACCTTTAGGATGCTTCATATATATCTCCTCAAAGAGGTCACTATGAATAAAAGTGATCTTCACGTCTATATGTTCATGCTCCAAGTCCAAAATGGCCACCCATCTGAAAATGAATCAAATTGAAGCCATCTTCACCATGGGTGAAAGGATCTCATCATAGTCAAATCCCTTCTTCTAAAGGAATCCCTTGAAAACTAACTGATTATTTTGCTTGACCGTCATCTTGTTTCCATACTTCTTTAGTCTGAACACCAACTTGTTTGTTAGTGCATTTTAAACATTGGGAAATTCCACCAAATCATGTATTTTGTGGAATGATACATTGCTTCTTGTAATCCTTTTGGATCTTCTTCATTAGTCAATAACAAGTAATCTGACTTTGAATATTTGGTTGATGGAATCCTTCCTCAAGAAGATCTTCAAACCTGTGAAATGTTAGGTTTGGGTGGCATAACACCGCCAAGATATTTGATGGTTCTGTTGTAACACCTTTAACATATTCAATTTATATAATAATAGATTGATTATTATTATTTTGTTTTTTTAAACAATGGTTCATCTAAAATAAAATACTTTCAAGAATAAAAAATGACGAAATGTTTTATTCAATAAGAATATTGGAACCTTACATTTCCATAAGTCCAAATAACCCCACTAACCTAGAATGATAGCTAGGAGACCTATAAAAATCATTAAGAGACCAAAAAACACTACAAATAGACCAAGTAAATAGTGGGAGTCCTTCGGGTCCGTCACAATCAAAAACATTATATCCCGAGCTATGGGGACTGAACTATGCATCAAGGGGATGCAGAGAACCATCTTCACTGAGTTGTTTTTAAAATTATGAATACCCTAAAAACATATTTATAATGCCTTTGGGATCGTTAATATTCGTTACCGCCTTTAGATTACTATTGGTGTTTTTAACAGCCATAATATTTTGTAACCGTTGGGTATATTAAGTATTGTGACAATTTTAAGTATTCACAATATATAATTATTTTAAATATTATAATATTTAAGAATCTTAATTATATTAATAACTTAAGGGTTTTAAATGTTTCAAAGTAATATTTTAGTTAACAAATATATGTTTTCAAGTAAACATAATGTTTTGAAAGAATACCTCTCGATGTATTAAAAGTGTATATTTATTAATCTTTTTGATCAAAATGAAATGTAACCAATTATTTTATGAAGGAAATATATATGTTTGTCATGTTTTAAATATTTTGAAGTGATTACCTATGTTAAATACTAACATGGTTTTAGATAAGGGTATACTTTATTCTAAGCTATTATAACAATGATTTTTATCTTAAAATGAATAAAATAAATGAGGTTGTATTCTAAACTTATAATGTTTTAATGATTAAAACAAATTTGAAATCATGATTTAAAATACACTTATTAACTAAAAGTTATTCTTTTGGTTAAGTAATGACATGATATAATTTATATGTTTAAAAATTTAAAATGAAGTTGAAACTAAGTTGTAGACTAAATAGATTAACGATATTGTCAGGTTTAATGAAAATAAATATTGAAAACTTCATTTTTCCTTCTTTGGTTTTAAAAGATATTATATGGTATATTTTTAAGTTATAAGGTATATTTTTTATTTTTGAATGTTTTATATTAAAATAAATGTCTGACCCTATCCAACCATCTAGCTGGCCCAGGGAGGCAGGTCACACCACTCTCAAGGAGTGGGTGGCCGAGCCATGGCTCCCCATCCAGCACAGGCTAGCCATGAGTGCATGCACACCCATAGAAGTGCATGAAGAAACCGAGGTGTCACCACCATGTGGGGCAGTAAGGTGGTAGTTAGTGGGTGCAGAGCATGCCTGTAGAGAAGAACCAGTATGGGGAGGTACCAGGGAGGGAGAAGAGAACTTATTGATGGATGGTCGGGAGCTCAAAGTTGTAACGTCCCGGTTTAGGAAGCCACCCGGAGGCACCCCATACCTGGTTGGTCACATGGCCTCAAATGTATTTCCCCGAATGCTAGAGGATGCCGACTAGTAACAAGGTCCTTGGGTGTGATAGTGGGGAAACTATGCCCTCATTGGCAGAGTACACAGTTAATGTAAATAGATATACAATAGCGGAAGTAGTAATTATACCAAACAACATTAAACAATGGAAGACTGATAAAGAAACAACTAGAACATATATATAAATGATTCACGGTACATATATGTCTAGGAAAGTAGAAAAACAAGTCACAATGTTGAATATAGTAATATCCAAAGTACAAAAGGAAAACAAATAAGCAACTCCTCATCATCGCAAGCCTCAGCATGGTCCCATGCTCTCCAGATCGAATGCAATCAAGTACCAGAAGTAGAAGGGTGATTCCCCTTATCTATACCTGCACTAATATAATCTATTTGGGCCCAAAAGCATGACCTAAACAAGGTGTGAGACAAAATACTAGTAGGAAACTACAAAAAGATCTGTGCCTAATAGTCAGTCAGTATATGGCAGGTAATAAGTAAAAGGAACGTAGTAAACAAGGAAGCACTCAGCAATAAACAATTCCATAGTTCAAGCATTCAATTCACAATCAAGTAAGCAGCTAATCAAAGCAGGTAATTACAAACAGGTAACCCTCTAGAAAGTACTTATAGCCTATCCCCTATGGTCCTACCTAGAAACACAATCAAACAACTAAACACAAAAGGTAACCCTCTAGTTAGTACTCACAGCCTAACCCCACTGGTTCAACCAACAAGTACAAGCAACCCTCTGGGAAGCACACACAGTCTCACCCCTCTAGTTCATCTAAAGGAAAGACTCTCCGATGAATCACTCACCATCAATTTCCTCTATAGTATTGTATCAATACTAAAGGATCTCTGGGGAAGTACTGAATGTCTCATTCCCCCTGTGGCTCGTGTCGAGGAACTACAGACACTCTGAAGAAGCACTCAAATTCAATTCCCCATATGGTCTTGCATTGTAAAATTTTTATGACACTCTAGAGAATCCCATACATCCATTATCCCTATGGTCTACTACAACAGGTTCTCATGACCCTTGATAATTCAAAAATGTATATCACACATATCGGCCAAGGTAATCTTCAAGAACTACTTGGCTAGAATTTTATGCAATATTATAATATTTGAACAACAGTCACACCATCCTACAATAATAGGCATGGGAAAATAAACAAGGTAGCCTAACAGGCTAAGGAAAACCGAATTCCACCACCAAAACATGCATGGGAAACACCTCCAAAGCATATAAATTTAACCCTATTCACTTTCAATTTACCAATACTCAAGAAAACCATCATAGAAGGAAAACAATAGGGCTAAAACGGTAAACATGCAATACCCCATTCATGGGTATTGGGTGATTTTACACATATAATTCAAATACTTTATACAGGAAGGAACAAACCACCTACCTTAGAATTGGGAGATCACTATATGTGAACCTAAAGCCTTGAATCACCCTAGAACACTGAAGATCTACAAAAACGTATAAAAATTTCAACCCACGATAACATAGAAGAGAGAAGGAATTGTAAAATGATGCTCAAGGAGAAGGAATAGATTACCGAGGTGATCCCAACGCAATCAATGGTGGTCGAATCGGAGATCAGACGGAGGATCGGGTGCTCAGAGAAGGATCATTACTATACGAGAGCTCTCGACCGAATGAGACTTAAAAAAATGGGTTTTGGTGATTAGAAGTGACCCCGGTCCATTTAATGAAAAGGAAACTAAATAAACGTCATGTACTTTTTAAGTACATGGCATGTACTCTCCTTTTCCGTACTCCGCTTTAGGTGGCCTCCATGCCACCCCCTCACATCCATGTTTTTGGCCATGAAACCGCCGGCACATGGCCTCCTATGGTAAAGTAGTACACTATGTGTACTCATAAATTACATGGTGTGTACTTCAAAAATTTCCAGAACTTCCCCTTTTTCTCAAAAATTCCTAGAAGAAGAAAACATACCTGAAAGGAAGGTCTAGGTTCATACCAACTTCCCCACATAAATAAATTCATCCCCTAATTTCCCTAGAACGGCGTGGAAGAAGAAGCTTAGAAGAGCTCCGGCCACTGTGCTCATACATCGGCCTCCCTCTCCTAATTATCATCCCATACCCACCCGTGCTACCATAGAACTCGTACCAGAGAAACAGACAAGCCACATGGACCCTTTTTACTATGATCAACAATCTAGATATGATGTGGATCAAATGACGCATCCACTTCCAAATCTACCTCCTCAGGTTAGAAAACTTGAGATGGATCTGAAAATTAATGTCGAAGCTGTGAAATGTGGAAGATGTTGTTCATAGCCCGATACCTCTGAGGTAATTGAAACTGATAGGCAACCATCCCAACTCTATCCAACACCGCAAATGGCCCGAAGTACCTCGGCAAAATCTTACACTGTCTCCTAATCCTTCTGGGCCTTAACCTCGGTGTGAAATGTAGGAAAACCTGATCCATGACCTCGAATTCTAGAGGTCGTCTCCACTGATCAGCATAAGACTTCTGTCGAGACTATGTAGTATCCATCCTCTTCTGAATCAACTCTATTTATTATGTGGTCTCCTAAACAAGACTAAGTACCATCATCCTGCCTCTATTGCCTCCAAGCAACATAAGGGTGATTGGCATGGCCTACCATACAATGCCTCATATGGTGCGATCTGGATAGTTTCTTGAAAACAATTTCTATAGGAAAACTCCACAAAGAGGTATTTGTTTCTCCCAAGAACCCCTAAAATTCAGATTTCATGCTCGAAGCATGTCTTCAAGCACCTGAATCGTACGCTCAGACTGACCATCTGTCTGGGGGTGGTAAGTTGTACTCAAGAGTACCTGCATGCCCAAAGCCTTCTAAAGACCCTTCCAGACCAGAGAAGTAAAACGTGCATCCCTGTCTGAAACAATGGAGTGTGTAACTCCATGAAAATGTACAACATCTGAGATATACACCCATCCCAACCCATCGAAACTGAAGGTCTCCTTGATCAACAAGAAGTGAGAAAAATTCATGAGTCTGTCAATGATAGCCCATAATTTATCGTTCCCTCATGGTGACCCCGGGAACCCTATCACAAAATCTATCGTGACTTCATTACACTTCCACTCGGGATTGGGTAACTGATATAGAAGTCCTGCTTGTTTCTGATGATCTTCCTTCACCTGCTGATAGGTGGAACACCTCATGAAAAAACTAGCAACATCCCTCTTCATACCTGCACACAAACACAGACTGTGTAGATCATGATACATCTTGGTGATTCCAGGATGAACTACCCAAACTGAAGAATGAAATTCCCACATCACCTCCTTGCGTATGTCTCTTGACTCCCATATGTTCCCATAAAAATGTGAGACATCATCCTATCCTATGATATATCCAAGAATAGGGTCCTCTCCTAACACACTTTCCCGTAGAACTATGACTTCAGAATATGATAGCTCCTTCATTCGTACTTGATCAAGAAGGGTAGATGTAATAGCTATAGAAGAAAGGAAAATCTTCTCATGCCTATCATGAACCTCCAAATGCATCTTATAAAATAGTTCCATAAGCTGACACTCACTGCTGGCCTCTTGAACTACCTGTATCTGAGTCCTCCGGCTCAGTGCATCAGCCACTGTGTTCCCTTTCCCAGGCATGTAGGAATGCTCAAAGTCAAAATACTGAAGATACTCAACCCACCTTCACTACCTCAAATTCAGATCACGCTGAGTGAAGATATACCTGAGAATTTTGTGGTCGGTGAAAACCACAAAATGCTCGCCCGAAATATAATGTCTCCAATAGCGTAAGGCATGAACAACTGCTACCAACTATAGATCGTACGTCAGGTAGTTACCCTCATGTGGGTTCAGCTACCGAGACCCATACACAACAAATCCATCTTCCTTTATAAGCACAGCTCCCAGCCCGATACCTGAAGTGTCATAGTAAATAGTATATCTCTTTACTGGCACTAAAAATACTATTATCGGTGCTGAAGTAATCCTCCCCTTCAGCTATTAAAAATTTGAATCACCAGAATTTAACCACAAGAACTTTACACCCTTCTTATTCAGGGCCATCAGTGGCGCTGCTAATCATGAAAAGTCATGTATAAATCTTCTGAAGTATCCAGACAGCCTTAGAAAACTCAGTACCTCAAAGATGTTCTTCGGCTGCTCCCAAGAAACTACTACACTCACTTTATTTGGGTCGATAAATACACATGTCTTTGAGATAACATGACCTAATAAGTGAATCTAATCCATCCAAAAGTGGCATTTCAAGAGTTAAGCATATAACTGATTCTGTCTTATTGGACTCATAATGATCTCAAGATTGGTATCATGGTCATGTCATGTGTGAGATTAAACCAAGATATCGTCCACGAAGACTACCACAAAGGAATCCAATTATGGATGGAACACTCGGTTCATCAGCACCCTAAAAACCGGAGGTGTGTTCGTGAGGAGGAATGACATAACCACATACTTGTATAGACAATACATACTTCAGAAGGTTGTAAGAGGTATATCAGATAGTCTAACACACAACTAATGGTAACTGAATCTCAAGTAGATCTTCAAGAACACCCGAGCTCAATGAAGCTAATCAAAGAGATCATAAATCTTCGGCTAGGGATATCGGTTCTTGACCGTCAACTGGTTCAACATCTGATAATCCACACAAAGTCTGAGGGTACCATCTTCCTTCTTAGAAAAAAGGACAACTGAACCCCTAGGAGAAGTACTGAGTCAAATGAAACCCCTTACCTGCAACACCTCCAACTGCTTCTTGAGCTCTCGTAACTCTAGTGTAGCCATCCTGTAAGGAGGAATGGACACTAGTTCCTCTCCTGGAACAAGCTCAATGGGAAATCCCACCTCTTTCTCTAAAGGAAAACCTGAAAAGTCCTCTGGAAAGACATCCCTAAAATGATCCACCACTGGAGGAAATTCCATCTGTGAAGTTCCCTGGTCATCCAGATATGGACTAGCAATCTCGGCTGTAACTCCTCCTAACCTAGGATGCTCGAGTCCCGCTCTTCTCACATGCACATCCCATCCACCCTTATGAAGAAATGATCTACCCTCTGGTGATATGAAACTCACCCTACGTTGATATCAATCTGCGACGGCCTAAAAAGGAACTAACCAGTCAATTTTGAGAATGACATCATAGCTTCTCATCTCTAAGACATAGAGGTCCCAAAGGAAGTGACACCCACCAACCTCAAGAGGGAACTCATTACATTGATTTACACTAGATATTATTTTCCCTAACAGAGTGTATAGTGTCAAGATAGTCGCAAAATAAAAGATACGGAGCCCAAGTATCTCCTGAACAGTAATAGATATAAAGCTATGGGAAGCCTCTATGTCGAAAAGTGCAGAAGAGTGAGGAAACTAGGATCTTACCTAAAACTGTAGATGGTTCGAGAACTTTCTCATGTTGGTTCTGATCCACAGCAAAGGATTGGCATGTACCATGGCCCTGTGACCCTGCCTGACCACCCTGAGATGATCCACCCTTCTGTCGCTGAAAACCGGGTGACTAGCTACCGCAGCCCCAACCTCCACCTCGGCCTGAACTGCCGAAAGAACTCTAGTTCGTATACTGGTGAGAAACTGGTGGAGATTCTCTTGTATGAGGAGTCCTAAATGAACCCTGGTCACCAGCTGCTGGTGAAAAAAACTGACAGAAACAATGAAGGTGACCCATCTTTCCGCAAGATCTGCACTCCACTAGGTCTCTCTGGCACTGTGGCCTTGTATGTCTAGCCCTTCCACACTGCTAACATATGAACTGGATACCTTAAGGTTTCTCTAGCCTCCTTGGATTCCCACATGTAGAATCCCTATGACACTTCCTACTATCAGGAGGTGGGACACTAGCTCCAGATGTCGAGCCTCCCTGGATCACTATTCCAGAATCCCTCAGATTGTGCTCTGTGATCAGCGCCTGGTTGACGATAGAAGTGATGGAAGTAAACCAAAAGATATTTAACTATGAGCGGATGTATTGTCTAAGACCATCCACAAACCTTTTTTCTATGAACAAACCATCTCCCCTAGGAAGGGTGTGAATCGCTGAAGCATGGTGAAATGAGAGGAATACTCTATAACCAAAAGAGTACCCTGCTCTAGACTCCTGAACTCTCAGGCTCGATCGGCCCTCAAGGTATCCGAATAGAAGTAGTCATAGAAGAAAGAAATCATTCAAGTTTTAAAAAACATGACTACATGGTGTGTATGTCCCCTACACTACATGATCCCTAAATTCATTCACATGGGCGTGTACTCCTACCACAACTGGTCGTGTAACACCCCAAACACACAACATGTCATCCTAACACATGATGTGTACTTGAAACCTTCTTCCCTACCCGAATCTTTTGACATGGTTATGTGACAATGTTCTCCAAAAACAAATGTACACGACGTGTTTGTTCCAGACATGGAGTGCACAAGAAAAGACTCCACTGACCTGTGTTGTTAGCTACACAGTCGGCTGCACGGTTTACACTTACATAGCATGTTCCCGGTGGACAAGGCATGTACAATAAAGGATAAAATTGACCCATGTTGTTACTAACACGACCATGTACTAGGATCATACTACATGGAGTGTTCCCTATGGACACGACATTTATTTGAAAAGACTCGGCCAACCTGTGTTGTTAGCTACACGAGCGGACTTGAGGTTAACAAAACACAGTGTGTATAGCTGGTACATGGTGTGTTCACCAAAGGATTTCCCTATACTCTATCCCTTATCAGACGGCCTATGACATGGTTAGAGACTACACGACATGTATATATAGTACACAGAGTGTATTTTGGGTTTTTCCGTACAGTAAGCCTAAGAAACTACTCTAGATCCCATAAAAAACACTAAAAAGAATGTTGAAAGGGACAAATTATGATATGTGAGGGCCCATACTCCCTGCAAATAAAATCTTAGAATCTTATACATGTTATAAATAAGAAAAAAAAGGCTACGATCCACCAATTTCCTATCCATGAGGGCCCATAACCCCTATGGAACCAAAATTTTGTGTTCATTCAAACAAACCTTAAACAAATGATACCTCATCAAATAGCATGTAGTTTTATCAAGGCATATATCTCAACAACATGAATATTCTACAAAACATCTATCACAAAAAAATGCAATCTCTAATGCACCCTAAATGTCATGAAAAGAATGCATGACATGTGATTTCTAGTAAGTTCTTATATGATGCATGAGATGGAATACCCTCATCTTATCAGGTTGTAATAGAAATCGAGCCTCTATAATATCAACGGTAACAACACAAGTCATGTGAATCACCCAACGGTGAAAATCAAATCAACCGTATAATTGAAGAAACCAGACTACTGCAATAACGAGGTAGATTGGATTTTCCTTGTACACGAGTTTGCTACTCTCAGGCACATCTCATTACCAAGTAACAGTCTCATCCTATAACTAGATATAGGCTCCAAATAGTAATAAAGAAGAAATTAATTCCATCTAATACCACTTTTTTAATGTCCCGGTTCTAGAAGCCACCCAGAGGCGCCCAGTACCCGGTTGGTCACATGCCCTCAATCGCATTTTTCCGAATGCCAGAGGCTACTGTCTAGCAGCGAGGGCCTTGGGTGTGATAGTGGGGAAACGATGCCCTCTTTAGAAGAGTAGACAATGGAAGTAAATAGATATACAATAGTGGAAGCTGTAATAATACCAAACAATAGTAAATAGCACAAGACTGATAAAGTAACAAGTGGAACATATATATAAATAGTGCATGATACATATATGTATAGGAACGTATCCAAACATGTCACAATGCAGAATACAGTACTAATCTAAAGTAAAAAAGGAAAACAGATAAGAAACTCGCCAGCATCACAAGCCTCAGCTTGGTCCCATGCTCTCCAACTCCAAAGCAATCTAGTACCTAAAGTAGATGGGTGCTTGACCTTATCTATACCTGCAACAATATAATATGTTTGGGTCCAAAATCATGACCCAAATAGGCTGTGAGATTAAATCCCAGTAGACAGCCACCAAAAGATCTGTGCACAACAGTCAGTGAGTATATGGTAGACAATAAGTAAAAGGAACGCAGTAAACAAGGAAACACTCAGCAATAAACAATTCCACGATTCAAGCATTCAATTCAAAATCAAGAAACCAGCTAATCAAAGTAGGTAATTACAAATAGGTAACCCTTTGGGAAGTACTCACAACCTATCCCCTCTGGTCCTACCTAGAAACATAAGAAAACAGCTAAACACAAAAGGTAACCCTCTAGGTAGTACTCACAGCCTAACCCCACTGGTTCAACCAACAAGTACAAGAAACCATATGGGAAGCACACATAGTCTAACCTCTCTGGTTCAACTAAATCATTGAATCTATGAGGAACCACTCACTGTCAATTCCCCCTATAGTCTCGTATCAGTACTAAAGTCTCTCTAGGGAAGCACTCAACATCTCATTCCCCCTGTGGCCCACATCAAGGAACTATAGTCACTCTGAGTAAGCACTCAACGTTAATTACCCCTATGGTCTTGCATCGTAAAATTATAAAGACACTCTGGAGAAGCCCTTAAGTCCATTCTCCCTATGGTCTACTACACTAGGTTCTCCGGACCTTGTGTAAGTCAAACAAGTGTAGCATGCTTATCGGCCAAGTTAATCTTCAAGAACTACTTAGATATAATTCTACGGAATATCATCATATTAAAACAATAGTCACACCATACTACATTACTATGAATGGGAAAATAAACAAGGTAGCCTTATAGGCTAAGAAAAACTGAAAGCCACAACCAAAACATTCATGGAAAACACCTCCAAAACATTGAAATTTAACCCTATTCACATTCAATTTACCTCTACTCAAGGAAAAAAGAATATAAGTAAAAAACATGGCTAAAATGGTAAATGTGCAATACCTCGTTCATGGTTATTGAATGATTGTGCACATATAATTCAAAGACTTTCTACAGAATGTCACAAACCACCTACCTTGGTGTTGGGATATTGCTATATGTGAACCTAAATCCTTGAATCACCCTAGAACACCAAATATCTATGAAAATGTATAAAATGTTCAACCCAAGATAAATTACAAGAGAGGAGTAATTGGAAAATGATGCTCAAGGATAATGAAGATCTTACCAAGGAGATCCCAATGCAATCGAAGATGGTCGAATCAGAGATCAGACAGAGGCTTGGGGGATTAGAGAAGGATCATGGCCGTATGGGAGCTCTCGGCTGAACGAGAACTAGAAGAAGCATGTTCTGGAGATTAGATGTGACCCCAGTCCATTTAATGAAAAAAAACAAAATAAATGTCATGTAATTTTAAAGTACACGGTGAGTACTCTCCTTTTCCGTACTCCTCTTTAGGAGACCTCCATGTCACCCCCACACAGCCGTGTGTGTGGCCATGAAACAGCCATCACACGACCTCCTGTGGTAAAGCAGTACATGTCGTGTACTCATAAAGTTCAAAGCGTGTATTTCAAAAATTTCTAAAACATTTCTTTTTTCTCAAAAATGGCCAGAAGAAGAAAACATACCTGAAAGGAAAGGCTGAGTTCTTACATAGGCTTATAATGTCAACTTGTAATTTCCTTCGTTTCGATGTGGGATGAAATTTTTCAGTGGAGATCTAATCTAAATTGATTGATCTCGCCACAAGAGATCTTGACCGCATGATTTGGTCTTAGTTTTGAATCCTACTACTACAACCTTTCCACAATGTATTCTTTAACATTATGATGATGACTCATCAAATCTCAGCTGCTCATCTCGTTTTTAATTCCACATTATCTCTGAGACTGTCCAATCAAATCCCTGATGTAATCTCCACCGTACATACCTTTTCACAACTATGGAAACCCTATCATCCATCCGATCGATCTCAGTTGATCATGGTCGTCTGTTATTTTCTACACCACATTTCTTTCGTCTTCTTATTCCTCGGTTCACAGTTGTGTTCCAGTACCAGTTGTCATCTCTTCTCCACTATCCTTCCCACACCTGTGAGTCCTCCTGTCTTTCTCTTCACCTAGTTTTCCATGATACCTTTCGATGAGGCTGCAATGTAGGTTATTTTAATAGCTAAACTGAACCTCTTACATGCCAACTTTTCATATTATATATATGTTTTCCATTAAAGAAATAGGTTATTCACAGTTTTTGTTTATGTTTAAATAGTTAGACTCCTTTTTTATCAATTTTATTTGTTTATGCTATTATTATTGAACTGTGGAATATAAAACTATAACTATACAGTTTACATACATCATTTATATAAACCTACTTTTCACCCATAAAACATATGAGTTTTCTTCCTCCCAAACCTACAGAGACCCCTGATTAACTCCACCTCATTCTTGAATTAATGTAATAGATTATTTTGATCGTTTTTTTACGTAAAACCCTTACTTATACTTTTGTGTATTACAGTTATATAAATATATAAATATATATCGTTTTGTATAACTTTCAAACGCAAAATTATTTTGGTTTTCTAAATGATGTTTTGTAGAATTTAAATTATGTATATGATAAGTATAACATTTGAAAGGGTTCTTCTTTAGTTTGTTTTCTTTCTATTAAACCCACATGCACTTATTTATGTATATATTTTTATTTATAAAACAACCCTATACTGATTTTATGATGTTCGAATGAAGAATATTTATTTTTAAATGATGTTCTGAAATGCATGTAAATCATGTAAGGATTCAATTTGTTTTGTTTAATTGGTTCATATAAACATATATGTGTAAATATGATTGTATATATATATACATATAGGTTTTCATTATGATATGAATTACGTTTTCATAACACTGATTTTAGTGATTTAATTATTCTTCTTTAGAAGTTTATAATATTTATAAAGATTTATTAAGCCTTTTTTGGTTGTGAAAATCCCACATATACACATTGTGTATATATATGGTTCTATATGATTTTCAAACCCACATGAAAATATGTTTAAGATCCACATAAAAATTTATGCATGTCTTTGATTATTTATTAATCTGGGGGTGATTCAATGAAACACACATAGTAATATTTTATAAGTGAAAATAATAACAAAACCTTGTTTTGTTATTGTGTGCCTAAAAATTCTAAAAGCAGTCATCACCTTGTTAAAAAAATTTACTTTACATATATCCTGATTTATTTGGAGTAGTATCTCTTGTTTATTCATATGTATATACATTAACAAATTCCTTTTGTAGAGTGTGATTAATTGTTTATGTATCAAGATAAATGTAATAAATTAGCATGTGTTATGTTTTAACATACGGTGAAACAACCAAAATAAACACTATTTGTTTATGATTTACATATTTGACACTTGTATTTATTAGTTTGTGGTTTGAACATGATTGATATCTATATTTAATTCAAAACATGTATTTTAAGGCATTGATTTTTTATTTTCATGGAATAAGGGATGTAAGAATTATTATTTTATGCGAAAAACACAATCAATCTATTATTAATCCATCACTTATGATAATTTAAGGATTAAGGAATTAATTATTTGAAGTGGTATGGGACAATTCAAATAAAATAAGTAAATTAATTATTTGATGTGGTATATTTGAATTCAAATAAAAGATATAAAATGGTAGATCAAAGTGGTATGGGTCACTTTTATTCAAAGACATTTATACATGTGTGGAATGCATTGGATGCATTATGTGATGGGTGAGGCCCGCTGTAGCCTCTCCATACATCGAAAGGTCTCACGAGACAAACTTGGTCATGGAATGAGGTCATGATAAAATGATTGTGTATGGTCTTGGCATGAGGCCTCAACCGAATGTTATGATTTTCCTAAATTATTCATTTCTTTAACATGTGATTAATATTTAACAAACCATTGGATTATTCGACTAGTAGAATATCTTTTGGTTAACAGTATTTTATTACGGTAATAAATGCTTATGGGATAATGGTGTATGTACATAGAAAGTTGATAATATCATAATACAGAAGTTGATATTTCATATGTCATTTAATGATTTTCATTTAAAGTGGTAAGAGAATCATGATATTGTTACTTATGAAATTATAAGAATGTGTTAACTTATGTATCAATATCCTTTCATGTCATTATTAAATTAGTTTTATTAATTTATGAATTATGCAGCATCTAATGATTTTTTGTACTTGTATACTAACTCTAATATATTTTTTGAATATTTGTATAAATTCTTATGTAAGAGTTTTCCTTACAAATGTTTTCAAGTAAACATTGAAAAATATTGACGACGTGCTTCTGGAAATTGTGTTTACCATTTAAGTAAAAGTTTTTTAATTATTTTAAAGGGATGTTTTGAAAAAGAAATTTCATCAATTTGTTTTTAAACCCCTTACTGATCATTTTAAATGCTCACCTTAAATTTTCAAATTATTTTTACAGGGTTATTAAATTTATCATGCTTTGAGTACTCCTTTGTGATGACAACATTATGATGTTTATCATTGTCAAGTTTTTGATGAAATGTATCAGTTGTATCTGGTTTTCTAGTACCTAAACTGAAAATATTCTCTGTGATGGAATGATATGTATTATTGTTTATGCATGTTTTTATAAAAAAATTAAACACCATGTTTCAGGCACTGAATCTGAACTTATGGGGTCGGGTTCATCACATTAGGTATCATAGGATCGGTTTAGACAACTTTGGAAAATTAGAGCAAGACAAAATATTTATTTATGCCTCGCTAAGTACAATTCATTCTTAAAATTTTCAGATGGCGGGTGAGGGATTACCAACAAACCTTTTTCCTCTCTCTACCAAATTACAAGAAAACATAATTGTTGAGTCGTGTTCAGAGAAATAACAGCCATTTTTGAATCTACATCTAACCTGAAAACACCTCTATTAAGTGTCTAGAAACCCAAATATCCTTTGGTTTTATCAAGGACCAAGTCACATATACTACCTCATGTCACAAGAGATACATGTATTTTATGCACATAAAGGAAGGTACTAAGAAGGATTCTTCTTATGATTCACCCTATCTGAGGTTTACCAGTCCCAAGAGAAGTTCTGAGAAGCTGTGGTGGTGGGAGACCCCCATGCATCCTATATGTTCCAAGTCTTGAGTTTCATCAAGTATGAGAGGCTTTATAATATATCATTTTTAGACAACCATGTTTTTTGACTAGTCTATCAAAACTATGTTCATTAGGATATCTTAGAACTCTACACCTCTCATGCCACCATCTCAAGGACTTATTGTTTCCTGCATGAGTTTGACTCTAGCTGTGAGAGGTGTATCTGGGAGAATAAAATTGAGGAGTTCAAAATAAATTCAGGGATCAACCCGACCAGAAGAACCTGCCAGGAATGTCTTTGATGGTGGTGGACCAGATGACAGTATAAATGAAATACTATTTTTAATAATTTTATGTTATTTAATAATGATTAAAAAAGGTTTTGTAAGAGAATCATGGGTGATATCTAGGGGTTTTTGCTGGGAAGCTTAAGAGTATGATAGAATTGTGAGGATGAAATTATTTTAAGGGGGACAATGTAAAACATTGAACATATTTAATTTTTATAATAATATTTTGATTATTATTATGTTAGTTTTTTTTAACAATGGTGAATTTAAAATAAAATAATTGAAAGAATAAAAATAAAGACATGTTTTATTCAATAAGAATATTGGAACCTTACATTTCCATAAGTCCAAATAACCTCACTGACCTATAATACATACTAGGAGACCAATCAGAATCACTGGGAGACAACCAAACACCACAAATAGACCAAGAAAATAGTGTAAGTCCATTGAGTTGGTCACAATGAAAAACATTATGGCTAGAGCTATAGAGTCCAACTTGAGAATCAAGG
The DNA here is from genome assembly GCA_963277665.1 of Viscum album. Lineage (NCBI taxonomy): Eukaryota > Viridiplantae > Streptophyta > Magnoliopsida > Santalales > Viscaceae > Viscum > Viscum album. The sequence continues at coordinate 1,693,000,386 of OY728138.1, read as the reverse complement.
GGATGTAAAGAACCATCTTCATCAAGTTGTTTTTTGAAATTTGGAATACCCTAAACACCTATTTATAAGGCCTTTGTGATTGTTAATAGTTTTTGTGGTCCGTAGGCGACCATTGGTTTATGTAACAACAATAAATATTTTTAACTGTTGGTTATATTATGTATTGTGACAATTTTAAGTATTAAAAATATATAAGTATTTTAAATATTCTATTTATTTGAGTGTCTTAATTATTTTAATAACTTGTGGGTTTTAAATGTTTAAAAGTAATATCTTAGTTAATAAATATATATTTTTTCAAGTAAACATAATGTTTTTAAAGAATACCTCTCTATGTATTAAAAGTGTATACTTATTTATCTTTTAGATCAATATGAAATGTGACAAACTATTTTATAAAGGAAATATATTTGATTCTCTTGTTTTAAATATTCGAAAGTTATAACCTATGTTAAATACTAACATGGTTTTAATTAAGGGTATACTTTATTTTAAACTATTATAACCATGATTTTTATCTTAAAATGAACAAAATCAATGAGTTTGTATTTTGAACTTATAATGTTTTAAATCGTAAAACAAATATGAAATTTTTTTAAAATACAATTATTAACTAAAAGTTATACTTTTGGTTAAGTAATGACATGGTATTAATTTTATTTTTGAAAATTTAAAATGAAGTTGAAACGAAGTTGTAGGCTAATAAAATTAATGATATAGTTAGTTTTAATGAAAATAAATATAGAAAATTTGATTTTTTTCCCTCTTTGGTTTCAAAATAATTTATATGGTATTTATTTAAGTTATAAGGTATATTTTTATTTTTCAATGTTCTATATTAAAAAAATGTGTGACCCTAGCCGGCCATCAAGCTAGATGAGGGAGGTAGCTCCCACCACTCTCAAGGAGTGGTAAACCGAGTCATAGCCCCCCCCCCAGCCAACATAGGATGACCATGAGTGCATGCACACCCACAGGGATGCATAAAGGAACTGAGGTGGTGCCACTCTGGGAGACGGCACGATAGTAGTGAGTGGCCATAGAGTGCATCTGTAAAGGAGAACTGATACGAGGCAGTATCCGGGAGGCAGAAGAGAACATATTGATGGATAGAAGGGAGCTCCAGGCTTATAAAGCGGGCTAGGAGTTGCCGTCATTTCGATGTGGGACACAATTATTCAGTAAAGATCAAATCTCAACTATCTGATCTCACCGTGAGAGATCTGGACCCCATGATCTAGTCCTAGTTTTGAATCCTACCTCCGCAACCTTTCCATTGCATTTTCTTTATCCATATGATTAGGACTTATCTAATCACAACCAATCATCTCGTTTTAAATTCTATGGTATCTCCTCTACCGTTCGATCAGATCTGTGATGTAATCTCCCTCATCCATCCCTTTTTAAAACTGTGGAAACCCTATCAGTCATCTGACTGATATTGGTTGATCGTGGTCGTCCATTGTTTTCTACACCTCCTTTATTTCTTCTTCTTCTTCCTCACATCTCACCTGTGCACCAGTGCTTGTCATCATCTCCTCTCCACTGTCCTTCCCAGACCCATGAGTCATCCTATATTTATCTGCACCGATTTTTTCACAATCTCTCTTCCACGAAGCTGTATGTTAGGTTATTTTAATAGCTGAACAGAACCTTTTCCATGAAAAATGTCCACATTGTATATATATATATCTAACCTATTCAAGATAAGGGTTAATAATGATTATTGTTTTTGTTTAAATAGTTAGACTCATTTTTTATTATGTTTATTCGTTTCTTCTCTTATGATTGAACTATGAAATATAAAACTATAACTATACAGTTTACAAACATAGTTTATATTAACCATCTTTTCACCAATAAAAATTATGGATTTTCTTCCTCCCAAACATCTAGCGACCCCGGATCGACTCCACCTTATTCTTGAATTCATGTAAGGGATTATTTTTCTCATTTTTATGTATGTAAAATCCTTACTTATAGTTTTTTGTATTAAGGTTATATATATATTGTTTTTTTTAACATTCAAACCCAATCTTCTGTTGGTTTTCTAAATGATTTTTTTCATAATTTAAAATATTTATATGATGTGTATAACATTTGTAAGGTTTCATATTTATTTTGGTTTTGCTTCTAATTAAACCTAAATACACTTATTTATGTATATGTTTTTATTTATAAAACAAACCTATACTGATTTTATGACATTTTATTGAAAAACATTTATTTTTAAATGATAATTTTAAATGCATGTAAATCATGTAAGGATTATATTTTGTTTTGTTTAATTGGATAATATAAACATATATATGTAAATAATGTTTCATGTATATATAAATATTGATTTTCATTTTGATCTGAATTAGGGTTTCATAACACTAATTTTTGTGATTTAATTATTCTTTTTTAAAGTGTATAATATTTATAATGATTTATCAAGCCTTGTTTTGGTTGTGAAAATACCATGTATACACTTTTTGTATATATATGGTTCTATATAATTTTCAAACACACATTATAATATGAATAAGAACCATAAATACATATATGCAAGTCTTGGATTATTTATTAACCTGGTGATGATTTTATACAACACACATGGTAAAATTTTATATTGGAAAATAAAAAAAACCCTGTTTGTTATTGTGTGCCTAAAGAAATCTTAAATAAGTCATAAAATTGTTAAAAAATTTATCTTTACATGCATCTTGAATTATTTTGAGTATTATATATGTTTTATACATATGCATATACATTCACATACGCCTTTTGTAGTTTGTGTTTAATTGTTTAGGCATCAAGATGATTGTGATAAATTAACATGTACTATGTTTTAACATAAGATAAAACTTCCTAAATAAAAACTATTAGATTATGATTTACCTATGTGACACTTCTATTTATCAGTGCATGGATTTAACATGATTGATATCTATCTTGAATTCAAAACATGTATTTTAATGCATTTAATGTTTATCTACATTGAACAAGGGTTCTAAGAATTATTATTTTATGTGGAAAACCAAATAAATATATTATTAATATATCACTTATGATAATTTAAGGATTAAGTAATTGATTAAATTAATAGGTATGGGAAACTTCAAATAAAATACATAAATTAATTATTTTAAGTGTTATGGTGAACTTCGAATAAAATACAAGAAATGATAGATCAAACTGGTATGAGACACATTAGTTTAATGACACTTAAACATATGAGGAATAAATTTTATTCATTATTTGATTGGTGAGGCCCAATATAGCCTCTCTATGTATCGATAGGTCTCATAAGACAAATCAGGTCATGGAATGAGGCCATGAAAAATTGATTATGTATAGTCTTGGCATGAGGCCTTGACAGAATTTTATGGTTATCCAACATTTTGAATTTCCTCAATATGTTATTAATATTTATCTAACCATGGGCTTATTCACTAGTAGAATATCCCATGTTTAAGAATATTTTTTTATGGAAATCAATTCTTATGGCATAATGGAGTATGTACTTAGAAATTTAATAATATAACAACACAAAAGTTGATATTGCATTTTTCATTTCATGAATTGCTTTTAAAGTGGTAAGAGAATTATGATATTATTACTTATGAAATTATATGAATGTATTAATTTATGTATCAATATCTTTTTCTGTCATTCTAAAATTATATTGATTAATTTTTGGATTATGCAGCATTCCATGTATGTTATTACATGTATGCACACTCTGATATATGTTTTTAATAGTTGTATAAATTCTTGTGTAAGAGATTTCCTTATAAATGATTTCATGTAACCTTTGAAAAATATGATGATGTGATTTTGGAAGTTTTGTTTACCATTTAATAAAATGTTTTATAATTATTTTAAAGGTATGTTTTGAAAAAAAGAATTTAATTAATTTGTTTTAAAACCCCTTACTGAGCATTTTAAATTCCCACCCTACAATTTCAATTTATTTTTACAGGCTTAGTAGACTTATCAAGCTTTGAGTACTCCTATGTGTTAGAATAATTATGAAGTTTAACTTTTTCATGTTTTTGAATTAATGTATCAGCTGCATATGGTTTTCCAGAACCTGATCCAAAAAGATTTTTTGTGGTGGAATGAGATGTGTAATTTTTTCTGCATGTTTTTATGAAAAAATTACACCGCATGTTTCCGGAACCGACTCTGGGATTCAGGGGTCGAGGTCATAACATCTAAAACTTATTTTAGAGATGATTGACTCTCCCCCTACTCAATATCCTCCTCCACTTCTTCCTAGTCCATAGTCGATGAGTCTTCTTGCACCTCCTAATCTTCATTGACAGGTGGTGCTGATACCAGTTTTGGATCATGAATTGAGTCCTAAACACATTCCCTTCAACAAATTCTAGGATTTTAAATGTCCATGACTGTTTGGTTCTCATAGAACATGACATAATTTCTTCTGATCAACTTTTTCCCCTTTGGGTCCCAAATGTTTTATATGAACTACTTATCTCTATAGCTAATGAAGATTCATGCATTAGATCTCATGTATAGATTCATCCTGAGCTCCTTGGATACATGTGAAAATTAAAAACATCTAAATACTTCTAAATGAGATGAAGAAGGATGTTTACCAAACCATATCTTATTTGGAATCTCAAAATTCAACAAGACTGACGGTGATCAGTTGTTGACGTAGCATGCAAGCTGAACAGATTCTCCCCAGAATAACTTAGCGAGCCTATCCAAATTCATCATGCTTCTAACCTTCTCCATGATGGTTCTATTCATCCTTTCTGCCACTATGTTGTGTTGCGGGGTGAGAGGGACCATCCTCTCATGTCGGATTCCCTAATTCTTGCAATAGGAATCAAATTCCCTGGATGTGTACTCTCATCCATTGTCTGAATGAAGACACTTCATCTTCCTTACAGTTCCACACTCCACCATGGTGTGGAACATATTGAATTATTCCAGTACTTGTTATTTCCTCCATAAGAAGAAAAAACAGACCCTTCAAGATGCATCATCAATAAATGATAAGAAATATTTACTACCTCCAAGCGAATCCACCTCTAGGGGTCCACATACAACCGAGTGCACAAGATGTAGAAACTCTGATCCCCTTGATGAAATGGTATTGAATAAGAATATATATTTCTTCCCATATAAGTTTTATTTTCAAGGATTAAGTGATCCATCCTTGTGAATACTGATATACTTCTTTTTCATTAGGTTATATAATAATCTTTCACTCATGCAGTTGAGTCTCTTATGCCACATATTGGATGGCCTATCTCTTTCCACCATGTTGAGGATGTATGGACATACATCCTCATGAATTTTGTACAATTTTATGCATATTTTTCCTTGGGTGATGATGAATTATCATTTTTTCATCTTTCATGATCCATTTCTGAAGATGCTGTCATAGCCTTGTCGATCAAAGGCTATACTGGATAACATGTTGAGTTGATGACTTAGAACATGCCAAATATCATTTACGGTGTTTTTGTATCAAAAATTTGTCTTGATTTGGATATCACTGATTCCAAATATCTCCTCTGAACCGGTATTCACCATATTGACTACACCAGAGTCTCTATCTTGATAAGTCAGTAAATACTCACGATGTAGAGTGATATGGTATGATACAGTAGTATTGACCACTAATTCTGTGTCTTGGAATACTGTATGAAACCATGTATCTTCTTCATATTTGGATAAAATAATAACTTATCTTGTGTCACTCACTTGCATGTCTTCATTTAGTCTTTGTTAGATGCTACTTTGACCCTTTTCTTGTAGCAACTTGTGGAGGTTCTTCTTCAAGTGTCCCTATATGACTCAATGGGTGCATTTGTATATTGGAATACTACCATCTATGGACCATAATTTTTTCTTACATAGGCCTCTAGTTCCTCCCCCACCTCCTCCCCCTTGTTGTCTCCCTCAATTCTCCAGAACGAGTGTGCACGTCTTTTTGTAACTCGCCCCCTTCCTTCAGGCCTTCTCATTGAACAGTGCATCCTTTACCATCACCATGGTATGTTTGCCTCCAAGCACTGAGTTACTGAGTGAGATGAAAATCTTATCCCAGCTATAAAGAAGTGTGAAGAGTATGTGTTTCACTATATCTTCATCATTTAGAGTCTTACCAGAAACCACTAACTGGTTTACTAGGCTTTAGAACTCATAGGTGTGTTCAGCTATAGATCTTCCAATCTGTAGTTGAAGATTCATCAACCGCTTCAACAATAGGATTTTGTTTAGAGCGGTCTTTGACTTGTATGAATTTTCCAACTTTGTCCAATGTTCATACACATCAGTCTCTTGAGAAATATAGAGGTAAACATTGTGATCAATCCATTGGCATATTTGACCGATCGTCTTCCTGTTCATCATTTTTTACTCCACTACCTTGGTGGCATCAGGGTTGACTCCCTCATTCTTAAACGAGGACAAAAATATCCTTATAATTGAGGAGATATTCCATTCAAGACTTCCAAATGGATTAGCTCTAAGAATTCATTATGAACATCCCTCCCATGGATGATCCCTCCATAGAATTTTAATTCTGAAAACTTTGTGACATAATTTATAAAATGATGCTCACCATTGTGTCCGGAACAATTGAAAATGGTTGAATCAACTCCTAGATCGTCGAAATCGGACACCGATTGATCAATATATAATCAAAATAGTATCAACGGATGAGATCAACCAATGATGTGGCGATGATGTGCCGATGATGTGGCAATGAAATCATCTTGACCCAGGCCAAGGAATCTCGTTTTAGCACCAAATATTTTACCAAACATTGATCGGTCCAAGGAATCTCATTTTAGCTAAGTTTTCCATTTTTTTGCACCATTGAAATAACTTTCTCATAGGATTTCAGAATATGCCCCCAAAACAAGATTTTGGGCAACATGAATTTTCCAGTCATTGGAAAATTTCCATTTCTCACCATCATTTCACTAGAACCTACCTTTGATATGATAGTTGTGATTCACTGATCATGGATAGAGAAGAATGGAGGAATTAAAATGGAAGAAAATGGGATTTATTTTAACTTGAACAAATATTTACAAAAACCCCCTCTACACCTCTCTCTCATATAGATTTATCAAGTATATCTTTATTGGAAGAGATCATTTAGCTTAGATTGATTATACCGGTAGGCTCCCCAGGCCCTCTTTTTATACCCATCGTGGAGGTGTCAAGTTTGACATAAACCCCCCCATACTCCACCTACCATGGACTTCTCCCATGGTGACCAAATAAATATGGACTTCATGTGAAACATCCATGATTGAAGTCAATGGTTGGTGAGGTAGGTGCACCAACCACCTACAATGCATCTCGATAAATCCAAAATTAATGGTACTTCAATCTATCTCGTTGGGTGATAGAAATTCACCATATGTGGGTGTACCCTTGAGTGGGGGTGTGGATAAATCTTATGGGCATCCCACTTCCATTCCAAAATTCCTCCTTCCTGAGAAACATTGGAGATTATTTCGATGTATTTAATTGTACAAATGAGCAGACCCTTCATCTTGAAGAATCCTTAGTATCTCAGATCTGTGTTGAGATGTATGTCTACTTGCCTCCCCCAAATCAGATCTATCTTCATGTGAAAGATTCGTATGACTGGTTCCAATATCTCATCTACCCATCTCCTCATAGGTTCATCTATTTTTCTCTTCTTAATGGTAATTACTTAACATTTTATAGAATAAGTCTCCAGTATTTGTTTGGTGCTCGCAAGAAGGTTACACTAGAAATGTAGATTTCCCTTCTTCATCCAGAAATGGAGTGTTTATCCTAGGTTAGACGATGAAGGAAAGTAATTTTTATGGATTGGATGTTTCAGTGGTTCTCTTCCATAGAGGTCTGATGGATTGGAGGCCCGCGCATAAATCCCATAGTATCCCAATCAGTGAGGTCTCCCCCTGTTTGGCCTTAGTTTCATATATGCCAATAGTCTCCCCCTCCATTGGAAGTCTAATGAGGAGTTCATTTAGTTCTTGGATCATAGTGGGATTATGGACTTTTACTTCAATGGGGACCACTTTAACTGGTGAAATAAGAGGAACAAGAGCCTCCAAATATGGTGATGCTTAGACTAGTGTCTATTTAATGATCACACTATCTCTACCTACCCGAATAAAAATGTAACCATACTCATATGAAGTCTCTTAGATCATTATTTAGTATTGGTATCCTTATCATGCTAACAAGGGAGAGATGGGTGCTTCTAATTCTCTCATCTGTCGATTGATACTTCAGGATACTATCATGAAGTGAATGATTCGTGGAATAATCCAATCCATGGGAGTTCATGGACAAGGATTCATAACAAGATAAAGTATCTTGAGTATTATCTCCAATTATATATTGGAAACAAACCTCTAAGATTCTAGGATATGAATTTGAATAATATAGACATCGAGCATCTTGAATCTAGTTTAAAAAAGGACTAGAATTATACTTTATTTGTTGAGATCTCTAATAAGAAGGTTATCCTGTAAGACATGATACTTAAGCATGAATGTTTGGAACACAAATAGTTGCGAATAAGATGGCTCCGTAAAGGTGATCGTAATACAACCTTCTTCCATGCTTTTACTAAGGAGAAAAGGTGCACTATTAGACCCGATATACTTTTGGATGATGGACCCTATACTGATGATCAAGGTGTGATCGGTGACATGTGTGAATCCTACTTCAACACACTCCTTGTAGTTCTTAACCCTTATATCAATGAAAGTTATATAGGGGGTTATAAAGATATCCTAAATGCGGTCCCCCACATTGTTTCCAATATTTACTATAACATATTTCAATATGATCTTGATGGAAAATAGATTTATGAGGTGATTCCTATCCATAATGCAAAGAGTGAAATGAGACCTGATGACTTCCTAATATCTTTCTACTGAGCGTCTATGAATCTGGTTAGGAATGAGATGATGAATATTGTGGAAGACTTCTTTTAGGGTGGAAGTCTCCCTTGGGTATCTTACGCCACTACCTTGGTGATCATACCTAAAATCCTATACCCCTCATGTCTACATCATTTCATACCAGTGTGTATGTGTAATTATCCATATAAGTCTTTGTCCAGTGTAATAAATAGAAGGCTCCCTATCTGTATTCCATGTTGGATCTCTGATGAGAAGCATGGTTTTGTTAAGGGAAGAACTATTTGAGTTGTGATAGAATTGACACATGAAATGGTTAGTGACATCAACTATAAGGATTGAGAATCAAATTCGGCAATCAAACTTGATATTAATAAGGCTTATGAAAGAGTTGAGTAGAATTTTATCAATAAGGCTTTAGAAAGTATGAATTTATTCTCCTAGGCCTCTAATCTTATTTCGATGTTCTTTATTTCGACATGTCTTTCAATCTCACACATAGATAAAAATGATGACTTATTAACATAATATCGTGGGATAAGACAAGTACACCTTTATCCCCAAGTATTTTCATCCTTAACTAATATTATCTTAGCTGCCTCATCAAAAGGATCATTTTGAGGGTTATAAATTCTAGTAAGATATTAGTTCTAGGTATCAATAAGGTTCTTGAAGGCTAATGCAAATGGAGTGGATAAATTTATAACTGTGTAAAGAGAAACATTTATATCTCAAATAGGTGCTCGGACATGCAATAATTCTCCCTATGTAACAGTTTGGACATGCAACGAAGGAGCATACCTGTAGAATATGTGGGAACCCCAATCTCGTCATAGAGGATGTGAATTTTCTATTTTTATTAGATAATTTTAAGGACCACATGCCACGTTTTTAACTAGAAAAACTATTTTCTATCCTTTGATATAAGAATTTCATTGGTCAACAACATTCTTTCCTCAATACTAATCCATTCTCTTTCAGCTATCACTGTTTCAAAATGTGTTAAATCCAATATTAATAAATTCCTAGCCTATTTTTTCTAGGATGACCACTTGGATAGAAAGAACCACTGGGTGTCGTGGGTAAGAATGATTAGGACATTGAGGAAGGGTGGCCTTAAATTGAGAAAAATTTATGAAACATTTCATTGCATGAAATTTAATTTAGTGTTGTAGACTATTGAGGAAAATACCCTCTAGTGGAGATTTATGGGTGAGAAATATAGAAGGTATACAGGTGAGGTTGGAGAGAACACTTCTTCATTATGGTCTACAATTTCCCCCCATACCCAGAAAAATTGAAATCAGACTCGATGGATATTGAGGAAGGGTGATATCTCATTTTGGCATCATAACTGGGTTGGATCCAAGATCAGATTCCCTTGACGTCCTACTCTAGATATTACTTTGAGGCATGAAAACATGAACTCGATCTGCATCAATTCCATTCTGAACACAAAACAATGAGATAACATTGACCTCATTGAAATGTACTCAAATACAAACATGTTAATTTTCAAGGAGTCTAAATCAGATTCCTTATTCGTGAAGGATTATTGAAGGGTGACGATTACCACAAAAAAAATTGGTAATTGGGAAGTTCTGTGGAACCTGAATATCCCCATGAATTCCAATTTTATAATTTTTATAATAAGTAACTAGGTGTTTTCCAGTAATGAGAACATCAAACGAACATGCATTAACCTAGTTTCTGGATGCTTGTGTTACAGGGAAGGTCTTGAGGAGACCTCAAATCACATGTTCTTTCAAAGTGTTTGGGCTTGTATGGTTTATAGATTATTTGATGATTTTATTATATTTTCTTCACAAGATATATTGAAAATCTATTTTATCAATCATTAGTTCCAAGGTGAAGGATCTACAAGATCTGATAAGAATTATATTGTCATAGTGATGTTAGTAGGATGTTTGTGCATATGAAACATGCGGAACTCAAATTGCTTTGAAAGGTTTATTTTATCGGGGAAATATCTGGATATCTGAACTAGGAACCTATAGGTTGAGATGATTAGGAACTTCAATAACTGGAAGGATACCCCCAATATCAGATCACAACTGGATTTTAATTAATCTAACCATTCCAACCTTAGAGTCACTCAATGTCATTGGGTTCACGGGTAACCCCACATCTTGAGTCACAAACATAACTCTGACAGCTCATGTAGTATAGGAACCATGTGAGGAAGAGGTTTGGTTTATAACTCCAGGGATTATGTCATATTTTATTTTAACATGATCTTCATCCATGGACACTCCCTCTAGGCTAAAGCTATGGAAATAAAAACTGGTCTCTACCTATGATGAAAAAAGTGTATTAGCCTAGAGGTGGTGGAAAAAGACTCCAAAATGATTTATGATTCCTTATATGGAATAGGTAGCACTCCTTGGTCAGTATATTATATCATTATAAGGTGACGAGGACTTATCAATAATCAAATGAAAGTCCATCATACTTGGAGAGAGGGAAACAAGGTTGCAGATTATCTTACATCCACGGCAGTCCAAGGGGAAGGCATTATCTGCATCCCATGCATGAACTCCTTACCTCTTGATGGGGAAAATCTAATGAGGGGGGATGCCTTTAGGATTCCCTATTTCAGACCTCCCTAATTCTCTATCCCTTGGTGTTCTTTCTTTGTTTGTATTCTGTACATTATTCAAATTTAATAACATGATGATGATGATGATGAAAGGAACAATGGTGCAAGAGTGTTGATCTTAACCAATTATGGATTAGCACAAATCCAAAACTTGGAGTAAGATTGGGTAATAGAAAATTGTTTATCTTAGGTCCAAGATAAAATATGTAGGCATCATTACATATCATATTATTGCAGGATTCATGTCATAGGTAATTCAATAAAGGGGGATATCCTTATTGGTGAAAAAGTGTAGGATATTTTTGTGTGGAATGGATAAAGGTAGAAACAATGAGAATTAATGAGGGATCTAGAGTTTGGGGATAAATTTTAATTTTTTCAAGGATTGTTCTTAACTATAATTCACATGGGAGGATCAAACATCATTCATGTGACTCCTCGCATATTCATGAGTTGTAAATAATCTCTGGGAATTCTAATTTTTGTTAATGGTAGTGTTTCAGCAGAAAAATGGTAATATCTACTGTTTGGTGATCTAATTTAATTTTTTTTAAACTCTGTTGGTCTTTTAAAATAGGGTTTACCCTATGACAGAAGTTTGATGGAAATACAATCCATTCAAATTTTCATAAAATATTTAACATTTACTAAATTAAATATTAATTGATTTATACATTTTAATTTTTTGATATCTTTTAAATAAATTCAAATTAATATTTATCCACTAAGGCCGTGTCCATAATGAGGGTTTTTCCTAGGTAAGGCATATCCTTGTGTCGGGCACCAGGGCCAGGTCTGGACTTCTTTTATTTAATTTTCTTTTCTTTTTTCCTTCATTTTCTATTTTTTCTTTTATCTTATGAATTGGATTGTCACATATGCTTATAGGGATCCCCCTTTGAGAACTTTAGTAAGTAGATTTAGAGGGAGGGAATAGGGATAGGGGGAGGACGCACTGCTGGGGGTTCAACCGAGGATAGAACTAGATTGTGAGGAATGCAGGTGGAAAATTCATCATGAAGCATCAGTAGTTTTTACCCATAGGTAGTACTGCTTATATTATTTCACATTAAATCTTAATATATTATTTTTATTAATTATTTTTTTCATAAATTGTATGGGTTGTTGGGGCCCTGTGGGAATGATCTAGGATTAATCAAGAAAAAAGGGTTCTATGCCACTTTGAGGGGTTTCCATTCAAGAAATCCCAAGTACATGGTGTCTAGTTTATTGAAAAATGTATTGTTTTCTTATTATTAGGGGGAGATGAATTTTTGGGACTATACACCATTAAATTTTCGGCACACTCTATGTAGTGCTGACTCAGGGTGTACCTGGATCTCAAGGTGATGCATGATACATGGCCAGACCCCATATGATGGACATGGTCACATGTCATGTGTTATTCTTAGGAAGACTCTATAGCGGTAGGGGTACATTTCCCCATACATGACTGGGGACCTCATTTTGGTAACACACTGTGTATGGGGTGGTATATAGAAGTTATTATTGTGGTGTACATGATGAGTTGGGTATGAGGTACATGGGTAGGTACCCATGTGGGGAACACAATGTACATGGTCCACATACCGTGAACTCTGGGAATGTACACATTGAGTGGTATAAGGCACATTGTTAGGGAAGACCTTTATGGGTCCACACAATGTACCGGAAGTAAAATCCTTGTTATTTTTTCTGTATGGGTCTATTATGCTTGTTATTTACCTTAAGAGTCAGAATGATGCTTTCAAGAAGTCTATCAAATGAATTTTTTCATGTAGACAGTGATAGTGGAATCCATTCAACGGTTATAGGTCGTATGGAATTTTTTTATGGGTGAGAGTTTGTAGAAGGATTTATTATGTGGTCCCTAGTTAGTTCATAATGCAATGTTTTCATGACACCATTGAAACTTGTGGACGTTCATCTTATCCATTGATTTTTAATTAATCTAAAACCATTATGGTTTATATTTAACTTATTTTTAACAAAATATAAATAATCCATAAAAAATAAAGTATTAAGTATTTTATAGTGGTAAAAAATGATTTAATCATAGTCTATAAGTTAATCCAAGAACAATAACAAAAAATCATCACAATGGATATAGAGATACACCTTTTCACTATCTTGAGATTCTTTGTATGTAGCGTCTTCATGTATGCTATCTAGAGAAGAAACAATTAATAATTTGTTTTATCAAAGAAACACATTTATATAATATAAAAAAAATATAACCAAAATAACATAATTTAAAATGAAAATACACTTATCAATAGAGTGAAATATTAGATTGTGGATAAAAAATTCTCCCCTACTATGATATCAATAAGAAAATGAATCAAATAAGAAAAAAAAAAGATTAAAATAAGGTTAAATATAAAAACATATAATAGTGACTCAATAAAATATAACATAAACTTTTATGCTCCCCCTATATATGATTCATCTCTTCCTTTGTACATATCAAAAAATGAAACGAAATGTATTAAACATTATGCATAAAGAAGCATGTTAATTGTCACGAATTCAATATAAATATTGTATTTGAAATGAAAATAAAAAAAAACTATAGTAAATAATATCCAATTAAAATAAAAAATAAATATTTTAAATATTATTTATCATCCATAGTATTTTCCTTAAAAACATCTAAATTCTCTTTCTCATTGTTAGGATTATCATGAAAATTCTCTAATACTTATTCATGATTCTGCATCAAATAAGGTTTTCATTCAATAATATGAATTTCTTATGGAAATGCTTCAGTTGGAGGTGGAAATGAAATAAAATAGAAATTAAGACTATAAATATTACTCATAATTCTCATGGTGTATGCACAATCAAAGAAATAGGAAGTGGTTGTGCGGCCATAAGAACATTCTAATCATCTTCAATAATAGTTAACTCATGATTCTTCTTCCTGAATGGATGATTTATTATATGTTCAAATATAATTCCACTCTATGTTTTTCCTAATGTAGGAGTCTAACAAAAATAAATATCCTTCTGAATCTCAGTTATTAATGTATTTTCATTATATTACATTTATTTCAAAGTTAGCTCTTTAAAATAAACTTATTTCACAATCTGAAATTTTTCTAACTATTATGTTCATGGATGATTATTTTATATATGTTATGATATTACAACTTTTTCTATTAATATATACATTTTTAATTATTTTTCTCAGTGATATATTTGACATAGTCCATTATATTTTTAAGACAAAATATTTTTTTAATATGTTATTTTATTCTTATATTTATGAAGGTACTCTAGTATATCTGAGAATAATTAATGGTAAAATTATCATTTCATGTTTTAAAAAATGTTTATGGATATACTATTTTATCCTAACATGTAATGAAATGTGTGAAAGTAAATATATATAATTTTAAATTTGGATTTATTTATGGGAATTTTATAATGAAAACACATGCATTTTTTACATTTTTTTTGAGTGACCATTTTTTCTTTGAGATTTGGTATTTAGTTTTGATGTTTGAGTATGAATTTATATGTGTTTTGTGGCGTACTTTGTGTTTACATAGGTGGTTCAAGGTTGTAATAGTTTCTAAGAGTGTGACTAACATCTAGTTTAGAATTATAAGTGATAATGGGTACCTAGTGGTGTGAGATTAGGTACACATTGAACTAGGTAGAAGGAATGATGGCTTGGAGGTTCCAACGGGTGCCCAGTGGCCCATACTGAGTGATTGATGGATTATAATTTTTTTAAAGTGATAATTTTTTCTTTGTTCTATTAAATCCTTTTAAAACCTTCAACCTCTCCCTTGATATCCATTCTCCTCAATTAGTTATGATCTCTCCCAGGGATCATCATTATTTAATTCCCACTCTTTTTAAATCCATAGATCAGGGGTATTTTGAGGGGTTTTATTCTTTCCCAATATTATGTAGTTATTTCCTCTCTTCTGCTTCTTCCTTCTTAAACTGGTTTATTTATTTTTATTATTCACTATTTTAGATATTATTTTTGAATTCACCTTAATCATGTGGTAATTAATTCAACTAAATAAGGATTCCTCTTATCTTTTCAAAAGGAAGACCCAATATATTGTTTTCCTTCCATTCATTATAATTTTGAAAAAAATAATGACTGAAGGATGATTTATCATAGGGTTATATGATATCATAATTAAATTTTTAAATGAATAAATTTAATTTATTTGGGTACTAGGTGTTGTACATCTCGAACCTCTCGTTGTTTGATTTTCATGATCACAATCACTTTCATATGTGTTTAACATTGTGTTTTAAGTGTTTGTGTTGATAGGCATTTGATTGCCAAGAAGTTGACCAAGGAAGAGGCAGAAATGGACTGAAATTCAGTCCACCGGCCAGCCGGTGGCTTCCCACCGGTCGACCTGTGGCATCCAGCCCAAATAGTGTTTTCTACTGTCCTGCCACCGGCCAGCCGGTGGCTTCCCACCGGTCGACCTGTGGCACCTGCACAAAGTGGCAAGCTACTGTCTTGCCACCGGCCAGCCGGTGGCTCTGGCACCGGTCGACCGGTGGAGCCTGGACCAAGTTTCATCTCAACATCCAAGGCACCGGCCAGCCGGTGGAGATGTACCGGCCAGCCGGTAGCACTGGTCAAACTAGCCGTTGGCTTTGACCAGTCAACTCCAAAAGCCTCCCAACGGCTCCGAGGCCTTTTCCAACGGCTCCAAAGCCCTCCAACGGATACTTGAAGGTTCCTAGCCTATAAATAAAGGCCTAGGAAGCCCCGGAACTCAACACAAGCCACCGGACACATTTTTACATCTTTGGCGAAGCTCCGACGGATTGTTCCAAGGGAACCCAAAGTGCTCCAACAACTTCCACATCCAAGAGCACCACCATAGAAGCTTGGAAGCGGCCCTCAAACATCATCAATCAATCAAAGGCGCCCAAGGCTTCTCCATTACGGGTTTTATTGTTTTATTTATTTTGAGCTTAAAATTGGGTTTGTGCCTACAAACCCCAACCCTTTTCTCTTCTCCCCTTCTTTTGGGTTTCACACCACCACTAAGGTGTGAAGAGGTTGTCAAGCCTTACCTTGTAAAAGGCTTGAGATCGGTGAGCTAGTCTTCACCCGTAAAAAGACTAGTGGGTTATTGCTTAACCATTAAAAGCATTGGGTTCTTGCTAAACCAATAAAAGCAAGCTGTAATAGGTCCTAGTGCTACCTCAAAGCCTAGTGGGTTTCTTGCTAAAACCATTGAAAAGCAAGCGGTAGGAATCTCTCAACGGTTGAGTTGGGAGCGGAGACGTAGGCCGGGTTTTGGCCGAACTCCGTTATCAATTTCTTGTGTGATTGCCTCTTTATTTCCGCTGCACTTTACTTTGAATTTTAATTGTTAATCAATTTTTTAAAAAGGCAATTCACCCCCCTCTTGCCATCATTCCTCGCTATTCTTCCGACCCAACATTTGGTATCAGAGGGATAATTTGAGTAATACCTTAACCGGTTTCAAATTAAAGATCCTATTTTTTTTTTTTTTTGATGGCTTCTACCGCTTCTTCCTCTCAATCCCCCGAAGGATATTCTTTGGATCGTGCTCCATTCTTTGATGGAGCCGATTATACTTTTTGGAAAACCCGCATGTCAACTTTTCTTAAAAGCATTGGCTATCCAATTTTTAAAATTGTTATGCAAGGATTTTCCCTTTCCTCACCCGATGAGTCTAAATGGACCCCCAATGACATTGCAAATTTCGAGCTTGATGGCAAAGCCATGAACGCTCTTCATTGTGGTCTTGACCGTAATGTTTTTAATTGTATTTCTTCTTGCACTACTTCTTACGATCTTTGGAAATGTTTAGAGCTAACCCATGAAGGTACTAAGAAGGCTCAAAAGCAAGAACCCGACATCAAGCAAGAACCCGATGAAAAATCCGTGCCCAATTGCCCACTCCACAAGAAAAGGGCCAAGAAAAAGGAGAAGAAGAAGGCTTCAAAGGCAACATGGAGTGATAGCTCCACCTCTTCATTCTCCTCCTTCTCCTCGAGCGACAATGGTAATAATTGCCTAATGGCAAAACATGAGGTATCTTCCTCCTCTTCCTCCTCTTCCTCCTCTAGTTCTTCTAATTCATTTAATCATCTATCTTATGAAGAACTCTCACACGCTAGAGACCAACTAGAAAAAGGTTTTCATGAGCTTTCTTCAAAATTTGTTTCTTTGAAAAAGAATTTCAAAAAACTCTCCTCCGAAAAAGAACAACTTCTCAAAGAGAAGGAGGAGTTGACCCTTAAAATCCAAAACCTCCCCGATGTTGATTCATTGGAATCAACCATCAAAGACCTAAGGGAGACCCTAGCCAAGTTCACCCAAGGTGAACAAAATTTGTCCAAACTCTTAGGTTCTCAACGAGTATCTAGAACCTCCCATGGACTTGGCTACACCAACCAAGCTTCCTCCTCCCATGCTCCCACTGTTTTTGTTAGGGGGAGCTCAAGTTATAAATTTTGTAATTATTGCAAGAAAACCGGGCACCTTATTTATGAATGTAATTGTAAAAATGCCCGTTATGGTCAACCTAAAAGTGTTTTCTATTCTGACGAATTTTATAGGAGAAGACCCGCCATGAGACAAGTTTGGATTGAAAAATCCCTTCTTGCGAGTCTCTCCGGGCCAAAAATTGTTTCCTTTCCCCGGTGATTCATTGTTTTTATTTAGGGGGAGATAGGATCTTTTAAGCCTTTTTGTGTATTCAAAGTTTTCCTTTCAAACTCAAACCCTTGGTTTCATTTTTTTTCAATTCAAAATTTTCCTTTAAATTTTCATTTCTAAATTTCCAACAGTTGGTATCGAATTTTCATTTTTGATTCAAAACTCTCAATTTCAAAAATTTCATTTGGTTACAAATTTCGAATTTCAATTGGTTTTTGATTCAAAACTTTCAATTCAAACTGTTATTCAAATTTTTCAATTCAATTTTTCATTTCAAAATTTTCAACAATTAGTATCATTTTTCAATTGATTTAAAATCTCGTTTTTCATTATTTCCCTCAATCAAGTTTTATGCCCCACTCTATTTTGATAATCACAAAGGGGGAGAATTTCTTGATTGATTGGGGGAGAAACTTTTTTGATCATGCTTTGCTTCACATTTCATTTTATTTAAGCATTCCTTTCAATTCATGTTTTTACTTTAATTGTTTAAGTGATTGTGATCATCAAAATAGGGGGAGATTGTTGTACATCTCGAACCTCTCTTTGTTTGATTTTCATGATCACAATCACTTTCATATGTGTTTAACATTGTGTTTTAAGTGTTTGTGTTGATAGGCATTTGATTGCCAAGAAGTTGACCAAGGAAGAGGCAGAAATGGACTGAAATTCAGTCCACCGGCCAGCCGGTGGCTTCCCACCGGTCGACCTGTGGCATCCAGCCCAAATAGTGTTTTCTACTGTCCTGCCACCGGCCAGCCGGTGGCTTCCCACCGGTCGACCTGTGGCACCTGCACAAAGTGGCAAGCTACTGTCTTGCCACCGGCCAGCCGGTGGCTCTGGCACCGGTCGACCGGTGGAGCCTGGACCAAGTTTCATCTCAACATCCAAGGCACCGGCCAGCCGGTGGAGATGTACCGGCCAGCCGGTAGCACTGGTCAAACTAGCCGTTGGCTTTGACCAGTCAACTCCAAAAGCCTCCCAACGGCTCCGAGGCCTTTTCCAACGGCTCCAAAGCCCTCCAACGGATACTTGAAGGTTCCTAGCCTATAAATAAAGGCCTAGGAAGCCCCGGAACTCAACACAAGCCACCGGACACATTTTTACATCTTTGGCGAAGCTCCGACGGATTGTTCCAAGGGAACCCAAAGTGCTCCAACAACTTCCACATCCAAGAGCACCACCATAGAAGCTTGGAAGCGGCCCTCAAACATCATCAATCAATCAAAGGCGCCCAAGGCTTCTCCATTACGGGTTTTATTGTTTTATTTATTTTGAGCTTAAAATTGGGTTTGTGCCTACAAACCCCAACCCTTTTCTCTTCTCCCCTTCTTTTGGGTTTCACACCACCACTAAGGTGTGAAGAGGTTGTCAAGCCTTACCTTGTAAAAGGCTTGAGATCGGTGAGCTAGTCTTCACCCGTAAAAAGACTAGTGGGTTATTGCTTAACCATTAAAAGCATTGGGTTCTTGCTAAACCAATAAAAGCAAGCTGTAATAGGTCCTAGTGCTACCTCAAAGCCTAGTGGGTTTCTTGCTAAAACCATTGAAAAGCAAGCGGTAGGAATCTCTCAACGGTTGAGTTGGGAGCGGAGACGTAGGCCGGGTTTTGGCCGAACTCCGTTATCAATTTCTTGTGTGATTGCCTCTTTATTTCCGCTGCACTTTACTTTGAATTTTAATTGTTAATCAATTTTTTAAAAAGGCAATTCACCCCCCTCTTGCCATCATTCCTCGCTATTCTTCCGACCCAACACTAGGTTGTTTTATTCTTTAGGTTATTTTGTGAGTATTGTTCCTAGTTTTTAAATAAGGTTTATTGTACTTTGGTTATGGTGATCATTTAGATTTGGTTAGTTTTTTTTAAATAATGTTTAATGTTCCTAGGATTCTTCTTAGTGATCATTTTGAATGGGAAATATCTCCAATAATAAAGGTTGTGGGTCTCAACTCTTGGAGTGATTTTCTAGGCTACTCTTGGGACATTCCTGCAACTTTTTTCCAACTAAATAGTAATGTTTGGAAATTATTTTTTAGAATTATAAATGGATTTTTTAATGATATTTTCATATGTTAATTAAAACAATATCGATAAATTTTGATATAGTATTATGTTGAGTTTTGGATTATTCTTATATTATCTAAAATTAATGAATTATTATAATAATTAAAGTTGTTTTTAGTATATCATTTTCCATTTATGAAAAAATTAACTTTGAGTAAGGCAAGATAAGTATAATTTTTATTTTGTTTTTTATTGGTTTCATTATGTTGCATTGCATGTTTTTGTATATTATATATAGGTTGATAAATACACTCTTGTTTATATTATTTTTTTAGAATGAATCTTGGATTCTACAAAAAAATTATTATGAATTTTCATTTCTTTTTTTCTAAAGATTCATGAGCTGAAAAAGTTTATCAGTTTCTTTTGACATTGGTATACATTCATATATATTATTTCAAGATTTCCCCCTTAATATTTTTTAGTATATAAGAAGTGAATTTATAATTAAGCATTTATGTTTTGGGATTATTTTTTTAATTAGAGAATTAAATTTATGGATTTTATTATATTTACATAAAAAATGACTTATTTTCACTTTAACCTGATTGAAATATGAGTCAATGATCCAAACATAACCCTGGTTAATAGTTACTTTTGTATCTTGGTAATTACATGGTTTTTAAATGAAAAATAGTGATATAATTCATAAACATATAAATTTTATTCTACAAATATTTTATATATGTGTTAAAAATTAATTTTTTGGAAATTAAATTCTTTTTAGTTTTTTAAAGTTCTAGGTTGAGTTTTGGTTTTATAATTCTAACTCAAAATTTGATTTAATGGAAAAAATTATTTTCTATAACTTAAAACATTATCAATTTTTGTGAAGTACATATTTCAAGGTGAACTTATTAAACTTTCGTTCTATATACTAAATTAAGGAAGTGTAAACGTTTCTTAAAAACCATTCCATAAAATAAAATGTTTTACATAATGTATTTTTTATAATAGAAAACATATTTTTGAAAAATAAGTTAACCATTGGTGCAGAATTTTTAATTCTTATTCCATATCTTGTTCCATTTTTTTCATAGTGTTCATTTTTCTTTATTATATGACCCTTAGTAGTTGTTATGTTTTGCATAATTCCATGATAGGTTCTTTGCCTTATATGATTTGATTAAGACTTGTTTGATGAAATGTCTTACTTTATTATATATCATTCATGATTAATTTTGTTCCCACTATCAATAGTTTTTGAGTTCGCATGACTATTATTTTAATATATTTAGAATGGAAACTTCAATGATGGAAATGTTATATAATCATGGATATTTCATTAATGTGCTGACCTTATTGTTTCTTTATTTTAGTAAACATATTGTTTGGGATAATAACTAAAATTTTCTCAATATTTAATATTATTTTAATAGAATTCAATTATGCTAGAATCTATATATTTCTATTAAATTAAAAAAAAATTACTTACAAATTATATGGATAATGACTTATAGGATATGATTACAACACACCAACTCTAGTAAACCCATTAAATATTTCCCAAAGGTACAAGCTACATGATTTCCCCAAATCTAATACAGACCTTCACCTTTATAAGGGATAGGTGTTATACCCTGACTTCCTTGTGTAAGTTATCCTAGCTTGGGTATCATTATTTCCCTACATAGATCATATCTTATCGGAGTAAAAGTCTCGAAGAAGTTATGAGAGATATGTATCCTCATAATATGATGTGTTTATTATTATAACTTTTACATACACACCAATTTATTTATCATATAATACTTGCAAGATATGATTGAAATTTTTTCATAAATATATTTCATTATATTTATTGAAATAATTATACAAGTTCTACAATACACCTATTTATTTGTAGTTGGGTTGGATAACATTGGTGTTTCCCTCTTGAGTATTTATATTCTCACACCCTTCATGGACACACTATTAGACATGTTTCTTCTTTTTAATTATTTTAGGTATAAAATGTATGAAGATGGTTTTTTGGATACTACACTAACTATTTGGGTACTAGTGTAGGTTTTTTATTCAAACTCTGTGCGAATTTAGAGAATGATACCTTATTTAGTTAGAATATCAATCGTACATCTCGTACCCTAATGGTTTTTTTAGTCTATATAACCATGCATTATTTTATTAATATTTTTACATGTTGACCAATTACATGTTTCTTTTCCCCATGTCCCTATTGAGATTGATATGAAATTACCTCCTCCAGAATGGGTGTCCTTGGATGTCAATGATCACATTATTGAGATAAGTTTTGAATTTGAAATAATTCCTAAATACTGTGAACACTGTAGGATGATCGGGCATGCTATTGAGAAATGTAGAATTGTCTAGAAGTTTTCCAAGACAACCCCTTGTACATTGAGGGAGGTTTCTCAAGGAAAAAACAGAAGCACAAAACAATATGTAAAAATACCACTATTGAACACCCCAATACAGTTGAGACTAGAAATTCCTCGGCTGAGTTAGTGGATGAGGAGGATTTACATGTGAATGATGATACATAAGATAGAAATGCTATCCTAAATATTACAGACAATATGACAGATAGCAGTCATGATCCTCTTATCCTCTAAAATATTTTTGCGGACATCTTCTCTCTTGCTCTCAATATGCAGTCTGAATGCTTTACCTTGGACCTTGTTACCTCAGAACTTAGAAAATTTATAATGTTGGATGATAATGTTTCATATGAAACAATAAAGGATCCTCTACCCAAGCCAGAGGCTGAGACTACTCTACCTCAACACCGAAATATCCATATAGTAAATAATTCCCCTACTAAGACAAAATCATTGAACAAGGGTAAGGATATCTCTTAGGTGAGCATGGAAAACACTCCAACACAAGCACTGCCTACAAAGAGCTCAGTCAAGAGAGAGTTGTGGAGATCTAAGACAAAATCAATGGCGGGGGGGGGGGGGGGGGTTCCCCAGTCATGATCAATGTTTGGAATCCTTTTTTGGAACTTCCAGGGGTTGTCCAACCCTAGCACTTTAGGCTCCCTAATAATTCTTGTGGGAAAATACAAACCTACACTCATTGGAATTTTTGAACCTAAAAGAAATAGCATCAGTGATGGAACTCTTCTTGAATGAAATGGTTACTCTCTACTAGGTGATGTGTAGGATGATTCTTATATGGAAAAACATTGTATTTTTACTCACCATAGTGTTCAAAACCCTGATATAGTTTGTGTCGTTGAGAAAATTATCACTTGCAGCTTTCTTAACTCAGTTCAACTCTTTTTCTGGTCAATTATTTATGCCAACAACTATTATATTATAAGAAGATCTCTCTGTCACCTTATCAAAGAATTATCCATCTCCATCTTGGATCCCTAGGTACTCATGGGTAACTTAAATGCTATCTTCAATGCGGATGAGAGGATTGGACATGACTCAAGTGTTATTTATATCAGATAATTCAGATCCTATGTGGAGGAGTCTAGTCTGATTGAATTCAATCTAATTGGTGCCAAATTCACCTAGTATAGGAGGAATCTAATTGGAATGAGAGAAAGAAGAATAGATCTGGATTTTGGGAATGATGCAATGCTCACTAGCTGGAAAACCATCTCATGTTCCACTCTTGCAAAACATAATTCAGACCATCACCCAATAATTACAACCTTTATTTCCAAAGAAGACTATCAGCCCACTCCATTCTGGTACAAAAATGCATCGACCAATATACCAGAATGCTCTCAAATAGTTAAAGAGACTTGGAATCTGACATCCCATAATGAAAACTCATTGCCTATATTTTCATGTTAAGGGCCCTTAGAGTTAAAATGAAGCAGTTGAGTAAGTATAAATTTGGTCTCCTTGATCAGGAAATTGACTCTCTAGAGAGCTCACTTCATGACATTCAGGAAGACATCACCCATGGTACTTTTCTAGTGATCCTTCCCAGGAAGCTAGCATGGCCTCTGAACTCAATGATCTCATCAGGATTAAAGACGACATACCAAAGGAAATATTTAATATCAAATGGATAACAGAAGGAGATCATAACACCAAATTCTTCAATGCCCTTCAAAGGGACAGAAAATTCAATAGGTTCTTATCTATTTTAATGGATAGAGACACTATACTGGATAATAGGAAAAGTCTTTCAAATCACATTATTCCTTTCTACATGAACCTCTTCAATGGACCTGGAAGAAATGAAAAATATTATGGAAGGCATCATTCCCAAACATTTCACTGAATCAGATAATATTCTCTATACTTTTGTCCCACCAAACACTGAAATAAGAGATATTGTTTTTTGGATTAATAAAGGATGCTCACCAAGTCTGAATGGCATCACCAACCACTTATTTTAGTTTTATTAGGATATCATCAATACTGATGTTTGTAGATTGGATAAATACTTTTTTATATATGGATCCCTCTCTCAATGCTTCAATTCTGAGTTTATTTCCCCAGACCAAAGATAGAAAATGCTAGTGATATTGCTCAATTCAGACCAGTCTCTCGTGTCAACACCATTTATAAGATTATAACAAAAAATATTGCTACTCCTCTTGCTCACATTTTTGGGAAACTTATTTCATTGAATCAGTTTGGTTATTTTAAAGGGTGGAAAATTCAAGATTGCCTTCTCACTGCCTCAGACTGTGTCAATCTGCTTTAGAAATCCACTATAAGAGGAAATATTGCCCTCAAGTAAGACATCAGAAAATCATTTGATATTATTGATTGGAAATTCATTGGAAACATTCTCCATGAGTTTGGATTCCACGTGAGGTTTATCCAATGCGTCAAGACACTAATCAACTATGCTCATATTTCCATTATTATTAATGGCTCCCAAGAGGGTTAATTCAAGTGTTCCAGAGGAGTGAGACAAGGAGATCCTGTATCTACCATTATATTTGTTATCGCTAAATACTGTCTTAGTAGACTCCTTCTTCACATGACTTGCACGGGAGAACTCAGGACAATCAAAGCAGCCAGAGGTATCTCTGCCCCCTCCCACCTACTCTTTGCAGATGATATTATAGTTTTCACTCGAGGTAAATGGAGAAATATTCAAAATCTCAAGACGTATCTTCTAAATTATGAAAGTGTCTCTGGATAAGAGGTGAAATGGAGAATGTCCTTTATTTATTTTGGGAAAAAAATTTGCCTCAAGGAAGTCCTGCATTATTAGTGACCTTGGAATTCGAGAAGGAAATCTCCCCTTCAATTACCTTGGAGTACCTATGTTATTTGGAAGACCTCGCCCTTCTCACTTTTTGGATGTTTTGAGTCAAGTTATAAGAACACTCTCCATTTAGAAGGGCAAGTCCCTCTCAATGGCGGTTAAACATTACCTTTTTAAACAAGTGGTCATCTCAAACCTAGTTTATTGCATTATGGTTTACTCTTACCCTGCCTCAGTGATAAAGACTTTAAATACTATCATGATAAACTTTTTGTGGAGTGGTAGTATTCTGGAATGTAAATTCATTACTGATTCTTGGAATATATGTTGTACACCCCATGCTAAAGGATGTCTTGGAGTAAAAAACATTGAGGTCTTCAATCAATCCTTACAAGACTAGTTCATTTAGTGGCTCATTAACGAAAAAACAATCTCTGTATTTCCTTAGATCCAAAATTATCAATAGATTAATTGAAGGGAATATGTACTATATTCAATATTCTATCTATCCTAGACTGGAAAGAAATTTCCAGAACATCAATAGTCACTCCTGTTGGATGGTTAGTACTCTATTTTCTCTCAAATTCTGGAAGAACAACTGGACAAGGGTTCCCCTAATTGACATTGTTTGTGATACTTACCTGGACACAGATTAGAATTCCTCCATTCAGATCCAGATTGAGAATTCTGATGATATTCCTTCTCACATTTCTAAGATAGTTGATAACTATGACTCTTTGGATAGTTATGACCTACTTCTGTGGGAACCGAGCTCAAATGGAATCCTGGACTCTAAAGGTTACTACAATCATCTTATCCATGGTGAGAGTATAGGGCAGGAAACTTTCAACAAAAAATGGATGATTCCATCTATATTTATGCTTCTCTGGCGCCTGTATCTCAACAAGATTTGCACTGGAGTGAATTTGTTGTGAGTGGTAATTACCTTGTGTTCTAGATGTGCATTGTGCAAGAAACACAGAGAAGATCTGAATCACTTGTTCTTCTCTTGAAACACATCTGATTCCCTATGGAAATATGTTTTTGAACTCTTTGAACTACACTGCCCACAAACCACTATTTTTTCACAATTTTTACTGAGCCTGCTTGAATTCCAACTCTCGAAGTAGGTTAGAATACACATTATTGTAGGCTGTGTAGAGGTCATTCAAAATTTATGGAATATAATAAATAAATTCTTGCACGGTGAACCTATCATAAACAATGAATATGCTCTCTCTACCATCATTCTTGTTGTACAACAAGCCAAGAATCTTCAAAATAATTGTTTTAATAACTTAGTTAGGGACCTTTCTATTTTTCATAATCTATGAATTCAAGTTAACTACCCGAATCCCCTTGAAATCATTGAGGTTTTTTGGTTGCCTCCATTTGTAGGCTGGGTCAAATGCAATACGGAAGGCACCTCGTGATAAAACCCCGGACATGCTTGTTATGGAATTACTTTTAGAGATCACAATGATAATTTTTTAGAAGTGGAATACGGTACATGTGGCCATGATACAGCTCTGGAGGCCAAAATGCATGGACTCATTACCGTAGTGGATATTGATCGGCAAAGAATCTTGAACTCTCTATGGTTTGAGAGTGACTCCACCATAATTGTCCACGCAGTTAGGCTGGGACAAGTTCACCTTGCTTGGAAGCTCACTACCAAATAGAATAGTTGCCTATGTTCCCTTGCTTCAACGAACTATATAATTACACACATCTATCGTGAAGAAAACCAACTTGGGGACTATATTCCTAACAAAGAAGTCTCAGAAAGGAATTGTAAACACTGCTCCAGCATACTTGGTGAGTTGATGAATATATTTAAATGTGATTGATGTAAATTTTCCTCCTTCATACTCTTGTAACTTTGTTTTAATTATTCTACTATTGTTATATCATTTCACTTTCATCATTGTTTCTTTTGATTATTTCTTCACAAAACTATAAATAATATTTTAATATTTATATTTTTTTCTTTATTGTTTTTGGGAAATTCACCACTCTCTTTACATTTTCCCATCTCTGGCCCACCAAATGTTAATTTCAATAATATCATCTCAGAACGTAGTTAAAGTAAATAATATTAATAAACCTTCAAGAATATGTTTTCATAAATAAATTCCTATAAAATTTTGGATATTTTATCCTATGTATAATTTCATTCATCATCTTCATTCTCCTTTGAAAAATAATGAACTTATATATGTTTGAATTAAACTAATGAACATTAGAAATGATTTATTCATATTCTAAACTCCATCATTAATCTTTTAATCCTCAAATAATTTTTATTATTTACTCAAAAAATGTTGCATTATATATATTTTTATGTTTATGATCCATAATATTGTTTTATTTTGTATCTTTATTTTTATTCCCATTTTTTATTTTACATAAATAAAAAATATTATCAAATTATTTTTGAAGTTCATCATAGAAATCCTTCAATATAATGATGTTCTGGTTTACAATCAGATATATAAGAACATAGTCATCTCTAACTGTCTAATATAGGTTCATTGATTCCATTTCTTAATTTAACTTTTCATTAGAGGAGATGTCTTCCCGATAACACCATGAATCATTCATAGACTGAATTTTTTTTTTGACTGAATGACTAAAAAATGAATTTTTATTAAATCTCCCCCAAGTCAAGGGGACAAAAGTGGTACAATCCTAATGCATCATTGCTAACGAGGGGGTTGCAGGCATTGGGAAGACACCCAAGGATATGATATATAATACATTGGTTGTTGGGTATCCCCTTTCTAGCAAGATAATCAGCTACAAAATTTCCATCCCTCCATACGTGGGTAATATCTGTATCCTCGCACAGCAGGAGCCTGCATTTCCGGATAATGTATCATAAAACCCATGAGGGACTGGATTTTTTGAGCAGGAATTTGACAAGGAGGCACGAATCAGATTCAGCTGAGGATGTGTGAATGTGATGGTCAAGGCATACGAATAAACCGCTAAGCATGGCTTTGGCTTCTGCTTCAAGGGGGTGGCTGGGCCATAATATGCACTGAATCCGATGACCAAAGATCCTCTGGTGTCTTGTATCAGCCCCCTCCTCACATAATTCCTTGAGCACAGGAGCCATCCACGTTAAGTTTGAGACCAACACAAGGAGGGTTCCACTTAACCCACCTCCCTTTCCCTGGGCTAGGACCATTCGAGGGTATAGACGTCATCAGTGTCCCTCCATGAAGGAGAGAACTAAGCTCCTCCATCAAGGAAAGTAGGCAGACCTTATGAAACATATGCGATCTCTGGATCCCTCCACGTTCTTTGTTCCTCATGTCCCAAATGACCCAGCAGATCGAAGCACAAGACATGCCACCGAGATAGTATGAATGCCATTCTTCTAAATGTTATCATCTGTCGGAATGGCTCTATTGCGAGTCCTCCACAATAGAAAGTTCATCTTAGTTGGTATTTCTTTGCACCAATGGTGGCTTGCCCATGTTTCCTCTCCCTATCTGATGAGGATGGATTCAATGTTAGATCGATTGTGGAATGATCCGAATGAAGAATCCAAGAAGATGCACTTGTATTGATCATCCAAGCGGGTAATAATGTTGAACATGTTCCTTTGGCTGGAATCCAGAGTTGTATACGTGAAGATCGAGTGCATCCTGGCCTGGTTGAAAGTGATCTCTAGCACAGGGCACCCAGGGAAGTGATGTTTCCACCCTGCCCAGTTTTCTTTCCAGTACCGGATGTCTCCTCTGCCTATCACCCATCTGGCCTTGTTCTCAAGAACAATGAGAACCTCTCTCATGCAGTTCGCAAGAGCCGAGAGGTTGCCGGGTCGGTTCCCCCAGTTACTCCAATCATCTCCGTACCAGCCGCGGATGAATCTTCTCCACAATCACTTCCCTTCAATGATGTCCCATGCAAGTTTTCCATGCATGCCCTGCATACTCTCCATCACGTTCCGGAGGATCACACTACGTTAATGAATTGGATTCTCCATCCGAGCCCATGAATCCCATTGACACTTTCCCTCTTGTCTGTTATCCTAAATAAATGAGTTTAGGATTTTTCCAATCTATAGGATCATCCCTTTAGGAGGGATAATGGCAGCAAAAGTGTGCATGGGAATGAACGTCAAGACAATATTGGCCAGCATGATTCTGCCCCCAAACGAATGAAACGTGTTCTTCCAGTTGTCGACACGAGTTGTGATTCTGCTTATTATGTTTTTAAACTCCGCCTTGTTGATTTTCCCATTAGAAATTGGCACACCTAGATATTCCAATGGGATGTGTTTCAGAGAGAAACCCAGCCTCTCCTGAATAATCTGGGCGTTCTAGTTAGAACATGATTTTGGGAGATAAACTCTGCTTTTTGTGTGGTTCACATGTTGCCCACTCCAGCTTCTCTAGATTTCGATGATTTCGTTAAAAACATTGAACAATCGTGACCAGCCATTGATGAAGAAAAGTATATCATCTGCGTACATAAGATGAGAAATAATGCTCAAATCAGATTTGTTCCTATATGGGAGGATGCGACCGTCGGCTATAGCAGCATTGATATTCTTTGATAACGCATCTTGGGAAAGGATGAATAGGCTGGGTGAAATTGGATCCCCCTGCCGCAGTCTATGAACTGATTTAAAGAAGCCGAATCATCTTCCCATGAGACCCACGGTAAGCTAAGGGGAAGAAAAGCATCTAAAGATCAAGTTTCTAGACCACCAGCTGAATCTGAAGTGTTGCATTACTTCCAGGATGAAGTGACAACTCAGCCTATCATAGGCCTTGTCCATATCGATTTTTATCATGATGTTAGACCCAGTTTACATCCTATTAATATCATCAACCATCTCGTTTGAGATCCTGATAGCCCCTTGGATATTCCGGCCTTGCATGAATCCATGTTGCTCATCGGATATAATCTGGGGAAGCAGGTGACTGATTATTTTGTTGATGAGGAATGCTAAAATCTTATATGAGAAGTTTCACATGAATATATGTCTATACTACCCCAGATAAGTAGGTTTATTAACCTTGGGAACAAGCACCAGCTTAGAGGCACATATAGCTCTCGGGAGGTGTCCGCCTCTAAAGTAATCCTGCACTACCTCAACAATATTATCTTGGATAGCCTTCGATGATAAGACATCGAACGTACCCTTGAACCCGTTTAGGCCTGGGGCTCTTTTCGGTTTCTGAGCAAGGATAACCTCTTTGATCTCCCTCTCATCTAGGATGGCCTCCAGCTGCCTATTTTTTTGGTCACTGAGCAAGTTGGGGATGCTATGTAGGAAGTTTTCTGCATGATCCGTGTCAAGGGGCAAGTCCTCTATTACCTCGAGAGGACCAGAAATAAGGTTTCTAAAATGTTCCTCCACCATATAACCCGCCACCTCAATATCTCATGTATATAATCCATTTTTTAACTGTATATTAACTCTTCTAGTTTCCCTCTTCTCCTTAATGCAGGAATTGAAGAAGCTGGTGTTCCTATCACCTTCTCTCAGCCATAGGGCCCTGGAACGCTCTCTGGCCACCTTATCAGTCTTAGTCAACTTCCCAACAAGAAAATTCTGTTTCTCTGTCATTTGGGAAAATATTTCGTCATACTAGGCTTCCTGGAGGTGGGTTTCCAGGTTCAAAATCTCATCCTTGAGGTCCTCTATGTGATCGTCGTTGATGGGTTTGAGTTTTTCCCACTCATGCAGGTGGGATATTCATCTTCTGAGTTTTTCACTAAACCTGGCCCATGTCATTCCTGATGAAGGTTGGTTCCATGATTCTAGAATGGACTGCAGAAAACCTTTCGAGCGGGTCCAGCTAGCCGAGAAGGTGAAGTTGTTATCCTTGCTTTGATCTCTTTTCAAATGGATAAGGAGAGGGGTGTGATCAGAAAGGATATGTGATAAGTGTGTAACCTTTTCCTAGGGGAAGGAGTCGACACATTGCTGGGTGATGAGACAGCGATCAAGATGACACCAAATATGCCCGTTCCCTTTTTTATTATTACACCATGTGAAATGATCACTGACAACGCCCATGTCCACTAGGCCATTTGATGACAAAAACTCTTTGAAATCGTTCATAGATCCTTGGTTGTACAGACCACCTCCTTTTTTTCCGATTCATCCGTGATGGAGTGTCAGAAACTGCCTTCACCAAAAGGAGGGAAGGTTCAGCAGATTGCCAGGCCCTTCCTTCTTTAAGTTGAAGGAGAGATAATGACCCCATAGACCCTCCTTCAATAGGTCCCGGAGTGGCGACCAACACCAAGTGTATAGAAATTTCTCACAAATGGAAGGCATTACCCCTTTTTGTTTTATAAGATCGAGAGATGAGATGATGAAACTGAACAACACCCAGGTAAAAGAAAAGTAAAGCAAAAAATAAACCATTCCCACATGCATGTTCCAAAAGTAAAGCCACATGGTAGAAAAGGTGACTACAAAGGTAAGTACCAAAGAGGAAAAGAAAAACATCAACTGCAACTGCTCCAAAGGTCCGAGTTAGTTAGGTCCTGCGTGATCCCCGAAGTCCTCCTGGAAACCTGAAATCAGTTTTATATACGTAGGGTGAGCACACAAGTACGCTCAGTAGGGAAAACCAAAGACTCTCGTGCACAAGTGGGGGAACATACTAAATTCTCCTGAGAAAAGAGTAAACCAAACACCTATCATGGTAAACTATCCACCCCAGGCCTCACCAAGGCACACTCCCCAAATAACACAAGTCAAGTAATATATATAATCAGAGCACATCGATGTTTGGGTACCCCGAGCCACTTTCCCACTGGTTATTGAGACATCCTACGCATTGGACCAATCCCGCCATTCTCACCACAGTCCCACTGCCACACCCGCCCGCACACACCTGGGCCACAACCACACGCAGTCCCACTGCCGAAATCCTGCCTGCACACACCTGGGCCACAACCACACGTAGTCCCACTACCAAAATCCCGCCCGCACAAAACTGGGCCAAAAATGTCAGACGTAACCACGCCTGCAAACACCTAGGCCAGAACAACCACCACCACGCCCGATGACACCTGGGCTAGAAAATACACTGCCACGCCCGAAGACACCTGGGCCTCATCCCAAATACACTTGGGAAACCACCTGCCGCACACACCTAGCCAACCACCACACTACCCCACCCGAAGGTTCATGGGCTAATAATGGACCTCAGGCCATCACAGCTTGCCTGAAGATACTTGGGCTTTCAGGTAAAGGGGGCAGAAAAGGATCAAATAACCAGCTACCAAGAATAGTGTTGGGAAAAACACCCTCCCCCATGAAATGGGGGTGTTTGGCACTAAGTGCTCAACTTGGGTGGGGTGCATATAAGAAACAGAAAACTACAGGTATAGATATAGGTAACAAGCACTCACCCAAAGTCTAGGTTTTTCTAACCAGCTTACGGAACACAACACCACTATATCTGAGTCACAAGTCACGACTCTCACCAACAAAACCCATTTGTCGCATTCTTATTTCATGTTCAGTAATAATGTTTAAGTTTCAGCACTACTGGGAAACTAGTAAGCATAGTCATAAGTCTAGGAAAGTAAACAGTCAAACATCAACCATAACGCCCACACCCGGTTCTCAACAACAGAGGATCCCACCCCAATTTGTGATATAAACAAGTAACCACCGGGTCTTAAAACTCACAACCACCGAGTCCATACAAACAGGGGATCCCATCCCCAAATTCACACAACCACCAAAATTACAAGACAGGGGATCCCATCCCCTCCCACATTTCCAGTAATCGGCCCGAAAGAAAACATCCAACTACCACCATCAACACAAGTCAAGTTCATGCCGATATTTTCATATTTAAACGACTCAACACACTCCATGATTTCAATTTTTGTGTGTTTTAACCAGGGGTTATCACAGAAGGAAAGATCCCGGTGCCTCAATTTATTTGGCTAGATATACGTGATTAACCAATTAATTTTCACAGCAGGAGTTTTCAACCACAACAAGCCATTTAAAACATCAGCAGGGTTCATTAGTGCACAAACAACGACCACTAGCGACCTCGATTTTCAGAAGGCATAAGCCAGCACAACTCAACAAGATGGTCATAACATAAACAACATCAAAGATCACAGCCCCCTCTTTCTTTATAGAATTCTTTCTTTATCTTTAATTCGGTTTGGTATATCCAATCCTACAGAATAAAAAGCACGCCCACCCCGCATGATACACAAAAGAGAGAGGCAAAGGAGAAATTCCCTACCTGTTTGATCGACCATCGATGCTTAGGTCAGGCGCGGAACATTACGGATAACGATGCGGTGCGCCCGATGCACCAGAAGCTGTTTGTGAAAATCCACGATCGAGGAAAGAGAAACCACGGCTAACCCTTGGTTTATAAGAGCCGAGGACGGTTGGGGTGAAAACGCGAAATCGCGTAAGGCGCGGGGGTCGGGGGTTGACCACGCGGCTCCACTTGTCATTAAAGGGGGTCGGGTGGTTTAAACCGACTCATGAATTGATTATGTATTTAATTAAAACTCTTATGCACATTACAGGTCTTTAAAACATGCTTAAACGAGTTCGAATAGGATTTAAAACACTATTTGCGCAAAACGAGCGCTACTGGAAACAACTCGACAAGGTCGGGCGACGTCGATCGGTCTCACCGATCGGTCGCACCGATTGGTCTCACCAATCGGTCTCCCCGATCGGTCACGCCGATCGGTATCGGTCTCACCGATCGGTCGTGCCAATCGGTCTCACCGATCGGTCATGCCGATCGGTCTCCCCGATCGATCGTGCCGATCGGTCTCACCGATACGCCACCCCTTTAGGACCTGAATTGTTGCAAAGGGAAGGACCAAGAGAGTCTGGGTCATCACATCAGATACCTCTCAAACTATTCTCATCCTCGAGAATTCAAACAACCCAGAAGGGAAGGGCGGGTCCAAACCACCACCCCGAATGATACCTCTCAAGAGTGAACCTCATTGTTAACTAAGAACTCCTTCTTCTCACGAACCAAGCAACATACCATGCCAAACTGCCCGGGCATGTGGGTTGGGGAGTCTCCTCCCCCATGTCAAGATATTATCTGCTTTGGCCGGCACTGACTCACCCGCACGGGTTTAATATCATCCACCTTAATGCGTCTTGATTAGGGGTCAGGTTCTCTCTTTCCCCATAGCCGGGGCTTTTCACACACAAACAGAAGAAAGAAAACCAGTACATTTCATAGCCAAAAGAAAAAACGTTCTACCACAACAGGTACAACACGGAACAAAACTCAAAACAACTCTGGGTACTGGGTACGCATCTGTGCTTCCCTCTCCCACATACTCTCCTCAAGCCCACCATGTATCCACAACACATGAAACAAGGGAATGGTTCGCCCGCGAAGCACCTTCTCCTTGCGATCCTCGATCATCACTGGTCTCTCCACAAAGGTCACGTCGTCCTCGATATCCAGCTCACCCCAATCAAGGACGTGTGAATCGTCGTGCAGATACCAATGGAGCTGAGACACATGAAAGACATCATGTATCCTTAGTATTGGCGGTGGTAACGCTAGCTGATAAGCCACTTCGCCGACCCGCCGCAACACTTTGAAGGGTCCGATGAATCTGGGAGAAAGCTTAATCCCCTTGCCGAACCTCCGCTGCCCACGCCGAAGGGATACCTTCAAAAACATGTGGTCCCCAACCTCAAACTCAAAGATCCTCTTCCGGGTATCAGCATACGACTTCTGTTGGTCCTGGGCCACCTTCATCCTTTCCCGTATGAGCTGAACCTTCTCTATCGTGTTCTGCACCACCTCTGGGCCAAGGATGTCTGCCTCTCCTACTTCGTTCCAACGCACAGGTGAACGGAACGGCCTCCCATACAAAGCTTCAAATGGGGACATACCAATGTTAGAGTGGTAGCTATTATTGTAGGAAAGCTCTACCAGAGGCAAGTATCGCACCCATGATTCTCCTGAGTCCAGAACACATGCCTGTAGCATATCCTCTAAGGTCTGGATGGTGCGCTCTATTTGTCCATCTGTCTGGGGATGGAAAGCAGTGGTAAGGTGTAAATGGGTGCCAAACGCATGCTGCAATCCTCTCCAGACTCGTGAGGTAAACTGTGCATCCCTATCCAAGACTATAGACCTCATAACTCCATTCAACCGCACCACCTCATCCACGTACATTCGTTCTAAAGCATCCACAATACTCGACTCCATGATCGCCAGAAAGTGAGCCGATTTCGTCAACCTGTCCACTACCACCTAGATGGCGTCGTACCCTCCTTGGACCTTGGGGAGTCCCGTGACGAAATCCATCGAGATGTCATCCCACTTCCACTCAGGGACATCTAGAGGCCGCAGTAGGCTGCCTGGAACTCGTTGTTCAACCTTCACTTGCTGACACACTAAGCATTTGGCCACAAACTCTGCCACCGCTCGCTTAACTCCGGGCCACCAAAACTGCCTCTTCAAACCCTGGTACATCTTGGAAACTCCTTGGTGTACCGCCAGGGGTGAGTTGTGGAACTCACTGAGAACCCTGCCGTGCATCGCCTCCGGAACAAACAACCTCTTCTGGAAAAACATTTGGTTCTGACCATCCTCTGTCCATCCTTCCGGAGCATTGCCCTGGTCAACTTGGTCACGCATCACTTCACACTCTTGGTCTCCCCACTGAGACTCCTCCACTTGCTGAAACAGGGATGACTGCACCTTCATCTAATATAGGCAGCCTCTGCCACTATCCATCTTCGTGTCCAGGTGTAAGGCAGCCAACTCCTCCATCGCCTTCTAGGCGTCTGCTGACTCTCGGACTGCATCCTTCTGCGTCCTCCTGCTCAAGGCATCGGCCACCACATTTCCCTTTACCTCGGTATAAGATATCCCAAAGTCGTAATCCTGGAGGAACTCCACCCATCTCCGCTGTCGCAAGTTTAAGTCCTGCTGGGAGAAGATATACCTCAAGATTTTGTGATCCGTGAAGACCACAAATCGTTCCCCGGTGAGGTAGTGCCGCAACAACCTTGGTTCAAAAATGACCGCTGCAAGCTCCAGGTCATGGGTGGTGTAATTACGCTCATGGGAACGCAGCTTCCTGGACCCATAAGAGATCACCCCTTGTCGCTGCATCAGCACGCATCCCAGGCCATGTCCCGAAGCATCACAAAATACCTCATAAGCCGCCCCTTCTTCTGGTAATCTCAGTACTGGGGCACTGACCAACTTCTCCTTCAGATAGCTGAAGGCTGACTGGCAATGCTCACTCTATACGAAAGCCTGGTCCTTCTTGGTCAGAGCCGTCAAAGGGGCTGCTACTCGGGAGAAGTTGGGTACGAATCTCCGGTAGTAACCTGCCAGCCCGAGGAAACTTCGGACATCCGCCACATTCTTGGATGCTGCCCAAGAATCAACTGCCTCAACCTTTGATGGGTCGACCGCTACCCCCTACTCAGACACTACGTGCCTGAGGAAGTGCACTTCTCGTGTCCAGAACTTGCATTTTGACAACTTCCCATAGAGCTAGTGCAGCCAGAGGACCTCCAAAACTGTCCTCAGGTGCTCTACATGGTCCTCTTCTGACCTCGAATAGATCAGGATATCGTCGATGAACACAACCATGAACCGATCCAAGTACTCTCGGAAGATGGAGTTCATAAGCCCCATGGACACAGCTGGGGAATTCGTAACGCCGAAGGGCATAACTACGAACTTGAAGTGTCCATACCTGCACCTGAACGCTGTCTTCGGGACGTCGCTCTCTTTCACCCTCAGCTGGTGGTACCCAGACCGTAGGTCGATCTTCGAGAACCATCCTGCCCTTTCAGCTGGTCGAAAAGATCATCTATTCTTAGAAGAGGGTAGAGATTCTTGATCGTTACCTGATTCAGCCTCCTGTAGTCTATGCACAGTCTGAGGCCACCATCTTCCTTCTTTTAGAACAGGACTAGAGCACCCCGCAATGACGTGCTCGGACGAACATAACCCCTCTTCATCAGATCGTCAATCTGTACCTGCAACTCTCGTAGCTCCGAAGGTGCCATCCGGTAAGGAGCCATCGAGATTAGATGAGCGTCGGGCTGCAGGTCTATCCCGAACTCGATATCACGTCGAGGGGGTAGAGTCGTCACCTCCTCAGGAAAGATGTCCATAAACTCACGGATGATATCTGGCACTCCCACCATTTCAGCATCTACTGATTCCACTGTCAGCTCGATCAACAAGGAGAGGAGAGGTTCCTCTCTCATGTTTCCCTTCAGACTTCTCCACTCACCGGTGAAGGTAACACGCCGGCCGTCCAAGTCCGAGAACACCACCCTTCTTCGGAAACAGTCGATGACGTCATACACAGAAAATATCCATTCGATGCCTAGGATGACATCATATGGCTGAATCTGTATCAGAAGAAGATCCCTAACCGAGTGATGTGGCCCTAACATCAGTCTACATCCCCGAAAAACGAACAACAAGTCGGTCTGACCTCCGACTGGTGTGCTTAACACCAGGGGCATGAGAATTCTCTCGGCATCTAGGCCCAAGTCACGGGCTAGACTGGGTGCAACAAAGGAGTGCGAAGCTCCGATATCGAACAAATCATGAGCAAGAGTGCTAAACAGACCGATCGTACCTCGAACAACCTCTAGACCTACTGGAACTGCTGCCTCGACGGCGTGTAACTATCCACACCCATCTCACCTGCCCCTCGGTTGTCGGCCACCTCCCCGACCACGCCCTGGTCGAGGTCCCTGTGGAGCGCCCTGAGGTCGTCCTTCTCCTCCTACGTCTGCCCTCGGAGGAGCGGGAGCTCGTTGTCCCTGCTGCTGCTGCTAGAATGGTCTGGCTGGAAGCTGCTGTTGGGGCGGGTGCCGGGGATGACTGCCACTGCTGTACTGCACCCGGTCGGGGCACTGACTCCGGAGATGTCCAGGGTTCCCACAGATGAAGCACCGTGGTCCCGGGCCTGAAGGAAAAGGGCGAGGGCCGGGGGATCGAAACTGAAACTGATGCGGTCTGCTCCCTGTGGGTCAGAACCTGGAGGGTCCTGACGCTGGAGCCCTAGTACTGATGGCCTTCCCCTTCGATGTTCCCAGCTGGATCCCCTCTCGTGACACTCCTCCTAGAGAATGCATCCTCCCCACCACTTCGGCCTTCTTCTGGACCTCCATGTACGTCGGCAGGGTAAAGGGGGTAACAACATACTAGAGGGAGGGTCAGAGCACCTCCTCCAAACGTCTTGCCTGAGACTCCTCGTTGGGAAAGAGGTCCGGAGAAAAATGTAGGAGGTCCTTGAACTTGATCCCTAGCTCCCTCACGGACATACTCCCCTGCTAGAGGGAGAGTAGTTCCTGCCTCTTTTCTGCCTTCATCGTCGAGGAGAGGAATTCCGCCCGGAACTCCCTCTTGAAATCCGCCAAAGCCACCTTAGACTCTCTCCCCCCAGGTAAAGCATACACCACTGAAATTCCACTCCCCGCATCTAGCTAACGGCCAGAGTAACCCAGTACTCGGTCGGGGACCGAATCAGGCCGAAGGCTATAACTAGCTCCTCTAGCCAGCCTTCCGTCTTCATATCGGAGGTGCTACCCTAATACTTCTCGAGGGCCTATCGCTGGAAGGCCCGAAGAGTCTTCTGCCACTGGTTGCCCTCTTACTCTCGATCAACTCTCTGTCAATCGGCCAAAGTAGTCTCCGGGGCCTCGATCACCTGTACCACACGTGGTTGCCTTCCAGGTGCCATAGCTGTAAGGTAAACAAGGAATGCCTAAGCCCAAGTAGTGCAGAATATCGTCTTCAAAACTTCTTCAATTTTAATTTATTCATAATTCCAAATACATCCCAGAAACACAAGAACACAATTCATTATGATTCATGTACCTTTCCTTGGGTCTCTACCCTGCAATCAATGTGGTCTCACTTGGCCGTTCGGTAGGTTCAAAGTCCTTGCATCAGATCACAGGGGCCCTAAAATCTCGTGTCCTAGACGGTCTTCCCTGGCCTAATTCACCCGCCAAGGTCACCCAACACTGTTTCCCTACCATCCCATGCAATCCTCATTGTGCCTAACTCCAGAATCCATCCTATCTCTCAACCCTCTCCTCTGATACCATTCTGTCACGACCCACCTTCACCAAAAGGAAGGAAGGGTCAGCAGATTGTCAGGCCCTTCCTTCTTTAAGTTGAAGGAGAGATAATGACACCCGAGACCCGCCTTCAATAGGTCTCGGAGTAGAGACCAACACCAAAGGTATAGAAGTTTCTCACAAATGGAAGGAATTACCCCTTTTTGTTTTATAAGATCGAGAGATGAGATGATGAAACTCAACAACACCCAGGTAAAAGAAAAGTAAAGAAAAAAATAAACCATTCCCACATGAATGTTCCAAAAGCAAATCCACAAGGTACAAAAGGTGACTACAAAGGTAAGTACCAAAGAGGAAAAGAAAAAAAACAACTGAAACTGCTCCAAAGGTCCGAGCTAGTAAGGTCCTGCGTGATCCCCGAAGTCCTCCTGGAAACCTGAAAGCAG
Organism: Viscum album; assembly: GCA_963277665.1. Classification (NCBI taxonomy): domain Eukaryota; kingdom Viridiplantae; phylum Streptophyta; class Magnoliopsida; order Santalales; family Viscaceae; genus Viscum; species Viscum album. The sequence continues at coordinate 1,692,960,443 of OY728138.1, read as the reverse complement.
TTTTATATACGTAGGGTGAGCACACAAGTATACTCAGTAGGGAAAACCAAATACTCTCGTGCACAAGTGGGGGAACGTACTAAATTCTCGTGAGAAAAGAGTAAACCAAACACCTATCAAGGTAAACCATCCGTCCCAGGCCTCACCAAGGCACACTCCCTAAATAACGCAAGTCAAGTAATATATATAATCAGATCACATCGATGTTTGGGTACCTCGTGCCACTTTCCCACTGGTTATTAAGACATCCTACGCATCGGACCATTCCCGCCATTCTCACCGCAGTCCCACTTCCACACCCGCCCGCACACACCTGGGACACAACCACACGCAGTCCCACTGCCGAAATCCCGCCTGCACACACCTGGGCCACAACTACACACAGTCCCACTGCCGAAATCCCACCCGCACACACCTGGGACACAACTATCACACGCAACCATGCCTGTAAACACCTAGGCCAGAACAACCACCACCACGCCCGAAGACACCTGAGCTAGAAAATCCACTGCCACACCCAAAGACACTTGGGACTCATCTCGAAGACACATCGGAAACCACCTGCCGCACACACCTGGCCAACCAACACACTACCCCACCCGAAGGTTCTTGGGCTAATAATGGACCTCAGACCATCACAGCCTGTCCGAAGATACTTGGGCTATCCAAGAAAGGGAGCAGAAAAGGATCTAATAACCAGCCACCAAGAATAGTGTTGGGAAACCACCCTCCCCCATGAAATGGGGGTGTTCGACACTAAGTTCTCAACTTGGGTGGGGCGCGAATAAGAAACAGAAAACTAAAAGTATATATATTGGTAACAAGCACTCACCCAAAGTCTAGGTTTTTCTAACCGGATTACGGAACACAACACCACTATATCTGAGTCACAAGTCACAACTCTCGCCAACAAAACCCATTTGTCCCATTCTGGTTTCATGTTCAGTAATAATGTTTAAGTTTAAGCACTACTGGGCAACTAGTAAGCGTAGGAACAAGTCTAGGAAAGTAAACAGTCAAACATAAACCATAACGCCCACACTCGGTTCTCAACAACAGAGGATACCACCCCAATTTGTGATATAAACAAGTAACCACCAGGTATTAAAACTCACAACCACCGAGTCCATACCAACAGGGGATCCCATCCCAAAATTCACAAAACCACCAAAAATACAAGACATGGGATCCCATCCCCTCCCACATTTCCAGCAATCGGCCCGAAAGAAAACTACCAACTACCACCATCAACACAAGTCAGGGTCATGCCAGTATTTTCAGATTTAAACGACTCAACACACTCCATGATTTCAATTTTTGTGTGTTTTATCCGGGGGTTATCACAGAAAGAAAGATCCTGGTGCCTCAATTTATTTGGCCGGATATACGTGATTAACCAATTACTTTTCACAGCAAGAGTTTACAACCACAACAAGCCATTTAAAACATCAGCAGGGGTTCATTAGTGCACAAACAATGACCACCAACAACCTCAATTTTCAGAAGGCATAAGCCATCACAACTCAACAAGATGATCATAACATAAACAACATCAACGATCACAGCCCCCCTCTTTCTTTAGAGAATTCGTACATTATCTTTAATTAGGTTGGGTTTATCCAATCCTACAGAATAAAAAACACGCCCACCCCGCATGATACACAAAAGAGAGAGGCAAAGGAGAAATTCCCTACCTGTTTGATCGACGATCGACGCTTAGGCCGGGCGCAAAACTTTACGGATAACGATGTGGCGCACCCGATGCACCAGAAGCTGTTTGCGAAAAGCCACAATTGAGGAAAGAGAAACCACGGCTAACCCTTGGTTTATAAGATCCGGGGACGGTTGGGGTAAAAACGCGAAACCGCATAACGCGCGGGGGTCGTGGGTTGACCACGCAGCTCCACTCGTCATTAAAGTGGGTCGGGTGGTTTAAACCGACTCATGAATTGATTAAGTATTTAATTAAAACTCTTATGCACATTACAGGTCATTAAAACATTCTTAAACGAGTCAGAATAGGGTTTAAAACCCTATTTACGCAAAAGGAGCGCTATTGGAAACAACTCGACAAGGCCGGGCGACGCTGATCGGTCTCACCGATCGGTCTCACCGATACACCACCACTACTGGAAAATGGACCTATCCCCACGGTTTTACTCAAAACCGTGGGGAAAGGTACCCCCTATACCCACGGTTTTGGAAAACCGTGGGTATAGGTCAATTTTCAAGACCTGTACCCACGGTTTTCAAAAACCGTGGGCATAGGGGGGTCTATCCCCACGGTTTTCCAAAACCGTGGGGATAGGTCTTGAAAATTGACCTATACCCACGGTTTTCAAGAACCGTGGGTATAGGGGTACCTATCCCCACGGTTTTGAGGAGAACCGTGGGGATAGGTATAGGATAAAAACCTATACCCACGGTTTTGAAAAACCGTGGGTATAGGTTTCCCATGTGTGCGCGGGAAAATTTTTTTTTCCGCGGGAAAGATTTTTTTTTGGCGGGAGTCCTATACCTACGGTTCTTACCTCTATACCCACGGTTTATATAACTATATTTAACTAAATATATATATATATATATACACATAATTGATAGTAGGGTAGTGGTAGACGCGGTACTTTGCAGCGAAGAGGTCGTGGGATCGAAACCCGCCTGCAGCTTTATTTTAGGATCTATACCCACGGTTTTGAAACCGTGGGTAAAAGCCATTGACACCGTGGCAATTGGGAATGTTTTGTTGACACGGTGGCAGAACACCTATACCCACGGTTTTGGAAAACCGTGGGTATAGGCTGGGGACCTATACCGACGGCGTTCCAGCCCACGGTTCCCAAAACCGTGGGTATAGGCTATACCCACGGTTTTGGGGGCTATACCCACGGTTTTGAACTGTGGGTATAAGCCTTTTTTCCAGTAGTGCACCCCTTTAGGACCTGTATTTTGGCAAAGGGAAGGACCAAGAGAGTATGGGTAATCACATGGAGTTTAAGTCTCCAGTGAAAAACCAGGAAAGATTGCTGGGTTGAAAAGCCGAGAGGTGTTTCCAAAGCGCAACTCTCTCACTCGCCACGCATTTCGCGTACACGGCCGTGAAGAAGAAATATGACCCTTCCACACATACCTTAATGAGAAACCATGACCTGATAGAGGGGCATCACATCATAGTGAGGTTATGTGTTACATTTTGATTTTGGTGAAGGTTAGTGCTTGTGCCACCCCCATGGGGATCCAAAAAGAAATGTTTTATACATCATATTAGTTTATTGAGGTTGGTTGAAGACCATGTCATATTTAAGGACCATGTGGTGTGATAGGAATCATGTTAGAATTAATATATATGTTTTCTGATTATATTATTCTGTTTTTAGAAGATTACACTACAATACAAAGAGTTTAATTGAGATAAGGGTCATGGTGATAAGTGATACACTATGAATGATAAAGTCTTGTGGTAATGTGACCCTTAGAATAAGAATAATAGATCTATAAGAGTTATTTCATTCTATGATTATGGTGTTTCATTCTATGAAGTATCCCTAGTCATATATTTTCACTATGACCGGGATGGTCTCACTATGAGGGGATTCAAGTTTATTTTTTTAAAATTTTTGAACTAAATGATATTAAAAGTTAAATGGTAGAAAATGAGAGATTAGAATTATTTCATCCAATATTCAAGGGGAGATGACCTAAATTATCTCTTTAGTACCTTTATCTCCCAATTGTGGTTCTGGCCAATATCCATCTATTCATTGAGAAGTCTGGGGATATGATATTCAAGAGTAAGGATAGTTGTCCCTAAGTGTATATTTTCATTTCTCTCACTATCTCATTATTTTACACCATTTGTCAACTAAATCATGGGGTTTATTAGAAACTATTATTTCTTATTATTAGTGTCAAATCAAGCTTGGTTCTTCAATTAGTGGTGTCTTGAAAAATATTTATCAGTGGTACCAAGATATTTCATGTCTTATATGTGTGTTTATGTATTTCATGAAAATTGTGCATGGTTAAAGTTGTGTGGGATACTAAGACCAAACCAGTTTTAGTATCCAATGTTCCTATTAATTTTCCTTGGATGGTATAGGGATGTTACATGTGGTAATGGGATTGGTTAAATTGACATAGTGTGGTATGGAGGTTGTTGCAATGATGGATTGTTCTATAATTCATGCTCATTAACAATGAATGTTTTTGGTTAATTGTGATTGATGTGGTTGATTTTGATCACCATGTATGGAAACTGTGGTCCTTTAATGGGATGTGGATGATGTTAACCATTACCGTGGGTGGTGATAGAGGTTCTCAGAGCTGTGGTTATAGGTTTTTAATTATTTTCACTCATATTGGTACTAAGTCCTTTAAGTGCATGTGTACGTAGGAAAGAGCCCAATAGGTTGTTTTCAACACTTCTTTTTGGTGGCTTCCTTTATAGATTTCAGTATCATAGGGTTGAGGGTGTTGAACATTGTTTTGTAGGAGGGATATGTTATAAATATCAACAAGATATTTGGGGTGATTGTGATCATTAGTTAGTGGTGATATTCTCTTCATATCTGTGGGATATATCAGGGTTGATTGGATAAACATCAAAGAGGATTGGTGTTCAACTTACCTTGGGATTCATTTTACTTTTGAGATAGTGTTTGAAAACTGAAAATAAAAAATGTTTGACCATGAAATGCAGTCTATGATATATAAACCTAAATTGGGTGAATCATTGTTGGACCTGTATAGTAGTTCTAGTTATAGGTCCCTATATAATACCTAGTGTGTAGAACTTGTTAGGAGGACATGGAATTCTAGTATGGAAAATTGTAGGTTCATCATCCCAATCAGGCACTGGTTGAATTAGGTAAAGGGATCACTCATGGCTAGTATAGAATAGTGTTAAGTGGGTTATGGAGATCACATTGGTTTTTTGTTTCTTAAACCTTTAATTCACTCATATATATATGAATATTATATTGTAACACCATTGGTCATGGCCTTCTGGGTTCAAACTACCGCCCAACAAAGGCACTCTATGAAGCATGTAGAATTTATCTGGAATGGAACTGATAAGGGTAAGGTATCATCATTGGGAGTATGGTTTATATGGATAAGTTTATAGTGAATGGTTTGGACATTGAATTTTGAGATGGACATGGTGGATCGTAAATTCTATATTGGGACATTTTTTTTTGGACTCCTTTTCATATGATAAAACTCTATGAAGTCATATTATCTATTGTAAAACTTTTACAAAAATATATAATTTTAAATTTTAAATTATATGCTACTTTTTAGTTTTTTATTTTTTTGAATTTTATTATTATACCATTTTTGTTTTTATATTTAGAGTGTATGGACTCCCCACTACCACCTCTTAAACCCTCACTATTATTTAGTATCCTCTAAAATATAGGTAATAACACCTAAGGATAGTGGGTATCAATATTAGGTTTCATTTGAGAAATGTAGATCAAGTATACAACAAATTGGCATCATAGAGGGTTGTGATAAAAAGATACCATGTGAGTTTTATTTTGTTATTTGGGATTGTAGTAAATTGTATTCTTATGGATGGGTCAAAAAATTTGAGAGATGTTATGTTGTGTTCTTGTACAACACATGTTTGGGTTGATGTCCATAGTTCCTAGAGTGATGTATGATGTTTTGTATTTTTATTTATATTCTCAAAATATTATCCTTTCAAGGAAATATGGAGAAATCATTCCTTATTTTAGGCACATACTTCCAACATGAAATGAGTGTACCTTCTTATGGTTTCCGTTTTTGATTTTTTTTGTAATGGGAGTGGGGTTGGATATTTAAAGTCTATGTGACAATCTATATGCTGTTTTTACATATAGATTCCTAATGTAATTATAATTAGTTGAACTAAGATTATATTTTTAGTATTATTGGAAAATGTGTCCTCTATATGTGTGAAGTATGTTGAACCAGAACCTGATAAGGGAAAATGGTGTTATGAGGCTAGATAATACAGGATTTGGGTGTCGGTAGGGAGGTGTATGTGTGAGTGTGATGCAATACCTTTGATATATTGCATTATTTGTGATTTATTGAATGTTATATGTGTATTTAACATGTTATTTAGTTATTATTTAGATGTCTTCTAGATATCATCTATTATAGTTTATCAAGGGAGAAGATATGGTGTCACTATGGAATGCATGAGATGAGGTCCTTGAGTGAATAGTGGAACACGATCCATATGTAGTAGTATTGAGGTAGGTATGATAACCCAAGATGCTAGAGGATTTGGTAATATGGATTGATGAACATATCAAGGAAATAATAGTGTGGTTTATACAAAACATTGATTGTGGATATCAAGTATATGATTTATCTATTGAATATATCACATGGGAGTACCAGTGACAACAACCTTCATTATTTTAGGGAGAGGGTAGAGCCCATTATGCTGGAAGTGGATACATGAGGAAATACAACACGGTAATCGAAACCAATAATCATGTTTTCCAATATGGAGTAGGGTTTTATATGAGTTGTCTCATATATAGATAGATATATCATTTTTAGGACAAGTGTGATTAACTGCTGAAGGAGTGTCGGACATGTGGCTTGATAATACATTTGGATTGGTGTTGTTGATGAGTTCACAGTAAGATGTAGGTCATGAATCAATTTAGAATCTATAATATGAGGTTTAATAGGTAGTACTACCTATAAAAAGTAAAAACTATTCTTCTTCGTGTATGGGTCACTACTAAGGAAAGAATTCACATTAGTGGGAGTTGTGTCTTATATTGAGAAAGACTCTTCTTGGAGTATATTATTCATTTGGTCAAAATTTAGGTTAGTTACACATGGTTGAGATGGTGTATTTCAAGTATTATAAAGATACATTGAGATTTAGAGGTATTTCATCAGAATAGTAGTTTTTGTTTTTTATGATTGGGATTGGTGAATGATGTTCCGGTTTAGGAAGTGGAACATCCTAATGTAGGGAATAAAGTATGACACCATATAATCGTGGGAGTTAATATAATTTGGGATGATGATTTTATATGGTTGAAACATTTTCATCACAAGATAATTGATGGGAATTATACCATCAATGAAATAGGTAGTTGTTTTTGATTTATCTAGGCATGTGATTGTTATGGTGGGAAGTGACCATTAGTCGAATCAATTTGGTATGTTTTTTAGCTAGTGTAATTAGTATTATACATATGTGTTTAACATTGTATCAATTTATTTAGTGTTTTGTGACCATAATGATCATGTTTAGGTTGGGAAAAGTTGGTTTTGTGGTCTAAGGAAACATGAGGATAACATGTTCTATGGTGGGAATGTTGTAATGTCCCATGTATTCGAATTGGTAATTAGGGTCAAATATCAAGTTGATCTTGTGTATTATCCCCATTAAGGTGTCTTGGGTGTCAATATGGAAAGGTAATTATGTTTTGGTATATTTTCTTAGGCTCATGGAAGAAATTCTAATGCTCATATAAACCAAATCTCAAAAAAGGGAATTTACAGCTAATGTAGGGGTTGTGTCAAACTAGGATTTCAGTGTAGGTTGGTGGTCACATTGAGTGGTTACCATGTTAGGGGAGACTCCATTATGAACTCCATCTTTCTCCCCATAAACCATAGTCTTCCATCATTAATAGGGGTTCTACGGTGTTGCCATGGGTAGCCTATACCCTTATATCAGAGAGTGAAATAATTGAAATAATTTTTTTAATCCATACACAATTATTAGACTATGTGGAAGAAAACAAAACTCATAAATAATAAATGAATGTTGAAGAATACAGTTTTAACAACTCACTAATTGATGACCAAACTGTACACCAATAAAAAACTGAATAAAATATCCATATAAATATGTAATATGATTTAGAATATAATTAAAACTCACATCATCCCAATATCCAATCATGTTGGAACAATACAACATGATCACTCTATATGGGGCCTCTTCCCAACAAGGAACAATGATTTATGAAGTCATCTTGGGTACCTAAGTTCCATGGCCACCCAAGGAAGGTGCGACTAGAAATTACTAGTTAACCACTAAGGTATTTCCACAAATAACTAGTGAATGGAGTGTATATGCATGTTATATTCTCATATAAATAAATAAATATCCTATTAAAGTGTAAATAAATAACCACTATTGATCATCAATTCATACGTAACACCCAATATTAACCCAAACATACTTCATCCAATACCATAGTGTCTCTACGAACATCACATAATCATTCCAACCAAATCATATGTTAAAACTCTTACTATGAGGTGGTTATCCTGGGTGGTCTATAGTATGAAGAATAAAGATAATCCATATAGGGATGTATATAAGAAATCTAATCATATAATCATGAATGCAATTTATTCTTAAGGGGATAAACCAAGGAAATATGGTAATATCATTATGACTCACATGCGATTCTAAGGGGGTGACCCTATGAAATCATAGTGCCCGAGTCAATAGAAATTTCCTAAAGGGATTACCATATAAAATCATGTAAAAGCATCAGGCTCCATAGTATACTCCAAGTGGGATTACCATAAGAAATCATAGTTCCATTTTCAATTGATGATTAATAGGGTAATGACACTAAGATATCCATTAATACCAGGCTCCACAATTGATTCCTCAGGGTATGATCGTAGGAAATCATTAATTCATCTAGATCCATAGCTTATTCTAGAGTTATGAACCAAGGAAATATATAAAATCATTATTCTCTATAGTTGTTTCTTAGGGATATGAACCTAGTCAAACCATATATAAATTAATAGCCACATCATATGTATTTGGAATCCAATATTATCAATATAAACATAGGATTTCCCTGCTGAGAAAACAAGACACATAATAGTAATATTATAACAGATTCATATGGGGTTTACCATAGTCAATCATCAAAAAAATTCTGTGTCAATATTATAAATAAGAGTTAATAGAAGGAGATCCATAGTCATATTTGGTAAATGCTGAACCCTAGGTGTTAATCTTAGTTATTCCATATTTGTATACATAAATATAGAATCCAAGGAAAAAATCTAAGGAATCCAATATATCTCAAAACACCACGGTTGGTAATGAAACATACCTTATGAATATCACTTCATATTCACTATATCCTCATTAGGATCATATTTTTATTCAAGATCTATGGTTATACCTTTGATCATCAATACCCACTACCCCCACACACTCTCTAAGGTCAACATATCACTACGACATCCACCGAGGTCATCAGGATCTCATCGAGATTGGACACCTTTCATTGGTTAATTTATCTAAAACACATATCTTAGGTATACACCCATCACTTAGTGGTATTACATCTCCCATCCTTATCATGATCATTACACAACCTCACTAGAATTAAAAGGAAATCCAAATTAGTATTGCTCCTAGTATATGGGAAAATTCCCATCTCTATTCCCATGTCATCCCTAGGTTAGTCTACTTACCCAACCTATCTATCCTTAAACATAGGGACTACCCACCTAAAAAATAACAATATTAGTTAGGAATTGTAATGACCCGAAATTTTGAATAAATCTTGTTTCTTAATTTTGTGTGTTATTTTATTTTATACTCAAAAAAACTGTTTCATTTAATAACATGAGTATAATTAAAATTAGATCGTTGGGTTTCGACTATTATATGACCATTGTTCAATATGACCGTTGGAATCTAAATGTTGTGATTATTGTCTCTAAATACAAGTGATCTTGGTTAATTAATATAGATAGAAGATTCGATGGCCTCATCCAGTAGTCTCGGGCCAATCGAAGCCCGTCTAACAGAACTTGGGAAGGAGGTAGCACCTCTGGGCTTTGCTCTGGACCAAACCCAAGCCGAACTTCATCGTGTGAAGCTAGAATGGAATCACCTTCATGAGAATTTCAAACTGATAGAAATTACTACTCATGGAATGTTGGCTGAGCCGCCCTTAGATTCTCTCACCATAGCACACCTTACACTTAGTTCCTATGCTAGGGTTATAAGGGGCTATGCAAGGAGACCATAACTTCTTTGTGTAATCCTTTGAGATAAATAAAATTGTGTTTTCTTCTTATAGTGAAATTTGTACGTTTTCAAATGTCCGGATAAATGTAGGATGTATATTATTGATGAATTTGAAAAAATGATATTTCAAAATATTTTTTTAAACCATAAATAACTAATGATGTGTAATGATTTTCAAAAAAAATTCTTCTGTAAATGTGTTCAGTAAGAAATTTGGAGTCTAATAAGATCAAATTCATTTTTTCTGAATAATAATTTATGAATAGTGATTTTATGCTTAGGATTAGTAATGTGACCAAATGGATTAGTAATTTCACTTAAAGAAAGTATTAATATAATATAGGCACCTTGATTAAGTAATGTGATTCAATAAAATAGGTAAATAACTGTTTCGGAAATTATTAGTCAAGTAATAGTTTTTTGGGTGAATAGTGTTTTTTTAATTTAAAATTAAATTAAAAATATTTTGAAAATTATTTTTATAAAATGGACATTATTTTTGAATTCAGAACATCGATATTATGTTAAGGAAATTTTTGGGGATTTTTCTGAAAGAAATGAATTTTCAGTGAATAGTGTTTTTATTTAAAAATTAAATTAAAAATATTTTGAAAAATATTTTTATAAAATGGAGTTTATTTTTGAATTCAGAGAATTGATATTATGTTAAGGTAATGTTTTGGGAGTTTTCTGAAAAAGTTAAATTTTCAGTGAATAGTAAAAATACAGTTTTGGGGTTTCATTATGTTTAATGACATCATAACTGCAACATGATGATGTGATGAGATATTTTAAGGGATGGTCGACTAGTGAATATTAATATAAGGTATGAGGTGTCCCAAGTGGCCAATACCATGAGGAAATACCACTTGTTTTGCCAATACCACCAATGAGGTGTCCCTTGGCCATTAATGTCTTGTCCCCTCACTTCCCCTATAAATACCAAGCCATTATCTCATCCTTTCCATTCCAAAATACTCCTCAAAAACGTTCTAGTCTCCTTAAATCCCAATGATTCCTCCCAAGGTGCCCTCAATCCTCCCAAGGTCCCAAAAATTAAGATTTCGAAGTTACTCTTCAAGGTAAGGGATCTGGCCTCTCTCTTTCTTTCCAAGTACTCTCTTTTATGTCATTTCTTTTATGCTCCATGTTATTATGTGGGGGATGTTCTTTTATACTCATCATACTTTCCTTTTCATGTTCATATTAATAGATACTCCCTCTTTATCTCATCAATTCATTTTAAGAATTTTTATGTGGCGCCGTTAGGCTGCCGAATTTTTAAGGGATTCTTTTACCCATCTCATTTTGAAGTTCTATTTTCATGTCAAGTCATGGAAGTCTCTTTTATTATGTTGGGGTATGATATCTATATCTATCATACTGATCTTATATGTTAATATGATGAGAGACCCTATTTGGTCTCTTCAATTAATTTTTTTATGTTTTAAGTGACGCCGTTATGCTGCCGAATTTTCATAAGAGAAATCTTATTTTTGTCTTCCTTCCATGTTTTTCATTTCATATGGTATGTCTTTAAAATTTCATTACCATGTTCTTATACCATTTATTTTCTGTCCCTATACTGTTTTATGGATCATTTGTGAGTGGGTGACCCATTTCCTTTCTCTTTTCAATATTTTCTAAAACCCTGTAACATCGCCGTTATGGTGTAAAATTTCTGTCTCAAAATGTCTCTCCCTTTTTCTCAAATTATTTTATTTTATTAAGTGAATACTCAGAACTCTTTATTCTATAGGGGTATTCACATATATATCAAAATTTTCTATTTTAAATTCTGGTATTTTCATACATGAGACCCGATTTCCTTTTTCGTGGGTTTAAAGTAACATAAAGATCATGTCTTTAAAGCATTTTTTAAAACATTATGATTATGAAATGAAACCCATTTATTTTATGCTATATGGGTTATTAATGAAATGTCTGATGATGATATATTTGGATCACATGATAATAATGGAAAATTTAAGGGTGCACCCTGATAGCGCTCTAATGCATTGGGTAAAAACTTAATCTCTAGAGATGACCATTTTTAATGACACCTTGGTGAATAACGTTGGTAATTTTTAATGAAACCTTGGAGATGGACCTTGGTGAAATGGAAATTATTTTCTATGTTAAATGTTGTAACCACATCTTCATGTTACAAAACACGTTATTTTAATTATGATATTCCTCATGATCTCTTTCTCATGCCTTAATATTATTTTTCATTAATTTTGATGTATCTCAAGTTCACATGTAAAATGATTCCCTTGTTTCCCTTACTAGGCCTTATGCTCACCCTTTCTTTTTATGTATTCTCTCAGGTTATAAGATGCTGTAATGAACTTAGGAAGAAAAAAAATGAAGAAACCTTTCAAGTGTTTAAGAAGAATGTTTTATGTTGTCATGTATTATGTTCCTGGTTTCCATGACACTAAACCTTAAAGATCCTCGATTTTGTATAATGTAATGAAAGTTTATGTGATAAAAAGGAAGGATGTTATAGTTGGTATAAAAAGATGGTTTAGTTATTTGTGGAAATTAGGATATAAAATATTTAGGAATAACCCTATATAAAAGTTTAAATATAAGAAATATTCCTAGTATTTTGATGAGTATTGAGTAAGTGGGTTCCAAAAAAATAAATACATTTCTGGATAGGAACAAGAAAATGTTGCTCTGGCACAGATGTTCCTAGCAGTAAAAACTCTGACAAAGTGTTTTGGGCTTGACCTAGGGTAACCTGGTGCACAACAACGGGCCTTGCTGCACAGTTGGTTTGACACTCCTAGGGGATATGCTTTGGTAAATTCATAAGCTTTGTATGAACCATTATTAAAGGGACAAAAGTTGAATAAAATAAAGATTCACATAAGAATATATGATCATGGATAACCTAGACTGGAACCTAGGGAATCACAAGTTAGGGTATACTTTTCTTCTAAAAGTTTATCCTTCTATGCTTTAAGTTTCCTTTTCATGATTATTGGATAAGTATTTAAGCCCCCTAATTATACTTTCTTTTCATAGTTAATGGCAAGAAATAGAAAAAAATTTCCCAACAAACAACGTGATAGGAAATGTGATGATTTTCCTATTAATATGAAAGAGATGACGAGAGATCAAGTTAAACATATTGTGATAATTCTAAACTAGCTATCAAGAATCACAATTAATAATTGGTACCTAGTTGAATGCCCAAATTCATCAAGGAAGAAGAAGACCAAGTCTCAGGGATGTTCATCTGATAAAGTTGATAAGGGAAAGAAGTGCCAATTTCCTTTGTGCAAAAAGTTTGGAAATGGGAACCAAGGAGAATGTCACAAAGGAACTGTGAGATGTTTTATGTGTGGGGTGATAGGGTATAAAGTATCCAATTTCTTTAAAAAAATAGATAATGTGACGAATAGAGATAATGTTCGATCTAATATACCTTATACTTTTCAATGTCGTAAATGTGGAGAAGTTGGACATTATCCAAGGAAATGCTCTCTTGGAAGGGATGTGAAGCATGATGAGCATCAACAATCTTGATGTACAAGGGAATAATGAAAGTCCTATGCTGAGATGGATCATGATGACTAAAGTACATGTAACTTCTTCATAATAATTGTCTTTGTCATGTTGTATTTTAGTTCGTGCCCTAAGAGCATATCTTTAATGTTTTCTAAGAACATCGAGTCACTACCTAGAATGGTTTTATATCATTAAGGAAAAAATATATTGTTATGTACAACATGTTGGTGTTGTGAAGTTGTTCTTCCTCCTAAAAAAATATTATTAGGGGATTAAAAGATGATTATTATTTTGGAAGACGTTCACTATTTTGGGAACCCTATATGATCAAGGTAAATATATTACTACAGTATTTTTTTTGAGGAGTAAAGGTTGACTTATATTTTGAAGAATATATGAATTTAAGGTGAACTTATAGTAATTTAGGATACTTATGGAAATGATTAACCTATCTTGGGAAAAATATGTTTAGGTTAGTTACTTTTGTTATAAGATGTTAGGAGTGATTTATGTTGTTTGGAGATGAACGATAAAGTTTATCTTGGTAGATTATGTTATCAAATCCTTCTTGTATTTGAGTTTCAATCTTAGTTTGGTTTATTTTGAGGAATTTTAAGGGCAGTTATTTATGTAATGGTCTATAATGAACTTTGGGTAGTACCGTGGAACATTGAAAATTTAAATTAGTTTCCTTTCATATGGGGTTTTTCTTTTTGAAGAGTTGTTTTATCTTACCCTATCTGTTTTTGGGATAAATGTTTAAAGATAGATATTTATTATTTTGTGGATTACGTGATTCCCTAGAAGATGATTCTTGTGCTTTGATGAGACCAAGTATTTTTGAATGCTCATTGTTTGGAGAAAAGATTAGTCTTGGTAGAATATTATTAAAGGGTGAAACTCTACTTGAAGGTATCTATATTTCCTTGTGTTCTTATTCTATGTAGTAAATTAATTCCTCAAAATTTTGAAAAAGAATGTAAAACAAATATGTTGTTGGATTAGGTTTCCTACTGTGTAATCACAGACCGTTTACACACATCATAATTTCGTGATTTTCTTGTGGTTAACTTTCTCCTAATCATGTTTTCTAGCACCCTCCATCAGAACATGACCCTTTGTTTTCTCTTCTATATCCATGTTTCCCTACATGGAATCCTAGTATGGGTTAACTCAGGTGACCTTTGTAGTTCCCTTTATTTCTTTTAATGTAATAGTTTTACTGGCTCATTTTCTGATGTGGGACTTTTAATGAAATTTCCCAGCCCAATTTTAAAAATGGCGAGGACACAATTTCATAAGGGGGGAAGAATGTAATGACCTGAAAATTTGAATAAATCTTGTTTTCTAATTTGGTGTGCTATTTTATTTTATACTCAACAAAACTATTTCATTTGATAACATGAGTATAATTAAAATGAGACAGTTGGGTTTCGACTATTATATGACCATTGGTCAATATGACTGTTGGAAACTAAATGTTGCAATTATTGTCTCTAAATACAAGTGATCTTGGTTAATTAATATAGAAAGAAGATTTGATGGCCTCATCCAGTAGTCTCGGTCCAATCGAAGCTCATCTAACAGAACTTGGGAAAGAGGTAGCACCGATGGGCTTTGCTCTGTACCAAACCCAAGCGGAACTTCATCATGTGAAGCAAGAACGGAATCGCCTTCACGAGAAGTTCAAATTGATAGAAATTACTACTCGTGCAATGTTGGCTGAGCCGCCCTCAGATTCTCTCACCTTTGTACACCTTACACTTAGGTCCTATGATGGGGTTATAAGGGGCTATGTAAGGAGATCGTAACTTCTTTGTGTAATCCTTTGAGATAAATAAAATTGTGTTTTCTTCTTATGGTTAAATTTGTAAGTTTTCAAATGTCTGGAAAAATGTAGGAAATATATTAATGATGAATTTGAAAAAAGGGATATTTTAAAATATTTTTGTAAACCATAAATAATTAATGATGTGTAATGGTTTTCAAAAAATCGTTCTCTACAAACGTGTTCAGTACGGAATTTTGAGCCTAATAAGATCAACTTAATTTTTGGTGAATAGTAATTAATGAATAGTGATTTTAATCTTAGGATTAGTAATGTGACGAAATGGATTAGTAATCTCACTTAAATAAAGTATTAATATAATATAGGCACCTTGATTAAGTAATGTGATTCAATAAAATAGGTAAATAACTGTTTCAGAAATTATTAGTCAAGTATTAGATTTTTGCGTGAATAATGTTCTTTTAATTAAAAATTAAATTAAAATTTTTTAGAAAATTATTTTTATAAAATGGAATTTATTTTGTAATTCAGAACATCGATATTATGTTAAGGTAAATTTTGGGGATTTTTCTGAAAAAAATGAATTTTTAGTGAATAGTGTTTTTATTTAAAAATTAAATTAAAAATATTTAAAAAATTATTTTTATAAAATGGAGATTATTTTTGAATTTAGAGCATTGATATTATGTTAAGGTAAATTTTTAGGAGTTTTCTGAAAAAGATGAATTTTCAGTGAATAGTAAAAATACAGTTTTAGGGTTTTTGTATGTTTAATGACATCATAACTGCAACATGATGATGTCATTAAATATTTTAAGGGATGGTCGACTTGTGAATATTATGATAAGGTATGAGGTGTACCAAGTGGCCAATACCATGAGGAAATACCACTTTATTTTTACAATACCACCAATGAGGTGTCGCTTGGCCATTAATGACTTGTCCCCTCACTTCCCCTATAAATATAAAGCCATTCTATCATCCTTTCCATTCCAAAATCCTCCTCATCTATGTTATGGTCTCCTTACTTCCCAAGGAGTCCTCCCAAGGTGTCCTCAAGCCTCCCAAGGTCCCAAACATCAATATTTTGAAGATACTCTTCATGGTAAGGGATCTGACCTCTCTCTTTCTTTCTAAGTACTCTCTTTTATGTCATTTCTTTTATGCTCCATGTTCTTATATTGGGGATGTTATTTTATACTCATCATACTGTCTTTCCATGTTAATATGATGAGATACACCATATTTCTCTCATCAATTCATTTTAATAATTTTTAAGTGGCACCGTTAGGTTGCCGAATTTTTAAGGGATTCTTTCACCCTTCTCATTTTTAAGTTCTATTTTCATGTCAAGTCATTCAAGTTCCTTTTATTATGTTTGGGTATTATCTCTATATCTATCATACTGATATTTTATGTTCATATTATTATAGACCATATTTGATCTCATCAATTCATTTTTTTAAGTTTTAAGTGACATTGTTAAGCTGCCGAATTTTCAAAAGAGAAATCTTATTTTTGTCTTCCTTCCATGTTTTTCATTTCATATGGTATGTCTTTAAAATTTCATTACCATGTACTTATATACTTTATATTCTATACCTATACTATTTTAAGGATCATTTGTGCGTGGGTGACCCATGTCCCCTCTCTTTTCAATATTTTCTAAAACCCCATAACATAGCTGTTACGCTGCAGAATTTTCATCTCAAAATGTCTCTCTTTTTCTAAAATTATTTTATTTTATTAAGTGAATACACAAAACTCTTTATTCTATAGGGGTATTCACATATATATGGAAATGTTCTATTCTAAATTCTGGTATTTACATACATGAGACCCGCTTCCCTTTTTCATGGGTTTAAAGTAACATAAAGATCATGTCTTTAAAGAAGTTTTTAAAACGTTATGATTATGAAATGAAACCCATTTCTTTTATGCTATATGGGTGATTTATGAAATGTTTGATGACGATATATGTGGTTCACATGATAATAAAGAAAAATTTAAGGGTGTGCCCTAATAGAGCTCCAATGCATTGGGTAAAGACTTAATCTCTAGAGATGACCATTTTTAATGACACCATGGTGAATAACCTTGGTAATTGTTAATGACACCTTGGGGATGAACCTTGGTGAAATGGAAATGATTGTCTATGTTAAATGTTGTATCCACATCTTCAAGTTTTGAAACACATTATTTTCATTATGATATGCCTCATGATCTCTTTCTCATGCCTTAAAGTTATTTTTCATGACTTTTGATGTATCTCAAGTTCACATGTAAAATGATTCCCTTGTTTCACTTATTGGGCCTTCTTCTCACCCTTTCCTATTATGTATAACCCCAGGTTATGAGATGTTTTAATGAACTTAGGAAGAACAAATGAAGAATCCTTTCAAGTGTTTAAGAAGAATGTTTTATGTTGTCTTGTATTAAGTTCCTGGTTTACAAGACAATAAACCTTAAAGATCCTCAGTTTTGTATAATGTAATCAAATTTTATGTGATAAAAAGGCAGGATGATATAGGAATAACTCCTTCCCCATGGTCATATCACTCTCTTGAAGGCTTAAATGCATCCTAATGTTCTCATATGCCCATTTCCTTGGCCCACCACCATAATTCATCACTATCTCTACAAGGTGGTTACTAAGGGAACCTAACACTTATCCTACAACATCATGTTCAAGTTTATTTTATTTAATTGTCATCCCTGGAGGCCTAAGAATAATAAGATATACAATTATAATCAAGGCCCCTCCCATTAAAAGTAGATTCATCCAGATAGTTCAAAATTTCCATTGTGTCCTTGTAATGTTTTCAATTTTATAATTATAAACTTAATTTCTAATTAAAAAATTTATTAAATTTATGCATGTTGATTATATGGTGTGGTGATATTGCACACATCACATTTCATATAAATAAGGTAAAATAATCAGGGGTATATATGAGGAATCATATATCTCAACCCTAGATTCATTCCCTATTTATAATCACAAGGAAGCAAACCCATTGAGACAGAATCCAAATCTCATTAATATCCCTAGAACATAACTCAATCAATTACATCAAATAAATAATAATTAATAGTTTATAATTAATACAACGATTTATATAATTAATCATAAATCCAAAAATTTCATGGATTCAAAATCGCTTACCAAAACCTCATTCCATGTAGTGTGTTCCACTCTTAAAATGCACCTGTTATAAGGAAAAAACATCTCATTAATTAGTTTAATCAATATAAATTAATTCCATAAATGATAAAAAAATGAATAATTCTGAAAAACTCTATGAGAACTCCTCTTTCACCAAAACCAAAAGTGAGGGTGAGCAGTATTATAACACCCTGAGATTTTATGAAAACTATTCTTTTTAATTTCATTGATGTATTGTATTTTACGCTACACCAAATGGAGCTTACACTACACGCATCCCTGACTTGGCTTGCATTACATGCAATCGTGACCTTCCACGATAGCGTATGTTGTACGCAATACCGAGTTTCACTAAGCAACGATATGTTATATAAACTAGCTGTTATGAATAGTAATACCCACTTTTTGAATTTTTATAAATTTTATCTTTTGAAATGGACTTCATTTTTGGATTCGGAATATCAAAATTAGCCTAGGGTGAATTTTTGGTATTTTTCTAAAAACATTCAATTTTTTATGAATAGTGAAAACACTGGGTTACTATTTAAAAACTGACTTTTTATTTAAATAATTATTTATTTTATTTCACTTCATTTTAGGTAAAAATTGATACATAATACCTATATAAGTTCAATGTAATTAATTTGAGTCATTTTATAATAATTTTAGATATATAAAAATTTTATTGAACTTTTCACCGTCTTTTAACCACCTCCTAGGAGAATTTGAAAATCTAAATAAAACATAATTTTACGGCTTCTCTGAGTGGAATTTAGAAAATACGAGAGACACAATTAATATTAATGTGTAATATGTGGTTCAATAAGATAAAAATATTTTTTGGTGAACAGTAATTGTTTTCTTTTATTTACCACGGTTAAAAGTAAATAGGGTAATTAAGGGTCAAAATGATATTATTATTACCCTAAAACATGTCCTAATTCTATTGTATAAGTGTAATTCGACCAAAAATAGCCTTAATAATAAAATATTACCATTTAGGTCCACTTGGATTAGATTATGACACTTATTATTATTTTATTTAAAGAAGAGTTAAAATAGTTAAAATCAATGTTTAATAACTAAAACATTTTTAATATAGGGTTATACATAAGATAAATTAGACTATAAATATTAATTAGAAATCTAAACAAATTTAATACCTACTAGTATTTTATTTATAATTTTTAGACATTAAATATGTTAATTTATTGATGACACAGTGATGATGCGAGATTAACTTATTAATGAAATATTAACATAATTGATATTATAATTACCCAAATAAATGTAATTTGAGGATTTTTATGAATTACAATAATTTTATAGGTTAATATGATATGTTATTATTGATTTAATTAACATTTTCCTAACTAATAATTCTATTATAATTTTCACAAAAATCAATTACCAAATATTGTCAAAATAGACATAAAAAGTTTTTAAAATAAATATTATATTATTAATTGTTATTATATTCCTAAAAATATAAGGTTTGGAAAAATGACTTTGATAATGATATATATATTAATAAGGAACCACTTGGGGTTGTTAGGGTTTTTATTGTAAGTTTATTAACAATAGTGTAAGAAAACAAAAAGACACGGAAAAAGTTAAATTATTTAACTTATAGTTAAATCTAAATGATAAGGATAAAATAGTAACCTACACTTTTCTCAAACCTATTTGTTGAGAGGAGTTCTACCCATCCCCACCTTATCTTCTAAATAAATCAATTTCGAGCTATTAAAAACCAAATATGACTTTATTATAAAATAATATTTTAAGTTTTCCTAAGGTGCCCCTCTCCTCTATTATAAAAAGGTCACCCCTTCCCTCTTCTCTTCACACCATTTTGAGCCTTGAAGCTCGTCCAACCCCTGAAAATTACCCTTATAAACCTATATAGTAAAATCATATAGGTTCTGGTCTTCTCAAAAGACCATCTCTAGTGACCTAAGAAGGTGTTTAAAGGAGAGGTATCGAAGAAGAGGTAAGCTCTTCTACCGATTCTTTCAAGTTTCTTTTTTCTTCAACTTCTTCTTATTTAATTGTTTCATTATGAAGTAATAACATCAGTATCACTAATATAATGATATGTTATTATAAATATGAAACAACCCCATTTCACCTTCTATCCATCCTACAGAAAACGAAATCACCGCGCGTGCGTAGGTAAGGAATACCGTCTCCACGCTGTGGTGTAATCTGTTTTTCCACCACCACCTTACTTGGAAGGGTATAATGGTGTAAAGAATAACTATATATAATTATTATACAATAATACCGATTCTAATATATTATATCATCCACTCCAATTCCATTCAATAGATATGGTAATGATATCACCGCTCGTGCGTACATACAGATTACCGTCTCCACGATGCAATGAGATTCATTTTCCATGTTAACAATTCAATAATGATTATAAAGTATACATAATAAGTAATCAGGAAATATATGACATAATAATGCTACTGGATATATATATATATATATATGTATTCCATTTACTTAATTCCATTCAAGTTAATAAGGAAAGTAAAACAGCATTCATGCGTTTGTATGGCCTACCGTCTCCATGAACGGTGTATTTCATTTCATCCATCTATCTATTATATATATGTATATACTGAATTATATGATATATAAATTATTATTTAAATTCTAGAAATAAGTAAATCATGATATAAGTAATAATTATATCAAGAACATCAAATCGAAACATGTACGATAAATGAAACGATTTTACCCAAAACACCGCTTTAACATGGAATTTACAAAAGAACGGGTATTATAAAGTCATAATTGAACCATATATGAAATCATAACAATGAATATGATTCTGTAATAACTAAATGACATTATTTAAATCAATATACAAGAGGTTCAGATACGTACGAAGCATATTGGACCTAAGGTAAGGGATAATTATTCCAATCTCATTCTTATCCGAGATTGTTTATTCGTAAGTATTTACTGGGGTTATTTTTATCATCCATGTCCATATGTTCTCAAAATGTTTCAATAAAATGTTTAATATTCTTACATGTATGTTTAAAGTCATTTTTACCCTTTTTTTACTTTTACCACATTGTATGGAAGGAATCTTTTTTTTTTTACCATACGAGGTACTTTTTGACTTTTCTGACAAAAGTACAAGAAGAATGTTATTATTAACTTATACAACATGAACGGATTTTTATGGTTTCATAAAGCCTCATTTTCAATAATCATACTCTACAATATTTTATGACTATTTTCAACAAAATAATTTTCTTTTAAAATTTCAGGGAATTTTTTAGATAGAAAATGATTTTGAAGATGAAATGATATTTTCCTCAAGAATTCATTTCAAGTGTTTTATCAAATATATCTTCCATCTAAGATGACATTATTTAATATGTGTATGTTTAAATTATAATTTCTCTATGATTTATATGGTTTCACTTTTCTTATGATGAAATATCCATTTGTTTTATATGGATTATGTGATGATGGGATGATGTTTATGAAACCCATTTTATTCTTTGGGTTATGATGAATGTTTTAAGTCTATTTTGTGGCACAAGTAAGAATGATTTCATTATGAGATGGGTGGGACCTATATCTCCCTAAAATTCATTGGGTAAAGATTTATATCTCATGAGATAGGCATGGCTGGAATGGTAAGTTAATCTAGTTCAGTGTTACAGGGCTGAAACGAGGAGTGAACTCAATTCAGAAAGGGACTTTTCCCACTAAGATGGTCATGGCAGAAATGCCTTGGCTATTATGGAAATAATATCATGTGATTAATGGTTTCCAAAATTACATGTTTTATTCCCATGCTATTTTATCAGTATTAATGTTTCTTTATGATCTATGCCTTATGTACTACCATGTTTTATGTCATTGCTCAAGATCTTGATGTTTAAAAATTATGTTCATGTTTTTAAGTTCAAATGTATAGGATTTGTTTTATTTTCTCCATGATTAACCTTAATGAGAATTTGATCTCGCCCTTTTATATTTTTTCTTTTCCCCAGGATTTAAAGAAAGGTTTTAGGTAAGAAAACAAAAAGGGGAAGATCTTTATGGGATATGTTGAAGATATTTCACCACGATTAGAAGATTATGTTCTGAGTTTCCAAAGACACCAAACTATTACAGTCCTTGAGTGTTGGTTCTTGTTTTGTATTAAGTATTCCAAAAAAGTAATGTAATGTCCATGTACGTCAAGTTTTGGGTCTCTACAGTTGGTATCAGAGGAAAGGTTTAGTTAACCTTTGGAAAATAAGACGTGAAAACTTTAGTGAGATCCCGAGAGATATTTTTAAGGTATGTCTAGGGATGTCCCTAAGGTTAAGTATAAGTATAGGTTATAGTCCTAGAATTATGGTAATGATATTAGAATTAAAACTGAGATGTTAGATATCTAAGGTACTCCCCCTTTATTATGTTGTTTTCCCTATCATGATTTTTCCCTCTCATTCTATTCTTTTTAGGTTTTAGATGATGGATGGAACCCTAAGGAATCGTGTTGATCAATGTAATGGACGATGTAATGATTGTCCTCCTGAACAAACCAACATTATGGGAGATGGAGTGAAAAATATTATTTCTATACTTATAGAAGATATGAATCATTCTGGAATTCCTAATGAGTAGAAAAGGGAATAATATTCTGTTGAGTCCTTCATGAGGCAACGTCCACCTTCTTTCAGTGGGTCTTCTGATCCACTTGTTGCTGAACAATGGATCAGTACCATTGAAAAGATATTTTCCATACATTGCTGTTCAGAACATGAAGAAGTCATTCTGGATATTTACCGTTTAGAAGGTGAATCAGATCAATGGTGGACTCTAATTAAGAATACAAGGCCCCGAGATGAAATTGAATCCATGGAATGGGATAAGTTCAAGAACTTATTTTTCAATATGTACTTCCCTCGTATTCTTGGAACAAAGATAGAAAAGGAGTTCCTTGAGCTTAAGTAGAAGGATGATGAATATGTTGGTATTTAAGAACCGAATTTTACAAGACTTTCAAGGTATGCATCTGGCATTATCATCCAACCTGAAATTAAATTTGATTGATTCTTCAGTGGCCTAAAACCAAGTCTTGGAAAGGGAATTAGCTATAAGAGAATTCAGTAGCTATGAAGAAATTGTGTGTTGTTCTATCAAGGTAGAAATGGTATTTTGTGTTACATATCCATCTCATGGTTTGGACAAGAAACTAAAGATGGAGTTCAAGGAAAAACCCCAGAACGATGGTGAAAAGAAGATAAATGTTTCTTTATGCTCAAAGTGTGGTAAGAGGCATGGTGGATATTGTCTTAAAGGGACTAGAAAATGTTTTTAAGTGTGGAAAAGAAGGTTATTGAGCAGATGAGTGTCAATGTAATGGAAAAAGGGTTGTTACTGATGTCAATAAAGAAAAGACTACAGAGAACGCACCACCAACACTTCAATGCTTCAAGTGTAAGGAAATAGAGAATTTTGCTAATCAATGCCATAATCCAAGGGTTAATGATGATCAATGTGA
Organism: Viscum album; assembly: GCA_963277665.1. Lineage (NCBI taxonomy): Eukaryota > Viridiplantae > Streptophyta > Magnoliopsida > Santalales > Viscaceae > Viscum > Viscum album. The sequence continues at coordinate 1,692,936,397 of OY728138.1, read as the reverse complement.
GAAACCTCTTAAGGTAATGGACAAAGTGAAGTCACTTGTGATTACTATTAGAAATTTTGAGTTTGACAAAGATGTGGTGGAATGATTATGTGTTTATGTAAAGGGATTCCAGAATATTGTTGTGGAATCTCATTTATAGTATTGTGGAACATTGGAATATCAATGTAATGGTTTATTGTGGTTTTAAATAATTATATGGTATCGGTAACCATGAAAAGTGATTCAAATATTTTGGAAAGAAGATGATATGTTCATAAAGAAGGGATAAGAAGATAATGAAATGCTTTATAGTATTAATGAGCTCATGACTAATATAAGGAAAAAGTGATATCATGGTTTGAGTATATAGAATTTTTGGGATTTCGGTATATGGAAAGAGTTACCTCATGACAACATTCATGTTTTCACTATGGTTCAAGAGAATACATGATTAATGTATTCACATGTTTGAAATGTGACCAACAAGATATATCATATGATTTATGGGGGATAAATGATGGTATTCACATGCTCGGTAGATGACGTTTCTAGTAAATGTATTTATTTATACTATGAGCTTGGACAGAATTATTTTGGATAAGCCTAAAGATTGTAATGAATTAAGTTAGAAATAAGATAGTATTTTTTTCTATTTTATTATAGGAATGTTATTATAATGTAGTTTTAGAAAATGGGACAACCTGCAGGACTGCAGACAACCCTTCGCGTCAGACAAGGCTGCGGGAATCAAATCCACAACTGAAGTGCGATAGGCCTTTATCGCATACCACTGGCGTACCAGAACTCCATGTTTTGTAGAAACTAGTTTTATTTTATTAAGAATTATGATAGATGAAGAATAAGTCCATTTTTGGAATCATATATGATTAACCTCACCATAGATGGACTTATGTATGTTTGATAACTTTGTATAACCTTTTGTTTGAGACATATGGAATGACCCATCATTATATCACATGATTTGTTAACACCTCATGAATGAAAAATTAAACTTCATTTCTTTAAGAGATGAAGTGGAAATTGTTCAAGGCACAAAAACGACGAGATTATACCGAAATAATGTAAGTATTTCTTCTAATTCAAATTCTTCAACATTAAGGAAATGATCTAGAAACCCAAAAATGTTATCCTAGTGCCCTTATATCTGATTAATCAGATGGTACCTTAGATAATCACAAATTTATTGCTTTTTGATTGTTGTATTTTTCATTGCCATGTTCTCTACCACTCTCCATCAGAACATGATGGTTATATTTCTCTTCCATATCCATATTTTCACCTATGTTCTTCTATGTGGAAACCCAGTGATTAGTTAAATTGGTTATCCATTATGTTTCATACTTTTGATTTTAAAGATATGTTTTTGTATTCCTTTTTACGAAGTGGGTTTCTATTAAAGAAACTTTCGAGTAGTAAACCATTTATAACCCCGATGAATTTCGAGGGTGAAATTCATTTTAAGGGGGGTAGAATGTAACACCCCGAGATTTTATGAAAAGTATTCTTTTTAATTTCATTGATGTCTTGTGTTGTATGCTAAACTAAAAGGATATTTCACTACATGCATCCCTAACTTGGCTTGCATTACATGAAATCACGATCTTCCCCGATAGCGTATGTTGTACGCAATACCGAGTTTCACTAAACAACGATTTGTTATATAAACTAGCCGTTATGAATATTAATACCCACTTTTTTTAAAATTTTATAAATTATATCTTTCGAAATTGACTTCATATTTGGATTCTGAATATCGAAATTAGCCTAGGATGAATTTTTGGTATTTTTCTGAAAACTTTCAATTTTTGATGAATAGTGAAAACACTAGGTTACTATTTAAAAACCGACTTTTTATTTAAATAATTATTTATTTTATTTAAATTTATTTTAGTTCAAAATTGATACATAATACCTATATAAGTTCAATTTAATTAATTTGAGTCATTTTAGAATAATTTTAGATATATAAAAATTTTATTGAACTTTTCACCGTCTTTTAACCACCTCATAGGAGAATTTGAAAATATACATAAAACTTAATTTTACCACTTCTGTGAGTGGAATTTTGAAAATCCGAGAGACACAGTTAATATTAAGGATTAAAATGTGGTTTAATAATAAAAAAATTATTTTTGTGAATAGTAACTTTTTACTTTTATTTACCACGGTTAAAAATAAATAGGGTAATTAAGTGTAAAAATGAAATTATTATTACCATAACACATGTCCTAATTCTATTGGATAAGTGTAATTCGACCAAAAACATCCTTATAAATAAAATATTACCCTTCAGGTCCACTTGGATTTTATTACGACACTTATTATTATTTTATTTAAAGAAGAGTTAAAATAGTTAAAATCAAAGTTTAATAACTAAATCATTTTTAATATAGGGTTATACATAATATAAATTCGACTATAAATATTAATTAGAAAGATAAACAGATTTTTTATATAATTGTATTTTATTTATAATTTTTAGACATTATATAATTTAATTTATTTATGACACAATGATGATGTAGTAATTACCTTATTAATGAAATATTAGAATAATTGATATTATAAATACCCAAATAAATTTAATTTTAGACTTTTTATTAGTTAAACTAATTTTATAGGTTAATATGACATGTTATTATTTATTTAATTAATGTTTTTCGAACTAATCATTCTGTTACAATTTTCACAAAATTCAATTACCAAATACTGTCAAAATTGACATAAAATAGTATTTAAAACAAATATTATATTATTAATTGTTATTATATTCCAAAAAATCTAAGGTTCGTCCAAATTATATAGATAAGGATATATATATTAATAATTAACCACATTGGGTTATTTTGGCTTTTTATTGTATGTTTATTAACCATATAGTGTAAGAAAACAAAAAGACACGGTAAAAGTTAAATTATATAACTTAAAGTTAAATCTAAATGATAAGGATACAATAGTAACCTAAACTTGTCTAAAACCAATTGGTTGAGAGGATTTAGACCCATCCCCACATTATCTTCGAAATAAATTAATTTGGAGCTATTAAAAACCGAATATGACTTTATTAATAAATAATAATTTATGTTTTCCTAAGATGCCTCTCTCCTCCCTTATAAAAAGGGAACCCATTACCTCTTCTCTTCACACCCTTTTGAGCCTTGAAGATTGTCCAACCCATGAAAATTCCTCTTCTCAACTTCTATAGTTAAATCATAGAGGTTCTGGTCTTCTCAAAAGACCAACTCTAGTGCCCTAAGAAGATGTTTAAAGGAGGTGCGTCGAAGAAGAGGTAATCACTTCTACCGATTCTTTCAAGTTTCTTTCTTATTCAACATATTCTTCTTTAGTTTTTTAATTATGAAGTAATAAAATAAATATCACTAATATACTAATATGTTATTATAAGTATGAAAAATCTCCATTTCACCTTCTATCCATCCTACGGAAAATGAAATCACTGCGCGTGCGTAGGTACAAAATACCATCTCCACGCCGTGGTGTAATCTATTTTTCCACCACCACAATACTTGGATGGGTATAATGGTTTAAAGAATAACTATATATGATTATTATACCATAATAATGATTCTAATATAATATATCATCCACTCCAATTCTATTCAATAAATATGGGAACAATATCATCGCTCGTGCGTACGTACGGATTACCGTCTCCACAATGCGATGAGATTCATTTTCCATGTTAACAATTCAAGAATGATTATAAAGTATATATAATAAGTAATCATGAAATACATGACATAATAATGCTTCTGTATTTATGTATATATATATTTATTTCATCTAATTAATTCCATTCAAGTCAATAAGGAAAGGAAAATAGCATTCATGCATACATACGACCTATCATCTCCATGAACGGTTTATTTCATTTCATTCATCTATCTATTATATATATATGTATATAATGAAATATATGATATATAAATCATCATTTAAATTTTGGAAGTATGTAAATCATGATATAAGTAATAATAATATCAAGAACAACAAATCGAAACACGTACGATAAATGAAACGATTTTACACAAAACGCTGCTTTAACATGGAATTTACAAAACAACGGGTATTATAAAGTCATAATTGAACCATATATGATATCATAAGAATGAATATGATTCTGTAATAAGTCAATGAAATTATTTAAATCATTATATAGAAGTTTCAGATAAGTACGAAGCTTATCAGACCTAAGGTAAGGGATAATTCTTCCAATCTCATTCTTATCCGAGATTGTTTATTCGTAAGTATTTACTAGGGTTATGTTTATCATCCATGTCCATATATTCTCAAAATGTTTTTATAAAATGTTTAATATTATTCCATGTATGTTTAAAGTCATTTTTACCCTTTTTTTACTTTTACCACATCATATGTAATGAATCTTTCTTTTGTTTACCATATGAGGTACTTTTTGACTTTTCCAACAAAAGTACGAGAAGAATGTTATTTTTAACTTATACAGCGTGAACGGATTTTTATGGTTTCATAACGCCTAATTTTCATTAAGATTAATCTACAATATTTTATGACTTTTTTCAAAAAAATACTTTTCTTATAAAATTTTATGGCATTTTGTAAAAAGAAAATTATTTTATAGAAGAAAGGATATTTTCCTCAAAAATTCATTTCAAGTGTTTTATCAAAAACATTTTCCATCTAAGATGAAATTATTTAATATGTGTATGTTTCAAGTATAATGACTCTACGATTTACATGGTTTCACTTTTCTTATGATGAAATATCTATTTGTTTTATATGGATTATATGATGATGGGATGATGTTTATGAAACCCATTTTATTATTTAGGTTATGATGAATGTTTTAAGTCTATTTTGTGGCACAAATAAGAATGAATTCATTATGAGATGGGTGGGACCTATATCTCCCTCCAATGCATTGGGTAATGATTTATATCTCATGAGATAGACATGGCTGGAATGGTAAGTTAATCTGGTTCAGTGTTACAGGACTGAAATGAGGAATGAACTCGATTCAGAAAGTGACTTTGTCCACTAATATGGTCTTGGCAGCAATGCCTTGACTACTATGGAAATCATATCATGTGCTTAATGGTTTCCAAAATTTCATGTTTTATTCCCATTCTATTTTATCAGGATTAATTTTTCATTATGATCTATGCATTACGTACCACCATGTTTTATGTCATTGCTCAAGATCTTGAGGTTTAAACATTATGTTCATGTTTTTAAGTTCAAATGTATCCGATTTGTTTTATTTTCTCCTTGATTACCCTTACTGAGAATTTGAGCTCACCCTTTTATATGTTTTCTTTTCCCCAGGATTTGAAGAATGGTTTTAGGTAAGAAATCAAAAAGTGGAATATCTTTATGGGAGATATTGAAGATCTTTCACCATGATTAGAAGATTATGTTCCGAGTTTCCAAAGACACTTAACTATTACGGTCCTTGAGTCTTGGTTATTGTTATGTATTAATTATTCCACAAAAGTAATGTAATGTCCATGTAAGTCATGTTTTGGCTCTCTACAAGTATACTCCCAACATTCCCTGTGGATTAAATGACACAATATCCCGAATTTTTAATGACTATTAAATGACAAATTTATCCTAAATTGGGATAAAAACCTAAATAAACCCATGAAAAAACATGATTCATGAAAAATAGAGAATGGTAGGTTGATTTTCTTCACTAGGTATATTCTCCATAGGTTGCACACAAAATTCCCACAAAATAGTGATGAATGCACCATGTTATAGTGAATTTTGTTTATATGAAACCCTATTCTATCTGACTGAAATCAAATGTGATGGAATGTGGAAGACCAACAAGAATGGAGGTAGACACCATAATGATAATCACCTGATGAAATGATTTGGAACTAACCAGAATATAGGGAAATGGAAGGGGATATAGATGGGGGGAGGGTGGTTGTTTCCTCTTTTCACACAACCATATAAGAGGAATACATTGAGGGATTTCAAATTTAGAACCCCCACCCCCCTTTAAGAAACCATGTATTCATTTTACTCTATATGAACTTAATTTACACCCTTGATTCTTTGGGTAGTAGAACATCACCCTTGATTCACCACTCATTCCATGAAGGCACCCAATGTAATCCATTTATGACATGAATTACCCATTCATGATATAAAAGAATTGTAGCTACACATTCCTATAATGTGGGCCCCTGACCACATTCTTAACATCCTATAGAACACATATTGAACATACCTAGCCTTTAACCACATCAAAGGACACCCTTTAGAGATTCCAATATCATGGAATAGCATTCTGAATCATGGTTAATAGTATAAACCATCCACTAAACTCAAATATTCAAATTCCCTTTGAATTTATTAAACAATCTTGATATAGAGAATTATAATATCCACACCATAACACTTATCATACTAAAGAAGTCTATTTTATCTTCTAATCATAAATACAAACCCACTTAGGCCATAAATTCATTAGTGAAACACCATGATATAAATCAAAATGTTTAATGATCTTGGGTTATGTAATTATAAACATAAGAAACACTAATCATTAATACCCAATACACTTCTCATCATCATACCTGAATTTCATAGATGAAACTCCATGACACAAATCTATCCCAAGACACTACTGTGTAATTACTCACCTTCTCATCTAGATCATGGTTCTTTTAACCAAAATACTTAACTAAAACGTGTTAATTCCAATTCATGGTGCTCCCCAAAATCATAATTTATTATCAAATACCTTTCTGTCGGTCCAAAAACCCGATCTGTGTGGTTTCCAACTCCCCGCACTAAATACCAAGTTGAAACACATATCAAAAATTTGTACCTCCCATACTATAATCTTTCCATGGAATTATATGATTCTCCATTATCCATGCATTGAGATTGAATTTTTTCTATCCTCAACAACATCATTTGTACCCGATACAATGTTTTTGATTAAGTATCTAATCCACTGCATACAATTATATATAGAAACACCATCCATACCACCATTGGATGACCTCTATCATAAGCACATTGCCTCAACCGCTAATATTCTATTATATCACATGATCATAATACCCTAACGCCTGAAGGAATTCTAAGATCTTCCAACACCCCCACTAATATCTAAACTAGAATCTTTTTGTAATTCCACACTTGAGCCCACAATCAACCAAATTAGCCATCATGATCTCACCCGTTAAGTAATTCACATACTATATAAATCACACTTGAATCACATCCAAAATATGTTAAGCCTGATGCCAATGTATGATTTTCTTCTAGCACCTAATCTGTATCTCAAATCAGCTATTCACTATATTTCCAAAAAAAAATGGATTTACTTATAGAAAGACATCAGAAAAACCAACTCAACTGTCCAATTTATAGTCTTATTACACGCTCATCCCTACTAACACAAGGTCATTCATTCACAACAAATATAAATTACCATATGTAAGAGCAAGAAGTGACCATACCACTTATACTAGAGATATAATAATAAAATATCAACCATTTACCATTATTCACTAATGAGAACATCACCATTATAGATCTACTATAATTAAATTCCCAATTAGGGAGACACCCTCTAACAACCTTTTGTGTTCTCTTCACCATATGTATTCACTTATATTATGCCACTAATACAACCTTAATAGGTTTTACGACCACATACCAGTCTCTCCTCCCAAGCCGCATAAATATCATCTCAAGAAAGACATTCCTATAATCAAATCCCTGATTGACCATGCCACTACACATGACCAATTTCTGAAGGCATCCCTCACCCCATGGGACATTTCTCACTTCAATAAAACTTAGTAATCCAAGATCTCAATGATCATTTAAACCTGTCAGTCCTCATATCACACACAACTACTCAATAATCCACAAATAATGGCATCATGAAAAAACAATTCACTCTATAATGGTCAAATATAAACCTAATACATGTATTCTTAAGTAAAACCTGGTCATATATCCTGACTCATGCTACCATGAGTAGTATTTATCATCAAACGTAAGTTGACACAACAAAATAGTTGATTAATCTCTATATCATTTCAATCACATCTAAATTGAACCATACATATACTCCTTTACATCAACCCAACATCCATCACATGTTTTATAAAAATGTATAATCACTTTCTAACTAGTATTATCTCAAAATAAAAATCATTTAACATACCCTAATTACACTTCTAAAAGTGAACCCAAAAGGAATTAGGGTTAATCACTCATCTGGACCTGCCCTATTAAATATTAACTCAATACCAATGAACTAGAAATCAAGGTTATTTCCCCATTAAAATCAATTTTATAATCATTAATATACCATTTTTTGTATAACCTCATATTCAAAGATCCCATCATAAGAAACCAACTTATTTTTTACACATTCACAATATAAAAGGAATCACAATTCATATATTCCATATTCAGGAGTATCAATGCTAAAGAAACTACCCATACCTCTCATAGTTATGGTATTTTAAAACCCATGCCAATACATCTCAAATGTTACCCTTGTATAGAACAACTCACCTCAAACATAGTTCCTAAATATTCACAATCCTAATCTACATCTCAATAACACTAGGTCTGACCATTTATCCCATAATTCATATGTTAGATATGTGATAACTCCTGGGAAACACCTCTTTTTTCCAATATCAAATGTCACCTAGAAACTCACATACCAAACCACACAATCTATGGTATCATATATAATATACATGTGAAAAATCATAAGTTAACACATTATCCTACTAGGAAACAAATTATCACCAGGTATCCATAAATAAGAATACCACTTCAATAAACATCATCTTTGGATAATATTTACCGACCTTCATATATTATATCCACCCCTTGAGGATCACATTCCCATCTATCATCATATAAATATATAATGAAATAACCCTGCCATAATCTATATAGAACATCCCTTATTCATATGATTCTTTTCTATAGAATACCATAACCCAGTCATAAGGGAAAACACTATATGGGTTCTTACTGATACATTAAATAAAAAACATATTTTCTCAATCACCTTCATAGTGGTTCCTCACAAGGAATCTAATACCAGTATTAAACTACTAAGGGTTATAAAATACACCTTAAAAATGTATTTCATATCCATCATCATCAAGGGGAATCTTGTCATAGATTTACATGACCTTTACTCAGAAGAAAATTATAATGTGTTCCATATGGGTAAATGTTATTTCCATGTTATATGGGAAAACATATACATATTTTTAATTAAAATACAAATAAAAACTCTCTTTATTAGTGATATAAATCATAATCAAACACATATATGTCATTTTAACTATTTTTTCAAACATAACATATGAACACTAGCCTATTTCCAATGGTCCAGGAGAAAAAAACAAAAAACTAAACATCATTATCCAATGGAAACAAGGTTCTTTATAATAAATAAAATAATCCAACCATAAAACCATAAAATAATAATATAATCCAATTTATTAGGTAGTCAAAACTATCTATTGAAAAATTATTTCTTAGTACACATGTGTTATGTCCATCACAAAATATAACACATTCCTATGTCACCAGTCTACCACCCCAAATAGTAAAAAAAACTACGATAAAATATATGATATCACTCAAAATAATTTTCTAATGCCATATTATAAAATCATATCCTACGTTGTGGCCACTACCCGATGCCCATACCAGGGGAGTTTCCATTCGGACTATAAGCATGCCTCCCTGTATCACAAAGGCTTTTGAGTAGAAGTGGTGGTATAAGTTGTTATTGTGTGGAGACTATACCTCCATATAAAAAAAATCACAATATTAATAATTAAAAAACATACACAATAAAAAATAATGATAGTACCTATAATTAATAAACATAATCATCAATAATAAATGAATGTTGAAGCATATAGTCATAAAAACAAAATGGTAAACCACTAGGATGACCAAATATAATTGATAAATAAAATATAAAAATAATGTTCAAGAGGCTCTTCAACATCAACTAGTCTTATATCATTCTAAAATCCTATATTTTTTATGATATCTTATTCTATCAAGCTACCTCAAGCCGATAGAAAACCTAAAACAATAAAGAGTGAAGTCTACTTGGGTACCAATGTTCCATAGACTAATAAGAAATATGTGAGTATAATTTAGTAAGGCACCACAACTTTATTCCCTTACATAATAAGTAAATGAAATGTATGTGCATGATAAATTCTCATTAGAATAAATACATAAACTACAGAATAATAAATACAGCATCCTGCCTTTTTATCACATAAAATTTCATTGCATTTTACAAAACTGAGGATCTTTAAGGTTTAGTCTCTTGGAAACCAGGAACATTAAACATGAAAACATAAAAAATTCTTCCTAAACACTTGAAAGGTTTCTCCTCATGTTCATCCTAGGGTCATTACTGCATCTCATAACCTGGGGACATACATCAAAAGAAAGGGTGAGCAGAAGGCTCAGTAAGGGAAACAAGAGAAACATTTTACATGTGAACTTGAGATACTTCAATAAGGTCATGAAAAGAACATTAAGGCATGAGAAAGAAATCATGAGGCATATCATAAAAAAATAACATTTTTCATAACTTGAATATGTGGATAAAACATTTAATATTGACAATCATTTCGTTTCACCAAGGTCCATCCCCAAGGTGTCATTAAAAATTACCAAGGTTATTCACCAAGGTATCAGTCTAAAAGGTCATCTCTTGAGATTAAGTCTTTGCCCAATGCATTGGAGCGCTATCTGGGTTCACCCTTTACATGTCTTTATTATCATTGATCCACATATATCATCATAAATAATTTCATAAACAACCCATATAGCTTAAAATAAATGGGTTTCATTTCATAATCATAACGTTTTAAAAACTTCTTTAAAGACATGTTCTTTATGTCACTTTAAACCCACAAAAAATGGAAAGCGGGTTTCATGTATGTAAATCCCAGAATTTAAAATAGAAAATTTTGATATATATGTGAATAACCCTTTATAAATAAGAGCTTTGAGTATTCACTTAATAACATAAAATAATTTTGAGATAAAGAGGGAGGCATTTTGAGACGAAAACTATACAGCATAACATCTATGATACATGGTTTTAGAAAACATTGAAAAGAGAGGGGACATGGGTCACCCACTCAAAAATTATACATAAAACAGTAGGGGAACAGAATATATAGTATTTAAGAACATGTTAATGAAATGTGAATGATATACCATATGAAACGAAGAACTTGAAAGAAATAAAAAATAAGATTTCTCTTATGAGAATTCGGTAGCCTAACGTCGTCACTTAAAACTTCCAAAAATGGATTGACGAGGTCAAATAGGGTCTCTCATCATATGAAAATAAATGATCAGTATGATAGATACTGAGATCATACACCAAAATAATAAAAAAGAACTTGAAATACTTGATATGAAAGTAGATCTTGAAAACTAAAAGGGTGAAAGAACCCCTTAGAAATTCAACAGCCTAACGGCGCCACTTAAACTTCATCAAAAATGAATTGATGAGATCAAATAGGGTCGCTCATCATATGAACATATAAGATCAGTATGATAGATTTAGAGATCATACCCCAACATAATAAAAAATAATTTGAAAGACATGACATGAAAATAGATCTTGAAAACGAGAGGGGTGAAAGAATCCATTAAAAATTCGGCATCCTAACAGCATCACATAAACTTCACCCAAAAATGAATTGATGAGATCAAATAGGGTCTCTCATAATATGAACATAAAATATCAGTATGATAGATATAGATATCATACCCCAACATAATAAAAAGGAACTTTAAATACTTGACATGAAAGTAGAACTTGAAAATGAGAAGGGTGAAAGAACCAGTTAAAAATTCAGCAGCCTAACGACACCACTTAAACTTCAAAATACTGAATTGAAGAGATCAAATGGGGTCTCTCATAATATGTTCATAAAATATCAGTATGATAATATAGAGATCATACCCCAACATAAAAAAAGTAACGTGAAATAATTGACATGAAAGTAGAACTTCAAAACGAGAAGGGTGAAGAACCACTTAAAAATTTGGCAGCCTAACGATGTCACTTAAAACATAAAAATACTGAATTGAAGAGATAAAGTGGGGTATCTCATCATATGGTAATAAAAGATAAGTATGATAGATATAGATATCATACCCCAACATAATAAAAAGGAACTTTAAATACTCTACATGAAAATAGATCTTGAAAAATGAGAAGGGAGAAAGAATCTGTTACAAAACATTTCGGAAGCCTAACGGTGCCACTTAAAACATCATAAAACGAAATAATGACAGTAAGAGGGGATCTCTCATTATGTGAACATGAAAAGGTAAGTAAGAGGAGTATAAAATAACACCCTATAACATAATAACATGGAGCATAAAATAAATTACATAAAAGAGATTTCTTGAAAAGAAAGAGAGAGATCGGATCCCTTACCTTAAAACGTAACTCTTAAAACTAAATGGTTGGGACCTTGAGGGCTTGGGGGAACCATGGGAGGACTCCTTGGAAGGTGATGAGACTATAACTTCGTTGGGGGAGAGTGGGGAGTCGAATGGATGAGAGGATGGCTTGGTATTTATAGGGAAAGTGAGGGGACAAGGCATTAATGGCCAAGGGACACCTCATTAGTGGTTTTGGAAAAACCATGGGCTTGCCCACGGTATTTGCCCATGGTATTGGCCACTTGGGACACCTCACACCTTATCTTACTATTCATAAGTCGACCATATTGATTACTGTTGGGCAAAAATCCCTCAAGGTATCATTGAAGCATTTTTGAGGTGATTGTGTTTGTTGACAAAGTGGACATCTGAGTAGAGATTGTTGACAAAGCAAAACAATGACATACAAATTTGTTGAAAAAGAGAATTTCATGGTGGAATGTCAAGTTAAAGAGATGAGGTCAACGATCAATGTTTGATTCAAGAACATCGATAAAAGGAATGGATGATCTAGAGGCGGTACAAAAGAACAGATACAAGGTGGCACCGTTTTCCAGTGTTTGCCAAATTTTAGGGCCTGAAAATCGGCAAATGAAGAAAAGTGTTTTTGGCAAAGGGACTTGCGCGCCGAGGACTTGGATAATAGTAAACTTGCGCGCAATATGTTTTTCAAGATCAGAAGATCAAAATATGGAAAATGAAGTAGGTTCGCGCAAGTTTCGGAGTTGGTCGCGCAAGTGTCCAAAAGGACAGAAGACTTGCGCGCCGAAACTGGGTCGCGCAGGTGACTTGCGCGCCGTCGCGCAGGGTGGTCAGATTGCCTATAAATACTGGACCACCCCTCCTCATTCTTTACTGGAGTTCAACTCTTTGAGAAATCAGAGCTCCCGTCGCGCAGGTGTGGTGGTCGCGCAGGTGGTGTGTGTGGTCGCACAGGTGAAGTTGTGCGCCAGTGGTTGAAGTTGTGCACCGGTGTTAGAAGTTGCGCGCCAGTTGGCAGTTGTGCGCCACTATTGGTTTGGGCGTAAAAAGAAGAGAGTCGCGCAAGTTTGAAGTTGAGGAAGCTTGTGTCGCGCAAGTGTCATTGGAGGACTTGGGCACCCGTTGTGACTTGTGCGCCGATACTTGCACGCCGAGGTAGACTTGCGTGCCAAGTAAGGTTTGTTCCAGCAGTGTTTTTCGGACTGCGTGGAAGCTGGATGTTTTCCTGATACCTTCGGTGCAAAGAGATATTCATCTTTGGGTGAAAGTTGTACTTCAACAGAGCATCTACACATAGTGGAAGATGCATTCATTCATGCAAATGAAGAGACCTACAGGTCTATAAACTGTGAGTGGATTCCTTCCAAGAGCAGTGAGCTTAGGAAGAAGAAGAAGGTGATCCTCTCCACCAGCAGTGATCTAGAGAGAGAGAAACAGGGAGTGACCCTTGGGAAAGCAGTGAGCTGACCTTAAACATTGTATAGGCAGTGAGCCTGGGCATAGAAGTGATCAAGCCCGAACATTGTAATCCACAGCTAGTGAAGTTTAGTGGAATTGGTACGAACGACAACCTGTCGGCGTATGCTCCTTGGACGTAGCCCAGTGAGGGTGAACCAAGTAAAAATCTCTGCGTCTGCCTGCTAATTTTCCTGCATTGCATTTAAAGCATCAGCATCAGATAAAGGAGAAAGTAAGTGATCATAACATACACACAAGTGCAAACAAAGTGACCCTTGTAACAAAGAGGTCAAGATCCAGCGGGGTAGGAGGAACTTTAAAAAAGAATATCCATACCCTGATTCACCCCCCCTCTCAGGGTATATAGGCCCCTATTGGTCCTAACGATTGGTATCAGAGGGAAGGTTGCTGTTATCAGATTTTTTTGCTCCAAATTGGTGTAGTCTATCTGTGTGGATAAATAATCAGTCTGCTCTTATCTCAATCTGCCATGGCAAAGGGAAAAACATCCAAGAATAAGCAGAAGTCCGGTGGTACTCCTCAGTGTGGAAGTGTATATGGAAAATGTGTGATTCAACTAAAGGAATCAAATAGCTTGCGGAAGGAAGGCTTGGATGAATCAGAAAGGGAAAATATTGATTCACTCAATCATGATGTTGGAATGAGTAAAGTACATGAGAATCAGAGTGATACTGAAACAGAAGAAGAAATTGAAGGAAGAATAGATATGCGAGCTGAGTTAGAGGCTGCTCTTGAAGAGATAGTTGTTTGGAGAGCCAAAACCAAGAATTCTAACAAAGTTGTTTGCGATGCCAAACTCTATATGAAGCAGCAGGAAGAAAAGAAGTCTGAGTTGATAAATAAAATTGAGAAACTCAAGTTAACAGCACCAGAGATCTCAGAATAAGTTAGTGAGTATAAGCTTAAGATTGAAGAACAGAAAAGGGAGATCGAAGGCTTGAATAGAAAAGTGAAAGATCAATTCAAGAGCATCGAAGAACCTAATATTCCAAGTGGCGTTGGAAACACTGAAGAATCCAAATCTAAAGATATCCAGATCAAGGAATTGGAGATTGAGGTCATCAAGCTAAAAGGCTTAAATCAAAGGCTTATTGATATAGTTACTGACCTAACAGAGAAGAATGACTCTCATGTCAAAGAACTACAAAAGATGGATAAAATGAAAGGAAAACAAAAGGCTGATGATTATGAAGAGAATCAAAAGTCAGATAATGTTCAGAATCTGAAAGCTAGAAATGATGATCTAGTAGCACAATTTTCTAAAGAAGTTCAGAAGAATCGAAGCCTACAACAAGAGAATGAATCTGTCTCTAAATCTGTTTTTGAGGAAAAATTGAAAGTAGTGAAACAAAGTGCAGTGGTGGAAAAGCTTACACGTGAATTGGAAGATGAGATGAGAAGAGGGAAGCTTCTCAAGAGAGAACTTGATGTCCAACTTGAATCAAGGGAGATAGAGATTCAAAAGTTGGAAGAAGAGCTAGAATCAGTTAAGAAGGAATTAGAGAGTACCAATGATAGAGGAAAGACTAAAATGAAGGATGACTTGCATTTACTATTTGATCATCCTTTGACAAGTTATGATAAAATGAAGATCAGATATGCTGTTTCGGAAGAGAAACAACAGAATATTTTCTCAGCTCAAAGACCAGCAAGTTTCGGGAAAGCTGGTATTGGATTTGATGAATCACCTCCCATGCATGATAAGAAAAGAGCCGTGAACAACTCCAGAAATGAAGAAAATCATGTTGGTGCGAGAGATAGGCCTAAGAGGATAGCTACAAGAAGAAGTGATGACATGTGCTATTTCTGCGGGATTCAGGGCCACACGTCAAGCTTCTTTCTAGAGGCACAAGAATACATCTCAGGCTGTGAAAATAGAAACATTACTAGATCTGAGAAGAAGAAGATTCATGAGAAATCAGAGAAGAGAGTCTCTCCAAGGAAAGCATTCATAAGATGCTATTACTGTGGAAGAATGGGACACACCATGCGTATGTGTCAGGAATCTCAGGAGATCGATGATAGAAGAAGAAAAAAAGTTGCATCAACATCTCAGCAGAGAAGTGATGAAATGAGGTATGCCTTTAAAAGAAAATGTTTCATATGTTCTAATCACAGGCCTTTGGCCAGACAGTGCAGTAAGAAGAAAGAGGGGAAGGAAAAAGACTCGGGAAAGAGATTACCAACTCCAGTGGTACATAATGAGAAATTAAACACTGGGAGACAAAGTGGTAAGGTGAAAAATAGGCTTAGATCCTCAGGGGAATCACATGGAGGTGAACGAAAGGTGTATCAATCACCTCCTATGTTGTACTCACAACAGCTCTCAAGGAGAGAATGTGAACACACCTGGAAGATTAAGGAGAGATCTACTCTAGCTATGATAAAGAAGAATGAATGTTCAATGGAGGACTCACGACCAACGAAAAAGAGTGTGGTGACTCAGACATCTGATAAAAGAAAGATGAACAAAGAATGCATTGAAAAATCCACATGTCGTGTTTCTCAGCGAGAAGTAAAGGAAAGAAGAAGACCCCTAAGATGGGAGAAGAAGAAAGGGAAGATGCCAAACAGATAGGTTCCTACTCAGAGAAATAATCAAGGAAAATGGAATTTTGGTATAACCTCAAAGAAGGAAATGTGTACTATCGAGTTTATACCCCAAGCGGTGAGAAATTCCAAGCCTACCAAATCTACATATTAGAAAAAGGCTCAGAATGCAGGAAATGAATGCCTAGTCATATGGCCAGAACAGTTGAAGTTGGCTAGGCAGCTGGAGGAAGCAAGAAAGGAGTGTGATTCCCTCCAAGAAAAAATCAAAGGGTTGACCCATCAGGATCAACCACTATCCTCGTTTTGAGGATTCGAGAAAAGCCCCCTCCCCCTATGTTTATAAATGCTATTAACTGATGATCCGTGTGTTTCAGGTTTTAGGGAGATACAATCCAAGGGGAAGTGGAATCTAAGGATGCGAAGTGGAGAAGTGATATGCTCTAGAGTTTCAATTGATTCAAATCAGGTACTAGAGTTAAAGAAGAAAGGGAGAAACAGAGCACAATAGGAAGTGATTGTGTTATTAAATTTATCTCTTGTTTCCTACACCGAGTTTCAACTTAGTAGGCTTATAGATTTTGTTAATGGCTTAAATCTGAGTGGAAGATGAGAAAAAATGATGCAGGAGGAAAAGACGTGTTATGGGTCCAAACTGTTGGGCCTAACAACTGGAAGAGTTGCATAACACAGGGGGAGCATTTTATATCCTAATCAGATTCAAGAGCCATAAATGCAATAATTGGATGACTCGGCTCAGGTGTTTCCTATTGAGGGAAGAAAGAAACACAGGGAGAAGCAGTAATAACAGGTTTTCGTGATTATCTATTTTGTTCTAAAAATGTTGTATCAGCTGACTGCTTTTAGGATACTAAGAAGCTGCGAGAGAAAATCAAATGCGTGTCAACAAAAATATGAGAGAAGATGTTCAAAGAAATGACGTCATTGAACAATGACACAGAGAAAAGTAGCTGAAAGAAATGAAGCCACTGAAAAATGAGCCAGTGAATAGTTTCCTGGAAAAAGTGTTGAGAAAGAATGCAACACGGAGGGAGAAGAAGTGGCTGATGCTAATTCAGAAGAAGACACTGATGATGAACAAGAATGTGTCAAGTATGTGTCTACAAGGAAGCCAAAGAGTTGAGCTGAAACTTATAGATAGAATATCATTAGTGATCAGGCAGCTCCAGTTCAGACAAGGGAAATAAAATCACTACAGCATGCATCTTTTCTATCTTAGGCTGAGCTGAAATGCATTGCTGATGCAGCTAATGATGAAAACTGGGTTCATCCATGAATGAAGAGATAGATCAGATTGAGAAGAATCAAAAGTGGAAGATTGTTTCGAGGCTAGTAGATAAGAACGTCATCGGGAATAAATGGGTCTTTCACAATAAGATGAACGAAGATGGCACAATGATTCGAAACAAAGCAAGACTGGTGTGCAAAGAATCCTCCCCAAGAGCATGGTACTCAAGGCTATATCAGTATTTGAAGAAGATTGGTTTTCAGCGTGGGGGATTTGATTACAATCTTTATTTCAACAACAATAGTAATCAAAGGATGGTGAGGCTGGTCAAGGAAGAAGACATAATATTTGGAAGATCAGATGAAGCATAGTTACACAAGGAAGGAATGGAACATTAATTTCTCAATCCGAGTATGCCATGGATGCTTTGGAATGATTTGGAATGAAAAATTCCAAGGAGATGAAGACTCTGGTTTCTACCCGGATGAAATCATCAAAAGATGACAGTGGCAGGGCAGTTAATTTCACTGAAAACAGGCAGATTATTGGAAGTTTGTTGTACTTGACTGCAACAAGGCCTGCTATTGTTTTCGCCACATGCCAAGCAGTGAGATATCAGTGCAATCCCACGGAAATCCACATGATTGCAGTGAAAAGAATACTTCGGTATATCCAGGGCACAGTGGATTTCAGCTTGACATATACTGATAAATCTCCGACAGAGTTATTGGGATATACTGATGCAGACTGGGCTGGTTCAGCGAATGATAGGAAATCAACGTTAGGTGGTGCTTTCTATTATGGTGGATTGTGTATTTCTTGGCTTAGCAAGAAGCAAGATTTCATTTCATTGAGCACCGCAGAAGCTGAGTATATTGCGGCCATTCAAGCATGCACACAATTATTGTGGATGAAGCAGTAGCTTGAAGATATGGGAGTTGAAGTGAAGTATACGATTGGAATCCAGTGTGATAACTCAAGTGCTATAAATCTTAGCAAAAATCCCATCCATCATTCACGGACAAAGAACATTGAGATAAAGTATCACTTTATTAAGGAGAAAGTTGATCAGGGAATCGTGAAGTTGGAGTATGTGTCTACAGAACTACAAGTTGCAGACATTATGACAAAGGCCTTACCCAAGGAAGTGTTTGAGAGACATCGACTGGCTCTGGGAGTTCAGTCAACTCCCTGCATTTGAAAGAGTGTGGATGTGGGACCCCCCTCTCCCCGAGGTATGATGTGTTTTTCCCTAATATGCTGATATGTGTTCTCTACTATGTTACAGACTACAAAGGAGTGTCCTTTGGGTTCGTTGACAAAGGGGGAGAAGATAGTGATTGTTCCAGGGGGAGACAGTGCATAGATTTGATAAATCATAATTGATATGGGGAGAAGCTGACAGGTGGAGTAGCCAGAAAGGGGGAGCAATGAGAAAGGGGGAGTGTACTGAATCTGACGATGCTAGAAGTGATTGATCAAAGAATAGATATCACGATAGCTGAGGATCGTGATAAAATCAGAAGAGTGGTGTTGGAAAGTGGTAATACTATTTCCAAACCAAACATTGGTCTTCCAACAAATCCATCAACAATTGGTATCAGTTTAGTACAAATTGGTATAAGTTTGGTGTCAATAGTGGATGTCAGAGATAAAGTGATTCATTGATGAACTTTTCATTTACTCTTGTTTCTCACGCCGAGAATTTCTCATGTGGGCTTAGAGTATGTGTTGAGTAAATCCTTGATCGCTATCAGAATCGCAATGAGGCGAGTAGAGGCTGAAGAATCAACGACGTATCTTGGTTTTGGAAGAGTTGTCAACAAACCCAAAGGGGGAGATTGTTGGGAAAAAATCCCTCAAGGTATCATTGAAGCATTTTTGAGGTGATTGTGTTTGTTGACAAAGTGGACATCTGAGTAGTGATTGTTGACAAAGCAAAACAATGACATAAAAATTTGTTGAAAAAGAGAATTTCATGGTGGAATGTCGAGTTCAAGAGCTGAGGTCAACGATCCATGTTTGATTCAAGAACGTCGATAAAAGGAATGGATGATCTGGATGCGGTACAAAAGAACAGATACAAGGTGGCGCCGTTTTCCAGTGTTTGCCAAATTTTAGGGCCTGAAAATCGGCAAATGAAGAAAAGTGTTTTTGGCAAAGGGACTTGCACGCCGAGGACTTGGAGAATAGTAAACTTGCGCGCCATATGTTTTTCAAGATCAGAAGATCAAAATATGGAAAAGGAAGTAGGTTCGCGCAAGTTTGGGAGTTGGTCGCGCAAGTGTCCAAAAGGACAGAAGACTTGCGCGCCGAAACTGGGTCGCGCAGGTGACTTGCGCGCCGTCACGCAGGGTGGTCAGATTGCCTATAAATACTGGACCACCCCTCCTCATTCTTTACCGGAGTTCAACTCTTTGAGAAATCAGAGCTCCCGTCACGCAGGTGTGGTGGTCGCGCAGGTGGTGTGTGTGGTCGCGCAGGTGAAGTTGCGCGCCAGTGGTTGAAGTTGTGCGCCGGTGTTAGAAGTTGCGCGCCGGTTGGCAGTTTTGCGCCACTATTGGTTTGGGCATAAAAGGAAGAGAGTCGCGCAAGTTTGAAGTTGAGGAATCTTGTGTCGCGCAAGTGTCAGAGGAGGACTGGTGCGCCCGTTGTGACTTGCGCGCCGATACTTGCGCACCGAGGTAGACTTGCACGCCAAGTAAGGTTTGTTCCAGCAGTGTTTTTCGGACTGCGTGGAAGCTGGAAGTTTGCCCGATACCTTCGGTGCAAAGAGATATTCATCTTCGGGTGAAAGTTGTACTTCAACAGAGAATCTACACATAGAGGAAGATGCATTCATTCATGCAAATGAAGAGACCTACAGGTCTATAAACTTTGAGTGGATTCCTTCCAAGAGCAGTGAGCTTAGGAAGAGGAAGAAGGTGATCCTCTCCACCGGCAGTGAGCCAGAGAGAGAGAAACAGGGAGTGACCCTTGGGAAAGCAGTGAGATGACTCTAAACATTGTATAGGCAGTGAGCCTGGGCATAGAAGTGATCTAGCCTGAACATTGTAATCCACAGCTAGTGAAGTTTAGTGGAATTGGTACGACCGACAACCTGTCGGCGTATGCTCCTTGGACGTAGCCCAGTGAGGGTGAACCAAGTAAAAATCTCTGCGTCTGCCTGCTAATTTTCCTGCATTGCATTTAAAGCATCAGCATCAGATAAAGGAGAAAGTAAGTGATCATAACATACACACAAGTGCAAACAAAGTGACCCTTGTAACAAAGAGGTCAAGATCCATCGGGGTAGGAAGAAATTTGAAAAAGAATATCCATACCCTGATTCACCCCCCTCTCAGGGTATATAGTCCCCTATTGGTCCTAACAATTACGCACTTAATACATCATTTAATGATGTCATTAAACACCCGTAACTTAAAAACTGTATTTTCACTATTCATCGAAAATTCAACTTTCTCAGAATAATCCCAAAATTTATCCTTGACCAAATATCAATTCTCTGATTTAAAAAATGAACTCCATTTTATAAAAAAAATTTCATAAATATTTTTAATTTATTTTTTAAATAAATACACTATTCCCCGAAAATTCATTTTTTTCAGAAAAAAACCCCAAAAATTACCATAACATAATATCGGTGCTCTGAGTTCAAAAATGAAATCCATTTTATAAAAATAATTTTTTAAATATTTTTAATTTAATTCATAATTAAAAAACACTATTCACTCGAAAAAACTAATACTTGAATAATAATTTATGAAATCGTTATTTAACCATTTTATTGAATCGCATTACTTAATCAAGGTGCCTAGATTATATTAATAATTTCATTAAGTGAGATTACTAATCCATTTGGACACATTACTAATCCTAATCATAAAATCACTATTCATAATTTACTATTCATCAAAAATTTAGTTGATCTTATTAGACTCTAAATTTCGTACAGAGCATAATTGTAGAAGATAATTTTTTGAATATCATTACACATTTTTAATTATTAAAGGTTTAATAAACATTTTTAAAATATCCTTTTTCTAAAATTCGTCAAAAATATGAATACTATATTTATCCGGTCATTTGAAAATTCATAAACTTCATCATAAGAAGAAATTCCAATTTTTATTTAAAACAAAGGATTACACAAGGAAGTTACGGTCTCCTTACATAGCCCCTTATCACACCAGAATATGACCTAAGTGTAAGGTGTGCTAAGGTGAGAGAATATGAGGGAGGCTCGGCTAACATTGCACGAGTAGTAATTTCTTTCAGTTTGAACTTCTCGCAAAGGAGATTCCGTTATAGCTTCACACGATGATGTTCAGCTTGGGTTTGGTCCAGAGCAAAGCCCAGTGGTGCTACCTCCTTCCCAAGTTCTGTTATATGGGCTTCGATCGGTCCAAGATTACTGGGTGAGGCCATCAAATCTTCTTTCTATAATAATTAACCAAGATTACTTGTATTTAGAGACAATAATCAAAATGTTTAGTTTCCAGGGGTCATATTGACCAATGGTCATATAACAGTCAAAACCCAATGGTCTCATTTTAATTATACTCATGTTATCAAATGAAACATTTTTGTTGAGTATAAAAAAGAAAATAAAATAACACATAAAATTAGGAAATAATATTTATTCAAAATTTCGGGTCATTACAATATTCCCCCCTTAAGAAATTGCGTCCTCGCAATTTTTTAAAATTGGGTTTTGGAATTTCATTGAAAGTCCCACATCGGAAAAGGAGTCAGTAAAACTATTACTTTAA
Organism: Viscum album; assembly: GCA_963277665.1. Lineage (NCBI taxonomy): Eukaryota > Viridiplantae > Streptophyta > Magnoliopsida > Santalales > Viscaceae > Viscum > Viscum album. Next base: position 1,692,913,855 of record OY728138.1, on the reverse strand, counting down.
AATAAGAAAAAGTTAAGTACAAAGGTCACCCGAGTTATCCCACACTAGGATTCCATGTACGAAACCATGGACATGGGGGAGAAAACAAAGGGTCAAGTTTTGAGGGAGAGTGATAGAAAACATGATTAGGAGAAAGTTAACCATAAGAAAATCCCAAACTTATGATGTGTGTAAACGGTCTTCGATTACTCAGTAGGAAACGTAAACCAACAACGTTTTTGTTTTACGTTCCTTTTCATAATTTTGAGGAATTCATTTACAACATAAAACAAAAATATAAGAAAATATACCTATCTTCATGTAGAGTTTCATCCTTTAATAAGTTTCAACCCAAAACTAATCTTTTCTCCAAACTATGAGCATTCAAAACTACTTGGTCTCATCAAAACACAAGGATCATCTTCTAGAGAATCACATAATCCACAAAAGATTAACTATATATTTCTTCTATCTTTAAACATTATACCAAAAACAGAAAGGGTAAGGTAAAACAACTCTTCAAAAAGAAATAATCCCATAGGAATGGAAACTACTTTTAAATCATCAAAGTTCCATGGTACTACCCATAGTTCGTCATAGTCCATTCCATAAATAACGGTCCTTAAAATTCCTCAAAATAAACCAAACTAAGATTGAAACCCAAAATCAAGAAGGATTTGAAAACATAGTCTTCGAAAATAATCTTCATTGTTCATCTCCAAACAACATCAACCACTCCTAACATCTTATAACAAAAGTATCTAACCTAAACATATTTTACCCAAGATAGGTTAATCATTAGATTAAGTAACCTAAATTACTATAAGTCCACCTTAAATTCATTGATTCTTCAAAATATAAGTCAACCTTACTCCTCAATGAAAATACCGTAGTAATCTATTTACCTCGATCATATAGGGTCCCAAAAATAGTGAACGTATTCCAAAATAATTATCATATTTTAATCCCCTAATCATCCCCGTCATATTAATACGACAATCATCGCATTTCCTATCACATTGGTTGTTGGGGCATCTTCTTCCATTTCCCACCATTAACTAAGAAGAGAAAGCATAATTGGGGGCTTATGTACTTAGCCAATAATCATGAAAAGGAACTGAACGCATATAAGGATAACTTGTAGAAGAAAAGTATACCCTAACTTGTGATCCCTTAGGTTCCCATCTAGGTTATCCATGACCATATATTCTTATGTGAATATTTATTTTATTTTATATTTGTTCCTTTAACAATGGTTCATACTAAGATTATGAATTTACCGAAGCATATCCCCCGGGAGTGTCATAACCATGAGTGCAGCAAGGCCCATTATCGTGTACTAGTTCCCGTTTGAGTCTAGATCAAAACAGTGTTTTTGGGTTTTACCCCTATGTACATTTGTGCCAGAGCCACCTCTACCTGCTCATATCCAGACATGGATGTATTTTCTTGGCAACCCATTACTCAATACTCACCAAAATACCAGGAAGATTTCCAATATTTAAACTTTTTATAGGGTTCTTCCTTGAGTTTCCATATCCTAATTTCCACAAATAACTAAACCATCCTTTGATACCAACTATAGAATCCTGCCTTTTTATCACATAAACTTTCATTACATTTTACAAAACTGAGGATCTTTAAGGTTTAGTGTCTTGGAAACTAGGAACTTTTAACATGAAAACATAAAAGATTCTTCTTAAACACTTGAAAGGCTTCTCCTCATGTTCATACTTGGTTCATTACTGTATCTCATAACCTGGGGGCATACATCAAAAGAAAGGGTGAGTAGAAGGCCCAGTAAGGGAAACAAGAGAAACATTTTACATGTGAACTTGAGATACTTCAATAAGGTCATGAAAAGAACATTAAGGCATGAGAAAGAAATCATGAGGCATATCATAATAAAAATAAAATTTTTCATAACTTGAATATGTGGCTACAACATTTAATATTGACAATCATTTCGTTTCACCAAGGTCCATCCCCAAGGTGTCAATAAAAATTACCAAGGTTATTCACCAAGGTATCAGTCTAAAAGGTCATCTCTAGAGATTAAGTCTTTGCCCAATGCATTGGAGCGCTATCTGGGCGCACCATTAACATGTCTTTATTATCATGTGAGCCACATATATCATCATAAATCATTTCATAAACAACCCATATAGCATTAAATAAATGGGTTTCATTTCATAATCATGACGTTTTAAAAACTGCTTTAAAGACATGTTCTTTATGTCACTTTAAACCCACGGAAAAGGGAAAGCGGGTTTCATGTATGTAAATCCCAGAATTTAAAATAGAAAATTTTGATATATATGTGAATACCCCTTTATAAATAAGAGATTTGAGTATTCACTTAATAACATAAAATAATTTTGAGATAAAGAGGGAGGCAATTTGAGACGAAAACTATGCAGCATAACGTCTACGATACATTGTTTTAGAAAACATTGAAAAGAGAGGGGACATGGGTCACCCACTCAAAAATGATACATAAAACATTATTGGAACATAATATATAGTATTTAATAACATGGTAATGAAATTTGAATGATATACCATATGAAACGAAGAACTTAAAAGGGAGACAAAAATAAGATTTCTCTTATGAGAATTCGGTAGCCTAACGGCGTCACTTAAAACTTCAAAAAATTGATTGACGAGATAAAATATGGTCTCTCATCATATGAACCTAAATGATCAGTATGATAGATATAGATATCATACCACAACATAATAAAAAAGAACTTTAAATACATGATATGAAAGTAGATCTTGAAAACAAGAAGGGTGAAAGAACCCCTTAGAAATTCAGCAGCCTAAAGGCGCCACTTAAACTTCAACAAAAATGAATTGATGAGATCAAATAGGGTCTCTCATCATATGATTATAAAAGATCAGTATGATAGATTTAGATATAATACCCCAACATAATAAAAATGAACTGGAAAGACTTGACGTGAAAATAGATCTTGAAAATGAGAGGGGTGAAAGAATCCCTTAAAAATTCGGCAGCCTAACGATGTCACATAAACTTCAACAAAAAATGAATTCATGAGATCAAATAGTGTCTCTCATAATATGAACATAAAATATCAGTATGATACATATAGATATCATACCCCAACATAATAAAAAGGAACTTTAAATACTTGATATGAAAGTAGAACTTGAAAACGAGAAGGGTGAAAGAACCAGTTAAAATTCAGCAGCCTAACGACGCCACTTAAACTTCAAAATACTGAATTGAAGAGAGAAAATGGGGTATCTCATCATATGGTCATAAAATATCAGTATTATAGATATAGATATAATATCCCAACATAACAAAAAGTAACTTGAAAGAATTGACATGAAAGTAGAACTTCAAAACGAGAAGGGTGAAGAACCACTTAAAAATTCGGCAGCCTAACGGCGTCACTTAAAACATAAAAATTCTGAATTGAAGAGATCAAATGGGGTCTCTCATAATATGGTCATAAAATATAAGTATTATATATATAGATATCATACCCCAACATAATAAAAAGGAACTTGAAATACTTTACATAAAAATAGATCTTGAAAAATGAGAAGGGAGAATGAATCTGTTACATAAATTTCGGCAGCCTAACAGCGCCACTTAAATCTTCATAAAACGAAATAATGAGAGTAATAGGGGATATATCATTATGTGAACATGAAAATGGAAGTAAGAGGAGTATATAAGAACACACTTTAACATATGAACTTGGAGCATAAAAGAAATTACATAAAAGTGATTTCTTGAAAAGAAAGAGAGAGATCAGATCCCTGACCTTAAAACGTAACTCTTAAAACTCAAAGGTTGGTACCTTGAAGGTTTTTTGGAACCTTGGGAGGACTTCATGGAAGGTAATGAGACCAGAACTTCGTTGGGGTAGAGTGGGGAGTCGAATGGATGATAGGATGGCTTGGTATTTATAGGGAAAGTGAGGGGACAAGGCATTAATGGCAAAGGGACACCTCATTAGTGGTTTTGGAAAAACCATGGGCTTGCCCATGGTATTTTCCCATGGTATTGGCCACTTGGTACACCTCATACCTTATATTACTATTCATAAGTCGACCATATTGATTAAATACTTAATATATCATTTAATGATGTCATTAAACACCCGTAACTTAAAAACTGTATTTTCACTATTCATCAAAAATTCATCTTTCTCAGAATAATCCAAAAAATTTCACCTTACCCAAATATCAATGCTCTTATTTCAAAAATGAACTCAATTTTATTAAAATAATTTTCTAAATATTTTTAATTTATTTTTTAAATAAATACACTATTCACCGAAAATTTAATTTTTTCAGAAAAAACCCCAAAAATTAACATAACATAATATCGGTGCTCTGAGTTCAAAAATGAAATCCATTTAAAAAAATGATTTTTTAAATATTTTTAATTTAATTCATAATTAAAAAACACTATTCACTTGAAAAAACTAATACTTGAATAATAATTTATGAAATCGTTATTTAACCATTTTATTGAATCACATTACTTAATCAAGGTGCCTAGATTATATTAATACTTTTTTAAGTGAGATTACTAATCCATTTGGACACATTACTAATCCTAATCATAAAGTCACTATTCATAATTTACTATTCATCAAAAAATAAGTTGATCTTATTAGACTATAAATTTCATACTCAGTATAATTGTAGAAGACCATTATTTGAATATCATTACACATTTTTAATTATTTAAGGTTTACATAAACATTTTTAAAATATCCTTTTTTCTAAAATTCATCAAAAATATGCATACTATGTTTATCCGGTCTTTTGAAAATTCATAAACTTCATCATAAGAAGAAATCCCAATTTTTATTTAAAACAAAGGATTACACATGGCAGTTACGGTCTCCTTACATAGCCCCTTATCACACCAGCATAGGACCTAAGTGTAAGGTGTGTTAAGGTGAGAGAATATGAGGGAGGCTCGGCTAACATCGCACGAGTAGTAATTTCTATCAGTTTGAACTTCTCGCAAAGGCGATTCCGTTCTAGCTTCACACGATGAAGTTCAGCTTGGGTTTGGTCCAGAGCAAAGCCTTGTGGTGCTACCTCCTTCCCAAGTTCTGTTAGATGGGCTTCGATCAGTCCAAGACTACTGGGTGAGGCCATCGAATCTTCTTTCTATAATAATTAACCAAGATTACTTGTATTTAGAGACAATAATCAAAACGTTTAGTTTTCAGGGGTCATATTGACCAATGGTCATATAACAGTAAAAACCCAATGGTCTCATTTTAATTATACTCATGTTATCAAATGAAAAAAATTTTGAGTATAAAAAACAAAATAAAATAACACATAAAATTAGGAAACAAGATTTATTCAAAATTTCGGGTCGTTACAATAAATATATCACAATCATCGATTCTAGAGTACTATGTCACACCCCAGATCAACCCAATCCTATTTCAACTAGTAGTAGAGTGTCTCCAGGCACATCACGTAATCATTGCAACCAAATAATAGGAAAAAAATGGCCCCTAAAATATTATACTAGGAGGTCAATAGTATCAGGCATAAAGTTGATCTCAAATTGGGGTGACCCTAGGGGAACCAATCATTTCATTATAAAAAAAATCCAATTAAAAGAGGGGTGACCCTAGGCAATCTGGTAATATCAACATGCTCCACAACCCATTCCTAGGGGAATGGACCTAGTAAATCTTATAATTTCATTAGGATCCACAACTGATTCAAAAGGGTATAGTGATAGTAAATCATAGTGTTAAGATGAAAAAAAATATTACAAGGGAGATTACCCAAGGAAATCCATTAAAAACATCAATCATCACAAATTATTAATAGGAGGATAAACCATGGAAATCATCATTTCAGGATTAAAATCCAATTAATAGGGGGATGAACCAAGTAAATATTGTATTATCATTCTCAAAAACGAATTCCTATGAAGATGGTCTTAATAAATCCATGATATAATTAATATATTAAGGAAATTCCAATGGGTATTTCCCTACAAAATCAAGAATATCATTAGGATACATACCTTATTCCTAGGGGTTTACCTATATTTTCTATATAAACAAAATACCACTACTGGAAATCTGAGCTATAGCCACGGACCTATAGCCACGGTTTTATAGAACCGTGGCTATAGGTTTTATACAGCCACGGTTTTTTTTTCTACTCGTGGCTATATCCCCTCGCCCAGTTTTTTTCTCCCCCATTCCGTCAGGCTCCATCCTCGCCCTCGCCCCCAAGCGTCGGGCTCCATCTCCTCGCCCTCGCCATTTCTCCTCCCCGCGGCCTCATCCTCGCCGCGGCCTCCTCCTCCACGACGCATCAACACCGCGCCATCCTCCTCGCCGACGCCCTCCTCGCCGACGCCCTCCTCGCCGACGCCCTCCTCGCCGACGCCCTCCTCTCCGCGCTCTCCTCGCCGACGCTCTCCTCGCCGACGCCCTCCTCACCGCGACCCTCATCACTGCGTCATCCTCCCCACGTCATCCTCCCCGCTCCCTCCTCACCGGCGCCCTCCTCGCTGGCGCCTTCCTCGTCGCGCCCTCCTCGTCGACGCCCTCGAGGTCGACACCCCCATCGCCCTCTATTTTTTTCTCTCCCAAGTGCTGGTTATCTGCATTTTTTTATGCCTCATTTGCACCTTCGATTTCTTACACTTTCTGTTTGTCTAATTTTCAGTTTCAGTTTGCAGCAATTACAGCACATGGACTTATGTCTCTTGGGTTTTTTACTGTCAATGCCATGTGAATCATTCCATCCACATTATAGATGGGCATCATGTTGCTTTACCTGATCCATATCTCATCATTTTTTAGTCCCAATGTTCACATGTTCTTGAATAAAAAATTCATTGTAAACTGCCTTACTTGAATGCAGGTTCTTGTTTTATCCTTCATTTTCCAGACCACTCATGCAATCCTTTTCCTGATTGCTTAAGATCCATGTTTCTATTTTACATAGTTGACTCCACTTGGGTTAAGGTTTTTTTTTATGTTTTTTTATGTTTTTTTTTGTTGTCATTGTTAAAATGCAGAAATCAATCGATTGCCTTTCTAGAGCTGAACACATCTCACTGTTTGTTTTTTCATGTTCAGAGTGTCACAGATCATCAAGGAGGAGGCCTTTGTCATGCCAGAAATCGAGTTGAAGCGTTTTTACCAGCTTGTCGAGTCAAAGGATGGAAGCCCTATTTGGATAAAGATGATGGATAGATCAACCCCCAATATGGATTACCAGGCATGGCAGAGAGATCCTGAGGTGGCTATTCCCTAGCTTTCAGTTTTTTGAATTATTGTTTTAGACTGATCAAGTGTTCTTGCTGCCAACTGAATTAAGTTGGCCGTGAGCTTGATCAGCAGTGGCATCCTGCTCAACAAGTTGTTGCTGATAAATAATCACACTTGATTGATATTGAGTGATGAGTTCACTTGATTTGATTGTTTCCCCATTATACAAGTCGTCTCTGATTTGATCAGTTATCAAACCTTCTAGTAATAGTTCCGGTTGGCTGAGCACACTGTTTTCTAAAATATCTGAACATGAAATCTCCTTAATCACTTTCTTTGTCTCTTGTGTTTTTGATTGTGCTTTACCTTTGATGAGTTTAGATGGATCCTCCTCAATACCAAACTAGAACTATCTTTGAGGATGCTACACCTGAGTTGGTGAGGGATTTTTTTTGGGAAGACGAATTTCGTTCCAAATGGGATGACACTCTCGTCCATTCTGTAATTATAGAAGAATGCCCCTCCACAGGATCCATGGTTGTGCAATGGGTAAGGAAGGTGAGGAGACTCTTCCTTTAGACACTAGGATTTATTTAGAATACTGAATCCCCTGGCCTATCTTATGCGGTACTGTGTGATGATGCAGTTTTCATGTTTTTGGAGTGACAGAGAATACATTATTGGTCGTCGAATATGGGAATCAGAGAAATCATATTACTGTGTGACAAAGGTAAGGGTAAAAAAAACTTTCTAATGACTTGACGATATTGTGGCAGCCACAACTTGGCTTATGACGTGAAATATTTATGAACATGACCGAATAAATTTGAACTTTAATGGATCTGTGCTTAATCTAATGATTTGCTTGTTATGATATTTTAAAGTGTTTACAAAATTAAACATGGTTTCGAAGTCATGGCATTTCAGTGTATGAAATGGATTTTCATTTCCATTTGGAAGGCTCTTTAGTGGATCAAAGGAAATGCAAGATGGTCATAATCTTGTGTGAATTGAGAACTAACATAAGCTAAGTATTTACAGTTTTGATAATGTTTTGTATTTGAACAATCAGTTGCACTTGAATTCATAGGGAAAACCAACTATAGAATTGACATGGTAACTTGAGTACTTGTACAAGAGCTAGAAGCACTTTTCACCAAGTATCGTCATACACAGTCTTAGGCTTTGCTTATAATGCAGCAAGTTAGAGGTGGCAGTTGGGTTCATGTGTCAGGTCCGTATCGGGGTTGGCAATCCCATGAACCCATTAAACTCAACAGTAACCTGATCCATTTAATTAAACGGGTTGACCCAACTCAATCCATTTATAAAGGGGTCAAGCCTAACCTGACCTGCCAACTTTTTTAGCTTTTAATATATAAAATAAATTGGATCATGACTAATCGATCTTCTTAAACCATTTAAAATAAATAATGTTTTATATAAATATGTTGAATTATTTCAAATTAAGTTGATTATAAGAATAAAATATATTATAAAATTAATTATTATTTTATTTTTAATATTTTATATTATTATTATATTTTTAATCTGGTTAGATGGTTCAGGATTGGTCAACCAGAACCCAATCTGAATACCATTTGGGTCAGATTACTCAACCCGATTACAACCTGAACCCATTTATGTTTGACCTAAACATGTTTAGCTTGTGTTATGTTGTCTCATGTTCAAAATTATCACTTCTATTTTAAACTGCTGCGTGCAATGTCACTGATGATAGCATCAAACAGTTTGTTATGTTTGATTACACTATTTTTATGGGGTTTAAAATGCTTCCTAAATTCTCTCTTCTCCATTTAATGTTTCAGGGGGTGCCTTACCCTTCCAACAAAAGATGCAGCAAGACAAAACGTGTCGATATGTACTATTCCAGCTGGTGCATCAGTGCAGGTAAATCACATTGTTGTTGACATCAGCTCTGCTTCCACTAAAAGGTTTAAACTTTCAGACCCTGTTTGGTTTTTGGAATATGGGTTAATGGAATGGAGATTACACTATTCTACTGACCAAACGGGGCATATGCACGCCATTGAAGTTTTCCATATCTGTATCCTGATGTGTGAATCAGTAGAATCGAGGAAAGGTGATAGACGGCCCACAGCGTCTGAGGTACTGCTCTTCCACCATGAGACGTTCTATGATTGATCATACCCACCAGAGTTCTGTACATTGGATGATGCTGATCATTTTTTATTCTACCACAGAGGTTTCTTTTCGCTATTTATACATACATTGTTAGGTTTTGTTTGATTGGGTGTGATTTTTGATTGTTGCAGTTGAATTAATTAAAACAGAACAAGATTTCTATTTTTAGTTTGTCTTTTCAATTGACAATATCATTGTATTTTTTAACAATAGTTCCATTTTTCTATATTAATGATGTCCAGCAGGGGTAAATATGCAGGGGGAGTCCAGTGTCCAGGGGGGAGTCTAGTGTTCAGTAGGGGTAAATATGATTTGGGCATCCCAAGAACTAGATTCCAGGGGGAGTCCAGTGTCCAGCAGGGGTACAAGGGGGTTGGTAGGGGGTGGGGGGGAGAGTATGGGTCCAGTGTCCAGCAGGGGTCCAGTGTCCATCAGGGGTAAATATGCAGGGGGAGTCCAGTGTCCAGGGGGGAGGGAGGGGGGGGGGGGGGCTGTCCAGCCTCGACACATTATTATAACTATCTATTAAAATCCAGTTTTAAGTAATCTTCAATTTTGATGATAATTTGTAGTGAGTTAGAGGAGGCCAAGCAATTAGTTCACTTTTGAGATCCATCATTATGAAAGAACAAATCATATTTAAATTTAGCATCTCTGAAGCAATTGCTCTCTCTCTGATGGTCTCATTCATGCAAAGTGATTGAGGATGTTATCATTGATTGGAGAGCTCCTTTGGAAGCACATGTTCGGTCTCCCCTCTTACATGTGTATACATAGGTAGGCATATACATATATAAGTTCCCCCTTTATATACTCCTGCTCAAACTATTGCACTAAATCCTTATTTTAAGCATTCCTTATTGGCATTTTGGCCCAATTAGATGCTATTTTTCATCAGAGATATGTGTGTGTGGCTACATGTAATAATTTTGAAGTAAAAGTAAATAATGATTTGTGTGTTCAGTGTTGGGTGGGTCTGGTCTGGGGAAGGTGTGCGGGCTCGTGTAGGGATGTAGGGGGAGGCTAGTGTGCAGGGGTGTAGTGCAGTGCAAAGAGAGAGGGAGGCCAGATCTGGTGTGAAGGGGGGAGAGGGACCAGTTCAGGGGTGCAGGGGGAGGCTGGCGTGCAGGGGTGCTGGTGTTAGGGGTGCAGGGGGGGGGGGCTGGCAGGGGGACAAGCAGGGGGCAGGGGGGGGGGGCTGGCAGGGGGGGCTGGGGGTAGCAGGGGGTGGGGGGGGGGGTCTGTCCTGGGGGGTCTGGGTTTGGGGGGAGGGGTCTGTCCATGGGGGGTCTAGGGGGTCCAGTGGGGGGGGGGCTGGTGCTGGTGGGCTGGGGAGGGGGGACAGGTGCAGGTGGGCAGGGGGGGACTAGCAGGGGGCAGGGGGAAAAGCAGGGGGTGGCAGGAAGCAGGGGGCAGGGGGGGGGGGGGGGGGGCTGGCAGGGGGACAAGCAGGGGGCAGGGGGGCTGGCAGGGGGCAGGGGGGGTAGGGGGGTGGGGGTTGGGGGGGGGACAAGCAGGGGGCAGGGGGGGGGGGGGCTGGCAGGGGGGGCTGGGGGTAGCAGGGGGTGGGGGGGGGGGTCTGTCCTGGGGGGTCTGGGTTTGGGGGGAGGGGTCTGTCCATGGGGGGTCCAGTGGGGTGGGGGGGGGCTGGTGCTGGTGGGCTAGGGAGGGGGGACAGGTGCAGGTGGGCAGGGGGGGACTAGCAGGGGGCAGGGGGGCTGGCAGGGGAAAAGCAGGGGGGTGGCAGGGGGCAGGGGGGGCTGGCAGGGGGGTGAGAGCCATGTCACAACACATGTATAAGCCATCAATCTACCCTTTCCGCTGATAAATGAATGTACAGAATTTTATCCTTTTTGTATCTTTTTACATCATGTTTTTCCATTTTCATTCATTTTCATTTATAATTTATGATACATGATCTGATTTTTTAACATATTTTTATCTACTTTTCATTATTATCTATCACAAAAGCTGTAATTTTAACATATTTTAACTATAATTTGCATGGATGTGACTGATGTCAATATGAAAATTCAAGACAATCACTTCTCTATTTCACTATTTTTGTGGCAATAAAATGATATTCATGTACAGTTTTTTTTACATTTGTCATTTGTTCATTGAAATTCAACAACTTCTGGTGATTTGTGGACTATAGTTTTAGCTTTGTAGGAGTAAAAACAGGGAAAGAACCTCTCTCCAGAAATATGTGCTATAGAAAAAATCAAGATCCTCTTGGAACAAGTAGAGGAACTTCGAGAAGTAGGAACAGTGGATGTAGCATAGCCACAACTAGGAAATGTGTAGAGGAACTTCCAGCACAAAATTGTTAATCAGTTCTCTATAATTTGCATTTCTATTGATTCAGGTAAATACTTCATCCTCTATAATTTCTATATTTATTAACCCTGTCAAGATTTTTGTATCATCACTCTTAGTGTCTTAGGTGAAATACTCAGTTCTCTATAATTTTAATCTCTATTGTTTCAGGTAAATACTTATTACTCTGTAATTTCATAAACTTATTAACTCTGTCAAGAATTCTATATCATTTATCTCTATTGCGGTTTGTTGTGTTTTTTTGTATCTATATTTTTCTTTCAAGTCATATTGAGTTATCTATGATCAATCTATTCATCTTTGAGTTGTATTTATCTTTGGAATAGGGTGAGCGTGTCAAGCTAATAGGATACAGTGTTTTCGGTATTAAAAAACTATATATTTTTCAATTAATTCCACTGCCTTATGACGCTTCACTTTTTTTAATTATTCTTCTCTTTTCTGGCCTGCATCAAATTCCAATTAATCTTTGAACACTAATACTTTGATTGTAGCAAAAAAATATATATATTTCAGCATGTATTTTATTTCATGTCTTCATGGTTGAGAATTATGTTTTAGTGATCTGGAACTTATATCTTTAGGGGGCTTGGAGAGTATAAACTCACAGGCTGCACCTATGGACGAGGACTAGCAGGGGGCAGGGGGGGGGGGGGGGGGGGCTAGAAAGGGGGGACTAACAGAGGGCAGGGGGGGGGACTAGTAGGGTTAGTTTGGTTAGGGACCCATTAGTTACTTTATATCGATTCTAGAGATAGTGTCCTATTTATCTAGAGCCAGAACATTCGTAAAGGCTCTGTCCAATTTGGAAGCAACCACTTTATTGTGATGTCTTCTATACCAGGTGTATTTCGCACCAGTGAGATTAATTTCAATAAGATTGTTTCCCTTGATCGAGGCTTTAAATTCTCTCGTGGAGATAGAGGCGTGAGATGGGCCAATTTTTTCACTAGAATTAAGAATAACATAAAGTCTCCCATAAAGAAACCAGGGGGCATTCATGTTAGTTCCTAAATAAGAGAAGTCATTCCAAATAATTATTCATTCTTGGTATTTATTCTTAGCATAAACAAAGGAGTAGTAAATACGAGTACCATCAATAGTAAAGGTGCAAGTGAGAATTTGACCAGACAGGGGGGGGGGTGTCCAGACCGGGGGGGGGGGGGGGGTCCAGACATGGGGGAGGGGACTGGTAGTCTACACATACCCATATCATCCTATTTGAAACTAAGTGGAAGATGTGTAGACTACCAGTCCCCTCCCCCATGTCTGGACCCCCCCCCCCCTGTCTGGACACCCCCCCTGTCTGGTCAAATTCTCACTTGCACCTTTACTATTGATGGTACTCCTATTTACTACTCCTTTGTTTATGCTAAGAATAAATACCAAGAATGAATAATTCTTTGGAATGACTTCTCTTATTTAGGAACTAACACGAATGCCCCCTGGTTTCTTATGGGAGACTTTATGTTATTCTTAATTCTAGTGAAAAAATTGGCCCATCTCACGCCTCTATCTCCACGAGAGAATTTAAAGCCTCGATCAAGGGAAACAATCTTATTGAAATTAATCTCACTGGTGCGAAATACACCTGGTATAGAAGACATCACAATAAAGTGGTTGCTTCCAAATTGGACAGAGCCTTTACGAATCTTCTGGCTCTAGATAAATAGGACACTATCTCTAGAATCGATATAAAGTAACTAATGGGTCCCTAACCAATCTAACCCTGCTACTCCCCCCCTGCCCCCTGCTAGTCCTCATCCATAGGTGCAGCCTGTGAGTTTATACTCTCCAATCCCCCTAAAGATATAAGTTCCAGATCACTAAAACATAATTCTCAACCATGAAGACAAGAAATAAAATACATGATGAAATATATATATTTTTTTTCTACAATCAAAGTATTAGTGTTCAAAGATTAATTGGAATTTGATGCAGGCCAGAAAAGAGAAGAATAATAAAAAAAAGTGAAGCGTCATAAGGCAGTGGAATTAATTGAAAAATATATAGTTTTTTAATACCGAAAACACTGTATCCTATTAGCTTGACACGCTCACCCTATTCCAAAGATAAATACAACTCAAAGATGAATAGATTGATCATAGATAACTCAATATGACTTGAAAGAAAAATATAGATACAAAAAAAACACAACAAACCGCAATAGAGATAAATGATATATAATTCTTGACAGAGTTAATAAGTTTATGAAATTACAGAGGAATAAGTATTTACCTGAAACAATAGAGATTCAAATTATAGAGAACTGAGTATTTCACCTAAGACACTAAGAGTGATGATATAAAAATCTTGACAGGGTTAATAAATATAGAAATTATAGAGGATGAAGTATTTACCTGAATCAATAGAAATGCAAATTATAGAGAACTGATTAACAATTTTGTGCTGGAAGTTCCTCTACACATTTCCTAGTTGTGGCTATGCTACATCCACTGTTCCTACTTCTCGAAGTTCCTCTACTTGTTCCAAGAGGATCTTGATTTTTTCTATAGCACATATTTCTGGAGAGAGGTGCTTTCCCTGTTTTTCCTCCTACAAAGCTAAAACTATAGTCCGCAAATCAGTCCAGAAGTTGTTGAATTGCAATGAACAAATGACAAATGTAAAAAAAACTGTACATGAGTATCATTTTATTGCCACAAAAATAGTGAAACAGAGAAGTGATTGTCTTGAATTTTCATATTGACATCAGTCACATCCATGCAAATTTTAGTTAAAATATGTTAAAATTACAGCTTTTGTGATAGATAATAATGAAAAGTAGATAAAAATATGTTAAAAAATCAGATCATGTATCATAAATTATAAATGAAAATGAATGAAAATGGAAAAACATGATGTAAAAAGATACAAAAAGGATAAAATTCTGTACATTCATTTATCAGCGGAAAGGGTAGATTGATGGATTATACATGTGTTGTGACATGGCTGCCACCCCCCCATGCCCAGCCCCCCCCCCCCCCCCCCTGCCCCCCCTGCCACCCCCCTGCTTTTCCCCCTGGCAGCCCCCCCCCTCTGCCCCCTGCTAGTCCCCCCCCCCTGCCCACCTGCACCTGTCCCCCCTCCCCAGCCCACCAGCACCAGCCCCCCCCCCACTGGACCCCCCATGGACAGACCCCTCCCCCCAAACCCAGACCCCCCAGGACAGACCCCCCCCCCCACCCCCTGCTACCCCCAGCCCCCCTGCCAGCCCCCCCTGCCCCCTGCCAGCCCCCCCCCCCCCCCCCCCTGCCCCCTGCCAGTCCCCCCTGCCCCCTGCTTGTCCCCCTGCCAGCCCCCCCTGCTTCCTGCCACCCCCTGCTTTTCCCCTTGCCCCCTGCTAGTCCCCCCCCTGCCCACCTGCACCTGTCCCCCCTCCCCAGCCCACCAGCACCAGCCCCCCCCCCACTGGACCCCCTAGACCCCCCATGGACAGACCCCTCCCCCCAAACCCAGACCCCCCAGGACAGACCCCCCCTGCCCCCTGCTTGTCCCCCTGCCAGCCCCCCCCCTGCACCCCTGACACCAGCACCCCTGCACGCCAGCCTCCCCCTGCACTGGTCCCTCTCCCCCCTTCACACCAGATCCGGCCTCCCTCTCTCTTTGCACTACACTACACCCCTGCACACTAGCCTCCCCCTACATCCCTACACGAGCCCGCACACCTTCCCCAGACCAGACCCACCCAACATTGAACACACAAATCATTATTTACTTTTACTTCAAAATTATTACATGTAGCCACACACACATATATCTGACGAAAAATAGCATCTAATTGGGCCAAAATTCCAATAAGGAATGCTTAAAATAAGGATTCAGTGCAATAGTTTGAGCATGAGTATATAAAGGGGGAACTTATATATGTATATGCCTACCTATGCATACACATGTAAGAGGGGAGACCGAACATGTGCTTCCAAAGGAGCTCTCCAATCAATGATAACATCCTCAATCACTTTGCATGAATGAGACCATCAGAGAGAGAGCAATTGCTTCAGAGATACTAAATTTAAATACAACTTTTTCTTTCATAATGATGGATCTCAAAAGTGAACTAATTGCTTGGCCTCCTCTAACACACTACAAATTATCATCAAAATCGAAGATTACTTAAAACTGAATTTTAATAGATAGTGATAATAATGTGTCGAGGCTGGACAGCCCCCCCTCCCTCCCCCTGGACACTGGACTCCCCCTGCATATTTACCCCTGATGGACACTGGACCCCTGCTGGACACTGGACCCATACTCT